>JASFAX010000026.1:10157500-15157500 GCA_030737875.1 Allium sativum
ACTCTAGATTAATTGTTTTTATCTTATATTATATCAACAACTAGAAGATCAACTTAAATTTAAAATAAACCAAACCAAACATTATCGATTCGATTGATTTTGATATTTTAAAATATTGATTTGGTACGCTTAGGTTTATGTTGGCTATTTTGATTTCAACATTTTTCAATACATTAAACCGAACCAACCAACCAACCATACACACACACACACATACATATATATATATATATATATATATATATATACATATATATATATATATATATATATATATATGAGGCAGGTTCAATGACACCCCAAATAGTGAGCACCTCTTTAGCCTACTACTTTTCCACCATACATTTCCTTACTCCTTCCACTAACTCTCTCACCTCCCACTCGATTAAATTAATATAAACGAGAGGTGGAAATCAGAGGGCATTTGTAGTGCTCCATTTTTGGGATGCAACCGAACGCTTGCCATATAAATAGAGGAAGGTTATATGACACCCCATTTTGTTGGCACCCCTTTTGCACCTTTATAATATCCACTCATTTATTATTTATTAAGTTAGCGAAGGGCGAGAAAGTTAGTGGAATGAGAGAGAAAGAGGATTGTATGGTGGAAATCAGGGGATAAAGGGATGCTGGACTATTTGGGGTGCTTTTGATCGTTCCTCATATATATATATATATATATATATATATATATATATATATATATATATATATATATGTGTGTGTGTGTGTGTGTACACACACACACACACATACACCAAGGACCACTACTGTAATAGAGAAGTCTTTACAGTATATATCTACAAGCTTTTTAGGTTTTTCTTTTTTGTTTCAATTCTTGAAACATCAATTAGAATGTAAAATATTTGAATATATGATCTATGACTCATGAAATATTCTTTTGTAAGTCCATTTTCAATGTGCAAAAATTGAAAAATGTTAAGCCTAGCTGGTTAAAGTTCTTGGTCTGAAAAGGGAAAAAAAAAAAAAAAAACTTGCGCTGCTTACACTAGCAAGTCATAAATTATGAAACAAAAAATTCGATGGGACGTTTACAACTAAAGACTGCAGCCTGACTATTTCAACAAAAATGGCATTCCAAAATTACTAGCATAGTAATCTCAGAAGTGTAAGAAAACACTTGTGGAATGTCCATTGTAGCTTTCGACAAACAACATTCTAGAAGAAAATGCAACTTCTTTATACAAATACTCATGACATTTTAACCTACACAGGTCTAGCTTGGCCCTTGAAGCTTTTAATGCACGACCACTGATGACACATGGACATATTTTAAGAGGATTCTACAGTCAAGCAAATTAACATACAAGTCAACATTGCTAAAATAACCAAGGAAATAAACACAATGTGCAAGAATATTTCCTCTAGCAAATTATCTACAGTGACCATAAGTAAAACCTCTTCTACCAATACAGCACATGACAGTTTGGAAATACAGAGACAGTTATGTTGTATGTATGTTGCTAGCATTTAATGATCTGGTTTTTATGCAAAAATAGGTTTTGCGGTTATGTGGATGACACTTGCAATATGGTCAATTTTGACATGGTTTAACTGTACAAAAACTAATAGATGTGCCTCATGGCTGAAAGTGTTGAATTCATCAACACATTAACACGGTTTTGACACAAATTTCAACTATAGGATCAATAGAAGTAGGAAAAGATGTTAATCCTTTACTCTTTATAGTTCAGAATGCCTTAATGTTCACTTTAAGTACATCTTGTTTAACACAACAACGAACAATACATTGTTATACCATAATTTTTACTCAGTTATTTTCGATATTTGGCTATAGAATTTGAGACCCAAATGAAGCAGAAAAAAGGCATTCTTTGCATATGAATGCCAAAAGGCTCAAAACTTCGGCTGAAGTCTAAAAAGACTTACTTGGTACCGGACCTTCTGTAAGTATTAAATGACAATGAATACTTTGTCTACAACCCCACACTGTTCACTTCGGTATATTAGTAAGAGCATTGAGCATTCATACCGAAGCATAGACAAGGTCTGAGGGCTAGATGTCGCTTATACATACCAAGAAGCATAAGGTTACATGTCGATTCTAGAACGACCAGCCAAATGGTCCACTGACCAAAAAGGACAGATGAAAACCAAAAACTAAAGGTGACGATTGTATCAAAAAGACAAAAATGTGAATTGCTATTACTCAAAAATCGAGACTACATACAACCTTTGGACCATATAGCGAAAGTGTTCCTGCTTAAAGCAATAGCTCAAAGGTGGGTTTAACCAAAAAGTGATAGTTTATAAAGCCTCATTCAGGATATGGAACCGAAGCTGTCTCCGCTCAAGGCCAAAAGCGCTTCTACGAGCAACAAAATCAATGGCTCGCCTAACCTTAAGATCATTGTTTCAAATCTCGCAAATATCGCCCAAGATCTCCTCCGAGATCTCGTTTTGGGTTCCTTCCGAAACGAAACAGCAAATATCACTCTAAATCTCTTTTCGAATATATCGCCTGAGCTATTACAATATCGAACAATATATCGACCGAGATGAAATACTGGAATATCGTCCGAGATCTTAGTTTTTTTAGTTAAAATTATAATTTGTGTCTGAACTAAAACTATAATTAAAAAACTCAAATCTAGCCATATCAATCTTTTGTTATTTTACATTTTGCATGTCAAATGACTATATTGTATATTCGTATATGTTTTACAATGCTTATGATTTTCATATTCGTCTTTTTACACACATGTTACTTATGAAATTATGTATTTTATGGTCTATTTATGCTGAATTTTTTATTGTTTTGGATCCTTTTAATGTTTCATGTCTAACAATATTTCTGTTTTAAGCATATTACGATTTAGAGCATGAATGATCTTTCGCAAAATAAAGAATAATAAAGTTATTTTGTTTTAAGTTACTATGTTTTTAATAGCATTCATAAAAATCATTTTGTTAAAATATCATTTTTAACATATCATGTACCCCGAGATTGTTCCGATATGAACTTTCAGACCCGAAATGAAAATCCGAGATGAACTCCCGAGTTAGACTCATCTCGTCCGAGGTCTCCCCCGATACGAGACCGAGTCTATAAAATCCCCAAGACGAAACGCGACCGATATCCGAGATTTAAAACCTTGCTTAAGATAGATCAACAGCTCAGATAGCCTAAAAATAATACAAAGCGTAAAAGTCAAGGCACCAAAATCCACATCAATCTGCAAGCAACCAGATGATGACAATTTCCAATAACAGCCCCACAGGCGGACCAAGTCAGCAATCCAAGATGTATCTCTCCTCTATTAACAAAGCAATAAGATTGCTGTAAAATAGAGGGCACTAGCATACAGATGGGACCTAATTGTAAATTAGGATCTAAGATGGCAGAAAGGAACTAGAAACAAAAGTCATCTGCAATTTCATCTTCACTTCAGAACCATGTTTTGACTGGAATTCATTAATGGTGAACTTAGCCACATCAACATTCTAAAATCTTTTAATTATAGACTACCTAAAAGAGCTTCTCAACAGTGCACGTAGGCACACGGTTCCCAAACCACAATAAACTCTCATCGTAGCTATTGCAGCACTTTTATTTTTTGTCTACCTTCGGCATCCATTCAACCTTCAATCAAACCATTTTATTCTGCTTAAAACTCTAGAGCTTGTCTTTGGACATTTGAGGAGTTGGAAGTGACGGAAAAAACCAACCAAAAGGGAAAAATCCAAGCACTAAAAGAAGGGCATTCAACCACCGTCGTGTGCTTTTGCTATTTATTTCCAACCTAGTTTCACTTTAAGAAGATGAAGTCAAAATCCACCCTAAGGAAAAGTGCAAAGTCGCTTGCGGATGATGACGAGATCACAGAGACACCTGCTGAAATTGAGAATTGCACAGCTGAAGAAATGAATATCAAGTTGCAGATAAAAAGACAATCAAAAACGTAGAAAAGACTAGAGAATCAACTGTCGAAAACTGACAGGAACCCGGATAGAAGACACATAACTAGGAAAGAAGAAGACTGTGAGCTTGCAAAGTCTACCGTTGCTCAAGTTCCGGAGAAAACTCCCGAACTTATGAAAAGAGTCAACACAAAAAGGCCCAAACTCTGGCCCACGAAAGGATAAACTTTAGTGGACCTAATAAGGCCAGAATTGAAGCAAGAAGTTACATTGGACATACACATAATTTGAGTCTCGAAGGAGGACGAAATACTAAAAGATTATTGCTGAAATTAACTAAACAAGTGCAGAAGTTGCAAGAAGAACATATGGCTTTCACGTATAAGTCAGAAAAATTCAACCATTTGTAGATGAAGTTACAAAAACTCCATTACCGATGGGATTCCAAATCTCAAAGAAATTGTTTACCTTTTCTTTTATTATTTTAACAGCATCAGTACGATGTTCTATCCATGGACCTGAATTCTTTTTTGATCTATCATATAAAACAACAACATCTGTAGCAAAATTAATATATTAGGATGATATATAATTTAGGCTACCTAAAAATCTTTGTAATTGTGTTTTATCAGTTATTATATCTGGGAATTTCGAAGCAAACTCCATATTTCTATTTATACGAATTATTTTTTATTTTTCAATACTATGGCCAGAGAATTTTACATTTGTTTGGTCAGTAGGACTTTTTTTTTAATATCATCAAGCCATTTTGTATAATGATTTCCTCAAAATATCTGGATGTTTAAAATGTGTTCCGATATTTTGAGAAAATACTAAAATGTCATCAATATAAACTATGATAAACTCACTATATGAAATAAAAACATCATTCATCATTTTTCTGAAATTTTAAAGACACCTTTTTAAACCAAAAAGCATTACTGTTCACTCATAATGTCCAACTGGAATATTAAAAGCCATTTTGTACTGGTCAGACTTTGAAATTTGGATCTGCCAATAACCAGATTTTAAGTCAAACATAGAAAATATGATGGATCATAGTTGTGAAAGGTGTGCATGGCGCAGCGCAGCACGACATTTGCGCCATTTTTGTCTATGGCGCGGCGCATATGAAAAGACGTGTCAAATGGCGCGCGGCGCAAAAATAGCACGCAGCGCAAAATGGGGAACCTTTTCTTTATTTTATTGTTCTTTGTTTGTTTGTTTTCGCATTACAAACTGCAATAACTACTAGTGTTATCATTATTACAACCACCATCACTACTACTATTACTATTATTATCATAATGACATAAAATATAAATAACTTTGTTAATAACTGTTTTTCAGTTTTATGGAATAATAATTACATCATTATTATTTCCTATTTGATTGTCATCAACGAGTTAATAACCCTACAATTATGTAAATCATACCTTAGCATGCCGACATTTAGAACTGATGTATGTTTTATTATCCAGCATAATTTAGATTCATTTTACTATTGTCAGAACTATATAATGTAATGTATAAAAGATCATAAAATATTGTCTAACATAGATGCAAAAGCAAATGAATGAGACTGAGAACCTGCGAACGATAAATTAAGATAAGCAGCTTTGAAGGAAGAGAAAGCATTCTCAGAAAATAAACATTCAAGGAACTCTAAAACATGCCCTTGGATAGATTTTTTTTTTTTTTTTTGCATTTGTGTGAATATGTCTAATATCTTTGTATGATTTGTTTGCAACATAAAAATATTTTATGATTTGGTATTTGTTAAATACGCATTAAAAAAAGGTATAATATTATTCGTGACACCAATGATATAATATATTTGAATGATACTGATGATTATAATGAATTCTTAATGAGAAATATGGACATCCGATGGTGAATATATGCTTGTATTTGATGATGAGGATGACTTGGGGTGTTGCTGTTAGAGCAGGAGGAGTGGAGGAAGCTAGATATTCATGTAGAACATATATATCGAGAGATTTTTTTGGTAACTGTTTCAACTCCTTTACATATTCACGAAGAAGAAACAAATCTAAATGATACGGATGAAGAAGATGCTGAAGTTTATGAATCTGATGATGCAGACATTGAATTGGAAAAATATAATTGCTGGATTAGACTCAGATTTCTAGTTTATCAGTAATATGTATGATTATTTGGATATGAAAACTATTGTGTTTGAAATTTTATGTTTTTTTTTTTGTAAAATGCATAAAAATCTTTGCATATGTTTTAGCAAAAAATGTTGATTTTTTTAAAATCTTTTGTTAAATGTTAAATATTAAATTTATTGAAAAAAATAACCATGCGCAGTTAATTAAAAAGGAGCGCACCATTTGTCGCGCCAAGCACCAAGCCTTCAGAAAGGTTTTGTGTTTTTTTGCATCGTGCGTCATTAATAACACTGTGATGGACTCATATAAACTATCCAGTAAATCATTTTTATTAGGAATTAAGTGTCTAATCCATTTTAAGACCTTACTAAGAGGCTATTATTAACCTAGGTACCTCTATTTCCTGTTCACTTTGTTTATTTACACAGAATGTAGTACATGACCAAGGTGATTGAGCTGGTTTTTATTAAACCTTTCTGTAATAATGATTCCATCGCCTTTTTACGTAATTCTAAATGTTCAAAATTCATCTGGCATTGCCTTGCTTTAGTAAGAATTTTCTTTTCATCAAAATCTTCCTCATTTGGAAGACTAACAGTATGTTTTTTATCCCAAGAATCATTTGGATAATCATTACAAATTTCTACATAAATTTTATTATAAATCGTTTAAGTTGATAAATTTAAGTTAACTATGAACTGCTACTGTGCTGCTACTAGACGAACTGCTTCAGCACAAGCTTTAATACAGTATTTTCAGGATCTTGCATATTAAACTGAAAATATCATAACAAATACGGGACATTTTACAAGTTAAGTATTGGTCTAACAATAATTTCTGACATATGGGTCAGTGTAAAGAAAGTCCAAAAAATGCCTTGTCATGGCAAGAGATGGATATAAACATCCGACTCAGAAATAGTCAAAAATTACTACCACCTGATACTATCGCTACGCTAACCCACGAATGATATTTTCAATTTATTACGCATTCCAAAAATATATGAACTCATGAAAACATAAATACAGAACAGAAGTAATCTAACACATAAATAACTTAACCTGCCATACAGACTTTTTTTTCACAATATATTACAAAGAGAAATAAGAATTTATAGACACAAACCAAAAGAACTAGTTTTCTTCTACAATACACACATTATTTACAATCTTAATATTAGTAATTATGACAAAGGGTTTTTGAAGTGGTGAATGGAAATGGCGAAAATTGGTCTCACTCTTCAATTGAATTTCATCTTTATTTATAGGCTAGGTTGCACTGGAGAATGGAATTCAAATTGATTGATTTCGGATCTCAAAATTTTGAAATCCAATGCCTACTTCGCTTTATTAAAGTAGGAGACAACATCCTATATTAGGTAGTGTGTTAGGTATATCCGTCCTTTTTCGAAAGAAATTTATCTACAACAACTGTCAATCTTATCAAATATGTTAGATCGCTAATAAGTTATTAATCCAAAATCATCTTGCTATTGTCCATTTCCATATTGTAGGTCTTTTTTCCAGCTTGCTAAATATTTCCGCAAAGTCTTCATCATTCAAATCAGACAATTGATCTTCTTTAATTATATCTTTATCTTTTAATTAAGTCATTGATGCATCTGAATTTGCATCTTCCTTAATATTTGTTGTCAAATCTTACTTTATTTCTGCAACATAGGTATAAAGAATATCTTCTTTAGTGACTGCTCCTTGTTGCATTTTCAATTTTTTGATGATATATTGAAATGGGCTTGGAGCTTCTTTTTGTTGAATTACAGTTTCCTATTTCTGATATACTACCAGGATGGGAGACTGACCTGGGAAGTCCTCGCGCTTGAGTATGGGAGCCTTTGGCACTGGGTATCCACCACAGTTTCCTATTTCTGATATAATTTTATATTTTTGTTAATATTTGATATTATTTTTTGGCTAAAGATCTAATATGTAATATTATCATTTCTGGTTAATTTATCCCAAAATTTTGTAAGAAACATCTGTATAAACAAAGAACTTCATTGTTAATATATTCTATTTTTTGTTCCCATTTCCAAATCCAATGGAAAATTCAATAAGTATTGTGGATCTACTCTTGATATCATTAAATATTGTTAAGATTACTTGATTTTGGTGAAACGTCAACTCATTCTGAATATAATCCATTTAATTTTTCTAAAAGATATCAAGCGACGGTCCGTATTTTGTCCACCATTCCATAAACCAATATGGCATTGGACGTTTATTTTTCCCCACAGACTTTGATAAACACCAACTTGTTTGGGATATATGGCTTCGTTATTGTTGTTGTTGTAGTAGACTTTGATAAACCATGAAAGTTCACGTTTATTACTTCCATAATGGCGTACTTATGTAAAGCTTCTACATAGTCCCATCCCAATAGTTATACCTAATAGAAATCTTCTTATTAGATAAAAACATCTCTTTTTCTTTAAAGATAAATTGTCATTCTTCAAGCATTATTACCTTCTATTTTTTTTTAATGAAACTATAAACATTTGGGCTGCCTGCATTAAAATGGGTTATTTCGCAGGTCTTAAAGGCTTTTATTATTGCCTTATAATATGCCTTTGCTTATATATTGTAACAATGAACGATAAAGAATCGAGATAACCTTGTAGTAGGTTCTGAGAGTCATTTTCCCAATTTATGTCGTCAAATTATAAGAAAATTATAATTTCTCTATATGAATTTTTTGCATAAATGGTAATATTTTCTTCAGCTTCTTCATTGACTATTATACTGGCATATGATGACGATTGGCTATTAGCCATTTGTTTTTCCTTAAATTCTAAAAAAATATATTAAATAAAGGATCAATAGAATTATTATTTCCTGAAAGACCAATTTCTTTTACTTTTTTATAAATAAATTCAAAATTAAAAGGTGTCAAATGAGCTTGCCCTCTGACAAACATTTATTTGGAGACATCATGTGAAATCTTTATTAAACACATATTTTGCAGATTTACAATCGGTTTTTATAATAAACTTTTGATTATATAAATCACCTTGAAAATTTGAAACACATTTGGCTACATCAAGAATTTATTTGCCTATAGTTGCATAGTTCTTTTGAATATTAGTACATTCACCTACGGGCCCGTTTGGCGACTCAAAGCAGAAATGCTTCTGCTAATATGATAAGTACTACTACTTTTTAAAAGTCAAAAAGAACGTTTGGCACAAAAACGACTTATAAGTCAAGAAGTTAAAAAGTCAGTTTGAATAGATTTTTTTTCACAATAACTATTTGGCTATTGCGTTAGAATATTGAAATAAAATTTAGATTTTTAAAAGTATATGTTACAACTAGTTAACTAAAAATCACTTCATATTCTGAAATATAAATCTCAAAAATATTGAATCGAAACATAACACAAATATTTGCATGCAATTCTCACATGATCCAAGCATCTATTAAATAAAAGTTGACATTTTACACAAATTTCAAGCATTACATTCGAAATATTAAAAAAGTTCTATAATGGTATGAAACCTAAAATGGCAAATGATAAAATGCGGCCATGCTTCGTCGTATTTCTTCTCTTTTGTTGTATTTGTGTCTTTTCCACAATACATGCACTAATGTGTGTGTCATCAATTGCTCCAATGCAATTCTACAAGAAGAAACAATCACAAATATTATTGTTAACATTCAAAATAAGAATATATTTTTTTTTTGGGAAATGTAGCATGAGATGATCAACTTGCACTTATGGATAAGACACATACCTTAAACCAAGGCAAATACTTATCACCTTTGCTTTTCAAGTATGAATGAATTATCGCAAAATATGACAGAAGATGGCAAGAACAGGGCATGTCAATGGCAGTAAAGTAATTCAAAAACTGAACAATAATTCAAGAGTGGGACATTGCCATGAACAACTAATTTTACCCACTTTTTCCTGTAAAAAAATAAAAAAATTGACTGGGCTGTATGCGACAATGCACTAGATAAATGTTGAAATATAAATATGATATGAATACTAATTAATCCATGCGTTTGATGTATTTTTATAAAACATGATACGAATATCAATCCAGTGTCTATGGATTGATATTTGTATCATGTTTTGTAAAAATACATCAAACGCATGGATTAATTAGTATTTATATCATATTTGTATTTCAACATTTATCTAGTGCATTGTCGCATGCAGTCCAGTCAAATTTTTTATCTTTTTATAGGAAAAAGTGGGTAAAATTAGTTGTCCACGGCAATGTCCCACTCTTGAATTATTGTTCTATTTTCGAATTACTTTACTGCCATTAACATGTCATGTTCTTGCCATCTTCTGTCATATTTTGCGATAATTCATCCATACTTGAAAAGCAAAGATGATAAGTATTTGCCTTGGTTTAAGTTATGTGTCTTACTCATAAGTGCAAGTTGATCATCTCATGCTACATTTCCAAAAAAAATATTCTTACTTTGAATGGTTAACAATAATATTTGTGATTGTTTCTTCTTGTAGAATTGCATTGGAGCAATTGATGGCACACAAATTAGTGCATGTGTTGTGGGAAAGACACAAATACAATAAAAGAGAAGAAATACGACAAAGCATGGCCGCATTTATCATTTCCATTTTAGATTTCATACCATTATAGAACTTTTTTAATATTTCGAATGTAATGCTTGAAATTTGTGTAAAATGTCAACTTTTATCTAATAGCTGCTTGGATTATATGAGAATTGCATGCAAATATTTGTGTTATGTTTCGATTCAATATTTTTGTGATTTATATTTCAGAATATGAAGTGATTTTTAGTTAACTAGTTGTAACATATACTTTTAAAAATCTAAATTGTTTTACATTTTATTTCAATATTCTAACGCAATAGCCGAATAGTTATTGTGAAAAAAAATCTATCCAAACTGACTTTTTAACTTCTTGACTTATAAGTCATTTTTGTGCCAAACGTTCTTTTTGACTTTTTGACTTTTAAAATGTAGAAATACTTATCATATTAGCAGAAGCACTTCTGCTTTTAGTTGCCAAACAAGCCCTGAAATAATGAGAAAAGTAACTTGTAGAAGCCCAATTAATTATAGGATCCATATGGGCTTAAAGACTTTTGCTTTTTAAAATTAAAAAAAAAACAACTTATTTTTTGTTATCCAAACGGGCCCTAAATGAAATCTGACAAGATGTTCTTATTTTATTCTTGGACATATCTATTTTAGAATTCCACCAAATCATATATCTGAGGCATCTGTCTCAATTATTTTTCCTGAATTGGATTTGAAAATATTAAACAAGGCATTTTTGTATTTTCTTCTATTATTTTGACAGCATAAGTATGATGTTATGTCCATGGATCTGGATTCTTTTTTAATCTATCATACAAAATAGCAGCATCTGTAGCTAGATTACTATAATAGGACGATAGATAGTTTAGACTACCTAAAAATCTTTGTAATCGTATTTTATTAGTTATCATATCTGGGAATTTTAAAGGAAACTCTACACTTGTATTTATAGGAATTATTTTTTCTTTTTCAGCATTATGGCCTAAGAATCTTACATTTGTTAGGAATAAAGGCATTTTTGTCCTTGATATTACCATGCCATTTTGTATAATGTTTTTCTTAAAATATTTAGGTGTTTAAAATGTGTTTCGATATTTTTAGAAAAATACTAAAATGTCATCAATATAAACTAGGACAAATTCAATATGTGAAGTAAAAATATCATTCATTATTTTTTGAAATGCTAAAGGCGTGTTTTTTAAACTAAAGGCATTATTGCCCATTCATAATGTCCAATTGAAACGTTAAAAACAGCTTCATATTAGTCAAACTTTGAAATTTGGATCTGCCAATAAACAGATTTTAAGTCAAACTTAGGAAATAAGATAGAGTTATATAATTTATTCTGTAAATCTTTTTTATTAGGAATTGGGTGTCTAATCCATTTTAAGACCTTGTTAAGAGCTTTGTAATTCATTACTAACCTAAGCACCCCACTTGCTTGTTCACTATGTTTATTTGCATCATGGTTATTACGGCGGCAAGTCGAGTCGATAGAGGTCCAACCAGTCGACTAATCGTAGACTAGTCGATAAATAAATAAATAAATATTAGTACATAATTGCAGTGTGTAAATATATATATACACACATATACATATTATCATATAGATGTTTCGGTAAAAGGATCTACTGCCACCTGTAGTTTATAATAAACGGCAGTTAATACATATTACAATAAACGACAATTAATACTTTTGTTGTCATCTACAATTAATGGCAAGTTCGACTTTGAGTTAGGGTTCGACTTCGAGTTAGGGTTTCGAGTTCGACTTCGAGTTAGGGTTTAAGGTTCGAGTTCGAGTTAGGGTTTAGGGTTCGAGTCCGAGACTTTGTGATGTGAGTTCAGTCTCGATTAATGGCAAGTCGACTCTTCCAGTTGATGATCCAATCTCGACAAATCGACTAGTCGCGACTAGTCGAGCGCCGTAATAACACTGATTTGCATAGAATGCAGTACATGACCAAGGTGATTGAGATGGTTTTATAAAACCTTTCTGTAATAATGATTCAATCTCCTTTTTACATAATTCTTAAATAAATATTCAGAATTCATCAGACATGATCTTGCTTTAGTAGGAATTTTATTCATCAAAATCTTCCTTATATGGAAGAATAACAATATGATTTTTCTTATTCTAAAAAGCATTTGGATTATCATTACAAATTTCTATATAAAATTTATTATATATCCTTTAAGTTGATTTAACTATGAATTGCTATAGTGCTACCACAAGATGAACTGCTACGGAATGTTCATGATGTTACATATTAAAATGAAAATATCATAACAAATATTCAGACATTCTGCAAGTACTGGTCTGACAATAATTTCTGGCTTATGAGCCAGTGTAAACAAAGTCTGAAATACACTTTGTCATGGCAAGAGATGAATATAAACACTCAACTCAGAAGATAGTCAGAAATTACTGTCACCTGATATTGCTCTTAACCAATGAATGATATTTTTAATTAATAATGTATCCCTTAAATATATGAATTCATGAAAACATACATACAAAACAGAAATAATTCAATCCATACATAACTTGGTCTGTCATACATGCATTTCTTCATAATATATTACAAAGCAAAATAAAAACCTACAGATACAAACTAGAAGAATTAATCTTCAATACACAATTATATTTACAACTTACAATTTTAATAATAGTAATTTTATTTTATGGCAGAGAATTTCTGGAGTGTAGAATGGAAATGGCGGAAATTGGTCTTCCTCTTCAACTGAATCTCGTCTTTATTTTTAGGCTATGTTGTGCTCGACTATGGAATTCAAATCAATTTATTTTGAATCTTAAAATTTTGAAATTCAAGGCATAATTCCTCACTTTATTTGAGAGGACAACATCCTATATTATGTAGTGCATTAGATAGATCCGTCCTTTTTTGAAAGAAACTTATCTTCAACAACTGACAATCTTATCAAATATGCCAGATCACAAATAAGTTATTAATCCAGAATCATCTTGTCGTTGTCTTTTCCCATATTATGAGCCTCTTTTTTCATCCTGCTAAATATTTCTACAAAGTCTTCATCATTCAGATCTGACAATTGATCTTCTTCAATTATATCTTTAGCTTTTGATGAAGTCATTGTTGTATCTGAATTTGCATCTTCCTTACTAAAAATTTTTGTTGAACCTTTCTTTATTTCTGCAACATAGGTAAAGAATATCTTCTTTAGTGGGTGCTCCTTTTTTGCATTTTTATTTTTCTGATGATATATTGGAACGGACTTGAAGCTTCTTTTTGTTGAATTACAAATTCATGTTCCTAATAGAATTTTATCTTTTTGCTAATATTTGATATTATTTCTTGACCAAAAATCAGACCTATACTGTTATAGGTTTTGATTAATTTATCCCAAAATTTTGTAGAAAAAATATATGTGCAATCAAGGAATTTCCTCATTAGTATATGCTATTTCTAATTTCAGTTTCCATTTCTAAATCTAAGGAATGGACAAATCAATAAAAAGTTTTTTTTGGGCCTGCTCCTGATATCATTAAGTATTGTCCAAGATTATTTGATTATGGTGAAACAACAACGCATTTTGAATATAATCCTTTCAATTTTTTTGGAAATATCAAGTGGCGGTCTATATTTTGTCCACTATTCCATAAACCAATTCGGTATTAGAAGAATATCAAGCGGTGGTCCATATTAAATCAAATTTTGACCTTAATTTAAAGGGCCTTTCTAATTCTGATTTTGTATTTAGCTTCAATCCTTTAACTTCAAGGGGGATGAAGACCTAAAATTGCAATTACTTCGCCTACTTCTTCGGTCGTAACTGAAACATATTATATCATTCATAGCAGATAATATTTTTTTCTATTTTGTTATGCAATGATGTAATTTGTTTACCAACAACAACTAAATAAAGATTTGCATAGTTTCGATGTTTAAAGACACTTCCTAATTTTGATTTTGTTTATAACTTTAACCCTTTAATTTCAATTGGAGGTCGAAGACTTGAAGTTGCAATTACTTAACTTACTTCTTCAGTTGTAATTGAAACTGTATGTTTTATATTATTAATAGCAAAAAAAAATTTATATTTTGTTATGTAATGATGTAATTTGTTCACCGATAACAGCTAAATCAAGATTCACATAGTTTTGTTGTTCACTACCAATCAAGCAGTGGTCCATATTTTGTCCACTGTTCCATGAACGAATTCGATATTGGAAGAACATCAAGCAGTGATCCATATTAAGTTAGATTCTGACTTTAATTTAAAGACCTTTTCTAATAATTTTTCTATTTTGTTATGCAATGGTGTAATTTGTTTACCAATAACAACAAAATAAAGATTTGCATCGTTTTAGTGTTCAAAGACACTTTCTAATTCTTATTTTGTTGAGGTTGAAGGCTTGAAGTTGCAATTTCTTCACTTGCTTCTTTAGTTGTAACTGAAACGGTATGTTTCATATTATTAAGAGCAGGATTTTTTTCAATTTTCTCATGCAATGATGTAATTTGTTCACCAATAACAGCTAAATAAATATTTGCATGGTTTTGTTGTTCAATACAAATCAAGCGGTGGTCCATATTTTGTCCACTATTCCATGAACAAATTAAATATTGGAAGAACATCAAGCAGTGATCTATATTAAGTTAGATTATGACCTTAATCTAAAGACCCTTTCTAATTCTAATTTTATTTTTAACATTAACCCTTTAATTTCAGTGGGAGGCTAAAGACTTAAAGTTGCAATTACTTCACTAACTTCTTCAGTTGTAACTGAAACAATATGTTTTATATTATTAATAGCAGAAAATATTATTTTTATTTTGTTATGTAATGATGTAATTTGTTCACCAATAACGGTTAAACAAAGACTTGCATAGTTTTGTTGAATACCGAATTCGTTTATGAAATGGTGGACAAAATATGAACAGTGCTTGGTATTCTTCTAGAAAACTTGGAAGGATTATATTTAGAGTGGTTGATGTTTCACCAAAGTCAAGCAATTTTGGATAATATTTAATGATATCAGGAGCAAGACCACAAAATTTGGAAATGGAAACTGAAACTAGAAATATGATATACTAAAAAGTAAATTTTTTGTTAACACAGATGTTTCTTTACAAAATTTTAGGATAACTTAATCAAAACAGATAACAGTATAGGTCAGATTTTGATCAAGAATAATATCAGATATTAGCAAAAAGATAAAATTCTATCAGAAACAAGAATCTGTAATTCAACAAAAAGAAGCTCCAAGCTCGTTCCAGTAGATCATTAGAAAATTAAAAATACAAAAAAGGAACACTGACCTAAGAAGATATTTTTGTCCATACTGCAAAAATAAAGAAAATTTTAACAAAAAAATATTGGTAAGGAAGAGATGCAAATTCAGACACACCAACGACTTCATCAAAAGCTAAATATATAATTGAAGAAGGCCAATTATCAGATCTGAATAATAAGACTTTGATCAAATATTTAATAGGATGAAAAAAGAGGCCTATTATATGGAAAATGACAAAGGCAAGATGATTCTGGATTAATAACTCATTAGCGATCTGACAGGTTCGATAAGATTGCCAGCTGTTGGAGATAAATTTCTTTCAAATAAGGATGAATATAGCTAACAGACTACCTAATATATGATATTACCTCTTACTTTAATATAGCGAAGAATTAGGCATTGGATTTCAACACTAGAAAGTCATTCGGTTATAAAACAAATTACAAGAACTCCACAGTAGTAGACGTATGGACCAGGATCTCAAACCGCTACGAATTCTCTTCTTCACTATTCCGACACTTTTATTTATGTTTACCTCTGTGACTTGGTATTCAGCCTTCGATCGGACCATTTTATCATAATAAAAACTTCAGAGTTTGCCTTCAAACATTTTGGATGTTGGAAAATACAAACTCACTAACATGCATATTAGACCTATCAAATAGGTTGGGTCCAACAAAAAAAATCGAGTAAAATCCGAACCAACTCATTTATGGCACGTCCCATTTGACTCATTTAGTACAAGGTACGATCTGACCCAACCCAATCGATATATGGGCTACCCACGTAAGGTAAATAAATGTTACAAATATGTAAAAAAAACAAAAATGGTTTCTTTTTTTTTTTTTTGAATTTCTAAATATTCAAAATTTCAAAGTTTAATTTAGTTTCATCTAAATTCAAATTTTTATATTTTAAAATTTCAAAGTCAAAATACAATTTTCATATGTATATTCAAATTCAATATAAAATTCAAGGGATATTCAAATTTTCAAAATCAAAATTTTAAAATTTAAATTTCCAAAATATATTTCAAATTTTCAAAATTCAGATGTAATTGGTAAATTCCCACATGATCATTCACTAATTTAGAGATTAAAAAATCATTGGAGTATGGCTCAAAGTTCAGATTTAGGCTTATGAAGTACAACACTGTTGATCACCATGAAAAACTAAGGAAGAGCAAATGGTGGTTCTGTTTGAAACCAATAAAAAAATTGAAATCAATATATTTTAAAATTGAAACCAATCAAACCAATAATATTTGGTTTGGTAGGTTTATTTGCTTTATCTTAAAATGAATTAGATTTCACATTGTTGACATAATATAAGAGTAAAAGTAATAATTGTGTACATATGATGCAAGCATTATGAAAAACAAACTACTATAAAATATTAATATCAATTGAAAGAAAGATAATATTGCTATAAAAATGTTGCAAAATATATCTTTATTACTAATAACTTTTTTATTTTGAAATAACTTAATTTTAAATTTGGTTTAAATGCTTGGTTTGGTTTTTAAATATTGAAAACCAAACCCAACGAATAAACCCAACAAAAAGTAGAAACAAAGACAATAAACAACCAATTAATCAACAACATCAAACCAAATCAACAATGTTTAATGGATTAATTTGATTTTAACCAATAAATGATCATCCCTATAAAAAAAACTATATGGTGCATTCAGTTATTCATTCAAGACTTCAAGACTTTTTGAATACTAAAAAAAAACTTAATTACTCTTCCATATTATTTGTAATATTAAAATGACTTCAAGACTTGCTTAATTTTGAACCAGTATGAAGAAATTGCAACGGACTAAATGAAAAACAGTGACTGACTATTGTTTATTTTTTCGAGTAAAAAAAAAGATCAAAATGCTAATTATGAGTAAATTTACGCAAAATGATTTAGAGACGAATGAACAAATGAATCATTGTCAGAGTAAATGAGTTCAAATGTGCGGATGTAGTCTATTATTTACTAACAAAAACTGTTAGTTACCATGGATAATACAATGTATAACCAATGTATGAAGACATGAGCCATATTATCTGTAACGTTGATGTGAATTCACTAGTCAATGACTTGACCAATTCTTAGTCAATCTAAAAAAAATTCATGTAATTTGAACGAAATATAATGACTTTGATTCATCGCCAAGTAAAAGGATTCAAAAATTTAAATTCGTAATTTTAAAATTAAATTTTGTATTACTCATGATTTCGAAATTCAAATGTTCATTAAACGAGTTATCCACTTATAATTAACTCATACTCATTTATGACCTTTTTGATAAATGATCATAAATGGGTTTACCCGGCCCATTTACGAGTAAGCTTAATGGGTTGCGTAAATATGTCATGTTATATTTTGACAGGTCCAATTCATATCACATCACATACGACACCATCGCACCACTTTCCGCTCTCTGCATGTCTCAAGTCTCAACTTTTAGTCCGTACACATCAAGTTTTAGAATTCTTGCTCGTTATGATCTTCTCTTTAGTGCTGGAACTTGAGAATTACCACTTTATTTTGGCAGCGTGTAATGTTTATCAAACTCTATGGTATATTTATATACATGCATGCATTTGCATATAAATACTAGCAAGGTTTATCAAACCCTACTTAGTATACCAAGAATGCTAGTATGCTACAACTCCACTGACTGAGTGTACCATCTTTCATACACAAATCAACCATGCTGTATTGTGCACTCATCCATGTATCACATGCCAAACAACAATGATCCAGACAATCTAACATTATATTTCATTTTACACACAAATAACTAATCGGATAGAAAAAAGAAAAACCATTAAACGTCTTAAAGCGTGAAACAAATCAGCACTCGCAACAGGCCATGCTCTTCCGTTGTAATTTATTTTTGTCTTTTCGACTGCTTGTTAATTGTTATTAGTTCCTCCTATTTTCTGAAATAACTGGCAGTTACATATCTGTGTAAGTACTCAGCTGAATTAATGGAAAGACTGATATGAAAATTTGAAACAAAGGAGTGACCTTTATGTGATTTGTGACATGAAAATTTGAATAAAAGAGTGAAGTCAAGCACGCCTTTTTTTTTTTTTTTTCAAACACACGCCTTTTTTTAATGAAGTCAAACATCTGCGGATTATTCTTGACACACTTCTGTTTATTCCAGCATTGGAACATTGATATAGCCCCAAATTGCAAAATTGGCTGCATCTACTTTTAGATATTAACCATTGCGAACAAACACTATGCAAAAATTGCTGGAGTGTGAAGATCCAAACCCGGAATGAACTAACCAATTTTTACTGAAAATAAATTCAAACATAAACCTGGCTAAGTGCGCAGTGGAAAACAAGCGTGTCTTTTCCCTTCACCGCCTGCAAAAGCTGAGGCATCTTCTCATGAAACGATTCGCTAGCGTAGTGATGAGATCCTGCTATATGCGCATCATAACTCCTCTCGTCGTCTCTATATCAAAGGATAAAAGCAGTTTTAGGAGTAAACATTATATGAGAGAAGAATTTGGAGAACCCGTCACCTGACGTCGATTATGGCGACTCTCGCAGTTCTATTGAGTAAGATTAGTTGGGATGGGGAAATGAAAGACACGCTTCTTGCCATTGATTTTTTTTTACTTCCTGATTTTGACGATGTGTTGCAAGCTTGCAATATATGGGTTCACACGAACTGTTAGATTGAAAACGAGGCAGGTTCGGTAAGGACTTTATGGTCAAAAATGAATAATGTTTTGATGTAATTAAGCATTGATGACTTAGTCACGAATATAGTTTGACCATCAAGCATTGATTATTGTTCAAAATTGGTCGAGAAACTTTTTCATGAGTATGTCATCAATTAAAACTAGAGTGCCACTATTTATACCCCTATTTACACTTCTGGCCACCAAAACTAAAAGCACCCCAAATATTTTAGATTTCCTCTATTGGTCACCGTCTAAATTAATAACCAAAAAATTGCGGAGACCACCAGTTCCTTTCTCTACACAATTCCTTCCTCGCTTACATCAATGTACTCTGCGAATCAATTTTAATTTTTATAAACGAGTATTTACTTCGTCGGTTGTGAAATGATTCATGAAATAACCATTTATGTCTTTTGAGACATTTGATCGAACATCTTGCATCATATTATCACAACCATCATTTTTATCATCCAATTTATCATCTTTCAAAGACTCCATCTATCAAACGACTAAAAAGTTAATGTATAAATTTGTAAAAGAAGATACGTAAGTTATATGGATAAAAACCCTACAAGTCAAAACTTACATTGTCATTCTCTATTACAACGTCGTCAAATTTAATGTCCTCAAAACTTGAAGTTTCCAACGGAGCGGGAAAAACAACCTTAAACACAATGGAAAACCCCAGTCATTAAAAAACATTAACAACATATTCTATAACATAATAGAAAACAATACAAATCAAGCAATTGTAACCTCTTTTTTATCTTCATCTTCTGTCTCTATTTGGCACAAAAGAATATCTGCTTTTGTTAGAATTTAGAGTTTGAAATAGTAAAGAAGTACGGTGGTGAATAACTGAGTGAAAGAATAAAATATGGTGGCCAGAATAATATAAAAAATAAACATTTGTATTAAATTTAGGAAGGTGGCCGGAAGTGTAAACCGGGGTGTGAATAATAGCACCGTAAAACTAATGCGTAAACCGTGTGTTGCACACGTAATTTTTTAAAAATATAACTTTGTACTACTATTAAGGTTGTAAACGGATGTAGTCAGATATGGATATTGGATAGTGTTGTATCTGAATCCGTATCCGAAAATGAAAATACGTATTCGATATCCACGAATATCCGCTTAAGAATATTTGTATCCGTATATGCGGATATTTTCGTGTAACAACCCCGAAATTCTGAGCCAATTTAAAATTTTTATTTTGGCAATTTCGATGAATTTTGAAAATGAATTATTTTAAATAATAACGATGAGAAATTAATTTTGAATAGAAATAGAACGTATATATTTATTTGAATCGACGTTAGAATATAAATATTTTATTTTAATTATAAAAGGAATTGAAAATGGCGCGGTAGTGTGAAAATTCGATTTCAAATTTCAAATGAATGCACAGGATTCAAAATAAACCGGGTTTTAGCGAAACCAAAAATATTTGAATCTATTTGAAAATATCTTTCCAACGAATCCGAAAAATCAAAATTTCATAGCGGGAATCAAAAGTTACGTCCAGTTGAAAATTCAGAATAGTCGCTATGGAATTCTGGCCCTTAAAAATGGAAATTTTGCAAACGACCTCTGTTTTCGACGAAACCACTTTTGTTGGATCTGGGATGTCGAATTATTGCTAGATTCCAAAATTCATAATTTTCTGAATCAATATGTGAGTGTGGCAAAGGAAAACGTGTTTTGTCAGTTTTAGTCAATTTCGATCGACCAGAAAATGACCATTTTTCAAACGGTCTTCAAATTTGACAAAATTAGTTTTGTTAGGACCGTATTGTCAATACAAAGCTAGAAATAATTTTTCGGGAATTTTTAAAGTTAGTATGTGGCCCCGGTAAATTGAAATGTGTGTTCGAATTCAATATATAGATTTATATTTTGATTTTGACGGAAATTGATTGAAACAGTCGAACTGGCTTATGGGACATATCCCATTGTGTTCGGAATGGGGGTAATTAGCTAGGGACGACAGTCGTTGGGTCTCGTTTGGGGTTAGTATACAAAGTCAACTTTTATGGAAGGATAATATTAAATTATTATATATAAATTATATAAACCTAACCTATCCCCTTTACCCTCTTCTCTCTCCCCGATTGAATTGAAATTAAAAGAAAAAAACCACCGTTGGCGTTCAGCCACCCGCCACCCACCGTCGCACTGCTGCCCCCTCCTTAGCGCCACCCCCTCCTGATGCAACCGCCTCCCCTCCGACGCTCACTCCCTCTCCCCCTTCCTCTCGAGCCTCTCGAACCCCCCCCCCCCCTTTCACCAAAACCCGAACCCCAAGCCCCTGAGCACCCAAATCCGCCGCGCCCTGGCCTTTGGGACCCACCGCCGACAATCCGTGCCCCCTCCGCCACCTGCAACGCCTCCTCAACCCTCCAGCCACCCTCCTCCGACGCCTTGTCAGCCGAAGACCCTCTTCCGTTCAAAGTTTGATTTTTTTTTTTTTTTTACAAGCGAGAAGGTGTGTTTTGATTTATATACATGTTTTACATTTTGTTTTCTGAAATTTACATATGTATTGCTATAAAAATCCGATTTTTATATGTATAGACTTGACGATTTTTATAGATGAAGACATAGGATAAAAAAATATGATTTTATATATACTATAGCGATGGAAAAATATAATTTTTAGTCACATAAAGATAGGATTTTTAGCTTTAGAAAGATTAGATTTTTCTAAACAAAAAGATTAGATTTTTATATAAAGAAAGATAGGATTTTTAGCTTTAGAAAGATTAGATTTTTCTAAGCAAAAAGATTAGATTTTTCTAAGCAAAAAGATTAGATTTTTATCTATATAAAGATAAGATTTTTAAATGCGAAAAGATAAGATTTTTAAAATAGAAAAGGTCGGATTTTTAAAATAGAAAAGGTCGGATTTTTAAAGACATAAAGGTTTGATTTTTATTTATAAAAAAGTTTGATTTCTGTTTGTAAAAAGATTTGATTTTAATTGTGTAAAAATAGAATTTTTATCTATACAGTAGCGGTATAAAATTAGAATTTTTATCTATATAGTAGTGATATAAAAATAGAATTTTTATCTACATAGTAGCAGTATAAAAATGTGATTTTTATCCATATAGCGTATTTATAAAAATGCGATTTTTATATACATAGCAACAATATAAAGATGCGATTTTTATATATGTAGTGGATACGGACAACGAAAGTGACAAAAGGTGAGCACGGCGAAGATTTCCTACATATGAAGAGTCATGGCGTTTGGTTTAGCTTCTCAGTGAGTACTTCTCACTTTAATTCTTGTTTTCTAGTTAAAAATATATACTAGGATGTAGATGGTGCTTAGCAGCAACCGACACCCGTTGTACACAGACCATGGACGACTTGGTTGATTTTGTTGTGTGGTGAAAATTGATTGTGATGTGGAATGAATGGAAATATATTCATGTGTTAAAATAAATTATTTATCGTTAAAAATATAAATCTAATGTGAATGTGAATAAATAAATATTCATTTACAAATCGAACGATTTGTTTATATACACCCATTTGAAGGATATTGATTGGGAGGATAAATTTTATACATCGCCCAACCACACAAATAAAAATCTGTGTTTGTTGACTGAAACCCCACACGGGTGTTAGGATGATATTTGACGTACACTAATCCCGATTGTTTAGTTGTATGTCAATCGATGGGTTGACAGACTCTATAAGCGTTAATTATTTATATTTAATGCTTATGCAGTTGTGTAGTGCATTTTGGATGATGGTTGATTATTTATTATTGCTATTATATACATGCGTTGTATAGAATCCATATAAATAACATTATATGGTAATTGAGTGGGTTCCATTCCAATTTAGAAAATAAATTATATTCATGTGTTGAATAAACAAAATAGTCATGTGTTGACAATACTCATGTGTTGAGAATATTCATGTGTTGAAACTATTCATGTGTTGAACGAAATATTTATACAATAAAATTCACATTTTTATTGTAAGAAAGAAATAATATATATTCATATGTTGAAGAAAATATTCATTTGTTGAATAGAATAACGAAGTTATTGAAATATATAAAGCTGTGTTGATTAGATTTGCGTCATTTTGACGCGAACGATATTTATATCGATTATATTCGTTTTTTGTAATGAATATAGAAAAGGAAGTGATTTCAAAATATAACGTTTTCAAAATATTATCATTTATATATTAATGATATGGAATATTCAATTTTGATTTAAAATTGAATATGAAGTTGAAAGTGTTTTGAAAACGAATTTAAAACGATTTATAAAATACATTTAGAATTGAAATCAATGAAATATATATATTATATATATTAAATGACCTGAATAGAACGCGCCGCGCCGCGGCAGTTCGCGAATTTCGACCATTGACTTCGAATTTACGTTACGGGAGATCCGACCGTCGGATTCTCCTGAAATCGGAACCGTTGGGTTCGTATCGAAAAGAGCTTTCCAATGAATATTAGAAATTTGAAATCTAACGGTTGGATTTGGTATTATGTCCAAATCAAATTTGGAAAAGGTCGATGTAAGTGTAGTTCGACGACCATTATTGGAAATCGACTGTACGAGCCTTGATAAAATTATTAAAAATATCAATAATTTGTGTAAAATCGTAATAAATGATTTAGAAAGAATTAGGGTGAAAAATCCCATATTTAAAAAGGATAAAAATATATTTTATCGAAATGAACTAGTTATGAACTAGAATTATAATCCAATATTTTTGGATAAATAAATTGGATTTGAAGTGGTTTTAAAATAATCAGAATTTCCAATATACGAATTGGAATGGATTTGAATCGAAATTATCTTCGGAATATTTCGATGTTGGATTTCGTGATTATACAGATATGGTTGTGGAAATTTAAAAGATATATTTATATCGTTATTTCCAATACGATATTTGTTGGTTTCAGAATTTGATATTGAATGTAGGCCGTATATCTTCTATTCAGAGCCTTATATTTAATATCAAATGGGATTTTAAGGTCGTCGTGAATGGTGTCTTAAATAACACTGTTCTTGAACCCAGTTTAGAAAAGAATAAATCTTTTAATTAAGATTTAGTGAAATTGTCCAGTTAATTGGTATTTAATTGGAATTGAATTTAAATTGGTTTTTGGGGTTTACCGCGAGCTGTGTTTTGAATAACACATGTTCTTTAACCCGATTAACAATGCAAAGTGATTTTGGGTTTATCGTGAACCGTGTTTTAGATGACATTGGTTCTTTAACCCAGTCAAAGATAGGATATTGATTTTTGGGAAGATTAAAACTAAGTGGAGTTTTAATGAATCTTTAATTAGATTAAAGTGATCGAGAATGGAGTATCACCAGTTTTGCTCCAAAGCGATAGTTAAATCTTTAATTAGATTTGAACGTGAAATGGTAATTAATATTTACCGATAACACCGTGGTGTTAGATATGGAGTATTACCAGTATTGCTCCATAGGATGAATAGGTTGGGATTGAGAAATAAAATAAATGATTACTTCAGTGTGGTTCGCTAATCCCGACTAGTTTGGAAAACCTTAACATGGTTTGAAATGATATCCAAAGGAAGATTAAAGAATAAATTTAGAAGAATTTATCTTTGATAAAATTAATGGGAACCTTTCCCTAAGAATGTGAATATTTGAATAAAGAATATTCTGAATTGGAATGAGGCATATGTTGTGTTTATGTAACACTTGTTTATTATATACGCGGGTTATTCGGAAAGGCCGGGTTTATACCCATTTTGAATAACCGATTCGACGATAAATCGAAGATGAAGACGGCGGTTGAAGACCGGAGGTCTTCACATTGTTTGGATGATTATTGACGATCTTGATTGGGCTGTACACCCAAGAGGAGGGAATTAGTTGGTGATCGTCCAGAAGTACTTGGAGATCGATGGATATGCGAGGAATAAGGTTCCTCCGGTTTCGTTCAGACCCAGAACGAACTTGTAAATGGACTGTGTGTCTGACATTGGATTTTATTTGTGTGATTGATTTCTATTAAATATATTTCTGTTTGGTGGTGGGGAATTAATTCTCTTGCTTAACGCCCTTCTCTGAGACGTACGAGCTCAGAGATTATATATTGATGGGTATCAATCGCATGGCATGAATTGCCTGTGTGGCATGCCTAAGTGGCAGATGATCAAGGCTTCTGTTGAAAAGCAAAGTCTTGTGGTTGATGATCAAAGCACGACCTATGTGGTATAGTGAAACGACCTGAAATCCCCCTTACGGGAAATCACGGATTGAGTTGAGGACAAGACAGATCAGAACACAAACAGAAGAACATTTCATTGTTAATTACAACAATTCATCAGAATACAAGAATATACAGAGTATAAACAAATAATATACATCAGAAAAATATCAGAGATTACAATACATTACATAGCAACGGAAAATAATACAAAACACAACTGAAGGAGATATATGGATACAAAGCTTTCCGGATATCATTCCAGCTGTAAACCAGGATCCTGTGAATATAAATCTGCAAAACCAAAACTACTAGCTGCCCATGTCGAAAATAAGGGCATCCAGAGTTTAGGTTAAAACAATAAACTCCAAGTCAGTCATGTGACTGGTGCGAGAACTAAAACAGTTATTAATCTTCATTTTAAAGTTAGGTAAATCAAGGGACCACGCCGTATAACACGGAACGGGTTTCCTCCCAAGAATACCAGTGCATAAAACAACAGCGCAATGCTAAATAAAGAACAATGAAGCTATTATAAGATCCAAGTCCCATCACACAATGCAACACAAGCCGGAGGATAGGGTTTTTACCTTATAATAGCCAAAGAATGCTTGATACGATAAATTTCATCTTTTATTATTACTATAAGTGAAGAAAACAATTTCAATCATAAGTATTAATCATAGACGGCATAAGTGCCCCCATACCACTATGTCGCCATACTAGGCTCTACAATCAAAACCGCAAAGTCACGTATCGGAAGTTGGATTTCCATCTGTGAACCGAGGCAAGGGATCGTTCTCTACCGATTCGAGACTGTCTAGCCCGAGTCTCAGGGACAGAACGCATCGACCCTTGGAGCGTCAGGGCCGGTCCACCCGATGTGGATTAAACATAAACCATGGACAATACGTTTCCCTGTCCTTCGGGGCGTAAATGAGCCAACGAATGACTCCAACGGCTCCACATAGTCACCGATATATCCGAGGCGCCTCGCAACAGCAACAACCACATAAGTCAAACTCGTCAGGGCGTGTAAAACCACTGAAGCTACTTCTAGCTAGAAGGAAACGCATGCCCTCCCTGAAGTCCTCTCCCGTTTCTGGTTCACAACCGGGGTGTGAGGCTCGTGAATTAACGCTACACAAAGCTGTGCCACACAGGCTGTGCTTTGATCATCAACCACAAAACTCTGCTTTTCAACAGAAGCCTTGATCATTTGCATCTTAGCATGCCACACAGGCAAACCACTCCATGCAACCGATATCCATCAATCACACATAATGATATCCAATGTCAGACACACAGACCGTTTACAAGTCCGTTCTGGGTCTGAACGAAACTGGAGGCATCTTGTACCTCGCATATCCATCGATCTCCAAGTACGTCTGGATGATCACCAACTGATTCCCTCCTCTTGGGTGTACGACCTAATCAAGATCATCAGTAATTATCCAAACGACGTGAAGACCTCTGGTCTTCAACCACCGTCTTCATCTTCGACTCATCGTCGAATCAGTTATTCAGAATGGGATAAACCCGGTCTTTCTGAATAACTCGTGTATACAATAAACAAGTGTTACACAAACACAACATACGCCTCATTCCAATTCATTAGTCACTAACCGTAAATTAGTAAGAGAACAACTCCTCAAATATTAACCCCGAAGGCCGAAACCAACATCAGATCAATACCCAGGAAACCATTCATCTTAACTAATCTTTAGTTAGTTTCTAAATTTCATATTCTTAGGGAAAGGTTCCCATTAATTTTATCAAAGATAAATTCTTTTAAATTTATACTTTAATCTTCCTTTGAATATCAAATCAAAACTAGTCGGGATTAGCGAACCACACCGAAGGAATCATTTATTTTATTTCCCAATCCCAACTTATTCATCGCATGAAGTAAAACTGGTCATACTTCATATCTAACACCACGGTGTTATCGGTAAATTCAATTACCATTTCACGTTCAAATCTAATTAAAGATTTAACTATCGCCTGGAGTAAAACTGGTGATACTCCATTTTCGATCTTTTTAATCTAATTAAAGATTCATTAAAACTCCACTTGGTTTTAATCTTCCTGCCTTTAACTGGGTTAAAGAATCAATGTCATTTAAAACACGGTTCACGATAAACCCAAAATCACATTCCATTCTATCAGCCTTTAATCGTAAAATAACAAGTGAGCAATTCTCTAAGTATTAACCCCGAAGGCCGAAACCAACATCAGATCAATACCCAAGAAACCATTCAACTTTACTAATCTCCAGTTAGTTTCTGGTTTTCTTAACTCCGTTGGGTCTAAGAACAGTATTATTGAAGATACCATTCACGACAATCCAAAATCACATTTGATATTAAATACAAGGCTCTGAATAGAAAATATATCAGCCTATATTCAATATCAAATTCTACGACTAACAAATATCGTATTGGAAATAACGATATAAATATATCTTTCAAATTTCCATAATAATATCTGTATAATCACGAAATCCAACATCGAAATATTCCAAAGACAATTTCGATTCAAATCCATTCCAGTTCAATCATTGGAAATTATGGTTACTTTCAAAACCATTTCAAATCCACTTTATTTATTTTAAAAATAAATGGAATTATAATTCTAGTTCAAAACTATTTCATTTTGATAAAAAACTATTTTTATCTTTCCAAATATGGAAATTTTTATCCCAATTCTTCACAAATCATTTCTTATGATTTTACACAAATTATTACTATTTTTAATAATTTTATCAAGGCTCGTACAGTCGATTTCCATCAACGGCCATCGAACTGCAATTACAGCGACCTTTTCCAAATTTGATTTGGACATAATTCCAAATCCAGCCATTAGATTTCAAATCTCTAATATTCGTTAGAAAGCTCTTTTCGATACAAACCTAACGGTTCCGGTTTTAGGAGAATCCGACGGTCGGATCTCCCGTAATATCCATTCGAAGTCAATGGTTGAAATTCGCGAACTGCCGCAGCGCGGCGCGTTCTATTCAGGCCATTTTATTATATATATAATATTTATTTCGTCGATTTCCTTTTAAAACGTATTTTATAAATCGTTTTAAATTCGTTTTCAAAACGATTTCAACTTCCTATTCAATTTCTAATCAAAATTGAATATTCCACATCATCGATATACAAATGATAATATTTTCAAAACGTTATATTTTGAAATCACTTCCTTTTCTATATTCATTTTAAAAACAAATATAATCGATAAAAATATCGTTCGCGTCAAAATGGCGCATATCTAACCAGTACGGCTTTACATATTTCAATAACTTCGTTATTCTATTCAACAAATGAATATTTTCTTCAGCACATGAATATATGTTTTTATTCAACCCATGAATATTTATTTTATTCAACACATGAATTTTCTTTCTATTCAACACATGAATTTTCTTTCAATAATATTCCTTATTTTCCAAATTGGAATGAGGCCCAATCAATTACCATATAATGTTAATTATATGGATTTCCTACAACACATGTATAATAGCAACGATAATCATCAACCATAATCCAAAGTGCACCACACAACTGCATAAGCATTAAATATAAATAATTAACGCTTACACAGTCTGTCAACCCATCGATTGACATACAACTAAACAATCGGGATTAGTGTACGTCAAATATCATCCCAATACCCGTGTGGGGTTTCAAATCAACAAACACATATTTTATTTGTGCGGTTGGGCGATGTGTAAAATTTATTGTCCCAATCAATATCAGTCAAATCAGTGTATATAAACAAATCGTCCGATTTGTTTATTACTATTTATTTTATATACACGTTAAAAATCATATTTTTAACTATAAAATATTTTCCACTATAAAATATTTTATTCCACATCACACAATCAAATTTCACAACACAGCAATCAAACAAACAAGTCATCCATGGTCTGTGGACGACGGGTGTCTGGTGCTGCTAAGCACCGTCTGCATCCTAGTATATATTTCGACTAGAAAATAAATTAAAAGTGAGGAGTTCTCACTAAGAGCTAAACCAAACGCCGCGACTCTTCATATGTAGGAAATCTTCGCGTTCTCACCTTTTGTCACTTTCGTTGCCCGTATTCACTACATATATAAAAATCATATTTTTATATTGTTGCTATGTATATAAAAATCACATTTTTATAACTACGCTATATGGATAAAAATTCTATTTTTATACCGCTACGATATAGATAAAAAAATTATTTTTATATCGCTGCTATATAGATAAAATTCTATTTTTATAACGGTGTTCATATAATAAAGATTATATTTTATCACATTATTCTCTATATAAAAATTATATTCTTATATCGCTCTTCTTCCAATAAAGAAAATATTTTTATAACACTCCTTCCTATATAAAAATTATATTTTTATATCTACTTCTAATATAAAGATCGAATTTTTATATCATTGCTATAAAAATCTCATTTTTATTTCAACATATATATATAATAAAAATCAGATTTTTATTTCGCTACATCTATAAAAATTATATTTTTATACTCTACATCATATAAAAATTATATCTTTATCTCTTCTACATAATAAAAATCGAATTTTTAATACTTCTATAATATAAAAATCATATTTTTAATTCTCTAGTTATATAAAAATAATATTTTTATAAAGAAAAATCATAACCTTTATTTTTAAATATAAAAATCAGTTCTTTCTTTAAAATAAAAATCGTATTTTTTCCTAATTTAAAAATCAAAACTTTACGTTATATAAATAAAAAAAACTAAACTTTATTTAAGGATAAATCAGAATAAGACTTACAGTTAAACGACAAAGGTGGGGGGAAGGGTTTGCTGGTGTTTGCGTCGACTGGAGGGGAGTTTCCGAGGAGAGAGAGCGCGAGAGGAGGCGGTGGGGCCATTCGTGGCGTCGGGGGCGCCATCGGAACAGGCGGAGGTCGGGAAGGGGGGCGACTGTGGTGTAGCGGGCTTGGCTGATTTGGGGATTGGTTTAGGGTTTGGGTACTGACGTGGAAATCGAGTGGAGGGAGAAGTAGAGAGAGGAGAGGGGCGGAGCATGTGGGAGGAGGGCGGTGGTCTACAAGGAGGAGGGGCTGGCCGGACTAGGCATCACCGCCTGGGGGAAGGCGTCGATCGATCTGGCGTGATTTTCCCTTTTTTAAAAAAAAAAAAAAAACTGAACAGATGTTGACTTTGAAGAGGGGAGGGATAGGAGATAATATAATTCATTTAAATTGCCAAAAAGTGAATTTTTCCATTCGAACCCTAAATTGCACCCAACGACTGTCGCCTCTAGCTAATTACCCCCATTCCGAACACAATGGGATATGTATCGTAAGCTGATTCGATCGTTTCGACCGGTTTTCGTCAAAATCAAAATATAAATCTATATATTGAATTTGAACGCGCATTTCAATTTATCAAGGCCACGTACGGACTCTAAAAATTCCAAAAAAATATATTCTAGCTTCGTATTGACGATACAGTCCTAACAAAACTAATTTCATCGAATTCCGAGACTGTTTGAAAAATGGCCATTTTCTAGTCGATTAAAATCAACTGAAACTGGTCAAACGCGTTTTCCTTTGCCACGCTCACATATTGATTCGAAAAATTACGAATTTTGAAACCTAGCAATAATTTGACATCACGGATCCAACAAAAGTGGTTTCGTCGAAAACCGAGGTCGTTTGCAAAATTTCCATTTTTAAGGGTCAGAATTCCACAGCGACTATTTTGAATTTTCAACTGGACATACCTTTTTATCCCCGCTATGAAATTTCAATTTTTCGGATTCGTTGGAAAGATATTAACAATTAGATTCTAATATTTTTGGTTTCGCCAAAATCCATTTTATTTTACACCCGGTACATTCATTTGAACTTTGAAATCGAATTTTCGAACTACCGCGCCATTTTCAATTCCTTTTATAATTAAAAATAAATATTTAAATTCTAACGTCGATTCAAATAAATATATATGTTCTAATTCTATTTGAATTAAATTTCTCGTCGATATTATTTAAAATAATCCATTTTAAATATTCAAAATCCACTAAAATTACCAAAATAAAATTTTTAAATTGGCTCGGATTTCCGGGTTATTACAATCTCGCCCACTTAAAACTTTTCGTCCCCAAAAAGGAACGAAGCCAAAAGTTGTTTTACAAATCAACTCAACTTCCATTATTTTCTTTACGGCTTAAGTTCTTCAACTTTTCAGTTTCTAAGAACTTTTCAAAATTTTCAAAAATTTGGCTAACACCCTAAATTTTCGAAAAATTTCGCCATAACCTCCCCTGCACCGGGGACTTCGGGATATTTCAAATAGCCTCCCATGGCCCTCATCAATCTAAAAAGAAAAAGAAACAGCCAAGCGGCTAGCCAATCGGCTCATAAAATCATCCAAACCCAAAGAAATACAATAAACATGTACCTATTTGTCGGGCAAACAATTTTATTCTTCTGCTCTAGCCTCCTTGCTATGACCTGTTCAATGTAAGTACATGTATATGCATGCATTTTCAAACAATTTTCCATACAGTTCAATATTCGGTTCCATTAGGCTAAACGGTTCAAAATATCAAACAAATAAACAAACAACACAACCATCAATCAATTAGTGGATTATCTTTTCAAATTCATAATTTTGATATATATATACAGAAAATCATGTTTTTGATGCCAAATCACAACAATAGACCCTATCTAGTTTTGGTTCTCACACCAGTCTGATGGAAATATATAGATATCTCACTTTCGATACTCGAAAATAAATACTGGTAACGCTGCAGCATTATCAGAATCATCCCCGGGCAACTAGAGTGTGATTCTATATCTATCCAGTATATTAAAACTTCGAATATACGTTCATGACGCGTATATGCAAAATCTATATATATCGGATGGTCCAAATTCAATTTAAAATAAATAATCAAATATGAATAATTGATTTAAATTTTCAAAACAAAAATCGTTTTCCTCTTGAAAAATATACTCTTCACACTCGTTCTAGGGTACTACTGATCCTATCTCTAACGAGTCATTCTCATTGGATGTTACTAATCCAATATCTGATGAATTCTTTCGTATGGTTCTAACGTGTCTTGTTCTCCGAGCTTTGTAAACCAAAGCTCTGATACCATGATGAAACGACCCGAAATCCCCCTTACGGGAAATCACGGATTGAGTTGAGGACAAGACAGATCAGAACACAAATAGAAGAACATTTCATTGTTAATTACAACAATTCATCAGAATACAAGAATATACAGAGTATAAACAAATAATATACATCAGAAAAATATCAGAGATTACAATACATTACATAGCAGCGGAAAATAATACAAAACACAACTGAAGGAGATAAACGGATACAAAGCTTTCCGGATATCATTCCAGCTGTAAACTAGGATCCTGTGAATATAAATTTGCAAAACCAAAACTACTAGCTGCCCATGTCGAAAATAAGGGCATCCAGAGTTTAGGTTAAAACAATAAACTCTAGGTCAGTCATGTGACTGGTGTGAGAACTAAAACAGTTATTAATCTTCATTTTAAAGTTAGGTAAATCAAAGGACCACGCCGTATAACACGGAACGGGTTTCCTCCCAAGAATACCAGTGCATAAAACAACAGCGCAATGCTAAATAAAGAACAATGAAGCTATTATAAGACCCAGGCCCCATCACACAATGCAACACAAGCCGGAGGATAGGGTTTTTACCTTATAATAGCCAAAGAATGCTTGATACGCTAAATTTCATCTTTTATTATTACTATAAGTGAAGAAAACAATTTCAATCATAAGTATTAATCATAGACGGCATAAGTGCCCCATACCACTATGTCGCCATACTAGGCTCTACAATCAAAACCGCAAAGTCACGTATCGGAAGTTGGATTTCCATCTGTGAACCGAGGCAAGGGATCGTCCTCTACCGATTCGAGACTGTCTAGCCCGGGTCTCAGGGACAGAACGCATCGACCATTGGAGCGTCAGGGCTGGTCCACCCAATGTGGATTAAACTTAAACCCTGGACAATACGTTTCCCCGCCCTTTGGGGGGTAAATGAACCAACGAATGACTCCATCGGCTCCACATAGTCACCGATATATCTGAGGCGCCTCGCAATAGCAAAAACCACATAAGTCAAACTCGTCAGGGCGTGTAAAACCACTGACGCCACTTCTAGCTAGAAGGAAACGCATGCCCTCCCTGAAGTCCTCTCCCGTTTCTGGTTCACAACCGGGGTGTGAGGCTCGTGAATTAACGTTACACAAAGCTGTGCCACACAGGCTGTGCTTTGATCATCAACCACAAGACTCTGCTTTTCAACAGAAGCCTTGATCATTTGCATCTTAGCATGCCACACAGGCAAACCACTCCATGCAACCGATATCCATCAATCACACAGAATGATATCCAATGTCAGACACACAGTCCGTTTACATGTCCGTTCTGGGTCTAAACGAAACCGGAGGCACCTTGTACCTCGCATATCCATCGATCTCCAAGTACGTCTGGATGATCACCAACTGATTCCCTCCTCTTGGGTGTACGACCCAATCAAGATCATCAGTAATTATCCAAACGACGTGAAGACCTCCGGTCTTCAACCACCGTCTTCATCTTCGACTCATCGTCGAATCAGTTATTCAGAATGGGATAAACCCGGTCTTTCTGAATAACTCGCATATACAATAAACAAGTGTTACACAAACACAACATACGCCTCATTCCAATTCATTAGTCACTAACCGTAAATTAGTAAGAGAACAACTCCTCAAATATTAACCCCGAAGGCCGAAACCAACATCAGATCAATACCCAGGAAACCATTCATCTTAACTAATCTTCAGTTAGTTTCTAAATTTCATATTCTTAGGGAAAGGTTCCCATTAATTTTATCAAAGATAAATTCTTTTATATTTATACTTTAATCTTCCTTTGAATATCAAATCAAAACTAGTCGGGATTAGCGAACCACACCGAAGGAATCATTTATTTTATTTCCCAATCCCAACCTATTCATCCCATGAAGTAAAACTGGTCATACATCATATCTAACACCACGGTGTTATCGGTAAATTCAAATACCATTTCACGTTCAAATCTAATTAAAGATTTAACTATCGCCTGGAGTAAAACTGGTAATACTCCATTTTCGATCTTTTTAATCTAATTAAAGATTTATTAAAACTCCACTTGGTTTTAATCTTCCTGCCTTTAACTGGGTTAAAGAATCAATTTCATTTAAAACACGGTTCACGATAAACCCAAAATCACATTCCATTCTATCAGCCTTTAACCGTAAAATAGCAAGTGAGCAATTCTCTATGTATTAACCCCGAAGGCCGAAACCAACATCAGATCAATACCCAAGAAACCATTCAACTTAACTAATCTCCAGTTAGTTTCTGATTTTCTTAACTCCATTGGGTCTAAGAACAGTATTATTGAAGATACCGTTCGCGACAACCCAAAATCACATTTGATATTAAATACAAGGCTTTGAATAGAAAATATATCGGCCTATATTCAATATCAAATTCTACGACTAACAAATATCGTATTGGAAATAACGATATAAATATATCTTTCAGATTTCCCTAACAATATCTATATAATCACAAAATCCAACATCGGAATATTCCAAAGACAATTTCGATTCAAATCCATTCCAATTCAATCATTGGAAATTATGGTTACTTTCAAAACCATTTCAAATTCGCTTTATTTATTTTAAAAATAAATGGAATTATAATTCTAGTTCAAAATTAGTTCATTTTGATAAAAATCTATTTTTATCTTTCCAAATATGGAAATTTTCATCCCAATTCTTCACAAATCATTTCTTATGATTTTACACAAATTATTACTATTTTTAATAATTTTATCAAGGCCCGTATAGTCGATTTCCATCAACGGCCATCGAACTGCACTTACAGCGACCTTTTCCAAATTTGATTTGGACATAATTCCAAATCCAACAGTTAGATTTCAAATCTCTAATATTCGTTAGAAAGCTCTTTTCGATACAAACCTAACGGTTCCAGTTTTAGGAGAATCTGACGGTCGGATCTCCCGTAATATCCATTCGAAATCAATGGTTGAAATTCGTGAACTGCCGCAGCGCGGCGCGTTCTATTCAGGCCATTATATTATATATATATATAATATGTATTTCATCGATTTCCTTTAAAAACGTATTTTATAAATCGTTTTAAATTCGTTTTCAAAACGATTTCAACTTCCTATTCAATTTCTAATCAAAATTGAATATTCCACATCATCGATATACAAATGATAATATTTTCAAAACGTTATATTTTGAAATCACTTCCTTTTCTATATTCGTTTTAAAAACAAATATAATCGATATAAATATTGTTCGCATCAAAATGGCGCATATCTAACCAATACGGCTTTACATATTTCAATAACTTCGTTATTCTATTCAACAAATGAATATTTTCTTCAACACATGAATATATATTTTTATTCAACCCATGAATATTTATTTTATTCAACACATGAATTTTCTTTCTATTCAACACATGAATTTTCTTTCTATAATATTCCTTAGTTTCCAAATTGGAATGAGGCCCAATCAATTACCATATAATGTTAATTATATGGATTTCCTACAACACATGTATAATAGCAACGATAATCATCAACCATCATCCAAAGTGCACCACACAACTGCATAAGCATTAAATATAAATAATTAACGCTTACACACTCTGTCAACCCATCGATTGACATACAACTAAACAATCGGGATTAGTGTACGTCAAATATCATCGCAATACCCGTGTGGGGTTTCAAATCAACAAACACATATTTTATTTGTGCGGTTGGGCGATGTGTAAAATTTATCGTCCCAATCAATATCAGTCAAATCAGTGTATATAAACAAATCGTCCGATTTGTTTATTACTATTTATTTTATATACATGTTAAAAATCATATTTTTAACTATAAAATATTTTCCACTATAAAATATTTTATTCCACATCACACAATCAAATTTCATAACACAACAATCAAACAAACAAGTCATCCATGGTCTGTGGACGACGCGTGTCTGGTGCTGCTAAGCACCGTCTGCATCCTAGTATATATTTCAACTAGAAAATAAATTAAAAGTGAGGAGTTCTCACCAAGAGCTAAACCAAACGCCGCGACTCTTCATATGTAGGAAATCTTCGCGTTCTCACCTTTTGTCACTTTCGTTGCCCGTATTCACTGCATATATAAAAATCATATTTTTATATTGTTGCTATGTATATAAAAATCACATTTTTAATACTACGCTATATGGATAAAAATTCTATTTTTATACCGCTACGATATAAATAAAAAATTTATTTTCATATCGCTACTATATAGATAAAAATTCTATTTTTATAACAGTGTTCATATAATAAAGATTATATTTTTATCACACTATTCTCTATATAAAAATTATATTCTTATATCGCTCTTCTTTCAATAAAGAAAATATTTTTATAACACTCCTTCCTATATAAAAACTATATTTTTATATCTACTTCAAATATAAAGATCGAATTTTTATATCATTGCTTTAAAAATCCCATTTTTATTTCAACATATATATTATAAAAATCAGATTTTTAATTTACTACATCTATAAAAATTATATTTTTATACTCTACATCATATAAAAATTATATCTTTATCTCTTCTACATAATAAAAATCGAATTTTTAATACTTCTATAATATAAAAATCATATTTTTAATTCTCTAGTTATATAAAAATAATATTTTTATAAAGAAAAATCATAACCTTTATTTTTAAATATAAAAACCAGTTCTTTCTTTAAAATAAAAATCGTATTTTTTCCTAAATTAAAAATCAAAACTTTACGTTATATAAAAAAAAACTAAACTTTATTCAAGGATAAATCAAAAGAAGACTTACAGTTAAAGGACGAAGGTGGGGGGAAGGGTTTGCTACTGTTTGCGTCGACTGGAGGGGAGTTTCCGAGGAGAGAGAGTGTGAGAGGGGCGGTGGGGCCATCCGTGGCGTCAGGGGGGGCCATCGGAACGGGCGGAGGTCGGGAAGGGGGGGGGCGACTGTGGTGTAGCAAGCTTGGCTGATTTGGGGATTGGTTTAGGGTTTGGGTACTGACGTGGAAATCGAGTGGAGGGAGAAGTAGAGAGAGGAGAGGGGCGGAGCATGTGGGAGAAGGGCGGCGGTCTGCAAGGTGGAGGGGCTGGCCGGACTAGGCGGCGCCGCCTGAGGGAAGGCGTCGATCGATCTGGCGTGATTTTCCCTTTTTTCAAAAAAAAACTGAATGGATGTTGACTTTGAAGAGGGGAGGGATAGGAGATAATATAATTAATTATTTAATTCTTTTAAATTGCCAAAAAGTGAATTTTTCCATTCAAACCCTAAATTGCACCCAACGACTGTTGCCTCCAGCTAATTACCCCCATTCCGAACACAATGGGATATGTATCGTAAGCTGATTCGATCGTTTCGATCGGTTTTAGTCAAAATCAAAATATAAATCTATATATTGAATTTGAACGCGCATTTCAATTTACCAGGGCCACGTACGGACTCTAAAAATTCCAGAAAAATATTTTCTAGCTTCGTATTGACGATACGGACCTAACAAAACTAATTTCATCGAATTCTGAGACCGTTTGAAAAATGGCCATTTTTTAGTCGATTAAAATCAACTTAAACTGGTCAAACGCGTTTTCCTTTGCCACGCTCACATATTGATTCGAAAAATTAAGAATTTTGAAACCTAGCAATAATTTGACATCACGGATCCAACAAAAGTGGTTTCGTCGAAAACCGAGGTCATTTGCAAAATTTCCATTTTTAAGGGCCAGAATTCCACAGCGTCTATTTTGAATTTTCAACTGGACATACCTTTTTATCCCCGCTATGAAATTTCAATTTTTCGGATTCGTTGGAAAGATATTATCAATTAGATTCTAATATTTTTGGTTTCACCAAAATCCGTTTTATTTTACACCCGGTACATTCATTTGAACTTTGAAATCGAATTTTCGAACTACCGCGCCATTTTCAATTCCTTTTATAATTAAAAATAAATATTTATATTCTAACGTCGATTCAAATAAATATATACGTTCTAATTCTATTTGAATTAAATTTCTCGTCGATATTATTTAAAATAATCCATTTTAAATATTCAAAATTCGCTAAAATTGCCAAAATAAATTTTTTAAATTGGCTTGGATTTCCGGGTTATTACAATCTCCCCCACTTAAAACTTTTCGTCCCCGAAAAGGAACGAAGTTGAAAGTTGTTTTACAAATCAACTCAACTTCCATTATTTTCTTTACGGCTTAAGCTCTTCAACTTTTCAGTTTCTAAGAACTTTTCAAAATTTTCAAAAATTTGGCTAACACCCTAAATTTTCGAAAAATTTCGCCATAACCTCCCCTGCACCGGGGACTTCGGGATATTTCAAATAGCCTCCCATGGCCCTCATCAATCCAAAAAGAAAAAGAAACAGCCAATCGGCTCATAAAATCATCCAAACCCAAAGAAATACAATAAACATGTACCTATTTGTCGGGCAAACAATTTTATTCTTCTGCTCTAGCCTCCTTGCTATGACCTGTTCAATGTAAGTACATGTATATGCATGCATTTTCAAACAATTTTCCATACAGTTCCAATAGGCTAAACTGTTCAAAATATCAAACAAATAAACAAACAACACAACCATCAATCAATTAGTGGATTATCTTTTCAAATTCATAATTTTGATATATATATACTGAAAATCATGTTTTTGATGCCAAATCACAACAATAGACCCTATCTAGTTTTGGTTCTCACACCAGTCTGATGGAAATATATAGATATCTCACTTTCGATACTCGAAATAAATACTGGTAACGCTGCAGCATTACCAGAATCATCCCCGGGCAACTAGAGTGTGACTTTATATCTATCCAGTATATTAAAACTTCGAATATACGTTCATGACGCGTATATGCAAAATCTTTATATATCGGGTTGTCCAAATTCAATTTAAAATAAATAATCAAATATGAATAATTGATTTAAATTTTCAAAACAAAAATCTTTTTCCTCCTGAAAAATATACTGTTCACACTCGTTCTAGGATACTTCTGATCCTATCTCTAACGAGTCATTCTCATTGGATATTACTAATCCAATATCTGATGAATTCTTTCGTATGGTTCGAACATGTCTTATTCTCCGAGCTTTGTAAACCAAAGCTCTGATACCACGATGAAATGACCCGAAATCCCCTTTACGGGAAATCATGGATTGAGTTGAGGACAAGACAGATCAGAACACAAACAGAAGAACATTTCATTGTTAATTACAACAATTCATCAGAATACAAGAATATACAGAGTATAAACAAATAACATACATAAGAAAAATATCAGAGATTACAATACATTACATAGCAGCGGAAAATAATACAAAACACAACTGAAGGAGATATACGGATACAAAGCTTTCCGGATATCATTCCAGCTGTAAACCAGGATCCTGTGAATATAAATATGCAAAACCAAAACTACTAGCTGCCCGTGTCGAAAATAAGGGCATCCAGAGTTTAGGTTAAAACAATAAACTCCAGGTCAGTCAAGTGACTGGTGTGAGAACTAAAACAATTATTAATCTTCATTTTAAAGTTAGGTAAATCAAGGGACCACGCCGTATAACACAGAACGGGTTTCCTCCCAATAATACCAGTGCATAAAACAACAGCGCAATGCTAAATAAAGAACAATGAAGCTATTATAAGACCCAGGTCCCATCACACTATGCAACACAAGCCGGAGGATAGGGTTTTTACCTTATAATAGCCAAAGAATGCTTGATATGCTAAATTTCATCTTTTATTAATACTATAAGTGAAGAAAACAATTTCAATCATAAGTATTAATCATAGTGTGCCCCATACCACTATGTCGCCATACTAGGCTCTACAATCAAAACTGCAAAGTCACGTATCGGAAGTTGGATTTCCATCTGTGAACCGAGGCAAGTGATCGTCCTCTACCGATTCGAGACTGTCTAGCCCGAGTCTCAGGGACAGAACGCATCGACCCTTGGAGCGTCAGGGTCGGTCCACCCGATGTGGATTAAACTTAAACCCTGGACAATATGTTTCCCCGCCCTTTGGGGCGTAAATGAGCCAACGGATGACTCCATCGGCTCCACATAGTCACCGATATATCTGAGGCGCCTCACAACAGCAACAACCACATAAGTCAAACTCGTCAGGGCGTGTAAAACCACTGACGCCACTTCTAGCTAGAAGGAAACGCGTGCCCTCCCTGAAGTCCTCTCCCGTTTCTGGTTCACAACCGGGGTGTGTGGCACGTGAATTAACGCTACACAAAGTAGTGCCACATAGGCTGTGCTTTGATCATCAACCACAAGACTCTGCTTTTCAACAGAAGCCTTGATCATTTGCATCTTAGCATGCCACACAGGCAAACCACTCCATGCAACCGATATCCATCAATCACACAGAATGATATCCAATGTCAGACACACAGTCCATTTACAAGTCCGTTCTGGGTCTGAACGAAACCGGAGGCACCTTGTACCTCGCATATCCATCGATCTCCAAGTACGTCTGGACGATCACCAACTGATTCCCTCCTCTTGGGTGTACGACCCAATCAAGATCATCAGTAATTATCCAAATGACGTGAAGACCTCCAGTCTTCAACCAACATCTTCGTCTTCGACTCATCGTCGAATCAGTTATTCAGAATGGGATAAACCCGGTCTTCTTGAATAACTCGCGTATATAATAAACAAGTGTTGCACAAAACAGCATACGCCTCATTCCAATTCATCAGTCACTAACCGTAAATTAGTAAGAGAACAACTCCCCAAATATTAACCCCGAAGGCCGAAACCAACATCAGATCAATACCTAGGAAACCATTCATCTTAACTAATCTTCAGTTACTTTCTAAATTTCATATTCTTAGGGAAAGGTTCCCATTAATTTTATCAAAGATAAATTCTTTTAGATTTATACTTTAATCTTCCTTTGAATATCAAATCAAAGCTAGTCGGGATTAGTGAACCACACCGAAGTAATCATTTATTTTATTTCCCAATCCCAACCTATTCATCCCATGAAGTAAAACTGGTCATACTTCATATCTAACACCACGGTGTTATCGGTAAATTCAAATACCATTTCACGTTCAAATCTAATTAAAGATTTAACTATCGCCTGGAGTAAAACTGGTGATACTCCATTTTCGATCTTTTTAATCTAATTAAAGATTCATTAAAACTCCACTTGATTTTAATCTTCCTGCCTTTAACTGGGTTAAAGAATCAATGTCATTTAAAACACGGTTCACGATAAACCCAAAATCACATTCCATTCTATCAGCCTTTAACCGTAAAATAGTAAGTGAGCAATTCCCTAAGTATTAACCCCGAAGGCCGAAACCAACATCAGATCAATACCAAGAAACCATTCAACATAACTAATCTCCAGTTAGTTTCTGATTTTCTTAACTCTGTTGGGTCTAAGAACAGTATTATTGAAGATACCGTTCACGACAACCCAAAATCACATTTGATATTAAATACAAGGCTCTGAATAGAAAATATATCGGCCTATATTCAATATCAAATTCTACGACCAACAAATATCGTATTGGAAATAACGATATAAATATATCTTTCAAATTTCCATAACAATATCTGTATAATCACGAAATTCAACATCGAAATATTCCAAAGACAATTTCGATTCAAATCCATTCCAATTCAATCATTGGAGATTCTGGTTACTTTCAAAACCATTTCAAATCCGCTTTATTTATTTTAAAAATAAATGGAATTATAATTCTAGTTCAAAACTAGTTCATTTTGATAAAAATCTATTTTTATCTTTCCAAATATGGAAATTTTCATCCCAATTCTTCACAAATCATTTCTTATGATTTTACACAAATTATTACTATTTTTAATAATTTTATCAAGGCCCGTACAGTCGATTTCCATCAACGGCCATCGAACTGCACTTACAGCGACCTTTTCCAAATTTGATTTAGACATAATTCCAAATACAGCCATTAGATTTCAAATCTCTATTATTCGTTAGAAATCTCTTTTCGATACGAACCCAACGATTTCGGTTTTAGGAGAATCCGACGGTCGGATCTCCCGTAATATCCATTCGAAGTCAATGGTCGAAATTCGCGAACTGCCGTTCATGCCATTATATTATATATATAATATATATAATATATATTTCGTCGATTTTCTTTTAAAACGTATTTTATAAATCATTTTAAATTCGTTTTCAAAACGATTTCTACTTCCTATTCAATTTCTAATCAAAATTGAATATTCCACATCATCGATATACAAATGATAATATTTTCAAAACGTTATATTTTGAAATCACTTCCTTTTCTATATTCATTTTAAAAACGAATATAATCGATATAAATATCATTCGCGTCAAAATGGCGCATATCTAACCAACACGGCTTTATATATTTCAATAACTTCGTTATTCTATTCAACAAATGAATATTTTCTTCAACACATGAATATATATTTTTATTCAACCCATGAATATTTATTTTATTCAACACATGAATTTTCTGTCTATTCAACACATGAATTTTCTTTCTATAATATTCCTTATTTTCCAAATTGGAATGAGGCCCAATCAATTATTGTATAATGATAATTACATGGATTTCCTACAACACATGTATAATAGCAACGATAATCATCACCATCATCGAAAGTGCACCACACAACTGCATAAGCATTAAATATAAATAATTAACGCTTACACAGTCTGTCAACTCATCAATTGACATACAACTAACAATCGGGATTAGTGTACGTCAAATATCATCCCAATACCCGTGTGGGGTTTCAAATCAACAAACACATATTTTATTTGTGCGGTTGGGCGATGTGTAAAATTTATCGTCCCAATCAATATCAGTCAAATCAGTGTATATAAACAAATCGTCCGATTTTTTTATTACTATTTATTTTATATACACGTTAAAAATCATATTTTTAACTATAAAATATTTTCCACTATAAATTTTATTCCACATCACACAATCTAATTTCACAACACAACAATCAAACAAACAAGTCATCCATGGTCTGTGGACAACGGGTGTCGGGTGCTGCTAAGCACCGTCTGCATCCTAGTATATATTTCAACTAGAAAATAAATTAAAAGTGAGGAGTTCTCACCAAGAGCTAAACCAAACGCCGTGACTCTTCATATGTAGGAAATCTTCGCCGTTCTCGCCTTTTGTCACTTTCGTTGCCCGTATTCACTACGTATATAAAAATCACATTTTTATATTGTTGCTATGTATATAAAAATCACATTTTTATAACTACGCTACATGGATACAAATCTATTTTTATACTGCTACGATACAGATAAAAAATTTATTTTTATATCGCTACTATATAGATAAAAATTCTATTTTTATAACGGTGTTCATATAATAAAGATTATATTTTTATCACACTATTCTCTATATAAAAATTATATTTTTATATCGCTCTTCTTCCAATAAAGAAAATATTTTTATAACACTCCTTCCTATATAAAAATTATATTTTTATATCTACTTCTAATATAAAGATCGAATTTTTATATCATCGCTATAAAAATCCCATTTTTATTTCAACATATATGTAATAAAAATCAGATTTTTATTTCGCTACATCTATAAAAATTATATTTTTATACTCTACATCATATAAAAATTATATCTTTATCTCTTCTACATAATAAAAATCGAATTTTTAATACTTCTATAATATAAAAATCATATTTTTATTTCTCTAGTTATATAAAAATAATATTTTTATAAAGAAAAATCATAACCTTTATTTTAAAATATAAAAATCAGTTCTTTCTTTAAAATAAAAATCGTATTTTTTTCTAATTTAAAAATCAAAACTTTACGTTATATAAATAAATAAATAAACTAAATTTTATTCAAGGATAAATCAGAAGAAGACTTACAGTTAAACGACGAAGGTGGTGGGAAGGGTTTACTACTGTTTGCGTCGACTGGAGGGTAGTTTCCGAGGAGAGAGTGCGAGAGGAGGCGGTGGGGCCATCCGTGGCGTCGGGGGGGCCATCGGAACAGGCGGAGGTCGGGAAGGGGGGGCGACTTTGGTGTAGAGGGCTTGGCTGATTTGGGGATTGGTTTAGGGTTTGGGTACTGACGTGGAAATCGAGTGGAGGGAGAAGTAGAGAGAGGAGAGGGGCGGAGCATGTGGGAGGAGGGCGGTGGTCTGCAAGGAGGAGGGGCTGGCCGGACTAGGCGGCGCCGCCTGTGGGAAGGCGTCGATCGATCTGGCGCGGTTTTCCCTTTTTTTAAAAAAAAAAACTGAACAGATGTTGACTTTGAAGAGGGGAGGGATAGGAGATAATATAATTAATTATTTAATTCATTTAAATTGCCAAAAAGTGAATTTTTCCATTCGAACCCTAAATTGCACCCAACGACTGTCGCCTCCAGCTAATTACCCCCATTCCGAACACAATGGGATATGTATCGTAAGCTGATTCGATCGTTTCGATCGGTTTTCGTCAATATCAAAATATAAATCTATATATTGAATTTGAACGCGCATTTCAATTTACCGGGGCCACGTATGGACTCTAAAAATTCCAGAAAAATATTTTCTAGCTTTGTATTGACGTTACGGTCCTAACAAAACTAATTCATCGAATTCTGAGACCGTTTGAAAAATGGTCATTTTCCAGTCGATTAAAATCAACTAAAACTGGCCAAACGCGTTTTCCTTTGCCATGCTCGCATATTGATTCGAAAAATTACGAATTTTGAAACCTAGCAATAATTTGACATCACGGATCCAACAAAAGTGGTTTCGTCGAAAACCGAGGTCGTTTGCAAAATTTCCATTTTTAAGGGCCAGAATTCCGCAGCGACTATTTTGAATTTTCAACTGGACATACCTTTTTATCCTCGCTATGAAATTTCAATTTTTTGGAATTAGATTCTAATATTTTTAGTTTCACCAAAATCCGCACCCGGTACATTCATTTGAACTTTGAAATCGAATTTTCGAACTACCGCGCCATTTTCATTTCCTTTTATAATTAAAAATAAATATTTATATTCTAACGTCGATTCAAATAAATATATACGTTCTAATTCTATTCGAATTAAATTTCTCGTCGATATTATTTAAAATAATCCATTTTAAATATTCAAAATTCGCTAAAATTGCCAAAATAAAAATTTTAAATTGGCTCGGATTTCCGGGTTATTACACATAGCTTTGTATATAACGTTAATTCGCGAGCCTCACACCTCGGTATGAGTCAAAAATGGGATAAGGACCGTTGGGAGAACACGACGTTTCTTTCTAGCTATGGGTGATGTCAGTGACCTACCAACCCTGATATTTATATACTTTTTACTGTGTGGTTGTTGGAATGCGAGGCGCCTCAGATATAGGTCTGATAGGACCGGGAAACGTGTGATCGGTGTGAAGACCCGCAACCTCCCCGTAAAGGAAAGCTTCGGATAGTTCGAGAACAAGCCACAACAGAACGCATACAGAAGAACATTTCATTGTATATTACGACAATGCATCAGATTACAAGAATATACAGAGTATAAATGAATATAACACAGAAATACCAGAGATTTAAATTACATTTAAATACACAGCAGCGGAAAATAATACAATACACAACTAGAAAGAGATATACGGATACAAAGCTTTCCGGATATCGTTCCAGCTGTAAACCAGGATCCTGTGAATATAAATCTGCAAAACCGAAACTACTAGCTGCCCGTGTCAAAATAGGGGCACCCAGAGTTTAGGTTAAAACAATAAACTCCAGGTCAGTCATGTGACTGGTGTGAGAACTAAAACAGTTATTAATCTTTATTTTAAATCATTAGGTAAATCAAGGGACCACGCCGTATAACACGGAACGGGTTTCCTCCCAAGAATACCAGTGCATAAAACAAACAGCGCAATGCTAAATAAAGAAAAATGAAGCTGTCATAAGACCCAGGTCCCATCACACAATGCAACGCAGTCGAGGATAGGGTTTTCCCTTATAACAGCCAAAGAATGCTTGATACGTTTTAAAACAAATCCTTTGATACTATTATAAGTGTATAAAACAACTTCAAATCATAAGTATCAATCATAGGCGGCATGGGTACCATATATCATGTCACCATATATAGGTTTACAAATAAAACCGCAAAGTCACGTATTTGGAAATTGGATTTCCATCTATGAACCGAGGCAAAAGATAGTCCTCACCGACTTCGTGACTCTCTAGCCCGAGCCACAGGGTCAGAGCGCATCGACCCTTGGAGCGACAGGGCCGGTCCACCGATGTGGATTAAAATGCCTGAACACTACGTTTCCCCACCCTATGGGGTGTAAGTCTGGTCCGTCAGCCGACCAGAATGCATCGGCCGAAACCGATATAACCGAGGCGCCTCGCAACAGCAACAACCACATAAGTCAAACTCGTCAGGGCGTGTAAAACCACTGACGCCACTTCTAACTAGAAAGAAACGCAAGTCCTCCCTGAGGTCCGTCTCCCGTTTTTGGTTCATACCGGGTGTGAAACACGCGAGGTAAACGTTACACAAAGCTACGCCACAAAGGCCGTGCTTTGATCATCAACCACAAGACTTTGCTTTTCAACAGAAGCCTTGATCATTTGCATCTTAGCATGCCACACAGGCAAGCCATCCTATGCAACCGATATCAGTCACACAGAATGAAATCCGATGTCAGACACACAGTCCATTTACAAGTCCGTTCTGGGTCTGAACGAAACCGGAGGCACCTAGTACCCCGCATATCCATCGATCTCCAAGTACGTCTGGACGATCACTAACTGTTTCCATCTTCTTGGGTGTACAGCCCAATCAAGATCATCAGTTATCACCCAAACGACGAGAAGACCTCCGGTCTTCGACCATCGTCTTCATCTTCGACTTATCGTCGTATCAGTTATTCAGAATGGGATAAACCCGGTCTTTCCGAATAACTCGCGTATATTTTAAATAAGTGTTACACAAACACAACATACGCCTCATTCCAATTCATTAGTCACTAACCGTAAATTAATCAAGAGAATAATTCCCCAAATATTAACCCTGAAGGCCGAAACCAACATCAGATCAATATCCAGAAAACCATTCTGCTTGGCTAACCGACAGTTAGTTTCTAAATTTCACGTTCAAATCTAATTAAAGATTTAACTATCGCCTGGAGCAAAACTGGTGATACTCCATTCTCGATCTTTTCAATCTAATTAAAGATTCATTAAAACCCCACTTAGTTTTAATCTGTGACTGGGTTAAAGAATCAGTGTCATTTAAAACACGGTTCACGATAAACCCAAAATCACATTCCATTAATTATCGGGTTAAAGAACAAGTGTTATTTAAAACACTGTTCACGATAAACCCAACAATCAATATCCATTCAATTCCAATTAAATATTATTTAATTGGTACACTTCATTAAATCTAAATCAAAAGATTTAATCTTTTCTCAGCTGGGTTCAAGAACAGTGTTAGTGAAGACACCATTCACGACAAACCCAAATCACATTCATTAATTATCGGGTTAAAGAACAAGTGTTATTTAAAACACTGTTCACGATAAACCCAAAAATCAATATCAATTCAATTCCAATTAAATATCATTTAATTGGTACACTTCATTAAATCTAAATCAAAAGATTTAATCTTTTCTCAGCTGGGTTCAAGAACAGTGTTAGTGAAGACACCATTCACGACAAACCCAAATCACATTCGATATTCAATACAAGGCTCTGAATAGAAAATATATCGGCTTATATTCAATATCGAATTCTACGACTAACAAATGTCGTATTGGAAATAACGATACAAATATATATCTTTCAAATTTCCATAACAACACCTGTAATATCACGAATTCCAACATCGAAATATTCCGAAGACAATTTCGATTCAAATCCACTCCAATGCAATCATTGGAAATTTTGGTTATTTTTAAAACCCTTTTCCAATTCAATTTATTTATTTAAAAATAAATAGAATTATAATTCTAGTTCAAAACTAGTTCATTTCGATAAAAATCCATTTTTATCTTTTCAAATATGGAGTTTTTCATCCCAAATCTTCACAAATCATTTCTTATGATTTTACACAAATTATTGCTATTTTTAATAATTTTATCAAGGCCCGTACAGTCGATTTCCATCAACGGCCATCGAACTGCACTTACAGCGACCTTTTTCGAATTTGATTTGGACATAATTCCAAATCCAACCGTTAGATTTCAAATTTCTAATATTCGTTAGAAAGCTCTTTTCGATACGAACCCAACGGTTCCGGTTTTAGGAGAATCCGACGGTCGGATCTCCCGTAATGTCCGTTTGAAATAAATGGTCGAAATTCGCGAACTGCCGCGGCGCGGCGCGTTCTATTCAGGCCATTATATTATATATATAATATATATAATATATATTTCGTCGATTTCTATTTAAAACGAATTATATATATATATAGTTTTGAATTCGTTTCAAAAGAAATTTCAACTCCCTTTTCAATTCAAATCGAAATTGAATTCTTCTTTATAAATTCGTTTTAAAATTCAATTCTATTCAATTCAAATTTCAATTTAAATTTCAATTCAATTTGAATTCATTTCAATTCATTTCATTTCGAAATCGCTTTCAATTCAATTCATTTCGAAATCGTTATATATTCAATTCATTTCGAAATCGTTTTCAATTCAATTCATTTCGAAGTCGTTTTCAATTCAATTCATTTCGAAATCGCTTTCAATTCAATTCATTTCGAAGTCGTTTTCAATTCAATTCATTTCGAAATCGTTTTCAATTCAATTCATTTCGAAATCGTTTTCAATTCAATTCATTTCGAAATCGTTTTCAATTCAATTCATTTCGAAATCGATAAAATCGATATAAATATCGTTCACGTCAAAATGGCGTCAATCTAATCAACACGGCTTCATAAATTTCTATTTTCAAAATAGCTGTTATTATCAAAACATTTCGTTCAACACATGACTAATCTCAATGAATGAGTACTGTCAACACATGAACTTTTATTTTATATCGATAAAGATGTAAATTTTAATATTAAAATATTTCGTTCAACACATGACCAATCTCAATGAATGAGTACTGTCAACACATGAACTTTTATTTTATAATATTATTTATTTTTCAAATTGGAATGAGGCCCAATCAATTACCATATAAAGTTAATTATATGGATTTTCATACAACACATGTATATCATAGCATTGAAAAATAATCAACCATCAACCAAAGTGCACTACACTGTATAAGCATCAAATATAGATATTCAACGCTTATAACAGCCTGTCAATCAATCGATCGACATATTTAATCAATCAGGATGAGTGAACTTCAAATTTCATCCCAATACCCGTGTGGGGTTTCAAACAATCAACCGCATATTTTATTTGTGTAGTTGGGCGATGTGTGAAATTTATCGACCCAATCAATATCAGTCAAATCAGTGTATATACAAACAAATCGGCCGATTTGTTTATAACTATTCATTTGTTCACATTTACGTTAAAAATTATATTTTTAACGATAAAACATTTTATTTCAACCTATGAATTTCTATTCAATTCATTTACAAAACAAAATGATATTTTTATTTTCTAACATATTTTAGAAAATTTCGGCGGCATAACGGCACGATACTAGAAACGGGACAAGGCCTAGCCTTATCCCCGGTCTAGTGAAGGCCCACGCCATTCACTCATCAATCAAATCAATTTCGTTATGCAAACCACAAAATTTGGAGTAAGAGTCTAACCTAGCCTTACTCCCTCGCCTTATAACGGCGCACGTCTAATCCTAACCAATTTATCAATTCGATTTTTCACACCACAAATCACATTCAAACCAATATCGCAATCAATCACCAAACAGTCAAACAAACAAGTCCATGGTCTGTGGACGGTTGTGTCGGGTGCTACTAAGCACCGTCTGCATCCTAGTATAAATATATAACTAGAAAAGAAATAGAAAGGTGAGAAATTCTCACCTTTAGCTATCCAACCATCTCGACTCTTCTTTTGCAGAAGTCTTCGTCGTTTCGCCTTTTTGTCACCTTCGTTGCTGCTTTCACTACATATATAAAAATCGAATTTTTACTTCGCTATTCCATATATAAAAATCGAATTTTTATTTCAAAGTTCAATATATAAAAATCGAATTTTTATTTCAAAGTTCAATATATAAAAATCGAATTTTTATTTCAAAGTTCAATATATAAAAATCGAATTTTTATTTCAAAGTTCAATATATAAAAATCGAATTTTTATTTCAAAGTTCAATATATAAAAATCGAATTTTTATTTCAAAGTTCAATATATAAAAATCGAATTTTTAGTTCAAAGTTCAATATATAAAAATCGAATTTTTATTTCAAATCTTTTTCCATTTTACAGTTTAAACCTTTCCTATTTAAAGTTTAAACCTTTTTCTATTTAAAGTTTTAAATACCTTTTTCAAAACAGTTTTAAAATTAACATAAAATCAGTTTTTAAAAATTCCTAAAATCAGTTTTATAAAATTCCTAAAATCAGTTTTATAAAATTCCTAAAATCAGTTTTTATAAAATTCCTAAAATCAGTTTTATAAAAATTCCTAAAATCAGTTTTATAAAAATTCCTAAAATCAGTTTTTATAAAAATTCCTAAAATCAGTTTTTAATTTCATTTATATAAAATAAAAATCAAATAAATAAAACTTACATAGGAGGGTTGTCGAGTGGTCGGGGGGCTTCGTCGAGGTTTGCAGATCGGAGGGGGGGTCTCGTCGGTTGTTCGCAGAGGGAAAGGGGGGGGGTCTCGTCGGTTGCGGGTTCGGGTCTGGGGGGGTTTTGGTTGTCGCAGGCGAAGGGAGGGAAGGGGAGGAGGAGGAGAAGGAAAGGGGGGGTAGCGTCGCGGCGCCGCCGATTTGGGGGGGGGGGGGGGGTCTCGTCGGTTGCCAGGCGCGATTCCCTCTTTTTTTTTTTTTTTTTTTTTTTTTTTAAAATCCTAAATCGATTTCTGATAAGTGATTCGGGGGGGGGGGGCCAGAAAGATAAAAGGGAAAGGGTTTATATATTTTTTTTTTTTTTTAATTAATTATTTTATTCGAAAAAAAGTTGACTTTTTCATACGACCTCGAAACGAGGCCCACCGCCTGTCGTCCATAGCGTATTACCCCAATTCCGAACACAATGGGATATATATCGCAAGCTGATATGATCGTTTGAATCAGTTTCCGTTAAATTTACATTTAAATCACTATATTGAATTTTAAACGTACATTTCAAATTACCGGGGTCACATACTAACTCTATAAATTGCAGAAAAATATTTTCTAGCTTCGTGTTGACGTTACGGTCCTAACAAAACTAGTTTCGTCGAATTCTGAGACCGTTTGAAAAATGGCCAATTTCCAGTCGATTAAAATCAACTGAAACTGGTCAAACGCGTTTTCCTTTGCCACGCTCACATATTGATTCGAAAAATTATGAAATTTGGAATCTATCAATAACTTAACATCACGGACCCAACAAAACTGGTTTCGTCGAATTCCGAGGTCGTTTGCAAAACGGCTATTTTTAAGGGCTATATATTATATAAAATATATATATAAATTCCATAGCGACTATTCTGAATTTTCAACTGGACGTATCTTATCATTTCTAAGATGAAATCTCAGTTTGCTAACTTCGTTACAAAGATATAGTTATACAGATTCAAATATTTCTTGTTTCGTTCAATTCTGACTTATATTGAATTCTGTATATTCATTTGAAATTAGAAATCGAATTTTCGAACTACCGCGCCATTTTCAATTCTATTTATAATTATATATAAATATTTATATTCTAACGACGACGTATATAAATATATACGTCGAATTCTATTCAAAATAAATTTCACGTCGATATTATTTAAAATAATTCATTTTAAATAATCAAAATTCGCTAAAATTGCCAAACTAAAAATTTTAAACTGGCCCAGAATTTCCGGGTTGTTACAATCTCCCCCACTTAAAACTTTTCGTCCCCGAAAAGGAACAAAGTCGAAAGTGGTTTGATTAATCAACTCTACGCTCGATCTGGCTTGCATTCTCTAACTTTTCAGTTTCTGAGAATTTTCAAAATCTCAAAAATTTGGCTAACACCCTAAATTTTTGAAAAATTTCGCCATAACCTCCCCTGCAATGGGAGCATCGGGGAATTTCAAATAGCTTCCCCGGTCCTTCAGATCTCAAAAAGAAAAAGAAAAAGCCAAGCGGCTAGCCAATAGGCTCACAAAATCATCATCACCCAAACAAAACAGGAAATTATGTAGTAAACATGTACCTATTTGTCGGGCAAACAAATTTTATTCTCTGCTCTAGCCTCCTTGCTATGACCTGTTCAAAGATATATATGTATATGCAAACAAATGCGACCAATTTTCAATACAATTCAATATTTGATCCAATTAGGCTTAATGGTTAAAAAAAAATAGCAAACAACTAAACAAACAACACAAACATCAATCAATTAGTGAATTAGAGTTTCAAATTCATAACTTTGATATATATACAAAAAATCAGATTCTTGATGCCAAATCACAACCATAGGCCCTATCTAATTTTGGTTCTCACACCAGCCTAATGGAAATATATAGAAAATCACACCTTCGAAACTCGAACACACACTACTGATGCTATATAGTCATCAGCAGAATCATCTCCGGGCGACTAGAGCGTGATGCTATATCTATCCAGTATATTAAAACTTCGAATACACGCGGATCAGACGTATACGCAAAATCTATATATACTGGATTGTCCAACTCAATATAAATAGATAATCAAATACGAATAATTGATTTAAATTTTCAAAACAAAAATTGTTTTCACTTTTAAAAATATACTCTTCACACTCGTTCTAGGATACTACTGATCCCATCTCTAACGAGTCATTCCCGTTGGATATTGCTAATCCAATATCTGATGAATTCTTTCGTATGGTTCTAATGTGCCTTGTTCTCTGAGCTTTGTAAACCAAAGCTCTGATACCAACTGTGAAGACCCGCAACCTCCCCGTAAAGGAAAGCTTCGGATAGTTCGAGAACAAGCCACAACAGAACGCATACAGAAGAACATTTCATTGTATATTACGACAATGCATCAGATTACAAGAATATACAGAGTATAAATGAATATAACACAGAAATACCAGAGATTTAAATTACATTTAAATACACAGCAGCGGAAAATAATACAATACACAACTAGAAAGAGATATACGGATACAAAGCTTTCCGGATATCGTTCCAGCTGTAAACCAGGATCCTGTGAATATAAATCTGCAAAACCGAAACTACTAGCTGCCCGTGTCAAAATAGGGGCACCCAGAGTTTAGGTTAAAACAATAAACTCCAGGTCAGTCATGTGACTGGTGTGAGAACTAAAACAGTTATTAATCTTTATTTTAAATCATTAGGTAAATCAAGGGACCACGCCGTATAACACGGAACGGGTTTCCTCCCAAGAATACCAGTGCATAAAACAAACAGCGCAATGCTAAATAAAGAAAAATGAAGCTGTCATAAGACCCAGGTCCCATCACACAATGCAACGCAGTCGAGGATAGGGTTTTCCCTTATAACAGCCAAAGAATGCTTGATACGTTTTAAAACAAATCCTTTGATACTATTATAAGTGTATAAAACAACTTCAAATCATAAGTATCAATCATAGGCGGCATGGGTACCATATATCATGTCACCATATATAGGTTTACAAATAAAACCGCAAAGTCACGTATTTGGAAATTGGATTTCCATCTATGAACCGAGGCAAAAGATAGTCCTCACCGACTTCGTGACTCTCTAGCCCGAGCCACAGGGTCAGAGCGCATCGACCCTTGGAGCGACAGGGCCGGTCCACCGATGTGGATTAAAATGCCTGAACACTACGTTTCCCCACCCTATGGGGTGTAAGTCTGGTCCGTCAGCCGACCAGAATGCATCGGCCGAAACCGATATAACCGAGGCGCCTCGCAACAGCAACAACCACATAAGTCAAACTCGTCAGGGCGTGTAAAACCACTGACGCCACTTCTAACTAGAAAGAAACGCAAGTCCTCCCTGAGGTCCGTCTCCCGTTTTTGGTTCATACCGGGTGTGAAACACGCGAGGTAAACGTTACACAAAGCTACGCCACAAAGGCCGTGCTTTGATCATCAACCACAAGACTTTGCTTTTCAACAGAAGCCTTGATCATTTGCATCTTAGCATGCCACACAGGCAAGCCATCCTATGCAACCGATATCAGTCACACAGAATGAAATCCGATGTCAGACACACAGTCCATTTACAAGTCCGTTCTGGGTCTGAACGAAACCGGAGGCACCTAGTACCCCGCATATCCATCGATCTCCAAGTACGTCTGGACGATCACTAACTGTTTCCATCTTCTTGGGTGTACAGCCCAATCAAGATCATCAGTTATCACCCAAACGACGAGAAGACCTCCGGTCTTCGACCATCGTCTTCATCTTCGACTTATCGTCGTATCAGTTATTCAGAATGGGATAAACCCGGTCTTTCCGAATAACTCGCGTATATTTTAAATAAGTGTTACACAAACACAACATACGCCTCATTCCAATTCATTAGTCACTAACCGTAAATTAATCAAGAGAATAATTCCCCAAATATTAACCCCGAAGGCCGAAACCAACATCAGATCAATATCCAGAAAACCATTCTGCTTGGCTAACCGACAGTTAGTTTCTAAATTTCACGTTCAAATCTAATTAAAGATTTAACTATCGCCTGGAGCAAAACTGGTGATACTCCATTCTCGATCTTTTCAATCTAATTAAAGATTCATTAAAACCCCACTTAGTTTTAATCTGTGACTGGGTTAAAGAATCAGTGTCATTTAAAACACGGTTCACGATAAACCCAAAATCACATTCCATTAATTATCGGGTTAAAGAACAAGTGTTATTTAAAACACTGTTCACGATAAACCCAACAATCAATATCCATTCAATTCCAATTAAATATTATTTAATTGGTACACTTCATTAAATCTAAATCAAAAGATTTAATCTTTTCTCAGCTGGGTTCAAGAACAGTGTTAGTGAAGACACCATTCACGACAAACCCAAATCACATTCATTAATTATCGGGTTAAAGAACAAGTGTTATTTAAAACACTGTTCACGATAAACCCAAAAATCAATATCAATTCAATTCCAATTAAATATCATTTAATTGGTACACTTCATTAAATCTAAATCAAAAGATTTAATCTTTTCTCAGCTGGGTTCAAGAACAGTGTTAGTGAAGACACCATTCACGACAAACCCAAATCACATTCGATATTCAATACAAGGCTCTGAATAGAAAATATATCGGCTTATATTCAATATCGAATTCTACGACTAACAAATGTCGTATTGGAAATAACGATACAAATATATATCTTTCAAATTTCCATAACAACACCTGTAATATCACGAATTCCAACATCGAAATATTCCGAAGACAATTTCGATTCAAATCCACTCCAATGCAATCATTGGAAATTTTGGTTATTTTTAAAACCCTTTTCCAATTCAATTTATTTATTTAAAAATAAATAGAATTATAATTCTAGTTCAAAACTAGTTCATTTCGATAAAAATCCATTTTTATCTTTTCAAATATGGAGTTTTTCATCCCAAATCTTCACAAATCATTTCTTATGATTTTACACAAATTATTGCTATTTTTAATAATTTTATCAAGGCCCGTACAGTCGATTTCCATCAACGGCCATCGAACTGCACTTACAGCGACCTTTTTCGAATTTGATTTGGACATAATTCCAAATCCAACCGTTAGATTTCAAATTTCTAATATTCGTTAGAAAGCTCTTTTCGATACGAACCCAACGGTTCCGGTTTTAGGAGAATCCGACGGTCGGATCTCCCGTAATGTCCGTTTGAAATAAATGGTCGAAATTCGCGAACTGCCGCGGCGCGGCGCGTTCTATTCAGGCCATTATATTATATATATAATATATATAATATATATTTCGTCGATTTCTATTTAAAACGAATTATATATATATATAGTTTTGAATTCGTTTCAAAAGAAATTTCAACTCCCTTTTCAATTCAAATCGAAATTGAATTCTTCTTTATAAATTCGTTTTAAAATTCAATTCTATTCAATTCAAATTTCAATTTAAATTTCAATTCAATTTGAATTCATTTCAATTCATTTCATTTCGAAATCGCTTTCAATTCAATTCATTTCGAAATCGTTATATATTCAATTCATTTCGAAATCGTTTTCAATTCAATTCATTTCGAAGTCGTTTTCAATTCAATTCATTTCGAAATCGCTTTCAATTCAATTCATTTCGAAGTCGTTTTCAATTCAATTCATTTCGAAATCGTTTTCAATTCAATTCATTTCGAAATCGTTTTCAATTCAATTCATTTCGAAATCGTTTTCAATTCAATTCATTTCGAAATCGATAAAATCGATATAAATATCGTTCACGTCAAAATGGCGTCAATCTAATCAACACGGCTTCATAAATTTCTATTTTCAAAATAGCTGTTATTATCAAAACATTTCGTTCAACACATGACTAATCTCAATGAATGAGTACTGTCAACACATGAACTTTTATTTTATATCGATAAAGATGTAAATTTTAATATTAAAATATTTCGTTCAACACATGACCAATCTCAATGAATGAGTACTGTCAACACATGAACTTTTATTTTATAATATTATTTATTTTTCAAATTGGAATGAGGCCCAATCAATTACCATATAAAGTTAATTATATGGATTTTCATACAACACATGTATATCATAGCATTGAAAAATAATCAACCATCAACCAAAGTGCACTACACTGTATAAGCATCAAATATAGATATTCAACGCTTATAACAGCCTGTCAATCAATCGATCGACATATTTAATCAATCAGGATGAGTGAACTTCAAATTTCATCCCAATACCCGTGTGGGGTTTCAAACAATCAACCGCATATTTTATTTGTGTAGTTGGGCGATGTGTGAAATTTATCGACCCAATCAATATCAGTCAAATCAGTGTATATACAAACAAATCGGCCGATTTGTTTATAACTATTCATTTGTTCACATTTACGTTAAAAATTATATTTTTAACGATAAAACATTTTATTTCAACCTATGAATTTCTATTCAATTCATTTACAAAACAAAATGATATTTTTATTTTCTAACATATTTTAGAAAATTTCGGCGGCATAACGGCACGATACTAGAAACGGGACAAGGCCTAGCCTTATCCCCGGTCTAGTGAAGGCCCACGCCATTCACTCATCAATCAAATCAATTTCGTTATGCAAACCACAAAATTTGGAGTAAGAGTCTAACCTAGCCTTACTCCCTCGCCTTATAACGGCGCACGTCTAATCCTAACCAATTTATCAATTCGATTTTTCACACCACAAATCACATTCAAACCAATATCGCAATCAATCACCAAACAGTCAAACAAACAAGTCCATGGTCTGTGGACGGTTGTGTCGGGTGCTACTAAGCACCGTCTGCATCCTAGTATAAATATATAACTAGAAAAGAAATAGAAAGGTGAGAAATTCTCACCTTTAGCTATCCAACCATCTCGACTCTTCTTTTGCAGAAGTCTTCGTCGTTTCGCCTTTTTGTCACCTTCGTTGCTGCTTTCACTACATATATAAAAATCGAATTTTTACTTCGCTATTCCATATATAAAAATCGAATTTTTATTTCAAAGTTCAATATATAAAAATCGAATTTTTATTTCAAAGTTCAATATATAAAAATCGAATTTTTATTTCAAAGTTCAATATATAAAAATCGAATTTTTATTTCAAAGTTCAATATATAAAAATCGAATTTTTATTTCAAAGTTCAATATATAAAAATCGAATTTTTATTTCAAAGTTCAATATATAAAAATCGAATTTTTAGTTCAAAGTTCAATATATAAAAATCGAATTTTTATTTCAAATCTTTTTCCATTTTACAGTTTAAACCTTTCCTATTTAAAGTTTAAACCTTTTTCTATTTAAAGTTTTAAATACCTTTTTCAAAACAGTTTTAAAATTAACATAAAATCAGTTTTTAAAAATTCCTAAAATCAGTTTTATAAAATTCCTAAAATCAGTTTTATAAAATTCCTAAAATCAGTTTTTATAAAATTCCTAAAATCAGTTTTATAAAAATTCCTAAAATCAGTTTTATAAAAATTCCTAAAATCAGTTTTTATAAAAATTCCTAAAATCAGTTTTTAATTTCATTTATATAAAATAAAAATCAAATAAATAAAACTTACATAGGAGGGTTGTCGAGTGGTCGGGGGGCTTCGTCGAGGTTTGCAGATCGGAGGGGGGGTCTCGTCGGTTGTTCGCAGAGGGAAAGGGGGGGGGTCTCGTCGGTTGCGGGTTCGGGTCTGGGGGGGTTTTGGTTGTCGCAGGCGAAGGGAGGGAAGGGGAGGAGGAGGAGAAGGAAGGGGGGGGTAGCGTCGCGGCGCCGCCGATTTGGGGGGGGGGGTCTCGTCGGTTGCCAGGCGCGATTCCCTCTTTTTTTTTTTTTTTTTTTTTTTTTAAAATCCTAAATCGATTTCTGATAAGTGATTCGGGGGGGGGGGGGGGCCAGAAAGATAAAAGGGAAAGGGTTTATATTTTTTTTTTTTTTTAATTAATTATTTTATTCGAAAAAAAGTTGACTTTTTCATACGACCTCGAAACGAGGCCCACCGCCTGTCGTCCATAGCGTATTACCCCAATTCCGAACACAATGGGATATATATCGCAAGCTGATATGATCGTTTGAATCAGTTTCCGTTAAATTTACATTTAAATCACTATATTGAATTTTAAACGTACATTTCAAATTACCGGGGTCACATACTAACTCTATAAATTGCAGAAAAATATTTTCTAGCTTCGTGTTGACGTTACGGTCCTAACAAAACTAGTTTCGTCGAATTCTGAGACCGTTTGAAAAATGGCCAATTTCCAGTCGATTAAAATCAACTGAAACTGGTCAAACGCGTTTTCCTTTGCCACGCTCACATATTGATTCGAAAAATTATGAAATTTGGAATCTATCAATAACTTAACATCACGGACCCAACAAAACTGGTTTCGTCGAATTCCGAGGTCGTTTGCAAAACGGCTATTTTTAAGGGCTATATATTATATAAAATATATATATAAATTCCATAGCGACTATTCTGAATTTTCAACTGGACGTATCTTATCATTTCTAAGATGAAATCTCAGTTTGCTAACTTCGTTACAAAGATATAGTTATACAGATTCAAATATTTCTTGTTTCGTTCAATTCTGACTTATATTGAATTCTGTATATTCATTTGAAATTAGAAATCGAATTTTCGAACTACCGCGCCATTTTCAATTCTATTTATAATTATATATAAATATTTATATTCTAACGACGACGTATATAAATATATACGTCGAATTCTATTCAAAATAAATTTCACGTCGATATTATTTAAAATAATTCATTTTAAATAATCAAAATTCGCTAAAATTGCCAAACTAAAAATTTTAAACTGGCCCAGAATTTCCGGGTTGTTACAATCGGGAATTGCCAATCCTCAAAAGTAAGAGAGGACCGGCCCAACCGATCCCAAGGATCGCTGTGTGTGGCCCTAGGACATTTGCAAGAGTGTCTCAAACAGAGAGGAGCTTGCCCCTTGCCTCGACTCATGATGGAATCCAATTTCCAATACGTGACATTGCGGTTTTAATTGTAGAACTAGTATGGCGACATGATATATGGTACCCATGCCGTTTATGATTGATACATTTATATTTGAAGTTGATTTCTTCACTTATAGTAATAATAAAATATGAAATTTTACGTATCAAGCATTCTTTTGCTATTATAAGGGAAAACCCTATCCTCCGGCTTGCGTTGCATTGTGTGATGGGACCTGGGTCTTACAATAACTTCATTTTCTTTATTTAGCATTGCGCTGTTGTTATATGCTGGTATTCTTGGGGTAAAAACCCATTCCGTGTTATACGGCGTGGTTTCTTGGTTACCTAACTTTAAAATAAAGATTAATAACTGTTTTAGTTCTCACAACAGTCACATGACTGACCTGGAGTTTATTTTATTAACCTAAACTCTGGGTGCCCCTATTTTCCACACGGGTAGCTAGTAGTTGGGTTTTTGTAGATTTTTATTCACAAGATCCTGCTTTATAGCTGAAGTGATATTCGGAAAGCTCTGTATCCGTGTATTTCTTTCAGTTATGTTTCGTATTATTTTTCCGCTGCAGTAATGTATTTAAGTCTCTGATATTCTCTGTTGTATAATATTTATTCATACTCTATATATTCTTGTACTCTGATGGAAATTGTTGTAATAGCAATGAAATGTTCTTCTGTTTTTGTTTTGATTCGTCTTGTCCTCAAAGCAATCCGGGGTTTCGAACGGTCTTGGTCGATTTAGCGATCGATTCGGATCGAGCGAAATTCCTTATTGTTACATTTCGGATATTCGAAAATATTTGTATCCACCTTAGCAAATACGGATATCCGAGAATATCTGAAAAATATCCATATCCGAAACTTAAGAATGTACATTGGCGGTTATCCGAAACTATTCGATAAAATCTAAAAAAATATCCAAAAAATATCTGTATCAGAAACTTAAAATGTACATTGGATGCGGTTATCGGAAAAATAAAAAAAAAATCCGAAGTCAAAACAATAAAAGTTTACAAATACATCACTCACATGCAAATTTGGTTCATAAAATATTTTTTGAAAAGATGAATACATCTAATTAAAAGTTACAAGCAAATATTTTAAGAGATAAAGTGTTCAAAATATGAAAAACGCAACCTTAAGACTAAAATAAAACAAAACATAAATCATAAAGGCATATACACAATTATGTCTTAATTATAACCATACCACAACATAAATTGAGTACATGATTTAAAAATGTTCCATAATAGCAAATACAAAATTCGTTATAATCAAATAGTTGAGATTAGTTTAGCTATTTTAAAGAAATTTATATATTAATTTTAGCTTAGGTGTAAATCAAACATTATATATAATACATACACTCACACTCATCATAAAATCGGATGGATAGTTTTCGGATATGGATATTACTATAATCATATCCATATCCGGAAGGATTTTCGGATATTGGATATCCGTATCCGCTTCTCGAATAACGGATATATTCCATATTTTCAAACACGAATGCGGACGGATATCAGATTTTTTGGGTACTCATTGACAGCCCTAACTACTATTATAACCATACAATGGTGGAAAAACTGACCATTAAGTTGTATGATATAAAAAAGAATCTATTAACTATTTTCTTCAATAATAAATTAATGAAAAATTCACTGTGTTATTAAAAAAACGAGTGCAAACATGTAAATTCAATTAATTAATATATTTTATATCATTGATTTTCATATATCTCTAAATCATTACTAAATTTATAAAATTAAATAACAAATCAAATAAATGTTTTTTTAAAAGCAAAATTGTGTGATCCACTAGTAAGTGGAGAGCATATATATATATATATATATGTATTAATAAAAGAATATATAGAAGTTGCCAACATGTCTGGCAGGTAACCAGAATATGCAGACAACTCTGATCAAGACCATGAATCTAGGAAGTAGATGGATGAGCTCCGGCATGGCCACCGTCCATCATACTTCAAAATTAAGTTTTGGCATGGTCACCACCCAATTATGAAGTATATCTCTCCTAAAAACACAATGGTCACTCCATGATAAAAAAGAAAAGTAATACAACATGATAAGAAGTAGAACTGTCGAATTAGTCTCCAAAAAGATCCTCATCCATAATCAACCAAACCTGTATCCCGAATAAAGACTAAAACAAAAGTCAGCAAACAACACCCATACATATATATATATATATATATATATATATCTGTGTGTGGGGGGGGGGGGGGAGGGGGAATATCAACATATATAAATATATGTGTGTGTGTGCGCGCACGTGAGTGAGTGTGGAAATGATAACAACAAATCAAATAGATGTTAGCTTAAAATAAATCCTTATATCTATGTATATTCAATTAAAGAAATTGAATGATACAATAATAAGTGTAATAAATAAATCACATATTAATGAACTACATTATTTTAGTAAATATCTAAAAGTACCATTGTTATTTAAAAAACTAAAATTATTGAGATGATTATACGAACATTGTAGAAATAAATAAAAACATGCTACTTTTTAGTGGAGGGGAATACAACGCAAAATAAAAATGAAAGAATAATAGATTAAAGAACAAAAAAATACCTTGGGTTAAAATAGTTTCAAGATACTTAACTAAATAAAGGGGATTAAGGTACAATATGTACTACGAATTAGAGGTGAATTCCGTATTGCAAAAAAGGGGGGGCATAAACATCACCAAGTGAAATATTTGCCATATTAGAGGATCTCTAATAGTTCGGGGTGCGGTCGATTTTTCGAACCCCAAAATTGTTGGAACCGAAGATTTGCCAATAGTTTTGTGAGTAAGCATTTGTTCAACAAACGCTGGACATCAGACGTTTGTTAAACAAATGTTTGCATTTTTTAAAGTTTGTTTTAGGCCTTTTTTAAGTTTGTTTTTTGTGTTTGTTGAACAATCACTTGGACATCAGGTTGTTAGATCCTCTATTTGGGATTTTAATGACAACAACTATACGACCATAGAAAATATATATTGTATCATATAATATTGCAGGATTTGCTTAAGAAGGAGATAAGAACATGAACAAGATCACAAGACATACTCGAAGACATCAAATAAAAGGTTATATTATGTGTTGAGTATTAGATCTATGTAAAATCTCCTTAGATTCATATGATCTATTTTATAAGCATATATATATATATATATATCAATCTATGCAAGATTATACGTTTGATGCTAGGTTCAGGAAATACTTCTGGACTCAGCACAGACATTTGTCATATATTGACAGACGTCTGTTCATAGTCTCAAGAAATATTTCCTGTAAACACAGACGTCTATCTGTGTATCTAAAATATATCAGATTACATGGACGGACGTTTGACCATATGTACAGACGTCTACCCAAGCAAAACGACTGTTATATTCTGAAAAGATGTCTCTTCATTCTCAAAGGTCACAACTCTTCCTTTCTACTCCAAAGGATTTTTCAATGGAAATATTGCTTTAAATGAAGAGCTGTGTTTTCAAAGATTACATCTATTCATAAAAGCTTTTCATTTACTATAAATTTATCCTAGATTAAAGGATCTAATCACCTATTCTTTCTAAATATTTTCTAAAGCTCTCTATACTTATTATTTAGCTCAAAAGATTTCAGTCAAGCACTCAATCTCTTATATACTCTCAAAATATTCAACTCTCATATTAACTTAAGGAGATTATAGGAGTGATATGTACCAATCAGTCAAAATCTGCGTTATAAAGAACACGACTGTAACGACCCGGGTTTTTGCGATCCTGGTTATCGACATATAACACCATGCCGACTAATCAAGCATCGGAAATACCGGATAGTCCATGAAAGTAATTAGAGGGTGAGGATAGATAAGATAGAAACTTAGAATAGAAGAAGAAGAAGAACATACAACATCATAGTAAACACGAATCTCACAGCGGAACGAATAAATATATTTCATAACATAACTTTGAAATATAAATCTGTACTTGACTATACATATCATTTCCAAAGTACAACACTTACAACACAGCGGAAAAACCATAGCTATATAATTCTGAAGCCTCCTGCTCCAGCTCTTCAAGTATCTGTAAATCTCGACTGTTTGAATGCCCATACAAAATTGGGCACCCAAGAGTTTAGGGAAAACAAAACAAAATAAACTCCAGGTCAGTCATGTGACTGGTGTGAGTAAACTCAAATTATTTGATTTAACTTTCAAAATCCTTTTGAAACAAAGGATAATCATTTGTAAAAAAAATATTATTCTGATATTATAATAATGTCTAACACAAGTAATATCAATATAGTAGAAACGCTTGCATCTAACGTTCTACATATATAATATACAATCAAAACCGTGGGCTCTTATTGGGTAATGGATTTCCAACTATGACAAGGTACGGATCCACCTTCTGATCAGTGTACTCTAGAAGCGATACACTGGAGTTCAACAAGAACATCTTGCAACTCAGCCACACATGACCGATCACTCATTTCGCTTGAGTGTATCGAATATATTGTCACCTTACAGTTGGTAAACCAACATAACCATTCCCGGGAGATAGAGAATTGAAAGAAGTAACAAATATGAATATTCTCTATATGGTGACAATATACCCTACTTGGTTGCGAACCACTTAGCCATGCTGCCTGCCCGATTTCTGTCATTTCCCAGTTGATGAGGCTCGAGGTCAAAACGTATCTTTTAACAGATCACTCCTTCATTTACTTCGAATGCCACATCGTCATACCCGTCAAATCACAAATTGATTTCCCCAATACTACGGGTATAAGCTAAGAGAAACGAATTCCTCCGCCACCAACGTAAATACGTTTGAAACTATCAACTTACGTGATCTACCAGATATACTCTGTCAAACATTCGTCCATTCAAGTTGTCCTAGGACTAGACAAACTGAAGGCACTATTCCGTACACCCGTCCTAGGCAATCTCTACCTAGGACTTACACAATAGTCTTTGCACTTTACTCCGTCTTCAATTTGTCTTCGACCTATTTGATTCGAAACGCTAACGCCCATACGGTGTGGTTCTTTGGATAAGAATCTAACCGGTCTCTCTGTATTAACGATGGAAAAATGGTCAAAACTTTGATAGTCTGTGATTTAACTATCAAAGAAAAACACGTGTGCAAACAACGATATTATTTCCAAATGGAAATTTTATCGATCAATCATCATTTAACATTTATCTCTTTAGTTCATTAATTTACTTATATCCTGTTTCCATATATTCTAAATTCTTATTTTCTATTATCAGAAAACATTTCTGATTCTTATTTGGAAAACATTTCCAAAACTCCTTTACTAGATTTAAACTGATGTTTAAATCAAACATCGCCATGCCAACTCAAACCATTTCGCTCATTAACTAAATTCACTTAACCATCATTCACTATCAAACCTTACCATTCCTTAGTTAAGAAGGAAGTCAATCAAGTTGGGGTATAATTATCTCTCGGACCTTAACTGAACAACGTTTTAACTTTGAAATAGTCAAAGTTCATCTTTTAAATCTTTAACAAACTTCCTTACGTAACTCTCTTTCGAATAAATCTCTATTCGACAACTCTTTCCTTCAAATAAACTATATTCGATAATCTCTCTTCTTCGAATAACCTATATTCGAATAACACTATTCAATTAACACTATTCGATTAACTCTAATCGATTTACTCTTATCAGTTAGCTCTATTTGATTAACTCAATTCTATTAACTCTATTTGATTAACTCTATTGGATTAACTCTATTTGATTTACCCTACTGGATTAACACTATTCAATTAACTCTAACTAATTTACTCTTATCAATTAACTCCTTTCGAATAAACTATATTCAATTCACTCCTTTCGAATAACTAATATTCGATTAACCCCTTTCGAATAACTAATATTCGATAACTCCTTTCGAATAATTAATATTCGATTACTCCTTTCGAATAACTAACATTCAATAACTCCTTTCGAATAACTAACATTCGATAACTCCTTTCAGATAACTAATATTCGATAACTCCTTTCGAATAACTAATATTCGATAACTCCTTTCGAATAACTAATATTCGATAACTCCTTTCGAATAACTAATATTCGATAACTCCTTTCGAATAACTAATATTCGATAACTCCTTTCTCTATTCGAATAAACTATATTCGATTAATTCTCTTATTCGAATACCTTATTCGATAACTCTTTCTGCGAATAAACTATATTCGAATAACTCTAATCCGACTAACTCTAATTCGGTTAACTCTATTTGAATAACAAATATTCGACTAACTCTTGTTCGATTAACTCTATTCGAATAACTCTAGTTCGATTTAACTCTAATCGATTAACTCTAACTGATTAACTCTAACTGGTTAACTCTAACTCTAATCGATTAACTCTAACTTAAATCGATTAACTCTTACTCTAATCGATTAACTCCTCTAACTCATTTTGATTAACACATTTTGATTAACTCCTTTGATTAACTCTACGTCCACATTCAGTTTCAAATATCGATGTTGAAATCGATTCTTACTTCTCTATATAAGCCTGACTTATATATTCTATTTATCCAATGATAAATATTTTATTTAATTTATAAAATATTATTTATAAATTAATCTTCTCAATCTATTGGTTACAACATATTCTATTTAAAATCTTCGCTTTAAATCCATATCATGTTATACCCGTGTGCGAAGCACGGGTCTAAACTTTCCTGATGTAAAATTCTCTTCATTTGCCAAATATTTCCTTATATGACATTCTTTTCATTTCCCAATAAATCCCTTTTATAACTCTATTTATTTTCTAAATAAACATTTCCTTTTTATAACTCTATTTATTTTCTAAATAAACATTTCCTTTTTATAACTCTATTTATAAATGTTTTACCAATATTTCTCTTTCTGTTTTATTTGTAATATTTCTCTTTCTGTTTTATTTGTAAATGTTTTCAAATATTTCTCTTTCAGTTTTATTTGTAAATGTTTTACAAATATTTCTCTTTATGTTTTATTTGTAAATGTTTTACAAATATTTCTCTTTCTGTTTTATTTGTAAATGTTTTACAAATATTTCTCTTTATATTTGTTTGACAAATAATTTCCTTTATAACTGTTTTACAAACAATTTCCTTTATATTTGTTTTACAAATAATTTCCTTTATATTTGTTTTACAAATAATTTCCTTTATAAAATCCCTTGATTTTATAAGTATTCCTTTATATAAAATCCTTTGATTTTATAAATATTCTATTCAATATACAGTTTGAAATCTTCCTTCTATATAAAATCTTTCGATTTTATATAATATTTTATTTCAATATAGTTATTGAAATTTTCCTTTTTCATCCCAGGGTTTTCTTACGGTATTTAAAATACCAAACAACAGTGATCGATATCATTCAAACACACATAATCAACAATAGATTATATATCACATCATATGTCACAATATATGAAACAAAACAGTATTTTATATATTGAGGAACCCAGTTGGGTCCCTCCAACCTATTTCCCTGCATCACAGATGTTAAACAATATAATTAACATCGATTTCATTTCACTACGAAATATTCTGCTAAACAGAATCAATATTTGATTAACGATTTATATATATCGTTATCTATAATTTCAACCAATACATAAGTAATTCAACCAAACAGTTAACACACAACAATCAACAGATAATTATCAGTTCTAAGAATACGTTATAGAAATATAACTATTCACAGTTGGTGAGTTTTACTCACTTTGGATGACCATCGTTAATAACGATAACCATCGCTTGATTCAGACGGACAAATTATTTCTCTATAAATTGTAACTATCCGCGATCCACACCTAGTCAGTTCCATTGTGTTTCTCCCATTCATACGATCCCGATGGATTCTATTTCGTTAAATTCTGATAAGGTATGATGAAGTTATACCTTATACAAGTTTGTACTATATAGAAATTTAGACTAAACTAAAACTATTATTAACGGGCCTCACCCATTATAATTCGGCCCATCACCCCTTTTTAGAACCCACGACCGCTTTTATTTCTTCCTCAAATGAACTCACGAATTCCAGCAACTACCGAACACCATTCCTCCGACATTATTAACCCCAACTGCCCCTCCATTCTTCAACCGAACCCAAAACAAAATTCACCATTACATTCTCCATCAAGCCCTCTTCGATTCCATCACCCCATTGTTCAACTCGCGCGCAATATCGTCATCGCGACTACAGGGACGTTCGTGTACTGTCAGACATTCGATCGACACTTTTTCTGATAAAACCCCCTCAAGCTTTCACAATCGAATCCTCTCCTCTCCACAAACTCAAGACCACAATCGAATTCTTGAATTTCTACCCCAAACTTCCACGAATCCGAACCCTTACTCACGCTAGGAAAAACGTCGAACCCCAACACTTGATCGCACTCACTGAAAATGGTATGAGAGTGAAGAGTATTTGGCCAGGAATCCAAAGAAACCAACTTCGAAATTTTCTGGATTTTATTTGAGTTTTGGTAAATTTTTAAAAGGAGATTTTGCTCATGGTTCTCACTGTGTTGGTGGCGGCTCAAGAGAACGGTTATATAAGGGGATGAGATTTTTGTGTGGCTAAAAACAATGAGTGTGTGGCTTGTTTAGGTTCACAAATAACTTAGGATATTTTAGTTTTTATATTCATTTCGCCTTCTAAAAATCCGTCTGATCACACACGATATTCAAAAATCGCTAAAATGGTCATGTAGCTACAGTTCGACATTACGGTCCCAACGAAACTGGTTTCGTCGAATTCCGACTCCGTTTGCTCACACAGCGTATTTTTAACCATCAAAATATTGATTGTTTTTCACATTAAAAATCCGTACGGCCACACACTGACTTCAAAAATCACAGAAATTGAAATCTAGCGATAATTTAATATTGCGGATCCAACAAAATTTGTTTCGTCGAAAACGAGGGTCGTTTGCAAAACTGGCTATTTTTAAAGCTCTAAATAACCCATTTAAATATATAAATATATTTAAAAATAATTAAATATAATATTTAAAAATAAATATTATCGTATATATCCACACTAGAATATCACACAGCTCCAATGGGATTTATAACTCGATATTTCAAATCCAATGTTACATCGATATTCGATTTATATTTAAAAATCCATTTTAAAATATAAATAAATCGATATAAATTATAAAGGAATTCCATAGCGACTTTTCTAAAACTTTATTTGGACATATCTCAAAATCTACACGTTGAAATCCCGATTTTTCTCTTCCACTAGAAAAATATACTTCACCAGCTCCTAACGTTTCTTGTTTTACAGAAATCCGATTTAAAACGGACCTTGTATATTCAGTTGAAGTTCGAATCGCCAAATAGCGAACTGCCGCGCCATTTCAAGCTCGATTATAATTATAATATAAATTATATGTTCAACTGTCGTTCAAATAATATATTCGTCATTATAATTCAATTCTAAGCTAAATTAAATACTTTGAATTGTCCAGTTCACATTATATTGTCAATTCACTATTTCTGGTTATTTCAGAAATTAAATATATTATTCTATTATTTATGTTAATTAAATATTCGCTATTATTTAATTAAACAACCATTTTCACTATTTAAATAATTAAATTAATTAATTATATATCGCTGCAAATACGGGTCGTTACAACGATATAGTCAGAGCTACTTTTCGTCTGTATGCCTATTCCTTTGGTCTAAGCGAGGGAAGTTTGTGTTAGTAAGAAAGCCGAAGGAGAGCTTCGAAACTGGACGTAGGATGGGAGGTCCGAACCAAGATAAAATACTAGTGTGACCGCTTCTTACTTTAGTTGCATTATTGTTTACTAGTTGTTACTGTTACTTGTTATAGTTAAGACACACATATGATCCTCTCATAGACTTTCAATTGGTATCAGAGCAAGGTTTAGATCAATTTACAGTAACTTGTACTTGCATCATTATTAAATATGTCAAGTAATAACACAAATAGCATATTTCAAGAAGGTCAGTCTACACAATGTCCCCTACTTTTTAATGGATTTAATTATGCTTATTGGTCAACATGCATAAGAATTTTTACGGAAGAAACGGTTTAGAAATTTGGGCTGCCACTCAAAAGAAATATGAAACACCAACCACTGGATTGAGTGCATGGATTGATGTTCAAAAAGCTGCAGCTTCTAACAATTCAAAAGCTATGAATGTTTTATTTTGTGCATTAGATAAAAATGAATTTTCACTTGTCATGATGTGTGCCGCTGCTTATGATATACGGAGAACTTTACAAATCACCCACGAAGGCACTACAAAAGTCAAGCAAACAAAAATATCAATTTTGCAAAATCAGTTTTCATCTTTCAAAATGAAGGCTGGTAAGACTATTAGTGATATGTACACTAGATTCCAAACTATTCAACACGATCTAATGGCACTTGGAGTCAAATTCACTGATTTTGATTTAGTCACATGCATTTTAAATTCTTTAACTAATGAATGGGAAAGAAAAGTTCTAGCCATAGAAAAGGCTAATGATCTTTCTCATGTAACGACCCAAGGATTTTCGGCCTTGAAAATCGACATAAATACCTTTACTGTAACCCATGCCGACCTTCCAACCACCGAAAAACACTGGACGTTATTAGAAAGAAATTAGAGGGTGAGATAAGAAAGAAATATTAGAATAGAAGAAGAAGAAGACAACACAACACAGAGTCACATATCGCAGCGGAATAAAATATAATATAGAAATATCTTTATTGAGAGCTTAAAATATCTTACAATCATCAGAGTACATTAATTCATCTGGACAGCTACAATAATCTGTCCCATACACAGCAGAATAGTAGTTATATAATATCATACGTCTGGACTCTTCCAGCTTGTCTCTTCGCAGCATTCGATAAGCCTAACCTGTACATCCCGGGCTAACCCGAGCATTTACAAAACACCGGGTCAGTCTGGTGAACCAGAGTGAGGTAAACTCGCACAGTATTAAGGTATCACACAACTTGACTTTACGGTTAAAAATCCTTTCGAAAGAAAAGGATAATCGTAAGACCAAATCCACACATAAATACGGACGGTATTTACCTTACGATAACCCAAAACACTTTTGAAACCAATATCTTATCTGATATTATGATAATGTCTAAATACAAGTAATATCAAATCTAGTAGAACGTTTGCATCTCACGCTCTACATATATAGTATACAAACAAAACCGCAGGCGCTTATTGGAGATTGGATTCCAACCATGACAAGGTATGGGACCACCTGCCGATCGTGTATCTCTAGAGACGAATACACTGGGTTCAACAAGAACGTCTTGCAACCCGGCCCACACATAACCGACCACTCATTTCGCTTGAGTGTATCGAATGTATATCACCAACGGTTGGGTGCGACCCACCGTCTTCCCGAAAAGGGACAGCATCGATAGATTAAAGAAGTAAAAGGAATTTCTCTAGATAGGTGATTATACATCCTAATGGGAGCGACCCACATAGCCATGTTGCCTGCCCGATTTTTGTCACCTACCGGCTGTGAGGCTTGATGCCAGAATTTACTTTGAAACATCTGATCGCCATTCACTTTGAATGCCACATCGTCCAATCCACTAGATATTGTTAATTGACGACCACTAAAATACTCTAGTTGGGAGCTAACCAACTATAGCACGTTTGAGGGAATCAACGTACGCGATCCTTTTGGAAATACTCTGTCAGACATCCGTCCATACAAGTCATCCAGGAACAGGATGAACCGAAGGCACTCTTCTACTGCATCTCATCTAGGAATCACCCCATGGATCAGTAGCGAGTAGTCCTTGCAATCCACAGATTTCAACCACGACAGAATCCCAGTATATCTCCGGGTCGAATCAGAGATTGTACGTGGTTCTTCCATTTTATGAAGATCTATGGTCTTCAATGCTCCATCTCGATCGTCATCTGACGTCCTCTTATGTTCGTAATTGTTGGACGGAATGGGTTTCGAATATAACTCGATCCCGGTCTTCCCGTACCAACAAACGTATAGGCCAGATTTGATAGTCAGTGATTTAACTATCAAATAAACAACCATTCAACCATAAAATAAAAATAGAATTTATTGTTCAGTATTCAGCATCACTTGCCTTTCTAATTCAAATAATTACAACATCTTATTTCCCAATATCCTGGAAACTCAATATTTCTTCTTTAACAAAATTTTATCTATGAAAAATCTCTCAATTTCCTTTCTTCTATTGTTTGCAAAACACTGGCTAAAACATTATTTAAAAATCCATAATAGAGGAATCAAATCAACTTATTATTCGTAAAACATTGTGAAATATATTTCATTTATTTATTTCCTAGCTTCCAGTGTTTATTCTTATTGAATAAAACCAAATCTTGTGTTTCGTTCTGTGGTAATCTTCTTATATTTCCTTTTTTGACTTTCGGATTCTCATTCTGTATGTATATCCCCAATATTTCACTAAACATTGCATTATTATTTCTAAATGAAATAATAAACTCTTACTGTCCTTTATATCACCATGACTAATATCATCTTCAGATAATTTCGAAGTCGTTCAAGTTGGGGTATTTTAATTACCTCTCAGACCTTGATCAACAACGTCCTTATCCTCAGATAAATATAAGTCATAATCCACTACTAATATCTCGTTCCAATATCAATTCAAATTCTATTTAACTATTTAATTCAAAACATAGCTTTATAAATTTACTTTATCTCTTTTTTAAAAATAAAATAAAACTAATATTGCTTAATCCATTGGTTACTTACTTCTTACCATCACTCTTATGAACTTCCAATTTATTTAAAATACTTTGTTTCCAACTGGGTTATTATCACGACCCTATTACCAAACTCTTTTCAAATCCCCTTTCTACATTCCCTTTCCTTCCTGGGAATCTCACTGTCCAATTACGTACTTAATTCCACGCTTAAGTATTTCTAATTCCAAATCACTTCTTTATTTCTCGTTTGCTTTATAAACCTTGTTTTACATCTCAGGTTAAATTTTAACTCCTTTATAACTTTATTTCCTTTACTTGATCAAACCGTTAAGTAACCTTCCCATTTAAGCTTATAAGTTCACTTAAATCCCTTTTATAACTTCATTATAAACTCGAGTTAAGATATAAAACTCGTCCAAAATCTCTTCTCAGAATTTAAATCAATCCCAGTAAATTTCTCCTTTAATTAATTAATAATATAATTAATTCAAATAACTTCATATAATTGTTTCTACGAAACAATTAATCGAATTCTTAACCGTTGGGTTTTTCCTGCTCCTCTGCTTACACGTTTACTTTATCAAACAATTTAATACTAACTTATAAACCTTTGAATAATAATAATAATACTTTTTTTCTTTAAAAGTCGCTCTATTCAAAATAATATATTTAAAACCTATTTTGGTTATAAACTAAACTTATACTTCAATACGGTTATTTCACTTGGCAATAAGGATCCATAATTGTATAATGATTGACTTCTAGATAGTGATGCCAAAATACTCAACCAATATATTCACTGGTTAACACAGATCACATGTTGAATTTTAATCCACCTGTTATCGATCAAATCAATTGTCCAATCAAAACTATTTCCTTTATCTGATAATAACAACCATCAATCAGCAAACAGAGGACACAAACAATTCAAACCATTTCAATCACGTTCATTTTATAAACATGAACAATCAAGGGGAAATTACCTTTATTGAATTAGAACAAGGTTTGGTGACTTACTGGAATTAAATGTCCGTTTAATTCCACTGATTAAATCAAAAATAAATATCTATAACTAGCAGATGGTCAACTACTAGAAATCAGATCACATAGAAATGAAACCCAATTTATATGAAATATAAACGGGAAGAACTGAGTGAGGTTAACTCACCTTGACTTAGTTTGGTCGTTAATCGCTGGTGTTTAATTTAATAAAAAAATTCCGTGCTTCCAGTCCTGACAGACACTGCTCCATCTCGATCCTCTCGACTCTAGGGTTCTAACGGAATCAACCACGTTTAAATCTGTTAAAGTATGTGAGAGATATCGCTTAAACAAATTAGTAGGTTAATTTAATTATTAAATCTTAAATTTTAAATAAAAGGATGGGCCTTTACCATTTTTCGTCGGCCCGTACCCCTCCCAGCCCATATCCATCATCAAAACCCTACCCGTCCTTTATAAAATCACAAATGGAACCGCCTCCACCTAATTTTGTTAATATCGATCCCATTTCCCATCTCCAGAAAAATCGACATCATCTGAATTGAACTCCCCAACGTAAAACGCTCCTCCGATCCTTCCTTCTGCTCTTTACTCCGATCGGTCAGCCAACACCATCCCTCCAACAACCACCATTGGTTCGCCGATCCACTCCAAGCCATCCAGATCCGCTACAGATCGTCAACAAACCAACACTATGCTCGTCGCTGCAAATTTCCCGAACCTTAAGCACTTGTTCGAACCGAAACACCAATGGATCCATCAGAACTCATATGGATCTGAAGCGCAGGCATCTCCAAGCTAAGTATTTTAACTCAATTTTTGTTTTGATTTTATATAAGAGGTTCGAACGATTTTTGTTTACTGTATTTGTTCGAATTGCTTTCTGAAATTGATGAAACTTCATGCGTGAATACGTGTATATATAGTGGTTGATTTAGTTGGATTAGATCAACGTCTATCATCATTTTCCCTAGGTAGATTTGTCTATGCTTAGGCCATTGGGGTTTTCTCTTTCCCTTTTCAGATTGATTTACACAGTGATGGACGTTGATGAATGTGTGATGGGTGGTCTTGTTCGAGTGAATCAATGACTGCATATGTAGATTTAGGTGATTTATGTTTAAATGTATCGTACATCCTTGTATTTTATCTGAATTCGACTATACATAAAATATTTATATAGCAATTCATTGTCTATGGATTTGATTGCATAAATATATTCACACGTTGTTTAGATTAACTATTCATTGTACCGTTTCTATTTGATATATAAATGTATTCATATATTTAATCCATGTTAGCTGTTCACTGAGCTTATAGGGTTGGTGTACATCTCTGTTCTTTAGTTGTACATACCCTATTCCCTTAGCTGCTCCTACCCTAACTCTTTAGCTGTTCCATCACCGTTTCCATAGAGAAAAATATGTGTTACTGTTTTCTTTTTAGATCATATCTATAGACTTAGTTGTTAATTGATTGTGAATATATATTTGTTTCCCTTTCCAGTTGTTCATTGTACAGTATTGATGTTTACATACCCATTTTTCCAGTTTGGCTATGCATTGTCTCGTCCCCTCTAGCTGAACGTATCTACTCTATGGCTGTTCGATTATATATTTTTTTCCCTCTACTTTATGGTACAAGTTTGATTTCTTCTTAGATGTTTATTGGAATGTAGGGTTGATGTATGACTATATATACATCTGTTTATCAATACAGCTAGGTATTGTCATGTTCTTTTAGCCTCCATAGCAGTGCATCTATGAAGAAAGATTTTTCTATTTCTTGAAAGGGCAAGTCATATTCGATTCGAAATGAATTGTCTTGCCTTCTTCTAGTTGTCCAACTCTACTTCTAGCTGTTTTTGTACTGTTTTATAGCTGTGCCCCCTTTTTATCTATTTTTATTTCTATACTGATAGGTTTTCTTTTTCTTGCAGCTAAGGCATAAGATCTCGTCAGCATGAAGAAATTTACTTTGGTAATAAAGTCTGTAAATTGGCTCAGCAAAAATCTTTTACAAGATCATGGAAAAACTGTTCTACTTTATTGTATTTATTTTTCCATTCTCTTTTATTTTTGGTGTATGTGATTTCTGTTTTGAAAAGACTTTGTGTCAGGTTGTAAACAGATCTTGTATAGTAATATTTGCATGTAAGAGCTGTTCTTTCTCATTTTATATTGTTTTCTTTTTCTTTAGTTTGCATTCGATGCTTGGCTTTGTTATTTGATAAGATTTTGTTGGAAATTCCCATTTTGATGTTGTGCATACACTGTTTTGTTCCCCTACGAAAACCCGTAGGCTTAATTATCATGATATATTGCTTATGTAAAGTCATTTCCATTTCACAATTTTGTGAAACAACAGGGCATGTTGTCCTTAAGATTTGAATGAATCCTTTTGGTTCATTTTAGTTTTGCATCGACCAATCTCGACCTATGATTGTCACTAAAATATACATTTTCTTGTTTTCATGTTATGTACACAGTTTATTCTTTTGAAATATAATATACATTTGATTGTCACTATTTATTACTTATTATTAACATATGTTCGGTCACACGTACTCATGGAAATATAACACTTCCGTAACAATTATATACCGCTGCATATGTCGTCTTGTTTTTACTATTATACGCAAAGTCCAAGTGTTATAAATTCGCATATATACGTACAAGGGGAAAATTATTTTGATAAATGACTTATAAAACAATATCGAATGTAAAATGCGACATTTAAAATTCTGGGTTATAAATGACCTTTCATTTATATAAAAATCCATTTATAACCATATATAATTATACATCCATTTATATTAAATAAAAGAAATATATGTTGTAAATTCATTTAGAAATTCTAAATCGCTACTTAAATAATAAAATAAAAATAAATATTTAACAGCCAAAAATACGGGTCGTTACATTCCTTTCCCCTTAAAATAATTTCGTCCTCGAAATTGCTAAGTAATAGGAATGTTCTCATCCCAAATATTCTCAAAATAATTAGTATGGGATTGTCATCACAATTTCTATGTTATATAAATTTATGAAGGATTCGCCAGCATCTCCGTCGCACTGCTCGATCAAACTAACTGCAAACGCCACTCCGGGCTTCACTTTGATCCAAGGAAACAAAAACCCAAACGAGTACACACTCAGGGTAACAAATCACCAATCCACCTAATATATATTTACCTTTTTGTCGAGCAATCAAACCCGAATTCCAAAGCAACTAACAGCCTTTTTCATTTTCAATCTACACTCAGCTCGATATCCAATGACCATTATAGAGTTAAATCCTCCCAGTTTCATTTCAAATTTGATTTTATTCAAAGTCGTTATTTTGGATTCTATTATCTTTGCTTTCAACCTACCTATCCTCCTGTTTGATGAATTTATTTAATCCATCATACAAACAACAAGTTAACAATGCACAATCCAATCAATCAGATCAAACAACTTTGATTACCAAACCCAAATTTTACTCTTAACCATGTTTAAGTTTCAAAATCATATTCAATTAACTATTTATTTTTCTAATTTGTACATTACCATTTCAAACTCAAATTTTGATTTCTATTTCAAACGTTATCCATTTCCTCTTCCCAATTCATATATGAAAAATTAGAGTTATATTAGACCATTTCAAATTCATAGTCTAATTCAAATTTGATTCAAATAAATCAACCAACTCAAAATCTATCAAAAACTTCTTCTTTTTCTATACAAAATATAATATGGCCAAAATTATTTCATCCGACCATTTTAATAAACATTATTGTGTCAGTTGCTAATTCAAAAATCGAACTGGTCAAATAACACAATACAAAACATTTTTATATAGAATTTACAAATACGCTCTCATATATATACACTCTAACTCAATCTAGGGTGTTACTAACCCAATCTCTATTGAGTCACGCCACAGAGCCAAGGTTACTACTCAACCAATAGCTCTGATACCACTGTAACGAACCAAGGATTTTCGGCCCTGAAAATTGACATAAATACCTTTACCGTAACCCATGCCGACCTTCCAACCACCGAAAAACACTGGACGTTATTAGAAAGAAATTAGAGGGTGAGATAAGAAAGAAAGAAATATTAGAATAGAAGAAGAAGAAGAAGACAACACAACACAGAGTCTCACATCGCAGCGGAATAAAATATAATATAGAAATATCTTTATTGAGAGCTTAAAATATATTACAATCATCAGAGTACATTAATTCATCTGGACAACTACAATAATCTGTCCCATACACAGCAGAATAGTAGTTATATAATATCATACGTATGGACTCTTCCAGCTTGTCTCTTCACAGCATTCGATAAGCCTAACCTGTACATCCCGGGCTAACCCGAGCATTTACAAAACACCGGGTCAGTCTGGTGAACCAGAGTAAGGTAAACTCGCACAGTATTAAGGTATCACACAACTTGACTTTACAGTTAAAAATCCTTTCGAAAGAAAAGGATAATCGTAAGACCAAATCCACACATAAATACGGATGGTTTTTACCTTACGATAACCCAAAACACTTTTGAAACCAATATCTTATCTGATATTATGATAATGTCTAAATACAAGTAATATCAAATCCAGTAGAATGCTTGCATCTCACGCTCTACATATATAGTATACAAACAAAACCGAAGGCGCTTATTGGAGATTGGATTCCAACCATGACAAGGTATGGGACCACCTGCCGATCGTGTATCTCTAGAGATGAATACACTGGGTTCAACAAGAACGTCTTGCAACCCGGCCAACACATGACCGACCACTCATTTCGCTTGAGTGTATCGAATGTGTATCACCAACGGTTGGGTGCCACCCACCGTCTTCCCGAAAAGGGACAACATCGATAGATTAAAGAAGCAAAAGGAATTTCTCTAGATAGGTGATTATACATCCTAATGGGAGCGACCCACATAGCCATGTTGCCTGCCCGATTTTTGTCACCTACCAGCTGTGAGGCTTGAGGCCAGAATTTACTTTGAAACATCTGATCGCCATTCACTTTGAATGCCACATCGTCAAATCCACTAGATATCGCTAATTGACGACCACAAAAATACTCTAGTTGGGAGCTAACCAACTATAGCACGTTTGAGGGAATCAACGTACGCGATCCTTTTGGAAATACTCTGTCAGACATCCGTCCATACAAGTCATCCAGGAACCGGATGAACCGAAGGCACTCTCCTACTGCATCTCATCTAGGAATCACCCCATGGATCAGTAGCGAGTAGTCCTTGCAATCCACAGATTTCAACCACGACAGAACCCCAGTATATCTCCGGGTCGAATCGGAGATTGTAAGTGGTTCTTCCGTTTTATGAAGATCTATGGTCTTCAATGCTCCATCTCGATCATCATCTGACGTCCTCTATATGTTCGTAATTGTTGGACGGAATGGGTTTCGAATATAACTCGATCCCGGTCTTCCCGTACCAACAAACGTATAGGCCAGATTTGATAGTCAGTGATTTAACTATCAAATAAACAACTATTCAACCATAAAATAAAAATTGAATTTATTGTTCAGTATTCAGCATCACTTGCCTTTCTAATTCAAATAATTACAACATCTTATTTCCCAATATCCTGGAAACTCAGTATTTCTTCTTTAACAAAATTTTATCTATGAAAAATCTCTCAATTTCCTTTCTTCTATTGTTTGCAAAACACTGGCTAAAACATTATTTAAAAATCCATAATAGAGGAATCAAATCAACTTATTATTCGTAAAACATTGTGAAATATATTTCATTTATTTATTTCACAGCTTCCAGTGTTTATTCTTATTGAATAAAACCAAATCTTGCGTTTCCTTCTATGGTAATCTTCTTATATTTCCTTTTTTGACTTTGGGATTCTCATTCTGTATGTATATCCCCAATATTTCACTAAACATTGCATTATTATTTCTAAATGAAATAATAAACTCTTACTGTCCTTTATATCACCATAACTAATATCATCTTCAGATAATTTTGAAGTCGTTCAAGTTGGGGTATTTTAATTACCTCTCAGACCTTGATCAACAACGTCCTTATCCTCAGATAAATATAAGTCATAATCCACTACTAATATCTCGTTCCAATATCAATTCAAATTATATTTAACTATTTAATTCAAAACATAGCTTTATAAATTTACTTTATCTCTTTTTTTTAAAAAATAAAACTAATATTGCTTAATCCATTGGTTACTTACTTCTTACCATCACTCTTATGAACTTCCAATTTATTTAAAATACTTTGTTTCCAACTGGGTTATTATCACGACCCTATTACCAAACTCTTTTCAAATCCCCTTTCTACATTCCCTTTCCTTCCTGGGAATCTCACTGTCCAATTACGTACTTAATTCCACGCTTAAGTATTTCTAATTCCAAATCACTTCTTTATTTCTCGTTTGCTTTATAAACCTTGTTTTACATCTCAGGTTAAATTTTAACTCTTTATAACTTTATTTCCTTTACTTGATCAAACCGTTAAGTAACCTTCCCATTTAAGCTTATAAGTTCACTTAAACCCCTTTTATAACTTCATTATAAACTCGAGCTAAGATATAAAACTCGTCCAAAATCTCTTCTCAGAATTTAAATCAATCCCAGTAAATTTCTCCTTTAAATTAATTAATAATATAATTAATTCAAATAACTTCATATAATTGTTTCTACGAAACAATTAATCGAATTCTTAACCGTTGGGTTTTTCCTGCTCCTCTGCTTACACGTTTACTTTATCAAACAATTTAATACTGACTTATAAACCTTTGAATAATAATAATAATACTTTTTTTCTTTAAAAGTCGCTCTATTCAAAATAATATATTTAAAACCTATTTTGGTTATAAACTAAACTTATACTTCAATACGGTTAGTTCACTTGGCAATAAGGATCCATAATTGTATAATGATTGACTTCTAGATAGTGATGCCAAAATACTCAACCAATATATTCACTGGTTAACACAGATCACATGTTGAATTTTCAATCCAACTGTTATCAATCAAATCAATTGTCCAATCAAAACTATTTCCTTTATCTGATAATAACAACCATCAATCAGCAAACAGAGGACACAAACAATTCAAACCATTTCAATCACGTTCATTTTATAAACGTGAACAATCAAGGGGAAATTACCTTTATTGAATTAGAACAAGGTTTGGTGACTTACTGGAATTAAATGTCCGTTTAATTCCACTGATTAAATCAAAAATAAATATCTATAACTAGTAGATGGTCAACTACTAGAAATCAGAGCACACAGAAATAAAACCCAATTTATATGAAATATAAACGGGAAGAACTGAGTGAGGTTAACTCACCTTGACTTAGTTTGGTCGTTAATCGCTGGTGTTTAATTTAATTATAAAATTTCCGTGCTTCCAGTCCTGACAGACACTGCTCCATCTCAATCCTCTCGACTCTAGGGTTCTAACGGAATCAACCGCGTTTAAATCTGTTAAAGCATGTGAGAGATATCGCTTAAACAAATTAGTAGGTTAATTTAATTATTAAATCTTAAATTTTAAATAAAAGGATGGGCCTTTACCATTTTCCGTCGGCCCGTACCCCTCCCAGCCCATATCCATCATCAAAACCCTACCTGTCCTTTATCAAATCACAAATGGAACCGCCTCCACCTAATTTTGTTAATCTCGATCCCATTTCCCATTTCGAGAAAAATCGAGATCATCTGAATTGAACTCCCCAACGTAAAACGCTCCTCCGATCCTTCCTTCTGTTCTTCACTCCGATCGGTCAGCCAACACCATCCCTCCAACAACCACCATTGCTTCGCTGATCCACTCCAAGCCATCCAGATCCGCTACAGATCGTCAACAAACCAACACTAGGCTCGTCGCTGCAAATTTCCCGAACCTTAAGCACTTGTTCGAACCGAAACACCAATGGATCCATCGGAACTCATATGGATCTGAAGCGCAGGCATCTCCAAGCTAAGTATTTTAACTCAATTCTTGTTTTGATTTTATATAAGAGGTTCGAACGATTTTTGTTTACTGTATTTGTTCGAATTGCTTTCTGAAATTGATGAAACTTCATGCGTGAATACGTGTATATATAGTGGTTGATTTAGTTGGATTAGATCAACGTCTATCATCATTTTCCCTAGGTAGATTTGTCTATGCTTAGGCCATTGGGGTTTTCTCTTTCCCTTTTCAGATTGATTTACACAGTGATGGACGTTGATGAATGTGTGATGGGTGGTCTTGTTCGAGTGAATCAATGACTGCATATGTAGATTTAGGTGATTTATGTTTAAATGTATCGTACATCCTTGTATTTTATCTGAATCCGACTATACATAAAATATTTATATAGCAATTCATTGTCTATGGATTTGATTGCATAAATATATTCACACATTGTTTAGATTAACTGTTCATTGTACTGTTTCTATTTGATATATAAATGTATTCATATATTTAATCCATGTTAGCTGTTCACTGAGCTTATAGGGTTGGTGTACATCTCTGTTCTTTAGTTGTACATACCCTATTCCCTTAGCTGCTCCTACCCTAACTCTTTAGCTGTTCCATCATTGTTTCCATGGAGAAAAATATGTGTTACTGTTTTCTTTTTAGATCATATCTATAGACTTAGTTGTTAATTGATTGTGAATATATATTTGTTTCCCTTTCCAGTTGTTCATTGTACAGTATTGATGTTTACATACCTGTTTTTCCAGTTTGGCTATGCATTGTCTCGTCCCCTCTAGCTGAACGTTTCTACTCTATAGCTGTTCGATTATTATTTTTTTCCTCTACTGTATGGTACAAGTTTGATTTATTCTTAGCTGTTTATTGGAATGTAGGGTTGATGTATGACTATATATCCATTTGTTTATCAATACAGCTAGGTATTGTCATGTTCTTTTAGCCTCCATAGCTGTGCATCTATGAAGAAAGATTTTACTATTTCTTGAAAGGGCAAGTCATATTCGATTCGAAATGAATTGTCTTGCTTTCTTCTAGTTGTCCAACTCTACTTCCAGCTGTTTTTGTACTGTTTTATAGCTGTGCCCCCTTTTTATCTATTTTTCTTTCTATACTGATAGGTTTTCTTTTTCTTGCAGCTAAGGCATAAGATCTCGTCAGCATGAAGAAATTTACTTTGGTAATAAAGTCTGTAAATTGGCTCAGCAAAAATCTTTTACAAGATCATGGAAAAACTGTTCTACTTTATTGTATTTATTTTTCCATTCTCTTTTATTTTTGATGTATGTGATTTCTGTTTTGAAAAGACTTTGTGTCAGGTTGTAAACAGATCTTGTATAGTAATATTTGCATGTAAGAGCTGTTCTTTCTCATTTTATATTGTTTTCTTTTTCTTTAGTTTGCTTTCGATGCTCGGCTTTGTTAATTTGTAAGATTTTGTTGGAAATTCCCATTTTGATGTTGTGCATACACTGTTTTGTTCCCCTACGAAAACCTGTAGGCTTAATTATCATGATATATTGCTTATGTAAAGTCATTTCCATTTCACTATTTTGTGAAACAACAGGGCATGTTGTCCTTAAGATTTGAATGAATCCTTTTGGTTCATTTTAGTTTTGCATCGACCAATCTCGACCTATGATTGTCACTAAAATATACATTTTCTTGTTTTCATGTTATGTACACAGTTTATTCTTTTGAAATATAATATACATTTGATTGTCACTATTTATTACTTATTATTAACATATGTTCGGTCACACGTACTCTTGGAAATATAACACTTCCGTAACAATTATATACCGCTGCATATGTCGTCTTGTTTTTACTATTATACGCAAAGTCCAAGTGTTTTAAATTTGCATATATACGTACAAGGGGAAAATTATTTTGATAAATGACTTATAAAACAATATCGAATGTAAAACTCGACATTTAAAATTCTAGGTTATAAATGACCTTTCATTTATATAAATATCCATTTATAACCATATATAATTATACATCCATATATATTAAATAAAAGAAATATATGTTGTAAATTTATTTAGAAATTCTAAATCGCTACTTAAATAATAAAATAAAAATAAATATTTAACAGCCAAAAATACGGGTCGTTACATCTCAACTCAAAGTTGAAGAATTAGTTGGAAACTTGTTGTCCTATGAAGTTAACTTGCTGGTTAGAAATGAATAGAATACGGAAAAGAAAAATATTGCTTCTCCAACGAATAATGGAGATTCAGATTTAGACGAAGAAGAGATAGTGCTCATAGATAAAAACTACTACAAGTTCAAGAAACTCAGAAAGATGACCATATTTCAAAAGAATGATAGACCAAGTTCAACAAAACAGACTATGATTAAGTGCTACAATTGTGATGAATTTGGTCATATGAAGAAGGATTGTCCAAAGAATGAAAAAAAGCAGAAGATCGAAAAATTTAAAACGAAAAAGAAAAGTTTTTCAAGTTACATGGGTTGACTCTGACTCATCTTCATTTGATAGTGATAGTGACTCAGAACAAGCTAATGTATGCTTTATGGCAGACACAGACGAGGTATGTCCTGAACTCACTTATAATGAGATTTTTGAAATTAGCATGAAATTAAATGACAGGTTTAGAGAACAAAAAAAATTGAATAAAGAATACATTGCTAGAATAAATAGAATGGAAATTGAAATTGGTTTATTAAACGATGAGAAGACAATTCTAGAAGATGAATTGGAAAATGCACAAATCAAATGTAAAGATTTAACTTTGGAAAACGAATCTTTATCTATAGAATTAGGAAAAGTTAAACTAGAAATAAAGATATTTTAGATAAGAATATCAATTTAAGTAGTAATCTAAAAGTATCATTATCTGAAATTTCTAAACTTAAAAATGATTTGGAAAAGATTACTACTAATGTTTCTAAATTTAATAAAGGAAAACAAAGTTTAGATCATTTGATCAAATTTTCAAAACCATCTGGAAACAGAAATGGTTTAGGTTTTAAAATGGAATCAAATACAAAAAATTATAGTTTTTTGTATAAAAAGGTTAAAAAGAAAAATATCTGTAAAAATATACAATTGCCTAAGAAAGAAAAAACATGGAATAAAAAGGTTGAATTACCTAAGGAGGTAAAGATTTGGATTACTAGGCAAAAGAATATTAGAAGTTTCTTGCATAATGTTGTTCATAATTCAAATTATGTTTATAAAGGTCCCACACCCACATGGGTATGGTTGTCTTCTCCGCCAAACGTTTAGGAACCTAAAAGAGGAAGTGAGTACCAATTATAATTTCTTATCTTATAGGTACCCAAACCAAGACAAAAAGAGAAATGAATTTTAGATAACGACTGCTCCAAGCACATGATGGGAAACAAAGACATGCTATTAAACATAACATATGCGGATGGTGGCACAATAACATTTGGCGATAATTCAAAAGTTACGTCATAGGCATTGGTGAAGTCATATATATCGGTATATCCAATTCTCCCATTATTACTAATGTTTTGTTAGTTAAAAACTTGAAGCATAATCTCTTAAGCATTAGTCAACTTTGCGATAAAGGATTTCAAATTAGCTTTGAAAAAGATAAATGCAACATTTTTGATAATCATAAGAATTTAATTTTTGAAGGACTTAGAAATAGAAGCATTTATGTTTTAAATATAATATTAAAAGCAAAATTCATATTTATGTGTAACTGTTAATCATGATGATCCGTGGTTATGGCATCTACAGTTTTGTCACGTAAATTTCAAATATATTAATAAGCTAGCTAAAAAATGAACTAGTTAAAGGTTTACCAAAGATTAATTTCAAAGTAAACAATTTATGTGATGCATGTCAAACTGGTAACTTGAAAAAGATTTCGTTTAAATCAAAGAATAATATTTATACAAAACAACCATTAGAATTATAACATTTAGACTTATTTGGCCCTACCCAAACTCGTTTGTTAAACCATAACAAATATGCTTATGTGACAGTGGATGATTTTTCAAGATATACATGGACTTTGTTTTTGAAACATAAAAGTAATACTTTTGAAATATTTTTGATATTTGCTAAGAGAATAATGAATTTATTAGATCTTAAAATTAAAAATGTTCGCAGTGACCATGGAGGAGAATTTGAAAATGAATCATTTAATGATTTTTGTAATAAAAAAGGGATAAATCATAACTTCTCTATTCCACGAACACCGCAACGAAATGGTGTTGTAGAAAGAAAAAATAGAACCTTGCAAGAATGCGCCAGAATTTTACTGAACAGTAGTGGTTTACCAAAGCATTTTTGGGCTGAAGCACTAGCAACAACATGCTATGTATTAAACAGAGTAACAATACGACCAATGACGAAAAATACATGTTATGAAATGCTTTTTGGAAAGAAACCTAAAGTCTCATACTTTAGAACTTTTGGTTCTAAATGTTGTATATTAAACACAAAAGATAATTTAGAGAAATTCGATCCAAAAGCCGATGAAGGAATTTTTATTAGTTATTCGGATCGAAGTAAAGCATATAGAATTTTTAATAAAAGAACTAATATGATTGAGAAAGTTTACATGTTTCTTTTGGAGAAAATTTTCTAAATGCAAATAAATCCTACAACGAAGAAGAAACTGAAATTCAAAATACTACTGATTCAAATAATAACGATTCGTCGACTACTTTAAGATCACCTCCACGAATCCTAAAAGATCATCCTACAAATAACATAATAGGTGATATAAACTCAAGAGTTTCTACTAGACATCAACTTGATCAAATGAGTCACGTAGCCTTCATTTCTTCTTTAGAACCCAAAATTATAAAGAAGCTGCAAACGACGAATCATGGATTTTAGCAATGCCGGAGGAACTTAATCAATTTGAGAGAAATGAAGTATGGGAACTAGTACCCAGACCAATAGAGGAATCAGTAATTGGAACAAAGTGGGTTTATAAGAATAAGACAAACGAAACCGGTAATATAGTCCGTAACAAAGATCGTTTAGTTGCTCAAGGTTACAATCAAGAAGAAGTTATTGATTACGAAGAAACTTTTGCTCCAATAGCTCGTCTTGAAGCAATTCGTACTCTACTTGCTTTTGATGTTCATCATGATATAAAACTTTTTCAAATGGATGTTAAAAGCGCTTTCCTAAATGGTTACATAAATGAACTAGTTTATATCGAACAACCTCAACTTTTTACTCATGAAAAATTTCCTAATCATGTTTTCAAACTAAAGAAAGCTTTATATGGTCTAAAATAAGCACCTCTTGCTTGGTATGAAAGATTAAAGTCACACTTAGTTAACTCTGGTTCTGAAATTGGAAAAGTAGATACAACATTTTTCATAAAAAGAATTCAAAAAGTTATACTAGTTGTCCAGATATATGTCGATGATATAATCTTTGGATTAACTAACGAAAATCTTTGTGATGATTATTCTAATATAATGAAAAATGAATTCAGAATGTCACATATGGATGAATTAATTAATTTTCTTAGGTCATTTTCATAAATCAACAACGATATTGTAATGATTTACTAAAACGCTTTAACATGAAAAAACTTCGGGAAATCCTACACCAATGAGTACAAGTGTTCACTTAGATAAAAATGACAACGGAAAAGACTTTGATCAAAAATTATATCGAAGTATAATAGGGCCTCTTTTAATATCTAACTGCTAGTAGGTCAGACACTATGATGAGCGTTTTTCTTTGTGAAAAGTTTCAAGCACAACCAAAAGAATCACATTTAGAGCTGTAAAACGAATTTTGAGATACTTAACCAACACTAGAGATTACGTGCTTTTCTATCCAACAGGAAGTTCTTTCGAACTTGTATCATATAGTGATGCAGACTTAGGAGGATGCAAGACAAATAGGAAAAGTACAAGTAGCACCTGTCACTTTATCGATCAATCTCTTGTCTCGTGGTTTAGTAAGAAACAAAATTTGGTTTCACTCTCAACATGTGTAGCAGTATATATATATATATATATATACATATATATATATATATGTTGCTCTTGCATGTGCTCAAGTAATATATATGCAACAAAAATTAAAGGATTTTGGAAAATATCTCACTAACCACCTATATATTGTGATAATACTAGTGTTATTAATTTGTCAAAGAATCCTATTAATCACTCTAGAACAAAACATATTGATATTAGACATCACTTTCTAAGAGATCATGTTGAAAAAGGAAATATAACATTAGAATTTATTAGTACAGTAAAAAGATTGCAGACATATTTACAAAACCTTTGAATGAAACATCATTTATAAATTTAAGAAGGGAGTTAGGAATTTTTCTCACTCAGAATTATAATTATTCATCATCTTCATAAATTCTTTTAAAACTATTAAAAGCCTTCCTACGTTTACTCTTTTCCTTATCTTCTTGTATAGTCTATAATACTCCTATATAGATAGCTACCTATTTTTAGGAAGCAAAAATAGTAAGAACTTTATTATATATATACGTACTTCTCTGATAAAAACAACTACAATAAAAACAATAAAATTCTAATAGAATCCAACATAATGTCAAACAACTCCACTTCATCTCTTATACCTTTATTAAAGATAGTTCGGCAATGACGCCACATCCTCCTACACCAACATCGAGACATGAGCCTATATACTAGTGGGAGAACTATAGAACTGTATACACACTAGAATCAAAGAAGGCTAAATGCGCTCTATTTTTTTCTCCAGAAACAAAATGGAAGATTTATGAGGTCCATCACTTTCAACAGCAGCAACTACACCTTTAATGGGATCTCTATTTCAGACAAAAAGTCACGGCCAAACGCTTAAGTTTCCTTGAACAAATAGGTATAAAATTTTGCGGTTCAAAAATAAAAGATATATCTGAACCTCTACCATGTCCCGTCTACCCTCTTGATCCGTCTTCCTCCTATCATACATCAACAGACCCAGTTAATCCATGGACACCATGGAAAAGACCTACTTATTCTCCAAAATCATGGGAAAGAAACTACAACAAAAATGAAGGTTCAAAGAAGATGTCTCCTAAGTAGACATTATCATTCTTAAAATAAGTTTCTTGTTTCCTGCATTTAATAATAGTTGCATTGAGATAATGCAACATTAATTTGTTCCTTTTTAAATGGTCAATTTAATCAATAAAAGTTACATTATTTACACAAAGTTGGCTGAAAAATAATTTTTTTTACAGATTAGATGTCTATCAATAGTAATACCAGATGTCTAATACATAAACAAAATGAAAATAAAAATGAGTTCCAGCACAGACGTCTGTACATACTCTCGGGTTTCCAAACCCTGTAAAGGCAGACGTCTATCATACAATACTCAGACGTCTGAGTATGGTAAAAATACATATGTCAAACTCGTTTCAGCATAGATGTCTGACCACAACAGATCAGACATCTGTCTACGTTCTCGGGATATTTTTTACTGCTAAGACAGGCATTTGTTCCCGTCTGAAATCGATTTTTTTACCATCCATATATATACCTTTTACACTTCTCTCATTTACTTTTTACCATTATACCTCTACTTCTAACCCTTACCCTAAATCCCCAAATTCTCGAGTTCAAAATTTCCGAAATCATGCCTCCAAAATCAAAAAAGAAGAGGGTTGTTGAAGCTACTACATCTCAACAACAAGAAGAGCAAGTCAACCACGCCACGAACGGTCAAATCAAGGGTTAGATGAAAACAAAAGACAATCCAGAATTGCTTGAAAACCTAAAGGGTAAAGCTATTCACCCTGGTCCTTTCAATCCTTTTGATCAATTAAAGCATTATGACGTTAATAATTTGCTCAATAGAGCAAAACTTACGCATTTGTTGATTACAATGATAACAATGGAACAATAGATTCTCTTGCAATTTACTTATTTTTCATTAATCTTTGCTCAATGGTGGTGTGGTCGCCATCGGACCTTGAAAATTAGGTTTGGTCCTTAGTATATGGGAAAATGGTTAAGTTTAATATTGAGATGTTAGGGCAAATTTTGGGTACTTCTTACCATAGGACTAGATTGCAAGATATACCAGATATGCGTTACCAACCCAGGGATCGTGTCACTCATCAAATATAGGAAGACAGGTTTACTAGGTTGACACCTTCTCAATTTCGATCTAGACCTTGTCTAATAAACCAAACGCTTATTAAACCGTCTTTCCACGACTTGGAAGTCATGAGAAAGTGTATGATCACGACCATAAAGCACTATATGCAATTTTTGGTCATACACGAGTGAATTGGGCTCAATATATATTCGAAGAAATCAAAAACTTTTGGAATCCCACTAAATGGACAATTCCTTATGCGGCATATCTAATGCTTATAATTTGGTCATAAGAAATTATGCTTTACCTATGGACATATTCAGAAATAGATGTCCAAAGTAGTGGAATATGTTTTGCCGCCTTAATGCATTTACTCGACAGACCTTTACAAGTCATTCCTTTCGAAAAATGGCAAGAACAACAAAATATCCCATAGGAACATGTCCAACCACCTCAATCCCAATCTCAACAAAGACATAGATGTCAACCTCAAGTCGAAACTAGTGAACCAACAAAGTATGTTTCGGATCTAGAAATACTAGAAGCTAGAATTATAGCGGATACTGGAGAGAGTGCACAAGATGTTACTTAGCAAAATCAACGACTTCTTTCCCCAAATCAACAAGTCTTAGGAAAGAAGGTTACACGACTTGAACGTTCCTTTTCAACTCGGATGACTAAAGTAGAGAAAACTTTAGACAATGTTGTTAACACTCTAAGGAAAATAATCCGCAAGGTCCATGGACGTTCCTCCTCTAGATCTTCCTCTGTGTTTGTAACGATTTGGATTTTGCCCGGACCTAATCAATGGCATAATCGACTAAGACCGTTCAAAACCCGAATACGCTAACTCTGGGCATACAACACATCAGAACAAATAACAGAAGACTTTTATTACATCATAATAATGTTACATCAGAGTACAAAATATATCAGAGTACATCGAATAAAATACAACGGAAGATAAATTTACAATGAGTATAATACAGTGCAGTGGAACCAAAAATCTGATACAACGGAATTCTATCAATGCTCTGGACATAGCTTTAAGCTTCGATCAAGAATCCTGCTCAATATATCTGCAAAATAAGCTACTCGACTGTCCATGTGGAAAAGAGGGCACCCGAGTTTGCAAAGTGAAACAAACTACGGGTCAGTCATGGGACTGGTATGAGAAATCTTTCCTAACTTATCTAACAATATGGCTAATCACAGGACCACGCCGCTAACGTGGAATGAGTTTACTCCATTGGATTTCCAATGCATAAATTATATAAATTTTTATTCAAAACAACACAATGCTTTTTAGGAAAATGAAATTATTATAAGACTCAAGTCCCATCACACAATGCAACGCAAACCGGAGGATAGAGTTTTACCTTATAATGATCAAACATGCTTTATACGTAGAAAATAATATTTTAATATTATTATTAGTGTCTAATCAGTTTTAAAATACTTCAAAGTAAATGTATCAATCCTAGACGGTATAGTACCCCATCCTACTATGTCGTCGTATATAGGTTTACAATCAAAACCGTAATGTCGTATTGGAAGTTGGGTTTCCATCATGAGTCAAGGCTAGGGACGATCTCCTTACCGATTCGAGACACTCTAGCGATGTCTCTGGATTCAGACACTGGCGAACCCTTGGATCCCGTAGGGCCGGTCCACAAATACTCTAGTGGATTAGTTATGCCTGAACACACGCTTCCCGGTCCTATTGAACCTATAAATTGGTAACTATCGACCAATATAACTGAGACGCCTCATTCCATCAACCACATAAGTAAAATATCAGGGCTTGCAAAACCCTGATACCACTTCTAACTAGAAAGAAACGTGTGCACTCCCTGCGTTCCCTTGTCTGTTTCTGACTCTTACCGGGATGTGAGGCTCGCGAAGTAACGCTATACACAAAGTTATGCCTAAATGGGTTGTGCTTTGATCATCAACCACAAGGCTCTGTTTTTCAACAAAAACCTAGATCATTTGCATCTTGGCATGCCACATTGACAATTCACACCATGCGATCGATAACTACCAATATATAACCTCTGAACTCGTGCATCTCAGAGAAGGGTGTTAAGCAAGAGGATAAATTCTCCGCCACCAACAGATATATATTAAATAGAGATTGATTTACCTGGAATTAAATCCAATGTCAGACACACATCCATTTACAAGTCCTGGGTCTGAACAAAACCGGAGACACCTTATTCCTCGTCCCGTATGTCCAATACGGAAGAGAGGTGCTTGCATATTCGGACAATCAGCAAGTACGTCTGGACAACTACTACTTTAACCCTTTTCGAGGAGTGGCCCAATTCAGGGCATCAGTAGTCGCCCATTCGATGTGAAGATCTCCGGTCTTCAATCACCGTCTTCAATGTCTTCGACTTTTAATCGTCGTAGTAGTTATTCAGAATGGGTTAAACCCGGTCTTACCGATTAACTCGCGTATTTTATAACCAAAAATCAAGTGCTATAAATACACATCATACGCCTCATTCCAATTCAGAATATTCTTTTAATAAAATATTCATATTAAAAGGGAAAGATTCCCATTAATTTTATCAAAGATAAATTCTTTTAAATTTATTCTTTAATATTCTTTTTAAAGATCCATTAAAACTCCAATTTGATTTTAATATCAAAAATCAATACTTTGTGATTATTCAACTTTTAAGCAATTAATCTTATCTTTAACTGGGTTGAAGAACTAATGTCATTTAAAACACAGTTCACGATAAACCCGAAATCATCTTCCATTAAATATGGAATTTCCACAGAAATCGAATCAATATATAATCGATATAAATTTCCGTATCAGACTAATAATATAAATGGAATAACGACAAAGGCCTTTTAAATTCCATATATAGTAACAGTCTTCTTTTACGGAAGCCTATCTCGATTATTACCAAATCGAATTTCCACTCAATTTCAATTTAATATATTAAATTGGAAAACCTGGCTTTGGAAAATTTCTTTTTTAAACCTTAATAAAAAGATTTATAAATTCTAAATCATATTTTCACTGTTAATTGGGTTAAAAAACAAATGTCGTTTAAAACACAGCTCACAATAAGCCTAATTCACATATCATTTTATTCTAATCAATAATTATAATTGGAAACTCTAATAATCTTAATTAAAATATCTATTCTAGTTAATAACTAGTTCATTTTGATAAAAATACATTTTTATCTTTTGTGTCCTTCCAAAAACGGACATAGAAATCATCATTTTATTCTTCGTTGAATATTATTTTAAAATATTCAATATTTAAAAATATTCTTTATTTAAAAGATTCTTTATGTAAAAATATTTTCAATATTACAATATTCTTTATTTTAAAATATTCTTTATTTTACAATGTTCTTTATTTTAAAATATTCTTTATTTAAAAGATATTCAGAATCGGAATACGACTCAATCAGTTACCATATAATTTCGGTTATATGGATTTCATACATCGCAAGTATACGGCAATAACAATAAATAATCATTACACAATCCATTCACATCCAGAGTCAAATTTACAACTGTGTGAGCATTAAAATGAATAAACAACGCTCATCGCAGCCTGTCAATCCATCGATTGACATTCAACTAAATATTGGGACTAGTGTATGTCAGATATTATCCCAATACGCGTGTGGGGTTTTCAGACAACAACAGTTCATCTAAATAAATAATTGGTAAATGAATTTAACCAATTTTAATTTCGCTAACATGTTGACAAAAATGAACAAAACATGTTATTACATTCCTAATGCCGAATAAAAATGTATTTTACTCGCATAATTTCCCTACATGTATCTACTGTCTAATTTGACAATACAAAGGTCACTTTGATTTGCATACAAATTCTATTGTATAATTTAACAATAAAATGTCACTTTAATTTACATACAAATTCTAATGTATGTTTTGACAAATAAAATGATTCTTATATTTGCATATACCTTCTAATGTATGTTTTGCAAATAAAAAATATTCTTATATTTGCATATAAATTCTAATGTATGTTTTGACCATGAAAATGATTCTTATATTTGCATATAAATTCTGATTCAACCAATGCATAATAAATGATACATTCATTTTACTGACAATTCTAGTTCAACAAAATAACTAAAAAGTTATAATTCATTTTTGTTGACAATTCTAGTTCAACAAAATGACCAAAAAGTTATTCTTCATTTTTGGTTGACCATTCTAGTTCAAAAAATTAATATTTTTGCTCCAACATAAATCTATTTAACAAAAATGTAATTTTTTTTCAACCACCAAATTTGACAATAGGCACATTTTTGTTTTAACTATTATATTTTGACAAAAGTGTATACTTTGTTTCAACTAATCTATTTTGACAAAATGCATCATTTTGTTTCAACTAAACTATTTGACAAAAATGTATATTTTGTTTCAACTAATCTTTTTTTGACAAAAATGAATATTTTTATTCAATAATTATATTTTGACAGAAGACCAATTTTGTTTCAACCATTATGCCTTGACAAAAATGTGTCCTTTATTTCAATTCGTATGTTTTGACAAAATGTATCTTTTTATTTCAATAACTATATTTTGACAAAATATATCTTTTTATTTCAATAACTATATTTTGATAAAAAGTATCTTTTTATTTCATAACTATATTTTGACAAAATGTATCTTTTTATTTTGATAACTGTATTTTGACAAAAATGTATCTTTTTATTTCAATAACTATATTTTGACAAAATGTATCTTTTTATTTCAATAACTATATTTTGACAAAAATGTATCGTTTTATTTCAATAACTATATTTTGACAAAATGTATCTTTTTATTTCAATAACTATATTTTGACAACAGGAAAATATCCTGAAGGACAAAATGAACAATAAATTGTTCCATAAGGACAAGGGGAAATTTTGTCCTTCAGGATATTTTCCTGTTGTGGGGAATTTTTTTTGTCCATAAGGACAAGTTTTAGTATAAAGGGATGAATTATAGCGGGCCCATGAATTTCTCCCTTTACACTAAATTTTGTCCTTGTGGATTAAATTTTGCCCTCTTGCCCTTATGGAAAAAAAAATTGTTCCTTTTGTCCTTGAGGGTAAAAAGCCCATTTGACAAAAGTGGCAATTTTGGTTTCAACTTTTATAACTTATCAAAGGTGACAATTTTGGTTTCAACTTTTATAACTTATCAAAGGTGACAATTTTGGTAATTCTATTCATACAAAATAAAAATGTAATTTTTATTTGTATCATGTTATCAATTTCTACTATGACAATTTTATTTAAACAAAAAAAATATATTTTTGTTTCACTCATTTTATTACAACAACAAAAATGATCTATATGTTTTTAACAATTTTATTTTGATGTTTAACAATTCTGACATTACATGTAAACGATAAAAAGAGTATTTTTTTTACTGTTAACAAATCTAACAATTTATATGTGAGCAATAAAAGGATATTTCTATTGTTAACAAATCTAAGCAATTTACATGTTAACAAATAAAGGGTATTTTTAATGTTAACGAACCTAACAATTTATATGTGAACAATAAAAGGATATTTCTATCTAACTTGACATTATCTAGATAAATGATATTTTTATCTAACATGACATTATCTAAATAAATGATATTTTTAATCTACCAAATTATTTTTTAACAAAATGACAATTTTGATCTAATGCAACATTTTATTACAAATCGTTATTTTTATTCTAATGTAACATTTTATAACAAAATGTTATTTTATTTCTAATGTAACAATGTATAACAAAATGTTATTTTATTCAACATAACATGATACTAACAAAATGATGTTTTTACCCTAGCCTCACATTTTATAGCAAAATGATATTTTTATTTTGATATAACATTTCATAACAAAAGGACATTTTCATGCTAATATGACATTTCATAACAAAAGGACATTTTCAGGTTAATATGACATTTCATAACAAAAGGACATTTTTATGCCAATATGACATTTCATAACAAAATAATATTTTATTTTGCAAAATATGTTTTCGACATATTATTATGTTCTAACTTTGCTAACATAATAACGATAATATTTTAATCTAACCAAATCATATTTTTAATCCTATGATCAATTTTCTAATGTCAATAATATATTGATGATAATGTTCTAATCTAGCAAAATCATATTTTGAGCATATGATCGATTTTAACTACTGAAAATATAATTGACAAATGAATCTTTTTATTCTAAACTAAAATGTTTAAAGACAATGTTTTAGTGAACAATGTATATATTATCCAACCATTCAACATAACCAAAATAAATCTATTAATCTTAATTTTATACGACGCATACATTTAAATATACACTCATAATCAATACAAATATATATATATATATATATATAATTTTTATTTTCAATTTAAATCGAGAAATCTCACCATGATATTTATTCCTTTTGAATTTGTAGATAGCCTCAAACCAGTTCTAGTCAGTTCCATGGCGTAATATTTTTCATTGTGGTTTCAAAGCACCTGAAATCATTTGATTTCGTTTTCGTTTGCATAAGTTATGATGAATTTAAACTTTGAACAATTTTAGATAATTAATTAATAAAATAATTAAATCTAATTGACACTTAACCCTCTGACTAACTTTATCTTCCTTCATTCGCAAGAGCCGACATCTTAAACCCGTGATCCAAAACTTTGCGCCACCGTCGCCTCAATAATAGCTGACCGGACCACCATCGGTTATCACCACTGCGCTGCCCCGAACGCCGACGTCCTTCGCCACCCACCATCCTTCGAACTCGCTGCCGCCTCTGCCCCTAAAAATCACCATAAACGACAGTGGGTTGTGAGAGAAAATCAGTCACGTCGGTCCACCATTCCCGATCATGATCGTACAGAATCGAAGAGGATGGAATGCTCTTCTGTTTTTGTTTTGATATTGGATTAAGATTCAAAGAGGGAAAGGAGAGATTAAAGAATTGCTGAGGAATGATTTTGGCCATTGAAATGTTAGAAATGGCGGCGACTGATGTAATAGGTTTAGGGTTAGGGTTTGTGTTATAAAGGTATATTTATAATATAATATAATTAAATTTCTAGTTTTACAAAAAGACCCATTAATTCTCCATAGCATGTACATTTTATCCATTCTATATATACGTTAAATTTTTTATTTTTAATGAACCAACATTTATTTCGTTATCCTAATGTGTCTCTTCACATATAATAGGTTATCAAATTAAATTAGCTGACTAGGCATGATAGGACAATATTTATTTTTCATTCAAATTTCAAAAGTAAATAACAATGAGAGAGAGAATAAACGGAAGGAAATGAATGCTAGATTAATTATTTAATGCTAATTGTTAGAAAGTTTGCAACTTTTCAAATTAAACATATAGTATTAAATATCATGTGTTATTACATAGATAACATTAAAAGTTTTACGTTATTATTTATTATTATTATTATTATTATTTTCTTACAACGAATGACACACCTCTAATTTCCATTGAATATGATTTCAAATTTTATTTATTTATTTTATGAAGGAGGTGATTTTCCCTTTTTTCTTTATTTGGTTATATATTTTACTTTATTCCTCACTTGTGTCTCTACATATGTAGTAGGTTACAAATGAAATAAATTCGTTGACATGACATGTCAATCTAATCAGCATTTATGTCTTATTCAACATTCAAAAGAAAATTACATAGGGAAAGAGAATAACGGAAAGTAATGAACGCATAACTTATTGTTTAATGATGACTATAAGAAAGTTATGTGACTTTTTAAATTTCAAAACACATAATATTAAATAACATAATGACATGTTTAACTAACACTACATATTATAGCATAATGACATGTCATAATTTATTTAGAATCTACATATTATTTTAAATCAACCTATTCAATGCTTATGCAAGAATAAATAAAATAAATAAATATACATACAATTTGATACTAATTTCAATTGCAATAAATCACTATTTATCTAATTACAAATAATTGTTTATTAGAAATAAATTTGAAATCATTTATAAATAACATCATAATTTTATTAAAAAAATTCCAATTTAATTATTGAATTTTTAAATTCTGACGCATTTTCTAACAAAATTTTCTTAAAATAAAATTTTGAATTAGTTCTGATTTTCCGGATTGTTACAATCTCCTCCACTTAAAATCTTTTCGTCCTCGAAAAGGAACGGAGCTAAAAGTTGTTTAACTAACCAAGTCAACTTTCATTCATTTATTGGTTTCAATAATTTAATTAGTTGAACTAATAATCACATAACACAATCATCAATCAATTAGTTGATTAGCTTTTCAAACATATATAACTTTTATATATTCAAAAATCATATTTTCTAAGATTGGATTAAATATATAATCACAAATATGTTAATTATAAACTTGTCACTCTCAACTCATTCTAGGGCATTTCTAATCCCATCTCTAACGAGTTTTCTCATTCTAGGATACTACTAATCCTATCTCTAATGAGTATTCTTTTATAGGACATTACTAATCCTACCTCTGATGAGTCTTTTGTCCAGTTCTAATGAGTTGTACCCCAAAGATTTGAGCGAACCAGAGCTCTGAAACCAACTGTAACGATTTGGATTTTGCCCGGACCTAATCAATCGCAAAATCGACTAAGACCGATCAAAAACCGAATACGCTAACTGTGGGCATACAACACATCTTAACAAATAATAGAAGACTTCTATTACATCGTAATAATGTTACATTGGAGTACATCGAATAAAATACAGCGGAAGATAAATTCACAATGAATATAATACAGTGCAGCGGAACCAAAAATCAGATACAGCGGAAGTCTATCAATACTCTGGACACAGCTTTAAGCTTCGATCCAGAATCTTACTCAATATATCTACAAAATAAGCTACTCGACTGCCCGTGTGGAAAAGAGGGCACCCGAGTTTGCAAAGTGAAACAAACTACGGGTCGGTCATGGGATTGGTATGAGATATCTTTCCTAACTTATCTATCAATATGGCTAATCACAGGACCACGCCGCTAACGCGGAACAGGTTTACTCCATTGGATTGTCAGTGCATAAATTATATAAATTTTTATTCAAAACAACGCAATGCTTTTTAGACTAATGAAATCATTATAAGACTCAAGTCCCATCACACAATGCAACGCAAACCGGAGGATAGAGTTTTACCTTATAATGATCAAACATGCTTTATACGTAAAAAATAATATTTTAATGCTATTATTAGTGTCTAATCAGTTTTAAAATACTTCAAAGTAAATGTATCAATCATAGATGGCATAGTACCCCATCCTATTATGTCGCCATATTTAGGTTTACAATCAAAACTGTAATGTCGTATTGGAAGTTGGGTTTCCATCATGAGTCAAGGCTAGGGACGATCTCCTTACCGATTCGAAACACTCTAGCGATGTCTCAGGATTCGGAAGCTGGCGAACCCTTGGATCGTGCAAGGCCGGTCCACAAATACATTAGTGGATTAGTTATGCCTGAACACACGCTTCCCGGTTCTATTGAACCTATAAATTGGTCACTATCGACCAATATAACCAAGGCGCCTCATTCCATCAACCACATAAGTAAAATGTCAGGGCTTGCAAAACCCTGATACCACTTCTAGCTAGAAAGAAACGTGTGCACTCCCTGCGTTCCCTTGTTCCATTTCTAACTCTTACCAGGGTGTGAGGCTCGCGAAATAACATTATACACAAAGCTATTCCTAAATGGGCTGTGCTTTGATCATCAACCACAAGGCTTTGCTTTTCAACAAAAGCCTTAATCATTTGCATCTTGGAATGCCACATTGACAATTCACGCCATGCGATCGGTAACTACCAATATATAACCTATGAACTTGTGCGTCTCAGAGAAGGGGGTTAAGCAAGAGGATAAATTCTCCACCACCAATAGATATATATTAAATAGAGATCGATTTACATGGAATGAAATCCAATGTCAGACACACATCCATTTAAAAGTCCGTTCTGGGTCTGAACGAAACCAGAGACACCTTATTCCTCGTTCCGTATGTCCAATACGGAAGAGAGGTGCTTGCATATCCGGACAATCAACAAGTACGTCCGGACAACTACCACTTTAACCCTTTCCCAGGAGCGACCCAGTTCAGGGCCTCAGTAGTCACCCATTCGATGTGAAGATCACCGATCTTCAATCACCGTCTTCAATGTCTTCGACTTTTAATCGTCGTAGTAATTATTCAGAATGGGTTAAACCCGGTCTTTCCAAATAACTCACGTATTTTATAATAAAAAATTAAGTGCTATAAATACACATCATACGCCTCATTCCAATTAAGAATATTCTTTTAATAACGTATTCAAATTAAAAGGGAAAGATTCCCATCAATTTTATGAAAGATAAATTCTTTTAAATTTATTCTTTAATATTCTTCTTAAAGATCCATTAAAACTCCAATTTGATTTTAATATCAAAAATCATTACTTTGTGATTATTCAACGTTTAAGAAATTAATCTTATCTTTGACTGGGTTAAAGAACCAATGTCATTTAAAACACAGTTCACAATAAACCGGAAATCATCTTCCATTAAATATGGAATTTCTACAGAAATCGAATTAATATATAATCGATATAAATTTTTGTATAGAACTAATAATATAAATGGAATAACGACAAAGGCCTTTTAAATTCCATGTATAGTAACAGTCTTCTTTTACAGAAGCCTATCTCGATTATTATCAAATCGAATTTCCACTCAATTCCAATTTAATATATTAAATTGGAAAACTTGGCTTTGGAAAATTTCTTTTTAAATCTTAATAAAAAGATTTATAAATTCTAAATCATATTTTCACTGTTAATTGGGTTAAAAAATAAATGTCGTTTAAAACACAGTTCACAATAAGCCTAATTCACATATCATTTTATTCCAATCAATAATTATAATTGGAAACTCTAATAATCTTAATTAAAAGATCTATTCTAGTTAATAAGTAGTTCATTTTGATAAAAATACATTTTTATCTTTTGTGTCCGCCCAAAAACGGACATAGAAATCATCATTTTATTCTTCGTTGAATATTATTTTAAAATATTCAATATTTAAAAAAATTCTTTATTTAAAAGATTCTTTATGTAAAAATATTCTTAATATTACAATATTCTTTATTTTAAAATATTCTTTATTTTACAGTGTTCTTTATTTTAAAATATTCTTTATTTAAAAGATATTCAGAATCGGAATACGACTTAATCAATTACCATATAATTTCGGTTATATGGATTTCATACGTTGCATGTATACGGCAATAACGATAAATAATCATTACACAATCCATTCACATCCAGAGTAAAATTTACAACTGTGTGACCATTAAAATGAATAAAAAACGCTCATCGCAGCCTGTCAATCCATCGATTAACATTCAACTAAATATTGGGACTAGTGTATGTCAGATATTATCCCAATACCCGTGTGGGGTTTTCAGACAACAACAGTTCATCTAAATAAATAATTGGTAAATGAATTTAACCAATTTTAATTTGCTAACATGTTGATGAAAATGAACAAAACATGTTATTACATTCCTAATGCCGAATAAAAATGTATTTTACTCGCATAATTTCCCTACATATATCTACTGTCTAATTTGACAATACAAAGGTCACTTTGATTTGCATACAAATTCTATTGTATAATTTAACAATAAAATGTCACTTTAATTTACATACAAATTCTAATGTATGTTTTGACAAATAAAATGATTCTTATATTTGCATATACCTTCTAATGTATGTTTTGCAAATAAAAATGATTCTTATATTTGCATATAAATTCTAATGTATGTTTTGACCATGAAAATGATCCTTATATTTGCATACAAATTCTAATTCAACCAATGCATAATAAATGATACATTCATTTTGTTGACAATTCTAGTTCAACAAAATAACCAAAAAGTTATTATTCATTTTTGTTGACAATTCTAGTTCAACAAAATAACCAAAAAGTTATTCTTCGTTTTTGGTTGACCATTCTAGTTCAAAAAAATTAATATTTTTGCTCCAACATAAATCTATTTAACAAAAAATGTAAAAAAAATTCAACCATCACAGTTTTGTTTCAACTATTATATTTTGACAAAAGTGTATACTTTGTTTCAACTAATCTATTTTGACAAAATGCATCATTTTGTTTCAACTAAACTATTTGACAAAAATGTATATTTTGTTTCAACTAATCATTTTTTGACAAAAATGAATATTTTTATTCAATAATTATATTTTGATAAAAGACCAATTTTGTTTCAACCATTATGCCTTGACAAAAATGTATCCTTTATTTCAATTCGTATGTTTTGACAAAATGTATCTTTTTATTTCAATAACAATATTTTGACAAAATGTATCTTTTTATTTAAATAACTATAATTTGATAAAATGTATCTTTTTAGTTCAATAACTATATTTTGACAAAATGTATCTTTTTATTTCAATAACTATATTTTGACAAAATGTATCTTTTTATTTCAATAACTATATTTTGACAAAATGTATCTTTTTATTTTGATAACTATATTTTGATAAAAATGTATCTTTTTATTTCAATAACTATATTTTGACAAAATGTATCTTTTTATTTCAATAACTATATTTTGACAAAAATGTATCTTTTCATTTCAATAACTATATTTTGACAAAATGTATCTTTTTATTTCAATAACTATATTTTTACAAAATGTATCTTTTTATTTCAATAACTAAATTTTGACAAAATGTATCTTTTTATTTTGATCACTATATTTTGACAAAAATGTTCATTTTTGTTTTCAACAATTATAATTCGACAAAAGTGGCAATTTTGGTTTCAACTTTTATAACTTATCAAAGGTGACAATTTTGGTTTCAACTTTTATAACTTATCAAAGGTGACAATTTTGGTAATTCTATTCATACAAAATGAAAATGTAATTTTTATTTGTAACATGTTATCACTTTCTACTATGACAATTTTATTTAAACAAAAATTATACATTTTTATTTCACTCGTTTTATTACAACAACAAAAATGATCTATATGTTTTTAACAATTTTATTTTGATGTTTAACAATTCTTACATTACATGCAAACGATAAAAAAGAGTATTTTTTTATTGTTAATAAATATAACAATTTATATGTGAACAATAAAAGGATATTTCTATTGTAAACAAATTTAAGCAATTTACATGTTAACAAATAAAGTGTATTTTTAATGTTAACGAACCTAACAATTTATATGTGAACAATAAAAGGATATTTCTATCTAACTTGACATTATCTAGATAAATGATATTTTTATCTAATATGACATTATCTAAATAAATGATATTTTTAATATAATAAAGCATTTTATAACAAAATGACAATTTTAATCTAATGCAACATTTTATTACAAAATGTTATTTTTATTCTAATGTAACATTTTATAAAAAAATGTTATTTTATTTCTAATGTAACAATTTATAACAAAATGTTATTTTATTCAACATAACATGATACTAACAAAATGATGTTTTTACTCTAGCCTCACATTATATAGCAAAATGATATTTTTATTTTGATATAACATTTCATAACAAAAGGACATTTTCATGCTAATAGGACATTTCATAACAAAAGAACATTTTCAAGTTAATATGACATTTCATAACGAAAGCACATTTTTATGCCAATATGACATTTCATAACAAAATAATATTTTATTTTGCAGAATATGTTTATGACATATTATTATGTTCTAACTTTGCTAACATAATAACGATAATGTTTTAATCTAACCAAATCATATTTTTAATCCTATGATCAATTTTCTAATGTCATTAATATATTGATGATAATGTTATATTTAAGCAAAATCATATTTTGAGCATATGATCGATTTTAACTACTGAAAATATAATTAACAAATGAATCATTTTATTCTAAACTACAATGTTAAAGACAATGTTTTAACGAACAATATATATATATATATATATATATATATATATATATATATATATATATTGATCCAACCATTCATCATACCAAAAATAAATCCATCAATCTTAATTTTATATGACGCATACATTTAAATATACAATCACAATCAATACAAACATATATATATATATTTATATATATTTCTATATATATATATACTTTTTATTTTCAATTTAAATCGAGAAATCTCACCATGATATTTATTTATTTTGAATTTGAAGATAGCTCCAAACTAGTTCTAGTCAGTTCCATGGCGTAATATTTTTCATTGTGGTTCCAACGCACCTGAAATCATTTAATTTCGTTTTCGTTTGCATAAGTTATGATGAATTTAAACTTTGAACAATTTTAGATAATTAATTAATAAAATAATTAAATCTAATTGACACTTAACCCCCTGACTAACTTCATCTTCCTTCATTCGCAAGAGCCGACATCTTAAACCCATGGTCCAAAACTTTGTGTTACCGCCGCCTCCAAAATAGCTGACCGGACCACCATCGGTTATCACCACCGCGCTGCCCCGAACGCCGCCGTCCTTCGCCACCCACCATCATCGAACTCATCGCCGCCTCTGCCCCTAAAAATCACCATAAACAATGGTGGTTTGTGAGAGGAAGTCAGTCACGCCAGTCCACCATTCTCGATCACGATCGTACAGAATCGAAGAGGATGGAATGCTCTTCTGTTTTTGTTTTGATATTGGATTAAGATTCAAAGAGGGAAAGGAGAGATTAAGGAATTGCTGAGGAATGATTTCGGCCATTGAAATTTTAGAAATGGCGGCGACTGATGTAGTAGGTTTAGGGTTCGGGTAACGGTTTGTGTTATAAAGGAATATTTATAATATAATATAATTAAATTTCTAATTTTACAAATAAACCCATTAATTCTCCATAGCATGTACATTTTATCCATTCTATATATACGTTAAAGTTTTTATTTTTAACAAACCAACATTTATTTCATTACCCTAATGTTACTCTTCACATATAATAGGTTACCAAATTAAATTACCTGACTGGGCATGATGGGACAATATTTATTTTTCATTCAAATTTCAAAAGTAAATAACAATGAGAGAGAGAGAGAATAAACGGAAAGAAATGAATGCTAGATTAATTATTTAATGCTAATTGTTAGAAAGTTTGCAACTTTTCAAATTAAACATATAGTATTAAATATCATGTGTTATTACATAGATAACATTAAAGTTTTATGGTATTATTTATTATTATTATTATTTTCTTGCAATGAATGACACACCTCTAATTTCCATTGAAAATGGTTTCAAATTTAATTTATTTATTTTATGAAGGAGGTGACTTTCCCTTTTTTTTCTTTATTTGGTTATATATTTTACTTAATTCCTCACTTGTGTCTCTACATATGTAGTAAGTTACAAATGAAATAAATTCGTTGACATGACATGTCAATCTAATCAGCATTTATGTCTTATTCAAAATTCAAAAGAATATTACATAGGGAAAGAGAATAACGGAAAGTAATGAATGCATAACTTATTGTTTAATGATGACTATAAGAAAGTTATGTGATGTTTTGAATTTCAAAACACATAATATTAAATAACATAATGACATGTTTATCTAACACTACATATTATGACATAATGACATGTTGTCATAATTTATTTAGAATCTACATATTATTTTAAATCAACCTATTCAATGCTTATGCAAGAATAAATAAAATAAATAAATATACATACAATTTGATACTAATTTCAATTGCAATAAATCACTATTTATCTAATTACAAATAATTGTTTATTAGAAATAAATTTGAAATCATTTATAAATAACATCATAATTTTATTAAAAAAATTCCAATTTAATTATTGAATTTTTAAATTCTGACGCATTTTTTAACAAAATTTCCTAATTTTTTTTTAAATTGGTTCTGATTTTCCGGATTGTTACAGTGTCTCCTACTCCACCTCCTCCACAACATATTATATGGGATCTTCCACCAGATTCCATTGCTCAAGTTTCATCGTCCGTACGTCATGCACCTGGAAAAGACCCAGTACCGAAAGGAGAGGAAGAAGAAAGTGATTGGCCAGCTAAAGATGCGCCTCACTACGGACAACATGCTTCCGAAGGCTTGTCAATTCAGGTGGATGTCGCATACAACGATGAATCACAATGGAAACAATATGGCGACCAATCCACCGACTTATGGGGTTTCTGTTAGGGAATGCAGAATGGATGTTAAGGGAAAAACTAACACTAGAGGGGGATAAATAGTGCTTTAAGGAATTAAAAAAAATCTAAAACTTATATGATCTACTATATGAATCACACACCACAGAGATAATCACAAGCATAGAATCAAACACAAACACAGAAATAAACAAAAACAAAATGCAGAAAAGGAAAGAACACACCAGATTTTAAATTGGTTCAGATTACTACTACGTTCAGTCCCACGCAACGCTGGATTGTGCAGAGTTTTGTTACTATATCAATATCCAAGTACAACACTGTAACAACCTGGAATTTTGGAACCAATTTAAAAATTTTATTTTAGCAATTTTAATGGATTTTGAATATTTAAAATAATTTATTTTAAATAATAACGATTAAAAATTTATTTAAATCAAAGTTAGAACGAATATATTTATTTTAAATTTAAAAGGAATTAGAAATAGCGTGGTAGTTTGAAAATTTGAATTTGAACTTTGACTGACTGTACAAGATGCAAAATAAATCGGATTTTAGTGAAACCAAAAATATTTAAATCTGTTTAAAAATATCTTTCCAATGAATCTGAAAATTTGAAATTTCATAATGGGAATCAAAAGTTATGGTCAGTTGAATATTCATAATAGTCGTTATAGAATTTATATATATATATATATATTAATATTAAAAATAGCCATTTTTCAAACGACCTCCGTTTTCAACGAAACCACTATTGTTGGATCCAGAGTGTCAAATTATTGCACGATTCCAATTTTCATAATTTTTAGAATCAATATGTGAGCGTGGCAAAAGAAAATGTGTTTTGTCAATTTTAGTCAATTTGGATCGACCAGAAAATGGCCATTTTTCAAACGGTCTGCAAATTCGATGAAATTAATTTTGTTAGGACCGTATCATCGAAACATAACTAGAAATAATTTTTGTGGAATTTTTAGAGTCTGTATGTGGCCCCGGTAAACTGAAATGTACGATCAAATTAAATAATTAAATGATTTATATATTAAATTAAAGAAAACAAGCTGGAGATGATCAAACGGGCTGACGGGACCTATTCCATTGCGTCCGGAACGTGGGTATTTGCCTAGGAACAACTTTCGTTGGGCTGAAATTGGATCTGAAAAGAATTAATGGGTTTATTTGTAAAATAGAACATTAATAATAATATATTATAAATATCTCAAATAATATAACTCTAAACCCTAATCCAAATGTACAGCCACCGCACAAATAAATCCATGAACCCGGTGTTCCCAATTTTAATCCTAAATCGTTTCAAAACCTCATCATTCTAAAGAGAATATTGCTCAGTTAGGTGAGATCTTTAATCTCAACGGTCATGATCTGAAATGATCGTGCGAGGTGGCCTGATCCATCTCGAAGGTGGCGCCGTTCTTGACCAATTATCGAGGCCTACAGAGGGCCAAGCTCCACCTGACTTCCGACGTGGGTGGGGGTTGGCACAAGCTTCGCGGTGGCTGAACTGGATCAACGTCGGAGTTCTCGGTATGTGTGCGGCGGTGGAAGAACATGTCGAAGTATCGGTTTGTGCATGCTCCAGTTAATACAATGAAGATGAAAGAGGGATTAACAGAAGATATTTGTTTAAGGTTTAATTATTTATTTAATTAACTAATTAGTTAATGACCAATGTGATTATCAAAAGTTTAAACAATCATATCTCATTTGTATTTAGTCAGAATTCGACAAAACTGAATGCATTGGAATCACAACGAAGAGATCTACAGAATGGGACAAACCAGATCTAAAACGGAGCACTTTGAAAATTCAAACAAAAAGCAAAGTGAGATTTCTATTTTTAATAATTAATTAAAATTTAATTACTGTCTCGCTATTTAAATCGATGTATGTATGAAACAGAATCAGATCTGTGATGTTGAGATTGAAAAGTATTATTTTTCGTTCGTGTTGATTGCAATGTTCATGTTGTTAGACCCCGATCTAGAATTAAAATTCTTTCTCTTATCTGAATCTCTAGTTTATGGTTAGATTTAGATCTGAAATAAAAATCATATTTTTATTTTAGATCTATAAATATTGATCCAGACTATAAAGTTCTTCTATTTTGATTCATGAACATGTAATTGTTCCTCTTTTATGTAGATCTGTGTCCTTTTATTTAGATCCATGAACCCTGATTTATTTTTATAATAAAGATTTCATTTTTATTTAGATTCACTAGTATTGATTTATTATATTATCATTTTTATTTAATGCATGAACATCGAGATAAGATTTACAATAAAAAAAAAATCATTTTTATTGTTCACATGAACATGAGTTTTTATCAAATTTAGATTTGGAATAAAAATCTAATTTTCATAACTCACATGAAACATTGATTTTTATCAAAATTTAGATTTGCAATGAAAATTCATTTTCATGGTTTGCTATAAAAATTTCATTTTTTATTGGTTACATAAAACATAGTTTTGCTTTGAATTGTTTCAACTAAAAGCACACATTTTTAGTGTCGAATTGTTTCAACTAAAAAGATCATATTTTTAGTGTTTAATTGTCTCAAATGAAAAGAACATAGTTTTAAAAGTTACATTTTTATTGTCAATTTAGATGTAACAAAATAGTAGAAATAAAAGATTCATTTTTATTGTCATTTTAATTGCAATAAAAAGAGTAGAATTTAAAGTGACATTTTAGTAGTAATAAAAAGAATAGATTTAAATGTCACATTTTTATTGTCTTTTTAGATGCAATAAAAAGAATATAATTAAAAGTTACATTTTTATTGTCATTTTAGATGCAATAAAAATAGTATATTTAAAAAGATTCATTTTTGTCAATATAGTTTAGTTTAATAGAAATATTTATTTTTGTCAATATGAATTAGTTTAAGAAAAATATCCATTTTGCCAATATAGTTTAGTTGAATAAAAACATTCATTTTTGTCAATTAGTATAGTTGAAATAAAAACATTCATTTTCGTCAAATTAGTTAGTAGAAACGAAATACTGACTTTTATCAAACATGTTAGTTGAAATAAAAATAGACATTTTTGTCAAAACACATTCGTTAAAACAAAATACTCATTTTTGTCAAAAAACATTAGTTGAAACAAAATAGACATTTTTGTCAAAATACATTTGTTAAAACAATATATCCATTTTGTCAAATTATCATAGTTAAAAATCAATTTGTCACTTTGTCAAATTATAAAGGTTGAAATCAAATTTGTCGTTTTTGTCAAATTATAAAGGTTGAAATCAAATTTGTCGTTTTTGTCAAATTATAATAGTTGAAACCAATTTTGTCTCTTTCGTCAAATTGTAATAGTTGAAACAAAATTGGCATTTTTGTCAAAATATAATGGTTAGAACAAAAATTACATTTTTGTAAATTAGAATTGAGCTAGAACAAAATTTACATTTTTGATAAATAGATTTATGTTAAAACAATAATATCATTTTTGTTAAATAGAAATTGTAAACAAATAAAATTATCATTTTTATTTGTTAAGTTAAATAGAAAAATGTAAACAAATAAATTATTCTTTTATTTGTCATTAGAACACATAGGAAAATTTATGTAACACAATATGTCATGTATGTTAGAAAACATATTTTATAAACTAAACAAATATATCACTTTATTTGTTTTGTTGAATTAGAATTGTCGACAAAACAAATATATCATTTTTATTTGTTTTGTTGAATTAGAATTGTCGACAAAACAAACACATCACTTTTATTTGTTTGTTGAATTAGAATTGTCGACAAAACAAACACATCACTTTTATTTGTTTTGTTGAATTAGAATTGTCGACAAAACAAACATATCACTTTTATTGTTTTGTTGAAATAGATTTGTCGACAAAACAAAGTCACCATCTTTATTGTTTTGTTGAAATAGATTAGTTGAATCAAAACATATATTTTTGTCAAAATATACACTTTTGTCAAAATAGGTTAGTTGAATCAAAATACACCTTTTTGTCAAAATGAACATTTTTGGCCAATTAGATTAGTTGAACCAAAATATTCATTTTTGTCAAATTATATTGAAACAAAAATTAAACTTTGTCAAATTATAATGGTTGAAAACAAAAATTACATTTTTGTTAATAGATTTGAAATAAAACAAAAATCACATTTTTGTTAAATAAAAGAGTTAAAACACAAATGGCATTTTGTTAAATAGGTTTGTGTCAAAACACAAATAGCATTTTTGTTAAATAGATTTGTGCCAATACACAAATAGCATTTTTGGTAGATAGATTTGTGTTACAACAAAAATATTCATTTTGTTAAATTAGAATTGTTAACAATATGAAATATCATTAGCATTCATTTTGTTAAATTAGAATTATTAACAAAATGAAGTCGTCACTTTATTCATTTTGTTGAAATGCAATTTTTAGATAAAAATGAAATTGTCATTTTATTTCATTTTGTTAAACTAGAATTGTTAACAAAATGAAGTCGTCACTTTTATTCATTTTGTTAAAATTAGAATTGTTAACAATATGAAATATCACCTTTATACAATTTGTTAAAAATCGAATTGTTAACAAAACGAAGTGTCAATTTTATTCATCTTATCAAAATAGAATTGTTAACAATATGTAGTTGTCATTTTGTTAACATGTAATTGTAGATTGAGTTAAGAATCAATTTTGATCATTTTATTGAAATAGAATTTTCAACAAAATGAATGAATCATTTTCTAATCAGTTTGTTGAATTAGAATTGTCAACAAAAGTGAATGTATCACTTTTTATGCATTTTGTTGAAATAGAATTTGTATGCAAATTATAGAAACATTTTCATTGTCAATATACACATTAGAATTTGTGTATCTATTAAAGAGACATTTCTATTGCAAATATACACATTAGAATTTGTGTATATATCAGAGTGACATTTTTATTGTCAATATACACTTTAGAATTTGTGTATATATTATAGTGACATTTCTATTGATAATATACACATTAGAATTTGTGTATGTATTAAAGAGACATTTCTATTGCAAATGTACACGTTTGAATCTGTGTATAAATAAAAAAGGCATTTTTACTGTCAGAATATATATTATAGTTTGTGTGCAAATTTAAAATAAACATTTTTATGGGTGTCGTGTCACACATTGAAACTATATACAAATAAAAATATTTCTTTTTATTTGTTAAGGTATGAAATAGAAATTGCATACAAATAATGAAAATAAAAATTATCTTTTTATTTGTCATTAGCAAAGGTGTCATGTAAACGAAATACATATTTATTTGACATTATGGACATGTAGATATGATATGTCAATAAAACATTCTTTTATTTGGCGTGTTAAATACATTAGAGGAATCGTCGAATAATTTATATTTATATATAATTTAATATATAAAAATATAAATTAAAATTAAACGAATCGCGCACGGTAGTTTGCGTTTCGAAATCGTAACTTTAAACGATTATACCGAAAGATCAGACCGTCGGATTTTTCCAAAACTGGAACCGTTAGGACCGCTTTGGGAAGATCTTTCCAATGATATAAAATTCGTTAAAATCTAACAGTTAGATTTCTAGAAATGTGTAAATCAAATTTAGGTAAAAACAACGCCAGGGCCGCTTATTGACCCGGAGCGTCGTTAAATTAAATTGGGCTATTTTTATATAAATAAAGATAGCGATAAATTGTTGTAAAACAATATTAACAATATGAAATGGCTTTAAATTATAATTATGTGAGAATTATTTGAAAAGACCGAGTTCAATCTCATTTCAAATAATTATACGACGATTTAAAGTAGAAGACATTGAAGACGGTGATTGTAACAACCCGTATTTTCAATAACCTGTAATAGTGTAAATCGAGGCAGAATTTAATTTATAAATATGAATCAAGGGAAGCGGGCTATGCCATTGCGTTCGTCTCGGAAAAATACGCGAAATAGAGTCCGAGTTTTCGAAAATCGGAGTCCGTATGACCCGGTTAAGGCCCGATGAAGTTTTCAGAAAATTTCAAGTTCAAAACAGATTTCAAATTCAAGTTTGAATTTGGGAATTTGGGCCAGTTTGGGCCAGGCGGGAGAATTCCCGCCAGAACACCCCAAGTCGACAGCCCTGTCGACTTGGGAGTCGACTTGGTTAACCAAGTCGACAGCCCTGTCGACTGGGCTGTCGACTTGACTCAGCCGGGCTGTTTTGCCTGGTGCACCAGTTTGGGTTTGTGTTGAGCTTGGGGGCCAGATTCGGTTTTGAGGGCTGAGATTGGAACTAGGGTTTAATCCTATGGCCTAAATCACTTGCCTAATCTATAAATAAGACCCTAACCTACCCTAAAATCATTATTATTCATTCTAGCAACTAAACTATGTCAAAATCAATCCTCTCATGGCCTCCACTCTCTTCATAAATTCCTAAATAAATTTTCAAGAGATTATCCATGCATACAAGTGTTTTTAGACTTGTATGATCCTCTTTAGCTTGCATTCAAGTCAAGTCTTTACATTTGCACCATAAAGAAAGAGTTTTGGTCAATTTTGCTTGCATTTTTGGGGTTTAATTGGTTGCATAGGGGTTTTCTTACATTTGCTATACTCATTTGAGTCCGCATAAGCATTGTAAGCCCTATTCCTTTCATACTTAAACTTTAAAGTTAAATGTATGATATGCGAGTTTATATGCAAGTTGTCACATGATATGCAAGTTATGCTATGCAAGTTTGATATGCAAGTTGTCATATGATATGCAAGTTATACTATGCAAGTTTGATATGTAAGTTGTCATATGATATGCAAGTTGTGCTATGCAAGTTTGATATGCAAGTTGTCACATGATATGCAAGTTATGCTATGCAAGTTTGATATGCAAGTTGTCATATGATATGCAAGTTATACTATGCAAGTTTGATATGTAAGTTGTCATATGATATGCAAGTTGTGCTATGCAAGTTTGATATGCAAGTTGTCACATGATATGCAAGTTATGCTATGCAAGTTTGATATGCAAGTTGTCATATGATATGCAAGTTATGCATGCTTTTTGAGGCCTAATGCAAGTATTTGAACATATGTACATTTCATATGCCACCATGTTGAACTTGTGGCTTAACACTTTATGTCACGATTATGCCAAGTTCCCTCTTTCTATCCTTTATGCGCTATTGCGATATGTAAGCGATGGGATTGCGTTTGGGGTTGGGTAAACTTAAAAGACATAAAAATATAAGCTTGGGAATTTACCAATTAAGTTAGGTCTACCCATTGGGAATTTACCTATTAAGTTAGGTCTACCCAATTGCTTGAAAATTTGTAACATGTTTTGGAAACATGGTGGACATGACACTTAGAAAAGATAAGTGTGGCCAACTCGAGGTTGGGTTGAGTTTGTAGCGTAAACCTACCCGGAACCGACCGGCTTAACTAGTTGCTACAAACAATAGGACCCAATGTGAGAAGTTGGTCATGTTGTACCTTGGACCCGAGGTTAGACCAAGTTGTGGTGTAAAGCTACCCGGACCCGCCCGGCTTAACTAGTAACCACAACAAAGTCTAATGTGAGAGGTTAAGGCGCATTAATTAATTAATGCCTCATGATTAGGGTTAAGTCATGGACCATTTAATACTTAACCAATTTGGGCTTGGTAGATTAATCGGGGTTAAGTCGTGAACTCACCGTTACACTTAACCAAGTTAATCCATGATTAGTGAAGGGGTTAAACCGTACTTAACCCACTAGAGAAATCCTAGCAATGGGGGTCCACTCCAGCAGTAATCCCTAGTTTGTATCATCATGACCCTAGGGACTAGGCTAGGGTGGGGGCACGATTACTGGACTGGAGGTAAGTGACCAAAAGCGACGGCAGAGTGGTACGCCGGTGTAGTTCTGGACGGACTATGGTCGTGCACGTAGTCCGGAGCCGGGGAAATCATGCACGGGTACCAGTAGATCGAGACTGTGCACACATGTTTATGGTGTCCAGGGGTTGCCACCCTAGGGCTTGATACACCCGACGGGAGACCCGACACAGTTTGACTACAATCATGTTATTTGGCCGTATTGACACCAACACTTGACGAGTTAGGCTTAGGGAGCCGATCGACTAGACCGTTTGGGTAGGACCTCGTGTTAGGGTCACTTCATGTTATTGGACCTCGTATGAGGGTCACTTCATGTTATTGGGTCAAAGCTTGGGCCATGGGATCAATACTTGTTTATTCAAGTCATGTTAGTCTGCTAGTACACCAGCGGTGCAAAACCTTAATCTTGATTATGCGATGACACCTTTATCTACCTTGTTAGTTAATCATCATGCTAGTATGTTGTTATCCTTATGTTCATCCCTTGCTGCTCATGCCAGTTAACTTTATCAGTTTACATTGATTGTAGTAGGGCTTACTCAGTCTTTTTGACTGACCTGTTTTCTTTCGCCTCTTTTCTTCCGTTTCCCCCCCAGGTTCTCAGGGAGGGAATACAGGAGCTTAGCTTGGATTTTGGATGGCTTGCTTGTGGGATTCCAGCTCATGTACGCTTTCTACATGAAGCTAGCTATGGTTCTCACGTATTTTGGGGATAGCATTTATGTATTTCAGTTTTCAGACGATGTTGTTTTATCTAGACTTGTTTATTTGGAAAATTGATATTATGTTGTACCAGACTTGCTTTGAGATGGTTTAAATCTTCCGCTGTTTTATCTATGTTATTTACTCTGTTTGCATATATACATATGTTCTTGTTCTGCCTTGATATATCATTGTGCATGTTTACCTGATTCAAACGCCCCTCCAAAGTCAGTGCCCTTGCAAGAGTGGTATTGGCGGAGGTGGGGTGTTACATTTGGTATCAGAGCATATGGTTTACGAGAAGGAACAAAAAGGTTTTTAGAAAACTTTTGAAAAACTATTTTCAAAATCAAGTATAAAGTATTTTCCAAAGAAAAGTCTAGTTTATTTTAAAGGCTATTCCCCAAAAAAGCCATTAGCAAAATCCCTTCGTTTTTCTCCATTCTGAATCTGTCTTTTTCTTTTTCAGTATGACCGATAACTTTGCTATTCCGGAGGGAGTGCACGTACCTGTTTGGTATAGGAGACTTTTGGAGGCTAGGGCGACCGAAGCCGGCCCCGCAGATGTTCCTCCTCCTCTTCCTCCAGTAGTTAATATTCCTCCCCCTGTCGCTAATGTTCCTCCTCCTCCTATCGCTGAGGTTCCTCTTCCTCCTCCCCCTTAGCATCCTCAGATTGACTTCGCAAAGACTTGCAAAGATTTCAAAGCAATGGGTGGCAAGAATTTTCAAGGCACTGAGACTTTTGTAGAGGCCAGAAATTGGTTGAAAGAGACCGAGGATTTGTTTGCTATCTTTGGGTTAGACGATCAGAGAAAGCTCTTGTTGGCAGTTTGGCTTATGAAGGATGAAGCCGCTTATTGGTGGGAAGTCACCAATGGTACTAGGCCTGTTGAGACTTGGGCCGATTTCAGGGCAAGGTTCATGCTTAAGTTTTTATCTTCTGCTGAGGAGAATCTGCAAATGGAGAGGTTCATAACTTTGAAGCAAGGAGATATGTCTGTCAAAGAATATGTGAACAAGTTTAATCAGTTAGCTCGTTTTGGCTTGGATATGGTGAATACTCCTCAGAAGAAGGCTCTTCGTTTTGCTAGAGGATTGAATGAGCCGATGCAGGGATTGGCTATGTCACATATTCCCCATGGGGCCACGTTTGAGAGTTTGGTTGATATGGCATTACTTCAAGGAGATGGCAAGAAAGAGATCAAGGTGAATGATACTCAAGCCAAGAAGACTGATTCCCAGGGAAAAGGAAATCAGGGTAATCCAAGTGGTCAAAGCAGTCAAGGCAACCAGAACAAGAACAAGGGTCAAGGTAACAAGGGAAACAACAACAAGGGCAAGAACGTCAAGGGGAAGTGCCATTATTGCGGTTCAGTTGGGCATCTTATCAAGGATTGTAGGAAGAGAAAAAGGAAGAATGGTGAATGCTTTTTCTGCGGTGAGACTGGACATTTCAGCAAGGATTGCCCGAAGAAGCGAGGGCAAGGCCAGGGTCAGACTCAGCGTGCTGGACCTTCAGGAGGGCAAGTTCATGCTCTCAATACCGCTCCAGTTCCCGATCGAGGTAGTATTTCTGTTGAGAGCCTTGTATATATTTCTGATTTTCCAGTTCGTACCTTGTTTGATTCTGGTGCATCACATAGCTTTATCTCATCTGATCTTGTTGATAGTTTGCACCTTAGTACTAGCTTAGTAGAGGATCCCGTCTGTGTCTCAAATCCTATTGGGGGTTCCGCCCATTTGTCTATGATATGTGGGGATTTGAGGATCTCTATACTGAGTGTAGAGTTCTTGTGCAGTGCTTATGTTCTTGGTTTCAGGGGATACGGATTGATATTGGGCATGGATTGGCTGTCCAGATATGGAGCCATTCTTGATTGTGAGCATAGGGTTGCGAGGCTCGTGACTCGCCTCGGGAACACCCTAGAGATTTCTTGTGATCTGAGAGGTCCCGTCATGTTGTGCTATCTTGAATCACTCGACTCGTCAGTGGAGACTCTTCAGTCTGTGAGAGTGGTTCGAGATTATCCGGATGTTTTTGATGAAGTTAGGGGGTTGCCCCCTAAGCGAGAGATTGATTTCCGCATTTATCTGGTGGATAATGCAAAGCCGGTTTCTTTGCCCGTTCGGCACATGGCTCCGCGTGAAAGGCGGGAGCTAAGTAAGCAAGTGAAGGAGTTGCTTGAGAAGAACTTCATTAGACGAAGTATATCTGAATGGGGAGCGCCTGTGGTATTTGCTACCAAGGCAGATGGTTCTCTCCGACTTTGTGTTGACTATCGAGAGTTGAATAAGCTGACTAAGAAGAACAGACACCCGTTACCGAGGATTGATGATCTCTTTGACCAGCTTGTCGGTGCTTCTGTTTTCTCTCAGCTTGATCTTGCTACTGGATTCCATCAGCTCAGGGTAGCTGAGGATAGTATAGACAAGACTGCGTTCAGAACTCCAGATGGATTCTTTGAATGGCTTGTCATGCCGTTCGGCTTGACTAATGCACCCGCATATTTTGTGGACTTGATGAGTAGGGTGTTCAGGGAGTTCTTGAACAAGTTTGTCGTGGTCTTCGTAGATGATATTCTGATCTTCTCTAAGGATGAGGAAGAGCACGCAAGGCATCTCGTGGAGGTGATGGATACGCTTAGAGCGCATCAGTTGAAGGCCAAGTTCTCCAAGTGTCACTTTTGGAGAGAGGAAGTTAGATTCCTTGGGCATATAGTATCTAAGCAAGGCTTAGCGGTGGATCCCGCTAAGGTAGTTGCAGTTCAGGATTGGAAGACTCCAAGGAATGCAACCGAAGTGAGAAGTTTTCTAGGTCTTGCGGGTTTTTACCTGAAGTTCATCAAGGACTTCGCGAAGCTTTCCGCTCCTCTCACTAAATTGACGAAGAAGAATTTAGTTTTTGCTTGGAGCATAGAATGCGAGCTTGCTTTTTAGAAGCTTAAGAGAGCTCTCACATCAGCACCTGTTCTAGCTTTGCCCGATGGAGGAAAGTTATTTACAGTATACACCGATGCATGTGGCACGGGGTTAGGAGCTGTTTTGATGCAAGAAGGAAGGGTGATATGCTTTGGCGGTAGACAACTCAAGGTGCATGAGAAGAATTATCCCACTCATGACTTAGAGTTGGCAGCAATAGTATATGCACTCAAGGCTTGGCGCCATTATCTTCTGGGAGAAAGGTTTGAGCTTTATACCGATCACAAGTCATTGAAGTATCTCTTTTCTCAGAAGGATCTGAATCTGAGGCAACAAAGATGGATGGAATTCTTGGCATCCTATGATTTTGAGATAGCCTATACCCCTGGCAAGGGGAATGTGGTAGCAGATGCATTGAGTAGAAGAAGGTTAACACTGAGTCCTCTATTCGTTGAGATGAAGAATTTAGAGTATGTGGCAACCTTTGATTTCTCTTTGGCGGTTGAGTCGATGACCGGTTCTTTAGCATCTCTGGAACTCAGACCTACCCTTCTTGATCAAGTTGGGGCTTCGCAGAAAGAAGACCCTCAGATAGTTGAGATTATGGATAAGCTGATTCGAGGAGAGGCGTCTAGTCATCTCGCTCGATATTCTATTGATGACAAGGGTTGGCTGAGAAGAGACGGAAGGTTATGTGTTCCAAGGGTAGAAGACTTAGTAAGAAAAGTTCTTGAGGAAGCGCATCGCTCTAAGTTGACTATACATCCAGGCGGGGATAAGATGTATAAAGATATGAAGCGTATTTTCTTTTGGCCTGGGATGAAGAAGGATGTGGCAGAGTTTGTCTCTAGATGTATCATTTGCCAGCAAGTTAAGGCCGAGTCGAAGAAGCCCGGTGGGCTATTGCATCCTCTAGACGTTCCACTTTGGAAGTGGGAAAGTATTTCCATGGATTTTATCGATGGGCTACCAAGGTCAAGGAAAGGGAATACGAGCATTTGGGTTATTGTGGATAGACTTACGAAGAGTGCTCATTTCATTCCGGTGAAGAGCAAGAGAACCGCATCTTGGCTAGCGTCTGTATATCTTCGTGGGATTGTGAGACTTCATGGAGTCCCTTCTAGTATAGTCAGTGACCGTGACCCAATCTTTACAAGTCAGTTCTGGAATAGCTTGCAAGAAGCTATGGGCACGAGGTTGAATCTAAGTACTGCTTATCACCCACAGACGGATGGTCAAACCGAAAGGGTGAATAGGGTACTCGAGGATCTATTGAGGCTTTGTATTCTGGATTTTGGTGGTACTTGGGAAGACCATCTTCCTCTTGTTGAGTTTGCATATAATAACAGTTATCAGGCAAGCATAGGGATGGCACCATTCGAAGCCTTATATGGGAGGCCGTGCAAGTCCCCTACATGTTGGTGGGAGACTACAGATAAGCTTATACTTGGGCCTGATATGATCAGAGATACATCCGAGAAGATCGAGTTGATTCGGAGACGGATGAAAGCGGCCCAAGACCGACAGAAATCCTATGCTGATAAGCGAAGAACTGATTTGGAGTTTGATGTTGGGGATATGGTTTTCGTGAAGGTTTCTCCTTTGCGGAATGTGGTCCGATTTGGAGCCGTTGGGAAGTTAGCACCGAGGTTTGTTGGACCATTCCCTATTATAGAGAGGATCGGGCAGATGGCTTATAGAGTGAAGTTGCCCGAGAAGCTTGCCGGAGTACACGATGTTTTTCATGTCTCGCATCTCCGGAAGTGTTTACATGAATCAGCAGAGGTTGTTGAGCCAAGTGTTCTGGAAGATGTGGAAGTGGAGAAAGAAGCTACTTTAAGGAGAGCTCCGATTCGTATCTTGGGGACGGAGACCAGGAAGCTAAGGAATCGTGAGGTCAAGTTGGTGAAGGTTCAATGGGGTGAAGCCGAAGAAGACACAACTTGGGAAACCGAGGAGAAGATGCGTGGGCTTTATCCATTCCTTTTTGAGGGTACACTCTCAATCTATTTTCTTTGTTAGCATATCCTTCTCTTTGCTATCCATGTTTATCTAGTTTATCGTGTTAATCTTGTCATGAGAACCTTAGGTAGAAACCCTTTGGATGAAACATGTGTTTGAAACATGTTATGCTTGATGGTTGCAAGTGGTTGCAAGTGTTTGCAAGTGGTTACTCGTGGATGCATTATACACATTAGGCACTAGATCGGCTCACACACTCCTCATATTGCATATGCATGAGTGTTTATGCTTATTCATGAATGAAATTTTTTGTGTTATCACATGGATGTTGCATATGGATGTATGTTATGTGCACACATATAGATGTTATACATTATGTTAGGAATTGCATACATATGGATTCATTTCACTAACATAAATTGCATTGATGATATTTGCATTAGGTAAGTACATATACACACACCTTTGCATATGTTCATACAGCATTTAGAATCTTGTAAGGACAATGATTGCTCGTGGATGATGTTTTGAGTAGATGGACGATTGGATGGTAGGATACGTTCTTCCTAACTTGGAGATTTCGGGGACGAAATCCTTTAAGGAGGGGAGAATGTAACAACCCGTATTTTCAATAACCTGTAATAGTGTAAATCGAGGCAGAATTTAATTTATAAATCTGAATCAAGGGAAGCGGGCTATGCCATTGCGTTCGTCTCGGAAAAATACGCGAAATAGAGTCCGAGTTTTCGAAAATCGGAGTCCGTATGACCCGGTTAAGGCCCGATGAAGTTTTCAGAAAATTTCAAGTTCAAAACAGATTTCAAATTCAAGTTTGAATTTGGGAATTTGGGCCAGTTTGGGCCAGGCGGGAGAATTCCCGCCAGAACACCCCAAGTCGACAGCCCTGTCGACTTGGGAGTCGACTTGGTTAACCAAGTCGACAGCCCTGTCGACTGGGCTGTCGACTTGACTCAGCCGGGCTGTTTAGCCTGGTGCACCAGTTTGGGTTTGTGTTGAGCTTGGGGGCCAGATTCGGTTTTGAGGGCTGAGATTGGAACTAGGGTTTAATCCTATGGCCTAAATCACTTGCCTAATCTATAAATAAGACCCTAACCTACCCTAAAATCATTATTATTCATTCTAGCAACTAAACTATGTCAAAATCAATCCTCTCATGGCCTCCACTCTCTTCATAAATTCCTAAATAAATTTTCAAGAGATTATCCATGCATACAAGTGTTTTTAGACTTGTATGATCCTCTTTAGCTTGCATTCAAGTCAAGTCTTTACATTTGCACCATAAAGAAAGAGTTTTGGTCAATTTTGCTTGCATTTTTGGGGTTTAATTGGTTGCATAGGGGTTTTCTTACATTTGCTATACTCATTTGAGTCCGCATAAGCATTGTAAGCCCTATTCCTTTCATACTTAAACTTTAAAGTTAAATGTATGATATGCGAGTTTATATGCAAGTTGTCACATGATATGCAAGTTATGCTATGCAAGTTTGATATGCAAGTTGTCATATGATATGCAAGTTATACTATGCAAGTTTGATATGTAAGTTGTCATATGATATGCAAGTTGTGCTATGCAAGTTTGATATGCAAGTTGTCACATGATATGCAAGTTATGCTATGCAAGTTTGATATGCAAGTTGTCATATGATATGCAAGTTATACTATGCAAGTTTGATATGTAAGTTGTCATATGATATGCAAGTTGTGCTATGCAAGTTTGATATGCAAGTTGTCACATGATATGCAAGTTATGCTATGCAAGTTTGATATGCAAGTTGTCATATGATATGCAAGTTATGCATGCTTTTTGAGGCATAATGCAAGTATTTGAACATATGTACATTTCATATGCCACCATGTTGAACTTGTGGCTTAACACTTTATGTCACGATTATGCCAAGTTCCCTCTTTCTATCCTTTATGCGCTATTGCGATATGTAAGCGATGGGATTGCGTTTGGGGTTGGGTAAACTTAAAAGACATAAAAATATAAGCTTGGGAATTTACCTATTAAGTTAGGTCTACCCATTGGGAATTTACCTATTAAGTTAGGTCTACCCAATTTCTTGAAAATTTGTAACATGTTTTGGAAACATGGTGGACATGACACTTAGAAAAGATAAGTGTGGCCAACTCGAGGTTGGGTTGAGTTTGTAGCGTAAACCTACCCGGAACCGACCGGCTTAACTAGTTGCTACAAACAATAGGACCCAATGTGAGAAGTTGGTCATGTTGTACCTTGGACCCGAGATTAGACCAAGTTGTGGTGTAAAGCTACCCGGACCCGCCCGGCTTAACTAGTAACCACAACAAAGTCTAATGTGAGAGGTTAAGGCGCATTAATTAATTAATGCCTCATGATTAGGGTTAAGTCATGGACCATTTAATACTTAACCAATTTGGGCTTGGTAGATTAATCGGGGTTAAGTCGTGAACTCACCGTTACACTTAACCAAGTTAATCCATGATTAGTGAAGGGGTTAAACCGTACTTAACCCACTAGAGAAATCCTAGCAATGGGGGTCAACTCCAGCAGTAATCCCTAGTTTGTATCATCATGACCCTAGGGACTAGGCTAGGGTGGGGGCACGATTACTGGACTGGAGGTAAGTGACCAAAAGCGACGGCAGAGTGGTACGCCGGTGTAGTTCTGGACGGACTATGGTCGTGCACGTAGTCCGGAGCCGGGGAAATCATGCACGGGTACCAGTAGATCGAGACTGTGCACGCATGTTTATGGTGTCCAGGGGTTGCCACCCTAGGGCTTGATACACCCGACGGGAGACCCGGCACAGTTTGACTACAATCATGCTATTTGGCCGTATTGACACCAACACTTGACGAGTTAGGCTTAGGGAGCCGATCGACTAGACCGTTTGGGTAGGACCTCGTGTTAGGGTCACTTCATGTTATTGGACCTCGTATGAGGGTCACTTCATGTTATTGGGTCAAAGCTTGGGCCATGGGATCAATACTTGTTTATTCAAGTCATGTTAGTCTGCTAGTACACCAGCGGTGCAAAACCTTAATCTTGATTATGCGATGACACCTTTATCTACCTTGTTAGTTAATCATCATGCTAGTATGTTGTTATCCTTATGTTCATCCCTTGCTGCTCATGCCAGTTAACTTTATCAGTTTACATTGATTGTAGTAGGGCTTACTCAGTCTTTTTGACTGACCTGTTTTCTTTCGCCTCTTTTCTTCCGTTTCCCCCCCCCCCAGGTTCTCAGGGAGGGAATACAGGAGCTTAGCTTGGATTTTGGATGGCTTGCTTGTGGGATTCCAGCTCATGTACGCTTTCTACATGAAGCTAGCTATGGTTCTCACGTATTTTGGGGATAGCATTTATGTATTTCAGTTTTCAGACGATGTTGTTTTATCTAGACTTGTTTATTTGGAAAATTGATATTATGTTGTACCAGACTTGCTTTGAGATGGTTTAAATCTTCCGCTGTTTTATCTATGTTATTTACTCTGTTTGCATATATACATATGTTCTTGTTCTGCCTTGATATATCATTGTGCATGTTTACCTGATTCAAACGCCCCTCCAAAGTCAGTGCCCTTGCAAGAGTGTTATTGGCGGAGGTGGGGTGTTACAGTGATTGAAGACCGACGATCTTCACATCGAATGGATGACTACTGATGCCCTAGACTGATTTGCTCCCAGGAAAGGGTTAAAGTGGTAGTTGTCCAGACGTACTTGTTGATTGTCCGGATAAGCGAGCACCTCTCTTCCGTATTGGACATACGGGACGAGAATAAGGTGTCTTCGGTTTCGTTCAGACCCAGAACGGACTAGTAAATGGATGTGTGTCTGACATTGGATTTCATTCCATGTAAATTAAATTGGTTTCTATTTAATATATATCTGTGGTGGCGGAGAATTTATTCTCTTGCTTAACACCCTTCTTTGATGCGCACGAGCTTAGAGGTTATATATTGGTAGTTATCAATCGCATGGCGTGAATTGTCAACGTGGCATGCCAAGATGCAAATGATCAAGGCTTTTGTTGAAAAGCAGGGCCTTGTGGTTGATGATCAAAGCATAGCCTATTTCGGCATAGCTTTGTGTATAGCGTTACTTCACGAGCCTCGCACCCCGGTATGAGTCAAAAATGGAGAAAGGGAACGCAGGAAGTGCACATGTTTCTTTCTAGCTAGAAGTGGTATCAGCGTTTACAAGCCCTGACAATTTTTACTTATGTGGATGATGGATTACGAGGCCTCGGTTATTTGGTCGATAGTGACCATTTTATAGGTTCAATAGGACCGGAAAGCGTGTGTTTAGGCATAACTAATCCACTAAAGTATTTATGGACCGGCCTTGCAGGATCCAAGGGTTCGCTAGCATCCGAATCCTGAGACATTGCTAGAGTGTCTAGAATCGGTAAGGAGATCGTTTCTAGCCTTGACTCATGATGGAAAATCCAACTTCCAATACGACACCATCCGGTTTTGATTGTAGAACTAGTATGGCGACATAGTATATGGTAGCTATGTCATCTCTGATTGATACATTATGATTGAAATGTTTTTGAAACATATATACACTAATAATAATATCAAATACGTTTTATCGTATCAAGCATTTTTTACCATTATAAGGTAAAACTCTATCCTCTGGTTTGCGTTGCATTGTGTGATGGGACTTGAGTCTTATAATGGTTTCATTTTTCTAAAAAGTATTGCATTGTTTAACGATTTACTTTATTTAAATTATGCACTGGCAATCCAATGGAGTAAACCCGTTCCGCGTTAGCGGCATGGTTCTGTGATTAGCCTTATTACTAGTTAAGTTAAGTAAAGATTTCTCATACCAGTCTCATGACTGACCCGTAGTTTGTTTTACTTTGCAAACTCGGGTGCCCTCTTTTCCACACTGGCAGTCGAGTAGCTTGCTGTGCAGATATATTGAGCAGGATTCTGGATCGAAGCTTAAAGCTGTGTCCAGAGCATTGATAGACTTTCGCTGTATCTGATTTTTGATTCTGTTGCACTGTATTAAATTCACTGTAAATTTATCTTCCACTGTATTATATTCCATGTACTCTGATATTCTGTACTCTGATGTAACATTATTGTAATGTTTATAAAAGTCTACTGTTATTTGTTCTGATGTGTTGTATTCCCAGGGTTAGCTTATTCGGGTTTTGAATGGTCTTGGTCGATTTTGCGATCAATTAGGTCCGGGCGAAATCCGAGTCGTTACAGTTGGTATCAGAGCTTTGGTTAGCTCAAATCTTTGGGGTACAACTCGTTAGAACTGAGCAAAAGACCCATCAGAGTTAGGATTAGTAATATCCTATAAAGGAATACTCATTAGAGGTAGGATCAGCAGTATCATAGAATGAGAAACCTCATTAGAGATGGGGTTAGAAATGCCCTAGAATGAGTTGAGAGTAACAAATTTATAATTAACGTACATTTGATTATATATATAATCCGATTTTAGAAAATATGATTTTTGATATATAAAAGTTATATATATTTGAAAAGTTAATCAAATAATAAAATTATTGAAACCAATAAAAATATAAAAGTTGAGTTGGTTAATTAAACAACTTTTAGCTCCGTTCCTTTTCGAGGATGAAAAGATTTTAAGTGGGGGAGATTGTAACAACCCGGAATTTTGGAACCAATTAAAACTTTTATTTTAGCATTTTTAATGGATTTTGAATATTTAAAATAATTTATTTCAAATAATAACGATTAAAATTTACTTAAATAAAAGTTAGAACGAATATATTTATTTTAATTTTAAAAGGAATTAGAAATAGCGCTGTAGTTTGAAAATTTGAATTTGAATTTTGACTGACTGTACAGGATGCAAAATAAATCGGATTTTAGTGAAACCAAAAATATTTAAATCTATTTAAAAATATCTTTCCAATGAATCTGAAAAATTGAAATTTCATAATGGGAATCAAAAGTTATGGCCAGTTGAATATTCAGAATAGTTGCTATAGAATTTATATACATATGTTTTAATATTAAAAATAGCTATTTTTCAAACGACCTCCATTTTCGACGAAACCACTTTTGTAGGATCCGGAATGTAAATTATTGCAGGATTCCAATTTTCATAATTTTTGGAATCAATATGTGAGCGTGGCAAAAGAAAATGTGTTTTGTCAATTTGGATCAACCAGAAAATGACCATTTTTCAAACGGTCTCCAAATTGAACGAAATTAATTTTGTTAGGACCATATCGTCAAAACATAACTAGAAATATTTTTCTGGAATTTTTAGAGTCTGTATGTAGCCCCGGTAAATTTAAATGTACGATCAAATTAAATAATTAAATAATTTATATATTAAATTAAAGAAAACAAGCTGGAGATGATCAAACGGGCTGACGGGACCTATTCCATTGCGTCTGAAACGTGGGTATTTTCCTAAGGACAACTTTCGCTAGGCTGAAATTGGGTCTGAAAAGAATTACCGAGTTTATTTGTAAAATAGAACATTAAATAATAATATATTATAAATATCTCAAATAATATAACCCTAAACCCTAATCCAAATGTACAACCGCCGCACAAAAAAATCCATGGCCCTGGTGTTACCAATTTTAATCCTAAATCGTTTCAAAACCACGAAGAATTATATCATCATTCTAAAGAGAATATTGCTCAGTTAGGTGAGATCTTTAATCTCAACGGTCATGATCTGAAATGATCGCGTGAGGTGGCCGGAATCCATCTCGAAAGTGGCGTCGTTCTTGACCAATTATCGATACCTACAGAGGGCCGAGCTCCACCCGACTTCCGGCGTGGGTGGGGGTTGGCACAAGCTTCGCTGTGGCTGAACTGGATCGGCGTCGGAGTTCTCGGTATGCGTGCGGCGGTGGAAGAACATGTCGAAGTATGGGTTTGTGCATGCTCCAGTTAATACAACGAAGAAGAAAGAGGGATTAACAAAAGAGATTTGTTTAAGGTTTAATTAGTTATTTAATAAATTAGTTAATGACCAATGTGATTGTCAAAAGTTTAAACAATCATATCTCATTCGTATTTTCTCAGAATTCGACAAAACTGAATGCATTGGAATCACAACGAAGAGATCTACAGAATGGGACAAACTAGATCTAAAACGGAGCACTTTGAAAATTCAGATAAAAAGCAAAGTGAGATTTCTATTTTTATAATTAATTAAAATTTAATTATTGTCTCGTTATTTAAATCGATGTATGTATGAAATGGAATCAGATCTGTGATGACATTGAAAAGTATTATTTGTCGTTCGTGTTGATTGCAATGTTCATGTTGTTAGACCCCCGATCTAGAGTTAAAATTCTTTCTCTTATCTGAATCTCTAGTTTATGGTTAGATTTAGATCTGAAATAAAATCATATTTTTACTTTAGATCTATAAATATTGATACAGATTATAAAGTTCTTCTATTTTGATTCATGAACATGGAATTGTTCCTCTTTTATGTAGATCTGTGTCCTTTTATTTAGATCCATGAACCCTGATTTATTTTTATAATAAAGATTTCATTTTTATTTAGACTCACTAGTATTGATTTGTTATATTATCATTTTTATTTAATACATGAACATCAAGATAAGATTTACAATAAAAAAAAAATCATTTTTATTGTTCACGTGAACATGAGTTTTTATCAAATTTAGATTTGGAATAAAAATCTCATTTTCATAACTCGCATGAAACATGGATTTTTATCAAAATTTGGATTTGCAATGAAAATTCATTTTCATTGTTTGCAATAAAAATTTCATTTTTTATTGGTTACATAAAACATAATTTTTCTTTGAATTGTTTCAACTAAAAGCACACATTTTTAGTGTCGAATTGTTTCAACTAAAAAGATCATATTTTTAGTGTTTAATTATTTCAAATGAAAAGAACATAGTTTTAAAAGTTACATTTATTGTCAATTTAGATGTAACAAAATAGTAGAAATAAAAGATTCATTTTTATTGTCATTTTAATTGCAATAAAAAGAGTAGAATTTAAAGTGACATTTTTATTGACATTTTAGTAGTAATAAAAAGAATAGATTTAAATGTCACATTTTTTTTTCATTTTAGATGCAATAAAAAGAATAGAATTAAAAGTTACATTTTTATTGTCATTTTAGATGCAATAAAAATAGTAGATTTAAAAAGATTCATTTTTGTCAATATAGTTTAGTTTAACGGAAATATTCATTTTTGTCAATATAAATTAGTTTAACAAAAATATCCATTTTTGCCAATATAGTTTAGTTGAATAAAAACATTCATTTTTGTCAATTAGTATAGTTGAAATAAAAACATTCATTTTCGTCAAATTAGTTAGTAGAAACAAAATACTCACTTTTATCAAACATATTAGTTGAAATAAAAACAGACATTATTGTTAAAACAAATTAGTTAAAACAAAATACTCATTTTTGTCGAAACACATTAGTTAAAACAATATATCCATTTTGTCAAATTATCATAGTTAAAAATTAATTTGTCACTTTTGTCAAATTATCATAGTTAAAAATCAATTTGTCACTTTTGTCAAATTATAAAGGTTGAAATCAAATTTGTCGCTTTTGTCAAATTATAAAGGTTGAAATCAAATTTGTCGTTTTTGTCAAATTATAATAGTTGAAACCAGTTTTGTTACTTTTGTCAAATTGTAATAGTTGAAACAAAATTGGCATTTTTGTCAAAATATAATGGTTAGAACAAAAATTACATTTTTGTAAATTGGAATTGAGTTAGAATAAAATTTACATTTTTGATAAATAGATTTATGTTAAAACAATAATATCATTTTTGTTAAATAGAAATTGTAAACAAATAAAATTATCATTTTTATTTTTTAAGTTAAACAGAAAAATGAAAACAAATAAATTATTCTTTTATTTGCCACTAGAATACATAGGAAAATTTATGTAACACAATATGTCATGTATGTTAGAAAACATATTTTGTAAACAAAACAAATATATCACTTTTATTTGTTTTGTTGAATTAGAATTGTCGACAAAACAAATATATCATTTTTATTTGTTTTGTTGAATTAGAATTGTCGACAAAACAACACATCACTTTTATTTGTTTTGTTGAACATTTTTGGCCAAATAGATTAGTTGAACCAAAATATTCATTTTTGTCAAATTATAATAGTTGAAACAAAAATTACATTTTGTCAAATTATAATGGTTAAAAACAAAAATTACATTTCTGTTAATTAGATTTGAAATAAAACAAAAATCATATTTTTGTTAAATCATAGAGTTAAAACACAAATAGCATCTTGTTAAATAGGTTTGTGTCAAAACACAAATAGCATTTTTGTTAAATAGATTTGTGCCAAAATACAAATAGCATTTTTGGTAGATAGATTTGTGTTACAACAAAAATATTCATTTTGTTAAATTAGAATTGTTAACAATATGAAATATCACTAGCATTCATTTTGTTAAATTAGAGTTGTTAACAAAATGAAGTCGTCACTTTTATTCATTTTGTTGAAATGCAATTTTTAGATAAAAATGAAATTGTCATTTTATTTCATTTTGGTAAACTAGAATTGTTAACAAAATGAAGTCATCACTTTTATTCATTTTGTGAAAATTAGAATTGTTAACAATATGAAATATCACCTTTATACAATTTGTTAAAAATAGACTTGTTAACAAAACGAAGTGTCAATTTTATTCATCTTATCAAAATAGAATTGTTAACAATATGTAGTTGTCATTTTGTTAACGTGTAATTGTAGATTGAGTTAAGAATCAATTTTGATCATTTTGCTGAAATAGGATATTCAACAAAATGAATGAATCATTTTCTAATCATTTTGTTGAATTAGAATTGTCAACAAAAGTGAATGTATCACTTTTTATGCATTTTGTTGAAATAAAATTTGTATGCAAATTATAGAAACATTTTTATTATCAATATACACATTAGAATTTGTGTATCTATTAAAGAGACATTTCTATTGCAAGTAACACATTAGAATTTGTGTATATATTAAAGTGACATTTCTATTGACAATATACACATTAGAATTTGTGTAGTATTAAAGAGGCATTTCTATTGCAAATGTACACGTTTGAATCTGTGTATAAATTAAAAAGACAACTTTATTGTCATAATATATATTATAGTTTGTATGTAAATTTAAAATAAACATTTTTATGGGTGTCGTGTCACACATTGAAACTATATACAAATAAAAATATTTTTTTTATTTGTTAAGGTATAAAATAGAAATTGCATACAAATAATGAAAATAAAAATTATCTTTTTATTTGTCATTATCAAAGATGTCATGTAAATGAAATACATATTTATTTGACATTATGGACATGTAGATGTGATATGCCAATAAAACATTCTTTTATTTGGCGTGTTAAATACATTAGAGGAATCGTCGAATAATTTATATTTATATATAAATATAAATTAAAATTAAACGAATCGCGCATGGTAGTTCACGTTTTGAAATCGTAACTTTAAGCGATTATACCGAAAGATCCGACTGTCTGACTTTTCCAAAACTGGAACCGTTAGGACCGCTTTGGGTAGATCTTTCCAACGATATAAAATTCGTTAAATCTAACAGTTAGATTTCGAGAAATGTGTAAATCAAATTTAGATAAAAACAACGCTAGGGCCGCTTATTGACCCGAAGCGTCGTTAAATTAAATTGGGCTATTTTTATATAAATAAAGATAGTGATAAATCGTTATAAAATAATATTAATGATATGAAATGGTTTTAAATTATAATTATGCGAGAATTATTTGAAAAGACCGAGTTCAATCTCACTTCAAATAATTATATGACGATTTAAAGTCGAAGACATTGAAGACGGTGATTGAAGACCGACGATCTTCACATCGAATGGATGACTACTGAGGCCCTGGGCTGATTTTCTCCCAGGAAAGGGTTAAAGTAGTAGTTGTCCGGACGTACTTGTTGATTGTCCGGATAAGCGAGCACTTCTCTTCCGTATTGGACATACGGGACGAGGAATAAGGTGTCTCCGGTTTCGTTCAGACCCAGAACGGACTTGTAAATGGATGTGTGTCTGACATTGGATTTCATTCCATGTAAATTAAATTGATTTCTATTTAATATATATCTGTGGTGGTGGAGAATTTATTCTCTTGCTTAAAACCTTTCTTTGAGACGCACGAGCTCAGAGGTTATATATTGGTAGTTATCAATCACATGGCGTGAATTGTCAATGTGGCATGCCAAGATGCAAATGATCAAGGCTTCTGTTGTAAAGCAGGGCCTTGTGGTTGATGATCAAAGCATAGCTTATTTCGGCATAGCTTTGTGTATAGCGTTACTTCGCGAGCCTCATGTTGAGTCAAGGAATTTTGATATATGTCAAAGTAATGAGCGATGATCAACAAAAAGGCGATGTTCATTGATAAGGAGCTTCATGTGGTATTAGTCTTTAGAAATTGATTATTTGGTATGATAATAGTGTTCATTATTGTTAAAATCTATCCTCAAATAATCAATGTTTATATATATACACTTATGTATATATATGCACATAAATTGTGCAAACTGGGCTATACCGGTCGACCGCCCAAAACGGACCGGTCGACCGTTTTTACCCAGTTTGGACAATGAACGTGCACACATATACATATAACGTATATATATTTAAATTCCTGTCTACTGGTCCTTTTTGACCCGTCGACCGTTTTTAAACAGAAGCAACTATTTGAATAGTCACTTCCATTCCTCCATGGGTTGCTTCTTCTTCCTTTCTTCAATAATCATATCTATTGATTATAACTCTTTACCAAAGGTTACAGCTAATTTCTCCTATATAAACACTTTGAAATCATCAATTCTAATCACCAATTCTTTCTATCTATTATCTATATTGTTGATTTCATTCTTGAACTCTCAAGCACTCAAACGCTCATATTCTTTACAATATCGTTCTCGAATCCTAGAATTTATGTATTATTCTTTTGATTCAAACACGATATCATCTTCCAAATCTTCCAAACACAAATTCTATTTGAGGATAAGATTATAGGAAGGTTGTAAAATAATTGACAAATTCGTGTTATTGAGAACAGACATTGTCAAATTACAAGTCTACTCGTCTTGTTTGAAGTCCTCCGTGTTGTTAGAGGCAAGTATTGAAGTCCTCCGTGTTGTAAGAGGCAAGTTGTGAAGTCCTCGTGTTGATAGAGGCGTGAAATCCCATTCGGCTGCTCGGGTGTTGTGAACCTGTTTCATCCAGGTTAAGTGAGGTTGTTGATTAGTGAAATTCCAGGTAGAAGTCTAGGACTGGACTTAGGATGGTGCTCTGAACTAGTATAAAAATCTCTGGTGTGATTTTTCCTTTACTGCATTTACTCATCAGTGATATCTTATTCTACTTTATATTTATTTGCATAACTATTGTATTAGACAAGTAGTTGTGTGTTATTCCATATTACACAATCCGAGTGTACTATATTATACTGGCAAGTACACGCACACATTTTCATTTGGTATCAGATCACGGTCATCTTATAACCGTAACACAGTTATTTGATATATTCTTGTAATATGGCAAATAACCCATGTTCTAGCACTCAAAATACCACCTACACGGAAGGTTAATCAACACAAAGACCTCCATTCTTCAATGGCCTTAATTATAGCTATTGGGCAACACGTATGTCATTTTACATGTAGTCAAATAGCTATAATGCCTGGAATGCTACACAAAAAGAAATAGTGAATCCAACAACTAATTATTCAAAATGGACACCGGCTGAAAAAACAGCAGCAGCTGTAAATGCAAAAGCAATAAATATGTTGTTTTGTGCATTAGACCAAAATGAATATAACCGTGTTAGTATCTGTACCACTGCATATCAAATTTGGAAAACGCTAAAATCACACATGAAGGTACTAACAAAGTTAAACAAGCCAAAATATCCATGCTTAAAAGTCAGTTTCAAAATTTCAAAATGAAACCGAATGAAACAATCAATGACATGTATTCACGGTTTCAAACTATTCACCATGCACTTATTGGTTTAGGACAAAAATATTCAGATTTTGATGTTGTCTCGACAGTCCTACATTCTCTGACTAGTGAATGGAAAGGAGCGATTGAAGAAGCTAACGACCTTTCTGTAATGAAGCCAGATGAATTGATAGGAAATCTAATGTCCTATGAAGCAAATTTGCAGGCTAGAAAGGAACAGAAAGAAGAAAAGAAAATTATAGCATTTCATGGCGGAAAAGATGAAGATGAATCAGAATCTGAAGATGAAGACTTAGCTTTTATGGCAAAAGGTTTCAAAAAATTCCTGAAACAACGAAAAGCTAGTCGATATAACAAAAGGAAATCTAGTTCAAATAAACCTTTATCATCAGTTATAGAATGTTTTAACTGCCATAAAAAGGGGCACATGCACAAAGATTGTCCGGAATAAAAGAAGAAGTCAGAAAGTGAAAATTTCAAATACAAGAAGGATAAATCAAAGAAAAGAGCTTTCTCAGTCACATGGGATGATTCATACTCGTCTTCATCAGAAAGTGAAAATAATTCATAAGATGAACAAGCAAATGTTTGTTTCATGGCTACAGAAGATGAGGTACAAATTCCTACATTTGATGAAGTTCTTGATATTAATGCTGATTTGATAGTTAAATTTAAAAATATGAAACGTCAATGGAAAGAAGCCAAAGCAGATTTAAGTAGAGCAGAGTTTGAACGAGATATGTTAAAGGATGAAAAGAAAATATTAGAAGAAGAACTTGAAAAAGTTCAAGAATCATCATCTAATATTGATTCTCAATTATCTCTTTTGAGTCAAGAAATTGAAACTCAAAAAGAGAAAAATGATGCTCTCACTACTGAAAATCACGAGCTTAAGGCAAAAGTCAAAATTCTGGACCTAGAAAAAGCTAGTTTACAAACTAAGTTAGATAATATTACTCAAAATGTTTCTAACTTCAATAAAGGTCGAGAAAATTTAACAAAGATCATTGAAAGTTCACAATCTGCTTCAAATAAACATGGTTTGGGATATAAGAAACAAGAAACCCAGAAACATATTGGTTTCAAAAGGAAAAATGAAAAACAAAATAAAGCTAAGAAAAATCTTAGTTTGTTATATTCCAAACCAAAACCAGTTGTGAAGTTTCAAAAGAAAAATATCAAAACTATCAAGATATAGGTTCCTAAAACTAATAATTTGATTAGGAACAAATATATTCAACATTTTATGAATACTGTGCATTATAATTCTAATTATGTATATAAAGGGGATACCAGACCCGTATGGGTTTGGACTCCTAAGACCTAACTCCTAGGACCCTATAAAAAGGTGGGTACCATAGACTTAATATTATTTTTTGCAGGTCCCACTTAACAAAAGAGGAAAGTGGATATTGGATAGTGGTTGCTCGAAGCATATGACTGGAGACAAGAGCTTATTGATAAATATTACTTACTCAGATGGTGGCTCCGTCACTTTTGGAGATAATTCAAAAGGCTATATCATCGGCAAAGGCGATGTGAGCAATCGCGGAATAACAGTTATTATACAGGCATAAATTCAGGGGGAGATTATATACAGGGGGAGATTCAGAGATATATTGTCATCAATCAAAAAGGGGGAGAATGTTGAGTCAAAGAATTTTGATTTATGTCAAAGTAATGCATGATGATCAACAAAAAGGCGACGTTCATTGAAAAGGAGCTTCATATGCTATTAGTCTTTAGAAATTGATTATTTGGTATGATAATAGTGTTCATTATTGTTAAAATCTATCCTCAAATAATCAATGTTTATATATATACACTTATGTATATGTATGCACATAAATTGTGCAAACTGGGCTATACCAGTCGACCGTTTTTACCCAGTTTGCACAATGAATGTGCACACATATACATATAACGTATATATATTTAAATTCCTGTCTACTGGTCCTTTTTGACCTGTCGACCGTTTTTAAACAGAAGCAACTATTTGAATAGTCACTTCTATTCCTCCAAGGGTTGCTTCTCCTTCCTTTCTTCAATAATCATATCTATTGATTGTAACTCTTTATCAAAGGTTACAACTAATTTCTCCTATATAAACACTTTGAAATCATCAATTCTAATCACCAATTCTTTCTATCTATTCTCTATGTTGTTGATTTCATTTTTGAACTCTTAAGCACTCAAACGCTCATATTCTTCACAATATCGTTCTTGAATCCTAGAATTTATATATTATTCTTTTGATTCAAACACGATATCATCTTCCAAATCTTCACAAACACAAATTCTATTTGAGGATAAGATTATAGGAAGGTTGTACAAGAATTGACAAATTCGTGTTATTGAGAACACACATTGTCAAATTAAAAGTCTACTCGTCTTGTTTGAAGTCCTCCATGTTGTTAGAGGCAAGTATTGAAGTCCTCCATGTTGTAAGAGGCAAGTTGTGAAGTCCTCGTGGTAATAGAGGCGTGAAATCCCGTTCGGCTGCTCGGGTGTTGTGAACCTGTTTCCTTGGGGTTAAGTGAGGTTGTTGATTAGTGAAATTCCAGATAGAAGTCTGGGACGTAGGACGGTGCTCCGAACCAGTATAAAAATCTCTGGTGTGATTTTTCCTTTACTGCATTTACTCATCTATGATATCTTATTCTACTTTATATTTATTTGCATAACTATTGTATTAGACAAGTAGTTGTGTGTTATTCCATATTACACGATCCGAGTGTACTATATTATACTTGGCAAGTACACGCACACATTTTCACCTCACACCCCGGTATGAGTCTAAAAAGAAGAAAGGGAACGCAGGGAGTGCACACGTTTCTTTCTAGCTAGAACTGGTGTCAGCGTTTACAAGCCCTGACAATTTTTACTTATGTGGATGATGGATTACGAGGCCTCGGTTATTTGGTCGATTGTGACCATTTTATAGGTTCAATAGGACCGGGAAGCGTGTGTTCATGCATAACCAATCCACTAAAGTATTTGTGGACCGTCCCTACAGGATCCAAGGGTTCGCCAGCGTCCGAATCCTGAGACATTGCTAGAGTGTCTCCAATCGGTAAGGAGATCGTTCCAAGCCTTGACTCATGATGGAAAATCCAACTTCCAATACGACACCATGCGGTTTTGATGGTAGAACTAGTATGGCGACGTAGTATATGGTAGTTATGCCGTCTATGATTGATACATTATGATCGAAATGTTTTTGAAACATATATACACTAATAATAATATCAAATCCGTTTTATCGTATCAAGCATTTTTGTAACACCCCACATCCTTTAGTGTCACTCACAAAGGGAATGCACTAAGTTCTGTGGAGCATTTAGGGTAAAAGATGCAGATAAATTACAAGACAGACAAAATTAAAACAGCGGAAAATAAAACTTTACTTTATTGATAAAATAGTTTGTACAACAATTGTTTTCCAATATCAGAGTATCATCTGTCTTACAAAATAAAGAAGCATAAAATAACATTTATATTCCCCAATGTAGCATAAGCCAGCCATAGCAGCAGAAAAAGAGAGTCCAAAGCACTTTGTCAAAGAATCCTCGAGCTTGGGAAGAGTGACGGTCCAATCTAACCTGAGCTATACTATTCCCTCCTTAACTACCGGGGGGGGGGGGGGGACGGAAGAAAAGAAGACGAAAGAAAACTGGGTCAGACATAAAGTCTGGTAAGTTCAGTTACTTCTAGCATGTGAACAAGGAAAAACAAAACGACATGAATTAACTGAATACAAGACAATACCATGATGATAGGGCCAACAAGATAGGATAAGATTAACACAAGATATGCTAAGACAAGATAAACTGGATATGCTTTAATACTTTCTCCGCTTCGCTATTAACCTGTTATTATGGTTTCTATGTCTCTGCACCACCTATCTAGTGTCCCAACTAGTAATCTGTCTAAAATGATAACGCGATCCCAATCCCAGTAATTGTGGTTGCCTTTAGGCGTACATTTATTATTTATTACCTAGATCTAATCTAGGGTTTTATATCAAAGTGCTTCCTAGATTCCACTCGGGTTTACGCGGCTTATCTAATGTTTCATAGATTCTGGGTTTATGCCACCTAGGTCCAACTAGGGATTACGCTACCTGTCGAACGATGCCCCTAGTCTAGGACGCACTACCTAGAGTGGTATATGTTCCTAGACTTTCCCCACGTATGTGTCGCGAATCGTTTATCGCTGTCTAGATGCACATGTCCTGAAATGTGCGACCCGAGTCCCGTGGCAGGGCTATTCTAGAAACACGGAACTCGGTCGGGAGCTTTCAGATATCTGCCGATGCAGATGCTAAGGTCTGTTTTTCCAGTGGCTATGGTCCCACCTGACCCCTCCCTCAACTAATGAAAGGCCACCCTTGAAAAATTGAGAACTATACGCAGGCCCCCTATGCCCCACTGTCTTATGGCCATCCTCACCCATAACTAGATAGCAAGTATATGGTCTTTTGGAGTTCTCCGCCTTTTCCGCTTTACGTATCTCGACTGACTCAAGATGGTAGGTAGACGATGAGTTGCTATCACAGGGCTACTGGTCTCACCGAATCACGCTGGTCCACCCTAGTCTTTAGGTTGCCTTAAATTGCAACCAAGACATACCCTTGGTTCTCCTAACGCAGACCTTAACCTCTGTGAGCCCAGGAGGATCATTTGCAGCCTCACAGAGGGATACCAAGAGTACCCTCACGTCCCTCGAAGCCTTGGGCTTCGTAACCCAATTCGTTGGAGCCTTCTTTAAGATCAGATGGACGTTCGCTCCTCCTCGTGTTATACTAAGAATTACTACTTAGTTTTCCTAACTAAGGTTTACCATTTAGTTTCCTGAATCATCGTTATCTTAACTAAGGTTTACCACTTAGTACTTTTAACTAAGGTTTACTACTTAGTTCTCTTTCTCGTCAAGTTGGATTCGTTAAGTGTCATTAGTCGATACAAGTAACTTAACCTATTCATTTGTCATGTTAAACTGGTTAAGTGTTACCAGTAATTCACGTTGACTTAACCCTACCAGCATCAAGTTATATTGGTTAAGTATTTACTTAACCCTACCCATTCATCTTGTATTGGTTAAGTGTTCCTTTTTAACTTAACCTTGCCTATTTGTTTTAACTAACATGTTATAACGGTTAAGTGTTCCCTTAGTTAACTTAACCCTAACATTGGTTTGATTAACATGTTCTAATGGTTAAGTATTGTCCCTTTATGTTTTTAACTTAACCCTATTCATTTATCACACTCTGATGGTTAAGTGTTCAAGCTTACTTAACCCTATGATCTAGTCCAGCTAACATATTAAATTGGCTAAGTGTATTAAATTTACTTAACCCCAACCTCTAGTCTAGTTAGCATGTTAAATTGGCTAAGTGTATTAACTTTACTTATCCCCAACCTCTAGTCTAGTTAACATGTTAAATTGGCTAAGTGTATTGAATTTACTTAACCCCCACTTTCTAGTCTGGTTAACATATTAAATTGGCTAAGTGTTTTTCTTAGTTACTTAACTCCTACAAATCTTGTCTTGTTACCATGTTAAGTTGGTTAAGTGTTCTAGTTAACTTAACCCTATCGTTCTAACTTAACTGTGTTAAGTTGGTTAAGTGTTCTTATGGACTTAACCCTCCCATTCTGGCTTAACTATGTTAAGTTGGTTAAGTGTTCTTATGGACTTAACCCTCCCATTCTAGCTTAACTTTAATTGTCTTATTAAAGCACCAGCCACTCACATTAGACAGGTATTGTTGTGGCTGCCGGTATGCCGGTTGGTTCCGGGCAGTCTTACGCCACAACTCAGTCTAACCTCGGGCATTTATCGGGCTCAATGCCTTAACCTCCCACATTGGATAGGTATTGTTGTGATCACTGGACAGCCGAGCGGGTCCGGGCAGGTTTACATCACAACTCAATCCAACCTCGGGTTAAGCATGTTCGTATTGTCTAAATTTACTTTTCTCATTTAGGATAAATTCTATAAGTAAATTTTCCCTAATTTACTTATTCCATTATTACTCTTTTAATGTACATTGTCAACATTTATTATTATGGCCCATTTTCCCTATATATCATATTTATAGTTTTTGGTATGTAAATTATACCAAATTAAGTGTCACTAACCATGATTATTCTAAACATGACAATTACTCACAATTATGACTAAATTCAAAATTTGTGCTAATATACTTATTATGCCAAATTAACTTTAATTGACCCAATTCTGATTTAACATCCTAATTTACAGTTTATGGCAAGACTAGAATTATTATTCTAGTTTACCGTTTACGCCTAAAACTTAGCTTACTTGTCAATACTAAATTTAATATGTCAAATTACATATTCCATAATTCATGTCAAATTTTCAAATTTGCGTTCTAATAAACATGCCATAATACATGCTCTAAATTATGTCAATCATAATTATGTTAATGTTCCACATTATGCCAATTTCCAAGTTTACAACCATGTTTAAGTCAAATTTATGATTTGCCCAAATCGTATTCCCATCGTTCGTGTAATCGTGATTTCATCCTAGATTATAGATAAATCTAGATTCGTGGATAAAAAGGGAATGAACCAAAATGCCATGAAAAGATAGACATAATGACTGGCAGAAGATGATAATTCACTAATCACAGATCTAACAAATTACACTGAATAAATTGATTAAAGCATCGAAGGCCTATAGATCTGATAATATTATGACATAAAAAGGGTTGAACAAATAACATAGGTTCGAGTATATGGGTAGATCTAACTTAATAGATAAATTCCCATAATCAAGATCCAAGGATAATTAAGAACAAACTGAATTGATAATCAAGTTTAGATCCAATCTCACAGTCATAATCCTAGGCAATAATATCACGTTCATGAATCATAGGTAATTATCCACTATTGTCCTTGTCATAGTCATAGGCATTGGTTTATGCTCCTAGTCAAAGGCTTATGTTCATAGTCAAAGGCTTATGTTCATAGTCAAAGGCTTATGGTTTCAAAGGCCACAGTTCCATAGTCATAATCTTAAGCATTGGCAATTTAGTCACAATGTGTTCTAGGCCATAATCAAGAATCAGATCCAAAGTCATAAACAAGCACAGATTCAATGAAATGATAAGGCATATTTCTTATATTCTTTTAATTTCATGTCACAAATAGAAAAGGCGTTCAAATCTAAAAAGTAACCGACTTACATTGATTGGATCTAGAAAAGAATAGAAAGATAGCGTTGCTTGAAGCCGTTGAATCTTTACTTGAATCCTAACTTGTTTTGAATCTTCTCTTAAAAGACTTGAGCAGGATATCCTCGTCTTGATTTATATTTTATTTGAATCTATTTATTTAGATTTAGAGGAAGAAGAAGAAGCCATGTCCATCAATAATTTGTGCAGCATAAGGTTAGAGAAGAATGGTGCAAAGAGAAGGAGACTAGGGGGCTGTTTATATAGGATTGCAAGTTAATTTGAGCCGTCGATGAAGCCAAGGTTAATCAAAGCCATCCGTTCTAAAGAGAAGCCAATTGTGTTCACAATTACTTTCTTAATGTACATTATTAACATTTATTATTAAATTTGTATGCACATTAGATACATCCCCCCTTTACACATTTATTATTAAATTTGTATGCACATTAGATACATCTCCCCTTTACACATTTATTATTAAATTTGTATGCACATTAGATACATCTCCCCTTTACACATTTATTATTAAATAGTAACTTTAGTGTTAACATAAATACGGGGTGTTACAATTTTTGACCATTATAAGGTAAAACTCTATCCTCCGGTTTGCGTTGCATTGTGTGATGGGACTTGAGTCTTACAATGGTTTCATTTTTCTAAAAAGCATTGTGTTGTTTAACGATTTACTTTATTTAAATTATGCACTGGCAATCCAATGGAGTAAACCCGTTCCGCGTTAGCGGTATTGTCCTGTGATTAGCCTTATTATTAGTTAAGTTAAGTAAAGATTTCTCATACCAGTCCCATGACTGACCCGTAGTTTGTTTCACTTTGCAAACTCGGGTGCCCTCTTTTCCACACGGCCAATCGAGTAGCTTACTTTGCAGATATATTGAGCAGGATTCTGGATCGAAGCTTAAAGCCGTGTCCAGAGCATTGATAGACTTCCGCTGTATCAGATTTTTGATTCCGTTGCACTGTAACACCACACCTCCGCCAGGGTGGCTCTTGCAAGCAACTCCGACTTTGGTGGGGCGTTTTAAAACAAGGTAAACATGCATAATGATATATCAAGGCAGAACAAGAATATATGTATGTAATCAGAGTAAATAACATAGATAAAAACAGCGGAAGATTTTTAAACCATTTCAAATCAAGTCTTAGTACAACCCTTATGTCAATTTTCCAAATAAAATAAGTCTAGTACATAAACAACATCATCTGAAAACTGAAAAGAAAAACATAAGTAGCTATCCCCAAAGCAGAAAAACCATAGCGAGCTCAAGTCCAAAGCATACATGAGCTATCCAAGAAAGCAGGTAAGATCCAGCTAAGCTCCTATATTCCCTCCCTGAGAACCTGGGGGGGAAACGGAAGAAAAGAGGCGAAAGGAAACAGGTCAGTCAAAAAGACTGAGTAAGCCCTACTACAATCAATGTAAACTGATAAAGTTAACTGACATGAGCAGCAAGTATGAACATAAGGATAACAACATGATGATTAACTATCAAGGTAGATAAAGGTGTCATCGCATAATCAAGATTAAGGTTTTGCACCACGGGTGTACTAGCAAACTAACATGACTTGGATATACAAGTATTGATCCCACGGCCCAAGCTTTGGCCCAATAACATGAAGTGACTCTCATAAGAGGTACAATAACATGAAGTGATCCCTAGGCCCAAGTTTGGCCCAATCATCATGAATGACCCAAACCAAGGTCCAACTAGCACGTTCTAGTCGATCGGCTCCCTATAAGCCTAACTCGTCAAGTGTTGGGGTCAATACGGCTCAAACATGAATGTAGTCGAACTGTGCCGGGTCCACCCGTCGGGTGTATCAAGCCCTAGGGTGTCAACCCCTGGACACCATAAACATAAGTGCACAGTCTCGGTCTACCGTACCCGTGCTTGTTTTCTCCGGCTACGGACTATGTGCACGACCAGAGTCCGCCCAGAACTACACCGGCGTACCACGGCCGTCGCTTTTTGGCCCCTTATCTCCAGTTCAGTAATCGTGCCCCCACCCTAGCCTAGTCCCTAGGGCCATGATGATACAAACTAGGGATTACTGAAGGAGCGGACCCCCATTGCTAGGATTTTTCTAGTGGGTTAAGTATGGTTTAACCCCTTCACTAATCATGGATTAACTTGGTTAAGTGTAACGATGAGTTCACGACTTAACTCCTATTAATCTCCCGAGCCCACATTGGTTAAGCATTAAATGGTCCATGACTTAACCCTAATCATGAGGCATTAATTAATTAATGCGCCTTAACCTCTCACATTAGACTTTGTTGTGGTTACTAGTTAAGCCGGGCGGGTCCGGGTAGCTTTACACCACAACTTAGTCTAACCTCGGGTCCAAGGTACAACATGACCAACTTCTCACATTGGGTCCTATTGTTTGTAGCCACTAGTTAAGCCGGGCGGTTCCGGGTAGAATTACGCTACAAACTCAACCTAACCTCGAGTTGGCCACACTTATGTTTTCTAAGTGTCATGTCCACTTTATTTTCAAACACAATTACAAGTTTGACAAATACTTGGGTAGACCTAACTTAATAGGTAAATTCCCAAGGGGTAGACCTAACTTAATAGGTAAATTCCCAATCTTATATTTTTATGTCTTTTAAGTTTACCCAACCCCAAACGCAATCCCATCGCTTACATATCGCAATAGCGTATAAAGGATAGAAAGAGGGAACTTGGCATAATCATGACATAAAAATGTTAAAGCCACAAGTTCAACATGGTGGCATATGAAACGTTCATGTGTTCACACACTTGCATATTACATTTTTAGGCCCAAAAAAACGTGCACAACATGATAACATGAACCATATGACCATCCCAAACTCGCATAACATACTTGCATAAACAAACTTGCATAACATATGTCAACTTGCATATCATACTTGCATAAATAAACTTGCATAACATATGTCAACTTACATATCATACTTGCATAAATAAACTTGCATAACATATGTCAACTTACATATCATACTTGCATAAATAAACTTGCATAACATATGTCAACTTGCAAACCAAACTTGCATAACAAAACTTGCATAACATATGATAACTTGCAAACCAAACTTGCATAACAAAACTTGCATAACATATGATAACTTGCAAACCAAACTTGCATAACATGCATTTAACTTTAGAGTCTAAGTATGAAAGGAATAGGGCTTACAATGCTTATGCGAACTCAAATGAGTATAGCAAATGTAATTAAACCCTTATGCAACCAAAAACCCCAAAAATGCAAGCAAACTTGATCAAAACTCTTCTTTTATGATGCCAATAGAGAAACAAGACTTTAATGCAAGCTAAAGAGGATCATACAAGCCTAAATACACTTGTATGCATGGAAATCTCTTAGGAATTTGATTTAGGAATTGTATGAAGAGAGTGGAGGCCATGAGAGGTTTGATTTTGACATAGTTTAGTTGCTATAATGAATAATGAGTGATTTAGGGTAGGTTAGGGTCTTATTTATAGAAGATTAGAGTGTTTTTAGCCCTAGGATTAACCCTAGATTCAATTAGGTCCATCAGATCCCGGAACTCTCTAGAAACAAGCCACAAGACCCAACCCTAATCAGAAATGGTGCACCAGGCTAAACAGCCGAGCACCCCCTGTCGACAGGGCTGTCGACACCCTAGGGACCCTGTCGACAGGCCTGTCGACATGCGGGTCCTGGCGGGATTTTTCCCGCCTTGGCCCAGCTGGCCCAATTCTTTGAATTTGAATCTGATTTTAAACCTTGAATTTTCTGAAAACTTTGACGGGCCATATCTGGGCCATACGGACTCCGTTTTTCGAAAACTCGGACTCTATTTCGCGTATTTTTCCGAGACGAACGCAATGGCATAGCCCGTTTCCCTTGATTCAGATTTTAGAATTTAATTCTGCCTCGATTTATGCTATAACAGGTTATTGAAAATACGGGTTGTTACATTCTCCCCTCCTTAAAGGATTTCGTCCCCGAAATCTTCAAGTTAGGAAGAACGTATCCTACCATCCAATCATCCATCTACTCAAAGCATCATCCACGAGCAATCATTGTCCTTACAAGATTCTAAATGCTGTATGAACATATGCAAAAGTGTGTGTATATGTACTTATCTAATGCAAAGATCAATGCAAAATATGTTAGTGAAATGTATCCATATGTATGCAATTCCTAACATAATGTATAATATCTATATGTGTGCACATAACATACACCCATATGCAACATCCATGTGATAACACACAATTTTCATCCATGAATAAGCATAAACACTCATGCATATGCAATATGAGGAGTGTGCGAGCCGATCTAGTGCCTAATTGTGTATAATGCATCCACGAGCAACCACTTGCAAACACTTGCAACCACTTGCAACCATCAAACATAACATGTCTCAAACACATGTTTCATCCAAAGGATTCTACCTAAGGTTCTCATGACAAGATCAACATGATAAACTAGATTATCATGGATAACAAAAGATATGCTAAAGAGATCGGGAAGATAAGCAGGATATACTCCTCTTTCGGATTACAAGAAATCCTTTCCTAACCTACTCCATATCCTATAAAAACCCAAAAGGTTTAGCCAACCTAACGGACCCCCTTGACCTGTATTATTAACCAATAAGCCATACCTCCCGACAGAAGTAGGACCGAAAATGGGACCGAGAGGATATACATAACAAGATAATATGCGAGTAAGTTCCACAGGAAAACAAGGATCAAGGATATACTCTTAGAAAGAGACATGATGCGCGTATCTAGCCTTTAGCCTTTTAAGTCACATTTCCTTGAGCTTAACCCCACTTTTGCTTTGACCGTCTTTTACTTCATGATTTCTTAGCTTCTTAACTCTTATATCCAAATATGAGTTAGAGCCCATTTCCTTGTCGTCTATAATATATCTAGCGAGGTAACTTAACATCTCGCCTCGAATCATCTGGTCCATGTTCTTGACTAACTGCGGGTCTTCTTCCTGTGAAACCCCCTTCTTGATCCATAAGAGTAAGTTTAAGCTCGGGGAATGCTAACTAACTAGCCAAACGGAGAAAGCTTCTTACTTCAATTGCCCTCCTCAGAGTTTTCTGGTCTTAAACCACAACCACTTTAGCGGAATCCACTGCTAAGCCTTACTTAGGAACTATGTGCCCAAGAAGTCCAACTTCTTTCCTCCAAAGTGACATTTGGAGAACTTGGCTTTCAACTGGTGGCTCTAAGCGTATCCATCACCTCCTTGAGATGTCTAGCATGCTCTTCCTCGTTCTTTTAAGGAGATCAAAATATCGTCTACGACGACCACGACAAACTTGTTCAAGGACTCCCTAAACACCCTACCCATCAAGTTCACGTAATATGCGGGTGCATTAGTCAAACCAAATAGCATGACTAGCCATCCTAAAAATTCATCTAGAGTCCTAAACGCAGTCTTGTCAATTCCATCCTCAGCCATCCTAAGCTGATGGAATCCGGTAGCTAGATCAAAAGAAAACAGATGCTCCTACAAGCTGATCAAACAAATCATCGATCCTTGGTAACGGTTGTCTATTCTTCTCACGATAATCAACACATAAGCGAATACTACTGGAGCACCCTACTCGAAAATGCTTCGTCTCAGGAAGTTCTTCTCAAGCAACTCCTTAACTTGCTTTCCTAACTCTCACCTCGTGAGGTCATGTGCCTAACCGGCCACGAAACTGGCTTGGTATTACCAACCAGATAATGCGGAAATCTATCCCACGCCTAGGGGTAACCCCTTTACTTCCCCCAAGATATCAGGATATTCTCGGACCACCCTCACAGATTGCAAACTATCGATAGACGAGTCGAGGGATTTCAAGATAACATAACATGACGGGACCCATAGGGTTACTAGAAATTTCTAGGGTATTACCGAGGCGGATCATGAGCCTCACAACCCTATGCACAAAAACCAAGAATGGCTCCAAAACAGGACAACCATTCCATGCCCAAAACCAACCCATATCCCCTGAAACCGAGAATATAACCACTGCACAAGAACTCTACACTCAGTATAGAGATCCTCAAATCCCCACATATCATAGACAAATGGGCGGAACCCCCAATAGGATTTGAGACACAAACGGGATCCTCTACCAAGCTAGTACTAAGGTGCAAACTATCAACAAGATCAGATGAGATAAAACTATGCGATGCACCAGAATCAAACAAAGTATGAACTGGAAAATCAGAAATATATACAAGACTTCCAACAGAAACACTACCTCGATCGGGAACCGGAGCGGTAGCGAGAGCATGAACCTGCCCTCCTGCGGGTCCAGCACGCTGAGTCTGACCCTGGCCTTGCCCCTGCTTCTTCGGGTAATCCTTGCTGAAATGTCCAGTCTTCCCACATAAAAAGCATTCACCGTTATTCCTTTTCCTCTTCTTACAATCCTTGACAAGATGCCCAACTGAACCGCAATAATGGCATTTCCCCTTGTTCTTGCCCTTGTTATTGTTGTTCCCCTTGTTGTTGCTTTGATTCCCCTGACTGCTTTGACCACCTTGATTGCCTTTACCCTGAGAATCAGTCTTCTTTGGCTGAGTATCACTCGACTTGACCTCTTTCTTTACATCACCCCGAAGTAAAGCCATATCGACCAAACTCTCGAAAGTAGCTCCATGCGGAATATGTGACATCGCCAAGCCCTGCAGCGGCTCATTCAACCCTCTAGCGAATCGAAGAGCCTTCTTCTCAGGAGTGTTTACCATATCTAAACCAAAACGGGCCAGCTGATTAAACCTGTTCACATACTCCTTGACCGTCATATCACCTTGCCTTAATGCAATGAACTTCTCCATCTGTAAATTCGCCTCAGCAGCAGATAAAAATTTGGCCACAAATCTAGTCCTCAAATCGGCCCAAGTCTCGACGGGCCTTGTCCCATTGGTGACCTCCCACCAATAGGCTGCTTCGTCCTTCAAAAGCCATACTGTCAATAAGATCTTCCTCTCATCATCAATCCTAAAGATAGCAAACAAGTCCTCCGTGTCTTTCAACCAATTCCTAGCTTCAACAAAAGATTCCGTGCCTAAGAAATTCTTGCCTTCCATCGCCTTGAAGTCTTTACAAACCTTTGTGAACTCAACCTGAGGATGCTGAGGGGGAGGAGGAGGAAGAGGAGCCTCAGCAACTGGAGGAGGAGGAACAGGAACCACCGGAGGAGGGACATTAGGGGGAGGATTCTCAACTACAGGAGGAGGAGTGGGAGTAGGGTTTGCGGGGCCAGCTGCCGCCCTAGCTTCTAGAAGTCTCCTATACCAGAGTGGTACGTTTACTCCATCCGGGATGGCAAGATTCTCAGCCATACTGAAACGAAAGATAAGCTAAGATTAGGTCAAGGGAACGAAGGATAACGCTAATGGCTTTTTGGGGAATAGCCTTTAGAATAAACTAGACTTTTCTTTGGAAAATACTTTATACTTGGTTTTGAAAATAGTTTTCAAAAAGTTTTCTAAAACCTTTTTGTTCCTTCTCGTAAACCTCACTCTGATACCAAATGTAACACCCCACCTCCGCCAGGGTGGCTCTTGCAAGCAACTCCGACTTTGGTGGGGCGTTTTAAAACAAGGTAAACATGCATAATGATATATCAAGGCAAAACAAGAACATATGTATGTAATCAGAGTAAATAACATAGATAAAAACAGCGGAAGATTTTTAAACCATTTCAAATCAAGTCTTAGTACAACCCTTATGTCAATTTTCCAAATAAAATAAGTCTAGTACATAAACAACATCATCTGAAAACTGAAAAGAAAAACATAAGTAGCTATCCCCAAAGCAGAAAAACCATAGCGAGCTCAAGTCCAAAGCATACATAAGCTATCCAAGAAAGCAGGTAAGATCCAGCTAAGCTCCTATATTCCCTCCCTGAGAACCTGGGGGGAAACGGAAGAAAAGAGGCGAAAGGAAACAGGTCAGTCAAAAAGACTGAGTAAGCCCTACTACAATCAATGTAAACTGATAAAGTTAACTGACATGAGCAGCAAGTATGAACATAAGGATAACAACATGATGATTAACTATCAAGGTAGATAAAGGTGTCATCGCATAATCAAGATTAAGGTTTTGCACCACGGGTGTACTAGCAAACTAACATGACTTGGATATACAAGTATTGATCCCACGGCCCAAGCTTTGGCCCAATAACATGAAGTGACTCTCATAAGAGGTCCAATAACATGAAGTGATCCTTAGGCCCAAGTTTGGCCCAATCATCATGAATGACCCAAACCAAGGTCCAACTAGCACGTTCTAGTCGATCGGCTCCCTATAAGCCTAACTCGTCAAGTGTTGGGGTCAATACGGCTCAAACATGAATGTAGTCGAACTGTGCCGGGTCCACCCGTCGGGTGTATCAAGCCCTAGGGTGTCAACCCCTGGACACCATAAACATGAGTGCACAGTCTCGGTCTACCGGTACCCGTGCTTGTTTTCTCCGGCTACGGACTATGTGCACGACCAGAGTCCGCCCAGAACTACACCGGCGTACCACGGCCGTCGCTTTTTGGCCCCTTATCTCCAGTTCAGTAATCGTGCCCCCACCCTAGCCTAGTCCCTAGGGCCATGATGATACAAACTAGGGATTACTGAAGGAGCGGACCCCCATTGCTAGGATTTTTCTAGTGGGTTAAGTATGGTTTAACCCCTTCACTAATCATGGATTAACTTGGTTAAGTGTAACGATGAGTTCACGACTTAACCCCTATTAATCTCCCGAGCCCACATTGGTTAAGCATTAAATGGTCCATGACTTAACCCTAATCATGAGGCATTAATTAATTAATGCGCCTTAACCTCTCACATTAGACTTTGTTGTGGTTACTAGTTAAGCCGGGCGGGTCCGGGTAGCTTTACACCACAACTTAGTCTAACCTCGGGTCCAAGGTACAACATGACCAACTTCTCACATTGGGTCCTATTGTTTGTAGCCACTAGTTAAGCCGGGCGGTTCCGGGTAGAATTACGCTACAAACTCAACCTAACCTCGAGTTGGCCACACTTATGTTTTCTAAGTGTCATGTCCACTTTATTTTCAAACACAATTACAAGTTTGACAAATACTTGGGTAGACCTAACTTAATAGGTAAATTCCCAAGGGGTAGACCTAACTTAATAGGTAAATTCCCAATCTTATATTTTTATGTCTTTTAAGTTTACCCAACCCCAAACGCAATCCCATCGCTTACATATCGCAATAGCGTATAAAGGATAGAAAGAGGGAACTTGGCATAATCATGACATAAAAATGTTAAAGCCACAAGTTCAACATGGTGGCATATGAAACGTTCATGTGTTCACACACTTGCATATTACATTTTTAGGCCCAAAAAAACGTGCACAACATGATAACATGAACCATATGACCATCCCAAACTCGCATAACATACTTGCATAAACAAACTTGCATAACATATGTCAACTTGCATATCATACTTGCATAAATAAACTTGCATAACATATGTCAACTTACATATCATACTTGCATAAATAAACTTGCATAACATATGTCAACTTACATATCATACTTGCATAAATAAACTTGCATAACATATGTCAACTTGCAAACCAAACTTGCATAACAAAACTTGCATAACATATGATAACTTGCAAACCAAACTTGCATAACAAAACTTGCATAACATATGATAACTTGCAAACCAAACTTGCATAACATGCATTTAACTTTAGAGTCTAAGTATGAAAGGAATAGGGCTTACAATGCTTATGCGAACTCAAATGAGTATAGCAAATGTAATTAAACCCTTATGCAACCAAAAACCCCAAAAATGCAAGCAAACTTGATCAAAACTCTTCTTTTATGATGCCAATAGAGAAACAAGACTTTAATGCAAGCTAAAGAGGATCATACAAGCCTAAATACACTTGTATGCATGGAAATCTCTTAGGAATTTGATTTAGGAATTGTATGAAGAGAGTGGAGGCCATGAGAGGTTTGATTTTGACATAGTTTAGTTGCTATAATGAATAATGAGTGATTTAGGGTAGGTTAGGGTCTTATTTATAGAAGATTAGAGTGTTTTTAGCCCTAGGATTAACCCTAGATTCAATTAGGTCCATCAGATTCCGGAACTCTCTAGAAACAAGCCACAAGACCCAACCCTAATCAGAAATGGTGCACCAGGCTAAACAGCCGAGCACCCCCTGTCGACAGGGCTGTCGACACCCTAGGGACCCTGTCGATAGGCCTGTCGACATGCGGGTCCTGGCGGGATTTTTCCCGCCTTGGCCCAGCTGGCCCAATTCTTTGAATTTGAATCTGATTTTAAACCTTGAATTTTCTGAAAACTTTGACGGGCCATATCTGGGCCATACGGACTCCGTTTTTCGAAAACTCGAACTCTATTTCGCGTATTTTTCCGAGACGAACGCAATGGCATAGCCCGTTTCCCTTGATTCAGATTTTAGAATTTAATTCTGCCTCGATTTATGCTATAACAGGTTATTGAAAATACGGGTTGTTACATGCACTGTATTAAATTCACTGCAAATCTATCTTTCGCTGTATTATATTCCATGTACTCTGGTATTCTGTACTCTGATGTACCATTATTGTAATGTTTATAAAAGTCTGTTGTTATTTGTTCTGATATGTTGTATTCCCAGAGTTAGCGTATTCGGGTTTTGAATGGTCTTGGTCGATTTTCCGATCGATTAGGTCTGGGCGAAATCCGAGTCGTTACAAACACCCTTGATTTCACGGCCACAAGGTTACCACCGATTCCAAACACCCTTGATCAAGTATATTCCCTCTTGATTTCCCGGCTACAAGGTTAACATCGTTTCCTTCCTTGATTTCACGGCTACAAGGGACTCACTGTTTCCAAAACTTTCCCAAATGATTACAACAGCCCTATAACTCTTCAATAACACTTCGATTAAAAGAGTAAAGAGTGAGAATAAAAGAAGTTTTACATGATTAGACTTGAAATCGGCAGAGTATATGTGTAGAAATCATAAAAATATGATATAATAATGGTGTAATGAAAGGAGATGAAGATGGAGAAGAAGAATGGTTAAAGAAATCGAATTCAACCCCTATTTATAAGATTGGAAAGGTTGCAATGCTTTTGGAATGTTACAAAAGGTGAAAAGACACATCCTTTCAAATTTATTTTTCTGATAGTTGTATGTTGACATACCCATGTATGTATGTCGACATATCCACCATACTGTAATGACCCGGGTTTTTGATGACTTTGATTATCGCCAAAAACTCAATGACGACTAACCAAACATCGAAAAATACCAGTCATTAATGAAAGAAATTAGAGGGTGAGAATAGATAAGATAGAAACTTATAATAGAAGAAGGAGAAGAACACAACATCAGAGTAACACGAACCTCACAGCGGAATGAATAACATATAATATATATAACATAACTTGAAATATACATCTGTACTTGAATATACATCATTATCAAAGTACAACACTTACAACACAGCGGAAATAACTATAGCTATATAATCCTGAAGCCTCCTGCTCCAAGCTCTTCCAGTATATCTGTAAATCCTGACTTCTTGACTGCCCGTACAAAATTGGGCACCCAAGAGTTTAGGGAAAACAACAAAATAAACTCCAGGTCAGTCATCAGACTGGTATGAGTAAAACAGTTTAAAACAGGTTGAACAAGTAAACGATATCTCATAAGACCACGCCGTATAACAGAACGGGTGTTTCCCTTATGAGAATCTAAATCATCTTTATATCAAAAACTTTTGATATTATAATAATGTCTATCAATCACAGTATAATAATCATCTAGCAGAAACGCTTTCATCTCACGTTCTACATATATAGTATACAATCAAAAACCGCAAGCACGTATTGGGTAATGGATTTCCAACTATGACAAGGTATGGAACCACCTTTCGCTAGTGTACCTCTAGAGAGGAATACACTGGGTTCAACAAGAACATCTTGCAACCCGGCCACACATGACCGACCGCTCATTTCGCTTGAGTGTATCGAATGTATATCACCAACGATTGGGATCAGCAACCGTTTCCCGAATGGGACAGCATCAACAATAGATTTTTAGAAGTAAATGAAACTCTAGATCAGGTGATTATACACCCTACTTCGGTGCGACCGACTTAGCCATGCTGCCTGCCCGATTTCTGTCATTTACCTGATGTGAGGCTAGAAGCTACGTTTTATCATCACACCAGATTCACTTTGAATGCCACATCGTCAAATCCATCAAATCACCGATTGACGTCCTCAACCATACATTATGTGTTAGCTAAAAGAAGTTTCCTTCTCCGCTTCCACTCTTGGTACGGTTGGAGAAATCAATACACGTGATCGTCTGGAAATACTCTGTCAGACGTTCGTCCATACAAGTCATCCAGGAACAGGATGAACCGAAGGCACTATTCTGTAAACAGGATAGCCCTTGCATAACTCCGTCTTCAATTTCCTTTGGCATATATGATTCGTAACGCTTATGCCAATACAGAGTGGTTCTTTGGATAATAATCCAACCGGTCTCTCCATATTAACAACGTTAAAATGGTCAAAACTTCGATAGTCTGTGATTTAACTATCGAAGAAAAACAGGTGTGCAAACAACGATATTATTTCCAAATGGAAATTTATATCAATCAAACATCATTCAACATTTATCTCTTTATTTCATTAATTTACTTATCTCCTGCTTCCCTATATTCAATATTTCTTATTTTCTAAATTTGGAAAATATACGTTATTAACAATGGAAAACATTTCCATTTCTTGTTTTCTTTATTAGAAAACATTTCTGGTTTCTTATTTGGAAAACATTTCCAAAGCTTCTTCATTGGACTTAGACAGATGTTTAAACAAACCATCGCGATGCCAACTCAAACCATTTTGTTTAGTTACTAAATTCACTTAACCATCCTTTACTATCAAACCTTAACCATTCCTTAGTTAAAAATGAAGTCAATCAAGTTGGGGTAATACTACCTCTCAGGCCTTAACTGAACAACGTTTCTAACCTTGAAATAGACAAAGTTCACCCTTCTAATTCTTTAACAACTTCCTTACGTAACTCTCTTTCAAATCTTTTCTATTCGATAATTCTTTCCTTCGATGAGGTATATTCGATAACTCTATTCAATTTATTCTATTCACTTAACTCTTTTGATTTAACTCTAACTCTATTCACTTAACTCCTATCGAATACACTATATTCAATAACTATTTTAATTCTATTTGAATAAACTATATATTCGATTAACTCCTTTTACTCTATATTCGAATAAACTATATTCCATTAACTCCTTTTACTTTCTATTCGAATAAACTATATTCGATTAACTCCTTTTACTTTCTATTCGAATAAACTATATTTGATTAACTCCTTTTACTTTCTATTTGAATAAACTATATTCAATTAACTCCTTTTACTTTCTATTTGAATAAACTATATTCGATTAACTCCTTTATTCTGTTTGAATAAACTATATTCGAATAACTCCTTTTACTTTAACTCTAATCGATTAAACTAACATCGATTAACTCCTTTCGATTAAACTAACATCGATTAACTCCTTTCGATTAAACTAACATCGATTAACTCTTTTTGATTAAACTAACATCGATTAACTCCTTTTAAATCGATTTAACTAACACCGATTAACTCCTTTTAGCTCGATTTAACTAACATCGATTAACTCCTTTTAACTTGATTAAAATATTCATTTATAAAGATTTACTTTTAGTAACGGTTCTTCACTTTACAAATGATTTCCTTCTTATAACAGTTTCCATTTTATAACGTTTATTCATTTTCTAAATATCTCCTATTTACAAATATTCCAATTTATAAATATTTCTTATTTATAAATATTCCATTTATAAATATTTTATTTTCAAATATCACTTTAAAAATATTCCCTTATCAACATTTCGGTATGTTATGGTATTCAACATATCAAATCACGATAATCGGTATCGTCCAAACACATATAATCGACAACAGATTGTATATCACATCATATATTACAATATATGAATAACAGTAAAATAAATGTTGAGGAATCCAGTTGGATTCCTCCAACCTGTTTCCCTGCATCACAGATGTTAAACAATATAGATAACATCACTTTCAGTTCCATATGATATATTCTGTTAAACAAAATCAATATAGAAATTTAACTAATTGACTAGCAGTTCAATCAAACAATCAACACACAGTCAGTCAGCCGATATTTAACAGTTCTAAAAATACAACATGAAATTATAAATTGTTCAGAGTTAGTGAGATTTACTCACCTTTGCAGTTCATCGTTAAAGAACAATAAACTGTTCGTTTGATTTGAATCAAACAATTTGTTTCACCATAAATTTAGACGAGCACCAATCCACTCCCAGACAGCTTTATTGTGAAGCTCTCGTCCATACGGTCCCAACGCGACTGACGGTTCGTGATTCTGATATCGTGTGGAAGAGTTATGATATTTACAAGTTTATACACTTATTGATTAAATTTAAACTAAATTAAATGAATTTCTATTTGGGCTTTAACTTTTCCCAAGCCCATTACCTTTGACCCGTTCGTGCACAATACCCGTCTTCTCCACTCACACATGCCGTGACCCCAAATACCTGCTCCGAACATTCCCTTTCCATGACCACATCTTCTAATCACCACAACTCCCTCTTCACCTCACGATAATCCAAACCGATGACACCACCACTTCTCACTTCCTGAGTCCGACGTCTCCAACACCATTATGGACAACTCGCATCCCATTTTGGGCTTTCCGTCGATCTGGTTTCTGCCGCAGGCACAGGCAAAAAGGTGCGATCCTTTTTACCACAAAATCACTCAAAAACTCCACAACCGAATCTCTCCAACCTCCTGAACATCAATACGAATTCGAATCCATCAACTACTGCCTCCTCCACTCAAAATCGCAACTCAAAATGCTGTGACCAAAAACCCACGAACCAGAATTTTGCATCGCACCTTACAATACTGATGTAGAATCGAACAGAATCGCCAAGGGAATTCAATGGAACTTGATTTGAGAATTATAAGATTTTATGAGGTTTGTTTGAGATTTTACAAAGATCGAAATAATTTCCTGAAGAAAGAAAAAGTTACGGCGCTTAAGGATGCTTTATACTGAGAGATATATTCTTGTGTGGTTCAAAAGAATTGTTGCGTGGCCTTCCTTATGTCCACAAAGTTTTATTTTTATTTATTTTATTTATTTTATTCATTTTATATAATGTATTAGTCTTCTAAAAATCCGTGTGGCCACATACGATACCCAAAAATCACCAAACTGGACATGTAGCTAGAGTTTGACAATACAGTCCCAAAGAAACTGGTTTCGTCGAATTCTGACTCCATATGCTCACACAGCGTATTTTTAACCGCCGAAATACTGACTGTTTTCGCTCTAAAAACCCATACGGCCACACAATGACTCTAAAAATCACGGAACTTGGAATCTAACACCTATTTGACATTGCAGATCCAACAAAATTAGTTTCATTGAATTCCGACTTTGTTTGCAAAAGTGGCTATTTTTAAAGCTCTGGATGACCCATTTAAATATCTAAATATATTTAAATATAATTAAATTAAATATTTATAAATTTATATTATCGTATATATTCACAGTGGAATACCATACAGCTCTAGAATATTCCTATATGAATTTCTAACTTGATATTTCAATCTAGGTCAACCCGATATTCGATTTATATTGAAATTACTTTTTAAAATATAAATAACTCCTTTATAAATTATAAAGGAATTCCACAGCGACTTTTCTGAAATTTGATTTGGACGTGAATCAAAATCTACCCGACGAAATCCCGATTTTTCTCTTCCACTAGAAAGATATACTCCACCAGCTCCACACGTTTCTTGTTTCACATAAATCCGGTTTAAAACGAATCCTGTACATTTAGTTGAAGTTCGAATCGCCAATTTACGAACTACAGCGCCATTTCATGCTCGTTTTTAATTATAATATAATTATACGCTCAAACTGTCGTTATTTAAATATATTTGTTATTCTAATTCAATTCTAAACTGAATTAAATATCACAGATGATCCAGTTCACACCATATCGCTATTTCAGCCAATTCTGATTATTTCAGAATTAAATATATTATTTAATTTATTATTTTAATTAAATATTCACCATTATTTAATTCCACGATCATTTAATTCACTATATCACTATTTATATAATTAAATAAATTAATTATAATACCTCTGCCAATGCGGGTCATTACAATCTTTCCCACTTAAAATAATTTCGTCCTCGAAATTGCTAAAAGGTAGAGAACGACCCTATCGACTAGTTAGAACATATTTGTTCACTTCTTAACTTCAGTTTCAACTGAACCAATTTAATTTCAATTTAATTATTAATCAATTCTTATCAACGAAAATTTTCAAAAATCCTGAAAATTTTCTAACGCCTTAACTCTTCGAAAAATTTCGCCAGCACCTCCTTTGTACTGGTCGATATGTCAAACCACAACTCTTGCCTCTCTGGGCCATCTCCAACCCAAAAGAAAAATCAAACAGCCAAGCGGCTTGCCAATTCGGCTCATAAATCTTATATCCAATCGAAATATAAACTTGTACCTTTTGTCGCCATATCATTTTATCCTTTCCACCTGTTATCAATTCAGCAGATACAAGGGTCATCCCAATCAAATTCCAATCTGTTTTATCCACAACACAACCATTCGCTTATATCCAAGCCAAATATCATTTCAACTCGAGTTTCTTCTCGATTCCCAACTCTTAACTTGATTATCACATTACACTTCAAATTTGAATCTCACAATCTAATTTGTCTTGATATCATTCTAATTCAATCTCAGTTACCACTTTACTGGCTTTACTTTAATTCAATTTGGCTTTCACAAATTTCTGTTAAATTTGTTTTTAATTCAGACAGTCTTTCCCTGGGAGTTTTCAAACAGTTTACTCTTTTCAAAAATCAAATTTTCCTTTTGAACATGTCACTGAGCCCTTAATTAATATTCCATTAGTTAAATCACTTCTCTATTTCTTTATCAACATTTGTTAACCAAATATTTTCAATAACCATATTGGCATTTTATGTTATTTGGAAAACATTTCCGAATATCGCCTTCCTTTATTTTCTAAACTTTAGAAAATATATGCTATTTATAATTGGAAAATATTCCAATTACTTATCTCTTTTCCGATCTCGTTTATTCCTATACTTAGGAAATATTCTTTATTATATTTCCAAGCTTACACTTATTTGGGTTAAAACGGATGTTGCGTAAAACATCGTTACGACAACCCCAAATACTATATTCAACTAACTCTTATTCAACATTGATCTTCGAGCCTGAAATCTTACTATTTATTTGTTAATAATGAAATCAATCAAGTTGGGGTATAACTACCTCTCAGACCTTGACTGAATAACATTTATAACGTCAAAACAGATATGACTACTTACTCGAATAATCAATACCATACAACTACTTATTCACTTTCAAACACGTACACTTTATCTTTCTATTTTTAATAGATTTTATTCTTAGTTTTCCTTTTTGATATTACTATTCTATTCTTTAGTTTATTTCCTTATCGACTTATATATATATATCGATACGTTGATTTCTAACTATCAAATTATCTTAAAAATATTCTAACTCCTTAAATTCCCGGAAAAATTCGCCATAACCTCCTTTGTACTAGGAGCATCGGGATATTTCAAATAGCCTCCCATAGCCCTCACCAATCCAAAAGAAAAAGAAAAAGCCAAGCGGCTAGCCGATACGGCGCATAAAATTTCATATATGAATTAAATACATACCTCTTCGTCGAGCATTCTATTTATATACCTTCATACCTTATCCATACCTATCTCATGTATATTTATACCTGCCCAATCTATTTTAACTATACCTGATCATTTTAACTCAATTCGTTAATTAATTTGTTAATTAACTCTTTAGTCTATTTCACTTTTATATTTGAACATGACATGTTCAAATATATTTTAACTTGCTTATTAACTAATTTGAATCCAAATTTCAAATTTAAGTTCTATATTCGATTTCGAATATCCATTTACAAATCCAATTCACCTTTCAAAGTTCAACTTCAAATTCAAAACTCGATTAACTAATTCTTCTTCGACATAATTAATTCTATTCAATTTCTATTCAAATTTTATTCGAATTCTATATATTCAAATTCTATATATCAAATTCTATATTATAAATCCCATTTGAATTTCCATATTCAAATTCTATATATTCAAATTCTATATTTTAAATTCCATTTGAATTCTATATTCAAATTCTATTTCAATTCCATTGAATTTCATATATTCAAACTCCCTTTGAATTTCTATATTCAATTCTACTTCAATTCCATTGAATTTCATATATTCAAACTCCCTTTAAATTTCTATATTCAATTCTACTTGAATTCTCTTTATTCAAATTCTATATTCAGTTCTATATTATAAATCCCATTTTGAAATTCAACGCAACTTGTCTTTCCCAAAACAAATTCAAAACCGTATCTCTGGTAGTAATTCGTCACTTACAACTCAAAAATGAATACTGATGATGCAGCTGTCATCATCAGAATCTATTTTCCAGCGATCGAAGTGAGTTCAATACTATAAAACCATTTTTAAACATTTCCACTTTGAAATTCATTTCAAAATAAAATTCACACTGCTTGTAAAGCAATTTATAATCTCCCAGGATCTAAAATTTTCCTTATTTTTAATCCAAATCCATTTACAAACACTTATCCAATTCTCCAGAGTTTTAACTCAAATTTCTGGTTTAAAATTTCAGATTCTACTCATCTGATTTCACGTATTTCACTTATATGAATTCTGATTGGTTATTTACATAACCATTTAATTTATAATATTTACTCGATTATAATAACAACCAATATATCCATTATATTATAATTTTGATATATATATCTTCTCTATATCAAGATATACTTTGGGTAAACTTATTTTAATTTACCCTCTTTTCAAAACATATCGTGTCGACCCATCGTATTTGAGTGTTTATAAACTCCTACCGATACAGTGGATCAAACTGATCGACCAGAACTCATAAACAACTCAATCAATAAATCTCCACAATATAAAACAAATTTTTATATCAATAACAAATACGTTCACTCGTATATATACACTCAACTCAATCTAGGGTGTTACTAACCCTATCTCTACCGAGTCACGCCACAGAGCCAAGGTAATTCACTTAACTTTAAGCTCTGATACCAACTGTAATGACCCGGGTTTTTGATGACTTTGGTTATCGCCATAAACTCAATGACGACTAACCAAACATCGAAAAATACCAGTCATTAATGAAAGAAATTAGAGGGTGAGAATAGATAAGATAGAAACTTAGAAAAGAAGAAGAAGAAGAACACAACATCAGAGTAACACGAACCTCACAGCAGAACGAATAACATATAATATATATAACATAACTTGAAATATACATCTGTACTTGAATATACATCATTATCAAAGTACAACACTTACAACACAGCGGAAATAACTATAGCTATATAATCCTGAAGCCTCCTGCTCCAAGCTCTTCCAGTATATCTGTAAATCCTGACTACTTGACTGCCCGTACAAAATTGGGCACCCAAGAGTTTAGGGAAAACAACAAAATAAACTCCGGTTCAGTCATGGGACTGGTATGAGTAAAACAGTTTAAAACAGGTTGAACAAGTAAACGATATCTCATAAGACCACGCCGTATAACAGAACGGGTTTTTCCCTTATGAGAATCCAAATCATCTTTATATCAAAAACTTTTGATATTATAATAATGTCTATCAATCACAGTATAATAATCATCTAGCAGAAACGCTTTCATCTCACGTTCTACATATATAGTATACAATCAAAAACCGCAAGCACGTATTGGGTAATGGATTTCCAACTATAACAGGTATGGAACCACCTTCCGCTAGTGTACCTCTAGAGAGGAATACACTGGGTTCAACAAGAACATCTTGCAACCCGGCCACACATGACCGACCACTCATTTTGCTTGAGTGTATCGAATGTATATCACCAACGGTTGGGATCAGCAACCATTTCCCGAATGGGACAGCATCAACAATAGATTTTAAGAAGTAAATGAAACTCTAGATCAGGTGATTATACACCCTACTTCGGTGCGACCGACTTAGCCATGCTGCCTGCCCGATTTCTGTCATTTACCGGATGTGAGGCTAGAAGCTATGCTTTATCATCACACCAGATTCACTTTGAATGCCACATCGTCAAATCCATCAAATCACCGATTGACGTCCTCAACCATACATTATGTGTTAGCTAAAAGAAGTTTCCTTCTCCGCTTCCACTCTTGGTACGGTTGGAGAAATCAATACACGTGATCATCTGGAAATACTCTGTCAAACATCCGTCCATACAAGTCATCCAGGAACAGGATGAACCGAAGGCACTATTCTGTAAACAGGATAGCCCTTGCATAACCCCGTCTTCAATTTCCTTTGGCATATATGATTCGCAACGCTTATGCCAATACAGAGTAGTTCTTTGGATAATAATCCAACCGGTCTCTCCATATTAACAACGTTAAAATGGTCAAAACTTCGATAGTCTGTGGTTTAACTATCGAAGAAAAACAGGTGTGCAAACAACGATATTATTTCCAAATGGAAATTTATATCGATCAAACATCATTCAACATTTATCTCTTTATTTCATTATTTTACTTATCTCCTGTTTCCCTATATTCAATATTTCTTATTTTCTAAATTTGGAAAATATACGTTATTAACAATGGAAAACATTTCCATTTCTTGTTTTCTTTATTAGAAAACATTTCTGGTTTCTTATTTGGAAAACATTTCCAAAGCTTCTTCATTGGACTTAGACAGATGTTTAAACAAACCATCGCGATGCCAACTCAAACCATTTCGTGTAATTACTAAATTCACTTAACCATCCTTTACTATCGAACCTTAACCATTCCTTAGTTAAAACTGAAGTCAATAAAGTTGGGGTAATACTACCTCTCAGATCTTAACTGAACAACGTTTCTAACCTTGAAATAGACAAAGTTCACCCTTCTAATTCTTTAACAACTTCCTTACGTAACTCTCTTTCAAATCTTTTCTATTCGATAATTCTTTCCTTCGATAAGGTATATTCGATAACTCTATTCAATTTATTCTATTCACTTAACTCTTTTGATTTAACTCTAACTCTATTCACTTAACTCCTATCGAGTACACTATATTCGATAATTCTTTTAATTCTATTTGAATAAATTATACATTCGATTAACTCCTTTTACTCTATATTCGAATAAACTATATTCCATTAACTCCTTTTACTTTCTATTTGAATAAACTATATTCGATTAACTCCTTTTACTTTCTATTTGAATAAACTATATTCGATTAACTCCTTCTACTTTCTATTTGAATAAACTATATTTGATTAACTCCTTTTACTTTCTATTTGAATAAACTATATTCGATTAACTCCTTTATTCTATTTGAATAAACTATATTCGATTAACTCCTTTTACTTTAACTCTAATCGATTAAACTAACATCGATTAACTCATTTCGATTAAACTAACATCGATTAACTCCTTTCGATTAAACTAACATCGAGTAACTCTTTTTGATTAAACTAACATCGATTAACTCCTTTTAACTCGATTTAACTAACATCGATTAACTCCTTTTAACTCGATTTAACTAACATCGATTAACTCCTTTTAACTTGATTAAACTATTCATTTATAAAGATTTACTTTTAGTAACGGTTCTTCACTTTACAAATGATTTCCTTCTTATAACAGTTTCCATTTTATAACGTTTATTCATTTTCTAAATATCTCCTATTTATAAATATTCCAATTTATAAATATTTCTTATTTATAAATATTCCATTTATAAATATTTTATTTTCAAATATCACTTTGAAAATATTCCCTTATCAACATTTCGGTATGTTATGGTATTCAACATATCAAATCACGATAATCGGTATCGTCCAAACACATATAATCGACAACAGATTATATATCACATCATATATTACAATATATGAATAACAGTAAAATAAATGTTGAGGAATCCAGTTGGATTCCTCCAACCTGTTTCCCTGCATCACAGATGTTAAACAATATAGATAACATCACTTTCAGTTCCATATGATATATTCTGTTAAACAAAATCAATATAGAAATTTAACTAACTGACTAGCAGTTCAATCAAACAGTCAACACACAGTCAATCAGCCAATATTTAACAGTTCTAAAAATACAACATGAAATTATAAACTGTTCAGAGTTAGTGAGATTTACTCACCTTTGCAGTTCATCGTTAAAGAACAATAAACTGTTCGTTTGATTTGAATCAAACAATTTGTTTCACCATAAATTTAGACGAGCACCAATCCACTCCCAGACAGCTTTATTGTGAAGCTCTCGTCCATACGGTCCCAACGCGACTGACGGTTCGTGATTCTGATATCGTGTGGAAGAGTTATGATATTTACAAGTTTATACACTTATTGATTAAATTTAAACTAAATTAAATGAATTTCTATTTGGGCTTTAACTTTTCCCAAGCCCATTACCTTTGACCCGTTCGTGCACAGTACCCGTCTTCTCCACTCACACATGCCGTGACCCCAAATACCTGCTCCGAACATTCCCTTTCCATGACCACATCTTCTAATCACCACAACTCCCTCTTCACCTCACGATAATCCAAACCGATGACACCACCACTTCTCACTTCCTGAGTCCGACGTCTCCAACACCATTATGGACAACTCGCACCCCATTTTGGGATTTCCGTCGATCTGGTTTCTGCCGCAGGCACAGGCAAAAAGGTGCGATCCTTTTTACCACCAAATCACTCAAAAACTCCACAACCGAATCTCTCCAACCTCCTGAACATCAATACGAATTCGAATCCATCAAATACTGCCTCCTCCACTCAAAATCGCAACTCAAAATGCTGTGACCAAAAACCCACGAACCAGAATTTTGCATCGCACCTTACAATACTGATGTAGAATCGAACAGAATCGCCAAGGGAATTCAATGGAACTTGATTTGAGAATTATAGGATTTTATGAGGTTTGTTTGAGATTTTACAAAGATCGAAATAATTTCCTGAAGAAAGAAAAATTTACGGCGCTTAAGGATGCTTTATACTGAGAGATATATTCTTGTGTGGTTCAAAAGAATTGTTGCGTGGCCTTCCTTATGTCCACAAAGTTTTATTTTTATTTATTTTATTTATTTTATTCGTTTTATATAATGTATTAGTCTTCTAAAAATCCGTGTGGCCACATACGATACCCAAAAATCACCAAACTGGACATGTAGCTGGAGTTTGACATTACAGTCCCAACGAAACTGGTTTCGTCGAATTCCGACTCCGTATGCTCACACATTTTAACCGTCGACATACTGACTGTTTTTCACTCTAAAAATCCGTACGGCCACCCAGTGACTATAAAAATCACGGAACTTGGAATCTAACAACTATTTGACATTGCAGATCCAACAAAATTAGTTTCATCGAATTCCGACCTCGTTTGCAAAAGTGGCTATTTTTAAAGCTCTGGATGACCCATTTAAATATCTAAATATATTTAAATATAATTAAATTAAATATTTATAAATTTATATTATCGTATATATTCACAGTGGAATACCATACAGCTCTAGAAAATTCCTATATGAATTTCTAACTTGATATTTCATTCTGGGTCAACCCGATATTCGATTTATATTGAAATTCCTTTTTAAAATATAAATAACTCCTTTATAAATTATAAAGGAATTCCACAACGACTTTTCTGAAATTTGATTTGGACGTGAATCAAAATCTACCCGACGAAATCTCGATTTTTCTCTTCCACTAGAAAGATATACTCCACCAGCTCCACACGTTTCTTGTTTCACAGAAATCCGGTTTAAAACGAATCATGTACATTCAGTTGAAGTTCGAATCGCCAATTTACGAACTGCAGCGCCGTTTCATGCTCGTTTTTAATTATAATATAATTATACGCTCAAGTTGTCGTTATTTAAATATATTCTCTATTCAAATTCAATTCTAAACTGAATTAAATATCACAGATGATCCAGTTCACACCATATCGCCATTTCAGCCAATTCTGATTATTTCAGAATTAAATATATTATTTAATTTATTATTTTAATTAAATGTTCACCATTATTTAATTCCACGATCATTTAATTCACTATATCACTATTTATATAATTAAATAAATTAATTATAATACCTCTGCCAATGCGGGTCATTACACATACTTTTGATTTTTTAAGTATACAAATCAATATATATATTCTGGAAATTTCTGAAACAAAACTAGATCATAAAACATTAATTTTCAAGTATAAAAACATATAAAATATTATTTAAACATATGATTAAAAACTTTATATATATATATGTGATATAAAATTATATATTATAATTATAAACATATATATAGGAATTTAAAAAGAGATATTTATAAACTATATAAACAAAAAGGTTATATGAAAACTTAGAGTTTAAATAAGAATATTATAATCAAATATAAACTTAATAAAGTATATTTAATAAAACTATAAAAATAAGAATACTTATAAATTAGGAAACATATTTGAAATCATAAGTTTGAAATTCTTAGTAGATTAAAAATTATTTTGAGAGAAGTTTGAAATCAATTGAAAATAGTTTTGAAATTAATTTTGAAAAGAGATAATTTGAAAAACAGGGTTTGAACCTGGAGTGCTATTCAGAGTCCTACATATAAACTAGACTCTATTACTATATTTTTCTTGAACTCTTGAAATCTTGATAACTCATGAGTTTTAAGTCTCTTCTAAATCCTGAATCTCTTGAAACTCTAAAACTGTACAATCTTCAGTACTTAAGTCCTGTATACAACTCCTGCATATATATGTCTATATATTCGTCATCAAAACTCCACTCTCCAACAATCTCCCCCTTTTTGATGATGATAACCTTTGTTTATAAAATATTCATACATGTTCATACCTGTTGATGCTAATCCTTCTAATACTCCCTCTGTCAATATGAATCCTATATACTCTACTTAAACTAAGTCTATATTTTATAATTTCTCCCCTTTTGGCATTATCAAAAGGAAATTCTAAAAATACCCCCCCTAAATCCTATATTTATCTATACTTATCCTATAATATTTGATTCTATTCTAAAGTACTAGTATAAATAACTCCCCCTAAATTTATGCTATAAATGTTTTTAATATAACTGTCCCTGATTCTATAATATCCTTATATCCCTATATCTTTATATCTCCCTCTAAATTTATGATTCTAAGCCTAAAAGATTATAACTCCCCCAAAAATTATGACTATACTAGTCTAATAAAAGGATAATAAACTAAGCAAAACTAATCAAATTTTATAATCAATTCAAACAAGCAAATTAATCCAAACAAGCAATTCAAACAGATAAGCAATTCAAACAAACAATCTAAACAACCAAAGCAAAAGTATATGTCAATTCAAAACACTTTGAAACTTCAACTAATCCTTAGAAACTGTAAAACTCCCCATTAATCTAATACAAGACTTAACCTAGCCTAAGCTCTAATTCCCTTAAAACTATAGTAAGACTTTAATCTAGACTAAGAATTAACTCTGATAAGATATCCTTAAAATTATGATATAAGTTAAGTAAAGCAATTTAATCCAAACAATCAATCAATTTAAGTTTTGTTGTCACAAAACATTAACTCAAATAAATTTAAACATGAAAACAAACATTTCTTGTAAGTTCTATTTATCCTAAAACATATGCTCCTGTCAACTATAAATGCATAAGTATTTTCCTGTCAACCACTAATGAATTTTAACCATGTCAAGTAAGTTAATCAAGTTATTCAAGTCAAACAAACCAAATAAGTCAATCATTCCAATCAATTCAATCAAGCCAATCAATTCAATCAAGCCAAATAAGTCAATCAAGTTAATCAAGACAAAGTAAATATGTTATGTATTTGATTAATAATCCTATATTTCTAATTAGATAAAAAAATTCTCATACAGTATACTTGTTAAAGTTAACACGTAATGCAGTGCGTTGGTGATAATGCAGTATTTCATATGCCAAACTATATGAAGTGGTATATTGAATGAAATGCAACTTGTGATGTGAATGAATTTAATTTGAAACGTACTATAATTCATAATAATGACGTATGATATAAAATAAGATGTGTAATGATTTATGATGATACATAATGATATGGTAATATCTACATATATATTATAAATTATTTGAATTAAACAAAGGTAATATATATTAATTTCTAGACTTAGGTTAATGGTACTTATGAAAGAGATTGAAATGATATTAAAGATTAAAAAAATTAATGGTAAACATATAATCATATTAGGTAGTAAAATATTCAAAATAATTCTGTGAGAAATATGGAGTTAAATAATCTTAGTAAAGTGCTTCTCTATTATAGTAAGAATTGAAGATCTTCTTAAAGAGGATATAGAATTGTATCATATAAGGTAAACTATTTTTATATGAACATATATTCATAATTGTATATGTAAATATATAAACTAATTTTAAAAAAGACTTAAAATTTAATTTATTATGAAATATAAATTAATCTTTTGATACAAATCAATTTTAAATTTAAACTTTAGAAATCAAAATATATTAATTTGCTAAAGAGCCATTTATATGCTAAAACTTTAAAAAGAAATCTATAGCCATATAAAATTATGAAATCTGGATATAAATTAAACTATCAAACTATAACTTCTTATATTCAAACTAAATATTTAAGACATAAAATCATACATATATTTTTATACCAAAATATTAGGTTAAATATTCAAGATTTTATAAATCTTAATAAAAAATCAAAATAAGTATTAAGCAATAGTATTTGTGATAATGTAACCCAAAATTGTTATGAAAAATATATAAGTTAAACTATGCACGTTTAAACTATATATAAAAGATAAATAAATTTATATTTTATAAAAATAAAAAAATTATATTAACCTTGTATATCATATCAATATGTCTATATAATTTTATTAATTTATATACTTTTAATATATATATATATTGAAACAAGATATAAGAAAATAAGTAAACAAAGTTAATAACTAGAGTTTGAACTGACATTTTCTTATTTAAAAGATGGAGGGAAGTTTGAAAGTTTAAGATTTTGAAACTCAAAATTTGAATTCATTTTATAAGCCTTTGCGTCAACATAAGGACATATATATGTCGACATACATGCATAATTTTCAAAGAACATATGGTTTTGTGACTTTGGTTTTAAATTATCGAATTATACTTTAGGTTTAACTATTTCCTGAAATAATATTAATCCTAGCAAACATCCATTTTTTTTTTTTTTTTTTTTTTTAGTATTTTGAATTTCAAAATTCAAATTTTAAATTTCAAAACAAAGCAAACAAGCAAAGCAAATAAAGCATCCATTCAACCAAAAATAAATAAAAATTAGCTAAGGCGTACCCGGTTTTTAGATCCATTTCTTCGACATTCTATGAATTCTGAATCGCTGTGAAACACATATTTGAATTTCCAGTTTCTGGCTCTTCATCGCTTGATGATGAATCTGAATCATCTAGATAAGGACACATCCTTTTTATATGGCATAGTCAACTTGGGGTCAAAATTTTGAACTTGAATTTGAATTTTGAATGAATGGACACTTCAACTACTATGAGCCCTAAAGTCATATCCCTTCATAAACTCTTCTTTTGATGAACAATCATCTTGGTGTCTTTTGGCCAACTATCATCATATATAACTACTTTTCCTGCAAAACCACATACCTTTTCAAAGAAGCAAGTGACTTTTCAAAATAACTAATTGTAATTTGAGATAATAACATCATGATGATTTTGTGATATATCCATTTCAACTTTTCAAGAAATCATATCATGATAACTTGATTTTTTAATAAAATTGAATGCAGGCTCATCTAATACTGATGCAATGCATGAATTGACACTAGTGTTAATAATCATTTCAAAATTTTCCGTTTAATATTTTCAAAAATCATATTATGAACTTTTTGAAAAACCTTGCTCTAATACCAATTGTTATGGGTCCTCAACAACCAGTGGCGTAACTTGCCACCATGGCATAACAATGGTACCGCAGAACTGATTTCACGGTTAGCCTCGCGACTCAACCAACCCCTTTGCCCAAACGAAGGGGTGGTGTGGGCGGCGCGTTTCGACGGAGTCATGTGCGTGCATGGGTCTGGAAGAGGAGGTTTAGACGCCGTGACATCAGTAGATATGGTTGTGCACATCCTGGAAACGAAGGGTTGCCACTTTAGGAAGTGATACTTCCTATTATGGGGCCAGCACAGGGTATCTACGGAGTAGGGAGACGATCGATTGGAGTAGTAATTAAGGTACATCTTGACTCTAGTATGTTTAGGAGCCGTTATTATCCTTAGAGGTAACTCCGGTATGTTGGGCTGCCTGTTGATTGTATGGGGTTAAAACCTCTCACTAAAAGTACTCCTAATTCTACCATCTTATAGTTGTTGGGATCATCTCATCTTTGTTACACTAGTATTGGTGCAGAGAGAAAGAGAAAGTACTAGAGAAGCGCAATATACTCTATCATGTTATTCCTGTTTACCTTGTCATACCTGCCTTTTTATAATGTTATCTCTCTTATCCACTTTATATGTCTGTCGTGGTACTTTTACTTATTTACATGCTAAAAGTAACTGGACTCGCCAGACTTTATGTCTGACCTATTTTGTTTCCTCTTCTTTCTCTTATGTCCCTCCCCCCTCCCCCCTAGGTTCTCAGGGTGGGAATACTCAAGCTTGATCAGGATTCTGCTTTCATCTTGCTTGGAGCTGTTTTAGATGTACGGTTTGATTTCATATCTCTCAACTATGGCTACGTTTTGGGGATTATGCTTTTTTTTATTGTTGTTAATGATGTACTGGGTTTTATGCATTTCTTACATACGATGTTACCATGTTTTGAACTGGATGTTTTCTGCTTAATAAAATTTTAAATTCCGCTGCTATTTTATATCTGTCTTGTAATATTTCTGTTTCTGTTTACCTAAAATGCTTCACGAAATTTAACGCATTCTCTTAATGAGTGACATTAACGGACGTAGAGTGTAACGTCCCGTATTTTTACGGTATAATAAATAATTTATTTAATTGTTTAAATAATGGTTTGGTAATTTAAAATGACCAGAATTAAATAAATATTGAATATTTAATTAATATAAATAATAGAATAATATATTTATTTTCGAAATAGACGGAAATAGTAGAATCGACAATATGGTGTGAATAGGACAATTTAAAATATATAATTCAGTTTAGAATTGAATTATATTGACGAATATATTATTTAAACGAAGTTTGAATGTATAATTATATTATAATTATAATCGAGCTCGAAATGGTGCGGCAGTTCGTAATTTGGCGATTCGAGCTTTAAACGAATATACAGAATCCGTTTTAAGCCGAATTTCTGTGAAACAAGACATGTTTGGAGCTGGTGAAGTATATTTTTCTAATGGAAGAGAAAAATCGGGATTTCATCGCGTAGATTTGATTTATGATCAAATCAGATTTTCGAAAAGTCGCTGTGGAATTACCTTATAATTCATAACGATTTATATATATTATAAATGGATTTTCAATATAAATGGAATATCGATTTAACCCGGATTTGAAATATCGAGTTATTAATCCATATATGAATATTTTGGAGCTGTATGATATTCTGTGTGAATGTATACAATAATATTAATTTATTAAAATTTAATTTAATTATTTTTAAAAATATTAATATTTAAATGGGTTTATTTAGAGCTTTAAAAATGGCCAGTGCAAATGAACGCCGTTTTAGACGAAACTAATTTTGTTGGATCCGGAATATTAAATTATTGTTAGATTTCAATTTTCGTGATTTTTGAAGTCAGTCTGTGGCCGTACGGGAATTTAATGTGAAAAACAGTCAATTTTTTGACTTTAAAATACGTTGTGTGAGCAAACGAAGTCGGAATTCGACGAAACCAGTTTCGTTGGGTCCGTAATGTCGAACTATAACTACATACCCATTTTCGTGATTTTTGGGTATCGTATGTGACTATACAGATTTTATATTGATAAACACTCATAATGATTGATTAAAATTTAATATAATAATGAATATAAAATTAATTAAAATTTATATAAATACCTACCAATTTTTGTTAAACCTAATTTTCTCATTCCTACGGTCAAAATATTCCGTCGCTAGTTTTCTTCGTTTTCTTTTAGCAAACGAGAGTTTGGAAAATCAAAACAAATCATATGAATTCCCTTAAATCATGAAATAAATTTAATTAAGTTCGTGAAGTGTTCCTCTTCTCATCGATATGCATTTCATAGAAGTCTACGGGGTTTTTGTTCGTTGTTCTAAACCCAACGACAGCTAGGGTTGGGAATCATGAAGGATTTGAGCATCGATGTGTCATTTTGTTGTTGCAGTTGGATTTATTGGAGTGTATGGAGGTTTTTTGCAAAGTTCGGGAGATTTCTGCGATTAAACATGTCGCACCAAAACTTCTGGGCGCTGAAACTGGTGGTTGTCGCGATCATGGAGAGGGGCGTGCAATTTGGAAGTTGAGGGTATGGGGGATGCGGTTTTCGAAGGAGAAGATCATGATACAGTTTTTGGTGGAGTTCGTGAAGCGATAGGGGAGAGCGTTGAGCACACAATATCTGCTATGGCTTATGAAACTTGTGTTCTCCTGTTATGTTCAATTTGGGAAGAAGAGACTGATGGGTTTTGGTTTGGAGGATGTATAAACGTGCGGGCCTGGTGGTTTTAAAAGGGTATTGGGCCGGGAAAGAAATAAGGAATGAAGCCCATCATAAAAGAAAGAGAAAATTAAAAAGGGATATAACGTGAAGAGGAATGTTCTCAGGCAAAATAGGAGCAGGTGGTTGTTTTACACCAAACATGGAAGGGGAATGATGATGGTCTTCACTGTTTCGAGACCCACTGAAGATGGTAAATCCATATTTAATTTAGTTAAGTTAAATTAAAATAAAATAGTCTATTAACTTATAAATATTATATCTTGTACGTTCATTATCAGATTCACGAACGGTCAGATTCGTTGGGATCGTATGGACGAGAGCTACACAATGGAACTTACTGGGAGTGAATTGGAGCTCGTTACAATTTATAGCGAAATAAATTGTCTGTCTGAATCAACCGACAGTTATCATTATTTAACGATGATCGTCCAATGTGAGTAAATCTCATTAACTCTGTACAGTTTATATTTTTATAAATATAATCTAGTGTTGATAAATGATGATTGATTGTTGTGTGTTGATTGTTTGGTTGAATTGTTGATGTATTGGTTGAAATTATAGAGAACGATGTATATATATATAACAATCGTTAATCAAATATTGATTCTGTTATTAGAATATTTCATATAGAGATGAAATTAATGTTAATTATATTGTTTAACATCTGTGAATGCAAGGAGACAGGTTGGAGGGATCCAACTGGATTCCTCAATATTTATAATACTGTTTGTTTTCATATATTGCGATATATGATATGATATATAATCTGTGATTGATTATGATGACACTAGTCATGTTATTTGGCATTTTAAATATTATATGAATTACTGGAATGTATAAAAGGAATTTTTCAGAGTGAATATTGAAAATCAAATATTTTTATATAGAATGAATAGAATTATATAAAAGGATTAATATAGAATGAGTATAATTATATAAAAGGATTTATATAGAATGAATAGAATTATGTAAAAGGATTTATATATACTGAATAGAATTATATAAAGGGAATTATAAATGAAATTTAAGTGTTAGAAGTTAAAGACAGGATTTTGTATAAATAATTCTATAAATATAGATTAAATGGAATTTGGAATTTGGATATTATTTTCAAATATGGAATCAGATTGTTTGGAGTATATAAAGAAATATTGTTCACATTCAATGTGAATAATTGATTAAAGTAAATATTTGAAATTAAAACTTTTATAAAGGAATTTGGGTTTTGAATTAGGAATTTAAATTGAATTACTAAAATTAGAAACTAAATGGGAACTAGTTGAGTTGAATGGCTTTCTGGGTATCGATCTGATGTTGGTTTCAGCCTTCGGGGTTTATATTTGGGAAGTTGTTCTCTTACTAGTTTACAGTTAGAGACTGATAGAGGTAGGAAGATGTTGATTCGTGAATAAGAAGTGGAAACGTTTTCCAAAGTTAATAACATATATTTTCTAATTTTAGAAAATAAGGAATTTATGAATATATGGAAATGAGAAATGGGGAAACAAATAAATGTTGAATGATGATTAATCGATAGAATTTCCATCTGGAAATAATATCGTTGTTTGTACACATGTTTTCCTTTGATAGTTAATTCATCGACTATCAAAGATTTTGACCATTTCCGTTGTCAATACGGAGAGACCGGGACCAGATATATTATTAGAAACCACTCCGTATGGCATTAGCATTGCGATCAAATTTGATGAAGATAATTGAAGACGGAGTTATGCAAGGGTTGTCCTGTTTACAGAATACTGCCTTTGGTTTGTCCAGTCCCAGGACGACCTGTATGGAAGAATGTCTGATAGAGTATATTTAATAGATCGTGTAAGTTGATCTCTTCAAACTTATTTACGTTTGGTGGCAGAGGAATTCGTTTCTCTTAGCTGTTTACCCGTGATATGTTTGGAGAAATCAATTTGTGATTTAGTGGGTATGATGATGTGACATTCAAAGTGAATGAAGATGTGGTTTGAAAAGGATACGTTATGGCCTCTAGCCTCGCCAGCAGGAAATGGTACAAAATCGGGTAGGTCGCATGGCTAAGTGGTTAGCTACCAATTAGGGTGTATTGTCACCTGATCTAGAGAAATTCCATTTACTTCTATAATCTAATTCGATGTTGTCCCTTTCGGGAAACGGATGCTGATCCCAACCGTTGGTGATAATACATTCGATACACTCAAGCGAAATGAGTGACCGGTCATGTTTAGCCAGGGTTGCAAGATGTTCTTGTTGAACCCAGTGTATTCCTCTCTAGAGATACACTGTCGGAAGGTGGTCCCATACCTTGCCGGTTGGAATCCATTACCCAATAAGAGCCCGCGGTTTTTGATAGTATATTATATATGTAGAACGTGAGATGAAAGCGTTCTACTAGATTGTTATTTATGTGATTTAGACATTATGATAATATTAGAAGAGTATGGATTTTTAAAAGAATGTTTAGGGTAATCGTAAGGTAAAAACCATCCGTGTTTATTTGTGGATCGGTCTTACGATTATTCTTTCTTTTAAAAGGATTTTAAAAGTTAAACAAATGGTTGGAGTTTACTCACACTAGTCCCATGACTGACCTGGAGTTTATTTTGCTTTGTTTTCCCTAAACTCTTGGGTGCCAAATTTTGTATGGGCAATCAAGTAGTCAAGTTTTTACAGATATACTGAGAGCTCGGAGTAGGAGGCTTCAGGAATATATAGCTATAGTTATTTCCTATGTATTGTAAGTGTTGTACTCTAATAATGTTGTTGTATACATATACTAGTTTTATTTCAAAGTTATGTATCTATTATATATTGTTCGTTCCATTGTGAGTTTCATGTTACTCTGATGATGATGTATGTTCTTCTTCTTCTTCTTCTATTCTAAGTTTCTATCTTATCTATTCTCACCCTCTAATTTCTTTCATGGACTATCCGATGTTTCCGATGCTTGATAGTCGACATTGAGTTTATGTCGATTACTCAAGATCACGAAATCCCCGGGTCGTTACAGTGGTATCAGAGCTGAAGTTTATGTTATTACCTTGGCTCTGTGGCGTGACTCGGTAGAGATGGGGTTAGTAATGCCCTAAATTGAGTTGATTGTATATATGCGAGAGAACGTATTTGTATATTTTGTAACAAAATGTTTTATATTGTGGAGATTTATTGGTTGAGTTATTTATGAGTTCTGGTCGATCTGTTTGATCCACTGTATCGATAGGAGTTTATAAACGCTCGAATACGATGAACTGACACGGTATGTTTTGGACAGAGGGTAAAGGATATAATTTTACCCCAAATTATATTTTGATATTAAGGATTTATATTGGAATGACTATAATATATTGGTTGTTATTAAAATCGAGTAAGATTATAAATTAAATGGTTATATATATAACCAAGTAGAATCCGTATAAGTGTTACGAAATGAATTAAATCTGAATTTAAATCAGAATTGAAACTAAAACTCTGGAAATATGGAGAAGGGTTGTAAAAGAATTTGGATTAATTATATAAGAATTTTAAAATCCTGGGAGATTTTAAATTGTTTTACCAACATGGTGAATGGTATTTTGAAATGTATTTCAAATTGGAAGTGTTTAGAAATGGTTTTGAAAAGTGATATATTATTGAACTCACTTCGGTCGCTGGAAAATAATTCCGATGATGACTGCGCAACATCATCGGTGTTCATTTTCGGGTTTCTAAGTGACGGATTACTACCAAGGAAATTATTTTTGAATTGTTTTGGGAAAACAAGTTGTTTGAAATTCGAAAAGAAATATATGATTTTTGGAAAAAAGTAAGTGGTTTAAAACTCCCAGAAGGATTGTTTGATTTAAAAGCAAATTGGAATTAAAGTAAAGCCAGTTAAGCGGTAATTGAAATTGAATGATATCGATTAGAATTGGATTGTGAGATGGGAATCTGGAATTATATTGGACTGGTAAGTTAAGAGTTGAAATTGATAATGGCGTTGGGTTGAGAATGAAAGTTGGCTTGAATAAGCGAATGGTTGTGCTAGAGATAAAAGTGATTTGAGTTTGATTGGGATAACGTTTGTATATGTTGAATTAGTAGCATATATGAAAGATGGAATGATATGCCCGACAAAAAGGTACAAGTTTATATTTCATATGGGTATGAGATTTTTATGAGCCGATTTGGCAAGCCGCTTGGCTATTTGATTTTCTTTTGGGTTGGAGAAGGCCTAGAGAGGCGAGTTGTAGTTGTACCGATTGACCAGTACAAAGGAGACGCTGGCGAAATTTTTCGAAAATTTCGGGTGTTAGAAAATTTTCAGAATTTTTGAAAATTTTAGTTAATCTGAATAAATTAATATTTTAATTGAAATAATTGGTTCAGTTAAAACTGAAATTTAAGAAGTAAATAAATAATTTTTAACCCAGTTAATAAGGTTTGTTTTCTACCTTAGCAATTTCGAGGATGAAATTATTTTAAAGGGGGAAGAATGTAACGTCCCGTATTTTTACGGTATAATAAATAATTTATTTAAATAATGGTTTGGAAATTTAAAATGACCAAAATTAAATAAATATTGAATATTTAATTAATATAAATAATAGAATAATATATTTATCTCCAAAATAACCGGAAATAGTAGAATCGACAATATGGTGTGAACTGGACAATTTAAAATATATAATTCAATTTAGAATTGAATTATATTGACGAATATATTATTTAAACGAAGTTTGAACGTATAATTATATTATGATTATAATCGAGCTCGAAATGGCGTGGCAGTTCGTAATTTGATGATTCGAACTTTAAACGAATATACACAATCCGTTTTAAGCCGGATTTCTGTGAAACAAGAAACGTTTGGAGCTGGTGAAGTATATTTTTCTAATGGAAGAGAAAAGAATGTGATTTCATCGTGTAGATTTTGATTTATGATCAAATCAAAATTTTGAAAAGTCGCTATGGAATTCCTTTATAATTCGTAATGATTTGTTTATATTATAAATGGATTTTCAATATAAATGGAATATCGATTTAAGCCGGATTTGAAATATCGAGTTATTAATCCATATATGAATATTTTGGAGCTATATTATATTCTATGTGAATGTATATGATAATATTAATTTATTAATATTAAATTTAATTATTTTTAGATATATTAATATTTAAATGGGTTTATTTAGAGCTTTAAAAATAGTCAGTTTTGCAAATGAACGTCGTTTCGACGAAACTAATTTTGTTGGATCCGGAATATTAAATTATTGTTAGATTTCAGTTTCCGTGATTTTTGAAGTCAGTGTGTGGCCGTACGGGATTTTAGTTGAAAAACAGTCGATTATTTGACTTTGAAAATACGCTGTGTGAGCAAACAAAGTCGGAATTCGACGAGACCAGTTTCGTTGGGTCTGTAATGTCGAACTGTAACTACATGCCCATTTTCGTGATTTTTGGGTATTGTATGTGACTATACAGATTTTTAAACGATAAACACTCATAACGATTGATTAAAATTTAATATAATAATGAATATAAAATTAATTAAAATTTTCTATAAATACCATACCAATTTTTGTTAAACCTAATTTTCTCATTCCTACAGTCAAAATATTCTGCCGCTAGTTTTCTTCATTTTCTTTTAGCAAACGAGAGTTTGGAAAATCAAAACAAATCATATAAATTCCCTTAAATCATGAAATAAATTTAATTGAGTTCGTGAAGTGTTCCTCTTCTCATCGATATGCATTTCATTGAAGTCGACGGGGTTATTGTTCGATGTTCTAAACCCAGCGACAGCTAGGGTTGGGAATCATGAAGGATTTGAGCATCGATGTGTCATTTGGTTGTTGCAGTTGGATTTATAGGAGTGTATGGAGGTTGTTTGCAAAGTTCGGGATATTTCCGCAATTAAACATGTCGCATCAAAACTTCTGGGTGCTGAAACTGCCGGTTGTCGCGATCATGGAGAGGGGCATACGAGTTGGAAGTTGAGGGTATGGGGGATGCGGTTTTCGAAGGAGAAGATCATGATACGGTTTTTGGTGGAGTTCGTGAAGCGATGGGGGAGAGCGGTGAGCACACAGTATCGGCTATGGCTTGTGAAACTTGCGTTCTCCTGTATGTTCAATTTGGGAAGAAGAGACCAATGGGTTTTGGTTTGGAGGATGTATAAACGTGCGGGCCTGGTGGTTTTAAAAGGGTATTGGGCCGGGAAAGAAATAAGGAATAAAGCCCATCATAAAAGAAAGAGAAAAAATAAAAAGGGATATAACGTGAAGAGGAATGTTCTCAGGCAAAATGGGAGCAGATGGTTGTTTTACACCAAACATGGAAGGGGAATGATGATGGTATTCACTGTAGCGAGACCGATTGAAGATGGTAAAGCCATATTTAATTTAGTTAAGTTAAATTAAAATAAAATAGTCTATTAACTCATAAATAGTATATCTAGTACGTTCATTGTCAGTTTCACGAACGGTCAGATCCGTTGGGATCGTATGGACGAGAGCTACACAATGGAACTTACTGGGAGTGAATTGGAGCTCGTTACAATTTATAGCGAAATAAATTGTCTATCAGAATCAACCGACAGTTATCGTTATTTAACGATGATCGTCCAATGTGAGTAAATCTCTCTAACTCTGTATAGTTAATATTTTTATAAATATAATCTAGTGTTGATAAATGATGATTGATTGTTGTGTGTTGATTGTTTATTTGAATTGCTGATGTATTGGTTGAAATTATAGATAACGACATATATATAAATCGTTAATCAAATATTGATTCTGTTATCATAATATTTCATATAGAGATGAAATTGATGTTAATTATATTGTTTAACATCTGTGAATGTAAGTAGACATGTTGGAGGGATCCAATTGGATTCCTGAATATTTATAATACTGTTTGTTTTCATGTATGTGATATATGATGTGATATATAATCTGTGATTAATTATGAAACTAGTCATGTTATTTGGTATTATAAATACCATATGAATTACTGGAATGTACAAAAGGAAATTTTCAAAGTGAATATTGAAAATCAAATATTTTCATATAGAATGAATAGAATTATATAAGAGGATTTACATAGAATGAGTATAATTATATAAAAGGATTTATATAGAATGAATAGAATTATGTAACAGGATTTATATATAATGAATAGAATTATATAAAGGGAATTATAAATGAAATTTATGTGTTAGAAGTTAAAGACAAGATTTTGTATAAATAATTCTATAAATATAGATTAAATGGAATTTGGATATTATTTTCAAATATGGAATCAGATTGTTTGGAGTATATAAAGAAATATTGTTCACATTCAATGTGAATAATGGATTAAAGTAAATATTTGAAATTAAAACTTTTATAAAGGAAATTGGGTTTTGAATTAGGAATTTAAATTGAATTACTGAAATTAGAAACTGACTTGGAATTAGTTGAGTTGAATGGCTTTCTGGGTATCGATCTGATGTTGGTTTTAGCCTTCGGGGTTTATATTTGGGAAGTTGTTCTCTTATTAGTTTACAGTTAGAGACTGACAGAGGTGGGAAGATGTTGATGCGTGAATCAGAAGTGGAAACATTTTCCAAAGTTAATAACGTATATTTTCTAATTTTAGAAAATAAGTAATTTATCAATATATGGAAATGAGAAATGGGGAAATGAATAAATGTTGATTGATGATTGATTGATAGAATTTCCATCTGGAAATAATATTGTTGTTTGTACACATGTTTTCCTTTGATAGTTAAATCACCGACTATCAAAGATTTTGACCATTTCCGTTGTCAATACATAGAGACCGGGATCAGATATATTATCTGGAAACCACTCCATATGGCGTTAGCGTTGCGATCAAATATGATGAAGATAATTGAAGATGGAGTTATGCAAGGGTTGTCCTGTTTACAGAATAGTGCCTTCGGTCTGTCCAGTCCCAGGACGGCCTGTATGGAAGAATGTCTGACAGAGTATATTTAATAGATCACGTAAGTTGATCTCGTCAAACGTATTTACGTTTGGTGGCAGAGGAATTCGTTTCCCTTAGCCATTTACCCGTGAAATGTTTGGAGAAATCAATTTGTGATTTAGCGGGTATGATGATGTGACATTCAAAGTGAATGAAGATGTGGTTTGAAAAGGATACGTTATGGCCTCTAGTTTCAGCACTAGGAAATGGTATTAAATCGAGTAGGTCGCATGGCTAAGTGGTTAGCTGCCAATTATGGTGTATTGTCACCTGATCTAGAGAAATTCCATTTACTTCTATAATCTAATTTGATGTTGTCTCTTTTGGGAAACGGTTGCTGATCCCAACCGTTGGTGATAATACATTCAGTACACTCAAGCGAAATGAGTGATCGGTCATGTTTAGCCTGGGTTGCAAGATGTTCTTGTTGAACCCGGTGTATTCCTCTCTAGAGATACACTGTGGGAAGGTGGTCCCATACCTTGCCAGTTGGAATCCATTACCCAATAAGAGCCCGTGGTTTTTGATTGTTTATTATGTATGTAGAACGTGAGATGAAAGTGTTCTACGAGATTGTTATTTATGTGATTTAGACATTATGATAATATCATAAGAGTATGGATTTTAAAAGAATGTTTAGGATTATCGCAAGGTAAAAACCATCCGTGTTTATTTGTGGATCGGTCTTACGATTATTCTTTCTTTTTAAAGGATTTTAAAAGTTAAACAAATGGTTGGAGCTTGCTCACACCAGTCCCATAACTAACCCGGAGTTTATTTTGCTTTGTTTTCCCTAAACTCTTGGGTGCCCAATTTTGTATGGGCAGTCAAGTAGTCAGGTTTTTACAGATATATTGAGAGCTTGGAGCAGGAGGCTTCAGGATCATATAGCTATTGTTATTTCCGCTGTGTTGCAAGTGTTGCACTCTGATAATGTTACTGTATACATATACTAGTTTTATTTCAAAGTTATGTATCTATTATATATTGTTCGTTCCACTGTGAGTTTCGTGTTACTCTGATGATGATGTATGTTCTTCTTCTTCTTCTTCTATTCTAAGTTTCTATCTTATCTATTCTCATCCTCTAATTTCTTTCATGGACTATCCAGTGTTTCCGATGCTTGGATAGTCGACATTGAGTTTATGTCAATTACTCAGGATCACGAAATCCCCGGGTCGTTACATGGAGTGTCAGATATACTATGTATGTGGAGCGTAAGATGCAAGTGTTCCGCTATATTTCTAAGTTACTTCGAAAACCCTAGACACTATCATAATATCAGAATATTTTTGTTTTAAAAATATTTTGAGTTATCATAAGGTAAAAACCATCCGTATTTATGTGTGGATCGGTCTTACGATTATTCTTTCTTTCAAAAAGAATTTTTCTTAAAATTTAATCATTTGTTTAGAGTTTACTCACACCAGTCTCCTGACTGACCAGAGTTTATTTTCTATGTTTTCCCTAAACTTTTAGGTACTCATAACACTTGTTATGAGTAGACAAGTGATCCAGGTTTGACTAAAACTTTTGGAATAAGTTAGATGGCATGGTTATGCAAGCTGGTCTAAATAATGTCTATGTATAATTATGAAGTCTGCAAGCTGCTTTATTATGTCTTTGTCTAATTAAGAAGTCTGGAAGTTATGATGGGCGTGTATCTATGTAAGTTACGACGCTAATGTACTATGACTCTGATGTATAATATTATTTGATATTATATTTTGTTTAAATTCCGCTGTGAGATTATGATGTTATTCTTAGTTCTATTTTCTATTTATTTCTTATTCTTTACTAATGACACGACTTCCGAGGTCACTGGAAGTCGGGTCGTTACAGTTGGTATCAGAGCTTAGAATAATGAGTACCTAGGCTTTGATTGAGTACTGAGAGTGCATATGTGTAATTATATGAAATATAATTATATATATACTTAGGATGGGTTTACTTAAGTCATTTTAACACATTCCGATCAACGTTGATTTTTGACTTGTTATATTCAGGTAATTAATCATGAGTACCCGTGGACAAAGAGGTCGAGCTAGTGGGACCACCACTACGAATGGTCGTAGCACCAATCAGAATTTTGTAGAAACGGTGGAAGAGGTTACACCAGTTCAGCCTCGATCAAATTTCGCAACTATCGATAAGGATTATACTACTCTTGAAGGGAAAGTTTTCAAGGGTACTGAATCTTTCATTGAAGTTCAATCATGATTAAGGTCTTGTGAGAGAATTTTCAAAAGCCTGAAATTGAACAACGAGCAAAAACATTTATTAGCCTCTTGGCAACTACAGGCAGCTGCAACAGCCTGGTGGGATGCACAAAGCGCGAATGTTTCTGAAGAAGAGTTTACTTGAGAGAAATTCAAAGAGGAACTTGGGGCACAGTTTCTTCCTGTTGTAGGCAAGATCTGAATGTATCGAGATTTTATAGACATCAAGCAAGGGAATATGACTACAGCCAAATATGAAAATAAGTTTAATGCACTTTCCACTTTTTGACCGGAGTTGATCAACACTCCACTTGAGAAAATGAGATGTTTATAGCAGGACTGAAAAACAATTTGCAAGTCAAGATGGTTGGACATCTGAAAATGCCATTTGTTGGCTTGGTGGATATGGCAGTTCGTTATGAAGCATTGAACACAAGGAAACCAGTAGCAAAGGCACAAACTGGAGAGCCCAGTGGAGAGAATACCCTTAAAAGGAAATTCAATCCGAACTGGAACAAAGGAAAGGGAAAGATGGATGGAAAGGCTGCAGATCGCTACAAGAACACTGAGTTCCACAACTGTAGGCAGAGGGGACACATTGCAAGGTTCTATAAGAAGCCAACAGCCAAGAAGCCACAAAACCTCAATAGCAACAAAAATCTCAACAGTAACAACACGGACCAGGGAATGCCTTAGTTCAGAAGAATTTGTTTGCTTTAATTGCCATCAGCTCGAACACCTGGTTAAAGATTGTCTGCTTATAAAGAAAGCACAACAAACAAAGGTTTATGCTATTAAGAACGAACCGTCAACCTCTAAAGCTGTGAAAGAGAAAGGAGTTCTTGAAGGTACCTTAAATTTATACGGGATTGATATTCATGTTTTATTTGATACCAACGCTTCACATAGTTTTATTTCATCTAGAACCATAGGAAAATTTCATTTACCCCAAAAATTTCTCCAAATCCAATTTTCGTATCTAATCCCATTGGCGGAAAGACGGAATTGAAAGTGTTTTGTGATAACGTGGCTATCTCGTACCTTTCACATTTCTTCCTTTTTGATTTCTATGTTTTGGGTTTTAAGGGTTTTAATTTTTTACTTGGTTTAGATTGGTTGAGTAAATTCCAAGCTAATATTAAATGCAACGAGGAAATCATAACCTTAATAACCAATATAAGGAGGGTAGCTGGATACGTGTGGAAAACTCGGTATTCACACTTGTAGTTTCTTGTATGCTTTGGAAGCACCACAAGAAAATCTGGAAATAATAGAGATCGTTAATGATTTCTCTGACCTATTTGAGGAAGTTAGAAGTTTACCCCCGCATCATGAGATAGAGTTTCGAATCGATCTAATTCCGGGAGCAAGACCAGACATAAAAGACGAATGGCTCCGAGAGAAGTCGAGGCACTTAGGAAGCAAACCCAAGATTTGTTAGATAAAGGGTTGATCAGACCAAAATTTTCAAGCTGGGGTTCAGCGGTAGTTTTTGTGGTTAGGTCCGATGGATCCCTAAGGTTGTGTGTTAATTATAGGGATTTAAATAAATAACCATTAGGAGTAAGTATCCTCTACCCCGAATTGACGATCTTTTTGACCAATTACATGGACCTATAATATTTTCCCAAATGGACTTAGCAACAGGATTCCATCAATTAAGAATTTCCGAAGATAATATTCCCTTAACTGCCAATCCACCAGCATATTTCGTAGACCTGATGAGCCGTATCTTTAGGAAGATTATGAATAAGTTTGTCTTAGTTTTTATTGACGATATCCTAGTCTATTCAAAGACAAAAGATGAACACTAATATCATCTTAGAGTTGTATTATAAACCCTAAGAAAGAATGTGTTAAAAGTGAAGTTTTCCAAATGTCATTTCTGGCAATCGGAAGTGAGATTTTTGGGGAATATATTGAATGGAGATGGTATTTTTGTGGATAAGGTCAAAGTAGTGCAGAATTGGAAGCAACCCCGTACGCCAACAGAAGTCCGTAGTTTCCTAGGATTGGCAGGATACTATAGGAGATTTATCCAAGATTATTCTAAGATATCTTCACACCTAACTAAGTTAACTAAGAAAGGTGAGAAACTTATGTGGACTCCAAAGTGTGAAGAGGCATTTAAGGATTTGAAAGAAAGGTTGACGAAAGCACCATTTCTAGCTGTTCCCGATAGAAAGAGTGGATTTCCGTATATACTGATGCTAGTGGTGTTGGACTTGGCGCAGTTTTGATGCAAAATAGGCGTGTGATTGCATATGCTAGTTGGCAACTGAAGCCTCACGAGAAGAATTATGCTACCACGATTTAGAATTGTTGGCAGTGGTTTTTGCATTGAAAATGTGGAGACATTACCTACTGGGAGAGAAGTTTGAGCTTTTTACTGACCATAAACCTTTGATGTATCTATTCTCTCAAAAGGATTTAAATCTAAGGCAACAGAGATGGTTGGAGTTCCTTGCATTGTATGACTTGGATACTATATATACGACGGGAATAGCAAATGTGGTAGCTCACGCATTAAGTCGAAATGCAATTTTATCTCTGTTGGAAGTAACTCCGACACTCCAAGAAAGGATAATGGGGAATCAAAGACAAGCTGGCAAATTTGGAAAAGCAAATTCAAGGAGTTATGGAAGGGAGAAAGTCAGATTTTGAATTAAACAATTAAGGTGTTCTCAAGATTAATGGGGGATTGTGTGTTCCTGATATAAATGGGCTAAGGCAATAATTTTTATGGAAGCCATAAATAAAAACTGAGTATCCATCCCAGAGTTCACAAAATGTATAAGGATATGAGGCGAGTATTTTGGTGGCCCGGGATAAAGAAGGATATTTTGGCATATGTAAATAATTGTTTATGCTGTCAGCAGATCAAAGGAGATCATCAGAAGATAGAAGGATTACTTCAAACTCTGGAGATTCCAAATTGGAAATGGGAAATGATATCGATGGATTTCATCAACGGTTTACCAAGAACAAGAAAAGGTCATGAAGGAGTTTGGGTGATAGTAGATCGACTGACGAAGAGTGCGCATTTCATTCCTATGAAACCAACTCGTACTGCAACTTCGTTAGCCGAGATTTATATGAGAGAGATCGTTCGATTGCCTAGAGTTCCGATAACCATTATAAGTGACAGGGATCCTATATTTGCTACTAAATTCTGGGAGGCTTTTCAAACAACTTTGGGAACTAAGTTGAATCTGAGCACAGCTTACCATCCTCAGACGGACGTTCAAACAGAAAGAGTAAACCGGATATTAGAAGACTTGTTGAGAACATGTATTCTTGATTTTGGAGGATCATAGGAAGATCATCTGCACATGGTAGAATTCTCTTATAATAATAGTTATCAAGCCGGCATAGACATGGCACCATATGAAGCTCTCTGTGGAAGACCATGCAGATCACCAACTTATTGGATTGAGTCAGGAGATAAACTTGTTCTCCGTCCTGATATGATCCGAGAAGCAACTGAGAAGATTGAGATAGTTAAGAGAAAGATGAAAGAGGCACAGGATCGCCAAAAGAGTTATGCTAAAAAGAGACGAAGAGATCTTGTATTTTCTACTGGAGAACTTGTATTTGTAAAGATTTCATTAATTAAGGGAGCGATCCGTTTTGGTAAAGTTGGAAAGTTACCTCCACGATATGTGGGACCTTTCCGTGTTCTAGAAAGAGTTGGATTTCTTGCATATAAAGTTGAATTACCACAAAGAATGGCAGGAACCCACAATGTTTTCCGTATGCCCCGTCTACGGAAATATTTTCACGATCCATCGTTAATTTTAGAACTATCAGTCCAAGAAGATCTAAAGATCGAGCCAAACTTGACTGTAATTCGTTATCCAGTTTGTGTTAATGATCGAGAAGAAAAGAGACTCCAAAACAAAGTAGTGAAGCTACTCAAGATCCAATGGAGCGATAATCCAAATGATTGTACCTGGGAGACTGAGAAGCACGTTAAAAAATCTATCCAGACTTTTCCATGAACTAGGTATTGGTTATCATATGATACCACGGGTTCAAAATGAATTATGGATTTTTCATTTCTATGAGTTATCGATATATGCATGTTGATGGATTCAGTTATTATTAGGGAATATGAACTCTTTCCATATATTCCAACTTGTTCTGAGATCTGTCCTTTATTTATTTTCTAGATGACACCTCTCCTTAGGAAGACCGCCAAGAAGAGACTCACCTCGCTTCAGAGTGAGACTTCAGACGGGTACAGGAGTACTTGAGGTAGTTGATTATGAGGAGATGATCGAGCTAGTACACTCAGGACGACAAGGACCGACACGTGGATTCAGAGGAGTCTAGTTTTTACTCAGGAGAGCCTGTAGCAGAGGAAGACAACATGGATTTCATACTGGAGAAGGATGATGAGGAAGAAGAGGCAGGACAGTAGGCAGTGTATGATGGGGATGATGACAACGACAGCAACGACGACGACGATGATGATCTTGTGCCAGAGGAGGTTGAGGAAGACGAAGATTTTGAGGATGAGGAAGAACCTGAGGAGGAAGTTCAGGTCATGCCGGAGCTAGTGCAATCGACCCACTTATTGAGTTTCCATTAATTGAGCAGGATGAACAGTTAGCTGTCGTATGGGCACAGATTGAGCAGGATTTACTTGCGTTTTAGGCAGCAGGTGGTCAGCTGGAGATTCCGATGGATAATGGATACATGGATATGATGCAATGATACTTTTCCCACCTGCACCAGCTGAGGTCATCAACATTTCAGATGACGAGGACGTTGAGGAGGGAGATATTGTGGTTGAAGTGATTGATATTTCAGATGATGAGATGATAGATGTGGTGGAAGTGAGTAGCAGTTCTGACTCGGAATAGAGTGATGTAGTATGTTGTAGTAGGATATAATTGTACTTACAGCTTGTATCAGCCTATTACTCGAGCTAGTCGAGTATAGTACTTATTATTGTATTATCTATTGTAGCTAGTTTGACGGGATATGACATATTATCTTTTGCTTTATATCTATCTGCTATTTACAAATTTTGGGGATAAAATTATTTTAAGGGGGGTAGTGTAACAACCCCAATTTCGACAGACCGGTTTTTTTCTTCAAAATTCTAACCTATCGAAACTCAGATTGGTTTGCTCTGATATCCTACGGAAAAGACATAAACATGTCAGAGCTCAGAATACATCTCACAGCGGAATGGATAATATATAATATAATCAAAATATAACATTACCATATTAATAATACTGCCTAACCAATATCCAAAGATATAAGGGCTCTAGTCTCTACCACAAATCTAACCTGCTAGTATGTTATGAGGAGGGGGTTAGAACACAAGTTCTAGTGACTGGATTTAAATTGTACACTTTGGATAACGCTACATATACCATTTAATCGTATTTTCTTATTTATTAGGTTACTTGGGTTAATAGCACCCAAGGCTTACACACACGTCGTACCCATTTACTTCCCAGTGGATTAACCTAATATAGTATATATGTAGCCACCCCTCGATACTGAGGTTCACCCAATGGTACCCCACTCGCACGGTCTCCTTCGTAATGCCACAGAAAAGTACGCAGTCCCTCATCCTACGCCGGAGTGACGTACAGATCCCTATATAACAATGTTACATTCTGCATATATATGTTATTACTATGCTACGTAAGCTTATGGACTACCACCATCGATCGAACCAGATTTCATTCCCGAGTAAAGCCCTCAAGTCTACGATACATCATCCAGAGCAGTCATGCATGTATCTAGACTGCCCCACGTATATACTGTAATTGTAGCTTGATGCCTCAATCGCACATGCTCTAATGTGCACCAAGTTCCGTGGCAGGGCGATACAAGGAACATGGAACTCAGTCGGGAGATTTTTCCATATCTGTACAGACCCTCCTTTAAGAGCCTCAAAATACAGTTATTCCTAGGGTCTATTTTCCATGGTTGCTATGGCCCCAACTCGGCTCCTCCCTCAACTAGTAAACACTAATAGAGAAAAGCGACATGCCCCTAATAACAAATAATCTAAAACATCCATTTGGCATCTCCTCTCAACCCCTTACCTTGATAGTGAAAGGTGAATGGTATCCTGGGTTTAGCTCTAGTCTTCTCGCATCCTACTGGCTGCCGATGACGGGTCCCCGACGATCTATTATCTTTGTTGGTCCTGAACTCGCCTCCCGTTGAGGCAATCGTCGAATCACCCTAGTGTCACCTCATCACAGCATTCTGACTGCAAAGCTACTTTTGTAGTCAAGGCCCACCCACCTAGTAGTTACGCACAGACCCTACCTCTGTGAGCACAGCCTAAATATCTGCCACCACACAGAGGACTACTAGGAGCACCTTACATATCTCAGGAAGCTGCATGCTTCCCCTTCCAGTCCTTCGGAGACGACAGAATAATCAGATGAATGTGCGCTCCCCTCGTGCCTTATAATACCAGGATGATCTACCCCGTTGGTTGTTCACCCTCAAACGTGTGGACTGGTCCAAACGCCTCACTTTAATACGTTGTTAGACCCTATGTCTAAATATTATTTTACACGCTTGCCTTACCTTATTAGGTTTCCATCTGACTTGGTTATTCCCATTCAGATTGAATTCTTAATCAAGTTTCCAAGTTCCTCTTACTTATTAATTTCAGATATATAACTTAACCCATTTAAGTTTTTTAATAAGCCCACAACATGTTATTCCATAGATTGTGGCCCAAGGTCTGTAATCCACGGTCCTTTCTTATTTTCTTGTTTGATTTCATCATTACAATAATATGTTCTATTTAATATGTAATTAAGTATACCCTAATTCACATGTTTTCTGTTTAACATGTCAGTCATTATTTATGATTAAATATAACTTATTTCATTTTATAAGTTTTCCTCATTCTTTCTCATTTAATGATAATTCCATTTTACACCATTACTACAACATATCGTTGTTATTTATTAACATAGTCCTCTTGACTAAAGTTTTCTAATAAGTTTTCCTTCCCTAAATATAACTTGTGTTAATATCCTTACTTACCCTTAAGACAAGCTTGACTCTGTTATTCCTATCAGTAGATTTCAGTTTTCCTTGTTCACTGATTAATTAATTTAAAATTAAGTGCCTCTTGTCTTATTACACAAGTTATCTCATCTTCTTTACAAGCTAATTATAACCTAAGTTATAATATCCATTTGCCCCTATGACAAAGCTACCTGTTATATAGCATTCTTATTACTGAAATTTATCCATAACAGGTTGTTATCATTCCCCCATTTATTTCATTAAATTCTTATTTATTACCATTAATTACCATTAACGATGCTTATCTGTCCCACCATTTACATATATTATATATACTCCCGTACTAGACCTCTCACATTAAGTCTACACTTGTGGATGCTGGATTTGTTGGGCCGTTCCGGGCAGACTTCTTCCACGAGTTGACTAAACCTCGTGTCTTAGCACCATTACATGTTTAATTATGCACTTAGACCCCTCAAATTAGATTTACCACTTGTGAGTACAAGATATGCCGGGCGGTTCTGGGAAGACTTCTATCAGAAGTGCAATATAACCTCTTGTCTAAGCACGGTTAAATTTCTTATTTATCGTAAACCTTCTATACAACCTAGGCATGTTTATTTCTTACAATTATCCATTGTAATTTATAATTCACATGTAATTATATCATGTCTATCATAATTCTTCACATATAATCAATTCCTTCCTAACACATAATCAATTAATCAAATAACTGTTTAAATCACATAAACCAGTATGTACCGTTCTCAATTCTTACAGCTAATGGCCTGGGTACACAATTTACACAAACTGACATGAAATCGGAAATTACTATGCAAGATTTGACAAGTTCATATACCAAAAAATTAATATTTAGCGTATCAGTTATTTATACTTCATACCTATCACTTTAGGCATTATTAACATATGTTACATTTATCAACATATTGCATTTCAATTATACATACAGGGGAATGGTAAATGATAATATATTCTTATCTAAACTGTATAGCTTAAATCCACTCACATTTCATGCTTTCCCCAAATTTTGGATCTAATCCCATTTTAGCATCCATGGTTTTTCTTTTCCCTTTAATTTGATTTAAAACTTAATAACCGTGGATCGATTATTTTCATTAAAAAGAAGGGAAAGAAAGAGTAAGAATTTGAAGGGATTATATCTAGAATTTTACCTTGCTTCTCATGATTTTGGATAATCGTTTTATTAGTGTCGATTCCCTCTTCCATATCTTGAATTTTAAATTGTTGTTGCAGTTGATTTCCGAATTTGTATTTGTTGATGACAATTTTCTTTTCAAATCTTCATTATAATTAATAATTCTTTTTATTTAGGAATTACATGGAGGAAGAAGAGAATGAAGAAATCCTAAAATGAGAATGAAGAGCTATAGGTCTCCTTATATAAGAAGTTTAAATCAATGCTAACCATCTATTTCCTTGATGAAATCCACTCTCTCCACATCATATAACCATTCAGAAGTTGCCATGTCATCCAAAATTTGAATTGAACTAATAGGATCAAGCCATCTAAGAATGCATTGCCATATCTTACCAATCAAATATGCTTATTAGGCGCCACCTTAAATATTTACATTAATTCCTTTTTTCATCTTCATTTTGTAATTGATATACTTTTCTTTCTTTCTATTATTCTTTATTTGCGCATAACCTTCCATTCGAATCATGTTCATTCATGGGCAATTCTTATGTGCATACTATGTTTTTACATGCGAACAATTCTTTACTTTGTTCCATATTTAATTTTCTTAAATCCATTATCCAATTTTTCTCGTTTTAACCATCCTTCCTATATACTCTTTTTAATTAAGCTACTTTCATATAAAACCCGCTTTCACACTAAACCGATTCTAATTAAAACCCCTTTCACATTAAATCTTTACTCCTCTTTTTAAACTTCTTTCTTAATTTTAATGCATTAACCTTCTTTCTACTATTTTTAACTTCCTCTAAAATTTCCTCCTTGCATTCACACATGAAATATTTTCTTTTTATTTAATGCATCATTTTTAACGTATTTGTTATTCACATGTCAACCTTCCCTCTTTATTCATGATGTTTCTTTTCTTTGCTTACATCAATTGTTCACTTTCTTTTTTTCCATGCATTAAATTTTCCATGCTTTATTGCATACATCTCTAATGTTCATTTTTAAATGCGTTAATGCTTTCTCTTTTCTTTTTCACTTGCATATTATTAATTAATGCATCCTTATCATACATTCCCTTCAATGCATTCCACTTTTCTCTTTTATCTTATGAAATTTTCATTGTATTACATTCATCTCTCTTTTAAATATGTAACTTTATTACTATACATGCCTCTTTTTCTTTTATTTTTATTTTTATTATCAATGCATGCATTACATTTACTAATTCATTTTTACTTATGTTTATGCATATATCTCTATATGCACATTTTTAATTGCAATAAAAATACGGGGTGTTACATTCTCTTACCCTTAAGGAATTTCATCCCCGAAATTCGATGAGGGTAAAGTTAAATAACCTCTCGCATAATATTCATCCATCATGTGTGCATCCAATTTTTGCAAACATTGTGCGCATGTGCAAAGTGCAATACATCATAGTTGTAACACCCCGTATTTTCTGTGAACGTCAAAGTAACAAATTAAAGTATACTTAATTTTTAAGAGAAGAATTAAGGGAAACTGGCTACGCCATTGCTGTTCGTCTTGGAATTCTGCTTGAGATAGAGTTCGAGTTTGCGTAAATCGGACTGCGTATGAAGAAGTTATGACCTTCAGAAGTTTCAGAGATTTAAATAAAACAGCTCAGGTTTGAAATTCAAAATTCAAATCACACACCCGGGCTGGGCTGGAAATTTCCCGCCCAGGACCCAGGTCGACCAGGGGGTCGACCTAGGGGTCGAACTGGGTCACACAAGTCGACCAGGGGGTCAACCTGGGGTCGACCTTCCCCTATTTCCAGATCCGAGGACAGGTGCATTTTTTTGCATTTGGACGCCCGTTCTGACCAGATTCGTTGATCCTTATGCTATATAAACACCCCTAAGGCTACAGTTTTCTCTACACAACTTCATTTTGCCTATACTCTACCCTAATTCATATCAAAATAAATCAAAGACGGGGTTATGATGCTCAAGTAGAATCAAGTAAGAATTCAAGTAGAGATTAAAAGGCTAATTCAACGACTTCAACAACTATTTCTAAGAATCAAATCAAATCTAAATTAGAAGAACAAATAGTCTACTTCAAGGGGGAGCTATTCAGTTTCAAAATACAGATCCCAGAATTCAAGACCGTTCTGTAATTTTTAAGTTCACGTTACTTTCAAAAATAAAAGTTAATTATGATTCTGACATTGTAATAAATTTGGATCTGAGATTATGCCTATTTCTATCTGTCTTTCTGTATCCTTTGGATCTATCTCATTGATAATATTATGTCCATTCTTTGTCTCTTCTTTCCTTCTTCCCTTTTTGTTTTATAGCCAGGCTACTGCGAGCCTGAGCCAAATCTCATAAGAGATGAACGTACGTTGGAAATAAAATTGGGCATAATATAAGACTTGGACATGATTAGCGCCAAAAATTTGGAAAAGTATTAAATTGTGTATAACTGGGCATAATTGAGTTGTAACTGATTTGACGACATAACACATGTTGTATTCAAAACATAAAGTGTATCGAACATATGACTTGAGATTTGAGGCATAAAGTATTGGACATATGACTTGAGATTTGAGGCATAAAGTATTGAACATATGACTTGAGATTTGAGACATAAAGTATTGGACATATGACTTGGGATTTGGGGCGTAAATTGAACTGTAAATATAAGGCATAGTACATGTTGTGGCTTAAGATCTAAAATTGGGGCATATATATATATATATATGATAGTTTATGATTTGGAAGAAGAAGATTAGGGTGTATAGTGATGTATGGCTTAGGCATGAAATCAAGATTTGCCTTTGTTTTGTAAGTTCGTTACTTTTTAGATTTGAACACCTAAATCTAATTGTGACATGTAATAAAATGGATATGATAATATGCCTGATGTAAGTTATCCTTTCATTGAAATATGTGCTTGAGTATATATATCTTTGGGAATCATTTTTGACTACGAAATTGGTCCAATCATATCTATCCTTGTTGTATATCGGAATTGTAATCTTTTTTTAAGTTCATGATATAATTCTTATCATGTCTATATGCCTGCGATGTATTCCTTGCAAAACTTGTCTTTTTAGTACATCAAGTTTATTAGACCAGTAGTTCTTATCATCATATGATGTGCCTATCCTTACGATGTTGCATCTTGCTTCTCCCCTTATATTATGAATCTTGAGTTGAATCTCGAAATACGTACGTTATGAATGCGGGGGAAATTGGGTATAACATGAAATTGACATTATTTGGCATAACTTGGATCATGTAATATGGCATAACTATTAAGATGCAATTTGGGGTAATTTGACATGAATTATGGAATAGGTAATTTGACATATTGAACCTAGAATTGGCATGAATGACAAAGTATGAAGTTGGCATATAAATCAAGTTTTGGGCAAAATTGTTATTGTTGCGAATTTGGGGTAACTTGAGCATTAAATCTAGATTGGGTGTAAAATGTAACATGACTAGTTTTGGTGAATTTGGTAATTAGTATGTAAAATCTAGATTTGGGTATATAGGGTAAATGTGTAGATTAAAGATGAACATGTCTAACCCTAGGTTAGATTGAGTTGTGGTGTAAAACTGCCCGGAACCGCTCGGCACATCCAGTAACCACAATAACACCTATCTAATGTGAGAGGTTAGTGCATCATGCCCAAGAAAAACCTGAGGTTAGATTGAGTTGTGGTGTAAAACTGCCCGGAATCGCCCGGCACATCCAGTAACCGCAACAACACATATCTAATGTGAGAGATTGGTGCATTAATAAATCAATTAATGCTAATGAACAAGATGAATGAGAATGGCTAAGTTCATAAGAACACTTAACCAATATAACATGGATGACTAAGGTTAAGTAATGAGAAACACTTAACCAATATGACAAGATGGATGACTAGGGTTAAGTTAATAGGAAACACTTAACTGGTATAGCATGATAAATGGAAAGGGTTAAGTTAACACTTAACCAATATAACTTGATTTGTGGTAGGGTTAAGTTAACACAAGAAGGCGACACTTAACCAAAGTAACATGACATGATGAGTAAGTGGTTTAAGTTTACTTGAATTGACTGATGACACTTAACCAATACAACAAGACGAACACGAGGGGTTAAGTAACAAGAAACACTTGACCAATATAACTTGATGAATGAAAGGGGTTAAGTTAATAGGAAGCACTTAACCAATCTAACATGATAAGTGAGAAGGGTTAAGTTAATAAGAAACATTTAACCAACATGACATGATGAATGGGTGGGTTAAGTTAACATGAATGGACAACACTTAACCAATATGACATAATGTGCGGGAGGGTTAAGTACATATCGGGTTAGTGGGTAATATTAGTACATATAGGCCCACAAAACTTAACCGTTAAATAAATATGCTTGAATCGATGGGAGGGTTAAGTACATCTCGTGTAGGCGGGTAATATTAGTACATATATGTAATAACCCGGAAATCTGAACCAATTTAAAAATTTTATTTTGGCAATTTTAGTGAATTTTGAATATATAAAATGATTTATTTTAGATAATAACGAGGAGAAATTTAATTTGAATAGAATTAGAACGAATATATTTATTTGAATCGTCGCTAGAATATTAATATATTTCTAATTATAAAAGGAATTGAAAATGGCGCGGTAGTTTGAAATTTCGATTTCAAAATTCAAATGAATGTACGAGATTCAAAATAAACCGGATTTTAGCGAAACCAAAAATATTAGAATCTATTTGATAATATCTTTCCAACGAATCCGAAAAATCAAAATTTCATAGTGTGAATAAAAAGTTATGCCCAGTTGAAAATTCAGAATAGTCGCTATGGAATTCTGGCCCTTAAAAATGGAAATTTTGCAAACGACCTCGGTTTTCGACAAAACCACTTTTGTTGGATCCGTGATGTCAAGTTATTGCTAGGTTTCAAAATTCGTAATTTTTCGAATCAATATGTGAGCGTGGCGAAGTAAAACGTGTTTTAACAGTTTCAGTCAATTTCGATCGACCAGAAATTGGCCATTTTCAAACGGTCTCAGAATTCGATGAAATTAGTTTTGTTAGGACCGTATCGTCAATACGAACTAGATATATTTTTTTGGGGAATTTTTAGAGTCCGTATGTGGCCCTAGTAAAATGAAATGTGCGTTTAAAATTGAATATATAGATTTATATTTTAATCTAAACAAAAACTGATAGAAACGGTCGAATTGGGTTATGAAACATATCCCATTTCGTTCGGAATGGGGGTATTACGTTAGGGACGACAGTCGTTGGGCCTAGATTGGAGTTCAGACGGGAAGTCAAATTTAGTGGGGGATTAAAATAAATTAAAAATATATATATATTTTCATAAAAACCCCTCCCTTCCCCTTCATTCTTCGGTCCACAAAATCGAATAGAAAAAAAGGGGGGATGAGAATGCAACACCTCCAGGCTACGTCGGCCATCGCGCCGCCCCACGATCGAAGCGCACCCCCCTTGGCCTCCGCTGCACCGCTTGGCCAGCCCCCTCCGCCTCCATCTCCTTCCTCTCTCCCTCTTTCTTCTCCAAACCTTCCACCTCCCAAAATCGAACCACACCCGAACCCTAGCCACCACCGTACCCTCCAGCACCCCTCCCCGACGCTCCAGCACCACAGCCGCCATCTCCGATCCCCACGCCGGCCACCCGTGACGCTATCTCCTCTAGTCGATGAACGGTGAGTTTATTTTCCTTTTTTTAGTTTAAAAATTGTTATAAATCAGTTTTATATATGTTAAAAATCATTGTTTTAGAAAGGATTTCTATCTAAGCAACATTAGAATAAGAATACGATTTTAGTTCAAATGAAAAGCATGATTTTTAATCACTGAAAGCTATGATTTTGATCCCATAAGAAGATTTAATTTTTTTTAACATTAAAAAGATGTGATTTTTTTTTGAATAACGTTTTAGAAGGGATTTTTAAAAATAATAGAAAGATTATATTTTTTTAAATAGTAAAGATCTCATTTTTATAAAGTAAAAAGGTTTAACTTTTATATAACAAAAAGATTTTATTTTTGAACTAGAAAAAGATTTGACTTTTGAAATGAACAAGATGTGATTTTTAACACTAAAAAGTTATGGTTTTTAGCATTATAAAAATATGGTTTTTATCATAGAGATAACAATATAAAAATGCGATTTTTATACATGTTGCAGCGAAATAAAAATTTGATCTTTGTAGAAGAAGTAGAAATATAAAAATATATTTTTTATATAGAAAGAGGCATTATAAAAATATATGAAGTAGAAACGAAAATATGATTTTTATTTATTGGAATGAAGCGATAAAAATATGATTTTTACTATATGAACACCGGTATAAAAATAGAACTTTTATCTATATAGTAGCAATATAAAAATAGAATTTTTATCTATATAGTAACAATATAAAAATGTGATTTTTATATATGTAGTGAATACGGGCAATGAAAGTGACAAAAGGCGGACACGGCAAGATTTTTTACATATGAAGAGTCGCAGTGTTTGGTTTAGCTTCTCGGTGAGAACTCCTCACTTTTAATTTATTTTCTAGTTGAAATATATACTAGGATGCAGACGGTGCTTAGCAGCACCCGACACCCGTCGTCCACAGACCATGGACGGCTTGTTTGTTTGATTGATTGTGTTGTCAAATTTGACTGTTGATTGTGTTGAAATAAAATATACATTCATGTGTTGAAATAAAATATATATTCATGTGTTGAAATAAAATATATATTCATGTGTTGAAATAAAATATATATTCAAGTGTAGAAATAAAATATATATTCATGTGTTGAAGTAAAATAAATATTCATTTACAAATCGAACGTTTTGTTTATGTACACCGATTTGACTGATATTGATTGGGACGATAAATTTTACACATCGCCCAACTGCACAAATAAAATCTGTGTTTGTTGATTTGAAACCCCACACGGGTATTGGGATGATATTTGACGTACACTTATCCCAATTGTTTAGTTGTATGTCAATCGATGGTTTGACAGACTGTGTAGGCGTTAATTATTTATATTTGATGCTTATGCAGTTGTGTGGTGCACTCTGGATGATGGTTGATGATTTATCGTTGCTATTATATACATGTGTTGTAGAAAATCCATATAATTAACATTATGTGGTAATTGATTGGGCCTCATTCCAATTTGGAAAATAAGGGATATTATAAATTATATTCGTGTGTTGAATAAATAAAATAGTCATGTGTTGACAAAACTCATATGTTGAGAATATTCATGTGTTGAAACCATTCATGTGTTGAATAGAATAAAATTCATGTGTTGAAGAAAATATTCATTTGTTGAATATAATAACGAAATTATTGAAATATATAAAGCCGTGTTGATTAGATTGACGCCATTTTGACGTGAATGATATTTATATCATTTTTATTCATTTTTATAATGAATATAGAAAAGAAAGTGATTTCAAAATATAACGTTTTGAAAATATTATCATTTGTATATCGATGATGTGGAATATTCAATTTTGATTCGAAATTGAATATGAAGTTGAAATCGTTTCCAAAACGAATTTATATAAAATACGTTTTAAATGGAAATCGACGAAATATATATTATATATATAATGGCCTGAATAGAACATACCGCGCCGCAGCAGTTTGCGAATTTCGACCATTGACTTCGAATGGACGTTACGGGAGATCCGGCCGTCGGATTCTCCTAAAATCGGAACCGTTGGGTTCGTATCGAAAAGAGTTTTCTAATGAATATTAGAAATTAGAAATCTAACGGTTGATTTGGAATTATGTCCAAATCAAATTTGGAAAAGGTCGCTGTAAGTGTAGTTCGATGGCCGTTGATGGAAATCAACTGTACGGGCCTTGATAAAATTATTAAAAATAGTAATAATTTGTGTAAAATCATAAGAAATGATTTATGAAGAATTGGGATGAAAATTTCCAAATTTGAAAAGATAAAAATAGATTTTTATCGAAATGAACTAGTTTTGAACTAGAATTATAAATCCATTTATTTTTAAAATAAATAAATTGGATTTGAAATGGTTTTAAAAGTAACCAGAATTTCCCATAATGAATTGGAATGGATTTGAATCGAAATTGTCTTTGGAATATTTCGATGTTGGATTTCGTGATTATACAGATGTTGTTATGGAAATTTGAAAGATAAATTTATATCGTTATTTCCAATATGATATTTGTTGGTCGTAGAATTTGATATTGAATATAAGCCGATATATTTTCTATTCAGAGCTTTGTATTTAATATCAAATGGGATTTGGGTTTATCGTGAACGGTGTTTTAAATAACATTGATTCTTTAACCCGGTTAAAGACAGGATATGATTTCCCAAGTTAAATAACCATTAATATTGATTTTTGGGAAGATTAAAACTAAGTGGAGTTTTAATGAATCTTTAATTAGATTGAAATAATCGAGAATGGAGTATCACCAGTTTTGCTCCAGACGATAGTTAAATCTTTAATTAGATTTGAACGTGAAATGGTAATTGAATTTACCGATAACACCGTGGTGTTAGATATGAAGTATTACCAGTTTTACTTCATGGGATGAATAGGTTGGGATTGAGAAATTAAAATAAATGATTACTTCGGTGTGGTTCGCTAATCCCGAATAGTTTGAATTGACATTCAAAGAAGATTAAAGAATAAATTTAAAGAATTTATCTTTGATAAAATTAATGGGAACCTTTCCTAAACTATAATAATATTTGAATAAAAGAATATTCTGAATTGTAATGAGGCGTATGTTGTGTTTGTGTAACACTTGTTTATAATATACGCAAGTTATTCAGAATGACCGGGTTTATCCCATTCTGAATAACTGATTCGACGTGGTGTCGAGGATGAAGACGGTGATTGAAGATCGGATGTCTTCACGTCGTTTGGATAATTACTGAAGATCTTGAATGGGTTGTACACCCAAGAGGAGGAAATCAGTTGGTGATCGTCCAGACATACTTGGAGATCGATGGATATGCGAGGTACAAGGTGCCTCTGGTTTCGTTCAAACCCAGAACGAACTTGTAAATGGACTGTGTGTCTGACAATGGATTTTATTCTGTGTGATTGATTTCTATTAAATATATATCTGTTTGGCGGCGGAGAATTTATTGTCTTGCTTAACGCCCTTCTCTGAGACGTACGAGCTCAGAGGTTATATATTGATGGATATCAAACGCATGGAGTGAATTGCCTGTGTGGCATGCCTAAGTGGCAATATGATCAAGGCTTCTGTTGAAAAGCAGATCTTGTGGTTGATGATCAAAGCACGGCCTGTGCGGCATAGCTTTGTGTACGTTGATTCGTGAGCCTCACACCTCGGTTTCGAACCAGAAACAGGAGAGGACATCAGGAAGGGCATGCGTTTCCTTCTAGCTAGAAGTGGCGTCAGTGGTTTTACACGCCCTGACGAGTTTGACTTATGTGGTTATTGCTGTTGCGAGGCGCCTCGGATATATCGGTGACTGTGTGGAGCTGATGGACTCATTGGACTCATTGACACCCCATAGGGTGGGGAAACGCAGTTTTCAGGCATTTTAATCCACATCGGTGGACCGGCCCTGACGATCCAAGGGACGATGCGTTCTGTTGCTGAGACACGGGCTAGAGTGTCTCGAATTCGGTAAGGACGATCCCTTGCCTTGGTTCACAGATGGAAATCCAACTTCCAATACGTGACATTTGCGGTTTTGATTGTAGAGCCTAGTATTGGCGACATGATATATGGTACCCATGTCGTCTATGATTAATACTTATGATTGAAATTGTTTTGGAACTATACACTTATAGTAACAATAAAAGATGAAATTTAGCGTATCAAGCATTCTTTGGCTATTATAAGGTAAAACCCTATCCTCCGGCTTGTGTTGCATTGTGTTATGGGACCTGGGTCTTATAATAGCTTCATTGTTCTTTATTTAGCATTGCGATGTTGTTTTATGCACTGGTGCTTTTGCGAGGAAACCCGTTCCGTGTTATACGGCGTGGTCCCTTGATTTACCTAACTTTAAAATAAAGATTAATAACTGTTTTAGTTATCACACCAGTCACATGACTGACCTGGAGTTTATTGTTTTAACCTAAACTCTGGGTGCCCCTATTTTCCGCACGGGCAGCTAGTAGTTTTGGTTTTGCAGATTTATATTCACAGGATACTGATTTATAGCTGAAACGATATCCCAAAAGCTCTGTCTCTGTATATCTCTTTCAGTTGTGTATTGTATTGTTTTTCCGTTGCAGTGATGTATTTAAATGTAATTTAAATCTCTGATAATTTATGATGTGTAATATTTATTCATACTCTGTATATTCTTGTAATCTGATGAAATTGTTGTAATTAGCGATGTAATGTTCTTCTGTCTGCGTTCTTTTGTGTGTTGTTCTCGTAGTATCCACTCTTTCCTTACCGGGGAAGTTACGGGTCCTTACAGTTGGTATCAGAGCTTTGGTTTACAAAGCTCGAGAACAAGACACGTTAGAACCATACAAAAGAATTCATCAGAGACTGGATTAGTAATATCCAATGGGAATGACTCATTAGAGATGGGATCAGTAGTATCCTAGAACGAGTGTGAAGAGTATATTTTTAAAATGAAAACAATTTTTGTTTTGAAAATTTAAATCAATTATTTGTATTTGAATATTTATTTGTATTGAATTTGGACAACCAGTATATATAGATTTTGCATATACGTCTGATCCACGGGTATTTGAAGTTTTAATATACTGGGTAGATATAGAATCGCACCCTAGTCGCCCGGGGACAATTCTGATGATGATTGCAACATCATCAGTATTTGTGTTCGAACTTCGAAAGTGGTATTTCTATATATTTCCAATTGACTGGTGTGAGAACCAAAATTAGATAGGGCTTATTGTTGTGATTTGGCATCAAAAATCTGATTTTTTGGATATGTATTAAAGTTATGTGATTGAAAATATAATCAACTAATTGATTGTTGATTGTGTTGTTTGATTATTGGTTGATTAATTAAAATTTGAATCATTTAGCCAAATTGTACCAAATAGTGAATTGTATTGAAAATTTATCGCATTTGCATACGTGTACATGTACTTACATTGAACATGTCATAGCAAGGAGGCTAGAGTAGAAGAATAAAATTGTTTGCCCGACAAATAGGTACATGTTTACTAATTTATTGGGTTTTGGATGATTTTATGAGCCGATTGGCTAGCCGCTTGGCTGTTTCTTTTTCTTTTTGGATTGATGAGGGCCATGGGAGGGTATTTGAAATATCCCCAAGACCCCGGTGCAGGGGAGGTTATGGCGAAATTTTTCGAAAATTTAGGGTGTTAGCCAAATTTTTGAAAAATCTGAAAAGTTCTTAGAAACTGAAAAGTTGAAGAACTTAAGCCGTAATGAAAATAATGAAAGTTGAGTTGATTTGCAAAACAACTTTTAGCTTCGTTCCTTTTCGGGGACGAAAAGTTTTAAGTGGGGGAGATTGTAATAACCCGGAAATCTGAGCCAATTTATTTTTTTTTGGAAATTTTAGTGAATTTTGAATATTTAAAATGATTTATTTTAAATAATAACGAGGAGAAATTTAATTTGAATAGAATTAGAACGAATATATTTATTTGAATCATCGTCAGAATATAAATATTTATTTCTAATTATAAAAGGAATTGAAAATGGCGCGGTAGTTTGAAATTTCGATTTCAAAATTCAAATGAATGTACGGGATTCAAAATAAACCAGATTTTAGCGAAACCAAAAATATTAGAATCTATTTGACAATTTCTTTCCAACGAATCCGAAAAATCAAAATTTCATAGCGGGTATAAAAAGTTATGCCCAGTTGAAAATTCAGAATAGTCGATATGGAATTCTGGCCCTTAAAAATGGAAATTTTCCAAATGAACTCGGTTTTCGATGAAACCACTTTTGTTGGATCCATGATTTCAAGTTATTGCTAGATTTCAATATTCATAATTTTTCGAATCATTATGTGAGCGTGGTGAAGTAAAACGTGTTTTAACAGTTTCAGTCAATTTCGATCGACCAAAAATTGGCCATTTTTCAAATGGTCTCAAAATTCGATGAAATTAGTTTTGTTAGGAACGTATCGTCAATACGAAGCTAGATATTTTTTTTTGGGGAATTTTTAGAGTCCGTATGTGGCCCTGGTAAAATGAAATGTGCATTTAAAATTGAATATATAGATTTATATTTTAATCTAAACAAAAACTGATCGAAACTGTCGAATTGAGTTGCGAAACATATCCCATTTCGTTCGGAATGGAGGTTTTACATTAGGGACGACAGTCGTTAGGCCTAAATTGGAGTTCGGATGGAAAGTCAAATTTAGTGGGGGATTAAATTAAATTAAAAATGTATATATTTTTTTCATAAAAACCCCTCCTTTCCCCTTTATTCTTCGGTCCACAAAATCGAATAGAAAAAAAGGGGGGATGAGAACGCAACACCTCCAGGCCACGTCGGCCATCGCGCCGCCCCACGATCGAAGCGCACCCCCTTGGCCTCCGCCGCACCGCTTGGCTAGCCCCCTCCGCCTCCATCTCCTTCCTCTCTCCCTCTTTCTTCTCCAAACCTTCCACCTCCCAAAATCGAACCGCACCCGAACACTAGCACCACCGTACCCTCCAGCACCCCTCCCCGACGCTCCAGCACCACAGCCGCCATCTCCGATCCCCACGCCGGCCACTCGTGATGTCATCTCCTCTAATCGATGAACAGTGAGTTTATTTTCCTTTATTTAGTTTAAAATTTGTTATAAATTAGTTTTATATATGTTAAAAATCATTGTTTTAGAAAGGATTTCTATCTAAGCAACTTTAGAATAAGAATACGATTTTAGTTCATATGAAAAGCATGATTTTTAATCACTGAAAGCTATGATTTTGATCCCATAAGAAGATTTGATTTTTTTAACATTAAAAAGATGTGATTTTTTTTTAATAACGTTTTAGACGGGATTTTTAAAAATAATAGAAAGATTTTTTTTTTAAATAGTAAAGATCTCATTTTTATAAAGTAAAAAGGTTTAATTTTTATATAACAAAAAGATTTGATTTTTGAACTAGAAAAAGATTTGACTTTTGAAATGAACAAGATGTGATTTTTAACACTAAAAAGTTATGATTTTTAGCATTATAAAAATATGGTTTTTATTATAGAGATACCAATATAAAAATGCGATTTTTATACATGTTGTAGCGAAATAAAAATTCAATTTTTATTATATATGAAGCGAAATAAAAATTCGATCTTTATAGAAGAAGTAGAAATATAAAAATATAATTTTTATATAGAAAGAGGCATTATAAAAATATATGAAGTAGAAACGAAAATATGATTTTTATTTATTGGAAAGAAGCGATAAAAAAATGATTTTTACTATATGAACACCTGATTAACATAGAAATGTGTTTATTTTATGCTCTTATATTTTATCTTTTGTAAATAAATAAATGATACTTTGGGTACTTTTATGTGTTTTTACAGGTTGTCAAGTAATGCCTCCTTCGTTTCAAATTAAAGGCCAACTACAAATAAAAAGCTACTTCCCCGTATTAAAGCCATCTCAATTACAAAAGACGTTGTAGCTCACTGGTAAATGCGTAGAGATTTGTACTGAGAGACCTGAGTTTGATCCCTGTCAAGCTCACTTTTTGCCAAAGAACGGAACTTTCACACTGCCCCTTTTGCTATGAAGAATATATGGATTAGTGTTATATTATATATACATATTAATGTGTATGTATGATATTCACTAATAGACATTTCAGGAATAGTCATGGAAATCAATTCAGAACATTCATTTTTCAATTTCCAATTAGAAGAATTTCTGATTGAATTATTGCCAAGAAAAGATCAATATTGAAGATTTTATCCTTTGTTGCCTTTGGAGTCTAATGAGTATCCTTGTTTGGAAGAATTAATCACATGGAATCTGCTCATCGATCAATCAATCAATTTGCTACATGGAAGATAGGGAAGATTTGGAAGATATTCACCGTGTTTTGCTTTACAATCAAGCTTGGTCAAGGAAGGCAAGAGATATATTGGATGATGAGGCCCATTTATTCATAAACTTAATTAGGGTTTCCAGTTCACCTATAAAAGCACATGTATATCCCATTGTAAAGGGGGGACATTTTTCTGTATTCTCATTTATTAATAAAAAGTTTTCTTCGTTAAAAAAAAGGAGCCCAAGGCGAGAAAAGAGTTCAAGTAACCGACAGAGGAATCAAAATCAATCAATTCAAACATTGGGATTTCAATTGTCAGCGCTACTCAAATTTTCTGGAAGGACAGCCATACCCCACTGTAAAAATTTCTTTGACTCTACAGGTGCTCCGCTGCAAAGAAAAATATAGACAATTGTTGTAAAAAAATTCTGTAGGGGCAGTGGCTTGAATGTAAAATTTTTAATTTCTGCAATTAAATTGTGTGATTGTTGTTATTTCTGCACTTTTTATTCATTCTGTTAAGGGAAATACCCCAATTCACATAAGGTGAGGGATTTCATCACCCTTTCCTTAGCCCACAAATTGCATTTCATCGTAGAATCTGACTAATAATAACGGTTAGACGTTGGACTTAAGGGAGTCACGGGCTCATCTAGGGCTTAATTGTATTGTGATAGTTGATTCATTTGGAACGAATTATTTCTTGGTGTCTAGACTACGGCAGAGAAATAGCCGTTTATAAATATTACGGTGATTCGTAAATATTATATCGGTTGTTACTCTGAAGGTACTTAAACATTCGGTTGCATTGCTAGGGTGATTCCTGGTGCACCGATAACTCCTGTCCGTCAACTGGCTGAGAAATCCTTTGATCTAAGTAATCAAACGCGTCACTTTATAATTTTGGGTTAGGAGCCATTAAGGACAGAAAATTTCATTGTAGCAGATTTCTGTGCTTGCATTTAACAACAATGAGTGAAAAAAGTGTTAGCCAAAATAATTCTCCCAGGGGTTCTCAAATAAACCAAAACTTTCAAAACGAGATAGATCAAAATCAAATAAATCAAAATTTTCAAAATCTCAATATCCAAATGGATAGACCCTTGCCTCTTCGTGATCAATGTTATCCGACTAGGACCGTCCAACCCTCTGTCATCGTGTTCCCACCAGCTGAAGGAAACAATTTTGAGCTAAAACATTCTTTTATCCAAGGGGTACCAAAGTTTACTGGGTCTGAAAATGCTTATGAATTTCTAAGTGAATTTGAATTGTATGCGTCCACAACAAAAATGCAACAATTGTCTAACGAATCGATCAAGCTAAGGCTAATCCCATTTGCACTACTTGAAAGCGCTAAAAGATTGCTAAATTCTCTTCCAAAACATTCCATAAGAAGTTGGGATGAATTTGTCACTATATTCTTGAAAAAGTTTTTCCCTTTCCATAAAACTCTTAAAAATCGAACTGAGATAAACCAATTCTGTCAAAACAAGGGGGAAACTTTTTCAAAATATTTTGAAAGATTCAACCAACTATTATATAGTTGTCCCCGTCATGGAATTCTAAAAGAACACTTATGTCAAATTGCATATGAAGGGCTAAACTATCAGTCTAAGACTCAACTAGAATCAATGTGTGGAGGAGAATTTATGTCTAAAACAGCTGATGAAGCTTGGCGGTTCTTAGAAGATTATTCTGAAAAGGACATGCAGTGGGAATCGATTCGTGTTCCCATTCATACTTCTACTAGAGGAGTGCATGTCGTGGACCCAAGTCAAATTCCTTTAGAAAATCAAACTCCTCAAGCCGGAGAAGGGCTACCCCACTATTACTCTCAGGACCAAGCTAATGCCATAGCTCAAAATAATCCTTACTCATCCACATACAATCCTGGTTGGAGGAACCACCCAAATTTTTCTTGGTCAAACAATTCGGCTAACCCATCTCACGTGCAACCCTTTATTCCAAATCCAAATTATCAAGCTCCACCTCCAATTTCTCAAACCTCTCAAACAGCATCTCAATCCAAACAACCTTATAGGCACCCCAACTTTCAATCATCAAACCAATCCTCTCAACCTTCTCAACCGTCGCAAGAAATTGTGCGTTTAGAAAAACAATTGAACTCTCACGAAGATAAAATGAACTCACACGACGCTAAACTCGACCAAATGATGAGTATGATGAAAGAACTATTGAAAAATAATGAGAAAGGAAAGTTGCCTAGTCAACCTGAGGTGAATCCAAAATATAACTCTCGTGCTGTAAATTCTTGTGAGGACGAAAACCATAATCCAGTCAATGCTATTACAACCCTTCGATCTAGAAAGAGGATTGATAATAACGTGGGCGACCCTGACGAACCTTCTAACTCGCCCTCAATGCCAAATCATGATGATCACCCATTGGCTTCGAATGCCAATTCTTCTAAACCTCCATTTTCCTCAAATGTTGGCAATCCCAACAGTTCCTCTCCTAGTGTCGGCAAACCCGACCCACCTTCGAAAAATAATGTTGGCAATACCAACGTTCCATCTTCTGCAACATTTCCACCTTCTTTTTTGGATAAACCTTTGTAATAACCCGGAAATGCGAGCCAGTTTAAAATTTTTATTTTGGCAATTTTAATGAATTTTGCATATTTAAAATGAATTATTTTAAATAAAATCAACGAGAAATTTATTTTGAATAGAAATAGAACGTATATATTATATACGTCGTCGTTAGAATATAAATAATTATATATAATTATAAAATAGAATTGAAAATGGCGCGGTAGTTCGATAATTCGATTTCAAACTTCAATTGAATGTACTGGGTGCAAAACAATCCGGATTTTAGTGAAACCAAAAATATTAGAATCTATTTGAGAATATCTTTCCAACGAATCTGAAAAATTGAAATTTCATAGCGGGAATCAAAAGATATGTCCAGTTGAAAATTCTGAATAGTCGTTATGGAATTCAGGCCCTTAAAAATGGGAATTTTGCAAACGACCTCGGATTTCGACGAAACCACTTTTGTTGGGTCCGTGATGTCAAAATATTGCTAGATTCCAAATTTCATAATTTTTTGAATCAATATGTGAGCATGGAAAAGGAAAACGCGTTTGACCAGTTTCAGTTGATTTTAATCGACTGGAAAATGGCCATTTTTCTAACAGTCTCAGAATTCGACGAAACTAGTTTTGTTAGGACCGTATCGTCAATACGAAGCTAGAAAATATTTTTCTGGAATTTTTCGAGTTAGTATGTGACACCAGTAAATTGAAATGCGTGTTCAAATTCAATATATAGAGTTATATGTTGATTTTGACGAAAACTGATCGAAACGATCGAATCAGCCTACGATACATACCCCATTGTGTTCGGAATGGGGGTAATTAGCTATGGACGACAGGCAGTGGGCCTCGTTTAGAGGTCAAATGAAAAAGTACCTTTTTGAAATATAAATAAATAAATTAAAATCTCTCTCCTCTCCTTATATTGCCCCCCCCCCCCGTTTTCTTCAAATCGGAAATCAAAACGAGAAAAAAAAGGGAGAGAAGGGGGGATCGCGACCCCCCCCCCCCCGATGAGCTCGCCGCCGCCGCTCGGGGCAGGGCGCCCCGCCTCCCTCTCCTCTTCTTCCCCCTAGCTCCTCCTCTCTCGCCTTCATCTCCTCCTTCTTCTGCATAAAACCGCCGCCCCCCTAAACCCTAAGCCGCCGCACCCCCTCCCTCCTGAAACCCTGCGCCTCCGCTTCACCCTCCTCTGGCCATCGTCGACGCAGCACAACCCCCCTTCTTCCATTTTACAGTAAGTTTTCCTCACTTTTTATTTTAGTTAAAACTGAATTTTATTCGATAGGAAAATTAGAGATAGAATTTTTATTCGATTGGAAAGTTAAAGATATGATTTTTATATGATAAGGAAGTTAAAAATATAATTTTTATCGTATGTAAAGGTTGAAAATATAATTTTCATATTATATGGATAATAAAAATATAATCTTTTATATTGTAGAAGGATAAAAATATGATTTTTACATAGTAGGAATTATAAAAATATAATCTTTATAAGATAGAGAATATAAAAATATCATCTTTGTATATGTAGCGAAATAAAAATCTGATTTTTATTATATATACATTGATATAAAGAGGTGATTTTTATAGTGATGAAATAAAAATGAAATCTTTATATTTGAAAAGGCGAAATCTTTATATTTGAAAAGGCGAAATCTTTATATTTGAAAGGGCGAAATCTTTATATTTGAAAAGGCGAAATCTTTTTATAAAGAATAGCGTGATAAAAATATAATCTTTATTCTATTAACATCGTTGTAAAAATAGAATTTTTATCTATATAATAGCGTTGTAAAAATAGAATTTTTATCTATATAGTAGCGTTGTAAAAATAGAATTTTTATCTATATAGTAGCGTTGTAAAAATAGAATTTTTATCTATATAGTAGCGTTGTAAAAATAGAATCATTATCTATATAGTAGCGGTGTAAAAATAGAATTTTTATCTATATAGTAGCGGTGTAAAAATAGAATTTTTATCTATATAGTAACGATGTAAAAATAGAACTTTTATCTATATAATAGCGATGTAAAAATAGAATTTTTATCCATATGGAGTGATTATAAAAATATGATTTTTATATACATAGCAACAATATAAAAAAGTGATTTTTATATATGTAGTGGCTACGGGCAACGAAAGTGACAAAATGCGAGAACGACGAAGATTTCTCTAAATGAAGTGTCGTGGAGTCGGGATAGCTATTGGTGAGAACTTCTCACTCTAAATTTCTTTTTCTAGTTATATATATATACTAGGATGCAGACGGTGCTTAGCAGCACCCGACACCCGTCGTCCACAGACCATGGACGGCTTGTATGCTTGTTTGATGTGTTGTGAAATTTGTTTGTGATATTGATGTGAAATCGATAATCAAATGTAGATGGTTGAAATAAACTAATTATCGTTAAAAATATAATTTTTAACGTGAAAGTGAACAAATAAATAATTATAAACAAATCGGCTGATTTGTTTATATACACTGATTTGACTGATATTGATTGGGTCGATAAATTTTACACATCGCCCAACTGCACAAATAAAAATCTGTGTTTGTTGATTTGAAACCCCACACGGGTGTTGGGATGATATTTGGGTACACTAATCCCAATTATTTAATTGTATGTCGATCGATTGGTCGACAGACTGTGTAAGCATTGATTGTTTATATTTGATGCTTATGTAGTTGTGTGGTGCACCTTGGATGATGGTTGATTGTTTATCATTTCTATTATACACATGTGTTGTATGGAATCCATATAATCAACATTATATGGTGATTGATTGGGCCTAATTCCAATCGTGAAAATACTGGATATTATAAAAGAAAATTCATGTCTTGAATATATATAAATAGTCATGTGTTGACGATGTTCATGTGTTGAATAGAATAAATATTCATTTGTTGAATAGAATAAAGAAGTTTTTCAAAAAAATATAAAGCCGTGTTGATTAGAGATGCGTTATTTTGACGCGAACGATATTTATATCGATTTTATTCGTTTTATAATGAATATTGAAAAGTGATTTCAAAATTTAATATTTTGAAATGAAATTCAAATTAAATTAGATTAAAATTCAAATTGAAATTTTATTGAATCAATTTGAAATGAATTCGAATCGAATGGAAAATGAATTCGATTCGAATTGAATAGAAAGTGAATTTGAATTGAATAGAAATGAATTCAAATTGAATTAAATTGAAATTGAATTAAAAACGAATTGAAATCGTTTTGAATGAAATTTAAAAACGAACTGAAATTGAATTGAAATCAATTTGAAATGAATTCGAATTGAATTAAATAATAGGTAAATTCAAATTGAATTGAAACGAATTAGAATTTAAATTGAAACGAATTTGAATTCAAATTAAATAAAATTGAAAAGAATTCGAATTGAATTGAAATCAGATCGATTTGAAATTGAAGATGAAGTTGAAATTGTTTTTGAAACGAATTTAGAACTATTTATAAAATTCGTTTTAAAAAGGAAATCGGCCATAATATATATAATATATATATATTATATATATAATGGCCTGAATAGAACGCGCCGCGCCGCGACAGTTCGTGAATTTCGACCATTGACTTCGAATTGACGTTGCGGGAGATCCGACCGTCGGATTCTCCTAAAACCGGAACTGTTGGGTTCGTATCGAAAAGAGCTTTCCAATGAATATTAGAAATTTGAAATGTAACGGTTGGATTTGGAATTATGTCCAAATCAAATTTGGAAAAGGTCGCTGTAAGTGCAGTTCGATGGCCGTTGATGGAAATCGACTGTACGGGCCTTGATAAGATTATTAAAAATATCTATAATTTGTGTAAAGTCATGAGAAATGATTTGGGAAAAATTGGGCTGAAAAATTCCACATTAGAAAAGATAAAAATAGATTTTTATCGAAATGAACTAGTTTTGAACTAGAATTAAAATCAATTTATTTTTGAAATAAATAAATTGAATTTGAAAGTGATTTTAAAAATAATCAATATTCCCAATACGTGGATTGGACTGGAATTGAATCGAAATTATCTTCGGAATATTTCGATGTTGGAATTCATGACTATACAGATATTGTTATGGGAATTTGAAAGATATATTTTATATCGTTATTTCCAATACGATATTTGTTGGTTTTAGGATTTGATATTGAATATAAGCCGGTATATTTTCTATTCAGAGCCTTGTATTTAATATCAAATGTGATTTGTGTTTGTCGTGAATGGTGTCTTCATTAACACTGTTCTTAAGCCCAATAGAGAAAAGATTAAATCTTTCTATTTAGATTTAATGAAGTGTATCAATTAAATAATATTAAATTGGAATTGAATTTGAATTGGTTTTTGGGTTTATCGTGAGCGATGTTTTGAACAACACCTGTTCTTTAACCCGATTAACAATAGAGTGTGATTTTGGGTTTGTCGTGAACCGTGTTTTAGATGACATTGGTTCTTTAACCCAGTTAAATGCAGAATATTGATTTTTGAAAAGATTAAAACTAAGTGAATTTTTAATGAATCTTTAATTAGATTAAAATGTGAATTGATAATTTAAATTATCAAATCTGAAAGGTGATCGAGAGTGGAGTACCACCAGTTTTGCTCCAATGCGATAGTTAAATCTTTAATTAGATTTGAACGTGAAATGGTAATTAATTTTACCGATAGCACCGTGGTGTTAGATATGGAGTATTACCAGTTTTGCTCCATGGGATGAATAGGTTGGGATTGGGAAATACAATAAATAATTACTTCGGTGTGGTTCGCTAATCCCGACTAGTTTGAAATGATATCCAAAGGAAGATTAAAGAATAAATTTAGAAGAATTTATCTTGGATAAAATTAATGGGAACCTTTCCCTAAGAATGTGATTTTGTGAATAAAAGAATATTCTGAATTGGAATGAGGCGTTCGTTGTGTTTGTATAACATTTGTTTATCATATACGTGGGTTATTCAGAAAGGCCGGGTTTATACCCATTCTGAATAACCGATTCGACGAGATGTCGAAGAGGAAGACGGTGGTTGAAGACCGGAAGTCTCCACATCGTTTGGGTGATTACTGATGATCTCGATTGGGCTGTACACCCAAGATGAGGGAAACAGTTGGTGATCGTCCAGACGTACTTGGAGATGGATGGATATGCGAGGAAAGTGCTTCCGGTTTCGTTCAGACCCAGAACGAACTTATAAATGGACTGTGTGTCTGACATTGGATTTTATTCTGTGTTGATTGATCTCTATTAAATATACATCTGTTTGGCGGCAGAGAATTTATTCTCTTGCTTAACGCCCTTCTCTGAGACGTACGAGCTCAGAGGTTGTATATCGATGGACATCAGTCGCATGGAGTGAATTGCCAGTGTGGCACGCGTAAGTGGCAATTGATCAGGGCTTCTGTTGAAAAGCAAAGTCTTGTGGTTGATGATCAAAGCACGGCCTGTGTGGCGTAGCTTTGTGTATAACGTGAATTCGCGAGCCTCACACTTCGGTATGAGTCAAAAACGGGATAGTGACTGCAGGGAGAGCACGACGTTTCTTTCTAGCTTGGGTGGTGTCAGTGACCTACCAGCCCTGACATTTATATACTTTTGACCTGTGTGGTTGTTGGAATGCGAGGCGCCTCGGATATAGGTCTGTAAGGACCGGGAAACGTGTGTTCAGGAATTGCCAATCCTCAAAAGTAAGAGAGGACCGGCCCTGAAGATCCAAGGATCATAGTGGGGTCCTGAGGCATTTGCTAGAGTGTCTCGAACGCGGAGAGGAGCTTGCCCCTTGCCTCGGCTCATGACGGAAATCCAATTTCCAATACGTGATATTGCGGTTTTAATTGTAGAACTAGTATGGCGACATGATATATGGTACCCATGCCGTCTATGATTGATATTTATGATTGAAATTGTTTTGACACTATACACTTATAATAGTATCAAATGATTTGTTTTAAACGTACCAAGCATGTTTGGCTATTATAAGGGAAAACCCTATCCTCCGACTTGTGTTGCATTGTGTGATGGGACCTGGGTCTTATAATAGCTTCATTTTTCCAAAGAGCATTGCGCTGTTTTGTTATATGCACTAGTATTCTTGGGAGGAAACCCGTTCCGTGTTATACGGCGTGGTCCCTTGAATTACTATCTTTTAAAGTAAAGTTTTAAATAACTGTTTTAGTTCTCACACCAGTCACATGACTGACCTGGAGTTTATTGTTTTAACCTAAACTCTGGGTGCCCCTATTTTCTACACGGGCAGCTAGTAGTTTTGGTTTTGCAGATTTATATTCACAGGATCCTGATTTACAGCTGGAACGATGCTCGGAAAGCTCTGTATCCGTGTATCACTTTCAGTTGTGTTTTATGTTGTTTTTCCGCTGCTATGTAATTTATTGTAATCTCTGATATTTATCGAATGTATAATATTCATTTATACTCTGTATATTCTGATGGAATTGTTGTGATAAACAATGAAATGTTCTTCTGTCTGTGTTCCGATGTGTGTTGTTCTCAAAGTATCCGCACTTTCCTTCACGGGAAAGTTACGGGTTCTTACAGTTGGTATCAGAGCTTTGGTTTACAGAGCTTGAGAACAAGACACGTTAGAACCATACGAAAGAATTCATCAGATATTGGATTAGTAATATCCAATTAGAATGACTCGTTAGAGATAGGATCAGTAGTATCCTAGAACGAGTGTGAAGAGTATATTTTTCAAATGAAAACAATTTTGTTTTGAAAATTTAAATCGTTTTACACGTATTTGATTATTTATTTATTTTGAATTTGGACAATCCAATATATAAAGATTTTGCATATACGCGTCATGAACGTATATTCGAAGTTTTAATATATTGGGTAGATATAGAATCACATTCTAGTCACCCGGACATGATTCTGATGATGGCGCGCCATCACCAGTATTTATTTTCGTGTTTCGAAGGTGTGATTTCTATATATTTCCATTAGACTGGTGTGAGAACCAAAACATAGCTAGAATACATTGTTGTGATTTGGCATCAAAACCTGATTTTTTATATATGTATCAAAATTTTGAATTTGAAACTCTAGTCCACTAATTGATTGATGTTTGTGTTGTTTGTTTATTTGTTTGATAATTTTGAACCATTTAGCCTAATTGAATCACATATTAAATTGTATTGAAAATTGGTCGCATTTGCATGCATATACATGTATATCTATTGAACAGGTCATAGCAAGGAGGCTAGAGCAGAGAATAAAAATTTTTTCCCGACAAATAGGTACATATTTACTATAATTTACTGTTTTGTTTGGGTGATGATGATTTTATGAGCCGATTGGCTAGCCGCTTGGCTTTTTCTTTTTCTTTTTGAGATCAGAAGGCCTATATGGCAATTTCGGGATTTTCCCGTTGCTCCCGGTGCAGGAGAGGTTATGGCGAAATTTAGGGTGATAGCCAAATTTTTGAAAAATTTGAAAGGTTCTTAGAAACTGAAAAGTTGAAGAACTTAAGCCGTAATCAAAATAATGGAAGTTGAGTTGTTTTGTTAAACAACTTTCGGCTATGTTCCTTTTCGGCCATTGATTTAGGGAAGATTAGAATATCATCAATAAAAACCAAAACAAATTTATTCAATTAAATCACACATTGAACTGATAAGAAAATAGTTAGGAATATATACTTGTGCATTATATATGTTTGAACAGGAAATTGGATAGCTGTTGAGTAAAGAATTTACTTGCATGCCCGACAAATAGGTAAACCTTAATGAGTTGGATGCACACTTTTATTATTATATCAACTCCTGTGAATGCCATTGGATGCGGAGTGCTGGTTATTCTATGTGTAATTAATAAATGTCGCCATAGGATAGTAACAATTAATTTGAACTACACTGCATGGCATACTTCCTGAAGATGGCATACTTCTTGAAGATCGCATACTTCATCATATACCACACAAGCATTTGGAGCTTGTGTGACGAGGTGGTAGATTTACCATACGAGCGAGAGGCTTGTATGGCGATGACTATATATCACAGGTTGAATTGATGACAGATATGGACTATATATTACAGGTTGAACTGATGACTGATATGGACTATTTAAATTATAACGATAAAATTGCCAGATTAATAAAAAAAACCACGGGTCTAGAGTTGACAAAAATCACGTCTCTCTAGTTATTAGATACGGCACATGGACTATTTATTTCCCACACGGGACGAGATGACGAGGATTTATCCTCTGGAGCATTTAAAATACACACTCCCTCAGGCTTTGACAGGGTGACGAGAATTTATTCTATGGAGTTATTATCAATACACGCTCCCCTGTAAACACCAGAATATATCACTATAAATATGTGTATGCTTATTAGGATTTATTGGGTACCTAATACGGCCCAATAAATTTCCAAACCTCTCCCCGTACAAAGGAGGTTATGGCGAAATTTTTCGAAAATTCCGGGTGTTAGCCAAATTTTTGAAGAATTTGAAAATTCTCAGAAACTGAAAAGTTGGAGAATGGAAGCCAGATCGAACGTAGAGTTGATTAATCAAACCACTTTCGGCTTTGTTCCTTTTCGGGGACGAAAAGTTTTAAGTGGGGGAGATTATAAGAACCCGGAAATGCGAGCCAGTTTAAAATTTTTATTTTGGCAATTTTAATGAATTTTGCATATTTAAAATGAATTATTTTAAATAAAATCAACGATAAATTTATTTTGAATAGAAATAGAACGTATATATTATATACGTCGTCATTAGAATATAAATAACTATATATAAATATAAAATAGAATTGAAAATGGCACGGTAGTTCGATAATTCGATTTCAAACTTCAATTGAATGTACCGGGTGCAAAACAATCCGGATTTTAGTGAAACCAAAAATATTAGAATCTATTTAGAATATCTTTCCAACGAATCCGAAAAATCGAAATTTCATAGCGGGAATCAAAAGATATGTCCAGTTGAAAATTCTGAATAGTCGCTATGGAATTCAGGCCCTTAAAAATGGGAATTTTGCAAACGACCTCGGATTTCGACGAAACCACTTTTGTTGGGTCCGTGATGTCAAATTATTGCTAGATTCCAAATTTCATAATTTTTCGAATCAATATGTGAGCGTGGCAAAGGAAAAGGCGTTTGACCAGTTTCTGTTGATTTTAATCGACTGGAAAATGGCCATTTTTCTAACGGTCTCAGAATTCGACGAAACTAGTTTTGTTAGGACCGTATCGTCAATACGAAGCTAGAAAATATTTTTCTGGAATTTTTCGAGTTAGTATGGGACACCAGTAAATTGAAATGCGCGTTCAAATTCAATATATAGAGTTATATGTTGATTTTGACGAAAACTGATCGAAACGATCGAATCAGCCTACGATACATATCCCATTGTGTTCGGAATGGGGGTAATTAGCTATGGACGATAGGCGGTGGGCCTCGTTTAGAGGTCAAATGAAAAAGTACCTTTTTGAAATATAAATAAATAAATTAAAATCTCTCTCCTCTCCTTATATTGCCCCCCCCGTTTTCTTCAAATCGGAAATCAAAACAAGAAAAAAAATAAAAAAAAAAGGGAGAGAAGGGGGGATCGCGACCCCCCCCCCCCCGATGAGCTCGCCGCCGCCGCTCGGGGCAGGGCGCCCCGCCTCCCTCTCCTCTTCTTCCCCCTAGCTCCTCCTCTCTCGCCTTCATCTCCTCCTTCTTCTGCATAAAACCGCCGCCCCCCCTAAACCCTAAGCCGCCGCACCCCCTCCCTCCTGAAACCCTGCGCCTCCGCTTCACCCTCCTCTGGCCACCGTCGACGCAGCACAGCCCCCCCCCCCCCTTCTTCCATTTTACAGTAAGTTTTCCCCACTTTTTATTTTAGTTAAAACTGAATTTTATTCGATAGGAAAATTAGAGATAGAATTTTTATTCGATAGGAAAGTTAAAGATATGATTTTTATATGATAAGGAAGTTAAAAATATAATTTTTATCGTATGTAAAGGTTGAAAATATAATTTTCATATTATATAGATAATAAAAATATAATCTTTTATATTGTAGAAGGATAAAAATATGATTTTTACATAGTAGGAATTATAAAAATATAATCTTTATAAGATAGAGAATATAAAAATATCATCTTTGTATATGTAGCGAAATAAAAATATGATTTTTATTATATATACATTGAAATAAAGAGGTGATTTTTATAGTGATGAAATAAAAATGAAATCTTTATATTTGAAAAAGCGAAATCTTTATATTTGAAAAGGCGAAATCTTTATATTTGAAAGGGCGAAATCTTTATATTTGAAAAGGCGAAATCTTTTTATAAAGAATAGCGTGATAAAAATATAATCTTTATTCTATTAACATCGTTGTAAAAATAGAATTTTTATCTATATAGTAGCGTTGTAAAAATAGAATTTTTATCTATATAGTAGCATTGTAAAAATAGAATTTTTATCTATATAGTAGCGTTGTAAAAATAGAATCTTTATCTATATAGTAACGGTGTAAAAATAGAATTTTTATCTATATAGTTGCGGTGTAAAAATAGAATTTTTATCTATATAGTAACGATGTAAAAATAGAATTTTTATCTATATAATAGCGATGTAAAAATAGAATTTTTATCCATATGGAGTGATTATAAAAATATGATTTTTATATACATAGCAACAATATAAAAATGTGATTTTTATATATGTAGTGGCTACGGGCAACGAAAGTGACAAAAGGCGAGAACGACGAAGATTTCTCTAAATGAAGTGTCGTGGAGTCGAGATAGCTATTGGTGAGAACTTCTCACTCTAAATTTCTTTTTCTAGTTATATATATATATACTAGGACGCAGACGATGCTTAGCAGCACCCGACACCCGTCGTCCACAGACCATGGACGGCTTGTATGCTTGTTTGATGTGTTGTGAAATTTGTTTGTGATATTGATGTGAAATCGATAATCAAATGTAGATGGTTGAAATAAATTAATTATCGTTAAAAATATAATTTTTAATGTGAAAGTGAACAAATAAATAATTTTAAACAAATCGGCCGATTTGTTTATATACACTGATTTGACTGATATTGATTGGGTCGATAAATTTTACACATCGCCCAACTGCACAAATAAAAATCTGTGTTTGTTGATTTGAAACCCCACCGGGTGTTGGGATGATATTTGGGTACACTAATCCCAATTATTTAATTGTATGTCGATCGATTGGTCGACAGACTGTGTAAGCATTGATTGTTTATATTTGATGTTTATGTAGTTGTGTGGTGCACCTTGGATAATGGTTGATTGTTTATCATTTCTATTATACACATGTGTTGTATGGAATCCATATAATCAACATTATATGGTGATTGATTGGGCCTCATTCCAATCGTGAAAATACTGGATATTATAAAAGAAAATTCATGTCTTGAATATATATAAATAGTCATGTGTTGACGATGTTCATGTGTTGAATAGAATAAATATTCATTTGTTGAATAGAATAAAGAAGTTTTTGAAAAATATAAAGCCGTGTTGATTAGAGATGCGTTATTTTGACGCGAACGATATTTATATCGATTTTATTCGTTTTATAATGAATATTGAAAAGTGATTTCAAAATTTAATATTTTGAAATGAAATTCAAATTAAATTAGATTAAAATTCAAATTGAAATTTTATTGAATCAATTTGAAATGAATTCGAATCGAATGGAAAATGAATTCGATTCGAATTGAATAGAAAGTGAATTTGAATTCGAATTGAATAGAAATGAATTCAAATTGAATTAAATTGAAATTGAATTAAAAATGAATTGAAATCATATTGAATGAAATTTAAAAACGAACTGAAATTGAATTGAAATCAATTTGAAATGAATTCGAATTGAATTAAACAGAAGGTAAATTCAAATTGAATTGAATTGAAACAAATTAGAATTAGAATTGAATTGAAACGAATTTGAATTCGAATTAAATAAAATTGAAAAGAATTCGAATTGAATTGAAATCAGATCGATTTGAAATTGAAGATGAAGTTGAAATTGTTTTTGAAACGAATTTAGAACTATTTATAAAATTCATTTTAAAAGGAAATCGGCCATAATATATATTATATATATATATATATATTATATATATAATGGCCTGAATAGAACGCGCCACGCCGCTGCAGTTCGTGAATTTCGACCATTGACTTCGAATTGACGTTGCGGGAGATCCGACCGTCGGATTCTCCTAAAACCGGAACCGTTGGGTTCGTATCGAAACAGCTTTCCAATGAATATTAGAAATTTGAAATCTAACGGTTGGATTTGGAATTATGTCCAAATCAAATTTGGAAAAGGTAGCTGTAAGTGCAGTACGATGGCCGTTGATGGAAATCGACTGTACGGGCCTTGATAAGATTATTAAAAATATCTATAATTTGTGTAAAATCATAAGAAATGATTTGGGAAAAATTGGGCTGAAAAATTCCACATTTGAAAAGATAAAAATAGATTTTTATCGAAATGAACTAGTTTTGAACAAGAATTAAAATCAATTTATTTTTGAAATAAATAAATTGAATTTGAAAGTGATTTTAAAAATAATCAATATTCCCAATACGTGGATTGGACTGGAATTGAATCGAAATTATCTTCGGAATATTTCGATGTTGGAATTCGTGACTATACAGATATTGTTATGGGAATTTGAAAGATATATTTTATATCGTTATTTCCAATACGATATTTGTTGGTTTTAGGATTTGATATTGAATATAAGCTGGTATATTTTCTATTCAGAGCCTTGTATTTAATATCAAATGTGATTTGGGTTTGTCGTGAATGGTGCCTTCATTAACACTATTCTTAAGCCCAATAGAGAAAAGATTAAATCTTTCTATTTAGATTTAATGAAGTGTATCAATTAAATAATATTTAATTGGAATTGAATTTGAATTGGTTTTTGGGTTTATCGTGAGCGGTGTTTTGAACAACACCTGTTCTTTAACCCGATTAACAATAGAGTGTGATTTTGGGTTTGTCGTGAACCGTGTTTTAGATGACATTGGTTCTTTAACCCAGTTAAATGCAGAATATTGATTTTTGAAAAGATTAAAACTAAGTGGAGTTTTAATGAATCTTTAATTAGATTAAAATGTGAATTGATAATTTAAATTATCAAATCTGAAAGGTGATCGAGAGTGGTGTACCACCAGTTTTGCTCCAATGCGATAGTTAAATCTTTAATTAGATTTGAACGTGAAATGGTAATTAATTTTACCGATAGCACCGTGGTGTTAGATATGGAGTATTACCAGTTTTGCTCCATGGGATGAATAGGTTGGGATTGGGAAATAAAATAAATAATTACTTCGGTGTGGTTCACTAATCCCGACTAGTTTGAAATGATATCCGAAGGAAGATTAAAGAATAAATTTAGAAGAATTTATCTTGGATAAAATTAATGGGAACCTTTCCCTAAGAATGTGATTTTGTGAATAAAAGAATATTCTGAATTGGAATGAGGCGTTCGTTGTGTTTGTATAACATTTGTTTATCATATACGTGGGTTATTCAGAAAGGCCGGGTTTATACCCATTCTGAATAACCGATTCGACGAGATGTCGAAGAGGAAGACGGTGGTTGAAGACCGGAAGTCTCCACATCGTTTGGGTGATTACTGATGATCTCGATTGGGCTGTACACCCAAGATGAGGGAAACAGTTGGTGATCGTCCAGACGTACTTGGAGATGGATGGATATGCGAGGAAAGTGCCTCCGGTTTTGTTCAGACCCAGAACGAACTTATAAATGGACTGTGTGTCTGACATTGGATTTTATTCTGTGTTGATTGATCTCTATTAAATATACATCTGTTTGGCGGCAGAGAATTTATTCTCTTTCTTAACGCCCTTCTCTGAGACCTACGAGCTCAGAGGTTGTATATCGATGGACATCAGTCGCATGGAGTGAATTGCCAGTGTGGCACGCGTAAGTGGCAATTGATCAGGCCTTCTGTTGAAAAGCAAAGTCTTGTGGTTGATGATCAAAGCACGGCCTGTGTGGCGTAGCTTTGTGTATAACGTGAATTCGCGAGCCTCACACCTCGGTATGAGTCAAAAACGGGATAGTGACTGCAGGGAGAGCACGACGTTTCTTTCTAGCTAGGGTGGTGTCAGTGACCTACCAGCCCTGACATTTATATACTTTTGACCTGTGTGGTTGTTGGAATGCGAGGCGCCTCAGATATAGGTCTGTAAGGACCGGGAAACGTGTGTTCAGGAATTGCCAATCCTCAAAAGTAAGAGAGGACCGGCCCTGAAGATCCAAGGATCATAGTGGGGTCCTGAGGCATTTGCTAGAGTGTCTCGAACGCGGAGAGGAGCGTGCCCCTTGCCTCGACTCATGACAGAAATCCAATTTCCAATACGTGATATTGCGGTTTTAATTGTAGAACTAGTATGGCGACATGATATATGGTACCCATGCCGTCTATGATTGAAATTGTTTTGACACTATACACTTATAATAGTATCAAATGATTTGTTTTAAACGTACCAAGCATGTTTGGCTATTATAAGGGAAAACCCTATCCTCCGGCTTGCGTTGCATTGTGTGATGGGACCTGGGTCTTATAATAGCTTCATTTTTCCAAAGAGCATTGCGATGTTTTGTTATATGCACTAGTATTCTTGGGAGGAAACCCGTTCCGTGTTATACGGCGTGGTCCCTTGAATTACTATCTTTTAAAGTAAAGTTTTAAATAACTATTTTAGTTCTCACACCAGTCACATGACTGACCTGGAGTTTATTGTTTTAACCTAAACTCTGGGTGCCCCTATTTTCTACACGGGCAGCTAGTAGTTTTGGTTTTGCAGATTTATATTCACAGGATCCTGATTTACAGCTGGAACGATGCTCGGAAAGCTCTGTATCCGTGTATCACTTTCAGTTGTGTTTTATGTTGTTTTTCCGCTGCTATATAATTTATTGTAATCTCTGATATTTATCGAATGTATAATATTCATTTATACTCTATATATTCTGATGGAATTGTTGTGATAAACAATGAAATGTTCTTCTGTCTGTGTTCCGATGTGTGTTGTTCTCAAAGTATCCGCGCTTTCCTTCACGGGGAAGTTACGGGTTCTTACAGTTGGAAACCTTCTTCTTCGAATAATGAAACTGATCACAGAGTCGAAAAACCAATAGCTCCATTTCCCCATAGACTCAATAATAAGAAGAAAGCGGCAAATTTCGATAAAATTTTGGAAATTTTCAAACAAGTCCGTGTGAACATTCCTCTTTTAGACACAATTGAACAAATTCCTCAATATGCCAAATGTCTTAAGGAATTGTGCATACAAAAACGTGCGACTAATGTCCCAAAAACCACCTTTCTAACTGCGAATACAAGCTCTGTTCTTTCGAATCTTACCCCAGTCAAGTACAAAGACCCTGGCTGCCCTACGATTGATTGCAAAATAGGAAACACCCATATCTCTCGTGCCCTACTCGACCTTGGTGCCAGTGTCAATCTTCTTCCTTATACTGTTTATTGTCAACTTGGGTTAGGGGAAATTAAACTAACAAACATCACTCTTCAGTTAGCCGATCGATCTGTCAAAAAGCCATTGGGAATTATCGAAGACGTCTTGATACAGATCTAACAGTTTTACTTCCCTGTCGATTTCATAGTTTTAGAAACAGAGCCTGTCTCAAATCCCAAAGTTCAAATACCGTTGATTTTAGGATGGCCCTTCTTAGCAACCTCAAATGCCGTCATTAATTATAGGAACGGTCAACTTCGACTTTCCTTCGGGCACCTAACCATTGAGCTAAACATCTTCAATCTCAATAAACAACCAAGGGATTTGGAGACCGATGAAATCGACATGATTCAAACCATAGTTGACGAAACCTCTAATGACACTTCTGAAGCCTTGAAAATGTGTCTGGAACATTTCGACTCTGATTTCGACGAACTTGAATACATTTCTGAACTGAATGAATTTCTTGACTTAAATCCTTCGTCTTCTGAATCTAACCAAGGAATGTTGACCAATGTTAACACTCAAGAACATCCTAAGTTAGATCTCAAACCCTTGCCACAAGACCTTAAGTACGCATACTTAGACTCCTCAGAAACTCTTCCCGTAATCTTGGCCTCTGATCTTACCGAGGACCAAGAAGAAAAACTCTTAGAAATTTTGCGGGAAAATAAAGACACTTTAGGGTGGGAACTGAGCGATATAAAAGGAATCAGCCCATCAATTGTGGAACATGGCATACATTTAGTTGATGAGGCTAAACCCACCCGTGAGGCTCAAAGGCGATTAAACCCAAACATGAGAGAAGTGGTCAAGGAGGAGATAATCAAATGTCTAGACAATAACATCATCTATCCCATCTCTGATAGTACCTGGGTGAGTCCGGTATAAGTCGTACCAAAGAAATCGGGAGTCACAGTGATCAAAAATGAAACTAATGAGCTCGTCCCAACAAAAATCAAAACAAAATGGCGTGTGTGTATCGACTATCGAAAGCTCAACTCAGCCACACAAAAAGACCATTTTCCCTTACCTTTTATTGACCAAATGCTCGAACACTTAGCGGGTCATGAGTACTATTGTTTTCTCGATGGATACTCTAGCTATAACCAAATCCCTGTTGCTTTAGAGGATCAACATAAGACCACCTTTACTTGTCCCTGTGGAACCTTTGCTTATCGTCGCATGCCTTTTGGTCTTTGTAATGCCCCCGCGACTTTCCAGAGGTGTATGATGAGTATTTTCTCTGATATGGTGGAAGAATTCTTGGAAATATTCATGGATGATTTTTCAATCTATGGATCATCTTTTTCCCAATGCCTCAGTCATTTAGAACTCGTCCTAAAACGTTGTAAGGAAAAATCACTCATGCTTAATTGGGAAAAATGTCACTTCATGGTAAAAAGGGGGATAGTTCTAGGTCATGTCATCTCCAAAGATGGCCTTGAAGTCGATAAATCTAAAATCGATTTGATTGCTAATCTGCCTCCTCCTAAGTCTGTTAAAGATGTTCGTTCATTTCTTGGCCACACGGGATTCTATAGAAGATTCATTAAGGATTTCTCGAAAATTTCAAAACCTCTCTCAAATTTACTTGCCAAAGACGTTAAGTTCGAATTCTCCAATGACTGCAAAACATCTTTTGAAACTCTTAAGTCAATCTTGACCACAGCTCCCATCATTCAACCTCCTGATTGGACTCAACCCTTCGAACTTATGTGCTACGCTTCTGACTTTGCAATTGGAGCCATCTTAGATCAGCGTATCGATAAACTCCCTCGAGTCATTTATTATGCTAGCAAAACCTTAAACGAGGCCCAATTGAATTACTCAACTACTGAAAAGGAATTTTTGGCAGTTGTCTTCGCTCTTGAGAAATTCAGACCATATCTCATAGGATCCAAAGTCATAGTTTACACTGATCATGCTGCCCTACGATATTTGCTTTCTAAGAAGGATGCTAAGGCCCGCTTGATTCGTTGGATCCTTCTTCTTCAAGAATTCGATATAGAAATACGAGATAAAAAGGGTTCTAAAAATGTTGTAGCTGATCATCTCTCTCGAATTGTGCACAAAAATGTTGATGACACCTAAATCGATGACTATTTTCCTGACGAACAAATCCTTTCGATCTCTAACACCCCTTGGTACGCTGACATTGTGAATTATCTTGTCACACAACAAACACCCGCTGAATGGTCAAAACAAGATAAACAAAAATTTCTCTCGAAAGTTCGAAACTTCTATTGGGACGACCCATATCTTTTCAAATACTGTCCAGACCAAATCATTCGAAGGTGTGTGCCCGATCATGAGCACCAAAGTATTCTCTCTTTCTCACATGACCATGCTTGTGGCGGTCATTTTGGAGCAAGAAAAACTGCTGCAAAAGTATTGCAAAGCGGTTTTTATTGGCCCACACTCTTCCGTGACGCTTTCGAATTTTGCTCTAAATGCGATCGATGTCAAAGAACGGGTCGAATCACTAAGCGAAACATGATGCCTCTCAACCCCATTTTAGTGATTGAGTTATTCGATGTTTGGGGGATCGATTTCATGGGACCATTCCCTAATTCATTTGGGAATCTTTACATCTTGCTTGCGGTAGATTATGTCTCAAAATGGGTTGAAGCCATCCTGACCAAAACCAACGACAACAAGGTTGTTATCAAATTCCTCAAAGAAAACATCTTTTCATGCTTTGGCACACCTCGATCTATCATTAGCGATAATGGCACTCACTTCTGTAATCGTGCTTTTGAATCCTTGCTCAAGAAATACTCAATCACACACAAGCTGTCAACCCCTTACCATCCACAAACTAGTGGACAAGTAGAAGTTTCCAATAGACAAATCAAACAAATTCTTGAGAAAACCGTGAATTCCAATAGAAAAGATTGGTCCTTAAAACTGATTGATGCACTTTGGGCTTTTCGCACTGCTTATAAAACCAATCTAGGGATGTCACCATATCGTTTAGTCTTTGGAAAGGCCTGTCACTTACCTCTTGAATTAGAGCATCGTGCTCTTTGGGCCATAAAATTTTTGAATTTTGACTTAGAGAAAGCCGGCTCACATAGGAAGTTACAAATTTCTGAATTAGAGGAATTAAGAAATGAGGCGTATGAAAATGCGAAAATCTACAAAGAAAGAACCAAAGCCCAACACGACAAAAACATACTTCGTAAGGAATTCAACGTAGGTCAAAAAGTTCTTTTATACGACTCTAGACTTCACTTGTTTCTAGGAAAACTCAGATCTCGATGGACTGGAACTTATGTTGTGAAAACAGCATATCCTCATGGAGCAGTTGAAATTGAAAATCCTAGGGATGGAAAAGTCTTCAAAGTAAACGGTCAACGACTGAAACCATTTTTAGAATTCGAGCAATATGACGAAGATGACCTTATCGATCTTCATGAGCCTGATCATCCACCGTGAAATCAGGTGGTACACGTTCTTTTTCTTTTATTTTTATTTTTCATTTTTTTTATTTTTGTTTTTCTGCCATTTTGGTCTGCATACCTTAGACAGTTGGGACACTACCTCAATCTAGTGTGGGGGAGTCAAGTCTGCATCACATCTTCTCCATTTTTGTTAAAAAAAAAACTCCATTTTTGTTAAAAAAAACACACACACAATCACACCGACACGACTCATTTTAGAGTGATACCACGAAATAAGTTTACAATTTTTAGTCAGTTGATAGTATTTTTTTCTCTCAACTTAGATCAAATAAGAAATATAATGAAAAGTTTAATTTTGAGGGATAATAGTGTAACCGGTACATAGGGAGATTCTTAGGTGATGGCCATGAAATCTATTCTATATTGTAGACTTTGTTTAAATAATTGGAGAACTTAAAATACTTATATTGGCTCTTCGAATCTTTAAAACTAAGTTGTGTTAAGTTGAATTCGCGTAACTCTCTTTTGTGCTTATATTTTCAATAATAATAATAATAATAATCCAAGGGTATCCAACATTGCTTGTATATCAAGCGTTGGTGTGCAAACCCGCCATGCTCTATCCGACACGTTGTTGACACAGTCAGCGTTGGAATATCTTGGTCTCATTTTATGAGATTGTACACCTAAGGATTACCGATACGTTGTTGACAAAGTCAAAGTCGGTCTGCACAATCCGCCAAGCTCTTTACCCACTCTCCGTTAGTCCGCGAGGCAGTGCATGGGTGGTAAACCTTGGTCTTCTAAGTTAGGTGTATGTACTTAATCATAAATTTTAAAATTTTATAGAGATAGAGAATAAGCGATGATGCTCAAACATTTCTTTACCTTATTGATTTGAATAGTCATACACAAGGAAATTAGAATACCACTTTACAAACTGTGCCAAGCAAACTAAGAATCTATTTCATGGCTACACTATGTTATCGACCGAACTAACTGGCCAAACTGGAATTTAACATTTGAAAACTTGATTTATATTGAAAATTTGTGACGAGTTGATGTATCTGAAATAAAATCAAGTGACTAGAAATTGTTAATTTAATTTGTTGTACCACTTTCCTGAAACAAGTCGTGTTTCCATTTTTCGTTTTTATTTGCATATGTCCATTGCATTCATGTAGTTACATTAAAGCCATATCATACTGCATTTGGATTTTGTGGGTAGTATCCGCTGAAAACCATCACGAGACACCACTCGTCCTACTAGGGACACCTAGAGGTTTAACGGCTTGTTGCATACGCTCAATGCAATCGTGTTTCCTACGAAAGTGAGACCTATGTAGTTAGTTTTTCATTTTTATTTTCTTTTTACTCGAGGATGAGTAAAAGATAAGTGTGGGGGTATTTGATTAACATAGAAATGTGTTTATTTTATGCTCTTATATTTTATCTTTTGTAAATAAATAAATGATACTTTGGGTACTCTTATGTGTTTTTACAGGTTGTCAAGTAATGCCTCCTTCGTTTCAAATTAAAGGCCAACTACAAATAAAAAGCTACTTACCCATATTAAAGCCATCTCAATTATAAAAGACGTTGTAGCTCACTGGTAAATGCATAGAGATTTGTACTGAGAGACCTGAGTTCGATCCCCGTCAAGCTCACTTTTTGCCAAAGAACGGAACTTTCACACTGCCCCTTTTGCTATGAAGAATATATGGATTAGTGTTATATTATATATACATATTCATGTGTATGTATGATATTCACTAATAGACATTTTAGGAATAGTCATGGAAATAAATTCAGAACATTCATTTTTCAATTTCCAATTAGAAGAATTTCTGATTGAATTATTGCCAAGAAAAGATCAATTTTGAAGATTTTATCCTTTGTTGCCTTTGGAGTCTAATGAGTATCCTTGTTTGGAAGAATTAATCACATGGAATCTGCTCATCAATCAATCAATCAATTTGCTACATGGAAGATAGGGAAGATTTGGAAGATATTCACCGTGTTTTGCTTTCTAATCAAGCTTGGTCAAGGAAGGCAAGAGATATAATGGATGATGAGGCCCATTTATTCATAAACTTAATTAGGGTTTCCAGTTCACCTATAAAAGCACATGTATATTCCATTGTAATAGGGGACATTTTTCTGTATTCTCATTTATTAATAAAAAGTTTTCTTCGTTTTAGTTTACTATTTTTTCTTTCATAACAATTTGTGTATCTATCCAATTAGTTTTGGTAGAATACATATTGTTATTTTCTTTTATTATTGCATGTTAGGACTGTCTGTTTGATTAGATTCAATGGCACATCCTTCTTTTAATTTTTTGTGTGTTGTTTACTTGTTATTTTCTTTTTATAGCAATTGGTACCTTTCTTTTCAGTTGTTGAATTGATATCGGTCTGATTAGATTCAGATTCGTAGTAATTTCAATAATATTAATTCAAAAAAAAAAAAACCAACCTTCAAGATTTGTCTAACTCGCCTAAGAATAGATAAAGAATAATTTTTAATTACACCTCCCTGTGTTCGACCTATATGCTACACACCTGTATGCTTGCAGAATTTATTACAAATATCACGCTTTTCTAGCGTCGATCAAGTTTTTGTTTATTGGAATGAAGCAATAAAAATATGATTTTTACTATATGAACACCGTTATAAAAATAGATTTTTTATCTATATAGTAGCAGTATAAAAATAGAATTTTTATCTATATAGTAACATTATAAAAATATGATTTTTATATATGTAGTGAATACTTGCAATGAAAGTGACAAAAGGTGGACACGACAAGATTTTCTACATATGAAGAGTCGCGGTGTTTGGTTTAGCTTCTCGGTGAGAACTCTTCACTTTTAATTTATTTTCTAGTTGAAATATATACTAGGATGCAGACGGTGCTTAGCAGCACCCGACACCCGTCATCCATAGACCATGGACGGCTTGTTTGTTTGATTGATTGTGTTATGAAATTTGACTGTTGATTGTGTTGAAATAAAATATACATTCATGTGTTGAAATAAAGTATACATTCATGTGTTGAAATAAAATATATATTCATGTGTTGAAATAAAATATATATTCATGTGTTGAAATAATATATATATATATATATTCATGTGTTTAAATAAAATATATATTCATGTGTTGAAGTAAAATAAATATTCATTTACAAATCGAACGATTTGTTTATGTACACTGATTTGACTGATATTGATTGGGTGATAAATTTTACACATCACCCAACTGCACAAATAAAATCTGTGTTTGTTGATTTGAAACCCCACACGGGTATTGGGATGCTATTTGACGTACACTAATCCCGATTGTTTAGTTGTATGTCAATCGACGGGTTGACAGACTGTGTAAGCGTTAATTATTTATATTTGATGCTTATGCAGTTGTGTGGTGCACTCTGGATGATGGTTGATTATTTATCGTTGCTATTATATACATGTGTTGTAGAAAATCCATATAATTAACATTATATGGTAATTGATTGGGCCTCATTCCAATTTGGAAAATAAGGGATATTATAAATTATACTCATGTGTTGAATAAACAAAATAGTCATGTGTTGACAATACTCATGTGTTGAGAATATTCATGTGTTGAAACCATTCATGTGTTGAATAGAATATATATTCATGTGTTGAATAGAATAAAATTCATGTGTTGAAGAAAATATCCATTTGTTGAATAGAATAACGAAATTATTGAAATATATAAAGCCGTGTTGATTAGATTTACGCCATTTTGACGTCAACGATATTTATATCGATTTTATTCATTTTTATAATGAATATAGAAAAGAAAGTGATTTCAAAATATAACGTTTTGAAAATATTATCATTTGTATATCGATGATGTGGAATATTCAACTTTGATTCGAAATTGAATATGAAGTTGAAATCATTTCGAAAACGAATTTAAAACGATTTATAAAATACGTTTTAAAAGGAAATCGACGAAATATATATTATATATATACATATTATATATATATAATGGCTTGAATAAAACGCGCCGCGCCGCGGCAGTTCGCGATTTTCGACCATTGACTTCGAATGGACGTTACAGGAGATCCGACCGTCGGATTCTCCTAAAACTGGAACCGTTGGGTTCGTATCGAAAAGAGCTTTCTAACGGTTGAATTTGGAATTATGTCCAAATCAAATTTGGAAAAGGTCGTCGTAAGTGTAGTTCGATGGCTGTTGATGGAAATCGACTGTACGGGCCTTGATAAAATTATTAAAAATAGTAATAATTTGTGTAAATCATAAGAAATGATTTGTGAAGAATTGGATGAAAATTTCCAAATTTGAAAAGATAAAAATAGATTTTTATCGAAATGAACTAGTTTTGAACTAGAATTATAAATCCATTTATTTTTAAAATAAATAAATTGGATTTGAAATGGTTTTAAAAGTAACCAGAATTTCCAATAATTTAATCAGAATGGATTTGAATTGAAATTGTCTTTGGAATATTTCGATGTTGGATTTCGTGATTATACAGATATTGTTATAGAAATTTGAAAGATAAATTGAAATTGTCTTTGGAATATAAGCCGATATATTTTCTATTCAGAGCTTTGTATTTAATATCAAATAGGATTTGGGTTTATCGTGAACGGTGTTTTAAATAACATTGATTCTTTAACCCAGTTAAAGACAGGATATGATTTCCCAAGTTAAATAATCATTAATATTGATTTTTGGGAAGATTAAAACTAAGTGGAGTTTTAATGAATCTTTAATTAGATTGAAATAATCGAGAATGGAGTATCACCAGTTTTGCTCCAGGCGATAGTTAAATCTTTAATTAGATTTGAACGTGAAATGGTAATTGAATTTACCGATAACACCGAGGTGTTAGATATGAAGTATTACCAGTTTTACTTCATGGGATGAATAGGTTGGGATTGGGAAATTAAAATAAATGATTACTTCGGTGTGGTTCGCTAATCCCGAATAGTTTGAATTGATATTCAAATAAGATTAAAGAATAAATTTAAAGAACTTATCTTTGATAAAATTAATGGGAACATTTCCCAAAGTATAAGAATATTTGAATAAAAGAATATTCTGAATTGGAATGAGGCGTATGTTGTGTTTGTGTAACACTTGTTTATTTTATACGCAAGTTATTCAGAAAGACTAGGTTTATCCCATTCTGAATAACTGATTCAACGTGGTGTCGAGGATGAATACGGTGATTGAAGACCGGATGTCTTCACGTCATTTGGATAATTACTGATGATCTTGATTGGGATGTACACCCAAGAGGAGGGAATCAGTTGGTAATCGTCCAGACGTACTTGGAGATCGATGGATATGCGAGGTACAAGGTGCCTGCGGTTTCGTTCAAACCCAGAACGAACTTGTAAATGGACTATGTGTCTGACATTGGATTTTATTCTGTGTGATTGATTTCTATTAAATATATATCTGTTTGGCGGCGGAGAATTTATTCTCTTGCTTAACGCCCTTCTCTGAGACGTACGAGCTCAGAGGTTATATATTGATGGATATCAAACGCATGGAGTGAATTGCCTGTGTGGCATGCCTAAGTGGCAATATGATCAAGGCTTCTGTTGAAAAGAAGAGTCTTGTGGTTGATGATCAAAGCACGGCCTGTGTGGCATAGCTTTGTGTAGCGTTGATTCGCGAGCCTCACACCCCGGTTGTGAACCAGAAACGGGAGAGTACATCAGGGAGGGCATGCGTTTCCTTCTAGCTAGAAGTGGCATCAGTGTTTTACACGCCCTGACGAGTTTGACTTATGTGGTTGTTGCTGTTGCGAGGCGCCTCGGATATATCGGTGACTGTGTGGAGCCGATGGATTCATTGGACTCATTGACACCCCATAGGGTGGGGAAACGCAGTGTTCAGGCATTTTAATCCACATCGGTGGACCGACCTTGACGATCCAAGGGATGATGCGTTCTGTTCCTGAGACACGGGCTAGAGCGTCTGGAATTCGGTAAGGACGATCCCTTGCCTTAGTTCACAGATGGAAATTCAACTTCCAATACGTGACATTTGCGGTTTTGATTGTAGAGCCTAGTATTGGCGACATGATATATGGTACCCATGCTGTCTATGATTAATACTTATGATTGAATTTTTTTTGGAACTATACACTTATAGTAATAATAAAAGATGAAATTTAGCGTATCAAGCATTCTTTGGCTATTATAAGGTAAAACCCTATCCTCCGGCTTGTGTTGTATTGTGTGATGGACCTGGGTCCTATAATAGCTTCACTGTTCTTTATTTAGCATTGCGCTGTTGTTTTATGTACTGGTGTTCTTGGAAGGAAACCCGTTCCGTGTTATACGGCGTGGTCCCTTGATTTACCTAACTTTAAAATAAAGATTAATAACTGTTTTAGTTCTCACACCAGTCACATGACTGACGTGGAGTTTATTGTTTTAACCTAAACTCTGGGTGCCCGTATTTTCCGCACGGGCAACTAGTAGTTTTGGTTTTGCAGATTTATATTCACAGGATCCTGATTTACAGCTGGAACGATATCCAGAAAGCTCTGTATCCGTATATCTCTTTCAGTTGTGTATTGTATTATTTTTCTGCTGTAGTGATGTATTTAAATGTAATTTAAATCTTTGATAATTTATGATGTGTAACATTTATTCATACTCTGTATATTCTTGTAATCTGATGAAATTGTTGTAATTAGCGATGAAATGTTCTTCTATATGCGTTCTTTTGTGTATTGTTCTCGTAGTATCCGCTCTTTCCTTACCGGGGAAGTTACGGGTCCTTACAATATAGGCCCACAAAACTTAACCGTTAAATAAACATGCTAGAATCGGTGGGAGGGTTAAGTACATCTCGTGTAGGTGGGTAATATTTGTATATATAGGCCCACAAACTTAACCAATAGGAAACCCTAGTAACGGGGACCCATTTCAGCAGTAACCCACATAGATGTATCATGGTACCCTGAAACTAGGTAGGGTGGAGCACGATTACTGGGTTGATTATAAGCGGTCAAAATAGCGGCAGGGGGTACGTTAGTGTAGGTTCCGATGGTTTACGGGCGTGCACGTACTCCAGAGTGGGAAAAAGTAGGCACTGAGTACCAGTAGTTATACACTGTGCATCTTCAATTGTGTCGGGTCGCTATCATAAAGATTGATACACCTTATGGTGGGACCAGCACAGGGTATCTACACTCAAGAGAGGGACGATTGACACAAACACGTGAACATGAATACAAGTAAGGGAGATGATCGATAGGGCAGTAAGGGTACATCTAACACATTCATGGCAATTTGGCAGATTGAGGTGGAATCCTCATAATAGATGTACACCTGAAGGCTGCCACAATTGCAGGGATTGGGATCACGTTATCATTTTATACAGGTTACTAGTTAGGACACTAGTTACGTGGTGCAGAGATAGATATAGAAATCAGAATAACAAAGTAGTAGCGAAGCAGAGAAAGAGTAGAAGCGCATTCAGTTTATCTTGCCTTATCATACCTTATGCTTATCCTATGTTATCTTGTTATCCCTGTTATCACGATATTGTCTTATATTTAGTTTATTCATGTCATGATGCTTTTGCCTGTTTATATGCTGAAAGTCACTGGACTTACCAGACTCATGTCTGACCTAGTTTTGTTTCGCCTCTTTTCTTCCGTCCCCCCTCCCCCCAGGTTCACAGGGAGGAAATGTTATCACTTAGCTCAGTTTTCTTTCCAAGCTCGAAGATAGTCGATGTATTGCTTTGGACTCTCTCTTCCAATGCTATGGCTGGTTCACGCTTTATTGGGGAATATCATTGTTATTTTTATGCTTCTTTTATATTGGAAGCTTTTGAATCAAGACATAATTTCTATGTATTACTTTTAAGTATGATTGAGACAATTGTTGTAAAAGCTTGACTGAATTAAGTTGTTTATAAAATGACTTTATTTTCCGCTGCTTTATTTGTCTGTCTTGTAATTATCAGCATCTTTTACCTAAAATGCTCCACCAAAGTTAAGGCATTCCCTTTTTGAGTGACCTTAACGGAGGTGGGGTGTTTCACTTGGTATCAGAGCTGAAGGTTACCGGATCAGATAAAAGATTTGAAAAATTATTTTCAAACCGGTTCTAAAAGAAGCATTTTCAAAAGAAAAGTTTTGTTCTAAAGGCATATTCCCCAAACCCATATGCATTATCTTTTGATCCTCTATTTGAATCCTTGTTTCCTTCTTTCCTGAGTCTCCGAGGGCTCCTGGCTTTCTGGGAGGTAACCTCCCCGCGGCATGGTTTTGTAGGCTCGACGAGACTATGACACTTGTCAAAGGGCGAAGAAATGCCCAACTTCCATCTATAGTCGCTGTAGTTTCACCTGCGGCTAATTTTCTTTCGAGCTTTGTAGGATTTTCCGTGCGATGGAGGCAGCTTTCGAGAGACTTTTCAACGTGTTATACAAGGATAGTAAAGATGAGACTGAGGGTGTTTTGCTAAGGAGCACAACCCAAGGATGAGGAACTCATGGATATGGACTTGGTTCACAAAGGAGGTAAAAAGGAAGAGGTGTAAGTGGAAGAATCACAGGACAAGAAGGGAGGAAAGAATAGTAAAACCTAAAACAAGAGGAAGTGTCTTTATTATGGTATAACGGGTCATATAAGGACAAGGGCAAGAACATGATTTTCAGGAGGGCAAGTGCATGCTCTTACCACCAGCGTACCTGAGAGAGAGGTACAGCTTAGTTTATCTTTTTGATCATCCTGTTAGTACTCTTTTTGATTTTAGCGCTTCGCATTCGTTTATATCTGCTTCCATAGTTGAGTCTCTACACCTTAGTACTTGTATAGTAGAAGATCCCATTATTGTCTCAAATCCAATTTGTGGTTCGGCTCATTTATCTTTGGTTTGTAAGGATTTGAGATACTTATGTTTTTGGTTTCATGGGCTATGGGTTGATTCTAGGCATGGATTGGTTAGCTAGTACTTGTGAAAGGAGGGTAGTTAGACTTTCGACTTGCCTTGGGAATACCCTCGAAATTTCGTGCGATCCTAAGGGATCAGTTTGTCTTAGCTACCTAGAATCACTTTATGTATTTATCAATGATTTTCGATCCGTTGGAGTAGTCCATGAGTACGCGGATGTTTTGATTAGGTTAGGGGTTTAACCCCTAAAACTCGAGACAGATTTCCACATATATCTAGTTGACAAAGCAAAGCCAGTTATGCGATCAATGATAGTTTTGGAGCAAGATTGGCGAGGATAACCAGATTCGGTTACGTGCTCAATTGTTTGGTTGTTTTGCTAGTATCATCTCACATAGATCGTCCAAATTCAGAGGAGGTATTCCTTAGGTGCTTGTATGATATTGGTTTAGGCCTTTGGGGTTTGTACTTGAGGGATGTCAAGTTCGACTAGGATAGTTTGCGTAAGAGATATCAACCCTCAGATTTTTGACATGATGGATAAGCTAAGTAGAGGAGAGACCTATAATCATCTTAGTATATACACTTGGTATCATGGTTAACATCTGTTTATCTTGGAAAGATAGTTCAACTACATTGGATACCCTCTAGCATAGTAAGTGATCGAGGTCCTATCTTTACTAGTGGGTTTTGGAAATGGAGGTCAAGAAGCTTCGCAATCGTGAAGTTAAATTAGTTAAGGTACAGTGGAGTGAAACTCAAGAAGATGCGACTTAGAAGACTGAAGACTAGATACGCGCACCATACCCTTTTTGAGGGTATATCCTTGATTCCTTTTTTTCTGTAAAGTTTATTTGCATGCTAGTCTTTATCTTTTAAGTATACCCTCTCGGTCCTATTCCCGATCCTTAGGTAGAAGCCAATGGATGTAAACATGTGTTTGAGACATGTTATATTTGGTGGATGCAAGTGGTTGCAAGTGTTTGCTAGTGGTTGCTCGTGGATGCATATATACACATTAGGCACTAGATCGGCTCAGCCACTTTCATATTGCATATGCATGAGTGAATTTTTATATATATGGATTGAAACTTGATGTTTTATCATATGGTGTTGCATTTGTATGAATGATTGTGCACTCATGTAGAAGTTATAAAGTATGATTAGGAATAATTGCATACATGATGGACTCATGGCACTAACATAATCCGCATCACGGAGGTCAACTGAATCAGTAGACCGCCTGATTTTGCATTAGATAAGGACATGTACACACTATGCATATGATCATGAAAGCATTAGAAATATTTTTATAAGGACAATGGACTCCTGTGATTGAATAGTTGAGTAGATGGACAGTGGATGGTAGGATATACATTCTTCCTAACTTGAAGATCTCGGGGACTAAATCCTTTAAGGAGGGGAGAATGTAACACCCCGTATTTTTTGTGAACGTCAAAGTAACAAATTAAAGTATACTTAATTTTTAAGAGAAGAATTAAGGAAAATGGGTTACGCCATTGCGTTCGTCTTGGAATTCTGCTTGAGATAGAGTCCGAGTTTGCGTAAATCGGACTCCGTATGAAGAAGTTATGACCTTCAGAAGTTTCAGATCCGAGGACAGGTGCATTTTTCTTCATTTGGACGCCCGTTCTGACCAGATTCGTTGATCCCTATGCTATATAAACACCCCTAAGGCTACAGTTTTCTCTACACAACTTCATTTTGCCTACACTCTACCCTAATTCATATCAAATAGAATCAAGTTAGAATTAAAGTAGAGATTAAAAGGCTAATTCAACGACTTTAACAACTATTTCTAAGAATCAAATGAAATCTAAATTAGAAGAACAAATAGTCTACTTCAAGGGAAAGATATTCAGTTACAGAATACAGATCCCAGAATTCAAGACCGTTCTGCAATTTCTAAGTTCACGTTACCTTCAGAAATAAAAGTTAATTGTGATTCTGGTATTGTAATAAATCTGGATCTGAGATTATGCCTATTTCTATCTGTCTTTCTATATCCTTTGGATCTATCTCATTGATAATATTTTGTCCATTCTTTGTCTCTTCTTTCCTTCTTCCCTTTTTGTTTTATAGCCAGGCTACTGCGAGCCTGAGCCAAATCTCATAAGAGATGAACGTACGTTGGAAATAAAATTGGGCATAATATAAGACTTGGACATGACTAGCGCCAAAAATTTGGAAAAGTATTAAATTGTGTATAATTGGGCATAATTGAGTTGTAACTGATTTGACGACATAACACATGTTGTATTCAAAACATAAAGTGTATCGAACATATGACTTGAGATTTGAGGCATAAAGTATTGGACATATGACTTGAGATTTGAGGCATAAAGTATTGAACATATGACTTGAGATTTGAGACATAAAGTATTGGACATATGACTTGGGATTTGGGGCGTAAATTGAACTGTAAATATAAGGCATAGTACATGTTGTGGCTTAAGATCTAAAATTGGGGCATATATATATATATATATATATATGATAGTTTATGATTTGGAAGAAGAAGATTAAGGTGTATAGTGATGTATGGCTTAGGCATGAAAACAAGATTTGCCTTTGTTTTTTAAGTCAGTTACTTTTTAGATTTGAACAACTAAATCGAATTGTGACATGTAATAAATGAATATGAGAATATGCCTGATGTAAGCTATCCTTTCATTGAAATCTGTGCTTGAGTATATATATCTTTGGGAATCATTTTTGACTATGAAACTGGTCCAATCATATCTATCCTTGTTGTATATTGGAATTGTAATCTTTTTTTAAGTTCATGATATAATTCTTATCATATCTATATGCCTACGATGTATTCCTTGCAAAATTAGTCTTTTTAGTACATCAAGTTTATTGGACCAGTAGTTCTTATCATCATATGAAAATGTTTATCCTTACGATGTTCTATATTGCTTCTCCCCTTACATTATGAATCTTGAGTTGAATCTTGAAATACGTACATTATGAATGCGGGGGAAATTAGGTATAACATGAAATTGACATTATTTGGCACAATTTGGATCATGTAATATGGCATAACTGTTAAGATGCAATTTGGGGTAATTTGATATGAATTATGGAATATGTAATTTGACATATTGAAGCTAGAATTGGCATGAACGACAAAGTATGAAGTTGGCATATAAATCAAGTTTTGGGCAAAATTGTTATTGTTGCGAATTTGGGGTAACTTGAGCATTAAATCTAGATTGGGTGTAAAACGTAACATGACTAGTTTTAGTGAATTTGGTAGTTAGCATGTAAAATCTAGATTTGGGTATATAGGGTAAATGTGTAGATTAAAGATGAACATGCCTAACCCGAGGTTAGATTGAGTTGTGGTGTAAAACTGCCCAGAACCGCCCGACACATCCAGTAACCACAACAACACATATCTAATGTGAGAGGTTAGTGCATTAATAAATCAATTAATGCTAATGAACAAGATGAATGAGTAGGGTTAAGTTCATAGGAACACTTAACCAATATAACATGGATGACTAGGATTAAGTAATGAGAAACACTTAACCAATATGACAAGATGGATGATTAGGGTTAAGTTTATAGGAAACACTTAACCGGTATAGCATGATTAATGGAAAGGGTTAAGTTAACACTTAACCAATATAACTTGATTTGTGGTAGACTTAAGTTAACACAAGAAGGCGATACTTAACCAAAGTAACATGACATAATGAGTAGATGGGTTAAGTTAACTGGAATTGACTGATGACACTTAACCAATACAACAAGACGAACACGTGGGATTAAATAAGAAGAAACACTTGACCAATATAATTTGATGAACAAACGGGGTTAAGTTAATAGGAAGCACTTAACCAATCTAACATGATAAGTGAGAAGGGTTAAGTTAATAAGAAAAACTTAACCAACAAGACACGACGAATGGGTGGTTTAAGTTAACATAAATGGACAACACTTAACCAATATGACATAATGTGCAGGAGGGTTAAGTACATATCGGGTTGGTGGGTAATATTAGTACATATAGGCCCACAAAACTTAACCGTTAAATAAATATGCCTGAATCGATGGGAGGGTTAAGTACATCTCGTGTAGGTGGGTAATATTAGTACATATAGGCCCACAAAACTTAACCGTTAAGTAAACATGCTAGAATCGGTGGGAGGGTTAAGTACATCTCGTGTAGATGGGTAATATTTGTATATATAGGTCCACAAACTTAACCAATAGGAAACCCTAGTAACGGGGACCCATTTCAGCAGTAACCCACATAGAAGTATCATGGTACCCTGAAACTAGGCAGGGTGGGGCACGATTACTTGGCTGATTATAAGCGGTCAAAACAGCGGCTGGGGGTACGTCGGTGTAAGTTCCAACGGTTTACGGGCGTGCACGTACTCCGGAGTGGGAAAAAGTAGGCACTGAGTACCAGTAGTTATACACTGTGTATCTTGAATCATGTCGGATCGCTATCATAAGGATTGATACACCTTATGGTGGGACCAGCACAGGGTATCTACACGCAAGAGAGCGCCGATTAACACAGACACATGGAACATGAATACAAGTAAGGGAGCCGATCGATAGGGTAGTAAGGGTACATCTAACACATTCATGGCAATTAGGCAGATTGAGGTGGAATCCTCATAATAGATGTACACCTGAAGGCTACCACAATTGCGGGGATTGGGATCACGTTATCATTTTATACAGATTACTAGTTGGGACACTAGTTAGGTGGTGCAGATATAGATATAGAAACCAGAATAACAAAGTAGTAGCGAAGCATAGAAAGTGTAGAAGCGCATTCAGTTTATCTTGCCTTATCATACCTTATGCTTACCCTATGTTATCTTGTTATCCCTGTTATCACGGTATTGTCTTATATTTATTTTATTCATGTCATAATGCTTTTGCCTGTTTATATGCTGAAAGTCACTGGACTTACCAGACTCATGTCTGACCTAGTTTTGTTTCGCCTCTTTTCTTCCGATCCCCCCGGTTCACACGGAGGAAATGTTATCACTTAGCTCAGTTTTCTTTCCAAGCTCGAAGATAGTCGATGTATTGCTTTGGACTCTCTCTTCCACTGCTATGGCTGGTTCACGCTTTATTGGGGAATATCATTGTTATTTTTATGCTTCTTTTATACTTGGAAGTTTTTGAATCAAGACAGAATTTCTATGTATTACTTTTAAGTATATTGAGACAATTGTTGTAAAAGCTTGACTGAATTAAGTTGTTTATAAAATGACTTTATTTTCCGCTTCTTTATTTGTCTGTCTTGTAATTTATCTGCATCTTTTACCTAAAATGCTCCACCAAAGTTAAGGCATTCTCTTTGTGAGTGACCTTAAAGGAGGTGTGGTGTTTCAATAGTAATGCATGTGTACCTAAGCGGTACCTCCTATATGTATGCAAATTATCAAAAAAATATCCTTTTAAAAACATGATGCTTACATCCTAAATATACTGGAAGTTCTATATGAATGCAATATTTTGAAAATTAAAATACCCTTTTCACCCAAATTTTCTCACACTCTTACTGAATAAGAGCGTAGTCCATCCAATTGTTGCATCCAAAATCCTACCAACCATCTTTTAATTTTGAATTATAGGAAAATCTAATTTTCTAAATTCGACTTCTTATGTTACAAAAAGGTATAAAATGGAAAAAATTTAGATCTTCCGTTTTTCTTTTATGTACCTTTTCTAATTGTACTTGGGTTTTATGTAAAAGATTCCTATTTTCCTATCCAAGCACAACCCACATAAGAAAGCTTCTTTTTCTTCTTCAACTTATCTTGGAAAATTTTAGTTTTTGTTCATCTTCTCTTAAGATTTTCATTTTCTTTTCCCGTCGTGTTTATTGCTTCTCTGGATTTATTGTTTTCTTTTTAGTCAGGCTATTTTTCTGTCTTAGCTTATTTTTCAAATAAGCTTTTTCATCTTTCAACCTCCTACACAACTACTACTAAGGGCCAAGAATCTTAAGACTATTTCACTAAAGAAAAATCCAAGCACAAATTCTCAATACTTACTTGCCCTTCTCTATCTAGTAGTCACTACCAGTCTTTGCTGTGTATTACTAGCCTATTTTTTTTCTCAAGCAACAATTCTAGGCTTTACGATGCTTATGCATTCTATGGAAATTTTCCATTTTTTCTAAGATAATCCTTGCTATTTACTTCATAGCCTCAAACTTTTCCCGTTCTCTCTTAGGCATTAATCCTTACCTACTCCATTCTTTTTAAAAACATGGTTTCGCCTCTTCTCTTTTTTTTTCAATACATTTTTCTTTCAAAAAATTAAAAGTGCTAAAACTCTATTTTCTTCATGAAAACTTATTTTTTTCTCAACCAAAACTACTTTTGCCAAACCATAAAAACATGTCACAACATAAAAAAATGCAAAACATTTCTTTTTCAAATCACAAACTGGAGTAGACAAGGACAACTATTTCTAAATCGGGTTTACATTGTTTCTACTTGCAATGCTAATTCAACTACTTACTACAAGGTGCAAACATCTACTCTATTCTAATTTTTCTATAATTCATTTTGTCCACCCAACAAAATTTTCTTTTTAAAACAATAATCAAAATTTATTGTCAAAAGAATAGAGATTTCAAAACCTTCTTTACAAAATGCAACCTTTTCATAAGAGAATTCTTTTTAAAATAAGAAATCATTGTTTTCCAAAATATACCCCATTTTACTTTAAAACTCAATATGTATACTTTACATATTTAAAACTATAACTTTTAAGATTAAAACTTGAAAACACCATAAACCCTTTTCCTAAAACTTTTACAATTTCAAGTTCTTAAAAGTTAACAACGGGGTTGGACTCAAAGCGGATTTCCAATTTTCTAGCCTTTCCTAAACACTCCCACAAAGTCAATTCTCTCAACTATATATATTCCTAATCCATTTTTCTCTTTTCAACCTTTTCCAATTTATAAGGTTTTATCGTTAAACCCACTAATCCACAATACCAACATATGGGATTTATCTTTCTTCCATACGAAGTATATTGTACACTTCCCAACCAAACTTCCTAAGGGTCTCAAATTTCAATATTCTTTCCTTTAGTGTACAAGACAAGCATCCCATTTCTTACCATATTATACTCTTTCTATTTAGTGGATTCCTCTACGGATCTAGGTGTATATATATAATATATTTATATTTTTTTTTAAATACAAATACGTTCACTCACTATTTATGCAGGAATCTTAAACCTAAGCTCTGATACTAGATGTAACAACCCCAATTTCGACATACTGATTTATTTTTTAAAAAATTCCAATCTATCGTAACTCAGATCGGTTTGCTCTGGTACCTTGCAGAAAAGACAGAGACATGAAACATGTCAGAGCTCAGAGAACATCTCATAGCGGAATGGATAATATATTATATAATCAAAATATCGCCTTACCATGTTATGAGGAGGGGGTCAGAACACAAGTTCTGATGACTGGATTTAAATTATACACTTTGAATAACACTACATATACCGTTCAACCATATTTTCTTATTTATTAGGTTACTTGGGTTAATAGCACTCAAGGCTCACACACACGTCGTACTCATTTACTTCCCAGTGGATTAAACTAATATAATATAGCTACCCCTCGATACTGAAGTTCACCACATGGTACCCCGCTCGCACGTTCTCCCTCGTAATGCCACAGAAAAGTACGCAGTCCCTCATCCTATGCCGGAGTGACGTACGGATCTCTATATAACAATGTTACGTTCTGCATATATCTGACATTACTATGCTACGTAAGCGTATGGACTGCCACCATCGATTGAATCTGATTTCATTCCGGAGTAATGCCCTCAAGTCTATGATACATCACCCAGAGTAGTCATGCATGTATCTAGATTGTCCCACATATGTACTGTAATAGTAGCTCGATGCCTCAATCGCACATTCTCTAATGTGCACCAAGTTCCGTGGCAGGGCGACACAAGGAACACGGAACTCGATCGGGAGCTTTTTCCATATCTGTACAGGCCCGCCTTTAAGAGCATCAAAATACAGTTATTCCTAGGGTCTATTTTCCATGGTTGCTATGACCCCACCTCGGCTCCTCCCTCAACTAGTAAAGACTAATAGAGCTAAGTGACATGCACCTAATAACAAATAATCTAAAACATCCATTTGGCATCTCCCCTCAACCCCTTACCTCGATAGTGAAAGGTGAATGGTATCCTGGGTTTAGCTCTAGTCTTCTCGCATCCCACTGGCTACTGATGACGTGTACCGACGATTTACTATCTTTGTTGGTCCTGACCTCGCCTCCCATTGAGGCAATCGTCGAATCACCCTGATGTCACCTCGTCACAACATTCTGACTGCAAAGTTACTTTTGTAGTCAAGGCCCACCTACCTAGTAGTTACGCGTAGACCCTACCTCTGTGAGCACAGCCAAAATATCTGCCACCACACAGAGGACTACTAGGAGCACCTTACATATCTTAGGAAGTCGCATGCTTCCCCTTCTTGTCCTTCGGAGCTGACAGAATAATCAGATGAATGTGTGTCCCCTCGTGCCTTATAACACCACGATGATCTACCCCGTTGGGTTGTTCACCCTCAAACGTGTGGACTGGTCCAAGCGCTCACTTTAATACTTGTTAGACCCTATGTCTAAATATTCTTTTACACGCTTGCCTTACCTCATCAGATTTCCATCTAACTTGGTTATTCCCATTCAGATTGAATTCTTAAACAAGTTACCAAGTTCCTCTTACTTATTAATTTCAGATATATAACTTAACCCATTTAAATTTGTTAATAAGCCCACAATATATTATTCCCTAGATTGTGGCCCAAGATCTGTAATCCACAATCCTTTCTTATTTTCTTGTTTGATTTCATCATTACAATAAAATGTTCTACTTAATATGTAATTAAGTATACCCTAATTCACATGTTTTCTGTTTAACATGTCAGTCATTATTTATGATTAAATATAACTTATTTCATTTCATAAGTTTTCCTCATTCTTTCTCATTTAATCATAATTCCATTTTACACCATTACTACAACATATCATTGTTATTTGTTAACCTAGTCCTCTTGACTACAGTTTTCTAATAAGTTTTCCTTCCCTAAATATAGCTTGTGTTAATATCCTTATTTACCCTTAGGACAAGCTTTACCCTGTTATTCCTATCGGTAGATTTCAGTTTCCCTTGTTCACTGATTACTTAAATTCAAAAATAAGTGCCTCTTATCTTATTACACAAGTTATCTCATCTTCTTTACAAGCTAATTATAACCTAAGCTATAATATCCATTTGCCCCTAGGACAAAGCTACCTGTTATATACCATTCTTATTACTGAAATTTATCCATAACAGGTTGTTATCATTCCCCCATTTATTTCATTAAATTCTTATTTATTACCATTAATTACCATTAACGATACTTATCTATCCCACCATTTACATATATTATATATGCTCCCGTACTAGACCTCTCACATTAAGTCTACACTTGTGGATGGTGGATTTGTCGGGCGGTTCTGGGCAGACTTCTTTCACAAGCTGACTTAACCTCGTGTCTTAGCACCGTTACATGTTTAATTATGCACTTAAACCCCTCAAATTAGATTTACCACTTGTGAATACTAGATATGTCGTGCGGTTCCGGGTAGACTTCTATCACAAGTGCAATATAACCTCGTGTCTAAGCACAGTTAATTTTTTTATTTATCGTAAACCTTCTATACAACCTAGGCATGTTTATTTCTTACAATTATCCATTGTAATTTATAATTCACATGTAATTGTATCATGCCTATCATAATTCTTCACATATAATCAATTCCTTCCTAACACATAATCAATTAATCAAATAACTGTTTAAATCATATAAACCAGTATGTACCGTTCTCAATTCTTATAGTTAATGGCCTGGGTACACAATTTACACAAATTGACATGAAATCGGTAATTACTATGCAAGATTTAACAAGTTCATATACCAACAAATAAATTATCGTATAAATTATTTATACTTCATACCTATCACTTTAGGCATTATTAACATATGTTACATTTCTTAACATATTGCATTTCAATTATACATATAAGGGAATGGTAAACAACAACATATTCTTATCTAAACTGTATAGTTTAAATCCACTCACATTTCATGCTTTCCCCAAATTTTGGATCTAATCCCATTTTAGCATCATTGGTTTTTCTTTTCCCTTTAATTTGATCTAAAACCTAATAACCGTGGTTCAATTATTTTCGTTAAAAAAAGAAGGGAAAGAAAGAGTAAGAATTTGAAGGGATTATATCTAGAATTTTACCTTACTTCTCATGATTCTGAATAATCTTTTTATTAATGTCGATTCATTCTTCCATATCTTGAATTTTAAATTGTTGTTGCAGTTGATTTCCGAATTTGTAATTGTTGATGACAATTTTCTTTTCAAATATTCGTTATGATTAATAATTCTTTTTATTTAGGAATTACATGGAGGAAGAAGAGTGTGAAGATAACCTAAAATGAGAATGAAGAGCTATAGATCTCCTTATATAAGAAGTTTAAATCAATTCTAACCATCTATTTTCCTTAATGAAATCCACTCTCTCCACATCGTATAACCATTCAGAAGTTGCCATGTCATCCAAAATTTGAATTAAACTAATAAGATCAAGCCATCTAAGAATGCATTGTCATATCTTGCCAATCAAGTAAGCTTATTGGGCGCCACCTTAAATATTTACATCAATTCCTTTTTTTTCCATCTTCATTTTGTAATTGATATACTTTTCTTTCATTCTTTTATTTTTTATTCACGCATAACCTTCCATTCGAATCGTGTTCATTCATGGGCAATTCTTATGTGCATACTATGTTTCTACATGTGAACAATTCTTTACTTTGTTCCATATTTAATTTTCTTAAATCAATTATCCAACTTTTCTCGTTTTAACCATCCTTCCTATTATACTCTTTTTAATTAAGCTACTTTCATATAAAACCCGCTTTCACACTAAACCGCTTCTAATTAAAACCCCTTTCACATTAAATCTTTACTCCTCTTTTCAAACTTCTTTCTTAATTTTAATGCATTAACCTTCTTTCTACTATTTTTAACTTCCTCTAAAATTTCCTCCTTGCATTCACACATGAAATATTTTCTTTTTATTTAATACAACATTTTTATCGTATTTGTTATTCACATGTCAACCTTCCCTCTTTATTCATGATGTTTCTTTTCTTTGCTTACATCAATTCTGCACTTTCTTTTTTTCCATCCATTAAATTTTCCAAGCTTTATGGCATACATTTCTAATGTTCCTTTTTAAATACGCTAATGCTTTCTCTTTTCTTTTTCACTTGCATATTATTAATTAATGCATCCTTATCATACATTCCCTTCAATGCATTCCACTTTTCTCTTTTATCTTATGAAATTTTCATTGTATTACATTCATCTCTCTTTTAAATATGTAACTTTATTACTATGCATGCCTCTTTTCCTTTTATTTTTATTTTTATTATCAATGCACGCATTACATTTACTAATTAATTTTTACTTATGTTTATGCATATATCTCTATATGCACATTTTTAATTGCAATAAAAATACGGGGGGGGGGGGGGGGTACATTCTCTTACCCTTAAGGAATTTCGTCCCCGAAATTCGATGAGGGTAAAGTCAAATAACCCCTCGCATAGTATTCATCCATCATGTGTGCATCCAATTTTTGCAAACATTGTGCGTATGTGCAAAGTGCAATACATCATAGTAATGCATGTATGCCTAAGAGGTACCTCCTATATGTATGCAAATTATCAAAAAAAATATCCTTTTAAAAACATGAAGCTTACATCCTAAATATATTGAAAGTTCTATATGAATGCAATATTTTGAAAATTAAAATACCTTTTTCACCCAAATTTTCCTACACTCTTGCTGAATAAGAGCGTAATCTATCCAATTGTTGCATCCAAAATCCTACCAACCATCTTTTAATTTTGAATTATAGAAAAATCTAATTTTCTAAATTCGACTTCTTATGTTACAAAAAGGTATAAAACGGAAAATTTTAGATCTTCTGTTTTTCTTTTACGTACCTTTTCTAATTGTACTTGGATTCTATGTAAAAGATCCATATTTTCCTATCCAAGCACAACCCACATAAGAAAACTTCTTTTTCTTCTTTAACTTATCTTGGAAAATTTTCATTTTTGTTCATCTACTCTTAAGATTTTCATTTTCTTTTTCCGTCATGTTTGTTGCTTCTCTGGATTTATTGTTTTCTTTTTAGTTAGGCTATTTTTCTTTCTTAGCTTATTTTTCAAATAAGCTTTTCCATCTTTCAACCTCCTACACAACTACTACTCAGGGTCAAGAATCTTAAGACTATTTCACTAAAGAAAAGTCCAACCACAGATTCTTAATACTTACTTGCCCTTCTCTATCTGGTAGTCACTACCAGTCCTTGTTGTGTATTACTAGCCTATATATTTTTTTCTCAAGCAACAATTCTAGGCTTTATGATGTTTATGCATTCTATGGGAATTTTCCATTTTTCCAAGATAATCCTTGCTATTTACTTCATAGCCTCAAACTTTTCCCATTCTCTCTTAGGCACTAATCCTTACCTAGTCCATTCCTTTTAAAAACATGGTTTCGCCTCTTCTCTTTTTTTTCCAATACATTTTTCTTCTAAAATTTTAAAAGTGCTAAAACTCTATTTCCTTCATGAAAATTTATTTTTTCTCAACCGAAACTACTTTTGCCAAACCATAAAAACATGTCACAACATAAAAAAATGCAAAACATTATTTTTTCAAATCACAAAACTGGAGTAGACAAGGATAACTATTTCTAAATCGGGTTTACATTGTTTCTACTTACAATGTTAATTTAACCGCTTACTACAAGGTGCAAACATCTATTATATTCTTAATTTTCTATAATTCATTTTGTCCACCCAACAAAATTTTCTTTTTAAAACAATAATCAAAATTTATTTTCAAAAGAATAGAGATCTCAAAACCTTCTTTACAAAATGCAACCTTTTCATAAGAGAATTCTTTTCAAAAAAAGAAATCATTGTTTTCCATAATATACCCCATTTTACTTTAAAACTCAATATGTATACTTTACATATTTAAAACTATAACTTTTAAGATTAAAACTTGAAAACACCATAAACCCTTTTCCCAAAACTTTTACAATTTCAAGTTCTTAAAAGTTAACAATGGGGTTGGACTCAAAGCGAGTTTCCCATTTTCTATCCTTTCCTAGACACTCCCACAAAGTCAATTCTCTCAACTATTTATATTCTTAATCCATTTTTCTCTTTTCAACCTTTTCCAATTTATAAGGTTTTACCGCGAAACCCACTAATCCACAATACCAACATATGGGATTTATCTTTCTTCCATATGAAGTATATTGTACACTTCCCAACCAAACTTCCTAAGGGTCTCAAATTTCCATATTCTTTCCTTTAGTGTACAAGACAAGCATCCCATTTGTACTAAATTATACTCTTTCTATTTAGTGGGTTCCTTTATGGATTTAGGTATACATATAATATATTTATATTTTTTTAAATACAAATACGTCACTCACTATTTATACAGGAATCTTAAACCTAAGCTCTGATACCAGATGTAACAACCCCAATTTCGACATATCGATTTTTTTTTTCAAAAATTCCAATCTATTGAAACTCAGATTGGTTTGCTCTTGTATCTTGCAGAAAAGACAGAGACATAAAACATGTCAGAGCTCAGAGAACATGTCACAATGGAATGGATAATATATAATATAATCAAAATATCGCCTTACCGTATTATAAATACTGCTTAATCTGAATCCAAAGCTATAAGGGCTCTAGTCTCTGCCACAAATTTAACCTGCGAGTATGTCATAAGGAGGGATGATAACACAAGTTCTGGTGGCTCGATTTAAATTATACACTTTGGATAACGCTACGTATACCGTTCAATCATATTTTCTTATTTATTAGGTTACTTGGGTTAATAGCAGTCAAGGCTTACACACACGTCATACCCATTTACTTTTCAGTGGATTAACCAAATATAGTATATATGTAGTTACCCCTCAATACTGAGGTTCACCCCATGGTACCCCACTCGCACGTTCTCCCTCGTAATGCCACAAAAAAGTACACAGTCTCTCATCCTACGCCGGAGTGACGTACGGATCTCTATATAACAATGTTACGTTCTGCATATATCTGTCATTACTATGCTACGTAAGCGTACGGACTGCCAACATCGATCAAATTAGATTTCATTACGGAGTAATGCCCCAAGTCTACGGTACATCACCTTGAGTAGTCATGCATATATCTAGACTGTCCCACGTATGTGCTATAATTGCAGCTCGATGCCTCAATCGCACGTCCTCTAATGTGCACCAAGTTCTGTGACAGGGCGATACAAGGAACACGGAACTCAGTTGGGAGCTTTTTCCATATCTGTACAGGCCCGCCTTTAAGAGCCTCAAAATACAGTTATTCCTAGGGTCTGTTTTCCATGGTGGCTATGACCCCAACCCGGCTCCTCTCTCAACTAGTAAAGACTATTAGAGCTAAGAGACATGCCCCTAACAACAAACAATCTAAAACATCCATTTGGCGTCTCCCCTCAACCCCTTACCTCAATAGTGAAAGGTGAATGGTATCTTCAGTTTAGCTCAAGTCTTCTCGCATCCCACTTGCTGCCGATGACGAGTACCCAACGATCTACTATCTTAGTTGGTTCTGACCTCGCCTCCCGTTGAGGCAATCGCCGAATCACCCTAGTGTCACCTCGTCACAGCATTCTGACTGCAAAGAAACTTTTGCAGTCAAGACCTACCTACCTAGTAGTTACGCGCAGACCCTACGTCTGTGAGCACAACCTGAATATCTTCCACCACACAGAGGACTACTAGGAGCACCTTACGTATCTCAAGAAGTCGCGTGCTTCCCCTTCCAGTCCTTCGGAGCCGACAGAATAATCAGATGAATGTGCGCTCCCCTCATGCCTTACAACACCATGATGATCTATCCTGTTGGGCTGTTCACCCTCAAACGTGTGGACTGGTCCAAGTGCCTCACTCAAATATGTTGTTAGATCCTATGTCTAATATTCTTTTACACGCTTGCCTTACCTCATCAGGTTTCCATCTAACTTGGTTATTCCCATTAAGATTGAACTCTTAATCAAGTTACCAAGTTCCTCTTACTTATTAATTTCAGTTATATAACTTAACCCATTTAAGTTTATTAATAAGCCCACAACATGTTATTCCCTGGTTTGTGGCCCAAGGTCTGTAATCCACAATCCTATCTTATTTTCTTGTTTGATTTCATCATTACAATAACATATTCTACTTAATATGTAATTAGTTATATCCTAATTTACAGGTTTTCTGCTTAACATGTCAGTCATTATTTATGATTAAGTATAACTTATTTCATTTCATAAGTTTTCCTCATTCTTTTTCATTTAATCATAATTCCATTTTACACCATTACTACAACTTATCATTGTTATTTATTAACATAGTCCTCTTGACGAAAGTTTTCTAATAAGTTTTCCTTCCCTAAATATAACTTGTGTTAATATCCTTACTTACCCTTTGGACAAGCATTACTCTGTTATTTGAGATTTCAGTTTCCCTTGTTTACTGATTACTTAATTTAAAATTAAGTGCCACTTATCTTATTATACAAGTTATCTCATCTTCTTTACAAGTTAATTATAACCTAAGTTATAATTTCCATTTGCCCCTAGGACAAAGTTACCTGTTATATAACATTCTTATTACTGAAATTTATCCATAACAGGTTGTTATCATTCCCCATTTATTTCATTAAATTTTTATTTATTGCCATTAATTACCATTATTGATGCTTATCTATCCCACCATTTACATATATTATATATAAGCTCCTGTACTAGACCTCTTACATTAAGTCTACACCTGTGGATGTTGGATTTGTCGGGCGGTTCCGGGCAGACTTCTTCCACAAGTTGTCTTAACCTCGTGTCTTAGCACCGTTACATGTTTAATTATGCACTTAGACCCCTCACATTAGATTTACCACTTGTGAATGTTGGATATGCTGGGCGGTTCCGGGCATACTTCTATCACAAGTGCAATCTAACCTCGTGTCTAAGCACGGCTAAATTTCTTATTTATCGTAAATCTTTTATATAGCCTAGGCAAGTTTATTTCTTACAATTATCCATTGTAATTTATAATTCACATGTAATTGTACCATGCATATTATAAGTCTTCACATATAATCAGTTCCTTTCTAACACATAATCAATTAATCAAATAATTGTTCAAATCACATAAACCCTCAATTATTACAGTTAATGGCCTGAGTACACAATTTACACAAATTGACATAAAATCGGTAATTATTATGCAAGATTTGACAAGTTCATATACCAACAAATTAATATTTAGCATATCAAGTATTTCTACTTCATACCTATCACTTTAGGCATTATTAATATATGTTACATTTCTCAACATATTGCATTTCAATTATACATGTAGGGGAATGGTAAACGATAACGTATTATTATGTAAACTGTATAGCTTAAATCCACTCACCTTTCATGCTTTCCCCAAATTTTGGATCTAATCCCATTTTTGCATCCGTGGTTTTTCTTTTCCCTTTAATTTGATTTAAAACTAATAACTGTGGATCGATTATTTTCATTAAAAAAAGAAGGGAAAGAAAGAGTAAGAATTTGAATGGATTATATCTAGAATTTTATCTTGCTTCTCATGATTTTGAATAATAATTTTATTATGTTGATCCCCTCTTCTATATCTTGAATTTTAAATTGTCATTGCAGTTGATTTCTGAATTTGTAGTTGTTGATGACAATTTTCTTTTTAAATATTTATTATAATTAATAATTATTTTTATTTAGGAATTACATGGAGGAAGAAGAGAGTGAAGAAAACCTAAAATAAGAATGAAGAACTATAGGTCTCCTTATATAAGAAGTTTAAATCAATGCTAACCATCTATTTCCTTGATGAAATCCACTCTCCCCACATCGTATAGCCAATCAGAAGTTGCCATGTCATCAAAAATTTGAATTTAACTAATAGGATCAAGCCATCTAAGAATGCATTGTCATATCTAAACAATCAAGTATGCTTATTAGGCGCCACCTTAAATATTTACATTAATTCCTTTTTTTCCATCTTCATTTTGTAATTGATATACATTTCTTTCTTTATTTTATTCTTTATTCGCGCATAACCTTCCATTCAAACCATGTTCATTCATGGGCAATTCTTATGTGTGTACTATGTTTCTACATGCGAACAATTCTTTACTATGTTCCATATTTAATTTTCTTAAATCAATTATCCAACTTTTTTCTTTTTAACCATCCTTCCTACTATACTCTTTTCAATTAAGCTATTTTCATATAAAGCCTGCTTTCACACTAAACTGCATTTAATTAAAACCCCTTTCACATTAAATCTTTACTCCTCTTTTTAGACTTCTTTCTTAAGTTTAATGCATTAACCTTCTTTCTACTACTTCTAACTTTCTTTAAAATTTCCTCCTTGCATTCACACATGAAATATTTTATTTTTATTTAATGCATCATTTTTAACGTATTTGTTATTCACATGTCAACCTTCCCTCTTTATTCATGATGTTTCTTTTCTTTGCTTACATCAATTGCTCACTTTTCCATGCGTTAAATTTTCCATGCTTTATTGCATACATTTCTAATATTCCCTTTTAAATGCGTTAATGCTTTCTCTTTTCTTTTTCACTTGCATATTATTAATTAATGCATCCTTATCATACATTCCATTCAATGCATTCCACCTTTACCTTTTCTCTTATGAAATTTTTATTGTATTACATTCATCCCTCTTTTAAATATGTAACTTTATTACTATGCATGCCTCTTTTCCTTTTATTTTTATTATCAATGCATGCATTACATTTATTAATTCATTTTTACTTATGTTTATGCATATATCCCTATATGCACATTTTTAATTGCAATAAAAATACTTGGTGTTACAGGTAGATTGTGATGGCCCGAATTTTCACAAATTCTACTTAAGATAATTAATGTTATCAAATGATTGACATAAATTAAAATTTGGTCGAGAATTAAAAAATATAACCTTTGTTTTCTAATCTTAAGTACATATTATGAATGTATTTTTGGTTTCTAAATAAAATGTATGTATGTTGTTAAATATGTTACTATCTTTTAGAAAATGACATAATCAACCTGGAAATGAATAGGGTTTTTGAAACATCACATAAACAAGTAAGGTAAGCCTGGAAATACATAAAGAGATTTATACCTTATTAAACAAATATAAATGGCTACCTCAGCAAATTAGAAATAAAAATGGTAGCAGGCAAAAAGGATGCCATGCACACATAGAAAGAATCATCATGTAACACCCCGTAATTCTGTTAATATTAATATTCACAAATTATAGAATAACTAATCTCAGACGTGAGAATTGTGGGAAACGGGTTGCACCATTGTGTTCGTCTCGGAATTCTGGTTGAAATAGAGTCCGAGTTTGCGTGAATTGGACTTCGTATGAAGAAGTTATGGCCATCGGAAGTTTCAAAAAATTCAAAACAGATTTCAGAAAATTTAAAATTCAAAATTCGTAGTCAAACAGGCTAGGCGGGAAAATTCCCGCCCAGCACCTCAGGTCGACTGGGCAGTCGACCTGGGTGTCGACCTGTCCAGGCGGCTAGGGTTTGACTGAGCCCAATCTTGAGCTGCTGATGTGTCTTTAGGGCTGAGTTGGAAAATTTAACGGTTCAGTTTAGTTCTGAGTTGATCTGACGGTCTAAATAAATCCTAAACTCTATAAATACCTAGGTAGTCTCTCACTCTAATTCACTTAAAAAATAGAATAGCCACCGTCATACCGCCGCCATGGAACTCAGTCTAGCCGCCGCCAACTAAGAAGGAAGAAAAGCTAATCAAAATCCTAATTCTACTCAACTCTAAAGCAAATCAAGACTCTCTTTCTCTTCAAATTGTGAGTATGATGATCTTAACAAGATTATTATTAAACTAATTAGATTAAGTTATGAATGGATTATAAGTGAATGATGTGGATTGTCATATATGTTGTTGTAAACCTTATGCTATCATGTATGTTGTAAATCCTATGTTATGATGATATCCTATATGTTGTAAATCATGCTATGATGATATTGGATAGGTTGTAATTTTCTATGCTAAATTGTGATAAGTCATACATGTTATAAAGTCATGATGGTGTTATCTATGCTAATTAGTTCATGTTAATCAAATTATAATGTTTGGGCTATGTTGATCTATATGACAAATCATGTATGCAAGTTTAGATTGGTTAGTAAAGACTATGAACATATGCCATGACATTTATTTGGATCTAGAATTATGCTATGACATATGTGAATTCTATGTATTAGATGCTAGTCCACACCATCATTATGTTGCATAAAACACCATATGCAAGTTTATACATGAATTTGGGTTATGATCATATTATGTAAATTGTGACATTTAACATGTGTAGTTTATGCAAGTTTCACCCCTATTATGATTAGATTTATTTTATTTGTCTATATGTTGTGATAATTTATCTTTGTGCTATGAGTTATACTATTCAAGTCTAACGTATATTATGCGTTGAATAAGCGAACGTATAGCGTGGGGTAGGGGTAATATTAAGGATTTAATATTAAGAAGTTGGGGTGCAATTGATATGATTTTGCATTCCATGGGTGGATGGCCATAATTGAGTCAATTATGGACATCAATAAAATTGGAATTAATTAATAATTTGAATAGGGAATTATTAAAACTGGGGTAAAAGATTGAAAGTGTTAATCAATGCTTAGGACACGAGGTTGGACTCGTTTGTGACGTAAACCTGCCCGGACCCGCCCGGAAAATCCAATGGTCATAAATGTCAGCCCAATGTGAGAGGTCCTAGGCCCAAACTAAAGCATAACAGTTGTAAAGACACGAGGTTAGACTCTTTTATGGTGTAAGACTGCCCGGACCCGCCGGGCAAATCCAGCTGCCATAAATGCCAGTCTAATGTGAGAGGTCTTTATGAGGTTATGACCTGAATGAATTAAGAAATACATAAACAGATAAACATGTAAGGTGGGACATGGGGGTTAAGTAGGTGCCTTGGGTGGCATGAGGAATCTAGTGGTTGCCTTTAGTGGCATTTGAAATACGATTAGTAAGACTTAACCAAACACACATGTAAATGAACATGACTAAGAGGGTTAAGTGGGATATACTAGTGGTGACAAGCTTAGGTGGGTAGCTTGTGGGGGACCATTTCAACCAGTATCCCAAACGTATCTTTGTGGGCTCGACCCAAGTCGAGGACGGGACACGCATACTGGGCTTGACTATAAGAGGCCAAAACGGGGTAGCGGTGGCAACGCAAGTCCAACGGGTTTCATATGCGTGTGTGGACCCGGGCTGGTAGGTAAGATGTTGTTGCATCGTGTAGGTATAAGCCGTGCATTCTCAAGTTGTATCGAGTTGCCACTTTAGGGGAGTGATACACCCCACTGTGGGGCCAGCACGGGTATCTACGAGTAGGGAGCCGATCGAAAGTGAGTAGTGGGTTACACCTAGTGGAGATAGGGGCAGACGACACCTATGTAGTCAGCTAGGGGTACGCAAGGCTATATATATATAATTTATAAGTGATGCAAGCGGGATCAACTTTGAGGGTGACTGGTGTGGTGCAGTGTAGTAATTATTCGTTAGTAATTAGGTGTGCCTTTAATGTTATCTTTATCTGCTCTTCCATACCCAATAGTTCATAGACATTTCCTTGTTTTCTAGCTTATGCCTTGGTCTAGTTACTTTGATAATAGTATTGTTAGAATTATCATACTCGCCAGACTTTATGTCTGACCCCCTCCATTTCTATCCTTTTTCCCCCTCCAGGTCCTCAGGTTGGGCCCAGCTCTAGTGGAGTTTGATTGGATCGCTTCATTTCTCTTTGGAAAGCTTGGACCATTGAAGTAAAGTCCAGCTTGTTATCTTCTTTAATGGCTATTTGTGTAATGGGGTTATGTATTTTGTTTTATGAAGATGGATATTGTACTTGACTCTGATTTATGGTTTTATGATGTAACAAACATGTTTAAATTCCGCTGCAATAAAATGAAGTTTTAGATTTCCAAGTACTACTTATTATATGTCTTGTTGTAATTTTTCTGTTCTATATTCACTTAAAACCTCCATGGAAGTTAATGCATTCCCTTTGTGAGTGACATTAATGGACGTGGGGTGTTACACGTGGTATCAGAGCTTAAGGTTACCAGAACAGATAAATTTTTTAGAAAAACTATTTTTCTAAAGTATTTTTGGAAGAAGTGTTTTCAAAAACATATCTTAATGAGTAATTTAAAGAGGAAAGTTTTTAAGAAAAACATAATCCCCAATAGCCATATCTTTATCTTTCGAATTCTCCATTTTGAATCTTTCCTTTTTCGTTTTAGCATGGCTGAAGATCTTAACCTACCTGACGGTGTGACGATACCAGGATGGTATAGGAGGTTATTAGAGGCTAGGGCCGCTGCAGGTCCAGCCAATGTTCCTCCACCACCAGTTGCACCCGTTCCTCCTCCTCCTCCTTGCGCTGATACTTTTGCAAAGACGTGCAAGGAATTTAAGGCTATGGGTGGAAAACCTTTTCAAGGGTCAGAAACGTTTGTGGAAGCTAGAGATTGGCTTAGGGAGGTGGAAGAATTGCTAGAAATCTTTGAAGTAGAAGAGGGGAGGAAAGTCAAATTAGCAGCTTGGTTAATGAAGGGAGAGGCCTCGTTTTGGTGGGAGGTCACTAATGGGGAGCGTCCTGTTGACTCTTGGGCGGATTTCAGACGTAGGTTTGAGGCGAAGTTTCTCTCGAGGGCAGAAGAGAATCTATATATGGAAAGGTTCTTGACATTGAAGCAAGGAAGCTCATCAGTTAAAGAATATGTCAACAAATTTAATCAGTTAGCAAGGTTTGGCTTGGACTTAGTAAACACGCCGGAGAAGAAGGCTCTGAGGTTCTTTAATGGATTGAATGAACCGTTGCAAGGGTTGGCTGTGACCCACATCCCTATGGGGGCCACATCTGAGAAGCTAGTAGACATGGCACTCATGCACGAGGAGAAAGGCAGTAAAGCTGATAAGGCACCTGAGAAGAAAGGGGATCAGAAGAAACCACAACAACAAAACAAGAAGGGTGGTAAAGACAATAATGGCAAGGGAAAGAAGAAATGCTTTAACTGTGGGACACCAGGCCATCTCAGCAAGGATTGCAGAAAGAAAAAGAAGACTGGCTGTTTTCACTGTGGTGAAGCGGGACATCTAGTGAAGGACTGCCCAAAGAAGGGGCAGAGGGCAGGGTCTACCTCGGGAGGACAGGTGCAGGCTCTTATAGCACCAGGGCAGGCAAGGGGACAAGTTCAGGCTCTCGCGGTCCCACCGCTGCAAGAACGAGGTAGAACCATTTCTATTGAAAGCTTAGTTTTTCTGTTTGATCATCTTGTCCGTACCTTATTCGATTCGGGCGCATCGCATTCGTTTATCTCTACATCATTAGTTGAATCACTGCACTTAAACACCAGTTTAGTAGAGGATCCCTTAGTTGTTTCGAATCCAATTGGGGGCTCAGCTTATTTGTCCATGATGTGTTTGGATTTGAAAATTTCTATACTTAGCGTTGAGTTTAGATGTGATGCTTATGTTTTGGGCTTCACGGGCTATGGGCTAATTTTAGGAATGGATTGGTTATCCAGAAATGGGGTCGTTCTTGACTGTGAAAGGAGAGTAGTTAGGCTCATGACTCGCCTTGGCAACACTCTCGAAATCTTTTGTAATCCCATAAATTCCGTTATGCTAAGTTATCTAGAATCGCTTGACGCGTCTATGGAGAATCTACGATCTGTTAGAGTGGTCCGAGAATACTCGGATGTGTTTGAGGAGGTGAAGGGCTTACCTCCGAAGCGGGAGATAGATTTTCGAATATATCTTGTGGATAATGCGAAACCATTATTTTTGCTAGTACGCCACATGGCTCCTCGTGAAAGGAGGGAATACGATAAGCAAGTGAAGGAGTTGCTTGAGAAGGGGTTCATAAGACGAAGTATATCGGAGTGGGGTGCTCCAGTAGTATTTGCCACGAAGGAGGATGGGTCCCTTAGACTTTGTGTGGACTATAGAGAACTTAATAAGCTTACTAAGAAAAACAGACACCCACTGACGAGGATTGACGATCTCTTCGATCAGTTAGTTGGCGCCTCAATGTTTTCGCAGTTGGACTTAGCCACTGGTTTCCATCAGTTGAGGGTGGCTGAGGATAGCATAGACAAGACTGCCTTTAGGACTCCGGACGGTTTCTATGGATGGCTAGTGATGCCCTTCGGTTTGACAAACGCCCCCGCATACTTTGTTGATTTGATGAGTAGGGTGTTTAGGGAGTACCTTAACAAATTCGTGGTAGTCTTTGTAGACGACATCTTGATCTTTTCTAAGGATGAAGAAGAGCATGCCCTACATCTTAGGGAAGTGTAGGAGACCCTACGATCGCATAGCCTTAAAGCTAAATTTTCCAAGTGTCACTTCTGGAGGAAGGAAGTACGATTCTTAGGGCATGTGGTTTCCAAAGAAGGGATAGCTGTGGATCCCGCGAAGGTGGTGGCCATCCAAGATTGGATGGTCCCTAAAAATGCTACCGAAGTGAGAAGTTTCTTGGGGTTGCCTGGCTACTATAGGAAGTTTATCAAAGACTTCGCAAAGATATCAGCTCCGTTAACACGCTTGACGAAGAAGAACCTAGTTTTCACATGGGACGTAGATTGTGATGATGCGTTCCAACGTTTGAAGAGAGCTTTGACTTCAGCCCCAGTCTTAGTATTGCCAGACGGGAGTAAGCCGTTTACTGTTTATACCGATGCTTGTGGGACAGGACTAGGCGCAGTCTTAATGCAAGAGGGAAGGGTAATAGCCTATGGTGGAAGGCAGTTGAGAGCGCATGAGAAAAATTACCCTACACATGACCTAGAGTTGGCCGCTATCGTTTTCGCGCTTAAGTCTTGGCGTCATTATCTTCTTGGCGAGAAATTCGAATTATTCACTGACCACAAATCTTTAAAATACTTATTCTCTCAGAAGGACTTGAACTTAAGGCAGCAAAGGTGGATGGAGTTCTTAGCGTCCTACGATTTCGAAATAGCATATACCCCTGGCAAGGATAACGTGGTGGCAGATGCCTTAAGTAGAAAAAGGTTGTCCTTGAGTCCGTTGTTTGTTGAGCGGCGAAACTTAGAATTCATCTCTATGTTTGACTTTAGACCTTCCGTTGACTTTGTACCCGGTTTGCTAGCATCCTTGGAGGTCAGACCTACGCTTTTGGGACGGATTGGCGAGGCACAGCGAGACGACCCACAGTTGGTTGACTTAGTAGAAAAGCTCAAAAGAGGGGAGTCATCAAGCCATCTCCGTAGGTATACCCTAGATGATAAGGGTTGGTTACGTAGGGACGGTAGACTTTGTGTACCAAAAGACGATGACCTAAGGAAGACCGTTCTTGATGATGCACATCGTTCGAAGATGACCATCCATCCCGGCGGGGACAAGATGTACAAAGACATGAAGCGAGTTTTCTTTTGGGCCGGTATGAAGAGGGATGTGGCCGAGTATGTCGCTAGATGCTTGGTGTGCCAACAAGTAAAAGCGGAGCAAAAGAAACCCGGTGGGTTGCTTCACCCATTGGAGGTTCCACTATGGAAGTGGGAAAGTGTCTCGATGGACTTCGTGGATGGATTACCGCGATCAAGGAAGGGTAATACGGGGATTTGGGTTATAGTAGATAGACTTACTAAGAGCGCCCATTTCATTCCCGTGAAGAGTAAGAGGACTGCTCCATGGTTAGCTTCTGTGTACGTCCGAGAGATAGTTCGTTTGCACGGTGTTCCTTCTAGCATAGTGAGCGACCGCGATCCTATTTTCACTAGCGAATTTTGGAAGAGCTTACAAGAGGCGGTAGGGACTCAGTTATGTTTGAGCACCGCGTATCATCCTCAGACGGACGGCCAAACCGAGAGGGTGAATCGTATTCTAGAGGACCTATTGAGGCTATATATCCTAGACTTTGGGGGTACATGGGAAGAGCATCTTCCATTGGTGGAGTTCGCATATAATAACAGCTTTCAGTCTAGAATTGGCATGGCACCTTTCGAAGCTCTTTATGGACGACCTTGTCGTTCACCTACATGTTGGTGGGAATCTACGGATAAGATCTTACTTAGGCCCGATATGGTTAGGGAGACTTCGGAGAAGATCGACTTGATTCGAAGGAGGATGAAAGCAGCACAAGATAGGCAGAAATCTTATGCGGATAAGAGGAGGACAGATCTTGAGTTTGATGTTGGGGACATGGTCTTTATCAAAGTGTCTCCGTTACGGAACGTTGTTCGCTTTGGGTCCGTTGGGAAGTTAGCACCAAGGTTTGTAGGGCCGTTTCCTATTAAGGAGAAGATTGGACAGATGGCGTATAGAGTGGAGTTGCCTGAGAGACTTAGTGGTGTACACGACGTATTCCATGTATCACATTTGAGGAAGTGCCTACACGAGACCGCGGAGGTGGTAGAGCTGAACTTGCTTAGAGAGGTGGAGATAGAGCGTGATGCGACGATTCGACGAGCTCCTACGCGCATTCTTGTGTCGGAGATCAAGAAGTTGAGGAATCGAGAGGTCAGACTAGTCAAAGTGCAATGGGGAGATGATGAGAGCAACGCTACTTGGGAGACAAAAGCGAAGATGCATTCGTTGTACCCTTTTCTTTTTGAGGGTATGTCTTTTAATTTCTCCCTTATCGCTTACCTTGTACTTATCTTACCTTTAGCATATCCTCTCGCTAGTATCCTTGACCTTTAGCTAGGATATTCCTATGGTTGAAACATGTGTTTGAGACATGTTATGTGTGATGGATGCAAAGAGGATGCAAGTGTTTGCTAGTGGTTGCTCGTGGACGCATATACACACACTAATAGGCACTAGATCGGCTCAGTCACTTCATATTGCATATATATGGATGTATTTAGTGAAATGGATGTATTTAGTAAAATGGATGTATGAGGATTTGTTTTTATCATATGGATGTTGCATTGAGATGATGATTGTGCACGCATATAGAGATAATATGTAGCATTAAGGAACGTTTGCATACATAATGGACGCATGGCACTATCATGATTTGCATTAAGGAGGTCAACTGAATCAGTGGACCGCCTGATTTTGCATTAGATATGGACATATACACACACTGTGCATTTAAACATGAAAGCATTAGAAGTCTATAAGGACAATGGATGCCTGTGTTTGATGGTCGAGTAGATGGATGATTGGATGTTAGGAGATACATTCTTCTTAACTTGAAGATTTCGGGATCGAAATCCTTTAAGGAGGGGAGAATGTAACACCCCGTAATTCTGATAATATTAATATTCACAAATTAAAGAATAACTAATCTCAGACGTGAGAATTGTGGGAAACGGGTTGCGCCATTGTGTTCGTCTCGGAATTCTGGTTGAAATAGAGTCCGAGTTTGCGTGAATTGGACTTCGTATGAAGAAGTTATGGCCATCGGAAGTTTCAGAAAATTCAAAACAGATTTCAAAAAATTTAAAATTCAAAATTCGTAGTCAAACAGGCTAGGCGGGAAAATTCCCGCCCAACACCCCAGGTCGACTGGGGAGTCGACTGGGCAGTCGACACCCCCCCAGGTCAACTGGGCAGTCGACCTGGGTGTCGACCTGTCCAGGCGGCTAGGGTTTGAGTGAGCCCAATCTTGAGCTGCTGATGTGTCTTTAGGGCTGAGTTGGCAAATTTAACGGTTCAGTTTAGTTCTGAGTTGATCTGACGGTCTAAATAAATCCTAAACTCTATAAATACCTAGGTAGTCTCTCACACTAATTCACTTGAAAAATAGAATAGCCACCGTCAAACCGCCGCCATGGAACTCAGTCTAGCCGCCGCCAACTAAGAAGGAAGAAAAGCTAATCAAAATCCTAATTCTACTCAACTCTAAAGCAAATCAAGACTCTCTTTCTCTTCAAATTGTGAGTATGATGATCTTAACAAGATTATTATTAAACTAATTATATTAAGTTATGAATGGATTATAAGTGAATGATGTGGATTGTCATATATGTTGTTGTAAACCTTATGCTATCATGTATGTTGTAAATCCTATGTTATGATGATATCCTATATGTTGTAAATCATGCTATGATGATATTGGATAGGTTGTAATTTTCTATGCTAAATTGTGATAAGTCATACATGTTATAAAGTCATGATGTTGTTATCTATGCTAATTAGTTCATGTTAATCAAATTATAATATTTGGGCTATGTTGATCTATATGACAAATCATGTATGCAAGTTTAGATTGGTTAGTAAAGATTATGAACATATGCCATGACATTTATTTGGATCTAGAATTTTGACATCTAGAATTATGCTATGACATATGTGAATTCTATGTATTAGATGTTAGTCCACACCATCATTATGTTGCATAAAACACCATATGCAAGTTTATACATGAATTTGGGTTATGATCATATTATGTAAATTGTGACATTTAACATGTGTAGTTTATGCAAGTTTCACCCCTATTATGATTAGATTTATTTTATTTGTCTATATGTTGTGATAATTTATCTTTGTGCTATGAGTTAGACTATTCAAGTCTAACGTATATTATGCGTTGAATAAGCGAACGTATAGCGTGGGGTAGGGGTAATATTAAGGATTTAATATTAAGAAGTTGGGGTGCAATTGATATGATATTGCATTCCATGGGTGGATGGCCATAATTGAGTCAACTATGGACATCATTAAAATTGGAATTAATTAATAATTTGAATAGGGAATTATTAAAACTGGGGTAAAAGATTGAAAGTGTTAATCAATGCTTAGGACACGAGGTTGGACTCGTTTGTGTCGTAAACCTGCCCGGACCCGCCCGGCAAATCCAGTGGTCACAATTGTCAGCCCAATGTGAGAGGTCCTAGGCCCAAACTAAAGCATAACAGTTGTAAAGACACGAGGTTAGACTCTTTTATGGTGTAAGACTGCCCGGACCCGCCCGGCAAATCCAGCTGCCATAAATGCCAGTCTAATGTGAGAGGTCTTTATGAGGTTATGGCCTGAATGAATTAAGAAATACTTAACCAGATAAACATGTAAGGTGGGACATGGGGGTTAAGTAGGTGCCTTGGGTGGCATGAGGAATCTAGTGGTTGCCTTTAGTGGCATTTGAAATACGATTAGTAAGACTTAACCAGACACACATGTAAATGAACATGACTAAGAGGGTTAAGTGGGATATACTAGTGGTGACAAGCTTAGGTGGGTAGCTTGTGGGGGCCCATTTCAACCAGTATCCCAAACGTATCTTTGTGGGCTCGACCCAAGTCGAGGACGGGACACGCATACTGGGCTTGACTATAAGAGGCCAAAACGGGGTAGCGGTGGCAACGCAAGTCCAACGGGTTTCATATGCATGTGTGGACCCGGGCTGGTAGGTAAGACGTTGTTGCATCGTGTAGGTATAAGCCATGCATTCTCAAGTTGTATCGGGTTGCCACTTTAGGGGAGTGATACACCCCACTGTGGGGCCAGCACGGGTATCTACGAGTAGGGAGCCGATCGAAAGTGGGTAGTGGGGTACACCTAGTGGAGATAGGGGCAGACGACACCTATGTAGTCAGCTAGGGGTACGCAAGGCTATATATATATATAATTTCTAAGTGATGCAAGCGGGATCAACTTTGAGGGTGACTGGTGTGGTGCAGTGTAGTAATTATTCGTTAGTAATTAGGTGTGCCTTTAAGTTATCTTTATCTGCTCTTCCATACCCAATAGTTCATAGACATTTCCTTGTTTTCCAGCTTATGCCTTGGTCTAGTTACTTTGATAATAGTATTGTTAGAATTATCATACTCGCCAGACTTTATGTCTGACCCCCTCCATTTCTATCCTTTTTCCCCCTCCAGGTCCTCAGGTTGGGCCCAGCTCTAGTGGAGTTTGATTGGATCGCTTCATCTCTCTTTGGAAAGCTTGGACCATTGAAGTAAAGTCCAGCTTGTTATCTTCTTTAATGGCTATTTGTGTAATGGGGTTATGTATTTTGTTTTATGAAGATGGATATTGTACTTGACTCTGATTTATGGTTTTATGATGTAACAAACATGTTTAATTTCCGCTGCAATAAAATGAAGTTTTAGATTTCCAAGTACTACTTATTATCTGTCTTGTTGTAATTTTTCTGTTCTATATTCACTTAAAACCTCCATGGAAGTTAATGCATTCCCTTTGTGAGTGACATTAATGGACGTGGGGTGTTACACATCAAGTTTAATGTGATTTGCCAGTAGAAATATTTGAAGTATCCTAGGAATTTAATGATAGAGACTTTCCCTTACAGCTAAGTTACCTTGTGCAACTCTAAGGACATACACAGGTACAATATATGTACCATAATTGATGGAAGGAGATTGGCCGAATACACTTGTCACTTGGGGAATATTTTTGCAGCTAGAAACTAGGATATTTAGATAGATGCAACTACCAACCTAGTCAGGCAGACCTTCTATCAAATGTAACATTTGCTGCAGGCATTCAGAGGTTATATTTCCTTTCCCATGAAAAATTAAATGCACCAAATATTTTATAATTTTTCGACATCTATAAATAAGCAACCTTTTATCATATTTCTTCACCTAGCTTTCGAACCATTTTTTTGGAGAACCACTTGTGGTTGCTTTCTAGCAAAGCTTCGGAATACAGAACATACAAGTGAGTAAAACTCGCTCTTTTTCCCTCATTTGTTAAACTGCTTTTCACTATAAATAATAATGCAAGTTGTGAATGGCTCTGTTATGACACCAAGTTTACACCCTATCTTAGTTAGGTTGAACTGAATATTTCATATGCCCTCATCACAAGTTTGGATAGTATAACTAAGTGAGATTTCACTTGCTTTTAGCTTGCAAAAAATTAATGTCTTGATTCATAGATAAGTAAACCCACTTTGTTCTTCATTTGTTTAAAATACCCTGACTGTAATGATAATGCAAGATCTTGGGTGGCCTTGTTATGCATACATAACACCAAGAATACACCATTTGTAGTATTGTTTTGATCTGAAACATTATATATATACATATATACACACACAACCTTGGCATGGCTATATAAATCCAAGGCTCAAGTTTTCCTGTTATCACCTTAGAAACTTGATTTCCAGTAAGAAATCAAAACCTGAACCATGAAGAGAAATTGTTGATTGTCACATAGAATGTTATGAAAATATTATTGTGTGATAATATATCACATAGTATTATATTTTCATAAACACGGTAAGAGGTAGTTAAACTATAAAATTTCGACCATCATGTTTTAGAGTTTCAGTTATACAAACGTCTTCATGTATACAAACCGTGAATTTAGGTAGCAATTTAAAGATTTTTAGTGTACTGGTTTAGGAGATTTCATTGTTCGTCGGAAAAGAGAAATGGGGTGTTTTTCGATTATGGAGTGGTTGCAGGCCACGAATATCGGTCTAGAATGGCGCGATAGTATAGCGTACTCAGGAAAAATACATGTAGATTTTTCGAATGGGTAGTTTTTAAGTTTAGGTCCATTTTGGTTTTCTTAAAGTAGTTTTTGAACTGTGAACTTGTGGAAGGAACTGCACCATGAGCGAGGTGTCGAGTTCGACCACTCCAGTGGGGACAGAATGGTCTGTGAGTCGACGTCATCATGGCAAAGTCTGAAGTGATCGGATTTATGTAGCGGTAGCACTGGGTATTTAAGTGGTGATGGTTTGTTTGCTTTTGGTTTTCAGTTTTGGGTTTGGAGAATGCTTTTATGTTCAGGGTCACAGGAAGATGGCCTGACTTCGGAGATGGGTTCGGTTGAGGGCGAGGCATGTGAGGGGTCAGTCTCGAGCGAAGGCAGCAGTTGATTTAGGCGTGTATGTGCACAATGCAGCACGTATATATATTCATCAATTCATGGAAATGGTTTTTATCTGAAGCAAGAAAAACGGGAGGAGAGAAAGGCACGTAACAGTGCCATATTTTTTTACGGTGGTTGGCTTTTTATTGGTGGACTATGGACAATTTATAAATAAAAATATATATAAAAAGGATAGAAGGTGGCGCAGGTAGATGTAGTATAGGGGAAAGGAGAGGTTAGAAGTTCAGGAAAGAAAGGTGGTGACGTAAGATGGTTTTGGTTAAAAGTACCCATATCCTTGAACCTGTACTCTTTTGTTATTAAAATAAATAATAACAACAATAGATATAAATATATAAAATAAATTATATTGAATACATAGTGAAATACAATCATTAACAAAACCATAGAACAAAATTTGTGATCTTAGTTCTTCATCAATATTTGCACATATACAAGTCTTAATATATGTTAAAAATATTTAAGTTATTTTGTGAAATTTTAATATAATGAAAAAAGAAGATTATTCGAATTATTCTTTAGATAGGATATTGTGATCTGTTGTGTAAAATAAGATCGATGTTATTTTTGGAAGGTGGTTAACGATCGATAATGAATTCAAATGTTTTAAATTAGAAATTGAAGTGCCCTTTTCAAAATAAATGAATTATGTCGATAACTCTCTTTCAAATCAAAATATGATTTAAAAAACAAAGTCAGTCAACATTCTTAACTCGTTTGATTATAATATATTCCCTTTAAGTATCACTTGACCCTAAAAGATATTAACGTCGATCGTTTCGAAGAGTCCGGAATCTATATTCCACTTTGATTCGATTTATACGATTAAAGATTATTCAAGATAATAGAAGACGGAGATATGTAAGAGCTAAATTGTAAATCCTAAGTAGAAATTGCCTAAGATGGATTTTTCAGAATAGTGTCTTCGGTTTATCCAATCCCAGGACAAATTGTATGGACGAATGTCTGACAAAGTATGCCTAACTAATCATGTACATTGATCTCTCTAAACGTTTTTATACGGTGGCGGAGGAATTCATTTCTCTTAGCTTTATACCCGTAATTTAATTTTGGGGAAGTCAATTAGTGGTTAGCGAATTTTGAAGATATGGCGTTCAAAGTAAACTAAACCAGATATTTCTAACGGTAAGTATAACCTCAAGCCTCTACAACCGAGAAATAGTATAAAATCGGGTAGGTCGCATGGCTATGTGGGTCGCACCCAACAAAATGGTATATCATTAGTTGATCTGAAGAAATCAAATGCCTTCGGTTGTTCCTTTATTTATACGCTATCGGTTCAGGGGCTGGCCCCTAACCGTGGTAATGATATATTCGGTAATCTCAAGCGAAGTATGAGGTCGGTCATGTTTAGTCGGGATGCAAGATGTTCTTGTTGAACCCGAATGTATTCATCCCCAGAGATACATTGCCGGAAGGTGGTCTCTTTCCTTGCCATGGTTGGGAAATCCATTATCCAGTAAGTGCTTGTGATTTTGTTTGTATACTATGTATGTGGAGCGTGAGATGCAAGCATTCCGCTAGATTCCTAATTTACTTTGAAAACCCTAGACACTATCATAATATCATAATATTATTGTCTTAAAAATATTTTGAGTTGTCTTAAGGTAAAAACCATCTATATTTATGCGTGGATCGGTCTTACGATTATTCTTTTTTTCAAAAAGGATTTTTCTTAAAATTTAATCATTTATTTGAAGTTTACTCACACCAGTCCCATGACTGACCCAACGTTTATTTCTGTGTTTTCCCTAAACTCTTGGGTACTCGTAACACTTGTTATGAGTAGACAAGTGATCCAGGTTTGACTAAAACTTTTTGAATATGTTGGATGGCATGGTTCTGCAAGCTGGTCTAAATAATGTCTATGTATAATTATGAAGTCTGCAACTGGTTTATTATATCCATATATAATTGTGAAGTCTGCAAGCTGCTTTATTATGTCTTTGTACAATTAAGAAATCTATAACTTATGATGGTCGTGTATCTATATAAGTTATGACTCTAATGTATAATATTATGTGATATTATATTTTGTTTAAATTCCGCTGTGAGATTCTGATGTTTTCTTAGTTCTATTTTCTATATATTTCTTATTCTTTATTAATGACACAACTTCCGAGGTCACTGAAAGTCGGGTCGTTACACCCCCTACTTTAGCTTAGTTGTGGAGATTAAATTAAAAGTTTAGATCCATTGAAATTTTAGGGTTACATCTGAAATCTTGGGATTTTAGTGTCAGGCTAAATAGGTGACATATATAGAGGAAGTTTATATTATTTTATCTTGAAGTGACTAACGATATTTTATTGAAAACGATTAATGATACTTATTCTTGCCTATCCCCATTTCCAATCTATGTCTATTGATAGTATGAACAACACGAACTCTACATGTGAGGGAAATGGACATCATGCTATGGTTCGACATTCCGGACCTAATGAAACTTGTTTCTTCGAAACCCAAATACGTTTGAAAAAAAAGCGCTGATTTGAGTTCAAATTATCGATTTATTTATACTTAAATTAGCATACACCTACAAACTAACTCCGGTTGGCGTGAAATTTGAAATCTAGCAATAATTAGTCATTATAGACTTAATAAAATTTGTTTCACTTAAATCTGAGGTCGTTTGAATAATGGTCCTCTTTAAGGGTCTAATTTAAATCAATAAAATTAATTTTGAAACACCTCAATATAATAATAAAAAATTATTATCGGACATATTTGAATTTCATATAACTCCAAAATAAATTACTTAAGATAGAATTTCAAGACAAACTGATATTCCAATATATTAAAAAACCCCTTTTATTTTATTAATAAAATCGTTATGGTTTATAAATGATTCCATAACGACCTTTTTAAATTTTGGTTTGGATATAACCCAAAATCTACAAGATGAAATCTCCATTTTTCTCTTTCATTAGAAAATTTTAATCCAATAGATCCGGACGATCCTCGTTTCAAAGAATTCTAACTTATATTAGATCCTGGATATCCATTTAAAGTTCAAAACATAAAACTATGAACTACCGAGGTGTTGCAGCTCATTTTATAATTAAATTATAAATTATATGTTTAAACGTCATTTAATAAAGGAATTCGTTAATATAATTTCAATTCTAAACTGAAATGAATATTCTATATTGTCCAATTCATACTATATAGCAAATTCAACTAATTCCGGCCATTTCGGAATTAAACTATTATTATATTATTTAAATAAATAAACTATTCAAAACCACTAAATTCAAGTTATTTAAATTTCAAATCAGCATTTAGAACCATTTTTAAATGTTTAGCTTAAAGATTAAAAGTCTAAGTTGTTACATTCCTTCCCCCTAAAAAAATTTTGTCCTCGAAATTACTAAGGTAGGAAAAATGCTAAAAACCCATTAATTTTTAAAAAAATCATTAAAAAAAATCTTCCATTATATTTCTTGAACCTCTAGTTTAACTAATCCAGTTAGTTTTAATCAAAAAAACCCAATTCATTTCTGTTAACAAAAAAATTCAAATTTTTTTAAAAGATTCTAACCCTTAAATCTTTAATTTTTTTGATATAGTCTCCCCTGTACGGAGGGACTTTTGCATTATTGCAGTGTAACACCCCACATCCGTTAAGGTCACTCACAAAGGGAATGCCTTAACTTCAATGGAGCATTATGGGTACTGGAACAGAAATATTACAAGACAGACATATATAAAATAGCGGAAGGTAAAGTAAAAGTACTTCAAATCATTTATTAAATATAATTGTTTACAATAAAAGCCCATTAACTTCCAATACCCAATTACATAGATAAAATATCTGTCTTGCTCAAAAACAAAGAAGCATGAAAATAAATTGTAGTATTCCCCAATAAAGCAAAGCAAGCCATAGCCAAGAGAAATCCAGGCAGTACATGAAAGAGCCTTGGAGCTTGGTAAGATCCGAACTAAGCTGTATTCCTGCCCTGCGAACCTGAGGGGGGGGGGACGAAAGAAAAAGAGGCGAAACAAACTGGGTCTGTCATAAAGACTGAGTAAGTCCTAGTGGCTTTCATCATAAAAACAGGTAAAGATAACATAGCATGAATAAACTGAAAGTAAACATATGCATGACGACAAGATAAGCTACAGGCACGATAACTAAGAATAACATCATAGGATTTCTGTCATGTATAACATTGCAAGGTTCCCATTCAAGATGAACTAAGTATAGTTTCGCAAGATTTCTATCAAGCATCGCAAGATTTCTCTGCTTCACCATTCAAATGATATCTATTTGCTCTGCACCACCTAACTAGTGTCCCAACTAGTAATCAATATAAAATGATAAAATCATAACGTGATCCCGATCCCCGAAATTAAGGTTGCTTTCACGTGTACATCTATTATTTATTACCTAGATCTAATCTAGGGTTTTCTATCGAGCGCTTCCTAGATTCAACCAGGATTTATGCCACCTAGGTCCAACCTAGGGATTATGCTACCTATTGAACGCTTCTCGGATTTAGGGTTTATGCCACCTAGGTCCAACCTAGGGATTATGCTACCTATGTGTGTCATACGGCCCCCAATGATTGTAGATACCTATGCTGGTCCCACCATGGGGTGTATCAAGACCCATGGTGGCATCCCGACGCAATCCTAGAAGACATAGGTTATACTACTGCTGCCCCCAGTGCCATGTTTGTCTGCTCCGAAGTGTGTGCACGCCCGCACTCCGTTAGAACCTACACTGTTGCACCCACCGTCGTCACTTTGAGCGCTTACAATCAGCCCAGTAATCGTGCCCCACCCTGCCTAGTTTCAGGGTACCATGATACATCTAGTGGGTTACTGCTGAAATGGGTCCCCGTTACTAGGATTTCCTACTGGTTAAGTTTGTGGGCCTATATTTACTAATATTACCCACCAACCCGATATGTACTTAACCCTCTCCGTCCATCACGTTAAGTTGGTTAAGTGTTTTCCTTTGTTCTACTTAACCCTACCACACATCATGTTATATCGGTTAAGTGTTGTTCCTTGTGTTACTTAACCCTACCGCAAGCCTTGTTATACTGGCTAAGTGTTCTCCCTTGTGTTAACTTAACCCCACCGCATGTCATGCCATATTGGTTAAGTGTACATTGACTTAGCCCACCTACTTATCATGTAGTGACGGTTAAGTGTTACCCTCTGTTGTTACTTAACCTTACCATGCATCACATTATATTGGTTAAGTGCATGTTAACTTAACCCCATCCACCAGTCATATTATAATGGTTAAGTGTTACCCTCGTGTGTTTACTTAACCCTACCACGCATCAGGTTATATCGATTGGGTGTTATCAACCTATTCAAGTTAGCCCAACCCATTCGCTAGTCATGTTATAATAGTTAAGTGTCATTAGCCTAGCCACGTTACTTAACCCACCCATTCATATCATATTGGTTGAGCCTACATTTATAAGTTTGACATGTTCTTAACTCATACCGGTTAGGTCCACATTTATATGTCAAATTTCCATGTCATCCCACCTAACCCTCTAACCATACCCACGTCTTATTATGGTTAGTATTCCTTAATTCATTCATTATGACGAATGAATCATGACCTCTCACATTAGACCGTGCACTTTGTGGCCACTGGATTTGCCGGGCGGTTCCGGGCAGATTTATACCACAAACTGGGTCTAACCTCGTGTCATAAACCGTTACGCCTACAATTTGGCCTTCGACCTCTCACATTAGACTGACACTTTGTGGCTACTGGATTTGCCGGGCGGTTCCGGGCAGATTTACACCACAAACTGAGTCTAACCTCGTGTCAAAGGTTCATTAATGGTCGTATTCCACCCAAAACCCCAATATCAGTTCATGTGTTTAACATATAGAAATGTTCATGATTCACGTTTTTGCCCCAAAACATATTCCCAAATTATTCTCATAATTCACTATGAGGTTATGCCAAGTTATAGCCTTTTATTTACAATACATGCCAACTACCCAAAACCCAACTTAGGCGCGTTCATATTAAACCTTTACCAAGTCATAAATTTTTATATATGTTTCTGTTCCAAATTTCACATAATTAACATATGCCCAAGTTTTAGATTACATGTAAATTTTACATATGCCCAATTTGTACCAAATTTACATATGTTCAATTTATGCCGTTTTACATGTATGCCAATTTTATGTCATTTTACCATATCAAGTTCTAGCCAAAATTACATGTATCAAGTTTTATACCCAATAAACCCAAATCATGATTCATGATGCAGTTATCCCAAACGATAATCTTTTTATTACAATACATGTTAGTTGCCCAAGTTCATAATACATGTTTATGCCAATTATCAAGTTTACAATCGCTTTCATGTTCATATTCCCAATTCTACATATGCCTAATTAACATAAACCCAATCTTTTGGTTTAATTTACATAGTCCCAAACTCGTGATTTAATTTACATGCCAATTCATGTATGCCCAAACTTGCAATTTCAATTATATTGACAATACCCAAATTTCAAATTTCATGTCATGCCATCAATTCCACCACACACATATATCCAAATAGGTAATATCCCAATATTTCCCCATATACAAATCGCACGTATATCGTATTTTAGGCCTAGGTCCGAAATTGACCAAGGTTCATCAAAAGAATATAAATAGGGGAATGTAGAATTTTGCATAAAAATAAGACCAGGGAGAAAAACATCATCATAGGCATGAAGATTACAACTTGATAATAATATCAACATGAATTGAGAAAACTGATTTACAACAAGCTGAATAGATCATAGGCTTGACATGAAAATGAGAATAGAAAAGTCCCAAAACTCAAGATTCACGAAGCAATAGGTCTGAATCAATAAACATACTTAAATCCAATTCCATTTTATTCCATGGCCATATTATAATTAAATGTTTAAATCTAAAAACAACTAGAACTTACAGAGCATGGCTAGTGAATTAGGAACTGAATTTGTTGTAAAAATGTTGCGGCGTTTTTGATTTATTGTCTTGAATCATTGTTGAAGCTTTGTTCTTCGAATTGATTTGAGTTTGAATGTTTGTACTTTAATTTGGGGGCTACAGCCATGGTTCAAGAGGGAGTTTAGCAACATAATAGTGTAAGAATGATTTGATACGAATTAGGTTAGGTCTAAGGGTGTTTTTATAGGTGTAGCAACTAGTTTAGGCCCTTAGATTAACCCAAGAATCAATCCGGACCATCAAAACACGTCTAAGGCTTCAAAAATGAGTTCTGGGTCAAAACTGGTCAACCAGGTCGACCTGTATGGGGAGAGGTCGACTATATGGTCGACCTGGGGGTAGGTCGACCCTATGGTCGACCTGGGGGAGGGGGGGGTAGGTCGACCCGCTGGTCCAGTGCTGCCTGAAAACTGCTGAAACTTGTACAGGCCATAACTTCTTCATCTGGACTCCGATTTTCAAAAACTCGGACTCTATTTCATGTAAAATTTCGAGACGAACACAATGGCGTAACTCATTTCCCCTGATTCTAATTTTAAAATTTAATTCTGCCCTGATTTCTTGTTTTAATATGTTATAAAAATACGGGTTGTTACATTCTCCCCTCCTTAAAGGATTTCGTCCCCGAAATCTTCAAGTTAAGAAGAATGTGTCCTACCATCCAATCATCCATCTACTCAATCATCAATCACAGACATTCATTGTCCTTAAGAGATTTCTAATGCGGTATGAACATATGCAGAAAGTGTGTGTATATGTTCCTTATCTAATGCAAATGATCAGGCCTGATTGATCTTCTTAATGCAAAATATGTTTAGTGCAATGAGTCCAACATGTATGCAAATAGTCCTAGTCATATAAACACTATATGTGTGCACAAACATCCATCCTTATGCATCATCCATATGATAACACATCCAATTTCATCCATAAACAAGTATAAACACTCATGCATATGCAATATGGAAATGTGTCTGAGCCGATCTAGTGCCTAATGTGTGTTATGCAATCACGAGCAACCACTAGCAGCCACTTGAAACCACTTGCAACCATCAATCATAACATGTCTCAAACACATGTTTACACCCAATTATTCCTACCTAAAGGTATAGTCGAACGATAGAAGCAAGTAAAAACTTTGTGCCCATTAAGCAATGTCAAAACTGGAAATCTATGTCACATATATACTGATTAGGAGAAGAACTCCCTAAGCACCAGCCCCTACCTAAAGAACTGACCAACCAATATATATGTTTCTAGGAACTAAGCATGATGGACTCCTTTTTGGTCACAAGAAATCCCTTCCTAAGACCAACCCATATCCTATAAAACCCAAAGAGTTTAGTCAACCCAACGGACACCCTCAAGCCCCAAAATGTGTTACTAACAGACGAGTCATGCTCCCTATGAGGTTTCTAACAGAAATGGGATTGAGAATAGGACCGAGAGGATATACATAAAAGATAGCATGCAAATAAGCTCTGTAGGAAAAAAGGGATCAAGGATATACTCTTAAAAAGAGGTATGATGTGCGTTCTAGTCTTCAATCTTCTAAGTCACATTTCCTTGAGCTTAACTCCATTGTGCTTTGACCTTCTTTAACTTCACAATTTCGTAGCTTCTTAATTCTTGTTTCCAAAATATGAGTTGGAACCTATTTCACTGTTGCCTCTCGTTCCACTTTCACTTATTCTTTTTCTAGTATACTCGGCTTAAACATAACTGCGTACTCATGGTTTCATGCAAGCTCTCCAAAATTCACTAGTGAATCCTGGATCTCGTTTACTCACTATAAGGTATTCCACGCAGAAGAACTATCTCTTGAAAACAAAAAAATGTCAACCATGCTGCCAAATGTACTTACTAAGGTGATTTTCTATAACTCATGCATAAGCGAAATGAACCATCCGCCTTAGTGGCAAACACTACTCGAGCGGATCGACAAATGTATCAAGAACGGATCGATAAATGTATCAAGAGATTCTAGGTAATTAAACATGGCAGAACCCTTAGGATTACACTAGACTTCGAGGGCATTACCAAGGCAAGCCGAGCGTCTAATTACCCTCTTTTCATACTCGAGAATGGTACCATTTCTGGACAACCACTCCATCCCTAGAATCAACCCATAGCCCAAAAACATAAGCTTTACTTCTAAACTCAACACTTTGCATAGACATTCTCAAATCCAAAAAAGTCACGAATAAATGAGCCGATTCCCCCACAGGATTTGAGACAAAAATTGGATCCTCTACTACGCTAGTGCTAAGGTGTAGAGACTCAACTATCGAAGCAGAATTAAAAGGATGCGATGTACCAAAAACAAAGTTCCCACGGTATGATAGAAAAGAAAAGCTGAACTTTTAACAGAAACGTTACCACCTCTCTTAGGTATGCTAGTAGTGAGAGCATATAATTGCCCTTTCGACGATCTTGTACTTTTCCCTTGTCCTATAATACTTAATTTTATGTCCCTTTTTACCATACTAAAGATATTCTCTCTTGTCATGGGTTTTTATTATTCTTCCACTTGGCCTCTTTACTTTCACTTTTTTTTCCTCTTCGTGGATTAAGACATATCAACCAGTTTCTCATCCTTAGACTTGTGTTCTTTATCCTCATTCCTACTATCCTTGTATGGCTGGTTGAAAAGTTTCTCAAAAGCTACTTCCATCGCACGGCAACCCTACAAAGCTTGAAATAAGACTAGTCGCAAGTAAAACTACTGCTGCTACAGATGGTGGTTGTAAAGACCCGCAACTTCCCCGTAAAGGAAAGCGTCGGATAGTTCGAGAACAAACCACAACAGAACTCATATAAAAGAACATTTCACTGTATATTACAACAATGCACCAGATTACAAGAATATACAGAGTATAAATGAATATTACACAGAAATATCAGAGATTTAAATTACATTTAAATACATCGCAGCGGAAAATAATACAATACACAACTAGAAAGAGATATACGGATACAAAGCTTTCCGGATATCGTTCCAGCTGTAAACCAGGATCCTGTGAATATAAATCTGCAAAACCAAAACTACTAGCTGCCCGTGTCAAAAATAAGGGCACCCAGAGTTTAGGTTAAAACAATAAACTCCAGGTCAGTCATGTGACTGGTGTGAGAACTAAAACAGTTATAAATCTTTATTTTCAAAGTTAGGTAAATCAAGGGACCACGCCGTATAACACGGAACGGGTTTCCTCCCAAGAATACCAGTGCATAAAACAACAGCGCAATGCTAAAATAAAGAAAAATGAAGCTGTTATAAGACCCAGGTCCCATCACACAATGCAACGCAGTCGAGGATAGGGTTTTCCCTTATAACAGCCAAAGAATGCTTGATACGTTTTAAAACAAATCATTTGATACTATTATAAGTGCATAGTGTATAAAACACTTCAAATCATAAGTATCAATCATAGGCGGCATAAGCGCCCCATCCCACTATGTCGCCATATATAGGATATACAATCAAAACCGCAAAGTCACGTATTTGGAAATTGGATTTCCATCTATGAACCGAGGCAAAAGATAGTCCTCAACCGATTCGAGACTGTCTAGCCCGAGCCTCAGGAACAGCCGCAACTGCCCCTTGGAGCGACAGGGCCGGTCCACACGGAGTGGATTATTATGCCTGAACAATACGTCTCCCCACCCTATGGGGTGTAAGTCTGGTCCGTCAGCCGACCAGAATGCATTCGGCCGAAACCGATATAACCGAGGCGCCTCGCAACCGCAACAACCACATAAGTCAAACTCGTCAGGGCGTGTAAAACCACTGACGCCACTTCTAGCTAGAAAGAAACGCAAGTCCTCCCTGAGGTCCGTCTCCCGTTTTTGGTTCATACCGGGTGTGAAACACGCGAGGTAAACGTTACACAAAGCTACGCCACAAAGGCCGTGCTTTGATCATCACCACAAGACTTTGCTTTTCAACAGAAGCCTTGATCATTTGCATCTTAGCATGCCACACAGGCAAACCATCCTATGCAACCGATATCAGTCACACAGAATGAAATCCGATGTCAGACACACAGTCCATTTACAAGTCCGTCCTGGGTCTGAACGAAACCGGAGGCACCTAGTACCCCGCATATCCATCGATCTCCAAGTACGTCTGGACGATCACTAACTGTTTCCATCTTCTTGGGTGTACAGCCCAATCAAGATCATCAGTTATCACCCAAACGACGTGAAGAACTCCGGTCTTCGACCATCGTCTTCATCTTCGACTTATCGTCGTATCAGTTATTCAGAATGGGATAAACCCGGTCTTTCCGAATAACTCGCGTATATATTATAAAAGTGTTACACAAACACAACATACGCCTCATTCCAATTCATTAGTCACTAACCGTAAATTAATCAAGAGAATAATTCCCCAAATATTAACCCCGAAGGCCGAAACCAACATCAGATCAATATCCAGAAAACCATTCTGCTTGGCTAACCGCCAGTTAGTTTCTAAATTTCACATTCAAATCTAATTAAAGATTTAACTATCGCTTGGAGCAAAACTGGTGATACTCCATTCTCGATCTTTTCAATCTAATTAAAGATTCATTAAAACTCCACTTAGTTTTAATCTGTGACTGGGTTAAAGAATCAGTGTCATTTAAAACACGGTTCACGATAAACCCAAAGTCACATCCCATTAATTATCGGGTTAAAGAACAAGTGTTATTTAAAACACTGCTCATGATAAACCCAAAATCAATATCCATTCAATTCCAATTAAATATTATTTAATTGGTACACTTCATTAAATCTAAATCAAAAGATTTAATCTTTTCTCAGCTGGGTTCAAGAACAGTGTTAGTGAAGACACCATTCACGACAAACCCAAATCACATTCATTAATTATCGGGTTAAAGAACAAGTGTTATTTAAAACACTGTTCACGATAAACCCAAAAATCAATATCAATTCAATTCCAATTAAATATTATTTAATTGGTACACTTCATTAAATCTAAATCAAAAGATTTAATCTTTTCTCAACTGGGTTCAAGAACAGTGTTAGTGAAGACACCATTCACGACAAACCCAAATCACATTTGATATTCAATATAAGGCTCTGAATAGAAAATATATCGGCTTATATTCAATATCAAATTCTACGATTAACAAATGTCGTATTGGAAATAACGATATAAATATATATCTTTCAAATTTCCGTAACCACATCCGTATAATCACAAATTCCAACATCGAAATATTCCGAAGACAATTTCGATTCAAATCCACTCCAATGCAATCATTGGAAATTTTGGTTATTTTCAAAACCCTTTTCAAATTCAATTTATTTATTTAAAAATAAATAGAATTATAATTCTAGTTCAAACTAGTTCATTTCGATAAAAATCTATTTTTATCTTTTCAAATAGGGAGTTTTTCATCACAATTCTTCACAAATCATTTCTTATGATTTTACACAAATTATTACTATTTTTAATAATTTTATCAAGGCCCGTACAGTCGATTTCCATCAATGGCCATCGAACTGCACTTACAGCGACCTTTTTCGAATTTGATTTGGACATAATTCCAAATCCAACCGTTAGATTTCAAATTTCTAATATTCGTTAGAAAGCTCTTTTCGATACGAACCCAACGGTTCCGGTTTTTAGGAGAATCCGACGGTCGGATCTCCCGTAATGTCCGTTTGAAATCAATGGTCGAAATTCACGAACTACCGCGGCGCGGCGCGTTCTATTCAGGCCATTATATTATATATATAATATATATAATATATATTTCGTCGATTTCTATTCAAAACGAATTATATAAATAGTTTTAAAATCGTTTCAAAACCTATTTCAACTTCCATTTCAATTCAAAGCAAAATTGAATTCTTCTTTATAAATTCGTTTCAAAATTCATTTCTATTCAATTCAAATTTCAATTCAATTTGAATTTATTTCAATTCGCTTTCAATTCAATTTGAATTCGTTTTCAATTCAATTCGTTTCGAAATCGTTTTCAATTCAATTCATTTCGAAATCGTTTTCAATTCAATTCATTTCGAAATCGTTATATATTCAATTCATTTCGAAATCGTTTTCAATTCAATTCATTTCGAAATCGTTTTCAATTCAATTCATTTCGAAATCGTTTTCAATTTCGCGATTACTTTTCAATATTCATTTTAAAATGAATAAAATCGATATAAATATCGTTTACGTCAAAATGGCGTCAATCTAATCAACACGGCTTCATAAATTTCTATTTTCAAATATTCTATTTCAAACATTTCCTATTATCAAAATATTTGTTATTATTAAAATATTCTTTATTTTCACGATTGGAATGAGGCCCAATCAATTACCATATAAAGTTAATTATATGGATTTTCATACAACACATGTATATCATAGCATTGAAAAATAATCAACCATCAACCAAAGTGCACTACACTGTATAAGCATCAAATATAGATATTCAACGCTTATAACAGCCTGTCAATCAATCGATCGACATATTTAATCAATCAGGATGAGTGAAATTCATATTTCATCCCAACACCCGTGTGGGGTTTCAAACAAACAAACACAGAATTTATTTGTGCAGTTGGGCGATGTGTAAAATTTATCGTCCCAATCAATGTCATTCAAATAAGTGTACATAAACAAACCATCTGGTTTGTAAATGAATATTTATTTATTCACTTCACTATTTTCATATTCACGTTAAAAATTATATTTTTAACGATAAAACATTTTATTTCAACCTATGAATTTCTATTCAATTCATTTATTAAATAAAATGATATTTTTATTTTTCTAACATATTTTAGAAAATTTCGGCGGCATAACGGCACGATACTAGAAACGGGACAAGGCCTAGCCTTATCCCCGGACTAGTGAAGGCCCACGCCATTCACACATCAATCAAATCAATTTCATTATGCAAACCACAAAATTTGGAGTAAGAGTCTAACCTAGCCTTACTCCTTCGCCTTATAACGGCGCACGTCTAATCCTAACCAATTTATCGATTCGATTTTTCACACCACTAACCACATTCAAACCAATATCACAATCAATAACCAAACAGCCAAACAAACAAGTCCATGGTCTGTGGACGATTGTGTCGGGTGCTACTAAGCACCGTCTGCATCCTAGTATATATATATAACTAGAAAATAAATTTGAAAGGTGAGAAATTCTCACCGAAAGCTATCCAAGCTCCACGGCACTTCATTTGCAGAAGTCTTCCTCGTTATCGCCTCTTCGTCATCTTCGTTGCTGCTTTCACTACATATGTAAAAATCGAATTTTTACATCGCTATTCAATATATAAAAATCATATTTTTAGTTCGAAGTTCAATATATAAAAATCGAATTTTTATTTCAAAGTTCAACATATAAAAACTATATTTTTCTTTCGAAGTTCAATATCTAAAAACTATATTTTTCTTTCGAAGTTCAATATCTAAAAACTATATCTTTCTTTCGAAGTTCAATATGTAAAAACTATATTTTTCTTTCGAAGTTCAATATATAAAAACTATATCTTTCTTTCGAAGTTCAATATGTAAAAATCGAATTTCCATTTCTAAGTTCAATATATAAAAATCGAATTTTTAGTTCAAAGTTCTATATATAAAAATCGAATTTTTATTTCGCCATTCAATATAAAAACTAATTTTTATTCTTCGCTTTCATATATAAAGATCTAAATTTTCTTCTATGTAAACAATATAAAGATCATATTTTTATTTCGATTTAAACAATACAAAAATTATATTTTCAAAGCAAATTCATTTTTAAAAACCATAAAGTAAAATCAGTTTTTATTTTTCTACAAATATAAAGATCTGGTTTTTCCTAATACAAAAATCTGAACTTTTATAAATTAAAAATCTAAATTTTTATAACTTAAAAATCCTAACTTTTATATATTAAAAATCCTAACTTTTCAGTTTTATTACTTTTAAAAAAAATCAGTTTTAAAACCTTAAGAAAAATCAGTTTTTCTCTTTTAAAAATAAATCAGTTTATACTTTTTAAAAAAATAAATCAGTTTATACTTTAAAAAAAATAAATCAGTTTATACTTTAAAAAAAATAAATCAGTTTATACTTTAAAAAAAATAAATCAGTTTATACTTAAAAAAAAATAAATCAGTTTATACTTTAAAATAAATAAATCAGTTTATACTTTAAAAAAAAAAATCAGTTTATACTTTAAAAAAAATAAATCAGTATATACTTTAAAAAAAATAAATCAGTTTATACTTTTTTAAAAATAAGTTTTAAATCAAAATAACATTCAGTTTTTAAATACTTTAAAAATCATTTTTCAAATTCAGTTTTAAAATTAAAGTAAAAATCAATTTTAAAACTTTAAAATAAAAATCAAAGTAAAATAAAAACAAATAAATAAATCAGTTATAAACTTACAGCATTTTGCAGAAGGGGGGGGGGGGTGAAACTGTCGTCGGCGGTCAGGGAGGTGGTCGGGCTCTGCAGCGTCGGTCGGCGGTGGGTTTTGTGGGCTCGGCGGTTTTGAAGAGTGGAGGGAGAGGAGGAGCTCGGGGAAGAAGAAGAGGGGGCGGCGCTCTGGTCGGAGGGGGGGTTCGGCTGCTTCGTCGAGGGTTCGGAGGAGGGGGGGTCGCGCTCTCGGCTGGGCGACGACGGGGAGGGGGTGAGGTCGGTGGTAGCGGGGTCGATGGCGACGGCGATCGCCAGGGAGGGTGGAGGCGGCAGGAATCGAACGATTTTTTTTTTTTTTTTTTCTCTGAAAAAAATCGATTTGAAAAATAAAAAGAAAAGGGGGAGGGGCCAGAACGAAATAAAGGGGAAGGGTTTAGTTTTGTTTTTTTTTTATTTATTTAATTTAATTATTTTATTCAAAAAGTTGACTTTCTCATACGACCTCTAAACGAGGCCCACCGCCTGTCGTCCATAGCGTTTTACCCCCATTCCGAACACAATGGGACATGTTTCGTATGTTGATTCGATCGTTTGAATCAGTTTCCATTGAATTAACATTTAAATCACTATATTGAATTTTAAACGTACATTTCAAATTACCGGGGTCACATACGAATTCTAAAAATGGCAGAAAAATATTTTCTAGCTTCGTAGTGACGATACGGTCCTAACAAAACTAGTTTCGTCGAATTCTGAGACCGTTTGCAAAATGGCCAATTTCCAGTCGATTAAATTCAACAGAAACTGGTCAAACGCGTTTTCCTTTGCCACGCTCACATATTGATTCGAAAAATTATGAAATTTGAAACCTAACAATAACTTGACACTGCGGATCTAACAAAAGTGGTTTCGTCGAAATCCGAGGTCATCTGCAAAATATCCATTTTTAAGGGCCTGAATTCCATAGCGACTATTCGGAATTTTCAACTGGACATATCTTTTGATTCCCGATATGAAATCTTGATTTTTCGGATTCGTTGGAAAGATATTCACTATTAGATTCCATTATTTTTGGTTTCACTAAAATCCGGATTGTTTTTGCACCCGGTACATTCAATTGAAGTTTGAAATCGAATTATCGAACTACCGCGCCATTTTCTATTCCTTTTATAATTATATATAAATATTTATATTCTAACGACGACGCGTATAATATATACGTTCGAATTATATTCAAAATAAATTTCTCGTTGATTTTATTTAAAATAATCCATTTTAAATAATCAAAATTCGATAAAATTGCCAAAATAAAAATTTTAAACTGGCCCAGATTTTCGGGTTGTTACAATCTCCCCCACTTAAAACTTTTCGTCCCCGAAAAGGAACAAAGTCGAAAGTGGTTTGATTATTCAGCCCTACGCTCGGTCTGGCTTCTATTCTCCAACTCTTTAGTTTCTGAGAATTTTCTAAAATCTCAAAAATTTGGCTAACACCCTAAATTTTTGAAAAATTTCGCCATAACCTCCCCTGCACCGGGAGCATCGGGGAATTTCAAATAGCTTCCCCGGTCCTTCAGATCTCAAAAAGAAAAAGAAAAAGCCAAGCGGCTAGCCAATAGGCTCACAAAATCATCATCACCCAAACAAAACAGTAAATTATGTAGTAAACATGTACCTATTTGTCGGGCAAACAAATTTTATTCTCTGGCTCTAGCCTCCTTGCTATGACCTGTTCAATGATATATATGTATGCAAACAATTGCGACCAATTTCAATACAATTCAATATTTGGTTCAATTAGGCTAAATGGCTAAAAATTGGCAAACACATAAACAAACAACGCAAACATCAATCAATTAGTGAATTAGAGTTTCAAATCCATAACTTTGATACATAGTCAAAAATCAGGTTTTTGATGCCAATTCACAACCATAAATCTATCTATATTAGTTTTGGTTCTCACACCAGTCAAATGGAAATATATAGATATCACACCTTCGTCACTCGAATATAAACACTGATGATGAGGCCTCATCATCTGAATCATCTCCGGGCGACTAGAGTGTGATTCTATATCTATCCAATATATTAAAACTTTGAATACACGCGGATCAGACGTATACGCAAAATCTATATATACTGGATTGTCCACATCAATATAAATAAATAATCAAATACGAATAATTGATTTAAATTTTCAAAACAAAAATTTGTTTTTTAAAAATAAACTCTTCACACTCGTTCTAGGATATTACTGATCCTATCTCTAACGAGTCATTCTCATTGGATATTACTAATCTAATATCTGATGAATTCTTTCGTATAGTTCTAATGTGCCTTGTTCTCTGAGCTTTGTAAACCAAAGCTCTGATACCAAATGTAAAGACCCGCAACTTCCCCGTAAAGGAAAGCGTCGGATAGTTCGAGAACAAACCACAACAGAACTCATATAAAAGAACATTTCACTGTATATTACAACAATGCACCAGATTACAAGAATATACAGAGTATAAATGAATATTACACAGAAATATCAGAGATTTAAATTACATTTAAATACATCGCAGCGGAAAATAATACAATACACAACTAGAAAGAGATATACGGATACAAAGCTTTCCGGATATCGTTCCAGCTGTAAACCAGGATCCTGTGAATATAAATCTGCAAAACCAAAACTACTAGCTGCCCGTGTCAAAAATAAGGGCACCCAGAGTTTAGGTTAAAACAATAAACTCCAGGTCAGTCATGTGACTGGTGTGAGAACTAAAACAGTTATAAATCTTTATTTTCAAAGTTAGGTAAATCAAGGGACCACGCCGTATAACACGGAACGGGTTTCCTCCCAAGAATACCAGTGCATAAAACAACAGCGCAATGCTAAAATAAAGAAAAATGAAGCTGTTATAAGACCCAGGTCCCATCACACAATGCAACGCAGTCGAGGATAGGGTTTTCCCTTATAACAGCCAAAGAATGCTTGATACGTTTTAAAACAAATCATTTGATACTATTATAAGTGCATAGTGTATAAAACACTTCAAATCATAAGTATCAATCATAGGCGGCATAAGCGCCCCATCCCACTATGTCGCCATATATAGGATATACAATCAAAACCGCAAAGTCACGTATTTGGAAATTGGATTTCCATCTATGAACCGAGGCAAAAGATAGTCCTCAACCGATTCGAGACTGTCTAGCCCGAGCCTCAGGAACAGCCGCAACTGCCCCTTGGAGCGACAGGGCCGGTCCACACGGAGTGGATTATTATGCCTGAACAATACGTCTCCCCACCCTATGGGGTGTAAGTCTGGTCCGTCAGCCGACCAGAATGCATTCGGCCGAAACCGATATAACCGAGGCGCCTCGCAACCGCAACAACCACATAAGTCAAACTCGTCAGGGCGTGTAAAACCACTGACGCCACTTCTAGCTAGAAAGAAACGCAAGTCCTCCCTGAGGTCCGTCTCCCGTTTTTGGTTCATACCGGGTGTGAAACACGCGAGGTAAACGTTACACAAAGCTACGCCACAAAGGCCGTGCTTTGATCATCACCACAAGACTTTGCTTTTCAACAGAAGCCTTGATCATTTGCATCTTAGCATGCCACACAGGCAAACCATCCTATGCAACCGATATCAGTCACACAGAATGAAATCCGATGTCAGACACACAGTCCATTTACAAGTCCGTCCTGGGTCTGAACGAAACCGGAGGCACCTAGTACCCCGCATATCCATCGATCTCCAAGTACGTCTGGACGATCACTAACTGTTTCCATCTTCTTGGGTGTACAGCCCAATCAAGATCATCAGTTATCACCCAAACGACGTGAAGAACTCCGGTCTTCGACCATCGTCTTCATCTTCGACTTATCGTCGTATCAGTTATTCAGAATGGGATAAACCCGGTCTTTCCGAATAACTCGCGTATATATTATAAAAGTGTTACACAAACACAACATACGCCTCATTCCAATTCATTAGTCACTAACCGTAAATTAATCAAGAGAATAATTCCCCAAATATTAACCCCGAAGGCCGAAACCAACATCAGATCAATATCCAGAAAACCATTCTGCTTGGCTAACCGCCAGTTAGTTTCTAAATTTCACATTCAAATCTAATTAAAGATTTAACTATCGCTTGGAGCAAAACTGGTGATACTCCATTCTCGATCTTTTCAATCTAATTAAAGATTCATTAAAACTCCACTTAGTTTTAATCTGTGACTGGGTTAAAGAATCAGTGTCATTTAAAACACGGTTCACGATAAACCCAAAGTCACATCCCATTAATTATCGGGTTAAAGAACAAGTGTTATTTAAAACACTGCTCATGATAAACCCAAAATCAATATCCATTCAATTCCAATTAAATATTATTTAATTGGTACACTTCATTAAATCTAAATCAAAAGATTTAATCTTTTCTCAGCTGGGTTCAAGAACAGTGTTAGTGAAGACACCATTCACGACAAACCCAAATCACATTCATTAATTATCGGGTTAAAGAACAAGTGTTATTTAAAACACTGTTCACGATAAACCCAAAAATCAATATCAATTCAATTCCAATTAAATATTATTTAATTGGTACACTTCATTAAATCTAAATCAAAAGATTTAATCTTTTCTCAACTGGGTTCAAGAACAGTGTTAGTGAAGACACCATTCACGACAAACCCAAATCACATTTGATATTCAATATAAGGCTCTGAATAGAAAATATATCGGCTTATATTCAATATCAAATTCTACGATTAACAAATGTCGTATTGGAAATAACGATATAAATATATATCTTTCAAATTTCCGTAACCACATCCGTATAATCACAAATTCCAACATCGAAATATTCCGAAGACAATTTCGATTCAAATCCACTCCAATGCAATCATTGGAAATTTTGGTTATTTTCAAAACCCTTTTCAAATTCAATTTATTTATTTAAAAATAAATAGAATTATAATTCTAGTTCAAACTAGTTCATTTCGATAAAAATCTATTTTTATCTTTTCAAATAGGGAGTTTTTCATCACAATTCTTCACAAATCATTTCTTATGATTTTACACAAATTATTACTATTTTTAATAATTTTATCAAGGCCCGTACAGTCGATTTCCATCAATGGCCATCGAACTGCACTTACAGCGACCTTTTTCGAATTTGATTTGGACATAATTCCAAATCCAACCGTTAGATTTCAAATTTCTAATATTCGTTAGAAAGCTCTTTTCGATACGAACCCAACGGTTCCGGTTTTTAGGAGAATCCGACGGTCGGATCTCCCGTAATGTCCGTTTGAAATCAATGGTCGAAATTCACGAACTACCGCGGCGCGGCGCGTTCTATTCAGGCCATTATATTATATATATAATATATATAATATATATTTCGTCGATTTCTATTCAAAACGAATTATATAAATAGTTTTAAAATCGTTTCAAAACCTATTTCAACTTCCATTTCAATTCAAAGCAAAATTGAATTCTTCTTTATAAATTCGTTTCAAAATTCATTTCTATTCAATTCAAATTTCAATTCAATTTGAATTTATTTCAATTCGCTTTCAATTCAATTTGAATTCGTTTTCAATTCAATTCGTTTCGAAATCGTTTTCAATTCAATTCATTTCGAAATCGTTTTCAATTCAATTCATTTCGAAATCGTTATATATTCAATTCATTTCGAAATCGTTTTCAATTCAATTCATTTCGAAATCGTTTTCAATTCAATTCATTTCGAAATCGTTTTCAATTTCGCGATTACTTTTCAATATTCATTTTAAAATGAATAAAATCGATATAAATATCGTTTACGTCAAAATGGCGTCAATCTAATCAACACGGCTTCATAAATTTCTATTTTCAAATATTCTATTTCAAACATTTCCTATTATCAAAATATTTGTTATTATTAAAATATTCTTTATTTTCACGATTGGAATGAGGCCCAATCAATTACCATATAAAGTTAATTATATGGATTTTCATACAACACATGTATATCATAGCATTGAAAAATAATCAACCATCAACCAAAGTGCACTACACTGTATAAGCATCAAATATAGATATTCAACGCTTATAACAGCCTGTCAATCAATCGATCGACATATTTAATCAATCAGGATGAGTGAAATTCATATTTCATCCCAACACCCGTGTGGGGTTTCAAACAAACAAACACAGAATTTATTTGTGCAGTTGGGCGATGTGTAAAATTTATCGTCCCAATCAATGTCATTCAAATAAGTGTACATAAACAAACCATCTGGTTTGTAAATGAATATTTATTTATTCACTTCACTATTTTCATATTCACGTTAAAAATTATATTTTTAACGATAAAACATTTTATTTCAACCTATGAATTTCTATTCAATTCATTTATTAAATAAAATGATATTTTTATTTTTCTAACATATTTTAGAAAATTTCGGCGGCATAACGGCACGATACTAGAAACGGGACAAGGCCTAGCCTTATCCCCGGACTAGTGAAGGCCCACGCCATTCACACATCAATCAAATCAATTTCATTATGCAAACCACAAAATTTGGAGTAAGAGTCTAACCTAGCCTTACTCCTTCGCCTTATAACGGCGCACGTCTAATCCTAACCAATTTATCGATTCGATTTTTCACACCACTAACCACATTCAAACCAATATCACAATCAATAACCAAACAGCCAAACAAACAAGTCCATGGTCTGTGGACGATTGTGTCGGGTGCTACTAAGCACCGTCTGCATCCTAGTATATATATATATATAACTAGAAAATAAATTTGAAAGGTGAGAAATTCTCACCGAAAGCTATCCAAGCTCCACGGCACTTCATTTGCAGAAGTCTTCCTCGTTATCGCCTCTTCGTCATCTTCGTTGCTGCTTTCACTACATATGTAAAAATCGAATTTTTACATCGCTATTCAATATATAAAAATCATATTTTTAGTTCGAAGTTCAATATATAAAAATCGAATTTTTATTTCAAAGTTCAACATATAAAAACTATATTTTTCTTTCGAAGTTCAATATCTAAAAACTATATTTTTCTTTCGAAGTTCAATATCTAAAAACTATATCTTTCTTTCGAAGTTCAATATGTAAAAACTATATTTTTCTTTCGAAGTTCAATATATAAAAACTATATCTTTCTTTCGAAGTTCAATATGTAAAAATCGAATTTCCATTTCTAAGTTCAATATATAAAAATCGAATTTTTAGTTCAAAGTTCTATATATAAAAATCGAATTTTTATTTCGCCATTCAATATAAAAACTAATTTTTATTCTTCGCTTTCATATATAAAGATCTAAATTTTCTTCTATGTAAACAATATAAAGATCATATTTTTATTTCGATTTAAACAATACAAAAATTATATTTTCAAAGCAAATTCATTTTTAAAAACCATAAAGTAAAATCAGTTTTTATTTTTCTACAAATATAAAGATCTGGTTTTTCCTAATACAAAAATCTGAACTTTTATAAATTAAAAATCTAAATTTTTATAACTTAAAAATCCTAACTTTTATATATTAAAAATCCTAACTTTTCAGTTTTATTACTTTTAAAAAAAATCAGTTTTAAAACCCTAAGAAAAATCAGTTTTTCTCTTTTAAAAATAAATCAGTTTATACTTTTTAAAAAAATAAATCAGTTTATACTTTAAAAAAAATAAATCAGTTTATACTTTAAAAAAAATAAATCAGTTTATACTTTAAAAAAAATAAATCAGTTTATACTTAAAAAAAAATAAATCAGTTTATACTTTAAAAAAAATAAATCAGTTTATACTTTAAAAAAAATAAATCAGTTTATACTTTAAAAAAAATAAATCAGTTTATACTTTAAAAAAAATAAATCAGTTTATACTTTTTTAAAAATAAGTATTAAATCAAAATAACATTCAGTTTTTAAATACTTTAAAAATCATTTTTCAAATTCAGTTTTAAAATTAAAGTAAAAATCAATTTTAAAACTTTAAAATAAAAATCAAAGTAAAATAAAAACAAATAAATAAATCAGTTATAAACTTACAGCATTTTGCAGAAGGGGGGGGTGAAACTGTCGTCGGCGGTCAGGGAGGTGGTCGGGCTCTGCAGCGTCGGTCGGCGGTGGGTTTTGTGGGCTCGGCGGTTTTGAAGAGTGGAGGGAGAGGAGGAGCTCGGGGAAGAAGAAGAGGGGGCGGCGCTCTGGTCGGAGGGGGGGTTCGGCTGCTTCGTCGAGGGTTCGGAGGAGGGGGGGTCGCGCTCTCGGCTGGGCGACGACGGGGAGGGGGTGAGGTCGGTGGTAGCGGGGTCGATGGCGACGGCGATCGCCAGGGAGGGTGGAGGCGGCAGGAATCGAACGATTTTTTTTTTTTTTTCTCTGAAAAAAATCGATTTGAAAAATAAAAAGAAAAGGGGGAGGGGCCAGAACGAAATAAAGGGGAAGGGTTTAGTTTTGTTTTTTTTTATTTATTTAATTTAATTATTTTATTCAAAAAGTTGACTTTCTCATACGACCTCTAAACGAGGCCCACCGCCTGTCGTCCATAGCGTTTTACCCCCATTCCGAACACAATGGGACATGTTTCGTATGTTGATTCGATCGTTTGAATCAGTTTCCATTGAATTAACATTTAAATCACTATATTGAATTTTAAACGTACATTTCAAATTACCGGGGTCACATACGAATTCTAAAAATGGCAGAAAAATATTTTCTAGCTTCGTAGTGACGATACGGTCCTAACAAAACTAGTTTCGTCGAATTCTGAGACCGTTTGCAAAATGGCCAATTTCCAGTCGATTAAATTCAACAGAAACTGGTCAAACGCGTTTTCCTTTGCCACGCTCACATATTGATTCGAAAAATTATGAAATTTGAAACCTAACAATAACTTGACACTGCGGATCTAACAAAAGTGGTTTCGTCGAAATCCGAGGTCATCTGCAAAATATCCATTTTTAAGGGCCTGAATTCCATAGCGACTATTCGGAATTTTCAACTGGACATATCTTTTGATTCCCGATATGAAATCTTGATTTTTCGGATTCGTTGGAAAGATATTCACTATTAGATTCCATTATTTTTGGTTTCACTAAAATCCGGATTGTTTTTGCACCCGGTACATTCAATTGAAGTTTGAAATCGAATTATCGAACTACCGCGCCATTTTCTATTCCTTTTATAATTATATATAAATATTTATATTCTAACGACGACGCGTATAATATATACGTTCGAATTATATTCAAAATAAATTTCTCGTTGATTTTATTTAAAATAATCCATTTTAAATAATCAAAATTCGATAAAATTGCCAAAATAAAAATTTTAAACTGGCCCAGATTTTCGGGTTGTTACAGTGGTTGGACACTACTTTGCCCTCCGACATGTGTCGCATGCCTACAAACTATGGTGAAAAAGAAAGAGAGAAGAGACTCAAGGAGAGAATCAAAAGATAGTGCATATGGCTTTGGGGAATATGCCTTTCGTAAAACAAAACTTTTCTTTAGAAAAATGCTTCTTTGTAAATGTTTTGAAAATAATTTCAGAAGGTTTTTAAAAGCTTTTGCCCAGTCTGGCAACCTTCTGCTCTGATACCAAATGTAACACCCCACATCCGTTAAGGTCACTCACAAAGGGAATGCCTTAACTTCAATGGAGCATTATGGGTACTGGAACAGAAATATTACAAGACAGACATATATAAAACAGCGGAAGGTAAAGTAGAAGTACTTCAAATCATTTATTAAATATAATTTTTACAATAAAAGCCCATCAACTTCCAATACCCAATTACATAGCTAAAATATCTGTCTTGCTCAAAAACAAAGAAGCATGAAAATAAATTGTAGTATTCCCCAATAAAGCAAAGCAAGCCATAGCCAAGAGAAATCCAAGCAGTACATGAAAGAGCCTTGGAGCTTGGTAAGATCCGAACTAAGCTGTATTCCCACCCTGCGAACCTGGGGGGAGGGGGGAAACGAAAGAAAAAGAGGCGAAACAAACTGGGTCAGTCATAAAGACTGAGTAAGTCCTAGTGGCTTTCAGCATAAAAACAGGTAATGATAACATGGCATGAATAAACTGAAAGTAAACATAAGCATGACGACAAGATAAGCTACAGGCACGATAACTAAGAATAACATCATAGGATTTCTGTCATGTATAACATTGCAATGTTCCCATTCAAGATGAACCAAGTATAGTTTCGCAAGATTTCTATCAAGCATCGCAAGATTTCTCTACTTCACCATTCAAATGATATCTATTTGCTCTGCACCACCTAACTAGTGTCCCAACTAGTAATCAATATAAAATGATAAAATCATAACGTGATCCCGATCCCCGAAATTAAGGTTGCTTTCACGTGTACATCTATTATTTATTACCTAGATCTAATCTAGGGTTTTCTATCGAGCGCTTCCTAGATTCAACCAGGATTTATGCCACCTAGGTCCAACCTAGGGATTATTCTACCTATTGAACGCTTCTCGGATTTAGAGTTTATGCCACCTAGGTCCAACCTAGGGATTATGCTACCTATGTGTGTCATACGGCCCCCAATGATTGTAGATACCTATGCTGGTCCCACCATGGGGTGTATCAAGACCCATGGTGGCGGCCCGAAGCAATTCTAGAAGACATAGGTTATACTACTGGTGCCCCCAGTGCCCTGTTTGTCTGCTCCGAAGTGTGTGCACGCCCGCACTCCGTTAGAACCTACACTGTTGCACCCACCACCGTCGCTTTGACCGCTTACAATCAGCCCAGTAATCGTGCCCCACCTTGCCTAGTTTCAGGATACCATGATACATCTAGTGGGTTACTGCTGAAATGGGTCCCCGTTACTAGGATTTCCTACTGGTTAAGTTTGTGGGCCTATATTTACTAATATTACCAACCAACCCGATATGTACTTAACCCTCTCCGTCCATCACGTTAAGTTGGTTAAGTGTTTTCCTTTGTTCTACTTAACCCTACCACACATCATGTTATATCGGTTAAGTGTTGTTCCTTGTGTTACTTAACCCTACCGCAAGCCTTGTTATACTGGCTAAGTGTTCTCCCTTGTGTTAACATAACCCCACCGCATGTCATGTCATATTGGTTAAGTGTACATTGACTTAGCCTACCTACTTATCATGTTGTGACGGTTAAGTGTTACCCTCTGTTGTTACTTAACCTTACCACGCATCACGTTATATTGGTTAAGTGCATGTTAACTTAACCCCATCCACCAGTCATATTTTAATGGTTAAGTGTTACCCTCGTGTGTTTACTTAACCCTACCACGCATCAGGTTATATCGATTGGGTGTTATCAACCTATTCAAGTTAGCCCAACCCATCCGCTAGTCATGTTATAACGGTTAAGTGTCATTAGCCTAGCCACATTACTTAACCCACCCATTCATATCATATTGGTTGAGCCTACATTTATAAGTTTTACATGTTCTTAACTCATACCGGTCAGGTCCACATTTATATGTCAAATTTCCATGTCATCCCACCTAACCCTCTAACCATACCCACGTCTTATTATGGTTAGTATTCCTTAATTCATTCATTATGACGAACGAATCATGACCTCTCACATTAGACCGTGCATTTTGTGGCCACTGGATTTGCCGGGCGGTTCCGGGCAGATTTATACCACAAACTGGGTCTAACCTCGTGTCATAAACCGTTACGCCTACAATTTGGCCTTCGACCTCTCACATTAGACTGACACTTTGTGGCTATTGGATTTGCCAGGAGGTTCCGGGCAGATTTACACCACAAACTGAGTCAAATCTCGTGTCAAAGGTTCATTAATGGTCGTATTCCACCCAAAACCCCAATATCAGTTCATGTGTTTAACATATAGAAATGTTCATGATTCACGTTTTTGCCCCAAAACGTATTCCCAAATTATTATCATAATTCACTATGAGGTTATGCCAAGTTATAGCCTTTTATTTACAATACATGCCAACTACCCAAAACCCAACTTAGGCGCGTTCATATTAAACCTTTACCATGTCATACATTTTCATATATGTTCTATTCCAAATTTCACATAATTAACATATGCCCAAGTTTTAGATTACATGTAAATTTTACATATGCCCAATTCGTACCAAATTTACATATGTTCAATTTATGCCGTTTTACATGTATGCCAATTTTATGCCATTTTACCATATCAAGTTCTAGACAAAATTACATGTATCAAGTTTTATACCCAATAAACCCAAATCATGATTCATGATGCAGTTATCCCAAACTATAATCTTTTTATTACAATACATGTCAGTTGCCCAAGTTCATAATATATGTTTATGCCAATTATCAAGTTTACAATCGCTTTCATGTTCAAATTCCCAATTCTACATATGCCTAATTAACATAAACCCAATCTTTTGGTTTAATTTACATAGTCCCAAACTCGTGATTTAATTTACATGCCAATTCATGTATGCCCAAACTTGCAATTTCAATTATACTGACAATACCCAAATTTCAAATTTCATGTTATGCCATCAATTCCACCACACACATATATCCAAATAGGTAATATCCCAATATTTCCCCGTATACAAATCGCACGTATATCGTAGTTTAGGCCTAGGTCCGAAATTGACCAAGGTTCATCAAAAGAAAATAAATAGGGGAAGGTAGAATTTTGCATAAAAATAAGACCAGAGAGAAAAACATCATCATAGGCATGAAGATTACAACTTGATAATAATATCAACATGAATTGAGAAAACTGATTTACAACAAGCTGAATAGATCATAGGCTTGACATGAAAATGAGAATAGAAAAGTCCCAAAACTCAAGATTCACGAAGCAATAGGTCTGAATCAATAAACATACTTAAATCCAATTCCATTTTATTCCATGGACATATTATAATTAAATGTTTAAATCTAAAAACAACTAGAACTTACAGAGCATGGCTAGTGAATTAGGAACTAAATTTTTTGTAAAAATGTTGCGGCGTTGTTGATTTATTGTCTTGAATCATTGTTGAAGCTTTGTTCTTCGAATTGATATGAGTTTGAATGTTTGTACTTTAATTTAGGGGCGGGGGCCATGGTTCAAGAGGGAGTTTAGCAGCATAATAGTGTAAGAATGATTTGATATGAATTAGGTTAGGTCTAAGGGTGTTTTTATAGGTGTAGCAACTAGTTTAGGCCCTTAGATTAACCCTAGAATCAATCCGGACCATCAAAACACGTCTAAGGCTTCAAAAATGAGTTCTGGGTCAAAACAGGCCGACCAGGTCGACCTGTAAGGGGGGGAGGTCGACCATATGGTCGACCTGGGGGGTAGGTTGACCCTATAGTCGACTTGGGGGGGAGGGGGGGTCGACCCCCTGGTCCAGTGCTGCCTGAAAACTGCTGAAAATTGTACAGGCCATAACTTCTTCATCCGGACTCCGATTTTCGAAAACTCGGACTCTATTTCATGTAAAATTTCGAGACGAACGCAATGGCGTAACCAGTTTCCTCTGATTCTGATTTTAAAATTTAATTCTGCCTTGATTTCTTGTTTTAATATGTTATAAAAATACGGGTTGTTACATGCAGGAACAAAAATATCGACCCACACGATCCCAAAAAAACCTATTTCACAAATCAAAATTTATATTTTGTGTAGGCGAATCTTATACAAGCGTTATTAAATGATAAGCAATAAACTAACAGTGAGCTCGCTCAGTCAGTATGCGGCTATAGCCAACCTAGATCCAATCAACTCCAGAACTCACTCGATGTGGCTTGAAGATTCATTAGGCCACGCAACTGTTAACTCCAATGAAATTCATTATAATCATGCAAATTGGTTTAAATATTCAGATGTGATTTCATATAGCTTCATAATCATGCAAAATAGGTTTAAACCTTCAGATTATTCACTTTAGTCGGTTTTATATACTATTCAATTCACATTCCAATTTATTGTTTTATTTATATATTCCATTCCAATCCAATTTATTCATTCAAATTAGACTTGAATTAATTCGTTCATTGGTTCTCAACCAAGTTCATTTGCTCTCAAGTCTATACCCAAGCAACCTATTCCAATTATACCATTAAAATCGATTTCCAAACATTCCATTTAGATTCTTTATCTTGCATTTATTTCTTATGTCAAATTTTATTTCAATATTCAAGTCCAATTGCAGCTGATAAGATTCAGTTTAATTCAACATACGTTAAACTAATTAGTAAACGTCTTGTTTCACATTTCTTATTTGAAATTTATTTTGGTTAAATCACTCCAACTCCACAGTCAAATTTGAATTCAATTCAAAAAAAATTGGTTGATTTAAAATATTATAATAATTTGAGAAAATCATTACTTTTTATCCTTTTAAAATATACTGGCAAAAATAATATAAAATAATTTTATATTCAATTACAAATACGCGCTCTCATATATATACACTCAAACTCGGTCTAGGGTATTACTAACTCCATCTCTATTGAGTTACATCACAAAGCCAAGGTTATCACTAAACCTTATGCTCTAATACCAAATGTAATGACCCATTTTTTCCATACAGTTTAAGATGGCATTTAACTGCTCATGTCCAACTCAAACGATACAGGAAATAGGATTATTATTAGAAATAAATTAGAGGGCGAGAAGGGAAAGAAAGAAATATTAGAATTGAAGAATATGAAGATCAGAATCTCAGATCGGAATGGACGAAATATAATATATTAATAATACTTTATCCAAAAGAAAATTTTGTACATATGATTACAACATCAAAGTATGCACTTATTTCAATACAACACACATAGTGGAATAAAATAACTACCAGTAAATACAGATATATGTCTCAAATCCAGCTCCTTTTTGAAGTTCTGAGAGAAATTTAACCTGATAATGTCCTCGATCTGACTCGAGCAAATTTGAAGCAAAGCAAAATTCACCCGGATCGGTCTGGAATACTTTCAGTGATAAATTCACATTGTAAAAACTTGTTTTAACTTTTGAAAATCCTTTTAAAGAATGGAACTCTCGTAAGATACGACTGCACATAAACATGGCACGTGTTTTTATCTTACGATAACCGAAGCACTTTTTATATCAAAACTCAGTGATATTATGATAATGTCTATCAATTCACAAATAAATAAGAATATAGCCGAAAAGCTTGCATCTTACTCTCCAACATAGTTGGTATACAAATAAAAATGTATGGCTCATATTGGAGTTTGGATTTCCAACATGACAAGGTATGGGATCACCTTCAAACAAGTGTATTCTAGAGGGGATACACTTGGGTTCAGTAAGGACATCTTGCAACCCAGCCATACATGACCGACAACTCATTTTGAATATATTGTAATCCTATGGTTGCTCAATCATCGTATTTGCCGGGAGATACATAAACGAAAGAAGAACAAATGAGTTTTCTCTAAATGGTGACAATACACCCTAATGGGTATAACCCACATAACCATATGCTACCTGCTCGATTTCTGTCATTTCCAGTTGATGAGGCTTGGGGTCATGATTACCTTTTTGGGAACACCACATTTACTTTGAATGCCACATAGTCAGATCCTTTAAATCACAAATTGACATCCACAAATATACTCTGGTTTAAGCTAAAAGAAGTTTCCTTCTCCACTGCCAAACTTGGTATATTTGTCAAAATCAGCGTACATGACCCTCAAGAAATACTTCGTCAGACATTCGTCCATAAAAGTCATCTTGGAACAGGATGAACCAAAGGCACCCTCCACTGCATTCTATATAGGAGTCACCCTAAGGATCAGTAGCGAGAAGTCCTTGCAAATCCGTTGATTTCAACCACGACAAAACCACAGTTTATCTTTAGTTGCAAGTTAGAGATTATAAGTAGTTGTTCCATTTTATGGATGTCTACGGACTTCAATTCTTTTATCTTTATCAGTATTCCTGCAAGTTAGTTTCGAACGAAATGTTGGTTCGAAGTGGTTTTGGGTCTAGCTCCCATCACGGTCTCTTCGAACTAACACGTGAAAAGTCCAATAATAATATTTCTATGATACTCTGGGTTTTTGACTAACAATTCAATATAGTACGGTCAAGTTCATTGACAGCTCAGACCATTTTATTATTTAAATCATTCATTTAAACTCTTTATCAATTTTTGTAAATCATTTCATCGATTTAAAATCGATTTCATCTACTTATCTAAACAAACCACCTTTGCTTCCCTTTTTTGGAAAAAATAACCATATTCTTAATTCTTAAGAATAAACGTATTTACCAAACTCCTTCTTATTTCCTTATCTCGAAAATATCGCTACATTTATATAAAATCCTTTCCATTTCCTTTACTTTGGAAATATTACTTTATATCCTAAAAATCACCTTTATCTTTCCTTTACTCCAGAAAATATCGATATACATTATCTACTTAATGGTATAAATCCAATTACCAATTCTTATACGAGCCAAAACAATGTCAATCGACATATTTATTATTATATAAACTCAAACGGCTTAATTAAATTTAAAGCTTCGAAGATTATAATTTAATGCCAACACACATGGAGACAAATAATTAAATTTTTAATATTTACCTTAGTTTCCAATCCGATATAACCCTTTTACATTTCTTTGGAAACATCATCGCTATTTACTTATTATTTAGAACAAGCGTATTTCAAACCATACTATCTCCATTATCTCAAAAAATAGTGCTTTATATTTAACCAAATGACATAAGCACGCTTCAATTTGGGATAAATAATGTTAAATTGTTCATTGTTTTCTTTAAAACCCAATATTTTTACTTATATTCTAAATCTTGCACATAAGCTGTAATAAAACTAATCTCATCATTCTTTACAATTATAGACTAATACCATTCCTCCTTAATAGTGAAGCCATTTAAGTTTGGGTATTTTATTACCTCTCACACCTTGATTGACAACGTTCTTACGTTAGAATAGATAGAAGTTCATAACTCGAAAACAGATAACACTTATAACATCAATAAAATCTTATTTCCTATTTATTTAAAACATGGTTTTATAAACCATATCTTTACATCTGAAAATCTTTGTCGATTATATCCAGATTTACTCAATTTGTTGATTGAGTAACTTGTTTACGGAAACATTAGCCTTTCGCTTGAAACCACTATATAATATTCCATATAACTACGTTTATATTACAATAATCCATTTACTAAACTTTACCCACAACCATTTTACATTATATTATAAAACTATTTTTTTTGGATTTTATAATTAAAATACATTTATTAATATATTTTTTACCAAAAACCATTAACGTCTTATTACAACTTTATTTTGGTTTATATAAACAATCCATTAACCATCTCTTTACCCAAAATACGATAAGTATCTTCCTTAGAATTCTGGAAAAACCTTCTTTTATCTCAATTCTGTTTATCCAATTCAAATGTTAAATAAAATATTTATTTTAAACTTATCGCATTAACACAAATATTTTTTATAATTTATTTATGAAATTCGGATTTTATTATAAAATTCCTTCATAAATTGTTTTCAAAATCAACCAAATCTCATCACATACACGATTACTTCTTAAATAAACTTCGTTTAAGAAGTGATTGCTTTAAATGTAGTTAGCTTCATCATTTCTAAAGTAAAAGTAGTTTACTTCATTAAAATAGGGTGGTTAACCACTTATTTCAGTTATAAACAACAACTATTACATTGACGATGATAAAATACTTTAAACATCGTTAATAATAGATAAATTATATTTTAAAAATCTTATTATATTTAAACAACCATTTATTTAACTCTTTTCATTATTAATTGCAGACAAAATAATCTAATAACCACTTTTAATCAAAAACTGTTGACTTCCAACTTTAAACCATCAGTTGACTTGTTAACTAATTTCAATTACTTCTTCCTCTTAGGTTAACATAATTAATCTAATAATACTATTTAATTGTTTTCTACAAACAATTATCCAAATTATTAACCTGTAGGTTAATTACTGCTTTATTCGCTTATAAAACTTATTTAAACGTATAATCTTATCATATAATCATTTTATAATACTTTAATAAAATCAATTTATTAACATCGTGTAATGGCGGGGATTTTCGATACCTTGAAAACTGTGCCATTATTGAAAGAATTTAGAGGGTGAGATAGAAAAGATAGAACTAATATAATAGAAGAAGAAGAAGAACACAACTGAACAGAATCATAGTAAATACGAATCTCACAGCGGAACAAAATAAAATGTATTATATACATTACTTTGAAATAGAAAATCTGAATTTGTACTTACATATCATATCAGAGTACAGTACATCATATCACAGCGGAAAATAATCTCTATTTACTAACGGTGGAGCCTTCTGCTTCGAGCTCCTCCAAGTGAATCTGCAAAGCCTGAAACAATTGACTGCCCGTACAAATTTGGGCACCCAAGAGTTTAGGGAAAACAACAAAATAAACTCTGGGTCAGTCATGGGACTGGTGTGAGTAAATTCCAACCATACTGTTTAACTTTGAAAATCCTTTTCAAAACAAGAAGATAATAGTAAGACCAGCCCACACATAAACATGGACGGTTATTACCTTACTATAACCCAACATATTTTTATATCAAACTTCAGTGATATTATGATAGTGTCTAAACAAATAATTATACAAGTAGCAGAACGCTTGCATCTCACGTTCCACATATATATAGTGTAAAATCATAAACCGTAGGGCGCTTATCGGCGAATGGATTTCAACAGACAAGGTATGGGAGCACCTTCTGAATAGTGTACTCTAGAGGGGATACACTCAGGGTTCAACAAGAACGTCTTGCAACCCGGCCACACATGACCGCTCACTCATTTAGCTTGAGTGTCGCGGATATATTGCCACCACGGTTGTAGGCCATCCAACCGTCATCCGAAGATACAGAATCGAAAAGAAGTATAAATATGAATTTTCTCTAGATCGGTGACAATACACCCTGCTTGGGGATGACCCAACTAGCCATGCTGCCTAGCCCAACTTTTGTCACTTCTTGGTTGTGAGGCTAGAGGCTACGTCTAACTTCAGAACATCTGATCACCATTCACTTTGAATGCCACATCGTCAAATCCGTAATCACACATTGATTACACAAATGCACACTGGGTGTAGAATAAAGAGAAGTTACATTCTCCTCACCAACTTGGTATATTCGTAAAATCAACGGCGTGACCGTTGGAAATACTCTGTCAGACACTCGTCCATACAAGTTGTCCTGGGACTGGACAAACAAAAACACACCATTCTATAACTGGGCGATCCTTGCATTTAACTCCGTCTTCAATTATCTTCAGCATATCTAATTCGCAACGATTATGCCTATACGAAGTGGTTTTCGGGTAATAACCCAACCGGTCTCTCCGTATTGACAACGATGGTCAAAACACTTCGATAGTCGGTTATTTAACTATCGGAGTTAAAACAACATCCATTATAATGTATAACTAACATCACACAACCACAGACACTTTTATTTAACATTCGTTTTATTATTCGAGTTCCCATACCTTACCAGATATTCCTCAAATCCCATTTTAGCCTTTTTACACTTCTTGGAAAACATTTCCAATTCTTATTTTCTCACGTTCCAGAAAATATACGTTATCAATGTTCGATCCATTTTTCACAATCTTTATTTCTATACTTGGATAAACTACCCTAATTATATTGGAAAATATTTCCAATTTCATTTTAACCTTTTAATCGGTCCCACGTTTACTTTTAAAACATTATTCATTTTGAAATGTGAATACCATCCCTTATTATAGAAATCTGAACACCTTGATCATATAACTCTTTATTCACATAATAATCTCCCTTATCTTGTTTACCGAAATCTCTTTCATACTTTTTCACTCCTATTCCAATTTATAAACTCTGTCTCTAAGTCAACTTCTTATCTAATCGATATCAAGTTTATAACTAAATACTGACTCCTATCCTATTAACATTTATTTGTTTACTAAATGTTAATTATTCTATCAGATTATAATCCCTAAAAATAGTTTACTTTTAATACATTCGACATCGTCGAATTCTATTTACAAATCCTAACGGTTTAATTCTAATCACATTTCGAACATCGAAATGCTGTCATCAGTTTCTAATACGATTCCCCAATTCTTTTTCTAAACTCTTTCTTATATTTCTTTGAACAAACGTCGTTACTTATTACTCTAGAATAAGTGGATTTCAAACCAAACCGTTACATTTCCTAGGAAGTGTCGCTATATATAAAAGTCATGCTTAAGTCAAATCAACAGCAGTTAATTTGTCGCTATAGTTCTAAACTTGTCATACGCTGTAATATTCTCCTTATAACTAATTACAGTCACACTTACCTTATCAACAGCGTTATTTTATTGCTATAGTTCAACTTGTCATACGCTGTAATATTCTTTGTTATAACTAATCTTGACATAACAGTCACACTTATCTTATCAACAGCGTTATTTTATCGCTATAATTCTAAGACTGGCAATACGCTGCCGTATTCCTTTTATACACATCTTGACATCTCTTTCCGTTACAACTGTTATCGTTCCTCGATAATAGTGAAGCCGTTCAAGTTGGGGTATTCTATTTACCTCTCAGACCTTGATCGACAACGTTCTTATCTTAGAACAGATATACGTTCATAACTCTAAATTCCTTATTACTTATAATATACATCAAATCGTATTTCCTTGTTTTATTTTGGAATATGGTTTTATAATACCACATCTTTATTTTGAACTCGGTTATTTTACGATTATTTATATTCCACATTAACTTTTCGCTTTCTCTATTCCACAGTTCTATTGATAACTTCTTAAATTAAAGGGTAATTAAATCTCATTTATTTCTAAACTGTTTTCATTAGATTAATTAAAGGCCAATTAATCTAATAATCATTTTCCCAATAACAGTTGATTAAATCAACTTCATTTCATCAGTAAATTCGTTAACTGATCTTAATTACTTCTCATTAGATTAATATAATAAATCTAATAATATTTCTAAAATTGTTTATCTTAAATATAATTATCCAAATATTTAATCGTCGGATAATTTTTGCTTTATAAACCTATTTAAATATCAACAAATCGTTTTTATTTATTTTATAAAAACGAACTCTAAAATACTGGTTTATAATAGAACTTCTATTATAAATTTAAATCTTCTTTTTTAATTATAAAAATAAAATTTTTATAATTAACCTCGTTGATTTGCCTGACGGCCAATCAACTCCTTAACAAAACGATGGTTTTACGGTCGACTGTTATCACTTTCTAAATTGATATCGTTTATTGATTTATCGAAACAGATGTTGAATTTTCCATTCAACATCAATATTCACATGGGGTTTTAAATATAATTCGGGTTCATACAAAACAAACAGTACATATAATTATCAAGGAATCCGGTCAGATTCCTCCAACCGGTTTCCGCATCCACAGATGTCAGTCAACACAATTTACACTAACTCTATACTAGGGGATATTCTAATCGGTGGAATCAGTGTCAAATCGATGATGTGTACATATGTAACGGTATATAATATTCAACCAAATTAATTGCAATCTACCTAATCGATCATCACACATCATTCAAACAACATTAAAATATAATTAAAATGTTTTAAAATAGATCAGAGTTAGTGATTTTACTCACCTTGGCGCGTTAACCGTTAAATAACGGTTTGCGTTGGTACCCCGGATCAGACGTTATAATTTCCAGTGATCTCTGAATCGCTCCACACTGGTTCCAGTGCGTAACCCGTGACTTTACGATTTCAACTGGTCTGCATTCTTATACTTCGCTCCTTCATATCGGCACATTCAAAAACAACCCTTACAATTGCTTTCACTGTAATTTCACCGGTCTCCACTTTCGGTCGCGCCCCCTTCCATTACCATTCGTTGCTCAATTTAATCGTACACCCATTCACAGACTGCAACGCCATCTTATCAACCGGAGATCCTCGTATCCGTACTTCAACCACGGTCACTGGAGATGCGCCTTGCTTTTACTAAATTCCACAAACGGGTCCTTTCATGCATCTCCTTTTTAAACTTTAATTTTTCTTTTCTTTTATATAACATTGGGCTTCTACTTCTTCTACATTAGCCTTCTTCCCATTGATCATCAGAAACCGAGCATGCCATTTCAACACCTCTTACTGCCCAACCACCTTCTCTTTCTTTTTATTTATATTCATGTACGTAGTGACGCAAACCTCTCTCCTGTACACCGCATTACCCCCATCAGAAAGCACAAGGCCAACTTCCTTTAAACTCATCCACGCGTCACCATTTCACAGACCTATTTCCATCATTTTCTAACCACCATTCCGCAATACTCCAAACCCACTTACTTATGAATAGTACCCTTAATTCCCTTAAACAAAAATCACGCCCCAGTATATGCTATGACCCACGACTTTCTTCCTTTAATTCTTTTGTACCCTTTTTCTTGAACGTTCGCTGCCCCATTCCAATTTGCATGGCTACGTTCTCACGCCCTCCCACTTACACGCACATGCTCCTCAACTGTCCCTCGCGTCCTGTCCTTCTTCTACGTTACAGAACCCTGTTCTTCTTCCTCTCTTTGTTTTCTTCTAACAGTTTTAAATCCTCCTTCACCTTATCCGCACTTATGCACCATCATAATGAACGAAACTGTCCATTTTTCTTCAATGCATGAAGCCATGCATAACCCGTCCCCTACAGTCTGCCGAGAGCCACTCCTTCAGCTCAAACCCCGCCCCATCTGCAAATAACATACGCTACTCCTCACGTGACTGGCCTCCTGTTGCTTTTCATACATCCGCTCCTCTGATCCGAACTTCATGCCGCGATTTTACCCCTACACTCCTCCATTTCCTCGCAAGAACTCCTCGTTCCCTTCCATTTTAATCTTCACATCCTTATAAGCGCCAGATCCCACTTCTTAACAAAATTAGTGGTGCAAACAAGCAACCTCACATCTCCACGTGTCCTTTCTCCTCTCCTGACATGCCATGGCTCCTCTTTGATCAGCCTATACAGCCGTGATCCCTTCCCACTCCTCCTAACTCGCCCAAAGCCAACATTAGCGCCCACGCAGGAAAGAACAGCGTACCAAAATACCGCTTTCTTGTTTGGTTTCGAATGGCACAAAACAAAGGAATGGGTTTTCGAAAATATATTTAGTTTTGCTTTTGCTTTTCAATTTTCCTGATGCCGTGAAAATGTGGAGCTTCATTATTACATATATATAGGTGAAAAGAAGCTTAAGCTTTAAGCTATAGGTCATGGTAGGCATGTGTTTAGAGTATGGTGTAGTATGGATGCTTTGGAAATATCAGCTATACTAGGTTATCTTCGCTTAGGATTTAAGCAAATGTTGTAGAATAGGATAACTGTATACACGTAGGTCCTTTATCCCTTGTTTAATTGATCCTTGGGCATGAAGGTTTAGGCTAAGGTAGGTTTTGGACTTTAGAGTATGGGTTGTCATTCACTGTTCAGTATGGGTTGGTTTTGCCTCCATGTTACTTTGTCTTCTTGCTTCTGAAAATAAGGGTGGCACGTTCTAGGTGTTAGGCATTTTCTTTCCTAGTGTTGACAAATTTGAGATGGATAAGAGATGTTGATCTTTGGTTTCTAACGTAGGTATGTATTTATATTTAAAACTTAAGTGTACATTATTACGAAAAATTACGTTAATGTCCAAGCTGCTGTGGATAGAAATAAGATTACAGTCGTGTCCAGTGAGGTGTCACGATCCCGAAAATATAATAATACCGGTAGGTTGAATCATATTTTGAAATCCCAAAATATCGATACAGGGTGCGAAATACTCTAAATAAAAAGTTGCGTATTTAATTTATTAAAAATTTCAGTAAAATTCTAAAAATTAAATTATCGCTGCGCCTCAAAAGAACCTTGTCCAGATTTGCAACCGACATCTAGTTATTTCAAATAAACTGTTACGGTCAATATACGATTTTACAGCGACTTTTTGAATATTTGATTTGGACATATCTTGCAGTCTGTACGACGAAATCTCCATTTTCCACTTCCGTTGGAAAGATACAGTTCAACAGATTCCAACGTTTCTCGTTTCGAAGAAATCCAATTCAAAACAAGTCTGGTACACTCAGTTGAAGTTCAGAACGTTAATTTACGATCTACCGTGATATTACGGGCTCGATTATATTAAATATATATTTTTATACGTTCAACTTCATCTTAATTAAAATATAAATTCACTTATATTCTGAATTCGATATTTAAACTGATTTAAATATTCAAATACGAACTGACAAAAATGCGGGACGTTACAGTCCTTCCCCCTTAAAATAATTTCGTCCTCGAAATTGCTAAGATAGGTAAAATGCTACAATATCTGTTATAAACAAGTTAAAAATCTTTTTGGTATACTTCATAATTTCAGTTTCAACTGAACTGATTAATTCCAATTAAAATATTAATTTCTTCTTATTACTGAATATTTTCGAAAATTCTGAAAATTTCTAACAGCTTAAATTTTCAGAGAATCTCGCCAGCATCTCCTCTGCACGGCTCACTCGGTACTACAACAACTTGCCACTCCGGGCCTTCTCCAATCCAAAAGAAAATCAAACATCCAAATGGCTTGCCCAAACTGACTAATAAAAAATCTCATACTCGTATATAAACGTGTACCTTCTCTGTTGGGCATTCAACTCTATCTCTGCCATCTGTTATTAAACTAGCATATATCCAAACATTTTCAACTGATCTTCAATCAATTTATCTTCAAATCCAATTCACTTATATCCAAGCCGACACCATTTCAAACTCCCGTTTCATTCTTGGTTTCAAACTTTTATCTATCTGAGTCCAATTCTTCAACCAAGTTAAGTTCTATTCAAACTCTTATTTCACAAATTCAATTCCTTCATCAAATTAATTTCTACTCCAACACGATTTTTTTACTTAACTGACTTCAATTCAATTCAAAATTTATTTAACTTAGTTTTAAGTTCCACTTTTACCATTTCAACTCCATGAGTTAAATCCTTTATTTCAGAGTTCAAATTCCTGGGATTTTTCAAATCAGTTCGAAATCATATATTTGCATATAATAATGGTAATTCAAAACATTTGAATTTCTAGCAACTTGTTTCCTCACAATAATTCAAAAATAAAATCTTTTGGTAGTAATCCGTCACTCTAAAACTCGAAAATGACACTGATGATGTGGCCAGCATTATCAGAATTATTTTCCAGTGGTCGAAGTGAGTTCAATACTATATCACTTTCAAAATTCATTTTTACAACAATTTCATTTTGAATTTGACTTCAAAATATCTTTCACAGCACTTGGAAAAAAATTTCAAACATTTTCATTTTGAAATCCCTACAAAATATACAACGTTTAGAAAACATTTCTAAATTCACCCAGGATCTTAAAATTTCCATATATTTAATCCAAATATTATTTCCAACTCTTTTCCAAATTTTTAGAGTTTTATTTCAATTCTGGTTTTAACTTCAGATTCAGTTCATCTGATTTTTCATATTATACTAATATAATATTTCGATCGGTTATTTATATAACCAACTCAATTATATATCTTATTTGATCATAACAACGATCAATACTATAATAATCTCAAGATATATATTTCTTTTATATCAAAATATATTTTTTGGGTAAAATATTTTTATTTACCCCTTTTCAAAACATACTGTGTCGAATTACTCTGTTCAAGAGTTTAGAAACACCTATCGACGCAGTTTGCATTACTGTTTCGACCAGAATTTATAAACACTCGACTGGCCAGTCAACACAATATAAAATATTTTTATATTAATTTACAAATACGCACTTATATATATCTACTCAAACTCAATCTAAGGTATTACTAACCTTATCTCTATTGAGTCACGCCACAGAGCCAAGGTAATCACTTAACCTTATGCTCTGATACCAACTGTAATGGCGGGGATTTTCGATACCTTGAAAACCGTGCCATTATTGAAAGAATTTAGAGGGTGAGATAGAAAAGATAGAACTAATAGAATAGAAGAAGAAGAAGAAGAACACAACTGAACAGAATCAGAGTAAATACGAATCTCACAGCGGAACAAAATAAAATGTATTATATACATTACTTTGAAATAGAAAATCTGAATTTGTACTTACATATCATATCAGAGTACAGTACATCATATCACAGCGGAAAATAATCTCTATTTACTAACGGTGGAGCCTTCTGCTTCGAGCTCCTCCAAGTGAATCTGCAAAGCCTGAAACAATTGACTGCCCGTACAAATTTGGGCACCCAAGAGTTTAGGGAAAACAACAAAATAAACTCTGGGTCAGTCATGGGACTGGTGTGAGTAAATTCCAACCATACTGTTTAACTTTGAAAATCCTTTTCAAAACAAGAAGATAATAGTAAGACCAGCCCACACATAAACATGGACGGTTTTTACCTTACTATAACCCAACATATTTTTATATCAAACTTCAGTGATATTATGATAGTGTCTAAACAAATAATTATACAAGTAGCAGAACGCTTGCATCTCACGTTCCACATATATATAGTGTAAAATCATAAACCGCAGGGCACTTATCGGCGAATGGATTTCAACAGACAAGGTATGGGAGCACCTTCTGAATAGTGTACTCTAGAGGGGATACACTCAGGGTTCAACAAGAACGTCTTGCAACCCGGCCACACATGACCGCTCACTCATTTAGCTTGAGTATCGCGAATATATTGCCACCACGGTTGTAGGCCATCCAACCGTCATCCGAAGATACAGAATCGAAAAGAAGTATAAATATGAATTTTCTCTAGATCGGTGACAATACACCCTGCTTGGGGATGACCCAACTAGCCATGCTGCCAAGCCCAACTTTTGTCACTTCTTGGTTGTGAGGCTAGAGGCTACGTCTAACTTCAGAACATCTGATCACCATTCACTTTGAATGCCACATCGTCAAATCCGTAATCACACATTGATTACACAAATGCACACTGGGTGTAGAATAAAGAGAAGTTACATTCTCCCCACCAACTTGGTATATTCGTAAAATCAACGGCGTGACCATTGGAAATACTCTGTCAAACACTCGTCCATACAAGTTGTCCTGGGACTGGACAAACAAAAACACACCATTCTATAACTGGGTGATCCTTGCATTTAACTCCGTCTTCAATTATCTTCAGCATATCTAATTCGCAACGATTATGCCTATACGGAGTGGTTTTCGGGTAATAACCCAACCGGTCTCTCCGTATTGACAACGATGGTCAAAACACTTCGATAGTCGGTTATTTAACTATCGGAGTTAAAACAACATCCTTTATAATGTATAACTAACATCACACAACCACGGACACTTTTATTTAACATTCGTTTTATTATTCGAGTTCCCATACCTTACCAGATATTCCTCAAATCCCATTTTAGCCTTTTTACACTTCTTGGAAAACATTTCCAGTTCTTATTTTCTCACATTCCAGAAAATATACGTTATCAATGTTCGATCCATTTTTCACAATCTTTATTTCTATACTTGGATAAACTACCCTAATTATATTGGAAAATATTTCCAAATTCATTTTAACCTTTTAATCGGTCCCACGTTTACTTTTAAAACATTATTCATTTTGAAATGTGAATACCATCCCTTATTATAGAAATCTTAACATCTTGATCATATAACACTTTATTCACATAATAATCTCCCTTATCTTGTTTACCGAAATCTCTTTCATACTTTTTCACTCCTATTCCAATTTATAAACTCTGTCTCTAAGTCAACTTCTTATCTAATCGATATCAAGTTTATAACTAAATACTGACTCCTATCCTATTAACATTTATTTGTTTACTAAATGTTAATTATTCTATCAGATTATAATCCCTAAAAATAGTTTACTTTTAATACATTCGACATCGTTGAATTCTAGTTACAAATCCTAACGGTTTAATTCTAATCACATTTCGAACATCGAAATGCTGTCATCAGTTTCTAATACGATTCCCCAATTCTTTTTCTAAACTCTTTCTTATATTTCTTTGAACAAACATCGTTACTTATTACTCTAGAATAAGTGGATTTCAAACCAAACTGTTACATTTCCTAGGAAGTGTCGCTATATATAAAAGTCATGCTTAAGTCAAATCAACAGCAGTTAATTTGTCGCTATAGTTCTAAACTTGTCATACGCTGTAATATTCTCCTTATAACTAATTACAGTCACACTTACCTTATCAACAGCGTTATTTTATTGCTATAGTTCAACTTGTCATACGCTGTAATATTCTTTGTTATAACTAATCTTGACATAACAGTCACACTTATCTTATCAACAACGTTATTTTATCGCTATAATTCTAAGACTGGCAATACGCTGTCGTATTCCTTTTATACACATCTTGACATCTCTTTCCGTTACAACTGTTATCGTTCCTCGATAATAGTGAAGCCGTTCAAGTTGAGGTATTCTATTTACCTCTCAGACCTTGATCGACAACTTTCTTATCTTAGAACAGATATACGTTCGTAATTCTAAACTCCTTATTACTTATAATATACATCAAATCGTATTTCCTTGTTTTATTTTGGAATATGGTTTTATAATACCACATCTTTATTTTGAACTCGGTTGTTTTACGATTATTTATATTCCACATTAACTTTTCGCTTTCTCTATTCCACAGTTCTATTGATAACTTCTTAAATTAAAGGGTAATTAAATCTCATTTATTTCTAAACTGTTTTCATTAGATTAATTAAAGGCCAATTAATCTAATAATCATTTTCCCAATAACAGTTGATTAAATCAACTTCATTTCATCAGTAAATTCGTTAACTGATCTTAATTACTTCTCATTAGATTAATATAATAAATCTAATAATATTTCTAAAATTGTTTATCTTAAATATAATTATCCAAATATTTAATCGTCGGATAATTTCTGCTTTATAAACCTATTTAAATATCAACAAATCGTTTTTATTTATTTTATAAAAACGAACTCTAAAATACTGGTTTATAATAGAACTTTTATTATAAATTTAAATCTTCTTTTTTAATTATAAAAATAAATTTTTTATAATTAACCTCGTTGATTTGCCTGACGGCCAATCAACTCCTTAACAAAACGATGGTTTTACGGTCGACTGTTATCACTTTCTAAATTGATATCGTTTATTGATTTATCGAAACAGATGTTGAATTTTCCATTCAACATCAATATTCACATGGGGTTTTAAATATAATTTGGGTTCATACAAAACAAACAGTACATATAATTATCAAGGAATCCGGTTAGATTCCTCCAACCGGTTTCCGCATCCACAGATGTCAGTCAACACAATTTACACTAACTCTATACTAGGGGATATTCTAATCGGTGGAATCAGTGTCAAATCGATGATGTGTACATATGTAACGGTATATAATATTCAACCAAATTAATTGCAATCTACCTAATCGATCATCACACATCATTCAAACAACATTAAAATATAATTAAAATGTTTTAAAATAGATCAGAGTTAGTGATTTTACTCACCTTGGCGCGTTAACCGTTAAATAACGGTTTGCGTCGGTACCCCGGATCAGACGTTATAATTTCCAGTGATCTCTGAATCGCTCCACACTGGTTCCAGTGCGTAACCCGTGACTTTACGATTTCAACTGGTCTGCATTCTTATACTTCGCTCCTTCATATCGGCACATTCAAAAACAACCCTTACAGTTGCTTTCACTGTAATTTCACTGGTCTCCACTTTCGGTCGCGCCCCCTTCCATTACCATTCGTTGCTCAATTTAATCGTACACCCATTCACAGACTGCAACGCCATCTTATCAACCGGAGATCCCCGTATCCGTACTTCAACCACGGTCACTGGAGATGCGCCTTGCTTTTACTAAATTCCACAAACGGGTCCTTTCATGCATCTCCTTTTTAAACTTTAATTTTTCTTTTCTTTTATATAACATTGGGCTTCTACTTCTTCTACATTAGCCTTCTTCCCATTGATCATCAGAAACCGAGCATGCCATTTCAACACCTCTTACTGCCCAACCACCTTCTCTTTCTTTTTCTTTATATTCATGTACGTAGTGACGCAAACCTCTCTCCTGTACACCGCATTACCCCCATCAGAAAGCACAAGGCCAACTTCCTTTAAACTCATCCACGCGTCACCATTTCACAGACCTATTTCCATCATTTTCTAACCACCATTCCGCAATACTCCAAACCCACTTACTTATGAATAGTACCCTTAATTCCCTTAAACAAAAATCATGCCCCAGTATATGCTATGACCCACGACTTTCTTCCTTTAATTCTTTTGTACCCTTTTTCTTGAACGTTCGCTGCCCCATTCCAATTTGCATGGCTACGTTCTCACGCCCTCACACTTACACGCACATGCTCCTCAACTGTCCCTCGCGTCCTGTCCTTCTTCTACGTTACAGAACCATGTTCTTCTTCCTCTCTTTGTTTTCTTCTAACAGTTTTAAACCCTCCTTCACCTTGTCCGCACTTATGCACCATCATAATGAACGAAACTGTCCATTTTTCTTTCAATGCATGAAGCCATGCATAACCCGTCCCCTACAGTCTGCCGAGAGCCACTCCTTCAGCTCAAACCCCGCCCCATCTGCAAATAACATACGCTACTCCTCACGTGACTGGCCTCCTGTTGCTTTTCATACATCTGCTCCTCTGATCCGAACTTCATGCCGCGATTTTACCCCTACGCTCCTCCATTTCCTCCCAAGAACTCCTCCTTCCCTTCCATTTTAATCTTCACATCCTTATAAGCGCCAGATCCCACTTCTTAACAAAATTAGTGGTGCAAACAAGCAACCTCACATCTCCACGTGTCCTTTCTCCTCTCCTGACATGCCATGGCTCCTCTTTGATCAGCCAATACAGCCGTGATCCCTTCCCACTCCTCCTAACTCGCCCAAAGCCAACATTAGCGCCCACACAGGAAAGAACAGCGTACCAAAATACCGCTTTCTTGTTTGGTTTCGAATGGCACAAAACAAAGGAATGGGTTTTCGAAAATATATTTAGTTTTGCTTTTGCTTTTCAATTTTCCTGATGCCGTGAAAATGTGGAGCTTCATTATTACATATATATAGGTGAAAAGAAGCTTAAGCTTTAAGCTATTGGTCATGGTAGGCATGTGTTTAGAGTATGGTGTAGTATGGATGCTTTGGAAATATCAGCTATACTAGGTTATCTTCGCTTAGGATTTAAGCAAATGTTGTAGAATAGGATAACTGTATACACGTAGGTCCTTTATCCCTTGTTTAATTGATCCTTGGGCATGAAGGTTTAGGCTAAGGTAGGTTTTGGACTTTAGAGTATGGGTTGTCATTCACTGTTCAGTATGGGTTGGTTTTGCCTCCATGTTACTTTGTCTTCTTGCTTCTGAAAATAAGGGTGGCACGTTCTAGGTGTTAGGCATTTTCTTTCCTAGTGTTGACAAATTTGAGATGGATAAGAGATGTTGATCTTTGGTTTCTAACGTAGGTATGTATTTATATTTAAAACTTAAGTGTACATTATTACGAAAAATTACGTTAATGTCCAAGCTGCTGTGGACAGAAATAAGATTACAGTCGTGTCCAGTGAGGTGTCAAGATCCCGAAAATATAATAATACCGGTAGGTTTAATCATATTTTGAAATCCCAAAATATCGATACAGGGTGCGAAATACTCTAAATAAAAAGTTGCGTATTTAATTTATTAAAAAATTCAGTAAAATTCTAAAAATTAAATTATCGCTACGCCTCAAAAGAACCTTGTCCAGATTTGCAACCGATATCTAGTTATTTCAAATAAACTGTTACGGTCAATATATGATTTTACAGCGACTTTTTGAATATTTGATTTGGACATATCTTGCAGTCTGTACGACGAAATCTCCATTTTCCACTTCCGTTGGAAAGATACAGTTCAACAGATTCCAACGTTTCTCGTTTCGAAGAAATCCAATTCAAAACGAGTCTGGTACACTCAGTTGAAGTTCAGAACGTTAATTTACGAACTACCGCGATATTACGGGCTCGATTATATTAAATATATATTTTTATACATTCAACTTCATCTTAATTAAAATATAAATTCACTTATATTCTGAATTCAATATTTAAACTGATTTAAATATTCAAATACGAACTGACAAAAATGCGGGACGTTACACATCGCTTTATCATTCAAACTTTACTGTATATATAACATATAAAATATAACCGATGATCTTGCTTCAACAATAAAAATAAATTTTATAACTTAACTTTGTCAATTCGCCTAATGACAAATCAACGTCTTAATTAAAAAACGTGGATATTAGGTCATATACTACTAATTCCTTATTCAATACCATATATTTATAAAATTCACAACAATGTTGAATTCAAATTCAATGTTCAACATCCGGAACAGGTTTTAACATCACTTGGGTCAAATATTTCATATATAACAGTGTAAAACAAACAACTTATATAATATTTAAGGAAACCGCTTGGGTCCCTCTATGTAACACCCCGTATTTTCTGTGAATTTAAGAACTACAAATCTGAGTGTAATTAAAATATAAAATAAGAATCAGGGAAAACGGGTTGCGTCATTGCGTTCGTCTCGAAATTCTGCTTGAAAATGAGTCCGAGTTTGTGAGAATCGGAGTCCGTATGAAAGAGATATGACCCTCCGAAGTTTCAGGATTTTCAGAATCGAAAACAGCTCGAATTCGAATTCAAATTTTGAATTAAAAACCCAGACAGACTGGGCGGGAAATTTCCCGCCCAGCAGCCCAGGTCGACTTGGGTGTCGACCTGGTCCCCGAGCCCACTTTTGGGCCTGGGTGCATTCTGATGTTTCTAGTCTCGTTTTCTGTCCAGATTCATCTGCCTAAACCTATTTAAACAGCCCCAAATCTAGCCTTCTCCACACACAATTCTATTCTGCTTCTGCTCTGCCTCTGTTCTAAATAAAAATAAAAAATGGCATCGCTACTCTGCTGGAATCAAAACTAGAAGCTAATCAACATCAACCTAAGCAACTCCATTCAAACTAGAGATTAAAGCATCTGCAATGATTCTACAACAAATTAAAGTTCTTTCTTTAATCCAACCAAGGCAAGTACAGTTATTTTCCGATATAAACGTTAATTCTGATTATGACATGAATTGTAAATCTGAATCTGAGGTTATATCTGTTTTGTTCTGTTTAGATCTTATTTTGTATCTCTTTCTGTTTTATAGCCAGGCTACCACGAGCCTGAGCCAAACTCATAAGAGATTAACATACGCTAAAATGTTTGGGACAGTAAAATGAATGATGCATAAATTGGGCATGACCAATAGGTGACTGATTTGAGGAAAGAACATGGACTGTAGCTAGAACGTAAATCTGAGACATATGACTGGACATGTTATATTTATAACATAAAGGGTATTGAACATATGACTTGAGGACACGACATAGAAAGGTATATGATTGGACATAAATATAGACTGTATTGAACATATGACTTGAGATAAAGAGAATATGGCTTAGGTATAGAGATTTACATTAAAGTAGGATATCTATCAAATGTGAATAACACCTAAGTAGGAGATTTTTGAATATATGACATGCATAGTAATCGATGGCTATATTTGGTATAATTTATATGTGAATCTTTTGTACTAGGCAAGTTGAACTAAATTGGGACATATAAATTATGACCATAATCTGCGACATGTAAATTCAATGCAAACTTAGGCCAAGTTTATAATTAGGCAAGATATGTTGGTGAAACTTTAAGGAATGATTAAATCTGTTATATTTGCCTAATTTGCTAGTTCTGTTATATTGGCCTAATATGCTAGTTCTGTTATATTGCTTAATCGGCTAGTTCTGCTCTACTGCCTAGTCGGCTAGATTTGTTCATCTGCCAAATCTGTCATCTGCTAAGTCTGTTGAAAATGCCAAATATTCTAAACTAAATCTATTGAGATGCCTAATCTGTTATCTGCTAAATCTGCTAGTTTGCTTAATCTGCTAAATCAGTTAAGTCGCCTAATATGAAAAATCTGTTATCTGCTATATCTGTTGAGTTGATATAATTAGTCCGCTATTGAAATAATCTGAATTGGATATAGTTATGAATAATTGACATGTATATTAGGCATGGGTATAAATGGTAAATCATTAATTAATTGGCCGCAAAGATAAACATGGCTAACTCGAGGTTAGAATGAGTTTGCGGCATAATTCTGCCCGGAACCGCCCGGCATATTCCAGTGGTCGCAAACAATAGGTTTTAATGTGAGAAGTTAGTCATAACGTGCTTGAAACCCGAGGTTAGACTCAGTTTGCGGCAGAAATCTGCCCGGAACCAACCGGCCTAACCAGTAGCCGCAAACTGTCAGTCTAATGTGAGAGGTCTGGGCATTAATAATTAATTAATGAAAATCTGAGATAAATATGATGTCTAAAACGTGTTGGGTGGGTACGGTTAAACCAATTGGACCAATGAATCTGATAAACCCATTTCGTGAATCCGTAGGCCCAATACAAAGTTAGATAATCTGTAACGGGTTAATCTGTGAGTCTGTTAATATGTAACCAGTTAATCTGTAAGCCTGTTAATCTGAACATCTGATCCGTTAGTCTGAAAACCTGTTAACTTGATTGTCTGATCTGTGAACTAGTTGATCTAAACTCTGTATGTCTGAACTTGTAAACAAGTTAATCTGAAATCTGTTAGTCTAGGGACACAAGGTTAGGAGGGGAATTACTTGTGTCATCTGTGTTTGGGACCCATATTAGTCAGTAACCCTTTCTGGTATCAAAACTTTGACCCAACAGTAGGTAGGGTCCGGGCACGCTTACTGAACTAATTATAAGCGGTTCATTCTGATAATGGCGAGGGGTGTTGATGGTGTGTTCCAACCGTGTAACACCCCACATCCGTTAGTGTCACTCACAAAGGGAATGCACTAAGTTCTGTGGAGCATTATGGGTAAAAGATGCAGATAAATTACAAGACAGACAAACATTAAACAGCGGAAAATAAAACTTTGCTTTATTGACAAAATAATTTGTACAAGGTTCCTTTACAATATCAGAGTATCAACTGTCTTTACAAAATAAAGAAGCATAAAATACATTTATATTCCCCAATGTAACAAAAGCCAGCCATAGCAATCCAAAGCCGATGCATCCAAGATTCTTCAAGCTTGGAAAGAGAAATCATCCCAAAACAAATCTGAGCTATCCTATTTCCTCCTTAACAACCTGGGGGGGGGGGAGAACGGAAGAAAGAAGACGAAAGAAAAATAGAGTCAGACATAAAGCCTGAGTAAGTTCAGTAACTTCTAGCATGTGAACATGGAAAACAAAACGACATGAATTAACTGAATACAAGATTACACCATGACGATAGGGTCAACAAGATGAGACAAGGTAGTCACAAGATATGCTAAGATAAACTGGATACGCTCTAATACTTTCGCTGCTTCGCTATTTACTTGTTATACTGGTTTCTACATCTCTGCACCGCCTAACTAATGTTTCAACTAGTAACGATAACGTGATCCCAATCCCTGTATTTTCCATCGCCTTCAGGCATCCATTTATTAGTTGTTACCTAGATCTAATCTAGGGTTTTCTATTCACTGCTTTCTAGATTTAACTATAGTTTTACGCTATCTGCTGAACGCTTTTCGAGTTCAGGGTTTATGCCACCTAGTCCAACTAGGGATTACGCTACCTGTCGAACAATGCCCCCAAGTCTAGGACACACTACCTAGAGTGGTATATGTTCCTAGGCTTCCCCACGTATGTATCGCGAATCGTTATCGCTTGTCTAGATGCACATGTCCTGTAATGTGCGATCCGAGTCCTGTGACAGGGCAAATCAAGGAATACAGAACTCGGTCGGGAGCTTTCAGATATCTGCCGATGCAGATGCTAAGGTCTGTTTTTACTCCAGTGGCTATGGTCCCACTTGACCCCTCCCTCAGCTAATGAAAGGCACACCTTGTAAAATGAGAACTATACGCCGGCCCCCGGTGCCCCACTATCCTATGGCCATCCGCAACCATAACTAGATAGCAAGTATATGGTCTTTTGGAGTTCTCCGCCTTTCCGCTTCACGTATCTCGATTGACTCAAGATGGATGGTAGACGACGAGTTGCTATCACAGGGCTACCGTCTTCTCGCCGAATCACGCTGGTCCATCCTAGTCTTTAGGTTGCCACATATATATTGCAACCAAGGCATACCCTCGGTTCTTCTAACGCAGACCTTAACCTCTGTGAGCCCAGGATGATCATCTGCAGCCTCACAGAGGGATACCAAGAGTACCCTCACGTCCCCTCGAAGCCTCGGGCTTCGTAACCCAATTCGTTGGAGCCTTCTTAAAACCAGATGGATGTCCGCTCCTTCGTGTTATACTAAGAATTACTACTTAGTTCTACTAACTAAGGTTTACCACTTAGTTTCCAAATTCCTTGTTTTCTTAACTAAGTTTTACTACTTAGTCCCTTTTTCAACTGAGGTTTACTACTTAGTTTTCTTTCTCGCCAGGTTGGGTTGGTTAAGTGTCTTTAGTCGATTCAAGCTATCTTAACCCTCTTCCCTTATCCTATTACACTGGTTAAGTGTTATCCCTTTATGCTTTTTACTTAACCCTATTCATTTATCATATTCTGATGGTTAAGCGTTCAAGTTTACTTAACCCTAGGGTCTAGTCCAGCTAACATATTAATTTGGCTAAGTGTATTACTTAACCCCAACCTCTAGTCTAATTAACATGTTAAATTGGCTAAGTGTATTAACTTTACTTAACCCCACCTTCTAGTCTAGTCAACATGTTAATTTGGCTAAGTATTCCCATGGAGTTAACCCTCCCATTCTAACTTTAACTGTGCTAAGTTGGCTAAGTGTTCCTTAACCTTCCCATTCTAGCTTAACCGTGTTAGGTTGGTTAAGTGTTCCTATGGACTTAACCTTCCCATTCTAGCTTAACTTTGTTAAGTCGGTTAAGTGTTCCTATGGACTTAACCCACCCATTCTTGCTTAACTGTGTTAAATTGGTTAAGTGTTTCTATGGACTTAACTCTCCCATTCTTGTTCTAGCTTTAATTAATAAATTAAAGCCGCAACCTCTCACATTAGACAGATATTGCTGCGGTTACTGGATGTGCCGGTCGGTTCCGGGCAGGTTTACACCGCAACTCAGTCTAACCTCGGGTTAGGCATATTCATGTTTTCTAAGTTCAAAGGGATTTTGATTAATTTCCAAATCTGGTTTTGAAAACAACCATCCCGTCCTTCGGATCAGTTAGGGATAGCCAGGGAGGGCAGGAAACTTGTATTTTCCAAACCCAAGCCTAGACACTATCCTCTCTGTCACCCTAGAACCTTCTGGTCTATGTGTTATAAAAAGGGATGTTATCAAAATACTTTTATTTTGTTTATAAATTGTTAACAATTTATTCCAAAAGCCCATTTCCCCTTTTTAGACAAATTTGGCCTATATTTATTTGTCAAGCCTACTAGTATACTTATATTCTAGGCCCAAGTCCTAACCCAACATGCAGTTTAGGCCATTTCCTATTTCATTGCCGAAACTAGATTAAATATCCTAGTTTATAATTTATGGCCAAAACTTAACCAAGTTACATATTTTGTGGTAAATGAACAATTTAACATTTATGACGAATTCTATAAGTAAATTACTCCTAATTTACTTATTTCATTACTACTCTTTTAATGTACATTGTCACATTTGTTATTATGGCCCATTCTCTCTTATTTATCATATTTATACTTTTTGGTATGTAAATTATACCAAATTTAGTGTCGCTAACCATAATTTATTCTAAACATGACAATTGCTCACAATTATGAATAAATTCAAAATTGTGCTAATATACTTATTCCAAATCAACCTTAATTAACCCAATCTTGGTTTAACATCCTAATTCACAATTTATGGCAAAACTAGAATTATTTTTCTAGTTTACATTTTATGCCTAAAATTTAGCTTACTTACTAACGCTAAATTTAATATGTCAAAATCACATATTCCCTAATCCATGTCAAATTTCCCCGTTTTCATTTTAATATGCATGTCATAATACATATTCCAAATTATGCCAATTTCCAAGTTTACAATTACGTTCATATTCATTTCCATGTTTTTCCCCAAATCGCATTCCCACCGTTCGAATAATCGTGATTTAACCTAGATTATAAATAAATCTAGATTCGTAGATAAAAAGGGAATGAATCAAAATGACAAGAAGGAATAATTGACATAAAAAGGTTTGGATAACAATGTAGGTTCAAGAATATGGGTAGACCTAACTAAATAGGTAAATTCCCACTGTCTTAAAACCAAAGAATGGGCAAAATAGGTTCAAGAACGTGGTAGACCTAACTTAATAGGTAAATTCCCACTGTCTTAAAACCAAAGAAAAAAACCAAGGAACAGGTAAATAATTAGGTTTAGACCCAATTTCACAATCACCAAACTAAAGCAATATTTTCCTAATCATGAATCATGGGTGTCAAAATCACAATTGTCCTCATTATGTCATAAGCAATAGTTTATGTCTAATTCAAAGGCTTATGTTCTTAGTCATAAGTAATGTCCATGGTCATAGGCAATATAGGCGATGTTCATAGTCCAAAAAGGAAAATAATTCCCATAGTCCTAAGTCATTGTCATAGGCAATGTTTATATGTCCCAAAATCAAAGGCTTATGTCATAGTCCAAAGGCATATGCTTTCAAAGGCCACAGTTCTATAGTCATAGTCACGGTTACAGTCTTATTTGTCCTCGAATCATAACAGTTCTAAATTCAGTCCAAGAGTATAAACACAGATTCGAAGAGAGAGAGAGAGACTTGGCATATTCCTTTATTCCTTTAATTTCATGTCACAAATAAAACAAAATATTCAGATCTAGAAATAACCAACTTACAGAAAATAGATCTAGAAAAGAAGGAAAGCGTGGCTATGATTCGTGCGTCGTTGCTTGAAACTTGTTTGAGCTAGCCTTTGAATTCTTCACTTGAAACTTTGATTTGAATCCCTCCTTAAAAGTCTTTTAGCAGCATCTCCTCGTCTTGAATCATATTTTATTTTATTTATTTAAGAAAATTTAGAGGAGGGGAAGAAGCCATGAATCTTAGCAGCATAAGGATAGAAGAGAATTGGTGCAAAGAGAATGAAGACTAGGGCTGTTTATATAGCTGCTCAAGACCTTATCGTACACGCAGCGCTGAGTCAGCATTGAACCTAGTTAAGAAAATAGTCCAGGTACGTAGATGAATCTAGCCAAACCTTATCATACACGCAGTGCTGAGTCAGCATTGGGTACCACAAGCTATTTTGGCGTAAAATTTTGATTTTCAAACTTTTGAATTTCTGGAATTTATTTAACTGTTTTATTTACATGAAATATTCTTATATGTATACAATTCCTCTAACGACCATTTTACGCGTATATATATACGCACAACTTTCATTTTATTTTCAAAATTCAAATGATGTTGCCATATTTCATTGACTGTAGCCTTATCTTGAATTTTATCTTTCGTATACATATATTTTTGTATATATATATATATTTATATTTCTCATATGTATATATATATATTTTCTTTATTTCCTTATACGTACGTTCTTATCCTTTCAAATTTTGAATTTGTATACGTACATATATTTGCATGTTTAGTTGGCCCTCTCTAAAACAATGATAAAAAATTATGCCGCCGCCGGGGTTCGAACCCCCGACCTCCATGCTACCAATCCAATGCCTTAACCAACTGAGCTACAGAGGCTTTTGTTAATAAGTCTTAGAACAATAATAATTATTGTTCTCTCCTTACCTCTTTTTTTCATGTTAGTTACAATACTTAAATTAAACAACTGCATGGATCTTTTTCTTTTAATTTTTCTTTTAAAAATTAATTATACTTTAATTTGAGAAACTTAATGTCACAGAATTACGGGGTGTTACATTCTCCCCCACTTAAAAGGATTTCGTCCCCGAAATATTCAAGTTAGGAAGAATGTGTCCTACCATCCAGTCACCCATCTACTCAACCATTCAATCACAGGCATTCATTGTCCTTAAAAGATTTCTAATGCTTTCATGTTCATATGCATAGTGTGTATATATGTCTCTATCTAATGCAAAATCAGGCGGTCTATTGATTCAGTTGACCTCCTTAATGCAAATCATGTTAGTGCCATGCGTCCAATCATGCATGCAAACATCCCTAGTCATGTAAATACTACATGCGTGCACAGCCATTCATCCATATGCAACGTCCATATGATATCATATCAAGTTCAACTTATAAACAAATGCATATATGTAAATGCAATATGAGAGCGTCCGAACTTGATCTAGTGCCTAATACGTATGCATATGCATCCACAAGCAACCATTTGCAACCACTTGCAACCATTCAACCATAACATGTTTCAAATACATGTTTACATCCATTGGCTTCTACCTAAGGATTGCAGATACGACCTAGAGGATATACTTTGGAAAGAGAGAAACAACTACGCGTAAAGCTCCTAAACAGAGAAATCAAGAATGCACCCTTAAGGAAAAAGGGCATGTTGCTAGTATCTAGCCTTCTTGAGCTTTATTCCACTGTATCTTAACCAATTTAACTTCACGATTGTGAAGTTTCCGACCTCCAATTCCAAAATAAACAGATGTCAATCACGGTACCAAGTATACATACTAAGATGATTAGAGGTTTCCCTCTTATCCGTCATGCCATAACTATAAGAGTCGAAAGGTCACTACATGCTCTTTGGGGTGCCTACCACAACTATTTATCTCTCCCGCAAACCATCCAAACCGAACTCGACATTCCTCAAGTACAAGCCCCAAAGGCCTAAACCAATATCAGACAAGCACCCAAGGAATATCTCCCCGAATTTAGACGATCTACGTGAGATGATATAAGAAAACTCGATAGCTATTCTCAAATCCCTACTAAAAAAATAAACTGGTCGGACCACCAATTGGATTTGAGACTCTAGTGGGATCTTTCTACTATACAAGTACTATGGTGCAGAGACCCAACTATGGAAGTGGATATGAACAAATGAGAAGCGCTAGAACCTAAGGAAATAGCACGAACAGAAAACTAGACTCTTCCAACCGAACTACCTTTCTCCTAGGTGCGCTTCGTGGCGAAAGCATGTACTTGTCCTTCTGAAAATCTTGTCCTCGTTCTTGCCCTTGTCCTTAAGTATATGCCCTATCATACCCTAGTAAAAATACTTCCTCTTGTCTTAGGTTTTATAATTTCTTCCTCCTTCGTGAGCCAAGTCTACATCCAAGAATTCCTCATCCTAGGGTTATGCTCCTTAGCCAAACTCCTCATCCCCTTCCGTGTGTAGTCATGTTGAAAAATCTCTCAAAAACTGCCTCCATCGTCCGGAAAACCTTATAAGCTTTGAAAGAAAACTGCCCGTAGATGAAACAACTACGGCTATGGATGGAAGCCGGGCACTACTTTGCCCTTCGATGAGGTTACCTCCCAGAAAGCCAGGAGCCCCAGAGACTCAAGAAAGAAGGAGACAAGAATTTAAACAGAGGAAGAGAAGATAGTGCGTATGGCTTTGGGGAATATGCCTTTAAAACAAATCTCTTCTTTTGAAAATGCTTCTTTTAAAACCATTTGAAAATAATTTTTCAAATCTTTTATCTGATCCGGTAACCTTCAGCTCTGATACCACGTGTAACACCCCACATCCGTTAGTGTCACTCACAAAGGGAATGCACTAAGTTCTGTGGAGCATTATGGGTAAAAGATGCAGATAAATTACAAGACAGACAAACATTAAACAGCGGAAAATAAAACTTTGCTTTATTGACAAAATAATTTGTACAAGGTTCCTTTACAATATCAGAGTATCAACTGTCTTTACAAAATAAAGAAGCATAAAATACATTTATATTCCCCAATGTAACAAAAGCCAGCCATAGCAATCCAAAGCCGATGCATCCAAGATTCTTCAAGCTTGGAAAGAGAAATCATCCCAAAACAAATCTGAGCTATCCTATTTCCTCCTTAACAACCTGGGGGGGGGGAGAACGGAAGAAAGAAGACGAAAGAAAAATAGAGTCAGACATAAAGCCTGAGTAAGTTCAGTAACTTCTAGCATGTGAACATGGAAAACAAAACGACATGAATTAACTGAATACAAGATTACACCATGACGATAGGGTCAACAAGATGAGACAAGGTAGTCACAAGATATGCTAAGATAAACTGGATACGCTCTAATACTTTCGCTGCTTCGCTATTTACTTGTTATACTGGTTTCTATATCTCTGCACCGCCTAACTAATGTTTCAACTAGTAACGATAACGTGATCCCAATCCCTGTATTTTCCATCGCCTTCAGGCATCCATTTATTAGTTGTTACCTAGATCTAATCTAGGGTTTTCTATTCACTGCTTTCTAGATTTAACTATAGTTTTACGCTATCTGCTGAACGCTTTTCGAGTTCAGGGTTTATGCCACCTAGTCCAACTAGGGATTACGCTACCTGTCGAACAATGCCCCCAAGTCTAGGACACACTACCTAGAGTGGTATATGTTCCTAGGCTTCCCCACGTATGTATCGCGAATCGTTATCGCTTGTCTAGATGCACATGTCCTGTAATGTGTGATCCGAGTCCTGTGACAGGGCAAATCAAGGAATACAGAACTCGGTCGGGAGCTTTCAGATATCTGCCGATGCAGATGCTAAGGTCTGTTTTTACTCCAGTGGCTATGGACCCACTTGACCCCTCCCTCAGCTAATGAAAGGCACACCTTGTAAAATGAGAACTATACGCCGGCCCCCGGTGCCCCACTATCCTATGGCCATCCGCAACCATAACTAGATAGCAAGTATATGGTCTTTTGGAGTTCTCCGCCTTTCCGCTTCACGTATCTCGATTGACTCAAGATGGATGGTAGACGACGAGTTGCTATCACAGGGCTACCGTCTTCTCGCCGAATCACGTTGGTCCATCCTAGTCTTTAGGTTGCCACATATATATTGCAACCAAGGCATACCCTCGGTTCTTCTAACGCAGACCTTAACCTCTGTGAGCCCAGGATGATCATCTGCAGCCTCACAGAGGGATACCAAGAGTACCCTCACGTCCCCTCGAAGCCTCGGGCTTCGTAACCCAATTCGTTGGAGCCTTCTTAAAACCATATGGATGTCCGCTCCTTCGTGTTATACTAAGAATTACTACTTAGTTCTACTAACTAAGGTTTACCACTTAGTTTCCAAATTCCTTGTTTTCTTAACTAAGTTTTACTACTTAGTCCCTTTTTCAACTGAGGTTTACTACTTAGTTTTCTTTCTCGCCAGGTTGGGTTGGTTAAGTGTCTTTAGTCGATTCAAGCTATCTTAACCCTCTTCCCTTATCCTATTACACTGGTTAAGTGTTATCCCTTTATGCTTTTTACTTAACCCTATTCATTTATCATATTCTGATGGTTAAGCGTTCAAGTTTACTTAACCCTAGGGTCTAGTCCAGCTAACATATTAATTTGGCTAAGTGTATTACTTAACCCCAACCTCTAGTCTAATTAACATGTTAAATTGGCTAAGTGTATTAACTTTACTTAACCCCACCTTCTAGTCTAGTCAACATGTTAATTTGGCTAAGTATTCCCATGGAGTTAACCCTCCCATTCTAACTTTAACTGTGCTAAGTTGGCTAATTGTTCCTTAACCTTCCCATTCTAGCTTAACCGTGTTAGGTTGGTTAAGTGTTCCTATGGACTTAACCTTCCCATTCTAGCTTAACTTTGTTAAGTCGGTTAAGTGTTCCTATGGACTTAACCCACCCATTCTTGCTTAACTGTGTTAAATTGGTTAAGTGTTTCTATGGACTTAACTCTCCCATTCTTGTTCTAGCTTTAATTAATAAATTAAAGCCGCAACCTCTCACATTAGACAGATATTGCTGCGGTTACTGGATGTGCCGGTCGGTTCCGGGCAGGTTTACACCGCAACTCAGTCTAACCTCGGGTTAGGCATATTCATGTTTTCTAAGTTCAAAGGGATTTTGATTAATTTCCAAATCTGGTTTTGAAAACAACCATCCCGTCCTTCGGATCAGTTAGGGATAGCCAGGGAGGGCAGGAAACTTGTATTTTCCAAACCCAAGCCTAGACACTATCCTCTCTGTCACCCTAGAACCTTCTGGTCTATGTGTTATAAAAAAGGATGTTATCAAAATACTTTTCTTTTGTTTATAAATTGTTAACAATTTATTCCAAAAGCCCATTTCCCCTTTTTAGACAAATTTGGCCTACATTTATTTGTCAAGCCTACTAGTATACTTATATTCTAGGCCCAAGTCCTAACCCAACATGCAGTTTAGGCCATTTCCTATTTCATTGCCGAAACTAGATTAAATATCCTAGTTTATAATTTATGGCCAAAACTTAACCAAGTTACATATTTTGTGGTAAATGAACAATTTAACATTTATGACGAATTCTATAAGTAAATTACTCCTAATTTACTTATTTCATTACTACTCTTTTAATGTACATTGTCACATTTATTATTATGGCCCATTCTCTCTTATTTATCATATTTATACTTTTTGGTATGTAAATTATACCAAATTTAGTGTCGCTAACCATAATTTATTCTAAACATGACAATTGCTCACAATTATGAATAAATTCAAAATTGTGCTAATATACTTATTCCAAATCAACCTTAATTAACCCAATCTTGGTTTAACATCCTAATTCACAATTTATGGCAAAACTAGAATTATTTTTCTAGTTTACATTTTATGCCTAAAATTTAGCTTACTTACTAACGCTAAATTTAATATGTCAAAATCACATATTCCCTAATCCATGTCAAATTTCCCCGTTTTCATTTTAATATGCATGTCATAATACATATTCCAAATTATGCCAATTTCCAAGTTTACAATTACGTTCATATTCATTTCCATGTTTTTCCCCAAATCGCATTCCCACCGTTCGAATAATCGTGATTTAACCTAGATTATAAATAAATCTAGATTCGTAGATAAAAAGGGAATGAATCAAAATGACAAGAAGGAATAATTGACATAAAAAGGTTTGGATAACAATGTAGGTTCAAGAATATGGGTAGACCTAACTAAATAGGTAAATTCCCACTGTCTTAAAACCAAAGAATGGGCAAAATAGGTTCAAGAACGTGGGTAGACCTAACTTAATAGGTAAATTCCCACTGTCTTAAAACCAAAGAAAAAAACCAAGGAACAGGTAAATAATTGGGTTTAGACCCAATTTCACATTCACCAAACTAAAGCAATATTTTCCTAATCATGAATCATGGGTGTCAAAATCACAATTGTCCTCATTATGTCATAAGCAATAGTTTATGTCTAATTCAAAGGCTTATGTTCTTAGTCATAAGTAATGTCCATGGTCATAGGCAATATAGGCGATGTTCATAGTCCAAAAAGGAAAATAATTCCCATAGTCCTAAGTCATTGTCATAGGCAATGTTTATATGTCCCAAAATCAAAGGCTTATGTCATAGTCCAAAGGCATATGCTTTCAAAGGCCACAGTTCTATAGTCATAGTCACGGTTACAGTCTTATTTGTCCTCGAATCATAACAGTTCTAAATTCAGTCCAAGAGTATAAACACAGATTCGAAGAGAGAGAGAGAGAGACTTGGCATATTCCTTTATTCCTTTAATTTCATGTCACAAATAAAACAAAATATTCAGATCTAGAAATAACCAACTTACAGAAAATAGATCTAGAAAAGAAGGAAAGCGTGGCTATGATTCGTGCGTCGTTGCTTGAAACTTGTTTGAGCTAGCCTTTGAATTCTTCACTTGAAACTTTGATTTGAATCCCTCCTTAAAAGTCTTTTAGCAGCATCTCCTCGTCTTGAATCATATTTTATTTTATTTATTTAAGAAAATTTAGAGGAGGGGAAGAAGCCATGAATCTTAGCAGCATAAGGATAGAAGAGAATTGGTGCAAAGAGAATGAAGACTAGGGCTGTTTATATAGCTGCTCAAGACCTTATCGTACACGCAGCGCTGAGTCAGCATTGAACCTAGTTAAGAAAATAGTCCAGGTACGTAGATGAATCTAGCCAAACCTTATCATACACGCAGTGCTGAGTCAGCATTGTCCCACAAGCTATTTTGGCGTAAAATTTTGATTTTCAAACTTTTGAATTTCTGGAATTTATTTAACTGTTTTATTCACATGAAATATTCTTATATGTATACAATTCCTCTAACGACCATTTTACGCGTATATATATACACACAACTTTCATTTTATTTTCAAAATTCAAATGATGTTGCCATATTTCATTGACTGTAGCCTTATCTTGAATTTTATCTTTCGTATACATATATTTTTGTATATATTTATATATATTTATATTTCTCATATGTATATATATATATTTTCTTTATTTCCTTATACGTACGTTCTTATCCTTTCAAATTTTGAATTTGTATACGTACATATATTTGCATGTTTAGTTGGCCCTCTCTAAAACAATGATAAAAAATTATGCCGCCGCCGGGGTTCGAACCCCCGACCTCCATGCTACCAATCCAATGCCTTAACCAACTGAGCTACAGAGGCTTTTGTTAATAAGTCTTAGAACAATAATAATTATTGTTCTCTCCTTACCTCTTTTTTTCATGTTAGTTACAATACTTAAATTAAACAACTGCATGGATCTTTTTCTTTTAATTTTTCTTTTAAAAATTAATTATACTTTAATTTGAGAAACTTAATGTCACAGAATTACGGGGTGTTACAAACCGGGTCATGTGCGTGCATGGATCCCGGTCTGCCTCTGAGGATGTAAGACGCCGTGACATCTGTAAATAGGTCTGTGCCAATTGATTGCCACTTTAGGGAGTGATACACCCTACTGTGGGGCTGACACAGGGTATTTATGTATTAGGGAGTCGATCGCTTGGGGTAGGGTTTTAGGGTACACTTAGTTCTGTCTGTTTCTGTTGGTACCGTCTTTTTCTGTTGGGTGGTAACACCTGTCTGTTTCTGCGTGGTACCGTCTGTTCGGGTGGTAAAGGCCCATTTACTAGTGTACACCTAATTCCACATTCTGTTTCCGTAGGATTAATCTGTTTCTGTCTGTTTCTGTTCGGGTGGTAAAGGCCCATTATTAGCATTCTGTTTCTGTCCGTTTCTATTCGGGTGGTAAAGGCCCATTATTAGCATTCTGCTTCTGTCCGTTTCTGTTGGGGTGGTAAAGGCCCATTACTAGCATTCTCTTCTGTGGAAATTATTCTGTACCCGTTTCTGTTTCAGTCTAGACATTAGGGTGACACCTAATTCTGTTATACTAGTATTAGTGCAGAGGAATGCAAAGAAATAGCTTATGTCATTCTGTTCTTTTGTTATACCCGCTACACCTGTTACTGTTATCTCTCATCCAGTTTTATTTTCATGTCATGTTATTATTATCTGTTCATAACTAAAAATCACTGGACTTGCCAGACTTTTTGTCTGACCCTTGTTGTTTCGCCTCCTTTCTTCCGTTTCCCCCCAGGTTCTGTAGAAGGGAATACTCTAGCTTGATCCAGATTTCTTCCGCTTGAAGTGCTTAAAGTATGGCTTGTCTTCTTCTGTGGGGATTATGGTTTTAAACTATGCATTCTGAAGGCTTTTGTACAAGACTAATATTTTGTACTTGAATTCTGATATTGTGATTTGAAAGGATGTAACCAAGTTTATTCCGGTTTCTGTTGAAATAAAGTTATAAATTTTTCAAGTACTGTTTTATCTGTCTTGTAAGTTTCTGTTCTGTTTACAAAAATGCTCCACCAAAGTTAAGGCATTCCCTTTGTGAGTGACCTTAACGGAGGTGGGGTGTTACACTTGGTATCAGAGCTGAAGGTTACCAGATTTGGTAAAGTTTTTGAAAACTATTTTCAAAAAGGTTTTGAAAGGAAGTATTTTCAAAAATAAAGCTTATTTTGAAAAACATGATCCCCAAGAGCCATATATCTTTCCTTCAGTCCTTTTTGTATTGAATCTTTCCTTTTTCGTTTCAGCATGTCTGAAGCATCTGAGATACCAGAGGGTGTTCATGTACCCGGTTGGTTTCGTCAATATCTTGAGGCTAGGACCGCCGCCGCAGGTCTAGCAAATGATCCTCCTCCGCCCCCTCCTCATGCAATTGCTTTCTCAAAGATCTGTAGAGATTTTAGGGCCATGGGTGGAAAGGATTTTAAGGGAACTGAATCATTCGTAGAAGCGAGGAACTGGCTCAAAGAAACTGAGGATCTATTCGTTATCTTCGAGGTGGACGATAGGCAGAAGGTACAGTTGGCGTTATGGCTGCTCAAAGACGAAGCTTCCTATTGGTGGGAAGTCACTAACGCCGAGAGGCCAGTTGAAACATGGATGGATTTCAGAACAAGGTTTGAGACAAAATTCCTCTCGCAAGCTGAACGAGGTCTACAACTGGAAAAGTTCTTATCTCTTAAGCAAGGAAGTATGACGGTCAAGGAATACGTCAACCAGTTCAACCAACTGGCTAGGTTCGGATTGGATTTAGTAAACACTCAGCATAAAAAGGCTCTCCGCTTTGTTAAAGGATTGAACGAGCCACTTCACAGCCTAGCCATGACCCATGTACCCATGGGAGCGACTTACGAGAAATTGGTGGACATGGCACTACTGCACGAGGAAGACAAGGGCTCGAAAGAGACAAAGAAGGAAGAACCACAGAATAAGAAAGCATGACCCAAAAAGGAAACACAAAAGAAGGATGAGAAATCTGAAGATAAGAAGGGGAAAAAGTGCTTTACTTGTGGAAGCTCGACTCATCTGAACAAGGATTGCAGAAAAAGGAAGGGCACTTGCTTCAACTGTGGTGAGATGGGACACTTCACTAGGGACTAGCCGAAGAAACGAGGGCAAGGGCAGAGGGCAGAACCCACTTCTGGAGGACAGGCGAATGCTCAAGGGACTGGTAGATAGGGTAGAAATAAGAAAATTTAAGTAGAAGGTTTAATTTTCTTATTTGATTGTTGAGTTAAAACTCTTTCTGATTCTGGCATTTTGATTCTGTAATCGATACTCTGCACTTTAACACTAGTATTGTTTCTGATTCCTCTGTAGACTCAAACCCATAAGGGTTATGACTCATCTGTTTGTGAGAGATTGGGGTTTGAGAGATATCTGTGTTAGGCGTGAAGTAGGACGCATACATTCTGGGTTTTATCATGCTTAGTTCAGTAAACTGATCTGTACCAGTAATCTGTAGATATCTGAATACTTCCGATAAGGTTAAGATTTCCAGTTTTGACATTATCTAAAGAGGGTAATCCTCTGGGTGTCAATTTGATGTTGGTTTCGGTCTTCGGGGCCGATACTTAGGACCCATGTCTAATGGGAACCAAGTTTTTGTTTTATCTGTACTCGCTTCCATCATTCGACTGTATCCTATCGATCGAATCTTCGAACTTTAGGTAGAAACTAATGGGTGTAAACATGTGTTTGAGACATGTTATGTTTGATGGTTGCAAGTGGATGCAAGTGGTTGCTCGTGGATGCATATACACACACTAGGCACTAGATCGGCTCGAAAACACTCTCATACTGCATATGGATGCGTGAGCATTTTAAATTTTTGTGGATGCAAAATGATTGACTCGGCACATGGATGTTGCATATGACTGAATGGTTGTGCACTCATATAGAAATGATATGTATCGAGTAGGAAAATTGCATACATGTTGGACTCATGGCACTGGCATAATTCGCATTAAGGAGGTCAACTGAATCAGTGGACCGCCTGATCTTTGCATTAGATAAGGAACATATACACATACTTTTGCATATGTTCATACAACATTAGAAATTTCTAAGGACAATGGACGCCAGTGATTGATGATTGAGTAGATGGATGTTGGATGGTAGGACACATTCTTCTTAACTTGAAGATTTCGGGGACGAAATCCTTTAAGGAGGGGAGAATGTAACACCCCGTATTTTCTGTGAATTTAAGAACTACAAATATGAGTGTAATTAAAATATAAAATAAGAATCAGGGAAAACTGGTTGCGCCATTGCGTTCGTCTCGAAATTCTGCTTGAAAACGAGTCCGAGTTTGCGAGAATCGGAGTCCGTATGAAAGAGATATGACCCTCCGAAGTTTCAGGATTTTCAGAATCGAAAACAGCTCGAATTCGAATTAAAATTTTGAATTAAAAACCCAGACAAACTGGGTGGGAAATTTACCGCCCAGCAGCCCAGGTCGACTGCGCAGTCGACACCCCCAGGACCAGGTCGACTGCGCAGTCGACTTGGGTGTCGACCTGGTCCCCGAGCCCACTTTTGGGTCTGGGTGCATTTTGATGTTTCTAGTCTCGTTTTCTGTCCAGATTCGTCTGCCTAAACCTATTTAAACATCCCCAAATCTAGCCTTCTCCACACACAATTCTATTCTTCTTCTACTCTGCCTCTGTTCTAAATAAAAATAAAAAATGGCATCGCTGCTCTGCTGGAATCAAAACTAGAAGCTAATCAACATCAACCTAAGCAACTCCATTCAAACTAGAGATTAAAGCTTCTGCAACGATTCTACAACAAATTAAAGTTCTTTCTTTAATCCAACCAAGGCAAGTACAGTTATTTTCCGATATAAACGTTAATTCTGATTATGACATGAATTGTAAATTTGAATCTGAGGTTATATCTGTTCTGTTCTGTTTAGATCTTATTTTGTATCTCTTTCCTCTTTCTGTTTTATAGCCAGGCTACCACGAGCCTGAGCCAATCTCATAAGAGATTAACATACGCTAAAATGTTTGGGACAGTAAAATGAATGATGCATAAATTGGGCATGACCAATATGTGACTGATTTGAGGAAAGAACATGGACTGTAGCTAGAACGTAAATCTGAGACATATGACTGGACATGTTATATTTATAACATAAAGGGTATTTAACATATGACTTGAGGACACGACATAGAAAGGTATATAATTGGACATAAATATAGACTGTATTGAACATATGACTTGAGATAAAGAGAATATGGCTTAGGTATAGAGATTTACATTAAAGTAGGATATCTATCAAATGTGAATAACACCCAAGTAGGAGATTTTTGAATATATGACATGCATAGTAATCGATGGCTATATTTGGTATAATTTATATGTGAATCTTTTGTACTAGGCAAGTTGAACTAAATTGGGACATATAAATTATGACCATAATCTGCGACATGTAAATTCAATGCAAACTTAGGCCAAGTTTATAATTAGGCAAGATATGTTGGTGAAACTTTAAGGAATGATTAAATCTGTTATATTTGCCTAATTTGCTAGTTCTGTTATATTGGCCTAATCTGCTAGTTCTGTTATATTGCTTAATCGGCTAGTTCTGCTCTACTGCCTAGTCGGCTAGATTTGTTCATCTGCCAAATCTGTCATCTGCTAAGTCTGTTGAAAATGCCAAATCTGCTAAACTAAATCTATTGAGATGCCTAACCTGTTATCTGCTAAATCTGCTAGTTTGCTTAATCTGCTAAATCCGTTAAGTCGGCTAATCTGAAAAATCTGTTATCTGCTATATCTGTTGAGTTGATATAATTAGTCCGCTATTGACATAATCTGAATTGGCTATAGTTATGAATAATTGACATGTATATTAGGCATGGGTATAAATGGTAAATCATTAATTAATTGGCCGCAAAGATAAACATGGATAACTCGAGGTTAGAATGAGTTTGCGGCATAATTCTGCCCGGAACCGCCCGGCATATTCCAGTGGTCGCAAATAATAGGTTCTAATGTGAGAAGTTAGTCATAACGTTCTTGAAACCCGAGGTTAGACTCAGTTTGCGGCAGAAATCTGCCCGGAACCAACCGGCCTAACCAGTAGCCGCAAACTGTCAGTCTAATGTGAGAGGTCTGGGAATTAATAATTAATTAATGAAAATCTGAGATAAATATGATGTCTAAAACGTGTTGGGTGGGTACGGTTAAACCAATTGGACCAATGAATCTGATAAACCCGTTTCGTGAATCCGTAGGCCCAATACAAAGTTAGATAATCTGTAACCGGTTAATCTGTGAGTCTGTTAATCTGTAACTAGTTAATCTGTAAGCCTGTTAATCCGAACATCTGATCCATTAGGCTGAAAACATGTTAACTTGATTGTCTGATCTGTGAACTAGTTGATCTAAACTCTGTATGTCTGAACTTGTAAACAAGTTAATCTGAAATCTGTTAGTCTAGGGACACAAGGTTAGGAGGGGAATTACTTGTGTCATCTGTGTTTGGGACCCATATTAGTCAGTAACCCTTTCTGGTATCAAAACTTTGACCCAACAGTAGGTAGGGTCCGGGCACGCTTACTGAACTAATTATAAGCGGTTCATTCTGATAATGGCGAGGGGTGCTGATGGTGCGTTCCAACCGGGTCATGTGCGTGCATGGATCCCGGTCTGCCTCTGAGGATGTAAGACGCAGTGACATCTGTAAATAGGTCTGTGCCAATTGATTGCCACTTTAGGGAGTGATACACCCTATTGTGGGGCCGACACAGGGTATTTATGTATTAGGGAGCCGATCGCTTGGGGTAGGGTTTTAGGGTACACTTAGTTCTGTCTGTTTCTGTTGGTACCGTCTGCTTCTGTTGGGTGGTAACAAATGTCTGTTTCTGCGTGGTACCGTCTGTTCGGGTGGTAAAGGCCCATTTACTAGTGTACACCTAATTCCACATTCTGTTTCCGTAGGATTAATCTGTTTCTGTCTGTTTCTGTTCGGGTTAGCATTCTGTTTCTGTCCGTTTCTGTTCGGGTGGTAAAGGCCCATTATTAGCATTTTGTTTCTGTCCGTTTCTGTTGGGGTGGTAAAGGCCCATTACTAGCATTCTCTTCTGTGGAAATTATTCTATACCCGTTTCTGTTTCAGTCTAGACATTAGGGTGACACCTAATTCTGTTATACTAGTATTAGTGCAGAGGAATGTAAAGAAATAGCTTATGTCATTCTGTTCTTCTGTTGTATCCGCTACACCTGTTACTGTTATCTCTCATCCAGTTTTATTTTCATGTCATGTTATTATTATCTGTTCATAACTAAAAATCACTGCACTTGCCAGACTTTTTGTCTGACCCTTGTTGTTTCGCCTCCTTTCTTCTGTCCCCCCCCCAGGTTCTGTAGAAGGGAATACTCTAGCTTGATCTAGATTTCTTCCGCTTGAAGTGCTTAAAGTATGACTTGTCTTCTTCTGTGGGGATTATGGTTTTAAACTATGCATTCTGAAGGCTTTTGTACAAGACTAATATTTTGTACTTGAATTCTGATATTGTGATTTGAAAGGATGTAACCAAGTTTATTCCGGTTTCTGTTGAAATAAAGTTATAAATTTTTCAAGTACTGTTTTATCTGTCTTGTAAGTTTCTGTTCTGTTTACTAAAATGCTCCACCACTACAAGAAAATCTGGATATGGTTGCTAATGATGGTTGCGTTCACGTCTGACTGCAGCCAATTTTTTATTTTCACTGGTACGGTTGCGTTCATGTTTCCCCCCATTTATTTCGTTTTCCCCCCAAAGGCTGATTTACTTTCCTCTTTACTGTGATATCGTTTCTTTCAATCCAAGGACAAATCCCAACTTCTCCTTCAATCCAGCGACAAATCCCAACTTCTCCTTCAATCCAATCTCCTGAAGCGTGGTTTTGAAGCGCCGATTGATTTCTACTAGCACGGATTGATTTCAGGTTCAGGTATAAACTAAGAACCCTAATTCTAGTGCAATCGTTGAATCTGAAGATATCAAAATATTTTAGGGCTTTATCTATATATATGTTTGATTGGTTTTTCCTTGAGATTAAACTACTAATTATATAGGTTTTGGATGGATAAGTTGAGAAACTGAGATAAGTTCTTTGTAAATCGAATTTTCAAGTGGTTTTCAATGGAGAAGGTGTGATTATATGTAGGTTTTTAATCGCTGGTCATTCTTAACAGATGGACCATCGTTCATGCATTATTTATGAATTTGATTTAAGGCTTGAAGTATGAAACATATTACTGTTTGTTTCTTGTCAGGGGAAAATAGATATGAAAATATATAAACAATTAAAAAAAGGCCATCTCCAATTTCTTGCGAAATATGTCGTTCTTTCAACAGAAACTGAACATTCAGTTAATAAAATTTGTTGTATGCATTAGTTTATGAGTCAAGTCATCTAATCTATGCATTTATTGGCATTTATGAAGATCAGTGATAATTTATTAAGACATATAAAAACAAACTTGATTTTTCCTAGGCGAAATGAAAGTTTAACTATCTAAAAAGTTATTCTGCCAATATTAAGTAACATAGGAGTAGATATTTTAACTACATATGTTTGAAATGTGAAGACAGACTATTGTTTTAGTTTATAACTTTTGCAACTTTGGTAATTTAATTTGGTTGCTAATTTAATTTTATGTCAGTTTTTGTTTTAAAAAAAAGCAACACATGCTAATGAAATGGAAATGGAACCCGTGCACTGCCTTGCAATTGCAAAGGCAGTGGTGTGCCTTTGTAAATTGCAAAGGCGCTGTGCAAAATATGCCTTTGCAAATTGCAAAGGCACTAAGCAAATGTGCCTTTGTAAATTCAAAGGCACTGTGCTGTGCCTTTTGCTAATTGCAAAGGCACTGTGTTGTGTGCCTTTGCAAATTGCAAAGGAACTGAGCAAAATGTGCCTTTGCAAATTGCAAAGGCACTGTGCTGTGTGCCTTTGCAAATTGCAAAGGCACTGGGCAAAATGTGCCTTTGCAAATTGCAAAGGCATTGTGCTGTGCCTTTGCAAAGTGCAAAGTGTGTAGGATAAATTTGATCACGGCAGGTTCAGCCTAAACTCAGTTGAAGTATTAATTCATATACCCACAGAACCGTGTGCATATCCAAAGTGAAGTAAGGTTCACTTGCAAAATTTTGAAGAGTTCTTTGGTATAACTTTCCATTTCTTGGAATGCTGAAAATTTTGTTTGGCGGCCGTTTAACATTTTAGAACTTATCATCAGTTTGTCTGTTTACTTTGAAATATTCTTGGGTTTCTTTCCTTTCATATGCGATGAATAAATAATGTAAAAACAATTCTAACTAGTTCAGTTTTACAATTTTGCCCCTTAAAATTTTGATAGAATTAGTTCCTATAATATGTTAAGTTCAATGACAGTTGTGATTTTGTGCTTAACCTTTGCTGCGCTGCTTAGTTTCCACATATGCTGAATAGTTAATGCTTTTTGGGTAATATTTGTGTTGGCTGTAATAATTGATGTAACTCCATTTAAACCTGACATGGTGTGGCATGTCATAGGTTCGAATCTCGCTTTGCTGGATTTGGACTTACTTGCCGTGTAGTATGTTATATACTACATAAGGCGTGTAGTTGCTGTGTACTACTTTCTCACCCTATTTAACTGATTTTAACACTTGTAGCTTGAATAAATGATCTTCCACGATATTAAAGCAGTAATTATATGATGGATCATACATGTTAGGACACCAGATTTAATCAAAGGATGGTACAGTTTGAACTTAATGTAGTGGCGCTAAAATGGCTAGCACTCCCATTGATTAGTTTCATATTACCCTATTTAGTGTCCTACATATTTTTCGTATGCCCATTTAACAAAAAGCATCCTTCAATCGAAATCAATTGTTGATAATTAGTAGTCTCGTGTTTATGCTAAATTATTACTAAAATTACCAAAGTTAACCTTTTGCTTTTAAAATCATGTTTGGCATCTCACTGCCAGTAGTCAAATCTACTTGTAACTTATAACTTATCTGAGTTATAGTGTTTAGGAACTCATTGTAAAGGAGCTGCAAGTTTAGAAATAGAAATTCCTAAGCCATTTTTTGCTTACAACTTAAAAAAGGCATTTCATAAGTTATTTTAAACTAGCAAATGAAATAACCATCCATTTTTGTAACAAATCCATGTCTGGTGTATATAGATACATCCAATTAGGTAATTTATTATACATTTGCTTCTTGTTAGTAACTTATCATACATATATTAATGTATTCTAACTAAAAAGGTAAAGTGTATCCAAATTCGTAGAAGCTACTTTTCAAAAAGAACTTTGAAGTTATTATTCAAGATGTGTCCTATCTTTGCAACCTGCCGTGACATTAAGTTGAGAGATACATTGAAAAAACTCATTACTAATATTAGAAACTGTTTTGGAGGCATTAACCCTATAAGAAGTGTATAAAACATCGTTAAAGTCACCCATGATTATTCAAGGTGTTTCGTCTATGGGAGCCTGCTTTAACAAATGTTCCCGAAGCTGATTTCTTTGTAGTTGGGAGTTAAAACCATAAGCTGCTGAAATATAGAGTTAAAGTCCTCCCGTGTTTCTTAGTTTGCATGTGATACACTACGGATCCAAACTGACAATTTACATAACCAATATTTCTTTCATTTTAGGCTTATTTATTAGTTTAGGTTCATAAATTTATTAACCACCTAAATTTATCATACACTACCAAGCACGACCGACTGAAAACCTAAATAAAGTTGATGTCATTTTTTCAAATATAAAATCTTATAGCGGCTCATGATTTATCATTTAAAAAAGTTTTAAAAATCCCAATATGAATCTTGAAGTGGAAAATATAAATTTGAATTATGAAACATGTAGTATTTTGTTTGATTAAAACAGAAAAACATATTCTACATCAAAGCTTGAGAAATTGCTTGACTGCCTATATCGCCGATGGAAAAAGATTGGGTGAATTTAAACAGGTGAGTATATAATACTTAAAATTTATTTTAAGAGTTAACACATATATGTTAATATTAAAACTTAATTTTTTTATGTTTTTAATTTTTGTCATAGGACTAGTGTAGAGTATCGGCAAGGAGCTTTGAATTTCGTACATGTGGCAAAGACAAATCTGAGAAATGTGGAGAAAATTTTGTGCCCATGCAGGGATTGTCGAAATCTTAGACGTCATGATGACCACATCATCGTTGAGCATTTAGTTATAAAAGGAATGGATCCTAAATACAAGAGCAGTAAGTGGTATAGCCATGGCGAACAAATAAATGTAGATGAAAAGACAAATTCGTCCGACATGTATGATTTATTCAAGATGATTCACTATGAAGATGAAGATTTTGTGGATCATGATTTTGTTGCTGATGATGAAGATGATGTTGATTTTCAAAGAAGAGAGGATGAGTTGCTTAAAAATTTGGAAGATGCGGAAACTCCATTATATCCTGGCTGTACAGATCATACAAAATTATCAGCCATCACTGTCTTGTATAATCTTAAATGTGAGACCGGTCTATCAGATAGTGGGTTTGACAAGCTTCTAAATGTGCAACAATTGTTTTTGCCGAAAGACAACGTACTTCCTAAGACCTTATATGAAGTAAAAAAAATTCTTAAAGCATTTGACATGGGTTTTGAGAAGATACATGCTTGTGAGAATGACTGTTGTCTTTTCAGAAAAGAATACAAAGATTTAAATGCTTGTCCAAAATGTGGTTCTTCAAGATGGAAAATAAATCAAGATACCAAGGAGATTGTACAAGGTGTTCCAGCTAAAGTCTTGAGATATTTTCCGATAATTCCAAGATTTAGAAGAATGTTTAGATCTCAGAAAATGGCAGAAGATTTAAGATGGCATTTCAATAATAAAAGCAATGATGGAAAAATGCGTCATCCTGTGGATTCTATGGCATGGAAGATGGTGGATGAACGATGGAAACCTTTTTCTGCCGATCCACGCAATCTTAGACTTGGTCTTGTTACAGATGGATTTAATCCATTTTCTATGTTAAATTCTAAGTATAGTTGTTGGCCAGTAATGCTTGTGACATACAACCTCTCACCTATGTTGTGTATGAAGAAGGAAAATATTTTGTTAACATTACTTATTCCCGGCCCGAAACAACCCGGAAACGATATTGATGTATATTTGGCACCTTTGATTGAAGACTTGCATTACTTGTGGAGTGATGGAATTGATGCTTATGATGCATTTAGTAAAACGTTGTTTAAACTGCACGCAATCTTGCTTTGGACAATAAATGATTTTCCAGCCTATGGAAATCTAGCTGGATGTTGTGTGAAAGGAGAAAAAGCTTGCCCACTATGTGGTGTTAATACTCATCATCGTTGGTTGAATTATAGTCGAAAGAATGTCTACATGGGTCACAGAAGATATCTATCTGTATATGATGCACGGAGGAAACAAAAGACTTGGTTTGATAACACCGTGGAGAATGGTAATGCGCCTAGAATTTTAACTGGAAGAAATATTTTTGAATTGTTAAAAGATTTTCCAAATAATTTTGGAAAAGAGAAAGAAAAGAAAAAGAAGAAGAAAAGGAATAATAAGAAAAAGGCCATTAAAATAAAATCCATCAAGTTGAAGAAGAGGAAGATGAAGATTGTCCATGATACGGAAGATGAATATGATGAAGATAAAGATCCTATTAAACTGGAGTTAACAAGGTGGAAAAAGAGATCGATTTTCTTTGATTTGCCATATTGGAAGGTTGGTGGTAGTTTTTTTTAATAATTTAAAATTATAATATAATATAATTATGAGTTACATTATTTATTTTTATAGGAACTTCCGTTACGACATAATTTAGATGTAATGCATGTGGAGAAAAACATCGGTGAAAGCATCTTAGGATCAATGTTGCATGATAACAAATCAAAAGATGGAACGAACTCCAGAAAGGATTTAGAGGATTGGGGAATTCGACATGAGCTTTATGCACAACCTCGTGGGAAGAAAATATATCTTCCGCCGGCTCCTTATACGTTGTCAAGTTCCGAGAAAAAAATATTTTGCAAAAGATTGTATGATTTCAAAGGACCCGATGGTTACTGCTCAAATTTGAAAAATCGTATATCGTTGGAGAATTGTAAAATTGGTGGCTTGAAATCACATGATTATCATGTTTTAATGCAACACTTATTACCTGTAGCAGTAAGAGGGTTATTGTCAAAAAAGGTAAGAAAAGCAATAATTTGCTTATGTTTATTTTTCAACAAATTATGTCAACATGTCCTTGACAGAGAAAAATTGCAACAAATGAACATTGAGATTATAGAAATTCTATGTGAGCTTGAAAAATATTTTCCACCCTTATTTTTTGACATAATGGCCCATTTGTCAATTCATCTTGGTAAAGAAGCACTTATATGTGGACCGGTTCAATTTCGCTGGATGTATCCTTTTGAAAGATATATGAAAACACTCAAAGATTATGTAAGAAACTACTCACGACCCGAGGGATGTATTGCTGAATCTTATCTTGCGGAGGAATGCATGAATTTTTTTAGTGAATTCTTGAAAAAATCAGGGCACATTGAGGAGACAGATGCTCGAAATGAAGATTACGAAAGCAATGTAATACTCGAGGGACACCCAATTTCAGCGTCTAAGACAATTACGTTATCCCCAAATGAGAAAGAAAGTGCTCATTTAGCCGTATTATTGAATATGGCCGTGGTTGAACCATTTTTAGAGTAAGTATATATTATATTATGTTTCAATTATTTTACTGTGTTTCTGCTAGTAAATATAATTTTAAGTTCCTTGTTTTATACTAGTTTGCACTTAGAGGAATTACAAAATTCAGACAAGCGCATGGAGAGAAATTCAGCTTTGCTTTGGCAAACGCATACAAAAATTTTTGCTGATTGGATTGAAAAAAAGGTTAAACATTTTTTTTTAAATACACTCATTTTTTTAAAGAATATTATTCTAAAATAACCAATGTAAATCAAACTTTTTTATAGATACCTATTAACTCCAATGATCACGATGAGATGCTGAAGTGGATTGCATATGGTCCGAAGAATGATGCTTTGTCTTACAAAGGATATATCATCAATGGACAACGGTTTCACATAAAAGATGTAGCGAGACAAACTCAGAATAGTGGAGTGATTTACGATGCGACTACTTTGTGTAGAGCAAGTGCAAAAGATAATTCTCAAGTAGCTGATGTGGTCACTTATTATGGAATATTGACCGATATAATTTTATTAGATTATCACGTGTTTTATATTCCTATTTTTAAGTGTCATTGGGCGCATGTTGGAAATGGAGTAAAAGATGATGAAGATGGTTTTACTCTTGTCAATTTACATCAAAACCAAGCATCATTTTCAAAAGATCCATACATCCTTGCATCTCAAGCGAAACAAGTATTTTATTCTAGAGAAAACAATTCTTCAAGTTGGTACGTTGTAATGAAAGCACCGCCTAGAGGTTTTCTTGATTCGGAAACAAATGATTATGTAGAAGAAACTATCAATATTCTAGAAGATCTCGATGTAACCGATATGGAAGTTGACAATGTTAGCTATGTTAGAGAGGACTGCGAAGGCATACTCGAATAACTCAATATTGCTGAATTTGTTACCCTATGGATAGTCAATAAAAATTGTTACATGCATTAATTAAAAGAGGTATAGGTACCCTTCACGCAAGGCATTTTTTGTTTAGTTATATTTGACTATTTTATTTTTTATGCAATAATTATTGTGTTTGATATGTGTTGATTTATATAAATGATTTTGACATCATCTTTTCCATTTCAATATTTAAATCAATAAGATACATTTAATTATGAATAGTTAGTGATCACTAGAAGAGTTATTGAGTTATATATCTCATAAAATTTGTTATTTTATATATGCAGGCATCGAGTTATTGATTATCATAGAGTTTTTCATATTTGAAGACGCTCATAATCTTGATCATGAAGGTATGAATGAAGTTAGCTTTAAATCGCTTTTGTCCCGGTGAAATATGTCAAGTTAGTTTATCATATAATAGCATTGAATCTCTAGTTGTTTCCTAAGCATAATTCTTAATTTCACCTTTCAAATTTCCAGTTTAATTTATGAATGATGATGCATTCGTCTAGATTATTTTGTGTCATTCAGTTTATGTTAAATTTTTGTATCCAAATAGCCTCCCCTATACATAGATACATAAAAAAACTCGTTTACACATGTTGTTTTAATAATCATCCTTCCCTATTTGATATGTTAGTTTATAATCTATGCACAACTGTACTGCATGATTCATGTCCAGGTAAATTTCTGTTTTTTCATTAATTTCATATAGAATAGTAATTGTGGTATTCATAGGAACTTGTGATAAATCAAGGATGTTATAACATACGTATGTCCTCACTGTTGAATTCTATTTTAGAATACTGCATCAGCATGGCTCTTCTGTTTTTGCCATTAAGTTAATAGAAATACACCATCACACGTTCATTTTTGCTCTAATTAATCGTGACTTTACCAAGTTATTTATCACTAAAGTCCTTCCCTTTTTGCAAAAGTTTCCTTCTTAATTGTGAAAATTAATGCAACATCAACACCAACATCTACTTTTATCGAAAATCGACTAAAAAAGTTGATAATCAAGCAGGTTATGTTTATTTCCCACATCATAATTCAAATTTGGTTAAGACATAAAATTATCTTCTTCAACATATGTTGTTCCACTCAATATTATTACTGTAGTTGCTTGTAATTCCTATCAAGGTTGTCCATGATCTATTTTACATTGATTTCTGACTTTTACACACAAGCTCTCTGGTTGTAGCAATATCCTTCTTTCGATTGTTACTATGAAATTTCTCGTATATACTGTTTATATTGGCTTTGTTTATAAGGTAATCCAAGGTCTCTCGGTTGAATTTTGTAGTTTGTTGTATCTTCTGATATTCACCTTTATTGTTTGTGATTGATGATAGATCACAGCCATTGTGATGAGTTTCAAAGCGGTCATCTAATTTTGTTGAGCGCTCATCTATTTTTTTTGTGTTTGTTGATATTGTTTTCACAGCAAAAGGATAAGGATATGCACATAAGCTTAGTACGTACTCGCCAACAGTTGAAGAACGAGAAATCCCGAAAGTATAAGCCAAAATCCAAATACAACAAACCAACCGTTAAACCTTGCAATGTAGACAAAGAACTAGAATTACGGCACAAGAAATTACAAATGCCATGTGCGGAAATTGAAATGACTTGTGAAGAAAATGAAATGCATGAGGAAACTGAAATGCTCCATGAAGAAAATGAAATACGTGAAGAAAATGAAATACGTGAAGAAGTTGAAATAGCTTCCGAAGAAAATGTTGATGCCGAAGAGGAAATCAATGGATCAAATGAAGTTAAAACTGCAAATATCGATGTGAAAAAACGTCCTAGAGGTCCAACAAGAGCAAAAAAACTTCCGCTAATTCTTGGGAATCGAATTGAAATTGAAGTCAATGAGGTAGCCATACCCATAGGAGAGGGCTCAGTACATTTATCTTCTTATCTTGGGCCGCTTGTACAAGAACATGTACCGGTTACACTTGCCAATTGGAGGTTTCTAAGCGATGAATTGAAAGTTGTATTGTGGGATTCGATTCAGGTATGGGATCTTAATAATTGCTTTGCTTAATCAATAAGCTGTCATAATTAAACTTTAAATATTTCTATTTTAACCTGCAGCCAAACCGTTTTATCGTTTACTGCATGATGAATTATCGTCAATGTTCATGCACATGTGTCACACCTGAGCACTCGTTGTACACGCATTTGTGTTTATCGTCAATGTTCATATGTTTAACTATATTTACTTACCTTTGCTAATAACCAAGCATATATACATTATGCCGCTCTATACTATGAATGCCTGCCAAAATCAGTTGTATACATCTCTGCACACGTCCATATGAACCTTAGTTACAAGTTCATAAAAAAAAATCACCAATCCTTTCTGGATTGTAGGCTGTGTAGAAATCCTCTTTTATAAGTGTTAGATTGTTTTCTTGCACATGCACATGCAGTCATAATTTAAGATCTGCTTCTACTTGTATCACTGGTTTTTGTAAGAATAGGTTATGATATTTGTAGCACCAGGAATACAGCAAGTAAATATGCTAAAAAGGACTGTTTTGTCTACTTGGTTAATATGTGGCGATAATGCAAGTGATCATAGTCTAAAAGTAGAAAAGAAAATTTGCTGCAGCAATTGGCAGCAGCAGCAACAGAAAAAAAATGTTGTACAATATATTTAATGCATACTTCTTATAATTTATTCTATGATACTGATATTTAAGCTGAGATTAACAATAGGCACATTTCGGAGTTTATGGGGATTTTTGCAGCTGTCGCTCGCTTTTGCGTGCTTACGCATAACTTAATAATAGGCTAATTTGCTTATAACTACTATACAAAGGTACATTTTTGGATTAAAAACTGTAAAATTACAAATATTGATGTATATATTGTGTTTCCGACACTGTGGTTGGTGCATATTGTTTAATTACCATTGTAAAATTGTAAAAGTCCCTTTGTACAAAAAGAGAGAACTATGCCCTTTTTTTGGAAATTAGAAAAATTTTCACAAAAACAAAAGAATAATAATAATAATAATAATTTGTATGTGGTTAATAAAAATATTTAAACTAATTAATTTGAAATTCTTTGGAGACGACAAAATGAGTTAGAATTTAAAAGCCACAAAGAAGAATGATATATACGTGACATGTTGAATACATAAAAGTCGAGGTATAAGCTATTTACTATTCCCTATAAGAAATTATGAGGACATAATTTTATTGAGGGAAGTCTATAACAATTTCGGTTTCGACGTCGAGTTGATACGCATACTTGGTTAAAATAGAAATATTTAAATTTTAATTATGACAACTTATTGATTAAATTAAAACTAAATAACAAACATTTTAAAGTGTAAACAAATATATATTATAATTTTTGACTACCTTGTGCGTCAACCATACTACTCACCAAATATTACACATACTGTGTTTATATACATAGTAACTTTCATTTAAACGCAAAAATAGCAGCATAATTTGTGATATAAAATCGATCTGAACCATTCAATAAACATGGACCACTTTTGCAAACATAATGCAATCTTATCAAGACACAAGCTTGTGACACAATATGTGACAAAATGGAACTAAACTTTTAAATCTTTACCCGAATTCAACCCATTACGAAAACACAATGAGATTCAAAAATTAAAATATGTTGTGCCTAAAATAACCACTGCCAACAACGGTGATCTGTATTCTTAATATTAGACAGGTTTTTTTTTGTCTTTTGGGCGAGGCCCTCTAAGTTGTGCATCGGATATCTTTTTACATCAATAATGGCTGCATGTGTGTGCGCGCGCACATGTTACATCATACTATATTATGTATACAAGTAGATGTGATTGTATTTCAATTAATACCTTAAGGGGACAGAAAATTAAAAATAAAAGTTACATATATAAATGGCGGAGTGGGTGTAAATTGAGATCTTTAAGTACATTGCTTACAAATCAACCAAATCGACGCTTGCAAACCCGAAACGAAATTGGGTTTGGGGTGTCTTCAAAAATATTGGCAGGGCATTAAAATCACAAGCAGTAGAATGCCTATTAGTTTTCTATGTTTACATGTGCCCAAATCTGAACTTATGTATATAGTTTAGATATTACTAGATTCTTTTAATATGAAATTGCTTGCTTATTTCTGTCACTAATAGTCACTAAACTGAAAATAATGCATGTTATCAAATTGCTTACTTGTAGGCTAGATTCAAAGTGGAAGAATGGCAAAAAACTTCCATATTTCAACAAATGGGAACTATTTGGAGATCATCAAAAAGCAAATTGGTCCGAAAGTTAGTTAATGCAACGACGGAAGAGGAAAGACTTAGCTTGAAACCTTACAATATAAAAAACATGAGCGAGTGGAGATCGTTTGTAAAGGCGAAATTAAGTTTGGAGTTTAAGGTATGCTTATATATTTTATTCAAAATTATTTACTCTAAAGCTAAATTGTGGATTAAACAAGTTTAGAGTCTAAGGCTAAATTATGTATTTTCAGGCAAAAAGTGAGAAATATAGAGCCATTAGGCAAAAAAAATTGCCGCACACAACTGGACGTAGAGGAATGGCTCGATTTACCGACGATTTGGTTAGTTAATTAAACGTAGCGTTATTTATCTACCAAGCTAATAAATATCAACTGATTTATTTTTTGTGTTTTTAAATTTAGAAAAAGCATAGTCAAGATTCATCTTCCATAACTAGAACAGATATTTGGGTTAAATCTCATACTAAAAAGAATGGTGAACCAGTGAATACGGATGTTGCAAATGTTATTGTAAGTATTTTTATTTTTTGTCACTAATTGAATATTGTGACATTTTTACCTTTGTATATAACATACATGTATGTTAATTTAAATAGGAAGAGATTAAAAAAATTGAAAATGCGAAACCGTCCGACTCAATAAATAATATCCAAGAAGATGCAATTGTACAAATTTTGGGACAAGATAAACCCGGATGGTTAAGAGCACTAGGAAGGGGGTATACTAAAACCAAGTTAGCTTTGGCACAATCGAGGGATACTCAGATAACTCAGTGTCACAAAAGAATTTCAGAATTGGAGAATGTGGTTCGCTCTCTAGTAAACAAACAGGTATACATTTTAATGCGCAATATATTAATTTATGCATTTTGTGTTCAGACTGTATACTAATTGAACATGGACATCATGTCACTGCATTTGTTCCCATGCTCCAGTCTTAGTGCTACAGCCATTGAATTGGGGCAGCAGCTAGCGTATTTTGTTCATCCACAAATAAATATAACACAAGAATTCCCTAATCAGTTCTCAGTATTTATTTGATATTCAAATATTCCATGAAATTATGGTCATTTTAACTTAGTTCAGCCACTCTTATATCTTGTAAAATAGTTCCCTGATGCACTGCTCAATGAATGTAACATGTATTTTACCTTGACAATTTGGCAGGGTAATGAATGTTCGAAAGAAGGAAGCACACCTGAAATGGTATAAATCACTTATATATTGATATAACACCATTTAGTGGTTAGTTTTAAATCCTATAATCAACATAATTTTTGACTGAATGATTGTAGAATAATGACAACACATGTGAGCTGTTGAATTGGGATGGAACCGATGAAATTGTTGCTGAAGGGAGAGTGGTGTCCACCGATCCAAATGAAGTTGTCAATGACATTCGTATTGGACCAAATGCTGTGAAAGTTGTTATAGATTGCATAAAGAGACCAGACGCTTATTTATGGAGGCCTACATCTAGTTTATCAGTATTAGGAGAAGCCAAGGATGAGTCAGTGGCATGGCCTGCAAATCGTGTTGTTGCGTTGGGAGGACACATGATAGAAGACATTACGGTAAAATTTATGATTCACGGTAACTATTTGTAGTTGTATATTTCTTTTCTGTTAAACACATTTATTGTTCTTTTTAGAGTAAAACTAGTAGCACAAACAACAAATGCAAGCTTTATGATTGGAACGAGGGTGAGACGTTGGTTGCCGAAGGAAGACTTTGCTCGAGTGATTCAAAAATGATTGTGAACGGTATTCCGCTTGGTCCGTTAGCCGTAGTGGTTTGGGTAGACTATGCAAAAAAAGAGGATGCTTACTTGTGGCGCCCCACAATAGATATGTCATGTATTAAAGAGGTCGTTGGCAAGAAAATAGCATGGCCAAAGTCAAAAGTTGTAGCTGAAAAAGCAAGCATCTCGTCTCCTCCTTTCAAGGCTACAACAAACATTTCAACTTCTCCTTGCAATGCTAAATCAACTCGTCAGGTAATTTATTGGACATTGAATTATCATGGTAAAGAAGTAAAATAAATTGTATTTATATTGTTTACATGGGCGAGTACTCCATTATGTACATATGCTCATTTAAAAAAAATGTTGTTTACATAATATTTTGACTGCTCTATTTTGTAAAAAATGTTACTTTGGTTTACTTATCCAGAAGAGCTCGATTCTGGTAGCAAATAATAAATGCAAGCTGATTGATGTGGCTGAAACGGGACGAGTAGTGGCCGAAGGAACTATCGCTTCAACTGATCCGGCATCAACGGTTCACTGTGTTCCTTTAGGAGACGATGCGGTAAAAGTTTGGGTAGACTTTGTGAGAGTTAATGACGCATTACTATGGAGACCTACGTCGGAGTGTACATACATGGAAGATGCTTTTGGAACTACCGTAGCTTGGCCGACGGCGTATGTCATTGGGGAATCAAGTTCAAGTAAGTATTATTTTTCAGTTTAACAATATTTTTTTATGAATTCTGCCTATCAGACTGTTCGTAAACAAACACTAGTAATTTCAAGAGCAATCATTTTGTTTAGAGTTAGAAAAGTTAGTATAACAGTAAATACGTTGTTTTTCGCCAAGAATTTATCATCATAGAATAAAGAACAAATTATACCAGTTAGTTAAGCTTAAGGAAATTGTTATTTTAGATAATTATTTCACAATTTTCAGTTGAAAACTGAAAAATTAAATTAGCAGCCTAGGGTCCTCGAGATGGTTTGGATGGAGTTGTAGTGGATAATCAAACCGATCATTAATGAAGTTTATCTACTATAAGTCTGTCAAATCGAATTGTGTGAAGCCAAAAATACAAGTAATATGTTTGAAAATTTTCACTTAAATCTCTTCAGTCTAATTTATTTATTTTTTCTTCAATAATATCCAAGTTTTTAATACAGAAGGTATTAAAAGTTGATAGCAAAACGAAAATATATTGATACCACATGAAATGACATAGATTGCTGGGTGATAATTTGGCATGAAGAACAAAAGAAATATCTAAATAAAATAAGAAAAGTTAGAAAAACTAAAAACAGAAACAGTAAAAAAAAAAAAAAAAAAAAACCACTAAAGGGTTTATAAAATTTGACATAACCTTGCGCGTTTACTGTTAGGATTAATAAAATAATGAAGCAACTATTTTAGTAACTGGTAAAACTACCCTTACCATCCTATCGTTTATCTACAATTACATATATACCATCAATAGTGATAATTTTACAATCAGCATACCGTTAAATGTACATAAATATTTATTAGAAGTTTCTTGATAATAATATAATAATCTTGCAACCCTATTACAACATAACATTCACACAGGCATACATTACATAGAGAACGGAAAAGGCATGCACAATAAATAAAAAGTTGACAGAACATACATCATGGAAATATTATGAGAAATTATTCCAAAACATATCGGGCTGTTATGATAACGGTTACCGTTAACATTATACAAATACCGTTACCAAACCGTTTTCTTTGATAAATCAAAAATGCATACCGTTACCGTCACCGATACATCGGTAACCGATTTAACCGTTTTGTCGGTAGCGGTAAATTACCGTTTTCAAAAAATAATATAAACCTGCAACTGTAATATTTCTATTTAACAGACATGCTAATATGATATAATTTCAGCAGTTTCAACTCTCACTGACAGATAAACAAAGTCACAAACATATACATTTTGAGTTAAAATCAGCATAAATATTAATAAAAACCTTCTGTTAAAATCTAAAAACAGCCAACAATTCGTTACAGCCTTAAAGAGTATTTCATCAGTCTTACCGAGCATAAATATTACAGTCTTACATAGTTTTAAATTAGCAAAAAAATGACCACTGTTCTGCTGCATAAATATTACAGTCTTAGAGCATTTCATTACAGCTTACAGAGTTTTAAATTTAAACATAGAAATCGGTAGATAAAGAAAGATCTGGAATATCCTTCCCAGTAAGCAACCTAATCCAAAGCCTGCACAAGCAAAATCAAACCATCAGAGGGCAGAACAATGCTTTGGATAACCATTTAAAGACCACTCTTTTCTGGATGATCTATTTAACTATGCAAACTTACTATTGCTGCCACCAAAGATGAAGATAAATGCTGAAGTCTAACCAAACAAAATGTGCTAATGGTGACAAATATGAAAATAGCAGGAGAAATACTATTCTCTTCCCTAAAATGGTTATAAAAAATTTTCACAAATTTTGCTTTTGTTCATGCTTCTCTCTACTACATGAAATTTTAAATGCGTGATCGGTATTGGACTGTTTTTCCACCACTTGCTGTCACCAGGCCATTATTCATGTACTACATGTACATGCTGCATGTACTCCTATTACCTCTGCCGCTTCAATACATGCTTGGGTATTAGTAAAGTGACCTTGCATATTTTATTTGCGCCATATATGTTCAGATCAAATATTAGATGTCTGTATAATAGAAAAATAGGAGAGAGGGTACAAGTATGATGCGAATAACATATGGGGCGGTGCAGGCAAATGCAAAATTCTTGGAATGGGGAATTGACATTCCCTGTAACTGCAAGGTAACTTGGTTTAAATGCCAAGCCTTGTTTAATCCCATCATCTTTCTTTGCTGTTTGTTAAGTATGAATCTTTGTTTAATAATTACTGGGCATTATTAATTACTTGAATATTATTTGATAATTCATGACAAATACTTATTGATGATTATCGAATGTGTTTACAGGTAATTAGCTTTTCCGGAGTAAAGATCATCATCAACAACGGACGTGATTTAAATTGTTATATGTATTATGATATTAGTCGGTACTTAAGTAAAACTCTTTGAGAATGCTTATGGTATATGAACTTGTTCGTTTTTGTCAAACAACTATTATCTAAATGGTTATGTGTAGTACTTATGTAATTAATGTGTTATCAATTATTTGAATATGTTGACTTTATGATTGGTTCATTGTTGGTTTGAATATGATAATTATATTATTGATGCTGATTTTGGTATGACTATTACAAAGCTGGTTGCTGGAAACAATGTAAGCCATGAACAGTATATAGTAGCATTTAAAAAAAGCTACAAAACAATCAATACATTTCAGCAGCGTTTCTCAGATGCTACTGAAACAAACGTAAAATACTATCTGAATTTATAGTGGCATAAAATAAATGCAACGAAAAGTTTTTAGTTACATAAAATAAACGCTACAGAAAATCAAAGAAATGGACCAAGCAAAAACGCAACCAAAAAATGTTAGTTTTGGTTGGATTTTTTAAACGCTACAGAAAATTTTTGGTTGCTTTAGTTTGGCAGCGTTTATGTAAACGCAACAGAAAAAAACAGACTTTTAGTTGCGGGACCTGTAGTAGCGTTCTCTAAAACGCTACCGTAGGCTTTGGTAGCGTTTTTTAAACGCTGCTAAAGGCATTTTCTGGTGTAGTGCACCAAAGTTAAGGCATTCCCTTTGTGAGTGACCTTAACAGAGTTGGGGTGTTACACTCTATCCTTTTTTCTTTGCAACACAACTTGTAATAAAATTTAATAACTGCATATGAGATAATTATTTTAATCTAGATCATCCATGACGACGTAATATAAATGGCAACAACCATTAAACAATCAACAAGATCCAAGGCATCCAAACATCCAATTTGTATTATCAATAATAAATTATAATTATTATGAATTTAACCACATCATAGAATTCCAAAAAGCGTGAAGTTAACTCGTCATTTATTTTCGATTCGACGATGTTTGGTTGTTTCATTTAATTTTAAAAAAGCACTTAAAATTAAATGAAATTCTAGCTGTTTTCGATTCCAAACCAACCATCGACTGCGTAGTGCTCAGCGATACGATTTCATCGCCTCCTGTTTCATTCAATTCTATGACCATACGAATAAATTATGATTATTACCATAATAAGCTTGCATTTATAATAATATTATTTACTAATTTTATAAACATTTCACTAATTACTGTTGAGACGTTAATCACATCATTAGCCTCACCTTAACCCACGTGGTTTCCTATATTAGCCCAGGCAAAACTCGATTCTTTGATCCAAAAAAACACGACACCCTAAACTCCACCACGCTCCTCCTCCACGCCGCCGGAACTAATGTTGACCCTTCCGCTATGAACATCGCCGCCCATCATCGACCCAATCGCTTGAATTTCAAATGAACCCAATTTCCGTTTAAGTGAAAAATACGACCACCGTATGCAATTTCAATCCACCGCTCTACTGTCGACGCCTGCACCATCCATCTGCACACTATTTTGCTTCAAGCATCCCGACCCTATACCTCCTCCATCACGTGCAAATCACCAAAATTCATTTGAACCTGCAAAAAAACAACAGTTCTTATCATCTTTCCTCAGCATCCGCCTCTGACTATTTAAGTTGACCAGCCTAACACGAAAGTTGGTGACCTCCCTTCCCTCTCCAACTTTCCTTCATGTGCTACGACCGTCGCTGCCCCTAGTTGCTAGAAAACCCCAAAAATCGTAACTCATCTCCCACGTTTAACCAACTATAGTAACGACCAGAAACCAATAAACGCCGCCATATTTTGGTCATGGTTAGCACTTCCCATCGTCAACAACTTTCATGTTTAGGCTTTCCTCTAATTCAGCCTAGTTGTGGAGATTAAACTAAAAGTTTATATCAATTGAAATTTTAAGGTAATGGCTGGAAATTTTGGGATTTTAGGGTTAGGCTAAATTAGGTGATATATAGAGGAAGTTTATATTATTTTATCTTGAAGTGACTAACGATATTTTATTGAAAATGACTAACGATATTTACTCGTGTCTATCGCCATTTCCAATCGATGTTTATTGATTCGTATGACCACATACAAATTCCATTCATGACGAAAATGGACATCATATTATGGTTCGACACTTCGAAACCAATGAAACTTGTTTTGTCGAAATCGTAATCCGTTTGCAAAAATAGCGCTGGTTTGAGTTCAAATTATCGATTTATTTATATTTAAATATACGTACGCTCACAAAATAACTCCGATTGGCGTAAAACTTGAAATCCAGCAATAATTAATTATTATGGATTTAATAAAATTTGTTTCGTTAAAATTTGAGGTCGTTTGAATAATGGTCCTTTTTAAGGGTCTAATTTAAATCAATATAAATTAATTTGAAACACCTCAATATAATAATAACAAATTATTATTAGACATATTCGAGTAGAAATTCATACAGCTCCAAAATAAATTTCTTCTGATAGAATTTCAAGTCAAATCGATATTCCAATATATTAAAAATAACTGTTATTTTATTAATAAAATCGATATGATTTATAAACGATTCCATAGCGGCCTGTTTAAATTTTGATTTGGACATAACTCAAAATCTACAAGGTGAAATCTCCATTTTTCTTTTTCATTAGAAAATTATATTCCAATAGATCTGGATGATTTTGTTTCAAATTTTTTTGACTTATATTAGATCCTGTATATCCATTTTAACTTCAAAATGTAAAACCACGAACTACCGCTATGCTGCAGCTTGTTTTATAATTAAATTACACGCTCAAACGTCGTTTAATAAATGAATTTGTTAATATAATTTCAGTTCTAAACTGAATTGAATATTCTATATTATCCAATTCATACTATACAGCAAATTCAACTAACTATTTTGGAATTTCGGAGTTAAATTATTATTATATTATTTATATTAATAAACTATTCAAAACCATTGAATTCAAGTTATTTAAATTCCAAATCAACATTTAAATGCATTTTAAAATGTTTAACTAAATGGTTATAAACCTGGGCCTTTACAAATTAAGTATCAATTTAACTTGGAATTTTAATTATTGAGATCCAAATTAGTTTATTCTGAAGTTATATAAATTTTGTTTAAATATGTACAATAATAATAATTTATTATTAATGGATTAAATTGTTTTGAAAATGATTTATCATTTCAAATTAATAAATGAAAATAGTCAATTTCCAAATGACTTTGGATTTCAATGAAACTAATTTTATAAAATACGTAATGCTTAATTATTGTAAGATTTCCAGTTTCAGTCAATTAGTGTTATTTATGATCGTGCGCGATATAAACGCGTATCGATATACACTGGGAAATTAAAAGGGAGTTTTTCAAATGATCTCGCAATTTGACGAAATCGGTTCCATCGGGTCCAGAATATTAAGTTATTGTAGGATTACAATTTTCATCGTGATTGGAGGTCATATATGGTAGTTTGAGCATGAAATTTCGGATGTAAGTTTCATATGAATATTTTAATAATAAAATCTTCCTATAAATACACCCTAAATCAAACCAAACCTAAGCCTTGGTCAACAACTTCAACAGCCACCCAAGTTTATTCGTTTTCTTTAATCCAATTTTTCATCGGCTAAAAGTCGAATTGGCGAAAGTCATCAACACGAAAGATGTAGAAGGGATCAAGGGCTTCCTAACGATCGTGGTCGGAGGGGGTACGATCGCCTAAGGCGGTCGAAATATTATGGAAAACTTGACTGAGATGTCTCTTTTTTTATATTGGTGTCTCGAGTTGGGTTTTAGGCTTTGGGGTCTGGAGAAAAAAGGAGGGCAGATCAAGACGATTCTAGGGGAACCGGTCTAGTCTCGAACAGAGGTGTCTAGTTAGAGAAATTAAGGTTCATATATGTTTCGATCATCTAGGGATTAATGGCGGTCAGAGGCGAGACGGGGTATGGGAGTTTTGGCGATGGGTCGGCCGGAGCTGGTCGTCATGGTGATGGGATCGGCGTGGGTCCAAGCGACGTGAGGAGGCACGGTAGAGGGAAGAGGAAGTCGTGGTTGCTAGTTTGAACGCAAGGGTGGTAATCACGATTTTTATAGAGTGAATATCGGCTAAACTAGGGATCAAAGGTTAATTATAAATATTTAATATTATTAATTATGTTTAAATATAATTATCTACTGTAATCACTATAACTTTTCCGTACGTGAGCAGAATTTGTCGAAACAAGGTTCGTTGGAATCCTTTTGACGCATACTACGTAGTTGAACTGGTTTGGAAGGATTTGCATGAAACAACCCATCTTTTTGCTCGATTTTCGCCGGCAATTAAACCGACTCAAAACGTTCATAAAGACGAATTGTTATGGGCACATACATATTGAACAGAATAACATAACTTTTTCATTGCAAAATACAATGTTACATCAGAGTTACATAGAATATCAGAGTCATACATATGCAGTGGAAGTAAAGGAAATATACTCTCAGCGGAAGAAACCGTATGATATGCAAAAGCTCCAAACTCTAGCGTGGACTCCAACTTTAAAAGCGCTCTGAATCCTGCTCCAACGATCTGTAACTGCAAAACTAAACTACTAGCTGCCCGTGTGGAAATTAAAGGGCACCCAGAGTTTAGAAAGGAATAATAAACTCCAGGTCAGTCGTGGGACTGGTGTGAGAACTCAAAAATAGTTATTTTTAGGTTTTATTTTAAAGTTGGGAAATTCACCGAACCACGCCGCTAACGCGGAACGGGTTTACTCCATGTGAATACCCGTGCATATGAATTCGCAATGACTTTGGGAAAAATGAAGCTATCATAAGCTTGTCCCATATCACACAATGCAAGCGCACACCAGATGGGCGAGTTTACCTTATGATGACCAAACATGCTTTCATACGTGAAAATCCTCTTTTAATATTATCATATAGTGTGGAAAACAATTTCGCAAATAAATGTATTAATCCTTGACGGCATAATACCCATAATATTATGTTGGGTATTATGCCGCCATATATACATACAATCAAAATCGTATGGCTCGTATTGGAGATTGGATTTCCAACTTGATGATTCCTGGCATGAAAGATCAATCAGGGGTACAAAACGAAGTGCCTCAACGGCTTTTTCGTCCATTCGCAGACACCAACTACACATCGTCAGAGCAGATCAACGGTTTTCGATCAGACACGACCCCCCGAACATACCCAACTTCCCCAGGTTCATAAGTGGTTTCCCACTGCTGCACAACTTCATCATCAATTCATATATAAGTATAAAACCTAACCGCCAGTTTTATCAATAATCCGGGGTGTGAGGTTTGTTGTTGTCACGTCATACACAAAGCGATGCTTCGATAAGCCATTCTTTGATCATCACTAGCTCGTTTCATAACTCGGGTATGCCACATTGACAATTCACGACATATCACTGATTTAAATCAATGCATACCCTCTAAGTTCATATGACTTAGAGATGAGGATAATATATTGCCACAAATCCGATATACATTAACGGAAATCAGTGCTATGTGGTCAATTTCAACATCAGACACACCATCCATACAAATCCGTTCTGGGTCTGAACGGAACAACAACCCGAAAATACATAAATATGTTCAAGTCTCATATAACTCATACCTCGTATCGGTGGCCTACCTAACCGAGACATCAATCAACAATCAATCTCAATAAATTCAAATATTCCTGGTCTTCATTCGTCGTTTACCGAGTCTTGAATTGCTTCATAACGTCGTATTATTACTTGGAATGGTTTTCGAACATATACTTGATCCCGGTCTTTCCAAGTAACAAGCGCGTTTAAAGCAGTAGCTATGGTTTACACAGGCATTTCAATTCAAATCTCCTTCCAATAGTTATCAATTCATTTACGACTCAAGATTGAATTTCATACATCTCGTTATCATCTTATCTCTTCTTTGAAATCAAAGATTATACCTTCTTACCTTCAATTCCCTCGAATCAAAGATTTGATTAACTCCCCAATTACGATATGAATTTCTACCATTCAATCTCACCGGGTTTCAAGAATGATATTATTGAAGATACTTTTCACGACAAAAACCCAAATCAATCGATATTGAATCATAAATTACACAGAAATTTTTATTCGCTTATAATCGATATAAATTCTCCTAATCAACGAATATTATAAGCGGAATAGCGATATAATAATATCTTCCAAATTCCCCAGATAGTATTCATTTACACCATGAAATTTTATATCCAATATCGAAGATTATTTCTATCTAACTTATTTCAATCAGGTGGAGAAACCCATATCTTAGTTAAAAGATTTATTCAACTCTTTGGTATTTGATCTGGATAGAAATAACATCAACTTATCTTCAATATTAATCTCCGTATCCAACTCATAGTATAAGTGGAATAACGGTGAACTACCTTTTAAATTCCTCAAATAGTAAGAGTCATCATCTACTGAATTAATATTAAACATTGAAGATTTATTTCCCACCATATCCAATTATTCAAAATTGGAAAACTTATTTTACTATTTAAATAAATCAATTTAAATCACATATACAATATTTCGAATACTTCTAAACCTTTGAAAACATCCTACAAATTATTTAAAAATGATTTCTCATAGTTCGGAAAATTGTTTACAGGTTAAAAAATTCAAAATAGATTGCTGTAAATGAAAGCGTTACAAGAACGTTTCAAAAGCGTTACAAAACTATGTCCTTACAACGATCTTTTCCAAAACGGTTTTAAACATAGCTTGAAAACTATAACCCGAAATAAAAATCTGCTTTAACTCATTTGAAAGCTCTCGTAAATAGGAATCAAACGTTTTTCTTTTCGTGGAAAACCGATTTAAATGGGAAAAGTTATAAGCATTTACATATTGCCATAATGCGACAAGCTCTAATTTTGACCAAAATAATCATTATTCTTAAATACTACAAATTACCTTAAAAATCATTATAAACTTATATAAATCATTTAAATTGACTTTTCAAATTATTTGGATTTAAAACACAACTTTTTTTTCCTAATTAAATCACCATTCAAATAATTTCAAATTAGATTTTTATTTAACCATCCCATCCGTCGGATCAGTTAGGGATAGCCAAGGAGAGCAGGAAACTATAATTTCCAAACTCAAGCCTAGACACTATCCTCTCTGTCATCCTAGAATGTTCTGGTATTTATTTATTTAAAGAAATTTTATTAATATCTATAAATTCATACATAATAATTTTTAGTTTCAATAATAATATTGTTTCCAATTTCGAAGGAGATTTGCCGATCACCAATGTAATACTATAATTATAGTGTCACGGTGTGAGCAAAACAACATTTACAACCATTATACACGTCCATAGCAATCATCATCAACATAAATAAATCAACAATAACTGTGCACTAACAATTAACAGTGTGTGTGTTTTAATCTACGCCTCCATCATCCATCATCCATCATAACAGCAACCATCATTAACCACTGACAACTCATCACTATAGTTAAACTAGTTTAGCTACTAATTAAATATACAAATTGTGGTTAAAGAGTTCTCACCAACTAGCTCCAACATCTTCATTACCAGAGCGAACGGACCAACGAATACTGCCACCGATAATTTGTACTGGTTTCAGTTCACTTCCATTAGCAGTTGGGGATTTTCTGCTAATTATATATGTATTGAAAATTCTATTAATAACGATCTTCGTTATATTAATATACAACAACTTTTTTATTTTATTTTTATAAATTTTTACTTAATTAAGATTATCAAAACTATATACCACTACGTTCTAATTTCTGATATGATTCTAACGCCTCTGACGGCGAGTAAATCCGATTTAAAACGAACGTTCAATGAGTGTTTAAAGTTTACACTAATATAACTTGAATTAGAGTAAATCATACCAATAAAATCAAGTTGGCCCAAAGCCTATTACTATTCATGTTCAAGACCCGGTCCACATGAGCTTCTCCTTCCTCTCCTCCTAATCCTTGCGCAAGAGCTCCTGTACCCATTTCAATGTGCACGCTCGTGCACGGAGCACGCACCATCTCTCCACCGAACCACACACAGACTTTACCAACAAGATTCTCTTCGCTTCCTCATCATACTGCACCGCACCTCCGCAAGTCCGATCCCTTGCATTGATTTCCGTTCCTCTCGCCGAACCCAAACGCGTGAACCACTACAGGTTGCGACATTTATTTTCTCCAATCTCCATCAAATTACACTGCTTCGAAGCTCTCTCTTCGCTCGTCACAACGCCATTCACCGATTCTTCTATCATCACCTCCATCATTGATGAACTCCAACCCTAATTCCGACGATCTCAAGTTGTCGACACAGAATCGAACCAAAATCACATGAAAAATACTGCATACACTGCTGATCTCAATGGCGCAGACTGCATCGACCAAATCTTCACGGATTGGGGGATTTGATTTTCTGAAGTTTTGAACCCATTTATTCGATTTTTCTTAAATCCGCAATTTCTCTCTCGTTTATCAACAAAATTTCAATCCGTCGATTTGTAAAAATTTAAAAACAACGATCCGAACATTATTCGCATGGATCATTCAAGCTAAAAGAGAACAGATTGAGAGAAGTGGATTTTATATGAATGGAAATGCATATTTCTTCATTACAGGAAATGAACAACAGATCACAGAAAGAAGAAAGAGTGCGGGAAGAAGTCTGTATACTGAAGTGTTGAAGTGTACATGAAAAATGGGTTTAGGCCTTCCTTATATAGAGATGTTCAAGGGTATTATAGGAATTTTGATAAGGGACACATGTATCGTTGCATGATACTAATGACATGCATTTAAACACCTAAGAGGGACACTTGGCTTTACCATGAAGTCCTTTGCATGCATGATGACACTTAAGGGGACACATGTCCTTATTATATCCAAACTTCATGCATGTATTACACATACATGCTACATGGCTCTACAACATGAATGACTTCATGCCTTATGACAACTAAGGTGGAAACCTAATCATCTAAGCCTTAATTAATTTATTCAAATTGGTTACACCTTCGTAACACTCATGAATGTAGCCATTCTTATAAATGCAACCATCTTATTACCAAATGTTTAAATATACTTACTAAAAAAATATTTATCTATAAAATTTATCAATACCCAACTTTATACTAACAAAAGGTTTAAATTAAATACTTAACAACCCTTATATAATTTTATAAACATCATTATAAATTATTTTTAAAAATCTTTCTTGTAAAATTTTAAAAATAACTTATCCTTTACAAAAAATTCATATTTTACAAATCAATATTATCAAAACAGAAAATATTGTTACTTAATAAAATCTTATAAATTAAATATAACTCTTTAAGATAAGTTTTCCTTATTCAAAAATCATATAAAATAAAACAAGATACTTATTCAAAAATAAAATTCATATTAAAACCCTATCAAAATCAATTTATATTCAGAAAATTCAAAATTATATAATTAAAATTCAAATCAAACTTAGTTAAAATTCTGGTATGTTACATTCACCCTCCCTTAGAAACTTTTCGTCCTCGAAAAGGAAGTCGAGTAAATTTAAACTCCTTATCCAATTTTGAATTCCCATTTCTCTCCTAACATATCGGGAATGTAATGATCAGAACCAAGGTCCGTATTATTCTCAGGGTACTCTATCTGATTCTCATTAAAGGTAGAGTCTAAGGAAACTTCTATGATCTCGTGATTACAGGGGTTGTCACGAGTCTTGTAAATAAAATCGAATTCTCCGAGTTAGACTCAGAGCTGCTATCCTACCACTAAGGAAAAACTGGGAAAAAATACGGTCTAATACTTAGAAGTCTAACACCCTAAGAAAATCTTAAAGTTTGGAAGTTATCATTCCAACTTACTCTTACGGAACCCATGATTTTCTCATCAATTATAAGACTAAGTGCTTAAATTAGAAATTTAAATCTAAATTCTCAAATATATTTTTCCCTAATCATTTCATTATAACATCTTGGCTAAACTTCAGTATTAGAAATTCTATTGCACTCAATACAATTTCAAGTTCAATTTAAGAGGTAATTCAAAATACTGGTTTCAAGTCCAAATTAATTCACTTGTCCATGGCTTTATCAGAGCAGGGCAAAAGGAAGAATTCAGAAACAAAGTTGGATAGTTAAAATTTCAAGCACGAAAATTCGGGGTGATATTCAAAAGATTACAATGGATCGAGCAAAACTCAGCGACAAGGGAAGGGATAGAATTGTATTTCCGAAACACTCATTCTATTTCAAATTTTATTCCAATCGTTTCCCATCTCATATTAACACATTTAATATTCATATTTTAGTTTTCATATTTACCTAATCGAATAACACTTTTTCTAAATCCACTTTAAATTCATAAATATACATTACTATTTTCATTCTTGTTTAGATATCAAATCTTGTTTAGAAAATTTCCCTTACTCAACTAGCTGGAAAATCTCTTAAAACAATCTTATTTAAATACTATCACGCTTCCTCTGCGCACTCTAATTATGTGTATACATTTTCAAGCTAGGGTTGTTTCAAATATTAATCTTAACATTTTCAGAACTTACTTCTTTAAATTTAATATTTCAGCATCCAAATTTTTCATACTTCGATGTTTATTACGATTTAAATTAACTTTTTACCTCATTCCTAACTTAAGTCAAAATCATTTCTTTAAACAAATTCTTAATTTAAGTCTAAATCATCTACAGATTTCTTAAGGGGTACTGATAGCTAAGACATTCTTGGATATTCTCCTTTACAATTCATGTTAAGGATTTATCCAAATCTATTGCTTACATTAACATATTAACATTCTTTGAGAAATATAATATCTTTCTGGTTACAACTTATTAGATCATATTCTGACATTTGTTATGACTTGTTTAACTTGAAGTATGGGTGCTGTTTTTGATATAATTTCTTAATATATTATCTTATTTTCCACATTTGCTTCCTAATCTTTAAGTGGATTTACCTCAAAATCCTTCTGGTTATTAAAATAGTTTGATTCGTATCTATAACATATTAAATTCTCTCTTAATAGTTTCAACCTATCGAAATAATTCAAGTATCCCTTGACGTCTTAACCGGAGTCATATAGTCATCCCACTTTCGAAACTCGAAAATGAGTACTGATGATGTTGCAATCATCATCAGATCATCCCCGAGCGACTTGAGTGTGACTTTATATCTTTCTAGTATATGTTGGGCTTCACATGTACGTTGATCAGACGTATATTCAAAACCCTTACAAACTCGATAGTCCAATCATGACGTCGAATAAAATACTCAAAGATTTCTTACTAAAGCTGTCATTAAAAATGTTTTTGTTCTTTAAAACACTTTATTTTCAGGGTACTCTCTCTCGATCATAATATTCCGGAATCTCATTCTAGGGCATTTCTAACCCTATCTTTAATGAGATAATGTAACTCTGAGGAATTCTATTCTTTTATCCAAATATGTATGTACCCCATAGCTTTGTATAACCAAAGCTCTGATACCACAAATGTAACGACCCATTTTTTTGCCCGATTTTCGCCGGTAATTAAACCGACTCAAACCGTTTATAAAGACAAATTGTTATGGGCACATACATATTGAACAGAATAACAGAACTTTTTCATTGCAAAATACAATGTTACATCAGAGTTACATAGAATATCAGAGTTATACATATACAGCGGAAGAAAAGGAAATATACTCTCAGCGGAAGAAACCGTATGATATAGCGAAAGCTCCAAACTCTAGTGTGGACTCCAACTCTAAAAGCGCTCTGAATCCTGCTCCAACGATCTATAACTGCAAAACTAAACTACTAGCTGCCCATGTGGAAATTAATGGGAACCCGGAGTTTAGAAAGAAACAATAAAATCCAGGTCAGTCGTAGGACTGGTGTGAGAACTCAAAAACAGTTATTTTAGGTTTTATTTTAAAGTTGGGAAATTCACTGGACCACGCCGCTAACGCGGAACGGGTTTACTCCATGTGAATACCCGTGCATATGAATTTGCAATGACTTTGGGGAAAATGAAGCTATCATAAGCTCGTCCCATATCACACAATGCAAGCGCACACCAGATGGGCGAGTTTACCTTATGATAACCAAACATGCTTTCATACATGAAAATCCTCTTCTAATATTATCATATAGTGTGGAAAACAATTTCGCAAGCATTAATCCTAGAAAGCATAATACCCATAATATTATGTCGCCATATATATATATACAATCAAAATCGTATGGCTCGTATTGGAGATTGGACTTCCAACTTGATGATTCCTAGCACGAAAGATCAATCAGGGATACAAAACGAAGAGCCTCAACGGCTTTTTCGTCCATTCGCGGATACCAACTACACATCGTCAGGGCAGATCAACGGTTTTCAATCATACATGACCCCCTGAACATACCCAACTTCCCCAGGCTCATAAGTGGTTTCCCATCATCAATTCATATATAAGTATAAAACCTAATCGCCAGTTTCTCATCAATCTGGGGTGTGAGGTTTGTTGTTGTCACGTCATACACAAAGCGATGCTTTGATAAGTCATTCTTTGATCATCACTAGCTCGTTTCATAACTCGGGTATGCTACATTGACAATTCATGACATATCACTGATTTAAATCAATGCATACCCTCTAAGTTCATATGACTTAGAGATGAGGATAATATATTGCCACCAATCCGATATACATTAACGAAAATCAGTGCTATGTGGTCAATTTCAACGTCAGACACACCATCCATACAAATCCGTTCTGGGTCTGAACGGAACAACAACCCGAAAATACTTAAATATGTTCAGGTCTCATGTAACTCATACCTCGTATCGGTGGCCTACCTAACCGAGACATCAATCAACAATCAATCTAAACAAATTCAAATATTCCCGGTCTTCATTCGTCATTTACCGAGTCTTGAATTGCTTCACAACGTCGTATTATAACTTGGAATGGTTTTCGAACATATACTCGATCCCGGTCTTTCCAAGTAACAAGCGCGTTTAAAGCAATAGCTGTGGTTTACAAAGGCGTTTCAATTCAAATCTCCTTCCAATAGTTATCAATTCATTTACGACTCAAGATTGAATTTCATACATCTCGTTATCATCTTATCTGTTCTTTGAAATCAAAGATTATACCTTCTTACCTTTGATTCCCTCGAATCAAAGATTTGATTAAATCCCCAATTACGATATGAATTTCCACCATTCAATCTCACCGGGTTTCAAGAATGATATTATTGAAGATACGATTCACGACAAAAACCCAAATCAATCGATATTGAATCATGAATTACACAGAAATTTTTATCCACTTATATTCGATATAAATTCTCCTAATCAACGAGTATTATAAGCGGAATAGCGATATAATAATATCTTCCAAATTCCCCCGATAGTATTCATTTACACCATGAATTTTATATCCAATATCGAATATTATTTCTATCTAACTTATTTCAATACCATATCTTAATTAAAAGATTTATTCAACTCTTTGATATTTGATCTGGATAGAAATAACATCAACTTATCTTCAATATTAATCTCCGTATCCAACTCATATTATAAGTGGAATAATGGTGAACTATCTTTTAAATTCCTCAAATAGTAAGAGTCATCATCTACTGAATTAATATTAAACATTGAAGATTTATTTCCCACCATATCCAATTATTCTAAATTGGAAAACTTATTTTACTATTTAAATAAATCAATTTAAATCACATATACAATATTTCGAATACTTCAAAACCTTTGAAAACATCCTACAAATCATTTAAAAATGATTTCTCATAGTTCGGAAAATTGTTTACGGGTTAAAAAATTCAAAATAGATTGCTTTAAATGAAAGCGTTACAAGAACGTTTCAAAAGCGTTACAAAACTATGTCCTTACAACGATCTTTTCCAAAACGGTTTTAAACATAGCTTGAAAACTATATCCGGAGATTAAAATCTACTTTCACTCATATGAAAGCTCTCATGAATAGGAATCAAACGATTTTCGTTTCGTGGAAATCCAATTTAAATTGGAAAAGTTATAAGTATTTATATATTGCCATAATGCGACAAGCTCTAATTTTGACCAAAATAATCATTATTCTTAAATACTTCAAATTACCTTAAAAATCATTACAAACTCATATAAATCAATTAAATTGACTTTTCAAATTATTTGGATTTAAAACACAACTTTTTTTTTCTAATTAAATCTCCATTCAAATAATTTCAAATTAGATTTTTATTTAACCATCTCATCCGTCGGATCAGTTCGAGATAGCCAGGGAGAGCAGGAAACTCTAATTTCCAAACCCAAGCCTAGACACTATCCTCTCTGTCATCCTATAATGTTCCGGTATTTATTTGTTTAAAGAAACTTTATTAATATCTATAAATTCATACATAATAACTTTTAGTTTCAATAATAATATTGTTTCCAATTTCGAAGGAGATTTGCCGATCACCAATGTAATACTATAATTATAGTGTCACGGTGTGAGCAAAACAACATTTACAACCATTGTACACGTCCATAGCAATCATCATCAACATAAAAAAATCAACAATAACTGTGCACTAACAATTAACAGTGTGTGTGTGTTTTCGCTTCCATCATCCATCATAACAGCAACCATCATTAACCACTGACAATTCATCACTATAGTTAAACTAGTTTAGCTACTAATTAAATATATAAATTGTGGTTAAAGAGTTATCACCAACTAGCTCCAACATCTTCATTACCATAGCGAACGGACCAACGAATATTGCCACCGCTTATTTGTACTGGTTTCAGTTCACTTCCATTAGTAACTGGGAATTTTCTGCTAATTATATATGTATTGAAAATTCTATTAATAACGATCTTCGTTATATTAATATACAATGACTTTTTATTTTATTTTTATAAATTTTTACTTAATTAAGATTATCAAAACTATATACCACTTCGTTCTAATTTCTGATATGATTCTAACGCCTCTGGCGGCGAGTAAATCCGATTTTAAACGAACGTTCTATGAGTGTTTAAAGTTTACACTAATATAACTTGAATTAGAGTAAATCATACCAATAAAATCAAGTTGGCCCAAAGCCCATTACTATTCACGTTCAAGACCCGGTCCACATGAGCTTCTCCTTCCTCTCCTCCTAATCCTTGCGCAAGAGCTCCTGTACCCATTTCAGTGTGCACGCTCGTGCACGGAGCACGCACCATCTCTCCACCGAACCAAGCACAGACTTTACCAATAAGATTCTCTTCGCTTCCTCATCACATTGCATTGCACCTCCGTAAGTCTGATCCCTTGCATTGACTTCCGTTCCTTTCGCTGAACCCAAACGCGTGAACCACTACAGGTTGTGACATTTATTTTCTCCAATCTCCATCAAATTACACTGCTTCGAAGCTCTCTCTTCGCTCGTCACAACGCCATTCACCGATTCTTCTATCATCACATCCACAATTGATGAACTCCAACCCTAATTCCGACGATCTCAAGTTGTCGACACAGAATCGAACCAAAATCACATGAAAAATACTGCATACACTGCTGATCTCAATGGCGCAGACCGCATCGACCAATTCTTCACGGATTGGGGGATTTGATTTTCTGAAGTTTTGAACCCATTTATTCGGTTTTTCTGTAAATCTGCAATTTCTCTCTCGTTTATCAACAAAATTTCAATCCGTCGATTTGTAAAAATTTAAAAACAACGATCCGAACATTATTCGCATGGATCATTCAAGCTAAAAGAGAACAAATTGAGAGAAGTGGATTTTTATATGAATGGAAATGCATATTTCTTCATTATAAGAAATGAACAACAGATCACAGAAATAAGAAAGAGTGCGAGAAGAAGTCTGTATAATGAAGTGTTGAAGTGTACATGAAAAATGGGGCTTAGGCCTTCCTTATATAGAGATGTTCGAGGGTATTATAGGAATTTTGATAAGGGACACATGTATCGTTGCATGATACTAATGACATGCATTTAAACACCTAAGAGGGACGCTTGGCTTTACCATGAAGTCCTTTGCATGCATGATGACACTTAAGGGGACACATGTCCTTATTATTTCCAAACTTCATGCATGTATTACACATACATGCTACATGGCTCTACAACATGAATGACTTCATGCCTTATGACAACTAAGGTGGACACCTAATCATCTAAGCCTTAATTAATTTATTTAAATTGGTTACACCTTTGTAACACTCATGAATGTAGCCAATCTTATAAATGCAACCATCTTATTACCAAATGTTTAAATATACTTACTAAAAAAAATTATCTATAAAATTTATCAAATATAACATATGTAATTTACCCAACTTTATACTAACAAAAGGTTTAAAATACATACTTAACAATCCTTATATAATTTTATAAACATCATTATAAATTTTCTTTAAAAATCTTTCTTGTAAAATTTTAAAAATAACTTATCCTTTACAAAATTCATATTTTACAAATCAGTATTATCAAAACAGAAAATATTGTTACTTACATAAAATCTTATAAATTAAATATAACTCTTTAAAATAAGTTTTTCTTATACAAAAATCATATAAAAAAACAAGATACTTATTCCAAAATAAAATTCATATTCAAACCCTATCAAAATCAATTTATATTCAGAAAATTCAAAATTATATAATAAAAATTCAAATCAAACTTAGTTAAAATTCTGGGATGTTACATTGCAGCTAGCTGGATATTTATATAATTTCAAATGCTCATTTGAAATTATATAAAACAACATTTTATCGTCAATCAGAAACAAAATTGTTAGTTAACTCTCACGCCTTCTGGAATTCTATGATATGATTAAATTCATATAATCATCATTAATATAAATTGGATTTCTGAATGCCTTGGATGCTTATTGTTTATTGACGGTTGACGATATTATATTTCCATTGTCTTAAACACATTGGATTAAAATTTCTATTTCATATGCTATTATAAAATGATATTATGAACTGTGATGCAAGGAAGAACAGGTTGGAGGGATCCAAGTGGGTTCCTTAAATATTTGTATGTTACTGGTTTTTCATATTATTCATATATATTTATTATTTATCCCAAGCAACGTTAAATCCAATTTGGATGTTGATTGTTGAATTTAAAATTCAATAATTGTTGTGTTTTAATCAATTGACAGTATTGATTAAGTAACTGGCAACAGATGGCCTAAAATCCATCTTTTTAAGATGTTTATTCGTCGTCAGGCGAATTGACATAATTAAAGTTATAAAAATTATTTTATAAACCGAAGCAAGATTTTCAATGATATTTTTATAAGTTATAAATAGAAGTTTTAATATAAATAAACTGATATTTATGAGTTGTCTTTATAAAAGTGTTATAAAATGTTTTATCTAGCAATTTCATACGTTTTAATGAGTTTCATAAGCAATAAGTCAAAATTTAACCAAAGTGATAATAATTTGAGATAATTTTTTAAGAAATAAAACTTAGTTATATTATTAAATTAATTATATTATGAATTAACTGAAGTAAAGATTAGTAAAAATCAGTTAGCAAGTTAACTAATGTTCTCAAGTTAACTAAGTCAACTATTTAGTTTAAAATTAGTTTTAGATTAATTCGATTCAATTAATCTAATAAAAAGGGATTTGAATAATAGTCTTTAAACTTAATTAGATTACTTAAAGTTAATTAATCTTTTAAATAACAGTGTGTAAAGGGGATTATCAAGTTATTTATTATTAATAAAGTTAATTATTATTTTAATAACTATTTAAAGGGATAAACCATTCTATTTTAGTCTATGTAGTTAAATCCCCCGCAATAACTCCGCTATAGGTCATAGCGCTCTTCAACTGCTACGCTATTTCAATTTAGTGTTGATGAACAATAGTTCCTCTTTTAGCCCTGCTATTTCCCGCTAAATCCGCTAAATCAAGGTTTTTTAGCATACGCTTTAGCATATTAATATATAAAGCTTGATTTGACTACTCCTATTTTTAAAAAATTCAGTAAATTTTGCTTAAAGGGCTAAATTTAAGGCATAAGTGTCTAATATATGGTAACAATCAGTTAAACTTGTCAAGTTTAGCACGCTTAATTATGATATTTCTTGACTTTGTTATATAAGATCAATTAACACTAGTTCCTTGTACACATATATTGTGAGAAAGATGATCAATTAAATTTCAAATATTTGGTTTTACATTTGATGAACATTTTTTCACCTCGTTATATCCCCACAATTTCCCTGCTTTACCCCCGCTAAACCTTTTTTCTCCTCGCTGCAATAGAACCGCTAAGCGCTTTAATTGCATAGAATTTAGTTAATAATGAAGTAAACTACTTAACTTCAGTTAAATGATGAAGTTAATTATTATTTTAATTAATAATGATTAAAGTGCTTATTTTTTTGAATGGGTATTCATTTAAGAAAGTAATCGAGTTTGTAATGGGATTTAAATTGGACCTTGTAAGGGGATCAAAAAAAGAATTTGGAGATAAATCCAAATTGTATAAACAAAATTTATAAAAGAGGTAAACTAAGGTGATGGTTTTTAATCAAATGATTACTTAAGAATTTAATTAAGTAAACGTTTTGTAATCGAAAGAAGAATTTCAAAAGAAACGCAAAGGAAAGATGTTAATGGGTTTGGTAAAGGATTTGATAATTTGGTATTGGTAATAAATTCAAATTGTAAATGAATTGTATAAAGAAACTTAGAGCCAAGGATTTTTGTTGTAGTAAGACTTTACTAATCAATGAATTAAGTAATAGTAGTTATACACTTATACTTGAGAAGAGATTTCCAAAAATTGAAAGTGGTTTATAAAACCATATTAAAATGAAATAGTAAAATAACTAGTATGATATTTTAATTGACATCAGTTTTGATTACAAAACTTTTTCTATCTTAAGATAAGAATGTTGTCGATCAAAGGTCTGAGAGGCAAATAAAATACCCCAACTTGAACGACTTCACTATTATCAAGGGATGGTATTAGTTTGTAATGGTAGTAATGCGGTAAATAATTTATTATTTCCATAAGAAATAATATTGCAACTTTATTTGTAGGATTTTAGAAATATAAATGAAATTGTTGGGTTTTATAATAACAATGTATCACTTAACATTGTTTGACCCAGATATGAAATTTAACTACTTACACCGTTTGGTTGAATAAATAGCCCTAGTTTCTAAGTAATGAAAATAGTTTTGTTTTGGGATACACTTATTCAAAAAATAAGTAAACGATTATGGTTTTCGAGGAAAAAGAAAATAAAAGAGGTTTTTAATGGAAATATAGAGATAATTTCCTAAGTAACGGAAATAAAAAGAGTTTTGTAAATTATGGGGATATCTCCAAAGTAAAGAAAATATAAATGGGTTTACGAAAATATAACGATATTTTCAAAGTAAAGAAATATAAAAGAAGGAGCTTTTGTAGATACGCCTATTATTAAGAAATAAATATTGGTTATTGTTTTCAAGTAATGAAAACAGGAGAAATATGAGATAAGCATATAAATCGACTTTTAAGAATCGATGAAATAGTTTTAATGAATGATTTTAATTAAAACGGTCTGAGCTGCTGACGTACTGATCGTACTGTGCTTGATTTGATTGTTAAAAACTCGACTATTAATGATTATTCCCTTTTGGACTTTTTAATGTGTTAGTTTCGAAGAGACCAGGAAGGGAATTGGACCCAAAACCACTTTGAACCAACTTTGCGTTCGAAACTAACTTGCAAGGGATGCTTATGTGATATAAAAATGGAGAAATTGAAGGTTGTGGATCTTTATGAGCGGAAGAACTGCCTGTTGAATTTCTCTTGTTAGCAACCAAAGATATTTTGGAGGTGATTCTGTCGTGACTGAAATCTTCGGATTGCAAGGACTACTCACTACTGATCCTTGGGATTATTCCTATATGGATGCGGTAGGAGAGTGGTTTCGGTTCATTCTGTTCCTGGATGACTTATATGGAAGAATGACTGACAGGGTGTTTCCTGAAAATCGCATATGTTGGTTTCTTCGAATATACTAAGCTTGGTGGTGAAGAAGGAAACTTATTTTACCTTAACACTGGGAGTATATTTATGCAAATCAATTAATGATTTGATGGATATGACAATGTGGCATTCAAAGTTGGTGTGATGTTCTAAAAGATAATTATGACCTCAAGCCTCATCAACCGGAAAATGACAGAAATTGGGCATGCAATAAGGCTATGTGAGTCATTCCAATTTGGGTGTATTATCACCATCTAGAGAAAATTCATTTGTTCCTTCTTCTGTCGCTTTTGTATGCTTACGGAAACAGTTAATGATCCCAACTGTGGGTGGTAATATATTCAGTACACTTAAGTTGAATGGGTGACCAGTCATGTGTGGTCGAGTTGCAAGATGTTCTTATTGAACCTCAGTGTTTCCTCTCTAGAGAACACTGATCATGAGGTGGTCCCATACTTAGTCATGTTGGAAATCCAAACTTCAATATGAGCCGTACGTTTTTAGGTGTAAACCAACTATGTTGAAAAGTGAGATGCAAGTTCCCGGCTATAATCCTATTTTATTTGTGGATCGATAGACATTATTATAATAACATTGGATTTTGATATAAAAAGCGAATTGGTTATCATAAGGTAAAAACACGTGTCATGTTTATGTGTGGTTTTATCATACGACAGTTCTATTCTTTCAAAGAATTTCTAAAGATAAGCAAGTTTTTTATGATGAATTATCACTAAAAGTATTCTAGACCAATCCGGGTTGATTTTTCTTTGCTTCAAAATGTGCTCGGGTCAGAGCGAGTATATTTTTCAAGGTTAGGTTTTAATTGGACTTCAGTAGATAAGCTAGAGTCGAGACGTATTCTCGTACTTTATGGTATTAAATTATTTCCGATGTGCGTGTTGTATTGATCTAGTGTGAACTCTGATATTGTAATCATATATATATATATATATATAATTTTCTCTTGAGTAAAGAGTTTTGATATATTATTTGTAACAACCCGTAATTTTAAAGAACACTATAACAGTAAACTAAGGGATACTTAATTAAATATTGGGAATTAAATAAAACGGAATGTACCATTGCATAAGAGAATTATATATATACAAAACAATTCAAAATCAGAAACGCGGGGGAGAGCGGGAGTTCGACCCGTTAGGGGTCGACCCTACCCTAAGGGTGTTAACCCATGGGTCGACACCAACACAAGGGTGTTGACACCCATAGTGACCCCATGTCGACCCCTCCGAGATCTGGGCAGATTACAATTTCTGAACGTGGACTCATTTCTTGACTAAATTCGTTGACCCTAAGCTATAAAAAGGACCTTAATCCCATTGTTTTATTCATCTAAATCAATGGCGACAACGAGTTGTTGCCCCAACTCAGAGTAAAATAGCTTATTCTTCTTCGACAAAAAGTTATACGAATTATGAGAATTGTGCTACGCCATCTACGATTAATTCTCTATTCTTTAGATCCCATCACGGCGAGTTTATGTTATTTTTAGATATAAACATTTAAAAGTTATCTTGACATGTTTATGAATTGGATCTAAGCCCATGCCTATTAATAATTTGAATCATGTCAGATCTACCATTACTTGTACACTAGATCTATAATTCTCATATGCCCAATTTTCTCATTTTATGCCTATCTTGATAAATTTTATCATCATATGCATGTTTAATAATTATGTCTATTCTTGTTCTCTTCCCTTTCTCCTTCCCTTTTTATTTTTATAGCCAGGCTACCTTTGAGCCTAGGCATACTGCTGAAATATGCAAACTCATGAAATTGGGAACGATGGGAAACGTAAACGTTGGGGGATAACTTGTATTGGGAATATTGGGGTATAAAGTGTATTGTAACTTGTACTGGGAATATTAGGGCATAGAGTGTATTGTAACTTGCATTGGGAATTTTGGGCATAACTTGTATTGGGAATTTTGGGCATAAATTGTATTGGTATTTTAGGGCATAACTTGTAACGAACATGAACAATTGGCTAAGAACGAATATGCCTAAAAACTACAATAATTAGAAACTGTAAGCGCACTTAGACACGAGGTTAGATTACGCTTGTGGTAGAGTCTGCCCGAAACCGCCCGGCAAATCCAGTGACCACAAGTGGTTAATCTAAATGTACAAAGTAACGATGCTAGGACACGAGGTTAAGTCCGACTTGTGGTAGAAGTCTGCCCGGAACCGCCTGGCATAACCAACATCCACAAGTAGTAGACTTAATGTGAGAGGTCTAGTCCATTAACAACCATAAATGGATAACTTATTAATCTATAACGTTTAACCTGTTTAAATCTATGAGGGGGGTTACCTGAACCTGTTAAATTGGTTAAGGGTTAAGTAAACTTGTTTGAACCAAGGGGGTTAAGTTAATCTTGTTAAATCTGTGGGGGTGAGTTATATATATATATATGTGTGTGTGTGTGTGTGTGTGTACTCGACAAACTTAACCTGTTTTACATGTGGGGGTTATGCAACCTTGTTAAACTATTAGGCATAACCTGTTAAAATCCTATTAGTGGGGATGCAAGCCTAGGAGGGAAGCTTGTATCATCTGTTGTGTGGGATCTGTTTTAGTCAGTAACCTGACTAGGTATCAAACGAGTACTCATAACTTGGTCAGGGTCGAGGAACGCTTACTGAGCTGATTATAAGAGGTCACTTGGGTGAAAGGTGTTGACAACGCGTTCCATCGGGGTCATGTGCGTGCATGGATCCGCTTGCATGGGAAAATAAGACGATGTGACATCAGTAGATATAGTTGTGCATCTTGGAAATAACGGGGTTGCCACTTTAGGAAGTGATACATCCTACTGTGGGGCCAGCACGGGTATCTACGGAGTAGAGAGCTGATCGATTGGGGTATTAATTTGGATACATCTAGTCTTGCTTGTTGGGGAGCCTGTTATTCTTGTTGGGTGTAATGCCTGTTATTCCTGTGGGGCTACCTATTATTCTTGTTAAGGTAAAACCTGTTACTAGAAGTACACCTAAGTTACCATCTAGTTCTAGTGGGGATCATCTTATTCTCGTTATATTAGTACTGGTGCAGAGAAAAATACTTGGGAAGCGCAATATATTTTGTCCTATCTATCCTGCTTATCCTGTCATATCTGCCTTGTATATAGTTAATTCTTTCATTCAGTTTATATGCCTGTCATGATGCTTTTACTTATTTATATGCTAAAAGTAACTTGATTCGCTAGACTTTATGTCTAACCCATTTTGTTTCCTTTTCTCTCTCTTCTGTTCCCCCTAAGTTCTCAAGGTAGGTATACTCAAGTTTGATCAGGATTCTTCTTTCATTCTGTTTGGAGCTGCTTAGATGTACTCCTTGATTTCCTATCTTCTCTACTATGGCTATATTTTGGGGATTATGCTCTTTTTATGTATTATTGTACTCTGATGATAATTTTTATACAAGACGGAAGTTTTATGTTGGTGTAATGGGTTTCACTATTTCAGACTTATTATGTAATTAGATTTGGACCACGAAGTTTTTCTATTTAATAAAGTTTTAATTCCGCTGTTATTTTATATCTGTCTTGTAATGTTTCTGTTTCTGTTTACCTATAACGCTTCACGAAACTTAATGAATTCTGATAAAGAGTGACATTAACGGACGTGGGTTGTCACATTTGGTATCAGAGCTGAAGGTTACCAGATCGGAGAAAAGATTTTGAAAATTGTTTTCAAAAAGGTTTTAAAAGAAAGCATTTTCAAAAGAAAAGTTTGTTTTGAAAACATATTCCCCAAAACCATATGAAATATCTTTCGATTCTCTGTTTAAATCCCTTTCTTTTCAGCATGTCCGGGGAACCTAATATTCCTGAGGGCATTCAGATACCTGCTTGGTTTCGTAGGTATCTGGAGGCTACGACACCTGCTGAGGGCCAACCAGATGCCCCTCCCCCAGCTGTAGCCGCTGTTCCTCCTCCTCCTCCGCATGCTGATAATTTCTCTAAGATATTCAAAGATTTATGTGCTATGGGCGGGAATCCATTCCGAGGAACTGAGTCTTCCGTAGAGGCAAGGAATTGGCTTAAAGAGACAAAGGATTTGTTTGGAATTTTTGAAGTTGACGACCGTAGGAAGATTCAATTGGTCGTTTGGCAGCTGAAAGGTGAGGCCTCGTTTTGGTGGGAAGTGACGCATGCGGGACGTCCTGTTGAGACTTGGGATGATTTCCGATGGAGATTCGAGATGAAGTTTCTTTCTCAAGACGAGCAAAGTATGCATATGGAAAGGTTTTTGGCACTTAAGCAAGAAGGAACGTCCATGAGAGAGTATGTTAATAAGTTTAATCAATTGGCGAGGTTTGGTTTGGACCTAGTAAACCCCCCGCATAAGAAAGCTTTGAGGTTTGCTAGAGGATTGAATGAACCCCTTCATGGGTTGGCTATGTCTCATATTCCGATGGGGGCAACTTTTGAGAAACTCGTTGATATGGCATTAATGCACGAAGAAGATAGGGGTGGAAAGAAAGGGGCTAAGGTTGATGAAGCACAAAACAAGAAAGTGTGGCCCAAGAAAGAACAATAGCAAAAGAAGGGCAGAAACAACGACAAAGCTTGAGATAAGAGGAAATGTCATAATTGCGGGCGCGAGGGTCATTTAGTCAAAGACTGCAAAAGAAAGAAGAACGCTTGTTTCCATTATGGAGAGGTCGGGCACTATTCTAGGGAGTGCCTGAAGAAGCAAGGACAAGGCCAAGGGGCAGGATCTTCTGGAGGGCAGGTGCATGCTCTCCTGGCCTGTGTACCGGATAGAGGTCGGAAAGTTTCTGTTGAAGGTTTGATTTCTCTTTTCAATCATCCTGTTAGAACTCTTTTGATTCTGGCGCTTCACACTCTTTTATATCTGATTCTGTGGTTGAGTCTCTGCATCTTAGTACTAGTATGGTTGTAGATCCCGTTGTTGTCTCAAACCCCATTAAGGGTATGACTCATTTGTCTATGATTTGTCGGGGTTTGAGAATATCTGTGTTAGGCGTCGAGTTTGAATGTGACGGATATGTGCTTGGTTTCATGGGCTATGGTTTGATTCTAGAGATGGATTGGCTAGCCAAGTGTGGTGCCATTCTGGATTGTAATAGGAGGGTCGTTAGACTTTTGACTTGCCATGGGAGGACCCTCGAGATTTGTTGTGACCCTAAAGGGTCTATCATTCTCAGTTTTCTAGAATCGCTTGATGCATCTATCGATGATCCACGATCTGTACCAGTTATCTGTGAGCATCCTGATGTTTTCGAGGAGGTTCGGGGCTTACCTCCGAGGCGCGAGATTGATTTCTGTATACACTTGGTGGACAATGCAAAGCCAGTTTCATTGCTTGTGCGCCATATGGCTCCAAGATAAAGTAGGGAGATCGGCAAGCAAGTAGGGGAGCTACTTGAGAAAGGGTTTATTAGGCGAAGCATATTTGAATGGGGTGCTCCAGTAGTATTTTCCACTAAGGCGGATGATTCACTTCGCTTATGTGTGGATTATAGAGAGTTGAATAAGCTCACTAAGAAAAATAGGCACCCACTTCCGAGGATAGATGATCTGTTTGGCCAGCTTGTTGGTGCATCTTTTTTCTCTCAATTAGACTTGGCCACGAGATTTCATTAGCTGAGGGTGGCTGAGAACAGTATAGACAAGACCGCTTTTAGAACTCCAGACGGTTTCTTCGAGTGGCTCGTCATGCCTTTTGGGTTGACGAATGCACCCGATTATTTTGTTGATTTGATGAGTATGGTGTTTCGGGAGTTCTTAAATAATTCCATTGTGGTCTTTGTTGATGACATCTTGATTTTCTCGAAGTGCGAGGAAGAGCATGCTCTACATTTAAGGGAGGTTTTGAAAACTCTCCGTGTGCACCAGCTGAAAGCGAAATTCTCCAAATGTCATTTTTGGAGAAAGGAAGTGAGATTTCTAGGGCATGTGGTCTCTAAAGATGGGATATCAGTAGATCTCGCGAAGGTAGTTGCAGTTCAAGATTGGTAGGTTCCAAAGAATGCAACAGAGATGAGGAGCTTTATTGGCTTAGCGGGCTATTATAGGAAGTTCATTAAGGACTTCGCAAAGATATCGGCCCCACTCACCAGACTGACGAAGAAGAATCTGACATTTTCTTAGGACATAGACTGTGAGGATGCTTTACAATGATTGAAGAGGTCTCTGACAACAACCCCATTCTTGACTTTTCCTGATGGGAACAAGGTGTTCACAATATACATTGATGCATGCGGTACAGGGCTTGGTGGTGTTCTGATGCAAGAAGGAAGGGTAGTATGTTATGGAGGTAGACAGTTAAGAGTTCATGAAAAGAACTACCCTACTCATGACTTGGAATTAGCTGCTGTAGTATTTGCACTTAAGACTTGACGCCATTATCTACTTGGAGAGAAGTTTTACACCGATCATAAATCTCTCAAGTATTTATTCTCGTAGAAGGAACTCAATTTGAGGCAACAAAGATGGATGGAGTTCCTAGCATCTTATTACTTTGAGATTGCTTATACCCCTAGCAAGAGTAATGTGGTTGCGGATGCACTTAGTAGGCAGAGGATGACCTTGAGTCCTCTATTTGTAGAGAGGCAGAGCTTGGAGTATATATCGACTTTTGATTTTAGGCCCTCTACCGAGTTTACACCTGGCCTATTAGCGTCATTAGAAGTGCGACCTACTCTGATGGATCAGATAGGAACTTCGCAGCAAGAGGACCCACATATATCAGATATTTTGGACAAGCTCAGCAAAAGGGAGACGTACTTCCAATCACCTCGGTAGATATTCCATGGATGATAGAAGATGGTTACGACGAGATGGAAGGCTTTGTGTTCCACGGGTTGGGAGTTTGTTGAAGACAGTCCTTGAGGAATCCCATCATTCCAGTATGACTATTCATCCTGATGGTGATAAGATGTATACGGACATGAAGAGGGTTTTCTTTTGGGCTAGGATGAAGAAGGACGTAGCAGAGTTTGTTTCTCGATGTTTGATTTGCCAGCAAGTCAAAGCTGAGCAAAAGAAGCCCAGTGGTTTAATTCATCTTTGGAGGTCCCACAGTGGAAGTGGGAGAGCGTCTCGATGGATTTCAATGATGGTTTGCCTAGATCAAGAAAAGGCAACACTAGTGTTTGGGTTACAGTGGACAGGCTTACTAAGAGCGCTCATTTCATTCCTGTTATAAGTAAGAGGACGACAACATGGTTGGCAGCAATGTATCTTCGTGGGATAGTCCATCTACATGGAGTACCTTCTAGTATCGTAAGTGATCGTAACCCCATTTTCACCAGTGAATTTTGGAGGAGCTTGCAAGAGGCTTTAGGTACACAGTTGTGTTTGAGCACCGCTTATCACCTCAGACCGATGGGCAGACTGAAAGGGTGAATAGAGTTCTGGAAGATCTTTTAAGGCTGTGTATCATAGAATTCGGAGGGACTTGGGAAGAGCATCTTCCTTTAGCAGAGTTCGCTTACAACAATAGTTATCATACTAGTAATGGCATGGCACCCTTCGAAGCATTGTACGGGCGACCCTATAGATCACCGACTTGTTGGTGGGAGTCTACAGAAAGGCTTCTACCTGGAACTGAGATGATTAGGGAAACTTTAGAAAATATTGAACTTATTAGAAGGCACATGAAGACAGCTCAGGACAAGCAGAAGTCCTATGCATATAAGAGAAGGACTGATATTGAGTTTGAGGTGGGAGACATGGTTTTCATCAAGATATCACCTTAGAGGAATGTGGTTCGTTTTGGATCTGTAGGGAAATTGGCACCGAGATTTGTAGGGCCATTTCCCATAACAAAAAGAGTTGGCCAAATGGCCTATAGGGTAAAGCTACCAGGGAGACTATCTCGTGTTCATGATGTTTTCCACGTTTCTCATTTACGGAAGTGCTTGCATGGTACTGCATAAGTAGTTGAGTCGAGTATGCTTGAGGAAGAAGTGGTGGAACGGGAAGCGACAGTGAGGCGAGTTCCTACCCGTATTCTTGGATCAGAGGTTAAGAAGCTACGCAACCGAGAGGTCAAGTTGATAAAAGTTCAATAGGGAGATGACCATGAGGATGCAACTTGGGAGACTGAAGACAAGATTCGCGCTTCATACCTTTTTCTTTCAAGGGTATGTTTTTAACTTCTTTTTCCAAAGCTTTTATTTCATGCTTGTTTCTATCATTTAAGTATGTCCTATCGATTGAATCTTCAACCTTTAGGTAGGAATCCAATGGATGTAAACATGTGTTTGAGACATGTTATGTTTGATGGATGCAAGTGGATGCAAGTGCCTGCTAGTGATTGCTCGTGGATGCATACACACACAGATTAGGCACTAGATCGGCTCAATCACTCTCATATTGCATATGGATGTGTGTGCATTTTTCTTCTATTTATGGATGAAAATGGGTGAATCATCATATGAATGTTACACTCGGATGGATGATTGTGCACGCATGTAGCATTCACAAGATATATTAAGATTATTTGCATACATGTTGGATTCATGGCACTGACATACATTGCATTAAGGAGGTCAACTGTATCAGTAGACCGCCTGATCTTTCGCATTAGTATAGGGACATACACACACACCCTTTTGCATATGTCATATAAGCATTAGAAATCTTTTAAGGACAATGGATGCCTATGATTGATGGATGAGTAGATGGGTGGTGGATGTTAAGGTATACATTCTTCTTAACATAGAAATTTCGGGGATGAAATCCTTTAAGGGAGAATGTAACACCCCATAATTTTAAAAGACACTAAAATGATAAACTAGAAAATACTTGATTAAATATTGGGAATTAAGTAAAATTGATTGCACCATTGCGTTCCTCTCGGAATTCTACTTAAGATAGACTCCGAGTTTGCGTAAAACGGACATCGTATGCAGAAGTTATTAAGCATAGAAGTTTGTATACGCACAAGAGAATTATATATATACACACACAAAACAATTCAAAATAATTCAAAATCACAAGCGCGGGGGAGTGCCGGAGCTCGGCCTGCTAGTGGTCAACCCCACCCTAAGGGTGTCGACCCATGGGTGGGTCGACACCAGCATAGGGGTGTCAACACCCATGTCGACCCCTCCGAGATCTGGGAAAAATACAGTTTCTGAACGTGGACTCGTTTCTTGACTAGATTCTTTGACCCTAGGCTATAAAAAGGTCCTTAATCCCACTGTTTTATTCATCTAAATCAATGGCGACAACGAGGTGCTGCCCCAACTTAGAGTAAAATAGCCTATTCTTTTTCAACAACAAGTTATACGAATTCAGAGATCTGTGCTACGTCATCTGCGATTAATTCTCTGTTCTTTCGATCCAATCATGGTGAGTTTATGTTATTTTTAGATATAAACATTTAAAAGCTATCTTGACATGTTTATGAATTAGATCTAAGCCTATGCCTATTAATAATTTGAATCATGTTAGATCTACCATTACTTGTACACCAGATCTATAATTCTCATATGCCCAATTCTCTCATTTTATGCCTATCTTGATAAACTTTATCATCATATGCTTGTTTAATAATTATGCCTATTATTGTTCTCTTCCCTTTCTCCTTCCCTTTTTATTTTTATATTCAGGCTACATTCGAGCCTAGGCATACTGCTGAAATATGCAAACTCCCAAAATTGGGAATGATGGGGAACGTAAAAATTGGGGGATTGTATTGGGGATATTAGGGCATAAAGTGTATTGTAACTTGTACTGGGAATATTGGGGAATAAAATGTATTGTAACTTGTATTGGGAATTTTGGCATAACTTGTATTGGGATTTTGGGGCATAACTTGTAACGAACATGAACAATTAGCTAAGTACAAATATGCCTAAAAACTACAATAATTAGAAAATGTAACTGCACTTAGACACAAGGTTAGATTACACCTATGGTAGAAGTCTACTCGAAACCGCCCGGCAAATCCAGCGAGCACAAGTGGTTAATCTAATGTGAGGGGTCAAGTGCATAAATGTACAAAGTAACGGTGCTAGGACACAAGGTTAAGTCCGACTTGTGGTAGAAGTCTGCCCGGAACCGCCCGACATAACCAGCATCCACAAGTAGTAGACTTAATGTGAGAGGTCTAGTCCATTAACAGCCATAAATGGATAACTTGTTAATCTGTAATGTTTAACCTATTTAAATCTATGAGGGAGGTTACCTGAACCTGTTAAATTGATTAGGGGTTAATTAAACTTGTTTGAATCAAGCCGGGTTAAGTTAATCTTGTTAAATCTGTGGGGCGGGTTACACATACACACACATGCGCGACAAACTTAACATGTTTTACATGTGGGGGTTATGCAACCTTGTTAAATTGTGGGAATTATGCAACCTTGTTAAATTGTTAGGCATAACCTGTTAAAATCCTAGTAGTGGGGATGCAAGCCTAGGAGGGAAGCATGTATCATCTGTTGTGTGGGATCCGTTTCATTCATTAACCCAGCTAAGTATGAAACAAGTACTCCGAACTAGGTCGGGGTCGGGGCACACTTACTGAGCTGATTATAAGAGGTCACTTGGGTGAAAGGTGTTGACTGCGCGTTCCATCGGGGTCATGTGCGTGCATGGGTCCACTTGCTCGGAAAAATAATACGTTGTGACATCAGTAGATATAGATGTGCATCTTGGGAATAATGGGGTTGCCACTTTAGGAAGTGATACATCCTACTATGGGGCCAGCACGGGTATCTATGGAGTAGGGAGCCAATCGATTGGGGTAGTAATTAGGGTGCAACTAGTCTTGCTTGTTAGGTGTAATACCTGTTATTCCTACGGGGCTACCTGTTATTCTTGTTAATTAGGGTAAAACCTGTTACTAAAAGTACACCTAAGTCTACCATCTAGTTCTAATGGGGATCATCTTGTTCTCTTTATACTAGTATTGGTGCAAAGAAAATACTCGGGAAGCGCAATATATTATATTCTGTCTATCCTGCTTATCTGTCATACATGCCTTGTATATAGTTAATTCTTTCATTCAGTTTATATGCCTGTCATGATGCTTTTACTTATTTATACGCTAAAAGTAACTGGACTCGCCAGACTTTATGTCTGACCCATTTTGTTTCCTTTTCTCTCCTTTCCGTTCCCCCCTAGGTTCTCAGGGTGGGAATACTCAAGCTTAATCAGGATTCTTCTTTTATTTTGTTTGGAGCTGCTTAGATGTACTGCTTGATTTCCTATCTTCTCTATTATGGCTATATTTTGGGGATATGCTCTTTTTATGTATTACTGTACTCTGATGATGATTTTGGTACAAGACAGAAGTTTTATGTTGATTTAATGGGTTTTCAGTATTTCAGACTTATTATGTAATTGGATTTGGACTACGAAGTTTTATTATTTAATAAATTTTTAATTCCGCTATTATTTTATATCTTTCTTGTAATGTTTCTGTTTACCTATAACGCTTCACGAAACTTAATGCATTCTGATAAAGAGTGACATTAACGGACGTGGGGTGTCACACACAAGGTATTTACGGGATAGGGAGTCAATCGATTGGGGTAGTAATTAGGGTACATCGTCCTGCCTGTTTGGGTGCCCGTTGTTTCTGGTTGGGGTAACACCCGTTATTTTGGTTTAGGTAACTGTTATTACTATTTGGGATAAAACCCATTACTAGAAGTAGTGACGATCGCGAATTTCGCTCGATCCGAATCGATCGCTGAACCGACCAAGACCGTTCGAAACCCCTGATTGTTTTGAGACCACGACAAATTGGGATGCAAACAGAAGAACATTTCATTGTTTATTACAACAATTCCATTAGAATACAAGAATATACAGGGTATGAATAAAAATTACACATTGTTCAATATCAGAGATTTAAATACAATACTGCAGCGGAAAAATAATACAATACACAACTGAAGGAGATATACGGATACAGAGCTTTCCGGATATCGTTCCAGCTGTAAATCAGGATCCTGTGAATATAAATCTGCAAAACCAAAACTACTAGCTACCCATGTCAAAATAAGGGCACCCAGAGTTTAGGTTAAAACAATAAACTCCAGGTCAATCATGTAACTGGTGTGAGAACTAAAACAGTTATTTAAAGGTTTACTTTAAATCAGATATATCAAGGGACCACGCCGTGTAACACGTAACGGGTTTCTTCCCAAGAATATCAGTGCATATAACAAAACAGCGCAATTTTTTTTGGAAAAATGAAGCTATTATAAGACCCAGGTCCCATCACACAATGCAACGCAAGCCGGAGGATAGGGTTTTCCCTTATAATAGCCAAACATGCTTGGTACGTTAAAAACAAATCATTTGATACTATTATAAGTGCATAGTGTATAAACAATTTCAATCATAAATATCAATCATAAACGGCATGGTACCCATATATCATGTCGCCATACTAGGCTCTACAATCAAAACCACAAAGTCACGTATTTGGAAATTGGATTTCCTTCTGTGAACTGAGGCAAGGGATCGTCCTCACCGGCTTCGAGACTCTCTAGCCCGAGCCTCAGGGTCAGAGCGCATCGACCCTTGGATCGTCATGGCCGGTCCACCGATGTGGATTAAAATGCCTGAACACTGCGTTTCCCCGCCCTTTGGGGCGTAAATGTGCCAAATGACTCCACCGGCTGCACACAGTCACCGATATATCTGAGGCGCCTCGCAATAGCAACAACCACACAGGTGAAAATAATATAAATGTCAAGGCTGGTAGGTCACTGACACCACCCTAGCTAGAAGGAAACGCATGCCCTCCCTGAGGTCCTCTCCCGTTTCTGGTTTACAATCGGGGTGTGAGGCTCGCGAATTAACGTTACACAAAGCTATGCCACACAGGTCGTGCTTTGATCATCAACCAAAAGACTCTGCTTTTCAACAAAAGCCTTGATCATGTGCCACTTAGGCATGCCACACAGGCAATTCACTCCATGCGATTGATATCCATCAATATATAACCCCTGAGCTCGTACGTCTCAGAGAAGGGCGTTAAGCAAGAGAATAAATTCTCCGCCGCCAAACAGATATATATTTAATTGAAATCAATCACACAGAATAAAATCCAATGTCAGACACACAGTCCATTTACAAGTTCGTTCTGGGTCTGAACGAAACCAGAGGCACCTTGTACCTCGCATATCCATCGATCTCCAAGTACGTCTGGACGATCACCAACTGATTCCCTCTTCTTGGGTGTACAGCCCAATCAAGATCATCAGTAATCACCCAAACGATGTGAAGACCTCCAGTCTTCGACCACCGTCTTCATCCTCGACATCACGTCGAATCAGTTATTCAAAATGGGATAAACCCGGTCTTTCTGAATAACTCGCGTATATAATAAACAAGTGTTACACAAACACAACATACGCCTCATTCCAATTCAGAATATTCTTTTATTCAAATATTCTTATTCTTTGAGAAAGGTTCCCATTAATTTTATCAAAGATAAATTCTTTAAATTTATTCTTTAATCTTCCTTTGAATATCGATTCAAACCAAATTATGGTTTATCCAAACTAGTCGGGATTAGCGAACCAGACGAAGTAATCATTTATTTTATTTCCCAATCCCAACATATTCATCCCATGAAGTAAAACTGGTAATACTTCATATCTAACACCATGGTGTTATCGGTAAATTCAATTACCATTTCACGTTCAAATCTAATTAAAGATTTAACTATCGCCTGGAGCAAAACTGGTGATACTCCATTCTCGATCATTTCAATCTAATTAAAGATTCATTAAAACTCCACTTGGTTTTAATCTTCCCAAAAATCAATATCAATGATTGTTTAACTTGGGAAATCATATCCTGTCTTTAACTGGATTAAAGAACCAATGTCATTTAAAACACGGTTCACTATAAACCCAAAATCACATTCCATTCCAATTCAATTATTGAAGCTTCTGGTTACTTTTAAAACTGTTTCAAATCCAATTTATTTATTTCAAATAAATAAATTATTATTCTAGTTCAAAACTAGTTAATTTCGATAAAAATCTATTTTTATCTTTTCAAATATGGAGTTTTTCATCCTAATTCTTTCCAAATCATTTCTTATGATTTTACACAAATTATTACTATTTTTAATAATATTATCAAGGCCCGTACAGTCGATTTCCATCAGCGGCCATCGAACTGCACTTACAGCGACCTTTTCCAAATTTGATTTGGACATGATTCCAAATCCAACTATTAGATTTCAAGTCTCTAATATTTGTTAGAAGTCTCTTTTCGATACGAACCCAACGGTTCCGGTTTTAGGAGAATCTGACGGTCGGATGTCCCGTAATATCCATTCGAAGACAATGGTCGAAATTCACGAACTGCCGCAGCACGGCGCGTTCTATTCAGACCATTATATATATATATATTTCGTCGATTTCCTTTCAAAACGTATTTTATAAATCGTTTTAAATTCGTTTTCAAAACGATTTCAACTTCATATTCAATTTCAAATCAAAATTGAATATTCCATATCATTAATCTATAAATGACAATATTTTCAAAACGTTATATTTTGAAATCAATTCCTATTTGATATTCATTATAAAAATGAATAAAATCGATATAAATATCGTTCACGTCAAAATGGCATCAATCTAATCAACACGGCTTTTATTCAACACATGAATGTTTTCTTCTATTCAACACATGAATATTTATTTTATTCAACACATGAATATTTATTCTATTCAACACATGAATTTTCATTCTATTCAACACATGAATTTATATTAATCAACACATGAATTTTCATTCTATTCAACACATGAATTTATATTATTCAACACATGAACTTTCATTCTATTCTTTATTTTCCAAATTAGAATGAGGCCCAATCAATTACCATATAATGGTAATTATATGGATTCCCTACAACACTTGTATATAATAGCAACGATAAATCATCAACCATCATCCAGAGTGCACCACACCACTGCATAAGCATTAAATATAGATAAGTAACGCTTACACAGTCTATCAACCCATCGGTCGACATACTACTAAACAATTGGGATTAGTGTACGTCTATATCATCCTAACACCCGTGTGGGGTTTCAATCAATCAAACACATATTTTATTTGTGCAGTTGGGCGATGTGTAAAATTTATCGTCCCAATCAATATCAGTCAAATCGGTGTACATAAACAAATCGTTCGATTTGTAAATGAATATTTATTTTATATCAACACATGAATATATATTTTATTTCAACACATGAATATATATTTTATTTCAACACATGAATATATATATCACACGGCACAATCAACAGTCAAATTTCACAACACAACAACCAAACAAACAAGTCATCCATGGTCTGTGGACGACGGGTGTCGGGTGCTACTAAGCACCGTCTGCATCCTAGTATATATTTCAAACTAGAAATAAATTAAAAGTGAGAAGTTCTCACCTATTAGCTAAACCAAACGCCATGACTCATCTTATGTAGAAAATCTTCGCCGCGTTTCCAACGAGATCTGTTCAACACCGTTTGTGTTAAAAATTGTATTTTTAACAATGCTACTTCCTATATAAAAATCGAGTTTTTATCCTATCGCTACATATATAAAGATTAAACTTTTACTGTCTATATAATATAAAAACCGTATTTTTATTATCTCTATAATATATCATATTTTTATTCTTTCTATAATATAAAAATCATTTTTTTCTCTACATTATATAAAAATCATATTTTTATTCTCTACATTATATAAAAATCATATTTTTATTCTCTACATTATATAAATAATCATATTTTTATTCTCTACATAATATAAAAATCATATTTTTATTCTCTACATCATATAAATAAAAATCGTTTCCTTTCTACATTAAAAATCTAATCTTTTCGCAAATAAAAATCATTTCTTTACTTATCTAAAATCAAATCTTTTCTCTTCATAAAGATCAAAATTTTCTTATGGTAAAATGTATATAAAAATCTGATTTTTCCTAAGCTATAACATATATAAAAATCCCAGCTTTGTATAGAATAAAAATCATAGCTTTGTATATAGAAAAGATCCTATTTTTACTAACATAATATATACATTACATTTAAAATTACCTTTCACATTGTAGAGGGGGTTTTCTGCGAATGGGAGGGTCCACCGTCGGTCATGGGGTCGTGGAGGCGGCGCCATCGTCTCAGGTGGCGGAGGAAACTACGGGTGATCGGGGCTGTTAGGGTTAGGTGGATTTGGGGGTTTCAGGTGGCCTAGGGTTTCGCGACTGAGGTGGGGGGAGGGAAGGAGAGCGGCGGCGGCGGCCCTGGGGAGGCGCACGGCAGGCCAACGACGCGGTGGGAGGGTCGTGGGGGGGCGACGGCTGACATCGACGGGTTCGTTTTGTTTTTTTTCTTTTTTTTCCGAAGTCAACGGTGAATGAAGGAGGGAGAGAGGGTAAGGAGATGAGGGCTTATATAATATAATATATATATATATAATTATTTTAAATTTCATGAAAGCAACTTTTTATTTTGAATTTGAAATCGAACCCACCGACCGTTGTCCATAACTAATTACCCTCATTCCGAACACAATGGGATATGTATCGTAAGCCGATTCGATCGTTTCGATCTGTTTCCGTCAAAATCGAAATATAAATCTATATATTGAATTTGAATGCACATTTCAATTTACTGGAGCCACATATGTACTCTAAAAATTCCCGAAAAATATTTTCTAGCTTCGTATTGACGATACGGTCCTAATAAAACTAATTTCATCGAATTCTGAGACCGTTTGAAAAATGGCCATTTTCTGGTCGATCGAAATTGACTGAAACTGTTAAAGCACGTTTTACTTCGCCATGCTCACATATTGATTCAGAAAATTATGAATTTTTAAATCTAGAAATAATTTTACATCCCGGATCCAACAAAAGTGGTTTCGTCGAAAACCGAGGTCGTTTGCCAAATTCTCATTTTCAAGGGCCAGAATTCCATAACGACTATTCTGAAAGTTCAACTGGACGTAACTTTTTATTCCCGCTGTGAAATTTCAATTTTTCAGAATCGTTGGAAAGATATTTTCAAATAGATTCTAATATTTTTAGTTTCACTAAAATCCGGTTTATTTTGAATCATGTACATTCATTTGAACTTTGAAATCGAATTTTCAAACTACCGCACCATTTTCAATTCCGTTTATAATTTAAAATAAATATTTATATTCTAACGACGATCTATATAAATATATACGTTCTAATTCTATTCAAAATAAATTCCTCGTCGTTACTATTTAAAATAATTCATATTAACTCTTCAAAATTCACTAAAATTGCCAAAATAAAAATTTTAAATTGGCTTAGATTTCCGGGTTATTACAATCTCCTCCACTTAAAACTTTTCGTCCCCGAAAAGGAACGAAGCCGAAAGTTGTTTTACAAACCAACTCAACTTCCATTGTTTTCATTATGGCTTAAGTTCTTCAATTTTTCAGTTTCTAAGAACTTTTCAAATTTTTTCAAAAACTTGGCTAACACCCTAAATTTTCGAAAAATTTCGCCATAACCTCCTCTGCACCGGGAGCTTCGGGATATTTCAAATAGCCTTCCATGGCCCTCACCAATCCAAAAAGAAAAAGAAACAGCCAATCGGCTCATAAAATCATCAAAAACCCAAGAAATACAATAAATATGTACCAGTTTGTCGGGCAAACAATTTTATTCCTCTTCTCTAGCCTCTTTGCAATTACCTATTCAATGTAAGTACATGTATATGTATGCAAATGTGACAAATTTTCAATATAACTCACTATTTGATCAATTTGGCTATATGGTTCAAATTTTAATTAATCAATCAATAATCAAACAATACAATCAGCAATCAATTTGTTGATTATCATTCCAAATTCATAACTTTGATATATAGTCAAAAATCACATTTTTGGTGCCAAACAACAATATATTCTAACTATATATTGGTTCTCACACCAGTCTAATGGAAATACATAAAAATCCCACTTTCGGCACTCGAATATAAATTCTGATGATACTCGAGTAATCATCAGAATCATCTCCGGGCGACTAGAGTGTGAATCTATATCGATCGAATATATTAAAACTTCGAATACCCGTGGATCAGACGTATATGCGAAATCTTTATATATTGGATTGTCAAAATTCAATACAAATTAATATTCAAATACGTTGAATAAAGTTTAAATTTTCAATACAAAATTCGTTTTCATTTTAAAAATATACTCTTCACACTCGTTCTAGGATACTACTGATCCTATCTCTAACGAGTCATTCCCATTGGATATTACTAATCCAATCTCTGATGAATTCTTTCGTTTGGTTCTAACGTGTCTTGTTCTCCGAGCCCTGTAAACCAGAGCTCTGATACCAAATGTGACGATCGCGAATTTCGCTCGATCTGAATCGATCGCCAAAACCGACCAAGACCGTTCGAAACCCCTGATTGTTTTGAGAACACGACAAACTGGGATGCAAACAGAAGAACATTTCATTGTTTATTACAACAATTCCATCAGAATACAAGAATATACAGGGTATGAATAAAAAATACACATTATTCAATATCAGAGATTTAAATACAATACTGCAGCGGAAAAATAATACAATATACAACTGAAGGAGATATATGGATACAGAGCTTTCTGGATACCGTTCCAGCTTAAATCAGGATCCTATGAATATAAATCTGCAAAACCAAAACTACTAGCTGCCCGTGTCAAAAAAAGGGCACCCAGAGTTTAGGTTAAAACAATAACTCCAGGTCAGTCATGTGACTGGTGTGAGAACTAAAACAGTTATTTAAAGCTTTACTTTAAATCAGATATATCAAGGGACCACGTCGTATAACACGGAACGGGTTTCCTCCCAAGAATATCAGTGCATATAACAAAACAGCGCAATGCTTTTTGAAAAAATGAAGCTATTATAAGACCCAGGTCCCATCACACAATGCAACGCAAGCCGGAGGATAGGGTTTTCCCTTATAATAGCTAAACATGCTTGGTACGTTAAAAACAAATCATTTGATACTATTATAAGTGCATAGTGTATAAACAATTTCAATCATAAATATCAATCATAGACGGCATGGGTACCATATATCATGTCTCCATACTAGGCTCTACAATCAAAACCGCAATATTTGGAAATTGGATTTCCTTCTGTGAACCGAGGCAAGGGATCGTCCTCACTGGCTTCGAGACTCTCTAGCCCGAACCTCAGGGTCAGAGCGCATCAACCCTTGGATCATTAGGGCTGGTCCACCGATGTGGATTAAAATGCCTGAACACTGCGTTTCCCCGCCCTTTGGGGCGTAAATGGGCCAAATGACTCCATCGGCTCCACACAGTCACTGATACATCTGAGGCGCCTCGCAACAGCAACAACCACACAGGTGAAAATAATATAAATGTCAGGGCTGGTAGGTCACTGACACCACCCTAGCTAGAAGGAAACGCATGCCCTCCCTGAGGTCCTCTCCCGTTTCTGGTTCACAACCGGGGTGTAAGGCTCGCAAATCAACGTTACACAAAGCTATGCCACACAGGTCGTGCTTTGATCATCAACCACAAGACTCTGCTTTTCAACAAAAGCCTTGATCATTTGCCACTTAGGCATGCCACACAGGCAATTCACTCCATGCGATTGATATCCATCAATATATAACCCCTGATCTCGTACGTCTCAGAGAAGGGCGTTAAGCAAGTGTAACACCCCGTAAATTTCAATGTTAATGTTCACAAATTAAAGAATAACAAATCTCAGACGTGAGAATTAAGGGAAACAGGTTGTGTCATTGTGTTCGTCTCGGAATTCTGGAGTCCGAGATTGCGTGAATTGGACTTAGTATGAAGAAGTTATGGCCATCGGAAGTTTCAGAAAATTCAAAACAGATTTCGAAAAATTCAAATTTCAGAGTCAAATGGGCTAGGCGGGAAATTTCCCGCCAGGGCCAGGTCGACCTGCCCAGACCAGGTCGACCATAGGGTCGACCTGCCCCCCCCCCTCCCCGGGCAGATTTGAGTGATGACCTGTTTATGACTGTATGCTGACTCATTAGGGTTTCTGATCTGCTCTGATTGGCTGGGATTAATTCTGGGTTGATCGGACGGCCTAAACTAATCCTAAACTCTATAAAAATACATGTAGACTCAAACCCTAAAATCAAATCAAAATTAGATCAATGGCCGTCATGTTGTCACCCCAAACCCTAGAGTAGCCACCACCAACTAGAAGCAAATTAAAGACAACAATTCAATTCAAATCAAGCACAAGCCTACAACAACGAAATTGTCTACAACAAGGGAATGCTAATCGATTACAAAATTCAGATCCCAGAACTCAAGACCCCTTTTTCGGTGAGTTCTAGTCACTTTTAGGTTTAAATAAATAAAAGTGAATCGTGGTAGACTATGATTTGGGTATAAGTTGTTTGTAGTTATGCAAGTTTATTGTTGTTGTGGATCGTGAAATTATGCAAGTTTATTGTTGTTGTGAATCATGAAATTATGCAAGTTTATTGTTATTGTTGACCATGAAATTATGTAAGTTATTGTGTGATGAATTCATGAATCTATGCAAGTCGTTATCATGAATCTATGCAAGTCGTTATCATGAATCTATGCAAGTCATTATCATGAATCTATGCAAGTCGTTATCATGAATCTATGCCAGTCGTTATTATGAATCTATGCAAGTTGTTATCATGAACCTATGGAAATTGTTATGAGATCATGCAAGTCACCTATACAAGTTATTATACATGAACCTATGCAAGTTATTATTCATGAAACTATGCAAGTTGTTATGTTATGCAAGTTGTTAAACATGTTGTAAAACATGAATCTATGTGAGTTGTTAATTATGTTGTTAATTCATGAACCTATGCAAGTTGTTATGTTGTGAATCATGAACCTATGTTAGTGTTACTTATGTTGCTAATTCATGAACCTATGCAAGTTGTTATGTTGCAAAATCATGAATCTGTGCAAGTTGTTAATTATGTGGTGAATCATAATTATATGCGAAGTTATCATGTCATTTTCCCTATTGTCATGCTTATGCCAAAATTGTACTGAAACGATCACCTTGTCATTCCCTTTATTTTATTGTTATGGCGAGACTACCTTGTAGCCTCGATGACGCCAAAAAAGCAAACAGTTACGCTAGTTAAGAAACGGGGAAAAAGGGGAATTTGTAATAGGCATAGTGATTATGTAAATTGGACACATGATTCTAGTAGGGAAACACATAAATAATTACCTATTATGACATGGGTAAAATTGGGTAAAAATGGTATAATTTGAATATGACCATTTATGGATAGGAAATTCAAATTGTTAATAAGATAGGTATTGACACCTATAAAAAGGAAAGGATTAATTAATTAACTTAATTAATCAAAAGAGGAATGTTTAAGCAATTGAAGTCTGAAGATTTAATATTGAGAATTGGCATAAATGCCTTAAATGGCATAAAATAAATTTGTGATGAAATTGGTATAATTTTACATACCATAAATAGATGGGCATAATTGAGTCAATTATGGCCATAGTTTAATTTGGAATTGATTGATAATTTGAATAGGGAGATTAATTCAAATTGGGGAATAAATAATCTTGTGTAATTAATCGTCAAAGACACGAGGTTAGGCTCTTTTGTGGTGTAAGACTACCCGGACCCGCCCGACAAATCCAGCTGCCACAAATGCCAGTCTAATGTGGGAGGTCTTAAGCATAAATTAAATGCATGACAGTTGTAAAGACACGAGGTTAGGCTCTTTTTTGGTGTAAGACTGCCTAAACCCGCCCGGCAAATCCAGCTGCCACAAATGTCAGTCTAATGTGGGAGGTCTTTATAAGGTTACGGTCCTAATGAATTAAGAAACATTTAACCAGATAAACATGTAGTGGGACATGAGGGGTTAAGTGGGTGCCTTGGGTGGCATGTGAAATACGATTAGGTGTCTCAATAATTAATTAATGCTGATTAAAGACTATTTAACCTAACTTAATACATATGGACTGTATGATTATAGACATAAGTTAGGGTTAAGTAAAACAAATTGGATTGTGGGTGGGTTAAGTACAACTGATGGGTAGGTGGGTAATATTAATATATATAGGCCCACAAACTTAACCATTAAATAAATAGGATTAAATCAGTGGGAGGGTTAAGTACAACTGAAGGGTAGGTGGGTAATATTAATACGTATAGGCCCACAAACTTAACCGGATAAAAAGGGTTATGTAATTAAAGACACTTAATGGTATACATAACCGGGGCAAAATAGTAAAGTTATGTATTAAAGACACCCTTAGGGGTACGCATAACTAATGGGAATAGATAGAGTTATGTATTAATGACACCTATAGGTACGCGTAACCGATAGGTAGAATAGGGGTTATGTATTAAAGACACCTATAGGTACGCATAACTGATTGAGGGCTATGTAATTAAAGACATCTTAGGGTATACATAGTCAGTAGAAAACCTAGTGGGGATACGAGACATAGGGGAGAACCTGTATTATGTTGTGTGGGACCCATTTCAGTCAGTAACTCGGAGGGGTATCAAAGTAAAGAACTGTGTACTAGACGGGGAATGGGCACACTTACTGATTGATTGTAAGAGATCCAAAACGAGACGGATGGTGTGGGCGGCGCAAACTGACCGGGGACATGTGCGTGCATGGGCCGGGCAGAGGGGGACAAGACGACCGTGACACCAGTAGGTATAACTGTGCACACCTTAGGTTGCCATTTTAGGGAAGTGATACCCCCTAGTTGTGGGACCAACACAGGGTATCTACAGAATAGGGAGCCGATCGATTAGGGTAGTGGTTAGGGTATACCCGGACGTATGCCCTAAGTCTACCAATTTATAGTATGAGGGTAGTGGGTACGACTAGTTGAGATAGGAGCAGGCGACACCTATGACAACAGCTAGGAATACACGAAACTACCACCATCGTTATCATTAGCGGAAGGGATCATCCCATCTTGATTTGTCTAGTAATAGTGCAGAGTAGTTAGTAGTGAAGCATGCATACACCTTACCTTATTTGTCCTATCATACCTGTCATCTGTACCGTGAATCCTCTTATCCACTTTGTATGCCTGTCATGTTTACCTTTATTTATTTACTGGCTAAAAGTTACTTGTAATGGCCTGCAAATCCGTACTATCCGAGTTGACTAATAACACCACACGTCCAACATAAATTGCACAGAAATACGAATCATTATTAGAAAGAAGTTAGAGGATGAGAAATGGAAAGAAATAAATATTAGAATAGAAGAAAATGAAGATCACAAACTCACAGCGGAATGAATAAAATATATTAAATAACATAACTTTTTGAAATACAAATCAATAACTTTATATACATACCATCATCAGAGCACAACAGTTATTCCTGGAACAGTTATAAACACCTGTTTCCAAATACAAACATGGTTCACAGCGGAATATATGATAGTCTATAGCTAACTGGTGAAGGCTCCTACTTCCAGCTCTTCCAAGTGAACCTGAAAAATCCCGACTACTTGACTGCCCGTACAAATTTGGCCACCCAAGAGTTTAGGGAAAACAAACAAAATAAACTCTGGGTCAGTCATGGGACTGGTGTGAGTAAACTACAACCATTTGTTTAACTTTAAAATCCTTTCGAAAGAAATGATAATCGTAAGACCGATCCACACATAAACGCGGATGGTTTTTACCTTACGATAACCCAAAACGTTTCTTGAAATCATACTTTCTCTGATATTATCATAATGTCTAATTACAAATAAATAACAATCTATAGGAACGCTTGCATCTCACGCTCCCCATATATAGTATACAAATCGAAACCGCGGGCGCTTATTGGATATTGGATTCCAACCTTGACAAGGTATGGGACCACCTGCCGTTAGTGTATCTCTAGAGGCGAATACACTGGGTTCAACAAAAACGTCTTGCAACCCAGCCCTCGCATGACCGACCACTCATTTCGCTTGAGTGTATCGAATGTATATCACCAACGGTTGGGATCAACAACCGTTTCCCCCGAATGGGACAACATCGAATAGAATAAGAAATTAAATGATTCTATAGATAGGTGATTATACATCCTAATTGGAGCGACCCACATAGCCATGCTGCCTGCCCCATTTTTGTCATTTCCCGGTTGTTGAGGCCTGAGGCTACGCTGACTTTCCATTCCTTGATAACACAATCACTTTGAATGCCACATTGTCAGATCCGTTAATCACTAATTGATTTGCACAAATATTCTGGATGTTATGCTAAGGGAATAAATCCGTTGCAACCATATATATTTATACAGACCAACTAATGCGATCATTGGAAATACTTTGTCAGGCATTCGTCCATATACGTTTGTTCGGGGATTGAACGAAACCGAAGGCACAATTTCTATTAATAGAAAAAGTCCTTGCACTTCACTCCGTCTTCGATTATCTTCATATAATCTGATCCGCAACGCTACTGCCAATACAGAGTGGTTCTCGGATAATAATCCAACCAGTCTCTCCATATTGACAACGATATTGGCAAATACTTCGATAGTCGGTTATTTAACTATCGAAGAAAAACAAACAAACATTCATCCATAACATCCATCAATCACTGGGAATGTTAATTAATATTTCATTAATTAATTCACTTCCTCATTTCCCTATCAATATTTGTTAAACAAATATTTTCAGTGATCTTGTTGGACTCTTACGCTATTTGAAAAAAACATTTCTCTATATCACCTTCTTTTATTTTCTACATTTAGAAAATATATTCTATTTGAAATTGAAAACAATTTCAATCACTTATCTCTTTCCTGACTACTTTAATTAGACTCAGGAAATTTTTACTTTTATATCACTTGGGTTAAAATGAATGTTGTATAAAACATCGTTATAACAACCCAAAATATTTTATTCAACTAACTCTTTTTCAAACACTCCTCTTCGAGACTGGATCCTGCTATTTATCAATTAAAAACGAAATCAATCAAATTGGGGTAAAATTACCTCTCAGACCTTGACTGAAAACATCCTCAACTTCAGAACGGCAAAACCCCTAACCTCGAATAAACACACTATAAAACCCAATTATTCATTTTTAAAACATGTATATGGTTCTCTTTCTATTTCTAATTTATAGATTTCCCTTTTTGTTTACAATATTCTATTTTTCATTTCGTTTCCTTATCGAATTATATATATATCGATACATTGATTTCTAACTATCAAACTATCTTAAAAATATTCTAACTCCTTAAATTTCCGGAAAATTTCACCATAACCTCCTTTGTACCGGGAGCATCGGGATATTTCAGATAGCCTACCATGTCTCTTTCCATTCAAAAGAAAATTCAAAAAGCCAAGTGGCTTGCCGATTCGGCGCATAAAACCTCATATGGAATTTAAATGTGTACATTTTTGTCGGGCATATAAATAAAAAACTTCATATACTTCATCCCATACTTGTCTAACACATGCTCACCTATTTTCAATTCACTTCAACACTATCCAATCGTTTGAATTCAGTTTCGCTCATTTATTCTTTAATTAGCTATTTTGCCTATTTCATTTCTTTGTTTGAACATAACATATTCAAACAAAATATTTAACTTGCTCATAACCAAATTGAATTTTCCCTTTCAAATTCTAGTTTTCTTTTCGATTTCGAATATTAATTTCCAAATCGAATCCATACGTTTCTAATTCATTTCAACTCAATTCAGTTGTTTTACCTCGATTCGTTAATTAGTTCGTTAATTAACTCTTTTTCCTGTTTTACTTTTATATTTGAACCTACATATCCAAATATAATTCTAACTTGCTTATAAGCTAATTGAATTCCAATCCCAACTTACGTTTTATGTTAAATTTTGAAATATAAGTTCTCTCATTCTATTTACCTTTTTAAAATTCAACTTCAATTAAAAATTCCATTAACTAATTTCTAATTAACTATTTTGCCTATTTCCCCTTTTTATTCGAATATAACATATTCAAATATACGTTTAACTTGTTTATCAACTAATTTGATTCCATTTTCAATTTACATTCCATATTCAATTTCAAATATGGATTTCCAACCTAATTTACTTTTAAAAATCTTATTTCGATTCCAAACTTGATTAACTAACGTTTTCTTTTAGATTAGTTATTTCTATGCAATTATAACATCTGATTTTACTTTAAAGTCAAACCCTATACTTTACTTGAGTTCATATTCATGTTCTAACTCAAGTACGGATTTTCTAATGGACATTCAGATTTTATTTCCTTAAAATCCTTTTATTAATTTAAATAAATCATTATATTTTAATAACGAATTATGGCGCTGTTTTTCTGAAAATTTGATTTGACACAACTCAAAATCTATACGACGAAATCCAGATTTTTCTCTTCCATTAGAAAACTGTTATCAAATCGGTCCTGACGATTCTTGTTTCAAAGAATTCCGACTTCAATTGAGTTTTGTATACTCAATTGAAGTTCGAAATGCCAATTTGCGAACTGCAGCGCTACGGCGAGTTTGTTTTAATTATATTTATATATATAAACATTTAAACTTCGTTTATAATAAATTCAACTCCATTTTAACTCTATTCGAATTCTAATATTCAAACTCTATTTCATTTCTGTTTGAATTCTAATATTCAAACTCCATTTTAACTCTATTTGAAATCTATATTCAAATTCCCATTTCAAATTCTATTTTGAAATTCTATTTTCAAATTCCATTTCAATCTATTTGAATTCTATATTCAAATTCCATATTTAAACTATTTGAATTCAATATTCAAAATTCCATATTTAAACCTTCTTTATTCAAATCTATTTTCAAACTCCATTTGAATTTCAATATATTTTCAAACTTCATTTGGATTTCTATATTCAAATCTATTTTCAAACTTCATTTGAATTTCTATATTCAATCTATATTTGAATTTTCTTTATTCGAACTCCATTCCAATTCTCTTTGAATTTAATATTCAAGTTATCTCTTGATAATTTATTCATTTTATTTATAAACACCATTTTTTTAATTTCCTTGTTTAATATTTAAACAAGTTCCCCTTTTCAAATTTCTTTTTAAAACCAAAATCTCATTTGGGAAATTCTATTCATAATAACTTATAAATATAACACCCAATTTATTTTCATATTCAATTTAACTTCTACTTAAATAAATTCGAATTAATTGAATTCAAATCATAAATCCTTATCGATTTATTTTCGTTCAATTTATGTTCTGAATATCAGAATGAATTCCGTCGTTTATTTCTTAGAATGATTTCCCCATTCATATTTTTAAATTCACATTTGAATTTAAAAATTCGAATTATCCAATGATAATTTCCCTTTTCATTTACAAGCACCATTTATTTTACTTGTTTATATAGTTAAACAAGTCCATTTCAAATTCATTTGAAATAAAATCTCTATCTGGAAAAATAAATTTCCCTTTCCAAATTCACACTTGGATTTTTATTTCTGAATTATTCAATGATAATTCATTTCACTTTATTTATAAACCTCGTTTATAAATGAACTATTTATAAACTTTGTTTATAAAGGAACTACTTGTTTTTATTTTCAAAACAAGTTTATATTTCAAATCTATTTAAAAATTCAAATTCTATTTTTCTAAAATAGAATTTCACTTTTAAATCTCAAATACTCCTTTCAGGGTATTTTTATAAATTAACACTTAGCCCAGTGATATTTAAAACAATCAAATCATCCAATTTTCAATCATTTGATTTTTAACACGTCATATATGAATATATATGAAATCAAGCAAACAAACAAATAGATAATATATTTTGGAGGAATCCAGTCGGATCCCTCCAACCTGTTTTTCCTGCATCCACAGACGTTAGTCAACATAAATAATACCCATCCTGCTTCGAGGCAGGATATCGTGGTATAGAAGTCATCCACTATCATAGCGTGGGGCGTACAGGGTAATCATCCGCTAATGGTAACGCGGGCATCCGCTAATGATACTGCGGGAAATCCAACCACCAATATATATATATATAATAGCAACCACCAAGCCTAAATAACTAATATATTTAAGATGCACAAAAATATTGAATGCAATCAAACAAGCAACAAACAATTATTTTTAACTGATAAAAATAATTACAAATAAAAGGGTGAGTGAGATTTACTCACCGTGATTCATTTTTCTGAATATCCATTAAAATTAAATCGAATAGCCTTCGATTTAAATTAAATCCCAGTCAACTGTGATTGACTCTAAATACCTTCATGATTTCCGCCCCTTGTATAAATTAAATATATTGCATTAAGCATTTTAATCGATTTAAATTAAACCAAATTAATCTATGAAATTTAGTTAATATTGCTTACCAATATTTCTGCGCTAATATAATCACGATTTCATCCTCACTTAGTACAACAGATTCGAACTGAAATTTGTAAGAAATAGATATTAATTACATAGGATTTCAAATAATTAAATTAATAATTTATTTACCTAAATCAACAATTAGCTTACCTAATCTCTCCTATAAGACATCGCATTGTTCATAAGGCCGAAACCCAATTCTTCACATTAGCGACAACCCCACCTCACTCCATCAGAAGAAACAAGGCCGTGACATCTCCAGTTCACCCATACATCGCACTATTGACAAGAACAAGGCCAGAGAAACCTTTTGAACCCATTTTTGATCATCGCGATCCTCCCTCTAACCATGTTCCTCTTCCCTAAACTGCGGATTGTGTTGAACCTAAAAAAAATCGATCTCGCATCTACTGCCCATCCTTAGAAGACATCGCGACTTCACAGCTTCTGAGCCCTCAACTCGCGATGACCCAAATCGAGCACCTGTTTATGCTCATGTCTGAAATCACGATGAGATTTGGATCGTGATCGGATTCTCCTTTGCCAATGACTTCACCATCGGTCGCTACACTCACAAATAGTAAAACCGTAGCTTGCTTCTTCAAACTCGAACATCTGGAAAACTCGAAGGATATAGGGTCGAGTACTAGAAGATACGAAGTCGAGATTCGAGTAATATCTTTAGATATTGATTTCTGAAAATAAAAATGGAAGCAGTGGGGTTTTCCCCTTTTAATCGATGTTGTGAAAGTTTTAAGGAGGAGACGGGATTTCTTTTGATTTCAACAGAAGAGAAAATAAGAACAGGAGCCGCAATTTATAGTTGAAGAAATACTTAACATCTAAGGAAAATGGTCTGCGCAAGGGTACATTATCATTAATGTGATTTGAGTTTAGAGAGATTTTGTTTCTTTTTAAATAGATACTGATTTGATTTCAAGCCTATCCACCACCCAATATCTCGGGGTCCATTAATTTAAACCACGAACCGCTATTTTAACGTAACCACTGTTGTTTCAACAGTGTAACACTATTCTGAATATATTTTGATATTTAATTTGAACGTAAATATAAATAACCAAAATAAATTAATACAATATAATTTAAATTCAAAAGCAAGTAAATTCTCTGATAATAAAATATTTTTATTATCACCTATATTCAAATACAGCTAATATTGATCATCTGAATTGTTTTGATTTAATTCTAACTTCGAATTGAATTATTATAAATTCTCATATTACGATGATTATCAAAATAAATCATATTTCGATTATTTAATCGATAACCCAATAAAATACCTTTTATATTATAAATTCAATATTTAAAACCATACTAAATATTTAAAATAAATCGATCAAGAATCCAGGTCGTTACATTCTTCCCCCCTTAAAATAATTTCGTCCTCGAAATTGCTAAGGTAGGAAAAATGGTACAAGTCCATTACTTTTTAAAATCTCACTTATGTTGAAACTCATCTCTTCATATTTCAACAAGTTTAATTCCACCAAAACTTTTGGTCTTCCTTCATTTAATTCGAATGATCTACGATCAATTCATTTATATCCAATCTATATTCCATTAAACCTATTCAAATTGATTCTAGTTAATTGATTCACTTCAACCTATTTAACTAGATTAAGTTAAATTCCACTTCCAGAATCCAAATCCCAAGGTTTTCATTTCAAATCCTTTTGAAATCACTTAAACATGTACATATATTTATAATCTTTTCAAATTCAAAATATTTGAATTTTCAAACTAACTTGTTTCCTTTCAAACAAATTCCCATCAAAACTTTTCTAAGGTAGCAACCCATCACTTAGAAACACGAAAATGAACACTGATGATGTCGCGACCATCATCAAAATTATTTCCCAGCCACTGAAGTGAGTTCAGTGCTTTATCACTTTCAAAATCTATTCAAAATGATTTCTATTCAAAAATCCTTACAAGACATAGCTATATTATTTTAATATACTTCAAAAATATTTTCCAACTTCCCAGGATTTAAAAATCCAAATTCTGGTTTGAATTAAATTTTAATTCAACTCATTTGTATATACTATTCATATACAAATTTTATTTTGGTTATATATAATAATTTCAATTTTATAATCTCATTGGATTATAATTTTAACAACCAATACATCCATATATTATAATAATTTCAGAAAAAATATTCTTTTCTCTATCGAAAATAGAATTTTGAGTAAATTTATTTCATTTACCCAATTTAAAACAATATTGTGTCAATTTCACTGTTCAAGCGTTTAGAAATTCCTATCGACTTCGTGGCATCCCACGACTCGATCAGAATTCATAAACCACTCAACAGAATGGCTAACACAATATAAAACAATTTTTATATCAATTAACAAATACGCTCTCTCATATATATATATATATACACTCGACTCATTCTAGGGTACTACTGACCTTATCTCTAATGAGCACATCCCCACAAAGCCTAGGTATTCGCTCAACCTAAGCTCTGATACCAACTGTAATGGCCCGCAAATCCGTACTATCTGAGTTGACTAATAACACCACACGTCCAACCCAAATTGCATAGAAATACGAATCATTATTAGAAAGAAGTTAGAGCATGAGAAATAGAAAGAAATATTAGAATAGAAGAAAATGAAAATCACAAACTCACAGCGGAACGAATAAAATATATTAAATAACATAACTTTTTGAAATACAAATCAATAACTTTATATACATACCATCACCAGAGCACAACAGTAATTCCTGGAACAGTTATAAACACCTATTTCCAGATACAAACATGGTTCACAGCAGAATATATGATAGTCTATAGCTAATTGGTGAAGCCTCCTGCTTCCAGCTCTTCCAAATGAACCTGAAAAATCCCGACTACTTGACTGCCCGTACAAATTTGGCCACCCAAGAGTTTAGGGAAAACAAACAAAATAAACTCTGGGTCAGTCATGGGACTGGTGTGAGTAAACTCCAACCATTTGTTTAACTTTAAAATCCTTTCGAAAGAAATGATAATCGTAAGACCGATCCACACATAAACACGGATGGTTTTTACCTTACGATAACCCAAAATGTTTCTTGAAATCATACTTTCTCTGATATTATCATAATGTCTAATTACAAATAAATAACAATCTAGAGGAACGCTTGCATCTCACGCTCCCCATATATAGTATACAAATCAAAACCGCGAGCGCTTATTGGATATTGGATTCCAACTTGACAAGGTATGGGACCACCTGCCATTAGTGTATCTCTAGAGGCGAATACACTGGGTTCAACAAGAACGTCTTGCAACTCGGCCCTCACATGACCGACCACTCATTTCGCTTGAGTGTATCGAATGTATATCACCAACGGTTGGGATCAGCAACCGTTTCCCGAATGGGACATCATCGAATAGAATAAGAAATTAAATAAATCTCTAGATAGGTGAGTGTACGTCCTAATGGGAGCGACCCACATAGCCATGCTGCCTGCCCGATTTTTGTCATTTCCCGGTTGTTGAGGCCTGAGGCTACGCTTACTTTCCATTCCTTGATAGCACAATCGCTTTGAATGCCACATTGTCAGATCCGTTAATCACTAATTGATTTGCACAAATATTCTGGATGTTATGCTAAGGGAATAAATCCGTTGCAACCATATATATTTATACAGACCAACTCATGCGATCATTGGAAATACTTTGTCAGACATTCGTCCATATACATTCGTTTTGGGATTGAACGAAACCGAAGGCACAATTTCTATTAATAGAAAAAGTCTTTGCACTTCACTCCATCTTCGATTATCTTCATATAATCTGATCCGCAACTCTACTGCCAATACAGAGTAGTTCTCGGATAATAATCCAACCGGTCTCTCCATATTGACAACGATATTGGCAAATACTTCGATAGTCGGTTATTTAACTATCGAAGAAAAACAAACAAACATTCATCCATAACATCCATCAATCACTTGGCCTGTTAATTAATATTTCATTAATTAATTCACTTCCTCATTTCCCTATCAATATTTGTTAAACAAATATTTTCAGTGATCTTATTGGACTCTTACGCTATTTAAAAAAACATTTCTCTATATCACCTTCTTTTATTTTCTACATTTAGAAAATATATTCTATTTGAAATTGAAAACAATTTCAATCACTTATCTCTTTCCCGACTACTTTAATTAGACTTAGGAAATTTTTACATTTATATCACTTGGGTTAAAACGAATGCTGTATAAAACATCATTATAACAACCTAAAATATTTTATTCAACTAACTCTTTTTCAAACACTCCTCTTCGAGACTGGATCCTGCTATTTATCAATTAAAAATGAAATCAATCAAATTGGGGTAAAATTACCTCTCGGACCTTGACTGAAAACAACCTCAACTTCAAAACGGCAAAACCCCTAACCTCGAATAAACACACTATAAAACCCAACTATTCATTTTTAAAACATGTATATGGTTCGCTTTCTATTTCTAATTTATAGATTTCCCTTTTTGTTTACAATATTCTATTTTTCATTTTGTTTCCATAACGAATTATATATATATCGATACATTGATTTCTAACTATCAAATTATCTTAAAAATATTCTAACTCCTTAAATTTCTAGAAAATTTCGCCATAATCTCCTTTGTACCGGGAGCATCGAGATATTTCAAATAGCCTCCCATGGCCCTTTCCATTCAAAAGAAAAATCAAAAAGCCGAGTGGCTTGCCGATTCGGCGCATAAAACCTCATATGGAATTTAAATGTGTACCTTTTTGTCGGGCACATAAATAAAAATCTTCATATACTTCATCCCATACTTGTCTAATACATGCTCACCTGTTTTCAATTCATTTCAACACTATCCAATCGTTTGAATTCAGTTTCGCTCGTTTATTCTTTAATTAGCTATTTTGCCTATTTCACTTCTTTGTTTGAACATAACATATTCAAACAAAATATTTAACTTGCTCATAACCAAATTGAATTTTCCCTTTCAAATTCTAGTTTTCTTTTCGATTTCGAATATTAATTTCCAAATCGAATCCATACGTTTCTAATTCATTTCAACTCAATTCAATTGTTTTACCTCGATTCGTTAATTAGTTCGTTAATTAACTCTTTTCCTGTTTTACTTTTATATTCGAACCTACATGTCCAAATATAATTCTAACTTGCTTATAAGCTAATTGAATTCCAATCCCAACTTACGTTTCATATTAAATTTTGAAATATAAGTTCTCTCACTCTATTTACCTTTTTAAAATTCAACTTCAATTAAAAATTCCATTAACTAATTTCTAATTAACTGTTTTACCTATTTCCCCTTTTTATTCGAATATAACATATTCAAATATACGTTTAACTTGTTTATCAACTAATTTGATTCCATTTTCAATTTACATTCCATATTCAATTTCGAATATGGATTTCCAACCTAATTTACTTTTAAAAATCTTATTTCGATTCCAAACTTGATTAACTAACATTTTCTTTTAGATTAGTTATTTCTATGCAATTATAACATCTGATTTTGCATCAAAGTCAAACCCTATACTTTACTGGAGTTCATATTCATGTTCTAACTCAAGTCTGGATTTTCTAATGGACATTCGGATTTTATTTCCTTAAAATCCTTTTATTAATTTAAATAAATCATTATATTTTAATAACGAATTATGGCGCTGTTTTTTTGAAAATTTGATTTTGACATAACTCAAAATCTATACGACGAAATCTAGATTTTTCTCTTCCATTAGAAAACTGTTATCAAATCGGTCATGGCAATTCTTGTTTCAAAGAATTCCGACTTTAATTGAGTTCCATATACTCAATTGAAGTTCGAAACGCCAATTTACGAACTGCAGCGCTGCGGCTAGTTCGTTTTAATTATATTTATATATATAAACGTTTAAACTTCGTTTATAATAAATTCAACTCCATTTTAACTCTATTCGAATTTTACTATTCAAACTCCATTTCATTTTTGTTTGAATTCTAATATTCAAACTCCATTTTAACTCTATTTGAAATCTATATTCAAATTCCCATTTCAAATTCTATTTTGAAATTCTATTTTCAAATTCCATTTCAATCTGTTTGCATTCTATATTCAAATTCCATATCAAAACTATTTGAATTCTATATTCTAAATTCCATATTTAAACTTTCTTTATTCAAATCTATTTTCAAACTCCATTTGAATTTCATTATATTTTCAAACTTCATTTGGATTTCTATATTCAAATCTATTTTCAAACTTCATTTGAATTTCTATATTCAATCTATATTTGAATTTTCTTTATTCGAACTCCATTCCAATTCTCTTTGAATTTAATATTCAAGTTATCACTTGATAATTTATTCATTTTATTTATAAACACCATTTTTTTATTTCCTTGTTTAATATTTAAACAAGTTCCCCTTTTCAAATTTCTTTTTGAAACCAAAATCTCATTTTGAAAATTCTATTCATAGTAACTTATAAATATAACACCCAATTTATTTTCATATTCAATTTAACTTCTACTTAAATAAATTCAAATTAATTGAATTCAAATCATAAATCCTTATCGATTTATTTTCGTTCAATTTATATTCTGAACATCAAAATAAATTCCGTCGTTTATTTCTTAAAATGATTTCCCCATTCATATTTTTAAATTCACATTTTAATTTAAAAATTCGAATTATCCAATGATAATTTCCCTTTTCATTTACAAGCACCATTTATTTTACTTGTTTATATAGTTAAACAAGTCCATTTCAAATTCATTTGAAATAAAATCTCTATTTGGAAAAATAAATTTCCCTTTCTAAATTCACACTTGGATTTTTATTTCTGAATTATTCAATGATAATTCATTTCACTTTATTTATAAACTTCGTTTATAAATGAACTATTTATAAACTTCGTTTATAAAGGAACTACTTGTTTTTATTTTAAAAACAAGTTTATATTTCAAATCTATTTAAAATTCAAATTCTATTTTTCTAAAATAGAATTTCACTTTTAAATCTCAAATACTCCTTTCAGGGTATTTTTATAAATTAACACTTAGCCCAGTGATATTTAAAACAATCAAATCATCCAATTTTCAATCATTTGATTTTTAACACGTCATATATGAATATATATGAAATCAAGCAAACAAACAAACAGATAATATAATTTTGAGGAATCCAGTCGGATCCCTCCAACCTGTTTTTCCTGCATTCACAGATGTTAGTCAACATAAATAATACCCATCCTGCTTCGAGGCAGGATATCGCGATATAGAAGGTCATCCACTATCATAGCGTGGGGGTGTATAGGGTAATCATCCGCTAATGGTACCGCGGGCATCCGCTAATGATACTGCGGGAAATCCAACCACCAATATATATATATATATATATGTATAATAGCAACCACCAAGCCTAAATAACTAATATATTTAAGATGCATAAAAATATTGAATGCAACCGAACAAGCAACAAACAATTATTTTTAACTGATAAAAATAATTATAAATAAAAGGGTGAGTGAGATTTACTCACCGTGATTCATTTTTCTGAATATCCATTAAAATTAAATCGAATAGCCTTCGATTTAAATTAAATCCCAGTCAACTGTGATTGACTCCAAATACCTTCATGATTTCCGACCCTTGTATAAATTAAATATATTGCATTAAGATTTTTAATCAATTTAAATTAAACCAAATTAACCTATAAAATTTAGTTAATATTGCTTACCAATATTTCTACGCTAATATAATCATGATTTCATCCTCTGTTAGTACATCAGATTCGAACTGAAATTTGTAATAAATAGATATTAATTACATAGTATTTCAAATAATTAAATTAATAATTTATTTACCTAAATCAACAATTAGCTTACCTAGTCTCTCCCATAAGACATTGCATTGTTCATAAGGCCGAAACCCAGTTCTTCACATTAGCGACAACCCCACCTCACTCCATCAGAAGAAACAAGGCCGTGACATCTCCAGTTCACCCATACATCGCACTATTGACAAGAACAAGGCCAGAGAAACCGTTTGAACCCATTTTTGTCATCGTGATCCTCCCTCTAACCATGTTCCTCTTCCCCAAACTGCGGATTGTTTTGAACCTAAAAAAATCGAGCTCGCATCTACTGCCCATCCTCAGAAGACATCGCGACTTCGAAGCTTCTGAGCCCTCAACTCGCGATGACCCAAATCGAGCACCGGTTTACGCTCCTGTCTGAAATCACGATGAGATTTGGATCATGATCGGATTCTCCTTTGCCAATGACTTCACCATCGGTCGCTACACTCACAAACAGTAAAACCGTAAATTACTTCTTCAAACTCGAACATCTGGAAAACTCGAAGGATATAGGGTCGAGTACTAGAGGATATGAAGTCGAGATTCAAGTATTATCTTTAGATATTGATTTCTGAAAATAAAAATGGAAGCAGTGGGGTTTTCCCCTTTTAATTCGATGTTGTGAAAGTTTTAAGGAGGAGACGGGATTTCTTTTGATTTCAACAGAAGAGAAAATAAGAACAGGAGCCGCGATTTATAGTTGAAGAAATACTTAACCTCTAAGGAAAATGGTCTGCTACTTAACCTCTAAGGAAAATGGTCTGCGCAAGGGTACATTATCATTAATGTGATTTGAGTTTAGAGAGATTTTGTTTCTTTTTAAATAGATACTGATTTGATTTCAAGCCTATCCACAATCCAATATCTCGGGGTCCATTAGTTTAAACCACGAACCGCTATTTTGACGTAACCACTGTTGTTTCAACAGTGTAACACTATTCTGAATATATTATGATATTTAATTTGAACATAAATATAAATAACCAAAATAAATTAATACAATATAATTTAAATTCTAAAGAAAGTAAATTCTCTGATAATAAAATATTTTTATTATCACCTATATTCAAATACAGCTAATACTGATCATCTTAATTGTTTTGATTTAATTCTAACTTCGAATTGAATTATTTTAAATTCTCGTATTACGATGATTATCAAAATAATTCGTATTTCGATTATTTAACCGATAACCCAATAAAATACCTTTTATATTATAAGTTCAATATTTGAAACCATACTGAATATTTAAAATAAATCGATCAAGAATCCAGGTCGTTACATTACTGGACTCACCAGACATATGTCTGACCTAGTTTGTTTCGGCTCTTTTCTTCCGTTCCCCCCTGGTTCTCAGGGAGGAAACACCCAAGTTTAGTCAGGATTTGGATATCATCTTCTAGAAGCTACTTCTGAAGTATGGCTCGAGTCTCTGTCTCTTATATGGCTTGCTCTTTAATATGGGGAATGATGTTTTTCTTTTAAATACCTATGTACTCTGATGATGTAAGACCAAAAGTGTTTTAATGGTTTTATGACTCATAGTATTATGTAACAAAGTATTTTGGTGATTTAATAAAGTTGTTTATTTTCCTCTGCAAAATTTTTATATCTGTCTTGTGATATTTTGTGTCTGTTTACCAAAAATGCTCCACCGAAGTTAAGGCATTCCCCTTGTGAGTGACCTTAATGGAGGTAGGGTGTTACACTTGGTATCAGAGCTGAAGGTTACCAGATTAGATAAAAGCTTTGAAAATATTTTTCAGAAAGGTTTTAAAAGAAAGTATTTTCAAAAAGGAAAGCCTGTTTTGAAAAACATTCCCCGAAAAGCCATATGTAGTATCCTTCGGTCCTTCGTCTAAAATCTCTTCCTTTGATAGGATAGGCGGAGGCTCTTGTGGCAGATGGATAAGATAGAGATAGGAAAAAAAATTATGTAAAAGGTTTAATTTCCTTATCTGATTATGAAGTTAAGACTCTTTTGGATTCTAGCATTGAGACTCTGCACTTTAATACTAGTCTTGTTTCTGATCACGTAGTTGTTTCAAACCCCTTTTGTGGTTCAGCTCATTTATTGATGATTCGTAAGGTGTTGAAATTATCTGTGTTAGGCGTCAAAAATTTGAATGTGACATTTGCGTGCTCAAGTTTATGGGCTATGGGTTGGTTCTAAATGGACCAGTTTTCTATGTAGAGGGTTGTTCTAGATTTTGAGAGGAGGGTCGTTAAGTTTCCAACTTGTCATGGGAAGACCCCCAAAATTTCTTGTGACCCGCAAGGGTCTGTTATGCTTAGCTTTCTGAGAATCATTCTGTAATCTGATCTGTACCAGTAGTCTGTAAGTATCTGGATATTTCTGAGGGATAGGGGTTTCTACTCGAAGCATGAAGTAGATCTCCAGTTTTGACATTGTTTAATGGGGGTAATTCTTTGGGTGTCAGTCTGATGTTGATTTCGGTCTTCGGGGCTGAGACTTAGGGAATTATTCTATTAACCGATGTCAAATGGGAACAGAGCTTTTGTTTTAGTTATATCATTTGTTTATATCCCAATGACCGGATCTCCGACCTTTAGATAGGAAATCCATGGATGTAAACATGTGCTTGGGATATGTTATGTTTAATGGTTGCAAGTGGATGCAAGTGTTTGCTAGTGGTTGCTCGTGGATGCATTTACACACACATTAGGCACTAGATCGGCTCAAATCACTTTCATATTGCATATAAATGTGTGTGAATATTTAGGTTAATGGATGAACAATGGTTGTGCTATCATATGGATGCTACATTTTGATGAATGGTTGTGCACACAAGTAGAAATAACATGTAACGTTAGGATTCCTTCGCATACATAATGGACGCATGACACTATCATGATTTGCATTAAGGAGGTCAACCGAATCAGTAGACCACCTGATTTTGCATTAGATAGAGAACATATACACACACTTCTTGCATATGTTCATACAGCATTAGGAATTTTATAAGAACAATGGATGCCTGTGTTTGATGGTTGAGTAGATGGTTGTTTGGATGTTAGGATATGCATTCTCCTTAACTTGGAGATTTCGGGGGCGAAATCCTTTAAGGAGGGGAGAATGTAACACCCCGTAAATTTTAATGTTAATGTTCATAAATTAAAGAATAACTAATATCAGAAGTGAGAATTAAGGGAAACGGGTTGCGCCATTGTGTTCATCTCAGAATTCTGGAGTCCGAATTTGCGTGAATTGGACCTCGTATGAAGCAGTTATGGCCATCGGAAGTTTCAGAAAATTCAAAGTAGATTTCGAAAAATTCAAATTTCAGAGTCAGATGGGCTAGGCGGGAAATTTCCCGCCAGGGCCAGGTCGACCTGCCCAGACAAGGTCAACCATAGGGTCGACCTGCCCCCCCCCCCCCCCAGGCAGATTTGAGTGATGACCTGTTTATGACTGTATGCTGACCCATTAGGGTTTCTGATCTGCTATGATTGGCTGGGATTAATTCTGGGTTGATCGAACGGCCTAAACTAATCCTAAACTCTATAAAAAGACATGTGGACTCAAACCCTAAAATCAAATCAAAATTAGATCAATGGCCGTCATGTTGTCACTCCAAACCCTAGGGTAGCCACCACCAACTAGAAGCGAATTAAAGACAACAATTCAATTCAAATCAAGCCTAAAACTACAACAACGAAATTGTCTACAACAAGGGAACGCTAATCAATTACAGAATTCAGATCCCAGAACTCAAGACCCCTTTTTCGGTGAGTTCTAGTCACTTTTAGGTTTACATAAATAAAAGTGAATCGTGGTAGACTATGATTTGGGTATATTTTGTTTGTAGTTATGCAAGTTTATTGTTGTTGTAGATCATGAAATTATGCAAGTTTATTGTTGTTGTGAATCATGAAATTATGCAAGTTTATTGTTATTGTTGACCATGAAATTATGTAAGTTATTGCGTGATGAATTCATGATTCTATGCAAGTCGTTATCATGAATCTATGCAAGTTGTTATCATGAATCTGCAAGTCGTTATCATGAATCTATGCAAGTTGTTATCATGAATCTATGCAAGTTGTTATCATGAATCTATGCAAGTCGTTATTATGAATCTATGCAAGTTGTTGTCATGAACCTATGCAAATTGTTATGAGATCATGCAAGTCAACTATACAAATTATTATACATGAACCTATGCAAGTTATTATTCATGAAACTATGCAAGTTGTTATGTTATGCAAGTTGTTAAATATGTTGTAAAACATGAATCTATGTGAGTTGTTAATTATGTTGTTAATTCATGAACCTATGCAAGTTGTTATGTTGTGAATCATGAACCTATGTTAGTGTTACTTATGTTGTTAATTCATGAACCTATGCAAGTTGTTGTGTTGCAAAATCATGAATCTATGCAAGTTGTTAATTATGTGGTGAATCATAATTATATGCGAAGTTATCATGTCATTTTCCCTAGTTGTCATGCTTATGCCAAAATTGTACTGAAACGATCACCTTGTCATTCCCTTCATTTTATTGTTATGGCGAGGCTACCTTGTAGCCTCGATGACGCCAAAAGCGCAAACGGTTACGCTAGTTAAGAAACGGGGAAAAAGGGGAATTTGTAATAGGCATAGTGATTATGTAAATTGGATACATGATTCTAGTAGGGAAACATATAAATAATTACCTATTATGACATGGGTAAAATTGGGTAAAAATGGTATAATTTGAATATGACCATTTATGGATAGGAAATTCAAATTATTAATAAGATAGGTATTGACACCTATAAAAAGGAAAGGATTAATTAATTAACTTAATTAATCAAAAGAGGAATGTTTAAGCAATTGAAGTATGAAGATTTAATATTGAGAATTGGCATAAATGCCTTAAATGGCATAAAATAAATTTGTGATGAAATTGGTATAATTTTACACACCATAAATAGATGGACATAATTGAATCAATTATGGCCATAGTTAAATTTGGAATTGATTGATAATTTGAATAGGGAGATTAATTCAAACTGGGGAACAATTAATCTTGTGTAACTAATCGTCTAAGACATGAGGTTGGACTCTTTTGTGGTGTAAGACTGCTCGGACCCGCCCGGCAAATCCAGCTGCCACAAATGCCAGTCTAATGTGGGAGGTCTTAGGCATAAATTAAATGCGTGACAGTTGTAAAGACACGAGGTTAGGCTCTTTTTTGGTGTAAGACTGCCCGGACCCGCCCGGCAAATCCAGCAGCCACAAATGCCAGTCTAATGTAGGAGGTCTTTATAAGGTTACGGTCCTAATGAATTAAAAAACACTTAACTAGATAAACATGTAGTGGGACATGAGGGGTTAAGTGGGTGCCTTGGGTGGCATGTGAAATACGATTAGGTGTCTCAATAATTAATTAATGCTGATTAAAGACTACTTAATCTAACTTAATACATATGGACTGTATGATGATAGACATAAGTTAGGGTTAAGTAAAACGAATTGGATTGTGGGTGGGTTAAGTACAACTGATGGGTAGGTGGGTAATATTAATATATATAGGCCCACAAACTTAACCATTAAATAAATATGATTAAATCAGTGGGAGGGTTAAGTACAACTGAAGGGTAGGTGGGTAATATTAATACGTATAGGCCCACAAACTTAACCGGATAAAAAGGGTTATGTAATTAAAGACACCTAATGGTATACATAACCGGGGCAAAATAGTAAAGTTATGTATTAAAGACACCCTTAGGGGTACGCATAACTAATGGGAATAGATAGAGTTATGTATTAAAGACATCTATAGGTACGCATAACCGATAGGTAAAATAGGGGTTATGTATTAAAGACACCTATAGGTACGCATAACTGATTGAGGGCTATGTAATTAAAGACACCTTAGGGTATACATAGTCAGTAGAAAACCTAGTGGGGATACAAGACATGGGGGAGAACCTGTATCATGTTGTGTGGGACCCATTTCAGTCAGTAACCTGGAGGGGTATCAAAGTAAAGAACTCTGTACTAGGCGGGGAAGGGGCACGCTTACTGATTGATTGTAAGAGATCCAAAACGAGACGGATGGTGTGGGCGGCGCAAACCGACCAGGGACATGTGCGTGCATGGTCCGGGCAGAGGGGGACAAGACGACCGTGTCACCAGTAGGTATAACTGTGCACACCTTGGGTTGCCACTTTAGGGAAGTGATACCCCCTAGTTGTGGGACCAGCACAGGGTATCTACAGAATAGGGAGCCGATCAATTAGGGTAGTGGTTAGGGTATACCCGGACGTATGCCCTAAGTCTACCAATTTATAGTGGGATAGTTGAGATAGGATAGGCGGCACATATGACAGCAGCTAGGAATACACGAAACTACCACCATCGTTATCATTAGCGGAAGGGATCATCCCATCTTGATTTGTTTAGTAATAGTGTAGAGTAGTTAGTAGTGAAGCATGCATGCACCTTACCTTATTTGTCTTGTTATATCTGTCATCTGTACGGTGAATCCTCTTATCCACTTTGTATGCCTGTCATGTTTACCTTTATTTATTTACTGGCTAAAAATTACTGGACCCACCAGACATATGTCTGACCTAGTTTGTTTCGGCTCTTTTCTTCCCCCCCCCTCCCCCAGGTTATCAGGGAGGAAACACCTAGGTTTAGTTAGGATTTGGATATCAACTTCTAGGAGCTACTTCTGAAGTATGGCTCGAGTCTCTGTCTCTTATATGGCTTGCTCTTTAATATGAGGAATGATGTTTTTCTTTTAAATACCTATGTACTCTGATGATGTAAGACAGAAGTGTTTTAATGGTTTTATGACTCATGGTATTATGTAACAAAGTATTTTGGTGATTTAATAAAGTTGTTTATTTTTCGCTGCAAAATTTTTATATCTGTCTGGTGATATTCTGTGTCTGTTTACCAAAAACGCTCCATTGAAGTTAAGGCATTCCCTTTGTGAGTGACCTTAATGGAGGTGGGGTGTTACAGCAAGAGAATAAATTCTCCGCCGCCAAACAGATATATATTTAATAGAAATCAATCACACAGAATAAAATCCAATGTTAGACACACAGTCCATTTACAAGTTCGTTCTGGGTCTAAACGAAACTGGAGGCACCTTGTACCTCGCATATCCATCGATCTCCAAGTACGTCTGGACGATCACCAACTGATTCCCTCCTCTTGGGTGTACAACCCAATCAAGATCATCAGTAATCACCCAAACGATGTGAAGACCTCCGGTCTTCGACCACCGTCTTCATCCTCGACACCACGTCGAATCAATTATTCATAATGGGATAAACCCGGTCATTCTGAATAACTCGTGTATATAATAAACAAGTGTTACACAAACACAACATACGCCTCAGTCCAATTCAGAATATTCTTTTATTAAAATATTCTTATTCTTTGGGAAAGGTTCCCATTAATTTTATCAAAGATAAATTCTTTAAATTTATTCTTTAATCTTCCTTTGAATATCGATTCAAACCAAATTATGGTTTATCCAAACTAGTCGGGATTAGCGAACCACACGAAGTAATCATTTATTTTATTTCCCAATCCCAACCTATTCATCCCATGAAGTAAAACTGGTAATACTTCATATCTAACACCACGGTGTTATCGGTAAATTCAATTACCATTTCACGTTCAAATCTAATTAAAGATTTAACTATCGCCTGGAGCAAAACTGGTGATACTCCATTCTCGATCATTTCAATCTAATTAAAGATTCATTAAATCCCCACTTGGTTTTAATCTTCCCAAAAATCAATATCAATGATTGTTTAACTTGGGAAATCATATCCTGTCTTTAACTGGGTTAAAGAACCAATATCATTTAAAACACGGTTCACTATAAACCCAAAATCACATTCCATTCCAATTCAATTATCGAAGCTTCTGGTTACTTTTAAAACCCTTTCAAATCCAGTTTATTTATTTAAAAATAATTAAATTGTTATTCTAGTTCAAAACTGTTAATTTCAATAAAAATCTATTTTTATCTTTTCAAATATGGAGTTTTCATCCCAATTCTTTCCAAATCAATTCTTATGATTTTACACAAATTATTACTATTTTTAATAATTTTATCAAGGCCCGTACAGTCGATTTCCATCAACGGCCATCGAACTGCACTTACAGCGACCTTTTCCAAATTCGATTTGGAAATAATTCCAAATCCAACCGTTAGATTTCAAATCTCTAATATTCGTTAGAAATCTCTTTTCGATACGAACCCAACGGTTCTGGTTTTAGGAGAATCCGATGGTCGGATCTCCCGTAATATCCATTCGAAGACAATAGTCGAAATTCACGAACCGCCGCAACGCGGCGTATTCTATTCAGGCCATTATACATATATAATATATATATTATATATTTCGTCGATTTCTTTTCAAAACATATTTTATAAATCGTTTTAAATTCATTTTCAAAACGTTTCAACTTCATATTCAATTTCAAATCAAAATTGAATATTCCATATCCTTAATCTATAAATGAATTTATTTTCAAAACATTATATTTTGAAATCAATTCTTATCCGATATTCATTATAAAAATGAATAAAATCGATATAAATATCGTTCACGTCAAAATGGCGTCAATCTAATCAACACGGCTTTTATTCAATATATGAATGTTTTCTTCTATTTAACACATGAATATTTATTTTATTCAACACATGAATATTTATTCTATTCAACACATGAATTTTCATTCTATTCAACACATGAATTTATATTATTCAACACATGAATTTTCATTCTATTCAACACATGAATTTATATTATTCAACACATGAATTTTCATTCTATTCTTTATTTTCCAAATTAGAATGAGGCCCAATCAATTACCATATAATGTTAATTATATGGATTCCCTACAACACATGTATATAATAGCAACGATAAATCATCAACCATCATCCAGAGTGCACCACACCACTGCATAAACATTAAATATAGATAAATAACGCTTACACAGTCTATCAACCCATCGGTCGACATACTACTAAACAATTGGGATTAGTGTACGTCTATATCATCCCAACACCCGTGTGGGGTTTCAATCAATCAAACACATATTTTATTTGTGCAGTTGGGCGATGTGTAAAATTTATCGTCCCAATCAGTATCAGTCAAATCGGTGTACATAAACAAATCGTTCAATTTGTAAATGAATATTTATTTTATTTCAACACATGAAAATATCTATTTTATTTCAACACATGAATATATATTTTATTTCAACACATGAATATATATTTTATTTCAACACATGAATATATACTTTATTTCAACACATGAATATATATTTTATTTCAACACATGAATATATATTTTATTTCAACACATGAATATATCTATTTTATTTCAACACATGAATATATATTTTATTTTAACACATGAATATATATTTTATTTCAACACATGAATATATATTTTATTTCAATACATGAATATATATATCACACGGCACAATCAACAGTCAAATTTCACAACACAGCAATCAAACAAACAAGTCATCCATGGTCCGTGGACGATGGGTGTCAGGTGCTACTAAGCACCGTCTGTATCCTAGTATATATTTCAAACTAGAAATAAATTAGAAGTGAGAAGTTCTCACCTATTAGCTAAACCAAACGCCACGACTCTTCTTATGTAGAAAATCTTCGTCGCGTTTCCAACGAGATCAGTTCAACACCGTTTGTGTTAAAAATTATATTTTTAACAACGCTACTTCCTATATAAAAATCGAATTTTTATCCTATCGCTACATATATAAAGATTAAACTTTTACTATCTATATAATATAAAAATCGTATTTTATTATCTCTATAATATAAAAATCATATTTTTATTCTTTCTATAATATAAAAATCATATTTTTTTTCTTTACATTATATAAAAATCATATTTTTATTCTCTACATTACATAAAAATCATATTTTTATTCTCTACATTACATAAAAAATTTAAATTGGCTCAGATTTCCGGGTTATTACAGAAGTATACCTAAGTCTACCATTATGTTTCTATTAGGATCATATCTGTTATACTAGTACTGGTGCAGAGAAAAAGTATTTGAGAAGCGTAATTTGTTCAGTTCATTCTGCTTATCCTGCTCATACCTGTTATATGATCTAGTTTGTATGCCTGTCATGATGCCTTTACTTATTTATATGCTAAAAGTAACTGGACTCGCTAGACTTTATGTCTGACCCATTTTGTTTTCTTTTCATTCTCTTCATTTCCCCTACTCTCAAAGATTCTCAGGGTGAGAGCGCTTAGGCTTGACTAGCACTCTCTCTTCTGTTTCAGCTTACATTTGGATATTGCTAAGATGTACCGCTTCGACTATCTATCTACTTGTTTATGGCTATTTTTGAGGACCATGGCTTTTTACTTCTGTACTCTGATGGATTTGATGTATTTTATTCCAGCATTTCAGTTTGATGTTGTAACTGGATTTTGAGACCATGATGTTTACTGTTTGGAAAATAAATTTTTAAATTTCCGCTGCTGTTTTATATATCTATTTTGTGATGTTCTGCTTCTGTTTACCTATAACGCTTCACTGAACTTAATGCATTCTGCTAAAGAGTGACATTAACAGACGTGGACTGTCACATTATATTTTATTTGTTCCGCTGTGAGATTCTATTCTACTCTAATTTTGTAGTGTTGTCATTGTTCTTCTTCTTCTACTCTTACATTTCTTTCTTACTACTTCTCACGCTCTAATTTCTTTCTATTAACTATTCGAGTTTTCAATACTTGGGTTTTGGCAAGTGAATACAGGATAATGTATTATTGTCGAAAATCGAGCGTCGAATTCTGCTAGGTCGTTACATTATTACTAAGTAATTAGTAAATCAAAATGTCATTAGTAATCAAATATTACATTTTAACCCATTATTAATGAATAACTTATAACCATATCACTTAAGTAATAAAACTAAACTTGATAATTTTATCAACTTAAACCATTTTAATTAATAGTTAATTAATCTTTTAAATCTATGCTAATCACTTTAAACATTTTCAGATGAAATATTTAGCTATTAAACCGATTTCATTTTGAATTTGAACAATTGAAAATTGTTCCAACTTTTAAGGCTTAGCGACTATGATGGAACTTAAATAAATTACCATAAATCTCCACATCTGATCCAAAAATGTTCACATGTCGATGTCATAAACAATATAGCCAAGATACAATGGTTCTAGCAATCAATAGTACACAATCAATAATAAAATAACTATCACACCCATAAAAATCAATATTGGAAACAACTAATTTCACAATTTGAAACTGTCACTTACCAAGCATAGAATGAGGTTTTATTCTGCTCAATAGATGTACACAACACAATCCAAATTTAATTGACATTATTTTATTTGGGTAAATAAACAACATGGTTTAAGGTGTGTAATTTTAAATGACGTTGTTTTTTTGAAAACAACGTCATTCAAAACCGTCGATTCTAAAATATCACAATTTTCCACTTAACCAAAACTAATTACAAACTTCATTATAATGTTGTGTTTGTTATTGCGAACTCAACGGAAAAATCGATTTGTTAATCGAATCTAAAATGACTAAGATACGCAAATAATAACTCCGCCTATAATTTAATACGCAAATTAATTTAAAAATGCTTAAGTCAACTCACCCCGCACAATTAGCCCGACCCAATTTCCTTTTAGACCTGACCCGCTCTACTCCCCTCCTTTTCTTATTCTCCCTCCTCATTTCAAAAATCTGTAGCCACATATCTGCCACTATCACGCGCCAAACACAACCCTCTAACCATCAAAACCCTTTACCGGGACCGCCACACAACACGTTATAGTCTCCTCTTTTGTCTAAACCAAAAACCTCGAGCTCGGTCCTCTCCTTGTAGTCCCGACTTGTCAAGGTCCACCAGCTGTAGTCAAAAGTCGCGGCATTTTTATTCCTTAAATCATCAAAAAAAATCACACAAGCCATAACTTCATCACCTAAGTACAACTCTAACCTCCACATTGCGTATTGTTGAGTGAATTGCACACAAATTGAAACCCTAGCTCCTTGCTCAACATAGCCATGGCCATTGTATAATTCCCGAATGCAAAAAACTAAGCTCGATCTCCCTCAAATCACTTCAGGTTGAAGAGTACATGAAAACAAACTCAACTAAAACATGCTCAAGATTTTTAAACAAGTATATACTTTGTTTTATGTTTAAAAGCCTACTGCCTTTTGTTTGCTTACATGCTCAAGACATCACATCATGTCCTTTTTATTTGAAATTTTATATTAATTTTATTTTATCAAACATTGAATCAAGTATTTTAAATTTACAAAATAAAATTAAAATAAAAGTTTCCTTATTTTAACAAATCACATGTCTATATATTATAAAATATAATATAAAACTATTTCCATTATGTAAATATAGGTATTAGACATTAAATCACATATTTTAAAATACAAATATTTAATTATTATTATTACTACTATATTTAACCATATTATACGATTTCAACAAATATAACTTATAACCTTAAAATCTTATCATTTAAATACATTCTCAAAATAAATTATTGCTACAAAAATGCATGTCAATATTTATAATGTAAAATAAAACTAAGTTCCTATTTTGAATTATATTAATTTTAAAACCACAAATAATCATTAATCGTTTTTTAATAATTAAAATAAACTCTTTATTATAAACTAATCGTTTGAAAAAAAAGAACTAAAACAAAAATTGAATATTTAAGTATACCGAATATTCACAAAATTTAATTGATAAAATTGAGGGTTGTTACAATACTCTTAGTTCATTTTTTAGCTTTCTCTTACATCATCTTAGTCAAAAGATTCAACCCATCATGGGATTTAAACATATTTTAAGCTTAAATAAATATTATCAAGTACATATAATTTAATTGCTTATCGGTTTTGCATATCAACTGATATATTTATATTGATTATAAAGATAAAATAATACTTATTCCTCAAATTGTATTCAAAATTCTATAATTAATATTTTTTAATATCAATTAATATATAATAATTATAACCTGATTAAATTATTTGGTTTAAGGAGAATTCATCAATTCATTTATGTAACTCTCAGATGTAAATTTTGTTAGTGAATAATATCGAACTATTCAAATGTTAATGTTCAGACGTCGCTTGGAAGATGATGCGACATTTTAGCTAAATTTATCATTCACTTGGTTTTAAGTAAAAAATTAATTTTACATTGTTAAGCGTTACTTGGTTATGAATTTTATTTTATACCTATTCTCTTTGGTAAAAATATATCACTTTGAACATACGAAATTTGGTAATGTTAAAATTCCAATATTGTCCGTATTCAACTTTATAGTTCAAACATAATTTCTTTGGTTTAAAAATAAAAATTATAATTAATCGAAGTGTTTTGGTTGTAGACTTTGACTTGACCATGACATTAACCCTTATAACCAAGAAGACGTATCTTTTCTTGGATAGTGCTTCACTTTTAATACTTCCAATTGACCTAATTATAGTACTTTGATGAACGTCATACCATGACTTGATCATAATCAAAACGGAGTTTTTATACCGAAGGTCCATAATATTCTCAAACTCTATTGTAAAAATCATTCTATGCTCCTACCTAGGCGCCAAACTGGCCTTAACCGCCTATGATTTGTCTAATTCCATCTAGATGAGATTCACTGCATTGCATAAGCATATGAACAAGTTTACAAGTACATTTATGTACCATATTAGGCTGAATGCCTCTTATAAGCATCAACATATTTGTTTTTAGGAATATTGCCTTCAAAATTACTTTCAAATTCAAGCAAAGCCATAAAATTCCATTAGGATCAGCTAAATGCTAACATGATGCTAAAATTTTATCTAAAATGCATGGGTTTATCAAAGACGCTTGACTCCGACAAATCCTCGATAAATCCTTGGGATTAATCCCTAATCTATTCTCATCGCTTAACGATTGCCTAGTAATTTTACAACTTTTTTCTCATGTCGAGAGCTGTGTAAATCAGTCATACCGATTTTTTCTGTTTGACCTTAATTATATTAACAATAGGAAACTACTTAGTGAATCGTTCAGTAGTTATCCAATAACTATTAAGATGTAACCTTCAGGCCCGACAACAATGAGTAATATATTCGTTAATGCTTGCAGAGTGTTATGTACCATAGTCTCGATGAATACATAGATATTCAACCTCGATGCATCTTGATTATGAACATTTAAAATAATATATATATTTAATTTTACTGTGATAAATTACTCGTGGTTACAACAAATTGTAACTACTACCATAAGATAGATTGTTTATGAACTTTATACCAAATAAATTTATAATTGAATTGATTAACAAATATAACATATCATATCAAGTGTAAAATAAAAATAACATACATTTTATTTTGAAAAAGACTGAACAATGAGCTATATACATGTAACAAATTATATAACTATTTCCATGCATACCTCTAACTCTATCGAACAAGTATTGAGGAATAGCCTTAGTGTTGATTGATTGTAATTAGCAAAAGCCTAAGAAATATGGCAATCAAATCTTTTGTGTGGAATTAGATGCGAAGTTTCTCAACTATAAATTAAATCAAAGGAAAATTTTGACATCACTATAAAAACTAATTACAAATTTAAAGTTCAGGTGAAATTTATTGAAAGCAAAAGCATCTTCTTTCTAAAATTAAGAAATTAATGGTTAACGTTTATGGAATGGATGTATGTAAAGTCCATACCAAATGATAAAGCATAGAGGTTGTTTGATAAAATATTACAAATTTTTTTGCTAGTTTGGCTCACTCTCCAACTAATTTTTGTTTTATATCGACTACACTTGTTTACATACTTTTACTAGCAAATTAAAATATTGTTTCTATTGACTAAACTTACACCACTCTTGGGATAATGAATCAATATCTTACTAAAATGTGGTTCAACATATTGAAAGAGTAGTAATCAAATTAACCTTTAAGATCATTTGTCCACTGTAGCCATTATTGAAAGAAAAAAATCTTTCTAAGCCTCACGCCAGGCTTCGTTTAGGAGTTAGGTAAGGCTTACCATTTAACAATTTGCCTAGGACCTCAAAGACAAGATTTACTATCCTAAGTAAGAATATAAACATGTATTTAAGCACCGGTTATGCATTATTTAAGGTTCAATGTTACATATAAGTAGCATTGTAAAAATTCTTCTAGGCTCCCAGCCTTGCTTAAGCGCTATGTTAGTCTCACTGTCTCGTTTTTTGACTAAGCCACCTAAATTACATTCTCTACATTATATAAGCTTATAAAAAGTTTTATAGACACCACACATGCAACAATTTAGGCTTGATGCCTCTTGTAAACATAAAAACATTCGCTTTTAGCATTTATCTCAATGGTTCTCCTAGTTCCAGTAAAATCTATGTATATCAGTGTGGATATTAGTACAAAATATAATACATAAATTTTATCCTAAATGCATGATTTTATGAAAAAAAGATTAGCTCCGATTGATCTTTGATTAATTACCACCTTACCGATTAATCCCCGATTTATGTTTAACGCATAGCATACGCTTCGCGATTTTACAAAATTTCTTATAATCATCACTGAATTTGTTTTAGACGATCTTGACTCCTAAGCTACTCCCATAGTTGTAGAAATTCCTAGGCATATGCTAAACGGTAAGCAAGGTTTTAAATCTCGGATATCGGTCGTGTTTCGTCTCGGAGATTTTAGAGACTTGAACTCGTATCGGGGGAGATCTCGGATGAGATAAGTTTAACACGGGGGTTCGTCTCGAATTTCCATCTCGGGTCTGAAAGTTCATATCAAAACAATCTCTGGAATATGATATATTAAAAACTAATATTCTTACAAAATAATTTTTATGAATGCTATTAAAAACACAGTAACTTAAACTTGAATTGCAAAATTACTTTATTATTCTTAATTTATGAAAGATCATCATAATTTAAATCGTAATATGCTTAAAATAGAAAAATAACACAATGCAAACAGATCAGTGCTTACAACATATGATCCATGAACATGAATTAATTTTAGACATAAAACATAAAAAGGATCTAAAATATTAAAAAGTTCAGCATGAGATTAACATAAAATACATAATTTCATAGATAATATGTATGTAAAAAAGACGAATATGAAAATCATAAGCATTGTAGAACATATATGAACACACAATATGGTCATTTAACATGCAAAATGTAAAGTAGCAGGAGATTATCGTGGCTAGATTTGAGTTTTTTAGTTATTGTTCTGTTTCAGGCACGGATTTAAATTTTACCCAGAAAAGCCAAAATCTCGGATGATATTAAGTATCTCGTCTCGGTTGATATATCGTTTGATATCACAATATCTCGGGTGATATATTCGAAAGAAGATTTATAGTGATATTTGCTGTTTCATATCGGAAGGAGCACCCAAAACGAGATATTGGAGGAGATCTCAGATGATATTTTCTGGATTTGAAACAGCGACGGTAAGCGTGGACAATGGATTAACCACCTAAGCGAGGATTAATTGAAGCTAGGAATTTTTGATAAACTCGTGATTTTTTAATAAAATTTTATATTCTCCTTACTGTTAACTGGTCCTATCATGAATATAGTTGGATTTGAAAGTAATCATGTATACAAAACCGTTAAAAACAGTCATTTTGATGTTTGTAAGAGACACTAACTTTCACTTGGAGTCTGTTTATATTCTTTAATAAGGTAGTAAGCCAAATCTAGGCGGACTAGGGAAAAACCTATGCGGTAGGGCCGACCTAGCAAATAGAAGAAACCCAAGAAGAATTTTTACAGCAAAAGCTATTCCAAAACGCATCTAAAGTACCAAAATTTAATTTTATGTCAATCCTCAATTGAATAAAACACTAAATTTTATAAAAAATACATGAACTATAGAAAATGTCTAATTCCCATTAATCATCGATTGATATTCGCTTATATGATTAATCCATAATTCGTACTTTCAATTGTATATAACGGTGTTGTATACACAATTATATGATTTTTGTTGATGATAACAGCCAAATATATATGATTATAAATGTGTTTGTAACTGTACTGTTTCATATATTCATCGCAGACAGGAGTATAATATTTATATTTAAACAGAATACACCTGTACAGAAATTCAAATATTTACACAGTATTTTGTTTAAATATAATATTTTATTTCAATAGTTAAACAGTATAATTTGATAACTCCACTATTTATTTATCTCAGTAATACATCACATTGCATATACATTTCATTTACAGATTAGTTCCTCACTACATCACTCAGTATATTCTTTGACACGATTACATTTCATATATACACACATACCGACATTCTCATTCACTGTCTTCAGTCTTTTGTCTTCATAGTCAGTCCAGTCATCACCTGCTTACCTGTCACATGAAACACACACACACAGTATACTGCAATAGAAATGAAACTGAATACATACGAATATAAATTTTATTTTTAAAATTTTATTTGCCTCAGATTTCTGGTGTGTTTTTCATCATTTTTCATGACTTGATCTGATACGTGAATGTCACAAATTATTGTGCAGGGACAGGAAAATCCATTCAGATGGCTGCATGTACACACGTGCATGAATATACACGTGTGCACTGCCTCGCCAATCAGAATGTAGTGAGCAACCGAGGAGTAGCCGCGAGGACCAACTCGACTCAGTGCTGCAACAAACATTCAAGTGAAAGTTCAACACAGCTCAAACATGATTCAAACACCAATGTGATAAAGTCAAAATGAAGGGTTTGGCGTGGTCGAGTCAATGTACACAAGTGATGCAAGCACATATCAAAGGCAGTTCTCATATGTACAGCTCAAATCAGTGTGATCATGGCAAGTAAATACTCAATGGACTGTAAACAACATGGCAACAGCAAGCTAACAAAGTCAAGACAGCATGAACACAGCATGTACATGGGTCAATGGATTACAAGTATATGGTGCACAACAACATAGCATGAAACAACATTCAGATCAATCAATAAAGACAGTGATGTACATATACAAGCAGGAAAGTGTGCATGTGAGAAGCAGCCAAAAGAAGGGAGAATATTCAGTTTCACTCTTTTAAAAATGGTGCATGGAAATATGTACAAGTGGGCAAGAGAACATGTATTTGCAACTGTAAGGAATTCGGGCATGTACATACTTAGTTCAGGCAGAATGCATAACCAGGTTACCATCACTCAAATAAGAAGAAGCCAACCAAACATCATTGATTACATGGAGCAGATTAATTGCAGCATGGTATGGGTAAATCGAGCAACAATGGTAAATGACATAGAATTTGGTTCAGCACTGTTCATTTTTGAATGCAACAAACAAGGCAGTAAAGACATGAACCAGTTTACACAACTTTCAGGAAGTAAACACACATGGGAAATGCCAAGTTAACAAAGAATGCATGCAAGCTCTCAATATTTGCATGTACAGGTATGTATGTATGGACAAATGCATGAGATCAGTTTCACAATCTTGATTGCATAGGTATGCAACAATACTGGTTCAGACAGTAAGTGGATTTCAGATTCAAATGGATACGAGACAACTTAAAGTGGTGCACATAGCACCATAGCCACACTGCAATGCAAACAGGGCAAAAATTCTTTGATCGTGCAAATGAACAGGATAATGATAGTCACAAAAGTCATGGGAACAATCAAAGCAAAGAATAATTCGTATACAATAAAGTGTACTCAAGATGCAGACTTAATCATGCAACAATTCAGTTAATTTTTTAGTGATCAATATTTTCCAGATTTTCTGCAATCAGTGAAATACTTTTGGCAAGAAATCAGTGTCACATATCCAGTAGAAAAGTAGTGATTAAGCCAATAATTTGTTGAGACATGTATGACATGCTCAATCAATGATTTCCAATATGCTTATATATCAGTGAAACAAAGGCAAGTGATAATCTCTAATCTGTTTTTGGCAAAGTTTTTTTTTTTTGCAATCAATTTCTGGAAATAAATTTTAAAATAGGACAAATGTTTTTGGCAAATACTTCCAGAAATCATCAGTATCAAAGACCAGGCTTTTAATCAAAAAAATCATTTATGTTTCCTTTTTTTCGAATGCATGATTTGGCAATCAATCGGTTATCAATCCAAATTTTGGGCAAGTATTAATTGAGGCAGAAATCTCGATTCCAGTCTTGGCAAGAAATGAATCCATGGTTTCCAGAATTGCACAAAGATGGTATAAGACAACAAACACTCTGTAAACATATCACGTTTAAATTCAAGGCGACCAATTTCAATTTCATTCGAGAATTTCAAAAGGGTAAACCACAAATTATCAAGCAAGCCAACAATAACTTGAGAGCAAAATCAGGTTCGAGCCATATATGAAATCAGAGCAGTTTAAGGGTTTTTAAAAATCCTATAAACATTACCTATCTCATCACTGACAAATATCATCGAGATCGAAAACCAAGAATTCAAATTCAAGAACAAAATCGAAAAATCAAATCAGTATCTCACATGTTTTCGATGGCAAGCAGATAGGCTAGCCCAAATCAGATCGACCAAGAGTAACAACATATTCGAGCGTTAGAAGATTTATCCAAACTTGAAGAACACGCGTTCTGATTTGGGAATTAACTGAAACCCTAATCCCCATCTTGAATAGCCACCATTTTTTTTTCTCAACAAAGCAAAGAGAACGAGACTAAAGAGATCGGCTGCAACACAAATGAAAGTGGCCGGCCAAATGTTTTAAGTGATAAAGGCGATGACCCTTCTTTTTAAATCCGAGGGTTTTAGTTGTTTATTTTTTGTGTTAGTTTTTTATTCAGTTTGCATTCGATCCATCAGTTTCTAGTGTCTGTAAAATACTAAGGAATCCAGTTAAGGTTTAGCTGGCAGTTTACTAGAGTCTGTAAAATCTAGGGTTACGGATTGCGGGTTTGTAATTCGAGAAAATATGGTCAAGGGGATATCGATCATATAGGGTTTTGAGCTAGGGTTAGTATAGGAGCAGGGACTGCGAGTTTACAGTGTCTGTAAGTGGGATTTGTCATTAACTTCTAGTAGAAACCTTAGAAATGCAGTAGTAGGTAGGATTTTGCCGAAGCTGGGTATATCGTGTGTTATTTACTTTCTGTATTTTTAGTTCTGCTGCATTCTATGATCTGTGAACAGTTTAATATCCCGTAATATTTAAACTCTGCGATAATTTGTGATAAACCCTATTCACCCCCCTCTAGGGTTAATCTAGATTCAACAAGTGGTATCAGAGCAGGTATTTTTAAACCTAGAGTCATGGGTAACCCTAATTATCAGTCTAGCGAGAGTCAGTCCAGTTCATCTCCAACTATTTTCACTGGAACAAATTTTTTAAACTGGAAACCCAAAATAGAATTTTATTTAAAATCTGTTAATATTAAATGTTGGGATGTTTTTATCAATGGGTACGATATGGTAGATAAAGTTTTTAATTCTCGTGCTACACATATTCTTTATTCTTATCTTGATGATGATCAATACAGTCTAATCTCCCATTGTTTAACTACGTAGGAAATCTAGACAACTCTCAATACAAAGTATGGACAAATTGACAACAACTTCTCAAAATCCTAAAATGTCAACTCAGATTCAGATCTATGCTTGAAAGGAGAAACAGATAGATCAAACGATGGAGAATCGACATATGGTGAAACAGAAAATTTCTCTTATGAAGATTTGGTTTATATGTATTTTGATTTAACTAAATTTGTTGATAAGCTCCAACATAAAAACAAAAACCTGAAATCTAGAAATCTTGAGTTGGTCAGTAAAATTGATGACTTACTTGAATATTTTCAAAATTCTTCAAATTTGGATTGCAAAAATTGTTTAAAATTAAAAACTGATCTCGTTCATCTCAATATAAATATTTAAAAACTTGAAAATTAAATTCGGATCTTAAAAGAGAATGAGATTGAGTTATTAAGTTCAAACGGTTCTCTGCATAAGGAATTTGAAAATTTTAAGACAATTGAAATTTCCAAATGTGATTTTGTTGAAAAACAAAACTTGTTGAATACTGAATCAATTCTAAATGAACTTGAAAATGAAATTGAGAATTTCAAAATCTTTGAGGTTTGTTAGACCAAAAAGTGGTTCTAACACCCAAATTGATTAAAAGCAAAATGAAACGAGATCAAAAATATAAATGAACACACAGGATTTATAGTGGTTCGGCGAAGAAATGCCTACGTCCACTTGTCTTTCACTATATTCAATGATTCAGTTGCAAATACAATGAAATATTCACTTGATTCCTCTCACAACTCACTTATAATCACTCAATTGACTAAAACAAATAATGAAAGAAGATTTGGATTCTCCGGGAGTGCTGGAGTTCGGATTATGAAGGTGGTTGAATTCTCAAAATGCCAGAAAAAAAAGATCCTTTTCTTTGTCTCCAGACGGGGTATTTATAGGTGTGAATTTGCTCAGAACCCGATCCGGATCGGAGCCACGTGTCATCCATCCCATCAGCCTCGGGTTCGGATGGATTTCTATGTTGACAACGCATCAGAGTAATGGACGTTGTAGGCAGGAACTGGTCATAGCCGATCCAGATATCCAGGCGCTTATGCAGGGGAATGATATGGAAAATGGGTTCGGGTCGGAGGGACATGTACAAGGGGTTCGGATCGGGATATCCGATCCGACCCGGATTGACTTGGAAACAATTCTCTCTTCTCTTTATTCTGCTCCGCTCCGCTCCGACCTATCTCTGTAGCAATTGGGTGGCTTTCCGATCCGACTGGAAGTAGATTCCCCTCCGACCCGAATAGCTGTGCTTCTTTAATTCCAAGAGTATCAGTTCACCGATTCGAACATCAGACTTTACCCTATCCGAACCGCTATCCTACTCCGATCCGACCCGCTTCAGAGTTTTTTCAAGTTCTTCAATATTTCATATCTTGACTTTGTGTTGCCCAGTTCACAAAGTGGGCTAACATTTTGCCCCCTCAAAGGATTCTTCTGTTGGAGACGGAGCATGCTTTGACCATCAATGCATAGCGCTCTTCGAGGTAATTTCTCTTTCGATTTTCCTGGCGTTTTTATATTTTTCTTCAAATTTCAATTCAGTTTGCTGCTGAGCTAAAGAATTCGGTTCGGTTCGGAATCCGATCCGAACAGACCCCCTCTTCTCTCTATCTTCTGCTAGAGTGTTGGGCCAAGCTTCGCTGTTGGGCTGTCGATCCGATCCGAACGGGGGTTCTTCTATTGGGCTTCCGATCCGAACGGGGAGACGAATGGTCACATTCTTCTTCTATATAAACACTGCCTCCTTCCTTCATTCACTTTTACTTTTTCACCGCTTGAGCTCTGCAAAAACAAGGAAAACTTAATTCGTGAACCTTCAAAATTCTTCTTAATTCTCGTAGTAATCATACTGGTAGGTTATAAAACTTCGATCGATTCCTTTTTTAATTATTTCCGACTCGAATTCGTAGGCGACTAGGATGATTTTATCATGGAATTCTGATGAACTTGCCGCTGTGACCCTCCCTCGTCGTCGTCTCGAGATTGGAATGGAGGAGACTATAACTCGTCGTTAAGTGCACCATCGTAAAACCACTTGGCTTCGATTTGGGTGAATAGCACGATATTGGCCTCAGAATTGGATAGGGAAGGAAGAGGGCGAAAGAGAAGAAGAAGACGATGGAGAATCGGTTCGGTTCGGAAGGATATGGAAGGTGAAAAACAAAGGAAGAAGGAAAGAAATTCAAGAGGTCGGATCGGGTCGGGGCGAGCGAAGAAAGAAAAAAGAAACGAAATCTAGGAGATCGGATCGGAGCAGGCATTTAAGACAGGAGGGAAGGAGCCTCCCTATCTGGATCGGATCGGATTGTAAAACGATGGAAGAGAAATATAACTACATGATCCGATCCGAACCGTTAGGGGACTCTGCCTCCGATCCGACTTCAATTTCTGAGCCTCAATAAGATTTCCAAGCCTAAGGTCACGCCCCCGATCCGATCCCAATGAACGAATCCGAACCGAACCGAAGCACAGTCTATCTTAACGCATAAAAACTCGTCTAACTGGCCCAATCAAACTTCGGCATAATCTTCAATCTTATGGACAGTTAGGATAGTTCCTTGCGAACGTAGCTGGACATCAAGAATTACTTCAACTCTTTATATCTTGCCAAACTTTTTCGTCGCACTTTTAAACATTTACTTTGCACTTTCCGTATACACTGTTCACACTTTAGTTTGCACACACGCACGGGGGGATACGGGCTAATTTGCTCTAATTTGTGCTATTGCTTCTTCAATAGTTCTATGACCATGAGACCCAGACGTTCTTCCAGACTAGCTGAGAGGAAAGAAGCCCCGGAAGCCTCTAACAAAATCACTCTCGAGGACATATCTTCTCCGTCAGATCCAGAATGGGACAATGAGGGTCCAGACTACGGGGTTGGAAATCGGGAAAGCAACGAGGTGTCTTCAGAAAATGAAGTTTCTCTGGGTTTTGAGGAGGAAGGAGGGATTGGTGACGATCGAGCCCCCGATGAATTTGAATCGGCCGTTATATTGGAATCACCTCCAGATTCCGTTGAATCAACAATCGACAACGATCGACTTATCCGAATTTGCTTAAAGTACGGGATAATGAAAAGGGACACTCTAGTGCCTTCAAGCTCTGACCGTCCCCACAACCCTCCAGAAGGATATATGGCGGTCACTCGATTGATGTGCATGGTCAGCGCTATTCCTCCATTCTCTCCCTTCATCGTTGACTTCTTAAGACAAATGCGGATTGCCCCCATGCAGCTGCATCCCAATTCGTATGCCTACTTGCACACTTTGTACATAGCATATCGTGAAATCTTAGGCATAGAGCTCACGTTCGATGACGTTCACTTCTTCTATAATTTCAAGCATCGGACTCGAGAGACTCCATCTTTCTGCTACTTCGAGTCAGTTCCAAAAAGGAAGATAATCTCAGCACCATTCAGCAGTAAAGCTGGAGATTCCAGACTAGAATGGTTCTTCGTGAAGCGACAGCCTGGATGCGCCAAGAGGTGGACAAAATCAAGTAAAGCACTGATTTTCTAAACCCGGGCTCTATACACTTGAATCATCACCTTAACTTGTCTTCCTTTTTGTTTGCAGTCGACAATCCAAAACAAATATCAGATCAGGTGTTCTTTGACCGGATGCACCAACTTCTTAATGGCGATCAAAAATTCTTGACTATCGATGAAGTCCTTAAAGACGAATATCTTCACTTTCATGGGCTGTTATCCGTTTTTCGTAGCATTGGTCATGGGACGGCTCCATACGCATATATTCCTCCAGTGGAGGTAGTCCCAGAGATAGGAGAAGGCTCAGGAGTTCCTACAGTGCCTCTTCAAACTTCACCTTCTCCATCTTCTACTCAGGATGACGAATTGGCCAACCTGGCCGAAAAGCATCGTGAAGGATATATTGTCCCCGAGGAGGCTACTTCTTCGGAAAAGTCAACATCCTCCCAAGAGTCGCCACTTAATGCTTCCGAGGGGGATGTCCCTAGCACTGATGACCAAATATTTCAGGGTTTGGGAGATCTTCCCTTACCTGAAACTATATACACTTCAGAGGATTTCAGGAAGGATCCTTTAGTCTTCACCTCTTCTGAAGAGACCACTCCTGCTAAGGCTAAAGAGCCTGCCCGTACTAGTCTAGCTCCAGACTCGGGTTGGTTGGGGGGAAACACACCACTTAGGACACACTTTATACAACAACATTAGCATTCATTGCACCTCTTTCTCCGTGGATCCATTAATTCTAAATTTCGTTTGTCTTATTGTGCAGGTACGATGTCTCGATCCTACTATGATATCAGGAAGCTTCGCCGCAGCATGTCCAATCCTCCTCAGGATATCGAGTATGATCGCCGTGATGATCGTGGTAGGGATGAGAGAAGGCCTTATGATCCCTATCGTTCTCGACCCTCACGTTCTCGCTCACCCGTTAGGCCGGAACAAGAGAAATACAAAGGTTATCAAAGCCGTAGGGAAGAGGACAGACCACAATCTAAAGACTCCACTTCTTCCCATGAAAAGCGCAGTAGAGAGAAAAGTCCTCCAAAAGAAACCGGGTCTCGAAGTAAGCACAAGGTCCCTGCTACTAAACGACCTAGGACAGACAAAGAAACTACCGAATCCTCCTCACAAAGGGACACCGAATTGACAATCCCCGCTCCTCCCCCACTAGACGCGGGAACTGCAATAAAGCGGGCATATTTGAAGGAGCAATTTCCCGAACACTACTTCGAAACTTTGACTTTTTTACCTGCCCTCGAACCTATTTCTTCTAAGTGGGCAGATGAGGCCAAAGCAAAGATAGATGCGGTGGAAAAACAGTATTCTGAGATGTTTAAATATTCACGCAACCTTTCCAGAATCATCCGCACTCTAATCACAAATACCGACTCAATGCAAAAGACCGCGGAGGAGGATGCCAAGGCTTTAAAAGCTCTAGGAAAAGATTTGGAAGACACTCAAGCTCAGCTAGCTGTCGCTCAAAGGGACGCATCTAACTTCAAACAACAATTTGAGGACATGCAAAAACGTTATCATGACTTGCTTGAATCTCACACTCAAGAGCGTTCTGAGTTAAAAAAGCAAGCTGACGAGGCTAAGTCAGAAGCTGCTAAGACACGCCTTGCTTATGCTGACCTCGAACGGAAAAATGCTGAGTTAGCAAAGAGGAGTGCTGAATTAGAAAAGAAGAATGCTGACTTAGCTTCTAAGCTATTGGAGGCAGAGAACAGAGCTGCCCTGGCTGAGGGCAATGTGGAGTGTGCTATCAAATCTGCGGAGGAAGCCCGCAAACAATTATCTGAGGCGGAGGCTGATATTCAAGGTTTTGGCGAATTAATGATTGAATTCTTCGCACATATCATCCGTCGCCGAAACATTTCTTGGATCGAAGATTACCCATCCACTCTAGTTCAAGTGTGGAATCAGATTGTTGAGTGGGAAAAGGAGGAGCTCAAAGTCGATTCTATCGATGAGGATAAGCTAATGGAAAAATACTTGAGGGATGATGAACCGGAGCGCCTAGCCGAAGGGCGCCGCCTCATTGCTGAGGCCATGGAAGAAGAGAGACGGAAGTCTAAACAGAAGAATGCTCTCGAAGCTGGTTCCTCTTCTTCTGCCCCTGCAACTTCTGAAGTAGAGGGGTATGATCCTGAAAATCCGGGAATTCCCCGAACAACTCTGCTATCCCCTATTCCTGAAACCGCATCAGAGGTAGTAGTCACCCCTGCCGAGAAGTCTTCGGAAGGTATTCCTACCTTTTCTCCTCAATTTGTCAAGGCTATTTCAACCTTTCTCCACATGATTGAGCAATCGATGAAAAACCCATTATTTTCGCCTGAGTTGATAACTATTGCTTCTTATTCTGTAGGTATCGAGCCATCCGAAAAGACAGATGTGACTCAAGGAGCCATCACCGGGGTAGAACCTACAGAAAAGGCAAAAGGAGGGGAGGATAAGGCTGCTCCTATAGACTTGGGAGAAGGAAGTGTGCCGACTAAGGCCACCACTCCTCATGATGAAGAAATGATAGCAGCTTTAAAGGATGATGGCGGTGACGAAGGTCATGAGGAGGAACCAGAAGTTGCAATAGTCGGGGAGTCAAAAAATGCTGATGATGTTACTTTGGCTGCAATGAAAGCTGATCAAGACAAACGTTTGCAATTGAAAGCCGAAGAACTAGACCCTGAAGCCATCAAGCCCCTCGCGGTTGTGGATGCGGGATCAAGGTTAGTTGTTAAGCTCTCAACTAGATCTATTACAGAGGAACTCGCTAAAAAATCTTCTCTTGATTCCAGCGCTCCGCCTTCTGGGAAGAAGTCAACCGGTTCCAGCACCGCATCTTTAGGAAAGAAGAAATCTAAACGAATCTTGACAGAGGCTGAGAAAGAAGCAAAGGATGCAGAGAAAGCTGCCAAGAAGTCCAAGGTTCACCCAAAATCTAAATAGTGGATTGCCTTGTGTCGTTTTAGCATTTGGTGAACCAACAATTGCTGCTACAAGAGCGGCTCTTGCACCTTCCTTTTTAGCTACTTTCCTGTACAAATTCATTCATTCGTAAATAAATAAAAAATAATTCATTTTCTGCAATGTCTGTTTGTCAGTAGTTCTGCACTTATGTAAAAATGCATGTCTTGCTATAGTTACGAAATGAAGTCACGGAGCGAGGAAATATGTGTATACATATATGCCCCCAGTTAATTCTAATAAATTATTAATGCTTAATCAAGCAATCTGAATGCTCCCGATTTTCTGACGGGATAGCATTTCCTGTGTCGTCAGTGCCTGTCGTTTTTTCTGGCATTCCTTTTATACTCTCTCTCTCTCTGGAGAGTTATAGTTCGAGCTCAGCAATCTATTCATTCCCCGGTCTTTCAGCGGGGAAGAATTTCTTTCTCAGCGCTCAGTCGGAGACGCTTTTATACTCTCTCTCTCTGGAGAGTTAGAGTTAGGGGAAGAATTTCTTTTTCAGCGCTCAGTCGGAGACTCTTTTATACTCTCTCTCTCTCTCTGGAGAGTTAGAGTTAAGAATGTCGTTTTCTCATTCTTTTATGTCTCGTCGCACAAGTAGTCACTGTGCTTTTTCTTATGTTTAAACTGTCTTCAACCTTTTCTGGTTTTGAATCATCCTGTATTCCATAATCACAACAGAATAATTAATGAATGTATATATGTAATGCATAAAAGTAAATAACACACAATATTTTTATAGTGGTTCGGCTAAGTCGTAGCCTACATCCACTTTATAGTCCTTTATTCATATCGTCAGATTTTCCCAAGGCAAGTCGTGCCTTATTACAGAGTTCATAAGAAAAATAACAAAAAGTACAGCATTTCTAATCCAAATATCGCATTAAGTGTTGGGCATTCCATGCTCTAGGGACTTCTTCGCCATCTACGGTCGTTAACTTGAAGGTTCCTTTTTCAAGTTTCCGTTGGATGACAAAGGGTCCTTCCCATTTTGGACCAAGGTGAGGAAGGGATGGAAAGACTCTCTTTAGCACCAAATCTCCTGGTTCAAAAGTCCTGAGGCGAACTTTTTTGTCGTAATAGCGTGCCATCTGACGTCGATGTCTTGCCGCACACAAATCTGCTTCGTCCCTTTTTTCTTCGACTTCATCAAGAGACTCAAGTAAGAGCGCCCGATTCGTCATCGGGTCATAATATGTCACCCTGTGGGAAGGAACTTCCAGTTCAACTGGAATTACTGCTTCTGAGCCAAAGGAGAGAGAGAAAGGGGTGTGGCCGGTGGCCGTCTTAAATGTTGTTCGATATGCCCACAAAGCTAGGGGCAATTCGTCAACCCATTTTGCCTTTGCATGCTCTAACCGTTTCTTGAGGATGGATTTTATTACTTTGTTTATTGCCTCTACTTGCCCGTTCGACTGCGGATAGGCAACTGCAGTATATCGCTTGTCAATCTTATACTTCTGGCAGAAATTTCTGAATTCAGTGCTATCGAATTGGGTTCCGTTGTCAGTTATAATCGTCCTTGGGATCCCGAATCGGCATATAATATTTCTGACCACGAAACTTATCACCTTTCTTGCCGTGATCTTGGTCAAGGGCTCAGCTTCCACCCATTTCGTAAAATAGTCCACGGCCACTATTGCATATTTCGCTCCTCCTTTAGCAATCGGTAGAACTCCAATGATATCAATTCCCCATGTGGCAAATGGCCAAGGACTCACCATTGATTTAAGTTGGGTCGACGGTGCTCTGGGGATTTTGGCGAATCTCTGGCACTTATCGCAGCGTCGTGAATAATCAGCTGCATCTTTGTTAATTGTGGGCCAGAAGTATCCGTATCGCAATATCTTTTTTGCCAAAGTCTGACCTCCTGTATGATCTCCACACTCACCTTCATGCACTTCTCTTAGTACACGCCTGATGTCGTCGTGTGCTATACACCGTAACAGGGGCATAGAAAATCCTTGCCTATAAAGAGTATCATCTTGCATGACATATCTGGTAGCCTTGCGAACTACAGCCCTTTTCTCACTCTTCTTTGATGGGAGTGTCCCATTCTTAAGGAAGTTCTTAATTGGGGTCATCCACGACTCCTTTTCCGGTTCCGCTTCGAAAGCGAACTCAACCTCCATCGACTCAAAGCTTGGCGATTCCAACGTTTCAATTGGAATTATTTCATTCTCTTCTGGATTGTCGGAACTAGCCAGCTTTGCCAGCCTATCCGCCTTCTGGTTTTCAGCTCTTGGGATATGTGTTATGTTGTACCGTTCCAAGCTACTCAATAGCTCTCTCACTTTCTTGAGGTAGGCGATAAGTCGAGGTCCCCGAGCCACAAATTCCTCTCGCACTTGGCAAACAACAATTTTAGAGTCACAGAATATGTCTAACATTTTTACTCCGAGGTCTTTAGCAAGCTTCAGCCCGGCAATCAGGGCTTCATATTCAGAGTCATTGTTAGTCGCCGAAAATTCTAATCGCAGGGCGTAATATAACGACCGTCCTTCGGGAGTGACTAAGACGATTCCAGCTCCGGACCTTCGGTCGTTCTTGGCTCCATCTGTGTATAGTTTCCACGGATCTATCTTTAACTCATCCTCGGACTTAACCACTCTGTCATCGATTACTTCCTCCTCTGGAATGGTGAACTCCGCAATAAAGTATGCCAGAGCTTGCCCCCTGATCGACTTTCGTGGTTGAAAATTCAAATCAAACTAACTTAATTCTATATTCCATTTGATCAACCTTCCCGATGCTTCGGGACTCTGCAACACCTGCCTCAAGGGCTGGTCGGTGTATATGGTTATTGGATGAGCTTGGAAATAGTGACGAAGTTTTCGGGATGCGATTAGGAGGCTGTAAGCGAGCTTCTCAATCTTTGGGTAGTTGTGCTCTGCCGCTGCTAATTTCTTGCTTACATAATACACTGGCCTTTGTACTTTGTCTTCTTCTCGAACCAGGGCTGTGCTAACGGCGTGAGCCGAGACTGCCAAGTAAACAAACAATTCTTCGTGATCTACGGGCTTTGATAAAATCGGCGGTTTCTCTAGCAGTTCCAATAAATTTCGAAAGGCTTCAACACAGTCCGGAGTCCACTCGAAGTTCTTCTTTCCTCTTTTAATCAAATCAAAAAACGGAACGCATTTGTCTGTGGCTTTGGAGATGAATCTACTCAGCGCCGCTACTTTCCCTGCAAGACTTTGGACGTCTTTAATTCTCCTCGGCTCTTCAATATTTCTAATCGCTGCTATCTGGCTAGGATTGATTTCAATTCCTCGGGAGCTCACAATGAAGCCTAGGAACTTTCCCGATGCCACTCCAAATGAGCATTTCAGAGGATTCAATTTCATCTGATACTTTCGCAGGATACCAAACATTTCCGCCAAGTCTTGCGTATGGCTGGAGGACTGTTTCGATTTGACCAGCATATCATCCACATAAACTTCCATAGTCTTTCCTATTTGATTATAAAACATTCTGTTCACCAAGCGCTGATAAGTGGCTCCAGCGTTTTTCAATCCGAATGGCATTACAACATAACAATACAATCCCAAATTTGTAATGAAGCTCGTATGTTCTTGGTCTGGCACGTGCATAGGAATTTGGTTGTACCCAGAATATGCATCCATGAAAGAGAGAAGTTCATGACCTGCTGTCGAGTCTACAAGCTGGTCAATTCTGGGAAGTGGGAAACTATCTTTAGGGCAGGCTTTGTTCAAATCTGAAAAATCAATACAAGTCCGCCACTTTCCATTTGGCTTCTTTACCAAGACGGGATTCGATATCCAGTCGGGATATGTCGAATCTCGAATAAATCCATTCTGCTTCAACTTCTCCACTTCCTCTTTGAGAGCAGCCGACCTCTCTGGGCCCAGCATGCGTCTCTTTTGCTTCACAGGCGGATGTTTCGGGTTTACATTCAATTTGTGACTTATAATGGATGGCGATATCCCACACATGTCAGCGTGGGTCCAGGCAAACACGTCTAAGTTTGCCTTCAAGAAGTCCGTTAGTTCTTTGGCTCGACGTGGATCCAATTGAGAACCAATCTTCAAAACTTTTGTCGGATCAGCTTCATCAATGGGAATTTCCACTGTCGCTTCATTAGGAGTTGCATTCCTAGCCTCTGGTTCCTCGTCTTTTCTGGGATCCAGGTCTTCAGGCGTTCCTTTGGGCAACTCCTTCGGGGTCAATCTCTCTAATTGCTATGCCGAGCCCCCCTTTGAGGGAGACGAGGCATCTTTACTCTCGACGTTAAGTCCTTTCATCAACATCTTTAATTCGGCCACATAGCAGGCCCGTCCGGAAACTTGATCCCCTCTCATTACTCCAGTTCCGGCTTCGGTTGGGAACTTAAGTAATAAACACCAAGGGGCGATACAAACTCTGAATTCAGCAAGGGCAGGCCTCCCCAAAAATGCATTATAAGGCGAATCTACGTCCAATACTACGAACTGAAGCATCCGCACTCTTCTGCGTTCTCCTTGCCCCAAGGTCACGGGCAATTCTATGTATCCCATGGGAGCTGTTGACGCCCCGTTGAAGCCTCTGATCCATCCTTCACATGGCTTCAAGTCTTCAGATTCCAGCTTCATCTGATCAAATGACTTTTTAAACAAAATATTGACGGAACTTCCGTTGTCTACTAATACCTTATGAACCAAAGCCAGCCCAATAGTGGTAGTAATAACCAACGGATCATCAGTGGGTGATTGGATCCCGGTATTATCTCGGCTGCGGAATACCACGTCGTCAAACATGGTCTTCTGTTGTTTTATGGGGGTGATATCTTCCAAATCATCTCCTTCATTCACATCTAGGTGTTTGGCAGCGTTTACATATTGATCCATTGATCTGAAACTACGGATTGCCGGGTGAGGTCCGCCTACTATGGAGTTGATAACAATTCCTTTACCTTTCTGCTGCGCTGTAGGCTTGGGAGCAGGTAGAATCTGTTTTGGAGCCTGCTCTCCTTGCCCCCTGTCCCTCGGGGCAACCTTGTACTCATCCAACTTCCCTTCACGCAACAGCTTCTCAATCACATCTCTCAAATGCCGGCATTCATTGGTTGAATGCCCATGAGTTCCATGAAACAAACAAAACTTCCCTGTCGCCATTTCTTTCTCGGTCGAATCACGAGGTGGCGGTCTTTTGTACTGCAGAACATTGTACGTATCCAGGTAAATATTCTCCAGGGTGTCGTTCAATGGTGTATAATTCTCGTAGGTCTGGAATCGGGGTCTTTTGTTAGGATCACTTCCTCTATTTCTGTTTCTTCTGTTACCGTTCGCATTACGGTTATTGTTGTTGCCCCCGTTTCCAGCATTGTTGTTTCCACCCTTGTTACCCACATTTACTTCAACTTTTCCGGAACTTTCCCCAGACTGCTTCACGGCGATGTTACTCTGAACATTTTCTTTTGATGCCGCTTCAGACTTTCTCTTCCGATTTGCCCTGGCTTCCTCTCGTCTTAAATAAATATCGGCCTTTTCAAAGAATATCTCTCTTGTGGAGGGCGTCTTTCCGGAAAGGTAGTCCCCGAACTCGGATTCAGGATCGACTCCTTCTTTCAATGCCATCAGAATAGTGGGCTCATGAGGATCACTAACTTCAGTCACAGCTAGGTTAAAACGGTCAAGATATGCCCTCAAAGACTCTCCTGGTGCCTGCTTGATTCTTGATAATTCAATAACACTTTTGGACTTTCGGGCATGGAGTCGGAACTGATTCATAAAACGTTCGCTCAGTTCCCTGTAATTCGAAATCGAACGAGGGGGAAGTCGGGTAAACCAGAACAGCGCCACATCTTCTAAATAGATTGGGAATGCTTTGCACTTCACTTCATCAGGGGCGGCAGCAGCATTCATGAGCCACGAGTATCGCATCAAATGCTGTCCCGGATCAGTCCTTCCGTTGTACTTGTCCATCTATGGCAAGTTAAAGCGCCGGGGAAACTGGAAGTCGAGGATATCGTCGGCGAAAGGAGTATGGCTTCGCTCAATGCCATAATCTTCATTTGTATAGTTCCGGCTCTCGGACATGATCTGGCGAACCATTGCCTGTACATCAGCATTAGTTAGGGGCCGCTCAGGTTCCCTGGCCCTAGTATCCGAGTTCCTTCTGGGCTCTTGTTCAGGAGATGCCCTTCTTCTTCGAGCTGCTTCTGCTCTATTCCGTTCCCTGCGCTCCCGGTCAATCTCGGGAGGAGGGGACTGGAGCCTTTGCCCCCGAGTGGGGTCATTGTTTCCTAGTGCTCGTGCAATATCCTCACGAGATCCCAAAGATCCGAATGTCAGCTGCTCCACATTCTGAGGTCGTTCGAGTGGCCTTCGTTCACGGGGCCGCTCTTCCTCGGAAGATGAAGACTGATCCACTGGGGTGTGACGAACCGGTGATGGGGTCCTCTGTCGACGGAGTTCGCTAATCTCCCGACTCATGAGCCTCATATTTTACTGCATCATGAGATTAGTGCGCTCGTGGACTTTCATAGCCTCCCTTGTGCTCTCAAGCATGTCAAGTAAGCGCGAGAAATCTCCTTGAGTATTGGGCGCAGATGGATTGACCTGATCACTGACCCTGGTGGCTGGAATCGGAGCATTTGTGGGGACTCGAGTAGAAGTTCCAACCTCACCAAGTGTCGGATCGGATCGGAGATAGGAGGTCGGGTCGGTTCGGAGCTGGGGAGCCTGGTCGGGTCGGTACGTGGCAAGCTGCTCGGGTCGATTCAGGTTGGGGGAATGCACTGCTTCAGAATCTCCTACCCGGATCGGATCGGAGCTCTCCCCCTGAAGGCGGTTCGGGTTTCCTGCATTGGTTCGTCCTGCTGCTGAACTCTGCCCACGAGACCTTGTTACCACCGCATTTTGCTGATCTTCGCCAGCTCCATTTCCTCGACCAGATTGAACTTCTTTGCCTTTTCCTTTGGCCATGATTCTTCGACAAATATCCAAGGGAGTTGAAACTTAAGGATTAGCTTCTTTGAACTCAACGGTCCAAAAAGTAGAATGATAATCCCGGAAAACAAAGAATTCAGATGAGTTCTCAGTGAAAGCACCAAAATGTTAGACCAAAAAGTGGTTCTAACACCCAAATTGATTAAAAGCAAAATGAAACGAGATCAAAAATATAAATGAACACACAGGATTTATAGTGGTTCGGCGAAGAAATGCCTACGTCCACTTGTCTTTCACTATATTCAATGATTCAGTTGCAAATACAATGAAATATTCACTTGATTCCTCTCACAACTCACTTATAATCACTCAATTGACTAAAACAAATAATGAAAGAAGATTTGGATTCTCCGGGAGTGCTGGAGTTCGGATTATGAAGGTGGTTGAATTCTCAAAATGCCAGAAAAAAAAGATCCTTTTCTTTGTCTCCAGACGGGGTATTTATAGGTGTGAATTTGCTCAGAACCCGATCCGGATCGGAGCCACGTGTCATCCATCCCATCAGCCTCGGGTTCGGATGGATTTCTATGTTGACAACGCATCAAAGTAATGGACGTTGTAGGCAGGAACTGGTCATAGCCGATCCGGATATCCAGGCGCTTATGCAGGGGAATGATATGGAAAATGGGTTCGGGTCGGAGGGACATGTACAAGGGGTTCGGATCGGGATATCCGATCCGACCCGGATTGACTTGGAAACAATTCTCTCTTCTCTTTATTCTGCTCCGCTCCGCTCCGACCTATCTCTGTAGCAATTGGGTGGCTTTCCGATCCGACTGGAAGTAGATTCCCCTCCGACCCGAATAGCTGTGCTTCTTTAATTCCAAGAGTATCAGTTCACCGATTCGAACAGCAGACTTTACCCTATCCGAACCGCTATCCTGCTCCGATCCGACCCGCTTCAGAGTTTTTTCAAGTTCTTCAATATTTCATATCTTGACTTTGTGTTGCCCAGTTCACAAAGTGGGCTAACAAGGTTGATAAACAAAATAGTTTGGTTTCGAGATCTCTGAGATTAAAGCCAAAACTGAGAAACTTCTAAACGAGAATAATTTTCTGAAATCTAAAATCGACAATCTTGAGTTGAGTTTGAAATGTTTTTCAACCAGTGAAAAATCTTTGAATATGTTGTTGAAAAATCAGTTTTCTTCTGGTAATAGGAATGGTCTCGGTTTTGGGAAAACAAATGTTTTTGAAAATTTGAATTCATGTAATTTTAAAAATTACTTTGGAAGTGTTTGTTCTGAAAATTTAAACTCTGAAGGATTTTTAAATCACAATCAAGATGCAAAATTGTTTTATAACAAACCATTTAAACATTCTTGGATCCCAAAAGGAAATAAAACAGGATTTGTTATACATATTTGGGTTCCTAAGGGTACAAAAGTTAATTCTAATGGTTTGTTGTACAAACAAGTCTGGGTACCAAAACATATGAATACAACTGTGAGTGGTTTTACAAATTTTGTTAGACCACTCGATTCCTTGAACTGTTAGGTACTAGTGGAGGCTGACGAACTACTTTGCAAAAGAGAAGCAATTGCTTCATATCATCAAATTGTTCACAGTTCCTTAAGCCAAGCTTGACGAGTTAGAGATTCTGGTTTACATCGACTTCAGGTATGATCTCTGAACTCATTTTTGTAAATATTCTTTTTTTTATTTTCTTTGTTTGTTTCTCCATCTACCCCTTCTATTTTTTATTTTTTTGTTTTGATTTGTCACTGCTATATCTTTATTTTTTATTCTGTGCTTCTTAAACTTCCAGTTGCAGTATTCTTGATTTTCTGGAAATTTGCTTTATGTGAATAAAACTCTCTTGTTTTAATCATTTTCAGATCTTGAATTTAAATCTGTAATTATCTGCAATTGTTTTGAAGTTTATTTTCTGTTTTCTGAATTCATAACAGTGTTGATGTATTATTGTCATATCTTGAACACTATTGATTCAAATTCTAAATTTTGAAGATTTGAATAATTAATGAAATTTCACACACTTATGTTGTTATGAGTTTCTTCCAATTCATTTTGGAAACGCTTAAAATATTATACTCATTACAGTACACTGCTTCTTATCATTCGTGATAATTTCATTGATTTTCGGATTGGCTTGAATTACATTGCTACATCTTGAATTTCATCTTAATTCGTGATCATTATGCTTGAAGTTTTTTTGTTTGAAATCATCTGAAATTCTTGATATTATGAATTTCACACACCTCTTAAATTTAAAATTATCAATCTTGTGTGACTGATTCATTATATCTCAAAACTTGACATTGATTCAAGTGATTTCAAATAAATTATTTTGGATCATGAATATCTCTCAAATCCGATGTAAATGATCTGAAATTATTCTTGTGCTTATCAGTGATACTTGTGAAAACTCTTTGAAAATCTGGTCTTAAATCTCATTGTAATTTAATGATTATTTGATTTGAATATTTGTCTGTTTAAAATCATTTGAAATTATTGATTTATTGAATCTCACACATATCTTGAATCTGAAATTAATAATCTGGTGTAAGCGATTTCATTGAATTTAGAGTTTTTCATATTCCTCAAATGATTTCAAATAAATGATATTTTTAATATTGGATTATGAATCATCTTATATGATCGTCATCTTGACAAGTCTGCTTTGAACTGATTTCTTATGATGCTCTGATATTGTTTTGAAAATATTTTGGAAATTACTTGTTTATGATCTGGTTGCTGCTCTGATACTGTGTTTCAAATAACCGCTTGCAGCTCTGATAAATGTGCCAAATTTGTTGATTTTGTCTGGTTGGGCTTTGTGATTAAAATTTGTTAATAAGGACACCAATTGGTATCAGATGTGCTAAAAAATTATTTATACATATTTTAATCCCTCTTGTCCTGTATAGCTCTTCATATTCCTCTTGTAATTGATTTTCAATTTTAAGATTATTTATTGATTATTCATTCAGAAATTGAAATCTATATCCAAATAGAACTGTATTTATAATTCATCAAAATTATTATCAGATTTTGAAATTGTGATGAATTGTGACTGCAATATATTTCACAATGAGAGGAGATTTTATTTAGATTTTCATGATGATTGAACATTTATTATAATATCTTTGAATTGGCGATTATTTCACGACCATCTTCTTTATCTACATTATTCTGTCACTCATCATGTCTTTTATATTAATGTGGAGAGGTTAATATTTTTCAAAAAATCTTTTTGAATAAACAGTGGAAATATTTGTGATAGAAATTGGACTATGGTATTATTCAGAATTAGTGATAATTGGAAATTTTCAATAATCCCGATACAGTTGAGCGTATTTCATAATGTAATTAATTTAGAAATTTATTTCACAGGCCATTTATGTACCTACCGCATTTTTGGTTTTATGTACTGAGGAGTTTTTCATTTTGAAACTGAAAATAATAAATATATAAGTGTGTCTCTAACCTCATTTAAAAATCCAAGCTCTGGTCATGCATGGTTATGAGATAACTTATAATTTAAGCTGCGACTGACCTCCTTTAAAAATCCAAGCTCTGGTTATGCGTGGTTAGTGTGCTCTTAAATAAAATAAAAAGAAAAAGGAAAAATGTGCTATAAATAGAAATTAATTTGAAATTCTCCTTGGTGTGTAAAAACCAGTCTATCAATCAATTTTCTAATCTGTGAAATGTGTTAATATTTTATGACGTATTATGATTTGCACTACAAGGAAATGTGATTTTGACCACAAAAGTGCACAGCGTTTCTATGATGAATGCTGACAGAAGCATTTTGCAAAGTAAAATTTAAAAATCCAAACGCTGTTCAAATGGGCCCGCCTCGTTCCCATATTTTTTTCATTACGCGACAATCTGGCCACCTTTCTTTTTCAATATTCGCTTCTCTTCCGTGTAAAGTGAAACTACCAATCTTCCCCCAATTTATTTGAAACCTAACTAAAATCCATCCTAAATATGCCTGGAAACTCCCATCTAAATTTGTCATCCTCAAATTTTGCCAGCAACGATCGAGCTTAACGTCCTTCAATCCATCAATGGAATAGCATGAATCCCGTTCTAAGTTCACTCAATAACTGGAGGCGTCGCTCACTTCAAAATTCCACTAACGCCCTTGGGAATGGAGCAAGCAAGAGCTGCAGGTGAGAGGATCAGCCAAGTGATTTCAGATGGCTGCATACGCTTTTACATGTCGTTGTTCAGAGGACGAGGTCAAATTTAAGGGAGATAGGAAGGGCGTTTCAGAGAAATCAAATAATCGGTGTGAGGGAAGAGTGTAGGGTGAGAGAGCAGGATTTTGGGAACTTTCAAGTGGAATAGAGGATGAGGGCGATTAAGGAGACTAGAGCGAGGCTTAGGAGGTTCTTTTTTGGGTTTTCGGAAGGTGAGTCGGCTGCTGATGTGTTTGACAGGGTTGCAAGTAAGTTCTTTGCCTCTTTTCTTGGTAGTTGAGATGATGATAAACTAAAAACCTTACATATCTAAGGTCAAAATTTATATTTTTATTGTTGATTTTTGTTACTGTTAATAACTAGCTGATTACATTTTCACAAGAGAAATGGGAAATAAGAGTTTCCCTGGATAGCGTGAAAGTGTTAAATATGTAAGATCTTGTTTATATCCTTCAAATGACATTGCAGGTTACATGGTATCGTTATGGAGAGACATAGACATGAAAAGACTGGACCAAGGCAAGCGATCAGAAATGAACCTGGTAATAGTCTCGCATGGGCTAACATCCCGGGTGTTCCTAATGAAGTGGTTCAAGTGGACAGTTGACCACTTTGACAGACTGAACAACTTCGACAACTGCGAGTACAAAGTAATGTAGCTAGGCTCAAGTGGTGACTGGTGAGTACAGCCTAGCCATCTATCACAGCAAGGAGGAAACACGGAGGTTGTCGTTGTACAGCATGTGGACAATCACCATTCATATGCTGGCCATCTCGGCAATCTTGAGATTGCTTCCATCTCCATAGCACTTAATGTCTTGCTTTTGAAATTCGGATTACTGGTAAACAAATTTTTATACTTAACTAATATTGGTTTGATTTCAGGTTACACTTCACAACTTCAATCAACATAGTTTAGAAATCATATTAAGAACAGCATGAACAATTTTTTAACAGCTTGGTATTGCAAGGGGAATGGAGACTCTATGTGGGCAAGGCTATGGTGCAAAAAAATACAGTACGTTTGGAGTTCACTTACAAAGATCTCGGATTATTCTTTTCTTTTGTGCAATTTCAGCTCTTCCGGTATATTTCTATGCAACTCCATTACTTATTTTATTCGTCCAACCTTCAGAACTTGCAAATCGAATAGGAGAATTATGTGTGTGTTTCATTCCACTGTATTTCTCATTTGCTGCGCTGTTTCAACTGCAAAGGTTTTTACAGTGCCAGAAAAAGAACATCGTTAATGCATTTGGACCAGTTATTGGATTATTTTTCCATATATTGATGACTTGGTTACTTGTTGGCAAGTTGAAATATGGAGCTACTGCACTTGCATTTGCTCTAAACACATCCTGGTGGAGTGCAGTGTTTGTAATGTTTGGTTATGTTGTTTTCGGAAGCTGTTGTAATTCATGGAATGGATGTTCACTTGCTGCAATTTGCAGACTTTGGGACTTCGTTAAGCTTTCGGCTGGTTCGTGTAATGTATACTATATATTGTGCATCTCCGGACGTGAATGTATGTATGGCTGAAATGGGATTTTTTGCTTTTAGTAGGTTTTTGGTGGTTTCAAATTTCAATGATGTATGTTTTGATTGGTTCCTTCCTCATATATATGATGATTGCTTACATGCTTTGGGTTAGAATTTTGGAGCTTTGAAGTATTCGAGATGCTTGTTCTCTGAATTCTGATTTGCTAAATTTTGTTTTTGTTTCTTCCAGGCTGTTCAGTTGGTATTCAACATGACTTCATCATAAATTATCATCAATGTGAACCAGTTGGAAGAGAAAAATAATTATAAGAAGCGTGCGTATTCATCTCCAGGTAACTCCAAAGATCAAAACTTGACCACCACAAACAACTAATAAGTACAGTCAGATTTTGGTTAAAATATGTTTTAGTCAGATTTTGGGTATGCTATTATAATATTATGTATGCTATATTATACATACAGTCAGATGAAGCGATCTTTATTCAAAGCTGTATGCATTAGAACCTTGTGATACTTTGAAACTAAAACATATTTTAATACCACATGTACGCTCAATTTTCTTTAGAAACATCTTTTCAAATTCTGACGCAATCTAAAATTTTTACATATCAAAACTATATTCAAAGGCTGATCGTACAAAATGACTCAACATTATCTTTTAAATGGAAGTTATATATTTAAAGCCACTCTCACCCAAATAGGACTGATAGTCCATACACGTGAATTTGCCATAACATAAGTTATTATGTTTTAGAAATTTGATATGTACTGTGTCAATTATATTTAAAACTCAAGACTTGTATACTCCACAAATTTATATATACATAAAATCATTTTATTTTAACCTACACTGCTCAAAATTTAAAATATTATGTGTATATACGGAAACTCTCTATATCCCACATTCTGCAAATTTATGAAGTTGTTAACCAAAACTGTGTTATTGAAGAGAATATTGTGCCTTATAAATAATCAGCAGTATGATGTATGTGCATGTGTATGTGTTGCAGCACCACACAGTGGTGCTACCCATGTCACCATGGTGCAGCAGCACCACTGCGGTGGTGCTGCTGCACCATGGTGCCGTGGGTAGCACCACTGTGTGGTGAAACAATACATGCACATGCATTTACACCATGGTGCCGTGTGAATGATGTTAAGTTTTTCACTTTTCTTTCTTTTAATTAGCAAAATATAAATGTATTCTTTTGAAGCTCGAACTAAGTTTTGTTATTGAATTAATACCAGTTAACATCTACCGAAATGATATATTACTGTCATGTATTATTTAGTTTTTTTTGATGAACATGTAATTAGAAGTAGTATATTTAAGATTTCAAGCAACTAACTTGGTAGTTACTTCTGTATTGGGTGTCTATTCAATAAGGATATACCTCCCCGAATTAATGTCGTTAATTGTTGATGGACTGTTGGATGCTGCTGCGTTACAAAAAGAGATGTAGCTGTGGCAACTCTTGGTCAAGTCGTTCAAAGCACAGGGTATATGATTTCTTTTCGATTTTTGTCATACTAATTCTGTATTATGCTAGTCATATTAGTATGATATCAGTTTGCTAAAATTTTGCAATCCTTTTTACTTGTGTTCTTTTTTGAGATTGGGTAATATATTATCATTTTGGTGTTATGGCCATTCAATTCCTACTGTCTTTTTTCTCATAACACAATAGTAGTTCACTATCTTCCACCTACCCCTACCTCCACCCCCACCCCCATGACCCCCCCCCCCCAAAGGTGAATATATTGAAAATGAAAATAAACCAAACATCCATACTCACTCGTTATCTGGTACCTTGAATTGTAGATTGTCGGTGTATGGAATACTTCTACATAGACATATGTTAAATTGCTGCAATTGACAGATATCTAATGATACAAACATTAAATGTTTGTAGGTCAAAATATTATCATTTTGTCATATCTAATGAGCTAATTTAGGAATTAAACAGGGAATGTATATTGTGTTCTGGTTGAATAAGGGGATGAATTTACAATGAATACATTTATGCATTTGAGTTTGCACAGTAAAAAAATTACTAGGTGTACTTTATATTAGTGCTATGAATATTTTTTGGATTTTTCCATTCAAATGTTTGATGCATCACTTTCCTAGATCCTATCTTTATTAAATTTCAAAGCGCCGCATACGGTATTTTGACCAGTTCACTAATGTAGATTACACAGCTGAATCAGTGTGTCCAAAAAAGAAATTTGTATGTCTATCAATAGGTTGAGTTCAGTCCGGGTATTTAAGATGGAGCAAGAAGATTATACAAGGGAAGAGTTAGATTGGAGCTATGTAGAATTCGTAGACAACCAAGATGTCCTTGACTTTATTGAAAAGGTAATTGCGTTATACAGGGAAAATTCTGTGTTTTTATATTTGAATTCGAGCAGAATATGAATCATTATGCTAGTACTTTACATATTGTCTTTGGTGGCTATACTCAATTTCTGAGTCGACTTATTATGAATGAAATTATGAGTAGATCCAGCGTTTTTTAAAATGCAAATTATAGCGTGGTTGTCCCGTTCACTAATTTGAGTGTGTGAAATGAGGTATAGCATAGTGGATTTTAGGGGGCGAGAGGGTTGTTGGGGGGTAGCCCTATGGATGATGTTATTTTATAGCAGTGATGATTTATCTTATAACCCTTCTGAAGTCCTGGTAGGGTAGTATGTTTAGGTATGTCAGCGACTTTTTAGGCATGTCACCTCAATCATATAAAACCTCTTTCTTAGCATAGTTGATCTTCCCGCTTGCCATGGTTCATTGGAAAATTAACGTATCCGATTGATCTTTAGAAGTCTAGGATTACTCCTTGGAGACTTTTGACTCCTAGAAGGGAGATAATGTTCAACTGTCATGTGACTTTGATTCTGCTACTGAGTAGTTTTTTGGTCAACATTTGTCTCAGTAAAACATGTGGAACATGGTGGATTCTTTAAAATCTACATACCTATAAGGTCTTACATTATATTATATGTTATTTAGATGCCACCTATAAACTTTTCTGCAATGACTGAATTTGAATCTGTCTAATTGCCATTACCAGTTTGTCTGGTTGGTTGAAGTTAAAGCGAGTATGGTATCAAAGAGGGTGGTCATGTATGTTTTGATACTAAACCTTATTTTAGTCTGTATTTTGAGTGCATATCATTGATAGGATCGTTTGTCAGAGAATTGAACTTGTTGCTAAAATACGTATGGTTGGGGACAAACAGTAATTTGAAATAGGATTTTAGCTTGAACAAAATATGGTAAGTGGGTGCTTAAAAATCATCTTGGTTCAAGAATTAAACTCACATGACAATTTAGTTATCTCTGTTTTAAGACAATTTGAATGATTACTTTTCACCTTATCGATGAAACTAAAATATTACTTTGGTGAAATACTACTACTGGCTTTTTACTGAACACATTATTTCTGTCTTACCGAGATTACAGCTTAAGGACGTCGGATTACCAAATGGAAACAACATTGCCATTGTAAGTTACATCTAATCTTGTTTTTCTAAGGGCTTGGTTTCTCATTGACGCAATGAAAGGATATTAGGTGCTGTGTTTGTCTTGATACAAGATTATACTATGTACAAATAAGCATGGTTTAGTTCATTTTTCTTAGATTAGTAGATATATATGGCTGAAACCATTTCAGATAAAGCAAAGACAATATTTAACCTGAAGGAATAACTGCGCTGCTTGATGAAGCTTGGTAGTCATTATTTACAATTATAACTTATTCAATTTTGTGTTCAGATACATATATATTTCATGTATACATGCACAATAGCAATAGAATTTTTGGTACATTCTAATACGTAATTAAATTTCTTGCAGCATGTTTCCAAAATCGGCGCATGCAACGATTTGCACAAAAGTTGTGCCAAACATACAAAACAAACAAGCGTTTTTGTAAGCCAAAACTTGCTCAAACTGCATTCACGGTTAATCGTTATGTTGGATTCTAATGATAAAAAAAGAGATTATTGCTATCATCTATATATGAATTTGTAACTTTCTTCTGCAGGCAAGCAGACTAACTTATTCTGCATCGTAAGTACTCTACCTTATAAATTTCATCGTCATCACTTTGGTAGTGTTTATTGAATTATCGTATCTTCTTAACTGTTTTAGCAGGCTTAATTTTGAAACGTCAAAGCCATATGCGCCAAACCAAAGGCTAAAGAGATGGCTTTACTTTTAGCATGCATCGTAGATATGTTTGTTTTAATAAGTTTGATGTTTATGAAGCATGTCTATAGATGTCATTTTTGTTTATGGATTTATGTAAGCTTTGTTTATGGATATTGTATTCAGTTTAATTTATGAATTTTTTCAATGTTTATTTTTTATATGGTAGTTTTTAGTGTTATTTGGGGTTATTTATATTCTTTGTTGAATTATAATAAAGCACCATCAGTTCCATGGAAAGACAATACACATTGTTACAATGTTAGAAAAATGTTGTTGAAAGTTATTAACAGCGTTTAAATTACGCCAACGAAAAGCTTTTGAAAACTCAATAAAAAATTTACAGCAATGTTTTAACGCTGTTTTATATTGTTTTTTAATAGTCTTTTATTTCTGCTGTTAATAATTTGGTATCTACAACCACATGTCATTATACAGCATTTATAGAAACGCTATTAAATCCTATTACAGCGTTTTACAAACGCTGCATGATATTGTTTTAACAGTGTTTTGTTTTCCGTTGTTATTAGTTTAGTATCTACGACTGCATGTCGTTATATAGCGTTTATTAAAACTGTTAAATCCTATAACAGCGTTTTTCAAATGCTGTTAAAAGCAGTTTTTGGTGTAGTGTTGTTGATTGATAGCTTTTGGGATCTGAGATTATTAGATTGTGGCACTTAAATTGAATTTATAATTATAGTCCAAATCCACCACGGTTTTTTGTACCTCATCGTTATAAAAAAATTCCTTGGGAAATAATTGAAATTCATTTTTTTTAACTCTCTCCATTCATATTAATTTCATCGTAAATCCGTCATTCTCTAAAATGTGAAATATGCCACTAATCCTTAGAATATTATGATTTTTGTTTGGCTGATTGAGATTTTAGATGACCGTTCTTCCTCTTAAGTTGAAATTATGTTTTTTAGTCATTTTTCATCTATATTTTAATTTCTGTATCCTTTTGATGATAACAAAAGGGGGAGAATGAGTTGAGATTTTGATTTATGAGTGAATATTTTATAAATATTTTAATTTTGAAAATTCCAATTCATTTTCACATTCTTTTCACTCATGCACAATTATATGGGGTGTTTCTGTTGTAGGGGGAGCATTCAAATAGGGGGAGTTCAGTTCTTTAATGTCAAACACATTTATTTGATTCAAAATCTTAATATTTGTTTGTCATCATCAAAAGGGGGAGATTGTTGTATATAACGGTGTTGTATACACAATTATATGATTTTTGTTTGATGATAACAACCAATTATATATTATTATAAATGTGTTTGTAACTGTACTGTTTCATATATTCATCACAAACAGGAGTATAATATTTATATTTAAAAAGAATACACCTGTACAGAAATTCAAATATTTACATAGTATTTTGTTTAAATATAATATTTTATTTCAATATTTAAACAGTACAATTTGATAACTCCACTATTTGTTTATCTCAGTAATACATCACATTGCATATACATTATTGCATATACATTTCAATTACAGATTAGTTCCTCACTACATCACTCAGTATACTCTTTGACACAATTACATTTCATATACACACACATACTGACATTCTCATTCACTGTCTTCTGTCTTCTGTCTTCAGTCTTTTGTCTTCACAGTCAGTCCAGTCATCACCTGCTTACCTGTCACATGAGACACACACACACTAAATACACTGCAATAGAAATGAAACTGAATACATAAGAATATAAATTTTATTTTTAAAATTTTATTTGCCTCAGACTTCTGGTGTGTTTCTCATCATTTTTCATGACTTAATCTGATATGTGAATGTAGCAAGCGCACGATATATACACACACACACACACACATGTGTATGTATATACACATATTATTGTGCTGGGACAGGAAAATCCATTCAGATGGCTGCATGTACACACGTGCATGAATATACACGTGTGCACTGCCTCGCCAATCAGAATGTAGCGAGCAACTGAGAAGCAGCCGCGAGGACCAACCCGACTCAGTGCTACAAGAAACATTCAAGTGAAAGTTCAACACAGCTCAAACATTTTAACGACCCGTGTTTCTGGCCGTCAAATAATTCATTTAATTTATTATTTTAAATATTTATTTGGGATTTTAAATGGATTTAAAATATATATATTCGTTTATATAGTGAAATTTTAACGTTAATTTATTTATAATATAAATCGAGGTCGAAATGGCGCTGAAGTTCGTAAAATAGAGTTTTGAACTTCAAATAGGTATACAGGGTTCGATATAAGTCGGATTTCTGTGAAACAAGAAACGTTGGGAGCGTATTGACGATAATTTTCATATAAATGAGAAAAATCCAGGTTTCGTGTTACAGATTTTAAGTTATGGCTAAAACAAAAATTTGAAATAAACGCTGTGGAAATCGTTATTAAAATATCGACCTTTAAAATGGCCATTTTGCAAACGATCTCAGATTTCGAAGAAATCAGTTTCATTGGAACCGTAATGTTAAATTATTGCACGGTGTTAAATGGCGTGGCAAACCGATGTCGTATGTGGTCACGGTAGCCATAAACGCCCGTTCATTTTCTATAACGCGTATTTAAATAAATAAAGGGATATTTGGGCGTAACTCGAGCAGACGATCGAATTAGGCCACGAAACCAGTCCCATTGAGTTCGTATCGTCGATTTAAGCCAAGATAGGCATATAGTTTGTTATTTTTGAAGACCAGATAATTTGGCGTTAAAAATGGCATTGCGGTGCGCGGTAAAAATAGCCTACCGAGGAAACAATCTCAGAATGCGACGAAACTAGTGCCGTTGGGTTCGTATCAACAAATTATTGTAAGATTTCAATGTTTCAAGTTAATTTGATTTATCTGGTGATCGTGGAAAAATTAAACGCGTGTTTATTTCGGGTTTTATAAAGGAATTTTTTCCATACGACCTCGGATTTCGACGAAACTTGTCCCATTGGGTCCGGAATATCTTTTTACACTAAGATTAGCTTTTTTATCAGAAGACAGAAATCATTTATAGTGGTTTTTATCAATTACTTCATGACGAAGTTTCGCTAATAATATTATATAATGAACACCACCCGATACGGAGCTAGCTACATGTGAATAGAACTTACGCTGCAACTCTAAAAGCTTACTCTACCAATGTATCTACCATGGTTATCACGGCGGCAAGTCGAGTCGAGTCGATGGAGGTTCAATTAGTCGACTAGTGGACTAGTCGTAGACTAGTCGGACTAGTCGATAAATAAATATATATATTTATGTAGTCAAATTTTGTATTTTTAAGTAGTTGGTAAACGTAAACAAAATTTATATGACCAATAATTTCAAATTTATATGGTCCATAATTACTTAATTAGTTAATTACAGTAACAAAACTTTGAAGTCCATTGTTATTAACTTACAAAACATCAGGCCAAATCGAGTTCGAACCTTATCCTTCGTTTTCTTCTTCATTTTCTTCTTCTTCTCCTTCGTTTTCTTCTACTTCATTTTTTTTGTGCCCTAGATCCTGAAACGGAAGTTCGAACCTTGATCGAGACTTCGATTTAGGGTTCCAAATCGAGTTCGAGTTCGAGTTAGGGTTCCAAATCGAGTTCGAGTTCGATTTCGAGTTAGGATTCCAAATCGAGTTCGAGTTCGAGTTAGGGTTCCAAATCGACATCGAGACTTTGATTTAGGGTTCCGATTTCTAGGGTTTCAATTCCAGTCGACGTTTGGCCAGTCGACGTTTCATGTCGAGGTCCCCATCTCGACTAGCCGACTAGTCGACGACTAGTCGCGACTAGTCGAGCGCCGTAATAACAGTGGTATCTACAGACAACTGCGCATACATTTTCACTTCTACAGTGTGAATTCCGACAGATAGCGAAGTGAAAACACACTACTTCGTCTCTTCATTTCAGAACATGTCTACTACAGCTACTGTTTCTTCCATTTCGTACCTACTGAAGACACTGCAGCCCCCTTTTTCTTCCAGCTTAAGATCTTCTCAGCACGTGCTACGGTGATCAGTAGCTACTCCTACATGCATTCTCAAATCAAGACAACTACAACTGAAAAGAAAACTCGTATTTATCAGCCAACCTAATTGTTTCTAGCTGCTCGCCTACGTTATGGGGTACGATTAGCAAAGACTTCATCCACATCCTTCCGCACCTCCATCTATAAATAGCAATGTATATGTTGTTCTCCTTTCACAAATTGTATCGTGACCATCTCTTTTTCTTTTCCCCGAATAGAAGCTCCTTTCTTTGATGCAATGAATTCTTCTCTGTACTTTTATATCTTTAGCTTTAGAAAATTTAACACCAAACTTCCGTCACCTTAATTAAACCGCCAGTCCTTGAGTCCTCAAATGCTTCAGCCTGACCGTGAGCGAAGAATGGAGATGGACTGGAGGAAACAAGTTGTGTTCAACGTGTAGAAGGAAAGTGGTTTGAGTTGCAGGAAAACCGTAAGTATGGAAGAGGAATGCATGGGGTCTGTTCATTCGCAAGAATGGGACGGAAATGAACAATTGGAAGAGGAATAGAACGGAGTAACAGGTGTTGGCCGATTCTTTTATTTCAACGTAATTATTTATTAAACAGTTCATTATTTGAAATCATGACTAAGAGCCTTCAATGACTTTGTGGTTATGGGTTTCAGGGGACTGAAGAATACACGGAAATAGTGAACAAAGGGGAACCATAATTGCCTGGGTTTGTAAATTTAAGGCCCTGATCATTAAGTAATTAAAACTTAATTATATTTTAATCAAGGTGTTAAGGGATTAAAGTGTTTTATTAAACCATTGATTTGGCGCAGGAGTAAATGGTGTTGAACGTTTTGGTTGTATGCAAGAAATGGGGAAGGACAAGGCAGCAGTTGGGGATGTTTTATTTATTGGAGAAATGAAAAAATGGTGAAGAAGCGGCTTCATAGAGTGATCAGAAGAAATATTTAAATTAATTATCACATATTTTAGGAACTGGCGAGGAGTAGCATACTGGGATCAGATGGAACAAGCGTGAAGACGGGGACAACAGATCCGCCATGTTTTGCCTAATTAAAAGTAGTTAGATTAGTTAAAATTTAATTAAGGATATTATTATCAGAAATCGTGCTAATATCAGTTTTGAACAGCAAGGTAACAGGTTGTTTGAAAACAAGAAGCAACTCTGAACAACACGTTGAAGAAGGAAATGAACAAGTGGATTATCGGCCTTGGTTTTCTTAACAAGAGTAATAAAATTTAACAATCATTTGATTAAGAAATTTATAATTATAATTAAGTCATGAATTAAACCAGGTTTAACATTATATCATGTTATCAGAATTTGAACCAGACTAGAGACATTGTGACCGTATGATTGAATACCACATTTGGGACTGACGGGGACAGAATGCGACAAGTCTGGATTCAACTGGATTTTTAATTAAATTAAACAACTCGTTTAATTTAAATAAACTCAACCGTCTGAACAACGGAATCAACTCAAGGTGAGTTAAACTCACTCAGTATTTTCCCATTTATATTTTATATAAATTGAGTTTTTATTTTGTGTGCTCTGCTTGCCTATGGATGACTGTTTGCTAGTATTATAATTTTTGTTGATATGACCGATGAAATTAAACCGTGTTTAATTTCATTGAAATACCAAATCGTTATTTTTAATGATTGGTCCCAATAAAGGTAACTTACCTTGTTGGTCACGTTTATAAAATAAACGTGCTTGAATTGTTTGGATTGCTGGTAAATTGGTTGATGTTAAATGGTCGTTATTCATTTCAGTTAAATGAAACTGAAAGATCTGATTTGAGATAACCATTTGAATACAGGGAAGAACAGGCTGGAGGGGTCCCACCGGATTCCTCAAATATATTATTTGTTTTCATATTATCATATATGAACTGTCCTGTTGGGTGTGATTTATTTGATGGTTGATTATTGAATGTTCAACATCTGCTAGTTTAAACCAATAAGTGATATTGGTTGGGTATTTGGCAGCGTATGACCTATAAAATCAATCGTGTTATAGATATTGGTTCACCGCCAGGTGAATCGAATAAGATGAAGTTATAAAATTTATTTTATAACTGGAGTTGGATTTTGAATATATCATTTTGAATAAAAGTTATTAAAGAGGAATAAATAAATATTTTATTTATTTAAGACTTTGATTTATTTTTAATTGATTTTATTAAATAAATTCTGATGTAAATCAGATTTATAAACACAAGATAAGAAATAAAGACGCAAAGTTAAAATTGGATAATTGGTTTGTTGAGAAATAATTAAATAGGATTTATTTAAACTAATTATATTTTTGATTAATTTAAAGCGAGAATTAATTGGAACCGGTTAACGAGATAATCGAGTTTTGAGTTAATTAAATCGACCGTTTTGAATTGGAATTTGATTATCAAATTGATATGTTTCGATTTGAATAGTTTAATGAATATTGTTTAAATTTAAATAAGGTTTTAAAAAGGGATTTACTATTCTACTTAGTTAATAAAGAAATTAACTACTAAAGTAGTTAAAGATTGAAATAAGTTATTATTGTAAATAAATGATAATTTGGAAATACTTTTTAAATGAGAATACATTTAAAAAGGGATCGAAGGAGAAGTGTAATTCAATTGAATGGTGAAAGGAAATAAATGTTACTTAATTATATGAATTAAGTGAAAAGGAGATTACGAAAAAAGGGTTTAAGATAAACCAGAGTATATAAATGAGTTTTCAAAATGTAAAGCGTTGATATTGAATTAACGTTATTTGAAAATGAGATTAAGTAGAAAAGGGGAAAATTTAAATAAGATTTCCGAAATGGGAAATGGTCGGATAGGTTTGAAAGGAGATTGGAAATTGTTTTGAGAATAGAATGGAATATTGGTCTTTGATTACAACTTATATTTATCCGAGGATATGAACGTTGTCGATCAAGGTCTGAGAGGTAATTAAAATACCCCAACTTGAATGACATCAGGATTATCTGAAGATGATATTCGTTGGTAATCGTAAGAGAGGTTAGTGGTAGTTCATTATTTTCCTTAGTGAAATAATGCAACGTTTGGTGAAAATTTAGAGAACGTATATCGAGAGATCAGAAGTAAAGGAAATTAATTAGAAGGAAATGTAAAGTTGAGTTCATCTTATACAAATAAATATTAGTTATTTGTGTCCAGAATGAAATAAAAGATATTACGTAACTCTGTTACGAATAATAAGCTGAATGGATTTTCCCAAGTTTTAATCATAAAGAATGATGTAATGAATGTTTTTGGAAAGGAGAATTAAGTGAAAATGGAATGGTTATAAGTATTTTTCTACGTAATACAAAGAAATGGTTTTGAGAACATTTGTATATTTATTATGGATCAAATAGCGTATTTTTAAAATAAAAGAGTTAGAAGTTTAATTAAGATGAAGTGAATCAGTTTGTTTTAAATAAAAGGCCAAGTGATGCTGAATACTAAACCAGTGAGCTCATTGGAGTGTCATGATTGAAACACTGTTCATTTTGATAGTTAAAACACCGACTATCAAATCTGACCAATACGATTGTTGGTACGGAAAGACCGGGATCGAATTTATATTCGAAAACCATTCCGACCAACAAATACGTGAAGATCTCAGAAGATGATCGAGATGGAGCATTGAAGACCGTGGATTTTCATACACGGAAGAACCACTAATATTCTCTGCCTGGCAAGCAGAGATAAGCTGTGATTCTGTCGTGGTTGGATTCTACGGGTTGCAAGGACTTCTTGCTGCTGATCCATGGGGTGATTCCTGTATTGGATGCAGTAGGAGAGTGCCTTCGGTTCATCCTATTCCTGGATGACTTGTATGGACGGATGTCTGACAGAGTATTTCCAAAGGGTCACGTACGTTGATTTCTTCAAACGTGCTATAGTTGTTGGCGGAGAATCGTCGTTCTCTTAGCTTCCAGCTAGAGCATTTTTGTGGACGTCAAATAGTGATATCTGACGGATCTGACGATGTGGCATTCAAGTGAATGGTGACCAGATGTTCAAAGATAAATTTTGGCCTCAAGCCTCATCAACCGGGAAATGACAAAAATCGGGCAGGCAGTATGGCTATGTGGGTCGCTCCCATTAGGGTGTATAATCACCTATCTAGAGGAAATCCTATTTGTTTCTTAAATCTATGTTTCGATGCTGTCCCTTATCAGGAGACGGTTGCTGATCCCAACCGTCGGTGATATACATTCGATACACTCAAGCGAAATGAGTGGTCGGTCATGTGAGGGCCGGGTTGCAAGATGTTCTTGTTGAACCCAGTGTATTCGTCTCTAGAGATACACTATTGGCAGGTGGTCCACCAACCATACCTTGTCATAGTTGGAATCCAATCTCCAATAAGCGCCCGCGGTTTTGATTTGTATACTATATACATGGAGCGTGAGATGCAAGCGTTCCACTAGATTGATAATTACTTGTATTTAGACATTATCATAATATCAGATAAGATATTGTTTTCAAAAATGTTTTGGGTTATCGTAAGGTAAAAACCGTCCGTGTTTATGTGTGGATTTGGTCTTACGATTACCCTTTTCTTTTGAAAAGATTTTAAACTTTAAAATCATGGTTGGATGATTTACCCAAAATACTGTGCGAATTTATCTCACTCTGGTTCACCAGACTGACCCGATGTTTTGTAAATGCTCGGGTTAGCCCGGGGTGTACAGGTTCAGGTTATCGAATGCTGTGAAGTCCAGAGACGAGCTGGAGATGATCAGACGTATGATATTATATAGCTACTATTCCGCTGTGTGTTGTATATGGGAACAGGTTATTATAACTGTCCCATTGTGTGATGTACTCTGATACTGTAAGTTTTTTTTTTTAAAAAACTCTCAATAAAGATTTATTTCTGTATTATACTTTGTTCCGCTGCGATGTGAGACTCTGTGTTGTGTTGTTTCTTCTTCTTCTTCTTCTATTCTAATATTTCTTTCTTTCTTATCTCACCCTCTAATTTCTTTCTAATAACTATCCAGTGTTTCGGTGCTTGGAGGATCGGCATGAGTACGGAAAGGCATTTATGTCGATTTCGGGGCCGAAAATCCCTGGGTCGTTACAGTGGTATCAGAGCTGAAGGTTAAGTGATTACCTTGGCTCTGTGACGTGACTCAGTAGAGATGGGGTTAGCAATACCCTAGACTGAGTTGAGTATATATATACGAGTGAACGTATTTGTAGATTTTATAAAAATTGTTTTATATTGTGAAGATTTATTGGCTGAGTTGTTTATGAGTTCTGGTCGATCAGTTTGATCCACTGTATCGATAGGAGTTTCTAAACACTCAAGTACGATAAACCGACACAGTATGTTTTAAAAGAGGGTAAATGAAATAATTTACCCAAATTATATTTTAATATAAAGAAAATATATATATTGGAAATATTATAATAAATTGGATGTGCTGGATGATTATAATTGAAATGGTTATATAAATAACCAATTGGAATTCGTATAATATAAAAGCAGATTTATTAAATCTGAAATTAAAATCAGAATTTGAATTAAAATTCCCAAAAGTGGGGAAGGTGATTGCAAATGAACTCGGATTGGATATATGAGAAATTTAAGATCCTGGGAGATTTTAAATTTGTTTCACAAACTTTAAGGTGGGTATTTTGAAGAGATTTCAAAATGGAAATGTTTAAATATGTTTTTGATAAGTGATATAGTATTAAACTCACTTCGATAGCTAGGAAATAACTCTGAGGATGCTGGCCACATCATCAGTGTTCATTTTCGAGTTGTAAGTGACGGATTACTACCAAAGATTTTATTTTCGAACTATTTTGGAAAAAGGAAGTTGTTTTGAATCCCGAAAGAGAATAAATTATTTTAGAAAAACTAAACTGTTTAAAACTCCCAGGAGAGATAGCATGAATTAAAACAAATTAAAGGAACTTGTGAAAGCAAATATGAACCGAATTGGAACCAATTAACTGGAAAATTGAATTGGGATATAATAAATCAAGTAGAATCAGATTTGAGTTGTGAGACGGGAATCTGAAATGGTGTTGGATTGGTAAGTTAAGAGTTGAAATTGAGAGTGGATGGAAAGTGAGTTAAGAATGAGATTTGGCTTGGATGCGTAAAGGATTTGATTTTGAGGATAAAATTGGAATTATTTTTGGGAATGCATTTGTATATGCTGAAAGGGCAGCAGATGGAAAGGATATAACGATATGCCCGACAAAAAGGTACACGTTTATTTTTATATGGGGTTGATGATTTTTTAGCCTATTGGGCAAGCCGCCTGGCTGTTTTCTTTTCTTTTGAATTGGAGAAGGTCTAGAAAGGCGAGTGATAGTTCTACCGATTGAGCCGTACAAAGGAGGTGCTGGCGAAAATTTTCGGAAATTTAAGGTGTTAGAAAATTTTCAATATTTTTGAAAATATATATTTACAGTTTTGAATTGGTTTCTGATTTAAAATAAATTGAATGGGTTTATAACGTTCTTTCTTACCTTAGCAATTTCGAGGACGAAATTATTTTAAGGGGAGAAGAATGTAACGACCCGTGTTTTTGGCCGTCAAATATTTCATTTAATTTATTATTTTAAATATTTATTTGGGATTTTAAATGGATTTAAAATATATATATTCGTTTATATAGTGAAATTTTAACGTTAATTTATTTATAATATAAATCGAGGTCGAAATGGCGTTGAAGTTCGTAAAATAGAGTTTTGAACTTCAAATAGGTATACAGGGTTTGATATAAGTCGGATTTCTGTGAAACAAGACACGTTGGGAGCGTATTGACGATAATTTTCATATGAATGAGAAACATCCAGGTTTCGTGTTACAGATTTTAAGTTATGGCTAAAACAAAAATTTGAAATAAACGCTGTGGAAATCGTTATTAAAATATCGACCTTTAAAATGGCCATTTTGCAAACGATCTCAGATTTCGACGAAATCAGTTTCATTGGAACCGTAATGTTAAATTATTGCACGGTGTTAAATGGCGTGGCAAACCGATGTCGTATGTGGTCACGGTAGCCATAAACACCCGTTCATTTTCTATAACGCGTATTTAAATAAATAAAGGGATATTTGGGCGTAACTCGAGCAGACGATCGAATTAGGCCACGGAACCAGTCCCATTGAGTTCGTATCGTCGATTTGAGCCAAGATAGGCATATAGTTTGTTATTTTTGAAGACCAGATAATTTGGCGTTAAAAATGGCATTGCGGTGCGCGGTAAAAATAGCCTACCGGGGAAACAATCTCAGAATGAGATGAAACTAGTGCCGTTGGGTTCGTATCAACAAATTATTATAAGATTTCAATGTTTCAATTTGATTTGATTTATCTGGTGATCGTGGAAAAATTAAACGCGTGTTTATTTCTGGTTTTATAAAGGATTTTTTTTCATACGACCTCGGATTTCGACGAAACTTGTCCCATTGGGTCCGGAATACCTTTTTACACTAAGATTAGCTTTTTTATCAGAAGACAGAAATCATTTATAGTGGTTTTTATCAATTACTTCATGACGAAGTTTCGCTAATAATATTATATAATGAACACCACCCGATACGGAGCTAGCTACATGTGAATAGAACTTACGCTGCAACTCTAAAAGCCTACTCTACCAATGTATCTACAGACAACTGCGCATACATTTTCACTTCTACAGTGTGAATTCCGACAGATAGCGAAGTGAAAACACACTAATTCGTCTCTTCATTTCAGAACATGTCTACTACAGCTACTGTTTCTTCCATTTCGTACCTACTGAAGACACTGCGGCCCCCTTTTTCTTCCAGCTTAAGATCTCCTCAGCACGTGCTACGGTGATCAGTAGCTACTCCTGCATGCATTCTCAAATCAAGACAACTACAACTGAAAAGAAAACTCATATTTATCAGCCAACCTAACTGTTTCTAGCTGCTCGCCTACGTTATGGGGTATGATTAGAAAAGACTTCATCCTCATCCTTCCGCACCTCCATTTATAAATAGCAATGTATATGTTGTTCTCCTTTCACAAATTATATCGTTACCATCTCTTTTTCTTTTCCCCGAATAGAAGCTCCTTTCTTTGATGCAATGAATTCTTCTCTGTACTTTTATATCTTTAGCTTTAGAAAATTTAACACCAAACTTCCGTCACCTTAATTAAACCGCCAGTCCTTGAGTCCTCAAACGCTTCGGCCTGACCGTGAGCGAAGAATGGAGATGGACTGGAGGAAACAAGTTGTGTTCAACGTGTAGAAGGAAAGTGGGTTGAGTTGCAGGAAAACCGTAAGTATGGAAGAGGAATTCATGGGGTCTGTTCATTCGCAAGAATGGGACGGAAATGAACAATTGGAAGAGGAATAGAATGGAGTAACAGGTGTTGGCCGATTCTTTTATTTCAACGCAATTATTTATTAAATAGTTCATTATTTGAAATCATGACTAAGAGCCTTCAATGACTTTGTGGTTATGGGTTTCAGGGGACTGAAGAATACACGGAAATAGTGAACAAAGGGGAACCATAATTGCCTGGGTTTGTAAATTTAAGGCCCTGATCATTAAGTAATTAAAACTTAATTATATTTTAATCAAGGTGTTAAGGGATAAAAGTGTTTTATTAAACCATTGATTTGGCGCAGGAGTAAATGGTGTTGAACATTTTGGTTGTATGCAAGAAATGGGGAAGGACAAGGCAGCAGTTTATTGGAGAAATGGCAAAATGGTGAAGAAGCGGCTTCATAGAGTGATCAAAAGAAATATTTAAATTAATTATCACATATTTTAGGAACTGGCGAGGAGTAGCATACTGGGATCAGATGGAACAAGCGTGAAGACGGGGACAACAGATCCGCCACGTTTAATTAAAAGTAGTTAGATTAGTTAAAATTTAATTAAGGATATTATTATCAGAAATCGTGCTAATATCAGTTTTGAACAGCAAGGTTACAGGTTGTTTGAAAACAAGAAGCAACTCTGAACAACACGTTGAAGAAGGAAATGAACAAGTGGATTATCGACCTTGGTTTTCTTAACAAGAGTAATAAATTTTAACAATCATTTGATTAAGAAATTTATAATTATAATTAAGTCATGAATTAAACCAGGTTTAACATTATATCATGTTATCAGAATTTGAACCAGACTAGAGACATTGTGACCGTATGATTGAATACCACATTTGGGACTGACGGGGACAGAATGCGACAAGTCTGGATTCAACTGGATTTTTAATTAAATTAAACAACTCGTTTAATTTAATTAAACTCAACCGTTTGAACAATGGAATCAACTCAAGGTGAGTTAAACTCACTCAGTATTTTCCCATTTATATTTTATATAAATTGGGTTTTTATTTTGTGTGCTCTACTTGCCTATGGATGACTGTTTGCTAGTATTATAATTTTTGTTGATATGACCGATGAAATTAAACCGTGTTTAATTTCATTGAAATACCAAATCGTTATTTTTAACGATTGGTCCCAATAAAGGTAACTTACCTTGTTGGTCACGTTATAAAATAAACGTGTTTGAATTGTTTGGATTGCTGGTAAATTGGTTGATGTTAAATGGTCGTTATTCATTTCAATTAAATGAAACTGAATGATCTGATTTGAGATAACCATTTGAATACAGGGAAGAACAGGCTGGAGGGGTCCCACCGGATTCCTCAAATATATTATTTGTTTTCATATTATCATATATGAACTGTCCTATTGGGTGTGATTTATTTGATGGTTGATTATTGAATGTTCAACATCTGCTAGTTTAAACCAATGGGTGATATTGATTGGGTATTTGGCAGCGTATGGCCTATAAAATCAATCGTGTTATAAATATTGGTTCACTGCCAGGTGAATCGAATAATATGAAGTTATAAAATTTATTTTATAACTGGAGTTGGATTTTGAATATATCATTTTGAATAAAAGTTATTAAAGAGGAATAAATAAATATTTTATTTATTTAAGACTTTGATTTATTTTTAACTGATTTTATTAAATAAATTCTGATGTAAATCAGATTTATAAACACAAGATAAGAAATAAAGACGCATAGTTAAAATTGGATAATTGGTTTGTTGAGAAACAATTAAATAGGATTTATTTAAACTAATTATATTTTTGATTAATTTAAAGTGAGAATTAATTGGAACCGGTTAACGAGATAATCGAGTTTTGAGTTAATTAAATCGAACGTTTTGAATTGGAATTTGATTATCAAATTGATATGTTTCGATTTGAATAGTTTAATGAATATTGTTTAAATTTAAATAAGGTTTTAAAAAGGGATTTACTATTTTACTTAGTTAATAAAGAAATTAACTACTAAAGTAGTTAAAGATTGAAATAAGTTATTATTGTAAATAAATGATAATTTGGAAAATACTTTTTAAATGAGAATACATTTAAAAAGGGATCGAAGGAGAAGTGTAATTCAATTGAATGGTGAAAGGAAATAAATGTTACTTAATTATATGAATTAAGTGAAAAGGAGATTACGAAAAAAGGGTTTAAGATAAACCAGAGTATATAAATGAGTTTTCAAAATGTAAAGCGTTGATATTGAATTAACGTTATTTGAAAATGAGATCAAGTAGAAAAGGGGAAAATTTAAATAAGATTTCCAAAATGGGAAATGGTCGGATAGGTTTGAAAGGAGATTGGAAATTGTTTTGAGAATAGAATGGAATATTGGTCTTTGATTACAACTTATATTTATCCGAGGATATGAACGTTGTCGATCAAGGTCTGAGAGGTAATTAAAATACCCCAACTTGAATGACATCAGGATTATCTGAAGATGATATTCGTTGGTAATCGTAAGAGAGGTTAGTGGTAGTTCATTATTTTCCTTAGTGAAATAATGCAACGTTTGGTGAAAATTTAGAGAACGTATATCGAGAGATCAGAAGTAAAGGAAATTAATTAGAAGGAAATGTAAAGTTGAGTTCATCTTATACAAATAAATATTAGTTATTTGTGTCCAGAATGAAATAAAAGATATTACGTAACTCTGTTACGAATAATAAGCTGAATGGATTTTCCCAAGTTTTAATCATAAAGAATGATGTAATGAATGTTTTTGGAAAGGAGAATTAAGTGAAAATGGAATGGTTATAAGTATTTTTCTACGTAATACAAAGAAATGGTTTTGAGAAAATTTGTTTATTTATTATGGATCAAATATCGTATTTTTAAAATAAAAGAGTTAGAAGTTTAATTAAGATGAAGTGAATCAGTTTGTTTTAAATAAAAGGCCATGTGATGTTGAATACTGAACCAACGAGCTCATTGGAGTGTCATGATTGAAACACTGTTCATTTTGATAGTTAAAACACCGACTATCAAATATGACCAATACGATTGTTGGTACGGAAAGACCGGGATCGAATTTATATTCGAAAACCATTCCGACCAACAAATACGTGAAGATCTCAGAAGATGATCGAGATGGAGCATTGAAGACCGTGGATTTTCATACACGGAAGAACCACTAATATTCTCTGCCTGGCAAGCAGAGATAAGCTGTGATTCTGTCGTGGTTGGATTCTACGGGTTGCAAGGACTTCTTGCTACTGATCCATGGGGTGATTCCTGTATTGGATGCAGTAGGAGAGTGTCTTCGGTTCATCCTGTTCCTGGATGACTTGTATGGACGGATGTCTGACAGAGTATTTCCAAAGGGTCACGTACGTTGATTTCTTCAAACGTGCTACAGTTGTTGGCGGAGAATCATCGTTCTCTTAGCTTCCAGCTAGAGCATTTTTGTGGACGTCAATTAGTGATATCTGACGGATCTGACGATGTGGCATTCAAGGGAATGGTGACCAGATGTTCAAAGATAAATTCTGGCCTCAAGCCTCATCAACCGGGAAATGACAAAAATTGGGCAGGCGGCGTGGCTATGTGGGTCGCTCCCATTAGGGTGTATAATCACCTATCTAGAGGAAATCCTATTTGTTTCTTAAATCTATGTTTCGATGCTGTCCCTTATCAGGAGATGGTTGCTGATCCCAACCGTCGGTGATATACATTCGATACACTCAAGCGAAATGAGTGGTCGGCCATGTGAGGGCCGGGTTGCAAGATGTTCTTGTTGAACCCAGTGTATTCGTCTCTAGAGATACACTATCGGCAGGTGGTCCCATACCTTGTCATAGTTGGAATCCAATCTCCAATAAGCGCCCGCGGTTTTGATTTGTATACTATATACGTGGAGCGTGAGATGCAAGCGTTCCACTAGATTGATAATTACTTGTATTTAGACATTATCATAATATCAGATAAGATATTGTTTTCAAAAATGTTTTGGGTTATCGTAAGGTAAAAACCGTCCGTGTTTATGTGTGGATTTGGTCTTACGATTACCCTTTTCTTTTGAAAAGATTTTAAACTTTAAAATCATGGTTGGATGATTTACCCAAAATACTGTGCGAATTTATCTCACTCTGGTTCACCAGACTGACCCGGTGTTTTGTAAATGCTCGGGTTAGCCCGGGGTGTACAGGTTCAGGTTATCGAATGCTGTGAAGTCCAGAGACGAGCTGGAGATGATCAGACGTATGATATTATATAGCTACTATTCCGCTGTGTGTTGTATATGGGAACAGGTTATTATAACTGTCCCATTGTGTGATGTACTCTGATACTGTAAGTTTTTTTTTTTTAAAAAAAGCTCTCAATAAAGATTTATTTCTGTATTATACTTTGTTCCGCTGCGATGTGAGACTCTGTGTTGTGTTGTTTCTTCTTCTTCTTCTATTCTAATATTTCTTTCTTATCTCACCCTCTAATTTCTTTCTAATAACTATCCAGTGTTTCGGTGCTTGGAGGATCGGCATGAGTACGGAAAGGCATTTATGTCGATTTCGGGGCCGAAAATCCCTGGGTCGTTACAAACATGGTTCAAACCAATGTGATAAAGTCAAAATAAAGGGTTCGGCATGGTCGAGTCAATATATACAAGCGATGCAATCACATATCAAAGGCAGTTCGCATATGTACAGCACAAATCAGTGTGATCATAGCAAGTAAATACTCAATGAACTGTAAACAACATGGCAACAACAAGCTAACAAAATCAAGACAGCATGAACATAGCATTTGCATGGTTCAACGAATTACAAGTATATGTGCACAACAACATAGCATGAAACAACATTCAGATCAATCAATAAAGACAATGATGTACATATACAAGCAAGAAAGTGTGCATGTGAGCAGCAGCCAAAAGAAGGGAAAATATTCAGTTTCACTCTTTTAAAAATGGTGCATGGAAATATGTACAAGTGGGCAAGAGAACATGTATTTGCAACTGCAAGGAATCTGAGCATGCACATACTTAGTTCAGGCAGAATGCATAACGAGGTTACCATCACTCAAATAAGAAGAAGCCAACCAAACAACATTGATTACATGGAGCAGATTAATTGCAGCATGGTATGGGTAAATCGAGCAACAATGGTAAATGGCATAGAATTTAGTTCAGCACTATTCATTTTTGAATGCAACAAACATGGCAATAAAGACATGAACCAGTTCACACAACTTTCAGGAAGTAAACACACATGGGAAATGCCAAGTTAACAAAGAATGCAGACAAGCTCTCAATACTTTCATGTATAGGTATGCATGTATAGACAAATGTATGAGATCAGTTTCACAATCTTTATTGCATAGGTATGCAACAATACTGGTTCAGACAGTAAGTGAATTTCAGATTCAAATGAATATGAGACAACTTAAAGTGGTGCACACAGCACCATAGCCACACTGCAATGCAAACGGGGCAAAAATTCTTTGATCATGCAAATGAACAGGATAATGATAGTCACAAAAGTCATGGGAACAATCAAAGCAAAGACTAATTCATATATAATAAAGTGTATTCAAGATGCAAACTTAATCATGCAACAATTCAGTTAATTTTTTAGTGATCAATATTTTCCAGATTTTCTGCAATCAGTGAAATACTTTTTGCAAGAAATCAATGTCACATATCCAGTAGCAAAGTAGTGATTAAGCCAATAATTTATTGAGACATGTATGGCATGCTCAATCAATGATTTCCAGTTTGCTTATATATCAGTGAAATAAAGGCAAGTGATAATCTCTAATCTGTTTTTGGCAAAGTTTTTTTTTGCAATCAATTTCTGGAAATAAATTTTAAAATGGACAAAAGTTTTTGGCAAATACTTCCAGAAATCATCAGTATCAAAGGCCAGTTTTTTAGTCAAGAAAATCATTTATGTTTCCTTTTTTTCGAATGCATGATTTGGCAATCAATCGGTTATCAATCCAAATTTTGGGCAAGTATTAATTGAGGCAGAAATCTCAATTCCAGTCATGGCAAGAAATGAATCCATGGTTTCCAGAATTGCACAAAGATGGTATAAAACAACAAACACTCTAACATATCACGTTTAAATTTAAGGCAACCAATTTCAATTTCATTCGAGAATTTCAAAAGGGGAAACCACAAATTATCAAGCAAGCCAACAATAACTCGAGAGCAAAATCAGGTTCGAGCCATATATGAAATCAGAGCAGTTTAAGGGTTTTTAAAAATCCTATAAACATCACCTATCTCATCACTGGCAAATATCATCGAGACCGAAAACCAAGAATTCAAATTCCAGAACAAAATCAAAAAATCAAATTAGTAAATCTCACATGTTTTCGATGGCAAGCAGAGAGGCTAGCCCAAATCAGATCGGCCAAGAGTAATAACATATTCGAGCATCAGAAGATTTATCCAAACTTGAAGAAGCATCGCGTTCTGATATGGGAATTAACTGAAACCCTAATCCTCAACTTGAATAGCCGCCGTTTTTTCCTCAACAAAGCAAAGAGAATGAGACTAAAGAGATCGGGTGCAACACAAATGAAATTGGTCGGCCAAGCATTTTAAGTGATAAAGGGGATGACCCTTCTTTTTAAATCCTAGGGTTTTAGTTGTTTATTTTTTTGTGTTATTTTTTTATTCAGTTTGTATTCGATCCATCAGTTTCTGGTGTCTGTAAAATACTAGGGAATCCAGTTAGGGTTTAGCTGGCAGTTTACTAGAGTCTGTAAAATCTAGGATTACGGATTACAAGTTTGTAATTCAGGAAAATATGGTCGAGGAGATATCGACCAGTCTAGGGTTTTGAGCGTAGGGTTAGTATAGGAGCAGGGAGTGCGAGTTTACAGTGTCTGTAAGCAGGATCCGTTATTAACTCGTAGTAGAAACCTTTGGAATGCAGCAGTAGACAGGATTTTGCCGAAGCTGGGTATATCGTGTGTTATTTACTTTCTGTATTTTCAGTTCTGCTGCATAATGTGATCTGTGAACATTTTAATATCCCGTAATATTTAAACCTTGTGATAATTTGTGATAAACCCTATTCACCCCTCTCTAGGGTTAATCTAGATCCAACACTTTCCACCTAGTATATGTTAGCACTATAAAAGTAAAACATGAAGCAAAAAAAATCTGCAACTGAAAGCTGTACTTAAATCTCTTTAATGTTATTTACTTCACACTTTCCAAAAAATCCTCCTTAAATCTGATGTTTTTTGCTGCCTATTATCATTTGCTAAATCATGAAAATATTGTCAAGAACAAAATTAGAGGCTTTTTTAGTCACAAGGACAGGACGAAGCATTAACCCTAATTATTATGTATATCTTTCTCCTTCTGTAATACCCCATACTTTTTTGAGCCTAAATTAAAAAAAAAATCGAAACTCGAACACATCCAAGCATGGAGCATGTAAATTTGGTACCTGCAAGCAAATGAGTATGAGCATAATAAGAGTACGATAAAATAACTCACATTGAAAACAAAATAGGATACACTAGTATTAACTGAAGTAAATAACTTTTTAAAAGTAAGTCATCGTATCAATACCAAGTATAGGAGAGAATGACAACCGAAAGCCAAACCTAGACATCTGTGAGATTCGACTTTCTCTAGAAAACCTGGGAGGTTGCAATTTGGGGGGAGGGGTCAAAACAACAAGTTCTAGTGAACAAGAAAAGTACAACATAGATTACAATATACAAATGTATCTCATTTGGTTCAATCCAAGATATATGCCTAGCAAGGCTAGTAATTCTAACCTAACCTTGTAAGCATTTACGCATAACTCTAACTACCATTCCCAAGGTTGTATTGACAATGATATCGATACCGAGATAGAATGTTTACAGATTCATTTATGAAGCCTTGTATCATCATTAATTAATTATAAAACTGAGGAGTGAACTCCTAACCATGGAGTTTATTTACTCATGTGTGTATACTTAGCCACTTAACGCCTTACTATGGAATGATAGATAGGGTGGATTCCCTCGATCACTTAAGACCCTAGGCAGGACTATTGGTCATTAATACCTCTCGATGATTTACTCAACGTTATTATAAACTAGAGGACACTAGCTACAGTGTAATGACCCGTATTTTACGTATCGACCAGTCATAAAATAATTTTATTTTATTCCTTAGTGGTCGGATCATTCTCGGATTTTTAGTATGTTATTCTTGGGGATGTAAGACATGTCCATGATTTTTACCGGATTCAAGTATGACCATTTTGCCCTTGAGTTTACAGTTTGGGCCATAACTTTTGATAAGGATCGAATCAGGTGAAGAGATCGATTCCATTGGATCAAAATGGTTGTTTACGATTCCGTAGAGTGACCACATGAATGATTTGGTTCAATGTCTTGGGAGCAATCATTGTTTTAAGTTTCAGCTTGTGTTTAAGCAGACTGGTCAGCAGCTAATGGGCTGATTAGCTAAACCCATTAGACCAATGACCAGCACATGTAAATAGGGGACTTGGGGAGAGAACTAGGGTTACTCTCTTCATTCTAAATTTTAGGTTGGGCGTCTGTGATTCTTCGGTTTAACCTAAAGCCCTATTTCTCCATTCTCTTTAATCAAATTCATTATAGATTGCATCTAGAAGATAGGTCATCATCAAGGTAGGTTAGATCACACTAAAGTGCATCGAATTCAAGGGGTTTCAATGCTGTCTAGATCTGATCTCATTGAATCTACATCAAATCAAGGATTAGCTGAGTGGTAGATATCTCTCACACGGAAGTTACAGATTGATGGGTAAATTAGGATCATATTAATATGTTTTATGTTAAAATCACCTTTGATCTGCTCATATATGTTTAACTCAGACCTAGAAACTCTAGGAAACCTAATTTGTTCATATTAACCGGATAATCAATAGATTAATCATGCTTATACACATGTTTAGATCCAAATCATGCTAGATCTCATAATTGTGATTTGTTTATGCTATATTTATGGATTGTGCATGTTTGTATGATCATTAGTGTATGGTTTGATATATGTTGTGATTGAATTGATTATATTGCTTGAGACGTATGATAGATTGTTTGTCGTAGAATCATAGGATTGAAGAACAGAGAAAATCGAAAGTTCAGATGATCAGATTCAGGTGAAACTTGGCGGAGGCAGTTTGGAAGACGAAGGGATAGGGCATACAAATTTTAGTGCCCATATGCATTAAGTGCATAGGTCGACATCGACCCATGAGGGAGGGTCGTGTGGTCGTGGATCTTGGTGTGTGGCATCGTGGCGGTGAGTCTAGGCTATTGGTGAATTTCCAAGTCGATCAGATGTGTTTTGGATGGGTTGAGGATTGATTGCTCGAGAGATGAACGAATTGACATAAGTTTTTGTAGAAGCGTTGAATTGATGAGAGAATGGACCAGAAGGATGCTCTTGAAGCATCGATGGGTCGGGATGAGCTACTTAGCCAATATAGGCTAAGTAGATGGGTCAACACCGACCCATAAGGGTGGCATGTAGGAAGCCATGGCTTTATGGGAATGATTGTCTTGGCTTCCCAAGGCTGTTAGTCAAGTTTGGAATGAAATGAACTTCATATGCATGGAGTGCAACTCAAAGATGGATGGTGCTTCAGTTGTGAACTCACGATGGAGTGGTCGGAGTAGAATTGATGTGAAACTGGTCGTGATTCGATATACTATCCAATATGATATGGATTGACAGAACGTGAGTCAATCATGGATGATAATGGAACGACTCGATGATTGGATTAAGCAGCCGAAGTGAAATGCTTGACAGATTTTATGTGCCAAGGAATCATTGGTTATTGGAGTGTTCTAGCGGACTCAAAGCAAGTGGAGACACCCATTAGGATCAGATTCGAGAGATCGCATACCCTAGGCAGTCATGATGGGCCTAATGGTTGAGAATGGAAAAGACAAACATACGAGTCACGATGGCGTATGGTAGTCTGACTAGAACCGAGGTTTCTCCATTAGCCCTTTTGATCATGGAAATGCAAATTCGATAACTAATGGATTCACAGTTGTAGACGGTGATAGGTAGAATATTGGATGCTATGGATATTATGGTTGATTTTGTGTGCTTTCTTCTCTATTTTCTCTGGGTAGGCTATCACTATAAGTTAACGAAGAGAAGCAGGATCAGGGTTGCCCTTTCCTATTTTGTAATGACTTGTGATGGATGGTTTTCAAATGTTAACTTGTTGGTTGTTAGGCAGATCGTTGGTTGATCCGCATATACTCATATTATCATGTGTAACTGTTATTAGCTATTTTATCGCTCACTAAAACTATTGTCTAACTCAAGGGTTTATGTTTCCATCTTATTACCTTGGGTTGTTCACCAATTTGATGGTGGGCAGACCGAGTAGCAGGTAGCAGGTTTGGTGTCGGTGTTGCTGTGCGGTGACGAGCAGGAGACTGACATACTATTACTACCTACTGTAATAATGATTTCTTTTATTTCCGTTATTTGTTGAGACGGTTGTTACTCTGAGGGATATAGTGAGGTGTTGACGCCCAAAATCGTCACCAACACTCGAGAGTTCCAAAATTTTGAAACTAAATGTAGAAAGCGTAAAAGTATGTGAGATGCAGTAATAATGTGCGGGAAGGTAAAAGACACAGTAATTTATAGAGTTCGGTTCGGGTTGAACTACGTCCACTTTGAAGGCTTATAGATTTTATTCACTCTAACAGAATACAGTGGTAGATGTCATTACAAGAGATTACAATGATTAACATACATTATTCTATTAATCCTTGCTGTATGCTGATCGGAAGCAGTCGAGGAGTTCTGGGTCTGTGAGATGATGGGAAATTCCAAGGTCTGGGGTATACCAGGAATTCTGGAGGTTCGGGATGTACCGGGAATTCTGGAGGTCCGAGGTGTACCTAGAGATCTGAAAGTCCGGGGTATACCAGGAATTTTGGAGGTCCGGGGGATGTATTGGGAATTCTGGAATCCGGGGTGTACCGGGAATTCTGGAGTCCGGGGTGTACCGGGAATTCTGGAGTCCAGGGTGTACCAGGAATTCTGGAGTCTAGGGTGTACTGGGGAATCTGGAGTTCCGGGGTGTACCGGGAATTCTGGAGTCCAGGGTGTATCGGGAAATCTGGAGTCTGGGGTGTATCGGGAATTCTAGAGTCCGGGGTCATCTTCTTCTTCGTTGAGTGGAAAAGGTGTTGACATGATCAGCAATGTCCAATAGATAGCTTCAATGTCCTAGAAGTCCAAAAGCAGTGTAAAGTTCCTTGCGAATTCCTAAGGTTTGATGGAAAACGTATATGCAATGTTTTTGTGGTCCACGCTATGTCCAATGGCCATGAGGAAGAAGATGAAAGCCATTAATGGTGCTTGAGAGCTTTAAGGAGTCCAAATAGCCAAGTGAATCCAACCCTTTTGAATGCTAAGCTTGGTGGTATTTATAGGAGTGGGTTGGTAGTGGAGTAGGTGGGATTGGGAACCACACATCAAAATTTTGTGTCCCTTTGGCGGATACGAATTTTCGTATCTCGGGGGATACGAAGGTGGATGCAAGGTGTAGGGAGTCGAAGGGATCCCTGGGGGACCTAGAGGGAGTCGAAGGCATCCATGGGGGATCCCAGGAGAAGTCGAAGGGATCCCAGACGGAGTCAAAAGGATCCCTGGGGGATCCTAGAGGGAGTAAAAGGGATCCCTGGGGGATCTAAAAGGAAGAAGAAGGGATCCCCGGGGGATCCCAGAGGGAGAAGAAGGGATCCCCAAGGGATCCCAGAGGGAGTCGAAGGAGAAGGGATTTCATATACCGTGGAGATACGAATTTCTTATCCTGAGACTTTCACTGTGTGAGAGCAGTTTGGCGAGCCATGACGATTATTCTTGTGCGACCCCGTCTTAGCTCTGTTCTCGAATATGTTGGCAACACTTCCGGGCCGTCAAACCACACGATGAGCCGAGTTGTGTGGGTTTGGACTACATCAAATAAATGTTGACATCCATTAATTTGAAGCTTGAACTTTGTCATCAATTACATGGTTCCCTTCCCTCTCTACTCATATTTTACTCATTCTAATTTTTTCCCCTTAGTTGTATTCTTATTAGTTTATTTATAGATTGAATATTCTTGTTATTGATTTTAGTATCCTTTTTTTAATTAATTTTGGTAGTAGGTTTTATGTATCAGTTTTGCAAGCTATAAGTATCATTTTTTTTTTGGTTAATTTGAGTAGCAGATTTAAAGTATCGATTTTAGAGAATGTTGGTATCATTTTTAACAAAAAATGTTATTTTTGTTTCTGATTTTTTATTCTATAAAGAATGATTTATTATAGATTAATTTTGATGATAAATGAGTTGGATTAAGGTTTTCTAACCATCAAATATTTACTAAAGTTAGCTAGTACCAAATATTTATTATTGAAATATATAGCAATTTTTTTATTGACTTCAGTAGCAGATTTTAGGTATCAGTTTTTATATTTTATATGTATCATTTTTGAGAAAAACTATACTTTTTTGTTTTTGATTGTTGAGTGCAACGAGGATCACTTTTAGATACCTTATTTTGCTTTTACTATCATTTGTTATAATATTATAGTGCCGATTTTTTTTCGTGTTTTCTCTATTTGATTTTTTGTTTTTTGTTTTTACTGAGAAATATAATAACCATTGTGTTAACCAGTTGTAATGTCCCATATTTTCTGACCATTTATTTGAAATATTTTAATTATTCAAAATATTGATTTTGTTTAAATAATGGGATTTGGCAATTTTAATTTGAATATTTAAATTATATTCATAATATAATAATATTTCATTTTCAGGATATTTGGAAAATGGTGAATTCGCGGTATAAGGTGAACGAGCGATTTAAATTGGTTTAAATATGGTTTATATTGAATTATATAAATATATTCGTTATTAAAAACGACGTCAGAACGTTAATTTATAATTATATTATAAACGAACTAGAAATGGCGCGGTAGTTCATAAATTTCGTTCTGAACTTCAGTTGAGTATACATAATTTGTTTAAGTCGAAATTCTGTGAAACCAGAAACGTTTGAATCGATTTGATTATATTTTTTTCATATGAAAGAGAAAAATCGAGATTTCGTGTTATAATTTGTTAGTTATGACCAGTTAAAATTTTGAAATAGTTGGAAATCGTTATAAACGATAACGTCAATAAGGATATTTTTTATGTGTTTTTGATATCGTATAACCGAAATTTGTGAAGGGCGAGTTTTTATCCATCTTAGTCTTATTCGAAGTTTCGATAATCTCGGTTTATTTCAACTATGTTAGAATTTAATTTACACTGTAAACCTTATGATTTATTTCTTCCTTGTATGTCCGCATAAAATGAGTGATGGTTTTTTTTTTAGTAACAAAATAAAGATTATAAAACATATGGTTTTCTATATGGAGAAAAAATTCTTTCATTTGTTTAAATTTGAAAAGGTTGACCTCAAAATAAAGTCTTTGTTTGATTTAAGCGTGTCTTCTCTTTTATGTTTCTCTATGGTGGACTCAAATACTCATAACAAAACACACATCTTTGGTTGTGTTGGTTTTGAGTGAAAAAGCACGGAATTCTTGATTAAATAACAAGAGGTTTTAAGCTTGTCTATTTTCAAATAAGTCAATTCATTATGTGCCTTTATTCCATGATGCTTTAGTACTGGGTTGTAGGCTTTAGTACGAAATGGCCTCTTCACTATGAAATAAAAAGTAATAGTACAACCTATTTCTTCATAATAGCAATGATACGAATCTGAACAAATAGAGAAGATAAAGGAAAAACAGATCATGAAACAGTGAATCAACAGTGATACAACAACTAAGAAAAACAGTGAATGAACAGCTGATGATAACATAATATATACATAAATTCACACCATCAAATTTTACAGATTCGAATCTGATAATATATCTTCATATACAGAAAATCTACAACAATGCAGTCCAAATCTTATGTACAGATTCCGATGGACTGTTCATACATAAATCAAATCTAGAAGATTGAACAGCTCATGTATACAGAAAAATTGATGTACAATCAATGTTTTTATACATGTAAAAATGACAGAAAATCTACAAAACAATACTGTTCAAATCTTGAATTGAATCAACAGCTCATTGCCTAATCCCCACATGCACAGATCGGCCAAAATCCCTTTCGAACAGACCAAGATGCTGAAAATACGACGCAAAACCTATAAAAAATTTCAAATATCTGGATGAAATAAACAAGTCATAGCCGTACGTACTCAAACAGTTTCGATCACAGCTGGACTGAAATGAAAGAACAAACATCACCTAAGAAGCTAAGCACTTCTGAAATCTAGCCTATGATTTTGAAATCGATATTGACATCGTTCTTATCAAGATCAAACTACAAGTATAAATACGCAGGGTGTTCCAGGGTTCCAAACCAAAACCGATCAAGCCAGTAAACACCACATAAAAACGTTGAAACAAAAATTATACAGAAATTAAAATTTTGAAGAAAAAAAATACTTATCTGTTCGTAACATGGTTGCTCGAACTGGAGGACCAAGGGTTTAATTCCTTTTCACGCTGGAGGTTGGTGGACGCGTGGGTGCGGGGGTCAGAACTGGTTCGAGAGTGGAAGGCCGGTAGTCGAGGGAAGTGGTACTGGTGCTGGAAGGAAGGAGGCGGTGGCTCGAGAAAGAAGCGGTGGAAAGTTGAAGCGATGGAATAAGGTTTCGATCCAGGAGGGTTTCCATTTCCTTTTCTCTATTTTTGTGGCGGCTGATGAAATAATGTAGAGGAAAGGGTCGGAGGGTTTGGATATATAGGGGGGATTGGTGCGGGTTGGCACGGGATGGGCTGGACGAGGTAAAATATGGCCCAATTATGTTAGTTTAAATTTAAATACAAACTTAATGAAGCTTATTAGTTGATTTACTTAACTTAAGTGAAATCAAACCAATGAAATTTAAAACCCTTTCATGTTGTCACTTAGTTGGCCTAGTTGGTCGTGTTACTCGATTATAAAACGAAATTAATTATTTGTTTAATATAATTCAGTCATTAACAAATGTGATTAGGGTTTATTGTTTTAATTGAATAAACCATAAACGTAAAACATAGGTATTAAAGGAATTAGTAGGGATTGTATAACAGGTAATTGGTTTAATTAAATAGGATTAGTTTATTTAATTTATAACTAAGGGTTAAGTTAATTTAGCTAAGGCGTTAATATTCAAACGTTTACAACTCGTCCATATATGGACAGAAATGGGGCAAAACAACTCGTGTTACGATCGTGACTACAAGCAAAACAAAACCAGGACAAAGCTGGAGACAGTGAGAATCAAAGGTGAGTTAAACTCACTCAGTAGTTCCCGCTTATATTTTATAAGTTGGGTTTTTATTTTTGTGTGTTATGGTTGCTAGTGTTTTGACTGGTTGATGATATATATTCACATATCGTTTGAACTGATGAAATTAAACGTCGTTTAATTTCAGTGAAATCCAAATCGTTATTTTAACGATTGGCCTCAATTGAGGTATGTTACCTTATTGGTCACGTTTATAAAATAAACGTGTTTTAATAAATAAATTGTTTTGATTGATTGTTGTGATTGATACTGAATTGTCATTATAGACTGTTATGAGACCATTTATTATTTGAATTGAATTGTTTGATTAGATGGTTGAATATTGACCTGAAATTTCACCATTTGTTTGGTTTAAACCAATGGTTGCTATTGGTTGAGCGATTGGCAGTACACGGCCTATGAATTAACCGTTCTATAAATATCGATCTACCATCAGGTAAATCGACGAGATAAAAATTATAAAATTTATTTTACAACTGAAATAGATTTTTAATCTATTATTTTGAATTAAAGTTTGTAAAAAGGAAAAATATTTATTATTTATTAATCGAGCTTATAATTGATACTTATCAGATTTATAAATGAATAAGTAGAAATTAAATTAATGTTATAGATTTGAATAATCGTTTTGAGAGATAACTAGAAGAAAATTATTTAAGTTAATTTTATCATTAATTAATTTAAATAAAGGATTATTTGGAACTGGTTAATGAGATAATCATATTTTGGGATTGGCAAAGTCAATTATTTGACTAAGTTGATTTTTAGACAAATTGTTTGAATTAATACAACGAGATGGGTTAACAAATAATGGTTTGATTTTAAAAAGGAATTTATTATTTATTTAGCAAATAAATAAGTTAATCAATTATGCGATGGTAAATGGTGAAGTGAATTATTAATTTAATTAAAAATAATCTAAGAAGTTTCAATTTAAATGAGGATTATGTATGGAAGTGATCAGAGTGGTAATGAAATCTGATTAAGTGGTGAACGGAATTTATGAACGGATTTTATATTAAAACCCAAAATTTATAAATGAGGTTTTTAAGCAAATATGACTGTTTAAAAAAATGTTGGATTAACATTTGAATTAAGAAGTCGAGGAAAAAGGGGTTGTATTAAACCAGGATTTTTTAAACAAAGTTTATAAAAAGGAGATGAGGTATAAAGCATTACTCAATAGTAGTATTAAGTAGAATTGATTGAATAAAGTTTCAAGCGAGAGGATTAAAACGTAAATTTGGTAACGAAGTGAGTGATAGGATTTTGAACATAAAAGCCAAGTGGTAAAATGTATCATTAAAGGGGTAAAAGAAAAGGTGGTATTTCTCTTGATCAATGAATTAAAGAATAATATTTATATTTGAGAAAGAGACTTTCGAAAGTAAGAGTTTTATAAAACATATTAATAAAATAGTAAATGGTTTGAAACGATAAGAGAATAAAGAATTTAATGTGATATGAAAGTGAAATAGTTTGAAAATTGTAATCTTATATATCAAATAAGTTATATTTGAATGATGAAATATTTAAGAATAAATATCGTTAATCGTTTTAAAGAGGCCATGTAGTGCTGGTACTGAACTGGTAAACTCATGTTATTCTCACAATTATTTATTTGATAGTTAAATCACCGACTATCAAACCTGACCCATACGATCGTTGGTACGGAAAGACCGGGATCAAATTTATATTCGAAAACCATTCCGACCAGCAAATACGTGAAAGAAGATTATTGAAAATGGGGAAATTGAAGACCGTTGATCTTCATGAGCGGAAGAACTACTGATTGAATTTCTCTGGTTTAGCGGCCGGAGATATTTCAACAGTGATTCTGTCGTAATTGGAATCTACGGATTGCAAGAACTTCTCGCTACTGATCTACAGGGTGATTCCTATGATGCAGTAGGAGGGTACCTTCGGTTCATCCTGTTCCTGGATGACTTGTATAGACGAATGTTCGACAGATTATTTCCAACGGGGTCACGTACGTTGATTTCTTCAAACGTGTCATAGTTGGGTAGCTTCCAACTAGGGTATTTTTGTGGACGTCAATTAGTGATATCGGGCGGATCTGACGATGTGGCATTCAAAGTGAATGATGACCAGATGTCCTCAAAGCAAATTCTAGCCTCAAGCCTCACAACCAAGAAATGAAAAAAATCGGGTAGGCAGCATGGCTATGTGGGTCGCTCCTATTAAGGTGTATAATCACCTATCTAGAGAAATTCCATTTGCTTCTTTAATCTATATTTCGATGTTGTCCCTTTTCGGGTCGGGGGTTGCTGATCCCAACTGTCGGTGATATACATTCGATACACTCAAACGAAATGAGTGGTCGGTCATGTGAGGGCCGGGTTGCAAGACGTTCTTGTTGAACCCTGTGTATTCGTCTCTAGAGATACACGTTCGACAGGTGGTCCCATACCTTGTCAGAGTTGGAATCCAACCTCCAATAAGCACCTGCAGTTTTGATTATATACTATATATGTGGAGCGTGAGATGCAAGCGTTCCACTAGATTGTTATTTACTTGTATTTAGACATTATTATAATATCAGAAAATATATTGGTTTCAAAACTGTTTTGGGTTATCGTAAGGTAAAATCGTCCGTGTTTATGTGTGGATTTGGTCTTACGACTACTCTTTTCTTTCGAAAAGATGTTGAACTGAAAAATCAAGTTGAATGATTCTCCTTAAACTTAGTATGTTTATCTCACTCTGGTTCACCAGACTGACCCGGTGTTTTGTAAATGCTCGGGTTAGCCCGGGTTTGCAGGTTCAGGTTATTGAACACTACAAAAGACGTGCTGGAGAAGTCCAGACATATTTAGTGATATTCCTCTATGTTGTATGTAAGGGAAGGTTATTATAACTGTCCAGATGAAACGACCCGAAATCCCCCTGTCGCCGAAGAGAAGAGAAAGAACGAATTGTTTTGAGAACACGACAAAATAGAACGCAGACGGAAGAACATTTCATTGTTAATTACAACAATGCATCAAATTACAGAAATATACAGAGTATGAATAAATATTACACAAAAATATCAGAGATTTAAATTACATTTAAATACATAGCAGCGGAAAATAATACAATACACAACTAGAAGAGATATACGGATACAAAGCTTTCCGGATATCATTCCAGCTGTAAACCAGGATTCTGTGAATATAAATCTGCAAAACCAAAACTACTAGCTGCCCGTGTCAAAATAGGGGCACCCAGAGTTTAGGTTAAAACAATAAACTCCAGGTCAGTCATGTGACTGGTGTGAGAACTAAAACAGTTATTAATCTTTATTTTTAAAGTTAGGTAAATCAAGGGACCACGCCGTATAACACGGAACGGGTTTCCTCCAAAGAATACCAGTGCATAAAACAACAGCGCCATGCTATATAAAGAAAAATGAAGCTATTATAAGACCCAGGTCCTATCACACAATGCAACGCAAGCCGGGGGATAGAGTTTTTACCTTATAATAGCCAAGAATGCTTGATACGTTTAAAACAAATCATTTGATACTATCATAAGTGCATAGTGTATAAAACAACTTCAAATCATAAGTATTAATCATAGGCGGCATGGGTACCATATATCATGTCGCCATACTAGTTCTACAATTAAAACCGCAAATGTCACGTATTTGGAAGCTGGATTTCCATCTATGAACCGAGGCAAAAGATAGTCCTCACCGAATTCGAGACGCTCTAGCCCTCCCCTCAGGACCCAGACTCAGGTGGGCCCTTGGATCCTCAGGGCCGGTCCACCGATGTGGATTAAAATGCCTGAACATGCGTTTCCCCGCCCTATGGGGCGTAAATGAGCCAACGAATGACTCCATCGGACCTGGATCGTCCGATCAAACCGAGGCGCCTCGCAACAGCAACAACCACATAAGTCAAACTCGTCAGGGCGTGTAAAACCACTGATGCCACTTCTAGCTAGAAAGAAACGCATGCCCTCCCTGACGTCCTCTTTCGTTTTTGGTTCATACCGGTGTGAAGCTCGCGAATCAACGTTACACAAAGCTATGCCACAAAGGCCTAGCTTTGATCATCAACCACAAGACTTTGCTTTTCAACAGAAGCCTTGATCAATTGCCACTTAGGCATGCCACACAGGCAATTCATTCCATGCGATGGATATCCATCAATATATAACCGCTGAGCTCGTACGTCTCAGAGAAGGGCGTTAAGCAAGAGAATAAATTCTCCGCCGCCAAACAGATATATATTTAATAGAAATCAATCACACAGACTGAAATCCAATGTCAGACACACAGTCCATTTACAAGTCCGTTCTGGGTCTGAACGAAACCGGAGGCACCTAGTACCCCGCATATCCATCGATCTCCAAGTATGTCTGGACGATCACCAATTGTTTCCATCTTCTTGGGTGTACATCCCAATCAAGATCATCAGTAATCACCCAAACGACGTGAAAACCTCCGGTCTTCAACCACCGTCTTCACCTTCGACACCGCGTCGAATTAGTTATTCAGAATGGGATAAACCCGGTCTTTCCGAATAACTCGCGTATATAATAAACAAATGCTACACAAACACAACATACGCCTCATTCCAATCCAGAATATTCTTTTATTCAAATATTTCTATACTTTGGGAAAAGTTCCCATTAATTTTATCAAAGATAAACTCTTTAAATTTATTCTTTAATCTGCTTTTGAATATCAATTCAAATTAGTCGGGATTAGCGAACCACACCGAAGTAATCATTTATTTTATTTTCCAATCCCAACCTATTCATCCCATGAAGTAAAACTGGTAATACTTCATATCTAACACCACGGTGTTATCGGTAAATTCAATTACCATTTCACGTTCAAATCTAATTAAAGATTTAACTATCGTCTGGAGTAAAACTGGTGATACTCCATTTTCGATATTTTCAATCTAATTAAAGATTCATTAAAACTCCACTTAGTTTTAATCTTTAACTGGGTTAGAGAATCGGTGTCATTTAAAACACGGTTCACGATAAACCTAAAATCACATTCCATTAATTATCGGGTTAAAGAACAAGTGTTATTTACAACACTGTTCACGATAAACCCAAAAATCAATACCAATTCAATTCCAATTAAATATTATTTAATTGGTACACTTCATTAAATCTAAATAAAAAGATTTAATCTTTTCTCAACTGGGCTTAAGAACAGTATTAATGAAGACACCATTCACGACCAACCCAAATCACATTTGATATTAAATACAAGGCTCTGAATAGAAAATATATCGGCTTATATTCAATATCAAATTCTACGACCAACAAATATCGTTTTGGAAATAATGATATATATATATATATATATCTTTCAAATTTCCATAACAATATCTGTATAATCACGAAATCCAACATCGAAATATTCCGAAGACAATTTCGATTCAAATCCATTCCAACGCAATTATTGGAAATTCTGGTTATTTTCGAAACCATTTCAAATCCAATTTATTTATTTTAAAAATAAATAAATTACTATTCTAGTTCAAAACTAGTTCATTTCGATAAAAATCTATTTTTATCTTTTCAAATATGGGGTTTTTCATCCCAATTCTTCCCAAATCATTTCTTATGATTTTACACAAATTATTACTATTTTTAATAATTTTATCAAGGCCCGTACAGTCGATTTCCATCAACGGCCATCGAACTGCACTTACAGCGACCTTTTTCAAATTTGATTTGGACATAATTCCAAATCCAACCGTTAGATTTCAAATTTCTAATGTTCATTAGAAAGCTCTTTCCGATACGAACCCAACGGTTCCGGTTTTAGGAGAATCCGACGATCGGATCTCCCGCAATATCCATTCGAAGTCAATGGTCGAAATTCGCGAATTGCCGCGGCGTGGCACGTTCTATTCATGCCATTATATTATATATATAATATATATAATATATACTTCGTCGATTTCAATTCAAAACGTGCTTTATAAATCGTTTTAAATTCATTTTCAAAACGGTTTCAACTTCATATTCAATTTCAAATCAAAATTGACTATTCCCATATAAATTCGTTTTAAATTCATTTCAAATCGATTTCAATTCAAATTGATTTCTAATTCAATTTCAGTTCGTTTTCGATTCAATTCAATTCGAATTCAATTCGAATTCATTTCTATTCGATTTCGATTCGAATTCATTTCTATTCAGTTTCAGTTCGATTCAATTTCAATTCGAATTCATTTCTATTCAAAATATCGGAATTTTGAAATCATTTTCGATGTTCATTATGAAATGAATAAAATCGATATAAATATCGTTCACGTCAAAATGGCGTAAATCTAATCAACACGGCTTCATATATTTCTATTTCAAATATTTCTGTTTAAATATTTCTATTCAAATATTTCTTTTTCAAATATTTCTTTTTCAAATATTTATATTCAAAACTGGAATGAGGCCCAATCAATTACCATATAATTTTAATTATATGGATTTTTCTACAATACATGTATACAATAACAACGATGAATAATCAACCATCATCCAAAGTGCATTCTACACTGTATAAGCATCAAATATAAATATTCAACGCTTATAACAGCCTGTCAATCAATCGATCGACATACAACTAAACAATCGGGATTAGTGTACGTCAAATATCATCCCAATACCCGTGTGGGGTTTCAAACAATCAAACACAGATTTTATTTGTGCAGTTGGGCAATGTGTAAAATTTATCGTCCCAATCCATATCAGTCAAATGTGTGTATATAAACAAATCGTCCGATTTGTTTATTTTTATTTCATTTCATATGCACGTTAAAAATTCTATTTTTAACTATAAAATATTTTAACTATATAAATATTTTATTTTATTTCACATCACATCACACAATCAACTACACATCAAAATCAAACAAACAAGCATACAAGCCGTCCATGGTCTGTGGACGACGGGTGTCGGGTGCTACTAAACACCGTCTGCATCCTAGTATATATTTATAACTAGAAAAATTAAATTAAAAGGTGAGAAGTTCTCACAGAATTGCTAATCCAATCTCACGCCTCTTCTTATGTAGAAATCTTCGCCGTTCTTGCCTCTTGTCACTTTCTTTGCCCGTATTCTCTACATATGTAAAAATCGAATTTTTACTTTGCTATTCAATATATAAAAATCGCATTTTTACTTCGCTATTCAATATATAAAAATTGAATTTTTACTTCGCTATTCAATATATAAAAATCCCATTTTTTCACCGCTACTATATAGATAAAAATTCTATTTTTACATCGCTACTATATAGATAAATATTCTATTTTTACATCGCTACTGTATAGATGTCATGTTTTTGATTCACTACATATATAAAGATCAAATTTTTAACGCTTCTATAATGTAAAAATCATATTTTTATCCTTCTACAATATAAAAGATTATATTTTTATCTCGCTTTCCCGTATATAAAAATCTAATTTTTACCTTGCTACCTCACAAATGAAAATCTCATTGTATAAATCAAATTTTATAAATAAAAATCATAGCAGTTTTATTTATAAAAATGAAATCTTTCCGTTTTCAAAATTCGAATCTTTTTTGAATATAAAAATCATTTCTTTTAGAAAATAAAAATCATATTTTTATCATTCAAATCACTATATAAAAATCGTATATTTTCATGACTAAAAATTATATATTTTCATAACCAAAAAGTTAGATTTTTCATAGTAAAAAAACAAATATATAAAATTCAGAAAACTTACTGTATTCGATTAAGGAATGGGGGGGGTCTTCACTGCGTCGTCGGGGGTGCTCGAGGAGGGCGTCGGAGGGTGGAGGCGGCCTAGGGTTTGGCTGTGGGGCGTGGGGTCTGCGGGTTTGGGGACTGGGGGGAATTCGACGACGCTGGGGGTCGGGTTTGGCGATGGTGGTAGGAGGAGCGGTGGTGGCGGCCTCCGCCTTCGTTCGTTCGGTTTTTTTTTCTTTTTAACTTTTTCGATTTGAACGATATAAGGTTGGGAGGGTGTTGACCTAGATTAAGAGAGAAAAGGGGGCCTTTATATAATAAAATATTTAATTTAATTTATTCCAAAAAGTAACTTTTTCTTTTGAACTCGAAATCAAACCCACCGACTGTCGTCCATAGCTAATTACCCCCATTCCGAACACAATGGGATATGTTTCGTAACCCAATTCGGCTGTTACGATCAGTTTTCGTTTAAATTAAAATATAAATCAATATACATTGAATTTGAACGCACATTTTAATTTACCGGGGCCACATACGGATCCCAAAAATTCCAGAAAAATTATTTCTAGCTTCGTATTGACGATACGGTCTTAACAAAATTAGTTTCGTCGAATTCTGAGACCGTTTGAAAAATGGCCATTTTCCAGTCGATTAAAATCAACTGAAATTGGTCAAACGCGTTTTCCTTTGCCACGCTCACATATTGATTCGAAAAATTATGAAATTTGGAATCTAGTAATAACTTGACATCGCGGATCCAACAAAAGTGGTTTCGTCGAAATCCCAGGTCGTTTGCAAAATTTCCATTTTTAAGGGCCTGAATTCCATAGCGACTATTCAGAATTTTCAACTGGACATATCTTTTGATTCCCGCTATGAAATTTCAATTTTTCGGATTCGTTGGAAAGATATCATCAATTAGATCCTATTATTTTTGGTTTCACTAAAATCCGGTTTATTTTGCACCCGGTACATTCAATTGAAAATTGAAATCGAATTATCGAACTACCGCGCCCTTTTCAATTCCTTTCATACATATAAATAAATATTTATATTCTAACGACGATTCGAATAAATATATACGTTCGAATTCCATTCAAAATAAATTTCTCGTCGATATTATTTAAAATAATTCATTTTAAATAATCAAAATTCACTAAAATTGCCAAAATAAAAATTTTAAACTGGCCCAGATTTCCGGGTTATTACAATCTCCCCCACTTTCGTCCCCGAAAAGGAACGAAGCCGAAAGTTGTTTAAATAATCAACTCAACTTCCAGTATTTTGACTACGGCTTAAGTTCTTCAACTTTTTAGTTTCTAAGAACTTTTCAAATTTTTCAAAAATTTGGCTAACACCCTAAATTTTCGAAAAATTTCGCCATAACCTCCCCTGCACCGGGAGCACGGGAAAATCCCGAAATTGCCATATAGGCCCTCTGATCTCAAAAAGAAAAAGAAAAAGCCAATCGGCTCATAAAATCATCATCACCCAAACAAAACAGTAAATTATGTTAAACATGTACCTATTTGTCGGGCAAACAATTTTATTCTCCTGCTCTAGCCTCCTTGCTATGACCTGTTCATTGTAAGTACATGTATATGCAAGCAAATGCGACTAATTTTCAATACAGTTCACTATTTGTTTCAATTGGGCTATATGGTACAAATTTTCATTAATCAAACAATAATCAAACAACACAACCATCAATCAATTAGTTGATCAGCTTTTCAAATGCATAACTTTGATACATATACGTATACATAAAATCATGTTTTTGATGTCAATTCACAACGATTAGCCCTATCTAATTTTGGTTCTCACACCAGTCAATTGGAAATATATAGAAATCTCACTTTCGAAACTCGAAAATAAATACTAGCGATGGTGCCCCGTCACCAGAATTATCCACGGGCACTAGAGTGTGATTCTGTAACTATCCAATACATTAAAACTTCGAATACACGTTTGCAAGACGCATATGCAAAATCTTTATATATCGGATTGTCCAAATTCATATAAATAAATAATCAAATATGAATAAGTGATTTAAATTTTCAAAACAAAACTTGTTTTCATTTTTAAAAATATACTCTTCACACTCGTCCTAGGATACTACTGATCCCATCTCTAACGAGTCATTCTCATTGGATATTACTAATCCAATATCTGATGAATTCTTTCGTATGGTTCTAATGTGTCTTGTTCTCTGAGCTTTGTAAACCAAAGCTCTGATACCACGATGAAACGACCCGAAATCCCCCTGTCGCCGAAGAAAAGAGAAAGAACGAATTGTTTTGAGAACACGACAAAATAGAACGCAGACGGAAGAACATTTCATTGTTAATTACAACAATGCATCAGATTACAGGAATATACAGAGTATGAATAAATATTACACAGAAATATCATAGATTTAAATTACATTTAAATACATAGCAGCGGAAAATAATACAATATACAACTAGAAGAGATATACGGATACAAAGCTTTCCGGATATCATTCCAGCTGTAAACCAGGATCCTGTGAATATAAATCTGCAAAACCAAAACTACTAGCTGCCCGTGTCAAAATAGGGGCACCCAGAGTTTAGGTTAAAACAATAAACTCCAGGTCAGTCATGTGACTGGTGTGAGAACTAAAACAGTTATTAATCTTTATTTTTAAAGTTAGGTAAATCAAGGGACCACGCCGTATAACACGGAACGGGTTTCCTCCCAAGAATACCAGTGCATAAAACAACAGCGCCATGCTATATAAAGAAAAATGAAGCTATTATAAGACCCAGGTCCTATCACATAATGCAACGCAAGCCGGGGGATAGGGTTTTTACGTTATAATAGCCAAGAACGCTTGATACGTTTAAAACAAATCATTTGATACTATCATAAGTGCATAGTGTATAAAACAACTTCAAATCATAAGTATCAATCATAGGCGGCATGGGTACCATATATCATGTCGACATACTAGTTCTACAATTAAAACCGCAAATGTCACGTATTTGGAAGTTGGATTTCCATCTATGAACCGAGGCAAAAGATAGTCCTCACCGAATTCGAGACGCTCTAGCCCGCCTCTCAGGACCCAGACTCAGGTGGGCCCTTGGATCCTCAGGGCCGGTCCACCGATGTGGATTAAAATGCCTGAACATGCGTTTCCCCGCCCTATGGGGCGTAAATGAGCCAACGAATGACTCCATCGGACCCGGATCGTCCGATCAAACCGAGGCGCCTCGCAACAGCAACAACCACATAAGTCAAACTCGTCAGGGCGTGTAAAACCACTGACGCCACTTCTAGCTAGAAAGAAACGCATGCCCTCCCTGACGTCCTCTCCCGTTTTTGGTTCATACCGGGTGTGAAGCTCGCGAATCAACGTTACACAAAGCTATGCCACAAAGGCCTAGCTTTGATCATCAACCACAAGATTTTGCTTTTCAACAGAAGCCTTGATCAATTGCCACTTAGGCATGCCACACAGGCAATTCATTCCATGCGATGGATATCCATCAATATATAACCCCTGAGCTCGTACGTCTCAGAGAAGGGCTTTAAGCAAGAGAATAAATTCTCCGCCGCCAAATAGATATATATTTAATAGAAATCAATCACACAGACTGAAATCCAATGTCAGACACACAGTCCATTTACAAGTCCGTTCTGGGTCTGAACGAAACCGGAGGCACCTAGTACCCCGCATATCCATCGATCTCCAAGTATGTCTGGACGATCACCAATTGTTTCCATCTTCTTGGGTGTACATCCCAATCAAGATCATCAGTAATCACCCAAACGACGTGAAAACCTCCGGTCTTCAACCACCGTCTTCACCTTCGATACCACGTCGAATTAGTTATTCAGAATGGGATAAACCCGGTATTTCCGAATAACTCGCGTATATAATAAACAAATGCTACACAAACACAACATACGCCTCATTCCAATCCAGAATATTCTTTTATTCAAATATTTCTATACTTTGGGAAAAGTTCCCATTAATTTTATCAAAGATAAACTCTTTAAATTTATTCTTTAATCTGCTTTTGAATATCAATTCTAACTAGTCGGGATTAGCGAACCACACCGAAGTAATCATTTATTTTATTTCCCAATCCCAACCTATTCATCCCATGAAGTAAAACTGGTAATACTTCATATCTAACACCACCGTGTTATCGGTAAATTCAATTACCATTTCACGTTCAAATCTAATTAAAGATTTAACTATCGCCTGGAGTAAAACTGGTGATACTCCATTTTCGATATTTTCAATCTAATTAAAGATTCATTAAAACTCCACTTAGTATTAATCTTTAACTGGGTTAGAGAATCGGTGTCATTTAAAACACGGTTCACGATAAACCCAAAATCACATTCCATTAATTATCGGGTTAAAAAACAAGTGTTATTTACAACACTGTTCACGATAAACCAAAAAATCAATACCAATTCAATTCCAATTAAATATTATTTAATTGGTACACTTCATTAAATCTAAATAAAAAGATTCAATCTTTTCTCAACTGGGCTTAAGAACAGTGTTAATGAAGACACCATTCACGACCAACCCAAATCACATTTGATATTAAATACAAGGCTCTGAATAGAAAATATATCGGCTTATATTTAATATCAAATTCTACGACCAACAAATATTGTATTGGAAATAACGATATATATATATGTATCTTTCAAATTTCCATAACAATATCTGTATAATCACGAAATCCAACATCGAAATATTCCGAAGACAATTTCGATTCAAATCCATTCCAACGCAATTATTGGAAATTCTGGTTATTTTCGAAACCATTTCAAATCCAATTTATTTATTTTAAAAATAAATAAATTACTATTCTAGTTCAAAACTAGTTCATTTCGATAAAAATCTATTTTTATCTTTTCAAATATGGGGTTTTTCATCCCAATTCTTCCCAAATCATTTCTTATGATTTTACACAAATTATTACTATTTTTAATAATTTTATCAAGGCCCGTACAGTCGATTTCCATCAACGGCCATCGAACTGCACTTACAGCGACCTTTTTCAAATTTTATTTGGACATAATTCCAAATCCAACCGTTAGATTTCAAATTTCTAATATTCATTAGAAAGCTCTTTCCGATACGAACCCAACGGTTCCGGTTTTAGGAGAATCCGACGGTCGGATCTCCCGCAATATCCATACGAAGTCAATGGTCGAAATTCGCGAGCTGCCGCGGCGCGACGCGGCGCATTCTATTCAGGCCATTATATTATATATATAATATATATAATATATACTTCGTTGATTTCAATTCAAAACGTGCTTTATAAATCGTTTTAAATTCATTTTCAAAACGGTTTCAACTTCATATTCAATTTCAAATCAAAATTGGCTATTCCCATATAAATTCGTTTTAAATTCATTTCAAATCGATTTCAATTCAAATTGATTTCTAATTCAATTTCAGTTCGTTTTCGATTCAATTCAATTTCAATTCGAATTCATTTCTATTCGATTTCGATTCGAATTCATTTCTATTCAGTTTCAGTTCGATTCAATTTCAATTCGAATTCATTTCTATTCAAAATATCGGATTTTTGAAATCATTTTCGATGTTCATTATAAAATGAATAAAATCGATATAAATATCGTTCACGTCAAAATGACATAAATCTAATCAACACAGCTTCATATATTTCTATTTCAAATATTTCTGTTTAAATATTTCTATTCAAATATTTCTTTTTCAAATATTTCTTTTTCAAATATTTCTATTCAAAACTGGAATGAGGCCCAATCAATTACCATATAATTTTAATTATATGGATTTTTCTACAATACATGTATACACTAACAACGATGAATAATCAACCATCATCCAAAGTGCATTCTACACTGTATAAGCATCAAATATAAATATTCAACGCTTATAACAGCCAGTCAATCAATCGATCGACATACAACTAAACAATCGGGATTAGTGTACGTCAAATATCATCCCAATACCCTTGTGGGGTTTCAAACAATCAAACTCAGATTTTATTTGTGCAGTTGGGCGATGTGTAAAATTTATTGTCCCAATCCATATCAGTCAAATGTGTGTATATAAACAAATCGTCCGATTTGTTTATTTTTATTTCATTTCATATGCACGTTAAAAATTCTATTTTTAACTATAAAATATTTTAACTATATAAATATTTTATTTTATTTCACATCACATCACACAGTCAACTACACATCAAAATCAAACAAACAAGCATACAATCCGTCCATGGTCTGTGGACGACGGGTGTCGGGTGCTACTAAACACCGTCTGCATCCTAGTATATATTTATAACTAGAAAAATTAAATTAAAAGGTGAGAAGTTCTCACAGAATTGCTAATCCAATCTCACGCCTCTTCTTATGTAGAAATCTTCGCCGTTCTTGCCTCTTGTCACTTTCTTTGCCCGTATTCTCTACATATGTAAAAATCGAATTTTTACTTTGCTATTCAATATATAAAAATCGCATTTTTACTTCGCTATTCAATATATAAAAATTGAATTTTTACTTCGCTATTCAATATATAAAAATCCCATTTTTTCACCGCTACTATATAGATAAAAATTCTATTTTTACATTGCTACTATATAGATAAATATTATATTTTTACATCGCTACTATATAGATGTCATGTTTTTTATTCACTACATATATAAAGATCAAATTTTTAACACTTCTATAATGTAAAAATCATATTTTTATCCTTCTACAATATAAAAGATTATATTTTTATCTCGCTTTCCCGTATATAAAAATCTAACTTTTACCTTGCTACCTCATAAATGAAAATCTCATTTTATAAATCAAAATCATAGCAGTTTTATTTATAAAAATCAAATCTTTCCGTTTTCAAAATTCGAATCTTTTTTGAGTATAAAAATCATTTCTTTTAGAAAATAAAAATCATATTTTTATCATTCAAATCACTATATAAAAATCGTATATTTTCATGACTAAAAATTATATATTTTCATAACCAAAAAGTTAGATTTTCATAGTAAAAAAACAAATATATAAAATTCAGAAAACTTACTGTATTCGATTAAGGAATGGGGGGGTCTTCACTGCGTCGTCGGAGGTGCTCGAGGAGGGCGTCAGAGGGTGGAGGCGGCCTAGGGTTTGGCTGTGGGGCGTGGGGTCTGCGGGTTTGGGGACTGGGGGGAATTCGACGAGGTCGCTGGAGGCCAGGGGAGGATGGCTGGAGACCGGCGACGCAGGGGGTGGGGTTTGGCGATGGTGCGATGGTGGTAGGAGGAGCGGTGGTGGCGGCCTCCGCCTTCGTTCGTTCGGTTTTTTTTTCTTTTTAACTTTTTCGATTTGAACGATATAAGGTTGGGAGGGTGTTAACCTAGATTAAGAGAGAAAAGGGGGCCTTTATATAATAAAATATTTAATTTAATTTATTTCAAAAAGTAACTTTTTCTTTTGAACTCGAAATCAAACCCACCGACTGTCGTCCATAGCTAATTACCCCCATTCCGAACACAATGGGATATGTTTTGTAACCCAATTCGGCTGTTACGATCAGTTTTCGTTTAAATTAAAATATAAATTAATATATATTGAATTTGAACGCACATTTTAATTTACCGGGGCAACATACAGATCCCAAAAATTCTGGAAAAATTATTTCTAGCTTCGTATTGACGATATGGTCTTAACAAAACTAGTTTCGTCGAATTCTGAGACCGTTTGAAAAATGGCCATTTTCCAGTCGATTAAAATCAACCGAAACTGGTCAAACGCGTTTTCCTTTGCCACGCTCACATATTGATTCGAAAAATTATGAAATTTGGAATCTAGCAATAACTTGACATCGCGGATCCAACAAAAGTGGTTTCGTCGAAATCCGATGTCGTTTGCAAAATTTCTATTTTTAAGGGCCTGAATTCCATAGCGACTATTCAGAATTTTCAACTGGACATATCTTTTGATTCCCGCTATGAAATTTCAATTATTCGGATTCGTTGGAAAGATATCATCAATTAGATCCTATTATTTTTGGTTTCACTAAAATCCGGTTTATTTTGCACCCGGTACATTCAATTGAAAATTGAAATCGAATTATCGAACTACCACGCCCTTTTCAATTCCTTTCATATATATAAATAAATATTTATATTCTAACGACGATTCGAATAAATATATACGTTCGAATTCCATTCAAAAAAAATTCTCGTCGATATTATTTAAAATAATTCATTTTAAATAATCAAAATTCACTAAAATTGCCAAAATAAAAATTTTAAACTGGCCCAGATTTCCGGGTTATTACACCAGATGTGTTGATGTACCCTGATATTTGTAAGTTTTATTTAAAGCTCTCAATAAAGATTTATTTCTATATTATATTTTGTTCCGCTGCGATGTGAGACTCTGTGTTATGTTGATTCTTCTTCTTCTAATCTAATATTCCTTTCTTTCTTATCTCACCCTCTAACTTCTTTCCATAAACGTTCCGGTGCCCTCGGTGCTTTGAAGGATCGGCATGAGATATGGTAATGTATTTATGTCGGTTTTCGGGGCCGAAAACGCTGGGTCGTTACACCAGCCTTTTGACAAGGTCGTTACTCTTTAAACTTAGATATTTGGATCGCTCAAAACTCGAGTGCGGACTCAAATGAACTCGGACTAAGCGTCAGAATCGACGTTTGCTTGGGAATCAGTAAATGGCTCGACTCGAATCGATTGCCTTGGGCATCATTTGATCACCCAAAAATAGCGTAATCGACTCCCTGGATCACTCCATAATCTTTCGATCGATCGTGCATATGACTTGATCGGTCTTTGAAAAGCCTAATTGGTGAATGCTGATCACTTAAAAATTATGATTTTGATAGATCTGGTACTTGCTCGATCATTTGATAAGTCCAAATCAATACTCTCAGAAAATGGTGATCGACATAGTCTGACCACTCAAACTAGAAGAATCGTTACATAGAAATCATCTCAGAAATTTAGCCTAATCACGTTGGAAATACAGATTGGTGCAATTCAAAAACACATTCCGATCAACTAAAAATAGGTGATCGACATGGCATGATCACTAAAAAAAATGAATGATTGGATTTCAGGAGGATTTGCCCAATCACTTTAGATATCATTACAAATCACTTGAAAATAAGTGATCGAGCCAACACGATCACATGAAAACTGGTGATCAAGTAAATGGTAGATCCCTTGGAAATGAACCTGATCACATGAAAACAGGTGATCAAGTAAATGGTAGATCCCTTGGAAATGAACCTGATCACCTAAAAAGTGGCAATCAGCATGGATCGAGCACTCAAAAACGAGTGTTCAGGAAGCAAGGTCCGGATCCGAAAAAATGCATGGGGTTTGGGATCCAAACTCAAGGATCTGAAAAACATGAAGAAAGATCTAGATCGGTACATGTGTTTGGGATCCTTTGTTGTGATCAGATCCACATTTAGGGATACGAAATTATGGGATTTGAAACATTGCAAATGATCGGGAAAGATGGATACGTGCAGATCCAAGTGAAACAATAGATCAATGCGTCTTTTTGGGGAGCTTTTACATGATCAGATACATGTTCAAGGATCCGAAAATTCAGAGAAATGGAATACGAAAAGCATGCAGATCCGAAGTTTTTGAAGTTATCGGCGCATGTTTTGGGATACGACAACAAACGAATGCTAAGGATACGAAATCCCGGATTTGGGAAATGCATGTAGATCACCTAGAATTAATGGAACCACACATAATTTTTGACACAAAATCTATGATCAAAGACAAAGCATTCGAGTATGAAGAAAGTACAAGAGTTTTGGGATGCATTGGAAGTATGGAGTAGAAAGGTGGAAATTTGGCTAAGTGTAAGGAGTCTTACCGATCCCAGATACGAAAATTCCTAGAACCCAGTTAAATTGCTATCCACTTTTTACTTTGATATTTTAGAACGAGCACATCTTTCTGCTGCTATAATATGTCATCTCTAGGCCATTTTGAGGATCTTTTCTCCGCTTGGGAACTCCATAACGTAAGGACACCATTGGAGATTAATTTCACCCATCTTTCTCTACATTCTTAAGAACAAATTGCATTGTATTCATAATCGAAAGTATACTCAATTGATTGTTACACATGAACAAATACATGATCACCGAATGACTATAAAACTTGTGTTAGTCTACTTTGTGAACTAGGCACCACAAAGTCAAGAAACCAGACATTGAAGAGCATTTTTAATTAGAAGACTTCGGTTCGGATTGGAGAAGACACTACAATCTAGATTGGATAGCAGCAGCTGTTCGGGTCGGGTCAGAGCAACATATCGGTTCGGGTCGGATAGAGTCCTCTGTTCGGATCGATGAACTGCTGCCGAGGAAATTGGTAAGGTATATCTAATTGGATCGGAAAGCCACCTGTTTGCCACGAAAATGGATCGGAGCGGAGCAGATTAGAGAAGAAGAGAGCGTTGCATCCAAGCCAATCCGGTTCGGATCGGATATCCCGATCCGAACCCCTTGTCTGTGCGTCTCCGACCCGAGTCCATGTTCCATGTTATTCTCCTACAAAAGCGCCTGGATATCCGGACCGGTTGTGACCAGTTCCTACTCGTAACGTCCGTTCCTTTAATGCGTTGTCAACATAATAATTCATCCGAACCCGAAGATAGTGGGATGGACGACATGTGGCCCCGACCCGGATCAAGTTTCAAGCAAATTCACACCTATAAATACCCCGTCTGGAGACAAAGAGAAGGATCTTTTTTTTAGGCACTTTGAGAATTCAACTACCTCCATAATCCGAACTCCATTGCTCCCGGAGAATCCAAATCTTCTTTCATTATTTGTTTTAATCTATTGAGTGAATATAAGCGAGTTGTGAGTGAAATCAAGTGACAATTGCATTGTATTGGCAACTGAATCATTGAATATAGTGAAAGATAAGTGGACGTAGGCATTTCTTCGCCGAACCACTATAAATCCTGTGTGTTCATTTTTATTTTTATCTCATCTTATTTGCTTTTAATCAATTTGGGTGTTAGAACCACTTTTGGGTCTAACATTTTGGTGCTTTCACTGAGAACTCATCATCTAAATTCTTCATTTTCCGGGATTCCTTTCTACTTTTTGGACCGTTGGGTTCAAAGAAGTTAATCCTTAAGTTTTTTTTCGCTCTTTCATATTTGTTGAGGTGATTGTAAAAGACTCATGGCCAAAGGAAAAGGCAAGGAAGTTCAGTCTGTTCGAGGAAATGGAGCTGGCGAAGATCAGCAAAATGCTGTTGTAACAAGGTCTCGGGGGCAGAGTTCAGCAGCAGGAAGAACCAATGCAGGAAATCCGAGCCGCCAGCAGGGGGAGAGCTCCGATCCGATCCGGGTAGGAGATTCTGAAGCAGTGCATTCCCCCAATCTGAACCGACCCGAGCTGCTTGCCACATACCGATCCGACCAAGCCCCCCAGCTCCGAACCGATCCGGCCTCCTACCTCCGATCCGACCCGATGCTTGGTGAAGCTGGAACCTCTACTCGAGTCCCTACGAATGCTCCAATTCCAGCCACCAGGGTTGGTGATCAGGTCAATCCATCTGCGCCCATCACTCAAGGAGATTTCTCGCGCTTGCTTGACATGCTTGAGAGCACAAGGGAGGCTATGAAGGTTCACGAGCGAACTAATCTCATGATGCAGGAAAATATGAGACTCATGAGTCGGGAGATTAGTGAACTCCGTCGACAGAGAACTCCATCATCGGTTCGTCACACACCAGTTGATCAATCTTCATCTTCCGAGGAAGAGAGGCCCCGTGAACGAAGGCCACTTGAACGACCTCAGAACGTGGAGCAGCTGACATTTGGATCTTTGGGATCTCGTGAGGATATTGCACGAGCATTAGGAAACAATGACCCCACTCGGGGGCAAAGACTCCAGTCCCCTCCTCCCGAGATCGACCGGGAGCGCAGGGAATGGAATCGAGCAGAGGCAGCACGAAGAAGAAGGGCATCTCCTGAACAAGAGCCCAGAAGGAATTCGGATACTAGGGCCAGGGAACCTGAGCGGCCCCTAACTAATGCTGATGTACAGGCAATGGTTCGCCAGATCATGTCCGAGAGCCGGAATTATACAAATGAAGATTATGGCATTGAGCGAAGCCATACTCCCTTCACCGATGATATCCTCGACTTCCAATTTCCCCGACGCTTTAACTTGCCACAGATGGACAAATACAACGGAAGGACTGATCCGGGACAGCATTTAATGCGGTACTCATGGCTCATGAATGCTGCTGCTGCCCCTGATGAAGTGAAGTGCAAAGCGTTCCCAATCTACTTAGAAGATGTGGCACTGTTCTGGTTTACCCGACTTCCTCCTCGTTCGATTTCAAATTACAAGGAACTAAGCGAGCGTTTCATGAACCAGTTCCGTCTCCATGCCCGAAAGTCCAAAAGTGTTATTGAATTATCGAGAATTAAACAGGCACCAGGAGAGTCTTTGAGGGCATATCTTGACCGTTTTAATCAAGCTGTGACTGAGGTCAGTGACCCGCACGAGCCCACTATCCTGATGGCATTGAAGGAAGGAGTTGATCCTGAATCTGAGTTTGGAGATTACCTTTCTGGGAAAACACCTTCCACAAGGGAGATATTCTACGAAAAAGCCGATATTTATTTAAGACGAGAGGAGGCCAGGGCAAACCGAAAGAGAAAGTCTGAGACGGCTTCAAAGGAGAATGTGCAGAGTAATATCGCCGTGAAGCAGTCTGGGGAAAGTTCTGGCAAGGTTGAAGTAAATGTAGGAAACAAGGGTGGAAACAGCAATGCTGGAAGCGGGGGTAACAACAACAATAATCGTAATCCAAACGGTAACAGAAGAAACAGAAATAGGGGAAGTGATCCTAACAAAAGACCTCGGTTCCAGAACTACGAGAATTATACACCATTGAACGACACCCTGGAAAATATTTACCTGGATACGTACAATGTGTTACAGTACAAAAGACCGCCACCTCGTGATTCGACCGAGAAAGAAATGGCGACAGGGAAATTTTGCTTGTTTCACGGAACTCATGGGCATTCGACCAATGAATGTCGGCATTTGAGGGATGTGATTGAGAAGCTGCTGCGTGAAGGAAAGTTGGATGAGTACAAGGTTGCCCCGAGGGACAGGGGGCAAGGAGAGCAGGCTCCAAAACAGATCCTACCTGCTCCCAAGCCTACAGCGCAGCAGAAAGGTAAAGGAATTGTCATCAACTCCATAGTAGGCGGACCTCACCCGGCAATCCAAAGTTTCAGATCAATGGATCAATATGTGAATGCTGCCAAGCATCTAGACGTGAATGAAGGTGATGATTTGGAAGATGTCACCCCAATAAAACAACAGAAGACCATGTTTGACGACGTGGTATTTCGAAGCCGAGACAATACTGGGATACAATCACCCACCAATGATCCGTTGGTTATTACTACCACCATTGGGCCGGCCTTGGTCCATAAGGTATTAGTAGACAACGGAAGTTCCGTTAATATTTTGTTCAAGAAGTCATTTGATCAGATGAAGCTTGAGTCCGAAGATCTGAAGCCTTGTGAAGGATGGATCAGAGGCTTCAACGGGGCGCCGACAGCTCCCATGGGATACATAGAGTTGCCCGTGACCCTGGGGCAAGGAGAACGTAGAAGAGTGTGAATGCTTCAGTTTGTAGTATTGGACGTAGATTCGCCTTATAACGCATTTTTGGGGAGACCTGCCCTCGCTGAATTTAGAGTTTGTATCGCCCCTTGGTGCCTGTTACTTAAGTTCCCAACCGAAGCCGGAACTGGAGTAATGAGGGGGGATCAGGTTTCCGGACGGGCCTGCTATGTGGCCGAGTTAAAGATGTTGATGAAAGGACTTAACGCTGAGAGTAAGGATGCCTCGTCTCCCTCAAAAGGGGACTCGGCATAGCAATTAGAGAAATTGACCCCAAAGGAGTTGCCCAAAGGAACACCTGAAGACCTGGATCCCAGAAAAGACGAGGAACCAGAGGCTAGGAATGCAACTCCTAATGAAGCGACAGTGGAAATTCCCATTGATGAAGCTGATCCGACAAAAGTTTTGAAAATTGGTTCTCAATTGGATCCACGTCGAGCTAAAGAACTAACGGACTTCTTGAAGGCAAACCTAGATGTGTTTGCCTGGACCCATGCTGATATGTGTGGGATATCGCCATCCATTATAAGTCACAAATTGAATGTAAATCCGAAGCATCCACCTGTGAAGCAAAAGAGACGCATGCTGGGCTCAGAGAGGTCGGCTGCTCTCAAAGAGGAAGTAGAGAAGTTGAAGCAGAATGGATTTATTCGAGATTCGACATATCCCGACTGGATATCGAATCCCGTCTTGGTAAAGAAGCCAAACGGAAAGTGGCGGACTTGCATTGACTTTTCAGATTTAAATAAAGCTTGCCCGAAAGATAGTTTCCCACTTCCCAGGATTGACCAGCTTGTAGACTCGACAGCAGGTCATGAACTTCTCTCTTTCATGGACGCATATTCTGGATACAACCAAATTCCTATGCACGTACCAGACCAAGAACATACGAGCTTCATTACGAATTTGGGGTTATATTGTTATGTTGTAATGCCATTCGGATTAAAAAACGCTGGAGCTACTTATCAGCGCTTGGTAAACAGAATGTTTTATGATCAAATAGGAAAAACTATGGAAGTTTATGTGGATGATATGCTTGTCAAATCAAAGCAGTCTTCCAGCCATACGCAAGACTTGGCGGAAATGTTTGGTATCTTGCGAAAGTACCGGATGAAATTGAATCCTCTGAAATGCTCATTTGGAGTGGCATCGGGAAAGTTCCTTGGCTTCATTGTGAGTTCCCGAGGAATTGAAATCAACCCTAGCCATATAGCAGCAATTAGAAATATCCAAGAACCGAGGAGAATTAAGGACGTCCAAAGTCTTGCAGGGAAAGTAGCAGCGCTGAGTAGATTCATCTCCAAAGCCACAGATAAATGTGTTCCGTTTTTTGATTTGATTAAAAGGGGAAAGAAGAACTTCGAGTGGACTCCGGATTGTGTTGAGGCCTTTCGAAATCTGTTGGAACTGCTAGAGAAACCGCCGATTTTATCAAAGACCATATATCACGAAGAATTGTTTGTTTACTTGGCAGTCTCGGCTCACGCTGTCAGCACAGCCCTGGTTCGAGAAGAAAACAAAGTACAAAGGCCAGTGTATTATGTAAGCAAGAAATTAGCAGCGGCAGAGCGCAACTACCCAAAAATTGAGAAGCTTGCTTACAGCCTCCTGATCGCATCCCGAAAACTTCGTCACTATTTCCAAGCCCATCCAATAACCATATACACCGACCAGCCGTTAAGGCAGGTGTTACAGAGGCCTGAGGCATCGGGAAGGTTGATCAAATGGAACGTAGAACTAAGTCAGTTTGATTTGAATTTTCAACCACGAAAGTCAATCAGGGGGCAAGCTCTAGTAGACTTTATTGTGGAATTCACCATTCCAGAGGAGGAAATAATCAATGACAGAGTGGTTAAATCCGAGGATGAACTAAAGATGAATCCGTGGAAACAATATACATATGGAGCCAAGAATGATCGAAGGTCCGGAGCTGGAATTGTCTTAGTCACTCCCGAGGGACGGTCGTTATATTACGCCCTGCGATTAGAATTTTCGGCAACTAACAATGACTCAGAATATGAAGCCCTGATTGCCGGGCTGAAGCTTGCTAAAGACCTCAGAGTAAAAATGATGGACATATTTTGTGACTCTAAAATTGTTGTTTGTCAAGTGCGAGAGGAATTCGTGGCTCGAGGACCTCGACTTATCGCCTACCTCAAGAAAGTGAAAGAGCTATTGAATAGCTTAGAGCGGTACAACATAACACATATTCCCAGAGTTGAAAACCAGAAAGCAGATAGATTGGCAAAGCTGGCTAGTTCCGACAATCCAGAAGAGACTGAAGTAATTCCAATTGAAACGTTGGAGTCGCCAAGCTTTGAGTCAATGGAAATTGAATTCACCTTTGAAGCAGAACCAGAGAAGGAGTCGTGGATGACTCCAATTAAGAATTTCCTCAAGAATGGGACACTCCCATCAAAGAAGAGTGAGAAAAGAGCTGTAGTTCGCAAAGCTACCAGATATGTCATACAAGACGATACTCTCTATCGGCAAGGATTTTCTATGCCCCTGTTACGATGTATCGCACACGACGACATCAAGCGTGTACTAAGAGAAGTACACGAAGGTGAGTGTGGAGATCATACAGGAGGTCAAACTTTAGCAAAGAAGATACTGCGATACGGATATTTCTGGCCTACGATCAATAAAGATGCAGCTGATTATTCTCGACGCTGCGATAAGTGCCAGAGATTCGCCAAAATCCCCAGGGCACCGTCGACCCAACTTAAATCAATGGTGAGTCCTTGGCCATTTGCCACATGGGGAATTGATATCATTGGAGTTCTACCAATTGCTAAAGGAGGAGCTAAATATGCAATAGTAGCCGTGGACTATTTTACGAAGTGGGTGGAAGCTGAGCCATTGACCAAGATCACAGCAAGAAAGGTGATAAGTTTTGTGGTCAGAAATATTATATGCCGGTTCGGGATTCCAAGGACGATTATAACTGACAACGGAACCCAGTTTGATAGTACTGAATTCAGAAATTTCTGTCAGAAGTATAAGATAGACAAGCGATATACTGCAGTTGCCTATCCGCAGTCAAACGGGCAAGTAGAGGCAATAAACAAAGTAATAAAATCCATCCTCAAGAAACGGTTAGAGCGTGCAAAGGCGAGATGGGTTGACGAATTGCCTCTAGCTTTGTGGGCATATCAAACAACATTTAAAACGGCCACCGGTCATACCCCTTTCTCTCTCTCCTTTGGCTCAGAAGCTGTAATTCCAGTTGAACTAGAAGTTCCTTCCCACAGGGTGACATATTATGACCCGATGACAAATCGGGCACTTTTACTTGAGTCTCTTGATGAAGTCGAAGAGAAAAGGGACGAAGCAGATTTGCGTGCAGCAAGACATCGGTGTCAGATGGCACGCTATTACGACAAAAAAGTTCGCCTCAGGACTTTTGAACCAGGAGATTTGGTGCTAAAGAGAGTCTTTCCATCCCTTCCCCACCTTGGTCCAAAATGGGAAGGGCCCTTTGTCATTCAACGGAAACTTGAAAAAGGAACCTTCAAGTTAACGACCGTGGATGGCGAAGAAGTCCCCAGAGCATGGAATGCCCAACACTTAATGCGATATTTGAATTAGAGATGTTGTACTTTGTGTTATTTTTCTTATGAATTTTGTAATAAGGCACGAATTGCCTCGGGAAAATCTGAAGATATGAATGAAGAACTATAAAGTGGATGTAGGCTACGACTTAGCCGAACCACTATAAAAATATTGTGTGTTATTTACTTTTATGCATTTACATTCATCAGTTATTCTGTTGCGATTATAAAATACAGGATAACTCAGAGCCTAAAAAGGTTGAAAACAGTTTAGACATAAAAAGAAGCACAACGATTATTTGTGCAATAAGACATAAAAGAATGAGAAAACGACATTCTTAACTCTAACTCTCCGGAGAAAGAGAGAGAGTATAAAAGCGTCTCCGACTGAGCGCTGAAAAAGAAATTCTCTTCCTAACTCTAACTCTCCAGAGAAAGAGAGAGAGTATAAAAGCGTCTCTGACTGAGCGCTGAAAAAGAAATTCTCTTCCTAACTCTAACTCTCCAGAGAAAGAGAGAGAGTATAAAGGCGTCTCCGACTGAGCGCCGAGAAAGAAATCTTTCTCCGTTGAAAGACCGGGGGATAAATAGATGACTGAGCTCAAACTCTAACTCCCAAGAAAAAGAGAGAGAGTATAAAAGAAATGCCAGAAAAAACGACAGGTACTGACAACACAGGAAGTGTTATCCCGTCAGAGAATCGGGAGCATTCAGATTGCTTTATTAAGCATTAAATAACTTGTGGAAATTGACTGGGGACACTTATGTACACGCATATTTCCCCCTCCACAACTTCGTGTCATAACTATAGACATGCATTTCAACATAAGTGCAGAACTACTGACAAATAAACATTGCAAAAAATGAGTTATTTTTATTTACAGATGAATGAATTTGTACAGGGAAATAGCTAAAAAAAAAAAAAAAAAAGAAAGTGCAGGAGCTGCTTTTGTAGCAGCAATTATTGGTTCACAAAGATGCTAAAAAGATACAGGGCAATCCACTATTTAGATTTGGAATGAGCCTTGGATTTTTTTGGCGGCTTTCTCCGCATCCTTTGCTTCCTTCTCAGCTTCAGTCAAGATTCGTTTTGATTTCTTTTTCCCTGAAGATGCGGTACTGGAGCCAGTAGACTTCTTCCCGGAGGGCGGGGCACTGGAATCAAGAGAAGATTTTTTAGCAAGTTCTTCTGTAATAGATCTAGTTGAGAGCTTAACAACTAACCTTGAACCCGCATCCACAACTGCGAGGGGCTTGAGGACCTCAGGGTCTAGTTCTTCGGCCTTTAATTGCAAACGCTTGTCTTGGTCAGCCTTCATTGCAGCCAAGGTAACGTCATCAACACTTTTTGACTCCCCGGTTATTGCAACTTCTGGTTCCTCTTCATGCCCCCCGTCTCCTCCGTCGTCCTTTAAAGCTGCTATCATTTCTTCATCATGAGGAGTGGCGACCTTAGTCGGCTCACTTCCTTCTTCCAAGTCTATAGAAGCAGTCGTGTCTTCCCCTTTTTTGGCCTTGTCTGCGGGCTTTGTCCCAGCGGTGACTCCCTGAGTCACATCTGTCTTTACGGATGGTTCAACACCTACAGAATGAGAAGCAACAGTTATCAACTCAGGCGAAAACAATGGGTCTTTCATCGATTGATCGATCACGTGGCGAAAAGTAGAAATAGCCTTGGCAAATTGAGGAGAAAAGGTAGGGATACCTTCCGAAGGCTTTTCTGCGGGGGTGGCTACTGCCTCTGGTGTTGCTTCAGGAATGGGAGACAGCAGAGTTGTTCGGGGAATTCCCGGATTTTCGGGATCATACCCTTCTACTTCGGGAGTTGCAGGAGCAGAAGAAGAGGAACCAGCTTCGAGAATGGTTTTTTGTTTAGACTTCCGTCTCTCTTCTTCCATGGCCTCAGCAATGAGGCGGCGCCCTTCAGCTAGGCGCTCCGGTTCATCATCTCTCAAGTATTTCTCCATCAGTTTATCTTCATCGAGGGAATCGACCTTAAGTTCTTCTTTTTCCCACTCAACGATTTGATTCCATACTTGAACCAGAGTGGATGGATAGTCCTCGATCCAAGAAATGTTTCGACGACGAATAATGTGTGCGAAGAATTCAATCATTAGCTCGCCGAAGCCCTGAATATCAGCCTCCGCCTCTGATAGTTGCTTGCGGGCTTCCTCCGCAGATTTAATAGCACACTCCACATTGCCCTCGGCCAGAGCAGCCCTGTTCTCTGCCTCCAACAACTTTGAAGCCAAGTCAGCATTCTTCTTTTCTAATTCAGCACTCCTCTTTGCTAACTCGGCGTTTTTTCGCTCAAGCTCAGCATAAGCAAGGCGTGTCTTAGCAGCTTCTGACTTGGCCTCGTCAGCTTGCTTTTTTAATTCAGAACGCTCCTGAGTATGAGATTCAAGCAAATCGTGATAGCGCTTTTGCATGTCCTCGAATTGTTGTTTGAAATTAGAAGCGTCCCTTTGAGCGACCGCTAGCTGAGCTTGAGTGTCTTCCAAATCTTTTCCTAGAGCTTTTAAGGCCTTGGCGTCCTCCTCTGCGGTCTTTTGCATTGAATTGGCATTTGTGATTAGAGTGCGGATGATTCTAGAAAGATTGCGTGAATACTTGAACATCTCGGTATATTGTTTTTCCACCAAATCAATCTTTGCTTTGGCCTCATCTGCCCAATTAGAAGAAATAGGTTCAAGGGTAGGTAGAAAGGTCAAAGTCTCGAAGTAGTGCTCAGGAAATTGCTCCTCTAAATATGCCAGCTTGACTGCGGTTCCCGCATCTGGTGGGGGAGGAGCGGGGATTGATAATTCGGTGTCCCTATGAGAAGAGAATTCAGTAGTCTCTTTGTCTGTTCTAGGTCGTTTAGTGGCAGGGACCTTGTGCTTACTTCGAGACCCGGTTTCTTTTGGAGGAGTTCTCTCTCTACTCCGCTTTTCGTGGGAGGAAGTGGAGTCTTTAGATGGTGGTCTGTACTCCTCCCTGCGGCTTTGATAGCTCTTATATTTCTCTTGTTCCGGTCGAACTGGTGAGCGGGAACGTGAGGGTCGAGAACGATAGGGATCATAAGGTCTTCTCTCCTCCCTACCACGATCATCCCGGCGATCATACTCGACATCCTGAGGAGGATTGGACATGCTGCGACGAAGTTTTCTTATATCGTAGTAGGATCGAGACATTGTACCTGCACGATAAAATAAACGAAGTTTAGAATTAATGGATTCATGGAGAAAGAAGTGCAATGAATGCTAATGCTGTGGTGTAAAGTGTATCCTAAGTGGTGTGTTTCCCCCCAACCAACCCGAGTCTGAAGCTAGACTAGTGCGGGCAGGCTCTTTGGCCTTAGCGGGAGTGGTCTCTTCAGAGGAGGTGAAGACTAAAGGATCCTTCCTGAAATCCTCTGAAGTATATATAGTCTCAGGTAAGGGGAGATCCCCCAAACCCTGAAATATGTGCTCATCAGTACTAGGAACATCCCCTTCGGAAGCATGAAGTGGCGACTCTTGGGAGGATTTTGACTTGTCTAGAGAAGTAGTTTCCTCGGGGGCAATATACCCTTCACGATGCTTTTCGGCCAGATTAGCCAATTCATCATCTTGTGTGGAAGATGGGGAAGGTGAAGGTTGAAGAGACACTGTAGGAATTCCCGAGCCTTCTCCTGTCTCTGGAACTATCTCCACTGGAGGAATGTATGCGTAAGGGACCGTCCCATGACCGATGCTACGAAAAACGGATAGCAGCCCATGAAAGTGAAGGTATTCATCTTTAAGGACCTCGTCGATAGTCAAGAATTTTTGATCGCCATTAAGAAGTCGGTGCATCCGATCAAAGAACACCTGATCTGATATCTGTTTGGGATTGTCGACTGCAAATAAAAAGGAAAACAGGTCAGGGTGATGATTCAAGTGTATGGAGTCCGGATTTAGAAAATCAACACTTTACTTGATTTTGTCCATCTCCTGGCGCATCCAGGCTGTTGCTTCACGTAGAACCATTCTAGTCTAGAATCTCCAGCTTTACTGCTGAATGGTGCGGAGATTATCTTCCTTTTTGGGACTGATTCAAAGTAGCAGAAGGATGGAGTCTCTCGAGTCCGATGCTTGAAATTATAGAAGAAGTGAACGTCATCGAACGTGAGCTCTATGCCTAGGATTTCACGATATGCTATGTACAAGGTGTGCAAATAGGCATATGAATTGGGATGCAACTGCATGGGGGCAATCCGCATTTGTCTTAAAAAGTCAACAATGAAGGGAGAGAATGGAGGAATGGCACCGACCATGCACATCAATCGAGTGACCGTCATATATCCTTCTGGAGGGTTGTGGGGACGGTCAGAGCGTGAAGGCACTAGAGTGTCCCTTTTCATTATTCCATACTTTAAGCAAATTCGGACAAGTCGATCGTTGTCAATTGTCGATTCAACGGAGTCTGGAGGTGATTCCAATATAATGGCTGATTCAAATTCGTCAGGTGCTCTATCGTCACCAATCCCTCCTTCCTCCTCGAAACCCAGAGAAACCTCGTTCTCCGAAGACGCCTCGTTGCTTTCTCGACTTCCAACCCCGTAGTCTGGACCCTCACTGTCCCATTCTGGATCAGACGAAGAAGATATATCCTCAAGAGTGATTTTGTTAGAAGTCTCCGGGGCTTCTTTCCTCTCAGCTAGTCGGGAAGAGCGTCTGGGCCTCATTGTCATAGAACTATTGAAGAAGCAATAACACGGATTAGAGTAAATTAGCCCGTACCCCCCTGTGTATGTGTGTGAACTAAAATGTGTGCCGTGAATGTGAGAAATGCAAAGTAAAAGTGCAGCAATGAAAGACGAAACTTTGAAGAGAAAGTGATAGTCAGAGTGGTTCTTAATGTTCACTTATGTCTGCAAGGCACTATCCTAACTGTTCGTAAAGTTGGAGGTAATATCTTTTAAATAGTTGGACGAAAGCTTGTGTTTTAGATTGAGTGGTGTTCGGTTCGGGTGCAGACAACGGGTTCGGATCGGATGAGCAAGGGCCCATGCTCAAAAAGATATATCCGGATCGGTTCGGAGGTTGACACCCGGAGCGGGTCGGATTAGCTTGGATAGCCAGACCCCTATTCTCTCTTTGGTTTTTCAATCGGGTCCGATCCGAGCGCATAAGTCGTGACCTTCATTGTATTCGTAGATCCGACCCGACCCGGTCAAGCAGTTTAAGACCCATTCCTTGGCCCTATTGCTCCGACCCGATCCGGCTCTGTAAATTTCCCTCTTTTCCTCTTTTCCTCCTACTGTTCCCCTACCCGAACCAACCCTCTTCAGTTTTCTTCCTCTTTCTCTTCTTAAATAGCGAACCCAACTCGAAATCCCAAGCTTTAATTAAAGTCGAGAGATTGAGTACTCAAGTGTCAATACTTTCCTCCCACGCTTCGAAATGGCGTCGATGTCATTGACGACGAAGGCGGAGGAAGGAAGAAGGCGCAGTGATGGAATTATTCAATTACCTTGTTAAAGTCGTTCAAATTAACCGTGAAGGTAAATTAAAAGCGATTATGGCAGCAGGATTCAAGATTACAAGACTACCTATGTGTTTGATTCGAAGACGGAAGCGAAAACTTTGAAGTTTCTTGGAAAAGCTGGAGCTTCGATATGGAATCGGTTCGGATAAACGAAAACGATGAATGAAAGAAAAGAAGAAAGAAGAAGTGAATTTATATAAACAACAAGCTGACTATTCGTATTCCCGATCGGACCGGCTTGAAAAGCCCAGTAATACAGCTTGGCCCACTGGTTCATCGCAGAGTACAGGAGGAAAAAGATCTGTTTGGGTCGGAACCCAAGCCAGAAATCCGTTCGGGTCGGAATCCGAACCGAACAGGATGAAGTGCGACAGCTTAACGTGTGAATTCAAAAGGAAAGATGAAGCTTTTGCGCTATGGTAGTCAAAGCATGCTCCGTTCCCCACAGAAGCATCCTTTGAGGGGGCAAAGTGTTAGTCTACTTTGTGAATTAGGCACCACAAAGTCAAGAAACCAGACATTGAAGAGCATTTTTAATTAGAAGACTTCGGTTCGGATTGGAGAAGACACTACAATCTAGATTGGATAGCAGCAGCTGTTTGGGTCGGGTCAGAGCAACATATCGGTTCGGGTCGGATAGAGTCCTCTGTTCGGATCGATGAACTGCTGCCGAGGAAATTGGTAAGGTATATCTAATTGGATCGGAAAGCCACCTGTTTGCCACGAAAATGGATCGGAGCGGAGCAGATTAGAGAAGAAGAGAGCGTTGCATCCAAGCCAATCCGGTTCGGATCGGATATCCCGATCCGAACCCCTTGTCTGTGCGTCTCCGACCCGAGTCCATGTTCCATGTTATTCTCCTACAAAAGCGCCTGGATATCCGGACCGGTTGTGACCAGTTCCTACTCGTAACGTCCGTTCCTTTAATGCGTTGTCAACATAATAATTCATCCGAACCCGAAGATAGTGGGATGGACGACATGTGGCCCCGACCCGGATCAAGTTTCAAGCAAATTCACACCTATAAATACCCCGTCTGGAGACAAAGAGAAGGATCTTTTTTTTAGGCACTTTGAGAATTCAACTACCTCCATAATCCGAACTCCATTGCTCCCGGAGAATCCAAATCTTCTTTCATTATTTGTTTTAATCTATTGAGTGAATATAAGCGAGTTGTGAGTGAAATCAAGTGACAATTGCATTGTATTGGCAACTGAATCATTGAATATAGTGAAAGATAAGTGGACGTAGGCATTTCTTCGCCGAACCACTATAAATCCTGTGTGTTCATTTTTATTTTTATCTCATCTTATTTGCTTTTAATCAATTTGGGTGTTAGAACCACTTTTGGGTCTAACAACTTGTGTGTTCGTTTATTTTTAAGCACCTTGTGACTGATTTGTGATTGCTCTGTTACTATTATGTGACCGACAATTACGATTTATATATAATTCTTATACGAATTGGGTGTTGGTGTGCGATTAGCCAAAATTAAACGTCAACACATTGCACTCTTCATTACATCATCTTCATTATCTTGTTCATTATTGAATATATCACGAGTGATATTATCAGATCCATCATCTTCTATTAAAGAAGCAAAAGTTTTGCATTAGCATGACAAATGATAGTGAAAAAAGGGAAATTGGAGAATTAGATGAAAGTGCTGATGAGAGAGTTGAACATGAAGTTGATAGGGCGAGATGAGCGAAAAAGAAGATGAAAGTGTAGCAGAGATCGGGGGATGGGGAAGTCTGATGGGGGTTGAGGAGCGGACATCGATTTTAGAATGATAAAAGATCTTAAAAATGAAACCACGTGAAGTGTGTGTAAAAGATATGCTTTTAGATTTGTCATTGAGAGAAAAAACAAGGTTGTCCTTTCACATAAAATTTTAAGATAATTTTTATCCATTAGAATGTTTGTCTATTGCTAAAATTAACAGAAAAGTGCAAAAAAATAATTTTCAGAAATTATATAATTTTATTCTATCGGTTTTTATCCTCAACAAAGACGTCGCAAACCCCCTAACACAAATAACAGGCCATATGACCGTTCGGTGTTCGGAACCTACGCACGCAATAGGTAATGGTTTTGGGTGTATTTGGCGCAAGCGAAAGCAGAGTATTATAGCAGAGAATTGGAGCTGTCAATCAGAACATATATGGATATAGCTTGTAACAAGGTCCCGAAAAACGATTAATTTTTTCTGGGCCTTGATTCTTTTTTTAGGTTCACTATGATTTTAACGGAGAATGCGTTTAACGCTTAAGCGGAGCATTTAAGTGGACCATTTTTAAATTTTTAATTAATTTATGTTTAGAACAGAACAATATCATTAATACAGAACAATATAATTAAACAGAACATTATCATTACAGCAAAATAACTAGTGCGAACCCGTGCTACGCACACGAGTTGCAGTTGTATATTTGTGTTATTGTTGTTAGCACAAAAAGTCAGTCCTACTTTGAACATTCAACCTACTCAAAAGTATTATGCCACAACAGATGTGCACATGATTTCATAAATATGCAAAGTTTTGTACGCTGAAGGATAAATGACGAAGGGACCAACTATTGGTTACTGCGTGAGGAACGAATTTTTCATACAAAGACATTGATATAGGTTGAAATTTTCAATGCATTAAACTCAAAGCTGGCGCAAAAGTTTCGCATACAACCAACAATGATCTTTTGCAACATTATAAATTAATTTATCAGCTAATGACTAAAATCAAAAGAATCGCTCTGTCTACTGAATTGTATCTGTGACCGGTTCTTAGTAACGTCTCTGCATAATTATCCTGTTATATAATACCAAATACTTAATGGCTATATCTTTGGAAAAAAGAACCAAGTTTATGACTGGAAAACAACTAATGATTCCCCCCAATGATTATTCTTGTAAGTACAGATTAGTACCCAAGGAGTTTCTTCCAATCAGTCATAATACATAATAAATAATTACTGATTGATAACATCATAACCGATTATTCAATTTAATAACAAAAGCAAAACATTCAATATTCAGTTAAATAGAAGAGCAAAATATTTTATATCTTCATACAAAACTAAAAGAACATTGGAATTCGAACAAAAACTAAAAAGGATATGTAGTAAAAACATAACTTCAACGAATCTACCACCCGAGTGAATTATTTTCTGAAACCATTTAGATTCCACACTAATAATTTTGAATCTGACAACTACCTAGGCATACAATAACAAAACTTCAGAAATAGCATTGAGTAAAAGGCAGCTTTTGCACAACAGAATTGCATCTTTTGCATAACGTAATAAAAAAATTATGATACAGAAAGTTGGAATATGAGAACACAGCATATCATAATTGACTTGAGAATTAGTGAAATGATTTGACATAGCACTTCCATTTTTAAATGTATAGCGAAAAATATTATTTTTATAATAGCAGCTGCATAACGTCAATTATAAAAGGAATATCTGCAGATAAACTCATATTTGCACCATAACATTTGGCTATGAGTTATATAAGTTTTTTATTATCCAAAACCATTATGCCAACAGCAATATTCGAAAAGCAGTAACATAGATAGGAATATGGTTTTTGTTAAATGTAACATTTAGAAATCAAGGATTTACCCTCCATATTTATCGAAGTAGTGCTTTATAGTAAACATAAAATCATATCTAGAAGTATCACGTGCATCATTAAACTTTTCATGCGTGCTTCCTGCAGCTTCAAACAAAATAAAAGTAAGTATTTTCAAAAGCTGAATATTTCCCTGCTATATTGAAGTAAATCTTATCTGTGTACAAATAATGTAACAAAGCCTATCCATTTAGTTAAAGCATAATAATATTAAAATGATGAAATCAATTTGTTAGCTGAGCTAACCATAACTTCTCATTTGATAATACAACTTTGATCTTTGTATAGGCTCTTCAGTATGTTAAATAGTTATACACATACTGAATTATATGCACCAAAAATACCATATATAATTTATTTTAATAACCCTAACATATTATATTTTAATAATGTTAACATATGATCCTAACTAATTTCAGGAACCCTACTCATAACACAATGTCAAGTAATCCACGGTTGAAAGTAAAGAAGTGGAATGCATCAATATGATACAAATTTGTATGGTCTTCCCTGTTTTATTTGTTTCTGTTACATGATTTCCATTATAGTGTAATCTGTACAAAATCTACTTGCTTCTTAAGAAATGTGTTACTTCCTTTGAACAAAAGAAATAGCATAACATATTAGACATCAAAGAAGAAAGTAAGTAGGATCGATGTAGTATGTAAAAATCTATAAATTTAATAATTAAAAAAGGAGTGTTCTGGCACCAATAAACTTAGTAAACAAAGAAAGAGCATTTTGCCAATGATATGCAAAGTTACGTGTAAATGAGCATGAAAATAATTAATATAAGTAAAGAATGTTTTGAAATTGGAGCATGAATCATGTAAAGGACATACTGGCAACGATAAGAATTACCAATTATATGTAGGCATATCAAATATTATTCCTCGTACATCGTCAAAAATTGGTGGATCATTGATATGTTTGTAGTATTAGGCTAAAATGTTTGATATAACACCTGGTTATAAAATTTTATTTTAGTCACGAAATAAAACAATAAATGGTTTAAATGCTAAAAAATAGCAAGTGCATAAACAACATATTAAATTAAAAGTATGCAAATATTTTAAAAATAGGCATGGATGAAAATTTTGCATTCATACGAAATGTGTTTTTCTTATGGCATGTTATGTAGCTAAAGCACTTGGTAGTTTCATCAAGCTGAAGCTGTGAAAAGCTGCAACAGAATGAAGGAAGATCATTTTAGAAAATGACAAAGGTGCAAAAATCTATTTTCAAGATGGAATCCAATTGTCAAAATCAGTTTTTTTTAATTAGTAACAGCTCATGAATATAAGGGAAAAAATAGTGTCTACAATAGTACAATAAAACGCGAGAATATCTTTATTAATACAGTTAGGATTTTGGGTTAAAGATAGTGATACAGCCTATATTTTGAATACCCATGCCTTTAAGTTTAGCATATACCCTAATATTGTTAATTGAATTTGAGTTGTGGGATAACCAAACTCTTGATGTTAAAACTACAAAAGTTGTTCTAAAACCCATGCTTTAGGGAGGATGGTGTTAAATAGGACTCTAAGAAGATTCACTACTATAATTGGTAAGTTTTAACAGTATAGCAATTAAAAATGCTAACCGATTTAGCTACATGGATGGCGTATAAGAGATTAGGAATACTCTTGTTGAATAAAATTGATTATTAAGTAATTTGGACCTTAACAACAGTCCCAAACTGCAAAATATTTAACTTAAGCACAATTTATAATGCTCTTGTTATACATATTTATAGGTTTGATCATGCCTAGTTGAAACCCATAAAAAAAAATTCAGGGATAAAATGAAAGGAATCAATTCCAAAATTAATTGAACGAAAACCCTAAGCTAATTAAGAGATATAATAAATAATCTGAAAACAAAGACATGAAAAAATCAAAAATAACAAACATAAGGAAGAAACATTAAACAATTATAATCCAGTAGTAGTGCTTGTACCTATTAACACATTTGGATCCAATGAACCTTCCGTTACAATTGATAACTGCAAGCTTTGTTCTCTTACCATGAGAGCCCATTTAAGAATGGTTGTTGTAGCATAGAATTTGAGTATACATCCTGTAACTTAAAATATTAATGAAGTTCTCTGCCTGAAACCAAGCCAGAACAGTGGTATAATCATGGTAGTCCTAATAATTAAAAAAATTAATGGATTATTACATTTAGTAGGCTATCACTATGTTACGTATTACAACCTTTAGCATGCTTAAGTCAAAAATTAGTTTATAATTTAATTCTTTCATCAGTGCCATCATATGGGAAAAAAGTACAAATTCCACGTATAACCACAATACATGTTCTTAGATTATAGATGTTCTTTAAAGTAATGCAAAATGAAAAAATTGTCGAAAAATAATAAAAGATATTACCTAATTCATTGGTTTTATTGATAAAAATAGACAAAATAATAATAAACTTCTGTTATGATGACTTCACCCTTAGTATCTTTTTATTAATGATTTAATATAAAAATACAGTTGGTATACATGCATCCTGTTTCAGTAAAGAAAGTGTTCTGTCTAGTTATATTTCATGTGCTTGAAACCAAAATAGACAAAGAAAAGTATATAAGATCTACGGTGTAAAATTTATCATCTATATCGATTTTTAAACACCTAGTGTTTATTGTCAATACTCAAGTGGATATCATAGTGCCGATATAACCTAACACTGACCTGAAGCTTATAGTGCAAATTGAAGTCAATACTCAACCAAATATTACCTTTTCAGTTAGAAAAAAAAAACAGATTAATTTGACTTAGGAATAATAAATGATATAATATGTGCGTTAAAATAGAAAAAAAGTCATAGGTACAAAACATGTGCAAAATGATTACATAATTTATTTTCATTATAAAATAATGAACAAAAAAATTACCATGTTATAAAAATCAGAAACAACCAATTAAAAATGGAAATATACAATAAGCAATGCAAAAATTAAATCGTAGAGTAATGATTTGCATATGCTCTTCTTTTACTATAGGAAATGATAAAATAATGTAAACAAACAATTATAAGCTCACAAATACTCAGTAATTGTAGAAAACTAAAATGAAAAAAAAGTGAACATACCCATGTTTGAAAGCATGAAACAAAACTATGTATAAACTTTGGTGAATTTATAATCATAAATATGCAAAAGAGAATGTATGATGGATTAAAAAAAGGGCTGCACATGATCATTTTAGTGAAGATACAAATTACTGCTATTATACATATTTAATTTACTAATAAAAAACAATAGTAGAATCTGGTAGAAAATAGTTTATACACACTATGGATTGTAGCGCACTTTGTTTATACACACGATGTCTTTGATGAATCTATCAGTTGACATGCTATATCTTAGTGATAGAATCTACCAGTTGGCCATGGACTGTAGCGCACTTCGTTTATACACATGATGTCTTTGATGAATCTAATAAAAGAAAATTGATGCTATATCTTAGTGATAGAATCTATCAGTTGACAGGCTAAAGTTCCAAATACATGTACCAAAAAATACAGGAAACATCAAAAAACCTGTTTTATCAAGGCCTAATCCTAATCAATAATACTTCGGTTATCCATCAATAGAAAATAATGGCGACATGAAATTCAAGTCGGTCTTTGCAACTTTAAGGACACGTTATTTGCTTCTATGGAGCTAATTCTGCAAAATGTCGTTGTTAGAGTCCTATGCTTTTATGCCTTACACCAATGTATATAGGTACAAATAACATGGGGAAATAACACTGCAATTTTGTGCAATCACGTAGAGTGGGCAAATTTGACTTCACGGCAGTTTATTGTGCAGCCAAAGCAATTAAAAAAATTCAAGGTACACTAAAAAATAATTCAGTAACTTTTAAATCTTGCATTATGCAGAAAGAGCAATAACCAAAAGAATCAGAAGCCATATGTCTGATTAGAGAAAAGATAGATCATAATTTGTATATTTAAAATGTTACCCTAAATAATAATTAGGATCTAGGTGGAGGAATATATCAAATTAACCCCTTTGTAAATGTAAAAAGTAACTCAAATTTTTATAATGGCGCACAATTTCATTATTGAAAAAAAAAACTAAATTGAAAAGAAAATTTAAAACACAGTAGAAATTAAAGTAAACTCAAAACAAAGGAAACTGCTTAATATCAATAACGTTAGTGTTCAAAAGTCAGACGAAAGTTTTTCAATTCACCCTCAACCCTGAACAGACAATTCATAGGTATCATTTTTTTGGGGGAACATTCAATGGTTAGTGATAATTTACCCAATAAAGATTAAAATAAGTTTAAGAAAGATAACCGAAATAAAAATGGTCCTACACATCATTAGTTCTACTCTACTCATCCTGCACTATCTCAGTGATAGAATCTATCTGTAGACAGGCTAAAGTTTCAAATATATGCACCAACAAATACAGGAAACATTACAGACATCATTTTTGTCAAGGCCTAATCAATAATATCTCGCTTATCCATCACCAGAAAACAATGGTGACAGCCAATTCAAGTCAGTCTTTGCAACTTTAAGGACATGTTATTGCTGCACAACATCATTGTTAGAGTCCTATGCTTTTAAGCCTCTCATAAATGTATATAGGTACAGATAACATATGGAAATAACCCCTACAATTTTGTGCAAACATGTAGGCGTAAGCAAATTTGACTTTCCAGAAATTTATAATGCTACAAAGCAATTAAAAAAAATTCAAGGTACACTAAAAAATGAAATTCAGTAACTTTTTAAATCTCTCATTTTGCGGAAAGGGGGGACAACCAAAAGAAACAGAAGCCATATGTCTGATCAAAGGAAAATTATATCATAATTTGTAAATTTAAAATGTTACCCTAATTTGTGCCACTCAATTGCTATTTATATCATCTACTGAAATGATTTAACCACGTAAATTTATCGTTCACATCACACTTGTCAAAAATAAAAAAAATACAAATAGATACATAAATCATCGTAATAGGAAAGGAAAAAAACATATAAATCGACATAAAAATCATCATAAAATTGTTTTTATTACGTCAAATTGGATAAATAATTAGGTTAATAAAAAAAGCAGTTTCAAATCAACCAACAAGACTATAGGCTAGTTGATCGACCTGACCAAGGCAGGATAGCTGCCAGAAGGGAGCCTAATGAAAAAAGGTTGGAAGCAAACGTAGTATAGTATGTAGATCTACACAAAACTAAATGAAGAGCTTTATGCCCATATATATGTAGTATTAAGGGAAATTAATAAAATTATTTCACATAATTTGAGATACAAACAAACACAGAACTAAATCAAGAGCTTTTGGCATTTTAGGGTATATGATCAAATTTATATCCATACATGTATTCCTGCCAGTTGTATTACCTGAAGCAGTAGAAAAAATGTGTAGAAGGAGAAGGCCGACAGTGATTGATTTGTAAAGTGAATAATATTCACTGCGATAAATTGGATGAATTACGACGTTGAAGACAATACACAGGTTTATGAATTCGATCGATTATCCTCATTTTATGAATATCTTTCAAAAAAATTGGAGTACTTGACTCATATTCTAATTAGAAAGGATGTAACAACTTATATTTGCAACTCATTTCTTATTTAAAACACTATTACTTCTAAAAAATACATTAGAAGTTCAAGTGTTATTGTGGCTAGTGTATTTATTATTTGTTCCTATACGCTATTTTGACCGTTAACTGCTCAAACAAACAAATAGGAGCACAAAATCATAGTTCATTCCTTTAACATCTTCATTGTCACAAAGTTAGTTTAGATAACGTGTAAATTACAATCAAATTCATTTATAGTACACAAATCCTGAATTGGAACTACTGTTATTATAGTAGATAAGCATTCATATATTCAACATGAGTTATCTCTATCCTTGACAAAGCTACATCACAATTGTATGGTAATTTGGAAACTAAGATTCCTAATTATCTTCTTAAGAAATCGATGGTTGAATTAGCTAGATAGCTTCCAGAATCAAATATTGGACTATTTTTAGAAATATTTTAACAAATTTCATATGAAGTTTGCACCAGATGGAAATGTGTATACATTTATTGTTGTATTCATGTAGATGTTTGTAGCATAACTATTGTAAACAATAAAAGCATTTTAGTTGTTTCTTTAATATAAAAGCACAGCGATCTTGAAGAAGACAACAAAGAATCAAAAGAAAAGAGAAAAATTACTCATACATGAAGGCTATCAACACATGAATCGCTATTTAATTGAACCCAAGCAGCTGTAGCAATTTAACCTGTATGCTGAAAAACTGTAATGTCGCCTGAAAGGGAGAAGTGGAAGGACAGATCTTCAACATTAGATCTCCATGTTTTGACCGAACAGGAAGGAGGCTTCTCCTTGCAGGGCTGTGAAGCTAGTCGACGAACCTGCTTGCAGGGCTGCAAAAGCAAGTAAACAAAAAAGCAGTACATAAATACACAAAACATTGACGGAAACATACATGTTTGCATAATTGTACCTCATCCACCACCATCGTCTTTGAAATCACAGTAAAGCAAAGTCGATTTCAACCCGTAAATTGAAACACATCCAATTTGCCCATAATATCTTATAATGACTGAAACTGCAAGTTACAAATTGGTGATCAAAACTTTTTGTTATGTCAATAGCAAGTTAACGTGTTAAATAATTTGTGATGTACTGTCATCCCTTTATAGAATAGCAAGTTAACGTGTTAAAGAGATCAATATGTCAATAGCAAAATTAGGAATGGGCATACTCGTTCATAAGTGTAAATACTCATAGACAGTGAATTAAAGTTTTTGAGACTCATACCTAAAATAGGAATGATAATAGTATACATAAAGATTCAAGTATGAGTGAAGGAAAAAAAATGCTCTAATCCAAATCAAATAAAAAAGGATATACCAAGATCACTATAGATAGTGATCCATTCAGTGTCTTTGAGTTATTACTTTCCCAAATCCTCTTAATTTTTAGCAGGATCTGGATGGTAGCTTCAACTCTTGAATGATTTTCTAAAGGTAAAAGAAGTAGTTTAAGCAAAGAACGAAATACAAACCATAGTGCAAAGAATAAAAGATTTAATCAAAATCAAATAAAAGACATACGCAAATCACTGTAGACACTGATCCATTCACATCTTTGAGTTATTACTTCCCAGCTTATTCTTAATTTCCAGTAGGATCTTGATGGTAGCTCCAACCCTAAATGATTTTTTGAATGTAAAAGTAGTAGTTTTAGCAAAGAAGGAAATACAAACTATAATAGTAAAAAGATGATACCTTTATGTATATTATATATCTCTCTCCATAGGCTTGTTGTCGTCCGATTATCCGCTCCTCCTATAGAGTCATCTGAATTACTATATTGCTTGCGAAACAACAATGACATGAATAAGGTATTGAAATAAACGAATTAAGATGAAAAAAAAAATGAAATTCAAGTGAAATTGGAAAATTTATGCTGCCAGAAAGGATGCTATGGTTCCCCATTGTCATCGCCACCATAGTGCTCTCACCTGAATCAAAATGTTAATGGATCAGAGTACGAATACGTTTGATGCCAATGTAAAGTAGAGGGTTAAAAATATTTATAAACTAAAATTAAATAAAAAGTTCAATAAAAATTGTTCACAACTCCTCTACCCTAAATCGGTTAGCCGATGTAGATTAAAAAAACTTCAGAAATAAAAAAATACTTGGATTTCGAATCTGAGTGAACGTCAAAGCAACATGTGATGACCTAGCATGCCTTCCAAAAACAATACCAACTATAAAAAAATTTGTAGAAGATTAAATAATTTTATGCCTTTCGGGTGAAGACAACAAATGTAAAATCAATTACTGCTTAATCTATTAGAAAACCTGAGTTACTCATTCTTTGAACTCGTTTTATATACATCGTATGGAATAGTACCTTTTGGAGAAAGAAAATGTTAGACAAATCGCACGCCCGTCAGATCGTAGAGCAATGAACAATCTTCCGCCTCGTTAAGTCACCTGCCATGTATGCAACGTCATAGGTGAGATCGAAAATAGGGATAAGTGGAATTGGTGATGAATGGATCGGGGGTTTTAATGGAAACACAAACAAGAAGAATTTGGGGGGTTAAAAAATTAAGCAGGTAGAAAAGAGAGTATATCTGATTAAAGTAAGGGGGTTAGGAAACGTCCACATTCTTTATTGAAAGAGAACGTGGGAGAATCACGTATAGATAAGTGGTCACTGAAAAGATAAAGATGGTTATTGCACTGAACAGTGAGGATTGAAAAGCTGGACACGTGTCTTGCTGTGAATTTTTTGGGGAATCTGGATCTGAAAGGTCTTCAGAGAAAGATTGTGCTTTCATATAATATAATAGATACAATACACCAAACAGAACATAAATATTAGATACAATACACCAAACAGAACATAAATATGCAGAAGTACAAAAGAAACTTAAATAATAGTAGAAATCTCATTTGTTGCCTCCTCCTTGGTTGATCAGATGGTACTGTAGTCTGCAGAACGACGATCGCGATTTGTCTCAAGCGCCAACCATGGTATTGCATCGTCATCGTTTAAGATGTTGAATATATCTGCCTTGTTGGGCTCTGTTACTATGTGTAAAGCTTCACTTAAACTAAAATCCACTCCTTCACTCAAACGTTTAACGCCTAGTACCATATCAGCGTAACTTAAATAATTCCCTGTTGATCGTACACTGTTTGTTGTCGGAGTTTGGGTTCGGACTTTCCGTAATTGTAGACTTTTGCACTTTTCGAGCGTGGATTTAACCGACGATGTCAGCCTTCTTATCGTCGTGGTCCAATGGTACTTTTGTTGTCGGTTTGCTATTTTTTATAGAGAGAGTAGAAAGGTAGATGAGTGAGCTTGAGGTAGAAGAGAAGTGGGGGAGAATGAAGTGTTTTATAGGAAGAAGGAAGATGGAACAGTTTGAGCCCAACGGCTCCGAATGGAGCCGTTGGGATCCCGAACGGCACCTTTGTAAACCCGCAGCCCAAACGGCCTTTTCTCAAAATTTCAGTTTCCCACTTTCCCCTACCTCCCGCGCGCTACTCCTAAATTATTACTCTATTGTAACAAAACCCTAGTACTAATAACCATATGCCATCAAACCAATTTTACGACAACGACGACGAAGATCCAGAGTACGATCCCGAGTACGATTCCGAGTACGACGAAGAAGAGGACGAAGAAAATCATGACGACTATGTGCAAGTTATCGACGAATACGGCAACGTAAATGTGCTATATTTGCCCGAATTCATCCCCAATCAACAGGAAGAGGAATTCCAAGCAGCAGTGACCGCATCAATGGAAGAGACGGAAGCGAATCGAGAAGATCAAGGTCAAGATTTGGAAGAAGAGGAAAATAGGGAAGAAGAGGAAAATGAAGCGGAGAAAGATGAAACTGTCGGGACTCAGTTAGATTCACCGAATTGCACTATCTGCTATGATCCATGGACATCTTATGGTCCGCATCGTGTTTGGTACGAGTTTTGCAACTTTTTTTGTAATAAATTCGTGATTACGTGGTTATCTGTTTGTATAAAATTATGCAAATATAAAATACTTATGTTTTTGTTGCTACTAAGTATTTATTTCGAAGGTTTCAAGTTGAATATGATAATCTTTTGACTGGCATCTTTATGTTTGTATAAGTAAGAAGATATCCTTCATTGTTTCTATGCTAGAAAAATAATGTAGTTTGTTGCAATTTACATTTGAATAAACCGCAATAGGACTAAAAATGGTATTTTTATTTAGCTGCATTCCATGTGGACACGTATATGGTAGATCATGCATAGAGAAATGGCTTCGATGTAGAAAGAGCGCCAGGAAGGTAATTTAAGTATTTCTGTTTTCAGCAAATCAGAACTGAAATTATACATCAGCATTTATGTTCAACATATCTTTACTTCTGATAATTATTTCTTCTTACTTTTCTTTCAGTGTCCTCAGTGCAATAAGATATATAAGCCTAAGGAAATCATAAACCTGTATGCGCCAACAATCATTATCGCTAACAATGATCTAGAGAAGGTTATGTATTGGGTAGAGCTTTTTCATCACTCGTTGCGGATGACATACAACTCAATTAAGTTTATATTTGCAGGAAGTGTGCACTCTACGTGAAAACAATGAAATGCTTAAGCTTGAGGTAAATACTACAACTTTTGTGTAGTTATGCTAGTTTATTTTTATTTGAATTTTTTTACTCACTGTACTGTTCATCAGATGACTTTATGTTTCAAGAATTTATATTACTATTACTCTTTGTTGAATGCGTGTTTATAAGTACTTCAGAGAATCATATGTACTTTTGTATGCAAAATCAGGGTGCTAATTTTCAAGTCGAAACAAATTACTTCAGATGAACCTTTGTATACAGAATTAACTCAGATTCATATTTGGTTGGGGATCCAGGATACTCCAGGGTGATAATATTTGTAGCTTTTGTATATGGTTTATGTTTAAGAACATCATTTTTGGATTCATGCATAAGAAAATAACCAATAGATTTGTTATACTGATAGTCAATAATGCATATCGATGGTCTAATAGTGTAGTGACCATTAATAATACAATTGGGTGCTAGGTTTATGAAAGTAATTGATTCTGAGTACGCACACTAGTCTATGTTGCAGGGTACGATGCGACAATAACGATTTTTTTTCCTTTAATGACAACACATATGAGAATGTGCATTAAATGGTGCATGCGCAAAAGGTTTTTTCTTTTTGTGTAAAAAAGGATACTATTTTTTTATTTTATTTCATATATCATATTTGGTTATCCCCATTTTTTACCATCAAAAAATGGATAAAATCAGCATTTGTTATGTTACTGTATTCTATTGACTGTTGTCTTTTCATTGCCTTGATATCTTACCTTTAGAGTCTCTTTTGTATTTAAAAATCTGTTTTTAGGACATCATATTTGTTTGATATTTTTGCATGATGATTAAAACTATTATTTGTTGATTTTCCTTTTTTTAAAGCAATGCAACCTACAATAACCTTGATTCTTTATTTATGGTGAACGGTACACATGATAATCAAATGCTCAATATTTGAAAATAAAACACGTGTTTACGTTGCATCATTTGTTAAGGCTTCAAAACAAATTTTCAGTGCAGCATATTACGTGTTTTAAATAATAGTGTTTGCATGTGTCTACATATACATATATTTGAGGTGTGAATTTAAGCATTAACTGAAAGCGTAAAGTTGTAAGGTTTGAAGCATTGTTATGACATACAAATAGAGATGCTATGGTAACGGTGAATTTACCATTACCATACCCATTACCACTCGATTGGAAACCATTTTTGATTGAAATTGATATAGCAGTTAAAATGTATGATAACGGTAAATTTACCATTTCCTAGGGTAAATTATCGATAACGTTTCTTCAATACCAGCGGTAACGGTAATTTTACCAGTCAATTTAAAACACACACACACACACACACACACACACACACACACACACATATATATATATATATCCGATGTGCTTCATTTCATGCATTTATAACCAAATAAATGATTAAATTTAGTTTAGTAATAAGATGAAATAGTTCAAAGTACACTTCTTTTATTAACTAATAGTACATATATAGTATAATAAAGATGCATTATGTAAGAAACATGTCAAGGTATAAACTTTGATGGAAAACGGTAATTTACCAATATCAGTGTAACAGTTACCAGAACATTGGTATACCAGTCTTCGGTATACCAACCGATCGGTAACTGTAACGGTAAACAATTTTGACTCACCAATCGGAACGGTACGGTAACCATTACCATAACAACCCTACATATAAATATACATTCCTTGATTCGTCTGTATGTATGTTAGTAGTGTGTATATAGTTTGTGATGGAAGTTTGATTTCTTTGACATGTATATGAAGTTTTCACATGTCTTACTTCTATGATCCTTTGGAAACACTTATATTATCCCTATACCTACACTAAATGTGATAAATTAAGACAACTGTTTGCAAAGGTTGCAAATATCGCTTGATGGATGTTTGGCAGTAAAGCACCGACTAGAGATTAATTGGTGTTTGATAAACTCGTGTATTTTGAATATGGTTTTAGTATCTGTTTTAATATTAATTGATCCAAATCAGAAATTTGGGGCTTGGATGAGCTTGAGAGCGACCGGGGAAAAATTAGTTAATTTTAGCATGTGTATGCTTGTATGAGATATCAAGCCTTAACTACTCCATAAGCGTTGCCTTTTAGATGCTTAGATGAAACGGCAAGCCTCTTGTAGGTTGGTACGTGGATGCTTAGGCTATAAGCATTGCCTAGCCATAAGCAGTGTTTACATGCTAGAAGGATTTAAAATAACAATAATTGTTTGTAGATTTGATGATCTAATCGTATGGAACATTTTCCATAAAATTTTGGCTTATTTCAGAACATTAAATTCTTCATAATTGTTAGTTAAATGTGAGCCATTTCGGTTATTGGTTTCAATAGTATTGATATTTCTAGGTTTTAAATTAATTCAATTTTTTGTGAACATTTATGCGACTTATCATATCAATCTCTGAGATACGCTTGATGTAAAAAGTTGATTGAAGGTGTTTCCATGAAATTAAATGGATGAGAAATATGAAAACCTCAAATTGAATGGATGAATGCTAGAATGCAAATATTTTGATCATTTACATTTTAACTTTTGTTCATGCAGTTATCTTAGGTAGAAAAGATGTTTTTGCACATGATATTATGTTAAATTTCTCTCATCGGTTTCAGTCATTCAAGTAACAAATTTCTTTTGATTTGCTTATGCAGAACTCTAGGTTGCATGAGGAAATTAAAAAAATTAAGGTATCCATCTCTCTTTAGTAGTTTACTTGTTTTTCCTTTTAAAAAAAAGTGGTCCCACACTGAAAATAAAGATATTTTGTTTTGCTGCATTGACTATCAATGTTCGTCATGCTAATACATTGTTTTTTCACTACCAGTTAATATATTTTTAACAACTTCTGACACAAAATACTATAGATGTTGCAATATAGCTTAGACTTCCAATTAAGGGGTTCAAGTTCACCCTAATGCCACTCTTAATGATATTGACAGATTACCTCTTATTTTGTTAATTACTAACCAGCTAGCGTTTTTGATTCACATGTTGTTATGTACAGACGCACAGTTTAAACATGGAGAACTCTGGTAGACAGGTTTACCTTTTCCCATGTTATTGAGTAATATGCTATCCATTTGCGATCAGGGTTCACTGGTTCACATGTTTTTACATATTGAAAAATTCTGAATTTTCTTTTGGTTTTGCAGAAAATGTTATGCTTGGAGCGTGCATCTGCTGGTGGGACGCAGCGGAGGCTTTGCGCGTATCCTGATGGCAGAGCAAGCTCTTCATCACAGACTGTATTTGGTATTTTGCTATCTAGTGTTGGTGGTTTAATATTCAATTTACCATAGGGTCTTAGATGTTTCTATTTGGTAATGCATGTTCTCTCTTCCACTCATATTATTTCTCTTTTCAGATCACAGGTTCAGCTCCCAGAACTCGGGTAGAGATGAGTATCCTAACTGGAAATTTGCTATAAAGGTCTGTCATCATCGTTTCCTTTAAAAGCAGAAAGCCATTATTCAACTGATCTTCCATGGCAGTTGGTAAAAGTATAAAATGGTACAACTTACACTTGTTATGCAATCATTTTAAGGGGTTAAAATTTCAATTAATTTCAGAGTTGTTATGGGGGACAAAGTAAATCAACCCCCCCCCCCCCCCCCCAAACATATTAAATAAAATTCCAATATTAACCTTCTAATCTTCCTTAATCTAGAATTTAAACCCTAAACCCTATTTTATTAATGGGGAATACTAATTTCAACGCTAGATATGAATTTAAAAATGAAAATTGGTAACGCATCGGTGACACAGGAAAGTTGTGTGGGTAATCAAATTGCATTGAATTAGGTACAGTAATATGTATTGAATTAGGAAATTTGTTTCTAAAGCAACGAGGTTTTCTATGGATCTATTTTTGGAGAATTAAAAATTAGGTTTACCAGCACATGATATGTAGGGAAGGGTAATTTAGTCTCTTTTTATTTTTATTTTTTTATATTTGATCCCCCTTAACAAATAATAAATAAAGAGTTCTCTTAAATTTCCCCCTCCCTTAACCGAAATTGGAGTGCCATTAACAATCCCTTAAATATATCATTGTATAACACCTGTTGCAATCAGCTTTTGAAGGGAATAATAACTTTCTTATAATTAGGATGTTTGACTGATGGATTTGGCAAGTTGTTTTTAAATCATCATGTATCGTTTATTTATCCTTTCATAGGAAGATTATGGTATATGCCATAAAATAGCAACTCGCCTTTTAGATTTGTGCCCTACAATATTTATGTACTTTCATACTTTTACTCCATATCATTTGATGAGTCATTCTCATGATCCAGTGTGAAGTTGATTTCTCCTTCTGATATCTGTCCAGTTTTTCTTTGATGATTAGTTTATACTCGGGGAACATAAGGAATTTACAATAATTTACTTTTGTAGGCCAGATTGTACTGATTACAATTTTATGTGTCACAGAAGGAGTTCAGGCTTGATGGTTCCCGTGTTATGGGGATAGATGCATCGAGTCAGATATTACTCATATCGGGGAAGGTGCCTGGAGCTAATGAACATGTACTTCATAAGGCTAGTGCATTCTTTTTTTATTTTATTTTCATAATATATTTGTAAACCATATAAATCCATGTACATTAAGTAGTTCTCAAGTTTATTTTCTACTGTATTCAGATAAGCCTAGTAAGTCCACACTGTGAAATGGATAGAATCCACCTTCCCTCTAATACTGGAGTCGTCAAAGATTTATGTATCCTTCCTAATGGACAGGTGCTTCTTGCCTCGCTAGGCAAAATGTTGTCACTACTCAGGTGCATATTCTTTTGATTAAACAATTATTAATAAATTTTACTGAACATTAGTATAATTTAATTCCCTATATTTTTCAGCGTGTCAAGCAAAAATTGCATTCTCAAATACAACCTACCGGTAAGTGTCTGATTTCCAAGCAGTATGTTTGCAACTCGGTAAACAGTTCTTACACTTCACCGCTTATTTCATATTTCGTATCATCTCTAGAAGCCAGTCGTATTTTTATTTCTTCTCATGTTTGTACTACCGAAGATGGTATTGCCAATATTTTAGTCTAAAAAGACGGTAAAGTGAAGAATAAAGCTATTTTCTGTGCCTTTGGTCTCATGGCACAACGCACGTGAGAAGGTGCATTACATGACACACTATGCAAAAAAGTGCATCTTTTTTTGTCTATTTTTATTTCTTTCTAGTTTTAATTTTTTCATTATCCAAAAATGCATAAAACTGGTTTATACCAATTAATTTGTTATTATGTTCTGAATAACTACTCATACCTATGCAAGCACATGTAGTTATTGATACGTAATAAGTATCCCCCCCCCCCCCCCCCCCCCCCACAGACTATGCATAACAAGTTGCAATATAACATTGATCATGCATATGCAAACTAATATTGATGTTTGAATGTATGTGTGCAGGTGCATTCATATACCTACATACTGTTGTCAATAATCTTAAAATTTTACGATTTGAACCCGTTCTAAATCGATTCTGGTTCAAACCTATTTAATATCACAGATTAGAAAAACTGTTCTGTCCAGGTTGATATATTCGCTGTACTTAGCTCGATCCACAATCTCAATTCTAATCATTTCCAAACAAAATAAAATTGGAACAAGAGATAAATGAAGCTTCAGGTTTAGACATAGAAGTTCAAACATCAAAATAAATTTCAAACTATGTGCAAACCTTAAAATATGGATTTTTTGAATCTACTATTTGCATCCTAATTCAATATAAGGTATGATTTTTACGACTGACGATTTGGAGTTCTGAATCTCATTATGAAAATCTTGCACATACACACATAAATACCTACACATACAGACGTACATATATCATATGATGATATGATACCACTTTTCAAATTACATACATGTACATAGATAAATTGGTGTGTAGACTGTGTCATGGACTTTTGTAGTAAATTCGATCAAAGTATACTAGTCTTTGTAAACAAATATGGAATAAAAATTGCAATATAAAATAAACATATCAAAATAACACAAAACGATATAAATATACCAAAATAACATTGCACAAAGCATAATAGAATGACATTATTTCTCAACCCTTTATTTTTTCTTCACTTAAGACGGTAAAAATCAACTATAAGCTTCTGCATGAAATTAAATTGGTAAACAATAACTATAACCTTCTAACTTGAAATTTAACTTTTAAGCAAAACTCAGATATAGAATAATGTAACACAAATATTTCGTGCCAGTGATACCATGTTTAATGATATATTTGGGAAATGTAAACAAACATCTTCTTTTGGATATTTATTAGTAAAATTTATCTATAAATGTATTAATCTTACAAGGTAAAGTAAATGTACAGTTTTTTTTAATACATGGATTGTAACTTTACGGCCCGTGCTGGTTGTGTTTGTGCACCAAAGGCTCTGGGAGTGATTATGCTTTTTGATGTGCTCCAGCAATAACTATAATTGCAAGCAATGGTAAAGTGTTGTTACATCAAATCATGTAACAATATCGTCTGTCCTTTCAACAATTACATTCAATGCTGCTTCTTCTCAGTTGTCCCAGCAATGAATTAATTGTCCACTGTAAAATTGTTAATTCAAGGGGCTGTTTTTAACAACAGCATTGGAGGCTGTGCCCATTAGTCTTTTTCTGTTCTTTTGATCCAGTTCATATGTTGGGTATTGCTAATCAACTATCAAAAGTTGCTCATCTTTTCACATGATATAAAGGAATTCAGATTAGCTTTAGATATAAGGTATGGGAACAAAATTAAGGAGCTGGAAATAACTAGCAGTTAGAGCAAAATAGAGAGGTTTTAGTTGTTAAATTGAAAGTTGGAGGCCATCTATTTTTGTATTTTTCTTATCAAGCGTGAACTAAGTTTTGGGTTATGCTATCAAGCAATCAATGAAACAAAACCATTCGTTTCACCCAGTTCAACAATGGGAATCATAAACATCCAAAATTAGGATTTGTATTTGAAACAGGCACAATCGATTTGCTTTGAATTTTGATGCATTGTTGGAGATCTATAATTATATTTTAATTTTCAAGCACTTTTCTGCTTTCTTTGCTCCATGTTTATAGAGGACTTAAACCTACCCCAACCACACATCTGTGCTGATCTTGTATTCATGTCCTTCAAGAAATACAGTTGTAGTAATGTTGATGGAAAATCAACTTGTGCTCGATGCTAGCATATGTCCTTAAGAAAATGCAAAATGCTAATCTTGCATGCCTGATATCAGATAATACACTTTGGCAAATGTTGATAGGAACTCAGCTTTGGGTAAATGCTAGCATGTTTTTTGATTTTATGCATGCACTTTCATTCAGACCCTGCTTTATATAATAATTCATTATGTGCATAGCAATTCCATTGTGTGTATGCACTTTAAACATGTGCATAATTTACCCCGAAGCTCCCATGGTGTTTTTCTTTGTTTTATTATAATTTTGTATTGTCTTGTGCAAATATACAATATTATGTAACATTATGTTTCAGTTTCCCACAGCTTCTTCATTAAAGTCTATTGAATATGAGTTCAACATGGGGGTTGTAGAGCTACTTATTGAAACAAAGTGTTTTCTCAAATTAAATCCGTGGGAGAATTTAAAGGTTTCGGACAATTGGGTGTCTGAACTGGTACATGTTTATTAACATCCTCCATGCTTATTTGATTACGCATGAGAACTACAATCAAGTTATAAATATAAATGTATGTTATAATAACCAATGTGTAACTGTAAATTGCTTGTGTGATTTTTTTCTTCCCTTTCAAAATTTGGATGTTAAACCGAAAGTCTTAAACAATGCTTAAGTGCTCCTTATCCTGTTTCAAGCCGTAGTTTTCAAGTTTTCTACTCAAATGCCAAATGCTTTATTTTTCAGGCTTTTGGCACAATACCAGAAAGCATGGTATTAGGTTTTTGAATGTTAATTTGGGAGGCATCAAGGGATGCAACAATTTGTGCTTTGCTTAGTGCTTTAACACAACATTGGTGAAATAAAACTTCTATGCAACCACATCTGACATCAAGAGAACGTGGCATGCATTTGTTTTTTGTTTTGATATATCAGCATGAAATCACATCTAAACTAAGGCTATTGATGTCTTAATAATGGACTTTTTCATATCATACTGTACAACTTTTTCCTAAAGGCATATGTTTTTATTCCAGAGTCCTGCTTGGTCATGTTCTGGAGATTTCCATAATTCGAACTATGTTTATGCTGGATTGCAGGTATACAATTCTAGTCTAGAATAGTAACATTATACAAATTACTTTATTTTCTTCCTGGAACTGAATTTAAAGTGGATGTGCTCATTCCCTTGCAGAATGGAACACTATTAATGTTTGATATCCGCCAGACATCAAATTATTTATGTGCAATTGATGGTTTGTCTAGACATCCTGTTCACGCTACACATTCGACAATGCAATTAGACACTGCAAGGCAGGTTCTTACTGCTTCATCATCTGGAGTATGCGTTTGGAATGTCACTAATACCAACGAAAGGTTGGTAATGTTCTGTATATTGTGAAAGTTAATTCCTACTATTACATGACACATTATTACATATATAATCTAGTTAAGTATGCTTTACCGTAAAAGACATTTCTGGTAATTTTCATTGTACTATTTTTAAAGTTTGGAAATGAACAACTGTGCTCTTTTTTCCTTCCTTTTCCTCCCCTTATTCAGGCCATATTTAGTGCCAGATCTGGATAACTACGGCATATGCATTTCACTTGCTTACGATCATTCTACCAATGACATAGTAGCTTCTTTTCGCCCTAGAGTTGAGTACTCTAATGATGTCACATATACACAAGCTTCCGTATCTACGCAAGCAGATAGAGGATCAGGGAAGGTTGGTTCTCATATTCATATGAAGAAGAATGGCACTTCATTTGAGAAATATTCAGTTGGTAATGGATACGTAAGTGAAGTAAGAATGTCAAAATCCGCAATCATTTCAAATGGGGATCGCTGCCCTCTTTTTGCATACGGGGATGAGTTATCAAGAGGAGTTTGTCTTTCAAACTTAGCAAATTTTCAAGTGCATAGCAATCTTAAGCCTCATTCACATCCTATTCTTGATTTGAAGTATTCGCGTGCATTGGGTCCAGGATTTCTTGGTTGTATAAGTGAAGATACATGTCAAGTTTTCACTTGTTTATGATACTGTTTTTCTTGGATATATGAACTTGTGTATAGTTATTTTCACTGAATATGCATCTACTGTTATGTTGCTTAGAACTATGAATTCTATAATGTTTAATGTACTCAGTTCACAGAAGAAGGTGATTCTTATTTAATTGAATACATATGTTGGTTGCTCTAGTCTTGGGACAGTTGATTTATGTTCAAAGATTGCACAAAGGGTATTTTTTTGTTTGGTGGCACTACATGCACTACATAAAGGTACGATTTATCTATTATGTTTTAGCTTGATTGGTTACCCCAGTGCAAAGTTATTCTCCTTTGCTTCGTGCTATTATTACCCGGTTCGGTATTTTGACATGGTTTTTGTGCTGCCTCTGAAACTTGAAACTAGGATAAATATGGTTCATTTTATTCACATCCTTATTCAAACCTATCAGGCAACATAACAAATTTCAGTTCATTAACCAATAGTTGCTATTCAAATATAGCATATTGCTCATAATTTTCTTGCATGAATAATGGCGAAGATTAATCTTCTAAATTAAAAAGTACTATACAGTGTAGAATATTACTTTCCTGACTGGATGTGCTTTTTCAGCCAGAGTTATGTAATCAAACATTTTTGGCGGTATGCATGCAGTTAAAATTTGATTTCTTTGTGCCCATGGTATATACAAGAATAATGGCTTTTGTCATTTTCTGGACTTGTTTATTTTTTATATCTTCGAATGGAACAGCAGAAATGTCAAAAAATTCAGTTAGAACATCCAAATAAGAATGTTCTCTGGTGATAACTGAACTGTAGCTGGACCATATCTTTCTTATCATCATGTAATCCTTAACATTCTCAACATGAAGCTACAGTTAGTACCACACATCTAAGATAGTGACACTATCACTACGTTCTATTGTTTTCTAGTATAATTCACCTTTTTCTTCTTATCTGATGTCCTGAATGCCGTTGAAAATGATCCTATACCCATTTGTTAAACTTCTGTTGGACAACCCATTTTGGTAGGTATAGCATGATAAGGACTACTGAATTATGGCTGTCGATTGTTTGGCATATTTATTTTTATCAACTTGTCATCTTATTTTAGAGGTTCAGACTGATGTTCTGGAGATCTTGGGTTCGAACTCCAAGACATCAAAATTGAGTGCTTTACTTGATAAAGTACCAGTCTTATTTTAAAATAACAATAAAATAAATAAATAGAAAAAGGGAAGGAAAGAAAGAAGAACTTCTCAATTTACAAACCATTACAATTTGCCTTGATATCAAAATTCGAAACATGTCCGAAGATACCAGATTTTGTTTAATTATAATCGACTAACACTAACTACATATTTACTAAGATATGTTATGAAACATTACTGACTGACAGATGATATATTAGGATTTGAACTAAATCTTGTTTTATTAACTATATATCTTAAATACATATTTCATTATATATAACCCCTTGAAATCTTATTTAATTGCCAAATCGTAGTATTCACAAATATCCATACTAGCTAGCTTGTAAAGACTTAAACCAAAGTTTCTGAATGTGTTGAGTTAATACAAGATAGATGAATGTAATATTCAAAAAGACGGGAAAAAAAATGCTAACGATGTGCTATATGTTCATTATATAACATAACACTGGAAACAAAAATATGCTAAAAAGTAACATACAACAAATCATAAGGTACTGTTCTTCTGTTGTACTGAAAGTCAATCTTATTCAGACTTGCTTTCTCTCCAATTGAGTCCAGCTTTGGTATAACAGCTATGCACTACTATTTTTTTTTGGTTCATGCCAAAATTTTCTAACTAAATTTAGCATTTCTTCTTCGTATACCACCCATGTTTTTCCTTTGCAGCCCCAATCTGCATGTCATCCAATTGCTTTGGATATTTTCTTCTTGAAGATGTAGCTACCTGTTTCACACACATTCTAAGGGAATGACATCACTGTCTTGTTTTATAAAATCGTATTTTAGAATCTTTGTTGGATGATTGAAGTTAAATTTTTTTTACTTCAATCGCTTTCTCGAAGAAAGGCAGATAAAAATGTAAACAGTTCTGGATATAAAATCCATTTTCCTCTTAATTATGCAATCCTCAATGTATCATGAGGATAATTTTCTATGTGGAAATGCTCAAACGAATTTTAGTATAAGGTTAATAAGTCATAACGTGTTCCCTTGTCGAACTTTTTGGAGAACAATATGTATGCATGTGCGTGTTTTTCTGTGTATGTATGTCTAAACACACACACAAGCGTTACAACACAGGTTTCACATGTGAATTGTTTTTAACAAATTGTATATGTTTAACAATTCAAAAAGAAAATAATTCATATAAATATTTTTGTATTGAAGTCATGTGTAGTCGGTTTTTATTTTATGTTTAAGTTGCAACATCTAATTTTTTTTATCAGTTTGAATTTTATTTATATTTAATAAAAAATGAATTTATAAAACAGGTTTATTGATTAGATGTAAATCTTAAGCGATAGTAAGATTCAGTACTATTTGTAAAGAGACAGTCTGAATTTGTAAAGCAATTGTTAATTTTTTAATATTAAATGATATTAGATTTGATAATATCTGTAAAGGGGTGTTTCTGATAATTCACGCTAACACCAAAAAGATATGAACTAAAGGCATTACAAAAATTATTAAAGAGATGCACTAATGTCCAGCCTCAAATTGTTTTGTATGTTTGCGTGCGTTGAATCTGACGTTAATGCAAGTGTTATTACTTAATTTCTTGGATTTGCTTGCACAGTTACTTTTTCTCTGGTCACAGTGGGAATATCCACTATATTAAGCCTGGATGTCATGGTAATAGTAACTTTTATGTTATCATACTATTACCGATCAAGCGATTACAATTTTGAACTAAGACAGTATATTAACATAGTCCCTATGAAAACTGTGAATTTATCATCTAATTGTAAACCATCATTAATTTTTTCCAGAGGCTCTATTATAATAATTTACTGATCCATTATTATTTTTAGTATTTATTTTTAAAATGCAAGCAAGCGACAGGATTTAGTCTTCAAATACAATTTAAATGATTTTTTGTTGTTGGTGTCTTTTACTAAGTGATATGTTGAAATATACAACGAAACACCAATATGATAACTTATAATTTGATCTTTTCAAACATAATGATATTTATTATTACATGAAACATTTATTATTTTGTTTATATATTTGGTATATGGCAACTACCAGTGATGATATGCGCTTTGGGTTTGCTAGTGAAAAACAATACGATAGCAAATTTTCTAGTAGTACTGGTTCTTAGTCTGACAAACTGATGATAAAAGCACATGAAAACTAAAAAATACTACCAATTAATGAGGCAAAATGATGCGATTTAAAGAAACCAATTAACACAGTTCATATGTATTAACAGTTTACAACCACTTTATAGTTTATACACTGTATGCTATATAACATGATCATTGTTTTAAAGGGCTAAAGCGTAGGCGAGACGTTTTCCAGTCCATGAGGCGAGATGTAAACCTTAGAAATATTGGAGCGTAAGCTTTTCCGGTTATTAAAAAAATAAAAAATGTATAGTGAATTTGACATGAATAACATTAAATGTCAAATGTAAAATAAGAAACGTAAAGCAATCAACAAAATACAACTATCCATAAGCATTTCAAGTCAAATCCACATAAACTGAAAAAGATATAATGATATATTCCTCGTCATCCTCATCCATACGCATGTTGTCGTTTCAGTTTCTGGAGTAGAAATCGGTTCAAGTCTGGAACTGATATTGACTTCAATTTTTTATAATTGTATTTAAGTTACAGTGAATAAAATTATTGATTGCTCGAGGTTTTCTTTGTTCATTGTATGTTGGTTTATTTTTTACTGGAATCAAGGAGGTAAATTTTTAGGTGAGATGCGTAACAATTTAAGACATTTTTTCTTAAACTCAAAAGGCATAAGCCTCATCAGCATGGGGCGTCGAGTCTGTAACTTTTATTGCATATTTATGCCTCAAACGGCCGAGGTGTGCTCCTTTTGAAATGCCTTGAAGCTTTCTTTGCCTACACCTTGTCTTGAGACGTGCCTCATCCATGTCTTTTTTAAAACACTGAACATGATAAATGCTATACCATAAGACGTTTTGTTGATAACCAATCTATTACGTATAGGTTTGAGCATGCAACAATTAAAGATTTCATTACTATGAATGGTCATTGTCAATGTAATACAATATATTTTTCATATATGATAACACGTTTCTGTTTCTTTGTCGTTGCTGTCCATGTGAGAAATCAACAATCATCTTCAAAAAGAAGTGAAGGAGATCGTAAGTATTAGAACCATTTTATGTACATAATGGTATAATCTAATTATTATCCTTAAATGATTGCTTTTATACCTTTTGGGTTCTGTCAAATAAACATTCATTGTCCTTTTGGTGGAGTCCTAATCAATAAATGGATAAAGGGTTTAACGATACTCAAATTAGTACATAGATGGCACGTTCCATTAAATATACATGTTGGTCGTTTCACGCATAAAAAGAAAAATAATTAGAACAAATGACTTGATCAACGTATTAGACAAAATAACAATTACAAATGATATACGATCTGCAAGTGGAAGACAAAATTACATCTTGGCATCAGTTCAATATATGTAAACCTTTAGATATGTTTAATATACAAGTACAATCTAGTGGTTCAAAATATTATCGTGGCAATTGATTATTTTTTTTCCTTTTTGCGATCTTGACATCGACGCTAGCAGCAAAAAGATCATTAATATTGTTTTGACCAAACTCACAATGCTAATGATCAGGTCATTGGAATGAATTATTATCGTTTATTTTATTAGATTTAGCTTCATTGTTTGTTAATTCTAAGACATTAATTTAAATCGGAAACTATTTACAAATGAGAGTGAAAGATATGTCAGTATATTCTATTAAGTCGTGAGTAGTTATGCACATGCGTTGCATGTACGTAACAAGAATAACTTTGAACAAAATACATATTTAATTAGACTTGTGAATGTAATTTTGATTGTTCTTATATACATATATACATACATACATACACACACACACACATATATATATATATGTATGTATATATATATGTATAGTTAGTTAGTTAGAAATTTTTCCAAACTATTGAATTCACAATATTAAATTTGTCAAACTGTAGTTATACAATCTTACTTTCAGTTGTATTATTTCTTTTGAAAATAATTTTTAAGTATTGAAAAATTGAATGTCGTGCAAAATACTATTTGAAAGGATTATCTTATTTATGATTAGACTAAAGACTTTTTCCAAAAAAAAAAAAAAAAAACAAATCATTCATGAAATATTCCAAGTTGTACAAAAATCAAAATAAAGAGGTCATTCGACTTAAAGTCTGATAAATAAAGAGCTGATGATGAATTATTGGTACAGAGAGTAGACAAAAGATGGGAAAATATGGGCAAAATTATAAATGTGCAAAAATGCCATAATAAAAAATATCAAATATGAACTGTTACACCTTTATATTATTCCAAACTTTTCAACTAAGTAGTCCTAATGACATCGTGTTTACATATTAAGGGTATTTTTGAAAATTTCATGGTCGGATAAGAGAATTATGAACCTATTCCAATTATTAATAAAGAAAATAAGAATGATGATGACAATAATAGAGAATCTTACCTTGTTTAGCATTGATGTTTTTATAGTATCCTCTGACTAGCTGCAATACTTAACAATGTACTTGTAAGAAGATATAAAAATTACCCAAATTATACTACAATTCATACAACCATGTATAGTTCTTATGTATTCATGTATACAAAATAACTCAAATATCACAAGATATAAGATGAATGAGGGAAGTGCATTGCTTCTCTCATTTCACTTTGCACAATGCTCCTCACCGCGCTCTTACACACAGGCATGCACGCTTTACAGTTTTAGATTAAAATAACAGACACAACGCCTCAACTACAATCAAACTTTTAGTAGCAGGGCAGCACACTTTCTTGGTTGAAAAAAAAAAGTGTAAATATAAACAAATAGGCAAAATATGTAGTCTAACACTAGCACTCAGGTGTAAGCGAATGGTCTCTGCCTGAATCACTGCAGTAATTATAAACCATGTGGTTATTCTGAGCCCATCGCATTGCTGCATATTGCTGTGGGCTAAGCCCATATCTTGCAGGTGATGAAGCAATTGGTCGACACCTAGCTGGTGCGTATGCTGAGCACCCTCTGATCTTGAACCTAGTCATTCTAGCAACAAAAGGCTGGTACCTATAGTCCGCTTTGTACTTCCCATTCTCTGTTGCCCATGATGATCCATCCCATATGGACCCATATATCCACATTGGACGTTGGGGGTATGTTGCAGCACTTTTTCTTGGATATCTCCGTATCGGGATGTCATCCACAAAAAATCTGTTTTTTCACAGGTATTACTTATATTCAGAATTACCATTTTTTTAAATTTAATGGTGACATCTTAGCGTCTTTACATATATAGAATGCACATGGTCCCTGGAATTGACTTGATCAGAGAAAAGCACCAAGCAGATGTGCATGTACTATGCACTTGAATGCCTTATGCATGAGGAAAAAGGTCTCCTTTATTTGACAGTGATATGCAGCTTTTATTAGCTTGGGCTTGTTATTAGAGGATAGTTTGTTATGGATGCGTGAATTCTGTCACTTTATAATTTTAAGTAGGTTCTTAAGAGAATTATCTCATTATTTTTAACCATATCTTAGTTAAGGCCAACTCTAGAAGATAAATGAACTTACACAATTTGATCTGGATTCCATAGAATTCCGTAGTTGTGATAATTAGCAGTAGGATCAAACCAGAGATGAAACTGCATCTCTCTTCCAATTATTCTTCCATCACCACTACCTCGTACATACACATTTGTTTGTAAGGTGTATGGTTTTCCTGGGATTGTACCCAAGAATTCTATGTCTACCTCATCGTGGAATCCTGGATGTGCTTCATTGTTTGATAGCTTCAAATATTTCATTCAGTAATCATGGTTATGTAAATATAACAGTATATGTAATAAGTGGAAAGTATAGTATTGAACCGTTCAGCAATTTTTTTTTTCCAAATATTTAAAGTAGAGACATTTCATACTAGTCAATTTTGAGTTAGGTCTCCATTCAATTTTTTATTACAAAAAATAAATGCTAGCTTACTTCACATGTTTTCAGCCATATGTCATGGTAGTAAAAGTATAAAATATTATGCTTGTTTCGTATATTACTGAATATGTTTTCAACATCTATGTACCAAATATCTTTTTAAGAATATGTGTTTAGAGTTTACTACTCACAAAGAAAGCTGTGTTTGTTCCTGCCGTATATCCACTCTGAAGCTTGACCGAAACCCCGAAATATCCATTACGATATGGGTATTTGGACTTGAATCCACTCCCTGTACACCTCAACATTACATTTGAATTTCTGATATGTTTTTAAAGGTATCTAACATAAACTGAATATATGTATATTACCCGAATACTTATCAAGCCATATGGTTAATGATGATTGATCTTGAGAGACGGACTGATGTTGGGGCCCCCATTCATTATTGAAAAGTTGATAGAAACCCGAAGGCCTGATCCTTGAGCTAGGATAGTAGCCAGGGGAAGGTTGGGAATGTGCATTATGATGGAGGAGGTAGAACATAAAGAAAAATAGAAGAGCCATGCAGTGCAAGTAAGAAATGAGAATGGAATGAGAAGCATGTGTAGCTTCAGATACTATAAGTAGAAGTTTGCGGGGCCTATTTCAAATATATGATGGAAAAATGAGTGGAAAAGAATGATTGTGATTGGATAGTGGTTGATTTGGGAGTTAAACCGTAGACAGTATGTCAAATCTACATGGTCTGAAATTTGAAATGTTACTGGTGGCAGTAATCTGAAATGAGTTGTTTTTTATTACATATTTCATTTTGTTGAAGCTGCAGTGCTTGCTTTAGATGCACATATTATATCATTCAGTTAAATCTGTTGTGCTGAGTTTTTCCATGGAGTAAAATTGTGTGCAGATGAAGAAAAGCCTACTAACCTGCGCAAACTATATGAGTAGTGCATAATTGATTGCCTATATGCCTTTGGTTACTTTTCAGCTCACATGCTTTGGAACTATTGATTCTATAACATAACTATTTGTTTCCTTATATTTAGCAGGTGTTATGGTTATTAAAGGAACAGAAAACGGACCAACGGACACTTGGGCGTGATGTTTTAGAAGGTATGCTCTTGAAATGACTTCAATTTAATGTATTTCATCTTGTCTGTGCAACCTTAATTTGATCAGTTTCTGGCTTGAATCGTGAATCAGTTCATTTCTTCCAACATACATTTCCAGTTGATTATACTGTGCATGAGATTGAGACATAAGGTTGGTTTTTTCTTTTCTTCTCTTATTTGAATAGTAGATGGTACCTACTGTTACCAGATATTGAATTAAATTAAGGAAATGCATTAATTTTTTGATGGGAGCGTTTTCCTACCTGTACTATTAATGGAATTTATTCCCGTTAATCAAGCTTCAATAGACCATGAATGTTGACAAAAGCTACGCATCATCAAAGCTACAAGAGTGGATTAAGAAAATAACTTTTAAGCAATGTTGAATAGACTTGGCAACCACTTTCTCATTCAAGTGATGAATGAATACGTAGCCCAAGTTTTGTTTTAGATTCGCAAGCTTATCTGCCGTGCATATTCTTGAATGCACGTACATGAATGTGATTGGTTGCCTTTCTTTAATTTGCCTGGGATTTGTATGTTTTTAATTATAAAATTTGTCTTCCTCATACGTCTCCCTCAGATGCCTGTGAATTATTACTGTCAAGAAGCATCTACGGTTAATTTTGATTCTGATCGTTCAATTATAAATAGAAAAATGGATCATTGATTTATATCATCTATGTGTTGCTTCTATATGTGCGTATAGATAAAACAGTTGCACTTTACAGTTCTTGATACTTTCAAGCAACTGGGATTGTTAAACCGACATAGAAGTTTCAAAGTAGAAAACGTAAATCAACTACTTCTGTTGTAGAAAATAATTTATCATTAGCTAAGAATATAACCCATCAATATATGGGTTATCAGATACAGTACCAAAAGCACAGAAAAATTTCACTGTTGGAAAGTGGAACAAAGGTTAGTTTGTTTGATATTTTTGACTGGTTGTACGCATATATTTCGTGTTGGGGTTAAATATGCATGAAATGGCTAGATATAACATCATTTGGCGTATAGTGCAGACTGCAGAGAAATTTTTGTTCTGACATTTGTGCTAAGACAAAATATAAGTTGGGTTAGATATAGCAATCCTGACGATCTTTTTACTGTAGGGGGTCCTGTCTTTATCTTGTTCTATTGTACGTTTGTTCTTAATTAAGTTTAACTTTTATAAGCAATAATATATTTAAAATATGGGTTTGTTCTTTTTTTAGTGCATAAGTGGTTACCTCATATTTGAAATTTTGGTGCTTGCTGTTGCAGTTTAATATTATTGTCTGGCAACTTGCAGATGTTAAGAGCACCTTTCAACAAGATGGAAGCAACCGGCCCTCCACAGGAGGTCGGTTGCCTTCTTTAGAGTTGCTTTGGCAACCTACGATTGCCAAAGTAATCCTGTGTATTGTCAATCAACCATGTTAGCTGGTTTTCTTTTAGCCAACTAAGATATATTAAATAAAAAAAGATGTTCAGCTGGTCAAAAAATAATCTGTTGAAAGCACTTTTTTTTTTTTAAAAAAAGGAATATATTTTCTTAGCCGATTAAAAGAAACCGGCTAAGGAACTAACATGGTTGGAGGTTACCCATTTGGAATTGACGGCTCTCAATCCTAGTATATTGAGAAAGCCTGGTTTGAATTTGGAACTAGCAATATCAATAACAACATACAACATTTATTTTTAACTGTTTAAATTAGGGTTGTTATGGTAGTGATAAATTTACCATTATCATAACAATACCAAACCAGTGGTAACCAATATCATGCTTCATCAGTATAGCAATGCTATCGGTATGATAACGGTAAATTTTACCATTATTAACGGTGAAATAGAGGTAAAGAAATGTCAATACCAGTGATAACGGTATACCAGTCATATTAATTTGGTTTTTTTTACTATTTTAATGAATTCAACCTTTATTTTATTTAAAGTTTATCATATTTTATGTAGATGCTTAATGATTTATTTAGGATGGTAGTTTTTTTGGTTTTATTAACTTCAAAGTTTAAGATTGACAAAATTATTATTTTATATATTGTTTTAAATATCTTGTGATAAACTAATTAAATTTTCTTTGCTAATTAAAATATGTTTTATATATGTAAACATTAATGGAATTAGAACTAGTAAAAATATATTAACTTTTTATCATTATCAAAAATTTAATGTGTTAATGTTTTAATAGCTTTATGTATCGGTAAATTTACTATTACCAGTCAACGGTTTATCAGTTTATCCGTATCTCAATGAACATTTTACCAGTGGTAACGGTAAATTATTGATATTTATTTTTGGTTTACTAATAATAGTATCGGTATGGTAACGATTTTCTCGTATCGGTAACGGTTACCATTACCATAACAGCCCTAGTTTAAATGTCGAATATTGGTGTGTGTCTACTTTCCTGCCGTTCAATACATTTTTTTTTTAATGCAACAGTAATAGCACAGATTACTACTAGAGTGATCCAGTATGTATTTGCAAATATTTAAATAATGAACATGCGTTTACGTGTCTGAAGTTTTGGAGTTGTAAACGATAATACAATAATTTACTGTATATGTAGCATACGCGTCAAATTTAGACAGCTACTTGACATTCCAAAACTGTATCCATATGATGTTTAAAAAATAACTTATTTGAGATGATGTAAATTTTAAAAAATATATATTACGTGGGATGTGTGTTTGGGGTATCTTCATCCAAACCTTTTCGTGTTTCGGGTTTGTGGCCAAATGATTTCACTTATGTCCAACCATCAAAATTTGATAAGTAGTAACTGAAATTTACATGTCATAGGCAAAAATTTATAAGAAATCTAGGGAGGTATTCTTAAAATGAAACATAATCTAAAGCGGATTCCTTTCTAAGATTACATGAAAAACGGGTTCTTATTTTATCGTAGCAATACTGTTTCATGACTTTTTGTGTTACTGTATATATAAAAAAAAGTTTCTAAATTGGTAATGTTAACAGAAAAAGTTGCCAAAATATTTGTATTTATTATTAATTATTAAAAAAGTGCAAGCCACAATAACTGTATAGTATATTGTTGATATAGAAAAGAAAAAATAAGTTGTTGAAATATTTGCAATTATTTTAAATAATTGCTGATATATCACAAACTATTTCATATTGTATTGTATAAAGGAAAATAAGTTATTGAAATATTTGCATTTATGGTGAATAAGTACTGACATATTTACAAGAATCCCAAGGAATTGTAGATTTATCTCCGTGTATCTTAAAACGGCAGATGCATCTGCAATTTTTTTTATAGTTGAAGCTATTACTATAATTTTATTGAAAATGATATTTTTTATTAACTTACTATCCAAAAAAAAAAAAAAAAAAAAAAAGAATGGACATATTTTTTTAGATATGACTCCCCCGGTGTCTTAATTTCATTGAGGCAATTATCAAAAATTTTATTCGCCTTCGGAACGGAAAAAGAATGACCCTCGGATCGGATGTAGCTTACAGGTGAGCCGAGTAACCAAAGTCGCGAAAGAATGAAAGTTCGCTGGGTCCTAGAGGTGTTTTACGTAATGTTCATCATTTTTTTTTAGTAATTTTTCTGTATTAATGTGATGTTTGAATAAGTATATGTATTAAATTTGAAAGTTTGAAGCAATCAACAAAAATTGCACAAAAAATGCAATATTTTGATATAATTATGGTGATGTTTGCAATTTTTTGAAAATTTGCAGGATTTTGTTGATATGTGATTCTTTTGGTTTTTCTTGTTTTTTTTCCTTTTTTTTTGTATTTTTATTATATGAATATGAAGATGATTATTTTCCGAATTAAGTTTCAAAATTTGGTAAATTTTTATGTTACTTTGTTTTTTTTTGATAATTTAAAAAAAGCACTAACCCCATTTATAAAGTTTTAAGACATATAGTTTTTTTATATTTTGAAACTTAAATTGAATTTTAGCCTAACCATTCCAAAATTTATCCTATTATACGTTTGGTCCGTCAAAGTTGATTATCCAATATGTTCCTTCTTTAAAATGCCTCTTATAATCATCGACTTAAAATAATACTTTTTCAATGACTAAAGCAGTGGTATTTATGATATGTAAATTACATAGACAGAAAGTCATCATATTCTGATGGTTGGGATACCTATAGGTACCGTTTGATTTTCTAACTGGGCAGTTAATGTTCGCGTCTGCGTCGGACGGGTCGGACGCGTCTGACGCGTCAACAGTGGGACCCACGTATTTGCCCCTTCAAGTTGAACGACTCAAAAGTTAGCTTTCGCGTCTGACGTTTCGGACGCGTCTGACGCACGTCCGACGCGGCAGATATTTTTTTGCCTTTCTTTTTTTCCCTCTCCCTATATATATTCCACCAATTTCAACACTACACCACCATATCCACCCTTCATTTTCCTCCTATTCTTTAACAAATTATGGCAGCTAGTGATGAATATGATTGTGAAGATTTGTTAGATGTTCAAGAACTTATGGCTAATCAAACACGAGAAAGGAGCAGAATACATAATTCTGTAAGTTCTGGCCTTACTTGGGTTCATGAAATACTATCAGGACACGCAGCTCGTTGTTGTAGGAATTTTCGAATGAAGCGATTATTATGTGAACGGTTAGCAAATTACGGATTGAAAGGCTCAATGCACATAACAGTCAAAGAAATGGTGGTTGTATTCCTATATACTATTGCATTGGCCCTCCCTACAAGGCAGGTTGCTGAGCTAGGGGTGAGCAAGATTCGGTTCAAACCAAATTAACCGACCAAACCAGTTCATTTCGATCGGTTCGATTTTAAAACTAAATCGGTTTGAATTCGGTTAGTAAAATAATTTTTTTTGGTTATCGATTTAACCGAATTAACCGAACTTCGAATTTGTTATCTAATTTTGAGGTGTTATAATACTTTAAATAATTATTTTATTTATATAATATAAAAGCATTTGTTGCAAGTAGATCTAATCTTATCATAAACACAAAATTTACTATATAAAATGTGTCCAAGTATGAATTTATGTTTTACTTTTAGTGAATCCATCATTTGAATAATAATACATCCTTCAAGTTTGGTCAAATCGGTTACCGACCGAATTAACCAAAATTAATTCGGTTCGGTTTGAAAAAAAATTCAATTTCAGTTCAATTTGAGTTTTTTTACGTCCAAACCAACCGAACCGACCGAACGCTCACCCCTATGCTGAGCGGTTTCAACGATCAAATGGTATAATTAATGTCATTTTTCATAAAGTTTTGGATTCAGTTCTCTTATTGGCAATCGATATTATTAGTCCGGTTGATACCCAATTTAACCGAATCCCTGAACAAATTCATTCTTCAAACCGATATTATCCTTTCTTTAAAAATTGTATTGGGGCTTTTGATGAGACACATGTGATAGCTCACGTGGGTCAAGAAGACATGCAACGTTTTGTCGGGCGGAAAGGATCTGCTGCACAAAATATTATGGTTGTTTGTGCATTTGATTTAACTTTTACGTTTGTAAGAGCGGGATGGGAAGGAACTGCGCACGACGCTAAAGTATTTCGGGAAGCTATAAATAATCTAGATCTTAATTTTCCTCATCCTCCTGACGGGCAGTATTATCTAGTGGATTCGGGATATTCACTATTGGAAGGATATATAACTCCTAACCGATCCGCGAGATATCATATACCAGACTTTAATGACACATAGAATGAACCGAAGTCAAAAAAATGAAATTTTCAACTACTATCACTCTAGTTTGCGTATGGCAATTGAGAACATTTGGTATTTGGAAGAAAAAATTTGTCATCTTACGTAACATGCAGACGTATCCATACCATGTTCAAGTACAAATTGTTACTGCTACAATGGCTATTTACAACTACATCAGAAAATACAACGCTGGCGATCTAGATTTTATGTCGTATGATGACGATCCTGATTTAATGTCAGACGAATATCTCGAAAAATATTACAGTATATCAAATCGCGGAAACAGAGATCGAGAACCCGTTCAAAGAACCAGAAAAACATTCACTATGGCGATTGTACGAGACAATATACAACGAACTAGTTGCCGCGGGAATGCATTAAAAAGTTTCATTGTATTTTGTATTTTATATTAGCATTTTAAATCCTATAATTTGTATTCCGCAATTATGTAATTTGAATTCTGCAATCTACTATTCTGTTCAGCAATAAACACACACAAACAATTAAAAAATAATATATACATAAACAATAAAATAATAACGCTGCCCCTTCCAAAATGCCCATTTCGTTAAAAAAAAAAAACACATTCCCCATTCGCAACAATTCCCATTCAAATACCCGTTTCAAATTCTCCTTTCAAACAATCCTTCCCGTTCAAAATCAAACGGACCCATAATCTTGTTGGTACAATTTGGAGATGCGAAAAGGTTGAGATGCAATAGTGCAAATGATGAGATCACATACATGCATATACATACGCACAATTTACACGTATATACATACGTATTAGAAAAGTGCAAGTGCGAAGCTCTTACTTTTTTTTGTATCTCAGACGACTGAACATGGATAAATACAACTATACAAGGTAGTAAGTTATAGGAATTCATACCTCTAACTTTTTACATCTTCAAACTTAATGTATCTATGCACGATCGAAATATTTTAGCATCATCTTTGCAAAATTTTATTATTTCAACAGTTCTAACTCATCAAAATCCATTTTGTTAGAAACATTAATAAACGAAACTATACAACATGATGGCTAATGTTGGCTATTATTTCTATATTACTTGATTATTGTAATAATATAATTTTTTTGAAAAAGATGAATCAGTGTAGAGCAAACATGCAAACAAAAAGTTATTTGATTTTGACATTTACAAGTACTGAAACTTGAATTAGGATGGACTCAAAAGATGCAAAAAGCTAAGAATGTTTATCCTTCTCTACACGTATGCTCATGTGCCATGTGTTCAAAAAGGATTCCACATTTAAAAAAAGTTTATGATCGATGCTTGATTTCAAGTATCCATGACCATTAGAACTCGGTAAACTTTTTAGTTGATATCTACATATGTATATCATTCATGGAAAAATATATTGTATTCCAATAGATTTATCCATTAAAGATTTTGCAATTTTGATATCTTTAGCATATACCATTTGATTTTAAAGGGTGAAAATGTCATAAATTTTTTATTGTGATAGTATCGATGATAAATAAATTGCACATGTACAGAATTATTAAATTGTGGCAAATTTAAATATTTAATACCAACACACATCTAAATAAGTGAATGCAGATGTAACACCCCACATCCTTTAGTGTCACTCACAAAGGAAATGCACTAAGTTCTGTGGAGCATTTAGGGTAAAAGATGCAGATAAATTACAAGACAGACAAAATTAAAACAGCGGAAAATAAAACTTTACTTTATTGATAAAATAGTTTGTACAACAATTGTTTTCCAATATCAGAGTATCATCGGTCTTACAAAATAAAGAAGCATAAAATAACATTTATATTCCCCAATGTAGCATAAGCCAGCCATAGCAGCAGAAAAAGAGAGTCCAAAGCACTTTGTCAAAGAATCTTCGAGCTTGGGAAGAGTGACGGTCCAATCTAACCTGAGCTATACTATTCCCTCCTTAACTACCTGGGGGAGGGGGGAGGGGAACGGAAGAAAAGAAGACGAAAGAAAACTGGGTCAGACATAAAGTCTGGTAAGTTCATTTACTTCTAGCATGTGAACAAGGAAAAACAAAACGACATGAATTAACTGAATACAAGACAATACCATGATGATAGGGCCAACAAGGTAGGATAAGATTAACACAAGATATGCTAAGACAAGATAAACTGGATATGCTTTAATACTTTCTCCGCTTCGCTATTAACCTGTTATTATGGTTTCTATGTCTCTGCACCACCTATCTAGTGTCCCAACTAGTAATCTGTCTAAAATGATAACGCGATCCCAATCCCAGTAATTGTGGTTGCCTTTAGGCGTACATTTATTATTTATTACCTAGATCTAATCTAGGGTTTTCTTATCGAGCGCTTCCTAAATTCAACTAGGGTTTATGCGACTTATTTAATACTTCTCGGATTCAGGATTTATGCCACCTAGGTCCAACTAGGGATTATGCTACCTGTCGAACGATGCCCCTAGTCTAGGACGCACTACCTAGAGTGGTATATGTTCCTAGACTTTCCCCACGTATGTGTCGCGAATCGTTTATCGCTGTCTAGATGCACATGTCATGAAATGTGCGACCCGAGTCCCGTGGCAGGGCTATTCTAGAAACACGGAACTCGGTCGGGAGCTTTCAGATATCTGCCAATGCAGATGCTAAGGTCTGTTTTTTCCAGTGGCTATGGTCCCACCTGACCCCTCCCTCAACTAATGAAAGGCCACCCTTGAAAAATTGAGAACTATACGCATGCCCCCTATGCCCTACTGTCTTATAGCCATCCTCACCCATAACTAGATAGCAAGTATATGGTCTTTTGGAGTTCTCCGCCTTTCCGCTTTATGTATCTCGACTGACTCAAGATGGTAGGTAGACGACGAGTTGCTATCACAGGGCTACTGGTCTCGCCGAATCACGTTGGTCCATCCTAGTCTTTAGGTTGCCTTATATTGCAACCAAGGCATACCCTTGGTTCTTCTAACGCAGACCTTAACCTCTGTGAGCCCAGGAGGATCATCTGCAGCCTCACAGAGGGATACCAAGAATACCCTCACGTCCTCTCGAAGCCTCGGGCTTCGTAACCCAATTCGTTGGAGTCTTTTTTAAGATTAGATGGACGTTCGCTCCTCCTCGTGTTATACTAAGAATTACTACTTAGTTTTCCTAACTAAGGTTTACCACTTAGTTTCCTGAATTCTCGTTTTCTTAACTAAGGTTTACTACTTAGCCCCTTTCAACTAAGGTTTACTACTTAGTTCCCTTTCTCGTCAAGTTGGATTGGTTAAGTGTCATTAGTCGATACAAGTTAACTTAACCCATTCATTTGTCATGTTAAACTGGTTAAGTGTTATCAGTAATTCACGTTGACTTAACCTTACCAGCATCAAGTTATATTGGTTAAGTATTTACTTAACCCTACCCATTCATCTTGTATTGGTTAAGTGTTCCTTTTTAACTTAACCTTGCCTATCTGTTTTAACTAACATGTTATAACGGTTAAGTGTTCCCTTAGTTAACTTAACCCTAACATTGGTTTGATTAACATGTTCTAATGGTTAAGTATTGTCCCTTCATGTTTTTAACTTAACCCTATTCATTTATCACACTCTGATGGTTAAGTGTTCAAGCTTACTTAACCCTACGGTCTAGTCCAGCTAACATATTAAATTGGCTAAGTGTATTAAATTTTACTTATCCCCAACCTCTAGTCTAGTAACATGTTAAATTGGCTAAGTGTATTGAATTTACTTAACCCCCACTTTCTAGTCTGGTTAACATATTAAATTGGCTAAGTGTTTTTCTTAGTTACTTAACCCCTACAAATCTTGTCTTGTTACCATGTTAAGTTGGTTAAGTGTTCTAGTTAACTTAACCCTGTCGTTCTAACTTAACTGTGTTAAGTTGGTTAAGTGTTCCTATGGACTTAACCCTCCCATTCTAGCTTAACTGTGTTAAGTTGGTTAAGTGTTCTTATGGACTTAACCCTCCCATTCTAGCTTAACTTTAATTGTCTTATTAAAGCACCAGCCACTCACATTAGACATGTATTGTTGTGTCTGCCGGTATGCCGGTTGGTTCCGGGCAGTCTTACGCCACAACTCAGTCTAACCTCGGGCCTTTATCGGGCTCAATGCCTTAACCTCCCACATTGGATAGGTATTGTTGTGATCACTGGACAGCCGGGCGGGTCCGGGCAGGTTTACATCACAACTCAATCCAACCTCGGGTTAAGCATGTTCGTATTGTCTAAATTTACTTTTCTCATTTAGGATAAATTCTATAAGTAAATTTTCCCTAATTTACTTATTCCATTATTACTCTTTTAATGTGCATTGTCAACATTTATTATTATGGCCCATTTTCCCTATATATCATATTTATATTTTTTGGTATGTAAATTATACCAAATTAAGTGTCACTGACCATGATTATTCTAAACATGGCAATTACTCACAATTATGACTAAATTCAAAATTTGTGCTAATATACTTATTATGCCAAATTAACTTTAATTGACCCAATTCTGATTTAACACCCTAATTTACAGTTTATGGCAAGACTAGAATTATTATTCTAGTTTACCGTTTACGCCTAAAACTTAGCTTACTTGCCAATACTAAATTTAATATGTCAAATTACATATTCCATAATTCATGTCAAATTTTCAAATTTGCGTTCTAATAAACATGCCATAATACATGTTCTAAATTATGTCAATCATAATTATGTTAATGTTCCACATTATGCCAATTTCCAAGTTTACAACCATGTTTAAGTCAAATTTATGATTTGCCCAAATCGTATTCCCATCGTTCGTGTAATCGTGATTTCATCCTAGATTATAGATAAATCTAGATTCGTGGATAAAAAGGGAATGAACCAAAATGCCATGAAAAGATAGACATAATGACTGGCAGAAGATGATAATTCACTAATCACAGATCTAACAAATTACACTGAATAAATTGATTAAAGCATCGAAGGCCTATAGATCTGATAATATTATGACATAAAAAGGGTTGAACAAATAACATAGGTTCAAGTATATGGGTAGATCTAACTTAATAGATAAATTCCCATAATCAAGATCCAAGGATAATTAAGAATAAAATGAATAGATAATCAAGTTTAGATCCAATCTCACAGTCATAATCCTAGGCAATAATATCATGTTCATGAATCATAGGTAATTATCCACTATTGTCCTTGTCATAGTCATAGGCATTGGTTTATGCTCCTAGTCAAAGGCTTATGTTCATAGTCAAAGGCTTATGTTCATAGTCAAAGGCTTATAGTTTCAAAGGCCACAATTCCATAGTCATAATCTTAAGCATTGGCAATTTAGTCACAATGTGTTCTAGGCCATAATCAAGAATCAGATCCAAAGTCATAAACAAGCACAGATTCAATGAAATGATAAGGCATATTTCTTATATTCTTTTAATTTCATGTCACAAATAGAAAAGGCGTTCAAATCTAAAAAGTAACCGACTTACATTGATTGGATCCAGAAAAGAATAGAAAGATAGCGTTGCTTGAAGCCGTTGAATCTTTACTTGAATCCTAACTTGTTTTGAATCTTCTCTTGAAAGACTTGAGCAGGATATCCTCGTCTTGATTTATATTTTATTTTAATTTATTTATTTAGATTTAGAGGAAGAAGAAGAAGCCATGTCCATCAAGAATTTGTGCAGCATAAGGTTAGAGAAGAATGGTGCAAAGAGAAGGAGACTAGGGGGCTATTTATATAGGATTGCAAGTTAATTTGAGCCGTTGATGAAGCCAAGGTTAATCAAAGCCATCCGTTCTAAAGAGAAGCCAATTATGTTCACAATTACTTTCTTAATGTACATTATTAACATTTATTATTAAATTTGTATGCACATTAGATACATCCCCCCTTTACACATTTATTATTAAATTTGTATGCACATTAGATACATCTCCCCTTTACACATTTATTATTAAATTTGTATGCACATTAGATACATCTCCCCTTTACACATTTATTATTAAATTTTTATGCACATTAGATACATCTCCACTTTACACATTTATTATTAAATTAGTAACTTTAGTGTTAACAGAAATACGGGGTGTTACATTCTCCACTCCTTAAAGGATTTCGACCCCGAAATCTTCAAGTCAAGAAGAATGTAAATCCTACCATCCAATCATCCATCTACTCAACCATCAAACACAGGCATCCATTGTCCTTAAAGACTTCTAATGCTTGTATATTCATATGCATAGTGTGTGTACATGTCTTTATCTAATCCAAAATCAGGCGGTCTACTGATTCAGTTGACCTCCTTAATGCAAATCATGTCAGTGCCATGCGTCCAATATGTATGCAAATCCTAATGATACATATTATTTCTATATGAGTGCACAATCATTCACTCAAATGCGACATCCATATGTTAACACATTAAGTTCAATTCATAAACAAATACATATATGTAAATGATATATGAAGGCGTCTGAGCTGATCTAGTGCCTAATACGTGTGTATATGCATTCACGAGCAACCACTAGCAACCATTCGCAACCATCAACCATAACATGTTTCAAATACATGTTTACATCCAAAAGGGTTTCTACCTAAGGATCGATGATACGTCCTAGAGGATATACCTTAAAAGCTAGAAATTAGTATGCATAGAATTCCTAAAAAAGGGAATCAAGGATGTACCCTTAAGAAAAAGGGTATGAGGCGCGTATGCCTTATCTTCAATCTCCCGTATCACGTCTTCTTGAGCTTTACTCAACTGTACCTTAACAGATTCAACTTCACGATTGCGAAGTTTCTTGACCTCCATTTCCAAAATAAACAAATGTCAACCATGATACTGAGTGTATATACTAGGATGATCAGAGGTCTCTCCTCTTAGCTTATCCATCATGCCATAACTATGAGGGTCAAAAGGTCACTACATACTTTTTACCTCTCTTAAGGTTATTTCTTCTCTATATAGAGCGCCTGCCACAACTATTCATCTCTCAAGCAAACCATCCTAGTCGAACTCGACATCCCTCAAGTACAAGCCCCAAAGGCCTAAACCAATATCAGACAAGCACCCGAGGAATGTCTCCTCCGAATTTGGACGATCTACGTGAGATGATCTAAGCAAAAACAACCAAACACTTGAGCACTAGTTGGGATCTTTTACTATACAAGTACTAAGGTGCAGAGACTCAACTATGGAAGCAAATATGAACAAATGCGAAGTGCTAAAACCAAAAGAAAGAGTACAAACAGAAAAGCTAGACTCTTCCAACAGAACTTTACTACCTTTCTCCTAGGTACGCTTAGTGGTGAAAGCATGTACTTGCCCTTCTGAAAATCTTGTCCTTTGTTCTTAATTATATGCCCTATTCTGCCATAGTAAAGATACTTCCTCTTGTCTTAGGTTTTATAATCCCTTCCTCCTTCGTGAGCCAAGTCTACATCCATGAATTCCTCATCCTTGGGTTGTGCTCCTTAGCCAAACTCCTCATCCTCTTTCGTGTGTAATCATGTTGACAAATCTCTCGAAAGTTGCCTCCATCGTACAGAAAATCCTACTAAGCTTGAAAGAAAACTAGCCGCAGGTGAAACTACTACGGTTATAGATGGAAGTCGGGCACTACTTTGCCCTTTGATGAGGTTACCTCCCAGAAAGCTAGGAGCCCTAGAGACTCAAGAAAGAATGGGACAAGAATTCAAACAGAGAATCAGAAGATAGTGCGTATGGCTTTTGGGGAATATGCCTTTAAAACAAAACTTTTCTTTTGAAAATGCTTCATTTAAAACTGTTTGAAAATAATATTTTTTTTCAAATCTTTTATCTGATCCGGTAACCTTCAGCTCTGATACCACGTGTAACACCCCACATCCTTTAGTGTCACTCACAAAGGGAATGCACTAAGTTCTGTGGAGCATTTAGGGTAAAAGATGCTGATAAATTACAAGACAGACAAAATTAAAACAGCGGAAAATAAAACTTTACTTTATTGATAAAATAGTTTGTACAACAATTGTTTTCCAATATCAGAGTATCATCTGCCTTACAAAATAAAGAAGCATAAAATAACATTTATATTCCCCAATGTAGCATAAGCCAGCCATAACAGCAGAAAAAGAGAGTCCAAAGCACTTTGCCAAAGAATCTTTGAGCTTGGGAAGAGCGACGGTCCAATCTAACCTGAGCTATACTATTCCCTCCTTAACTACCTGGGGGGGGGGGGAAACGGAAGAAAAGAAGACGAAAGAAAACTGGGTCGGACATAAAGTCTGGTAATTTCAGTTACTTCTAGCATGTGAAGAAGGAAAAACAAAACGACATGAATTAACTGAATACAAGACAATACCATGATGATAGAGCCAACAAGATAGGATAAGATTAACACAAGATATGCTAAGACAAGATAAACTGGATATGCTTTAATACTTTCTCCGCTTCGCTATTAACCTGTTATTATGGTTTCTATGTCTCTGCACCACCTATCTAGTGTCCCAACTAGTAATCTGTCTAAATTGATAACGCGATCCCAATCCCAGTAATTGTGGTTGCCTTTAGGCATACATTTATTATTTATTACCTAGATCTAATCTAGGGTTTTCTTATCGAGCGCATCCTAAATTCAACTAGGGTTTATGCAACTTATATAATACTTCTCGGATTCAGGATTTATGCCACCTAGGTCCAACTAGGGATTATGCTACCTGTCGAACGATGCCCCTAGTCTAGGACGCACTACCTAGAGTGGTATATGTTCCTAGACTTTCCCCACGTATGTGTCGCGAATCGTTTATCGCTGTCTAGATGCACATGTCATGAAATGTGCGACCCGAGTCCCGTGGCAGGGCTATTCTAGAAACACGGAACTCGGTCGGGAGCTTTCAGATATCTGCCAATGCAGATGCTAAGGTCTGTTTTTTCCAGTGGCTATGGTCCCACCTGACCCCTCCCTCAACTAATGAAAGGCCACCCTTGAAAAATTGAGAACTATACGCAGGCCCCCTATGCCCCACTGTCTTATGGCCATCCTCACCCATAACTAGATAGCAAGTATATGGTCTTTTGGAGTTCTCCGCCTTTCCGCTTTACGTATCTCGACTGACTCAAGATGGTAGGTAGACGACGAGTTGCTATCACAAGGCTACTGGTCTCGCCGAATCACGCTGGTCCATCCTAGTCTTTAGGTTGCCTTATATTGCAACCAAGGCATACCCTTGGTTCTTCTAACGCAGACCTTAACCTCTGTGAGCCCAGGAGGATCATCTGCAGCCTCACAGAGGGATACCAAGAATACCCTCACGTCCTCTCGAAGCCTCGGGCTTCGTAACCCAATTCATTGGAGCCTTTTTTAAGATTAGATGGACGTTCACTCCTCCTCGTGTTATACTAAGAATTACTACTTAGTTTTCCTAACTAAGGTTTACCACTTAGTTTCCTGAATTGTCGTTTTCTTAACTAAGGTTTACTACTTAGCCCCTTTCAACTAAGGTTTACTACTTAGTTCCCTTTCTCGTCAAGTTGGATTGGTTAAGTGTCATTAGTCGATACAAGTTAACTTAACCCATTCATTTGTCATGTTAAACTGGTTAAGTGTTATCAGTAATTCACGTTGACTTAACCTTACCAGCATCAAGTTATATTGGTTAAGTATTTACTTAACCCTACCCATTCATCTTGTATTGGTTAAGTGTTCCTTTTTAACTTAACCTTGCCTATCTGTTTTAACTAACATGTTATAACGGTTAAGTGTTCCCTTAGTTAACTTAACCCTAACATTGGTTTGATTAACATGTTCTAATGGTTAAGTATTGTCCCTTCATGTTTTTAACTTAACCCTATTTATTTATCACACTCTGATGGTTAAGTGTTCAAGCTTACTTAACCCTACGGTCTAGTCCAGCTAACATATTAAATTGGCTAAGTGTATTAAATTTTACTTATCCCCAACCTCTAGTCTAGTTAACATGTTAAATTGGCTAAGTGTATTGAATTTACTTAACCCCCACTTTCTAGTCTGGTTAACATATTAAATTGGCTAAGTGTTTTTCTTAGTTACTTAACCCCTACAAATCTTGTCTTGTTACCATGTTAAGTTGGTTAAGTGTTCTAGTTAACTTAACCCTGTCGTTCTAACTTAACTATGTTAAGTTGGTTAAGTGTTCCTATGGACTTAACCCTCCCATTCTAGCTTAACTGTGTTAAGTTGGTTAAGTGTTCTTATGGACTTAACCCTCCCATTATAGCTTAACTTTAGTTGTCTTATTAAAGCACCAACCACTCACATTAGACAGGTATTATTGTGGCTGCCGGTTGGTTCCGGGCAGTCTTACGCCACAACTCAGTCTAACCTCGGGCCTTTATCGGGCTCAATGCCTTAACCTCCCACATTGGATAGGTATTGTTGTGATCACTGGACAGCCGGGCGGGTCCGGGCAGGTTTACATCACAACTCAATCCAACCTCGGGTTAAGCATGTTCGTATTGTCTAAATTTACTTTTCTCATTTAGGATAAATTCTATAAGTAAATTTTCCCTAATTTACTTATTCCATTATTACTCTTTTAATGTACATTGTCAACATTTATTATTATGGCCCATTTTCCCTATATATCATATTTATAGTTTTTGGTATGTAAATTATACCAAATTAAGTGTCACTGACCATGATTATTCTAAAGATGGCAATTACTCACAATTATGACTAAATTCAAAATTTGTGCTAATATATTATGCCAAATTAACTTTAATTGACCCAATTCTGATTTAACACCCTAATTTACAGTTTATGGTAAGACTAGAATTATTATTCTAGTTTACCGTTTACGCCTAAAACTTAGCTTACTTGCCAATACTAAATTTAATATGTCAAATTACATATTCCATAATTCATGTCAAATTTTCAAATTTGCGTTCTAATAAACATGCCATAATACATGTTCTAAATTATGTCAATCATAATTATGTTAATGTTCCACATTATGCCAATTTCCAAGTTTACAACCATGTTTAAGTCAAATTTATGATTTGCCCAAATCGTATTCCCATCGTTCGTGTAATCGTGATTTCATCCTAGATTATAGATAAATCTAGATTCGTGGATAAAAAGGGAATGAACCAAAATGCCATGAAAAGATAGACATAATAACTGGCAGAAGATGATAATTCACTAATCACAGATCTAACAAATTACACTGAATAAATTGATTAAAGCATCGAAGGCCTATAGATCTAATAATATTATGAAATAAAATGGGTTGAACAAATAACATAGGTTCAAGTATATGGGTAGATCTAACTTAATAGATAAATTCTCATAATCAAGATCCAAGGATAATTAAGAATAAACTGAATAGATAATCAAGTTTAGATCCAATCTCACAGTCATAATCCTAGGCAATAATATCATGTTCATGAATCATAGGTAATTATCCACTATTGTCCTTGTCATAGTCATAGGCATTGGTTTATGCTCCTAGTCAAAGGATTATGTTCATGGTCAAAGGCTTATGTTCATAGTCAAAGGCTTATGTTCATAGTCAAAGGCTTATGGTTTCAAAGGCCACAGTTCCATAGTCATAATCTTAAGCATTGGCAATTTAGTCACAATGTGTTCTAGGCCATAATCAAGAATCAGATCCAAAGTCATTAACAAGCACAGACTCAATGAAATGATAAGGCATATTTTTTATATTCTTTTAATTTCATGTCACAAATAGAAAAGGCGTTCAAATCTAAAAAGTAATCGACTTACATTGATTGGATCTAGAAAAGAATAGAAAGATAGCGTTGCTTGAAGTCGTTGAATCTTTACTTGAATCCTAACTTGTTTTGAATCTTCTCTTGAAAGACTTGGGCAGGATTTCCTCGTCTTGATTTATATTTTATTTTAATTTATTTATTTAGTTTTAGAGGAAAAAGAAGAAGCCATGTCCATCAAGAATTTGTGCAGCATAAGGTTAGAGAAGAATGGTGCAAAGAGAAGGAGACTAGGGGCTGTTTATATAGGATTGCAAGTTAATTTGAGCCGTCGATGAAGCCAAGGTTAATCAAAGCCATCCGTTCTAAAGAGAAGCCAATTATGTTCACAATTACTTTCTTAATGTACGTTATTAACATTTATTATTAAATTTGTATGCACATTAGATACATCCCCCCTTTACACATCTATTATTAAATTTGTATGCACATTAGATACATCTCCCCTTTACACATTTATTATTAAATTTGTATGCACATTAGATACATCTCCCCTTTACACATTTATTATTAAATTTGTATGCACATTAGATACATCTCCCCTTTACACATTTATTATTAAATTAGTAACTTTAGTGTTAACAGAAATACGGGGTGTTACAGAAGATATCGAGACATAGGTCTGTAACGATCCGTCCATAATACATTGGATCAATATTAAATGACAATGTTTGACTCTCAATTACTACCAAAGACAGCTTGTTAGGGGTAAATAAAGGAATATAAAACGATAAATCAACGCGCAACAGCAGAAATTCATAGCGGAATGATATTATATAATTTACTGAATATACAAGGACATAACAAGATTAACAATATGTAAAAGACTATTTTGATGAAAATAACTGATAAATAAATATCAATACAATATCCGATACAATAATAAATCCCATATATAAATATCATATCTATCATGTACTACCACAATATCAAGTATACATCCAAAGAATCGATTTTGCCTCCAAAGTGCTCCAGTTATTCTGAAAGTGTAATCTTGAAAGCACATGGCTTTCTAAACTACTCGATCGAATACATGAGAGCTGCAATGACATAAGCTGACAAAAACGAAATGCACATCAGATTAAAACTTATATGAGGGGAAATATCATAAAATATTATACTCGAAAAACATAAATAAATAGAAAACTACTTATAGCCAGTACTCTCTATAAATGTGACTTCGAATAATCCGAACTGCCTTTAAACAAGTAAAACGATTTCAAAGGTAGGAAATTATATCATAACCAAGTCTTCCCTTGTAATCAATAAATCAACATAACTAATATAAAGAGACCGAAATGTAACAACATATTAAAGTAGAGTCAGCATAATGTACTGGCATAGGAGCAATATAAACATCACAATATAACAACATATAATGTTAAATATTATTAATCAGCAGATAAATATAACTTGCACAATCATAATGATAAGTGGCATACGGAGAATAAGTTGATACTTGTCATTGTCGAGGGATGGAATATATGACCACTAACTTATTTTACACTCATTTACCCTCTCTCTCTCTCCCTCCATTCAGTCTCTATCTATCCACTAACTTATTGTAATATAAATAGAAGGTGAAAAAAATGGTGTATTGGGGTGCTCCATTTTTGGGGTGCCATTGAACGCTCGCCATATATATATATATATATAAAAAATTCAAACCACACATATATTTTCAATATATATTTCATTCACTATCTGATAACCTTGAGTTGGACATATATATACTATACATATTCTAAACCGTGTATCAATAACTTACATCAAATTGTCTTCAACTACCAAAGAGACCTATTGAGAGGCAAATAATTTCTCTGAAAACCTACATGCCTACTGGAACAGGAGAAGAAGTTGGCATGTAGGTCTTGTTGCAACACCTTTTTTTGCTGTAACAATATATGACTTACTATAGTTTGGAATCACAATCTCTCTTTGCCTTGCTCCGTAAACGCTTCTATAGGTCATGTCATCTCATTGTTACAATGGCTTCCATAACCAATCGACAGCCCTAGGTCGGACATACCAAAACTATAGGTAAATGGTCTAGATCGCCTATTAATAAATATACATAAAATATTCGGTGCATCTTCTTATAACCCAAATCAGACATATCATAGCTATATTTATATGTAGACATATATAAATTCCATAAACTATACGTAAATACACACACATGCACACATAACTAGTCTAACTATATGAAAATAATAAACACATCACGCACATTCATACATAATCATATAATTTAACAAAAATGCATCTTACTTAAGTAACCTATATTAAAAATTTATCCTTTTGGCGTTATATTTTAGAAGTATCAAACTTATTTTATAAAATAATGTTCCCATAGAATCAATCTTATTATAGCTTAATATTTCTTAATTCCTCTATTAAAAAAAAGCTTAACTATCAGTAAGGCTTAAAAATAATATATAGCTCATGTATGCAATGTGTATATGTATATACAGTGTGTGTATGCATGTATGTATATATGCACATATATCTCAAACCATTCTTTAGGGTCTAAAGTTAATAAATCTCATCATTATAATAGTCAATATTTTATAATCTTAATTAAGCCATATTATATAATACAATACTACCTTTTAATTTCTAACTTCTTAAACGACCTTGTAGAAATTCAGTAGTTAATTCATAGTTGATTTACAGTATAACAAACCAATATTAATGCCAAATAAACTTCTAAGTTATTTTTACTACAAGTTTAACTTGCATAAATCATTATCTTAGCCTTACGACCTATTTAAAATGTTATACTTCTAATTTTTGATTAGTAATAAAATATACAATACTATTTCTATCATTTATATAACTACAAATCATAATTTAATTGATTTATAACCATGTTATACATTAATCCTAACTTCTTCTAACTCTATTCAATATGAAAAGAACAAAATATCGATATATATGGAATCTTAATCTTCAAATATCTATGATAAAACATATAATGATATTCCATCACTAATGCTACTGCAATATGAGTTTAATTAATTTGAATAGAACACAATACTTATATATACGAGATTTAGATCAATTGTCCTGAATATATACTTAAAACTATCCAATCAAATAGGATAAATATTCACATACATATACATATATGTATATTTCTATTTCTTTTAAGTAATACTTTTCAATACATATAATTATGAGGAATTATCCTAAAATATAAATTCAAAGCTATAATTCTGCTCGCTTGAACCGTAAACGCTAAAGTATTCGAATCCACTCCAAGCCTATACCATATCATAAACAATCTCATAAGGACTGCAACGAGGTGGACCAGGCCTCGAGTACTTGGTGTGCAAGATATATGAATTTTATAAGAGTACGAGTAAGATGGGTGATTAATTAACTAAATTAATTAATAAATTTATAAATCACCTTTTAAACTTCTTCTTCCCTAAAGAAAAATAATTACTACCAGTGCACTCTAACTTACCATAGCGGAGCTATTCATCCACCAATACGAGAGCAACACCCCACAAAATAATGAACGATCTTCACAAACACACTTCTCTTCGCGTGTCCCTGCACATGTAAGTGACATCATCATCAAATTGCATCAATTGTGCAACTAATAGTCAATGCAAATTCGCAGATCATCAATGTAGACTGGAGCTTCAACCGAGGACGCAAAACGATGTGCAACATAGAAGTCCGACGACACCCTTTGTTGAACTCAACTCCTCCTTGGTCTTCCTCTATCTCAAACCCTAGTATAACGACCCGAACTTCCCTGGTCTCCGAAGAGAAGAGAAAGAACGGATTGAGTTGAGAACACGACAAATCAGAGCGCGAACAGAAGAACATTTCATTGCTTATTACATCAATTTACATCAGAGTACAAGAATATACAGAGTATGAACAAATAATATACAATTGATAAATATCAGAGATTTACAATTTACAATGCAGCGGAAAATAATACAAAACACAACTGATAGAGATACATGGATACAGAGCTTTCCGAATATCGTTCCAGCTGTAAACCAGGATCCTGTGAATATAAATATGCAAAACCAAAACTACTAGTTGCCCGTGTGGAAAATAAGGGCACCCAGAGTTTAGGTTAAAATAATAAACTCCAGGTCAGTCATGTGACTGGTGTGAGAACTAAGACAGTTATTAAAAACTTTACTTTAAAAATAATGTAGATCAAGGGACCACGCCATATAACACGGAACGGGTTTCCTCCCAAAAATACTAGTGCATGGAATAAACAGCGCAATGCTTTTTAAAAAAAATGAAGCTATTATAAGACTCAGGTCCCATCACCCAATGCAACGCAAGCCGGAGGATAGAGTTTTACCTTATAATAGCCAAACATGCTTGGTACGTTTAAAACAAATCATTTTGATACTATTATAGTGTAAAGTGTATGAAAACAACTTCAAATATAAATGTATCAATCATAGACGACATAGTGCCCTATACCATTATGTCGTCATACTAGGCTCTACAAATATTACCGAAATGTCATATATTGGAAATTGGATTTCCGTCACGAGTCTAGGCAAGGGATGGTTCCTCATCGATTCGAGACACTCTAGCACATGTCTCAGGATTCGGACGCCGGCGAACCCTTGGATCTTCAGGGCCGGTCCACACATAGCGAATTAGTTATACCTGAACACACGTTTCCCAGTCCTATCGGACCTATCCATCGGCTCCGTAGAGACCAATATATCTGAGGCGCCTCACATTCCAACAACCACACAGGTAAAAATGATATAAATGTCAGGGCGTGGAAAACCCTAATGCCACCCATAGTTAGAAAGAAACGTCGTGCACTCCCTACAGTCAGGATCCCGTTTTTGACTCATACCGAGGTGTGATTCTCGTGAATTAACGCTATACACAAAGCTATGCCACACAAGCCGTGCTTTGATCATCAACCACAAGACTCTGCTTTTCAATAGAAGCCTTGATCATTTGCATCTCAGCATGCCACACATGAAATTCACGCCATGCGACTGATGTTTATCGATATATAACCTCTGAGCTCGTACATCTCAGAGAAGGGCGTTAAGCAAGAGAATAAATTCTCCACCGCTAAATAGATTCATATTTAATAGAGATCAATCAACACAGAATAAAATCCAATGTCAGACACACAGTCCATTTACAAGTTCTTTCTGGGTCTGAACGAAACCATAGGCACCTTATTCCTCGTCCCATATATCCAATACAGGGGAGAGGTCCTCACATATCCGGTAGATCTCCAAGTACGTCTGGACGATCACCACTTATTACCTAGTCTTGGGTGTATAACCCAATCAAGCCATCGGTAATCATCTAAACGACGTGAAGATCTCCAACCTTCATCGTCGACTTATCGTCTCATCAGTTATTCAGAATGGGTATAAACCCGGTTTTTCCGAATAACTCGCGTATATAATGAACAAGTACTATAAAACACAACATACGCCTCATTCCAATCCAGAATATTCTTTTATTCAAATATTCACATCATTAGGGAATAGGTTCCCATTAATTCTATCAAATATAAATTCTTTTAAATTTATTCTTTAATCTTCCTTTGGATATCAAACCATATTAAGGTTTTCCAAACTAGTCGGGGTTAGCGAACTACACCGATTAATCATTCATTTTATTTCCCAATCCCAACCTATTCATCCCATGGAGCAAAACTGGTAATACTCCATATCTAACACCACGGTGTTATCGGTAAATATTAATTACCATTTCACATTCAAATCTAGTTAAAGATTTAACTATCGCTTGGAGCAAAACTGATGATACTCCACTCTCGATCATTTCCCAAATTTGATAATTTAAATTATCAATTCACATTTCAATCTAATTAAAGATTCATTAAAACTCCACTTAGTTTCAGTCTTCCCAAAATCAATATTAATGATTATTTAACTTTGGTAACACTAACATGTCGCATCGAAAATCTACACCGTACTATTGACTTCTGTCGATATATACCTCCAAGCTCTATGTCTTAGAGAAGGGTGTTAAGCAAGAGAATAAATTCTCCGCCACCAAACAAATATATATTTAGCAGAGATCAACCATACAGTTCGAAATACAATGACAGACATGTAATCCTGCATTTAATTGGGTTAAAGAACTAATGTCATTTAAAATACAGTTCATGATAAACCCAAATCACATTCCATTAATTATGGAATCTTCACGGAAAAACAAATCAATATATATAATCGATATCAATTTCTGTATCCGACTAATAATATAAATGGAATAACGACAAAGCCTTTTAAATTCCATATGTATTAACAGTCTTCCTCCACAGAAGTTCACTTCGATTATTATCAATCGAATTCCATTCAATTCCAATTTAATATATTAAATTGGAAAACTTTACTTTGGAAAATTCCCGTTAAATCTTAATAAAAAGATTTATAAATTCCAGACCACATTTCACTGTAAATCGGGTTAAAGAACGAATGTCGTTAAAAACATAGTTCACAATAAACCCAATTCACATTCTATTTTCAATTCCAATTAAGTGTTAATTAATTGAAAATTCTTCTTTAAATCTTAATTAAAAGATTTATTCTTTTCATATGGGCTTTAAGAACAGTGTTACTGAAGACCCCATCCCATCAGCCTCTAACCGTAAATTAGTAAGAGAACAATTCCCTAAGTATTAATCCCGAAGGCCGAAACCAACATCAGATCAATACCTAGGAAACCATTCAACTTAGCTAATCTTTAGTTAGTTTCTAATTTTCTTAACTTCATTGGGTTTAAGAATAGTATTATTAAAGATACCATTCATGACAAACCCAAAATCTCATTCCATATGTTAATCGGGTTACAGAACAAGTGTTATTCAAAACACCGTTCACGATAAACCCAAAAACCAATTCGATATTAAATACAAGGCTCTGAATAGAAAATATGTCAGCTTATATTCAATATCAAATTCTGAAACCAACAAATATCGTACTGGGAATAATGATATATATATATATATCTTCCATATTCCTCCACAATGTCCGTATAATCACGGAATCCAATATCGAAATATTCCGAAGATAATTTCGATTCAAATCCATTCCAATTCCTATAATGGAAATTCTGGTTATTTTTAAAACCATTTCAAATCCAATTTATTCATTTAAAAACATTGGATTTTAATTCTAGTTCATAACTAGTTCATTTCGATAAAAATATATTTTTATCTTTTCAAATAAGGAATTTTTCATCCCAATTCCTTCCAAATCATTTATTATGATTTTACACAAATTATTAATATTTTTAATAATTTTATCAAGGTCCTTACAATCGATTTCCAAAAACGGTCATCGAACTGCACTTACAGCGACCTTTTCCAAATTTGATTTAAACATAATTCCAATTCCAACCGTTAGATTTCAAATCTCTTGTATTCGTTGGAAAGCTCTTTTCGATACGAACCCAACGGTTCTGGTTTTAGGAGAATCCGACGGTCGGATCTCCCGTAATGTCCATTCGAAGTCAATGGTCGAAATTCGCGAACTGCCGTGGCATGGCGCGTTCTATTCAGGCCATTAAATATATATTACATATATTTCATCGATTTCCATTTAAAACGTATTTTATAAATCGTTTTAAATTCGTTTTCAAAACGATTTCAACCTCATATTCAGTTTCAAATCAAAATTGAATATTCCATATCATTAATTTATAAATGATAATATTTTCATAACATTAGATTTTGAAATTATTTCTTTTTTGATATTCATTATAAAAATGAATAAAATCGATATAAATATCGTTCACGTCAAAATGGCGTTAATCTAATCAACACGACTTTGTATATTTAAATATTTTTGTGTCCATCCTAAATCAGACGTCAAAATCATATTTTGATCCATTACTGAATATTATTTTAAAATATTCATTCTTTCTGAACTGGAATCAGACACAGTCAATTACCATATAATGTTATTTATATGGATTTCATACAACACATGTATTGAACAACATTGATAAACCATCAACCATCATCCAGAGTGCATTACACAACTGCATAAGCGTTAAATATAAATAATTAATGCTCACAACAGTTTGTCAACCCATCGATTGACATACAACTAAATATTGGGATTAGTGTATGTCCAATATAATCCCAATACCCGTGTGGGGTTTTCAAACAACAAACACTGACTCTTATTTGTGCAGTTGGGCGATGTGTAAAATATATCGTCTCAGTCCATATCAGTCAAATGCGTGTCCATAAACAAATTGTTCGATTTGTAAATGAATTTTTGTTTTGTTCATATACACGTTAAAAATTATATTTTTAACAATAAAATATTTATTTCAACACATGAATATAATAAACAGTCCATTTCACTTCACAAACAATTTTCACAACATAATCAAATCAAACAAGTCGTCCATGGTTTGTGGACGACGGTGTCGGGTGCTGCTAAGTACCGTCTGCATCCTAGTATATATTTTAACTAGAAAATAAAATTGAAGTGAGAAGTTCTCACCTTTGGGAACCACTACTCCAGTTTTGTTTCTGGATTTCTGAACCATTTGGATTTGCCTGCGATTCAAATGCAAACCTTTTCACGCTGTTCATAGTAAAAATCACATTTTTATTATAATGATTATATATTTAAAATCATATTTTTACTTCACGCTACATATATATATATAATAAAAATCGAATTTATACCACTACTTCATATATATAAAAATCGAATTTTTATCGCTACTTCATATATATAAAAATCAAATCTTTATCGCTGTTCATACATTTAAAAATCGAATCTTTATCGCTATTTATATATATAAAATACGAATTTTTATATAAAGAGAATTCATATAAAAATCACATTTTTATTTCACTACATATATAAAATCATATTTTTATAAAATCACTACATGTATAAAAATCATATTTTTATATAACTAGAAATCATAACTTTATATTGGTAAAACTCATATCTTTTTATTTTTAAAAATCTCGTCTTTTCTATTTTAAAAATCTCATCTTTTCTATTTTAAAAATCTCATCTTTTCTAATTTAAAAATCATAACTTTTTATTTATAAAAATCTAATCTTTATGTGGTTAAAAATCAAATCTTTATATGTTATATATGTAAAACTGATTTTTAAATTTTTAAAACCGATTTCATAGAATATAAATAAAAGAAATAAATATATAAAAACTTAAAGCATCTTTGATTGGAGGGGGGGGGGGGGGGTTGGTGCAGCGCTTAGAGAAGGCGCTGGAGGTCGCGCAGACGGTGGTGGGACTGTGGGTGGCCGGAGCGGCGGCTACAAGGAGGTTTGGGAAGTTTTTTTTATTATTATTTTGATTAGAAGAGGAGGAGGAGGTGATGTGGATGACGGTGGAGGCTGAGGAGGGGTGGCACAAGCGACTTACGAGGGCAAGGGGTCGCGGTCAGCTGATGGGGGGCCAGAGGCGGCGATGGGTCGCGGTTTTGTGGTGGCTCTGAGGTTTTAGAAGGGGAGATGAAGGAGGAGAAAAGGGGGGCTTCGCTTGACCGGCGGTGGCTAGGGGGGGGGGACCACGACATCGATTGGCGTCCGGGAGGGGTTGGGTGATGCGGTGGCTAGGGTTATATTTTTTTTGTTTTCTAATTCTGACGGGGAGAGAGAAGGTAAAGGGGGAGATAGAGTTATATAATTTTATTTTATTATTATTTTATTTTCAAAAAGTAAGTTTTTCACTCAAACTCCAAATGAGACCCACCGACTGTCGTCCCTAGCTAATTACCCCCATTCCGGACATAATGGGATATGTTTCGTTAGCCAGTTCGGCCGTTTCGACCAGTTTTCACCAAAAAATAAAATATAAATTAATATTATAATCAATATTGATTTTTACATACATTTTAATTTACCGGGGCCACCTACTGACTCCAAAAATTCCAGAAAAATAAATCTGGCTATGTTTTTACGATACGGTCCTAATATAATTAATTTCATCAAATTTGGAGACCGTTTGAAAAACGGTCATTTTCCAGTCGATTAAATTCAAACTGAAATTACCAAACACGTTTAAATTCACCACGCTCATATATTGATTCCAAAAATTATGAAAATTGGAATCCAGCAATAATTTGATATTCCAGATCCAGCAAAAGTGATCTCATCGAAAACGGAGGTCGTTTGTAAAATCGCTATTTTTAAGGGTTATATTTCCATAGCGACTATTCTGAATTTTTATCTGGGAATAACTTTTTATTCCCGCTATGAAATTTGGATTTTTTAGAATCGTTGGAAAGATATTTTCAAACAGATTCAAATATTTCTGGTTTCACTAAAATCCGATCTATTTTGAATCCTGTACATTCATTTGAAATTTGAAATCGAATTTTCAAACTACAGCGCCATTTCCAATTCCTTTTATAATTAAAATAAAAATTTATATTCCGATTTCAATTTATATAAATATATTCCTTCTAATTCTATTCAAAATAAATTTCTCGTCGTTATTATTTAAAATAATTCATTTTAAATATTCAAAATCCATTAAAATCGCCAAAATAAAAATTTTTAATTGGTTTTGATTTTCCGGGTTATTACAATCTCCCCCATTTAAAATCTTTTCGTCCTCGAAAAGGAACGGAGCTGAAAGTTGTTTAACTAATCAACTCAGCTTTCATTCTTCAACTTTTCAGATTCTAAGAATTTCTATTTTTTCAAAAATTTAGCTAACACCCTAAATTTTCGAAAAATTTCGCCATAACCTTTTTTGTACGGGGAGCATCCGGAAATTCCCCAAACCGCCACACATGCCCTCTCATCTCAAAAAGAAAAATAAAAAGCCACGCGGCTAGCCAATCGGCTCATAAAATCATCCTAACCCAATAAATTAGTAAACATGTACCTATTTGTCCGGCATATAATTTTATTCCTCTGCTTAGCTTCCCTGCTATGACCTGTTCAATGTATATACACGTATATGCATGCAATCCCAAACAATTTTCAAGTAAGTTCAATATTTTGATTCGATTTGGCTAATGGTTCAAAATTTAATAAATCAAACAACACAATCAGCAATCAATTAGTTGATTATCATTTCAAACACATAACTTTTATATATATATATACAAAAATCGTATTATTGATGCCAAATCACAACAATAACCTATCTAGTTTTGGTTTCCACACCAGTCAATAGGAAATATATAGATATCCCACCTTCGAAACTCGAATACAAACGACTGATGTTGTACAGTCATCAATAGTTTCATCTTCGGGCGACTAGAGTGTAATTCTATATCTATCCAGTATATTCAAACCTCGAATACACGTTTGCAAGGCATATATGCAAAATTTTTGTATACTCGATTGTTCAAATTCAATATAAAATAAATGTTCAAATACGTATAAAATTGTTTAAATTTCCAAAACAAAATTCTTTTTCATTTTTATTTTAAAAACAATACTCTTCACATTCATTCTAGGATACTTCTGATCCCGTCTCTAACGAGTCATTCCTTATTGGATATTACTAATCCAATCTCTGATGAATTCTTTCGTTTGGTTCTAATGTGTCTTGTTCTCGAGCTCTATAAACCAATGCTCTGATACCAAGCTATAACAACCCGAACTTCTCTGGTATGATTCTATATCTATCCAGTATATTCAAACTTCAAATACACGTTTGCAAGGCGTATACGCAAAATTTTTGTATACTCGATTGTCCAAATTCAATATAAAATAAATATCCAAATACATATAAAATGGTTTAAATTTCCAAAACAAATTTCGTTTTCATTTTTATTTTAAAAACAATACTCTTCACACTCATTCTAGGATACTTCTGATCCCATCTCTAACGAGTCATTCCTTATTGGATATTACTAATCCAATCTCTGATGAATTCTTTCGTTTGGTTCTAATGTGTCTTATTATCGAGCTTCGTAAACCAAAGATCTAATACCAAGCTATAATCACCCGAACTTCCCTGGTCTCCGAAGAGAGGACGAAGAACGGATTGAGTTGAGAACACGACAAATCAGAGCACAAACAGAAAATTACATCAATTTACATCATAGTACAAGAATATACAGAGTATGAACAAATAATATACATTTGATAAGTATCAAAGATTTACAAATTACAATGTAGCGGAAAATAATACAAACACAACTGAAAGAGATACGCGGATACAGAGCTTTCCGAATATCATTTCAGCTGTAAACCAGGATCATGTGAATATAAATATGCAAAACCAAAACTACTAGCTGACCGTGTAGGAAATAGAGGCACCCAGAGTTTAGGTTAAATCGATAAACTCCAGGTCTGTCATGTGACTGGTGTGAGAACTAAAACAGTTATTAAAAACTTTACTTTAAAAATAAAGTAGATCAAGGGACCACCCGTATAACATGGAACGGGTTTCCTCCCAAGAATACCAGTGCATAGAATAAACAACGCAATGCTTTTTGAAAAATGAAGCTATTATAAGACTCAGGTCCCATCACATAATGCAACGCAAGCCGGAGGATAAAGTTTTACCTTATAATAGCCAAACATGCTTGGTACGTTTAAAACAAATCATTTTGATACTATTATAGTGTGAAGTGTATGAAAACAACTTCAAATAAAAATGTATCAATCATAGATGGCATAATGCCCCATACCACTATGTCGCCATACTAGGCTCTACAAATAAAATCGAAATGTCACGTATTGGAAATTGGATTTTCATCATGTGTCTAGGCAAGGGATGGCTCCTCACCGATTCGAGACACTCTAGCAAATGTCTCAGGATTCAGACACTAGCGAACCCTTGGATCTTCAGGGCCAATCCACACATAGCGGATTAGTTATACCTGAACACACATTTCCCGGTCCTATCAGACCAATCCATCGGCTCCGTAGAGACAGATATATCCAAGGCGCCTCGCATTCCAACAACCACACAGTAATAATGATATAAATGTCAGGGCGTGAAAAACCCTGATACCACCCATAGCTAGAAAGAAACATCGTGCACTCCCTGCAGTCACGATCCCGTTTTTGACTCATTCCGAGGTGTGAGGCTCGCGAATTAACGTTATACACAAAGCTATGCCACACAAGCCGTGCTTTGATCATCAACCACAAAACTCTGCTTTTCAACAGAAGCCTTGATCATTTGCATCTCAGCATGCCACACAGGCAATTCACGCCTTGCGACTGATGTCTATCGATATATAGCCTCTAAACTCGTACGTCTCAGAGAAGGGCGTTAAGCAAGAGAATAAATTCACCGCCGCCAAACAGATATATAGTTAATAGAGATCAATCAACATAGAATAAAATCCAAAGTCAGACACACAGTCCATTTACAAGTTCATTATGGGTCTGAACGAAACCGGAGGCACCTTATTCCTCGTACCATATATCCAATACAGGGGAGAGGTCCTCGCATATCCGGTAGATCTCCAAGTACGTCTGGACGATCACCACTTATTATCTCTTCTTGGGTGTACAGCCCAATCAGGACATCAGTAATCATCCAAACGACGTGAAGATCTCCAGTCTTCATCGTCGACTTATCGTCGAATCAGTTATTCAGAATGGGTATAAACCCGGTTTTTCCGAATAACTCGCGTATATAATAAACAAGTACTATAAAACACAAGATACGCCTCATTCCAATCCAAAATATTCTTTTATTAAAATATTCACATCATTAGGGAATAGGTTCCCATTAATTTTATCAAAGATAAATTCTTTTAAATTTATTCTTTAATCCTCCTTTGGTTATCAAACCATATTAAGGTTTTCCAAACAAGTCGGGATTAGCGAACTACACCGAAGTAATCATTCATTTTATTTCTCAATCCCAACCTATTCATCCCATGGAGAAAAACAGGTAATACTCCATATCTAACACCACGGTGTTATCGGTAAATATTAATTACCATTTCACATTCAAATCTAGTTAAAGATTTAACTATCGCTTGGAGAAAAACTGGTGATACTCCACTCTCGATCATTTACTAAATTTGATAATTTAAATTATCAATTCACATTTCAATCTAATTAAAGATTCATTACAAATCCACTTAGTTTCAATCTTCCCAAAAATCAATATTAATGATTATTTAACTTTGGGAAATCAAACATGTCGCATCGACAATCTACACCGCACTATTGATTTCTGCCGATATATAACCTCCAAGCTCGTACGTATGAAGGTGTTAAGCAAGAGAATAAATTCTCCGCCACCAAACAGATACATATTTAGCAGAGATCAACCATACAGTTCGAAATACAATGACAGACATGTAATCCTGCCTTTAACTGGGTTAAAGAACTAATGTCATTTAAAATATAGTTCACGATAACCCCAAATCACATTCCATTAATTATGGAATCTTCACGGAAAAACAAATCAATATATATAATCGATATCAATTTCCATATCCGACTAATAATATAAATGGAATAACAATAAAACCTTTTAAATTCCATATGTATTAACAGTCTTCCTCCACAGAATTTCACTTCGATTATTATCAGTTGAATTCCATTCAATTCCAATTTAATATATTAAATTGGAAAACTTTACTTTGGAAAATTCCCGTTAAATCTTAATAAAAAGATTTATAAATTCCAAACCCCATTTCACTGTAAATCAGGTTAAAGAACGAATGTCGTTAAAAACACAGTTCACAATAAACCCAATTCACATTCCATTTTCAATTCCAATTAAGTGTTAATTAATTGAAAATTCTTCTTTAAATCTTAATTAAAAGATTTATTCTTTTCACACGGGGTTTAAGAATAGTGTTACTGAAGACCCCATCCCATCAGCCTCTAACCGTGAATTAGTAAGAGAACAATTCCCTAAGTATTAATCCCGAAGGCCGAAACCAACATCAGATCAATACCCAGAAAACCATTCAACTTAGCTAATCTCCAGTTAGTTTCTAATTTTCTCAACTTCATTGGGTTTAAGAATAGTATTATTAAAGATACCATTCACGACAAACCCAAAATCTCATTCCATATGTTAATCGGGTTAAAGAACAAGTGTTATTTAAAACACCATTCACGATAAACCCAAAAACCAATTTGATATTAAATACAAGGCTTCGAATAGAAAACATGTCGCCATATATTCAATATCAAATTCTGAAACCAACAAATATCGTATTGGGAATAACGATATATATATATATATATATATATCTTCCAAATTCCTCCATAATTTCCGTATAATAATGGAATCCAATATCGAAATATTCCGAAGATAATTTCGATTCAAATCCATTCCAATTCCTATATTGGAAATTCTGGTTATTTTTAAAACCATTTCAAATCCAATTTATTTATTTAAAAATATTGCATTTTAATTCTAGTTCATAACTAATTTATTTCGATAAAAATATATTTTTATCTTTTCAAATATGAATTTTTTTCATCCCAATTCCTTCCAAATCATTTACTATGATTTTACACAAATTATTAATAATTTTAATAATTTTATCGAGGCCCGTACAGTCGATTTCCATAAACGGTCATTGAACGACACTTACAACGGCCTTTTCCAAATTTTGATTTGGACATAATTCCAAATCCAACTGTTAGATTTCCAGTCTCTTTTATTTGGTGGAAAGCTCTTTTCGATACGAACCCAACAGTTTCGGTTTTAGGAGAATCCGACGGTCGGATCTTCCGTAATGTCCATTCGAAGTTAATGGTTGAAATTCACGAACTGCCGCGGCGCGACCCGTTCTATTCAGGCCATTAAATATATATAATATATATTACATATTTTCGTCAATTTCCATTTAAAACGTATTTTATAAATCGTTTTAAATTCGTTTTCAAAATGATTTCAACTTCGTATTCAATTTCAAATCAAAGTTGAATATTCCATATCACTAATTTATAAATGATAATATTTTCAAAACATTAGATTTTGAAATTATTTCTTTTTCGATATTCATTATAAAAATGAATAAAATCGATATAAATATCATTCACGTAAAAATGGCATTTATCTAATCAACACGACTTTATATATTTAAATATTTTCGTGTCCATCCCAAATCAGACATCAAAATCATATTTTGACCCATTACTGAATATTATTTTAAAATATTCATTATTTTAAAATATTCGTTATTTTAAAATATTCATTCTTTCTGAACTGGAATCAAACACAGTCAATTACCATATAATGTTATTTATATGGATTTAATACAACACATGTATAGAACAACAATGATAAACAATCAACCATCATCCAGAGCACATTACACAACTGCATAAGCGTTTAATAATTAACGCTCACAACAGTTTGTCAACCCATCGATTGACATACAACTAAATATTGGGATTAATGTATGTCCAGTATCATCCCAATACCCGTGTGGGGTTTCCAAACAACAAACACTGATTCTTATTTGTGCAGTTGGGCGATGTGTAAAATATATCATCCCAATCTATATCAGTCAAATGCGTGTACATAAACAAATCGTCCGATTTGTAAATGAATTATTTATTTTATTCATATACATGTTAAAAATTATATTTTTAACTATAAAATATTTATTTCAACATGAATATTATATACAGTCCATTTCGCATCACAAACAATTTTCACAACACAATCAAATCAAACAAGTCGTCCATGGTCTGTGGACGACAGTGTCGGGTGCTGCTAAGCACCATCTGCATCCTAGTATATATTTTACCTAGAAAATAAAATTGAAGTGAGAAGTTCTCACCTTTGGGATCCACTCCTCCAGTTTTGTTTCTGGATTTCTGAACCATTTGGATTTGCCTACAATTCCAACGCAATCCTTTTCACGCTGTTCATAGTAAAAATCACATTTTTATTATGATGATTATATATTTAAAACCATATTTTTACTTCGCTATATATATATATAATAAAAATCAAATTTTTATTGCTACTTCATATATATAAAAATCGAATTTTTATCGCTACTTCATATATATAAAAATCGAATCTTTATCGCTATTCATATATATATATATAAATTGAATCTTTATCGCTATTCATATATATAAAAATCAAATCTTTTTCGCTATTCATATATATAAAAATCGAATTTTTATATAAAGAGAATTCATATAAAAATCACATTTTTATTTCGTTACATATATAAAATCATATTTTTATGACATCACTACATGTATAAAAATCATATTTTTATATAAATAGAAATCATAACTTTATATTGTTAAAAATCATATCTTTTTATTTTTAAAAATCTCATCTTTTCTATTTTAAAAATCTCATCTTTTCTAATTTAAAAATCATAACTTTTTACTTATAAAAATCTAATCTTTATGTGGTTAAAAATCGAATCTTTATGTGTTATATATATAAAACTGATTTTAAAATTTTTAAAACTGTTTACATAGTAAATAAATAAAAGAAATAAATATATAAAAAAACGTACAACGTCTTCGATTGGGGGGGGGGGGGGGTTGGTGCAACGCTCAGAGAAGGCGGCTGGAGGTCGCGCAGGCGGTGGTGGGACTGTGGGTTGCCGGAGCGGCAGCTACAAGGAGGTTTGGGCGGGTTTTTTTATTAGAAGAGGAGGAGGAGGCGTTGTGGATGACGGTGGAGGCTGAGGAGGGGCGGAATTAGCGGCTGACGAGGGCAGGGGGTCGCAATCAAGTGATGTGGGGCCAGAGGCAGTTGTGGGTCGCAGTTTTGGGGTGGCTCTGGGGTTTTAGAAGAGGAGACGAAGGAGGAAAGAAGGGGGGCTTCGCCTGATCGGCGGCGGCTGAGGGGGGACAATGACGTCAATTGGCGGCTGGGTGACGCGGTGGCTAGGGTTATATTTTTTTCTTTTTCTAATTCTGACGGGGAGAGAGAAGGTAAAGGGGGAGATAGAGTTATATAATTTTATCTTATTATTATTTTATTTTCAAAAAGTAAGTTTTTCACTCGGACTCCAAACGAGACCCACCGACTATCGTCCTAGTTAATTACCCCCATTTCAGACACAATGGGATATGTTTCGTTAGCCAATTCGGCCGTTTCAATCAGTTTTCACCCAAAATAAAATATAAATTAATATTATAGTCAATACTGATTTTAACGTACATTTTAATTTACCAGGGCCACATACTGACTCCAAAAATTTCAGAAAAATTAATATGGCTATGTTTTGATGATACGGTCCTAATAAAACTAATTTCATCGAATTTGGAGACTGTTTGAAAAACAGTCATTTTCCAGTTGATTAAATTCAAACTGAAATTACCAAACACGTTTAAATTCACCACGCTCACATATTGATTCCAAAAATTATGAAAATTGGAATCCAGCAGTAATTTGACATTCCGAATCCAACAAAAGTGGTCTCGTCGAAAACGGAGGTCGTTTGCAAAATCGCTATTTTAAGGGTTATATTTCCATAGCGACTATTCTGAATTTTCATCTGGGCATAACTTTTTATTCCGCTATGAAATTTGGATTTTTTAGAATCGTTGGAAAGATATTTTCAAACAGATTCAAATATTTCTGGTTTCACTAAAATCCGATCTATTTTGAATCCTGTACATTCATTTGAAATTTGAAATCGAATTTTCAAACTACAACGCCATTTCCAATTCCTTTTATAATTAAAATAAAAATTTATATTCCGATTTCAATTTATATAAATATATTCGTTCTAATTCTATTCAAAATAAATTTCTCGTCGTTATTATTTAAAATAATTCATTTTAAATATTCAAAATCCATTAAAATTGCCAAAATAAAATTTTTAAATTGGTTCTGATTTTCCGGGTTGTTACACCTAGTCTATACAAGCCAAAGAGTTGCTCGACAATGTGATGTTGCATGTAAAAATGGTCATATAAATGTGAACCCTCTCCCTCCTCGAAGTTAATTGATCTGGTTTTATCTTCCAAAATAGCATGTGGTCATGGAGTTAATTCAATAAAGAGCAGCTCTTCTTGTATTTTTTGGAGGATGAAAAATAAGAGGAAGAGGAGAATATTTAAGGGGAGTTATATATTATATGTTTATATATATAAGAGTGTGTGTATGTATATATATGTTTGATTTCTCTAATAAACCGCCATAAGTTTTGCACTCGTATGGTCACACAACATACTAGACCGTTACGAAACTCTACAACACACATTTTCTCATTTCAAGGTCCTGATAGAACAAATTTTGTCTACATCCTGGATAACACTATCAAATGATAATTACATGCATATCGAGGTCATTTTAGCTGCTAGATCGCTCGATCTCAAAAATTCTTCAGTCGTGTGTTTCATTACGAAGTCATCATCCCGGAAACAAAAGCAGTCTGTTGAGGTCTTAATGGATCCTACTACGCACATGCTTTTATAATATAATGCAACAATATGTAAATCGTAAAACTACAACGACTCTAAATATAGTGATATTTATACTCATTTTAGCTCAAAACGTTTATTCTTGAAGCGGTCTCTATTCCTAGTTTTATCGTTTGCGAAAAAATAAATTTTGGGCCTTACGTTCATTAGTGGTTCAAATTTAAATATCCGAGATTTAAAATACAGATTGTTACGTTCTTTCATCCTTAAATGATTTTCGTTCTTGAAATTTCTATGGGTATGACAATGCCACCAGATTGATCGAGATCATAAGGTTGGAATATAAATAATAAATTTTGGAATTTTAAAGCCCTTCCCAATCTGGAATTTTTTGGTAGCACCTCCTTTGCTATGCTAGCACCAAAAGAAGATCCTAAAATAACACATTCACACATATCTATATATGTATGTGTGTGAATATTTATATACACATATATGTATGTGTCTATATATATAAGATAGGACCAAGCTCCTCAAAACAGGTGCAACGACCCAGAAATTTTGACGTTTAAAATATAAATTAAATTAGGATAAAACGTTAGAATGAATATTTATATTTGGAAGTCGACATAAAATTTAGGCTTAAATCTGTTGTGAACGTAGTTTGGATTTACTTTTAAAAAAAATTCTTTTCATAAAATTTAAACTTCGATATGATTGTTTTGTCAAAAAGAAATGTTATTAACGTTATCTACAAATTTTGATTTATTTTAATATTTGAAATTTAAATTTGAAATAAATTTGGCTTTGAAATATAATTTTTGTCATCTAATTTGAGAATTTAAAAATCTAGATCATTTTGATTTGCCTACGAATATAGATTTGGAATTCTGTTAAAAGCTAATTTATTTAAGGCTGATTTCAAATTAAATGTCAAGTATAGATTAATTTAAATAATTCAATATTTGAGATATGAAGAAATAAGTTTCGCGTACATGGTAATTTAATTTGTTTAGTAATTTAAGTTCCGTAGAAAACAATCATCGTTGTTTTGTACATACCTAACGTTGATAATTCATTCGTCAAGCAACACCAAGTTCAGACAACATCTAAAATACTTTGATTCAAAGATTAACTTTGATCCTTGGGTTATCTTGGCTGAACAAATAAAACACTTGTGAACTTTCAGCTGAAATTTATTGCTACTTGTTTTCACCTTTCTATAATTTCTACACCTATCCTTACTTCTTTGAAAATGAATTATACGTTAATATTTTCTATGCTACCGGTTCCCTTCGTTTGAATTTATAAAAGGGGAGTAACTTTCCTTTCGTACACAACACAATTCCTTTTCCCCTTTAATTCTTTCAACACCCGTGAACAAATCCATCCCACCAAAAAATAGATTTTTTCCCAAACCTATTTAAAACCTATACACAACTGACATTCATGCTTCTATAGTGGCTCTTGAGTTTTAATTGAGTCCCTGCGTTGGACTGCTAATCCATGTTGGCCAGTGACTGGCGTCTTTATTTGCACCTGGAAGCATTATTTAATTAAACACTAAAGCATCCTTGCTTTGTTTCTTTGTCTGTGCCTTGAAATCTTATGAATTGCCTTATCCTCAGCACTCCCCTATGGTCGTGCGTTGTGGTGCATCCTCACGTGTCGAACTAAATTTTGATTGTGTTATTCATAGATGCTTGATTGTGTCAAATGTGTTGAGCAGTTTAATTTTTTTTTGTCGAGCAATTTAATTGGGAACTTTGATATACTCGAATATTTAATAACTCGTTAAGACTAACTATTTTATTTTAGTATTTTGTTGAAGTTGCTTACTTGAAATAAGTTTAATCCTGACTCGAGTGTTTTATGTTTTTGAATGGAACGCTCGGGTCGGACCCAAGTGTTACAAATTTTCAGCTCGCTAAGAAAAGAGGCACGAGAAGATGCACACGCTCGTAAGCTCGACAAAATTGTAAAAAATTATTCATTTAAAAATTATGTATTCATTCCGTGGTATAAAATGTAGTATAAACTCTGATATTTGTGTAAAAATTTATTCCGCTGCAAGCAATTGTACTCTTTGATTTTGTGTATAATTCTGTTTAAACCCTGTAAGTCAAAACATTCTGTCATTTTGAATGTTTTGAGTTTATTTATTTACCGACTTGGGGCGGTCGAAAAGGCAGGTCATTACATCTGGTATCAGAGCTTCGGTTCATACAAAGCTTAGTTTATTGGGTTTAAAAACTCATTACAGATAGGGTAGAAATACTCTAGAACGAGTGGAATTGATGCTAGAATCACTCCAAAGAGAGTATTTTGTAAATAAATTATTTGAAGAGATTTTGAAAATAAATTATTTTAAAGGAAAATATTTTCCAGATATAAGTTCCCTTTTTGGAATTTCTAATCAATAGCTCTTTGCGATAAAGATTTTTAAAATCCATCGTCAAGTTACCAAAAAAATATAAGTGACTAAGGAATTGGCTTTACTAAGTGTTTTGAAATCTTCCAAGTGATTTTGAGAGGGATTTTTATTGTAAAAAAAAAAATCAAGACAAGTACTAAATATGGATTTTCGAAAAGTACTTTGGAAACTTGACAAAGCTGAATTTGAACAATACTTAATTCAAGGAAACAATTGTCGAAACAAGAGTTGAATTTGTATTTAAATTGACTCAGATCGGACTGAAATTAGTATTAATTACTTTTGATATGATATTTAGACCATTTTGTTTAAACTTAATTTGTATTAAACCTGTTTTACCAATTATTTTAAACCTATATCAAGTTCATTACTTTACTTAAATTATTTGTACTTAGCCATTTATTTTATTCATTAAAATATTTTGTCCTAGCTTCCTATTTTAAATTATACTTCACAATTTTATCGAATCTTAATTTAACTAATCGAATTTGGTAGCTTGTATTTCGTATTTATTTGACGCAAAGGATTTATCTATTTCAAATCCATTTTTACTTAAATTATTTTACTGTTTAGCTATTTTCTATTTTCCTATATTATTTTTGTTTAACCATTTCATTGCAAATATAGTATTTAAACCCTTTTATTTGAGCCTATCTTGTACTAAACTATTTGTATTTAAATTTTATCTATTATATTCTTTGATTTGCTCAGGATCCCTTGTATTTATGCTTAACATTCTATTTTTGACTAAATGATTTGTATTTAACAATTTATAGTATTTTAATTTCCTGTCTTATTTAACCTGTCTATTTATTTCAACTCATCTCTTAGAAAGCTATTTATACCAAACTATTTCAATTTTTATACCAAAAATATATCTAACTTTAATGTCTTACTTAAACTATTTTTCCCGCTTGTACTTAACTATTTTATTTGGTTTATAACATTTAAAGCTTTCTATCTTATTCTCTTGCTCAAACTTATTTTATTTCAAAACCTACTATTTTACTCAAAATAATGTATGTAATTTGATCCATGCAATTTTGGTTCGAGTAAATTGAGTATGAGGATTCGACTGAATAACGATATACGTGATGTATAAATCCAAATCAACTATGATGTTTTGATAACAAATTTGTTTGAGAATACGAATTTGGATTTCGAAGTGATATCGAATATCAAATCGATTTAGAAATCAAAAATGATTTTGACATTGAAATGGAATTTCAAGATATTTTGGATAAAGGTTTTCGAAACTTATACATGAACGATTTATATAAGAATAGCGATTAATTTGAAAACTATTGTTTGGAAGGTAGTTAATATGAAATGGAATCTTATATAAGGAAATGTATATAAGGGTGATATGTTTGAAAACTTGATTTGCAAAGCTTATGTAAATGGTCACTTAAATATATCGAAACGTGAAATGAAGTACTATGTATATATAGTATCCTATGTTTTCAAACCGAGATATATGGAATACCTTCCATCGAAAATCGCAATCCTATTTGATAGGAAGTGCGTTGGAACTCCGTGGGAGTGTTCATTGAAAACCGCAGTTGCGTTGGACTCCAAGGTTTGGATAATCCACGAAATTGATGCCCGTGCGATGTAAACATATACACGTGTTATATGATGATGATTGATTTTCTAGCGTAATTCGAGGTGCGCGATGCCTACAGTACAAGCGACTCAATTGGTATAGTGGCGCAACTGCCGAGTAATTACGATCTTGACGCCATAGCGTAATTAGAGGGGTCGTGATGCCTCCAGTACAAGCGACTCGACTGGGATAGTAGCGTAACCGCCATGTCATTGCAATCTATGGCAAACAACCATGGCGAGATTCGAGGGGTGTGATACCTATGGTTACAAGCGACTCTACTGGGGTAGTAACATAACCGCTGGGTAGTCGTGATCCATGGGGGAAGTGAAGTACTTTCCATATCAATTTTTAAAAGAATTTTTTAAGTATTTTCCACTGCAGCGAAAACACCATATTACACCTATAGTTTTACAATTGACACAAAATGCTAGTTATAATAAAGTTTTTTCACAAATGTCATTCCTAACAGTTGTAATAAACATATTTTTAACAATTTTTTTATTTTAGAACCTTTAATAAAGGCTATTACAAACATTCTTTATTGCCACTTGCAATAGATGTATATTTTTAACATTTTTTTGTTAATTATAATATATGTCTAGTACAATTCTTTGTTTCCAGTAGTAATAGATGCCAATTAATACTTTTTTCATTTTTTCATCGTAATAATAAAATTAATAATTATAATTAAATATAGTAATCAATAATTAATAATAAATTATAATGCTATCAAGTAATAATTAATTTGAAATATGAAATAATCATGTTTAACAAGTAACATTCAATAATTATTAATTAGTATAATACAAATAATTAATAAATAATATTAATATTTTTCATCAAATAATTAATATATTTGGTTTTTATAATTAATAACTAATATTAATAAATATTTTACAATAAGGGCATGTTGTCAATTATAAATAATTAATTATGCAGATTTTTCACTAGCACATTCTTTTGTATTTCTAGCTTTCTAGTACTTGTCTTCAAAATATTTGCTGAATGTTTAATCACGGTGCAAAATTTTGGCAGCACTCATGAATATTTGGCGGCTCGACTTAAATTTAAGCGGTAGTTCCAAAATTATTGGCTTCAAAAAGTAATACTATTGTTTTGCTTCCCATGCTAAAAACCAACGCTTCAAATCCAACTCCAGTTTTTCCCATTCCTTCTCCTTCTTCCATGCTCACTCAATCCTTCCCGAACTATTATTGGCTTCTCTTTCCAAAATCAAAACTCTTCAATCCCCAGTCTCAAAATAAACAAGCTGGGCACTGTCCTCAGCCGCTAAGAATAGATATCCCTCTAGAAGGTCTGACAAAGCCAACTTTAGCCAGCAAAAAAATGACGCTAAAACCAGTTTCACTTGCAAATCCAACATGTGCCTAGACATTGAAATCACTGCTCACGACGATAACTCATAGGAGCATAGTCCCCATGTCGAAGCTAAGTTGTTCTCTTTTGAAATTTCATACCTTAATTTTTAGTTATTTGATTTTAAAAATTAGATTTTTGATATTATTGTGGGCCATTGAGATTTATATTTCAGCATTAGTAAAAAAATAATTCTTGCTTTACATGGTGAATCCTTATAATTTAAAGGTATAGTGGGTTAACCATCATTTACCGAATATGTAGATGAACTGTTTGCTAAAACTACTAAATTGGATTTGGAGCATGATGTTGAACTATACGATTCCGAGGTTCATTAAGGAGGTCTAATTCTTATGGTTTACGGATATATTAATTGTAGGTTGTGGTGGGATTAATACAGAAAGGATGTTGACCTGAAATTGCAGTGACTATTGCGCATTGCCTTTCCCATAGAGTTGAATTCTTTTATAATGATGTTGAAGATAAGTGTGAAGTAATAACATTCTTTTCTCCACACAATTCTTTTATAATAAAATTGTAGCGACAACTATGCATTGCATTTTCCTTAAAACATTCTTTTATAATGGAGTAGATGGTAAAAGCAAGAACATGATGAGGGTTGAGTCACGTATATACATGCTGCTGCTGTTTATTTTTTTCTTCAATCATTTTAAATAATCTGTATGTGCTTTTGAATTTAAGACGTATCTTCTCATCAGATTCGTTCATTTCATATCTAGGCACTGTTCTTGCTAATTTATAAGTGAAATAATAAGGATATAAAGAAATAAAAGACAAAAATAGATGCCAAGATTCCATTTTGGCAGCAGTTTTCTCTCTTATTTTTTATTTGGTTTTTTATTCTTCTCTTCTCTTTTCAATCTAATAAGAAAATCCAGATCATTGTTTTAGCCTTGGTTTGCATAAAGAATTCCTTCCGATACGCCTTTGATTTTTGAAATTCAGGTAAGTTTGCTTGATTTGATTTTCTCGTTGATTGGGCTTCTGATTCTAATTTGACAATGCGATTGTTTTGATTTTTGTTTTCTTTTGCAGAGCAAGCATCATGCTGGTTTGGATGGATTATTGTCAATTGTTTCTTGTATGGTTTTAGTGCCTTTTTATACTGGATTTCTTCCACTTTTCTCTTTTGGGTATGTACTTATTCTTATGTATTATTGATGCAAAATCGGTGTCAATTTGGAAACATCTTCAGTATAAATGGTTTTATGATATCTTGGTTCAACGTGGATATATTATATTGGGTATCTTGCCTGCTATTCTTACCACATGGCGGCATGCGTGCACGTTCTCTGAAATGACACAAACTGCCTCTTTCGGGGAAGCCCGGATTGAGTTAAGAACACGACGCAATAAAACACAAACAATGGAACATTTCATTGCTATTACAGCAATTATATCAGAGTACAAGAATATTCCAGAGTATGAATAACTATTACACATTGGAAATACAATATCAGAGTTTTGAAAATTACATAGAGGCAGAAAATAATACATAAGTATAATGCATAGCGGAAAATAACAACTAACACAACTGAAAGAGATATACAGATACAAAGCTTTCTGAATATAGCTCCAGCTGTAATCCAGGATTCTATGAAAAGAAATATCTGCGAAAACCAAAACTACTAGCTGCTCGTGTGGAAAATATGGGCACCCAGAGTTTAGGTAGAAACAATAAACTCCGATTCAGTCATGGGACTGGTGTGAGAACTAAAATAGTTATTAAATCTTTGCTTTAAAAGTTGGGAAATCATGGGATCACGCCGTATAACACGGAACGTGTTTAGTCCACATGAATCTTAGTTTAAATTAAAACGACGCAATGCTTTTTGAAAAAATGAAGCTATTATAAGACTCAGGTCCCATCACACAATGAACGCAAGCTGGAGGATAGAGTTTTCCCTTATAGTAGCCAAACATGCTTGATACGTATAAAACGAAATTATTTTGATATTATTATAAGTGTATAGTGTCAAAAACAACTTCAAATATAAAAGTATCAATCATAGACGGCATGGGTACCATATATCATGTCGCCATACTAGTTCTACAACTAAACCGAAAAATGTCATATTGGAAATTGGATTTCCATCTATGAGTCGAGGCAAGGGATGGCTCCCCTCCGATTCGAGACACTCTAGCAAATGTCTCAGGATCACACCTACGGGCAACCCTCAGATCTTCAGGGTCGGTCCAAACATACTTTAGTGGATTAATTATTCCTGAACACACGTTTCCCGGTCCTATCAGACCTATCTCTGAGCACTAGGGACTCAATATCCGAGGCGCCTCATAATCCATCATCCACATAAGTAAAAATGTCTGGGCTCCGTACCATGACACAACTTCTAGATAGAAAGAAACGTCGTGCATTCCCTGTAGTCATGGTCCCGTTTTTGACTCATACCAGGTGTGAGGCTCGCGAATTAACGCTATTTACAAAGCTATGCTAATTAAAGTTGTGCTTTGATCATCAACCACAAGACTCTGCATTCCAACAAATGCCTTGATCATTTGCATCTTGGCACGCCACACTGACAATTCACACCATACAACCGATGTCTATCAGTATATAGCCTCTAAGCTCGTACGTCTGAGAGAAGGTTTTTAAGCAAGAGAATAAATTCTCCACCACCAAACAGATATATATTTAACAGAAATCAATTAGCGTAGAATGAAATCCAATGTCAGACATACATCTATTTACAAGTCCGTTCTAGGTATGAACGAAAACAGAGGTAACTTATTCCTCGTCCCATATGTCCAATACAGGAGAGAGGTCCTCGCATATCCGGTCGATCTCCAAGTATGTCTGGACGATCACCACTTATTACCTTGTCTTGGGTATACAGCCCAATCAAGACATCAGTAATCATCCAAACGATGTGAAGATCTCCGGTCTTCAACCACCGTCTTCATCATCGACTTTTAGTCGTCGTAGTAATTATTCGGAATGGGTTAAACCCGGTCTTTCCAAATAACTTGCGTATTTTATAGTCAATAATCAAGTGCTATAAAAACACATCATACACCTCATTCCAATTCAGAATATTCTTTTATTCCAATATTCACATTTTTAGGGAAAGGTTCCCATTAATTTTATCAAAGACAAATTCTTTTAAATTTATTCTTAAATCTTCCTTTGGATATTCATTTCAAAAGATTTTATTTTATCTTTTCACAATTTTAAACTATATTAAGGTTTATCAACTAGTCGGGATTAGCGAACCTTATCGAAGTAATCATTTATTATTTATTATCCCAATCCCAACTTATTCATCCCATGGAGAAAAACTGGTAATACTCCATATCTAGCACCCACGGTGTTATCGGTAAATTTTTATTACCATTTCACGTTCAAATCTAATTAAAGATTTAACTATCGCCTGGAGTAAAACTGGCGGTACTCCATTCTCGATCATTTTCATGAATTCGATAAATTTAATTACCTCATTCACATTTCAATCCAATTAAAGATTTATTAAAACTCTAGTTTAGTTTTAATCTCTAAAATCATTACTTAATGATCGTTCAATTTTCTGGAAATTAATCCTGTCTTTAACTGGGTTAAAGAACCAGTGTCATTTAAAGTACAGTTCACCATAAACCCAAATCATCTTCCATTAACAATGGAATCTTCATGGAAAACAGATCAATATATAATCAATATACATTCCCTGAAACGACCCAAACTCGCCCTTTTGGGAAATCCCAGATTGAGTTAAGAACACGACAAATCAGAACACAAACAAAAGAACATTTCATTGCTGTTACAACAATTTACATCAGAGTACAAAAATATAACAAAGTATAAATAAATTATATATATTTGATAAATACCAGAGATTCAAATTACAAAGCAGCGGAAAAATAATACATAACGCAACTTAAAGAAATACACAGATACAGAGCGTTACGAATATAGCTCCAGCTGTAAATCCAGGATCCTGTGAATTTAATATCAGCAAAAACCCAACTGCTAGCTGCCCGTGCGGAAAATAGGGGCACCCAGAGTTTAGGTTAAAACAATAAACTCCAGGTCAGTCATGTGACTTGTGTGAGAACCAAAGCAGCTGTTTAAAACTTTACTTTAAAATAAAGTAAATCAAGGGACCATGCCGTATAACACGGAACGGTTTTCCTTCCAAGAATACCAGTGCATAAAACAGTTTATAAACATCGCAATACTTTTTGAAAAATGAAGCTATTATAAGATTCAGGTCCCATCGCACAATGCAACGCAAGCCGGAGGACAAAGTTTTCCCTTATAATAGCCAAACATGCTTGGTACGTTTAAAACAAATCATTTGATACTATTATGAGTGTATAGTGTCAAAATCAACTTCAAATATAAATGTATCAATGATAGATGGCATGGGTACCATATATCATGTCGCCATACTAGGCTCTACAATCAAAACCGAAATGTCATGTATTGGAAATTGGATTTCCGTCTGTGAACCAAGGCAAGGGATCGTCCATACAGAATTCGAGACAATCTAGCCTACCATTTCTCAGGCTATAGCCGCAACTGCACCTTGGATCTTCAGGGCTGGTCCTCCCTTATGTTTGAGGATTGGTAATTCTTGAACAATGCATTTCCCCGCCCAATGGGGCGTAATGGTTAGTATGTCGGCCATATCATCCATCGGCCCCGTAGTGACTGATATAACCGAGGCGCTTCACTTTCCATCATCCACATAAGTAAAAATATCTGGGATCCATACCATGACACCACTCCTAGGTAGAAAGAAACGCATGTCCTCCCTGTAGTCCTCTCCCGTTTCTGGTTCACACCGGGGTGTGAGGCTCGCGAATTAACGCTATACATAAAGCTATGCTATTTAAAGCTGTGTCTTGGTCATCAACAACAAGCCTCTGCTTTTCAACAAAAAGCCATGATCACTTGCATCTCTGCATGCCAAATTGACATTCCACGCCATGCAACTAATGTCTATCGATATGCAACCTCTGAGCTCATACGTCTCAAAGAAGGGTGTTAAGCAAGAGAATAAATTTTACGCCTGCAAACAGATATATATTAAATAGAGATCAATCAACATAGAATAAAATCCAATGTCAGACACACATCCATTTAATAGTTCATTCCAGGTCTAAACAAAACCAAAGGCCCCTTATTCCTCCTCCCGTGTCCAATACAGGAGAGAGGTCCTCTCATATCCGGTCGATCTCCAAGTACGTCTGGACGATCACCATTATTACCTTGTCTTGGGTGTACAGCCCAATCAAGACATCCGTAATCATCCAAATGATGTGAAGACCTCCGATTTTCAACCACCGTCTTCATCGTCGACTTATCGTCGAATCAGTTATTTAGAATGGGTATAAACTCGGCCTTTCCGAATAACTCGCGTATATTATAAACAAGTGCTACAAAAACACAACATACGCCTCATTCCAATTCAGAATATTCTTTTATTCAAATATTCACATCATTAGGGAAAGGCTCCCATTAATTTTATCAAAGATAAATTCTTTAAATTTGTTCTTTAATCTTCCTTTGGATATCAATTCAAACCAGATTAAGGTTTATCCAAACTAGTCGGGATTTATCGCACCTTACCGAAGTAATCATTTGTTTAATTTTCCAATCCCAACCTATTCATCCCATGGAGCAAAAATGGTAATACTCCATATCTAACACCACAGTGTTATCGGTAAGTTTAATTACCATTTCATGTTCAAATCTAATTGAAGATTTAACTATCGCTTGGAGCAAAACGGGTGATACTCCATTCTCGATCATTTCACAAATTTGATAATTTAAATTATCTCTTTCACATTTCAATCTAATTAAAGATTCATTAAAACTCCACTTAGTTTTAATCCTCCCAAAAATCAATATTAATGATTATTTAACTTTGGGAAATCAAACATGCCGCATCAACAATCTACACCGCACTATTGATTTCTCTCGATATATAACCTCTAAGCTCGTACATCTTAGAGATGTGTGTTAAGCAAGAGAATAAATTCTCCGCTACCAAACAGATATATATTTAGCAGAGATCAACCATACAGTTCGAATTACAATGTTAGACGTGTAATCCTATCTTTAACTGGGTTAAAGAACTAATGTCATTTAAAACACAGTTCACGATAAACCAAAAATCCCATTCCATTAATTATGAAATCTCCACGGAAAATAGATCAATATATATAATCGATATCAATTTCCGTATCCGACTAATAATACAAATGGAATAACGACAAAGCCTTTTAAATTCCATATATAGTAACAGTGTTCCTCAACGGAAGCTCACTTTGATTATTACCAAATCGAACTCCATTCTATTCCAGTTTAATATATTAAACTGGAAAACTTTACTTTGGGAAACCCCATTAATCTTAATTAAAAGATATATAAATTCCAAATCTCATTTCACTGTTAATCGGGTTAAGAACAAATATCGTTAAAAACACAGTTCACAATAAACCCAATTCACATTCCATTTTATTCAAATTAAATGTTAATTAACTGGAAACTCTAATAATCTTAATCAAAAGATTTATTCTTTTCACAACTGGGTTTAAGAACATTGTTAATAAAGACACCACTCACGAAAAATCCAAAATCCCATTTGATATTAAATACAAAGCTCTGAATAGAAATTATATCAGCTTATATTCAATATCAAATTCTGAAACCAACAAATATCGTATTGAAAATAACGATATTAATATATCTTCCAAATTTCCATAACAATATCTGTATAATCACGAAATCCAACATTAAAATATTCCGAAGATGATTTCCATTCAAATCCACTCCAATTCATATATTGGAAATTCTGGTTATATTAAAACCCATTCTCAATTCAATTTATTTATTTAAAAATAATTGGATTCTAATTCTAGTTAATAACTAGTTCATCTCGATAAAAATATATTTTTATCTTTTCAAATATGGATTTTTTCATCCCAATTCTTTCCAAATCATTTATTATGATTTTACACAAATTATTAATATTTTTAGTAATTTTAATAAGGCCCTTTCAGTCGATTTCCATAAACGGTCATCGAACTGCACTTGCAGCGACCTTTTCCTAGTTTGATTTGGATATAATTCCAAATCAATTGCTAGATTTCAAATCTCTTATATTCGTTGGAAAGCTCTTTTCGATACTAACCCAAACGGTTCCGGTTTTAGGAGAATCCAACGATCGGATCTCCTGTAATGTCAATTCGAAGTTAGTGGTCGAAATTCGTGAACGGTCGCTGCGCGGGCCATAAAATATATATAGTATATATATATTATATATATCGTCGATTTCCATTTAAAATGTATTTTATAAATCGTTTTAAATTCGTTTCAAAAACGATTCCAACTTCATTTTCAATTTTAAATCAAAATTGAATACTCCTTATCATTATAATATTTAAATGATAATATTTCAAAATGTCAGATTTTGAAATCATTTCCTTTTCGATATTCATAATAAAAATGATATAAATATCGTTCGCGTTGAAATGACGCAAATCTAATCAACACGGCTTCACATATTTCAATATTTTCATGTCCATCCAAAATCGGACATCATATTCGAATTTTAATCCTTTACTGAATATTATTTTAAAATATCAGTTATTTTAAAATATTCTTTATTTCTAAATTGGAATCAGACGCAATCAATTACCATATAATGTTATTTATATGGATTTCAGACAACACGTGTATACAACAACCATGATACACAATCAACCATCATCCAGAGTGCCTTAAACAACTGCATAAGCATTAAGTATAGATGTTTAATGCTTACGGCAGTCTATCAACAAATCGATTGACATACAACTAAACAATTGGGATTAGTGTACGTCAAATATCATTCCAATACCCGTTTGGGGTTTCAACCAACAAATACTGAATATTATTTATGCAGTTGGGCGATGTGTAAAATATATTGTCCTAATCCATGTCAGTTAAATGAGTGTACATAAAAAAATCGTCCGATTTGTATATAAATATTTGTTTTCATTTCAGGAAATTTTTTGCCTTTCATATATACGTTAAAAATTATATTTTTGACGATAAAATATTTATTTCAACACATGAATATTTTTAATAGCTCATACCTTCAATAAAAAATTATTTTTGTTGTTCAGATATTTTATTCAACACATGAATATTTTATATAGTTCATATACACATTAAAAATGTTATTTTTTACTAACACATTTTATTTTAGAAAATTTCGGCAGAGTAACGGCGTAATATTAGAACCGGAATAAGGTCTAGCCTTATTCCTCGCCTAATACTGGCTCATGCCATGCACATACCATTTTCAATCAATTCAATTAACATCCCAAACCAAATTCAACCAATTTCTTAATAGGACTGCCAAACCCTACTAAATAACAGTCAATCAAATAAAACAAACAACCAAACATCCATGGTTTCAATCAAAGATGTCGGGTGTTACTAAGCATCGTCTACATCCTAATATATATATAACTATAATATAAATTGAGTGAGGAGTTCTCACCTTTGGTTTCCACTCCGCCGTGCTTTGATTGTTAATCCTAAATTCTCCAGGAATCCCACATGTCTATTTCATAAATAACATGCATAAGTTAAAAATGATATATATAAAAATCATATTTTTACAACGCTATTATATATATAAAAATCATATTTTTATTTTAATGCTATTCATATAAAAATTTACATTTTTATTCTATGTTATTCATATAAAAATTTACATTTTTAAAACAATGGTATATATATATTTTAAATCCGATTTAAACAATGCTTTATATATATATATTTTAAAAACTGAATTTAAAAACAAAGTTTTATATAAAAATAAAAAATAAAAATCACCTTTGTTCATCTGTTAAACTACAGACCCCGTCGTTTTGAACTGGTGCATTCGTTTAAATCTCGGGAATCAAAATTCGCGCCACCAGCACCTTGCGCCGCCGATCAGAAGTGTCCCCCCCCGGAGCGCCGCCTCCATTCTCTCCCTGCGCCTGCCTTGATGCCGCTTCAGTAGCCCCATCGCGCCTGGAGGCGCTTCATGACTAGGCATCGAAACGATGCTGCTGTGAACCATGGAGGAGGCGACAGGGCACACGGAGGTGCGAAGGTCAATGGAGGGGGAGCGATGGCGAAGGGACGACGACGAAGGTCAGGGGTGATTCGATCGGTCGATCGATTTGGGGCTTCTCTTTTTATAATATTTCTGTTGAAAAATCTGGAGGTTGCTCCATTTAGTTTGACTGCAATGTGTAGGAGAATAGGGTTTGACCCATGTTTTATACCCTTTTTTTATTTATTTATTTTCAAAATCTCACAGTTTAATGTTCCTAACTTTAAATCAAACCCAACGACCATCGCTCCTAGCTAAATTCCCCCAATCCGGACACAATGGGATATGTTTCATAAGCCAACTCGATTGTTTCGATCAGTTGTCATAAAAATTAAAATATAAAGCAATATATATTAAATTTAAACACACATTTTAATTTACCGGGGCCACATACAGACTCCTAAAATTCCCGAAAAATAAATCTTGCTATGTTTTGATGATACGGTACTAACAAAACTAATTTCATCGAATTTGGAGACCGTTTGAAAAATGACCATTTTCTGGTCGATCCAATTCAATAGAAATTGTCAAAACACGTTTTCTTTTGCCACGCTTTCTTATTAATTCCCAAAATTATGAAAATTGGAATCTAACAGTAATTTGACCTTGCAGATCAAACAAAAGTGGTTTCGTCGAAAATGGAGGTCGTTTGCAAAATGGCTACTTTTAAGGGCTTTATATTATATAAAATATATATAAATGTGAAAATAGGGCTCAGGTCCCTAAAACTTATTAAAATAGACGCCACATCAATGTTATGTTTCATCCGTAAAGCCGCCCTCTATTTTTGCTTGCGCATTCTTCTTTTCAGGGGCTTCCGCCTCCTGCTTACAACCCTTCCGCATCCTTCGTTTTTTGCAAAAAAAAACGGCACTTAATAAAAAAATTTTCTAAAATCTGGAAATATTCTCGGCAGTCCACGGGAAAAAAAGTTGCATACATGCCTGCAACTTTTGCCTATAGCTGCATACATGTATGCAAATATTATGTATGTTGTTTTCTTTTGAAAATCTGGATCAACAATTGCATACAGGTATGAAACTATTTGAAATTTTTGCACACATGTATGCATGTGTTTGGATGAAGAAAACTTAAGTGAAATTTAAGCTGCAAATTATTGCACACTTTTCTACAAGAATAATGCAATCCGTGCATAAATGTATGCAAGTAAATCAACAAAGATGCACGAAGTGAAAAACATGCATGGATGTATGCAGGAAAATACAGATTTGTGCATACGAAAATGCATTTAACAGCATTTTCGTCATTTTCTCTGTTTTTTTGGTTTTTTACGCCTTGTTTGATTGTTTTTTGATCTGAATTTTTTAGCGTTTACATGCTTTAATTAATTATTAATTTACGCATTTTTTTTTTAATTTTTTTAGTGAATTTTTGAAAAATGGGGACTAAATTTACATTAAGTTTATGACCGGATGTGAACCTAATTTAAAACCTTAACAGAGACTTGTAAAAAACGCACCCTATATAAATTCCATAGCGACTAATCTGAATTTTAAAATGGACATAGCTTTCAATTCCCGTTATGAAATCTGGATTTTTCACATTCGTTAGAAAGATATAATTAAACTGATTCAAATATTTTTGGTTTTACTGAAATCTGATTTATTTTGAATCTTGTACATTCAATTGAAATTTGAAATCGTTCAAACTGCTGCACTATTTCAGGCACGTTTTATAATTAAAATAAATTTATTCGTTCAAACTTCAATTAAAATAAATTTTTAGTCGTTATTATTTAAAATAAATCATTTTAAATATTCAACATCCAATAAAATTGCCAAAATAAAAAAATTTAAATTGGTTCTGAAAATCCGGGTTGTTACAGTCTCCCCCACTTAAAATCTTTTCATCCTCGAAAAGGAACGAAGCTGAAAGTTGTTTAACTAGGCGTATATGCAAAATCTTCATATACCCGATAGTCCAAATTCAAAATAAAATAAATATTCAAAAACGTATAATAAGGTTTAAATTTTCAAAAGATTTTTTTTCACTTTTATTAAAAAAATAACCCTCTTCGAAACTCATTCTAGGATCTTCAGGGTCGGTCCTCTCTTACATTTGAGGATTGGTAATTCTTGAACAATGCGTTTCCCTGCCTTGTGGGGCGTTATGGTCAGTATATCGACCATATCATCCATCGGCCCTGTAGTGACCGATACAACCGAGGCGCCTCACTTTCCATCATCCACATAAGTAAAAATGTTTGCGCTCCATCCCATGACACCACTCCTAGCTAGAAAGAAACGCATGTCCTCCCTGCAGTCCTCTCCCGTTTCTGGTTCACACCGGGGTGTGAGGCTCGCGAATTAACGCTATTTACAAAGCTATGCTATTTAAAGTCGTGCTTTGATCATCAACCTCAAGACTCTGCTTTTCAACGAAAGCCTTGATCACTTGCATCTCAGCACGCCACACTGACGTTCCACGCCATGCAACTGATGTCTATCGATATATAACCTCTGAGCTCGTACGTCTCAGAGAAGGGTGTTAAGCAAGAGAATAAATGATCCTTTACCAAACATATATATATTTAATAGAGACCAATCAAAAAAGAATAAAATCCAATGTCAGACCCACATCCATTTAATAGTTCGTTCTAGGTCTGAACAAAACCGAAGGCACCTTATTCCTCATCCCGTGTCCAATACAAGAGAGAGGTTCTCGTATATCTAGTCGATCTCCAAGTACGTCTGGACGATCACCATTTATTACCTTGTCTTGGGTGTACAGCCCAATCAAGACATCAGTAATCATCCAAACGATGTGAAGACCTCCGGTCTTCAACCACCGTCTTCATCATTGACTTATCATCGAATCAGTTATTCAGAATGGGTATAAACCCGGCCTTTCCGAATAACTCGTGTTATTATAAAAAAGTGCTACACAAACACAACATACGCCTTATTCCAATTCAGAATATTCTTTTATTCAAATATTCACATCATTAGGGAAAGGTTCGCATTAATTTTATCAAAGATAAATTCTTTAAATTTATTCTTTAATCTTCCTTTGGATATCAATTCAAACCTAATTAAGGTTTATCTAAACTAGTCGGGATTTAGCGCACCTTACTGAAGTAATCATTTGTTTAATTTCCTAATCCCAACCTATTCATCCCATGGAGAAAAACTGGTAATACTCCATATCTAATACCACGGTGTTATTGGTAAGTTTATTTACCATTTCACATTCAAATCTAATTAAAGATTTAACTATCGCTTGGAGCAAAACTGGTGATACTCCATTCCCGATCATTTCACAAATTTGATAATTTAAATTATCACTTTCACATTTCAATCTAATTAAAGATTCATTAAAACTCCACTTAGTTTTAATCTTTCCAAAAATCAATATTAATGATTATTTAACTTTGGGAAATCAAACATGCCACATCGACAATCTACACCGCACTATTGATTTCTGCCGATTTATAACCTTTAAGTTCGTACGTCTTAGAGAATGGTGTTAAGCCAGAGAATAAATTCTCGGCCACTAAATAGATATATATTTAGCAGAGATCAACCATACAGTTCGAAAACAATGTTAGACATGCAATCCTGTCTTTAACTGGGTTAAAGAACTAATGTCACTTAAAACACAGTTCACGATAAACCAAAAATCCCATTCCATTCATTATGGAATCTTCACAGAAAACAGATCAATATATATAATCAATATCAATTTCCGTATCCAACTAATTATGTAAATGGAATAACGGCAAGGCCTTTTAAATTATATAGTAACAGTCTTCCTCCACAGAAGCTCACTTCGATTATTACCAAATCAAATTCCATTTTATTCCAATTTAATATATTAAACTAGAAAACTTTACTTTGGAAAACCCCATAAATCTTAATTAAAAGATTTATAAATTCCAAATCTCATTTCACTGTTAATCTGGTTAAAGAACAAATGTCACTAAAAACCCAATTCACAATAAACCCAATTCACATTCCATTTTATTCTAATTAAATGTTAATTAACTGGAAACTCTAATAATCTTAATTAAAAGATTTATTCTTTTTACAACTGGGTTTAAGAATAGTGTTAATAAAGATACCATTCACGACAAACCCAAAATCCCATTTGATATTAAATACGAGGCTATGAATAGAAATTATATCGGCTTATATTCAATATCAAATTCTGAAACCAACAAATATCATATTGGAAATAACGATATAGATATATCTTCCAAAATTTCCATAACAATATCCTTATAATCACGAAATCCAACATCGAAATATTCCAAGGATGATTTCCATTCAAATCCACTCCAATTCGTATATTGGAAATTCTGGTTATATTAAAACCCATTCTCAATCCAATTTATTTATTTAAAAATAATTGGATTATAATTCTAGTTAATAACTAGTTCATCTCGATAAATATATATTTTTATCATTTCAAATACGGAATTTTTCTTCCTAATTCTATCCAAATCATTTATTATGATTTTACATAAATTATTAATATTTTTAATAATTTTATTAAGGCCCTTTCAATCGATTTCCATAAACGGTCATCGAACTGCACTTACAGCGACCTTTTCCAAATTTGATTTGGAAATAATTCCAAATTCGACCGTTAGATTTCAAATCTCTTGTATTCGTTGGAAAGCTCTTTTTGATATGAACCCAATGGTTTTGGTTTTAGGAGAATCCGACGGTTGGATCTCTCGTAATGTCAATTCAAAATTAATGGTCGAAATTCGCGAATAGTAGCTGCGCGGTGCATTCTGTTCGGGCTATTACATATATATAATATATATTTCGTTGATTTCCATTTAAAACATATTTTATAAATCGTTTTAAATTCTTTTCAAAAATGATTCCAACTTCATTTTTTGTTTTAAGTCAAAATTGAATACTCCTCATAATTATAATATATAAATGATAATATTTCAAAATATCAGATTTTGAAATCATTTCCTTTTCGATATTCATTATAAAAATGAATAAAATCAATATAAATATCGTTCGCATTGAAATGACGCAAATTATTAACACGGCTTCACATATTTCAATATTTTTGTGTCTATCCAAAATCGAACATCATATTCACTTTTTAATCCATAACTGAATATTACTTTAAAATATTCGTTATTTTAAAATATTAGTTATTTAAAATATTCTTTATTTCTGAATTGGAATCAGACGCAATCAATTACCATATAATGTTATTTATATGGATTTCAGACAACACATGTATACAGCAACCATGATACACAATCAACCATCATCCAGAGTGCCTTACACAACGTCATAAGCATTAAGTATAAATGTTTAACGCTTACAGCAGTCTGTCAACCAATCGATTGACATACAACTAAACAACTGGGATTAGTCTATGTCAAATATCATCCCAATGCTTGTTTGGGGTTTCAACCAACAAATACTGAATATTATTTGTGCAGTTGGGCGATGTGTAAAATATATCGTCCCAATCCATGTCAGTTAAATGAGTGTACATAAATAAATAGTCCGATTTGTATATGAATATTTGTTCTCATTTCAGGAGAATTTTTGCCTTTCATATATACATTAAAAATTATATTTTTAATGATAAAATATTTATTTCAACACATGAATATTTTTAATAGTTCATACCTTAAAAAAAACGATATTTTTAGTATTCAAATATTTTATTCAATACATGAATATTTTATACAGTTCATATACACATTAAAAATGTTATTTTAACTAACACATTTTATTTTAGAAAATTCGGCAGCATAACGACGCGATACTAGAACCGGAATAAGGTCTAGCCTTATTTCTCGCCTAATACCGGCTCGCGCCATACACATACCATTACTAATCAATTCAATTAACATCCCAAACCAAATTCAATCAATTTCTTAATAGGGTTGCCAAACCCTATTAAATAACAATCAATCAAATAAAACAAACATCCATGGTTTCAATCAAAGGTGTAGGGTGCTACTAAGCACCGTCTGCATCCTAGTATATATTTAACTGTAATACAAATTGAGTCAGGAATTCTCACCTTTGGTTTCCACTACGCCATGCTTTGATTGTTAATCCTAAATTCTCCAGGAATCCCGCATGTCTATTTTATAAATAACATGCATAAGTTAAAAATGATATTTTTATCTATCGAATAATTATTTCATAGCATGTCTATTTTATAAATAGTATACATACGATAAAAAATCATATTTTTATCTTTCTAAAAGTTATAATTTTATCTGACTAAAAATCATATCTTTATATAATTAAAAATCTTATTTTTATATCGCTACTACATATATAAAAATCACATTTTTATAACACTACTATATATATAAAAATCATATTTTTACAACGCTATTATATATATAAAAATCATATTTTTACAACGCTATTATATATATAAAAATCATATTTTTACAGTGCTATTATATATATAAAAATCATACTTTTATTTTAATGCTATTCATATAAAATTTACATTTTTATTCCATGTTATTCGTATAAAAATTTACATTTTTTCTATGTTATTCATATAAAATTTACAATTTTATTCTATGTTATTCATATAAAAATTTATATTTTAAAAACAATGGTATATATATTTTAAAAAAATTATATTTAAACAATGCTTTATACATATTTTAAAAATTGATTTTAAAAACAATGTTTTATATAAAAATAAAAAATAAAAACCACCTTTGTTCATCTGTTAAACTACAGACCCCGTCGTTTTGAACTGGTGCATTCGTTCAAAGCTAGGGCATCAAATTTCATGCCATAGCACCTTGCGTTGCCGATCAGAAGTGTCCCCCGAAGCGCCACCTCCATCCACTCCCTGTGCCTGCCTCAACGTCGCCTTCAGTGGCCCCATCGCTTGGAGGCGCTTCATGACTAGGCGTCGAACGATGCTGATGTGAACCAAGAGGAGGCGACATGGCACACGGAGGTGCGGAGGTCAATGGAGGGGGAACGATAGCGAAGGGATGATGACGAAGGTCAGGGACGATTCGATCGTTCAATCGATTTGGGGCTTCTCTTTTTTTTTTGTTGAAAATCAAAATGGAGGCTGCTCTATTTAGTTTGACCGCCGTATGTAGGAGAATAGGGTTTGACCCTATTTTATACCCCTATTATTTATTTATTTAATTTCAAAATCTCACAATTTAATGTTCCTAACTCTAAGTCAAACCCAACGAATGTCGCCCCTAGCTAAATACCCCCAATCCGGACATAATGGGATATGTTCGTAAGCCAATTCGACTATTTCGATCAGTTTTCAACAAAATTAAAAAGTAAATCAATATATATATATATATATAGAATTTAAACGCACATTTTAATCTACCGGGGTCACATACTGAGTCCAAAAATTCCTGAAAAATAAATCTAGCTATGTTTTGAAGATACGGCCCTACTAAAACTAATTTCTTCAAATTTGGAGACCGTTTGAAAAATGACCATTTTCTGGTCGATCCAATTCAAATGAAATTGTCAGAACACGTTTTCTTTTGCCACGCTCTCTTATTAATTCCAAAAATTATGAAAATTGGAATCTAACAATAATTTGACCTTCCGGATCCAACAAAAGTAGTTTCATCAAAAACGTAGGTCATTTGCAAAATGACTATTTTTAAGGGCTTTATATTATATAAAATATATATAAATTCCCTAACGACTAATCTGAATTTTAAACTGGACATAACTTTCAATTCCCGTTTAGAAATCTGGATTTTTCACGTTCGTTAGAAAGATATATTAACAGATTCAAATATTTTTGGTTTTACTGAAATCCGATTTATTTTGAATCCTGTACATTCAATTGAAATTTGATATCGATTTTTCAAACTGCCGCGCCATTTCAGGCTCGTTTTATAATTAGAATAAATTTATTCATTCAAACTTTGGTTAAAACATTTTATTAGTCGTTTTTATTTAACATAAATCAATTTAAATATTCAAAATCTATTAAAATTGCAAAAATAAATTTTTTAAATTGGTTTTGAAAATACGGGTTGTTACAATCACCCCACTTAAAATCTTTTCGTCCTAAAACAGGAACGGAGCTGAAAGTTGTCTAACTAACCAACTCAACTTTCAATCTGGCTTTCATTCTTCAGCTTTTCAGTTTGTAAGAATTTTCAAATTTTTCAAAAATTGGCTAACACCCTAAATTTTCAAAAAAATTCGCCAAAACCTCTTTTGTATGGGGAGACCTTAAACACTGCAACTAGCCTCACAGGGCCCTCATCAATCCAAAAGAAAAATAAAAAGCCAAGTGGCTAGCCAATCGGCTCATAAAATCATCAAACCCAAGAAATACAGTAAATATGTACCTATTTGTCGGGCATACAATTTTATTCCTCTTCTTAGCGTCCCTGCTATGACCTGTTCACACATATATATGTACATGCATGCAATTCCAATCAATTTTCAATTCAGTTCAAAATTTTGATTTGATTTGGCTTAATTTCTCTCATTGGTATTATCAATCCAATATTTTAATTAGTTGAACTAATAATCATACAATATAATCAACAATCAATTGGTTCATTAAATTTTCAAATTCATAACTTCGATATATATATATATATACATACAAAATCATGCTTTTGATGACAATTCACAACAATAACCCTATCTAGTTTTGGTTCTCACACCAGTCAATTGGAAATATATAGATATCCCACTTTCGAAACACGAACATAAATACTGATGATGCCCGGGTATCACCCGAATTATCCCTGAGTGTATGGAGTGTGATTCTATATCGATCCAATATATTTGAGGCTTCGTATACACGCTAGCTAGGTGTATGTGCAAAATCTTCATATACCTGATAGTCCAAATTCAAAATAAAATAAATATTCAAATACGTATAATAAGGTTTAAATTTTCAAAAAAAAATTGTTTTCACTTTTATTAAAAAGATAACTCTCTTCGAAACACATTCTTGGATACTACTGATCCCATCTCTAATGAGTCATTCTCATTGGATATTACTAATCCAATCTCTGATGAATTCTTTCGTTCGGTTCTAATGTGTCTCGTTCTTGAGCTCTGTAAACCAAGGCTCTGATACCACTTGAAGCGACCCAAACTTGCCCTTTCAGGAAAGCCCGGATTGAGTTGAGAACACGACAAATCAGAGCACAAACAGAAGAACATTTCTTTGTTATTACAACAATTTATATCAGAGTGCAAGAATATAACAAAGTATAAATAAATTATATACATTTGATAAATTTCAGAGATTCAAATTACAAAGCAGCGGAAAAATAATACATAACACAGCTTAAAGAAGTACATGGATACAGAGTGTTTCAAATATATCTCCAGCTATAAATCCAGGGTCCTGTGAATTTAATATCTGCAAAAACCCAACTACTAGCTGCCCGTGTGAAAAATAGGGGCACCCAGAATTTAGGTTAAAACAATAAACTCCAGGTCAGTCATGTGACTGGTGTGAGAACTAAAACAGTTATTTAAAACTTTACTTTAAAATAAAGTAAAACAAGGGACCACGCTGTATAACACGGAACGGGTTTTCTCCCAAGAATACCAGTGCATAAAACAGTATATAAACATCGCAATGCTTTTTGAAAAATGAAGCTATTATAAGACTCAGGTCCCATCACACAATGCAACTCAAGCCGAAGGACAGAGTTACCCCTTATAATAGCCAAACGTGCTTGGTACATTTAAAACAAATCATTTGATGCTATTATAAGTGTATAGTGCCAAAATCAACATCAAATATAAATGTATCAATCATATACGGCATGGGCACCATATATCATGTCGCCATACTAGGTTCTACAAACAAAACCGAATTGTCACGTATTGAAAATTAGTTTCCGTCTGTGAACCAAGGCAAGGGATCTTCCTTACCGAATTCGAGACAATCTTGCCTACCATGAATATTATATATGAAATATACATTATTTTAAAATATTCTTTATTTTAAAATATTCTTTATTTTAAAATATTCTTTATTTTAAAATATTCTTTATTTCTGAATCGGAATGCGACTCAGTCAATTACCATATAATTTCAGTTATACGGATTTCATACATCACATGTATTCAAAAATAATGATAAATAATCATTAAATAGTGCATTCACATCCAGAGTGAAATTTACTATTGTATAAGCATTAAATAATTAAATAACGCTTATTACGGTCTGTCGATCAATCGATTGACATAAAAATTAAATTCAGGGGAGATGTGAATAAATTATCATCCCCGGACCCGTGTAGGGTTTTCAAAACAACAACAGTTTATTTAAATAAATTATTAGTTAACAAATTTAACCAATTCTAATTTGGTTTGAATTATTTTTCTAATTAGCCAATTTTCACTGTTTAAATTATAAATGGATATTTATAATTTATTTTCAACTACCACATTAATGTTAACATTTTTTTAATACGTTAAACATTTCAACATCACAAACAACACACGATACAGTCAATTTAAACTATCCATGGTCTGTGGACGAGAAAGGTGATCTAACGGGCACCGTATACAATTTATATTGATTAAACTGTAACGACCCAGAAAATCTGAACCAATTTAAAATTTTTAAATTGGCTAAAATAATGGATTTTAAATATTTAAAATAAATATTTTAAATAATGTCGATGAAAACTGAGTTTGAATCGACAATTGAAAACGAATATAATTAATTTTAATTATAAACAAGGCCTGGAATGGCGCAGCAGTTTCAAAAATTGAATTCAAACTTTGTCGGACTGTACCGGGTGCAAAACAAAACGAATTTCAGCGAAACCAAAAATATTTAAATCTGTTAGTGAATACCTTTCTAACGAATCTGAAAAATCGAATTTTCATAGCGGAAAGCAAAAGTTATGGCCGAATGAATTTTCAGAACGGTTCGCTATGGAATTTATATAGCCCGTGAAATTGGCCATTTTGCATACGACCTCGGAATTCGACGAAACCACTTTTGTTGGATCCGGGATGAGAAGTTATTGCTAGGTTTCAAATTTCATAATTTTTGAAGCTAGTATGTGAGCGTGGAAAAGGAAAATGTGTTTTGGTCAATTACAGTTAAATTGGATCGAAAAAAAATGGGCCTTTTTGCAAACGGTCTCAGAATTCGTCGAAACTAGTTTTGTTGGGACCGTATCGTCAAAACATAGCTAGATTTATTTTTCTGGAATTTTTCGAATCAATTGGTGACCCTGGCAAATTGAAATGTACGTTCAAATCAAATATTGAATGTTTTATATTTTAATTTGAAGGAAAACTGACTGAAACATTCGAATGGGCCTTCGAAACATATCCATGCAGTGAAATCGATCGATCCTTTGGGGGATTTTAGAGAGAATTTTCCCCTCTACAGATCCATACAAGTTTGGGAGTTCATCGTTCAGTATTCGCCTCGATTCACCTTCGCAAAGTGCCGCCGCTCGCACCCCGATTTCTCCGCCACCACTGCGTCGAGTTCGCCAGAATTCAGGGAGGAGGAGCGCCTCTCGTAGACGCTTCGCGTGGCAGGGTCTGATCGAGCTACAACATCTTCGTTTTGGTGAAAAGATCAAACCTAGTTTTGAATAAACTGTGAAGGTATACGGCTGTTAATTATTTAACAGATTTCGACAATTTAAAACCGTTGCGAACTTTGAAAAATCATATCTTTTTGCTTCGTTAACGAAATTCGATGAAACAGGAAACATCGTGACCGTGTGGACGCCTTCTACATTTTAGAAGAGACCGCATATTTTTCTGAGCCTTCTGCTATTTTTGGTGGAGTGGAACCCAATGTGAGATTTCTAATTTATAAACAATATGGAAAACGACGATGTATAAATTATATAGTCGATGTATGAGTTATATAAGCGTTGTACACCTCATGTATAAGCGTTGTATAAGTTGTACGTTCGATGTATAAGTTGTATATGCGTTGTTAAAAAATTATATTTGTGTGGAAATAAAAGTGAATTGCTATATATACATATATATATATATATATATACGCCCCTCGTCCACAAACCATGGACGATATTTATTGATTGTGATTGGTGTGAAAATTGATTGATAGCGAATGGTTGTTTGGGATTGTTTGTGGTTGATATTGATTGATTGTGATTGAAAAATACCCGTTTGTGGTTGAGAAATATTTGGTTGAAACCACATAGGATTAGTTTGTGGAAATGAAATAAATATATACATGCCGCCTGCGTGCGAACTAGATGCATGATCCCCATTGTCAAAAACCGCGAGGTTTTAAGGTAGAGCGAGGAGCCGTACTAGGGACGGTCCCGGTTTTAACTACCCTGCCGTTATGCTGCCGAAATTTTCTGAAATATACATGTGTTAGAATAATTTTCATTCGTTGAAATAAATTACATATGTTGAAAGAATATTCATGTGTTGAGTTGCAATTCATTCGTTGAGTTGAAATTCATGTGTTGAATATTATTTGAATTTAAACAAATAATTTTAGCGATAAAAATCACATTTTTATATATATACAAACTATAGAGAATATTCATGTGTTGAGTTGCAATTCATTCGTTGAGTTGAAATTCATGTGTTGAATATTATTTGAATTTAAAATAAAATGAATAGACAATAAAAAACTACATTTTTATTGTGAATATGAAGTGTTAAAAACATTCACGTGTTGAATAAATATTTTTGATGATAAAAATATTTCTTTTATCATGTATATGCTTTGATAAAAATACACACGGGTTGAAATAAATAATAGTTTGCTAGAAATATTATTATTGGCTTTGTTCTGCATATATATACATGTGTTGAACAGGAAAAATGGATTAGCTGTAGAGTAAAGAAATTATTTGCGTGCTCGACAAATAGGTAAGCCTTGATGAGTTGGCTGCGCAATTTTATTTTTATATAAACTCCTGTGAATGCCATTGGATGCGGAGTGCTGGTTATTCTGTGTGAAATTATAAATATTGCCATAGGATAGTAACAATTAAATTTCAACTACGCTACATGGCATACTTCATCATATTCCACATAAGCAATTGGAGCTTGTGTGACGAGGTGGAAGATTTACCATACGAGCGAGAAGCTTGTATGGCGATGATTATATACTACAGGTTGAACTGATGACTGATATGGACTCTATAAAATATAACGATAAATTGCCAGATTAATAAAACCCCCACACGGGTCTGGAGTTGACAATAATCACGTCTCTCTAGTTATTAGATACGGCAGATGGACTATTTATTTCCACACGGAAACGGGGTGACGAGAATTTATTCTCTGGAGTGATTATCTATACATGCTCCCCCGTAAACACCAGAATATATCACTATAAATATGTGAATGCTTTTTAGGATTTATTGGGTACCCAACATGGCCCAATAAATTTCCAAACCCTCCCCGTACAAAGGAGGTTATGGCGAAATTTTTCGAAATATTAAGGCGTTAGTGAAATATTTGAAGTGAAAACGAAGTTGAAAATATAGAATGAACTATAGTTGGAATTATAGAATGAACTATATTTATATCTATAAATATAAATATAATTAAAAGGAATCGAAGCCGTGCAGTTCGCGTTTCGGAATCGTAATTTGAAACGATTAGTACGAGAAATTCGACCATTGGATTTTCTCGAAATCGCAACCGTTGGGTTCGCTTTGGAAAAATCTTCCAACGACACCAACTTTGTAAAAATCCAACGGTTGCGATTTTCTGGAATGTTTAATTCAAATCTGAAGAAAAACAGTGCCAGAAATGATTATATTTATATATATATATATATAAATATAATTATATTTAATCGAATAACGACGCTGCAGTTCGTATTTTGAAATCGAAACTTCAAACGATTGTACCGGGAGATCCGACCGTCGGATTTTCCCGAAACTGGAACCGTTGGATTCGTTTTGAAAAGACTTTTCTAATGATGTAAATTTTGTGAAGATCCAACGGTTAGATTTTCAGATATGTGTAAATCAAATCTGAGGAAAAACAGCGCCACGACCGAGTTATGGCCCGAAGCGTCATTTTGAATAAATTGGCTATTTTAAAATAAATAAAAATAGCGATAAATCGTTATAAAATACCATAAACAATATGGAATGGAAAGAAATTGAATTTGCTCGATTTATGTAGTATTTGATGGTTGAATGTGTTCGGTGTGAAAATTACATTAAAGAACAAAATTGGTGTTATCGAATGATTTAACCATTGAAATGAATTGATTTGAAATTCTAAATATACGTGAATTATTTGAAAAGGCCGAGTTAATTCTCATTTCAAATAATTGACCGATGATTGAAAGTCGAAGATGAAGACGGTGGTCGAAGACCGGAGATCTTCACCTCGTTTGGATGGTAACCGAGGTCCTGATTGGGAGGCATCCCGAAATATGGATAATGAGTGGTGATCGTCCAGACGTACGTGGTGATCGATGGGTTTGCGAGGTATTTAGTGCCTCCGGTTTCGTTCAGTCCCAGAACGGACTTGTAAATGGACTGTGTGTTTGACATTGGATTTTATTCTGTGTTGATCGATCTCTATTAAATATACATCTGGTTGGCGGCGGAGAATTTATTCTTTTGCTTAACGCCCTTCTCTGAGACGCACGAGCTCAGAGGTTGTGTATCGATGGACATCAGTCGCATGGCATGAATTGCTAGTGTGGCATGCCTAAGTGGCAAATGATCAGAGCTTCTGTTGAAAAGCAAAGTCTTGTGGTGATGATCAAAGCCCCGCCAGTGCGGCGTAGCTTTGTGTATAATGTGAATTCGCGAGCCTCACACCCCGATATGAACCAGAAACGGGAGAAGGACCTCAGGGAGGGCATGCGTTTCTTTCTAGCTAGGGTGGTGTTAGTGACCTCCCAGCCCTGATATTTATATACTTTTCACCTGTGTGGTTGTTGCTGTTGCGAGGCACCTCGGTTTGATCGGACGATCCGGGTCTGATGGAGTCATTCGTTGGCTCATTTACGCCCCAAAGGACGGAGAAACGTATTGTTCAGGCACTATAATCCACTCCGTGTGGACCGACCCTGTCGCTCCAAGGGGCAGTTGCGGCTGTTCCGGAGACATGGGCTAGATTGTCTCGAAGTCGGTAAGGACTATCTTTTGCCTTGGTTCAGGACGGAAATCCAATTTCCAAATACGACATCGTGCGGTTTTGATTGTATACCTATATATGGCGACATAGTGGTATGGGGCATTAATGCCGTCTATGATTGATAGCTATGATTTGAAATTGTTTTCAAAACATATAAACACTAGCAATAATATCAAATGCCTTTGTTTTATTCGTATCAACCATATTTTGGCCATTATAAGGTAAAACTCTATCCTCCAGTTTGCGTTGCATTGTGTGATGGGAACTGAGTCTTATAATGGCTTCATTTTTATAAAATGCATTGCGTTGTTTAAAAGAAAGATTTGTTTTAAAGCACTGGCAATCCAATGGAGTAAACCCGTTCCACGAAAGTGGCGTGGTCCTGTGATTAGCCAAATTATATATGTGTTGAGTAAATTTCTCATACCAGTCCCATGACTGACTCGTAGTTTGTTTCACTTTCAAACTCGGGTGCCCCTTTTTCTACACGGGCAACCTTGTATTCAGGTTTAGCTGGTTCTTTCTGGATAGCTGGAGCTGAAGATGGATTCTATCATTTTTCTCTTTTTATGCTGTTCAGCTCCTATTGTACATATTTTGTTTATTTCCGCTGTAGACATTTATGTATAGCTGAACTGTATTTGTACTAGGTAAGATCCTGTATACTGTGTAACTCTGATGATTACTTTTATCCAGTATATTCTATTGTTCATTATCTGGTGTATTTAATTAATTCTGTTTCTGTGTTATATTCCAAAGATAACCCTTGTCTCCGTCTGTACGGGATTTGGGGTCGTCTCAACGTGGTATCAGAGCCAGGTTAAGCTTAGTTCTGGAATATAACATTTGAACGAACTCGTCAAAAATAGAACCAGTTGTGTTCTAGGACGGGTAACTCTATACAGATAGGATCAGTAATATCCTAGTATGAGTAACAGAATGAAATTACACCTCGATAGACACATTTACATTCAAGTATTTGTCTCTATATTTTAAAATATCTTTTCTGTTGACCTGACACTTGATCTGCTATTTGCAGAAGTACTAGAAAATGAGTGTCAGAAACAGATGGAATGCAGAACCGGATATTGAGGCCCTATTAATCAAATATCGAAATATGGGTGGAATACCGTTCTCTGGTGAAGAATCCATTATGAAGACACAGGCTTGGATTCGTTCGGCTGAAAAGATCTTTAATGGTTTAAAGCTGAGGGATGACCAGAAAAGATTACTGGCCTCCTAGGCACTCAAAGACGAAGCTTTGTTCTGGTGGGATTCAGTTATAGAGGATAATCCAGAAGGTGATATCACCTGGGACAGATTCAAAGTGATTTTCCTAGAAAGATTTACTCCTCCAGAAGCGACTGAGCGATTATGCGACGAATTTTCTTATCTGATACAAGGTGATATGACCATCCCAGAATATCATAAGAAATTCAACGAACTTTCTCATTTTGCTCCTCATCTGATTAAAGACCCAAAGAGGAAAAATCTGAGATTTATTCACGGGCTTCAAAGAAAATATCAGAATAGTGTGATGAGGAATGTAAAGCTGCCTTTCTCTGAAATGATTTATATGGCTTATCAGTATGAAGATCTCCATAAGAAAGGGATGTTGCGCGATAAAGAAGAAGTCTGTTCTAGTGACAAAGAAGAGTCGGAAACTGATATTCCAGAAGCCAGTACGAGGTTTGAGGTCAGTAAGAAGCCCAGTGCCAATCGGAAGAGGGACAGATCCGAAAAAGGACTAGTAACGACCGCCGTATGCAATAACTGCCATAAGCAAGGGCATTTGCAAGGAAAATGCAGATCTTTAAAGAAACTAAAGAAGATTGAACCGAAGTCAAAGAACAAGTTTCAAGAGACCAGAGAATGCAGCATTTGCCATCGGTTTGGCCACATAAAGCAGGATTGCCGGCTATTAACGGCAACCAAGGAGGCTCAGGTAAATGAAGTAGCAGAGACCTCAGCACCCTCAGATAGTCAGGGAAGGTCTGATGTTTTAGAAGGCACGCTCAATGTCAAAAACATTCCAATTAAAGTACTATTTGACACAGGCGCGTCACGAAGCTTTATTGCAAAGAGTGCAGTCAAGAAGTTGGATTTGAATTTGAAAAAGCTCAAAGAGCCAATGACTGTCCAAAATCCAGTTGGGGGTCCCATCAATCTCAGTTGGATTTGTGCAGTACCTGTCTCTTTTTCTTGCTATAAATTCCCTATTATCTCTATCATCATGAATTTTAATGAATTCGATCTTATTCTGGGATTGGATTGGCTAACCAAATATGAAGCAGAGGTTAGATGCGCCAAGAGAATTGTTAAGGCAAAGGCACAATCGGGGAATTATATAACCATACCATGTGAAGGCCCGACTTCAAATAGAAAGGACTTCAGGGGAGCTTTGGATTTTTCTCCAGCCCAAATAGAAAATATCCCTGAAGTCACAGAGAATATTCCCGATCTAGTGAAAGACATCCCTGTCGTCAAGAACTATGCGGATGTGTTCGAGGAAGTAGTTCGCTTACCTCCGCAGAGAGAGATAGATTTTAAAATTGCTTTAATTCCGAATGCAAGGCCGGTAGTTCACGCTATTCGAAGAATGTCCTTGAAAGAGAAAGAGGAATTAGACAATCAAACACGACAGCTAGTATGGAAGGGTCTGATCAGGCCTAGTTTCTCTGATTGGGGAGCAGCAGTGGTGTTTGTCCCAAAATCTGATGGTACTCTACGTCTATGTGTGGATTATCGAGATCTGAACAAACAGACCATAAAGAATAAATATCCATTGCCGCGAATAGATGATTTGTTGGATCGATTAAATGGCGCACAAGTATTCTCAAGGATGGACCTAGCTACGGGCTTCCATCAACTTCGAATTGCCGAAGAGTGTGTTCCAATGACAGCATTCAGAGGTCCCGACTTATTCTACGAGTGGTTAGCGATGCCATTCGGCTTATGTAACGCTCCAGCTTACTTCGTCGATCTAATGAACAGAGTATTCAGAGGAGTATTGAATAAATTTGTTCTGGTTTTTATTGACGATATTCTAATCTTCTCTAAATCAAAGGCCGAACATGAAAAGCATTTGGAACAAGTGTTAGAAATCCTCAGAAGGAATGTATTGAAAGCAAAGTTTTCCAAATGTATCTTCTGGCAGGATGAAGTAAAATTTCTAGGCCATGTCGTATCGAAAGAAGGAATTGCTGTGGATCCAAGCAAAATCATAGCTATTCAGAATTGGAAACAGCCCAGTACCCCCACTGAAGTCCGCAGTTTTCTCGGATTGGCTAGCTATTACCGGAAGTTCGTTAAAGACTTTTCGAAGATATCTGGCCATTTAACAAAGCTTACAAAGAAGCACTCTAAATTCAAATGGACTCCAGAGAGTGAGGAGGCTTTTGAAGAGCTAAAGCTGAGACTAACGAAAGCTCCAGTGTTAACCATCATCGATGGCAACCAGGATTTAAAGGTCTGGACTGATGCTTCCAGAGAAGGCCTTGGCGCAGTGTTAATGCAAAGAGGCCAAGTGATTGCTTATGCTAGCCGTCAACTGAAGCCGCACGAGAAAAACTATGTCACTCATGATCTTGAGTTATTGGCTATAGTATTCGCCTTGAAATCTGGAGACACTATCTCCTGGGTGAGAGATTCGAACTGTTTACAGATCACCAGTCGTTAAAGTATCTGTTCACTCAAAAAGACCTGAATTTGAGGCAGCAACGTTGGTTGGAGTTTCTTGCAGCATATGACTTTGAAATTATATATACTCCAGGGAAAGCCAATGTCGTGGCCGATGCGCTGAGCCGAAAGAATGTAATGATCGCCAGCTTTATTATCACGACTTCCTTGATTGACAAAATATCTATTCTTCAGAAGGAGGATAACTTTACTAAGGATATGATTAAAAGGATTCAGAAAGGCGAACCCTCGTGTTTTCAAATAGATAGCGACGAGACCTTGAGGTTAAAAGGAAGGATTTGTGTTCCTGACATTCCTGAGCTCAAAAGGGAAGTGTTAGACGAGTGTCACAAGTCCAAGCTGAGTATCCATCCGGGTGTGGCCAAAATGTATAACGATCTCAAATGAACATTCTGGTGGAAGGCTTTGAAAAGAGACGTTTCAATATACGTTAGCCGATGCCCTACTTGCCAGCTAGTCAAGAGCGACCAACAAAAACTGGATGGATTGTTGCAACCGCTAGAAGTTCCAGGCTGGAAGTGGGAACATATTTCTATGGATTTCATTGATGGTCTGCCCAGAACCAGAAAAGGGAATGACAGTATTTGGGTGATCGTAGATCGCTTCATGAAAACCGCCCACTTTATACCTGTCAGATCAAACAGAACTGCTTAGAGTTTGGCGCAGATATACTTCAGGGAAATAGTTAGACTACATGGAGTGCCACTCAGTATAGTCAGTGATAGAGATACAATATTCACTAGCAAATTCTGGGAAGCATTTCAAGTCGAGCTGGGAATGAAGTTGAACTTGAGCACCGCTTATCATCCTCAGACAGATGGTCAGACTGAGAGGGTAAATCGTATTTTAGAAGATCTATTACGGGCTTGTGTTATAGATTTCGGTGGATCATGGGAGGACCATCTGCATTTGGCTGAATTCTCTTATAACAACAACTACCAGGCGAGTCTGACAATGTCGCCATTCGAAGCATTGTATGGTAGGCCGTGCCGATCCCCTGCTTGTTGGGTCGAACCAGGTAATAGACTAGTGTTGGGTCCTGATATGATCCGAGAAGCTGCCGACAAAGTCGATTTTATTAAGAAGCGATTACTTGCCGCTCAAAGCCGACAAAAGAGCTATGCCGATAGAAGAAGGAGAGATATATCCTTTACTGTTGGCGACTATGTATATTTGAAAGTATCGCCGATGAGAGGAGTTATCCGGTTCGGTAAAACGAGAAAGTTGGCGCCCAAATTCATTGGTCCGTTTGCTATTCTGGAACGGATCGGAACTCTCGCATATAGGGTCAAATTGCCTGACTGGTTGCCTGGAGTTCATGATGTATTCCACATATCTCAACTTCGAAAGCACGTTCATGATCCAGACTTGATCGTGGAGGAAGCAGCTCAGCAGGATATTGAAATTACTCCCGAATTAGCTGTGAGAAGAGAGCCGCTAAAGATAATAGGCAAAGAAACCAAAGAGCTGAGGAACAAGAAGGTTCACTTAGTCAAAGTGCAATGGAGTGGAGATCCGCGAGATTGTACTTGGGAAACTGAGGAGAGCATTCAGAAAGCCTATCCTAGATGCCGAGTAGATATCTCTGATTGAATCCGGTGCAAGGTATATTTACCATACTTTGCATTACCATTTAATTTTCTACTCTATTGTTATTTCCTTTCCATGGATGTACACTTTTAAATTCTATGGTCTGAAAGATTTTAAAATGAATATAGAAAGTGATTAGTATATTTTTGAAAGGTTGAAAACGCTTGGATTGGTTGTTGTGTTGTGTGATTGTAGATTTATCAAACCACTTTCGACTTTGTTCCTTTTCGGGGATGAAAAGTTTTAAGTGGGGGAGATTGTAACGACCCAGAAAATCTGAACCAATTAAAAATTTTTAAATTGGCTAAAATAATGGATTTTAAATATTTAAAATAAATATTTTAAATAATGGCGATGAAAACTGAGTTTGAATCGACAATTGAAAACGAATATAATTAATTTTAATTATAAACATGGCCTGAAATGGCGCAGCAGTTTCAAAAATTGAATTCAAACTTTGTCGGACTGTACCGGGTGCAAAACAAAACGAATTTCAGCAAAACCAAAAATATTTAAATCTGTTAGTGAATATCTTTCTAACGAATCTGAAAAATCGAATTTTCATAGCGGAAAGCAAAAGTTGTGGCCGAATGAATTTTCAGAACGGTCGCTATGGAATTTATATAGCCCGTGAAATTGGTCATTTTGCATACGACCTCGGAATTCGACGAAACCACTTTTGTTGGATCCGGGATGAGAAGTAATTGCTAGGTTTCAAATTTCATAATTTTTGAAGCTAGTATGTGAGCGTGGCAAAGGAAAATGTGTTTTGGTCAATTAAAGTTAAATTGGATCGAAAAAATGGGCCTTTTTGCAAACGGTCTTAGAATTCGTCGAAACTAGTTTTGTTGGGACCGTATCGTCAAAACATAGCTAGATTTATTTTTCTGGAATTTTTCGAATCAATTTGTGACCCTGGCAAATTGAAATGTACGTTCAAATCAAATATTGAATGTTTTATATTTTAATTTGAAGGAAAACTGACTGAAACATTCGAATGGGCCTTCGAAACATATCCCATTGTGTTCGGAATGGGGGTAAAACGCTAGGGACGACAGTCGTTGGGTTTGAATTGGGATTCGGTTGGTCAAGGGGATATTTTTGAATTTAAAATAAATTAAATATTTAAATAAGACCCTGGCCAATCACGTTCAGCCAAGTCATTCTCTCTCTCTCCGCGTTGACCTCCGAAACCCGCTCCTCTTCATTGACGAACGGCGGAAAAGGGTCAGGATTTCAAATCCACTTTTCTTCCAATCCATGCAGTGAAATCGATCGATCCTTTGGGGGATTTTGGAGAGAATTTTCCCCTCTACAGATCCATACAAGTTTGGGAGTACATCGTTCAGTATTCGCCTCGATTCACCTCCGCAAAGTGTCGTCGCTCGCACCTCGATTTCTACGCCACCACTGCGTCGAGTTCGCCAGAATTCAGGGAGGAGGAGCGCCTCTCGTAGACGCTTCGCGTGGCAGGGTCTGATCGAGCTACAACATCTTCGTTTTGGTGAAAAGATCAAACCTAGTTTTGAATAAACTGTGAAGGTATACGGCTGTTAATTATTTAACAGATTTCGACAGTTTAAAACCGTTGCAAACTTTGAAAAATCATATCTTTTTGCTTCGTTAACGAAATTCGATGAAACAGGAAACATCGTGACCGTGTGGACGCCTTCTACATTTTAGAAGAGACCGCGTATTTTTCTGAGCCTTCTGCTATTTTTGGTGGAGTGGAACCCAATGTGAGATTTCTAATTTATAAACAATATGGAAAACGACGATGTATAAATTATATAGTCGATGTATGAGTTATATAAGCGTTGTACACCTCATGTATAAGCGTTGTATAAGTTGTAGTATATGCGTTGTTAAAAAATTATATTTGTGTGGAAATAAAAGTGAATTGCTATATATAAATATATATATATATATATATATATATATATATACGCCCCTCGTCCACAAACCATGGACGATATTTATTGATTGTGATTGGTGTGAAAATTGATTGATAGCGAATGGTTGTTTGGGATTGTTTGTGGTTGATATTGATTGATTGTGATTGAAAAATACCCGTTTGTGGTTGAGAAATATTTGGTTGAAACCACATAGGATTAGTTTGTGGAAATGAAATAAATATATACATGCCGCCTGCGTGCGAACTAGATGCATGATCCCCATTGTCAAAAACCGCGAGGTTTTAAGGTAGAGCGAGGAGCCGTACTAGGGACGGTCCCGGTTTTAACTACCCTGCCGTTATGCTGCCGAAATTTTCTGAAATATACATGTGTTAGAATAATTTTCATTCGTTGAAATAAATTACATATGTTGAAAGAATATTCATGTGTTGAGTTGCAATTCATTCGTTGAGTTGAAATTCATGTGTTGAATATTATTTGAATTTAAACAAATAATTTTAGCGATAAAAATCACATTTTTATATATATACAAACTATAGAGAATATTCATGTGTTGAGTTGCAATTCATTCGTTGAGTTGAAATTCATGTGTTGAATATTATTTGAATTTAAAATAAAATGAATAGACAATAAAAAACTACATTTTTATTGTGAATATGAAGTGTTAAAAACATTCACGTGTTGAATAAATATTTTTGATGATAAAAATATTTCTTTTATCATGTATATGCTTTGATAAAAATACACACGGGTTGAAATAAATAATAGTTTGCTAGAAATATTATTATTGGCTTTGTTCTGCATATATATACATGTGTTGAACAGGAAAAATGGATTAGCTGTAGAGTAAAGAAATTATTTGCGTGCTCGACAAATAGGTAAGCCTTGATGAGTTGGCTGCGCAATTTTATTTTTATATAAACTCCTGTGAATGCCATTGGATGCGGAGTGCTGGTTATTCTGTGTGAAATTATAAATATTGCCATAGGATAGTAACAATTAAATTTCAACTACGCTACATGGCATACTTCATCATATTCCACATAAGCAATTGGAGCTTGTGTGACGAGGTGGAAGATTTACCATACGAGCGAGAAGCTTGTATGGCGATGATTATATACTACAGGTTGAACTGATGACTGATATGGACTCTATAAAATATAACGATAAATTGCCAGATTAATAAAACCCCCACACGGGTCTGGAGTTGACAATAATCACGTCTCTCTAGTTATTAGATACGGCAGATGGACTATTTATTTCCACACGGAAACGGGGTGACGAGAATTTATTCTCTGGAGTGATTATCTATACATGCTCCCCCGTAAACACCAGAATATATCACTATAAATATGTGAATGCTTTTTAGGATTTATTGGGTACCCAACATGGCCCAATAAATTTCCAAACCCTCCCCGTACAAAGGAGGTTATGGCGAAATTTTTCGAAATATTAAGGCGTTAGTGAAATATTTGAAGTGAAAACGAAGTTGAAAATATAGAATGAACTATAGTTGGAATTATAGAATGAACTATATTTATATCTATAAATATAAATATAATTAAAAGGAATCGAAGCCGTGCAGTTCGCGTTTCGGAATCGTAATTTGAAACGATTAGTACGAGAAATCCGACCATTGGATTTTCTCGAAATCGCAACCGTTGGGTTCGCTTTGGAAAAATCTTCCAACGACACCAACTTTGTAAAAATCCAACGGTTGCGATTTTCTGGAATGTTTAATTCAAATCTGAAGAAAAACAGTGCCAGAAATGATTATATTTATATATATATATATATAAATATAATTATATTTAATCGAATAACGACGCTGCAGTTCGTATTTTGAAATCGAAACTTCAAATGATTGTACCGGGAGATCCGACCGTCGGATTTTCCCGAAACTGGAACCGTTGGATTCGTTTTGAAAAGACTTTTCTAATGATGTAAATTTTGTGAAGATCCAACGGTTAGATTTTCAGATATGTGTAAATCAAATCTGAGGAAAAACAGCGCCACGACCGAGTTATGGCCCGAAGCGTCATTTTGAATAAATTGGCTATTTTAAAATAAATAAAAATAGCGATAAATCGTTATAAAATACCATAAACAATATGGAATGGAAAGAAATTGAATTTGCTCGATTTATGTAGTATTTGATGGTTGAATGTGTTCGGTGTGAAAATTACATTAAAGAACAAAATTGGTGTTATCGAATGATTTAACCATTGAAATGAATTGATTTGAAATTCTAAATATACGTGAATTATTTGAAAAGGCCGAGTTAATTCTCATTTCAAATAATTGACCGACGATTGAAAGTCGAAGATGAAGACGGTGGTCGAAGACCGGAGATCTTCACCTTGTTTGGATGGTAACCGAGGTCCTGATTGGGAGGCATCCCGAAATATGGATAATGAGTGGTGATCGTCCAGACGTAGGTGGTGATCGATGAGTTTGCGAGGTATTTAGTGCCTCCGGTTTCGTTCAGTCCCAGAACGGACTTGTAAATGGACTGTGTGTCTGACATTGGATTTTATTCTGTGTTGATCGATCTCTATTAAATATACATCTGGTTGGCGGCGGAGAATTTATTCTTTTGCTTAACGCCCTTCTCTGAGACGCACGAGCTCAGAGGTTGTGTATCGATGGACATCAGTCGCATGGCATGAATTGCTAGTGTGGCATGCCTAAGTGGCAAATGATCAGAGCTTCTGTTGAAAAGCAAAGTCTTGTGGTGATGATCAAAGCCCCGCCAGTGCGGCGTAGCTTTGTGTATAATGTGAATTCGCGAGCCTCACACCCCGATATGAACCAGAAACGGGAGAAGGACCTCAGAGAGGGCATGCGTTTCTTTCTAGCTAGGGTGGTGTCAGTGACCTCCCAGCCCTGACATTTATATACTTTTCACCTGTGTGGTTGTTGCTGTTGCGAGGCGCCTCGGTTTGATCGGACGATCCGGGTCCGATGGAGTCATTCGTTGGCTCATTTACGCCCCAAAGGGCGGAGAAACGTATTGTTCAGGCACTATAATCCACTCCATGTGGACCGGCCCTGTCGCTCCAAGGGGCAGTTGCGGCTGTTCCGGAGACATGGGCTAGATTGTCTCGAAGTCGGTAAGGACTATCTTTTGCCTTGGTTCAGGACGGAAATCCAATTTCCAAATACGACATCGTGCGGTTTTGATTGTATACCTATATATGGCGACATAGTGGTATGGGGCATTAATGCCGTCTATGATTGATAACTATGATTTGAAATTGTTTTCAAAACATATAAACACTAGCAATAATATCAAATGCCTTTGTTTTATTCGTATCAACCATATTTTGGCCATTATAAGGTAAAAATCTATCCTCCGGTTTGCGTTGCATTGTGTGATGGGAATTGAGTCTTATAATGGCCTCATTTTTGTAAAATGCATTGCGTTGTTTAAAAGAAAGATTTGTTTTAAAGCACTGGCAATCCAATGGAGTAAACCCGTTCCACGAAAGTGGCGTGGTCTTGTGATTAGCCAAATTATATATGTGTTGAGTAAATTTCTCATACCAGTCCCATGACTGACTCGTAGTTTGTTTCACTTTCAAACTCGGGTGCCCCTTTTTCTACACGGGCAACCTTGTATTCAGGTTTAGCTGGTTCTTTCTGGATAGCTGGAGCTGAAGATGGATTCTATCATTTTTCTCTTTTTATGCTGTTCGGTTCCTATTGTACATATTTTGTTTATTTCCGCTGTAGACATTTATGTATAGCTGAACTGTATTTGTACTAGGTAAGATCCTGTATACTGTGTAACTCTGATGATTACTTTTATCCAGTATATTCTATTGTTCATTATCTGGTGTATTTAATTAATTCTGTTTCTGTGTTATATTCCAAAGATAACCCTTGTCTCCGTCTGTACGGGATTTGGGGTCATCTCATAAACTGATAAAAATCTACATTGGCATTTCTATATATGTTTAAACATGAATACAATAATATGATAAAATATAATTTTGAGTGAGAAGGAGTTCTCACCGTGATTTTCACTCCATCAGTCTTTATACGAAGGAAATGTGACCTTTTCGACTCCACAGTCCGCATACGACATCCAATTGACTCCAAATCAGTTTCATTACGAAGATCTCGTCGATTTGGTTGCAACGGATCCTGTTTCACTGAATTCCGAGTTCGTATGAAAAAGTTATGCTTTTTATAAGATTCATGTACGTATATGTCATTAACATAATTAATTAATTAATTAATTACTTTAATCCTTACGAATTACATCCTCTAATCTCTTCTTCCTCCCTCCAAAACTCATGTAACCTGCTGTAAAAACACACCCATAGCCGCTCTATTCTTTCCCCTCTTCCTCCTTCATTTCTCAAGAAAACACAAACCGTAAACATCATTCTCTTTCTCTTCTTCTCCTCTTCTATCCCAATACCATCAATCTCCAACTCTAGCTTCCTCAAAAAATGCATCTACTGTCATTTACACGCATGAATGCTTCAGGTTATGATACTTTTTGTCACCGAATCGCCTCAAATTTGCCCATAATGTGCTATTCTACCACCTAAACACCAAAACAAACTCGAATTCATGCATCGTTGCTTCTATTTCACGAATTCATTAACTCCAGCCCGCATAAACCATATATTGGAAAAATGCAGCGTACAAAATGTTCTTGAACCTCTCCCATGCTCATACGAAATCGAAGAGTAAGCGATAAGGATCACATATATATTTATCTCATAATTTTTAGTGGAGTACTGGATTTGACTTTGATTTTAGAAGCTCTAGGTTTAGGGTTTTGAAATGGAAAAGGGGGATGCCGTATAAATGATGTTTGCTTTAGGTTTAGGGGAGATTATGACATTTTATAGCGCGGCTAATTTTTTTTATTTATTGATTTTATATTTTTCTATATCAAATATCACTCATTTTCATCGTTTAAAAATCCGTGTGGTCACCTACGGATCCCGTTTTCAATGAAAATTGACATGCAGCTACTTTCTAACATTACTACCCAACGAAACTAGTTTCGTCGAATTCTGAATCCGTATGCACAACAACGAATTTTTAAAGCCAAAATATTGTATGTTTTTCACTTAAAAAATCAAGCCCGGTCACATACTGGATCTAAAATTCATGAACTTTGGAATCTTAACATTATTTAATGCTACGAATTCAATAAAAAAGATTTTGTCAAATACCGAGGTAGTATCAATAATGTTCCTTTGTAAAATTGCTCAAATTAGCTTCAAAAATGCGATTTTAGCGTACCTTTTTTTCTTGTATGCCGATATGCTAACTTCAAAAATTATGGTCTTTTGGATTTAACCATTATTGGACGATACGAATTCAGAAAAAAAAAACGAAATCAAATTCAGAGATCGTCTCCATAATGTTCCTTTGTAAACCAATCGCCTATTTTACCCTGAATTATTTTATCGCGCACAGCCACATACTGACTCAGTTCGACGCGCATTTTGGAAGTCAACAATGATTTTTCAGTATGAATCCAACGAAATAAGTGTCATCGAATTTTGAGCTTCATAACAAAATTTCATTTTTTTAAGGACGAGGCGATTATTTTGATAAATTTTCAAAAAAAAAACTTATAAATCATTTGAATAATTTTACTGGGTTTGTTTAAAGTAAAAAATAAACTACTTTTAAAATTATCCACAAATTTTATTTAGCAAAAATAACCAATTTATATTTCCGTATTCATTAAAATAGCTAAAATAAAAATTTTAATTGGTTCAGAAATTCTGGGTTGTTACAATCTCCCCCACTTAAAATATTTTCATCCTCGAAAAGGAAAGGAGCTGAAAGTTGATTAACTAACCAACTCAACTTTGATTTTGGCTTTCGTTATTCAACGTTTCAGTTTCTAAGAACTTTCTAATTTCTCAAAAATTTGGCTAACACCCTAAATTTTCGAAAAGATTCGCCATAACCTCCTTTGTACGGATTGATTGGCAAAACCACAACTTGCCTCACAGGGTCCTCATCAATCAAAAAGAAAAAGAAAAAGCCAATCGGCTCATAAAATCATCAAAACCCAAGAAATACAATAAACATGTACCTATTTGTTGGGCATACAATTTTATTCCTCTTCTTAGCTTCCATGCTATGACCTGTTCATATATATACATGTATATGTATGCAATTGCAATCAAATTTCAATTTAATTCAATACTTTACTTGATTTGGCTTAATTTCTCATTCATTCACATATTGGTTAAATTAATTATCATTCCAATATTTTTATTATTTAAACTAATAATAAAACATCACAACCCGCAATCAATTTGTTGATTAAATTTTTAGAATATATATAACTTTTATATATAGTCAAAATTCATATTTCAGTGGAAATCACAGCAATAAACTCTAACTAATTTTTGGTTCTCACACCAGTCAAATGGAAATATATAGATATTCCACTTTCGAAACTCGAAAATAAACTACTAATACAGTCATCAGTAGAGTTTGAGACTTCGTATATACGTTTTGAGATATATATCTATCCACTAAATTTTGGTTCTCACACCAGTAAAATGGAAATATATATATCTATCCAGTATATTTGAGACTTCGTCTTTATGTTCATGACGTGTATATGAAAAATCTCCATATATTCGACTGTCCAAAATTAATATAAAAATAAAATAAAATACTCAAATACGTATAATAAGATAAATTATCAAAACTAAATTCATTTTTAAGTTTTTAATTTTTTTAATGAATAATACTCTTCTAACTCATCCTAGGATGCTACTGATCCTATCTCTAACGAGTCATTCCTATAGGATGTTACTAATCCTAACTCTGATGAATTCTTTAGTTTGGTTCTAATGTGTCTTGTTCTCGAGCTCTGTAAACCGAAGCTCTGATACCACATTGAAACAACCCAAACTTCCCCTTTCGGGAAAGCCCGTATTGAGTTGAGAACATGACGCATTAGAACACAAACATTAGAACATTTGATTGCTATTACAACAATTACATCAGAGTACAAGAATATTCCAGAGTATGAATAACTATTACACATTGGAAAAACAATATCAGAGATTTAAAAATTTCATAGCAGCGGAAAATAATACATAAGTATAATGCGTAGCGGAAAATAACAACTGACACAACTGAAAGAGATATACGGATATAAAGCTTTCTGAATATAACTCCAGCTGTAATCCAGGATCCTGTGAAAAGAAATATCTGCGAAAACCAAAACTACTAGCTGCCCGTGTGGAAAATATGGGCACCCAGAGTTTAGGTAGAAACAATAAACTCTGAGTCAGTCATGAGACTGGTGTGAGAACTAAAACAGTTATTAAATCTTTACTTTAAAAGTTGGAAATCATGGGACCACATCGTATAACACGGAACGGGTTTACTCCACATGAATCTTAGTTTAAATTAAAGCGCGCAATGCTTTTTGGAAAAATGAAGCTGTTATAAGACTCAAGTCCCTTAACACAATGCAACGCAAGCCGGTGGATAGAGTTTTCCCTTATAATAGCCAAACATGCTTGATACGTATAAAACAAAATTATTTTGATATTATTATAAGTGTATAATATCAAAAACAACTTCAAATATAAATGTATCAATCATGGCCGACATGGGTACCATATATCGTGTCGCCATACCAGTTCTACAACTAAAACTGAAAAATGTCGTAATGGAAATTGGATTTCCATCTATGAGTCGAGGCAAGGGATGTCTCCTCTCCAATTTGAGACACTCTAGCAAATGTCTCAGGATCACACCTACGTGAAACCCTTGGATCTTCAGGGCCAGTCCACATATACTTTAGTGGATTAATTATTCCTGAACACACGTTTCCCAGTCCTATCGGACCTATCTCTGAGCCACTAGGGACTCAATTTCCGAGGCTCCTCATAATCCATCATCCACATAAGTAAAAATGTCTGGGCTCCATACCATGACACCGATTCTAGCTAGAAAGAAATGTCGTGCACTCCCTGTAGTCACGATCTCGTTTTTAACTTATACCGGGTGTGAGGCTCGCGAATTAATGTTATACACAAAGTTATGCTAATTAAAGTTGTGCTTTGATCATCAACCACAAGACTCTTCTTTTCAGCAAAAGCCTTGATCATTTGCATCTTGGCATGCCACACTGATAATTCACGCCATACAACTGATGTCTATCAGTATGTAACCTCTAAGCTCGTGCGTCTCAGAGAAGGGTGTTAAGCAAGAGAATAAATTCTCCGCCACCAAATAGATATATATTTAACAGAAATCAATTAGCACAGAATGAAATCCAATGCCAGACACACATCCAGTTACAAGTCCATTCTGGATCTGAACAAAACCGGAGGCACCTTATTCCTCGTCCCATATGTCCAATACAGGAGAGAGGTCCTCGCATATCCGGTCGATCTCCAACTACGTATGGACGATCACCACTTATTACCTTGTCTTGGGTGTACAGCCCAATCAAGACATCAGTAATCATCCAAACGATGTGAAGATCTCCGGTCTTCAACCACCGTCTTCATCGTCGACTTTTAGTCGTTGTAATAATTATTCAGAATGGGTTAAACTCGGTCTTTCCGAATAATTCATGTATTTTATAGTCAATAATCAAGTGCTATAAAAACACATCATACGCCTCATTCCAATTCAAAATATTCTTTTATTCCAATATTCAAAATTTTAGGGAAAGGTTCCCATTAATTTTATCAAAGATAAATTCTTTTAAATTAATTCTTAAATCTTCCTTTGGATATCCATTTCAAAAGAATTTGTTTTATCTTTTCACAATTTTAAACCATATAAAGGTTTATCAACTAGTCGGGATTAGCGAACCTTATTAAAGTAATCATTTATTATTTATTATCTCAATCCGAACTTATTCATCCCATGGAAAAGCCTGTTAATACTTCATATCTAATACACATGATGTTATCAAAAATTTTAATTACCCTTTCACGTTCAAATCTAATTAAAGATTTAACTATCGCTTAGAGTAAAACAGGCGGTACTCCATTCTCGATCATTTTCATGAATTCGATAAATTTAGTTACCTCATTCACATTCCAATATAATTAAAGATTTATTAAAACTCTAGTTCAGTTTTAATCTCTAAAATCATTACTTATTGATCGTTCAATTTTATGAAATTAATCTTATCTTTAACTGGGTTAAAGAACCAATGTCATTTAGAACACAGTTCACGATAAACCCAAATCATCTTCCATTAACTATGGAATCTTCATGGAAAACAAATCAATATATAATCGATATAAATTCCCGTATTAGACCAATACTATAAATGGAATAGTGGCAAGGCCTTCTAAATTCTATAAATAGTAAGGGTCTTCATTCACAGAAGCTCATCTCGATTATTAAATCGAATTCCACTCAATTCCAATTCAATATATTAAATTGGAAAACTTTATTTTGGAAATTTTCCATTAAATCTAAATAAAAAGATTTAAATTCCAAATCATAACTTCACTGTTAATTGGGTTTAAGAACAAATGTTATTTAAAATACCGTTCACGATAAACCCAAAAATCCATTTTCAATTCAATTCAAATTAAACATTAATTAATTGATAAACTTCTCTAAATCCTAATTAAAAGATTTATTCTTTTCTCAACTGGGTTTAAGAAAAGTGTTATTTAAGACACCATTCACAACGAACCCATTGTAACAACCCGGAATTTCAGAATGAATTTTAAACTTTAATTTAAGCTATTTTGAGGAATATAGAGTATAAATTGGTTATTTTAAAAAAAAGTGTATACAATAAAATTCCTTTTTATTTGTAAATGTGAAACATAGAAATTGTGTCCCTGATAAATTCTTATTGTGGATTTAAATTCTTAATGTGAATTTGAATTCTTAATGTAAGCATCTAATTTTGCCACAATAAATTCTTGGTGGGGTAATTTAATCCTTAAAACCTAGTGTAATATGGTAAAGACTATCATACTGATCCTAACATCATTTTTACATAAATAAACAAATTGATTGGAAAGAATAATCAATTAAATTTTATATATAGTCACTTTGCCCTCTCCCTTTGTTGTAGATTTAAAAAAAACAGCTCCTTTTCTTAAATCCATTTAATCCATGATACTATAAAAATATCTGAAAATGGTAAGTTTCCTATGTTGCACTATAAAATCAAAATTAATGGCGCTGAAATGGCACGAACTGACTTTTGTTAGAAACATCTTTCGAAGTAAAAATTATTGCACCTAAAAATAGAAAGAAATAATTTTAGGATGAACTCATGTCAATTAGAATAATCTTTTTCTAGGTTATCAATATGAAAGGAAAAGAAATAAAAAATTAGCCATAAAACATTAATACTAATCAATCACTCCACTATAAAAAGTACATGTAAATGTAGAGTTATGAGTTTGTCGCCATGTCAAAAGTTTTCCTAATATAATAAACTAATCACATATTATGCAACATCTTTTTCCATCCCTGCTTGCTTTACTATTCTAAAAGAAGTATATTTTCTTCACTAACTTATTCATTATATTTAGATACATTCTTAATTCTTTATCGATCAAACTTGGCAAAACATCCTTTTTTGCCAACGCTGCAAGAACTTGATATAATGCTACAAAGTCAAGCACATGTTGATTTAGTATTTAGTATGTTTATATTAATTTATAAATGGAAATTATGCCATATAATATATTTATACGCTACTTTATCCCATTAGCCTTTCATTTTCAGGCACGTTTTTTTATTAAACGCAATACATTCATTCCTTTGTTAACCATTTAATGCATGCGGTCCATGTCCTAAATGAATGCAAGCGACATTTTATATTCTTCCATTTATGTGAAACTTTTACCCTTTTAAATCTGGAAACACACATCATATATTTATTTATTTATACAAAAGGGTTAAGTAAATTAAATGAATAATTAAAGACGTATGAAATGGTTCAAATTCATTTAGAAACAAAACTATGCCACTTATTTCTCTTTTTTTCTCTTTGTTATTTACTTTTGAAATTTGAATGAAAACTAATTAAATAGATTAAAACATAAGGGGTTAGAAAGAGAATTAAATAAATTTATAAATACCCTAAAATTAATCCATAACCCAAATTTTAGAAAAAACGTAGTCCCCGCCCTTCTATTTTCAATGGCTGAAATGCTCTCTCGTTCTTCCTTATTTTTCTTCCAATCTAGTCGATGGTTTCCAAAATTTCTAAAGGGAAAGGTGTAGAGCTAGGGGAGCTCGTCACAACCAACGGTTGAGATCAATTCTTATGCGCTAATTTATGGGAAATAGAGCTTTAAAGTGGCAACATACGCATCGATTTTCGTGGAGACGGGGAGCAATTGGGTTCACGGTGACAGGCAATTCACGTTGAAGAGGAAGAAGAAGATAGCGGCCTTGTTTCGCAAACCCATGTATTAATGTTTAATTTAAAATTAATTACTTAATTAAATTGTGTATGTTTATAAAATAAACAACTTATTCATATATCCTCAGAACTGAGTGCCGTTCGATCCGTTCGAATCGCAGAACCCAGATCTACATAATGAAACAAATTCAGTGGAAACAAAAGACGTTGGAGCGGTGATATCGAATTCTACGACATAGAAAAGGTTAGAACGTATTCTGAACCCGTTAGAAAGTTAGATCTGATTCAAAGCAAGGTGAGATATCTATTTTTAATGATTAATTAAAATTTAATTATTTTATCGCTATTTAAATCGATGTATGTATGTAATGAAATCAGATCTGTGATGTTGAGATTGAAATTGGTTGTTTACTGTTTGTGTTCATTGCGATGTGAAATCCATATATATATACGTTATGAAATCCATATTGTCGATAGTTATGAAATCTAAATTGATTGAGTTTGATGTGATGATCTATTGTAGTATGAATAGCCATAATCTGAATGTGAATTAAAATGATCGTTTTTTTGGCAAAATAGTTAATGAAACAAAATTATCTTTCTGTTGAATGTGAATGGACAAAGTAAAACTCATTAATTTAGTCGGATTAGAATTTACAAATAAAACTCATTATTGTATTATATTAGAAAAATCGCATTGAAAAGTATTATTTTTGTTACATTAAAAAAGCATACAATTTCATTGCCAATTTTGTTGAAATTAAAAAGGACTAAATTTCACTGCCAATTTTGTTGAAATTAAAAAGGATATAATTTCACTGTCAATTTTTTGTTGAAATTAAAAAGGACATAATTTCATTGTCAATTTGTTGAAATTAAAAGGGGCATAATTTCATTATCAATTTGTTGAAATTAAAAAGACCATATTTTCATTGACAATTTGTTTCAATGAAAGATAAAAGGAAAAGATTACATTTTAATGACTTTTTGTTTTAAAAATAAAAGATTACACTTTTATGACTTTTTGTTTTAAAAGAAAAAGATTACATTTTTATGACATTTGTTTTTAAATAAAAAGATTACAATATTTGTAAATTAGATTTAATTAAAACAAAAACCACATTTTTGTCAATTGGATTTGTGCTTAAACTTATCATTTTTGTTAAGTAGATTTGTTACATTAGAAATGACACACAAAAATTACATGTTTGATTGGAAGTAGAAATGACACACAAAAATTACATTTTTGTTGAATTAGAATTGACATAACAAAAGTATTGTTTTTGTTAAAATAGAATTGTTAAAATAAAATTGTCATTTTATTTATTTTGTTAGAATAGAATTGTCAAAATAAAAATATTATTTATTTTTTCTATTTTAATTGACATTAGGAATGTAAGAAATGCCATGTAAGTAAATTACAGTTCAATTGACATCAGAAATGTAGGAATTACCATGTAAATGAAATACATATTTATTTTCCATTAGAAAATGTACATTAGAACCAAAATAATCATTTTTGCTATAAATGTTATGTTAGATAAGATATCACTTTTGTTAGAAAATGTACATTAGGATCAAAATAATCGGTTTTGTTATAAAAATATTATGTTAGATAAGAATATCATTTTTTATTAGAAAATGTTACATTTAATTAAAAATATCATTTTAATTTGAATCATGTCATGTTAATATAAAAACATCACCTTTGTTAGAAATGTTTATTTAGATTAAATATGTCATTCATTTAGTAATAGTAGAATAAAATTGTCATTTTATTTAGAAATGTCATTATATTAAAAAAATGTCATCATGTTAGAAATGTCATTTATTTGATAATGTCATGTTAGGAATGCCATCATATTAGAAATGTCATTAGTATAGAATGTCATTTTATTGAGAATGTCATATTAGAATATTAATGTCATTCTATTGAGAGATGTCATATTAATACAATGATGTCATTTATTTAGAAGATGTCATATGACCATGTCATGTTAACATAATAATGTTACCATGTTAGACAAGAATAAAAATAATTACTTGTCAAACTATATGTCTTGTTGAAATTATAAATATTTATTTTTAATTTAATAGGGAAAATTGGTTAAATAGAAAATTATTCAAACCGAATTATAATTGGTTAAAGTTATTAACCAATAATTTATTTAGATAAACTGTTGTTTTTTGAAAACCCCACACGGGTATTGGGATGATATTTGTCATACACAAGTCCCAATGTTTAGTTATATGTCAATCGATAGATTGATAGTTTGTGATGAGCATTATTTATTTATTATTTTAATGGTCACACAATTATTAATTTCACTCTGGATGTGAATGAATTATTTATTGATTATTTATCATTATTGTTGTATACATATGTGATGTATGGAATCCATATAACTGAAAATATATGGCAATTGATTGAGTCGCATTCCGATTCAGAATATCTTTTTAAATAATATTTGAAAATAAAGAACATTTTTATATAAAGAATAGTTTAAAATAATGATTATTTTTCAGTGAAATAATTACAATTAAAAAAATTATAATTGCACTTTTGACACAAGGCTAGGTTGCATTTGTGGTGGACGTCTGCCCGGACCGACCGGCATATCCAGCAGCCACTAATGTTGAACTTAACGTGAGAGGTCTAAGTGCGCAAATACGAAGCGGGCTATGACACGAGGTTAAGTGTAACACCCGTAAATTTAAATATTAAAATTAATAAATTTAAGAATACTTAATTGTTAAAGTGATAATTAAGGGAAACGGGTTATGCCGTTGCGTTCGTCTCGAAATTCTGCTTGGAATAGAGTCCAAGTTTTCGTAAATCGGACTTCGTATGAGGAAGTTATGGCCCTCGAAAGTTTCAGTGATTTTATATAAATAAAAACAGTTCAGAATAATAAATTCGAAATTCAAATTCAAATAGGGAAGTGGCTAGGTGGGAATTATCCCGCCCAAAGACCAGGTCGACCAGGGGGTCGACCTCCCCTATACAGGTCGACCAAGGGGTCGACCTGGGGGTCGACCTACCCCCCCGGGCAGATCTGAAATGTGACAATTTCTAACTCTCTGCTGAGTCATTAGGGCTGATGTGGCTGTTCGTTTTTGTATCTTAGTTTGGTTCCTCGTTTTAGCATCAACTAATTGATCAGGAATCGTATGTTGTGCATGCAAAAGACTGATCTTAGAGTTTCTACACATTAATGAATATAAAGCAAAGGGTCCATCTGTTGAGTTTTAAATATATTAATTGTGTGAAATGATGATGCAAGAATCCTATGCTAATGAAACAAAAATCAAAACTGTAAGATATGCAAGTTCAAAGAAATTTCCATCACTACTGATCCTACAAGGATTTAGGATATCCTAGTATACCATGCAAACAAATTATGGCATTGGAATATGCCAGACATAAGTTCTGAATATCAAGTTTATCTTCAACTTTACTATATTCGGTAACAATGCAAAAATTTGAAGGAAAAAAGAAGAGCAAAGTATCACGATTCAATATCAAGAACGCTTCTTACATGACAGTTTTGTTTCTCATGTCTGTTGAATCACGTGACGTTGTTTAACTTTGTTATCTTATATTTGTAGATCTATTTCATATGTTAAATTATATATGTTTAACTTGATTCATTTTATGCAGCTTTAGGATGTGAATCATACGCTAATTCGTATGTGAATTTTATGCAAGTTTGGGATGTGAATCATATGCTAATTCGTATGTGAATTTTTTGCAAGTTTTGGGATGTTAAATCATAATGTTGTTTGTATGTGAATCTTATGCAAGTCTATTTTTACATATGTTATTTTGTATGTGAATCTTATGCAAGTTTGTATGTGAATTGTACACAAGTTTATATTTGAATCAAGTATATACATATGCTAGTTATATGCAAAAACATGTGATGAATTCATATGATAGTTGTAGAAATTCATATGCAAGTTTAGGTGAAAACTATTTTCACTTTTTTTAACGACCAGGAATTTCGCTCGATCCGAATCAGTTGCTAAACCGATCAAGACCATTTGAAACGCCTGATTGTTTGAGAACACGACAAAATAGAACGCAGACAGAAGAACATTTCATTGTATATTACAACAATTCCATCAGAATACAAGAATATACAGAGTATAAATAAATATTACACAGAAAATATCAAAGATTACAATACATTTAAATACATCGCAGCGGAAAAATAATACAATACAAAACTAGAAGTAATACACGGATACAGAGCTTTCCGAGTATCGTTCCAGCTGCAAATCAGGATCCTGTGAATATAAATCTGCAAAACCAAAACTACTAACTTCCCGTGTCAAAATAAGGGCACCCAGAGTTTAGGTTAAAACAATAAATTCCAGGCCAGTCATGTGACTGGTGTGAGAACTAAAACAATTATTTATCTTTATTTTAAAGTTAGGTAAATCAAGGGACCACGCCGTATAACACGGAACGGGTTTCCTCCCAAGAACACCAGTGCATAAAACAAATGCAAGGCTAAATAAAGAACAGTGAAGCTATTATAAGACCCAGGTCCCATCACACAATGCAACGCAAGCCGGAGGATAGGGTTTTTACCTTATAATAGCCAAGAATGCTTGATACGTTTAAAACAAATCATTTGATACTATATAAGTGCATAGTGTATAAAACAACTTTAAATCATAAGTATCAATCATAGACGGCATAAGCGCCCCATCCCACTATGTCACCATATATAGATATACAATCAAAACAACAAAGTCACGTATCGAAAGTTGGATTTCCATCTGTGAACCGAGGCAAAAGATAGTCCTCACCGAATTCGAGACGCTCTAGTCCGCCCCTCAGGCAAGCGCGCAGGCAAGCCTTGGATCGTCAGGGCCGGTCCACCGATGTGGATTATTATGCCTGAACACTACGTTTCCCCACCCTTTGGGGTGTAAATGAGCCAATGAATGACTCCATCGGCTTCACATAGTTACCGATATATCTGAGGCGCCTCGCAACACCAACAACCACATAAGTCAAACTCGTCAGGGCATGTAAAACCATTGACGCCACTTCTAACTAGAAAGAAACGCATGTCCTCCCTGATGTCCTCTCCCATTTCTGGTTCACAATCGGGGTGTGAGGCTCGCGAATTAACGCTACACAAAGCTATGCCACACAGGTCGTGCTTTTATCATCAACCACAAGACTTTGCTTTTCAATAGAAGCCTTGATCATTTGCATCTTAGCATGCCACACAGGCAAACCACTATATGCAACCAATATCAGTCACACAGAATGATATCCAATGTCAGACACATAGTCCATTTACAAGTCCGTTCTGGGTCTGAACAAAACCGGAGGCACCTAGTACCCCGCATATCCATCGATCTCCAAGTACGTCTAGACGACCACCAACTGATTCCCTTCTCTTGGGTGTACGACCCAATCAAGATCATCAGTAATTATCCAAACGACGTGAAGACCTCCGGTCTTCAACCACCGTCTTCATCTTCTACTAATCGTCGAATTAGTTATTCAGAATGGGATAAACCCGGTCTTTCTGAATAACTCGCGTATATAATAAACAAGTGTTACACAAACACAACATACGCCTCATTCCAATTCATCAGTCACTAATCGTAAATTAGCAAGAGAACAATTCCCCAAAGTATTAACCCCGAAGGCCGAAACCAACATCAAATCAATACCCAGGTAACCATTCATCTTAACCAACCTACAGTTAGTTTATAAATTTCACATTGTTAGGGAAAGGTTCCCACTAATTTTATCAAAGATAAATTCTTTTAAATTTATTCTTTAATCTTCCTCTGAATATCACTTCAAACTAGTCGGGATTAGCGAACCACACCGAAGTAATTATTTATTTTATTTCCCAATCCCAACCTATATATCCCATGAAGTAAAACTGGTCATACTTCATATCTAACACCACGGTGTTATGGGTAAATTCAATTACCATTTCACGTTCAAATCTAATTAAAGATTTAACTACCGCCCGGAGTAAAACCGGTGATACTCCATTCTTGATCTTTTCAATCTAATTAAAGATTCATTAAAACTCCACTTAGTATTAATCTTTAACTGGGTTAAAGAATCAGTGTCATTTAAAACATGGTTCACGATAAACCCCAAATTCACATCACGTTTCAATCAGTCCCTAACCGTAAATTAGCAAGTGAGCAATCCCCTAAGTATTAACCCCGAAGGCCGAAAACAACATCAGATTAATACCCCAGAAACCATTAAACATAACTAATCTCCGGTTAGTTTCTGATTTTCTTAACTCTTTTGGGTCTAAGAACAGTATTATTGAAGATACCGTTCACGACAACCCAAAATCACAATTCCATTAATTATCGGGTTAAAGAACAAGTGTTACTTAAAACACCGTTCACGGTAAACCCAAAAATTAATCCAAATTCAATTCCAATTTAATACCATTCAATTGGTTCACCTCATTGAATTTAAATAAAAAGATTTCATCCTTTTCTCAACTAGGCTTAAGAACAGTGTTAATGAAGACACCACTCACGACAAACCCAAATCACTTTTGATATTAAATACAAGGCTATGAATAGAAAATATATCGGCTTATATTCAATATCCAATTCTACGACCAACAAATATCGTATTGGAAATAACGATATATATCTTCCAAAATCCCATTACAATATTTGTATCATCACGAAATCCAACTTTGAAATATTCCAAAGACAATTTCGATTCAAATCCATTCCAATTCAATTATTGGAAATTATGGTTACTTTTAAAACCCTTTTCAAATTCAATTTATTTATTTCAAAACCAAATTGATTTTAACACTAGTCCCAAAACTAGTTCATTTCGATAAAAATCCATTTTTATCTTTTCAAATATGGAGTTTTTCACCCCAATTCTTCACAAATCATTTCTTATGATTTTACACAAATTATTACTATTTTTAATAATTTTATCAAGGCCCGTACAGTCGATTTCCATCAACGGCCATCGAACTGCACTTACATCGACCTTTTCCAAATTTCATTTGGACATAATTCCAAATCCAACCTTTAGATTTCCAATTTCTCACATTCGTTAGAAAGCTCTTTTTCGATACGAACCCAATCGTTCAGGTTTTAGGAGAATCCGACGGTCGGATCTCCCGTAATATCCATTCGAAGTCAATGGTCGAAATTCACGAACTACCGCAGCGCGACGCGTTCTATTCAGGCCATTATATTATATATATATATAATATATAATATATAATATATACTTCGTCGATTTCCTTTTAAAACGTATTTTATAAATCGTTTCGAATTTGTTTTCAAAACAATTTCAAGTTCTTATTCGATTTCAAATCAAAATTGAATTTTCCTTTATAAATTCCTTTTTACATTCATTTATATTTGATTTCAATTCAATTTCAATTTAATTCAATTTCAATTCAATTTGAATTCTATTCAATTCAATTCCAATTCGAATTCATTTCTATTCAATTTCAATTCGAATTCATTTCTATTCAATTTCAGTTCGAATTCATTTCTATTCAATTTCAATTCGAATTCATTTCTAAATATTCGATTTTGAAATCACTTTCAGTATTCATTATAAAATCGACAAAATTCCCGTTCGTGTTAAAATGGCGTGTGACTACTTAACATGGCTTCGCATTTCTATTTTCAAATATGCTATTTCAAATATTTCTTTTCCAAATATTTCTATTCAAATATTTCTTTTCCAAATATTTCTATTCAAATATTTCTTTTTCAAATATTTCTATTCAAGTATTTCTTTTTCAAATATTCTATTCGAATATTTCTTTTTCAAATATTTTATTCGAATATTTGGTTTTCAAAACTGGAATGAAGCCCAATCAATTACCATATAATGTTAATTATATGGATTTTTTACAACCCACGTATATAACAGCAACGATAAATCATCAACCATCATCCAAAGTGCATTCTACACTATATAAGCATCAAATATAAATATTCAACGCTTATAACAGCGTGTCAATCAATCGATCGACATACAACTAATTATTGGGATTAGTGTATGTCCTATTTCATCCCAACACCCGTGTGGGGTTTCAAACAATCAAACACAGATTTTATTTGTGTAGTTGGGCGATGTGTAAAATTTGTCCTCCCAATCAATATCTGTCAAATCAGTGTATACAAACAAATCTCCAATTTGTTTATTAATATTTATTTTACATACACGTTAAAAATCATATTTTTAACTATAAAATATTTTTCACTATAAAATATTTTATTTCATTTCACATCACACAAACAAATTTCACAACACAGCAACCAAACAAACAAGTCATCCATGGTCTGTGGACGATGGGTGTCGGGTGCTACTAGGCACCGTATGCATCCTAGTATATAATTCAACTAGAAGTAAATTTAAAAGTGAGGAGTTCTCACCGAAAGCTAAACCAAACGCCGCGACTCTTCATATGTAGAAAAACTTCGTCGTGCTTCTAACGAGATCTGTTTCACGCGGTATATGTTAAAATTATATTTTTAACAACTCTACTATCTATATAAAGATTATATTTTTATCGCCACTTCATATATAAAAATCACATTTTTATACTCCTACTATATTGATTAAAATTCTATTTTTACACCGCTACTATATAGATAAAAATTCCATTTTTATCTTGCTACTTTATAGATAAATAATTCTATTTTTACATCGCTAAAAATCTAATCTTTTCTATTTTAAAAATCTAATCTTTTCTATTTTAAAAATCTAATCTTTTCTATTTTAAAAATCTAATCTTTTCTATTATAACTTCATACTTCAATGAAAAGTCTAGTTGAAATGCAAATAAAAATCGGATTTAAAACTCACTTGATTTTAGGGTTTCGTCGCTGGAGAAGATCGGAGGTTGACTGGCGAGTTGTTGGTGGTCGGAGCTGGACTCGTAGGTGGTTGGGTGGCTTGCTGGTGGCAGGGGGTACTGCATCGAATGGGGCTTTGGGTTTGGGGCTCGGATCGGGTGCTGCGCGAGAGGAGGGAGGAGAAGAAGAGAGGGGGGGGGGGGGGTCGGCCGATCTGAGGTGGAGGGGGGAAGCGGTCGGCGCGGTCATCGACGAGGGGGAGGGGAGACGACGCTCGATCGTTTATGGTTTTTTTATTTCGTTTCTGTTTTGGAAAAAAACTGACAGGGGGGTGACTTAGTGATAGGAGAAAGGGGGTGTTATATTAATATATATATATATATATATATATATTATTTTTAAATTCTAAAAAGCAACTTTTTATTTCGAACTCTAAACGAGACCTACCGCATGTCGTCCCCAGCTAATTACCCCCATTCCGAACACAATGGGATATGTATCATAGGCTGATTCAATCGTTTCGATCAGTTTTCGTCAAAATCAAAATATAACTCTATATATTGAATTTGAACGCGCATTACAATTTACCGGGGTTACATACTAACTCTAAAAATTCCCGAAAAATATTTTCTAGCTTCGTATTGACGAAACGGTCCTAACAAAACTAATTTCGTCATATTCTGAGATCGTTTGAAAAATGGCCATTTTCCAATCGATTAAAATCAACTAAAACTGGTCAAACACATTTTCCTTTGCCCTGCTCACATATTGATTCGAAAAATTACGAATTTTGAAAGCTAGCAATAATTTGACATCGCGGAACCAACAAAAGTGGTTTCGTCGAAAACCGAGGTCATTTGCAAAATTTTCATTTTTAAGGGCCTGAATTCCATAGCGACTATTCTGAATTTTCATTTCGACATAACTTTTTATTCCCGCTATGAAATTTCAATTTTTCCGATTCGTTGGAAAGATATTCTCAAATAGAATCTGATATTTTTGGTTTCGCTAAAATCCGCTTTATTTTGCACCCGGTACATTCATTTGAATTTTGAAATCGAATTATCGAACTACCGCGCCATTTTCAATTCCTTTTATAATTGAAAATAAATATTTATATTCTAACGACGATCTATATAATATATATGTTCGAATTCTATTCAAAATAAATTTCTCGTCGATATTATTTAAAATAATTCATTTTAAATAATCAAAATTCACTAAAATTGCCAAAATAAATTTTTTAAATTGGCTCGGATTTCCGGGTTGTTACACATTTTTAGGTGAAAGTTATATTCACATATGCAAGTTTAAGTGAGACCCATAATTCATGTATGCAAGTTCACAATTTCATGTTTAGATCCATATTTAGATCCATGGTAGTTTATGCAAATATATGATTCTATATGTGTAACAACCCGGAAATGCGAGCCAATTTAAAAATTTTATTTTGGCAATTTTAGTGAATTTTGAATATTTAAAATGAATTATTTTAAATAATATCGTCGGGAAAATTTATTTTAATTATAAAAGGAATTGAAAATGGCGCGGTAGTTCGATAGTTCGATTTCAAACTTCAATTGAATGTACCGGGTGCAAAATAAATCGGATTTTAACGAAACCAAAAATATTGGGATCTATTTGTGAATATCTTTCCAACGAATCCGAAAATTCAAAATTTCATAGCGGGAATCAAGAGATATGTCCAGTTGAAATTCCAGAATAGTCGCTATGAAATTCAGGCCCTTAAAAATGGAAATTTTGCAAACGACCTCGGATTTCGACGAAACCACTTTTGTTGGATCCGTGATGTCAAGTTATTGCTAGGTTTCAAATTTCATAATTTTTCGAATCAATATGTGAGCATGGCAAAGGAAAACGCGTTTGACCAGTTTCAGTTGATTTTAATCGACTGGAAAATGGCCATTTTTCAAACGGTCTCAGAATTCGATGAAATTAGTTTTGTTAGGACCATATCGTCAATACGAAGCTAGAAAATATTTTTCTGGAATTTTTCGGGTTAGTATGTGATCCCAGTAAATTGAAATGCGCGTTCAAATTCAATATATAGAGTTATATGTTGATTTTAACAAAAACTGATCGAAACGATTGAATCAGCCTACGATACATATCCCATTGTGTTCGGAATAGGGGTAATTAGCTATAGACGACAGTTGGTGGGTTCGATTTCGAGTTAGAAATCAAAAGTTGCTTTTAGAATTTAAAAATAAAAAATATATATATAAATTAATATAACACCCCCCTATACCTCACTCTTCGAAGTCAAACCCTTGTTACTTCCTCTCATGGTCAACACGAGACAAAAACCCGCCCCCATCCAGTCTAAAATCGCGACGCCACCTCTTTGTAGTAGAACGCCGCGCCTCCGTCGAAGTCACGCCCTCCGCCTCACCTCAGATGATCGGCCTTCCACATCGCGTCCCCCCTTCCGATCTGAACCACCACCCCCATTAAACCCCAAAAAAACCCGCTCCCTAAACCCCCCTTTCCTCCGCCACTGTCAGAAGCCCGCTGCCGCCTTACACCTTCGTCCCCTGACTACCTCCGTCTGACGAAGGCCCCCCTCCTCCGCAGTCAACACCGAAATACATTGAGCCCCTTTTTAATTCAGTTTTAATTTAATTAAATTAGTTAAATTAATTAGCATGAATATTAATCAGTTTGATAAATGCAAATTCTAAAGGAAATATCTTTGTAAAATAAAATAACAAGTGTTTGAATTATATATAAAGATCAGTTTTCCTTTTTCTATACATAGAGATAAAAGATGGAATTTTTATATTAGAAAAGCTAGAATTTTTATTATGAAGTTAGATTAGTAAAGTTACAATTTTTAATTATATAAAAATATGATTTTTATGTTGAAAACGAAAAAAATATGATCTTTATATAATAGAAGATATAAAAATATTATTTTTATTTAGGTAGAGTCATAAATATATATATATAATCTTTATTAAGAGAAGAACAAGATAAAAATATAATTTTTATATTATAGAAAGGGTAAAAATATAATTTTTATTGAATGTAAAGGTTAAATATATAATTTTTATATAATGTAGAAGTTAAAAATATAATTTTTTTATATAGTTATGATAATAAAAATTCGATCTTTATATAAGAAGTAGAAATATAAAAATATATTTTTTATATAGAAAGAAGCATTATAAAAATATGATTTTTATTTTATTGGGTGGAGCAATAAAAATATAATTTTTATTATGTACAGCGTAAACAAGAACTGAATTGGAATTTCAAAGGAATCCAGATGTTCAGCAGTTCAAAAGCAAAGCACGACGGAGTGGAACCCTCGGTGAGAACTTCTCACTTTAACTTTTCTTTTCTAGCTATATAAATATATACTAGGATGCAGACGGTGTTTAGTAGCACCCGACACCATCGTCCACATACCATGGACTTGTTTGTTTGGTTGTGTAGTTGGTTAGATTATTTTATTTGAATTTGATTGTTTGGTTAAATGGAATGGATTTGATTGATATGTGTATGGCGTGGGCCATTATTAGACCGGGGATAAGGCTAGGCCTTGTCCCGTTTCTAGTATCGTACCGTTATGCCGCTGAAATTTTCTAAAATAAGTTAGAAAAATAAAGATATCATTTTATTTAATAAATGAACTGAATAGAATATTCATAGGTTGAATAAAATAATTTGGTTGTTAAAAATATAATTTTTAACATGAATGTGAATAAATAAATATTCATTTACAAACCAGACGGTTTGTTTATGTACACCTATTTGAAGGACATTGATTGGGATGATAAATTTTACACATCACCCAACTGCACAAATAAAAATTTGTGTTTGTTGATTTGAAACCCCACACGGGTATTGGGATAATGTATGACATACACTAATCCCAATAATTAGTTGTATGTCGATCGATTGATTGACAGGCTGTTATAAGCGTTAGATATCTATATTTGATGCTTATACAGTGTAGTGCACTTTGGATGATGGTTGATTATTTATCGTTGCTATTATATACATGTGCTGTATGGAATCCATATAATTAACATTATATGGTAATTGATTGGGCCTCATTCCAATTGAGAAAATAAAGAATATTATAAAATAAAGGTTCATGTGTTGACAGTACTCATCCGTTGAGATTAGTCATGTGTTGAACGAAATATTTTAACAATAAAATTTACATCTTTACCATATATAAAATTAGAAACTAACTTCTTTATAAAATAAAGGTTCATGTGTTGACAGTACTCATCCGTTGAGATTAGTCATGTGTTGAACGAAATATTTTAACAATAAAATTTACATCTTTATCATATAAAAAATTAGAAACTAACTGGAAAATAGATAAGATGAATGGTCTCCTGGATATTGATCTGATGTTGGTTTCGGCCTTCGGGGTTAATATTTAGGGAATCGTTCTCTTACTAATTTACGGTTGGAGTCTGATTTGAAATCAAACGATAGATACCATAATTTTTATAAAATATATTAAATAACAAAAATAGTCACACGTGGACAGTACTCATTCGTTGAGATTAGTCATGTGTTGACAAAAATATAGAGTCATGTATTGAAAGAAATATAGATTCATTTGTTGAATAGAATAACAAAGTTATTGAAAAATATAAAGCCGTGTTGATTAGAGATGCGCTATTTTGACGCGAACGATATTTATATCGATTATATTCGTTTTATAATGAATATTGAAAAGAGATTTAAAAATGGAATTCGAATTGAATTGAATAGAAAACGAATTCGAATTCGAATTGAATTGAATAGAAAACGAATTCTAATTGAATTGAATAGAAAACGAATTCGAATTGAATTGAAAACGTATTTGAGTTGAACTGAATTCAGTTGAAAACGAACTGAAATAGAATTGAAATCGATTTGAATTGAAATCAAATAGAAATGAATGTAAAAAAGAATTTATAAGGGAAAATTCAATTTTGATTTGAATTTGAATTAGAAGTTGAAATTGTTTTTGAAACGAATTTAAAACTATTTATAAAATTCGTTTTAAATAGTAATCGATGAAATGTATATTATATATTATATATATAATATAATGGCCGGAATAGAACGCGCCGCGCCGCGGCAGTTCGCGAATTTCGACCATTTATTTCGAACGGACATTACGGGAGATCTGACCGTCGAATTCCCCTAAAACCGAAACCGTTGGGTTCGCATCGAAAAGAGCTTTCTAACGAATATTAGAAATTTGAAATCTAACGGTTGGATTTGGAGATACGTTCAAATCAAATTTGGAAAAGGTCGTTGTAAGTGCAGTTCGATGGCCGTTGTTGGAAATCGACTGTACGGGCCTCGATAAAATTATTAAAAATAGTAATAATTTGTGTAAAATCATAAGAAATGATTTGTGAAGAACTAGGGTGAAAAATCCCACATTTGAAAAGGTAAAAATGGATTTTTATCGAAATGAACTATTTTTGAACTAAATTTAAAACCTAATTAATTTTAAATAAATTAATTGGATTTAAAAGGGGTTTTAAATAATCGGAATTTCTAACACATTTGATTGGAATTGAATTAGAATTGATTTGTGGGTTTATCGTGAACGGTGTTTTAAATAACATTTGTTCTTTAACCCGAAATAAATAGAATGTGATTTGGGTTTATCGTGAACTGTGTTTTAAATGACATTAGTTCTTTAACCCAGTAAAAGGAGTTTTAATGAATCTGCAGTTAGATTGAAATGTGAATTGATAATTTAAATTATCAAATTTGGAAAATGAGCGAGAATGGAGTATCACCAGTTTTGCTCCAATCGATAGTTAAATCTTTAATTAGATTAGAACGTGGAATGGTAATTAATTTTACCGATAACACCATGGTGTTAGATATGGAGTATTACCAGTTTTGCTTCATGGGATGTATAGGTTGGGATTGGGAAATAAAATAAATAATTACTTCGGTGTGGTTCGCTAATCCCGACTAGTTTGGAAAACCATAATTTGGTTTGAAATGACATCCAAAGGAAGATTAAAGAATAAATTTAAAGAATTTATTTTTGATAAAATTAATGGGAACCTTTCCCTAAAAATATGAAATTTAGAAACTAGCTGTAGGTTAGCTAAGAAGAATGGTTTCCTGGGTATTGATCTGATGTTGGTTTCGGCCTTCGGGGTTAATATTTGGGAAATTGTTCTCTTGTTGATTTACGGTTAGTTGCTGCTAAATTGGAATGAGGCGTATGTTGTGTTGGTGTAACATTTGTTTACTATATATGCGGGTTATTCAGAAAGGCCGGGTTTATACCCATTCTGAATAACCGATTCGATGATATGTCGAAGATGAAAACGGTGGTTGGAGTCCGGAAGTCTTCACATCATTTGGGTGATTATTGATGATCTTGATTGGGCTGTACACCCAAGAGGAGAGAATCAGTTGGTGATCGTCCAGACGTACTTGGAGATCGATGGATATGCGAGGAAAGTGCCTCCTGTTTCGTTCAGACCCAGAACGAACTTGTAAATGGACTGTGTGTCTGACATTGGATTTTATTCTATGTTGATTGTTCTCCATTAAATATACATCTGTTTGGCGGCGGAGAATTTATTCTCTTGCTTAACGCCCTTCTCTGAGACGTACGAGCTCAGAGGTTGTATATCAATGGACATCAGTCGCATGGCATGAATTGCCTGTGTGGCACGCCTAAGTGGCAATTGATCAAGGCTTCTGTTGAAAAGCAAAGCCTTGTGGTTGATGATCAAAGCACGACCTTTGTGGCGTAGCTTTGTGTATAACGTGAATTCGCGAGCCTCACACCTCGGTATGAGTCAAAAACGGGATAGTGACTTCGGGGAGAGCACGACGTTTCTTTCTAGCTATGGTGATGTCAGTGACTTACCAGCCCTGACATTTATATACTTTTCACCTATGTGGTTGTTGGATGCGAGGCGCCTCGATTTTAGGTCTGTAAGGACTGGGAAACGTGTGTTCAGGAATAATTAATCCTCAAACGTAAGAGAGGACCGGCCCTGAAGATCCAAGGGTTACCCAGAGTGTGTAGTCCTGAGGCATTTGCTAGAGTGTCTCGAAGCCGAGAGGAGCTTGCCCCTTGCCTCGGCTCAAGACGGAAATCCAATTTCCAATACGAGATGTTTCGGTTTTATTAGTAGAGCCTAGTATGGCGACATAGTAGCATGGGATACTATGCCGTCTATGATTGATATTTATGATTGAAATTGTTTTGACACTATACACTTGTTATAGTATCAAATGATTTGTTTTAAACTTACCAAGCATGTTTGGCTATTATAAGGAAAAACCCTATCCTCCGGCTTGCGTTGCATTGTGTGATGGGACCTGGGTCTTATAATAGTTTCATTTTTCGAAAAAGCATTGCGTTGTCTGTCCTATGCACTGGTATTCTTGGGAGGAAACCCGTTCCGTGTTATACGGCGTGGTCCCTTGAATTACTCTCTTTTAAAGTAAAGTTTTAAATAACTGTTTTAGTTCTCACACCAGTCACATGACTGACCTGGAGTTTATTGTTTTAACCTAAACTCTGGGTGCCCCTATTTTCGACACGGGCAGCTAGTAGTTTTGGTTTTGCAGATTTATATTCACAGGATCCTGATTTACAGCTGGAACGATGCTCGGAAAGCTCTGTATCCGTGCATTACTTTCAGTTGTGTTTTATATTGTTTTTCCGCTGCTATGTAATTTATTGTAATCTCTGATATTTATCGAATGTAATTTATTCATTTATACTCTGTATATTCTTGTATCTGATGGAATTGTTGTAATAACAATGAAATGCTCTTTCGTCTGCATTCTATTTTGTCGTGTTCTCAAGATAATCCGGGCTTTCCTTACCGGGGAAGTTATGGGATATCACAGTTGGTATCAGAGCTTTGGTTTACAGAGTTCGAGAACACGACACATTAGAACCGAACGAAAGAATTCATCAGATATTGGATTAGTAATATCCAATTAGAATGACTCGTTAGAGATAGGATCAGTAGTATCCTAGAATGAGTGTGAAGAGTATATTTCTCAAATAAAAACAATATTGTTTTGAAAATTTAAACCATTTTATACGTATTTGAATATTTATTTATATTGAATTTGGACAATCCAATATATAAAGATTTCGCGTATATGCGTCATGAACGTATATTCGAAGTTTTAATATATTGGATAGATATAGAATCACATTCTAGACACCCGGGGAAAATTCTGGTGATGTCCGGACATCATCAGTATTTATGTTCGTGTTTCGAAGGTGTGATTTCTATATATTTCAATTAGACTGGTGTGAGAACCAAAAATAGATAGGATTTATTGTTGTGAATTGGCATCAAAAACATGATTTTCTGTATATATATATATATCATATTATGAATTTGAAACGTTAATCCACTAATTGATTGCTGGTTGTGTTGTTTGATTAATTCAATTTTGAACCATTACGCCAAATAGAATCAAATATTGAATTGTATTGAAAATTGGTCGCATTTGCTTGCATATACATGTATATCATTGAACATGTCATAGCAAGGAGGCTAGAGCAGAGGAATAAAATTTGTTTGCCCGACAAATAGTTACATGTTTATCATAATTTACTGTTTTGTTTGGGTGATGATGATTTTATGAGCCTATTGGCTTTTTCTTTTTCTTTTTTAGATCAGAGGGACTATATGGCAATTTCGGGATTTTCCCGGTGCAGGGGAGGTTATGGCGAAATTTTTCGAAAATTTAGGGTGTTAGCCAAATTTTTGAAAAATTTGAAAAGTTCTTAGAAACTGAAAAGTTGAAGAACGTAAGCCGTAAAGAAAATAATGAAAGTTGAGTTGATTAGTTAAACAACTTTCGGCTTCGTTCCTTTTCGGGGATGAAAAGTTTTAAGTGGGAGAGATTGTAACAAACTGGAAATGCGCGCCAATTTAAAATTTTTATTTTGGCAATTTTAGTGAATTTTGAATATTTAAAATGAATTATTTTAATTAATATCGTCGGGAAAATTTATTTTAATTATAAAAGGAATTGAAAATGGCGCGGTAGTTCGATAATTCGATTTCAAACTTCAATTGAACGTACCGGGTGCAAAATAAACCGGATTTTAACGAAACCAAAATTATTGGGATCTATTTGTGAATATCTTTCCAACGAATCCGAAAATTCAAAATTTCGTAGCGGGAATCAAGAGATATGTCCAGTTGAAATTCCAGAATAGTTGCTATGAAATTCAGGCCCTTAAAAATGGAAATTTTGCAAACGACCTCGGATTTCGATGAAACCACTTTTGTTGGATCCGCGATCTCAAGTTATTGCTAGGTTTCAAATTTCATAATTTTTTGAATCAATATGTGAGCGTGGAAAAGGAAAACGGGTTTGACCTGTTTTAGTTGATTTTAATCGACTGGAAAATGGCCATTTTTCAAACGGTCTCAGAATTCCATGAAATTAGTTTTGTTAGGACCATATCGTCATTACGAAGCCAGAAAATATTTTTCTGGAATTTTTCAAGTTAGTATGTGACCCCGGTAAATTGAAATGCGCGTTCAAATTCAATATATAGATTTATATGTTGATTTTGACGAAAACTGATCGAAGCGATCGAATCAGCCTACGATACATATCCCATTGTGTTCGGAATAGGGGTAATTAGCTATAGACGACAGTCAGTGGGTTCGATTTCGAGTTAGAAATCAAAAGTTGCTTTTAGAAATTAAAAAAAAAAACTAATATAGCACCCCCCATACCTCACTCTTCGAAGTCAAACCCTTGTTACTTCCTCTCGTGGTCAACGCGAGACAAAAACCCGCCCCCATCCAGTCTAAAATCGCAACGCCACCTCTTCGTAGTAGAACGCCGCGCCTCCGTCGAAGTCACGCCCTCCGCCTCGCCTCAGATGATCGGCCTTCCTCATCGCGTCCCCCCTTCCGATCTGAACCGCCACCCCCCCTTAAACCCCAAAAAAACCCGCTCCCTAAACCCCCTTCCTCCGCTGCTGTCAGAAGCCTGCTGCCGCCTTACACCTCCATCCCCTGACCACCTCCGTCTGATGAAGGCCCCCTCCTCCGCAGTCAACACCGAAATACAGTGAGCCCCTTTTTGATTCAGTTTTAATTTAGTTAAATTAGTTAATGTAATTAGCATGAATATTAATCAGTTTGATAAATGCAAATTCTAAAGGAAATAACTTTGTAAAATAAAATAACAAGTGTTTGAATTATATATAAAGATCAGTTTTCCTTTTTCTATACATAGAGATAAAAGATGGAATTTTTATATTAGAAAAGCTAGAATTTTTATTATGAAGTTAGATTAGTAAAGTTACGATTTTTAATTATATAAAAATATGATCTTTATATAATAGAAGATATAAAAATATTATTTTTATTTAGGTAGAGTCATAAAAAAAATCTTTATTAAGAGAAGAACAAGATAAAAATATAATTTTTATATTATAAAAATGGTAAAAATATAATTTTTATTGAATGTAAAGGTTAAAAATATAATTTTTATATAATGTAGAAGTTAAAAATATAATTTTTATATAGTTATGATGATAAAAATTCAATATTTATATAAGAAGTAGAAATATAAAAATATAATTTTTATATAGAAAGAAGCGTTATAAAAATAAGATTTTTATTTTATTGGGTGAAGCAATAAAAATATAATTTTTATTATGAACAGCGTAAACAAGAACTGAATTGGAATTTCGAAGGAATCCAGATGTTCAGCAGTTCAAAAGCATAGCACGGTGGAGTGGAACCCTCGGTGAGAACTTCTCACTTTAACTTTTCTTTTCTAGTTATATAAATATATACTAGGATGCAGACGGTATTTAGTAGCACCCGACACCATCATCCACAGACCATGGACTTGTTTGTTTGGTTGTGTAGTTGGTTAGATTATTTGATTTGAATTTGATTGTTTGGTGAAATGGAATGGATTTGATTGATATGTGTATGGCGTGGGCCAATATTAGACCGGGGATAAGGCTAGGCGTTGTCCCGTTTCTAGTATCGTACTGTTATGCCGCCGAAATTTTCTAAAATAAGTTAGAAAAATAAAGATATCATTTTATTTAACAAATGAACCGAATAGAATATTCATAGGTTGAATAAAATAATTTGGTCGTTAAAAATATAATTTTTAACGTGAATGTGAATAAATAAATATTCATTTACAAACCGGACGGTTTGTTTATATACACCTATTTGAAGGACATTGATTGGGATGATAAATTTTACACATCACCCAACTGCACAAATAAAAATCTGTGTTTGTTGATTTGAAACCCCACACGGGTATTGGGATAATATATGACATACACTAATCCCAATAATTAGTTGTATGTCGATCGATTGATTGACAGGCTGTTATAAGTGTTAGATATCTATATTTGATGCTTATACAGTGTAGTGCACTTTGGATGATGGTTGATTATTTATCGTTGCTATTATATACATGTGTTGTATGGAATCCATATAATTAACATTATATAGTAATTGATTGGGCCTCATTCCAATTGGGAAAATAAAGAATATTATAAAATAAAGGTTCATGTGTTGACAGTACTCATCCGTTGAGATTAGTCATGTGTTGAACGAAATATTTTAACAATAAAATTTACATCTTTATCATATATAAAATTAGAAACTAACTTCTATAAAATAATGGTTCATGTGTTGACAGTACTCATCCGTTGAGATTAGTCATGTGTTGAACGAAATATTTTAACAATAAAATTTACATCTTTATCATGTATAAAATTAGAAACTAACTGGAAAATAGATAAGATGAGTGGTCTCCTGGATATTGATCTGATGTTGGTTTCGGCCTTCGGGGTTAATATTTAGGGAATCGTTCTCTTACTAATTTACGGTTGGAGTCTGATTTGAAATCAAACGATAGATACCATAATTTTTATAAAATATATTAAATAACAAAAATAGTCACACGTGGATAGTACTCATTCGTTGAGATTAGTCATGTGTTGACAAAAATATAGAGTCATATATTGAAAGAAATATAGATTCATTTGTTGAATAGAATAACGAAGTTATTGAAAAATATAAAGCCGTGTTGATTAGAGATGCGCTATTTTGATGCGAACGATATTTATATCGATTAGATTCGTTTTATAATGAATATTGAAAAGAGATTTAAAAATGGAATTCGAATTGAATTGAATAGAAAACGAATTCGAATTGAATTGAATAGAAAACGAATTCGAATTGAATTGAATAGAAAACGAATTCGAATTGAATTGAATAGAAAACGAATTTGAGTTGAATTGAATTCAATTGAAAACGGACTGAAATAGAATTGAAATCGATTTGAATTGAAATCAAATAGAAATGAATGTAAAAAGAATTTATAAGGGAAAATTCAATTTTGATTTGAATTTGAATTGGAAGTTGAAATTGTTTTTGAAACGAATTTAAAACTATTTATAAAATTCGTTTTAAATAGCAATCGACGAAATATATATTATATATTATATATATAATATAATGGCCTGAATAGAACGCGCCGCGCCGCGGTCGTGAATTTCGACCATTTATTTCGAACGGACATTATGGGAGATCCGACCGTCGGATTCTCCTAAAACTGGAACCGTTGGGTTCGTATCGAAAAGAGATTTCTAACGAATATTAGAAATTTGAAATCTAACGGTTGGATTTGGAGATACGTCCAAATCAAATTTGGAAAAGGTCGTTGTAAGTGCAATTCGATGGCCGTTGTTGGAAATCGACTGTACGGGCCTCGATAAAATTATTAAAAATAGTAATAATTTGTGTAAAATCATAAGAAATGATTTGTGAAGAACTGGGGTGGAAAATCCCACATTTGAAAAGGTAAAAATGGATTTTTATCGAAATGAACTAGTTTTGAACTAAATTTAAAACCCAATTATTTTTAAATAAATAAATTGGATTTAAAATGGGTTTTAAATAATCGGAATTTCTAATACATTTGATTGGAATTGAATTAGAATTGATTTGTGGGTTTATCGTGAATGGTGTTTTAAATAACATTTGTTCTTTAACCCGAAATAAATAGAATGTGATTTGGGTTTATCGTGAACTGTGTTTTAAATGACATTAGTTCTTTAACCCAGTAAAAGGAGTTTTAATGAATCTGCAATTAGATTGAAATGTGAATTGATAATTTAAATTATCAAATTTGGAAAATGAGCGAGAATGGAGTATCACCAGTTTTGCTCCAATCGATAATTAAATCTTTAATTAGATTTGAACGTGGAATGTTAATTAATTTTACCGATAACACCGTGGTGTTAGATATGGAGTATTACCAGTTTTGCTTCATGGGATGTATAGGTTGGGATTGGGAAATAAAATAAATAATTACTTCGGTGTAGTTCGCTAATCCCGACTAGTTTGGAAAACCATAATTTGGTTTGAAATGACATCCAAAGGAAGATTAAAAAATAAATTTAAAGAATTTATCTTTGATAAAATTAATGGAAACCTTTCCCTAAGAATATGAAATTTAGAAACTAGCTGTAAGTTAGCTAAGAAGAATGGTTTCCTGGGTATTGAGCTGATGTTGGTTTCGGCCTTCGGGGTTAATATTTGGGAAATTGTTCTCTTATTGATTTACGGTTAGTGGCTGCTAAATTGGAATGAGGTGTATGTTGTGTTGGTGTAACATTTGTTTACTATATATGCGGGTTATTCAGAAAGGCCGGGTTTATACCCATTCTGAATAACCGATTCGACGATATGTCGAGGATGAAGACGGTGGTTGAAGACCGGAAGTCTTCACATCGTTTGGGTGATTACTGATGATCTTGATTGGGCTATACACCCAAGAGGAGAGAATCAGTTGGTGATCGTCCAGACGTACTTGGAGAACGATGGATATGCGGGGAAAGTGCCTCCTGTTTCATTCAGACCCAGAACGAACTTGTAAATGGACTGTGTGTCTGACATTGGATTTTATTCTGTGTTGATTGATCTCCATTAAATATACATCTGTTTGGCGGCGGAGAATTTATTCTCTTGCTTAACGCCCTTCTCCGAGACGTACGAGCTCAGAGGTTGTATATCGATGGACATCAGTCGCATGGCATGAATTGCCTGAGTGGCACGCCTAAGTGGCAATTGATCAAGGCTTCTGTTGAAAAGCAAAGCCTTATGGTTGATGATCAAAGCACGGCCTTTGTGGCGTAGCTTTGTGTATAACGTGAATTCGCGAGCCTCACACCTTGGTATGAGTCAAAAACGGGATAGTGACTGCGGGGAGAGCACGACATTTCTTTCTAGCTATGGTGGTGTCAGTGACTTACCAGCCCTGACATTTATATACTTTTCACCTATGTGGTTGTTGGATGCGAAGCGCCTCAATTTTAGGTCTGTAAGGACCTGGAAACGTGTGTTCAGGAATAATTAATCCTCAAACGTAAGAGAGGACCGGCCCTGAAGATCCAAGGGTTACCCAGAGTGTGTAGTCCTGAGGCATTTGCTAGAGTGTCTCGAAGCCGAGAGGAGCTTGCCCCTTGCCTCGACTCATGTAGGAAATCCAATTTCCAATACGAGATATTTCGGTTTTATTTGTAGAGCCTAGTATGGCGACATAGTAGCATGGGATACTATGCCGTCTATGATTGATATTTATGATTGAAATTGTTTTGACACTATACACTTATTATAGTATCAAATGATTTGTTTTAAACGTACCAAGCATGTTTGGCTATTATAAGGGAAAACCCTATCCTCCGGCTTGCGTTGCATTGTGTGATGGGACCAGGGTCTTATAATAGTTTCATTTTTCGGAAAAGCATTGCGTTGTCTTTCCTATGCACTGGTATTCTTGGGAGGAAACCCGTTCCGTGTTATACGGCGTGGTCCCTTGAATTACACTCTTTTAAAGTAAAGTTTTAAATAACTGTTTTAGTTCTCACACCAGCCACATGACTGACCTGGAGTTTATTGTTTTAACCTAAACTCTGGGTGCCCCTATTTTCGACACGGGCAGCTAGTAGTTTTGGTTTTGCAGATTTATATTCACAGGATCCTGATTTACAGCTGGAACGATGCTCGGAAAGCTCTGTATCCGTGCATTACTTTCAGTTGTGTTTTATATTGCTTTTCGACTGCTATGTAATTTATTGTAATCTCTGATATTTATCGAATGTAATTTATTCATTTATACTCTGTATATTCTTGTATCTGATGGAATTGTTGTAATAACAATGAAATGTTCTTTCGTCTGCGTTCTATTTTGTCGGATTCTCGAGATAATCCGGGCTTTCCTTACCGGGGAAGTTACGGGATATCACAATATGACCATTGTCTTTGCAAATTATTGGCTATACAAATTTATGTTAAATTTCCTATTTGCAAGTTACATCTATTTTTATGTGTTATGCAAGTTGTGATGTTTCTTTTTTTTATTTAAGTTAGACTATTTGCGAGTCTAACATATTTCACATTTGAACGTACGAATAGCGTGGGGACAATGGGAAAATACTAATTAGGTAAATTGTGAATTGGCATAAAATGGCTTTAAAAGCATATAATTAAATTGAGACATTAATTGGCATAAATTTTTATACCTAAAAAGTATGGACATAATTTAGGTGACAATTATGGACATAATTAATTTGTAAATTATTGACAATTTGAATAGGGATAATTAATTCAAATTGGGGTGAAATAATGTGTAATAATAAACGCCTAAGACACGAGGTTAGACTTTTTTATGGTGTAAGACAGCCGGACTCGCCCGGCAAATCCAGCAACCACAAACGACAGTCTAATGTGAGAGGTTGAAGGCATAAATTAATTGCGTAACAATTGTAAAGACACGAGGTTAGACACGTTTACGGTATAAGACTGCCCGGACCCGCCCGGCAAATCCAGCAACCGCAAACGGGAGTCTAATGTGGGAGATCTTACAAGGTTACGGTTATAATGAATTAAGAAACACTTAACTAAGATAAACATGTGGTTGGACATGGGGGTTAAGTGGGTGACATGGGTGGCATGTGAAATACGATTAGAAACACTTAATCAAATTGAAACATGTAAGAAGACATGAATAAGAAGGGGTTAAGTGGAAAATTCTAGTGGGGACCAAGCATAGGTGGAAGGCTTGTGTCAAACGTGGGGGACCCTTTTCAAACCAGTAACCCATTAAGTATCTTTGTGAGCTCGAGTTAGATCGAGGACGGGACACGCTTACTGGGTTTGACTGTAAGAGGTCAAAACGGGTTAACGGTGGCAACGCAAGTCCAACGGGGTCATGTGCGTGCGTGGGCCTAGGCTGGTAGGTTAGACGTTGTTGCATCGTGTAGATATAAGGCGTGCATTTTTAGTGGTATTGGGTGGCCACTTTGGGGAGTGATACACCCCACTGTGGGACCAGCACGGGTATCTACGAGTTAGGGAGCCGATCGCATGGGGATAGTGGGTACAACTAGTGGAGATAGGGGCAGGCGACACCTATGGAGACAGCTAGGGGTACACGAAACTACCATTATGATTTTATGTTCAGTAGGAACATTACAAGAAAAATGCCTTTTTATTGCGTTTGAAAAACGCTATTAAAGGATACAATGGCGTTTTTATAAACGCTATATATCAACATGCTGTAATATGTCAGCGATCTATAATAGCAACCTAATACTCGCTATAAAAAACATGCTATAAATGATGTTACTCATAGCGTTTCAGAATTGCTATTAAATGGAGAATTTATAACATGCAAATTCCTATCTTTAGCGTTTGTTGCTTGCTATTAACTTTCACTCAGAGTCGTGGTTTATGTCATTTGATTGCTATTTATAGCAACTGTAAATGCTATAAATAAACATTGCTTGATTATTATAGCAATCACAAACGCTATGGAAATGTCATAGCCTATTATTATAGCATTAAAAACGCTATAGAAAGCTTAATGAAGCATTTTATAGCATTATTTACTTGCCATGAAATGTTGTTAATCGTTGCAAAATATTTTTATTGCAGTAGCAAAATGCTATAGTATGCATAGCCATTATTAAAAGTATTTCATACACAATATTAAGCATATAAATATTTGTAAGCAAGTATGTCATACAATGTTCAAAACATATAAATATTTGTGATCAAAAGAAACAATTTCTATAATCGTTGCTAACCAAAACAATACATACTATTCCATACAACTGTGGCTAACCAAAACGATACGTAGTGAAAGATGTATGAACATCGACTCAAAATACATTTGAAGGAGAATGAGCGTGACAACATATTTTTTCATGCCTTTCACCATAGCGTAAATCTAAAGCATCATATAGCGCCTGTCAAAAAAAAAAAAAACATACGTCTATTAGTCATAAAATGTAAGCATAAACTATCATGAATACCAAAATATGGAGGAAAGTAATTGCGATAGACAAAGAAAATACTCAAAAGTGACAACTAATGCATGTATGTTGCAAAAGCAATTTGATGTCCTGCCAGATGTGCATACGTATTCAACAATTACATGTCTATTGTTATAAGCTTATTAATATTTATAAAAACTTAACTGAATTTTATAACCATATTTAATTTAAGAAAGTAGCTGTTTATTTAATTATTTGAAAACTTAATTAACTTAGTTACTTATGTTAAGCTTAGTTACTTTATTATTATTATTATTACTACTACTATACTACTATTATTATAAATTTAGTTAAGTTTATAAACTCAATTAATTTTTATAACTTAGCTAATTTCTATAAAAAAACAGATGACTTTTATTAAACTTAAGTCAAATTTTATAACAATTTAACAAAGATTTCAAAATAAAGAACATGTAATATTCATGATATTATTATTGTATTATTAGTTAAATATTAGTTTTTAAATTTATTATAATTGTATTACTATTATTATTATATTAAATTATTATATAATATTATATTATAATATTATTAATTAATTTTTATAACTTAGTTAACTTAATTATTTTTTATAAAAAATTAGATGATTTTATTAAACTTAATCAACTTTTATAACAATTTAACAAAGATTTCAAAATAGAGAACATGTAACATTCATATTATTATTATTATTTAAATATTTATAATATTAGTTTATAAATTTATTATTATTATTGTATTACTATTATTATTATATCATATTATATTATGATATTATTATATATATTTTTTTATATACCTTTAGTTAAATTTTGTAAATCTCGATTAACTTAGTTTAATATTTATAAAACAAGTTTATAAATTTATTATTATTATTATTATATTACTATTATTTTTATTATATTATATTATTATTTATTAATTTTTATATACCTTTAGTTCAATTTTATAAACTCAATTAACTTAATTAAATTTTATATACCTTTAGTTAAATTTCACAAAACTCACTTAACTTAGTTAAATATTTATAAAATTAGTTTATAAATTTATTATTATTATATTACTATTATTATATTATTAAATTTATAAATATATTCCATTCAAGAACACTGAGAGCTGCTAGTGCTGTATGTGAGCTGTTTCACAAATTAAATAAGTGAAAAAAGTCTGATGGGAATACTGGGGAAGTAATGTACATAAGTTGAAGTAAATCAAGAAATTATATATTAATATTAAAGGAGTTTAGGTTAATAATGGAACTCTAACAGTGTTTGGTGGTAGATGTTATCAACCTCAACCAAGCCGACTGCGTTTGTCTACGTAATAAGGAGAAAAGTAAATTGCATGCAAAGTAGTAGTACCGTCTATGCTTCAAGTAATTACCTGACTGCAAAGAACAAACACTAAAATTGACAACAGTTTCAATAGCAAGTGATAAAAGGAGAATGCAAGACATACCTACTCTTTTTTGTTTGTCTAATTGGCACTGAACATGCAACGATTCTTCTCTACGAAAGCTACACAAGTCAGTGTAATAGGATGAAGGCTTTATAATAAAATTATTGGTGGAATCCACAAATTTGAATAGGCATGCTAAGTTACTAGCAGAATCCACAAATTAGAATTGAAGGCCATAGATATATATTAGCAACACCTAGAAATGAAGTGAAAATAAACATAGTTTTTTTTGGGCCACAACAAATCCATATGATATCAGTTACAACTTACAAACTTCAATAACACTATATATGATTGGCACTACATATCGGTTACATGCATGCATAATGCTAAGGCATTACAAGTCCAGCTCGTCAACTCAGAAAGTCAGGTAAACAAAAACAGGAAGTCGGGTAAACAAAGACTAAACAGAAATACCTGATTAAAGGAGAATATTTTTGAGCCCATAGCAACTGCAAATGAAAGAACAATATGTTTCAGAAAACGGTAGTGGTAGTAGTATATGCTAATCATGCCGAAACTGAAAGAACAATATGTTTCACTAAATTCTATAATCCTTGGGTAACTAAGGCAGGTTATGAAGAAGCTTATTCAGAGAGGAATCAACGAAAGAATAGAATAAGACAATCCAGTATGTAGTTTCATTTTCAAGTTAAAAGAAATTAAGGCACACCCCAAAAATAAAAAAAAGACAAAGTTAGCATTAGGTGACTATGTGAAAGTATACGAGAAATATATACTGGCAACTCTTCAATAGTCTAAATGACTTATCAATGTCACAAGAGTATAGTAACAACCTAATGCACCTAAAACAAATATTACACTCAAAGGAAATAGGAAATTATCAAAAATAAAAACTGAAACGTTAACAGGGGGCTATCAAGTGCGCTATATTGTTCCATGTCATATGTCAAATAGGAAAACAAAAACCAATAACATAAACTGCTAAGTGAGAACGGACAAAGGACAACTGCCCCACAAAATAAGAGATGAAAGGAAAATTCTAATGTTGATATACTTACCACCCTTGAGATCATTGACAACATCATGTGGAATAGGAGTGACGGTTTCAAGCATTGCACCTTGAACTATGAACCAGGCTTGGGCCCTTCAATTATATAATTATCATGCTAATGTCTGGTAAAACAGAGATGTTGCCTTCTTCTGATCCATGACTGAAGCAAGCATGTAGATTGACTCAGATTGTGGGTTGCCTGAGGTCTCAAACATCATTTTAAATAGCCTGCAAATGAGGGTTGTTACATTTCATATAGCATTTCACATGTAATGATATATTCAAATAAAATATTGATAAGAGACAAATCATGCATAATCTGGTCATTGTGTAGTTATCTGTGCATTGTAATTGTCTGATTACTTGCCAGCAAGTGGGATGTTAATTCATGTTCAACAATGATGTTAATATGTACATAGCTTGTTGAAACAAATGAAATCCTCAGGCTGTTAAGCATAGTCCGCAAGCAATGAAATCATTTTACATGCATACGTAGACACACCAAAGCTCCCGGAACCCAAACTGCAACTTTGCATATGTACCTTATACATATCACCCAGAACAAACAACCTACATCTGACGCAAAATACAAAGCTATTTGAATAAGATACAAATCATACATACATATGACAAATGAAATAAAGAAAAGGAAAAAAAAGCACCCACGCCACCTTTAAACAATTGTAACACATGCTATATCAAATATAAAATGAACAATTGATTCATGGACACGTGATAAATGGTGTCCATATAAGTGCGTTAAAATGACACAAACTAACAACCCAGATTCAAGACATGGTCAAGTGCAGAAACACATGAAAGTGGCATACAACACATGAAAGTCTGCAATCTATTAGCTCTGTTTATATGAAGTTTATCATACTAGCAATCCATTAGCTTTGTTTTTGTGAAGATATTCAGCCATATGCAAACAATACATGGTATCAACTTTTTCTGAACATGTCTTGATATTGTTTAAAGGGATAAGTACTATTTAAAATTTAAATAACACATTTAAATGTCTTTGGCAGTGTGAAGCTATTATTACAATGATATTACTACTAGTTTCATTGCATAACATTATGTTTTCATGAACATAACTTTGACACCGACACACCCCATTAATGAGACATGTAAATAGTAGTAATATCACATCCAACTAGACACATGAGTTATTGTCTTGTATTACTTTGTAGATATAACCATACACAGCCAATCCATAGTGGCTTGTCGATTAATGTGTAAAAATCTGTATTTGTGTATGTTATTGACATGGATAAAGTGGTATCCACTCTAACCCTACACTTCATTCAAAGGGTACTACAACGTACTGATACTCCAATATAAAGAAGAGCCCTACTACAGTAAACCAGCCAAATTATTCTTCTTCAATCCAACATCGGAAACTTTCTAATAGATCCCCTCCCTTCTTCACCAAACAATGGCTTCCACTTGCATAATTGCATTAAAAATGCACACGTCCCTTTCCCCTTTTCGGATCCTAATCCAAATGACTTCATCGACTTTGAATTTCATCACAATGTCCCCGTCGCCTATCGCCATGATCACAGCTGACGAGCTACTCTCTGGCGGCAAGCTCATCCCTCTTAACCTCCCCAAGTCTTCGGACGCCGCTGCTGAAACCCTCATCAACGAGGACCCCGTACCCGAAACTCCACTGCAGCTTGTTACCAAGCGCGATCTAATCGGATCGTTGTCGGATCATTTCTTTGTTTCCCCAAATGCCCTGACCTTCTCCATCCGTTGGCGGGAGTTCCTCCATCTCAAGCGACAACAGCAGACGAAAACGGATCCGGATCACAGGCTTCAATACCCGAACCCGAAGTGTAACAGGTATCATTTGATGTCCTCTCACCCGCTTCACAAGCAATCCGAACCCGAATCGGCCTCCATTTTGTCCCTTCATTCGCTCTCCTCTACGTCGTTTGGACGAGTTTCGGAATCCGACGATCCGCAGCTGAAACTACATGGATTTCGAGCACATGCCGAACCAGACCCCGATCCTCTTGAATCGTTATCCGCCTATGAATCAGAAGCGGGTTCCTGGTGCAAAACCCGTACATGTTACGTCTCCGACATTGGTGGACAGTCCAAGAATGAACACATTGGGTAAAATTGTGTTTAACGGGCTGGTCCGAAGCTCCAGCAGTCTGAGCACATGCAGCGCATGTGCAAAGCAGCATAGCAGGGGAGGGATAGAGCAGTCGTACTAGCCAATATGAGGGTGGCACCTGTCCTGAATGTGCCCGTTTGCAGCGGGTTTAAGGGTTTCGGATTTGGTCAGTTTTTTTCGGGTTTGAGTTCGCATTCGAAGACCGGCGTTAAAAAAAAGTGAAGTGGTTCATTGACTGATGATTTTTTTGTACATAGGAAGTAGCTACACGAAGATTTTAATGGCTATTTGCTACTTACACATAAGTCCATAACAATGTAGAAGAGAGGGGTGTTTGCAAAATTTGGTCAAGAGTTTTGTTATGGTTTTATGAAATTAATGTTTTTTTAAATAAAATAAAATAAAATAATTGACATGGATAATGGATCAAGCCAAGTTGTCATCTTTTGTTTCTTATATATACATACACACACATCGTTTGTAATAATATATCATGTACAAATATCAACATGCACTATATTTGCATGTAATCCACCAACTTGCCAACTATCCACTATCTAATAGAAAATTTAGGCATTTTGGAAAAGCTTCACATTGATTTTATTTGCATTTGGTTTTTGAGAAGCTTCCTTAGTATTTTTATGCATCTATATTTTCATTTGTTTGTAGTTCCTATATTTTCATCAGTTTGTAGTATTCATCTACAATAATTTTTGTTGGAAAGAAATTTAGGTTGTGTATTATATCAATTAAAGGAATCTACATCATACATATGTATGCTAACTGTACTATACATATCACATTTACATATTTAACCCCACAAGTCACCTGATTCCAAATTATTACCAGGGCTTTTTTGTACACAGGTGTAAAATTAAAATAAATAGCCTAAACTAAATGAAAAGACTCATGTACAAATAATCCTTTCAAGGCATATGAGATTTCTAAATGTATAGAATTATTTTGAAAAATGATTGCAGATCTATAAATAACTAATGTTGTAAAAATCATTCAAAAATATATTAACCTCATCGTTTTAACATGGGTTTTCCCTTGAAATTCGAAAGCATCCCATAGTTTATTAGAATAATATCACTTTCTAGGTTTAACATAGTTAAATCCCTGCATACAAGGCATTTTAGGATTTGCAAAATATCAATGAATCGATATTTTAATTAGCTAAATACATTATATTTTATTTTTCTTCCATTCAATAATTCTAATCAAAATTAATTACATTCTTTCATCAAATAACCAATATAGCAATACAATCAAAATACCCTTGCCTTGAATTGGAGCTCCAAAGGTTGTGAATCAAGAATGAAGAAGAGAATATGGAAATCTAATTGGAGATAAAATTTAGAAATTTGTTGAACTAAGGATTAGATAAATTTCAGCCCCTAATTATAATGACGGTGAATTAGATCTTTAGCCCATACAACAACACCCTATAAAGGAACATTGTATATTTGACTATAAAACTACCTACGAATCTTGTCTGTAGAATCATTAAAATTAAGAGTGCTCTTGAATATTATGCTTGGGAAAACATCTCTAAAGCATGTGTACTCCCATGCTTTGCAAATAGCAATGCAAAGTCAAACTTGAATATATGTGATGTATCACGTACCCAAGAAAAACATGCACATTACTTGTGTAGCATAAGTAATGCCAAATCTAAACTATAATTAAAAAAATAGCGTAACAAAGGTTACATCTCGTAACTTATAGAAGGCATAAACACTAATGCTGGGAAATGTTTTACACACTATCATTATCTGTAGAAGCTAATACAGTAAAATTGAACAAACCGATATTACGAATGCTTATTTATAACTTAATATTTCATTAGGCCATCATCGCAATCTTTTTCCTTCAAAAACAAATATAATTATCATTGATAAATTTTGGGAATATTTTTGCTTTATACCTTGGTCCAGATCTTTTTAAATACAATTTGTTACAACTTTGTATATATATACTAAATAATAGTTTAATGTAAATTTATAAGATAAATGTCTAAGCAGCAGAAGTCAGTAATTTAGGGTGGATTTCACAATACTAGGGGGTAAAAACGCTACATAGTAATCAATTTTGATACAGAAATATGAGATATAAACCAAATGTTTTGCAATGACCAAATGTTTTGCAAGAACGGATTAACTTTCCACATGAGATATAAACCAAACAGGATTATGAACAATTTTAAATTAGATATGTGAGATAATGTAACGACCCAAACTTCCCAGTAAAGGAAAGTCTAGATTTCTTTGAGAATAACACACATCAGAACATAAACTAGAGAACATTTTATTGCTGGTTACAACAATTACATCAGAGTACAAGAATATAACAAAGTATGAATACTTATTACATAATAGAAATACAATAATATCAGAGATTTAAATTACACTTAAATAGCAGTGGAAAATAATACAAATATACAACCGAAAGGAATACACGGATACAGAGCTTTCCGAATATCGCTTCAGCTGTAGACCACGATCCTGTACATATATCCGCAAAAAGCTACTCGACTGCCCGTGTGGAAAATATGGGCACCCGAGTTTGCCAGTGAAACAAACTACAGGTCAGTCATGGGACTGGTATGAGAAATCTTACTTAACCTATCTTATAATAAGGTCAATCTCAGGACCACGCCGCTAACGCGGAACGGGTTTACTCCATTGGATTGCCAGTTCATAACATAAAGTAAATCGTTAAATAACGCAATGCTTTTTAGAAAAATGAAACCATTATAAGACTCAAGTCCCATCACACAATGCAACGCAAACCAGAGGATTGAGTTTTACCTTGTAAAGGTCAAAAGATGCTTGATACGATAAAACGGATTTAGTATTAGTGTGTATATATATGGGTATATATATTTCAAAAACATTTCAATCATAATGTATCGATCGTGGACGGCATAGTACCCATCCTACTATGTCGCCATACTAGTTCTACAATCAAAACCGCATGGTCGTATTGGAAATTGGATTTCCATCGTGAGTCGAGGCTAGGGGCAAGCTCCTCTCCGATTTGAGACACTCTAGCAAATGCCTCAGGATCACACCTATGGGCAACCCTTGGAGCGGTAGGGCCGGTCCCCACCTAACGGTAGTGGATTGGCAATTCCTAAACACACGCTTCCCGGTCCCTTTGGACCTCCATATGACCACTAACGGCCTATAAAACCCGAGGCGCCTCAAATCCATCATCCACATAAGTAAAATGTCAGCGCTGGTAGGTCCCTGACATCACTCTAGCTAGAAAGAAACGTGTGCACTCCCTACGATCCATATCCCGTTTTTGACTCATACTGGGGTATGAGGCTCGCGAAGTCACGCTATACAAAAAGTCATGCCGTAATAGGCTATACTCTGATCATCCCACAAGGCCCTACTTTTCAACAAAAGCCTTGATCATTTGCATCTTGGCGTGCCACATTGACAATTCACGCCATGCGATCAATCACTATTAATATATAACAGTGTGTTTATTAGATAATAAATTCTCAACCACCAATTAGATATACATTAATAACAATCAATTTAATTCGCCTGGAACGAACTCCAATGTCAGATACACATCCATTTATAAGCTTATGCTCTGGGTCTGAGCGAAAACCAAATCCGAACAATCAACAATAGTCCAGACGACTACCACTGAGGCCCCTTCAAGGTAGCTACTCCCATCATGGGCATCGGTAGCAACACATCCATTCGATGTGAAGATCGTCGGTCTTCAATCACCGTCTTCAACTTTGACTCTTCATCGTCGTAGTGATTATTCGGAATGGGTTAAACCCGGTCTTTCCGAATAGCCCGCGTATTTTATAATCAAAATCAAGTGCTATAAAACACATCCAACGTCTCGTTCCAATTCAGAATATTCCTTTAAATAAAATATCCACATTATCTTATTGAAGATAAATTCTTTGAATTTATTCTTAAATCTTTCTTTAAAGATTTATAAAAACTCCAATTTGGTTTTAAATACCAAAAATCATTATTCAATGATTATTTAAATTTAAGAAATTAATTTTATCTTTAACTGGGTTAAAGAACTAATGTCATTTAAAACATAGTTCACGGTAAACCCCAAAGTCATCTTCCATAAAAGTATGGAATCTTCACAGAAGTCAAATCACTATATAATTGTTACAAAATTTCTGTATCCGACCAATAATATAAATGAAATAACGGCAAGGCCTCTTAAATTCCATATGTAGTATCGGTCTTCTTTTACAGAAGCTTATCTCGGTTATTACCAATTCGAATTCCATTCAATTCCAATTTAATATATTAAATTGGAAAACTTGGCCTTTGGAAAATTCCATTTAAATCTTAATAAAAGATTTATAAATTCCAAATCATATTTTCATTGTTAGTTGGGTTAAAGAACACATGTCACTTAAAAACACGTTTCACAATAAACCAAACTCACACTTCATCTTGTTTCAATTACTAAATATAATTGAAAACTTTAATAATCTTAATTAAAAGATTATTCTTTCCATATGGGGTTTAAGAACAGTGTTATTGAAGACACTATTCACGACAAACCCAAAATCCAATTTATTTAATTTAACTTCAATTAAATATTAACAAATTGGAAAACTTCATTAAATCTAAATTTAATGATTTATTCTAGTTAGTAACTAGTTCACTTCAATAAAAATATATTTTTCTAAAATATTTTCTTAAATATTCTTTTTCTAAAATATATTCTAAAATATTCTTTTCTAGAATATTCTTTATTGGAATGTGACTCAATCAATAACCATATACTGCATGAAATCAACAATCATGATGAATAATTATCAAACATCCAAATAACAGCCAAAGTGGATTCTACACTAAATATTTGGACTAGTGTAGTTCAAATATCATCCCAACACCCGTGTGGGGTTTCATCCAACAATCAAATAATAAATTATTTGTGCACTTGGGCGATGTGTAAAAATTATCGACCCAATCACATAAACAAGTCGGATGACTTGTAAATGGAAGTGTAATATTCAGTTTGAATATCATTAATATATTGGATACATCAAACTTTTCAACATTACATGCATACATTATAAGGTATCACTAGTGTCATATTTAAACATATGATCTTTTTATTGTGACTAATCGACAATAGAAATATTAATTTTCATAACCTTTGTGTGATCCTTTCAAATGACCAAAATGTATATTTTGGTGAAATCTTTTTAAGTGACCAAAAATGAATATTTTGGTGAAATCCTTTTTAAGTGTGACAAAAATGTCTCCTTTATTCACTCTTTTAAATATGCCAAAAATGTCCATTTTATTCTAATTTACATTTTCTGGCAAAAATGTATTCTTTATTTCTAATTACATTTTCTAGCAAAAATGTATTCTTTATTTTCAATCCTTTTAAAGTGACAAAAATTGTAATTTTGTCTAATTCCTTTTATTGTACAAAATATGATAATTTTGTCTAATCTTTTCAATATAAAAAAATATGGTTATTTAGTCTAATCTTTCCAATGTAGCAAAATATGGTGGTTTTGGCTAATCTTTTCAAGTAAACAAAAATGTAATTTTTGTCTTCATTCTTTTAACAGAAATGTTAATTCTTCACTAATCATTCTTTTAATGTATAGAAATATATATTTCTATTTCATCCCTTTTAATGTATGAAATACACATTTTCTAGTTCATTCCTTTTATGTATAAAATATACATTTTCTAGTTCATTCCTTTTATGTATACAATTTTTTTTTAACTCATTCTTTTTTAATGTGACAGAAATGAATTTTTGTCTAATTCTTTTAACGTAAACAAAAAATGCTAATTTTTTTTAATTCTTATCTTTTATTGTAATCAAATATAACAATAAAACATGATTTCTTTTTATTAAAAAGAATGGTACTTAAAAATCTATTCTTTTTTTGTAAAAAAAGATGTTTAACAAAATCTATTCTTTTATTTGAAAAGAATGTTTAACAAAATCCATTTTTTTTATTTGAAAAGAATGTTAACAAAATCTATTCTTTTTGTTGAAAAAGAATATTAAACAAAAATCTATTCTTTTGACAAAAGTGTATTTTAAATTTATTCTTTTTCAATGTGACAAAAATGTCCATCACCAATTCATTCTTTTTAATGAATGAAAATATATATATCTTTAACTAATTCTTTTCAATGTATGAAAATGTTTATTTTATATGCATAATATATTTTCAAATAAAATGTTAATTTTACTATAATGTCACATTTCACAATGAAAATGTAAGTTCCAATTTTAATATCACTTTTTACATAAGAATGTAAAATTTATTTCTAATGTCATATTTACATAAAATGTAAATTTTATTTTTAATGTCATAATTTACATAAAATGTAAATTTTATTTTTAACAAAATAATTCAACAAGAATGATAACATAAAAATGATGACATTTTATCCTATATTGCATTGACAGTCTAATTCAACTTACAAAAGTGATGACATAATTTTTATATTGAATCTATTACTCATGATTCACCAAATTTTGTCAAAAAGAAAATGATTCAAATTAAATCAACATATTCAGATCTATAATTGTTTAATACAAACTATAGATCGATCATCATCCAACATATCAGAACAAGCAGATCTAATTCATACACGTACAAGCATCACATAGCAAATAAAATAATCAAATTAATTAATTATTTTGAAAGAAAACAGAAATCTCACCTTGCTTTGTAGCGGATCTAAAATTCTAATCAGTTCAGAATTGGTTCCAATCAGTTCCATCACGTAGATCTGAATTTTCTGATTCCAACGCATCTTAATTCGTTCGATTCCATTTCTGTATGCAAGAGTTACATACGTTTAAATATTGATTAACATAGATTAATTTAAATATAATTAATTAAATCATTACACTTGTTAATTACGTTTTCAGAAGTGTTGCCATTTGTTTCACTACTTCTTCTTCGATGACTTCCTGTACAGAACCCAAAACGCAAACGCCTAGGGTTTAGCATCCCCATCGTTTCACCTCGCCGGACTCAGATCAAATACCTCCCCAACGTTGGCTTACGCGCCACCTTCCCGTGCCCCAACTGCCATCCAACTCGCAGCCCCCCTGGTGCCTCAACTGGCGTGCGAACCGGTGCGCTTTGAGCAAGAAAATCGAAGGAAATAACAACCCAGACTTGATCTTATCCGTATAGAATGACAGAGCAGAGAAGTCTCTTCGATTTGGTTTTGAAATCTCGAATTCATTTGGTTTGTGGAAGGAGATATTAGGGAATGAATTTCAGAGGAATCGACCATTGGTTTGGGTTGGAGGCGGATGTAGAAGAATACGCTAGGGCTAAGTATTCCTAGGCGTATTTATAGAGTATTTGTATAGTATTTTATATTATTTAATTAATTAATTCAAGAAAATATTTGTTTGATGATATTAACACCAAATCGAACCAAACGAATGTCGCCCCTAGCCAAATACCCTCATTCCGGACACAATGGAACATGTTTTGTAACCCAATTCGGCTGTTACGATATGTTTTTCTTTAAATTTAATTATAAAACATTTAATCCTACATTTTAAATTACCGGGGCCACATACTGACTCTAAAAATTACAGAAAAATTATTTCTAGCTATGTTTTGATGATACGGTCCTAACAAAACTAATTTCGTCAAATTCTGAGACTGTTTGAAAAATGGCCTTTTTCTAGTCGATCCGATTTGACTGAAATTGGTAAAACACATTTTCTTTTGCCACGCTCACATATTAATTCAAAAAATTCTGGAAAATTAAACCTAGCGATAATTTGACATTCCGGTTCCAACAAAAGTGGTTTCGTCGAAAACAGAGGTCGTTTGTAAAAAGGCTATTTTTAAGGGCTATATATTTAATAAAAAAATATATAAATTATACAGCGACTTTTCTAAATTTTAAACTGGACATAACATGCAAATTATAAAGTGAAATTTCAGTTTTTCAGACTTGTTAGAAAGATATGATTAAACAGATTTAAATATTTCTTGTTTCGCTCAATTCTGATTTAAAATGAATCCTGTACATTCAGTCAAAGTTCAAATTCAAATTTTCAAACTGCAGCGCTGTTTTAAACTCCTTTTATAATTAAATTAAATTTATTCGTTTTAACTTCGATTAAAATAAATTCTAGTCATTGTTATTTAAAATAAATTATTTTAAATATTAAAATTCATTAAAATTTCTAAAATAAAAAAAAAATTAAATTGGCCCCAAAATTCCGGGTTGTTACAATCGCCCCCACTTAAAATCTTTTCGTCCTCGAAAAGGAATGTAGCTAAAAATTGTTTAATTTAACGAACTCAACTTTAAATTTTTATTTATTGGTTTAATTAATTATCATTCTAATATTTTAATTAGTGAAACTAATTATCAAACATCACAACCAGCAATCAATTAGGTGATTAACTTTTTAAATATATAACTTTTTTTTATATATAGTCAAAAATCATATTTTTGGTGCAAATCACAGAAATGTGTACTAACTAAGTTTTGGTTCGCATACCAGTCAATGGAAATATATAGAAATCCTACTTTCGAAACTCGAATATAAATAATGGTGATGCCGCCGCATCACCAGAGTTATCCCCGGGCGACTAGAGTGTGATCCTATATCTATCCAGTATATTAAAACTTCGAATATCCGTTAATTACTCGTATATTTGAAATCTTTATATACTCGATTGTCCACATAAAAATGTAATAATATACTCAAATACGTATTTTAAGATAAAATTTTCAAAACTAAATTTGTTTTTACTTTTATTTTTAAATAAAATAATACTCTTCACACTCGTTCTAGGATACTACTGATTCTATCTCTAACGGGTCATTCTTATTGGATATTACTAATCCAATCTCATTCGATTCTAATGTGTCTTGTTCTCGAGCTCTGTAAACCAAAGCTCTGATACCAAATGTGACGACCCAAACTTCCCAGTAAAGGAAAGTCTAGATTGCTTTGAGAACAACACACATCAGAACACAAATTGGAGAACATTTTATTGCTGATTACAACAATTACATCAGAGTACAAGAATATAAGAGAGTATGAATACTTATTACATAATAGAAATATAATATTATCAGAGATTTAAATTACACTTAAATAGCAGCGGAAAATAATACAAATATACAACCGAAAGGAATACACGGATACAGAGCTTTCCGAATATCGCTTCAGCTGTAGACCAGGATCCTGTAGATATATCTGAAAAAAGCTACTCGACTGCCCGTGTGGAAAATATGGGCACCCGAGTTTGCCAATGAAACAGACTACAGGTCAGTCATGGGACCAGTATGAGAAATCTTACTTAACCTATCTTATAATAAGGTTAAACTGAGGACCACGCCGCTAACGCGGAACGGGTTTACTCCATTGGATTGTCAGTGCACAACATAAAGTAAATCGTTAAATAACGCAATGCTTTTTAGAAAAATGAAACCATTATAAGACTCAAGTCCCATCACACAATGCAACGCAAACCGGAGGATAGAGTTTTACCTTATAATGGTCAAAAGATGCTTGATACGATAAAACAGATTTAGTATTAGTGTGTATATATATGGGTATATATATTTCAAAAACATTTCAATCATAATGTATCAATCATAGACAGCATAGTACCCCATCCTACTATGTCGCCATACTAGTTCTACAATCATAACTGCAAGGTCGTATTGGAAATTGGATTTCCATCATGAGTCGAGGCTAGGGGCAAGCTCCTCTCCGATTCGAGACACTCTAGCAAATGCCTCAGGATCACACCTATGGGCAACCCTTGGAGCGGTAGGGTCGGTCCCCACCTAACGGTAGTGGATTGGCAATTCCTGAACACATGCTTCCCGGTCCCTTTGGACCTCCATATGACCACTAACGGCCTATAAAACCTGAGGCGCCTCAAATCCATCATCCACATAAGTAAAATGTCAGCGCGGGTAGGTCCCTGACATCACTCTAGCTAGAAAGAAACGTGTGCACTCCCTACGGTCCATATCCCTTTTTGACTCATACCGGGATGTGAGGCTCGCGAAGTCACGCTATACACAAAATCATGCCGTAATAGGCTATACTCTGATCATCCCACAAGGCCCTGCTTTTCAACAAAAGCCTTGATCATTTGCATCTTGGCGTGCCACATTGACAATTCACACCATGCGATTAATCACTATTAATATATACCAGGGTGTTTAGTAGAGAATAAATTCTCTACCACCAATTAGATATACATTAATAACAATCAATTTAACTCGCCTGGAACGAACTCCAATGTCAGACACACATCCATTTATAAGCTTATGCTCTGGGTCTGAGCGAAAACCAAATCCGAACAATCAACAATAGTCCAGACGACTACCACTGAGGCCCCTTCAAGGTAGCTACTCCCATCATGGGCATCAGTAGCAACACATCCATTCGATGCGAAGATCGTCGGTCTTCAATCACCATCTTCAACTTCAACTCTTCATCGTCGTAATGATTATTCGGAATGGGTTAAACCCGGTCTTTCCGAATAGCTAGCGTATTTTATAATCAAAATCAAGTGCTATAAAACACATCCAACATCTCATTCCAATTCAGAATATTCATTTAAATAAAATGTTCACATTATCTTATCGAAGATAAATTCTTTGAATTTATTCTTAAATCTTTCTTTAAAGATTTATCAAAACTCCAATTTGGTTTTAAATACCAAAAATCATTATTTAATAATTATTTAAATTTAAGAAATTAATCTTATCTTTAATTGGGTTAAAGAACTAATGTCATTTAAAACATAGTTCACGGTAAACCCAAAAATCATCTTCCATAAAAGTATGGAATTTTCACAGAAGTCAAATCACTATATAATCATTATAAATTTCTGTATCTGACCAATAATATAAATGGAATAATGGCAAGGCCTCTTAAATTCCATATGTAGTATCGGTCTTCTTTTACAGAAGCTTATATCGGTTATTATCAATTCGAATTCCAATTTAATATATTAAATTGGAAAACTTGGCCTTTGGAAAATTCCCATTTAAATCTTAATAAAAGATTTATAAATTCCAAATCATATTTTCATTGTCAGTTGGGTTAAAGAACACATGTCACTTAAAAACAAGTTTCACAATAAACCCAACTCATACTTCATCTTGTTTCAATTACTAAATATAATTGAAAACTTTAATAATCTTAATTAAAATATTATTCTTTCCATATGGGGTTTAAGAACAGTGTTATTTAAGACATTATTCACGACAAACCCAAAATCCAACTTATTTAATTTAACTTCAATTAAATATTAACAAATTGGAAAACTTCATTAAATCTAAATTTAATGATTTATTCTTGTTAGTAACTAGTTCACTTCAATAAAAATATATTTTTCTAAAATATTTTCTTAAATATTCTTTTTCTAAAATATATTCTAAAATATTCTTTTCTAGAATATTCTTTATTGGAATGTGACTTAATCAACAACCATATACTGCATGAAATCAACAATCATGATGAATAATTATCAAACATCCAAATAACTGCCAAAGTGGATTCTACACTAAATATTTGGACTAGTGTAGTTCAAATATCATCCCAACACCCGTGTGGGGTTTCATCCAACAATCAAATAATAAAATATTTGTACACTTGGGCGATGTGTAAAAATTATCGACCCAATCACATAAACAAGTCAGATGACTTGTAAATGGAAGTGTAATATTCAGTTTGAATATCATTAGTATATTGGATACATCAAACTTTTCAACATTACATGCATACATTATAAGGTATCACTAGTGTCATACTTAAACATATGATCTTTTTATTGTGACTAATCGACAATAAAAATATTAATTTTCGTAACCTTTATGTAATCCTTTCCAATGACCAAAATGTATATTTTGGTGAAATCTTTTTAAGTGACCAAAAATGAATATTTTGGTGAAATCCTTTTTAAGTGTGACAAAAATGTCTCCTTTATTCATTCTTTTAAATATGACAAAATTGTCCATTTTATTCTAATTTACATTTTCTAGCAAAAATGTATTCTTTATTTCTAATAACATTTTCTAGCAAAAATGTATTCTTTATTTTCAATCCTTTTAAAGTGACAAAAATTGTAATTTTGTCTAATTCCTTTTATTGTACAAAATATGATAATTTTGTCTAATCTTTTCAATATAACAAAATATGGTTATTTAGTCTAATCTTTCCAATGTAACAAAATATGGTGGTTTTGGCTAATCTTTTCAAGTAAACAAAAATGTGATTTTTGTCTTCATTCTTTTAACAGAAATGTTAATTCTTCACTAATCATTCTTTTAATGTATAGAAATATATATTACTAATTCATCCCTTTTAATGTATGAAATACACATTTTCTAGTTCATTCCTTTTATGTATAAAATATACATATTCTAGTTCATTCCTTTTATGTATACAATATACATTTTTTTAACTCATTCTTTTTTAATGTGACAGAAATGAATTTTTGTCTAATTCTTTTAACATAAACAAAAAATGCTAATTTTGTTTAATTCTTATCTTTTATTGTAATCAAATAGAACAATAAAACATGATTTCTTTTTATTAAAAAGAATGGTACTTAAAAATCTATTCTTTTTTTCTTTTCTTTTTTTAAAAAAGATGTTTAACAAAATATATTCTTTTATTTGAAAAGAATGTTTAACAAAATTCATTTTTCTATTTGAAAAGAATGTTAACAAAATCTATTCTTTTCGTTGAAAAAGAATATTAAACAAAAATCTATTCTTTTGACAAAAGTGTATTTTAAATTTATTCTTTTTCAATGTGACAAAAATGTCCATCACCAATTCATTCTTTTTAATGAATGAAAAAATATATATCTTTAACTAATTCTTTTCAATGTATGAAAATGTTTATTTTATATGCATAATATATTTTCAAATAAAATGTTAATTTTACTATAATGTCACATTTTACAGTGAAAATGTAAGTTCCAATTTTAATATCACTTTTTACATAAGAATGTAAAATTTATTTCTAATGTGATATTTACATAAAATGTAAATTTTATATTTAATGTCATAATTTACATAAAATGTAAATTTTATTTTTAACAAAATAATTCAATAAGAATGATAACATAAAAAAGATGACATTTTATCCTATATTGCATTGACAGTCTAATTCAACTTACAAAAGTGAAGACATAATTTTTATATTGAATCTATTACTCATGATTCACCAAATTTTGTCAAAAAGAAAATGATTCAAATTAAATCAACATATTCAGATCTATAATTATTTGATACAAACTATAGATCGATCATCATCCAACATATCAGAACAAGCAGATCTAATTCATACAAGTACAAGCATCACATAGCAAATAAAATAATCAAATTAATTAATTATTTTAAAAGAAAACAGAAATCTCACCTTGCTTTGTAGCGGATCTAAAATTCTAATCAGTTCAGAATTGGTTCCAATTAGTTACATCACGTAGATCTGAATTTTCTGATTCCAATGCATCTTAATTCGTTCGATTCCGTTTCTGTATGCAAGAGTTACGTATGTTTAAATATTGATTAACATAGATTAATTTAAATATAATTAATTAAATCATTACACTTGTTAATTACGTTTTCAGAAGTGTTGCCATCTGTTTCACTACTTCTTCTTCGATGACTTCCTGTACAGAACCCAAAACGCAAACGCCTAGGGTTTAGCATCCCCATCGTTTCACCTCGCCGGACTCAGATCAAATACCTCCCCAACATCGGCCTATGCGCCGCCTTCCCGTGCCCCAACCGCCATCCAACTCGCACCCCCCCTGGAGCCTCAACTGGCGTGCGAACCAATGCTCTTTGAGCAAGAAAATAGAAGGAAATAACAACCCAGACTTGATCTTATCCGTATAGAATGATAGAGCAGAGAAGTCTCTTCTATTTGGTTTTGAAATCTCGAATTCATTTGGTTTGTGGAAGGAGATATTAGGGAATGAATTTCAGAGGGAACCAGCCATTGGTTTGGGTTGGAGGCAGCTGTAGAAGAATACGCTAGGGCTAAGTATTCCTAGGTGTATTTATAGAGTATTTGTATAGTATTTTATATTATTTAATTAATTAATTCAAGAAAATATTTGTTTGATGATATTAACACCAAATCGAGCCAAACGAATGTCGCCCCTAGCCAAATACCCCCATTCCTGGCACAATGGAACATGTTTCGTAACCCAATTCGGCTGTTATGATATGCTTTTCTTTAAATTTAATTATAAATCGTTTAATTATTAAATTTAATCGTACATTTTAAATTACCGGGGCCACATACTAACTCTAAAAATTACAAAAAATATATTTCTAGCTATGTTTTGACGATACGGTCCTAACAAAACTAATTTCGTCGAATTCTGAGACTGTTTGAAAAATGGCCTTTTTCTGGTCGATCTGGTTTGACTAAAATTGGTAAAACACATTTTCTTTTGCCACGCTCACATATTAATTCGAAAAATTCTGGAAAATTAAACCTAGCGATAATTTGACATTCCGGTTCCAACAAAAGTGGTTTCGTCGAAAACAGAGGTCGTTTGTAAAATTGCTATTTTTAAGGGCTATATATTTAATTAAAATATATATAAATTATACAACGACTTTTCTAAATTTTAAACTGGACATAACTTGCAAATTATAAAATGAAATTTCAGTTTTTCAGACTCGTTAGAAAGATATGATTAAACAAATTTAAATATTTCTTGTTTCGCTCAATTCTGATTTAAAATGAATCATGTACATTCAGTCAAAGTTCAAATTCAAATTTTCAAACTGCAGCGCTGTTTTAAACTCCTTTTATAATTAAATTAAATTTATTTGTTTTAACTTTGTTTAAAGTAAATTCTAGTCGTTATTATTTAAAATAAATTATTTTAAATATTAAAATTCATTAAAATTTCTAAAAAAAAAAAAAATTGGCCCCAAAATTCTGGGTTGTTACAGATAATAAGCTTATATAAATATGATTAATGCATAATATGTTACAGGTTATAAAATTAATAAGTTGTTAGCTTATAGGGTGTTACAGGTTATTAAACTGATAAGCAATTCTATTTTATTTGTTTATCTGTTACTGGTTAAATAATTAACAAGCATTTCAACAAAATTAATAAGATGTTACAGATTGTTTGCTTATCTTTTACCGGTTAGGGGTTGCAAAACAAATAAGCATTTCTATGAAATTAATAAGTTGTTACAAGTTACAGTCTACTGATTCACTTTCTAGATTCATAATGCAAGATACTTGAAGTAAAGCCCTTTAATGTCACAAGTAATAATACTAATAAGCATTTCTATAATAAAAAATAACTAATTAGATGCTGAGGAGGCCAGATAATATGCGTCCTAAAAAAATTAAAATAAAATTACCTTTGGTTTCTCGTACAGCAGTTTTCATGTTTATGTTGATAGCCGTTCAACTCATCATCTTGTGCAACCGAATCCTGCAAATAATTCCCTTTTATATTTCTACCACTCCGTGTTAATACAAATAACTGATTCCAAATGAAGTAACAAGCAATAGAAAAATAACCTAACATCTAACTATACCTTGAATCATAAATAAATTTACATATATTTTTGTTAGAGTGCAGAGTGAGCCAGAGAGAGGGAATAATTGAAAAAAAATCTGATATTGCTTGTGTCACCGTGAAAACATAGAACTTCCTATGTTTGTTGATAGTGGAGATAGTTAAATTATATAAATGCTTGTTAGCAAATGTGTACATTGTAAGTACACATGTGGTGCCCTTGTTATGGAAATAAGACCATATGATCCTAATTTAAATAGACATAGTTCATTTATTTTGATATGCATAGACTCAACTACATTATGGAGTTGAAAAAAAATCATTGAACCAAATGTGAAGAAGTTTAAAACTGCAAAACTTGCCCAGAGCTTCCAACTAGCAATATTAATAATGAGAAAATCAATATTTCAAAGGGATATATTGGATGTATAATACCTGAAGAAAGTGGATACCTCTGCCTTCAGCCGTGCCCAAGAGTTCATCCAGTATCTTGGAGATCTCTTCTTATTGGCAGTGCACAATGTATCAATGAGATGTTTGTGTTGCAGGATATTTGCAAATGGAATGAGTTGGTTTTAAAGATTGAGTTCCGCTGCAAATCTGCTTCTTAATTGCTCGGAGAATCCTTGTCCTATAAGAGAACCTAACACTGCTACATAAACCATAATCCCGACCATCAGACAGCAATATTTGTAAAAAAAAACATTTGTAAGCACTACAATGTATAAGCGTTAAACATAATCCTAGTTTGCATTATTGCAGACGCTAAATAGTAAACAAACATTTGTAAGCACTACAACATTAACAGTTTACCCCTATGTACAATAATTATTCAGTAGTTAACACATGAAAGTTACTTCAGTTTTTAATAGGGATGCAGCAAGTGAACAAATTTCAAACATAAACGTACATAGGCTAAAGCAATTTACACAGTCACAATTCAGTCATTGTCACATAAACGTATGGACAAGTTTAATTTACTACCCAATTTTAGGATCTTGAACTTGTACATAGACCACTACAAATGCATGCAAATACAGTATCAATCAAGAAATAACCGAGAACCCTACTGTCAACGTTCATAAAAATATCATCATAGTTTCTAATAACACCATATTTAAATACTCACTTTCTTATAAATAAACCAATCAAATTAACATATGTGAAATTACAAAAAAAGGATAAACTAAACAAGTGGAACCCGACAAATGCCCAAAATTACAAGGCAATGGCAAAAATAGGGGACAAGCAAGAAGAAGAAAGAAAAACAGAAGGCATAAAAACTAAATAACTGATGTCCGACCCAAGGATAAAGAATCTTGGAAACACATATGCACATGAACAATACCCAATTAGAAAATATGAGCAATAGCTCATGTATGTGCACATGTTCAAATATAAGTACTTGCAAGAAAGCAAACACACACAATCTGTATACAAAGATTCAAAAAGAACGGAATAGATAATCATAGATTCTTGAGCAAATATGCTCACCAGAAACCTGTATTTATCCACTCCATGTACTTGCTAATTACATGCGCTCAATTGTTGCTGCAACAACCACAAAATTCAGCTCATTCCTTACTTCAGTTGCATACCAGAATGGATATTTCCCTATTTCAGTTTGGTGGGAGTCGGCCTGAACCATTCTACTTAGCTGATGCCCCCTTCTTTGCAACTTTTCCTATCACCAAGATAAATAAATAAAAACACGAATACCCCTCTCCCTTGACGTTAACGGTTGCCAAAACCCTTCTCCCCCCTTGGCTGCTCCCTGAGTTATAGATCCACGTCGCAAATCGCCAAGTCCAAGCTCAAGCCTTCCTCCTCCCTTAGACCTAGTCTATCGCCGCAAGCCAAGTTCTCCTCCTCACTCGACTCTATCTATCGCCGCAAATTTTCACTAGGTTACAGCTCCAAGTTTGGTGGTGGGCGGAAGAGATCTGAATGTCGATTTATTATTTTTGATTATTATTGTTGACGGTGAATCTAAGGGAAGTAAATTGAATTTTTATAGGGCTTTAACTGAGGGGGAAATGAAAAATCAAAGGCGAAAGAGAACTAAACGAATTGAAAAAGAAGCGGCCTTGCAAATATTTCGTTAGCCGACTTACTTATTTTGGTACGTCACTCTGTTACAGCATTCACCGATGTCATAAATATTTTAGCGTAAATTTGATGCAAGTAATTACAGCAACAAGCGTTTAAACACTTTCCAAGCTGCAATTAATAATTATCTTTCTTGTAGTGGAAGGATCAACTTTTAGGGTGACTAGTAGTGGTGCAGTATAGTAATTATCCTATAGTGATTAGGAGCGAGATTAACGCCAGAATATTCCTCTTGTTTATTTTTTCTTGCCCACTTGTTTCACAGTCATTCCTTGTTTTACCAATTTATGCCTTATCCTAATTACTTTAATAATTATATTGTTAAAGTTATGGTACTCGCCAGACTTTATGTCTGACCCCCTTTGTTTTCGCCTCTTTTCTTCCTTCCTCCCTCCCTCCCCCCAGGTTCTCAGGGTGAGACTAGTACTAGTGGAGCTTGATCTGGATCTTTCTCTCTCTTTTGGAAGTGCTTGGATTGCTGAAAGTAAAGTTCAGCTCATCTCTTTTATGGCTACTTATGTTGGGGTTATGCTTTTTTACTTTATGTATTCAGAAAACAATTTGTTAAGATGGTTACTAAGTGTACTTGGTTTTTCTGTTGGTTTATGATGTTGTTGTAATCAAACTATTTCTCCGCTGCAATAAAAGTTGTTTTGAATTTTCCAAGTACCAATATGTATCTGTCTTGTTATATTCTGCTCTATTCACCAATAATACTCCATGAAAGTTAATGCATTCCCTTTGAGAGTGACATTAATGGACGTGGGGTGTTACACGTGGTATCATAGCTGAAGGTTAACAGAACAGACAAGAGATTTTGAAATACTGTTTTTCAAAAGCGTTTTATAAAGGAATACTTTCAAAAGTATGTTGTAAGGAGAGTATTTTAAAGAGAAAAGTTTGTTTTAAAAACTTAACCCCTAAGAGCCATATATCTTTCTTTTGAATTCTCCGTTTTGAATCTCTTCATTTTCTTTTCAGCATGTCTAGGTTACCCGAGATACCCGAGGGAACACCGATACCAACCTGGTTCAGTAGGTATCTGGAGGCTAGGGCCACCGCCACAGACCCAACAGACATCCCTCCTCCCCTAGCTGCAGCCGCTCTTCTTCCTCCCCCTCCCCGTGTTGATACTTTTTCAAAGATATGCAAAAACTTTCGAGCAATGGGCGGAAAACCTTTTCACGGATCAGAGTCATTTGTTGAAGCTCAAAATTGGCTTAAGGAGGTGGAAGATTTGTTTGGTATCTTCGAGGTAGGAGGTGGAAGATTTGTTTGGTATCTTCGAGTAGAGACATGTATGGATTTCAGACATAGGTTCAAGATGAAATTTCTCTCACGAGCAGAAGAGAATTTATACATGGAAAGGTTCTTAGCATTGAAGCAGGGGAATTTATCAGTAAAGGAGTACGTCAACAAGTTCAATCAGTTGGTGAGATTTGGCTTAGACTTGGTGAATACACCTAAAAAGAAGGCCCTGAGATTCGTTAAAGGTTTAAATGAGCCGCTACATGGGTTAGCTATGACCCACATTCCTATTAGGGCTACCTTTGAGAAACTGGTTGACATGGCGCTTATGCATGAAGAGGAGAAAGACACTAATGCTAATAAGGCACCAGAAAAGAAAGGGGATCAAAAGAAGTCACAGCAGCAACCTAAGAAAGGTGGTAAGGACAATAATAGCAAAGGAAAGAAAAGATGCTTTAATTGTGGAACACCGGGCCATCTGAGCAAGGACTGTAGGAAGAAGAAGAAGACCGGCTGCTTCAACTGTGGTGAGGCAGGATATCTGATCAAAGACTGCCCGAGAAGACAAGGGCAAGGGCAGAGGCATGGTCTACTTCTGGAGGGAAGGTTCAGGCTCTCATGGCACCAGGGCAGGCAAGAGGGAAGGTTCACGCTCTCATGGCACCAGGACAAGAGAGAGGTAGAAACGTTTCTGTTGAAAGTTTGGTTTTTCTGTTTGGTCATCCTGTTCGTACTTTGTTTGATTCTGGCGCTTCACACTCGTTTGTCTCTGCTTCATTAGTTGAAACAATGCACCTAAATACTAGTCTAGTTACGGATCCCATAGTAGTCTCAAATCTATTAGTGGTTCGGCTCATCTTTCAATGATTTTTCGGGATTTGAGAGTGTCTATCTTGAGCGTCGAGTTTGAATGCAGCGCCTTCGTTCTTGGCTTCACGAGCTATGGATTGATTCTAGGCATGGATTGGTTATCTAGTAATGGTGCCATCCTCGATTGTGAAAAGAGAGTGGTTAGACTTATGACTCGCCTTAGCAATACTCTCGAAATCTCTTGTAATCCCATACATTCTATTTTGCTTAGCTACCTAGAATCTCTTGATGCGTCTGTTGAAAACTTGCAGTCTGTTAGAGTAGTCCTTGAATACCCAGATGTATTTGAAGAGGTGAAGGGCTTACCTCCGAAGCGGGAGATAGACTTCCGCATATACCTTGCTGACAATGCAAAAACCGTAGCTCTACCCCTTAGACACATGGCTCTAATGGAGAGAAAAGAGCTCAGTAAGCAAGTCAAAGAGCTGCTCGAAAAGGGGTTTATAAGGCAGAGTATTTCTGAATGGGGTGCTCCAGTAGTATTCGCAACCAAAGCGGATGGTTCACTTCGCCTATGCGTTGATTATACGGAGCTAAACAAGCTGACCAAGAAGAATAAGCACCCACTTCCAAGAATAGATGACTTGTTTGATCATCTTGTAGGTGCGTTTGTTTTCTCCTAACTAGAATTGGCTACCGCGTTCCATCAGCTAAGAGTGGCTGAAGACAGCATTGATAAGACCGCGTTCAAAACCCCATATGGTTTCTTTGAATGGCTTGTCATGCCTTTCAGCTTGACAAACGCACCCGCTTACTTCGTTGACTTGATTAGCAGGGTGTTTAGAGAATTCCTTAATAAGTTTGTAGGGGTCTTCGTAGACGACATTTTGATTTTCTCAAAGAATGAAGAAGAGCATGCTTTGCACTTAAGAGAAATCATGGATACTCTTTGTGCATATCAGCTGAAAGCCAAATTCTCCAAATGCCATTTTTGGAGAGAAGAAGTGAGGTTTCTTGGACATGTGGTGTCCAAAGAAGGGTTAGCTGTGGACCCCGCAAAAGTAGTTATGGTGCAAGATTGGAAGGTTCAATGGAATGCAACCGAAGTCCGAAGCTTTCTCGGGCTAGCGGGCTTTTACCGAAAATTCATCAAAGGCTTTGCAAAAATCTAAGCCCCACTCACAAGATGAACGAAGAAGAACCTAACTTTCGCTTGGGATTTGGATTGCGATATTGCTTTCCAACGTTTGAAAAGGGATCTAACAACAGCACCAGTTCTGACATTTCTGGATGGGAGCAAGATGTTTACCGTATACACGGATGCATGTGATACGGGACTAGGTGCTGTCTTGATGCAAGAAGGGAAGGTAGTAGCTTATGGAGGCAGACAGTTGAAAGTACATGAGAAAAACTACCCAACCTACGATCTAGAATTGGCTGCCATCGCCTTTGCACTTAAGTCTTGGTGCCATTATCTCCTAGGTGAGAAGTCTGAATTGTATACTGACCATAAATCGTTGATGAGACGGCCCGCTCCGCACCAGCCTGCATTTCCTCCGGAAGTGCGCTGTACACATGCCCCGACTAGCACAGAACGGTTGCCAAAGAAAGGAAAGAAGGGAATGAACTAATCAAGGAACCTGTAAAATGTCTCACAGCGCATGGAATAATATATAATAATAACATACTTGACATAAAACAGGTGAGACAGTGCATAAGCTGATAACTAAAATCAACATCAATCATCAGAGCAGCGGAAATCCAAATACAGCTTATTACAATTTTCCAAATTTACTGTCTCTAAACAAAAGAAAGCTAAAGTAGAAGATGCACCATCAATGCCCAAGCAGTGATCTTCAACAACACAGGGAGAATATTATATATATTACGTGGAAGCCTCCTGCTCGTCTCCGGATCATCTACCCGTGCATCACCAGCTAACCTGTCTCTAGTCTGCTCGTGTGAGCACCCAGAGTAATAAGAGGAGACATAAAACTCTGGGTCAGACATAAAGCCTGGTATGAGCGATAACCATCTAAACAGAATAATAACAGGTATACTAAACCATACCTGAACCTGGACCTGCAACCAAAGAGTTAGTACCACATACCGTACAATACTCTAAGGTGCCATAATAAATAGTGTAAGAATACGGGGGGTGGGGTGTACATGTCACAATGATAGCAAACAAATCATCCATAGCAACCATCCTCACATCTCTCACTCAGTGCGTAAAGCATACGATATCTACCACTTTGGAACACTAGACAAATTGAGGTAACGACGAATCCCGACTTGTAGGAACCCTGATGTGACCAAGCTAAACATATGGAGTCATGACCAAACATTTCAATGACCCATTTCATTGGTCGTAGCCCTTGGTTCTACCAATGCCATAATGGCCCTGAATCCGCCTCCGTACCTCCTACCATAGTGGTCCAAAGCTATAGACATCGATAACCCCTTAGCACGCGTCCCGCGGCAAAGCCCAACCATGAAGCGAACTCGTTGATTCCCGTCTGAATCTTGAGCTCTAACTTCCCATTTGGACTTCCTTTGCATCTCGGGTTATTGGTCAATACTGGGTCGGGTCGGGTTCTCCTTCTAGCCATCGGTTCGGGTCGGGTCCTCTACTTCAGGTCGGTTCGTAGTCTTCTCCTGTAGCGGTTCGGTTCGGGTCCACAGCGTCGCATCGGTTCGGGTCGGTTATTCCACTTCGGGTCGGGTCGGGTGTCCTCCTCCGGGTCGGGTCGGGTGTCCTCCCTTCCAGTTCGTGCTTCCGTTCCGATCCGCTCCCTCGTTTCTTCACGTATTCCGATCCGATCTCTCCTTGCCATCTGGTCCGCGTGGCCTTCCCTCTTGCTAGTTCTCCCAAGTGTTTACTTCCGATCCGAGCCCTTCATCTTTAAGTTAGTCTGATCCCCAGCTTAACAACATGGCCTTCCTTTTTGCCAAGTTTCCTTTGCGCCAGGTTCCAGTTCGGGTCGGGTTCCTTACCCAGATCTCCGATCCGATCCAAGCCCATATACGATCCGATCCGAAACCCTGCACAACTTTCAGCAACTTTTTCCAGCAACTTATTTACGCCATTCGACGACGTTTTTGACAAATCTAACACTTCTAATAAATCATAAAACACACCATAGAGTCATAGCAACATGTAATAGCAACCACAAACAGCAAAACAACAATTCAAATGAATTAAAATGGATCAAAAGTGGCTAAAACCTCACATTTTCCCATAATCCCTCTTAATCATGTTTAAGCACACACTTAGTAAAACTTAATCAAATCGTCTAAATTTTCTAACAGAGGCATAAAATATTATTTAAGAATTTCTAAACATTTTTCCAGAATTTATTAGTGTATAAATTCGCTAATCTTCACTAATTACCCTTAATTACCGTAATTAGTGCAAAAACTATGCAAATCACTCACCTTGGCCACAAATGAAACACCAAATCTGAAATACTCTCTGTTTGGGTCGAATTCCTATGTATAGCGGCAGCTCCAACCTTGCTCTGTTGCTATTTGGCCTTGTTTTAATGTAGTTTAGTCTTAATCTTCACTAAAAATGTGTTTTGGAGAGGTTTTAGAGGATGGAAGCCATTACTAAGGTCTCAAGAAGGTTTGTGGCGGCTCAAAACTGAAATGAAAGTGATTTCCTAACCCTAATCAGTCCTCCTATACCTCTAAACCCGAAATTCCCCTTTGGGCCTAACTGCTAATCACCCGGTTAAGCCCAATTAAGCTGTTTTTCACCATCTGAAAATTGTTTCAGCCATATCTCTCAAACGGTGAGTCCGTTTGGCTAATGTGACCACTCTACGGAAAGAGAAACCATCATCCGGAGCCAATGGAAGTGGTTTCAGGTCAAAATTCCTTTCCAGTCAAAAGTTATGGCCAAAACAGTGCCAACTAGGGGTAAAATGGTCATTTAAAAATCGGGAAAAATCATGAACATGGGAAATGACCCCAATAGTCGTCTCCCAAAGTTACATGACCATACGACTTCGTATGTGAAAGAAATAAATATCCTACGATCCTATGATGCGTAGAATATGGGTCGTTACACTCTTCCCCCCTTAAGAAATTTCGTCCCCGAAATTCCTTAACCCAAAACATACAAAGGATCCCGCATGCCTAACAACCACATACATCAATCAAACATGCAAAACAAGCAAAACAAACCTATCCTAGCATGCGGAAAACTAAATCGAAGTCAAAATCTTACCAGGCAAAGAGTTCTGGGTGTGTCTTCCTAATGTTCTCCTCTGTCTCCCAAGTACAATCATTCTCGTCCTCGCTCCACTGTACCTTGACTAGCTTCACCGCCTTCCTTCGAAGTTGCTTCATGTCGTGCGCGACAATACGGGCCGGCTTGCGGTTCCCAACCGCCTCGGGTTCTACTTCGAAGTCCTCTAACTGATCAGGTGAAATAGTCATATCTGAGTCGTGAACGAACTTCCTTAGTTGGGAAACATGAAATACGTTGTGAACTCCCGCCATCTTCTCTGGTAAGTCAATTCTATATGCCAAATTCCCGACTAGTTCAAGAACAGGGAATGGGCCAACGAATCTTGGTGCCAACTTGCCTCTCCTGCCAAATCGTATTATGCTCTTCAACGGAGAAATCCTGACAAACACCAAGTCACCAACGGAGAATTTTAGGTCTCTTCTTCTCTTATCAGCATAACTCTTCTGCCTATCTTGGGCAGCCTTCATTCGTTGTTGAATGATCTTGATCTTATCTGAAGTTTCCTTCACCACATCTGGTCCAAGCACAAACTTCTCGCCAGTCTCTATCCAACATGATGGTGAGTTACACGGTCTTCCGTACAAAGCTTCAAACGGAGCCATACCGATACTGGATTGGTAGCTATTATTATATGCAAACTCTACTAGATGCAAATGGTCATCCCATGATCCACCAAAATCCAATATACATGCTCTCAAGAGATCTTCCAAAATACGGTTCACCCTCTCTGTCTGACCGTCGGTCTGAGGATGATAGGCGGTACTGAGATGTAACTCTGACCCTAGAGCCTCTTGTAAGCTCTTCCAAAACCCACTAGTGAACAACGGGTCTCGGTCACTCACAATGCTTTTAGGTACTCCATGAAATCTCACTACCCACTTCATATACAATTCTGCTAACTTAGCTGCCGTTCTGGTCGATTTGACTGGTATAAATCTTGCACTTTTAGTCAGTCGATCCACAACTACCCAAATGCTATCATGTCCCGATCTAGTCCTTGGTAAACCATCAATGAAATCCATCGAGACTTGCTCCCATTTCCATTCGGGAATTTCTAAGGGTTGTAACAACCCACTAGGCTTCTTTTGCTCGGCTTTAACTAGCTGGCAATTCATGCACTTTGATATAAACTTCCCAACGTCTCTTTTCATCCCTTCCCAGTAGTAAGTCTGTTTCATATCTCGATACATCTTGTTACCACCGGGGTGTATAGTCAGCTTTGAGTGATGACATTCTCTAAGCACTTCATCTCTCAATCCATTGACATTGGGTACAACAAGCTTTCCATTCTTTCTAAGCCATCCATCTCGATCAAGCCCATACTTGTTCATCTCCTCATCGATACCCATCTCTAACTTGGAGATGATTTCCAATAGGTTAGGATCGTCCCTCTGACTAGAGCCGATCCGCTCGATTAAAGTGGGTCTGATCGTCAAACTATCTAACATTTCTGGATCCAATTCGCACTTTGGTCTGAAATCAAACCCCGCGATATACTCCAGTTGCTTCCATTCAAGGAACATAGCCCCTAAGCTGGCATGTCTTCTACTCAATGCATCAGCCACCGCATTGCCCTTTCCCGGTGTATATGCGATGTCGAAATCATAGGAAGCCAAGAATTCTAACCACCTTTGTTGCCGGAGATTTAGATCCTTCTGGGAGAAGAGATACTTCAACGACTTATGATCTGTAAACAGCTCAAATCTTTCTCCCAAGAGATAGTGTCTCCACATCTTTAACGCGAACACGATCGCTGCCAATTCCAAGTCATGGGTAGGGTATCTTTTCTCGTGCGGTTTCAATTGCCGACTTGCATAAGCTACAACTCTACCGCCTTGCATCAATACAGCACCCAGTCCGGTACCACAGGCATCCGTGTATACCGTCATCTCTTCATCCCCCTTAGGAATGACTAATACTGGTGCGCTTGTCAACTTGTCCTTTAGACTCTTGAATGCTTTCTCGCACCTTTCATCCCAGACAAAAGCTTGATTCTTCTTGGTCAACTGGGTCAATGGTGCTGCTATCTTGGAGAAACCTTGAATAAACTTACGATAATATCCAGCTAACCCCAAGAAACTTCTTACATCTGTTGCATTCTTGGGCGTAGGCCAATCCTGTACCGTAGCCACCTTTGCTGGGTCCACGGCAATACCATTCTCTGATACAACATGGCCCAAGAACCTCACTTCCCTCTTCCAGAAGTGACACTTAGAAAACTTCGCTTTCAGTTGGTGTTTTCTCAACACCTCCATCACTAATCTTAAATGTTCCTTGTGTTCTTCCTCTGTCCTCGAATAGACCAAAATATCATCAACGAACACAAGGACAAACTTATTCAACTGATCTCTGAATACCCTATTCATAAGATCCACAAAATATGCTGGGGCATTGGTCAGCCCGAATGGCATGACCAACCACTCATAAAATCCGGACGGTGTTCGAAATGCCGTTTTAGCTATACTCTCAGCTTCCACTCTAAGCTGATGAAAACCTGTCGCGAGATCCAACTGAGAAAATACTCTCGCGCCACAAAACTGATCGAACAAATCATCTATCCGCGGTAGAGGATACTTGTTCTTCCTCGTCACTTTATTCAACTCGCGGCAGTCTACACACAACCGAAGGGAACCATCCGCCTTGTTAGCAAATACAACTGGTGCTCCCCATTCAGAAACGCTCCTTCTGATAAATCCCTTCCTCAAAAGATCGCTGACTTGCACCTCGAGCTCTCGCTGCTCCCTTGGTGCCATACGACGAAGTGGCATCACTATAGGCCTGGCATCCTTTACCAAATCAATACGAAACTCAATCTCTCGGTGTGGTGGAAGTCCGGTCACTTCTTCGAAAACATCCGGATACTGGCCAACCACGGGCAAACCTGACAACTCACTATGCGGAATGTCGAGGGAGTTTAGAAAACTAGCCAATACCCCCTTACTGGGTAGACCACCAAACACTATCCTCCGCCCATCATCCGCTCTAGCTGTCACTAAAAAGCCCTCACAGTCTACCACCACCCCGTATCTTTGGAGCCAATCTACTCCCAAAATAATGCCAAACCCAGTAAAGCCCAAAACAAAGCAATCACAAACAAACATGCATCCATGACTCGATAGGACCACATTACGACAAATCATGCTAAGGCTAGTCGAACCACCAATCGGGTTCGTCACTACTAAAGGTCTATCGACAATCTCGGGCTCCAATCCCAACCTATCTACCAGGTCACTAGATATGAAAGAACTGGAAGCTCCGGTATCAAACAAAACTCTAACATGAACATCATAAACAGAAAGCATACCTTGAATGACGACATTCTTTCCCTTCTCCGCCGTTGTTGGGGCATTCGACGAAGAAGGAATAGCATTCAGGGCGTAGGCTTTCACTATTTGCTTTTCTTTAGGGGGCTATGGACACTTGTCCTTGTGATGTCCCATTTGGCCACAGTTGAAGCACTTCCTATCCGCTGGCTTGGCCCGACAATTACTAGCATAATGGCCCTTCTTACCACAGCTGAAGCACTCCACATCTTGCTTATTCTTTTTCTTCTGGCCATCCTTAGTCTGACTCTGCTTTCTTTTATTCTGGGAACCACCCTTGCCTCCACCACTTGCTTGTGGCTTTGGCTCATCTGCGGATGCAACCTCAGTCTTCGCCTTAGGGTAGAGACTTTCTGATCTTAATGCTTTCCCCACAATCGATTCAAACGTCTCATCGATGTGGTTAATAAGTCTTTCCCCCAAGTACTGATCCAAACCAGTTATGAATTTCACATTCTTTTTCTCGGCAGTATCAATAAGAGATAACCCATATTTTGACAAAGTGTCAAATTCAACAATATACTCCTAGACAGCTCTGCCATTCTGCTTGAGCTCCAAGAATTTCTTAAACAGCACTGACTTCTGAGCAGCTGGAATGAACTTCTCGCTAAAGCGAGCCTTAAACTGCTCCCAAGTAATCTGATCTTCGGGAGTAGCTGCCTTTATAGCATTCCACCAATTCATTGCCCGCCCTTACAGCTGACGGGATGCTAGCTTTCTCTTCATCGCATCCTCGATACCTAAATCCTCGAAGATACGTTCGCAACTATCCAACCAATCCTGAACATCCGTGGTCGACTCCGTTCCGTGGAACGGCTTCCCACCAAGACTAGTATAATCCTTATTCAGCTTGGCGAAGTCGACTCTTGGCGCCTGCACTATTGTACCACCACCATTTCCACCATTGGGAGCTGCCCTCTGTACATCTCTAAGCATCTCTCTCATGAGGTCAATAAACATCGTCCTCATGTCAGCAGCATTCCCATTGTTGGCTCCCCTACCAACACCTATAGTATATCGGCTCATCGTCAATATGAAAAAGGAAACGATTAACGACTCCATAGTGGTGCTAGTGCAGTACGACTTCATCCTTATACTAGTAATAGTATATATATATAGCTTTTAAAAATCAAAGTAATCACAAATACGCTCTCTCGTATACGTATATTATCTCTCCCTGATAACTTCCCTAGGTTAAATACGCAACCTAGAGCTCTGATACCAAGTGTGACGGCCCGCTCCGCACCAGCCTGCATTTCCTCCGAAAGTGCACTATACACATGCCCCGACTAGCATGGAACGGTCGCCAAAGAAAGGAAAGAAGGGAATGAACTAATCAAGGAACCTGTAAAATGTCTCACAGCGCATGGAATAATATATAATAATAACATACTTGACATAAAACAGGTGAGACAGTGCATAAGCTGATAACTAAAATCAACATCAATCATCAGAGCAGCGGAAATCCAAATACAGCTTATTACAATTTTCCAAATTTACTGTCTCTAAATAAAAGAAAGCTAAAGTAGAAGATGCACCATCAATGCCCAAGCAGTGATCTTCAACAACACAGGGAGAATATTATATATATATTACGTGGAAGCCTCCTGCTCGTCTCCGGATCATCTACCCGTGCATCACCAGCTAACCTGTCTCTAGTCTGCTCGTGTGAGCACCCAGAGTAATAAGAGGAGACATAAAACTCTGGGTCAGACATAAAGCCTGGTATGAGCGATAAGCATCTAAACAGAATAATAACAGGTATACTAAACCATACCTGAACCTGGACCTGCAACCAAAGAGTTAGTACCACATACCGTACAATACTCTAAGGTGCCATAATAAATAGTGTAAGAATACGGGGGTGGGGTGTACATGTCACAATGATAGCAAACAAATCATCCATAGCAACCATCCTCACATCTCTCACTCAGTGCGTAAAGCATACGATATCTACCACTTTGGAACACTAGACAAATTGAGGTAACGACGAATCCCGACTTGTAGGAATCCTGCTGTGACCAAGCTGAACATATGGAGTCATGACCAAACATTTCAATGACCCATTTCATTGGTCGTAGCCCTTGGTTCTACCAATGCCATAATGGCCCTGAATCCGCCTCTGTACCTCCAACCATAGTGGTCCAAAGCTATAGACATCGATAACCCCTTAGCACGCGTCCCGCGGCAAAGCCCAACCATGAAGCGAACTCGTTGATTCCCGTCTGAATCTTGAGCTCTAACTTCCCATTTGGACTTCCTTTGCATCTCGGATTATTGGTCAATACTGGGTCGGGTCGGGTTCTCCTTCTAGCCATCGGTTCGGGTCGGGTCCTCTACTTCAGGTCGGTTCGTAGTCTTCTCCTGTAGCGGTTCGGTTCGGGTCCACAGCGTCGCATCGGTTTGGGTCGGTTATTCCACTTCGGGTCGGGTCGGGTGTCCTCCTCCGGGTCGGGTTGGGTGTCCTCCCTTCCAGTTCGTGCTTCCGTTCCGATCCGCTCCCTCGTTTCTTCACGTATTCCGATCCGATCCCTCCTTGCCATCTGGTCTGCGTGGCCTTCCCTCTTGCTAGTTCTCCCAAGTGTTTACTTCCGATCCGAGCCCTTCATCTTTAAGTTAGTCCGATCCCCAGCTTAACAATATGGCCTTCCTTTTTGCCAAGTTTCCTTTGTGCCAGGTTCCAGTTCGGGTCGGGTTCCTTACCCAGATCTCCGATCCGATCCAAGCCCATATACGATCCGATCCGAAACCCTGCACAACTTTCAGCAACTTTTTCCAGCAACTTATTTACGCCATTCGACGACGTTTTTGACAAATCTAACACTTCTAATAAATCATAAAACACACCATAGAGTCATAGCAACATGGAATAGCAACCACAAACAGCAAAACAACAATTCAAATGAATTAAAATGGATCAAAAGTGGCTAAAACCTCACATTTTCCCATAATCCCTCTTAATCATGTTTAAGCACACACTTAGTAAAACTTAATCAAATCGTCTAAATTTTCTAACAGAGGCATAAAATATTATTTAAGAATTTCTAAACATTTTTCCAGAATTTATTAGTGTATAAATTCGCTAATCTTCACTAATTACTCTTAATTATCGTAATTAGTGCAAAAACTATGCAAATCACTCACCTTGGCCACAAATGAAACACCAAATCTGAAATACTCTCTGTTTGGGTCGAATTCCTATGTATAGCAGCAGCTCCAACCTTGCTCTGTTGCTATTTGGCCTTGTTTTGATGTAGTTTAGGCTTAATCTTCACTAAAAATGTGTTTTGGAGAGGTTTTAGAGGATGGAAGCCATTACTAAGGTCTCAAGAAGGTTTGTGGCGGCTCAAAACTGAAATGAAAGTGATTTCCTAACCCTAATCAGTCCTCCTATACCTCTAAACCCGAAATTCCCCTTTGGGCCTAGCTGCTAATCACCCGGTTAAGCCCAATTAAGCTGTTTTTCACTATCTGAAAATTGTTTCAGCCATATCTCCCAAACGTTGAGTCCGTTTGGCTAATGTGACCACTCTACGGAAAGAGAAACCATCATCCGGAGCTAGTGGAAGTGGTTTCAGGTCAAAATTCCTTTCCAGTCAAAAGTTATGGCCAAAACAGTGCCAACTAGGGGTAAAATGGTCATTTAAAAATCGGGAAAAATCATGAACATGGGAAATGACCCCAATAGTCGTCTCCCAAAGTTACATGACCATACAACTTCGTATGTGAAAGAAATAAATATCCTACGATCCTATGATGCGTAGAATATGGGTCGTTACAGTTGAAGTACCTTTTCTCACAGGAAGATCTTAAATTGAGGCAACAAAGGTGGATGGAATTTTTGGCATACTACAATTTCAAAATAACCTCTACCCCTGGCAAGGGTAATGTGGTAGCAGACACCTTAAGTAGGAAAAAGCTGACCTTGAGTCCTCTCTTTGTAGAAAGGCAAAGCTTGGAGTATGTAGAAAACTTTAATTTTAGACCCTCCTCTGAAATTGTGCCTGGTCTGTTAGCATCGCTAGAGGTGTGTCCTACTCTTTTGGACTCAATTGGAACCGCGCAACGAGAAGACCCTCAACTAGTTGACATGATGGATAAGCTAGTTAGGGGTGAGACTTCTAGTCACCTCACTAGATACTCCATCGATGATAAGGGTTGGTTGAGACAGGATGTAAGGTTATGCGTCCCACAAGTAAGGGATTTAGTGAAGACGGTCCTTGAAGAAGCACACCATTCTAAGCTGGCCATACACCCAGGCGAAGACAAGATGTATAAGGATATAAAAAGGGTTTTCTTTTGGAATGGCATGAAGAGTGATGTAGTTGAGTTCGTTGCTAAGTGTTTGATATGCCAGCAAGTAAAAGCGGAGCAGAAAAAGCCTGGTGGTCTGCTTCATCCCCTAGAGGTCCACAGTGGAAGTGGGATAGCATTTCGATGGACTTTGTTGATGGGTTGCCTAGGTTAAGAAGGGGAAATACCAATATTTGGGTAATAGTGGACAGGCTCACTAAAAGCGCTCACTTAATACCTGTTAAAAGTAGAAGGACTGCCTCGTCCCTAGCATCCATTTATCTTAAAGAAATAGTTCGACTCCATGGGATACCCTCCAGCATAGTGAGTGATCGATATCTTATCTTTACGAGCGAGTTTTGGAAGAGTTTGCAAGAGGCAGTAGGCACACAGTTATGCTTAAACACGGCCTATCACCCCTAAACCTATGGTCAGACAGAAAGGGTGAACAGAGTATTAGAAGACCTCTTGAAATTGTGCATTCTTGACTTTGGAGGGACATGGGAGGATCATCTTCCTCTGGTGGAATTCGCCTACAACAATAGCTACCAAGCCACCATAGGCATGGCACCCTTCGAAGCTTTATATGGAAGACTAAGCCGATCACCAACTTGTTGGTGGGAGTCTACAGACAAGCTCACACTTGGGCCAGACATGACTAGAGAGACCTCAGAAAAGGTGGACTTGATAAAAAGACGGATGGAGGCTGCACAAGATAGACAGTAGTCCTATGCAAACAAAAGAAGGACCGACCTTGAGTTTGAGGGTGGAGACAGGGTGTTCCTTAAAGTATCTCCTTTGAGGAATGTCATTCGCTTTGGGTCCGTAGGAAAGCTAGCACCAAGATTTGTAGGTCCATTTCCTATCATTTAAAGAATTGGGACGATGACTTACAGAGTAGAGCTACCCGAGAGACTGGCTGGAGTTCATAATGTTTTTCATGTTTCTCAACTACGAAAATGCTTACATGAATCTGCGGAAGTGATGGAGCTAAGTATACTAGAGGAAGTAGAAGTGGAACGAGAAGCGACTGTGAGAAGAGTTCCAACTCATATCTTGGGTACGGAAATCAAAAAGCTACGCAACCGTGAAGTCAAGCTTGTTAAAGTCCAATAGAGTGACGCTGAGGAAGACGCGACTTAGGAAACTGAGAGGAAAATATGCACGGCCTACCCTTTTCTTTTTGAGGGAACCTCCTTGATCCTACTCTTTAGCCTTAGGTAGAAACCAAAGGATGTAAACATGTATTTGAAACATGTTATGATTGATGGCTGCGAGTAGTTGCAAGTGGTTGCTCGTGGATGCATGTACACATACATTAGGCACTAGATCGGCTCAGTCACTTTCATATTGCATATAAATGTGTGTGCATATTTAAATTTATAGATGTATAATGGTTGTGTTAACATATGGATGCTGCATTTTGATGAATGGTTGTGCACACATGTAGAAGTAATATATATCGTTAGGATTCTTTTGCATGCATAATGGATGCATGGCACTATCATGATTTGCATTAAGGAGGTCAACTGAATTATTGGGCCGCCTGATTTTGCATTAGATAAGGAATATATACACACACTTTCTGCATATTTTCATACGACATTAGAAACCTTGTAAGGACAATGGATGCCTGTGTTTGATGGTTGAGTAGATGGATGATTGGATGTTAGGATATACATTCTCCTTAACTTGGAGATTTCGGGGGCGAAATCCTTTAAGGAGAGGAGAATGTAACACCCCGTAATTTTAAATATTAAAATTAACAAATTTAAGAATACTTAATTGTTAAAATGAGAATTAAGGGAAATGGGTTACTCCATTGCGTTCGTCTCGAAATTCTTCTTGGAATAGAGTCCAAGTTTTCGTAAATCGGACTTCGTATGAGGGAGTTATGGCCCTCGGAAGTTTCAGTGATTTTATATAAATAAAAACAGTTCAGAATAATAAAATTGAAATTTAAATTCAAACAAGGAAGAGGCTGGGCGGGAATTATCCCGCCCAAAGACCAAGTCGACCAGGGGGTCGACCTCCCCTATACAGGTCGACCAGGGGGTCGACCTACCCCCCTGGGCAGATCTGAAATGTGACAATTTCTGACTCTCTGCTGAGTCATTAGGGCTGACATGGTTGTTCTAGATAAATCTATCTTGTCTGGATGGTTGGATTTATTCCTATGATAATCTAACGGCTTAGATTGATTTAAACTTCTATAAAAGAGTGCCTAGACTCAAACCCTAAACCTAAACAAAATTTTTTCTCTTGGCCACCATTCTGCTGTTAGGATTGTTCTTCTTCCTAAAGCTTAGGATTTAGCAAGTCAGAATTTCAATTCAAAGGACGAACGAACCATTCTCTTCTCTAACCTATCTTTGTGAGTACTATTTCTTTCACAATATAATTAATAAATTAATTATGATGAGTTGTAATTAGATTATGAGAACATGTCTGTTGAATCACATGATGTTGTTTAACTTTGTTATCTTATACTGGTAGATCTATTTCATATGTCCAATTATACATGTTTAACTTGATTCATTTTATGCAAGTTTGGGATGTGAATCATACGCTAATTCGTATTTGAATTTTATGCAATTTTGGGATGTGAATTATTTGCTAATTCGTATGTGAATTTTATGCAAGTTTTGGGATGTTAAATCATATGCTAGTTTGTATGTGAATCTTATGCAAGTCCGTTTTTACATATGTTAATTCGTATGTGAATCTTATGCAAGTCCGTTTTTACATATGTTAATTCGTATGTGAATCTTATGCAAGTTTATATGTGAATTGTACACAAGTTTATATGTGAATCAAGTATATACATATGCTAGTTTATGTGCAAAACATATGATAAATTCATATGAATATTGTAGAAATTCATATGCAAGTTTAGGTGAAAACTATATTCACATTTTTAGGTGAAAGTTATATTCACATATGCAAGTTTAAGTGAGACCCATAATTCATATATGCAAGTTCACAATTTCATGTTTAGATCTATATTTAGATCCATGGTAGTTTATGCAAATATATGATTCTATATGACCATTGTCTATGCAAATTATTGGCTATGCAAATTTATGTTATAATTCCTATTTGCAAGTTAGAACTATTTTTATGTGTTATGCAAGTTGTGATGTTTCTTTTTTTTCTATATAAGTTAGACTGTTTGCGAGTCTAACATATTTCATATTTGAACGTACGAATAGCGTGGGGACAACGGGAAAATACTAATTATGTAAATTGTGAATTGGCATAAAATGGCTTTAAAAGCATATAATTAAATTGAGACATTAATTGGATTAATTTTTATACCTAAAAAGTATGGACATAATTTAGGTGACAATTATGGACATAATTAATTTGGGAATTATTGACAATTGAATAGGAATAATTAATTCAAATTGGGGTGAAATAATGTGCAATAATAAATGCCTAAGACATGAGGTTAGAATCATTTGTGGTGTAAGACTACTCGGACCCGCCCGACAAATCCAGCAACCCCAAATGGCAGTCCAAAGGCATAAATTAAATGCGTAACAATTGTAAAGACACGAGGTTAGACACGTTTGCGGTATAAGACTGCCCGGACTCGCCCGATAAATCCAGCAACCGCAAACGGGAGTCTAATGTGGGAGGTCTTACAAGGTTACGGTTATAATGAATTAAGAAACACTTAACCAAGATAAACGTGTGGTGGGACATGGGGGTTAAGTGGGTGACATAGGTGGCATGTGAAATACGATTAGAAACACTTAACCAAATTGAAACATGTAAGAAGACATGAATAAGAAGGGGTTATGTGGAAAATTCTCGTAGGGACCAAGCATAGGTGGAAGGCTTGTGCCAAACATGGGGGACCCTTTTCAAACCAGTAACCCATTAAGTATCTTTATGAGCTCGAGTTAGATCGAGGACGGGACACGCTTAATGGGTTTGATTGTAAGAGGTCAAAACGGGTTAACGGTGGCAACGCAAGTCCAACGGGGTTATGTGCGTGTGTGGGCCTGGGCTAGTAGGTAAGACGTTGTTGCATCGTGTAGATATAAGCCATGCATTTTTAGTGGTATCGGGTTGCCACTTTGGGGAGTGATACACCCCACTGTGGGACCAGCACGAGTATCTACGAGTTAGGGAGCCGATCACATAAGGGTAGTGGGTACAACTAGTGGAGATAGGGGCAGGCGGCACATACGGAGACAGCTAGAGGTACACGAAACTACCATTATTATTATTATGTTCAGTAGGCGGGATCAACTTTTAGGGTGACTAGTAGTGGTGCAATATAGTAATTATCCTATAGTGATTAGGAGCGAGATTAACGCCAGAATATTCCTCTTGTTTGTTTTGTCTTGCCCACTTGTTTACAATCATTCCTTGTTTTACCAGTTTATGCCTTATCCTAATTACTTTAATAATTATATTGTTAAAGTTATGATACTCGCCAGACTTTATGTCTGACCCCCTTTGTTTTCGCCTCTTTTCTTCCTCTCCCCCCGTAGGTTCTCAGGGTGGGACTAGTACTAGTGGAGCTTGATCTGGATCTTTCTCTCTCTTTTGGAAGTGCTTGGATTGCTGAAAGTAAAGTTCAGCTCATCTCTTTTATGGCTACTTATGTTGGGGTTATGCTTTTTTACTTTATGTATTCAGAAAACAATTTGTCAAGATGGTTACTAAGTGTACTTGGTTTTTCTGTTGGTTTATGATGTTGTTGTAATCAAACTATTTCTTCGCTGCATTGAAAGTTGTTTTGAATTTTCCAAGTACCAATATATGTATCTGTCTTATTATATTTTGTTCTATTCACCAATAATTCTCCATGAAAGTTAATGCATTCCCTTTGAGAGTGACATTAATGGACGTGGGGTGTTAAAAAAATGATGTCCTTAAATTGAGTTCTCTGGGAAAGCTGATTAAACCATGGGCCAAAAATATTTAGGGTTCAATTCGTGCTCGTATTTCTAATATTCAAGAAGCCATTTTAGATCTCAACATCTTGGAAGAATCTCGTCCCTTAAATGAGGAGGAATAATGGAATTGGATAGACTGTTTAAGCTGGAGGAAATTGGTTGGAAACAAAGATCTAAAGCTAAATGGATAGAAGAAGGGGACAAAAATACAGCTTACTTCCATAGAATTGCTAATGGAAGGAGAAGAGCTTCCTGCATTCTTGAAATTTCTCATGAATGCCAATCATATTCAAATCATGATGATATCCTTCTTCTTTTCTCTAATTTCTATCGTTCCATTCTTGGTCGATCGTCTGATGATATCCCATTCATTGATTGGAGCTCTCACTACTCTTCTCCTGTAGCTATTTCTATTGACCAACCTTTCTCTGAAAAAGAAATTTGGGCTGCTCTAAACGAAATGAATGATGACAAAGCCCCTGGGCCTGATGGTTTTGGGCCTTCATTCTTTAAATTGTTTTGGGCCGTTGTGAAAAAAGATATTTTGGACATGTGCAATTAATTTTATGATAACCCTTGTCTTATCTCTCGTTTGAATTATGCAAATATTGTGCTTCTTCCTAAATTCTATGGTACCATCTCGCTCTCTGATTTTCGTCCCATTAGTTTGCTCAACTCCACCTTCAAAATCATTACCAAAACTCTTGCTAATCGGCTTCAATCTGTGATTTCCGATCTTATTGGTGTTAAACAATCAGCTTTTATTCAAGGACGCAACATTTTCGATTGTATTGCAGCTACACAAGAGGTAATCTCGTATTGTTATAATTCTAATACACCTGGTGTCCTCCTCAAATTAGACTTTTCAAAAGCGTTTGACTCTATGAATTGGGTATTTATTTTACAAATGTTTAAGCACAGGGGTTTCTCTCAGCGTTGGTGTAATTAGATTGAATGTATTCTTAAAATGAGTTATTCGTCTATTTCTGTTAATGGCAGTATTGGTGGTTTAATTAAATCCAACACGGGATTGAGATAGGGAGATCCAATATCTCCCGTCATATTTGTTCTAATTGCAGATGTTTTTAACCGGATGGTTAAGAGAGTGATTGCTAACAATATATTTGATGGAATTCATCTTCCTAATTCTTCTTTAGCAATTTCTAACCTCCAATTTGCAGATGATACAATTATCTTTTCCTCTCCTGACCTAAATCACATTCATTGTCTGAAAGTGGTGCTTTATGTATTTGAGCTTATCTTGAGTCTGTCCATTAACTTTTCTAAAAGCTCAATCATTATGTTAGGGAATGTTGATCATCTTGGTCCTTCCATCTCTTCCATCCTTAATTGTTCTATCCATAGGTTCCCAATTCAGTATTTGGGAATCCCTCTCAGACCTACTAGGCTTCATAAATCAGATTGGTTGCCACTCATTCACAAGGTCGAACAGAGGTTATCTTCCTGGAAGGCTAATTCTCTATCTTCTGCTGGTCGTTTAGTGTTGGTTAAAGCGGTTTTATTTGCTTTGCCAACTTATTGGATGTCTTTTCACAAACTTCCTAAGTGGGTAATTTCGAAAATTGATTCAATAAGGAGTGCTTTCCTTTGGAACGGAAGTAAGGTCAAAAAACTGGTTAATTGGCAAACTGTATGCTTACATATTAATCAGGGGGGTTTGGGTATTATTAATCTATCTAATTTCAATGTGGCTCTTCTATCAAAATGGTTATGGCGTACAGTATCATTAGGTTCCTTCATTTGGAAAGACTGGATCCTTTCTCTTTATTATTCAAGTAATCCCCACTTAGTATTGCACTCTTCCCCCTCTGTTAAGCCTTCTCCTTTTTGGTCAGGTGTAATATCTTGCATTCCTCGTATTAAAAACTTATTTCACGTTAAGTTGGGGAATGGTGAATCTTGTTTATTTTGGCATGGCCATTTTCCTCTTTATCAAACATTTTCTTCTCTTTTCCCTTTTACTTCCAATGAGTTCTATTCAGTGGCAAATTTGATTCATATTAGTCACTCTGCGCTTTGCCCATCGACTTTGTTTGACGTTCATGTCCTTGATAATCTCCTGGATGCTTCTAATTTGATCCTGCATACTCATTCTTCTCACTCTTCTAATTGCTACCTTTGGGCTTTATCTCCAAAAAAAGGATTTTCAGTTGCTTTAGTGTACAATTTCATTAATTTCACTGGTAGAGTATTCTCTTTCCCAAGATTCTGGAAAATTCGTCTGCCTCCAAAGGTTCTCTTCTTTAATTGGTGTTTGATTCATGGTAAAATCAATACCAGAGCTAAGTTGCATAGACTTAACTTGATTGAGAGTCCTCTCTGTGCTTTTTGTGCAAATCATGCAGATACTATTGATCGTCTTTTCTTTGATTGTGAATTCTCATTCCCTATCCTTGCAGCCACTAGCTCTCATTTGCTTGGATTGGTGCCTAGCATTGTTTCATTGTTTGATTATTGGGAATTCAATGCTGCTAATGTTGCTTTAGATTCCTTTTTAGCAATATATTGTTGGTGCATTTGAAAAGAAAGGAATGCGGTGATTTTTAATAAACCACTGAAGCGGTTTGGAGGATTAAGCAGACTCATTATTTTCTACTTTAACTCTTGGACAGGTCAACCTTCTTCTTCTCCAGTTAGGTTCATGCTTGCTCTTCCAGTGACTAATAGCCCAGCTTAATCGGTGGGTTCTAATCATGGTGGTTCAAGTCCAGATTTGCATTAACCTGGATATGGTTGTCTGGTTTAGTATGTTCTTCTTCTATGGTTTCATATTTTGGCTAGCAATGGTACTGCATATTATTGAAGTTGTTCTTGGGATGTTTTGCTTTTGCTGTAATTGATGTTATGGTGTGACCTATTGTATAATTATCTCTTTTAAACTTTCGTACTATTTGCCATCAGTTGGGCTTGTCAACTGGATTATATATATTAATATTATGCTTAATCGGCTGTGTAGTCTCGCGCTACACATCTGTTCTACTAAAAATAACATAACATTTTTATAATAAAACTGATTATTTTGATTCTAATGTACATTTTCTAACAAAAGTGATATCTTATCTAACACAACATTTATAACAAAAATGATTATTTTGATTCTAATGTACATTTTTCTAATGGCAAATAAATATGTTTTTCATTTACATGGCAACCCCAACATTTCAAATGTCAATTGAAATGTAATTTACTTACATGGCATTTCTTACATTCCTAATGTCAATTAAAATTGAACAAATAAATAATATTTTTATTTTGACAATTCTATTCTAACAAAATAAATAAAATGACACTTTTATTTTAACCATTCTATTTTAACAAAAACGATACTTTTGTTATGTCAATTCTAATTCAAAAAAAATGTAATTTTTGTGTGTCATTTCTACTTCCAATCAAAGATGTAATTTTTGTGTGTCATTTCTAATGTAACAAATCTACTTAACAAAAATAATAAGTTTAAGCACAAATCCAATTGACAAAAATGTTGTTTTTGTTTTAGCTAAATCTAATTGACAAAAATGTTGTTTTTGTTTTAGCTAAATCAAATTGACAAAAATTGTAATCTTTTTATTTAAAAACAAATGTCATAATAATGTAATCTTTTTCTTTTAAAACAAAAAGTCATAAAAATGTAATCTTTTACTTTTAAAACAAAAAGTAATAAAAATGTAATCTTTTCCTTTTATCTTTCATTGAAACAAATTGTCGATCAAAATATGATCTTTTTAATTTCAACAAATTGACAATGAAATTATGTCCCTTTTAATTTCAACAAATTGGCAATGAAACTATGTCCTTTTTAATTTCAACAAAATTGATAATGAAATTATATCCTTTTTAATTTCAACAAAATTGATAGTGAAATTAAGTCCTTTTTAATTTCAACAAAATTAGCAATGAAATTATATCCTTTTTTAATGTAATAAAAATAATACTTATCAATGCGATCTTTCTAATAGACTAAATTAATGAGTTTTACTTTGTCCATTCACATTCAATAAAAAGATGATTTTGTTTCACTAAACTATTTTGTCAAAAAATGATCATTTTAATTCAACTAATCTATTTTGTCTTTTTATTTAAAACAAGGTGACAATAAAAATGTGATTTAACCAATTCAGATTATGGCTATTCATACCTACAATAGATCATCACATCAAACTCAATCAATTCAGATTTCATAACAATCGATAATATGGATTTCATAACATACATATATGGATTTCACATCGCAATCAATATAAACAACAACAAATTTCAATCTCAACATCACAGATTTGATTTCATTATGCACATACATCGATTTAAATAACGATAAAATAATTAAATTTTAATTAATTATTAAAATAGATATCTCACCTTGTTTTGAATAAGATCTAACTTTCTAACAGGTTTAGAATACATTCCAACCTTTTCTACGTCGTAGAATTCGATGTCACCGCTCCAACGTCTTTTGTTTCCACTGGATTTGTTTCATTGTGTAGATCTGGGTTCTGCGATTCGAACGAACCGAACGGCACTCAGTTCTGAGGATTATGAATAAATTGTTTATTTTATAAACATACACAATTTAATCAAGTAATTAACTTTAAATTAAACATTAATACATGGGTTTGCAAAACAAGGCCGCTATCTTCTTCTTCCTCTTCTACGTGAATTGCCTGTCACCGTGAACCCAATTGCTCCCCGTCTCCATGAAAATCGATGCGTACGCTGCCACTTTGAAGCTCGATTTCCCATAAATTAGCGCACAAGAATTGATCTCAACCATTGGTTGTGACCAGCTCCCATAGCTCTACACCTTTCCCTTTAGAAATTTTGGAAACCATCGACCAGATTGGAAGAAAAATGAGCAAGGAACGAGAGAGCATTTCAGCCATTGAAAAGAGAAGGGCGGTGACTACGTTAGTTTTCTGAAATTAGGGTTATGGATTAATTTTAGGGTATTTATAAATTTATTTAATTCTCATTTTAACCCCTTATGTTTTATTTTATTTAGTTATTTTTCATTCAAATTTCAAAAGTAAATAACAAAGAGAAAAAAAGAGAGAAATAAGTGGCATAGTTTTGTTTCTAAATGAATTTAAACTATTTATTACGTCTTTAATTATTCATTTAATTTACTTAACCTTTTTATATAAATAAATAAATATATGACGTGTGTTTCCAGATTTAAAAGGGTAAAAGTTTCACATAAATGGAAGAATACAAAATGTGGCTTGCATTCATTTAGGACATGGACCGCATGCATTAAATGGTTAACAAAGGAATGAATGTATTGCGTTTAATTAAAAAACGTGCCTGAAAATGAAAGGCCAATGGAATAAAGTAGCATATAAATATATTATATGACATAATTTCCATTTATAAATTAATATAAGCATACTAAATACTAAATCAACATATGTTTGACTTTGTAGCATTATATCAAGTTCTTGCTGCGTTGGCATAAAAGGATGTTTTGCCAAGTTTGATCGATAAAGAATTAAGAATGTGTCTAAATATAATGAATAAGTTAGTGAAGAAAATATACTTCTTTTAGAATTATAAAAAAAGCAGGGATGGAAAAAGATGTTGCATAATATGTGATTAGTTTATTACATTAGGAAAACTTTCGATATGGCGACAAACTCATAACTCTACATTTACATGTACTTTTAATAGTGGAGTGATTGATTAGTATTAATGTTTTATGGCTAATATTTTTTTCTTTTCCTTTCATATTGATAATCTAGAAAAAGATTATTCTAATTGACATGAGTTCATCCTATAATTATTTCTTTCTGTTTTTAGGTGCAATAATTTTTACTTGGAAAGATGTTTCTAACAAAAGTCAGTTCGTGCCATTTCAGCGCCATTAATTTTGATTTTATAGTGCAACATAGGCAACTTACCATTTTTAGATATTTTTATAGTATCATGGATTAAATGGATTTAAGAAAGGGAGCTGTTTTTTTTAAATCTACATTAAAGGGGGAGGGAAAGTGACTATATATAAGATTTAATTAATTATCCTTTCCAATCAATTTGTTTATTTGTGTAAAAGTTTTGTTAGGATCAGTATGATAGTCTTTACCATATTACACTGGGTTTTATGGATTAAATTACCCCACCAAGATTAGATGCTTACATTAGGAATTTATCGTGGACACAATATCTATGTTTCACATATACACATAAAAAGGAATTTTATTGTATACACTTTTTTTTAAACAACCAATTTATACTCCATATTTCTCAAAATAGCTTAAATTAAAATTTAAAATTTGTTCTGAAATTACGGGTTGTTACACCCAAATCCATTCCAATTTATTCATCGGAAAAATTCTGGTTATTTTAAAACCATTTTCAAATCCAATTTATTTATTCCTAAAAAATAATTGGATTACTATACTAGTTAATAACTAGTTCATTTCGGTAAAAACATATTTTTATCTTTTCAAACTTAGATTTTTTCATCTATAATCTTTCCAAATTATTAATTATGATTTTACTTAATTTTTCCATATTTTTAATAATTTTATTAAAGCCCTTACAATTCGTTTCCAGTATCGGCCACCGAACTGTATTCATAGCGACCTTTTCCAAAATTGATTTGGACATAATTTCAAATCCAACCATTAGATTGCAAATCTCTTATATTCATTGGAAATCTCTTTTCGATACGAACCCAACGTTTCTGGTTTTAGGAGAATCCGACGGTCGGATCTCCCGTTACATCAATTTGAAATTAATGGTCGAAATTCGCGAATGGTCACTGTGCGACACGTTCTATTCAGGCCATTATATATATATAATATATATATATATCATTGATTTCCATTTAAAACGTATTTTATAAATCATTTATTAATTCATTTTAAAATGATTTCAACTTCTCTTTCAATTTTAAATCAAAATTGAATATTCTATTTCTTTATCATATTAAAATGATAATATTTTCAAAATATTAGATTTTGAAACCACTTCTTTTTGATATTCATTGTAAATTGAATAAAATCGATCGATAAACCCGTTCGGGTTAAAATAGCGTTTTACTACATAACTATTTTTATTGTTCAAACATTTTATTCAACACATGAATTTTTTATGTAGTTTATACATTCAATAAAAATGTTATTTTTATTGTTCAAACATTTTATTCAACACATGAATATTATATATGAAATATACATTCAATAATAATGATATTTTTATTGTTCAAACATTTTATTCAACACACGAATATTATATATGAAATGTACTTCATTTTAAAATATTCTCTATTTCTGAATCTGAATGCGACTCAATCAGTTACCATATAATTTCAGTTATATGGGTTTCATACATCGCATGTATTCAACAATAATGATAAATAATTATTAAACAATCCATTCACATCCAGAGTGAAATTTACTACTGTTTAAGCATTAAATAATTAAATAACGCTTGTTATAGTCTGTCGATCAAACGATTGACATATAATTAAATTCAGGGGAGATGTGAATAAATTATCATCCCCAGACCCATGTGGCATTTTCAAACAACAACATTTTATTTAAATAAATTATTGGTTAACAAATTTAACCAATTCTAATTCGGTTTGAATTATTTTTCTAATTAGCCAATTTTCACTATTTAAATTATAAATGGATATTTATAATTAAATTTCAACTACCATGTTAATGTTAACATTGTTTTTAATGCGTTAAACATTTCAACATCACAAACAACACACAATACAATCAATTTAAATCGTCCATGGTCTGTGGATGAGGGAGGTGATCAAACATGCACTATATACAATTTATAATGATTAAAATGATAAAAATCTACACTGGCAATTCTATATATTTTTATACATAAATACAATAACATGATAAAATATATTTTTGAGTGAGAAGGAGTTCTCACCTTGGTTTCCACTCCGTCGGTCTTTATACGAAGGAAATGTGACCTTTTCGGCTGCACAGTCCGTATACAACATCCAAAAAACAACTCCAAATCAATTTCATTGTGAAGCTCTCGTCGATAAGGTTCCAACGGATCCTGTTTCGCTGAATTCCAATTTCGTATGAAAAAGTTATGCCTTTTATAAGATTCACGTACATATATGTCATTAACATAATTAATTAATTAATTAATTACCTTAATCCTTACTAATTACATAATCTAATATCTTCTTCCTCCCTCTAAAACTCACGTAACCTATTGCAAAAACATACCCATAGCCGCTTCATTCTTTCCCCTCTTCCTCCTTCATTTCTGAACGAAAATACAAATCGTAAACACCATTCTCCTTCACTTCTTCTCCTCTTCAATCCCAATACCATCAATCTCCAACTCTAGCTTCCTCAAAAAATGTGTCTACTGTCATTTACACGCACTCATGCTTCAGGGTCCAATACTTTTTATCAACGAATTGCCTCAAATTTGCCAATAATGTGCTATTTTACCTCTTAAACACCAAAACAAACTCGAATTCATGCATCGTTGCTTCTATTTCACGAATTCGTCAACTCTAGTCCGCATAAACCTTACACTGGGAAAACGCAGTGTACAAAATGTTCGTTAACCTCTCCCATACTCATGCCAAATCGAAGAGCAAGCTATAAGGATCACATATATATTTATCTCATGATTTTTACTGGAGTATTGGATTTGATTTTGATTTTAGAAGCTCTAGGTTTAGGGGTTTGAAATGGAAAAGGAGGCTGCCATATAAATGATGTTTGCTTTCGGCTTAGGGGAGTTTCGGACATTTTATAGTGGAGCTAATTTATTTATTTTATTGATTTTATATTTTTCTATACTTAAATATCACTCATTTTCATCATTTAAAAATCCGTGTGGTCACCTACGGATCCCGTTTTTAATGAAAATTGACATGCAGCTACTCTATAACATTACGGACCCAACGAAACTGGTTTCGTCGAATTCCGAGTCCATGTGCACAAACATCAAATTTTTAAAGTCAAAATATTGTATGTTTTCACTTAAAAAATCACACCCGGTCACATACTGATTCTAAAAATCATGGACTTTGGAATCTTACTATTATTTAACGCTATGGATTCAATAAAAAAGTTTTCATCAAATTCCGAGGTAGTCTCAATAATGCTCCTTTGTAAATTGCTCAAATTAGCTTCAAAAATGCGATTTAGCATGTGTAACAACTTACATATTTGACGATAATATATTTAAGTATTTTATTTAAATATAACGTCGTTAATCGTTAGTCGAATATGTATCCAAAAAGTCACATTTTGAATATGGTTGAATTTGGACTCGAAACCACTTCCATTGAGTTCAAAACGTCGTTTAGGAGTTCGAAAAGTACAAACTTTGATATGTTTGGAGATTATGAAATTCGGGACTTCGGGTAGGGCTTGGGTTAGCCAAACTAACCCGTTTCATCCCTACTTAGCACCTCCCACAGCCCACTCCTCTTCATTCATTCTCCAACACTTCAAAGAAATAGAAATGAGAGAGGGAAAGGGAAATGGAAATTCCCTAATCCCTAGTTCATCTTAGAATCTCTGATTCTTATTGGAATCTAGTGCAAATCCGTGAAGAAGCTTAGGTAAGCTCTATCTCTATCTTCTCCATCCCTATTCCTCTTGAATTTGTATGATTTCTTAGACCTAATTCTTACCAAGCATGTTCATATGATCCTATGTTGATTCTTGTGTTTTGGTTAAAGAGATAGTGTTCTTGCCTTGTCTAAGAGCTTCTCATTCATTTTCAAGCTTAAAGATCCTTCATTTATCCACCATTGAGTCAAAAGTGAGTTCTTTGTGAACTCACATCAATGCCACAAGCTTTAAGCTTGTACAAGTGTAGTTGTAGACTATTTACGATGTTCATGATTGCTTAAATTAATTTGGTTCATGGTTGATTCTTGAATATAAGTTGATTTCAAGTTTTGTCGAAATTTGGTTTGAAAATCTTCATGTGAATATGAATTGAATCACACTCATCTTCGGTTTGAATGAGAGGTGTGCACACACTAGAAAGTGTCGTAACAAGGCCGGAGAAGAGTGCGGATAAGGAGTGGTCGCAACGGGGGACGAATCCACCATCACCGGTGCCTGGGCTCACGCCCAAGCAAAACCGGTCAACCGGGCCAAGTGGGCCGGTTGACAGGTTGGGGATCTACCCCAAAATGGTCAACCGACCCCGCTGGACCAGTCGACCGGTGACCAGTCTAGGTGTAAGCCCAGGCCCGGTCACTTCTTCCCCCCTTTTTTTGGTCGCGCGCCGAGGCGCGTGACTCCGTGTTCTCCTGACCTCCTTCTTCGACCCTCCCCCGCGCGTACTGCGGCGGTCTTGAGCTCGTTCGGATCGTCATTGTTACGCCATCCCATATGGCTTTCAAATCATTTTAAAACCATGAAGTGTGGATTTATATTCTATGATTTCTTTGTGTCACATTCGCTACGGCAATGGGTTTTTATGAATATTGAACCACAATGGATTATGGGGTTGTGTATTGTCAATGAGCATCGAACCAACGTTTAATCAGTTTTGAATTACAAATCCTTTTAAAATAAATTCGATTTCTAAATCCGGTTCTGATACTATTGATTATATACGGTTCCTTGTCCTATCAATCGGACGAGAAATTTAGTTTATTCACCTTAATAAAACTGAGGACTATGACCCCTTATATGTTTATTTTAGTGAATAACTACCGGACTCGTTCGCTCGAACCTATGTGGTGATTTTTACTGTTTTGAGCATGAACTGGCAATGGGTTCGTAAATATTCGAGAATAGCGAGTGGTTATGGGACATTTAGCTATTTTCCTATATTAACTATCTCGGTGTAATTCATACCCATCCGGATCGTTGGTATCCGCCTCCCGACATAGTTGTTTGGTTCGCAATCGCCCTAGTGGGAATTTACGATTTGGGATCTTCATCTATGGGACTTCAGTCCGACTTTCTATGATTTTCTATGATTTATGTATTTTCATCATTCGGGGTCACGACCCGGCTCCATGTAGGAGCTTCGGCTCAAACAAATAGGTTCGCTACCTAGAGAACGTATCTCATTTGGGAGGTATCCACTTTTTATGATGTTTTCTGGATCGTTCCTTATGTGGGGAGTTACCACTGGACCGTTCCTTATTTGGGAGGTATCCACTTTTTATGATGTTTTCTAGATCGTTCCTTATGTGGAGAGTTACCACCGGACCGTTCCTTATCTAGGAGGTATCCACTTTTTATGATGTTTTCTAGATCGTATCTTACCTGAGGAGTTTCCACTTTTTATGATGTTTCCTAGATCGTATCTTACCTGGGGAGTTTCCACTTTTTATGATGTTTTCTAGATTTCTAGTGATTTATGGATTCTTGATTACTTTGATGCGATGTGCGTCAATTTGATTTGTGTTTGGCATTCATTTGTCAATTTTTATTGTTGTATGTTCTTCTCTTGTCATGAAATTTATTGAGACTTTATATATGTTGACATCACGTATTTCATATTATTTATGAATCGTCATGTTTATCATTATTATGTCGTATATGTTATATCTCTTAATATTGTCTCATGTTATGAATAAGAATGGTTTGACTAATCCGTTTATTGTTTATCTTTGTGTAAATAATACTCGGGTTAGACCGAGGTATTTCAGGTGATTCTTCTTGACTCCAGCATGGACTATCCTCCACTTTTGGGCTAACTACTTTAGTGTTGTACATTTTTGGGTTATATGTATATGAGACTTCTTTGTGTCATATTATTTTGAGTAGCCTCGTGCCTATTCTTTTGTTGTATAGTGGTTCTACTATGACCACTATCTTATATTTACATTCATGTGTTATATTCCTATCTACTTCCACCTTAGTGATGTGAATGTATGTGCCTGACTCTGATTATTGTTATGTATTTTATATTGCTTTTCGAACTATATACAGCCACTGTGTAGCAGTTTTGAACTTGAATTAGATGTGTCGGATTTCCTCATGAGAATTGAAAAGTAAGATTACATTATCTGATATATTTAACACTCGTTCAAAGCTATAATACAGATGGTCGCTCCTCAATAGCCTTATTCTTCGGGTTAGTTGACACTGTTGCTTGCAATGGCCTTGGCTAACGCGAGTATAGAGGTGGGGCGTTACAGCGTACCTTTTCTTCTTATACGCCCACACGCTAACTCAAAAAATTATGGCCTTTTGGGTTTAACCATTATTTGACGATACGAATCCAAAAAAAATGAAATCAAATTCTGACATCGTCTCCATAATATTCCTTTGTAAACTGATCTCTATTTTACCCTGAACTATTTTGTCGCGCAAAGCCACAGACTGACTCAGTTCGACACGCTTTTTGGAACTCAACAATGATTTGTCATTATGAATCCAACAAAATTGGTCTCATCAAATTCTCAGCTTCATAGCAAAATTTCATTTTCTTAAGGGCGAGGCGATGATTTTGAAAATCGATTTTTTTTTTTAATTTTCAAAAACAAAACTTATAAATCATTTGAATAATTTTACTGGGTTTGTTTTAATTCAAAAAAAACTACTTTAAAAATTATTCTCAAATTTGGTTTAGCAAAAATAACCAATTTATATTTCAATATTTATTAAAATAACTAAAATAAAATTTTAAATTGGTTCAAAAATTCCAGGTTGTTACATTCTCTAACCAATGAAGTGGATTCAAAAATGAATGTTTTTTCAGGTTAGTACTTTTTTATTCTTTTTACTAGAAAAGTCTTTTAAAATGGGTATTCTTCCTATTTAAGAGGGACATCACCAATTCTAAGAATTCATCGCAACCATGTGGCATTTTTTGGTTTAGCAAACATGTATCCAAAAACCTTAGTAATGTGCATTTCCATAACAAGTCGGATTCCAAGTTTGTCTCATTGTGGTACTTTGTGTAAAATTGTGTTTATTATGATGTCGATTCATATATATATATATATATATATGTGTGTGTGTGTGTGTGTGTGTGTGTGTGTTGTAGCTTGTGTATAGAATGCTAGTTATGTTTGATGCTATTAAGATATGGTATTGTTGGTTTAAAAATATACTTTTTGTTCTTTTTTCTAACAATAGACGTATTCTTATGCAACAGGTTTCAGATCACTATAGTAAACTTGCTCTAAAAAGATAAATTGCGTAAATATTTTGCTGTCTTCGACTAGTGTACTCCTATAGGATATGCAATTTTTTGTGGATAACTTGTGCTTGTACTAAGTTGCTTTGTAACGGTCAAGTACGTAATAATGCGCGAAATGTTTTCAAAACTTATTGTTTGTAATACTAAAAATTTGAGTATTTTAATAAATTAGTTGGCAAATAATTGTAATATCATGTAATTGTTCATTTCAATTGCAAAATATGTCTATTTTTTTTAAATGCAACTGTCAATCACAACAGTGCATAACCGTTGTAGTACATATTATTACAATGGTGTATAACTGTTGTAATAAAGTCTATTACAACGGTGGAAAACAGTTGTAAAATATACATATTACATCGCAACGGTGCAAAACAGTTGTAAAAGGTTTTAGTCTACTACACCTTCTTAATATACGACAAGTACTCCACCATTGTAAAATGTATTTAACAATGGTTTCCCACCATTGTATTAGGGTCAATTTGTTGTAGTATTCACTGGGAGTTGAAACAAGTATACAGTTAGTACTTGGGGATTTTTAGACATGCATCGGTACCACATATGCCTAAATTTCTTTAAGAACAAAGGTAGACTTGTCAGGCTTCGAGTTATCAAGTATTTTTGAACTTTAAATAACAAATCAATAACTAGAAATTAAAACTTGTATAACCTCAACCTAATAAATTAAGAGATAATTTTAAATGTTTCCCAAATCCACAGCTTTGAAATAATATATAAAGGAAGGAAAAAAATCCGCCTTACTTTGAAATTTTGAAAATCAAATTTTGGAATTTTGGAATTTGAATATAAACCTTTTGTGATCTAATAAATATAATAAAAGACTTTAACACATCTATGAGTGTTGAATAAATTAATATAAGTGATCAATTTGTGCCTATACTTAGCATGAATTGTAAATAATAAAAGGCAAATAAACTATTTTCTTAAAAGTATGTTTTAGTAATCAAACTTCACTTAAGAAATTTGTAGTTGATTTTGACAATACCAGTTTAAGTTAAGAAATCGAACGAGTGGTAATTTAAATTATAACATATGTCTGAGTGGGGGAGAAGATTGATTTTCCCCAACTTGAAACTATAAACCAAATAAGAATTTTTTGAATGAATAATCACTTACAATCCATTTAAAAATAAATTTTGGATTTAAACATGATTCGAGTATCCCATTGACTCACTACACCATATATGCAAATCTGGCACAAAAGGATGCAGAGTTTTGATAATGTTTTTAGCCGTATCAAAATCGATATTGCTCATAGCCATATCAACTTTTCTCCTGGCGATCCGCACCTCCCCAAACATGTAGGTTCTAACCGTACATCAACAAAGCTCTAGATCAGTTCATTTGATCAGAATTTTGGCCGTATGAAATCCATTTCAAAATTTTCCTCTGCTATTTTCTTTCTGGCACCATCTAGTTTTGACACTTCAAAATTTTAGGTCGGCTTCTTCCCTCTTTTTAATTTCCATGGTGACCAAAAACCCAAATTAGGGTTTTGGTACTCGGCGCACCATCTTCCGTTGTCAATAAACCATCCACCGTTGTCCATCTTACTCGTCAGCTCGTGTCGCTTTCAGGTGACCGACAAACCTTCAGTCCACCGCTGTCCATCTTTCTCGTTGCACTGAAGGTGAATATGCTCTCGGTTTTATTTGAATTTGAATTGGGTTTAATTTGAATTTCCCTGCCTTTGTTCAAAAATACGAATGATAGATATGTGTATATTCAAAAATATGAATGATAGATATATGTATGTGCTTGTCTACCTCGAATTCATGTTGTTGTTGTGTTATTCGGTTTAAATTGGGTTTGAATTGGTTATTTTCAGACAGTTTTGTAAATTGGGTTTGATACTAGCTTGATCAACCTTGTGTTCGTGCATTGTCTCTTGAGTTATTCATGTTTCTATGTTAGCATTTGAACCTGGCCTTCTTGTGTTCAATGTCGTTGGCACCTAGTTTGTATGCAGTGGATGGTATGACCTGTCATCTTGTACATGCATATTGATTGTTTATTGTTTGATTGTTCATTAAGCTATGTGTCTTGTTCATGGTCTTTTACATTTTGCTTACACATGAACCTGCTCCTAACTGGCCATACACCATTGTTATTTGATGTTTCCATGGCCTTATGCACTTGTGTTGAATGGATGTGTTGGTCATTCTGTTTTGAAAGTGTCCAACACTGTTGGTCATTCTGTTTTGATGGCTTGTGCACGTGTCAACACTATTTCCATGTGCATGCTTGGGCATTGTTTTGCCTGTTGTACTTGGCATTAACACACCATTTTCTATTGTGTCGTGGCATGTTGTGTCTACTGCTATGCACTACCTTATATATGTGCACTGTATTGCTTCATTTATATGATGCTCTAATTATGCCAATTTTGTGGCAGCTTGCATGTAACAACCCGGATTTTCAGAAGAAATTTAAATTTTTTATTTTAGCCATTTTAATGGATTTTGAATATTTAAAATGATATATTTTAAATAATAACGATTAAAAATTTATTTTAATCGAAGTTAGAAAATATAAATTTATTTTAATTATAAAACGAGCCGAAAATGGCGCGGCAGTTTGAAAAATTGATTTCAAACTTTAAATGAATATATATGATTCAAAATAAATAGAATTTCAGTGAAACTAGAAATATTTGAATCTGTTTAACAATATCTTTCTAACGAATATGAAAAATTCAGATTTCATAACGTGAATTGGAAGTTATGTCCAGTTTAAAATTTAAAATAGTCGCTATGGAATTTAATATAATATATAGCCATTAAAAATAGCCATTTTGCAAACGACCTCCGTTTTCGATGAAATTAGTTTTGTTAGGACCGTATCGTCAAAACATAGCTAGATTTATTTTTCGGGAATTTTTGGAGTCAGTATATGGAGCCGGTAAATTAAAATGTACGTTCAAATTCTATACATATATTAATTTATATTTTATTTTTTAAAAACTGACTGAAACAGTCAAATTGGCTTACGTAACATATCCCATTGTATTCACAATAGGGGTATTTAGCTAGGGGCGACAATTGTTGGGCCTCGTTTGGAGTCTGGACCGATAAGCAAGTAATTAGTGAATTAAAATTATATTAAATAATATATAAATACCCCTTGGAAATATCAAAACCCTAAATTCACTGTCTCGTTTCACAGTCACCATCTTCAAAATTCAAGGGCCCCCGTTCTCAAATTTCGGATCCAAAAATTCTCCAAATTCCCTTCGATTTAATTAAAACACATAAAGCAAAAATCGTATAACTTTCAATTGTCTTCGAATTGATACCAGAAAGATGGGTTTTTATCTAGTATTTCGATCAAATTCCTAGCTCAAAGCTCAGAAGTTCATGCGTGTTTTTAGGGCATCAGGCAAGGTCGAGCTGCATGCGCTTCTAGGAGGGGTAAGGTATCGCGTAGACGGTCGATGTGGGTTGGTTTGATCATCGGCGGTTGGAGTGTAGGTGGCGGCGTGGTGGGTTCTTTGTGGCGAGTTTATGGGTTCAACATTCGACGGTTTACCGAGAAGGGTAACAGAAGAGGAGGGAAAATTAACAGTAAGTTTTTATTTTAATTAGTTTTAAATAATTAGCATAATTAAATACATTGAAAAGAGTAATTAATATATATAGCTTTGTAAATAAAAATATGTTTTTAAAAATAAAAAGACATTGTTTTAAAAATAAAAAGACATTGTTTTTAAAATAAAAAGACATTGTTTTGTAAAAATAAAAGACATTGTTTTAAAAATATAAATCGCATTGTTTAAAAAAATATAAATCGCATTGTTTTAAAAATATAAATCGCATTGCTTAAAAATATTTATAGCTTTGTTTTAAATTTATATAATGGCATAGTTTTAAAAAGGTGTTATTTTTAAATAAAATAGCTATAGTGAAAAATATGATTTTTTATATTGATAGAACGAAAATAAAAATATGATTGTTATTTAAATAGCATTATTTTATAAATGTGATTTTTACTATGAATAGCGTGAAAAAGATTGCGTCGGAATTTCGGGCAAAATCCAAACTGTTCAGAAAATTTAGAAATAAAACTGGCGGAGTGAAAACCAAAGGTGAGAACTCCTCACTCTAATTATTTTGCAGTTAAATATATACTAGGATGCAGACGGTGTTTAGCAGCACCCGACACCTTTGATTGAAACCATGATTGCTTGTTTGGACTGCATTGTGATATGATTGTGGTGTGAAATGGAAAATAAAATATTCATGTGTTGAATAAAATGTGCAAATAATAAAAATACCATTTTTATTGTATAAATGAACTAAATAAAATATTCATATGTTGAATAAAATAATTTAACGTTAAAAAAATAATTTTTAACGTATATGTGGACGACATAAAATTCTCTTGAAATGAAAATAAATATTCATTTACAAATCGAACGATTTGTTTATGTACACCCATTTATCTGAATTGATTGGGACGATAAATTTTACACGTCGCCCAACTGCACAAATAATATTCAGTATTTGTTGGTTGAAACCCCACACAGGTATTGGGATGATATTTGACATACATTAATCCCAATTGTTTAACTGTATGTCAATCGATTGGACGACAGACTGTTATAAGCATTAATTATTTATATTTAATGCTTATACAGTTATAAAATGCACTCTGAATGATGTTTGATGGTTAAATGATTATTTATCATTATTGTGAATACATGCGATGTATGAAATCCATATAACTGAAATTATATGGTAATTGATTGAGTCGCATTCCGATTCAGAGATAAAGAATATTTTAAAATAAAGAATATTTTAAAAATAAAGAATATTTTAAAATATAAAGAATATTTTAAAATAACTAATATTTAAAAATAATATTCAGTGAAGAATAAAATTATGATTTTGATGTCCGATTTTAGATGGACACAAAAATACAAAAATATGAAGTCGAGTTAAGTAGCAAATGTCATTTTAACCCACACGGGTTTATCGATCGATTTTATTCACTTTATAACGAATATCGAAAAGCAGTGGTCCTAAAATCTAATATTTTGAAAATATAACCATTTTAATATGAAAAAGATATAAAATATTCAATTTTGATTTAAAATTGGAAATGGGGTTGAAATCATTTTAAAATGAATTTATAAACGATTTATAAAATATGATTTAAATGGAAATCCACAGTATATATATATATATATTTAATAATCTGAATAGAACGTGTCGCACAGCGACCGTTCGCGAATTTCGACCATTAACTTCAATTTGATGTAACGGGAGATCTGACCGTCGGATTCTCCTAAAACCGGAACCTTGAGTTCGTGTCGAAAAGAGCTTTCCAATGAATATAAGAGATTTGAAATCTAACGGTTAGATTTGGAGATATTTCCAAATCAATTTCACAAAAGGTCGCTATAGTTCGGGTGGCCGTCATTGGACACCGACTGTACGGGCGATAGTAGAATTATTAAAAATATGGAAAAATTATGTAAAATCATAATAAATGATTTGGAAAGATTTTTGATGAAAAATTCCAGTGTTGAAAAGATAAAAGTATATTTTTATCGAAATGAAATAGGTATTAACTAGAGTAATAATCCAAATTATTTTTAGAAATAAATAAATTAGACTTTGAAAATGGTTTTAAAATAATCAGAATTTTCACATGAGTAAATTGGAGTGGATTTGGAATGGAAATAATCTTCGGAATGTTTCGACATTAGATTCCGTGACTATGCGGATATTGATGAGGAATTTGGAAGATATATATATATATATATATATATATATATATATATATATATATCGTTATTCCCAATACAATATCCGTTGGTTTCAGAATTTGATATTGAATATAAGCCAATATAATTTCTATTCAGAGCCTTGTATTTAATATCAATTTGGATTTTGGGTTTGTCGTGAATGGTGTCTTTAATAACACTGTTCTTTAACCCAATTAACAACGAAAATATATTTGGAATTTATAAATCTTTTTATTAAAATTGAATGGAAATTTTCCAAAGTAAAGTTTTCCAATTTAATATATTAAATTGGAATTGAATGGAATTCGTTTTGGTAATAATTGAGATGAGCTTCTGTAAAGGAACTATATGGAATTTAAAAGGCATAGCTGCTATTCCGATTATATTATTAGTCTGATACGGGAATTTATATCGATTATACACTGTTATGATTTCCGTGAAGATTCCATAGTTAATGGAAGAAGATTTGGGTTTATCGTGAACTGTGTTTTAAATGACATTAGTTCTTTAACCCAATTAAAGATAAAATTAATTTCTTAAATTTGAATAATAATGATTTTTGGAGATTAAAACTGAACTAAAGTTTTAATGAATCTTTAATTAGATTGAAATGTGAATGAGGGAATTAAATTTATCGAATTTATGAAATGATCGAGGACGGAGTATCACCAATTTTACTCCAAGCGATAGTTAAATCTTTAATTAGATTTGAACGTAAAATGGTAATTAAATTTACCGATAGCACAGTGGGTGTTAGATATGGAGTACTACCAGTTTTGCTCCATGGGATGAGTAGGTTGGGACTGGGATTAATAAAATAAATGATTACTTTGGTAAGGCTCGTTAATCCCGACTAGTTGATAAACCTTAATTTGGTTTAGAATTGTGAAAAGATAAAATAAATCTTTTGAAATGGATATCCAAAGGGAGATTAAAAAGAATAAATTTGAAAGAATTTATGTTTGATAAAATTAATGGGAACCTTTCCCTAAAAATGTAAATATTCGAATAAAAGAATATTCTGAATTGGAATGACGCGTAGGATGTGTTTTTGTAGCACTTGATTATAAAATACGCGAGTTATTCGGAAAGACCGGGTTTTTCCCATTTTGAATAATTGATACGACGACTAGCAATCAAAGAGATTAAAGACAGTGCAAGACAGACGATCTTCACATCGAAAGGATGCGTTGATACTGATGCCCATGATTGGAGTAGCTACCTTGAAGGGGCTACAGTGGTGGCCGTCTGGACGTACTTGTTGATCGTTCGGATATGCGAGGGCCTCTCTCATATATTGGACATATAGGACGAGGAATAAGGTGCCTCCGGTTTCGTTTAGACCCAGAGCGGACTTGTAAATGGATGGTATGTATGACGTTGTATTCCTTTATGATGTATTCATCGATCTCTGCTAAATATATATCTGTTTGGTGGCGGAGAATTTATTCTCTTGCTTAACTCCCTTCTCTGAGAAGTACGAGCTTAGAGGTTATATATTGGCAGAAATCAATGGTATGGCATGGATTGACAATGTGGCATGCTGAGATGCACTGATCAAGGCTTTTGTTGAAAAGCAGAGCCTTGTGGATGATGATCAAAGCATAGCTTTAATTAGCATAGCTTTGTGTAGTGTTACTTCGCGAGCCTCACACCCCGGTATGATGCTGAACTGATGGTCAGGTCAGTATGCTTTCGATATTAGGATGGATTCGGTCGACCGAGATGAGATGAGTGTGGTCGCTCCATGCTTAGAGGGATAGGGCACATCCCCCCGATTCCCAGATGGATAAAGTAAGAGGCGTTTTCTCATGCATGGGACGTAAGTCGCGGAGATACTCGATATCCTAGATATAGTGCGGATGAGCATTACGGCGTTTTCTCATGCCTGGGACGTAAGTCGTGGAGAATTGCACTACGCGATAAATCTTTCGAATCAGGAGCCATCATGATGAAAACCCAACTTTCCAATACGAGCTTTTCGTTTTTAATTGTAAACCTATATATGGCGACATAGTAGGATGGGGTACTATGCCGTCTAGGATTGATACATTTACTTTCGAAATTGATTTCTACACTATACACTTATAGTAATAATAATAGAGAAATTTTGCGTACCAAGCATATTTGGCTATTATAAGGTAAAACTCAATCCTCCGGCTTGTGTTGCATCGTGTGATGGGAACTAAGTCTTATAATAGCTTCATTTTTCTTTAATTAGCATTGTGCTATTTATTTATGCATTGGTATTCTTGGGGGTGAACCCATTTTGTGTTATACGGCACAGTCCCTTGATTTACCTAACTTTGAAACCAAATTAATAACTGTTTTAGTTGTCACCCCAGTCCCATGACTGACCTAGAGTTTATTGTTCCTTCCTAAACTCTGGGTGCCCACATTTTCCACACGGACAGCTAGTAGTTTTTGTAACACCCTATATTTCTATGTTTATTAAAGTAACGAATTAAAGAATACTTAATTGTAAAAGTGAGAATTAAGGGAAAAGGGTTACACCATTGCGTTCATCTCGGAATTCTACTTGAGATGAGTCTGAGTTTGCGTGAATCGGACTCCATATGAAGAAGTTATGGAGTTCAGAAGATTTCATGTTTAAACAGAAAATTTAATAATTAAATAAACAAAACAGTTCGAATTTCAAAATCACATGAATCAGCTGGGCGGGAAAATTCCCAACCATAGGGGTCGACTCCCCCCGAGGGGGGTCGACATAGGTGTCGACCCCCAAGAGGGGTGTCGATCCCCCTGTAGGGGTCGAATCCCTCCCCTAGATCCAAACAGTGACGATTTCCAACTTGTTGCTGAGTCACTAGGGCATAGGTGGCAATTTATGGATAGCTCTATCTAGTCTGGACGGTTCTGATTGCTCCTAGGTTGATCTAACGACTCACATAAAATTAAACTTCTATATAAGCAATCCAAATCCTTAACCCTAAACCACACAATTTCATTCCAAGGAGCCACCATGTTGTCCATGGTCAACCTAGCATAGCCACCATTCTTCTCTAACTAGAAAGCAAGTTAGAAGCTACAAATCAAATCTAAATTAGAGAATCGATAGTCTATGTCAGTTTCAGAAAACAGATCCTAGAAAACAAGATTTTTCTTTGTTTGTAAGTCCTGTTATTCTTTAGATGTAAACAATTAAAAGTCATGATTTGAAATAAAATGAAACTAGAGTTGTGTCTAATTGTAAGATAATGGTGATGCTGATTCATGTCTATTCTTGTAACAATTTTATCATATATGCCTATGAGACTATTGTGGTTTAATGGACTTATCATGTTGTATGTTAAACAAATCGTGTATTATATAAATTTGGTGACTCTTTCATGTTATGTTACATGCAAGTTTTTAGGCTAAGTCATATATATGTTTAGATCTACATTCTCTTATGTTTAGATTCATGTTAACTGGATCCAAAACGCAAGTTCACATTTACAAGCCTAATTGGATTTGTGTAATTCTATGTAAGTCCCCGTTCAAATGCTTAAGATTCATGTTAATTGGATCGAAAATGCAAGTTCACATTTACATGCCTAATTGGATTTATGTAATTCTATGTAAGTCCCCATTCATATGCTTAAGATTAATGTTAAAATGCAAGTTCATTATTTTATGCCAAATTTTATGACACATGTTTAGTTAGATCTTCTTTTCCCTTTTGTATATAAGTTAGGCTAAGTTGCGAGCCTAACATTCTATGTGAATTTTGTGAACGTATAACGGGGGTAATGTTGGGAAAAACCTTAAATTTCAAATTATTGGCATAGTTTGGCTCATGATCATATAAATGATTAGTGACATAAATTGGTATAATTTACATACCTAAAAATTATGAACATGATTTAGTGGGTAAATGGGGCATGAGTTGAATGGCAATAATTGTGGATAATTTACATATAAATATGAAGGGTAAATATGTAAATTAAGTAAAAGACGAATATGCCTAACCCGAGGTTAGATTGAGTTACGGTGTAAGACGGCCCGGAACCGCCTGGCACATCTAGCAACCGTAACAATATAGATCTAATGTGAGAGGTTAGCGCATCAAGCCCAAAAAAACCCGAGGTTAGATTGAGTTGCGGTGTAAGACTGCCCGGAACCGACCGACGCATCCCGCGACCGCAACAATGCATATCTAATGTGAGTGGTTGGTGCTTTAATGAATGAATTAAAGCTAAGACAGGAATGGTAGGGTTAAGTTAATTACGGCAACACTTAACCAATACAACATGTTAACTAAACTGATGGGTGGGGTTAGGTTAATTTGAGAACACTTAACCATTTTAACATGTTGATTAGGAAACCCTAGTAGCAGAGACACATTTCAGTAGTAACCCACATAGATGTATCACGATACCCTAAACTAGGCATGGTGGGGCATAATTACTGGGCTGATTATAAGCGGTCAAAACAACGCAGGTGGTGCGTCAGTGCTGGTTCCGATGGAGTGCGGGCGTGCACGTACTCCGAAGTGGAAAAAGAAGGCACTGGGCATCAGTAGTTATACACTGTGCATCTTGAATTGTGTCAGGTTGCCACCATAGGATTTGATACACCCCATGGTGGGACCAGCACAGGTATCTACAATCAAGCGGGGCCGAATGACACAAGTGGTAAATGTATACGAGTAGGAGTTGATCGATAAAGGGGATCATTTATCTTGAACACATGGTGCTAGTTGAAACAATTGTAAGTGGGTGCAGAGAAATAGTAATGAGTGCGATATCATATTCAGTCTTATTATCTTATTTCTAGGGTGTTGTCCTAGGTTCAGTTTATTCATGTCATGATCCTTTTTCCTGTTTACATGCTTAATAATCACTGGACTTACCAGACTCATGTCTGACCCATTTTCTTTCGTCTTCTTTTCTTCTGTATCCCCCCCATAGGTCCGTAGGGAGGGAATACTTCAGCTTAGTTTGGACCATTTTCAGCTTGAAGAGAGTAGATGTATTGCTTGGATTCTCTTTCCCTAGGCTATGGCTTTGGATACACTCTTATTGGGGATTTATGCTACCTTATTGTTATTTCATGCTTCTTTATGTTTTAATCAAGAGAGATTTTGTTGTAATAATTTGGAAATTGGTTTGAGACAGTTGTTGTAATGTTTTAACTGAACCACGTACTTATGAAATAAAATTAGTTTTTCCACTGTTCATATGTCTGCCTTGTAAATTATCTGTATCTTTTACCTATAATGCTCCACCGAAGTTAAGGCATTCCCTTTGTGAGTGACCTTAACGAAGGTGGGGGTGTTTCACTTGGTATCAGAGCTGATGGTTGCCAGATCAGATAAAAAAATTTGACACTAATTTTCAAAAAGAAGTTTAAAGAACCATTTTCAAGAAAAAGTGTTGTTTTTATTTTAAAAGGCATAATACCCCACAGCCATATGCACTATCTTTCTATCCTTTGTTTTTAATCTTTTCTTTTTCATTTCAGCATGTCTGGGATCTTAACCTTCCGGAGGGCGTACCGGTACCTGGCTGGTTCAGAAGGTACCTAGAGGCTAGGGCTAATGATGCAGGCCCAGCAGACATTCCTCCTCCCAAGTTGCAGCTGTTCCTCCTCCTCCACCTCCTTATGTAAATGCTTTCTCAAAGATATGTAGAGATTTTCGAGCCATGGGTGGAAAGAACTTTAACGGGACTGAGTCATTTCTACAAGCAAGAAACTGGCTCAAAGAAACCGAGGATTTGTTTGTTATCTTCGAAGTGGACGATAGGCAGAAGATACAGTTGGTCGTATGGTTGCTTAAAGACGAAGCCTCTTATTGGTGGGAAGTTGCTAATGCTGAGAGACCAGTTGAAACTTGGGAGGATTTCAGAATGAGATTTGAAATGAAATTTCTCTCATAAGCTGAACGAAGCATACAGATGGAGAAGTTCTTAGCTCTCAAACAGGGAAGTATGTCTGTCAAGGAATACGTCAACCAATTCAACCAGCTGGCTATATTCGGACTGGAGTTAGTGAACACTCCATATAAGAAGGCTCTCCGTTTTGTCAAAGGGTTGAATGAGCCACTGCACAGCCTAGCTATGTCTCGTATACCTATGGGTACGACTTATGAGAGACTGGTGGACATGGCACTGTTACAGGAGGAAGACAAGGATGGCAAGAAAGAGGCAAAGGTGGAAGCACCTCAAGATAAGAAAGTGGAGGGATCGTAGAATAAGAAGACAGATTTAAAGAAGGGCGGGAAGAACAACAAACCCCGTGACAAGAGAAAGTGTAATTTTTGTGGCATTCCTGGACATCTAATTAAGGACTACAGAAAGAAGAAGAGGAAGATGAGTGGTTGTTTTCAGTGCGGCGAGACAGGACACATGGCTAAGGACCGCCCAAGGAAGCAAGGGCAAGGACAGAGGAATGGATCTACTTCTGGAGGGCAGGTTCACGCTCTCATAGCACCACTGCAAGAACAAGGTAGAAATATTTCTGTTGAGAGTTTGGTTTATCTTTTTGATCATCCTGTTCGTACACTCTTTGATTCTGGCGCATCGCACTCTTTTATATCTACTGTTTTAGTTGAATCTCTGCATCTAGACGCCAATATAGTAGAGGATCCCTTAGTTGTTTCAAATCCAACTGGGGGCTCGGCTTATTTGTCAATGATTTGTTTGGATTTGGAAATTTCTATACTGAGCGTTGGGTTTAGATGTAATGCCTATGTTTTGGGCTTCACGGGCTATGGGTTGATTCTAGGCATGGATTGGTTATCCAGTAACGGTGCCATCCTCGATTGTGAAAAGAGAGTGGTTAGACTTATGAGTCACCTCAGTAACACTCTCGAAATCACTTGCAATCCCATGAACTCTGTTATGCTTAGCTACCTAGAATCTCTTGATGCATCTGTTGAAAACTTGCAGTCTGTTAGAGTAGTCCGTGAATACTCAGATGTATTTGAAGAGGTGAAGGGCTTACCTCCGAAGCAGGAGATAGACTTCCGCATATGCCTTATTGACAATGCAAAACCTATAGCTCTACCCGTTAGACACATGGCTCCAAGGGGGAGGAAAGAGCTTAGCAAGCAAGTTAAAGAGCTACTCGAAAAGGGGTTTATAAGGTGGAGTATTTCTGAATGGGGTGCTCCAGTAGTATTCGCAACCAAAGCAGATGGTTCACTTCGCCTATGCGTTGACTAAAGAGAGCTAAACAAGCTGACCTAGAAGAATAGACACCCACTTCCAAGAATGGATGACTTGTTTGATCAACTTGTAGGTGCATCGGTTTTCTCCAAAGTAGATCTGGCTACCGGGTTTCACCAGCTAAGAGTGGCTGAAGACAGCATTGATAAGACCGCGTTCAGAACCCCGGATGGTTTCTTCGAATGGCTTGTCATGCCTTTCGGCTTGATAAACGCACTCGCTTATTTCGTTGACTTGATGAGCAGGGTGTTCAGGGAGTTCCTTAGTAAGTTTGTGGTGGTCTTCGTAGACGACATTTTGATTTTCTCGAAGAATGAATAAAAGCATGCTCTGCATTTAAGGGAAGTCATGGATACTCTTCGTGCACATCAGCCGAAAGCCAAATTCTCCAAATGTCATTTCTGGAGAGAAGAAGTAAGGTTTCTTGGACATGTGGTGTCCAAATAGAGGAAAGTTGTGGACCCCGCAAAAGTAGTTGCGGTACAAGATTGGAAGGTTCCACGGAATACAACCGAAGACCGAAGCTTTCTCGGGCTAGCGGGCTTTTACCGAAAGTTCATTAAAGACTTTGCGAAAATCTCATCCCCACTCACAAGATTGACAAAGAAGAACCTAACTTTCGCTTTGGATTTGGATTGCGATGTTGCTTTCCAACGTTTGAAAAGGACTCTAACAACAGCCCCAGTTCTGACATTGCCTGATGGGAGAAAAATGTTTACCGTATACACAAACGCATGCGGTACAGGATTAGGCGTTGTCTTGATGCAAGACGGCAAGGCAGTTTGTTATGGGGGAAGGCAGTTGAAGGTACATGAGAAGAACTACCCAACTCATGATTTGGAGCTAGCTGCCATTGTTTTAGCTCTTAAGTCTTGGCGTCATTACCTGCTAGGAGAAAGGTTTGAATTGTTTACTGACCATAAATCGTTAAAGTACCTTTTCTCACAGAAAGATCTTAACTTAAGACATCAAAGGTGGATGGAGTTCCTTGCCGCATATGATTTTGAGATTTCCTATACCTCTGGCAAGAGCAATGTGGTAGCAGACGCCTTGAGTAGAAAGAAGCTGACCTTAAGTCCTCTCTTTGTAGGAAGGCGAAGCTTGGAGTACATAGCAAACTTTGACTTTAGACCCTCCTCTGAATTTTTATCTGGTTTGTAAGCATCGCTAGAGGTTCGGTCTACTCTTTTGGACTCAATAGGAACCGCGTAACATGAAGACCCTCAGGTGGTTGATATGATGGATAAGCTAATTTGGGGTGAGACTTCTAGTCAACTCAATAGATACTCCATCGATGATAAAGGTTAGTTGAGAAGAAATGGAAGGCTATGTGTCCCACAAGCAAGGGATTTGGTGAAGACGGTTCTCGAAGAAGCACACCATTCTAAGCTGACCATACACCCAAGTGGAGACAAGACGTATAAAGACATAAAAAGGGTTTTCTTTTGGAATGGCAAGAAGAGGGATGCAGCTGAGTTCATCGCTAAGTGCTTGATATGCCAGCAAGTCAGAGCAAAGCAGAAGAAGCCTAGTGGTCTACTTCATCTTCTAGAGGTCCCATAGTGGAAATGGGATATCATTTCGATGGACTTTGTTAATGGGTTGCCTAGGTCAAGAAGGGGCAATACCAGTATTTAGGTAATAGTAAACAGGCTCACTAAAAGGCTCACTTTATACTTGTTAAGAGTAGAAAGACTGCCTCGTCCTTAGCATCCATTTATCTTAAAGAGATAGTTCGACTCCATGGGATACCCTCCAGCATAGTGAGTGATCGAGACCTTATCTTTACGAGCGAGTTTTGGAAGAGTTTGCAAGAGGCTATAGACACACAACTATGACTAAGCACGACCTATCACCCCCAAACCAATGGTCAGACGGAAAGGGTGAACGGAGTATTGGAAGATCTCATGAGATTGTGCATTCTTGACTTTGGAGGAACATGGGAGGATCATCTTCCTTTGGTGGAATTCTCTTACAACAATAGCTACCAAGCCACCATAGGCATGGTACCCTTTGAGGCTTTATATGGAAGACCATGCCGATCACGAACTTGTTAGTGGGAGACTACAGAAAAGCTCGTACTTGGGCCAAACATGTTAGAGAAACTTCAGAGAAGGTGAACTTAATAAGAAGACGAATGAAGACTGCACAAGATAGACAAAAGTCCTATGCAGACAAAAGAAGGACCGACCCTGAGTTTGAGGTTGGAGACAGGGTGTTGATTAAAGTATCTCCTTTGAGGAATGTCATTCGCTTTGGGTCCGTAGGAAAGTTGGCACCAAGATTCGTAGGATCATTTCCTATCATTGAAAGGATTGGGACGATGGCTTACAGAGTAGACCTACCCGAAAGATTGGCTGGAGTTCATAACGCTTTTTATGTTTCTCAACTTCGAAAGTGCTTACATGAGTCTGCGGAAGTTGTGGAGCCAAGTATACTAGAGGAAGTAGAAGTGGAACGAGAAACAACTGTGAGAAGAGTTCCAACTCGAATCTTGGGTACGGAAGTCAAAAAGCTACGCAACCGTGAAGTCAAACTTGTTAAAGTTCAATGGAATAACGCTGAGGAAGACGCGACTTGGGAGACAGAGGACAAGATACGCGCAGCCTACCCTTTTCTTTTTGAGGGTACATCCTTGATCTCTTTTTCCATAAGTTTATACATGCTTGTATCTACCTTTTTAAGTATATCTCCTCGGTCCTATTCTTGATCCTGAGGTAGTAACCAATGGATGTAAACATGTATTTGAAACATGTTATGATTGATGGTTGCAAGTGGTTGCTAGTGGTTGCTCGTGGATGCAAATACACACACATTAGGTGTTAGATCGGCTCAGTCACTTTCACGTTGCATATGCATATATGTATTTGTATATGGATTGAAACTTGGAATGTTATCATATGGACATTGCATTTGTATGGATGATTGTGCACTCATGTAGAAAGTATGATTAGGAATAATTGCATGAATAATGGACTCGTGGCACTGACATAATTTGCATTAAGGAGTTCAACTGAATTAGCAGACCACCTGATTTTGCATTAGACAAGGACATATACACACGCTATGCATACAATCATGAAAGCATTAGAAATATTTTAAGGAAAATTGATGCCGGTGGATGATTGGATGGTAGGATATGCATTCTCCTTGACTTGAAGATTTCGGGGATGAAATCCTTTAAGGAGGGGAGAATGTAACACCCTGTATTTCTATGTTTATTAAAGTAACGAATTAAAGAATACTTAATTGTAAAAGTGATAAATAAGGGAAATGGGTTACGCCATTGCGTTCGTCTCAGAATTCTGCTTGAAATAGAGTCCGAGTTTGCGTGAATCGGACTACCTATGAAGAAGTTATGGAGTTCGGAAGATTTCATGTTTAAACAGAAAATTTAATAATTAAATAAACAAAACAGTTCAAATTTCAAAATCACATGAATCAACTGGGCAGGAAAATTCCCGCCCATAGGGGTCGACTCCCCCGGGGGCGGTCGACATAGGTGTCGATCCCCCAAGAGGGGTGTCGACCCCCTTGTAGGGGTCGACCCCCTCGCCCACATCCAAATAGTGACGATTTCTGACTTGTTGCTGAGTCACTAGGGCATAGGTGGAAATTTTTGGATAGCTCTATCTAGTCTGGATGGTTCTGATTGCTCCTAGGTTGATCTAACGGTTCACATAAAACTAAACTTCTACATAAGCAACCCCAATCCTTAACCCTAAACCACACAATTTCATTCCAAGGAGCCACCATGCTGTCAATGGTCAACCTAGCATAGCCACCATTCTTCTCCAACTAGAAAGCAAGTTAGAAGTTACGAATCAAATCTAAATTAGAGAATCGATAGTCTATGTCAAGGGATTACTTTTCAGTAAAAAAGATCCTAGAAAACAAGATTTTTCTTTGTTTGTAAGTCCTGTTATTCTTTAGATGTAAACAATTAAAAGTCATGATTTGAAATAAAATGAAACTAGAGCTGTGTCTAGTTGTAAGATAATAGTGATGCTGATTCATGTATATTCTTGTAACGATTTTATCATATATGCCTATGAGACTATTGTGGTTTATTGGACTTATCATGTTGTATGTTAAACAAATCGCGTATTATATAAATTTGGTGACTCTTTCATGTTATGTTACATGCAAGTTTTTAGGCTAAGTCATATATATATGTTTAGATCTACATTCTCCTATGTTTAGATTCATGTTAATTGGATCCAAAATGCAAGTTCACATTTACATGCCTAATTGGATATGTGTAATTCTATGTAAGTCCCCATTCATATGCTTAAGATTCATGTTAATTGGATCCAAAATGCAAGTTCATATTTACATTCCTAATTGGATTTGTGTAATTCTATGTAAGTCCCCGTTCATATGCTTAAGATTCATGTTAAAATGCAAGTTCATTATTTTATGCCAAATTTATAAGACACATATTTAGTTAGATCCTTATTATTTTATGTTGTGGGAATGGTACATGCTCCTTCCTTTTCCCTTTTGTATATAAGTTAGGCTAAGTTGTGAGCCTAACATTCTATGTGAATTTTGCGAACGTATATTGGGGGTAATGTTGGGAAAACCCTTAAATTTCAAATTATTGGCATACTTTGGCTCATAATCATATAAATGATTAGTGGCATAAATTGGTATAATTTATATACCTAAAAATTATGAACATGATTTAGTGGGTAAATGGGGCATGACTTGAATGGCAATAATTGTGGACAATCTACATATAAATATGAAGGGTAAATATGTAAATTAAGTAAAAGACGAATATGCCTAACCCGAGGTTAGATTGAGTTACGGTGTAAGACTGCCTGGAATCGCCCGGCACATCCAACAACCGTGACAATATAGATCTAATGTGAGAGGTTAGCGCATCAAGCCCAAAAGAACCCGAGGTTAGATTGAGTTGCGATGTAAGACTACCCAGAACCGACCGACACATCCAGCGACCACAACAATACAAATCTAATGTGAGTGGTTGGTGCTTTAATGAATGAATTAAAGCTAAGACAGGAATGGTAGGGTTAAGTTAATTTAGGCAACATTTAACCAATACAACATGTTAACTAAATTGATGGGTGGGGTTAGGTTAATTTGAGAACACTTAACCATTTTAAAATGTTGATTAGGAAACCCTATTAACGGGGACTCATTTCAGCAGTAACCTACATAGATGTATCACAGTACCCTGAACTAGGCAGGGTGGGGCACGATTACTGGGCTGATTATAAGCGGTCAAAACAACGGTGGGTGGTGTGTCAGTGTAGGTTCTGACGGAGTGCTGGCGTGCACGTACTCTGGAGTGGAAAAAGCAGGCACTGGGCATCAGTAGTTATACACTGTGCATCTTGAATTGTGTTGGGTTGCCACCATAGGATTTGATACACCCCATGGTGGGACCAGCACAGGTATCTACAATCAACCGGGGCCGAATGACACAAGTGGTAAACGTATACGAGTAGGAGCCGATCGATAAAGGGGATCATTTATCTTGAACACATGGTGCTAGTTGAAACACTTGTAAGTAGGTGCAGAGAAATAGTAATGAGTGCAATAGCATATTCAGTCTTATTATCTTATTTCTAGGGTGCTGTCCTAGGTTCAGTTTATTCATGTCATTATCCTTTTTCCTATTTACGTGCTAAATAATCACTGGACTTATCAGACTCATGTCTGACCCATTTTCTTTCATCTTATTTTCTTCCATTTCCCCCTACCGCCAGGTCCGCAGGAAGGGAATACTTCAGCTTAGTTTGGACCATTTCCAGGTTGAAGAGAGAAGATGTATTGCTTGGATTCTCTTTCCATGGGCTATGGCTTTGGATACACTCTTATTGGGGATTTATGCTACCTTATTGTTATTTCATGCTTCTTTATGTTTTAATCAAGACAAAGATTTTGTTGTAATAATTTGGAAGTTGGTTTGAGACAGTTGCTGTAATGTTTTAACTGAACCACGTACTTATGAAATAAATTTAGTTTTTCCACTATTTATATGTCTGTCTTGTAAATTATCTGTATCTTTTACCTTTAATGCTCCACCAAAGTTAAGGCATTCCCTTTGTGAGTGACCTTAACGAAGGTGGGGTGTTTCAGTTTTGGTTTTGCAGATATTGTATTTACAGGATCCTGGATTACAACTGGAGCTATATTCGGAAAGCTTTGTATCCGTATATCTCTTTCAGTTGTGTCAATTGTTATTTTCCGCAACGAGTTATACTTATGCATTATTTTCTGCTGCTATATAATTTTTAAAATATCTGATACTGTATTTACAATGTGTATTAGTTATTCATACTCTGATATATTCTTGTACTCTGATGTAATTGTTGTAATAAGAAATGAAATGTTCTATTGTTTTTGTTCTGATGCGTCGTGTTCTCAACTCAATCCGGGCTTTCCTCGAAAGGGTGAGTTTGGGTCGTTTCATTGCATGTGTTGTTTTGGTTCTCTCTGACTTTGACTTGATCACTTGACTGTGGTGCCTTGCATTTGAAACTTTAACTGGGTTTTTGCATGTTGTCACTAGCCTTGATCATGTGCTGATCATGTGCTCTCGACCATGATCTTTTGTATACATATGTGTGTGTGCAGTGTGTACGTGTGTGTGTGTTGTGTATGTATATTATGACTCATTATTGTTCTAATGAAAATTAGGTTGCAAGTATAGACGAAGATGATGCATGTCTATTTTGGTTAAGAATTTATTGGGTGATCAACCAGTGAAGCCTCACCAAGCTGAAGGCTATAACTCTTTAGTTAAGAATTACTGGGTGATTCACCAGGTGGATGCACTTTAGCTCACGCCGCCGGTTCAGGTATTTATCCTAATTTATGCATTTAACTAAGCTCTAGGACTAGCAAAGGGAAAAATATCGATGTCAAATGCTTTTTCCTAAGATTTAGTGAAGCAACATATAACACTTGATATATTATCCTCTTTGATAGTCCTAATGCTTAGTTATATGCATAAGTTAGCATAATACCTAAACTAGGTACGTGAACTAAAATGCATCTACCTGGTTGATCACCCAGTAAATTCTTAACCAGAAAGTTAAACCTTCATCTTGGTGAATGGATTAGTTGTAGATCGAAGTGGTCGATCACCGAAGTTGAAAAGCGGAGAGCGGTCGCCGAAGTTGCTAAAATATCGAGTTTACCTTCTTTATTGTAATGTAATTATGAAACAGTATGTATCTTCTTTTGTAATGTAATGAAATAGTATGTATCTTCTTTATTGTAATGTATTGAAACAACATATATCTTCTTTTTTGTAATGAAATGAAACAACATATATCTGTAATGTCCCAAATTTTTGAACGCTAATTACGAATATTTAATTCTATTTTAAATATTGATTTAATAGATTTTTATGTTGAATACATTTAATAAAATGAGGTTTGAATGTTTAAATTTTTATATTAATTAAAACGAGATCGAAATGGCACGGTAGTTTGTAATATTGAGTTTTGAACTTTAATGGAATATACAAGATTTGATATAGGTCGGATTTATGTGAAACAAGAAACGTTTGAATCTGTTGGATAGTGATTTTCTAATAAAAGAGAAAATTTGAGATTTTATTGTATAAATTTTAAAATATGCTCAAATCAAAATTTCGAATTATCGCTATAGAATCATTTTTAAATTATAACGATTTTTTTATATAAATAGAATATCTTTCAATCCAAATTTCTGAACATTGATTTTTAAATCTATAATTGGTTTATTTTGAAGCTATATGTTATTCCATTTGAATATATCTGATAATAATAATTTATTATTATTACTGAATTATTTTGGATTTAATATATATTATATCGATATTTTATAAGCGTTAAAAATAGTCGTTTTTCAAACAACCTCTGTTTTCGATGAAACAAATTTTATTGGAATACATATAATTAATTATTGCTAGGTTTCCGGTTTAGACCCAAACAGAGTTATTTTATCGATAAACAAGATTTTAATGTGAACTAATAAATAAATTAGAAATAAAATAACGTCGTTCTTGCAAACGGAGTTAGTTTTCGACCAAAGGAATTCCATTGGGATCGGAATGCTGAGACGTAGCGGTGTGTCTATTTAGTTGCGTTAGGAGATCGTATTTGTTGGTGCGAATATAGAGGGGTCGGCGTCAAGTACTGTTAACGGTAGAAAATAAAACTCATCTTATATAAAATCTACCCTACATGCTGCCTAAAATAAACGTAGATAAAATTCACTTCAGTCGACCTAATATGTAAAGCTATGACACAGCTAATCTACCTACTCAATGTGCTTTCTTTTCAACATAGAAGAACAGTGCCGACCAAGTTTTGGGGATTCTCACCCATGCACATGCCTATCCGTAGACAGTAAGGAAAATAAATTAAAATAAGGAACAACGTGCCAACCACATAATTGCTTGTATATAAATATATGCATTGATTCATTTCGTAAGTGGCCATTTTTTTCTCTACCATCAAGATAAGAGAACCCAAATCTCCCCTCATATATAAAAGAATAAATTTTTTCATTCATCCTTAAGTTGCCGCATCCACCTCAAAACAGTGGATGACCTATATGCTTTGGTATTTACTCCCCTGTTAACTTTCAATCTGACCATCTGTACTAGAAATCACTAGCTATGAAACTGTTTAGCACTATAAGATCTTCAATATAGGTGATTCTGATCGATTCCTGAGCCTCGAGGCGGTCGAAAGTTGATCTGGGGTGTAGCGCTGTTATTTGCTCACTAGAGGCGAGAGAAGGCACCGGTTTGGCTGAGTCTACTAGTGAAGGAGGAGGAGGGATAAATGCACATACTGGCGCGGTCGGATCACCGTGCGATGGCCAGAAAATGGTGCGATAGTTGATGAAGGTAGGGTGGTGCGTGTTGTATTCATGATAGGGAAGAACGAAGAAGGATATGAAATAAAGAGAGGAAAGGTCAGCACGTTGGTGGGCGGAGTCCGGAGCAAGGGAGGCACGGTAGCTAGGTGGAGGCGTGAGTGCTCGTTATCTTTTGCATGTTGGTCGGAGCAGTGAGGAAAAAAAAGATAAAGGAAGTAACGTGGGGAAAAATATGTAGCTTGTGGTGGAGCTGCATGGGGAAGAAAAAAGTATGGAGGACGGACTAAGAAATATGCATGGGCCTCGGTCCGAATTATAAATAGAAAAAAAGTGTTGGGCATTTGGGCCTTTTAATAAACAAAAAAAATATGAAAGAAGAGAACGAAAGAAAAGAGATGGGGAAGAAAGGAAGCATGGTGATGCGCTACGCATCGAAAGAATAGGGACTATTTTGGTGCAGACAGAAGAAAAGAAATTATGTGGCACGTTGGAGTGATGGGAAGAAAAACGTGAGGGGGAAACGGTTTACTAAAGTGTGCAGCAGTTTAATAATGTGGAAGATTTTATTCCCAAGCATGTATTAACGTTAATAAGTACTTAGTTAGGTAATGATTATATTAATATAAACCGTAAAATTTTTACTGTTCATAAACCGTTCATACATTACCAGAATGGAATAAAACCGGAGATATTGGAACCGTGTCGACAAGCATTTCATGATGAAGCGAGTTTGGATAGAGATGGAAACAGCTGAGATTTTTAATTAAATTAAATGCATGTTTAGTTTAATTGAAAATGGACCACTTTAGCGATGAACGCAATCAAGGTGAGTTTAACTCACTTAGTTTATCCCGATTATAATTTATATAAGCCGGGTTTTTATTTTGTGTATAGTGTTTGCTGATGATCGACGATTTGATGACTATTTTGCATGGATGCTGAATATTTTTAATATTCATTGATTAAATTAAAAAGTTTGTTTAATTTAATTGAATTAGATCGTTATTTCAATAATTATATTCCAAACGAGGTAATTGAACTTGTTGGTTACGTATATAATAATATAAACGTATTAAATAAATAATCTGATGCTTGAATGGATGTTATTAATTGATTGTTGACCATTATTAGTTAACTGTTTATTTCCGTTTATTTTGTAAAATAAATATATTGTCGTATTGAGTTTGAGATAACCCATTTGATGTAGGGTAGGACAAGTTGGAGGGATCTAACCGGATTCCTCGAATATATTGTTATTTTCATATTATGAATTGTTTACCATTATAAGTAGATATGTTTGATTTGATGTGAAATTGTTAATATTTCACGGTTTAGTACTTTAGTAGACATTTGCCTCTTTAGTACCATTGATAAATTAATTTTTTTTGGAATTGATATTAAATCGATTCTGAATGTTTTCAAAGTTATATTTGTATACGGTTTTGAAATACGATTTTTAATTTTAAAATAAATACCAAAGTTTAATTATATTTTATAATAATTTATATCTTAAATAAATGGAAATTTCAGGATATCTTTATTGCATAAAAGATTAAGTGATTTATAACTGGATGTGTAAGGGAATTTAAGTATTAAGGACATTTAAACGTCGTAAATGGAATGTATAAAAGTTTGAAGGATTGAAATGAGTCAAAGAAATCGTAAGTATACGGAAGGTGGATTTAAAGGATTTCCTCTAAATAATGAATGTTTTGGAAAAGCATTATTTGCAAATATAAGGAATGTAATTAAATGGGTTTTCCGTTAATGGAATCGTGAATGGATGGAAATTTAAAGTGATTTAGTCCCTTAATGGAAATTATGAAGTCGTAAGGTCCTATGAGTAGCTAAATGAAATATTAAGTGAACTGATATTAATAAGAATATAAGTTAAAGGTTAAGAGGTAGATTCTTAAGTTGAAGACGAGAGTTACGAGAGTGAATGTTTATTGGTATTCGAAGTGGTGAACTTTGTCTGTTTTGAAGTTGATAATGTTGTTCAGTTAAGGTCTGAAAGGTAATTATATACCAACTTGATTGACTTCATTATCATCTAAGAAATAGTTAAAGTTTGATGGCAAGGGTTGATTTAATAAAACACGTTAAAGACCTTATTTTAAATTGAGTAATTTTTTGTGAGAATATTCTTATGTTATGAAATGAAAGTCGTTTCCCAAAATTTTGAAAGATTAAAAGTTTCGATTAACCTATGGTTAATTAAAGAGGCCAAATGATGCTGGGTACAGAATCTGTGGATTCATTTTTCTTTTATGGATGAATGAATGTTTATTTGATAGTTAAATAACCAACTATCAAATCCAGCCAATACGATTGTTGGTATGGAAATACCGGTTTCAAATTTATATTCGTAAACCATTTCGACCAGCAAATACAAACGTAGAAGATGAAAATCAAGATGGACCAATTGAAGACCGTGGATCCTCATAAGCAGAAGGATCACTTGTTGAATTTTTTTGGCTAGCTACCAGAGGTTTTTAAACTATGATTCGGTCGTGGTTGAGATTTACAGATTTGTAAGGACTTCTCTCTACTGATCCATAAGGATGCGGTAGGAGAATGCCTTTGGTTTCTCCAATCCCAGGACAACTTGTATGGATGAATGTCTGACTGAGTATACCTGACAAATCACATGAGACGAACTTTTCAAGGTATTACGTTTTGTGGCAGAGGAATTCGTTCCTCTTAGCTTTTTATACCCGTAAATTTTTGGGAAGAACTAGTGATTTGGCGGGTTTGACAATGTGGCATTCAAAGTAAATGGAGTCATGCTATTCCAGAAGTCAACGTAGCCTCAAGCCTCATAACCGGGAAATGACAAAAAATCGGGTAGGCAACATGGCTAGTTGGGTCGCACCCATGCAGGGTGTATTATAGCAATCTAGAGAAATTCCTCATTTGTTCTTCTTTCGATTCTATATCTCCACGAATGGACGGTGGGCCCTTAAAACCATCGGGTGATAATAGATTCGCTACACTCAAGTTAAATGAGTGGGCGGTCATGTGTGGCCGGGTTGCAAGATGTTCTTGTTGAACCCCAATGTATCCTATCTAGATTACACTGATCGGAAGGCGGTCCCATACCTTGTCATAGTTGGAATTCATTCTCCAATAAGAGCCCGCGTTTTTTGCTTATATAATGAATATGTAGAGCGTGAGATGTAAGCGTTCTGCTACTTGGTTATTTACTTGATTTACATCACTATTATAATATCAGAATAGTATTGATTTCAAAAATGTTTTGATTATAGTAATGTAAAAACCGTCCGTGTTTATGTGTCATATGGTCTTACTATTACCTTTTCTTTCAAAGGGTTTTCCTAATTAAGCAATATGGATGTTATCAATAAACTTAGTGAGTTTTTTCTCACGCTGGTTCATCAGACTGATCCGAGGCGTTTGTAATGCTTGGGTCAGCCCGAGTTACAGGTTCAAGTTATCAGATGTTGTGAAATTCAGAGACGAGCTGGTGGAGTCCTGATGTATGATATATATAATATTATTCCGTTGTGTATTGTATTTGTGGGCTGGTTGTTATAACTCTTTGGATTGTTTTGACTGTTGTACTCTGATGAGTGTAAGTATTAACAAAAGCTCTCAATAAAGATTTATTTCTGTATTATACTTTTTTCACTGCGATGAGAGACTTTGTGTGGTTTTCTTCTTCTTCTTATTCTTTTATTCTATTATTTATTTCTTTCTCTTCTCATCTTCTATTTTTTATTGAAGAATAGTATTTTCGTGCACTTTGGGTTGAATGTGTAGAATATTACTTAACTCAAAAGGGTATGGATTTACGGGCCTTTACAATTGGTATCAGAGCTATTGGTTTAGTAATAACCATGGCTCAGTGGTATAAATCGATAGAGATGGCGTTAGAAATACCCTAGATTGATTTTGAATGTATATACAAGAGAGCGTATTTGTAAATTTTATATAAAATAATTTGTATTGTTTTATTTGATCAGTTCAGGTATCTAGATCATATTGGACCGATAATTGACATAGTATTGTTTTGTAAAGCGGGTAAATGAAATAATTTTGCCCAAACTATATTTTTATATAGAAAAGGAAATAATTTTCTCAAGTTATAGTAGTATTGGTTGTATTGGTTGTCTACTTGATTTGTTTGGAATTCAGAGCGAACAGTAAAATGAAATTGAACTGGTTAGAAATTTAATTAGTTAATTAAATAAGATTAGCTTGATTAAGTGAAATGAATTAAGAAATGGATATGGACATGGAATTCAAATCGAATAGATTTGGGGTTTGAATGGATAATAAATAGAATGGAATCATTGATGAAATGAAACTGAATGAATTAATCTTATCTTTGTTACTGGTGTCAAAAGTTGAGCTAAGTGCAGATTCTAGAAGGCCATGGGAGTTGATCTGGTTGCATATATTGAAATACAGGTTGGAAGGATGTAACGACCCGCATTCTACGCATCGAAGGATCGTAGAATATTTATTTATTTCTCATGCAAAGTCATATAGCCATATAACTTTGGGAGACGACTATTGGGGTCATTTCCCATGTTCATGACTTTTGCCGATTTTTAAATAACCATTTTACCCCTAGCTGATCTTTTTTTGGCCATAACTTTTGATTGGTAAGGAATTTTGACTTGAAACCACTTCCATTAGATCTGGATGATGGTTTAACTTTCGGTAGAGTGGTCGGAATAGGCAAACGGACTCACCTTTTGGGGGATATGGCTGAAACAAGGTTTAGAAGGTGAAACAGCTTAATCAGACCTAATTAGGGTGATAAGCAAGAGGGCCCATAACCCATTTCGGGATTAGGGTTATGGGAGGGCTAAGATGAGTTAGTGAATCAGTTTTTATTTCATTTCTTAGCCGCCACTTACAACCTTTGAACCCTAGCAATGGCCTCTACTAGTTAAAACACCCCAAATCACCTTTTAATCGCTAATTAAGCCAAATCTATATCAAATCAAAGCAGATTAGCACAAAAATCGAGGTAGAGCTGCTGGAGTGTATTGGAATCCGAACCATTTTTTCTAAAAGTTTCAGATCTGAGTTTATTTGTGGCTAAGGTGAGTGATTAGCCTTGTTTTTACACTAATTAAGGTTAATTAAGGGTAATTAGTGATAATTAGTGAATATATATATGATTAAATTCTGGAAAAATATTTATAAATCTCGAAGTGTTGATTTAGGCCTCTGTTAGAAATTTGGATTAATTTGGTTAAGTTTTGCTAATCCTAAGGTTAGTTACGCTTAAACATGATTATGGGGAAACAAGGGTTTTTGGGTATGCTTGATCTATATTATCATGATTATTTGTTGTTTTGGTGTTTATGGTTGATCATACATGTTGCTATGACTATTTGGAATGATTTGTGATTGCATAGAAAAGTTAAGTTGATCGAAAACGCCGTCGAATGGCGTAAATAGCTTGCTGGAACAAGTTGCAGGAAATTTGTCAATCCCGTTCGTAACTAGGGTATCACGACCCGACCCGACCCGACCGTGGAGAGCTATCACGACCCGAACCGACCGTGGAGAGCCATCACGAGCCAAGCCCTCCATTCGTGAGATAGCCTCACGAGCCAAGCATGTCACCAACAACAGATCACGAGCCAAGCCAAGCAGGGAACCGCGATCCATGGAGCATCCATTATCACGAATCAGAGGGTCCCACGATCCGAATGTGGTGTCACGAGCCATGGGTCACGAGTGGAGCATCATCACGTGCCAAGGACAGGAGGGCGAGCCACGAACCGATGCCTAAGGGATCCATGAACCGATCTTCAAGTTTGGACAATCACTGAACTGAAAGGAACTAAAGTACGAACGAGACGATAATGACCAAAACTCGAGACGCAAAGGTTGTCCAAATGGTAAGATTGTACTCAGGATCCAGTTGGGAACCAATGAGTCAACTTAATGATTGGGCTTTGTTGCGGGACGTGTGCTAAGGGGTTATCGACGTCCATAACTTTGATTCACCACCAAGACGGATGTTAGGCTACGTATCAGTGCAGTGAGGTAGTTATTACTCCATGAGGCAGAGTGATCGTAGCATGGCTATGAGCCAGTGTAGTTGAGTCGTTATGACTTCATAGGGCGGAGTGGACATAGCAAGAACTAATGGTTATGGATCAGTGTAGTGGAGTCGCTATGGCTCCATGGGGCAGAGTGATCATAGCAAGGATTTGGGTGATCAAAGTAGTTTATATCGTATGCTTTACGAACTAAGCGAGAGATGTGAGGATGGTTGCTATGCTTGATTGTTTGACATCACTATGACATGCACACCCCTACCCCCATATCTTTACACCATATGTCAGTGTCATCTTAGAGTATTATACATCTTGTTGTGTTAACTCTTTGGTTGCAGGTCCAGGTTCAGGTATGGTTTAGTATACCTGTTATTGTTCTGTTTTTCTGCTTATCGCTCATACCAGATTTTTGTCTGACCCAGAGTTTTATGTCTCTTCTTATTACTCTGGGTGCTCATAAACGGGCAGAGTAGGGACAGGTTAGCTGGTTGTGCACGAGTAGCTGTCCGGAGACGAGCAGGAGGCTTACACGTACTATTCTGTATATATATTCTCCCTGTGCCGCTGTTGGTCACTACTTTGGGCATTAGTAGTGTACCTTTCTTATTTTGCTTTGGAATAGTTTTAGAAGTTGTAATAAAGATGATGTGGAACATAAGCTGCAATTTTGGATTTTCCGTTGCTACGATGGTTTAAGTTTTCAGCTTATGCACTGTCTCGCCTGTTTTATGTCAAGTTATGTTATTATTATATTTTATTCCATGCGTTGTGAGATATACTATAGGTTCCTTGTTAGTTCAAATTTCCTTCTTTCCTTTCTTTGACGACCGTCCCATGCTGGTTGGACATTGGCACAATGTACTTTCATTGGAAATGTCGGCTGGTGCAGGGCGGGCCGTCACATTTGGTATCAGAGCTCTAGGTTGCGTTGTTAACCGAAAGAAAAACACCAGGGAGAGATAGTACGTATATGAGAGCGCGTATTTGTGATATTTTGTTTTTCAAAAAATATATATATATTGTGACGGCCCGCCCCGCACATAGCCGGCATTTCCTTCGAAAGTGCGCTGTACACATGCCCGACTAGCACGGAACGGTCGTCAAAGAAAGGAAAGAAGAGAGTGAACTAACCGAAAACCTGTAGAATGTCTCACAGCGCATGGGATAAAATATAATAACAACATACTTGACATAAAACAGGCGAGACAGTGCATAAGATGAAAACTAAACATCATAGCAGTGGAAAATCCAGATACAGCTTATGTTCCACATCATTATTATTACAACTTTAAAACTATCCCTAAAGTAAAAGAAAGGAAGGGTGCACTACTAATGCCCAAAGTAGTGACCAGCAGCGACACAGGTAGAATATATATATATCATACGTGGAAGCCTCCTGCTCGTCTCCAGTACAGCTACTCGTGCATCACCAGCTAACCTGTCTCTAGTCTGCTCGTGAGAGCACCCAGAGTAATAAGAAGAGACATAAAACTCTGGGTTAGACAAAAAGTCTGGTGTGAGTGATAAGCAGCTAAACAAAACAATAACAGGTATACTAAACCATACCTGAACCTGGACCTGCAACCAAAGAGTTAGCACTACATACCGTACAATACTCTAAGGTACCACTGAACAGATGGTGTAAAGATAAAGGGCATGGGGGTTGTGCATGTCATAATGATGGCAAACAGATCAATCATAGCAACCATCTTCACATCTCTCACTCAGTGCGTAAAGCATACGATGTCCACCATTGTCAATCACTAGACCCATCGAAGTAGTGACGGAGTTCGACAATACAACTACTGCTACTACCAAGCTTGCCCCATAGAGTCATGACCAAATCTTTACAAATGACCCCACTTCATTGGTCTATAGCTCTTTAGTCGTACCTAGGCCATTGTAGCCCTGAATCCGTTCACGTACCCCCACACATAGTGATCCAAAGTTATAGACATCGACAACCCCTTAGAACACGTCCCGCAACAAAGCCCAACTCATGAAGTTAACTCCTTGGTTCCCAACTGGATCCTGAGTTCTACTTCCTATTTGGACTTCCTTTGCATCTCGGGTTTTGGTCGAATTGGAGTTGGTCTTCAGAAAAGTCGTCGCGTAATCGCAGCTGCAATCCGGTTCGGTTCGGTTGTCCTTCCCTGGTTCGGTTCGGCTTGCTCCACTTCCTGGCTATCCGGTTCGGTTCGGAGCTCCACCCTCGGTTCGGTTCGGTGCTTCCATGTCACTTGGGTTCAGCTATCTCACTATCTTGATTCGGTTCGGTTATGACACCCAATCCCATCCGTTGCTCCATCTCCTCTTCTCAGATCCGATCCGCAACCCCTTCCTTGTTCCCCATCCGAACCCAGCTCCAACTTTTATGCAAATGGCCTTCCTTCTTGCCAAGTCCCCTTTAGTGCAATGTTCCGATCTGGTTCGGCTTCTCTGCCCAGTCCACCATCCGATCCGATCCCCATTTCCCGATCCGATCCGAAACCTTGCACATTTTCCTGCAACTTTTCCAGCGACTGTTTTACGCCATACGATGGCGTTTTCGACCATTCTAACCGTTCTAATCAATCACAAAGCACACTATACAGTCATAGCAACAAATAGAAGTGACCACAAACACCAAAACAACAATATGACAAGGTTAAATGAATTAAACATAGCCAAAATCCCATATTTTCCCCTAAGCATGTTTAAGCAAAACTTAACCAAATTTTCTAACAGAGGCCTAAAACAATATTTCAAAATTTATGAATATTTTTCCAGAATTTATTAATGTATAAATTCGCTAATCAACACTAATTACCCTTAGTTAACCATAATTAGTGAGGAACTATGCAAATCACTCACCTTGTCCACAATTAAAATACCAAATATGAAATGAATCTTTGTTTAGCGCTGTTCCCAATGCAACACAGCAGTTCTACTACGATTCTTTTGCTAATCCTCTTTGATTTGATGTTGCTAAGCTTATTCCGTGATTAGAAAGTGATTTGGAGATGTTTTAGAGAGTGGAGGCCATTATTAGGGTTCTTAGGAGGTAAATCGCGGCTAGAAAACTGAAATGAAATGAAAACCTAACTCATTTCTGCCACCCCATAACCCTAATCCCGAAATGGGCTATGGGCCCATTTACTAATCACCTCATTTGGCCCGGTTAAGCAGTTTTTCACCTTCTGAAACTTGTTTTAGCCATATCTCCCAAACGTTTAGTCCATTTGGCTAATGTGACCAACGGAATTGTAAACCATCATCCGGATCCAATGGAAGTGGTTTCAGGTCAAAACTCCTTTCCAATCAAAAGTTATGGCCAAAACAAGATCAACTAGGGGCAAAATAGTCATTTAAAAATAGGAAAAAATCATGAACATAGGAAATGACCCCAATAGTCATCTCCTAAAGTTACATGACCATACGACTTCGTAGGTGAAAGAAATAAATATTCTACGATCCTGCGATACGTAGAATGCGGGTCATTACACTCTCCCCCCTTAAGAAATTTCATCCGTGAAATTCCTTAACCCAAAACATACAAAGGATCCCGCATGCCTACCAGCCATATACAACAATCAATCATGCAAGACAAATAAAACAAACCTATCCTAGCATGCGAAAAAACTAAATCGAAACTGAAATCTTACCAGGCGAAGAGATCTGGATACGTCTTCCTAATGCTCTCCTCTGTCTCCCAAGTACAGCCATTCTCATCCTCGTCCACTGAACTTTGACTAATTTCACCGCCTTCCTTCGAAGTTGCTTCGTATCGTTCCCAACAATACACATAGGCTTGCGGTTCCCAACGGCCCCGGGTTCAACCTCGATATCATCCAACTAATCAGGTGAAATATGGGTCGTGTACGCACTTCCTAGTAGTAGGTCTGCTTTTGCTCAGCTTTAACTAGCTGGCAATTCATGCATTTGGATATAAACGTCCCAACGTTTCTTTTCATCCCTTCCCAGTAGTAGGTCTGCTTCATGTCTCGATACATCTTATTACCACCGGGGTGTATAGTCAGTTTTGAGTGATGACATTCTCTAAGAACTTCATCTCTCAATCCATTGACATTGGGTACAACTAGTCTTCCATTCTTCCTAAGCCATCCATCTCGATCAAGCCCATACTTGTTCATCTCTTCGTCGATTGCCATCTCTAACTTTGAGATGATTTCCAATAGGTTAGGATCGACCCTCTGAATGGAACCAATCCGCTTAAACAAAGTGGGTCAGATCATCAAACTTTCTAACATTTTTGGATCCAACTCGCACTTTGGTCGGAAATCATACCCAGCGATATACTCCAGTTGCTTCCATTCAAGAAACTTAGCCCCTAAACAGGCATGTCTTCTACTCAATGCATCAGCTACCACGTTGCCCTTTCCTGGTGTGTATGCGATATTGAAATCATAGGAAGCCAAGAATTCTAACCATCTTTGATGTCGGAGATTTAGATCCTTCTGAGAGAAGAGATACTTTAACCATTTATGATTGGTAAACAACTCGAATCTTTCTCCCAAGAGATAATGTCTCCACATCTTCAATGCATACACGATCGCTGCCAGTTCCAAATCATGTGTAGGGTGTCTTTTCTCATGCGGTTCAGTTGTCGACTTGCATAAGCTACAACCCTACCTCCCTGCATCAACACAACATCTAGTCCAGTACCACATGCATCCGTATATACCGTCATCTCTTCATTCCCCTTAGGAATGACTAACACTGGTGCACATGTCAACTTTTCCTTTAGACTCTTGAATGCATTCTCTCACTTTTCGTCCCAGATAAAAGCTTGATTCTTCTTGGTCAACTGAGTCAACGGTGCTGCTATCTTGGAGAAGTCTTGGATAAACTTACGATAATATCCAGCTAACCCTAAGAAACTTCTTATGTCTGCTGCATTCTTGGGCATAGACCAATCTTGTACCGTAGCCACCTTCGCAGGATCCACGGCAATACCATTCTCTAAAACAACATGGCCCAAGAATCTCACTTCCCTTCTCCAGAAGTGACACTTAGAAAAATTTGCTTTCAATTGGTGTTTTCTCAACACCTCCATCACTATTCTTAAATGTTCCTTGTGTTCTTCCTCCGTCCTCGAGTAGACCAAAATATCATCCACGAACACAAGGACAAACTTATTTAACTGATCTCTGAATACCCTATTCATAAGATCCACAAAATATGCTGGGGCATTGGTCAGCCCGAATGGCATGACCAACCACTCATAAAATCCAAACGGCGTCCGAAATGCCATTTTAGCTATACTCTCAGCTTCCACCCTAAACTGATGAAAACCTGTCGCGAGATCCAACTGGGAAAATACTCTCGCGCCACTCAACTGATTAAACAAATCATCTATCCGCGGTAGAGGATACTTATTCTTCTTCGTCACTTTATTCAATTCGCGGTAGTCCACACACAATCGAAGGGAACCATCCGCCTTGGTAGCAAACACAACTGGTGCTCCCCATTCAGTAACACTCCTTCAGATAAATCCCTTCTTCAAAAGATCGCTGACTTGCACCCCAAGATCTCGTTGCTCCCTTGGTGCCATACGACGAAGTGGCATCACTATAGGTCTGACATCTTTCACTAAATCAATACGGAACTCAATCTCTCGGTGTGGTGGAAGCCCGGTCACTTCTTCAAAGATGTCCGGATACTGGCCAACCACGGGCAAACGTGACAACTCACCATGCGGGATGTCGAGGGAATTTAGAAAACTAGCTATTACCCCATCACTAGGTAGACCACCAAACACTACCCTCTGCCCATCATCCGCTCTAGCTGTCACCAAAAAGCCCTCATAGTCTACCACCACCCTGTATCTTTGGAGCCAGTCGACTCCCAAAATAATGCCAAACCCAGTAAAGCCCAAAACAAAGCAATCACAAACAAACATGCATCCATGACTCGATAAGACCACATTACGATAAATCATGCTAAGGTTAGTCGAACCACCAATCGGGTTCGTCACTACTAGAGGTCTATCGACGATCTCGGGTTCCAATCCCAACCTATCTACCAGGTCAATAGATATGAAGGAACTGGAAGCTCCGGTATCAAAAAAAAATCTAATAGGAACATCATAAACAGAAAGCATACATTGAATAACGACATTCTTTCCCTTTTCCGCCGCAGTTGGGGCATTCGATGAAGAAGGAATAACATTAAGGGCATATGCTTTCACCATCTGCTTTTCTTTAGGGGGTTGCGAACACTTGTCCTTGTGATGTCCCACTTGGCCACAGTTGAAGCACTTCTTATCCGCTGGCTTGGCCCGACAATTACTAGCGTAATGGCCCTTCTTACCACAGCTAAAGCACTCAACATCTTTCATATTCTTTTTTTGGCCATCCTTATTCTGCTTCTGCTTCCTCTTATTCTGAGAACCACTCTTGCCTCCACCACTTGCTTGCGGCTTTGGCTCCTCTGTAAATGCAACCTCAGTCTTCAACTTAGGGTAAAGACTCTCTGACCTCAATGCTTTCCCCACAATCGATTCAAACGTCTCACCGATGTGGTTAATAAGTCTTTCCCCCAAGTATTGATCCAAGCCAGTTATGAACTTCTCGTTCTTCTTCTCGGCAGTATCTATTAAGGATAACCCATATTTCGACAAAGTGTCGAATTTGACAATATACTCCGAGACAGCTCTGCCATTCTGCTTGAGTTCCAAGAATTTCTTATACAGCACTGACTTCTGAGCAGCTGGAATGAACTTACCGCTAAAGTGAACCTTAAACTGATCCCAAGTAATATGATCCTCGGGAGTAGCTGCCTTTATAGCATTCCACCAATTCATTACCCTTCCTTGCAGCTGACGGGATGCTAGCCCTCTCTTTATCGCATCCTCGATACCCAAATCTTCGAAGATACGCTCGTAGCTATCCAACCAATCTTGAACATCAGTAGCCGACTCTGTTCCATGGAACGGCTTCCCACCAAGACTAGTATAATCCTTTTTCAGCTTGGCGAAATCGTCCCTAGGCGCCTGCACTATTGGACCACCACCATTACCAGCATTGGGAGCTGCCCTCTGCACATCCCTAAGCATCTCTCTCATGAGGTCAGTAAACATCGTCCTCATGTCAGCAGCATTCCCATTATTGGCTCCTCTACCGGCACCTCTTGCGTATCGGCTCATCATTCAATCTGTAAAGAGAAAACGATTAACTATCTCCATAGTGGTGCCAGTGCAGTGCGACTTCATCCTTAACTATACTAATAGTATATATATATAGCTCTTGAAAACCAAAATAATCACAAATACGCACTCTCATATACGTATCATCTCTCCCTGGTGTCTTTCCCTAGGTTAACTACGCAACCTAGAGCTCTGATACCAAGTGTGACGGCCCGCCCCGCACATAGCCGGCATGTCATACGAAAGTGCGTTGTACACATGCCCGACTAGCACGGAACGGTCGTCAAAGAAAGGAAAGAAGAGAGTGAACTAACCGAAAACCTGTAGAATGTCTCACAGCGCAAGGGATAAAATATAATAACAACATACTTGACATAAAACATGCGAGACAGTGAATAAGCTGGAAACTAAACATCGTAGCAGCGGAAAATCCAGATACAACTTATGTTCCACATCATTATTATTACAAATTTTGAACTGTCTCTAAAGTAAAAGAAAGGAAGGGTGCACTACTGATGCACAAAGTAGTGACCAGCAGCGACAAAGGGAGAATATATATATATATATATATATATATATATATACACAATACGTAGAAGCCTCCTGCTCGTCTCCGGTACAGCTACTCGTGCATCACCAGCCAACCTGTCTCTAGTCTGCTCGTGAGAGCACCTAGAGTAATAAGAAGAGACATAAAACTCTGGGTCAAACAAAAAGTCTGGTATGAGCGATAAGCAGCTAAACGGAACAATAACAGGTATACTAAACCATACCTGAACCTGGACCTTCAACCAAAAAGTTAGCACTACATACCGTACAATACTCTAAGGTGCCACTGAATATATGGTGTAAAGATAAGGGGGGTGGGGGTGTGCATGTCATAATGATGGCAAACAGATCAATCATAGCAACCATCCTCACATCTCTCACTTAGTGGATAAAGCATACGATGTCCACCACTGTCAATCACTAGAACCATCGAAGTAGTGACGGAGTTCGACTTATACAACTACTGCTACTACCAAGCTTGCCCCATGGAGTCATGACCAAATCTTTACAAATGACCCCACTTCATTGGTTATAGCTCTTTAGTCATACCTAGGCCACTGTGGCCCTGAATCCGTTCACGTACCCCTCTCCTCCCCCCCCCCCACACACACATAGCGATCCTAAGTTATAGACATTGACAACCCCTTAGCACACGTCCCGCAGCAAAGCCCAACTCATGAAGTTAACTCGTTAGTTTCCAACTAGATCCTGAGCTCTACTTTCTATTTGGACTTCCTTTGCATCTCGGTTTTTGGTCGAATTGGAGTTGGTCTTCAGAAAAGTCGTCGCGTAATCGCAGCTGCAATCCGGTTCGGTTCAGTTGTCCTTCCCTGGTTCGGTTTGGCTTGCTCCACTTCCTGGCCATCCGGTTCGGTTCAGAGCTCCACCCTCGGTTCGGTTCGGTGCTTCCATGTCACTTAGGTTCAGCTATCTCACTATCTTGATTCGGTTCGGTTATGACACCCGATCCCATCCGTTGCTCCATCTCCTCTTCTCAAATCCAATCCTCAACCCCTTCCTTGTTCCCCATCCGAACCCAACTCCAGCTTTTATGCAAATGGCTTTCCTTCTTGCCAAGTATCCTTTAGTGCAAAGTTCCGATCCGGTTCAGCTTCTCTGCCCAGTCCACCATCCGATCCAAGCCCTCTATCCCGATCCGATCCGAAACCCTGCACATTTTCCTGCAACTTTTCCAGCGACTGTTTTATGCCATACGACGGTGTTTTCGACCATTCTAACAGTTTTAATCAATCACAAAGCACACCATACAATCATAGCACCAAATAGAAGTGACCACAAACACCAAAACAACAATCTGACAAGGTTAAACGGATTAAACATAGCCAAAATCCCATATTTTCCCCTAAGCATGTTTAAGCAAAACATAACCAAATTAACCAAATTTTCTGACAGAGGCCTAAAACAATATTTCAAAATTTATGAATATTTTTCCAGAATTTATTAATGTATAAATTCGCTAATCAACACTAATTACCCTTAATTAACCATAATTAGTGAGGAACTATGCAAATCACTCACCTTGGCCACAATTAAAATACCAAATCTGAAACGAATCTCTGTTTGGCGCTGTTCCCAATGCAACACAGCAGTTCTACTACGATTCTTGTGCTAATCCTCTTTGATTTCATGTTGTTAAACTTAATCCTTGATTAGAAAGTGATTTGGAGATGTTTTAGAGGTTGGATGCCATTATTAGGGTTCTTAGGAGGTAAATGGCGGCTAGAAAACTGAAATGAAATGAAGACCTAACTCATTTCAGCCTCCCCATAACCGTAATCCCGAAATGGGTTATGGGCCCATTTACTAATCACCTCATTTGGCCCGGTTAAGCAATTTTTCACCTTCTGAAACTTGTTTCAGTCATATCTCCCAAACGGTGAGTCCATTTGGCTAATGTGACCACTCTACGGAATTGTAAACCATCCTCCGGATTTAATGGAAGTGGTTTCAGGTCAAAAATCTTTTCCAATAAAAAGCTATGGCTAAAACAAGATCAGCTAGGGGCAAAATAGTCATTTAAAAATCGGCAAAAATCATGAACATGGGAAATGACCCCAATAGTCATCTCCCAAAGTTACATGACCATACGACTTCGTATGTGAAAGAAATAAATATTCTACGATCCTGCGATGCGTAGAATGCAGATCGTTAAATATATAATATTAGTATATTTTAGAATGAAGTCGCACTGCACTGGCACCACTGAAGAGATGGTTAATCGTTTTCTCCTTACAGATTGAACAATGAGCCGATATACTAGGGGTACTAGTAGAGGAGCTAATATTGAGAATGCTCCTGATATGAGGACGATGTTCACTGACCTCATGAGAGAGATGCTTAGGGATGTTCAGAGGGCAGCTCCTAATGATGCAAATGGTGGTGGTGCAGTGGTGCAGGCGCCTAGGTCCGATTTCGCCAAGCTATGCAAGGATTACACTAGTCTTGGTGGAAAGCCGTTCCATGGAACGAAATCGGCTACAGAAGTTCAGGATTAGTTGGATAGCTATGAGCATATCTTCGAAGACTTAGGTATCGAGGATGCGATGAAGAGAAAGCTAGCATCCCATCAACTGCAAGGACGGGCGATGAATTGGTGGAATGTTATTAAGGAAGCTACTCCAGAAGATCAAGTTACATGGGATCAGTTTAAGGCCCGATTCAGTGATAAGTTTATCCCAGCTGCTCAGAAATCAGAGTTGTTTAGGAAATTTCTGGAGCTTAAGCAGAATGGTAGGGCAGTCTCAGAGTGCATTGCAGAGTTCGATACTTTATCGAAGTATGGAATATCCCTTATCGATATTGCCGAGAAAAAGAATGAGAAGTTCATAACTGGTTTGGATGGATACTTGGGGGAAAGGCTTATTAACCACATCGATGAGACGTTTAAATCGATTGTGGGGAAAACATTAAGGTCAGAGAGTCTTTACCCTAAGTCAACGACTGAGGTTGCATCTGCAGAGGAGCCAAAACCGGAAGCAAGCGGTGGAGGCAAGAATGGTTCTCAGAACAAGAGAAAGCAGAATCAAACTAAGGAGGGCCAGAAGAAGAAGAATAAGAAAGATGTTGAATGCTTTAGCTATGGCAAGAAGGGCCATTATGCTAAAGAATGTCGAGCAAAGCCAGCGGACAGGAAGTGCTTCAACTACGGCCAAGTGGGACATCACAAGGATAAGTGTCCGCAACCCCCTAAAGAAAAGCAGATTGTGAAAGCATATGCTATCAATGTTGACCCTTCTTCGTCAAATACCCCAACTGCGGCGAGAAAGGAAAGAATGTCGTCATTCAAGGTATGCTTTCTGTTTATGATATTCCGTTCGAGTATTGTTTGATACCGGAGCTTCCCGTTCCTTCATATCTAGTGACCTGGTAGATAGGTTGGGATTGGAACCCGAGATAGTCAGTAGACCTTTAGCGGTGACGAACCTAATTGGTGGTTCGACTAGCCTTATCATGATTTGTCGTAATGTGGTCTAATCAAGTCATGGATGTATGTTTGCTTGTGATTGCTTTGTTTTGGGCTTTACTGGGTTTGGCATTATTTTGGGAGTCGATTGGCTCCAAAGGTACGTGGTGGTGGTAGACTGTGAGGGCTTTTTGGTGACAGTTAGAGCAGATGATGGGCGGAGGGGAGTGTTTGGTGGTCTACCTAGTGATGGGGGTAATGGCTAGTTTTCTAAATTCCCTCGACATTCGGCATGATGAGTTATTAGATGTTCCCGTGGTTGGCCAGTATCCGGATGTCTTCGAGGAAGTGACTGGACTTCCACCACACCAAGAGATTGAGTTCCATATTGATTTAATGAAAGATGCTAGACCTATAGTGATGCCACTTCGTTGCATGGCACCAAGGGAGCAGCGAGAACCCGGGGTGCAAGTAAGCGATCTTTTGAAGAAGGGATTTATCATAAGAAGTGTTTCTGAGTGGGGATCACCAGTTGCGTTTGCTGCCAAGGCCGGTGGTTCCCTTCGATTGTGTGTGGACTACCGTGAGATGAATAAGGTGACGAGGAAGAATAAGTATCCTCTACAACAGTTAGACGATTTGTCTGATCAATTGAGTGGCGCGAGAGTGTTCTCCCAGTTGGATCTCGCGACAGGTTTCCATCAACTTAGGGTGGAAGCCGAGAGTATAGCTAAGACGGCCTTTTGGACGCCGTCTGCATTCTATGAGTGGTTGGTCTTGCCATTCGGGTTGACCAATGCACCAGAATATTTTGTGGATCTTATGAATAGGGTATTCAGGGATCAATTGAATAAGTTTGTTCTTGTGTTCGTAGACGATATCTTGGTTTATTCGAGGACAAAGGAAGAACACAAGGAACATTTGAGGATAGTGATGGAGGTGTTGAGAAAACACCAATTGAAAGCAAAGTTTTCCAAGTGTCACTTCTGGAAGAGGGAAGTGAGATTCTTGGGCCATGTTTTTTCATAGAATGGTATTAACATGGATCCTGCGAAAGTGGCTACGGTACAAGATTGGTCTACGCCCAAGAATGCAACAGACGTAAGAAGTTTCTTGGGATTGGCTGGATATTATCGTAAGTTTATCCAAGACTTCTCCAAGATAGCAGCACCGTTGACTCAGTTGACCAAGAAGAATCAAGCTTTTGTTTGGGACGAAAAGTGCGAGAACGCATTTAAGAGTCTAAAGGAAAAGTTAACATATGCACCAGTGTTAGTCATTCCTAAAGGGAATGAAGAGATGACGGTATACACAGATGCCTGTGGTACCGGGCTAGGTGCTGTATTAATGCAAGGAGGTAGGGTTGTAGCTTATGCGAGTCGGCAACTGAAACCGCATGAGAAAAGATATCCTACCCATGATTTGGAATTGGCAGCGATCGTATTCGCATTGAAGATGTGGAGACATTATCTCTTGGGAGAAAGATTCGAGTTGTTTACCGATCATAAATCATTAAAGTATCTTTTCTCTCAGAAGTATCTAAATCTCCGACAGCAAAGATGGTTCGAATTCTTGGCTTCCTACGATTTCGATATCGCATATACACCAGGAAAGGGCAATGCGGTAGCTAATGCATTAAGTAGGAGACATGCCAGTTTAGGGACCATGTTTCTAGAATGGAAGCAACTAGAGTACATCGCTGAGTATGATTTCAGACCAAAGTGTGAATTGGATCCAGAAGTATTAGAAAGTTTGACGATCAGGCCCACTTTGATTAAGCGGATTGGTTCCAGTCAGAGAGACGACCCTAACCTATTGGAAATCATATCCAAGTTAGAGATGGGTATCGACGAGAAGATGAACAAGTATGGGCTTGATCGAGATGGATGGCTTAGAAAGAATGGAAGACTGGTTATACCCAATGTCAATGGATTGAGAGATGAAGTGCTTAGAGAATATCATCACTCGAAACTGACCATACATCTCGGTGGTAACAAAATGTATCGAGACATGAAGCAGACCTACTGCTGGGAAGGGATGAAAAGAGACGTTGGGAAGTTTATATCCAAATGCATGAATTGCCAGCTAGTTAAAGCTGAGCAAAAGAAGCCTAGTGGTTTGTTGCACCCATTAGAAATTCCAGAATGGAAATGGGAACAAGTCTCAATGGATTTCATTGATGGGTTACCAAGAACTAGATCGGGCCATGATAGCATTTGGGTGATTGTGGACTGATTGACCAAGAGTGCAAAGTTTATACCTTTCAAGTCGAATAGAACGACAACTAAGTTAACAGAACTATATATGAAGTGGATAGTGAGACTTCATGGAATGCCTAAAAGCATTGTGAGTGACCGAGACCCGTTGTTTACTAGTGGGTTTTGGAAGAGCTTACAAGAGGCTCTAGGGTCAGAACTACACCTCAGTACCGCGTATCATCCTCAAACCGACGGTCAGATAGAGAGGGTGAATCTAGTATTAGAAAATCTCTTGAGAGCTTGCATATTGGATTTTGGTGGATCATGGGATGACCATTTGCATCTAGTAGAGTTTGCGTATAATAATATTTATCAATCCAGTATCGATATGGCTCCAATTGAAGGTTTATACGGATGACTGTGAAACTCACTATCATGTTGGTTAGAAACTGGTGAGAAGTTTGTGCTTGGGCCAGATTTGATAAGAGAAACCTCAGATAAGATCAAGTTTATCCGACAACGAATGAAGGCTGCCCAAGATAGGCAGAAGAGATGCTGATAAGAGGAGAAGAGATTTAAAATTCTCCATTGGAGACTTGGTGTTTGTCAAGATTTCTCCATTAAAGAGTGTGATACGATTTGGTAGGAGAGGCAAGTTAACACCAAGATTTGTTGGTCCATTCCCAATCCTCGAGCAAGTTGGGAATTTGGCATATAAAGCTGAATTACCAGAGAAGATGGCAGGAGTTCATAGCGTATTTCATGTTTCCCAGTTAAGGAAATTCGTGCACGACCCCGATATGACTATTTCACCTGATCAGTTGGATGATATCGAAATATAACCCGAGGCTGTTAGGAACCGCGAGCCGATTCGTATTGTCGAGCACGATACGAAGCAACTTCGAAGGAAAGCGGGGAATCTAGTCAAAGTTCAGTGGGGCGAGAATGAGAATGACTGTACTTGGGAGACAGAGGAGAGCATTAGGAAGATGTATCCCGAACTCTTTGCCTGGTAAGATTTTAATTGCAATTTAGTTTTCCGCATGCTAGGATAGACTTGTTTGTTGTTTTTGTATGTTTGATTGTTGTGAATGGTTGGTAGGCGGGATCCTTTGCTTGTTTCTTAGTTAAGGAATTTCGGGGGGAGAAATTTCTTAGAGGGGGGAGGGGGAGAATGTAACGACCTGCATTCTACACATTAAAGGATCGTAGAATATTTATTTCTTTCTCATGCAAAGTCATATAGCCATGTAACTTTGGGAGACGACTATTGGGGTCATTTCCCATGTTCATGACTTTTGCCGATTTTTAAATGACTGTTTTACCCCTAGCTGATCTTGTTTTGGCCATAACTTTTGATTGGTAACGAATTTTGACCTAAAACCACTTCCATTAGATCCGGATAATGGTTTATCTTTCCGTATAGTGGTCACATTAGCCAAACGGACTCAACGTTTGGGAGATATGGCTGAAACAAGGTTTAAAAGGTGAAAAATAGCTTAATCGTGCCTAATTAGGTTGATTAGCATGAGGGCTCATAACCCATTTCGGGATTAGGGTTATAGGAGGGCTGACATGAGTTAGTATATCAGTTTTTATTTCATTTCTTAGCCGCCACTTTCAACCTTTGAACCCTAGCAATGGCCTCCACTTGCTAAATCACCCCAATTCACCTTCTAATCGCTAATAAAGCCAAATCTACATCAAATCAAAGTGGATTAGCACAAAAATCGAGGTAGAGCTACTGGAGTGTATTGGAATCCGAACCATTTTGTCCAAAAGTTTCAGATCTGAGTTTATTTGTGGCTAAGGTGAGTGATTAGCCTTGTTTTTACACTAATTAAGGTTAATTAAGGGTAATTAGTGATAATTAATGAATTTATACATAATTAAGTTCTAGAAAAATATTTATAAATCTCGAAGTGTTGATTTAGGCCTCTATTAGAAATTTGGATTAATTTGGTTAAGTTTTGCTAATCCTAAGGTTAGTTACGTTTAAACATGATTATGGGGAAAACAAGGGTTTTTGGGTATGATTGATCTATACTATCATGATTATTTGTTGTTTTGGTGTTTATGGTGGATCATACATGTTGCTATGACTATTTGGAATGATTTGTGATTGCAAAGAAAAGTTAGATTGATCGAAAACACCGTCGAATGGCGTAAATAGCTTACTGGAACGAGTTACAGGAAATTTTCCAATCCCGCTCGTGACCAGGGTACCACGACCCGACCCAACCGTGAAGAGCTAATCACGACCCGACCCGACCATGGAGAGCTATCACGACCCGACCGTGGAGAGCCATCAAACCCCAACCCGACCGTGGAGAGCCATCACGACCCGAGCCCTCCATTCGTGAGATAGCCTCACGAGCCAAGCATGTCACCAACAACAGATCACGAGCAAGCCAAGCAGGGAACCACGATCCGTGGAGCATCCATTATCATGAACCAGAGGGGGTCCCACGATCCAAGTGTGGTGTCACGAGCCATGGGTCACGACTGGAGCATCATCACGAGCCGAGGACAGGAGGGCGAGCTACAAACCGATGCCTAGGGGGATCCACGAATGAACTGAATCGAACTGAAGTACGAACAAGATGATAATGACCAAAACTCGAGACGCAAAGGTAGTCCAAATTGGAAGATTGTACTCAGGATCCAGTTGGGAACCAACGAGTCAACCTCATGATCGGGCTTTGCTGCGGGACGTGTGCTAAGGGGTTATCGACGTCCATAACTTTGATTCACCACCAAGACGGATGTTAGGCTACATATCAGTGTAGTGGGGTAGTTATTACTCCATGGGGCAGAGTGATCGTAGCATGGCTATGAGCCAGTGCAGTGGAGTCGTTATGACTCCATGGGGCAGAGTGGACATAGCAAGGACTAGTGGCTATGGATCAGTGCAGTGGAGTCGCCATGACTCCATGGGGCAGAGTGATCATAGCAAGGATTTGGGTGATCAAAGTGGTGGATATCGTATGCTTTACGCACTGAGTGAGAGATGTGAGGATGGTTGCTATGCTTGATTGTTTGACATCACTAAGACATGCACACCCCACCCCTTTATCTTTACGCCATATGTCAGTGTCACCTTAGAGTATTGTACATCTTGTTGTGCTAACTCTTTGGTTGCAGGTCCAGGTTCAGGTATGGTTTAGCATACCTGTTATTGTTCTGTTTTGCTGCTTATCGCTCATACCAGACTTTTGTCTGACCCAGAGTTTTATGTCTCTTCTTATTACTCTGGGTGCTCTTAAACGGGTAGACTTGAGACAGGTTAGCTGGTTGTGCACGAGTAGATATCCGCAGACGAGCAGGAGGCTTACACGTACTATTCTCTATATATATATTCTCCATGTGTCGCTGCTAGTCACTACTTTGGGCATTAGTAGTGTACCTTTCTTATTTTGCTTTAGAGACGGTTTTAGAAGTTGTAATAAAGACGATGTGGAACATAAGCCGTAATTTTGGATTTTCCGCTGCTACGATGGTTTAAGTTTTCAGCTTATGCACTGTCTCGCCTGTTTTATGTCAAGTTATGTTATTATTATATTTTATTCCATGAGATGTGAGATATACTACAGGTTCCTTGTTAGTTCAAATTTCCTTCTTTTCTTTCTTTGATGACCGTCCCGTGCTGGTTGGACATTGGCACATCGTACTTTCATTGGAAATGTCGGCTGGTGCGGGGCGGGCCGTCACAAAGGAGGAAGATCAATAGTTGATTTTCTTCGCAAGCGGAGATTGAGTTGCCTGACAAACAGGTAAACCTTCATATATTGATTGGAGTGATTGATTTTATCCCTGAGTTGGGTATCCGCTTGGCTTTCTTTTTCTTTTGGGTGAAGTTGAGGCCCAGAAGGGCAGGTGTAGTTGTACCGATCGAACCGCGTAGGGGAGATACGGGCGATTTTTTTCAGTTTTTCTTTTATAACTTTGAATATTTTTTATGATAATTTTAAAATGTTCATTTTAAAAAGAAATTGGGTTTCAGGAATTTTTCTTACTCAGTAATTTCGGTGACGAAATTCTTTTAAGGGGATAAGAATGTAACGAACGTAAATTATGAATATTTAATTCTGTTTAAAATATTGACTTAATAGATTTTTATATCGAATTTATTTAATAAAACGAAGTTTGAACATTAAAATTTTTATATTAATTAAAATGAGCTCGAAACAATGTGGTAGTTCTTAATGTTGAGTTTTGAACTTTAATTATATATACAGGATCTAATATAAGTCGGATTTCTGTGAAACAAGAAACGTTTGAATCTGTTGGACCGTGGTTTTCTAATGTAAGAGAAAATTCGAGATTTTATTTTATAAATTGTAAGATATGTTCAAATCAAATTTTCAAATAGCAGCTACGGAATCGTTTTTAAATTATAACAATTTATTTTTGTATAAATAGAATATCGTTTAGTCCAAATTTATGAACGTTGAGTTTTAAATTTATAATTGGTTTATTTTGAAGCTACATATTATTCCATTTGAATATATATAATAATAACAATTTATTATTATTAAAGTGAAATATTTTGGATTTAATATATATTATATCGATATTTTATAAGCGTTAAAAATAGTCATTTTTCAAACGATCTCCGTTTTCGATGAAACAAATTTTATTGAAATACGTATAATTAATTATTGCTAAATTTTTGTTTTGGAGCCAAACGGGGTTATTTTATCGGTAGACGAAATTTTAATGTGAACCGATAAATAAATTGAAAAAAATAACGTCGTTCTTACAAATAAAGTCGGTTTTCGACCAAACGAATTCCATTGGGACTGGAATGTTGAGACGAAGTGGTATGTCCATTTAGTTGCATTAGGAATTCCTATTTGTCAATGCGAATATAGAGGGGTCAACGACAAGTTGTGTTAACGGTATGAAATGAAACCCACCTTATATAAAATCTACCCTACATGCTGCCTAAACACATACAGATAAAATTTGCTTCAGCCGACCTAATATGTGAAGCTATGAAACAACTAACCTACCTACTCAATGGTATTTCTTTTCAACATAAAAGAACCATGCAGACCAAGTTTTGGGGATTCTCACCCATGCACGTGCCTATCCGTAGACAGTAAGGAAAATAAATTAAAATAAGGAACAACATGGCAACCACGTAATTGCTTGTATATAAATATATGCACTGCGTCATTTCATAAGTGGCCATTCCTTTTTTTCTACCATCAAGATAAGGGAAACCAAATCTTTCCTCATATATAAAAGAACTAAATTTTTCATTCATCCTCAAGTTGTTGCATCCACCTGAAAAGAGTGGACGACCCGCATGATTCGGTATTTCCTCCCTGTTATCTGTCGATCTGACCATCAATAATAGAAACCACCAGCCTCGAAAGTGTTTAACACTATAAGATCTTCAATATGGATGGTTTTTATTGACGCTTGAGCCTCAAGGTGGTCAGAAGATGATCTGGGTGCGGTGCTGTTACTGGCTCAATGCAGGCGAGAGAAGGCACCATTTTGGCATAATCTACTGGTGAAGGAGGGATAAAAGCACATACTGGCGTGGTCAGATCACCGTTCAATGGCCATAAAATGGCATGATAGTTGATGAAGGTGTGGTGGTGCGTGATGTATTCATGATAGTGAAGAACGAAGAAGGATACGAAGTAAAGAGAGGAAAGGTCAGCACGTCGGTGGGTAAAATCCGAAGCAAGGGAGGCTCGGCAGCTAGGTGGTGGCGTGAGTGCTCGTTGTCTTTTGCATGATGTTAGGAGCAGTGAGGAAAAAAATGAAGGAAGCAACGTGGGGGAAAATATGCAACATATGGTGGAGTTGCATGGGGAAGGAAGAAGTATGGAGGACGGGCAGAGAAATATGCATAGGCCTCAGGTCGAATTATAAATAGGAAAAAGTATTGGGCTTTCGAGCCTTTTAATAATAAAAAAAATTGAAAGAAGAGAACGAAAGCAAAAGGTTTAGGAACAAAGGAAGTAGGGTAATGCGCCATGCATCGAAAGAATGGGGATTGTTTTGGTGGGGACAAAAGAAGATAAAATATGTGGCACATTGGACTAATAGGAAGAAAAACGTGAGGAGGAAACGGTTGATCAAAGTGTGCAGTAGGTAAATAACATGGCCAATTTTGTTCTGAAGCGTGTATTAATGTTAATAAGTATTTAGTTAGGAAACAGTTATATTAATATAAACCGTAAAACTTATATTGTCTATAAATCGTTCATACGTTATCAGAATGGAATAAAACCGGAGACATTGGAACCGTGTCGACAAGAAAATTATGGTGAAGCGAGTTTGGATAGAGATGGAAGTAGCTGAGATTTTTAATTAAATTAAATGCATGTTTAGTTTAATTTAAAATGAACCATTTTAGCGAAAAGTGCAATAAAGGTGAGTTTAACTCACTCAGTTTATCTCGCTTATAATTTACATAAGCCGGTTTTTTATTTTGTGTTCGGTCATGCTGATGATTTGACGACTGTTTCGCATGGATGCTGAATATTTTTAATATTCATTGATTAAATTAAAACATTCGTTTAATTTAATCGAATAAGATTGTTACTTTAACAATTATATTCCAAAAGAGGTAATTTACCTTGTTGGTTGCATTATAATAATATAAACGTATTAAATAAATAATTTGATGCTTGAATGGATGTTATTGACTGATTGTTGACCATTATTAGTTAACAGTTTATTTTCATTTATTTTGTAAAATAAATATATTTTCGTATTGAGTTTGAGATAACCCATTTGATGCTGGGAAAGACAGGTTGGAGGGATCCAACCAGATTCCTCGAATATGTTATTATTTTCATATTATAAATTGTTCATCATTATAAGTTGATGTGAAATTGTTAATATTTCAAGGTTTAGTACTTTAGTAGACATTTACCTCTTTAGTGCCATTGACAAATTAAAGATTTTTGGAATCGATATTGAATCGATTCTGAACGTTTTCAAGGTTATATTCGTATACGGTTTGAAATACGATTTTTGATTTTGAAATAAATACCAAAGTTTAATTATATTTTATAATAATTTAGATCTTAAATAAATGGAAATTTTAGGATATCTTTACTACATAAAAGATTAAGTGATTTATACCTGGACATGTAAGTGAATTTTAAGTCAAGGACATTTAAATGTCGTAAATGGAATGTATAGAAGTTTGAAGGATTGAAATGAGTCAAAGAAATCGTAAGTATATGGAAAGTGGATTCAAAGGATTTCTTTTAAACAATGAATGTTTTTTAAAAGCATTATTTGCAAATATAAGGAATGTAGTTAAATGGGTTATCCGTTAATGGAATCGTGAATTGATGGAAATATAAAGTGATTTAGTCCGTTAATGGAAATTTATGATGTCGTAAGGTCCTATGAGTAGCTAAATGAAATATTAAGCGAACTGATATTAATAAGAATATAAGTTAAATGTTAAGAGGTAGGTTCTTAACTTGAAGCCGAGAGTTACGAGAGTGAATGTTTATTGGTATTCGAAGCGGTGAACTTTGTCTGTTTTGAAATTGATAATGTTGTTCAGTTAAGGTCAGAGAGGTAATTATACCCCAACTTGATTGACTTTATTATCGACTAAGAATGATGGCAAGCGTTGATTTAATACAATATGTCAGTGAGTATAAGTGGTTCTAAACACCTTATTTTAAATTGAATAAAATTGTTTTTGAGAATATTCTTATGTTATGAAGTAAAAGCTGTTTCCTAAAATACTGAAATTTTTTATTTTTCGTTAACCTATGGTTAATTAAAGAGGCCAAATGATGCTGGATATGGAATCAGTGGATTCATCTTTATTTTATGAATGAATGATTATTTATTTGATAGTTAAATAACCAACTATCAAATCTAGCCAATACGATTGTTGGTATGGAAAGCCAGGATCGAATTTATACCTGAAAACCATTCCGACCAGCAAATACAAACTGGGAAAATGCAAATCAAGATGGAGCAATTGAAGACCGTGCATCCTCATAAGTGGAAGAATCGCTTGTTGAATTTCTCTGAAAGCTACCAGAGGTTTTTAAACTATGATTCGGTCGTGGTTGAGATTTACGGATTTGCAAGAACTCCTCGCTACTGATTAATAGGGATGCGGTAGGAGAGTGCCTTTAGTTTGTCCAATCCGAGGACAACTTGTATGGGCGAATGTCTGACAGTGTATACCTACATGAGACGAATTTCCAAGTACTACATTTGGTGATGGAGGGAATTTGTTTCTCTTAGCTTTTTATACCTGTAATATTTTTGGGAAGATCAACTAGTGATTTGGCAGGTTTGATGATGTGGCATTCAAAGTAAGTGGTGGCATGCTATTCCAGAAGACAACATAGCCCCAAGCCTTACAACCGTGAAATGAAAAAAATCGAACAGATAACATGGCTAGTTGGGTCGCACCCAAGCAGGGTGTATTATCACCAATCTAGAGAAATTCCTTATTTGTTATTCTTTCGATTCTATAGCTCCGCAGATGGACGGTGGGCCCTTAAAACCGTCGGGTAATAATGCATTCGCCACACTCAAGCTAAATGAGTGGATGGTCATGTGTGGCCGGGTTGCAAGATGTTCTTGTTGAGCCCCAGTGTTTCCCTTCTAATGCACGTTGATCGGAAGGTGGTCCCATACCTTGTCATATTTGGAATCCATTCTCTAATAAGAGCCTGTGGTTTTTAATTATATATTGAATATGTAGAGCGTGAGATGAAAGCGTTCTGCTGCCTGATGATTTACTTGATTTACATCACTATTTTAATATCAGAATAATATTGATTTCAAAAACGTTTTGTTTATAGTAAGATAAAAACAGTCTATGTTTATGTGTGGGATGGTCTTACTGTTACCTTTTCTTTCAAAGGGCTTTCCAAGGTTAAGCAATATGGACGTTATATGTAAACTTAGTGAGTTTTTCTCATGTTGATTCACCAGACTGATCCGTGGCGTTTGTAATACTCGGGTCAGCCCGGGTTACAGATTCAGGTTATCGGATGCTGTGAAATTCAAAGATGAGCTGGAGGAGTCCAGACGTATGATATATATATAATATTATTCCTTTGTGTATTGTATTGCAGGCAGGTTGTTATAACTATCTAGACTGTTTTGACTGCTGTACTCTGATGATTGTAAGTAATTCCAAAAGCTCTCAATAAAGATTTATTTTTGTATTATATTTTATTTTGCTGTAATGTGAAACTCTATGTGGTGCTTTTCTTCTTCTTATTCTTATATTCTAACATTTCTTTCTCTTCTCGTCCTCTAATTTTCTTTCTAATGAAGATCCGTATTTTCATGCACTTTGGATTGAATTTGTAGAATTTCAGTCAGCTTAACAGGGTATGGATTTACAGGCCTTTACGGTATCATTATATATTATAATGAAATATTTTGTCCAATTATTTCGTTTACTGTTATAATTTGTCAAATAGAGTTTGTATGATATTTACTAGCCTTCTGTATATATTAGTATCTATAGATACTTTAGATATGGTTTGTATTTGTATCTGTAAATAATTTAAATACAGCTTAATGTCGTTGCATTGAGATACAGTTTGCAGCCTTGTCTATTTAAACTTTATTTACGGCTTATAGTCATGTCTAATTCTAATTTTGATACAGCCTATGGGCGTATCTAATATTAAAACACGCCATTTTTTGATACAACTTGTAGTCATGCCTAGGTACCTTAGAAGCGACCCAATCACAGCCTAATTTGCATTTATGGTGTAGTGACTCTCTTATCTTCACCCTATTTGAAACTTGAGTCTGAACTATTCAATATTGAGTAGCTTTATCTTGAGTTGAGTATTTGAACTTGTGCCACCGTGCTATTTGTTGTCCGTTTTGACCCCAAACTCTCATGCTTGCCTTGATTAACTTGAACATATGAATTCGATGCACTATGGTCCTTTGTTCATTTCCCTTGTGTCATGTATTGAAGGAACCAAGATTTAATTTGAACTTCTTTTACCATGGACTAATGAATATTTTCCCAAATACTATGAGCCTTGTATACTAATTTATGTATTGGAATGTAGGACCTAACCAATGTATAAAAATTGGATTTTTAAATATAAATCATGAAAATTAGGTTCCGAAAATTTTGAAATCGATTTCTAATATTTTAAATTAAAAATCTTGGAATGATACTAATTTGAAACACGTAAACAAAGTAGTTCAGAAGATATTTTTCGTCTAACTTGAATGGTGTGACCTTTTTTAAAAAGGTTCTGATACTGTTGACAAGAATGAATAAAATCCTTTATTATTTGGATAAATGATCTTGAGTGGATTTAAATCGAAAGGTTATTTGATTAAATATGATTTCTAAGTTATGGAATCAAACTCTTGGAAATTTTTATATTATGAGGATAATAAATTTATTTGGAAATCCTGGCATTGTTCGGAAACTACTTGAAATGGAATTTGATCTAAAGGAAATTGATATGATTTATGAATTTAAAAGGATTTTCAAGATATTGAATTGAATTCTTGCAAGATTTTATCTCATGGGAATTAGGAAACTTGAAAATATTCAAATAAAGTGGATACGACTTCTATAGATTTTATTGATTTGTGAAGCTTTTGATTTGAAAAGTATAAATGTGTGGGATACTAGTCGATAGAAAATTGAATTGATCGAATTTAATTTCCAGTTACTGAAAGAAGTTTTCCAAATTATTTGGATATGACCAATAGTTTACAAAATTGGTTTATGAACAAAGAAAATTTCAACGGCTTGAATCCCAATATTTTGAAGGATATGAAAACAATAAAATGATTTAAAGTAACTGTAAATTATTGTTGTGAAATGATTTACAACTTCGGGATATGAAATGAATTGTTACTAAGATTTGAGTAACCCGTGACTAAACAAAGGTATGGCATGGGTTGTAAGCCCTTGATGATGGTCTGCTCTAGGGGTCAAGGGAGTCATAATTTATTGATATCGATGCGTGTGTAGGTCGTGCCTAGTGGTATTGTCATTAAAAGAAACCTCTTGACTTGGGACATAAGTGTTGTTATGTCATTTTATCATGAAATGTTTGAAATTTTCGATAGTGATTTTTTTTGAAAATCCTGAGGTAAAGTTTAATTCTATATGAAAGAAATATATAGTATTTCAATGATTTGAAAATGAAACCAGGATTCCAATTTCGGAGAAATCATTCTGAGGTTTTCAAATGCTTTGCAAATAATGACTTATGAAAACTTCTTTATTTGATCTTTCCATAACAATTTAAGTTCAAGTTTATATAAATAAAAGTTTTAATATAAAAAGTTTTACAAATTTAATGCAAATTTTAGATTTAAAATCCTGTAACTATTTTTATAAGTCTTCAAGATTTAGTAGAAATTGTAAGCATTTTGTTTTAATAAATTTTACAAGTAAGATTTATTTTACTTAAGTAGAATTTTTACAGCCTCTCCTTTTCGAGGACGAAAAGCTTTAAGTGGAGGAGATTGTAACAGCCTAGAAATATTGACATTTATAATATAAATTAAATTAAGATTTAACGTAGAAATGTATATTTATATTTGGATGTCGACATTGAATATGGGCTTAAATATGTTGTGAACCTAGTTTGGATTTACTTTAAAGAAATTCTTTTCATAAAAGTTTAACTTCAATATGAATGTTTTGTCAAAAAGAAATGTTATTAACGTTGTCAACTAATTTTGATTTATTTTAATAATTTAAATTTAACTTTGTAATTAATTTGACTTTGAAATATAAGTTTTGTCATTTAATTTGAGAATTTGTTAACAGGAAAGAGATTTGAACCTTGTTCTTACATGACCTTATCAATTCAATCAGGCGCTCGCCATTTATTTTCATTGTTCAACTGTTTGACAATATGGGAAAACCTAGATTATTGTGACTTGCCTTCGAATATAGATTTGGAATTCTGTTAAAAGCTAATTTATTTAAAGCTGATTTCAAATAAAACGTCAAGTATAGATTAATTTCAAGACTTCAATATTTAAGACACGAAGAAATGAGTTACGCGTATTTATTTCGTTCAGGGTAATTTAATTTATTTAGTAATTTAAGTTTCATAGAAAAGAAACATCGTTGTTTTGTGTATACCTACATTGATAATTCGTTCGTCAAGCAACACCAAGTTCAGACAACATGATTAGCACAGAAATGTGTTTATTTTATGCTCTTATATATTATCTTTTGTAAATAAATAAATATTACTTTGGGTATTTTTTTCATGTGTTTTCACAGGTTCAATAATTGTCTCCTTCATTCAATTAAAGACCACTTGATAAGAAAAAAATGCTACTTTCCCATCTCAACAAGTTTTCAATCACAAAGGAAGTTATAGCACACTGGTTAAGGCATGGAAATCTGGACAATGAGACCTGAGTTCGATCCATGTCAAGCTCTCTTTTTGCTGAAGAGAGGAACATTCACATTGCCTCTTTTGCTCTGAAGAATATATGGGCTAGTGTTATATTATATATATACATATATATATATATATATATATATATTCATATACATGTAGTATGATATACACTAATAACATTTCAGGAACATGCATATTCTTCTCAAGGAAATCAATTCAAATCATTCATTTTCTACTGCCATTTAGAAGAAGATTTGAATGAATTATTGCCAATGAAAATCCAATCAAGCTGCCACATGTCAATAATCAAGGAGGAAGATCTTCAAGGAATATCTCAACCATTATATCATATCTCTTTTATTTGTAAACAAATTATTTCAAGGGATTCAATCTTGGCCTAATTATTCTCATAGAAAGGAGTCTACATCCCTATAAGTACACATGATATCTATTGTAAACTCTATCCATTATTACGTACTTCTTTTCTTCATTAATAAATTTTTATTTCTGCAATTTTATTTTTCTTAGCAATTAGTGTTGTCTACACAATTAGATTTGGTAGAGCACTATTTGTATTTTTCACTTATTTTCATTAGTGCTTGACCATCTAATTAGATTCAGCGGTAATCCTAATTTATTTCTGTTTGTTATTTAATTTCTGCAATTTTAATTTCTGTCATTTTTATTGCTTTCCTAGGTCATATTGGATTGAATATAGATTTGATTAGATTCAGATCTGATTCAATTCAATAACAGTTTTATTGCAGTTTCAATTTTGTTTATTTTCAACACCAACCTTCAAAATTTGTCTAACTCGCCCAAGAAATATGTAAATAATAAAATTTAAAATTCCTCCATGTGTTCGACTTGTATATTACACGATCTGTGCGCTTGCAGTTATTATTACAAAATTCGCGCTTTTCTAGTTACTTAGAAAGCATCGATCAAGTTTTTGGCGCCATTGTCGGGGAGGTAATAATTAAATTTTATTATTTATTTAATTTCTGATTCGGTTAGTTTTTTTTATTATTTAAATTTTTTTTGTTTCCTTTTTGTTTCTTCAATATATATAGAAAAAAAATATCAATTGTCTCCAATTTCTTTCCCTTTTTCAATCCTTTTCAATTTCGTTCTCTTTTACAATTCTTCCCTCTTTTCAATAATTCAGAAAAAAACTCGATTATTTTCCCTTTTACAATTGCTTTCTGATTACAAGCATTAAAAGAAAATTATTCCTTTTTGTATTTCTTACACATCTTCTACCTGCAACCCTTCTCGATAATCCACAAACAATTCAACTTCCACCAAATCACATTCCTACCTCAAACTCGCTACCCACATTCAACATATTCATAGCCTTCACCTCTAACACCATAACTCACAATAAACCGTATTCACTACTTCCTCAAATTCGCACTTAGTTCATTCCCCGTCACTATGGTTTCATATCCACCACAAAATCCATCATCAACCTGACCATCAACCCGATCTGCTAATAACTGCTAGTACTTGGCTTCATCCTAATAGACTTCCTGAACCCAGCATCAACCCTTATGCAGTAAGCCAACCTCACACAAACCATTCAGCAAGATCATCCACCGATCAACAACTATGCTCCTCCACAATCCTTCGAACATCTTCATTCTCCACGCATAAAAATTACATACCCAAAGCACAGTCAAACAAGCTTTTCTGTTCCATATAAAACGTCTTACGCAGTTTCACCCATTCATCAACCGATCACCATTCACAAACAAACCCACCAGCACTCCAAGGAAAAACCCGCTGCTAAACATCCTCATCTTCCCAGATTCGCTACCACAACTTTCCTGTAATGGCCCGAATTTCCGTACCCTTTGAGTTGATCAATAACACCACACATCCAACCCAAATTGCACAGAAAAACGAATTATTAGTAGAAAGAAGTTACAGGATGAGAAATAGAAAGAAAGAAATATTAGAATAGAAGAAAACGAAGATCAAAAACTCATAGCGGAACGAATAAAATATATTATATAACATAAAATTTGAAATATAATTGAGTAACTTTATATACATACCATCATCAGAGCGTAATTTATATTCCTAGAACAGTTATAAACACCTGTTTTCAGATACAACATAGTACACAGTGGAAAATATAATAGCCTATAGCTAACAGTTGAAGCCTCCTGCTTCAACCTCCTCCAAAGTGAATCTGTAAAATCCCGACTACTTGACTGTCCGTACAAATATGGCACCCAAGAGTTTAGGGAAAATAAACAAAATAAACTCTAGGTCAGTCATGGGACTGGTGTGAGTAAACTCTAACAATTTGTTTAACTTTCGAAAATCCTTTCGAAAGAAATGATAATCGTAAGACCGATCCGCACATAAACATGGATGGTTTTTACCTTACGATGACCAAAAATATTTTTGATATCAAATCCAATGATATTACAATAGTCTCTAAATCAAATAAATAGAAATCTAGCGGAATGCTTACATCCCACGCTCCATATATAGTATAAAATCAAAAACCGGAGGGCGCTTATTGGAGATTGGATTTCCAACATGACAAGGTATGGAACCACCTTCCGATAGTGTATATCTAGAGGGGAATACACTGGGTTCAACATGAATGTCTTGCAACCCGACCCATACATGGCTGACCACTCATTTAACTGGAGTATATCGAGCATATTATCACCAACGGTTGCGATCAGCAAGGATTGAACCGAAAGCATACAGCAAAAAAAATAGAATAAGAAGCAAATGAATTTTCTCTAGATCAGGTGATAAAACCCCCAATGGGAATGACCCACATGGCCATGCTGCCTGCCTGATTTCTATCATTTCCCGGGTGATGAGGCTTGAGGTCACGATTATGTTTCATGAACATCTTGCCACCATTTCCTTTGAAGGCCACATCATCAGATCCGTCCATATACGTTGTCTTGGGACTGGACAAAACAAAGGAACCATTCTATTAATCTATCTTGGGCAGTTTCTACCTAAGATTAACAGAATAACCCTTGCACTTTACTTCATCTTCGATCATCTTCAGCATAAGTCGATTCGTAACGCTTAGGCCCATACGGAGTGGTTTTTAGATAATAAATCTGATCTCGTCTCTCCGTATTGACAACGGAGGTATAAAATAAATCAAACTTTGATAGCTGATGATTTAACTATCAAAGAAAACATCCATACAACCAACGATCCTATTTTCAAATGGAACTAACGATCAACCATCAAACAACACTGGCCCCTTTTTAAATCAATTCCTTATTATATTATCATTTCCAAATCCTATTTCCCATCTTTTATATGCTTTCAAAGCTCTATTTTCTCTCTCGATTCTTGGAGAAACATTTCCAATAACCTAATTTCTTTATTCGAGAAAATATCTCTTATTCCAGTTAGAAAACATTTCTAAATATTCATGAAATCCTTATTTTCTATATTTAGAAAATATACCTTATTAATATCGGAAAATATTTCCATATTCCATTTATTATTTCCTCGTTGATCAATTCATTCCATTTTCTATGCATAGAAAATATCTCTCATTTTATTTGGGGAAACATTTCGAAATCCTTTAAATTAATGCGATGTTATAAAACACCGTTATTATAACTCAAACAACTAATCATTTATTAACTAACTGTGTTGCTAACCAATCTTCAATTTACTATTCCTACATCAATCATGAAGTCAATCAAGTTGGGGTATAATTATCTCTCAAACCTTAATTGAACAACATTCTCAACTCTGAAATAGCCAAAGCTCACAACTTCAAACAAAGCATCGCTTATGCGACTTTCAGATTCAATCTAATAATACACTTCTTTTACAGAAAAATATTGATTATAACGGTAGCATTATAATCGTTGTTTCCAAATATTTGATTTATAAAACATTTATTTTAATGATAGCGTTGCAATCGCTGTCTAGATTTATAGAACATTTATTATAATAGTAGCGTTAAAATCGCTTTTTAGATTTACAAAACATTTATCATAATAGTAGCATTAAAATTGTTGTTCAGATTTACAAAACATTTATTATAACATTAGCGTTAAAATCGTTGTTTCCAAATATTTGGTATACAAAAATGTAACTTGTACTTATTAATTTCAATTAATAAGTAAATAAATAAATAATTAAATTTGATTCAAAACAGAAAGTAAAAACAACTACTTCCCTGAATTCGATAGAATCGAATTCCCATAAATAAATCTCTCTCGAATAATCTATATTCGATTTATATTCCTGTAACACCCCGTATTTTCTGTAAACGTATAAGTAACAAATCAGAGAATAATTATTTTTTAAAATAATAATCAAGGGAAATGGGTTGTTCCATTGCATTCGTCTCGAAATTCTGCTTGAAAACGAGACCGAGTTTTCGAAAAACGGAGTCCGTATGACCAAGTTATGACCCTCCGAAGTTTCAGGAATTTAAATAAAATGAAACAGCTCGAAAATAAAGCCAGAAATTCGAAATTCAAATCCAGAGAAGGCTGGCGGGAAAATTCCCGCCCATATACCCAGGACGACTGGGGAGTCGACCCCCCCCCCCCAACCAGGCCGACTGGGGAGTCGACTGGGGTGTCGACCACCCATGACCAGGTCGACTGGGGAGTCGACCTGGGGGTCGACCTGCTCCCGAAACCCAGTTTTTGAACCTGGTTCATTATGATGTTTCCGGTCTCGTTTTCTATCTAGATTCGTCCGCCTAATCCTATATAAACAGCTCCCTAGCCTCATTTTCTCTACACAATTTCATTCTGTCTATATTCTGCTTCTGTACTAATTAAAAATAAAAATGGCGTCGCTACTCTGCTGGAATCAAAACTTGGACTGATGGATCTTCTTCCAACCGGAATAGAATTAAAAGCTAGATCAAATCTCAAATCAAAGTTTAGAGCTACAACAACAATTAAAGAGGAATAATTCAACATTTCTGCATCAACAAAAGTTTATTATCCTTTCTTAAAACCACGAAAGGCAAGTACAGTTATTTTCCGCTATAAACTGTACCTATAATTGTGACATGATTGTAAATCTAAATTTGAGGTTGTGTACGTTCTGTTCTGATATATTTTATTCTGTATCTCTTTCTTCTTTCTGTTCTATAGCCAGGCTACCACGAGCCTGCGCCTCATCTCATAAGAGATTAACGCACGAACACTAAGTTTTGGTACAAATAATAATGCATAATTGGACATGAAACTGTTGCCTATGAGACTATTGCCTATGACTATGATTCATTGACTATGAGACTATTGCCTATGACTATGATTCATGACTATGAGACTATTGCCTATGACATTGAATAAGAAACTATTGTGATTAGTCGCCCATGACTATTGTGGTTAGTTGCCTATAACTATTGTAGTTAGTTTCTTATGCCTATTCCCTTAATGATGTTAGATCTCATATTTAGTATGTAACTTTGCTAGTTTATTCTCATTCACTGTTATGTACATCGAGCCTATAGGACCATTTCATGAGTATTTAGAGAACTTGTGGAAACATGTTATACGAGGATTGGGCGTATCTTAATTAAGTAAATCTGGCATAGCAAATATGTCGGCACAATCTGAGTTGGTTATAATAGAGAATGATTTACATGTGTATTAGTCTTGGACATAAATGGTGAACTAGAATATTAAATCTAGTTTTGACATGAACTGTAAATGGGAATACTAAGGCTAAAATTTTGGGCATATATTGTATTATGAATTATGACCTTGATTTAGGCATGTAGGTTTAGGCTAAATTTATGATTAGGCAAGATATGTAAATAGAGTTTTAGATATATATAATATGCTAAATCTGTTAAATTGCCTGATCCGTTATCTGCTAAAACTGTTAAATTGCTTAAACTGCTAAATCTGTTATCTGCTAAATCTGTTGAATCGCTTAAACTACTAGATCTTCCACCTGTTGAATTGTCCGATCTGTTGAAAACTAGATAATGGTAATCTGGGTATGGAAATCCATAGGCTCGACCTAAGATTTAGTAAATCATGGAAATTTGATTAATCGGTTGTACCCTGTGAAGAAGTTTAATCTGTTAAATAAAAAGAATTAGTCTGATACCTGAAAAATCTGTATTGGAATGAATTGGCTATGACACGAGGTTAGACTCTGTTTGCGGTAGAAGTCTGCCCGGAACCAACCGGCTTAACCGGCGACCGCAAACTACCAGTCTAATGTGAGAGGTCGTAGGCATAACTAAAATATTCTTAGACACGAGGTTAGGTCTGGCTTGTGGCAGAAGTCTGCCCGGAACCGCCCGGCATATCCAGCGGCCACAAGCTACCGACCTAATGTGAGAGGTCTGTGCATTAATATTTAATTAATGAAAATCTGGGATAAATATGATGTCTAAAACGTGTTGGGTGGATAGGGTTGAACCAATTGGACTAATGAATTTAACAAACCCGTTTCGTGAATCTGTAGGCCCAATTACAATGTTAGACAAATCTGTTAAATCCGTATATCTGATCCGTTAGTCTGAAAACTTGTCTAATCTGTGAACTAGTTGATCTGAACTCTGTATGTCTGAACTTGTAAATAAGTTAATCTGAAATCTGTTAGTCTGGGGACATAAGGTTAGGAGGGAAATTACTTGTGTCATCTGTTGTTTGGAACCCATATTAGTCAGTAACCCTTTCTGGTATCAAAACTTTGACCCAACAGTAGGGAGGGTCCGGGCATGCTTACTGAACTAATTATAAGCGGTTCATTCTGATAATGGCGAGGGGTGTTGATGGTGCGTTCCAACCGGGTCATGTGCGTGCATGGATCCCGGTATGCCTCTGAGGACGTAAGACGTCGTGACATCTGTAAATAGGTCTGTGCCAATTGGTTGTCACTTTAGGGAGTGATACACCCTACTGTGGGGCCGACACAGGGTATTTATGTATTAGGGAGCCGATCGCTTGGGGTAGGGTTTTAGGGTACACTTAGTTATGTCTGTTTCTGTTGGTACCGTCTGTTTCTGTTGGGTGGCAACACCTGTCTGTTTCTGCGTGGTACCGTTTGTTCAGGTGGTAAAGGCCCATTTACTAGTGTACACCTAATTCTACATTCTGTTTCCGCAGGGATAAATCTGTTTCTATTTCTGTACCTTCTATTCGGGTGGTAAAGGCCCATTATTAGCATTCTATTTCTGTTTGTTTCTGTTCGGGTGGTAAAGGCCCATTATTAGCATTCTGTTTCTGTCTGTTTCTGTTGGGGTGGTAAAGGTCCATTACTAGCATTCTCTTCTATGGAAATTATTCTGTTCCCGTTTCTGTTTCAGTTTAGACATTAGAGTGACACCTAATCCTGTTATACTAGTATTAGTGTAGAGGAATGAAAAGTAATATTATTCTGTTTCTTCTGTTTAACCTAAGTACATCTGCTGCTCCTGTTACCATTATCTCTCATCCAGTTTTATTTGCATGCCATGATCATTATTATCTGTTCATATGCTGGAAGACACTGGACTTGCCAGACTTTATGTCTGACCTTGCTTGTTTTCGCCCCTTTTCTTCCGTTCCTCCCCCCCAAAGGTTTTCCATGGACGGAATACTTCAGCTTGATCCGGATTTCTTCTGCTTGAAGTACCTGAAATGCGTAAAGTATGGCTTAACTTCTTATGGCATCTTCTGTGGGGATTATGATTTTACAGTTTTGTACTCTAATGATTTTCTGAACAAGACTGATATGTATGTACATGAGTTTTTGGTAAAGATGTAACCAAACTGATTTCTGTTTTCCGCTATAATAAAGTTAGAATTTCTCAAGTGTTGTTTATATATCTTGTAATTTTCTGTTCTATTTACTAAAATGCTCCACCAAAGTTAAGGCATTCCCCTTGTGAGTGTCCTTAACGGAGGTGGGGTGTTAGACTTGGTATCAGAGCTGAAGGTTACCAGATTGGGTAAAGTTTTTGAAAACTATTTTCAAAAAGGTTTTGAAAGGAAATATTTTCAAAAATAAAGCTGATTTTGAAAAACATAATCTCCGAAAGCCATATATCTATCTTTTCAGTTATCCGTTTTGAATCCTTTTTTTTCGTTTCAGCATTTCTGAGAATCTTAACCTTCCAGAGGGTGGGCCAATACCTGGCTGGTTCAGGAGGTACTTAGAGGCTAGGGCCAACGGTACAGGCCCAGCAGATATTCCTCCCCTAGTGGCAGCGGTACCACCCCCTCCTCCTCCTCCTCGTGGAAATGCTTTCGCAAAGACGTGTAGAGACTTCAAGGCTATGGGTGGAAAAGACTTCTATGGAACTGAATCCTTCGTGGCAGCAAGGAACTGGCTGAAGGAGACCAAAGATTTGTTCATCATTTTCGAGGTAGACGATAGGCAGAAGGTACAATTGGCGGTATGGTTACTCAAGGACGAAGCTTCCTATTGGTGGGAAGTCACTAACGCCGAGAGGCCAGTTGAAACAAGGATGGATTTCAGAACAAGGTTTGAGACGAAATTCCTCTCGCAAGCTGAACGAAGTCTACAACTGGAAAAGTTCTTATCTCTTAAGCAAGGAAGTATGACGGTCAAGGAATACGTCAACCAGTTCAACCAACTGGCTAGGTTCGGACTGGATTTAGTCAACACTCAGCATAAAAAGGCTCTCCTCTTTGTTAAAGGATTGAACGAGCCACTGAACAGTCTAGCCATGACCCATGTACCCATGGGAGCGACTTACGAGAGATTGGTGGACATGGCACTACTGCACGAGGAAGACAAGGGCAAGGAAGAGGCAAAGAAGGAAGAACCACAGAACAAGAAAGCCTGGCCCAAAAAGGAAACACAAAAGAAGATTGAGAAGTATGAAGATAAGAAGGAGAAAAAGTGCTTTACCTGTGGAAGCTCGACTCATCTGAACAAGGATTGTAGAAAAAGGAAAGGCACTTGCTTCAACTGTGGTGAGATGGGACACTTCACTAAGGACTGCCCGAAAAAAAGAGGGCAAGGGCAGAGGGCAGGACCAACTTCTGGAGGGCAGGCGAACACTCTCGAGGCTAGTGGATAGGATAGAATTAGGAAAACTTTCTGTAGGAGGTTTAATTTCTTTATCTAAGTTGAAACTCTTTCTAATTCTGGCATTTTGATTCTGTAACCGATACTCTGCACTTTAATACTGGTATTGTTTCTGATTCCACTGTAGGCTCAAACCCGTAAGGGTTACGACTCATCTGCTTGTGATAGATTGGGGTTTGAGAGATATCTGTGTTAGGCGTCAAGTAGGACGCATACATTCTGGGTTTTATCATGCTTAGTTTTCTAAGAATCATTCGATAATCTGATCTGTACTAGTAGTCTGTAAGCATGTGGATATTTCTGAAAAGGTTAAGATTTCCAATTTTGACATTGTCTAAGGAGGCTAATCCTCTGGGTGTCAATCTGATGTTGATTTCGGTCTTCGGGGTTGATACTTAGGGGAGTTTGTCTCTCAACCAAGGTCTAATGGAAACCAAGTTTTTGTTTTATCTGTACTCGCTTCCATCATTCGACTGTATCCTATTGATCGAATCTTCGAACTTTAGGCAGAAACTAATGGGTGTAAACATGTGTTTGAGACATGTTATGTTTGATGGTTGCAAGTGGATGCAAGTGGTTGCTGGTGGTTGCTGGTGGTTCATTCTGATGTATCCGGTCTCGTTTTCTGTCTAGATTCGTCCGCCTAATCCTATATAAACAGCCCCCAGCCTCATTTTCTCTACACAATTTCATTCTGTCTATATTCTGCCTCTGTTCTAATTAAAAATAAAAATGGCGTCGCTACTCTGCTGGAATCAAAACTTGGACTGATGGATCTTCTTCCAACCTGAATAGAATTAAAAGCTAAATCAAATCTCAAATCAAAGTTTAGAGCTACAACAACAATTAAAGAGGAATAATTTAGCATTTCTGCATCAACAACAGTTTACTATCCTTTCTTAAAACCACGAAAGGCAAGTGCAGTTATTTTCCGCTATAAACTGTAACTATAATTGTGACATGATTGTAAATCTGAATTTGAGGTTGTGTACGTTCTGTTCTGATATATTTCATTCTGTATCTCTTTCTTCTTTCTGTTCTATAGCCAGGCTACCACGAGCATGCGCCTCATCTCATAAGAGATTAACGCACGAACGCTAAATTTTGGGATAAATAATAATGCATAATTGGACATGAAACTGTTGCCTATGAGACTATTGCCTATGACTATGATTCATTGACTATGAGACTATTGCCTATGACTATGATTCATGACTATGAGACTATTGCCTATGACATTGAATAAGAAACTATTGTGATTAGTTGCCCATGACTATTGTAGTTAGTTGCCTATAACTATTGTATTAGTTTCTTATGCCTATTCCCTTAATGATGTTAGATCTCATATTTAGTATGTAACTTTGCTAGTTTATTCCCATTCACTGTTATGTACATCGAGCCTATAGGGCCATTTCATGAGTATTTAGAGAACTTTGGAAACATGTTATACGGGGATTGGGCGTAGCTTAATTAAGTAAATCTGTCATAGCAAATATGTCGGCATAATCTGAGTTGGTTATAATAGAGAATGATTTACATGTGTATTAGTCTTGGGCATAAATGAACTAGAATATTAAATCTAGTTTTGACATGAACTGTAAACGGGATTATTAAGGCTAAAATTTGGGGCATATATTGTATTATGAATTATGACCTTGATTTAGGCATGTAAGTTTAGGCTAAATTAATGATTAGGCAAGACATGTAAATAGAGTTTTAGATACATATAATCTGCTAAATCTGTTATCTGCTAAATTGCCTGATCCGTTATCTGCTAAAACTGTTGAATTGCTTAAACTGCTAAATCTGTTATCTGCTAAATCTGTTGAATCGCTTAAAATGCTAGATCTGCCACCTATTGAATTGTCCGATCTGTTGAAAACTAGATAATGGTAATTTGGGTATGGAAATCCATAGGCTCGACCTAAGATTTAGTAAACCATGGAAATTTGATTAATCTGTTGTATCCTGTGAAGAAGTTTAATCTGTTAAATAAACAGAATTAGTCTGATACTTGAAAAATCTATATTGGGATGAATTGGGTATGACACGAGGTTAGGCTCTGTTTGCGGTAGAAGCCTACCCGGAACCAACCGGCTTAACCAGCGACCGCAAACTGCCAGTCTAATGTGAGAGGTCGTAGGCATAACTAAAATATTCTTAGACACGAGGTTAGGTCTGGCTTGTGGCAGAAGTCTGTCCGGAACCGCCCGGCATATCCAGCGGCCACAAGCTACCGACCTAATGTGAGAGGTCTGTGCATTAATATTTAATTAATGCAAATCTGGGATAAATATGACGTCTAAAACGTGTTGGGTGGATAGGGTTGAACCAATTGGACTAATGAATTTAACAAACCCGTTTCGTGAATCTGTAGGCCCAATTACAAAGTTAGACAAATCTGTAAATCTGTTAAATCCGTATATCTGATCCGTTAGTCTGAAAAATTGTCTGATCTGCGAACTAGTTGATCTGAGCTTTGTATGTATGAACTTGTAAACAAGTTAATCTGAAATCTGTTAGTCTGGGGACACAAGGTTATGAGGGAAATTACTTGTATCATCTGTTGTTTGGAACCCATATTAGGTAGTAACCCTTTCTGGTATCAAAACTTTGACCCAACAGTAGGGAGGGTACGGGCACGCTTACTGAACTAATTATAAGCGGTTCATTCTGATAATGGCGAGGGGTGTTGATGGTGCGTTCCAACCGGGTCATGGCGTGCATGGATCCAGGTCTGCCTCTGAGGATGTAAGACGCCGTGACATCTGTAAATAGGTCTGTGCCAATTGGTTGTCACTTTAGGGAGTGATACACCCTACAGTGGGGCCGACACAGGGTATTTTTGTATTAGGGAGCCAATTGCTTGGAGTAGGGTTTTAGGGTACACTTAGTTCTGTCTGTTTCTGTTGGTACCGTCTGTTTCTGTTGGGTGGCAGCACCTGTCTGTTTCTGCGTGGTACCGTCTGTTCGGGTGGTAAAGGCCCATTTACTAGTGTACATCTAATTCTGCATTCTGTTTCCATAGGGATAAATCTGTTTCTGTACCTTCTGTTCGGGTGGTAAAGGCCCATTATTAGCATTCTGTTTCTGTTCGGGTGGTAAAGGCCCATTATTAGCATTCTGTTTCTGTCTGTTTCTGTTGGGGTGGTAAAGGCCCATTACTAGCATTCTCTTATGTGGAAATTATTTTGTTCCCGTTTCTGTTTCAGTTTAGACATTAGAGTGACACCTAATCCTGTTATACTAGTATTAGTGCAGAGGAATGAAAAGTAATATTATTCTGTTTCTTCTGTTTAACCTAAGTACATCTGCTGCTCCTGTTACCATTATCTCTCATCCAGTTTTATTTGCATGTCATGATTATTATTATTATCTGTTCATATGCTAAAAGTCACTGGAATTGCCAGACTTTATGTCTGACCTTGCTTGTTTTCGCCTCTTTTCTTCCGTTCCTCTCCCCCCCCCCCCTCCGCAAGAATTTCCAAGGAGGGAATACTTTAGCTTGATCCAGATTTCTTCTGCTTGAAGTACCTGAAGTGCATAAAGTATGGCTTAACTTCTTATGGCATCCTCTGTGGGGATTATGATTTTATAGTTTTGTACTCTGATGATTTTCTGAACAAGACTGATATTTATGTACCTGAGTTTTTGGTAAAGATGTAAGCAAACTGATTTCTGTTTTCCGCTGTAATAAAGTTAGAATTTCTCAAGTATTGTTTATCTGTCTTGAAATTTTCTGTTCTGTTTACTAAAATGCTCCACCAAAGTTAAGGCATTCCCCTTGTGAGTGTCCTTAACGGAGGTGGGGTGTTACAATTCCTAACTTTGGAATTTATCTACCATTTCAGGTTAATTCAAATTCCAAATTCACTATTGAATTTATCATTTCTAAATCATTACTGAATTCCTTTATAACCATTCCAGTCTACAAAACGTTATCACACTTTATTTTATATTTCGAATTTTGAATTAAAACTCATCATTTTCTTTTAAAACGATTACTCATTCCCCTTTCTCACTCAAACTCTAACTTGTATTCATATTTCAATTCTAATTTCTTTTATAGATATTTTATTTGCAAAATATTTACTATAAACCATCATTCACTTTAATCCTAAATATATTTCTTTTATATACAATCATTTGGTTTCGTTCTTATGAATAATTCTTTTAAACCCAAATTCTATTTATAACTTCTATTCAGAATTTTTCAAACAAATCTACTTTTATTCCAATCATTTAAAATCTCGTTTATGATTTCCTTTATAATTTGCTAAGTTTAAATCTCATCTCAAATATTGGTTTCAAATCTGATTTCCACTTTCCCATATAAATTCAAAATTTGAATTTATATTTCAATTATCCAAAGATAAATAATTCACTTAATTTATAAACTCGTTTAAAATCAACTTCTTGTTTTAATAAACAAATTTCTACTTTTTAACTCAATTCGAAATTACACTTCAATTTTTGGAAAAATATATTTCCTTTTTAAATCTCAAATTTCATTTTCTATATTCAAAAATATTTTATGGTATTTTAATACCAAAATTCTAGGGCCAATGATAGTTAAACACAACAAGATCGATCACAGTTAATATAACACAGCATATGTCACAATCAATGCAAACACAAAAATATAAATGTTGAGGAATCCAGTTGGATTCCTCCAAACTGTTTCCCTGCATCCATAGATGTTAATCAACATCAATAATATTAATTTCACATCAATATGAAATGTCATAGTAAACAGAATTAATAATCGATCAACGATATAATTGTATTAACCATTCAACCAATTTTATCAACCATTCATCCAAACAACCATCACCCGAGTTATAAAATTACTGTAAATAATTTAAAACTCGTTTATAAAATAATATAAACAAGCCAGAGTTAGTGAGTTTACTCACTTTGTTTTGCCGTTGGTGGTTCTGCCTTAGTTTCATTTTAAAATCAAACAGACGTTTGATTTTTCCACGAAATTCCAATAGCTCTATGTTCAACCACAATAGTTCCATACCATAGCTCGTGTCATTACGATCCCAATATGATATGTTACGTCCGATTCTGATCACGGATGAACACAATATTAATATTATAAGTTATAAACAATTTCAATTTGCCTTATTTATTTAATTAAAAATAAAGTAAAGTTTAATCCTAATTTCTTTTAATAGTAATAAATCATGGTTTAATAGTATTATTACCTTTAATCACCCACGTACTTCTTCCTAAATTATTCGTTCACATTGTTGAAGCCATATATGCCCATTATCAACTGTCGCTTCCCCTCCGGCTGCACTGTTCATCTAAAGAACGCCACCAGTAAACTCCACGTTTCCCTCTCCCATTAGTTTGGTCTTCATGTCTACTATTTTACACTTGAAAACCAGAATACCACTAAACCATGATGTTAACTATTCTTCCCCATACTCAAATAAAGTAACCGTTTGTAGCAACTTTACTGGCCGTGATTCCCCTTAACATCATGATAGTCGCGTTTAGCTCTTCTTAATCCATCCTCTACTTCCAGTAACTCACAAACACCCGCTCTTGTATAAAATCCTTCACCGACGTCAACAATTTCCTCCACCTCGTTTCTCCACAAATACCACTGCCAACCATTCATCATAGGCTTCCACTACACACGAGCTTCCATCTGATTACCACCTTCATCAACAACTCGACACAAACCAAACCATATACTCTGACTTTTCAATTCTTCATGTTATTGTTTACCGGGGGTCACTCCCTTTGTTTCTCCTTCAAACTACTTTGTCCGAAGCCTGCATCACCCCTTTAATGCAAATTACCATTTTTATATTAATTATTAATTAGGATCCGTAAGTTACCTTGTCCATATACTAATTCCATGCTACTTCTTCTCTGCCAAAATGTTATTCATGTGCCCAAAACGCAACACACTGTTGTAACAACCCGTATTTTGAATAACATGTTCTAACGTAAATCAAGGCAGAATTAAATGTTAAAATCTGAATCAAGGGAAACGGCCTGTGCCATTGCGTTTGTCTCGGAAAAATACGCGAAGTAGAGTCCGAGTTTTCGAAAATCGGAGTCCGTATGACCCAGTTATGGCCCGTCAAAGTTTTTAGAAAATTTCAAGTTCAAAAACAGTTCAAATTTCAAATCTGGAGCCAAACAGACTGGGTGGGAAAGTTTCCCGCCCAGCCCCCAAGTCGACTGGGGAGTCGACTTGGGAGTCGACTGGGGAGTCGACTTGGGAGTCGACACACCCCAGTTGGTGTCGACACCCCTGTCGACCTGGGTGGTCGGGCCAGTCTGGCCTGATGCACCTGTTTTAGCTCTTGGGTCATGTTTTGTTGGCTTGTGACGTGATTAGATGTCTCAGATCTAAACTAGGGTTAATCACATGGCCTAAACTAACCTAAACCTCTATAAAAACACCCTAAACCCTACCCTAAATCACCACAAATCAATCCTACAACTAGGTTATGCCAAAATGCTCCTTGATCATGGCCTCCATCTTCATAACATGGCCTCCATCTTCTTCATGAAAGCTTGAGTGTTCTAAGCTAGTAAAAGAGCCATCTTTCTTCATACAAATCAAAGGAGCTTCTTATTTCACAAGACAACTTGGAGCTTATATTCATTTGGGGATTTCTAGTGTGGCTTCTTCTCAATCTTGTTTTATTTTTTTCTAGTCTTCTTAGCCAAGCTTTGTAAGCCCCACTCTACTCTTAGATTTAAACTATGAAGTTAATATGATCATGTAGCAAGTTGAAATGAGACTTTGGGTATAATACTTGTCTTGGGGGCTATATTTGTATGCATAGATCCATTTATGACTCTTTTGATATATGATTGTGGCACTATCATGAACCTAGTATCATTTACCTTGATTTTTGGGTAGAAAGCTATGAGCTTTATTTGGTGGTTATGCATAATGCAACATAGAACTTGGTAGTTATGCATAATGCAACATAGATCCTGTCATAACCTTGATGTTAACTCGCATATGATGTTGAACTATATGCTAATCACAAGTTATCACCCTATGTTAACTATGACCATGTTATCACCTATTTGCTAAGTTGATGTCATACATGTTTTGAGGCCAATAATGCCATATGCTAGTTGTGATGAACACCTTTGCCTCATATATCACCATGTTAAACTTGTGATAGACTTTGCCACTTTATGCCCAAATTATCATATCATTATGTTCCCCTTTATGATCTATTTGTGTTGATGCGAACTTACGTGCGATGGGGTTACGTTATGGGCAAATTTAAATGACATGAAACATGACTTGAAAATATGACATGTGATTATGCTTGAAAACATGAACGTGGACATGACATGTAGAAAACATGAAACTGGCCAACTCGAGGTTGGGTTGAGTTTGTAGCATAAATCTACCCGGAACCGACCGGCTTAACTAGTGGCTACAAACAATAGGACCTAATGTGAGTAGTTGGTCATATCGCACTTAAAACCCGAGGTTAGACTAGGTTGTGGTGTAAAGTTACCCGGACCCGCCCGGCTTAACTAGTAACCACAACAAAGTCTAATGTGAGAGGTTGGGGTGCATTAAGTTAATTAATGCCACATGGTAGGGTTAAGTCATGGACCACTTGAATACTTAACCAATTAAACATGATGGATTGTTGGGGTTAAGTCATGAACCACTTGGGTAAACTTAACCAACTTGATACATGGTTTAGATAGGGTTAACCACACTTAACCCATTAGAAACCCTAGTTTGCAGGGCCCTTTTCAGCAGTAACCCACCAGGGAGTATCGGGATACCCTAGAGACTAGGCTAGGGGTGGGGCACGATTACTGGGTTGAATGTAAGTGACCAAAAGGGACGGCTAGGTAGGTGCGCCATTGTAGATTCCGGCGGACTATGGTCGTGCACAAAGTCCGGGGATGAAAGACAGACATGGGCACCAGTAGGCTTGGACTGTGCGTGCTTGTTTTGTGTCAGTGGTTGGCACCCTAGGGCCCGGATACACCCTAGGGTGGACCTTGCACAGTCGACTACATCTCGCGGTTGGGCCGACACTTGACGAGTTAGGCTTATAGGGAGTCGATCGACTAGACCGTGTAGTTGGACCTGGATTTAGTTCATCTCATGATGTTGGGCCAATTTTGGGCCAAGGGATCATTTCTTGTTTATACTTGACATGGATTAGAATACTAGTACACTTGGTGCAACTTAACCTTGTATATGCGATGCCACACTTGATCTATCTTGTTAACTTTTCACCATGCCAGTTATCATCCTATGTTTCATCTCTGTTTTACATGTCCAGTTAACTTTATTAGTTTTTATACTAATAGTAGGTAGGACTTACCAGTCTTTTTGACTGACCCATTTTCTTTCGCCTCTTTTCTTTCGTTCCCCCCCCCCCCCCCAGGTTCTCAGGGTGGGAACACTAGCACCTAGCTTGGATCTTTAGCTTGCTTTCTGGATAGCTCATGTACGGTTTGGACTTGAGCTCGCTATGGCTACACCACTGTTATCTTTGGGGATAGTTCACTTTATGTTATTTCCAGTTTTCAGTTTATGTTTCTAGACTTGTAGTAGTTGGAAAATAATGACTAAGTACTTTGATGTAACTTGACTATGATTTTGAAATAGTAATTTTATCCGCTGCTTTATTTACTCTGTTTTACTCATATGTTCTGTCTTGTGATATCTTCATGCATGTTTACCTTGACAAACACCCCTCCAAAGCCAGTGTACTTGCAAGAGTGACCCAGGCGGAGGTGGGGTGTTACATTTGGTATCAGAGCATAAGGTTTTACTAGACCGGACAAAAGTTTTAAAAACCCTTTTGAAAAACTATTTTCAAAACCAATTAAGTATTTTCCAAGAAAAGACTAGTTTATTTTAAAAGGCTATTCCCCAAAAGCCATTAGCACTATCCTTCGTTTCCTCGTTCTAAAACTATCTTTTCCTTTTTCAGCATGGCCGATCTTAACCTTCCCGAGGGAGTACCCATACCCGGATGGTTCCAAAGGTACTTGGAAGCTAGGGCCAATGATGCGGGCCCAGCAAACACTCCCACCATACCTGAGGTTCCTCCTCCTCCTCCTCAGCGTCCACAAGCGGATTTCACGAAGATTTGCAAAGACTTTAAGGCGATGGGTGGCAAGAATTTTGTTGGGACAGAGACTTATGTGGAGGCAAGAAACTGGTTAAAAGAAACTGAAGACCTCTTTGCCATCTTTGATGTGGAAGACCGTAGAAAAGTTCTATTGGCAGTATGGCTATTGAAAGAGGAAGCTTCTTATTGGTGAGAGGTCACCAACGCTACTAGGCCTATAGAGACTTGGGCGACTTTAGGATGAGGTTTGGGCTTAAGTTTCTATCATCTGCTGAGGAGAATCTACAAATGGAGAAGTTTATATCTTTGAAGCAAGGGGACATGACAGTGAGGGAGTATGTGAATAAGTTTAACCAGCTTGCTCGATTCGGTTTGGACATGGTTAACACACCCCAGAAGAAGGCTCTACGCTTTGCACGAGGATTTAATGAGCCATTACAAGGTTTAGCCATGTCTCATATACCCATGGGGGCCACTTTTGAGAGCCTAGTAGATATGGCATTGCTTCAGGGAGATGATAGGAATGGCAAGAAAGAAGTCAAACCTAATGAGACTCAAACCAAGAAGGCGGACTCCAAGTGGGGAGGAAATCAAAGCAACCAGAGCAATCAGAACAACAAGAACAACAAGGGTAACAAGGCCAACAACAACAAGCCAAAGGAGACAAGGAAGTGAAACTTCTGTGGGATCACTGGACACATAGCCAAAGATTGTAGGAAGAAGAAGAGGAAGTTGGGAGAATGCTTTCATTGCGGAGAGTCTGGACACTTCAGTAAGGATTTCCCAAAGAAGCAAGGGCAGGGGCAAGGACAGACTCAGCGAGCAGGACCTTCTGGAGGGCAGATGCATGCTCTCAACACTGCTCCGGTTCCGGACCGAGGTAGTATTTCTGTAGAAAGCCTTGTTTACATTTCTGGTTTTCCTGTTCGAACTTTATTTGTTTCTGGCGCATCGCATACCTTTATTTCTTCTGATATTGTTGAAAGTTTGCACCTAAGTACTAGTCTAGTTGAGGATCCCGTTAGTGTTTCAAATCCAATTGGGGGTTCCGCCCATCTATCTATGATTTGTATGGATTTGAGGATTTCTATCTTGACCGTAGAATTCACATGTAATGCTTATGTTCTCGGGTTCATGGGATACGGGTTGATTTTGGGCATGGATTGGTTATCCAGTTATGGAGCCATTCTCGATTGTGAGCATAGGGTAGTGAGGCTTATGACTCGCCTTGGCAATACTCTAGAGATTTCTTGTAACCCTCTGGATCCCGTCATGTTATGTTATCTTGAATCCCTCGACTTGTCTATTGACAATCTTCAATCTGTGAGGGTGGTCCGAGAATATCCTGATGTTTTTGATGAGGTGAAGGGGTTACCCCCTAAACGCGAGATAGACTTCCGTGTTTATCTGGTTGATAATGCCAAGCCAGTTTCATTGCCTGTTAGGCACATGGCCCCGCAAGAAAGAAGAGAGCTTAGCAAGCAAATCAAGGAGTTGCTTGAGAAAAATTTCATTAGGCGAAGCATTTCAGAATGGGGTGCTCCTGTGGTATTCGCTACTAAGGCGGATGGTTCGCTTCGTCTATGTGTTGATTATCGTGAGTTGAACAAGCTGACAAAGAAGAATAGACACTCGTTACCGAGGATTGATGATCTCTTTGACCAGCTTGTTGGTGCTTCTGTTTTCTCTCAGCTCGATCTAGCCACCGGATTCCATCAGCTTAGAGTGGCTGAGGATAGTATTGACAAGACTGCGTTTAGGACTCCAGATGGATTCTTTGAATGGCTAGTCATCCCGTTCGGTTTGACTAATGCACCCGCATACTTTGTTGATTTTATGAGTAGGGTGTTCAGGGAGTTCCTTAACAAGTTTGTGGTTGTCTTCGTGGATGATATTCTGGTCTTCTCTAAGGACGAGGAAGAGCATGCTACACACCTCAAGGAGGTTATGGATACGCTTAGAGCTCATCAGTTGAAAGTCAAGTTCTCTAAATGCCATTTCTGGAGAAAGGAAGTTCGGTTCCTTGGGCATATAGTTTCTAAGCAGGGCTTAGCTGTAGATCCCGCTAAAGTGGTGGCGGTACAAGACTGGAAAGTTCCGAAGAATGCAACTGAAGTGAGAAGCTTTCTCGGTCTGGCAGGATTTTATAGGAAGTTCATTAAGGACTTCGCTGGGATTTCAGCCCCTCTTACTAAGTTAACGAAGAAGAACTTAGTCTTTGCATGGGACTTAGAGTGTGAGCTTGCTTTTCAAAGGCTCAAGAGAGCCCTCACCACAGCTCTAGTTCTAGCATTACCCGATGGACGGAAGTTGTTTACCGTGTACACCGATGCACGTGGCACGGGATTAGGCGCTGTCCTGATGCAGGAGGGGAAAGTGATATGCTTTGGGGGTAGGCAACTCAAAGTTCATGAGAAGAACTATCCCACTCATGATTTGGAGTTGGTGGCGATCGTCTTTGCACTCAAATCCTGGCGCCACTATCTTCTAGGCGAAAGGTTTGAGTTATATACTGATCACAAGTCGCTCAAGTACCTCTTCTCGCAGAAGGATTTGAATCTAAGGCAGCAGAGGTGGATGGAATTCTTGGCATCATATGACTTCGAGATAGCTAATACCCCTGGCAAGGTTAATGTTATGGCAGATGCGCTAAGCAGAAGAAGGTTGACTTTGAGTCCCTTGTTTGTTGAGATGAAGATCCTAGAGTTCTTGGCAACCTTTGATTTTACACCAGCTGTTGAGTCGATGACTGGTTCGTTAACATCCCTTGAGCTTAGACCTACACTTCTTGATCAAGTTGGGGCTTCACAGAGGGAAGACCCGCAGATAGTCGAGATCATGGACAAGTTGATTTGGGGTGAGACGTCAAGTCACCTCACTAGATATACTATTGATGACAAGGGATGGCTAAGGCGTGATGGAAGACTATGTGTCCCACGAGTGGGAGACTTAGTAAATAAAGTTCTTGAGGAGGCGCATCACTCGAGGATGACCATACATCCCGGAGGGGATAAGATGTACCGGGATATGAAGCGCATTTTCTTTTGGGATGGGATGAAAAAGGATGTGGCAGAGTTTGTTTCTAGATTGTTTGCCAACAAGTAAAGGCCGAGTCGAAGAAGCCCGGTGGGCTACTGCATCCATTGGAGGTCCCGCTATGGAAGTGCGAAAGTATCTCTATGGATTTTGTGGATGGATTGCCGAGATCAAGGAAGGGGAATACTAGCATATGGGTCATAGTTGATAGACTTACGAAGAGTGCTCACTTTATTCCGGTAAAGAGCAAGAGGACCGCATCATGGCTAGCATCTGTTTATCTTCGAGAGATAGTGCGATTACATGGAGTTCCTTCTAGCATAATTAGCGATCGTGACCCAATCTTCACTAGCCAGTTCTGGAATAGTTTGCAAGAAGCGATGGGTACGCGATTGAATCTAAGTACGACCTATCACCCACAGACGGATGGCCAGACCGAAAGGGTGAATAGGGTACTAGAAGATCTGTTGAGGTTATGCATTCTTGACTTTGGTGGCACTTGGGAAGACCACCTTCCTCTCGTAGAGTTTGCTTATAATAACAGCTACCAAGCAAGCATAGGGATGGCACCATTCGAAGCTTTGTATGGGAGGCCGTGCAAGTCACCAACATGTTGGTGGGAGACGACGGATAAGCTTATACTTGGGCTCGACATGATAAGGGACACATCCGAGAAGGTTGAGTTGATTCGAAGGCGGATGAAAACGGCCCAAGACAGACAGAAATCCTATGCAGACAAGCGAAGGACAGACTTAGAGTTTGAAGTTGGAGATATGGTCTTTGTGAAAGTTTCTCCCTTGCGTAGTGTGGTTCGTTTTGGAGCAGTTGGGAAGCTGGCACCAAGGTTCGTAGGACCCTTCCCTATCATAGAGAGGATTGGGAAGATGGCTTATAAGGTGGAATTGCCCGAGAAGCTGGCCGGAGAGCACAATGTTTTTCATGTCTCGCATCTCCGAAAGTGCCTACATGAGTCAGCCGAGGTAGTTGAGCCTAGCATTCTTGAAGACGTGGAGATAGAAAAAGAGGAAACTCTGAGGCGAGCTCTGATTCGTATCTTGGGAACGGAGATCAAGAAGCTGAGGAATCGAGAAGTCAAGTTAGTAAAGGTTCAGTGGAGTGAAGCCGAAGAGGACGCAACTTGGGAAACCGAGGAGAAGATGCGCGCGCTTTACCCATTTCTTTTTGAGGGTACATTCTCAATCTCTTTTCCTATAAGTCAGCATATCTTTCTTTTGCTATCCATGTTTATCTTGTTATTTCGTTAACCTCGTCATGAGAACCTTAGGTAGAAACAAGTATTTGAAACATGTTATGCTTGATGTTTGCAAGTGGTTGCAAGTGTTTGCAAGTGGATACTTGTGGATGCATGATACACATTAGGCACTAAGATCGGTTCACACACTTTCATATTGCATATGCATGAGTGCTTATACTTATTCATGGCTGAAACTTGTTATGCTATCACGTGGATGTTGCATATGGATGAATGTTATGTGCACTCATGTAGAGATTATGAATTATGTTAGGAATTTGCATACATATGGACTCATTTCACTAACATACTTTGCATTAAGGAGGTTTACTGAATCAGTAACCGCCTGATTTTCGCATTAGATAAGTACATATACACACACCTTTCGCATATGATCATACAACATTTAGAATCTTTTAAGGACAATGACTGCTCGTGGATGATGTTTTGAGTAGATGGATGATGGATGGTAGGATACGTTCTTCCTAACTTGAAAATTTCGGGGACGAAATCCTTTAAGGTGGGGAGAATGTAATAACCCGTATTTTGAATAACATGTTCTAACGTAAATTAAGGCAGAATTAAATGTTAAAATCTGAATTAAGGGAAATGGCCTGTGCCATTGCGTTCGTCTCGGAAAAATACGCGAAATAGAGTCCGAGTTTTCGAAAATCGGAGTCCATATGACCCAGTTATGGCACGTCAAAGTTTTTAGAAAATTTCAAGTTCAAAAACAGTTCAAATTTCAAATCTGGAGCCAAACAGACTGGGCGGGAAAGTTTCCCGCCCAGCCCCCAATTCGACTGGGGAGTCGACTTGGGAGTCGACACACCCCAGTTGGTGTCGACTGCCCAGTCGACACCCCTGTCGACCTGGGTGGTCGGGCCAGTCTGGCCTGATGCACCTGTTTTGGCTCTTGGGTCATGTTTTGTTGGCTTGTGACGTGATTAGATGGCTCAGATCTAAACTAGGGTTAAACCTATGGCCTAAACTAAACTAAACCTCTATAAAAACACCCTAAACCCTACCCTAAATCACCACAAATCAATCCTACAACGAGGTTATGCCAAAATGCTCCTTGATCATGGCCTCCATCTTCATAACATGGCCTCCATCTTCTTCATGAAAGCTTGAGTGTTCTAAGCTAGTAAAAGAGCCATCTTTCTTCATACAAATCAAAGGAGCTTCTTATTTCTCAAGACAACTTGGAGCTTATATTCATTTGGGGATTTCTAGTGTGGCTTCGTCTCAATCTTGTTTTATTTTGTTCTAGTCTTCTTAGCCAAGCTTTGTAAGCCCCACTCTACTCTTAGATTTAAACTATGAAGTTAATATGATCATGTAGCAAGTTGAAATGAGACTTTGGGTATAATACTTGTCTTGGGGGCTATATTTGTATGCATAGATCCATTTATGACTCTTTTGATATATGATTGTGGCACTATCATGAACCTAGTATCATTTACCTTGATTTTTGGGTAGAAAGCTATGAGCTTTATTTGGTGGTTATGCATAATGCAACATAGATCCTGTCATAACCTTGATGTTAACTCGCATATGATGTTGAACTATATGCTAATCACAAGTTATCACCCTATGTTAACTATGACCATGTTATCACCTATTTGCTAAGTTGATGTCATACATGTTTTGAGGCCAATAATGCCATATGCTAGTTGTGATGAACACCTTTGCCTCATATATCACCATGTTAAACTTGTGATAGACTTTGCCACTTTATGCCCAACTTATCATATCATTATGTTCCCCCTTTTGATCTATTTGTGTTGATGCGAACTTACGTGCGATGGGGTTACGTTATGGGTAAATTTAAATGACATGAAACATGACTTGAAAATATGACATGTGATTATGCTTGAAAACATGAACGTGGACATGACATGTAGAAAACATGAAAGTGGCCAACTCGAGGTTGGGTTGAGTTTGTAGCATAAATCTACCCGGAACCAACCGGCTTAACTAGTGGCTAAAAACAATAGGACCTAATGTGAGTAGTTGGTCATATCGCACTTAAAACCTGAGGTTAGACTAGGTTGTGGTGTAAAGCTACCCGGACCCGCCCGGCTTAACTAGTAACCACAACAAAGTCTAATGTGAGAGGTTGGGGTGCATTAAGTTAATTAATGCCACATGGTAGGATTAAGTCATGGACCACATGAATACTTAACCAATTAAACATGATGGATTGTTGGGGTTAAGTCATGAACCACTTGGGTATACTTAACCAACTTGATACATGGTTTGGATAGGGTTAACCACACTTAACCCATTAGAAACCCTAGTTTGCAAGGCCCTTTTCAGCAGTAACCCACCAGGGAGTATCAGGATACCCTATAGACTAGGCTAGGGGTGGGGCACGATTACTGGGCTGAATGTAAGTGACCAAAAGGGACGGCTAGGTAGGTGCGCCATTGTAGATTCCGACGGACTATGGTCGTGCACATAGTCCGGGGATGAAAGACGGACATGGGCACCAGTAGGCTTGGACTATGCGTGCTTGTTTTGTGTCAGTGGTTGGCACCCTAGGGCCCGAATACACCCTAGGGTGGACCTTGCATAGTCGACTACATCTCGCGGTTGGGCCGTATGACACCGACACTTGACGAGTTAGGCTTATAGGGAGCCGATCGACTAGACCGTGTAGTTGGACCTGGATTTAGGTCATCTCATGATGTTGGGCCAATTTTGGGCCAAGGGATCATTTCTTGTTTATACTTGATATGGATTGGAATACTAGTACACCTGGTGCAACTTAACCTTGTATATGCGATGCCACACTTGATCTATCTTGTTAACTTTTCACCATGCCAGTTATCATCCTATGTTTCATCTCTGTTTTACATGTCCAGTTAACTTTATTAGTTTTTATACTAATAGTAGGTAGGACTTACCAGTCTTTTTGACTGACCCGTTTTCTTTCGCCTCTTTTCTTCCGTTCCCCCCCCCCCCCCCCCCCCAATTTCTCAGGGTGGGAACACTAGCACCTAGCTTGGATCTTTAGCTTGCTTTCTGGATAGCTCATGTACGGTTTGGACTTGAGCTCGCTATGGCTACACCACTGTTATCTTTGGGGATAGTTCACTTTATGTTATTTCCAGTTTTCAGTTTATGTTTCTAGGCTTGTAGTAGTTGGAAAATAATGACTAAGTACTTTGATGTAACTTGACTATGGTTTTGAAATAGTAATTTTTTCCGCTGCTTTATTTACTCTGTTTTACTCATATGTTCTGTCTTGTGATATCTTCATGCATGTTTACCTTGACAAACACCCCTCCAAAGCCAGTGTACTTGCAAGAGTGACCCTGGCGGAGGTGGGGTGTTATAACTGTTTCACCATTTCATGTCCATATTTCCCAAAAACCATGCAACTTCTTAGTCCAACATATCACATTAACACCCTTCTGCAAGCTTTCAACACATCCAACCGAGGCAACATCACTTCGCCAAACCCTTTGCGTCATCTAGATCCCCCACCGTTGAAAACCCACAAACCCCAACACCTTGTCAATCACAGCAAACTTGCTGAAACCTGAGTATAGTTCTGCTCCACCACTCATTTCACATTTTAAACCCAGATAAAAGACACGATTAACTTCCTGTTGAAAACCGCAACTGCTACACCAACCTCACTTCCTTCTCCCCATTTACAATTCTCGTTCACACATCCTACAACAACTTTTTTAACTGCTAACCTCACCAAACTCTTCGTATTCAGTCCCACACCACCTTGTGATCGCCGTACTACCTGCAGATCCCCATAACAACATGCGTTGCTCCTCCTCCTGTAGCTAAATCAGCAGTCAGCGACCCAAAACCTTTCATAATTCCACCAACTCAAATGCATCGTTTGCTTCACCCTTGTAAACTCCGCTCCACCCTCGAATGGATAATCGACGCCGCAAATCTCCGGTAACAGTCACCCAAAGTCAATGCTAGGAAAGGAATTTGTGTGAACTTTCTGTTTTCGAACTCAGAAAAATTATAGTAGGATCGAGCTTTTGTTTAAGTGATAATACCGGATTCAAGATCGAAGATTTCTCTATTGCATTTGATTTTTTACTCGATTTTTGAAGAGGATTTTATTTGTTCATTACTGAAGAAAATAGAACGGAATTTGGGGAATTGGTAATTAGGGATTATGAAAGGGTATGGGTTAATTTATAAGTGAAATACGAGTCTTCGAATGGAAGGAACCGCGCATTTATTTTCATATATTTCTGTCAAAATATTGTTGTCAATTGGTCACTGTATTGCTGTAGTAAGGACGGACACCATGTGTAACACCCCCGTAATTCTGTAACATTAAGTTTCACAAATTAAGGTATAATTAAATTTTAGAAGAAGAATTAAGGGAAACGGGTTACGCCGTTGCGTTCGTCTCGAAATTCTGCTGGAGATGGAGTCCGAGTTTGCGTAAATTGGACTCCGTATGAAAAAGATATCCTTAAATTAAATATTGCAGCAAAACATGAAAAAAAGAGGAATGAGAAAAGAATAATGTTTAGCATTGTTCTAACTTTTGTAAGCAAAAGACTTAGTAGCTCATTTGGTTGGAACACATGACTTGCATAGAAGAGGTACGGAGTTCGATCCTCGCCAGCGCCCTATTTTTGTTTTAGGGGAATGGCTTAAAATAGCCTAGTGTGAACGCAGTTCAAAAAGTGGTTTAGTGTGAAATGGGTAATTGGGAAGATAGATAAAAAGAAAAAGAAAAAATATATATATATATATAATATATACGTATACATATACATATATATACATATATATATGTATATATGACATGTATGCATCATGAGGCGTACGTTGCGCATTTTTGGTTGCCAAGAATTGTTTTTTTAAGTGGCCTTCTCTGATTGGATTTATGACAAATTGAAGGAAAGAAAGATTTAACATATTAGTACATATGTGCATTTATAATAAAAATGTGTGGATGCATGCAGTGAAAAGAAAGATTTATGCATAGATATTTGTATACAGTAAATGGGGATTTTTAAAGAGGAAGAATATGCATAAGTTAGACTTAATTTTCTATTAATAGGAATGTCATTTATAAACCTGCAATTGACATCAATGTGGCACTTAATAAGAAGAATATGGTATGTGACATTGTTTTGTGAACATAGCATGCAAGCATATTAATATGGCATGAATTTGGTGAACGCAGAATTGACATTAATTTTTAAGCATATTAATATGACGAACATTTATCTGACATTTAATTTGAAGATATGACAATAGGGCATTGATTTGAAAACATACAATTAACATTAATCTGTACATGCTAATTTGAGAAATATATAAATATGTTGAAAAAAAAAAAGAATAACTTGGCATCAACGCTGGTATATATTAGTCATTCATGCTAATTTACAATGAAAAGGATACATTAATATTGTCATTCATGTTAATTGATATGTATATATGAATAATTAGTGTATACGGTAAAGGGAAAATGTATATATTAAATACGTATTTATGTTTGAATTGATTGACAATAAATAATAAAAAGAAAAGATGTACATTAGCATTAAAATAGGAAGTTTTTAATGCAAATGCTGAGTCATTGCTGAGTCATGTATGACCTGCTACTGACTCACTAGGGCTGAGGTGGCTCCTTGGATGGTTCTGGTTGCTCTTGTGTTGATCGGACGTCTCAAATTAGTTAGAAACTCTATATAAACAACATAAGGCTCAACCTAGAATTCACACAAAAATTAGAACCAGAGCCGCCATGCTGTCAGGAGGAATCTTGGAGTAGCCACCGCTTAAGAGACGAAAAAAGTTAACTCAAATCAAATTCAAAACTAAAATAAAGCTAAATCAAATACAACAAACGTCTACACCAGAGGAGTGCTTTACAATTTCAGAACTCAGAATCCAGAATTCAAGTTCATCGATCGTTGTAAGTATAGTGGCTCTTTAGATGAGAATGCGATTAAGACATGATTTGTTATAAATTGTAATTTGGGGTATATCAGTATTGTTTAGACGATGTTGCTTGTTTATCATAATAATTTGAACGTTTTTGGTGATTGGATCTATTATCTATTATGCGAATTGTATGTATACTGTTAGATCTATATATGTGCTTATGCAAGTTATAGGTTGCAAGTTAGATTTACACATATGTTACATGATTCATGGAGATTGTATTATGCTAGAATAAAAATTTAGATCAACTTATATGTCTCATAGTCATATGCAAATAGATTCGTTCACATGATTCTTATGCAAGTTAAAGGCTTAGATTTGGATCCATGTTCACATGATTTTATAAGTTTCATGTTAGACCCATATTCATATGTGTGTGTTACAAGTCCAAATGAGTAGATCTAGCCCATAATTATATGTTAATGTCGACAAACTATACATGCTTTATGGACATATTAAAATGTTGTCACATGCTAGTTTTATGTTTGAGGTTATGCTTAGATCAATACGTTTACATGTCATACTGCGTTATATTGGATTCATGCGACACCTACCATGTTATACCATGTTATATCTTTATAATAGTCTAAAATTAATGATTAATGTGACACCTATCTAACTAGATCCAATATTCATGTGCAAGTTTGTGGCATGTTATGCAATGTTATGATTCATGTTATGCAAGATCACCTTATTTATCTAGTTACACCTTTATGTCACATGCTAATCAATAACTATGTTTATGCCAAATTTCATAGTATAGGTTCATTGAACCTATGCTCCCTTCTTTACTTTGTTTATGGATTGGGCCTATTAGCGGGCCCAATATCTTCATACGATTAATATGAATAATCGAGCGAGGGTAACGTTGGGATTAACTATTAAATTAAAATATGTTAATATGTAGGCGGGCCTAAAAACCATGAAATGGGTCAAGACCATAAATGGTATAAATTATGTACCATTAGTTTGGAATAAAACATATGGCATGAAATATTCACATAAGTAAAAATGTAAATTTAGACAATATGAATATGCTTAACTCGAGGTTGGATTGAGTTGTGATGTAAACCTGCCCGGACCCGCCCGGCTGTCCAGTAATCACAACAATACCTATCCAATGTGGGAGGTTAAGGCATTGAGCCCGATAAAGACACGAGGTTAGACTGAGTTGTGGCGTAAAACTACCCGGAACCGACCGGCATACATGCAGCCACAACAATACCTGTCTAACGTGAGTGGTTGGTGCTTTAATAAGACAATTAAAGCTAAGCTAGGATTGGTAGGGTTAAGTAAATTTAATACACTTAGCCAAATTAACATGTTGACTAGATTAAAAGGTGGGGTTAAGTAAAGTTAATACACTTGGCCAATTTAACATGTTAACTAGACTAGAGGTTGGGGTTAAGTAAATTTAATACACTTAGCCAAATTAACATGTTGACTAGACTAAAAGGTGGGGTTAAGTAAAGTTAATACACTTAGCCAGTTTAACATGTTAACTAGACTAGAGGTTGGGGTTAAGTAAATTTAATACACTTAGCCAATTTATTATGTCAGCTGGACTAGAATGTAGGGTTAAGTAAACTTAGAACACTTAACCATCATAGTGTGATAAATGAATAGGGTTAAGTTAAAACATGAAGGGATAATACTTAACCGTTAGAATATGTTAATTAAACGGATGTTAGGGTTAAGTTAACTAAGGGAACACTTAACCGTTATAACATGTTAGTTAAAATAGATGGGCAAGGTTAAGTCAACGTGAATTACTGATAACACTTAACCAGTTTAACATGACAAATGAATGAGTTAAGTTAACTTGTATCGACTAATGACACTTAACCAATCCAACTTGACGAGAAAGAGAACTAAGTAGTAAACCTTAGTTGAAAGGGGCTAAGTAGTAAACCTTAGTTAAGAAAACGACGATTCAGGAAACTAAGTGGTAAACCTTAGTTAGGAAAACTAAGTAGTAATTCTTAGTATAACACGAGGAGGAGCGAACGTCCATCTAATCTTAAAGAAGGCTCCAACGAATTGGGTTACGAAGCCCGAGGCTTCGAGGGGACGTGAGGGTATGTCTTGGTTGTAATATAAGGTAACCTAAAGACTAGGATGGACCAGCGTGATTCGGCGAGGCCAGTAGCCCTGTGATAGCAACTCTTCATCTACCTACCATCTTGAGTCAGTCGAGATACATAAAGCGGAAAGGCGGAGAACTCCAAAATACCATACACTTGCTATCTAGTTATGGGTGAGGATGGCCATAAGACAGTGGGGCATAGGGGCCTGCGTATAGTTCTCAATTTTTCAAGGGTGGCCTTTCATTAGTTGAGGGAGGGGTCAGGTGGGACCATAGCCACTGGAAAAACAGACCTTAGCATCTGCATCGGCAGATATCTGAAAGCTCTCGACCGAGTTCCGTGTTTCTAGAATAGCCCTGCTACGGGACTCGGGTCGCACATTTCAGGACATGTGCATCTAGACAGCGATAAACGATTCGCGACACATACGTGGGGAAAGTCTAGGAACATATACCACTCTAGGTAGTGCGTCCTAGACTAGGGGCATCGTTCGACATGTAGCATAATCCCTAGTTGGACCTAGGTGGCATAAATCCTGAATCCGAGAAGTATTAGATAAGTCGCATAAACCCTAGTTGAATCTAGGAAGCGCTCGATAAGAAAACCCTAGATTAGATCTAGGTAATAAATAATAGATGTACACCTAAAGGCAACCGCAATTACAGGGATTTGAATCACGTTATCATCTTTATACAGATTACTAGTTGGGATACTAGTTAGGTGGTGCAAAGATATAGAATGGGGTGTGATAGTATACTCGGTTTAAACTGTCTTGCTTTGGTTTATGTTAGTCTGTTATTCTGGTACTGTCCCATTTTCCGGTTTACTCCTGTCATGAACTTTATCCTGTTCACATGCTAAAAGCCACTAGACTTACTCAGGCTTTATGTCTGACTCTGTTTTTCTTTCGTCTTCTTTTCTTTCGTCCCCCCCCCCAAGGTAGTCAGGGAGGGAATAGCTCTGCTTAGTATGGACTGTTACTCTTTCCAAGCTTGAAGACTCTTGGATATATCGCTTCAGTCTCTCTTTTCCGTTGCTATGGATGGCTTATGCTACATTGGGGAATATAAATGTTATTTTATGCTTCTTTATTTTGTAAGACAGGTGATACTCTGGTATTGGAAAGCAATTGTTGTACAAACTATTTTATCAATAAAGTAAAGATTTATTTTCCGCTATTTTAATTTTTTTTCTGTCTTGTAATTTATCTGCATCTTTTACCTTAAATGCTCCACAGATCTTAGTGCATTACCTTTGTGAGTGACACTAACGGATGTGGGGTGTTACACCATGTGCCAGTATTTATATTTAAAGAATGTTCTTTCCTTGCACATTTGTACAGAGGTTTAAACAGAAGACTTCGCATGTGCCACGCTTTGGAATGCCCAGGGATAAGATTTTGGATAGCGTTTTTATTAGGTGGAGACAGATGTTTACAGAATCACGCCTAAGATTGGCTAAGTTGCTAAAGTTTTATGTCTAAATTTCAAAGACACAAACTATTCTTCAAAGATTTTTGGTCATATCTACTTGTACGAAAAATTTGTAAAGATCGAAATGAAGATTTTACCATGTGCAAAGATCTGATTTTTGGAAAGCAGACCTAGTTATATTTAATAATTATGTTTATATACTATATTGCCTTGAACGTTTTACGTTCGCATGATTGCATACAATATTCGATTGAAACCAAATTGAAAACCATACAATAATTTAATATTATAGATCCAACGAAACTGATTTCGTCGGAAACGAATATCGTTTGCAAAAAGGTTATTTTTAAGACTTAATAAATCGATTAAAAATATTAATTAATTCCAAAAAAAATTAATAATAATAAATTATTATTATTGTGTGTGTATATATATATCTGAACAAAATATCATATAGCCCCAACTAAACATATTTAGATTAATAATTCAATATTTCAAAATAAATCGCCGTTTAGATTATTTAAAATAGATTAATTTATATAATAAATCATTATAATTTATAAACGATTCCATAGTGACGATTTGAAATTTTGATTTGAACATAACCTACAATCTTTAAGACAATATATCTATTTTTCACTTCCATTAGAAAAATATGATCAAATAAGTCTAAACGTTTCTTGTTTTATAGAAATCCGACTTATATTGGATTATGTACATTCAACTGAAGTTCAAAATGTAAAATTACGAACTACCACGGCTTTACGAGCTCGTTTTAAATTATATTCTTAATTATACGTTCAGACTTCGCTTTAATTAATAAATTCCTTATAAATTTCCATTTATGCTTCTAATACAACATTTAAAACAAATCTAAATGCTCAAAATTAAATGGCTGAAAAATATGGATCATTATATTTCCCTTCATCAACCCGTACCACGTCACAGTCCTCCATCAAAAAAGTCAAAACTTTGCATCAACAAATTTCACCACAAAATAACACTCAACTGTCCATGCACACAGTTCTTCAACCCAGACTGCACAAGCCACAAACCACCATCCTATCATCCTTCCGCCCTACACTAGATCGCAACTCCCATAACCACCTCTGCAGTACCTAATTCAAATCGCAATACAAATTTGAACACAATCTGAAACCCATTCAAAACCCCAAATCGCTTGAATCGGTTTCGAAAAGAAAAAAAACAAACAAAAAATATATCTGAAATTCGATTTCTAAATCCAAAAATCTGATTTGAACTAGAGTAGATCTGCATCAAAGAAATAAATGATTCGGCGTATATTTGCTGAAGCGTGCATTTGTGATCTTTTAAGGGGATTTTGGCTGTTCCAGAAGCATAAAATCTTATAAAAGAGGGGCAAGTTTGATTTGTGTGTGTATCAAAGAAGGAAGGGGATCTAATTTCTTTTGAGCTTGATTTGAGCGAATGTAAGGAGAGTGAGTTATTTCTTTGTTGACTTTTCATTTTAAGTGCCTGTTTGACTGTTTGTGCATGGCTCTAGAAGCCTAGCCTTTTGCGCATGGATTTTAGCTTGGCAAGAGATATTTTGGCTTTTAGTGCCTTTATTTTGATTGTTGTTACGGTGGTGTGCTAAATCATGGAAATTGTCTTCTAATTTTTATTCACGTTGATTTCCTTTATTTCTTTCTTGTTTTAGTTTATTTTTCTTTGCAATTTATTTTCTTCATTCCTTTTCTTTTCTTTAAAGAAAAATTGAAGAGGAGGAATTTAAAATTAAAGGCCAATTTTGAAGCAAAGATGGTGCTAAGTAATCAAACAGGATATACAACAGCAAAGCGAGTTGCAGACAGTGAAGTTAGAATTGTGAGCACTTCTCAAATTTTCTGGACGGACCGCCATACCCCATTGTAAAATTTTCTGAACTCTACATTGCTCTACTACAAAGAAAAATAAACACAGAAATTGCTTGTAAAAAATTTCTGCAGGGCCAGCGGCTTGCTTGTACAATATTTTAAATTACTGTAGTTATTATTGTCTGATTTTTTGTGGTTGATTGATATTTCCAAAACTGAAATCTTCAATGTTTTCAATAATAAAAATAGACGTTGCAAAATAATATAATTGAAAAGTGGTGTTTTGTGAAGTTGACTGTCTCATATATTTGGATCGTGGATATATAATAGTTCAATTTATTGAACTATTAGCAAAAGAGGTTGCATACTACCTGTAAAACATTGGTTGTATCCCTTGATATTTATACTATATGTGAACGGCCATAAGACCCTCTTCCCCTTTCTAATTGAGTCATTTAATTAATAGAGCACAACTTAGTATTTTATACTATTTTGAACTAAGAATAATTTATGTCTTCCCTTGATTTCATTCAACGTCTGATTCAAAAAAAATCCTTGAGAGAATTGTGGGATAATAACCTGACAAGACGTCCACTGGAAGAGTATGAATTACAACTCATGAGGCCAAATTTTCCGAAATTTCATGAGCCCAATGTCAACAATTTTCAAAATTTTCCAACTGACCAACATTTTCAAAATCATAGAAATGATCGAATTTTGATTTCAATTCAAATTTCAATAATTCCGATTATGGGCTACATCCACATCGAAATAGATTTGAATTTTAATATGGAGTTAATCCACATCAATATGGGGTTGAAAACAAAAATTTTCAAAATTATACCCCATATCAACATCTTGAAAATAACCAAAATTGCAATTTTCCATCGAATTTCAACAGTTTTGGTTACGAACATAATTTTTACAATCAAAATGATTTCCAATATCACTGTGATTTTTCTGAAAATTCAAACAATCAACACATTGGAAATAATATTAATCGTGAAATTGATGTGGACTATAATTTTGAGAATCAAGAAATCCAAAACGAGAGCTCTCAAATCAACGATTCTGAAGAATATCATCTTAACATTCTTAGAGAGAGGAAAGAAAGGCTAAATAAAAAGATGGATGAACTTCTTTGTTTAATGACATCTTTAAAAGAACAACGAGAGCAACAAAATCAAATTCAAACATGCGATGATTCAGAAAATAATCCCTTCTTTACCGATAGTGAAAATTTTCAGACAACTACTTTCGAAATTGAGTATAACGATCTAAATGAAGTTGTTCAAAATTTAACAAATGATTTGGACTTCGATTCTTTTCAAGAAAAAGATTTAAGCTGAGAATTTGATCTTCCTCTTTTAGGCTGCGAAAAACTTGAAATTCTACATATTAAACAGAATAAAAATATTGAATTTTTCAATTCAAATTTGGAGAAGGATTTTAATGAACATGAAGTTTTTGGATTGTATGAGGATGATCTGCCAAACGAGGATGAAATAGAATCAAGCCACCAATTCAAGTTTGAAAAATTCGATTTTGAGGTTTCAAACGAACTAGAATTTATTGATGTCGAAAATACGTTGTCAATTAATAAAATTGAGAAATGTGATCACATAGCCTTGAACAACACTCAGAATTTGAATTTCACGATTGCAATTGAGTTTATATACGATCACAAATTTTTGAAAAATTACACTGATAATTTGTTGAACACATGAATTATTTTTGGAATGTTATCTTGGTTGAAAAACTTTATGTTAGGATGACACTGGACATTCATCTACTGGACTATAAACCTAGGTATAAAGATGAGATGGTTTTCAAAAACCTTTGTTTATTACACTACAACAAAAACACCATATTACAACTTTAATTTTACAATGGTGCGAAAAGCACAGTTGTAATAAATGCTTTTTTACAACTATGCAAAACGCACTGTTGTAATAAATGTTTTTTACAATTGTGAAAATATCACTGTTGTAATAAACATATGTATCACAACTTTTCTATTTTGTCTGTTGTAATAACTAATATATATTAATTAATTTCTAATAATTAATAGTTAAATTAGAAAGTTGTTTAAACTTATTTTTAGTAACTCTTTTTCTATTTCTTGTATTAGAGACCTATTAAATATTAATAACAACTTATTTTTTATAATTAGTAATATTAACATTTAAGATTAATTCATATTCAATAATAAATTTATAAATTAATACCAATTACTATTAATTACTATTAGATTAGATAAAAACCGCTTAATTGATGATTAATAAATAATAGTTACTTTTTAAAAATTACTATTAAATAATTTAATAGTATATAATCAATAATGTTTACATAATAATTAACTTTAATTTTACAACGGTGGTAAAAGCACCGTTGTAATAAATGTTTTTTACAACTGTTAGATAATTAATTAATATTCAATACAAATTTTACAAATTAATACTAATTATTATTAATTACTATTAGAAAATTAATAAATAGTAGTTATTTTTTAATAATTACTGTTAAATATTTAGTAGTAAATAATCAGTAACATGTACATAAATTTTAACTTTTAATAGTTAAAATTTGATTATAACTAAGAAGAAATAAGTAATAAGTAATAATTAATATTATAAATAAGTAATATTTAATATTTTAGTAAAATTTAATTCCCAAGAAATTTATATATTATGATCAATACAAAATTTTACATATTAATTCTAACTTATGATTTTTAATTCTCTAAATTTTAGTACCGATGGCTCGATTTGCACGAAAAAAAACTAAGGTTACATGGACAATTGAAAACGCATCCTAGGACAAGTCTTAGGTGGAAGCCAAAGAGAAAATAGGGACATGTACCATTTACTCCAAAGTCTAAAGTTATACTAATTAGTAATATTCTTATTTTATTTTTAGAAAAAGAAAGCATTTTATGCCAAACGATGAAAAAGTGGCAGTCCATGTTAATCCAGACAATGAAACACAAGGCGGTAAATCTGAATTTTTGGCTCCAAACTAATACGCATGGTTTGTATTTCTGGTGCCTTCGTGGGCCGACCCCACGTGTTCTCCTCCACAAGTCAAAATCGTTCCTAATTCGTTCGACAATTTAGATTTTGATGGCACTAGGTCTCCGCCGCAACCCTCGTCTGCTCTCAGATCCACTTTCTGACTTTCCTCTTATCCTCTTCTCCACATAAATCGATCATCTTCCTCTTTAGCCTTCCCTACCTGCGTCTTATTTCAACCTCTCCTACCTGATGCTTGCTCATGTTGGAGTTCCCTCTTGCCTCTCTCAGTCTCACCTTCTCCTGAGATTTGCACTGGTGTTCTCAATTTCAAGCGAACCATGGATCTCCTAGTCTACTCCCTGTCATTACAGGCAAACCTTTCTGAGTGTTTCTCTTGGTTTTGATTGATTTTTTGCTCGGCAAGCTTGGAGGCTGTCAGGCCGATCTTGGTTCTTTGCATTGGAAGGTGCGTTGGAAGGAAAGGTTGTTGGTATTTTGTCTTGAGAGCTCGATTATGGGGTGGTTTCATGAGGTAAGATCTTTTGCTGATTGTTTTTGTTCTTGGTTCTTTAATGGCTACGTTTAGTTTTTTTACTTGCGATTAGAAGGAAGTTTACCTGCCTTATTCACTGAAGTATTACTTTTTAATGGTATTAGTATTTATAAACCTGGAATTAGGAAGAAAAATCGAGAAGCCAGCAAAATAATTGAAATAAGTGCTTAATGGTTCTGTTCTGAACTGGTACTTTGAAAAATAAGTGAACATAGATCTCAATTAAAGTATAATAGAGGATAAAGGAAATAGAAGTTACCCCATGACATGCCACCACTACTGCCCAAAATATTATGGGATCCAGAATGCGAATCTGATGCAGCAAAATTACTGCGAGGTGGCTGACCTTTATAATATGTTCGCTCAGCACGGTTATAACTATTAGAGTGTTGGTTGTAACGCTGACCGGATTGTTGTCCAAAACGACTAGGAGAGTTTTGAGAAATAGGTGGCAACCGAATGTTTCCACCACGTGAATCGTGTGTAAAATGATGGGAACTGCTCTCAGGAAGCGAGTGCGCCTGCATTGGTTCGTTTGCTCTGTAATAATAAATGCATGGACATGAAAGTAAGATTAAGAGAAATGTAGCAATGACAAGCAAGGAAGGAAATCAAGACTTGATATAACTGTGCAAGCTAGAACAGGTGAAAATAAACATGTGAGTTATTTTATGACCAAATAACAAACCTTGCACGTACATATCTATATTATTAATAAAAAAATAAAATTCAATGAACATATTTCCAGGCTGTCTTTATGAAATTCCAAAGATACTCCCATCCAAATCTCACCATCGATTTGCAACATTTAACCCATTTCCCTTCCCGACTACCCATCAACGGAATTTTACTATCATTTTATCAACAACACCGGCAAAACGACTGTAATAAAAGTGTTATGAAAATCTAAACTTACGCACTTACAACACACATCAGTCCACTCATATTTTTTATTAAATAAAAATATTTCTGAATATTAGATGCATGTACGCGCGTATTGTACTAGTGACCCATAATGAGAATATGCACAAACCTTTGTGCACTAAAATATGTAATTTTCTAGTAAATGCTGCATCACAATATTAAAGTACAGTTTTGATGGTCATATATGGGGCAACCAAAAAAGTAATTCATGCCATTGATATTATTGCAGTGAAGGATGTCTTGATCCCCTTTTCAATTGCACCATGTATCAACTCATTCCTGTGGTGTCTTACTCTGCTGCTGCTTCCCTTTTGGCAGCTGAATTTCTCTCTTCATGCTGCTCAGCAGGTAAATTTTTATGATACAGTAATTTTTTTGGCTCTACTTCCAAAGCATTTGGTTTCCTTGATGTCTTTGATACTTCTTTTATTTTTTTGGGTACTTCCAATGCATTCAGGTGTAGTTTGTTTTCATTTTTTAATATATATTGGCATGTAATGCATTTTTACAGAATAGAGTCACGACCTCTAGCAGTAGCTCAAGTGAAATCCCTAAAGCAAAACATCAAAGGTTTGCATTTCTGTTCTCATTTTACTTTTCTTTTTATGTTTATAATTAATTCGTGTCTAGGGACCCCAAAAAAACAATGACTAGAAAAGTGAAGACACAAACTTCCAGTCTTCTAGAGTGTTCCCTTTTTTTTGCTTTGATTTTTGTTGAATAAAAATACCAAGATATTTATTTTTATGTATAATTCTTTTTTGTAGGTTTCAGAGGCAAATGAGCTTTGTAGATTTTAGAGGCAATTCCTGATGTGAATAGAAGATATGAGGATAGCATTAGGTGGAAGCCAATAACATTTCAGAGGCAAATGAGCTTTGTAGATTTCATAGGCAAATGAGCTTTGTAATTGGGTTAAAGGCTTTCGAAGGCAAATGAGGAGGATAGTTGTAGATTAATATATTTGTATGTGGTATATGATTTATAATTTGTATTTTGAATATAAAGTTGTGATTTTTATCAATGAATGAATTATGACGCGTTTAAACTTACATATATTTCTTATGTTATTTATCTATTTATTGTTGCATATAAAATATATATAAATTCTTATGCATATAATTTGTGTATATATCACAACTGTAAAATAAAAGTTGTATTAAAATATATCACAACGGTTGTAAACAGTTGTAAAAATTACAACAACAACAACAGTGCATCACATTTGTAATACGGTTTATTACAACGGTGGAAAAAAGTTGTAAAATATACATATTACAACAGTTTTGCAACGGTGCATAAACGTTGTAAAAGATTTTAGTCTATTACAACTTCTTAATACACGACGGTTTGCCCACCGTTGTAAAATGTATATTACAACGGTGTTCCACCGTTGTAATAGGCTCATTTTTGTTGTAGTGTTAGAAAACATGCCTAGACATAGTGGGAATGGGATTCATTGGGCTAGAACCAAGTGTGGGAGAAAAAGTGGGTGGCATTCTTTGCATCGCATGCATCGCAAACACATGTATCATTGTGCATATAATCCATTTTTATATATTGTTAAATTGCATTTCATTTTACAAATCATTTTACATTTAATCCATCTTTGGGATCTATCTTTCACATTTAGGAAATGTGTTTATAGTATGGACACTGTTTAGATCTATTGTAGGGGGAGTTTGCATTTCATTCATTTTCATTTTTCTTTCTTTTCATTTTTAGCCATTTAAATAGAACCATCATGCATTTTAGATCATAATAACATGCCATATTATTATTATTATTATTTCATTTTTTTTTTGAAACATGACTCGTTTTAGATTGATACAATATGATAAGTTAACGATTGTTAATCAATTGATAGTATTTTTTTTCCTCTCAACTACAACCAAATAAGAAATATAATGAAAAGTTGAATTTTGAGGGATAATAGTGTAACTAGTACATAGGGAGATTCTTAGGTAATGGCCATGAAGTCTATTCTATATTATAGTCTTTGTGTAAATGAGTGGAGGACTTAAAATACTTATATTGGCTTTTCGAATCTTTAAAACTAAGTTGTGTTAAGCTGAATTCGCGTAACTCTCTCTTGTTCTTATATTTTCAATAATAATAATAGTAATCCAAGGTTATCCAACATTGCTTGTAAATCTAGCATTGGTGTGCAAACCCGCCAAGCTCTATCTGACATGTTGTTGACAAAGTCATCATTGGTATATCATGGTCTCATTTTATGAGTTGGACACTTAAGCATTACCAACATGTTGTTGACAAAGTCAACGTCGGTCTGCACAATCTGCCAAGCTATGTCCCAACTCTTCGTCAGTCCGTAAGGTAGTGCATGGGTGGTATAACTTGGTCTTTAAGTTAGGTGTATGTAATTAATTATAAAGATTCATTTTTATAGAGATGGAGAATAAGCAATGATGCCCAAACACTTCTTGACCTTATTGATTTGACTAGTCATACACAAGGAAATTAGAATACCACTTTACAAATTGTGACAAGAAAACTAAGAATTTATCTCATAGTTGCGCTATGTTATCAACTGAACCAACTGGCCAAACTAGAACATAACATTTGAAAACTTGAATTATATTGAAATTTTTTGGCAGGTTGAGGTATCTAAAATAAAATCAACTGACTAGAAATTGTTAATTTAATTTGTTGTACCATTTTTCTGAAACAAGACATGTTTTCGTTTTTTTTTTTCAATTTCATAAGTCCTCTACATTCACGTAGTTACATTAGAGCCATAGCATACTGCATTTGGATTTTGTGGGTAGTATTCGCTGAAAACTCTCACGAGACACCACTCATCCTACTAGGGACACCTAAAGGTTTAACGGCTTGTTGCATATGCTCAATGCAATCGTGTATCATACGAAAGTGTGACTTATTCAGTTTAGTTTTTTCTTTCGATTTTCATTTTTCTTTCTTTTTACTCGAGGACGAGTAAAAGATAAGTGTGGGGGTATTTGATTAGCGCAAAATGTGTTTATTTTATGCTCTTATATCTTATCTTTTGTAAATAAATAAATATTACTTTGGGTATATTTTTTCGTGTGTTTTCACAGGTTCAATAATTATCTCTTTCATTCAATTAAAAACCACTTGATAAGAAAAAGAAGCTACTTTCCCATCTCAACAAGTTTTCAATCACAAAGGAAGTTGTAGCACAGTGGTTAAGGCATGGAAATCTGGACAATGAGACCTGAGTTCGATCCTCGTCAAGCCCTCTTTTTGCTGAAGAGAGGATCATTTACACTGCCTTTTTTGCTCTGAAGAATATACGGACTGGTGTTATATTATATATATATATATATATATATATATTCATATGTATGTATGATATACACTAATAACATTTCAGGAACAGGCATATTCTTCTCAAGGAAATCAATTCAAATCATTCATTTTCAACTGCAATTTAGAAGAAGATTTGAATGAATTATTGCCAGAGGAAATCCAATCAAGCTGCCAAATGTCAATTATCAAGGTGGAAGATCTTCAAGGAATATCTCAACCATTATATCATATCTCTTTTATTTGTAAACAAATTATTTCAAGGGATTCAATCTTGGCCTAATTATTCTCATAGAAAGGAGTCTACATCCCTATAAGAACACATGATATCCACTGTAAACTCTATCCATTATTCTGTACTTCTTTTCTTCATTAATAAAGTTTTTTTCTGCAATTTTATTTTTCTTAGCAATTAGTGTTGTCTGCACAATTAGATTTGGTAGAGCACTATTTATATTTTTCACTTATTTTAATTAGTGATTGACCGTCTGATTAGATTCAACGTTAATTCTTATTTATTTTCTATTTGTTATTTAATTTCTGCAATTTTAATTTCTGTCATTTTTATTGCTTTCCTAGGTCATATTGGATTGAATATGGATTTGATTAGATTCAGATTTGGTTCAATTCAATAATAGTTTTATAGCAGTTCCAATTTTGTTTGTTTTCAACACCAACCTCCAAGATTTGTCTAACTCGCCCAAGAAATATATAAATAATAAAATTTAAAATTCCTCCCTGTGTTCGACCTGCATATTACACGATTTGTGCACTTGCAGTTATTATTATAGAATTCGCGCTTTTCTAATTTAGAAAGCGTCGATCACAACATCTAAAATACTTTGATTCAAGGATTTAATTTTGACCCTTGGGTTATCTTGGCTGAACAAATAAAAAACTTATGAACTTTTAGCTGAAATTTATTGCCATTGGTCTTCACCTTTTTTTTTAATTTCTACACTTGTTCTTACTTCTTTGCAAATGAATTATACAATAATATTTTCTCAACTAACGGTTCCCTTTGTTTGAATTTATAAAAGGGGAGTACCCTTCCTTCCGTACACAACACAATTCCTCCTCCCCTTTAATTCTTTCAACAGCCGTGAACAAATCCATCCTACCGAAAAATCGAATTTCCCCAAATCCAAAAAAAAACAGTGTTCACCATCGATCGGCTCCTCTGCTCCACGGCCATCGTCATCGCCTTTACCTCCTCCATAGACGCTTCCACCAGCACTCATAATTGCAAATTGCTCCATCCAAGACCACCTGAAGTCAAGCCTATCAACTCGAGCCCGCCTTGTCCCCTATCAGCGCTGCTACACATCTTCTAGCACCTGTCCTAGCATCTCCTGCCACCCGATTTCCCCGGGGAGTCGCTCTTTCTCGGATGTTGCGGCTTCTGGTTGCAACAAAGCCTACAAAGGGTGAGTGATCTTCTAATACTGTCTTCATCCGAATCGTTGTCCGAAGGTGAGTATTTCTCACGATTAGACTTTGCTCAAGTTTCTGACATCAGTCTAAAACTGGGATGAAGTAATAGTTATTATTCAAATTGAATATCGTAGTGATTTGTTTTGCTTTCTATTGTAAACTTGAGAAGCCTGAACATAGAAACTAAACCTGGCCTTGTCTTGTTTGGCACCCTATAATTCGTACAAATTGAAATCTGGAAACTTTATTTATTCCTAGGGTGCATATGCCATGCTGAGTTGTGACCATGCTGCCTTATTTGTTTTATGCCATGCATATCACTATATAAATTGAATTGTATTTGTATCCCTGGTTGCATGGCATTGGTGTGAGTTTTAACTAGAATATTCCCTATCTCTTATGTTAACATGGCAGTGTAGGTATGTATAGTTTCATATATGCATACATACACGTGTATTTTGGCACACTGTTACATATACATATATGTGTGTGTGTGTGTGTGTATGTGTGTGTGTGTGAGAATGTGTACTCTGTGCTCACATGTTCTCCTAAATTTAACTGCACTATATTTTGTTTAAACATGAAACTGCCTATTTCACCTTTTATTGGCTACATATTTATTTACTTGGTCTATCATATTTTATTTCGTCGGTTTGTCTCCAAAATGCTTGTTGTAGTTATAACATGTATACAAGTGTATTTCAGTGCATACAATGCGTACCTATTGCTTGTGTTGAAACCCGGTCACACTGCCATTAAGTATTTGGAGAATTAAACCCATATTCAAAACTTTGAATGAGTTGTTGTTGCAATACTAACCTAGCCCGATATATTTTGTTTTCTTTAAAATGAAAATTTGCATGTGTATATGCACGTATATATGTGTGGTAGGCATTCCTATTCCCTGCCTTGCTACACATGACTGTCATGGCTTTGTCCATTTGTTTGCTGCATGTTGGGTCCTGCTTTTTTTTATTTTGTGTTTGCCTGTGAATCTAACTTCCATTAAACAGTCCGAAAACCTTCATAGCTACCCATTTAACTGGAATTTTGATACACAAGTGACAATCATGCTTTTATATGGGCTTTTGAGTTTTAATTGAGTCCCTACATTGGACTGCTAATCCATGTTGGCCAATGACTGGCGTCCTTATTTGCACCTGAAAGCATTATTTAATTTAACACTAAAGCATCCTTGCTTTTTTCTTTGTCCTTGCCTTGAAATCTTATGAATTGCCTTGTTTTCAGCACTCCCCTATAGTTGTGCGTTGTGGTGCATCCTCACGTATTGAACTAAATTTTGATTGTGCTATTCATAGATGCTTGATTGTGTCAAATGTGTTTGGCAGTTTAATTGGCATCTTTGATATACTCGAATATTTAATAATTCGTTAAGATTAACTATTTTATTTTAATATTTTATTGAAGTTGCTTACTTGAAATAAATTTAATCCAGACTCAAGTGTTTTATGTTTTTGCATGGAATGCTTGGGTCAAACCTAATTATTACAGATTTTCGGCTCCTTAAGAAGAGAGGCACGTGAAGACGCACGCGCAAGCTCGACAAAATTGTAAAAAAAATATTCATTTAAAAATTATGTATGTATTCATTCCCCGATACAAAATGTTGTATAAACTGTGATATTTGTGTAAAAATTTATTCCGTTGCAAGCAATTGTACTCTATAATTCTGTTTAAACCCTGTAAGTCAAAACAATCTGTCATTTTGAATGTTTCGAGTCGGTGTAATTGCCAACTTGGGGTGGTCAAAAAGACAGGTTGTTACAATAGGGCAGCACCCCTATAGCTTTCCTGATTTTCAACATACATTCCCATTTATCTCTCTTCCCACAAACTTATTTAATTATAAATGAGTGGCTTGAAATGGAGTGTTATCAAATAGGGGTGTCCCTGGAGCGTATCTCTCTCTCCCTACACACACATACATGCATGCACATACACACATGCACATGCGCACACATCTCTTGTCGAGGCATCCCATATCTAAGACATCTCATTTATCAGGACATACAAGCATACATGTATATATATGTGTGTGTGTTTACATATATATATATATATATATATATATATATATATATATATATATATATATTAAAATGGGTATAGCTTTTGTTAAGGATTTCCAACCCAAAAGTACCCAAAATCAAACTTAAGTGATTACAACCGAACAGTTCAAAAAAAGAAAAGATATAGTTATAACATACATCAACACATCACAAATCAATAATGCAACATCTCAAACCCTCAATTTCCAAAAATGGCGTTAACTGATGAAATAATGGCGGTGTTTGGTTTCGACTATCAATATTCCATTCCAACCACCCTGCTTGATCCGCTTCATCCCTATCAGGTCGTAGTACTCCCTTAGATTCAGTAAGCTTCCTTACTCTTGTTCTCATAACGATTTTTACTTTGATTTCCTCTAACTTGATGACTTCATCCACCGTCTTCTTCTTCATCTGGAAATGTTTGCAATTGCGTTCTTTCCAACAACTATGACGAAAACGCAACATTTTACTCGTATAGGGTCTTTTTTGCTCCAGCCTTCACATAGGTAATTAAATAATTCATTGATTCTCCTTTCTCTATTAATATTTTCCATGAAATACTTGGGGTATAAATGTTTAATGATTTTCTCCGAGAATTCACACTGGATAAATATATGGTCGTGAGTTTCAATGTGATGTACGCATAAGCTACACCCATTTTCATTAATGATTCCCAAACAATTTGGGAGGAATGAGTTTGTCCCAAACAATTTTACACCAATTCACCATATTGTGTATATGTCGAGTTTTATCCCACGTGATTTAATACTTGTAAATGGATGTGTGTCTGATGTTGTATTTTATGGCATTACCAATTGGTTTCTATTGATGTATATCAGTTGGTGGCAGAGAATTTATTCTCTTAGCTTAACACCCTCCAATGAAACTTATGTATTTAGAGGGTTATATATTAATATACACGGATTATATATTGTGAATTGACAATGTGGCATGTTAAGTGCTGAGCTGATCAAAGCTTTCTATTGAAAAGCAGAGCTTTGTGGATGATGATCGAAGCATGGTTGATATAACATAGCTTTGTGTTGAAACGTGACTTTAGAGCCTTACAACTCGTGAATGGCTGAAACAGAATGATGGACAACAAAAATAAAAGCATGTTTCAATCTAAAGTTAATTGAATTCGACCGCATAATGTAATTCGTAGGCCTGGGAAGGCCATTTGAGCTCGACTGCTAGCGTAATTCGCAGGGTTGTGAAGGCCCACAGTGACAGATGTTTCCTGGGGGGACCAGACGTAACCATTGTGTCTGCTGCGATCTAGGTCAAGGGCGAAATCCACAAAACTGAGGAAGGCTTAAAGGTACAGATGTTTCCTAGGGGATTCAGACGTAACCATTGTGTATTTGCGGTCCACAAGCGAAAGAGAAGTAACCATTATAGTTACTAAAGGTAGAAGGACCATGCGTTGAGTCTTGGTACAACCCGATAAAGGTGTTCTGAACGGTTAAGGAAGATCCTTTGCTTTGGCCGTTGATGGAACCCAACTTCCAATACAAACCTTTATGATTTTAGTTGTAATATATGTATGTAGACGTAATAAATGGTGCCTATGTCTATTAAGATTTATACCTTTACTTTCGAAAGTGATTTCGACACTATGCACTAGTAATTATAAATGAGATTTTCGTGTATCAAGCATATTTGGTTGTCATAGGGCAAAACCTGCCACTTTAGTGTGTGTTGCATTGTATGATAGGTTGCGGGCCTTATTGTAGCTTCATTTTCAAAAAAACATTATGAGTACTTATGATTTGGTGTTCGTGTGGAGAAAACCCATGCCATGTTATACGTCATGGTCCTGTGATTCACCTAACTTTCAAACAAAGGATAAGAACTTTTTAAGTTCTTACACTAGTCCCATGACTGATCCGGAGTTTATTGTTTCCCACCTAAACCATGGGTGCCCATATTTTCCATACGGGCAACCTAGTAGTTTTGGTTTGCAAATATTTTATAGAGCAGGTGTTGGATTGAAGCTAAAGCTTTGTCTAGAGCATTTTATTTCTTCTGCTGAGAGTTTACATTTTCGCTGCATACATGTTATACTCTAATATTGCTATTCCCGCTGTGTAGTGTATTTATTAATGTACTCTGATGTTAGTTGTGTACTTTGATGTAAAAGTTATTGTAATAATAATGAAAAGTTGTTCCGTTCGGTTCTTATGTATTGTAACCCCAAGCGATGCGGATTCCGGCGTTTGAATCTCCGATATTTGATGTTTGATATGCGTCGAATGCCGATTTTCGAAGTTCGAAAATCCAGGTCGTCACAAGGAGCCTGTTAAAAAGTAGCATTAAAGTGAAAGTCTGAATTATCCTTTTGAATTTTAAATCATAATGAAGTTGTAAGGTGTCAATCACAAAAGCAAAGAATTTGAGAAACAAAAAGAGCAAAGAATGAGTGACTTATCTTTAATAGTATACCTTAAGCCTGTTAAAAAATAACATGAAATGAAAGGTCTAGATTGACTTTTCATATCTAAATCATAAAGAGTTGCCATATGTCAATCAAGAAAGCAAAGAATGTGAGAGATAATGAAAGTAAAGAATGAGTTATTCGTCTTTAATAGTATTGTATAGATATGTATCCATGCAAGCTATACAACAAACGAATAATGTTTGTAACAATAGAAAAATACGAATAATGTTTGTAACAATAGGAAAATATCAAACATTTTCAAAGTGATATTTTTTTAATCTTAATCTATGTCCTAAATAAGACTCGTACAATAACGAATCTGATGTCTTACAGCATCGGATTGAACTGAACGTCTAGTAGCCCTAAATTGTTGGCAGCTCTATCATTCGTACCCCGTTGAAAATGATCTTTGGATGGACCACCATTGTTTTGTTTTATATTTAATGACGAATTTTGACGCATTTTGCTTTGTATTAGTAATAAATTATAAATTGTTTTATTTGATTTCACTTACAATGTTTCTTTATGACAATCTTACTCTTGGGTAGGCTCTCTATAACTTTGCTCTGCCTTGTTCTAAAATGTAGTTATTTTCGTAACGCCCTATTTTTAATAAGGTAATGGGCATAACTTTACGTATGTAAGCTTATGTTTGTTTACATAGGAAGGGCCCCTCAACAAAATGATACAGCAACATTGGATCCTATGTCTAATGTTTTCTTATGTGTTTAGCTTATCTTTTCTTTTCTCTTGTTTACGTTATTCTTTATTATGATATTTAATTCTCTTTTAGGTTCTTTATCATTACATGATAATCTCTGTCCGACAATTGTACTAACTGTCGTAAACTACTTACCATAATAACTATTTTCTTTTTCGTCTTTATTTACGTGTCTTAATGACAAATATTCATTCTTTCCTTTATTTGTCATTTAAATCTTTACCTTTCAATTTTTTCTCTTTTCTTTAGCTTACCAAGTATTCAACTTAATTAATTCCATTTTCTTTTTATCTTCATCTTAATTGCTGTTTTTTAACTTTTCTTACTACTATTATTAGTCTTATATTTAGGAAGCTTGTCATATTCTAGTGGATATACTACTACCATAGTACTAAATTTTATTTTTATATTTGCTATAAAATAATTCTTCGCACGATAATCCATAATCACAAGACATCTTTTCTATTCTTCTCCATTTTGCTAGGTAATACAAAATATAGTAACACCTTTATTTTGTACTAATCCTTTTCCTTTTACTTTATCCTTGTAATAATGTTCACTTCTTCATTCTAAAACTTGAAATATGGACCTGTCTACTAAAATATTACTAATTTCCCAAATCATATTACAAAAAATCCCCTTTTTTATTTTACTATTATGTATTTGGCACTACAACTATAAATTTTCTCATATTTAGGCTTATACTCTTTTTCGTTCGTTTTATGCCCAATTACTTATGTGTCCAAATTTAATCTTATAAAAATAATTTTATATGGGGATTGTTAATGCGCTGCCTTTTTGGTTAAGGGGTGACACAAATTTCAGTTTTAAAAATTTTGTTAAGGGGAGTACACTACAGTCTAAACACCCCTTAACAATACACAATAATAAGACAAAATTACCCTTAATCTGAAGAAGAAGCACGACGTGGTGAAATTCGGTCGCGAGTCACCATTTTCCGAAGCACGACGTAAATGTGAAAATACGAAAAATGGCCTGCAAACACTGAACAATCATTATAAAGATAGAAAATTATGACCGTTTTTAGTGTGCAAACACAGTAGAGTATAACCGTTTCCGTTGTTTTTGTTAAGTTTATTATAAAGATAGAAAAGATGTTCTAATAATACCATTTTTATTAAATAAAAACGGTATACTCTTACCGTTTTTTCTGGTTCGAGCATGAGCATTGAAATACAGCAGGGTTATTTTTGTCCCTTAAAAGTATAACTGGTGTTGCCCCACAACAATTTTTTTATAGACCGGTGTCCCCTTAAAATATGACACACCTTAAACAAAAAGGGAGTGTCATTGATAACACCCTTTTATATCTAAATCTATCACCTTTAATATTTATAGTTTTATATATGTGTAACTTGAATAAACTATTTTCTTTAATCAGCCTAAACATAATAATATCCATTATGATAATCAAAACCAAAATCTAATGATATTATATATCATCATCATAAGAGATATATAATTTAATCCACGTACGTGTAAAAGCACTCGAAATCTCAGATCGAATCCAAATCCAGTCCTAGTACCAATAATCTTTCCTTTTGTAATCCCTATTTGGAACCACAAACTAGAATTTATGTGGATCTATAAATCTAGATCTAAATGATAAAATTTAACTAAACATAGAAATCGGATCTTAAATCTTACATCATACGAACAATCCAATTTGAATGTCCTTATCCTAGATTTATAGTCTCTTCCTCCAATTTTTAAAGAATATATATTTTCTAAAGAATTGAAGAGGAAAGAAAAGTAATAGAGCTTCCACACTCATTCAGAATAAAATGAATTTGAAGGCTTGGCTCATATGTTTATTTACAAGGGTTCAAAACTTCTCGTTAGTCGGGTCGAAAATAGATAAAATCTGTATGTTAAAGGTCATGTTTACACATTTTGAAACACATTCAGGTTGATTTAGGGCGATCGACCTGACCCATACAGTGGCCATCCCAACCGGGTTAAAATGCGTGAATAACGCGTTGTTTTCAATTTGTGGGTTATATATATTTTAAATCGTTGTTTATGTTTATAACATTATGTTTTAAAACATTAATTCATCCTTTAATTCCATTTATTTCTCGATTATTTCTGTCTATATCGTGCGTTGATTTTTCAAATTCAAGTGCATATTTATTTCTAGAATTCCTACATATGCACACCTAAAATAATTATATATATATATATATATATATACATATACATGCATGCGTTTACATATATAATTATATTCCGACACCGAATTTTGAATGTCAATTTTTCCATACGAACTAGGAGTGGGCGCAGTCCAGTTTGGTGTGGTTTGGATTCCTTACAGCTTCCGCACCGCATCAAACGGTTGTGCAAAAATACTAACCGTTCAAACGGTTCTGTTTTGGTTCGATTTTATTGTAATACGATCTGGTTTTGGTTCGGTTCAGTTTGAACCCGTATTAAAAATGAAATAAGAAATTATCAACAATCAATTTACAATTGTATGACATTGTTACTTAAAGGTTAAAACACATAATGTAATTTTGAATCGAAAGATTAGTTTCTAACTGTATGAATACTTCAATTTTACGTTTAATGAAAAGTAAAATTATTTTAGTGCATTAACCAACCATCAGCGTTAATTAATACATAAACATTATGTAAGAAAACTCAAATAAGATTATAACTAGCATTATCCAAAAAAAAAAATGATACGGAAACTAATATACTGAAACTATAAAATTTTCCTTTATGATAATAATTATTATTAATATAACAACAACATATGCTGAAAATAGCATATACGACATTTAAATAAAAGAATGGATAATAATTTATTATATTTTCATCATAAGATCGTGCAAGTATTTGGTTCGGTTTAATACGGTTGGATCAATAGTTCAAACCGTAACTGAACCATATCATTGTGGGTCGGTTCGTCTTAGGGTATTTGCTTTAGAGAGAATATTCAGTTCGGTTTTTGCGGTCCGATCTGGGCTGTTTCCGTATTGCAGTGCGATTTATGCTCACCCCTAACATGAACTCCGTTTGGAGTGTATTGTATATGTAAATTGATTAGAAAATAAAGTGATGATATAAGTCTTTTGGCTATATTTCAACAATTTCAAAATTGCTTTATTCTATGTTTACTAATTAAATCATATTGGTTATATATTCTAAAAAATGCATGGTGTTACATCTCACATCCTTCAAACTAATGTCATTTAATGCTTAACCTACATTCTGAAATGTTATTGATTTAGTTTTTACTTAACCGTGCAAAAAGGGTTGAGATTTCTTGTGTCTAATTTTATGTCACCATTTTGTGTTTAAATATAATTTTCTATATGTGTGTGTGTGTGAAAGAGAAAATAGTAAATTGTGAGTGGAGAAATAGGAAAATAAGATGAAGAGATAAACATATATGAAATAAACAAGGAAATAATACTCTTTTTACAATATTCCCTTTTTTCTATAAATAAATAGATAAATGGGTAAATAGATAGAATAAATTAATATCTCTCGTAGATCAGATCAAAAAATAATAAAAGATAATTAATATTTTTTCACGTTTCGAGAGCCTGCTAAAAAGTAGCATTAGAGTGGAAGTCTGAATTATCCTTTTGAATTTTAAATAATAATGAAGCTATCAAGTGTCAATCAAGAAAGCAAAGAATTTGAGAAACAAAGAGTGCAAAGAATGAGTGACTGATCTTTAATAATATAGCTTAAACTTGTTAAAATATAACATGAAAATGAAAGGTCTAGATTGTCTTTTCATATTTTAAATCATATAGGAGCTGCCATATGTCAATCAAGAAAGCAAAAATGGTGAGAGACAATAAAAGCAAAGAATGAGTAACTCGTCTCTAATAATATTGTATAGATATGTATTCATTCAAGCTATACAACAAACGAATATTGTCTGTAACAATAGAAAAATACGAACGATGTTTGCAACAATATTCATACAAGCTATACAGCACCGAACTGAATTGAATGTCGAATAGTTCTAAATTGCTGACAACTCTACCATTGATAGTTTTTTTTTTTAATTAGACCCGTCGAAAAGGATTTTTGGGTTGATAACCATTGTTTTTGTTTATATTTATTCACGGATTTTGCTTTTTTTATCGGTAATAAATTATAAATTGTTTTATTTGATTTCAGTTACAATGTTTCTTGGTGACAATCTTATTCTTGGGTAGACTCTCTCAAACTTTGCTCTGCCTTGTTCAAAAACGTAGTTACTTTCACAAATGCCCGGTTTATACTAAGGTAATGGGCATAACTTTGTATATGTACGTTTATGTTTGTTCAAATAGGGAAGGGTCCCCTCAACAAAATGATACTGCAATATTAAACTCCATCAATGGCAAAAATAATGGTAAATACATAATTATTATATATTGCAACATGAAAATAGAATAATAAATAGAACCGGGGTGTAAGTGGGACTATTCATTTTAATCAACTATTCCAAGATGAACGTCAATACGAAAGAATAATCCAAAAATAAAAAGCGGTTTGAAATTGTCGGTTGGTCCAAGCAATGCGTTTGAACATATTGATTATTATTAGACAATCTCTGCGAGGATTAAAATATTTAATGCTGCTCGAGAACTATTGTTTAGTCTGTGCGATTTGTCTAATATAGAAGCTCTGACTACGACCAAACAGCAAATATAGATGCAGTATCAATCATGACGTACCCAACAACTCAGCTATTATTATGATGGTATACACTCAAATTTTCAACTTAATGCTGAGATTTTATTATTATAATATAATATAATAATACAAATACAATCTCGTAGGGAATGCTGAGTTTTGTTTCTTTCCCATTATTTTCTCAACATCAGAAATCAAAATTCAATCGGATTAAAGTTGTACAAACTTTGAATTCGTTTACGTTGTTCCAACACTTTATTGAATTCTAAGAGTCGATAGTTCAATAGCTCGTTTGTCCCTGGTGAGTTAAACTATTGTATAAAATAATCATAAATCTTTAAAGTTTGAAGTACGGCAATATCTTTCTTTTAGTTGTTTCGAACATCAAAATCCTCAACAATGTTAACGTGAAATAAAAGAAGAAAATCAAATAAATATGGATTTTGTAGGTGAATGATCTTTACCATTTAATTTTCTGACTTTTTTTAACTTACTTTTCCTAGTTTTCAAGAGTTGTCATTAATTTTATATTTGGTAAAAACGATGATTAGCAGGTGGAATTATCGGGAGTAGATCGAATAGACATTAAAAATAGTAGAAGACCAAACTCAACTGGTGGCTATTTGGGAACTCGGATGGAGTTTGATTTCCTTCATCCCATAAATTGTGTGTTTGGTTTATTTTGTGTTTTAAGTTTTAAAAACTAAATATAAATTGTGTGTAGAGTTAAGAGGTGACGCTGAAAACGGAGAGTAGACGAGGGACAGGAATGGAGGGATGGATTGGCTATCGCTCTTTTGTCATTTCTTATTCGGTTTATGTGTTAACGTCGTTTTTTAAAACGGTTGTTTTTCATAATTTATGTGTGTCGTTCGCGCTTTTGTACATGCGAAAACCAAAAAAAAAAAAAAAAAAAGGTATAATGAAATTTTAATGGGCTTCGTTTTAATGGTTTATCATGGAGGCCTAGATTAGTAAATTATTAGTGGGCCCTGCTATAACGGATCGGCAGCCTTTTTAATTGGATTTTGTTCTGCTTCGGTTTTGATTTTCAATGCCGTTGTATTTGCAGATGAACTATTTTACATGGTAAGAGGCTTCCCGACAAGGATCTACACGATGGATGTGTGGGAACTACGCTTTTTACATCCTAAATATACACAGGTCAAACTCAATTATTACCTCTACGATTATTTTACATTTTAATTGCAGTGACAAACTAAATCAACATGCAAACAAGTGAGATAAACTTTGTATGCGTATGCCCAAAGCTTCCGAGAACCATCTTTAAGCTCTAACTTGTTAAATAATAGTAAAACGTTAAGAATTTTAAGTTCTTTTAGTAATCATATAAGTTTTCTATATTCTTCTTAATTCTCTCCTCTCTGTATATTTTATTATGAATATTTTATTTTCATAATAGCTTATCATTTTATACTTAATTACTAATTCTTTTCCATCACATTACCCAGTGGCGTAGCCAAAAAACAAGGTTGGTGAGGTCACAACCTCAAATACATGGAATTTGAAAGCGACAGCCCCTAAAAAGAATTTTGTTAATTATTTTTTTGTCAATTACAGTAGCAATCATAAAAGAAGCTCATATCCTTTCAGCCGAGTCAATACCATTTCAGCAAATCCGCCTCGAGAAGAAATTCAGCGAAAAATTCATTTTAGCGATAATTTAACAAATTTAATTCATTCATATTAACTAAAAAGCACCAGCTATGTTCAAAATAGTAGCTCCATCAGATGCAATAATTAACTAAAGTAAAACCCTAATAACTACATTCAAATCATTAGGAATAAAAACATAGTTACCATATTACCCATGTCTATCGATGAACGGTGGAAGATGACGTGAAAGAGGCACGATAATTTGATTAGAAGCACGGCTGGATGTGGTGTGCGCAAATGATTGATTGAAGAAGAATGAAATGTATTGTTGCTGAGTGTTCTGATTGGGGATTGTTAAAGAGACTCCGCTTTTGGTTAAGGGGAGTATCATTTTTAATTTATTGCAAAATTATCAAGTGGAGTTAAAATAAATTAGCTCCCTCTTAAACATGTTAATAAAATTTCCTATATTAACCACAGTAAAGTCCTATCATCAATATTACCATTCATTAATTAGTCATGCAACTATTCGAGGCAAGTCATTTGTCATTGTCATTTCATACTTGCATCTCAAATATTATAGGCTTCAAGATGGTATTATACTCAATTTCGTATGCTCACACACATCAACTAATTAATCATGCCTATCTTCTCTAAAAAAGAATCTGTAAAAATTAATTCAAATATTCCAAGATGAAACTCAGATGTACTCAATTTCATTTCAAGTATTTCCTTGCAAGTAGACTTCAGCTTTCTCAGACTTGAATTCTCATATTTCACTACATTGGACTTTGCCTTTGTTGAAACAGAAACCTAATTTGTATTCTCTTTGTTGCTGTCTGATTCTGTGTTCATCAACAATGTTAGAATTACGGTAATACATGAGATACGTAGGAAGTTAGGCAAGGGTATTTTAGTATATCTTTGTTTTTATTTTTTTACATACAATACTCCCCTTAACAAATTACAAATAAGGAGGAGTCCCCTTAAAATTAACCTTCCCTTAACTGATATTGGAGTTCCTTTAACGGTCCCGGTTCTGATTGACCATTGATTATTTTAATATGCGTCCCAAGTTTCATCTCTTTAATCTCTTTCTAATTTTTCCCCTTTTTTCCTGGTGAGGTCATGTGACCTCACCAGCCACAACATGGCCCCACCCCTGATTTTACCTCTTCTATCACTTTACATTTTGATGTGAAAATTTTAAAGTTTACACAATAATTTAGTAACAATTAGCCTCTAACATTTTATATTTAGGTCCACATATTCAAATTAATTAAAAAACCAAAATTTAAGTAATTTAAATGAATTTAATTAATTAATGTTTCTTTTAAATACTAAAGAATGACAAAAGTATGTTTTTTCAACTCCAAATATCTATACTTAAAATTTCCTATAATCATGTAAGTCCCTCTCAATTAGTTTTAAATATTTATATTTAGTACCATATTTTATAATTAATTACGTAATATTAAAACTAGTCAAATAACATTAGCAAACTCTTATTCATTGATTCGCCCAATGAATTATATTAAGATTACTAACATTCATGTTTAAAAAAATGAGAGAATTAATAACTAAAATATATAAACACGTCAATCATACAATACAAATTATACAAATAAATAGCAATCACAAGTTCAAAGTTTAACACATTAACGTCAATGTATTTACCCTGTATGGCATTGTAATATTAATATCAAGCACCTACATTTCATAATTTATGAAATGTAGGCGCTTGATTTTTAAAATAAAAACAATCAAATAATTTACAATATTAGAGTCAAAAACTATATAAAGAAAACTTTTTTTGAATTTTATGTAAATTTATTGCAATGAATTCCTAGTTTTGTGTAATTTAGTTTTAAGGTTAAAGAGGGAAGATAATAAAAAATATAAACGGGTAATTTTGTGAAAGGCATGGTGTATGAAAAGAAACTTTTGGTGTATGCTATTTTATTTCATTTCATGGCGTATGTTAAGGAATTATGAGTGTACGAATAGAATTAGCCCTTAAAAATATATGCTAATTTTGTTATATATGTTCATGTTAAAAAGGGTAGTTTTCTATGCCAAAATAAAGATGGATAAACCACTTAATATAAATTATGTATATCAACAATAACGACAAAGTTAATTTTTAAATCAATTATGAGTGGTTTATATCAAGAATTTACCATATATTATAACTCACAATTTTTTTAACATCAATAACTCTATGAAAAATTTGAACTTTTTTTCAACAAATTTCTTTTTAGTTCTTTATGTTATACCGTATAGTTAAACTAAGTTTGTAATTTTACATTTAACTTATTTAAACAACTATTAAATAATATTTGCTAATTCATCGAATAAATGACTAACATATATCAATTTCAACATGTATAATAATATTTTCATATTAAAAAATGATTAATTTTTTTATCAAATACATACGTGCATATTGCTTGTGCAAGTCATAGAACATAAAGTACACATAAACAATAATAATTTTTGATTAATCGTCTATGCACTCCACATCAAAATTTATCATATTTTGCATAACAAAGTTCTCATTTTAAAAATAAAATAAAAACTACTATTTTTAATAATATTGTTATGTGCAACGCATGTGTTACCTCGCTATATTTAATATATGTATCTATATTAAGAGGAGCATAGGCTACACGTAGACGGAGATTTTAGGATTGTGGGTCTGTGCTTGTAAAATATAATCAATCTACTTTCTTATAGGTAAATCTTCGTTTTTTAATTCTTTTTTATAGTTATTATAATAATATATTTTTTTCATATTAAAACACATCTATTAGATAACTGGTGTGTAACCCATGCGCTTCGACAATGATGTTAACAATAATAATTGTATTTTAGTTATTATTTAAAATTATATGTTGTATACAATTTCTGAAAATTTTATTATGATATATCGATTACAAACTAAAATGATATTCAACTATTGCTAACTACATATATCTTTAGCTATTGATGTATTAATTGAAGAAGAAAAAACTAAATTTCTTCATTTTGTATATGTGCTTTGAAATAGTTCAAATTAAAGATTCTGATTTAATTGATTCTTATATATATATATATATGTATGTATATGTGAGTGTGTATATATATACTACTGGAAGGATTGGAGCTTGTTTGCGAAGGCTAGATCCAAATCTTATTCTACTTAAATCTGTTGTTGTTCATCCTCAAAGCACTGTGAGTGAAAATCATTTAAGTTTGCTATTTTCTTTTATTTGATAGTTTGGATTTGTATTATTGTGCCTAGGAAGATTTGGGTTTATACAAAAAGAAAACAATATCAAATCCCTTAAATCTTCCATTATTTATATTTTTATGTAGAAATGGTCAATCAATTATAGTTGGGTTCGGATTATTGATGTAATCGAAGAAAAGGCTTTTGGGTGTTGGTATGATTCTTAAATATGGTCTAATTCTCTTATTGTAAATATAAATTCATGTATATGTATATTTTGGTTGCAAAATCTTAAAGACTTAAATATAGCAATTTGAATAGGTTTAAATCATCTATTTCTAAAATGGATTGTTTGAATGTATTATTTGCAAATTATTGGAGTATTAAAGTTTTGTACATGAAAATTACATAAAAGTGGATTAGTACCAAATATTAAGGATTCTACTTATGTATTTAGGAATATTACACCTTGTCTCTATTTTGTTATCAAAATAATCATTAATTCTTGGTTACAAGTTATATGTTGATACTGTTATTTCCCTTTTAATCAGTTAATTGTGAATATGTATGTTGATCATGTTAAATCAGTAGGGGAATTAACTTGTACGCCTTATTAGTGATTTTCAGGATTGACATTTCAAACGTGGCAGGAACATTAATCTCGTTCACATAATTTACGCATACATACATACATATACACACAAATATATATATATATATATATATCTGTGTGTGTGTGTAACGTAATAAACGTAGTAGTAATGCGTATTAAGTGCATACTAAATACGTTCATATTAGGAAGTTGAATTTGAATGTTTCCATACAAATTTTATGTATGTGTGTGAGTTAATAGCCTTGAACTATAATTAATGACACATAGACATTAGGTTAACCATTACTTGTAGTAGTAGGCTGCCCGGAACCGACCAGCATATTCAACTTCTACAAGTAAGATTGTTTAATAAGAGAGGTCTAAGTATCATGGGATATTATAATTATTACACTATGATGCGAGGTTAGGCCCATCTTGTAGTAGAAGCCTGCCCGGAACCGCCCGACAAATCCGGCATCTACAAGTAGTCGGTCTAATGTCAGATGTTTAATGTATATATAATATGTGTGAAGTAGGCTTGCCTTGGGAAAAGGTATTAAGTGTCTGACCTGCCTCTTATTGGGTATTAAGGGTTAGGACTATGTCCATTCCTAAGGTTCACTCCTTGGTTTAGGACCCAAGTCATGTGACCCGCCTTACGAGGTTTAAGTGGTTGTCTTCCTTCCCCTTATAAGGTATTAAATGGTCATAATAAATGATAACGTATGAGTAATGTAGTTCTCCAAGAATGTCTGCATATTATCTAGGGGCTTAGGGAGGGCTGACCTAGGGATGGTTTATATAAAGGCCTAAAGGAACCACAGTCTAAGTGAAGTATTAAAAGGCTAGGAGTTCACCCATAGGAACAGCTAGATAATAACAAGGTGGTCCACCAGGGGGTCTTTAATGGTGTCGCGCTCCTACCTAAACCTGGTATTAAGTGAACGTTACTGTTTCTCAACCTACAATGAGAGCATACATACATACATACATACATACATATATATATATATATATATAACGTTGATGTTAGGACGATGTCTTAAGTGGCTAGGGATTTGCCATAGGGTACTAAGTGTTTGTAAGGATGTCCACTCCTAATAAATTCGGAAATGATCCTAAGTGACTAGATATAGCCCGACTCGTGGGGTATTAAGGGACTGTAAGGATGTCCTCCCTTAGATTACTTTATGGATATTAAGTGACTGTAAGGATGTCCACCCTTAAATTCACCTATAGGCCTTAAGTGACTGTTAGGATGTCCGCCTCATATGTTTAGTTCTGTATTTTGTTTTGCGTAGACATAATATGAAGGATTTACACTGCCAAATATATGAAATAGTCATTCCTAAACTTATATGTTTTTCATTCACCAGAATTATATGTTCTGATCTCCCTTCTCTTAACATAAAAAGGTTAGTAGTTTGGGGCTGCTGATCGATGATGACTAACGATTTCTTGGAGGAGGAGCTTCTCGATGGAGACTTAGTTAATATTGGCAGCAGTATTATTGTTGTTATTGTTATCATTATGTACTTGGGATAATCATTAATGTACCATTATCTGTGAGACTTATTGTATTTGACTTTATGTTTTTAATAATGGTACATCTATTTTTATGATATTATATTTTATCCTTTTCGCTGTACGAGATTCTGATTTCGTATAGACTGCTCTGTGATATTTGTGTTTTAGTATTTCCTTATAGGAATCAACGATCAATTTAGAATGGTTCTAAGTTCCGATGGGCCTTTTCTAGGTTAGAATTTAGGCCCATTCCAGGCGTGTTGTTACAAATTAGATATATGGATTTGAGTGTAAAATATTAAGAGAGAACTAAGAAGGGTTAGAGTAACTGTGAAAAAATAGATGCTGAAATTAATGAAGTTTTGCATCTTAATATATGATAAACTTGCGAATGAATTATTATAAAATAAATTTATTATTATCGTTGATGTATATAATTTGCATTATGCAATTTTTTTATCTAAATGGTTTTTTACCAATAATTTGACATGTCCATAGTACGCATATTAAAAATTTTGGAACGTAAATTGACTAATTTTATCAATTACTTTAAAGTTTAGATAAATTAATTAATTTTAATATGCGGGTCTTAACGTATAATATTAAGAGAAAACTGAGGAACATATGTAAATAATTGTAGAATTATTTAAAAGTGGATATCTGAATGTGAAATAGCATAAAAGATTTATGAATAATTATGAAATGGTAGATTTAGAATTTTAAAAATAAAACATCTGAAACTGTACAGAATGAAGGGGAACTGAGATAGCTCCTAAATGTAGTTGTAAGGGTTATACTCACAACTGTGATAATTATAAAATAATGTTAGTAGCATCAAAGTGAGTTGTATTTTAGATATGGGATTATAACATATTGAAAGATAGTTTGTTAATATTTTTATCAGCTAATTTATGCGTTCATGTTTTAATGTTGTAAATTATGAATTTATCTTTTTGGCAAAGACGACCGGTTGACTAGATCGCTCTACACATCACCTAAGGTTACCAAAGCATACCCTTACTTACTGCAACAGCTACGGTCACTAGTTGAACCGAGGCAACAAAAAGAAAGAGGTAGAAAGCTTCAAGACTGAACTAGGGCCAATTCACAATCACAATACCAGTAAACTAACACACATACGGTGAATAGATACTAATAATCGTCTTCAGAAGATGCACAAGACAGATTGACAAGAACATAACAAATTGCAGTCAAACCAGAATAACCTCGGAAATACCTTAACCTTACCATCAACCCAATGTGAAGACCCAGCAGATCGCCAGAGACACCGAGGTGGCAGAAACTCCAAGAGAATGAAGCCCGGCCTTAAAACAACTGTAGCGGTCCAAACAAATTACGGAGCTACCTATGAAGGAGAGAATGAATCACCTGAATACTAGAACATGACCAATAACGTCAGATCTGATCAAAAATTTACCCCTAACTGCAATGCAGCGAGAAGGCGATAAGGTCTTGCTTTTGTGGCAGGTTAAGGAAAAAGACGAATGTTGACCAAACGAAGAAAGTGAGTCAAAGGGATTAAGGGAAAATCAAGTTGAAGGAGGATGCAAGTAAACCCAACAGAAACTACACAAGTCGGAATTGCTAAACAGATCTGGAGGCAAATAAAGCGAAAAGGGGTTCTAGTTTGGTGTAAAGGAAAGACGACCAAAACAAGTATGGGAAAAGCTAGGTAAAAGGGTAAAAAGTGACGAAGAAAAGGGGAAAGAAGGATAGAAAAAGAAAGTCGACTAGGGTTGCGGCTGAAGGGAAACCTATTCCCTATGGATGAGTGGCAGCTTCGGTCAATGGTTTTATAAGAATTTGTCCTTTAAGTTGCTAAAAATAAAATTACGTTATGCATGAAATAATAATTTTTTCGGGATACATGAACTGAAAATTTAAAGTGATATTATATCTAGGGATATTTTGGCTAAGATCTGTATTAATTTTCAAAATACATAAATACTCTTTGTCTTACAACGTTGTAAAGTAGGTCTATACTTCTCGAAAATCATCAAAAACATTAAAAATCGATCTAAAAAATTATCAAGCTTCAAAACTCAATTCAATTCATATTCATGTAAGTACAAAAAATGATTTAAAAACAAAAAAAAGTACACTTCAGTGACTATGTAGGAAAATCTGCAATTTTTCAAAAAACTGCAAATATCGCAATAATTATATCAAAATATTGCATGATTTTATGCAATTGTTAATGATTGCTTCAAACTTCCAAATTCAATGCATGCACTTATTCAAACATCACATTATTACAGAAAATTCACCAAAAAAATGATGAACATTGCATACAAATGAAAAATATATCACTTTTGGTGATATTACAGAAAAAGCAGCAACATTATAGAATAATTGCAGACATGCCTGTAGTTTTTCTATACACTGAGATATATCTGCAATATGTAGTAGAATAGTTGCAGATATTTCTGCATTTATTCACAACAAATGCAGACATTTCTACATCTACTTTGCCTTTTTTTCTTACATGCAATACACTACGTGAATAATTACGGATATGTGTACACTTATTCACAAGAAATGCAGATAATTTGCATAAAAGTTCCAGCAATCTTCCATTGATATCTACAAAAAAAATATTAAGTAGCAGCACAAAAAAACGTAGAAATATTTACTATAGTAAAATATAGACTCTCTTTACACTGAAAGTAAGAGGAGGATCAACTTTGAACTATATTTCATTACAGGGATGCGGCCCAAATATTCACTTATATTTAACTGTACATTTATGTTACTTCATTTGACTAAAGAAGTTGTTTTATTATTAATATAATTTTTTTGGTTGAGCCGATGGGGTTGAGTAGTCCCGTACCACTTTATTGATATACCAAAGACTATTACATAAAATGCAAAGAGAGAACAACAAAAGAAAAGAAAATATAGGCTACAGGGTATAATAATTTTCTACAGTAGCTACAACAAAAACGCAAGTGTACAATAAGCAAGTAAAATGCTTAGCCAAAAATACCAGCGTTATAAGTATATATCAACAATTTTAAGCCAATCCCTAATGAATTATTATTATTATTGTTAATTCTACCTTTTTTATTTTATTTTTTAATTCTATAGGAATATTGCATACATTGAAATCATCGTATTTTAAATATTTATTAAATAGACTACTGAAATATAGTTTTTGGTAGGACCAACCGGTTTTTAAAGCGATATGTATCACTTTTTATTATAACTAATAATAATATATTATTATAGGAGGTAGACATATTGTCTAGCTACAACTAATGATTTTTAAGGTGGAATGTCTCTCACGACGGTTTTTATAGTGAACCAAGTACTAAAACTAATCTAGCTTAAAGCCTAGGAGCTAGGCCGAAATGTCTATACTGCTAAAATTTTATACTCCATGCAAGGAGTTTAATTACATACACTATCAGTAAAAGCAATATAAGATTTGAAAGAACATCAATAACAACAAATCACTTGCAGCACAGGACTGCCACATCAACAATGTAAAAACAACATCTATTACGCTAGATGAAAAAAAAATGGGATTTTTTTTCCAATTCGACCACCCTTTAAAAACTTATCACTGAAATAGCCTACTTATAAAACTTATTACAACCGTAGTCTGGTTTTGGTCGCATCAGCTAATATGGTTATTTAATGAAAGCATCATTTGGGATAATGCTAGCGAGTGGTTTTTAGGATGACGCACCGGTTATTCTGCAACTAAATAAATTGAAAACATGCGTTATTTGGGAAGACGCTCACCATCGTTATTTTAAATAACGCTAGGAGGAATCACAAAGTCTATACAAATATACTTGCAGCTTTTTGAATACCGCTGGTAGCGGTATTCTAGATGATGCATCACGTGTCTTTTCAAATGTCGCATACACGTGTATAACAACAGTTGTCTAACCCTTCCTCACTTTCTAACTCTTCTTAAAACTGAAAAAAAGAAACCCAAAATTTCAAATCAGATTCTAAAATTAAATCCTTCATTAATTGTAGCTCAGATCATCAGCAATTTCAGATTTACGTCAACGGTATTCTACTCTTCGTCATTTGAATCATTACAAGGTTTGAATTTCAAAACCCTAAAGCAAAGCTTTTCTGGATCTTTAACTTTGAGTAATGTATTCACTTTTGTCGTTGTCAATCAAAATGGCTCCTAATTATATTGCTATTTTATGCTATTTCGACGGTGAGTTGGTCATCGATGATCGAAAGTGTGAGAAATACGAAGGTGGATCTTACAAACCGGTAAAAATTCTCAAAGGTTGTAACTTGATGGAAATAAAAGCCTCGATATACAAGTCAACAAAGATTAATACAGAGAAATTTGATATTGAGTTAGTTTGAAACTGGCCAAAAACCGCTCACTTGCGTTATCCAAAAATGACGCTTTCATTAAATAACCTTTTTGGCTGATATGACCAAAACCAGTCTACGACCATAGTAAGTTTTAAAATTAGGCTATTTCAGTGATAAGTTTTTAAAAGGTAGCCGAATCGGGAAAAAAATCCAAAAAAATGATATGACTAGGGCATCCTCATAGACTACTTCATCAAACAATACCACAAATAAGGGAATTCTCGGCCAAAAGAAGCCTATATTTCTCGAACAAATAATCAGTACCAAACCTACTTCAAAGGCATGGTACAATGTAGCTTCTAAAAGGACCATAACATACCAACTCAAAGTACAACAAGGACACTGATGTATAACAATGTGCCTATATAGAGCATGAAAACATGACATAAGATGTGACATAACATGGAGCCTTGCATCAACGGAAGCCACTCCAACCAATAAGCTAAGCAGATGTGACATGAAAGAACAAGGCTTCTCACGATAGCAAAAATAGCATGGCAAACCATGACAACCGCTAGCTGAATACACGCAGCAATTTGACTTGAAAGTGTATGACATAACGCATCCACCTAACACTAGAGTAAATATGAAAAATATAGCTTGACACTGTTTCTTCAAAGAGGAGGAAGCAGAGGGCCTAGAAAACCAAAGCAAAGCCATGGCAACTCAATTTTATAGCATTATACGGTGACCCAATTTGGTAATTGTTTAAACCAAAATTGGCTCAAACATTAAAGGTACTTCGGGAGTACTTCACTAAATGGTTAGGAATAAGAAAATGAGACCACAATCGCATAAAATAAGTAAAAACACAAGGATTTTTATAGTGGTTTGATCCAAAATTGGTCTACGTCCACTTTAGCAAGCATTTTCATTATCACTTCAAGATTTACAAGGCTTGAATTATCTCTAAGTACATTCATTCTCTCTTTTATATAAGGATTTCACTTTGATCTCTAGAAATCAACGAAGAAATGGTTGAATCTCTCTAAGTGCAAGGAATATGAAGGAAGATCTTCAATCTATAAGACACTTGAGCGATTTTTACGGATTCCATTGCGGATTTTGCATTGAATCTTTGCTTGGAGAAGATTGATGATGTTAAAATCACTTGGAATATTGTAGGAAGCAATTGGAAAACCATTCGGGGTCTTAGAAGTCGATACCCATTAAAATGAAGAACATGGGTATTTATAGGAGAGGTTGGAATGAAGTGGTGTGTTGAGATTTGTATGTGCGGGCTATGGGTCACTCATGCAGTTAATTACGAAAATGCCACTGCCAGTTGTAGTCAGCTGTCACCAGCTGTAGCCAGTTTTCTGTTGGGTCGACCAGAAAGTGGTTCGACCGACCCTTCCAGCATTCGACCGACCCCACCTGTGCTTGATCGACCCTATCAGCGTACGATCGACTCTACCTGTGATATGTGGCTTCTTAAGGTGCTCAAGCCCTTATAACGCTCGACCCCTTTGGGACGCTCGACCCATTGATGTGACGACCTGGAATTTCGGACCAGATTTTTTTTAGTGAATATTAGGCTCACGTCCCTATTTTGAAACTTAATTAGGCTCACATCCGGTCATAAACTTAATATAAATTAGGTCCCTGTTTTCAAAACTTATAAAATAATAATTAAAAAAAATAAAAAAAATTCGTAAATTAGTAATAAAATAAATTATGCATTATACAAAAAATTCAGTTCAAAAAACAACAAAAATAATGTCAGAAAGAAGAAAACAGCAAAAAAACAGAAAAAACTGCAGTTAAATGCATAATATTATGCACCTTTTTGACTTTTTTGCATGCATATATGCAATTAACTGCAGTTCTTCCAGCGGATAGATTTAACTTAATATTTCAGTTCATTTTTATTTGCATCCAAATGAGCAAATTTCTCAAAAAAATGCACACATGTGTGCAACATTTTTATAGGACAAAAGTAGGGACCTAATTTATATATATATAAAAAAAAAGATTTGAAAAATTTAAACCCGCCCCTTATTTTATTACTTCCGCCTTTTTTTATTTTTTTTTTAAAAAGTACGTTCCTTCATAAAAAAATAATCTAAAATATGGAAATAATTTCAGGATTCTACGGAAATAAAAAAAAATAGTTGCATACATTTATGCAATTATTACTGATAATTGCATATATGTATGCAACTTTTCCGTAAGCTGTGTTCGGTTTGAAAATTTGAAACTAAACCTGCACAAATGTGTGCAAATATTGGGTATATTTGCACACATGTAAGCATATTTTTGTATAAATAAAAATCAACGAAGTTGTATGTAGTGAAAAATACGCACGGATGTATGCAGGAAAATGATATATGTGCATACTATTATGCATTTAACTGGAAATTTCGTTTTTTTTCTGTTTTTTTGATTTTGACGCCTTATTTGATGGTTTTTTGTTCTGAATTTTTTAGTGTTTACATGTTTTATTTAAATACGAATTTACGTGATTTTTTTATATTTTTATATTTTTTTATGACTTTTCAAATAATAGGGACCTAATTTACAATAAGTTTATGACCGGGTTTTTTTTATATTTTGAAACTTAATAGGGACCTCTAAAAAACGCACCTTTTTTTTATTGAAACCTTATCCATTCAAAGCAACTACAACAACTACCATTTTATTTGAATCAATATGTGTAACATCTCTAAATACGCATAAATTGACCTTTATGCGACTCTGGTGAGTTGTACATCGATATTCATTCCTGCACATTCGATAAATACGTCAGTATGCCATAAATGATAACACGTAAAAGATGCACCAACTCAAGATGTAATAACAAGTAATAAACAAAAGTATTTTATTTAATAAAGCAGCTGCATCACTACCACTTGTGACTGCCTACGTACCTTTATCAAATGGGTGGGCAATTAGATACAGGATCAAGCGAACGTAGTTCTTCTTTATAAAACATTTAAAATCAATATTTACTTTCAAAATACTCCTTATATCAAATAGGGAAAATACCTTTGTAAATACTCATTTTGAAAGATATTTATATATCTCTTGTAGAACTTTCTTTCAAAAACATCTTCTATTTTAAATACTAATCAACTTCTTTATGCAAAACTTCTTCATAAACAATCTAAAACCACCTTTATATCACTTTAATAAAGTCATACTAAATCGTAAATATCCTTAATCATTAGTCGCACATGTTGTCTGCTTGCTAAATCAAAGATTGCAGCCAATATGAGATGATGAAGTCTTGCACATCATTAAACCAAAACACAAGTATACGAGATTAGTAATAGTTTAGATGATAAGTATACTTACAGTACTCCTCATTAACTTCATGTAAAAGCCTTGTAAAACAAAATATAGTTCTTACCACCCCCTCAAAGCATGCAAATGTCTTCCTCGAATCATTGCAAAGCTCATATCAACTTACAAATCGCTCTCGGGTTTGACACATTTTGACTCTCTTTTCCTTGTATCTTCTTGACTTCCGCTAATCTTCTCTTAATTATCTTTCGTTTTCTTTCGGTTTGAAAGTATGGAAAACAAATGAAGTTTTCCATCATATTTATAGTATTTCTTAAGGCTAAGTAAAGTAATTTCTCCCTTATTATTATAACATGTCAAGTCAAATGTCAAACCAAACTTTTAATATTATTTGTCAAGTCAAATGTCAAAGCTAACATTTATTATTATTATATCAAATCAAATGTCACATCAAACATTTATTATTATTATGTCAAATCAAATGTCACATCATACATTTAATATTATTATGTCAAAACAAATGTCACGTCAAACATTTATATTATTATGTCAAATCAAATGTCACATCAAACATTTATTATTATTATGTCAAATCAAACATTTATTATTATTATTATTATTATTATTATTATTATTATGTCAAATTAAATCTTTATTAATATACTGCTTAGCACATTTTTACATTAGTTAATCCATGCTTTAATACTCAACATCTATAACAGCGTTTCTGTCATGCTATGAAAAATTCTGTTCGTTTAAAAATACTTCATAGTCAATTCAGAGAAAAGACAGCACTTCCAGAAATGCTATGACAAGTTCTAAGTAGTTTATAACGATTTTAGAACAAAAACAGCATATTACAGCGTTTCTTGAATGCTATGAAAAGTTCTGGGTAGCTTATTATGCTTCATAACTAATTCAGAGAAAATATAGCATTTTAAAATGCTACAAAAAGTTTTGAATTTCAGATTTTCAGCCTGTTTTTCAGCAAAATGTTTGATGCCATTTCTCTATGACAAAAATAAGTTTTGACTCCATATTTTCTATAGTAAGAAGCTCTTTTAGTCTACTTAATTATCATTAAAGGAAAACCTCAAAACAATTTATCAATTTGATATATAAAATCAAACATCATGAGGCATTTTTAACATGTCCATTTCAGGCTGATTTTTACCTGACTTTGCGTCCAGTTTTCAGGTACACAAACGACCGAATTAGAAAAAGTGATACAAGTGAAAGTTGTAGCCCTTTAAATTAGCTTTCCTTATTAATAAAGAAATCAAAATTTCATCAAGAATTGCAAAATTTATGCCCAAAATACCAAACGTCATTTTCAGTGATTCGGGTTCTATCGTTTCTTCTTAATTGTCACAATTTTTCTTCAAAATATGAAATGAATACATGAAATTATATAGTTTTTCTCACCTTAGACTTGAAAATTGAATTTGTATTCCTTCTTTGACTTCTCCTAAACCTCGCTTCTTTTTCTTATCTTGGTTTTGTGAATGCATGAAATGGAAAGAAACTTTTTACCCTTTATATAGTAATCTTTAAAAGCTAATTTGGTAATTTAGTTTTAGGCCCTTGTCCTCCTTATCTTCATGCAAGCTTTAGGATAAAGACACATTCCTCATTAGGTGTCTTTAGATGTCTCTACACATGGACACCTAATGGGTTTATGTGTCTTTATCTTATTTACTTACAAGACATGTGTACCATTCTTTTGATGACACGTGTCCCTATCATTTTAAGCCATTTTTCATATTTTAGAATATGTACACATATACCATTTGTATTTTTATTTATATGTTATGTACATACATATATGTGTTCTTATATTGTTACCACATGCACATGATATTCTAACAAGTAAAACGTCGTTTATTGACAAAACTGTTTTCGGTCACATTATCGATATTTTTTCGAACTACTTATCTTCGTAAACAAAAATTCAACAACATGTTTTCTCCTCGTTAATTATTATTTATAAAAGGATTTAATCAAGGTTATAAAACCGTTAAATCCACATTTTAAATATTTGAATAACCTCGATATTTAAATATTTACTGTTTGAAGTTTTAGGTTGTTACATTCTTTCCTCCTTATAAGGAATTTTGTCCTCGAAGTTCTATGCAATACTTAATCAAAAGAAACCAAATATTCCACGAAAGGAACTCTATGTTTCCAGGAAATTTTCTTGAAAGTATACTTTCAAAACAATTTCATAAATTGAAATTTTAAGACATACCTATGATTCGAACTTTTCAATTTGTGATCAACCTTCTATCAATCCTGCAAGCTGTTACTGAATCAGGCACGCCATAGCTTCTTTTTTATGCTCAAATTCAGGATCATGTTCTTTGCAATTCACATCGGTACTCAGTCTCCTTTCCATGAGCATACATTCAATTTGGAATAGATTCTAGAGCCTCCAGCCAATGCCAAATCATTCAGTAAAGACATACTCTTGTATGGTAACCAACGAAATGTACCAAAAATTCATCATACTCCGGCTCATCATCATCAAGTAAGGATGTATTCTCCATGTTGCGGTACCCATCGAAATGTACCAGAGAAAAATATTTTCAAGATAGATTCAAATAATTCTTTAGCCAAAAGGATGATTATGTTCATCAAAGTCAGCTAATCAAATATGTTGTACTCTCCTTGTTGTAGTACCCTTCAAAATGTACCCGAAAGTAATCATGACATTCTTATTATAAGAATTTCCAAATAGATTTTCAAATAATATATTCAAATAACTCAAATAATTTTTTTTATATAAGAAATTCTTTTGTCAAAACTAAGATCATATTCATCAAAGTGGATCCACACTCAATTTAGGATATGTTATCCTATTATGGCCGTCATCCCGTCATCAAATAGGATGTACTCTACTCGGCTCGATACTAACATAGAGTAATAGTGCACTATCCAAGATCTATTGTCTTATATCGCACATCATCATCATCATCATCATTCGAAGGTAACCATAATATTGCCCTCGACATCCCATCATCAAAGAGGATGTACTCTACTCTGCTCGATACCAACATAGAACAATAGTGCAGTACCCAAGATCTATTGTCTTATACCACACATCGTCATCGTTACCCGAAGGTATCCATCATTGATGAAATAATCCATAAAAAATCTTTTATAAGTTTAAACAAAGTATTCTCTCAAAGTACTTTTATACTTTGTAATCATTACTTCCATATGGATAACCAATTCATTTTAGAAAATCCACACTTTCAACTTCGAAAATCATCTTAAGTATGAACCCCCCTTCTTCTTCTTTTTAATCAAACACATAGTTCAGTTTGCAAAAATGTTTTGAGGTAGCAAACATTCAAAATTTTAAAATGTGTATGATGTAAGTATTCCAGATAATTAATCTAGCTTCCCAATAAGATTAACTTCGACCAATTCCAACCAAGTAATCAAAAGTTATGTCTGAATTGCTGAGAGATGTTTTAGCGGCTTTAAATTAACATCATCAATGCTAAACAATTCTAATATAAAAAATATCAAATTACATAATGATACAATTAATTAAATAGATTTTTCTCACCTTGATTTTGCATGAATGTAGTGTGTAATTTACTCCTCTTGGTTTTCCTCAATTTTATTTGCCCAAGCTCATTTTATTCCACCCTCGACAAGCTGTTATTTCACAATCTTTTAAGCCACTCCATTACATCTATTTCAAGCTACTACATCCCTCCCTCTGTGTGCCACTTCATTCCTTCATTACTTTATGACTAATCATATACACTTGCAATTTCGTTAAACCTCTCTCTATGTGGTGCTTGATAACGAGTCGACACATTATACTTGTTAGTGTGTATACTAAACAAAAGTTAAGCACATAAAATAAATACTACCCATAACCCTGGTCAGAGGTATGGTGCCTTACCCTATCCAGTTTTATTTATCAATTTATGATAATTTCATTTTGAAAATTTTAGGATGATTTGCATATGATTTTTTTTATTTAGGCACCTAACCTAAACTCTGATATCACCTGTGACGCACTAAATTTCGGATCAGTTTTTTTTTTTTTTTGCTGAAACCCTACCCCAACTATGACTACTACCATTTTATTTGAATAAATATGTGAAACATCTCTAAATACGCATAAATCGACCTTTATGCGACTCTGGTGAGATAAACATCGATATTCATTCTTGCACACTTGATAAATACATAAATATGCCATAAATGATAACACCTAAAAAATGAACCAACTTAAGATGTAATAACAAGTAATAAACAAAAAGTATTTTATTTAATAAAGCAGCTGCATCTCTACCACTTGTGAATGCCTACATACCTTTATCCAATTGGGTGATCAATTAGATACAGGATCAAGCCAAGGTAGTTCTTCTTTACAAAACATTAAAAATCAATATTTTCTTCCAAAATACTCTTTATATCAAATAGGGTAAAATACTTTTGTAAATACTCATTTTGAAAGATATTTATATATCTCTCGTAGAACGTTCTTTCAAAAAAAATTTCTATTTTAAATACTAATCAACTTCTTTATGTAAAACTTCTTCATAAACAACTGAAAACCACCTTTATATCACTTTAATAAAGTCATACTAAATCGTAAATGTCCTCAATTATTAGTCTCATATGTTGTTTGCTTGTCAAATCAAAGATCGCAGCCAATATAATATGTGCGAATCATTAAATCAAAACACAAGTATATGAGATTAGTAATAGTTTAGATGATGAGTATACTTACAGTACGCCTCATTAAATTCATGTAAAAGCCTTCTAAAACAAAATATATTTCTTACCACCCCCTTAAAGCATGCAAATGTCTTCCTCGAATCATCGCAAAACTTATATCAACTTACAAATTGCTCTCGAGTTTGACACATTTTTACTCTCTTTTCGTTGCCTCTTTTTTTTCTTATATCTTCTTGACTTCCACTAATCTTCTCTTAATTATCTTCCGTTTTCTTTGGATTTGAATGTATGGAAAACAAATGAAGTTTTCCATCCTATTTAAAGTATTTCTTAAGGCTAATTTAGTAATTTCTCCCTTATTATTATGACATGTCAAATCAAATGTCAAACCAAACTTTTAATATTATATGTCAAGTCAAATGTCAAAGCAAACATTTATTATTATTACGTCAAATCAAATGTCACATCAAACATTTATTATTTTTATGTCAAATCAAATGTCACATCAAACATTTATTATTATTATGTCACGTCAAACATTTATATTATTATGTCACATCAACGTTTATTATTATTATGTCAAATCAAATGTCATATCAAATATTTATTATTATTATATCAAATTAATCTTTATTAATATATTACCTAACACATTTTTGCATTAGTTAATCCATGCTTTTGTACTCAAAACATTATAACAGCGTTTCTGTCACGCTATGAAAAGTTCTGTTCGTTTTAAAATACTTCATAGTCAATTCAGAGAAAAGACAGCACTTCCATAAATGCTATGACAAGTTCTGGGTGGTTTATAACGATTTTAGAATAAAAGCAGCATATTACAGCATTTCTGGGATGCTATGAAAATTTCTGAGTAGCTTATTATGCTTCATAACTAATTCAGAGAAAATATAGCATTTTAAAATGCTACAAAAGGTTCCGAATTTCAGTTTTTCAGCAAAATGTTTGATGCTATTTCTCCATGATAAAAATAAGTTATGACATCATATTTTCTATAGTAAGAAGCTCTTTTAGTCTACTTAATTATCATTAAAAGAAAATCTCAAAATAATTTATCAATTTACATCATGAGGTATTTTTAACATGTCCATTTCAGACTGATTTTTATCTGACTTTGCGTCCAGCTTTCAGATACACAAATGACCGAATTAGAAAAAGTGGTACAAGTGAAAGTCGTAGCCCTTTGAATTAGCTTTCCATATTGATAAAGAAATCGAAATTTTATCAAAGAATTGCAAAAGTTATGCCCAAAATACCGAACATCATTTACAGTGATTCGGGCTCTATCATTTCTTCTTAATTTTCACAATTTTTCTTCAAAAAATAAAATGAATACATGAACTTATATAGTTTTTCTAACCTTAGACTTGAAAATTGAACTTGTATTCCTTCTTTGGCTTCTCATAAATCTCTCTTCTTTTTCTTACCTTGGTTTTGTTTTGTGAATGCATGAAATGGAAAGAACCTTTTTATGTAATCTTCAAGGCTAATTTGGTAATTTAGTTTTGGACACTTGTCCTTCTTATCTTCATGCAAGCTTTAGGATAAAGACACATTCCTCCTTAGGTGTCTTTAGATGTTTCTACACATGGACACCTAATGGGTTTATGTGTCTTTATCTTATTTACTTACAAGACATGTGTACCATTCTTTTGATGACACATGTCCCTATCATTCTAAGTCATTTTTCATATTCTAGAATATGTACACATATACCATTTGTATTTTTATTTATATGCTATGTACATACATATATGTGTTCTTATATTGTTACTACATGCACATGATATTCTAACAAGTAAAACGTCGTTTATCGACAAAACTGTTTTCGGCCACATTATCGATATTTCTTCGAACTACTTATCTTCGTAAACAAAAATTCAAAAACATGTTTTCTCCTCATTAATTATTATTTATAAAAGAATTTAATCAAGGTTATAAAACCATTAAATCTAAGTTTTAAATATTTAAATAACCTCGATATTTAAATATTTACTACCCGAAATTTCAGGTTATTAAAATTGACTTGCTCGACCGCTTATGAACCTCGACCCCTCTTTGATTGTCGACCCACTGACTTGCTTGATCTTTTGTGAAGCTCGACCCCTCTTTGATGCTCGATCCATTGGTTTAGTGTATAGATTTAATCTATCAACTCGCACTTATCTTTTGATGGATAAACATTTGTCCCTCGAAGTTTTTAATTTTTAATTTGTAAAAACTACGAGCTTCAAAATGAATAAATATAGCACTATTTGATAGATAGGGATCTGTTTAAACATTGAGCAACAATACTCATTTTCATGTGGGTCGAGCGCTAGCAATTTAAGTTGGTCAACATTAACATATCTGTGCTGGTCGAGCAGTACATGTTGTCACGAGCGATCGATTTGGGCTCGAGCGTTCGGTTTGGGCTTGAGCGACTGAGTTGGGCCCTTTACTTGAGATTGAACGAGTTCGCTCATCTTCTTTATATTGCTTTAAAACCCTCACTTCCAAACTTTATTTCTTTTTCTGGAGAAGTCAAATTAATGGCGGTTGCCTCATTTCCTTGAAGAGCTTCCCATCACGACCTATTTTAGCAATCCAATCACAGTGAGTTCTAGTTGCTTTTAGGTTCAGATAAATAAGTGAAACTATGAAAGACTTTAAATCTATGTTATTGGTAGATCTCATGCTATATTATGATAGATCTATTTCTTTGGATCCAATTCAATTGTTCTACTACGTTATCATTATGGATCTTGGGTTGTAACTTTTATGATATGCTACGATGCGGATGTATGTAAATCTATTCTATGTGATCTAAAATTATCATGTTAGATCTATCCTATGTGATTTAAAATTGTCACCTTATGATTCATGTGAGATCTGTCCTATGTGATTTAAAATTGTCACTTTATGATCATGTTTTATGCTAGATCCACTTTATGATCATGTTTTATGCTAGATCTATTTTATGATCATATCTTATGCTATGATAGATCTATCTCTCAAGATCCAATTCAATTGTGATTGTCCTAGTATGTTATTTTTGTTTCATTTGGATAGAACAAATCATTTATGTGAACCATGAATATATGCCACCTTGAATTGATTAGGATTGGGTCCACACCTTTATCTTAACTGTAACCTCTATGATTTGGATTTGGGTAGATCTATTTATAAACCTGTAGATCTAAACATTTATTTATGGTTAGATCTAATTTAATCTATTAGATGAGCATGTGGACATTTTTTATGTAGATCTAAAGCAATACTTATGTTAGATCCCGTTATGACGATGATTACATGTTCATAAAAATATGTATGTTCACCTTGATATGATGCTAATTACATGTCCATTCACTTTGTTATCATACTAGTATGTTTGTGCCAATATATGTTGAAACAATCACCGCTATCATATTCCCTTTTTCATTGTTGTGGCTAGACTACTTATTAGCCTAGATGCCGCCAAAATACGTGCGAATATGTTAGTGAAGGAAACGGGGGAAAAGGGATTTATAATTGGCATGTAATCTTTAAATGAACTGATATGTAATTAAAATTATTGTGCAAAATAGGTATTGACACCTATAGAAGGAAAGGATTAATTAATTGGTAAATTAATTAAAAATGGCATAATTTGAATATGAAGATTTATGGATATGTAATTCAAATTATTGGGCAAAATATGTATTGACACGCAAAAAGGGAAAGGTTTAATTAATTGATTAATTAATTAAAAATGGAATGTTTAGTAATTACAATTAGGAATTGTACTTATGACACAAGGTTATGTTACATTAGTGGTGGAAGTCTGCTCGGACCCGACTGGCATATCCAGCAGCCACTAATGTTGAACCTAATGTGGGAGGTCTAAGTACGCAAATACGAATTGGGCTAAGACACGAGGTTAGGCCCAACTGTGAAATAAGACTGTCCGGACCCGGCCAACATATCTAGTATCCACATGTTGTAGGCCTAATGTGGGAGGTCAAGCTGATTATAAACCATAAATGGACATGGTAATGAATCAGACTACTTAACCTAATCTAATCCATAAGGGATTGTATGATTATGAACTAAAGATAGGGTTAAGTAAAACATGCTTGGATCAGTGGGAGGGTAAGTACATCTTGGGTATGTGGGTAATATTAATATATATAGGCCCACAAACTTAACCGTTAAATAAACATGCTTGAATCAGTAGGAGAGTTAAGTAAATCTTGGGTTGGTGGGTAATATTCATATGTATAGGCCCACAAACTTAACCTGTCGGGGTTATGTAATTAAAGACATTGTTAGGTAAACATAACTAGTGGAAATCCTAGTAGTGGGGATGCAAGACAAAGAGGAGAGCTTGCATCATCTTGTGTGGGACCCATTTCATTCAGTGACCCTTAAATAGGTATTAAACAGGTACTCCGAACTAGGTCGTAGTGGGGCACGCTTACTGAGCTGATTGTAAGAGATACAAACATGGAGGCGGTGTTGACGGCGCGTTCCAACAGGGTCATGTGTGTGCATGACTCCACCTGCTGGGGAAGATGCACGCTTACTGAGCTGATTGTAAGAGAGACAAACGTGGAGGCGGTGTTGATGGCACGTTCTAACGGGGTCATGTGCGTGCATGAATCCACCTGCTGGGGAAGATAAGACATTGTGACATCAGTAGATATGGTTGTGCATCCGAAAAATTAAGGGTTCCCACTCTAGGGAGTAATACACCCTATTGTGGGGCCAACACAGGGTATCTACAGAATATGGAGCCGATCGATTGGGGGTAGTAAATAGGGTATATCTAGTCCTATCTATTTCTGTGGGGTACCTGTGTTTCTGTTTGGGCTAACACCCATTATTTCTGTTTAGGTACCAGCTCTGTTTGGGTTAAAACCCGTTACTAGAGCACACCTAAAACTACCATTATGTTTCTGTTAGGATCATCCTGTTTTTGTTAAGAATTTGGGGAATATGTAATCCTATTACATATCTGTTATACTAGTATTGGTGCGGAGCAAGGAAAGTATTAAGAAGCACTATCTATTCTATCTTATTGTCCTGTTTACCTTGTTATGCCTGTCATTTATGTATTGATTTCTCTTATCTACTTTATATGCCTATCATGTTACTTTTATTTATCTACTGGCTAAAAGTAACTAGACTCGCCAGACTTATTGTTTGACCCTTTTTGTTTCTCCTTCTTTCTTCCGTTCCTCCCCTCAGGTTCTCAAGGAAGGGAATTCTTAGGCTTAGTCAGGACTCTGCTATCATCTTGCTTGGAGCTTCTAGATGTATTGCTCGATTTTCTATCTTGCTACTATGGCTTATGATTTGGGGATTATGCTTTCTATATTATTGTACTCTGATATTTAAATTACAAGAAAGAAGTTTTAATGATGAACAAAGTTTATGTATTTTCAGACATATGGTGTAACCATGCTTTATGATTAATAAAAGTTGTTTTTATTCCGCTGCAAAAATTTTATATCTGTCTTGTAATGTTTCTGTTCTGTTTACTAAAACGCTTCACGAAACTTAATGCATTCCCTTTGTGAGTGACATTAACGGACGTGGGGTGTAACACTTGGTATCTGAGTTGAAGATTACCAAATTGGATAAAGTTTTTGAAAATTATTTTCAAAAAGGTTTTAAAAGAAAGCATTTTCAAAAGAAAAGCCTATTTTGAAAAACATATTCCCCAAATCCATATGTAATATCTCTCGATTCTCCGCTTGATTCCTTTTTCCCTTTTCATCTGGGGAACCGATTCTTCTTGAAAGGTGTCCCCATTCCGGCATGATGTCGTAGGCATGTTTAGCACATGTCGAAGGGTAATGAAGTGCCTAATCTCCATCCGTAGCCGCAGTGGTTCCACCTACAGTTAATTTTCTCGAGCTTCGTAAGGATTTCCGTGCGATGGAAGCAACTTTCGAAAGACTTGTTAGATTATTACACAAACGTGGGTAAAAAGGAGTATAAGGAAGTTAGGGCTAAGGAGCACAGCTCAAGGATGAGAAAAAGGTATGGCCCAAGAAAGGATATCAACAACAACAGAAGAAGAGCGGAAAAAAATGACAAGGCTAAGGATAAGGGGAAGTGCCATAGTTGTGGGCGAGAGGGTCACTTGGCCAAGGACTGCCGGAAAAGAAAGAATGTTTGCTTCATTTGTGGAGAGGTTGGATACTATTCTGGGGGAGTGGCCAAGGAAGCAAAGGCAATGTCAAAGGACATGAACCTCTAAAGGGCAAGTGAATGCTCTCGTGGCTAGTGCACCAGATTGAGGTAGGAAAGTTTCCATGGAAGGTTTCCAATCAACCAGTTAGAACTCTTTTCGATTCTGGCTCATTCGCATTCATTCATATTTAGTTCTGTAGTTGAATCTCTGCACTTAGTTACTAGTATGGTAGTGGATCCCGTTGTTTTCTCAAACCCCATTGGTGTTTTGGCTCATTTATCCATGATTTGTTGGGGTTTGAGAATATCTGTGTTAAGCGTCGAGTTTGAGTGCGACGCACATCTTGTTTCATGGGCTAGGGTTGATTCTAGGGAGGGGTTGGCTTACCATATATGTTGCCATTCTGGGCGGTGAGAGGAGGGTCGTTTAGCTTCCAACTTGTCATGGGGGGACCCCCGAAATTTCTTGTGACCCACAAGGGTCGGTTATGCTTAGTTTCCTAGAATCTCTTGATGCATCTATCGATGATTTGCAATTTGTTCCAGTAGTTCGAGATTATTCTGATGTTTTTGATGAGGTTCGCAGTTTACCCCAAGGCACGAGATTGGTTTTTGAATATACTTGGTGGATAATGCAAAGTCAGTTGAATTGCTTGTACGACATGTGACTCCTAAAAGAAAATTGGGAACTTGATAAGCAAGTAGGGGTGCTACTTGAGAGGAGGTTTGATAGGTAAATCATATCAGGATGGGAAACCTATTAAACATGGTCCTTGAGGAAGCTCATCATTCTAAGATGACTATTCATCCAAGTGACGATAAAATGTATAGAGTTCGAGAGAGTGGAGCCAAACTTGCGGAAGGAAGTAAAAGTAGAGAAGACAGCGAGGATGCGACTTGGGAGACTGGAAATAAAGATCACGCTTCATACCCTTTCCTTTTAGGACTACGTTCTTAACTTCACTTTCCAAAGCTTTTTATTCGTACTTGTTTCTATCATTCGTTTGTATCCTATCGATCGAATTTTCGACCTTTAGGTAGGAAATCCCATGATTGTAAACACGTGTTTGAGACATGTTATTTTTGATGGATGCAAGTGGATCAAGTGTTTGCTAGTGGTTGCCTGTGGACGCATATACACAAGCATTAGGCACTAGATCGGCTCAATTACTCTCATACTGCATGTGGATGTGTGTGTGCATTTTCTTTTCTTTTATGGATGAAAATGGATGAACTAGCATATGGATGTTGCATTTGGACGAATGAGTGTGCACGCATGTAGAGCTTATATGTTATAATAGGCTTATTTGCATACATATTGGATTCATGGCACTAACATACACTGCATTAAGGAGGTCAACTGAATCAGTAGACCACTTGATTTTCGCATTAGTGTTGGGACATATACACACACTTTTGTATATTTTAATGAAAGCATTAGAAATACTTAAGGACAATGGTTGCCAGTGATTGAGTAGATGGATGATGGATGGTAGGATATACATTCTCCTCAACTTGGAGATTTCGAGGATGAAATCCTTTGAGTAGGGGAGAATGTAACACCCCAAATTTTTTATGACATTAAAGAGGATAAATTAAAGACAAATTAATTTAATATTCAGAAGTAAGTGAAAGGATTACGCAATTGTGTTCGTCTCGGAATTTTGCTTGAGATTGATCTGAGTTTGCGTAAAACGGGTAACGTATGAAGAAGTTATAGACGGTTAAAGTTTTGCAATGAAAACAGAATGCACTGGCGCACTTAACAAGTGCGCCAATGTATTTCTGCACTAGCACACATGCCAAGTGCGCCCAGAACAGTTTCTGGGTGTTCGGGCCTTTTTCGAGTGAGTGACGACCCATGACCTGGCCTAATTTCATTAAGGCTGAGGTGGCATCCGAATTCTGTAACCCAACAGCTATAAATATACCTCATATCCTTTGTTCTCCTCAAAGAAAAGCAATGGTGGCCAGACTTTGCTGGATTATGGACTGAATTAGGATCTCACGTCTTATTCTAAAGCATATCAAAGTCTGAGATTCAAACTTAGCACCTTTTCTATCATTTTAGCAATCCAATCACAGTGAGTTCTGGTTGCTTTTAGGTTTAGATAAATAATAGTGAAACTATGAAAGACTGTGATGTGGATACGACTGTAGACTTTAATCTATGTTATTGGTAGATCTCATGCTATATTATGATAGATCTATTTCTTTGGATCCAGTTCAAATGTTCTACTATGTTATCATTATGGATCTTGGGTTGTAACTTTTATGATATGCTATGATGCGGATGTATGTAGATCTATTCTATGTGATCTAAAATTATCATGTTAGATCTATCCTATGTGATTTACAATTGTCACCTTATGATTCATGTAAGATCTATCCTATGTGATTTAAAATTGTCACTTTATGATCATGTTTTATGCTAGATCCACTTTATGATCATGTTTTGTGCTAGATCCACTTTATGATCATGTTTTATGCCAGATCCACTTTATGATCATGTTTTATGCTAGATCTATTTTATGATCATATCTTATGCTATGATAGATCTATCTCTCGAGATCCAATTCAATTGTGATTGTCCTAGTATGTTATTTTTGTTTCATTTGGATAGATCAAATCATTTATGTGAACCATGAATATATGCTACCTTGAATTGATTAGGATTGGGTCCACACCTTTATCTTAATTGTAACCTCTATGATGTGGATTTGGGTAGATCTATTTATAAACCTGTAGATCTAAACATTTGTTTATGATTATATCTAATTTTATCTATTAGATCTAGAGCATGTGGACATTTTTATGTAGATCTAAAGCAATATTTATGTTAGATCCCATTATGATGATGATTACATGTTCATGACAATATGTATGTTCACCTTGATATGATGTTAATTACATGTCCATTCACTTTGTTATCATACTAGTATGTTTATGCCAATATATGTTGAAACTATCACCGCTATCATATTCCCTTTTTCATTGTTATGGCTAGACTACTTATTAGCCTAGAAGCCGCCAAAATACGTGCAAATATGTTAGTGAAGGAAACGGAGGAAAAGGGATTTGTAATTGGCATGTAATCTTTAAATGAATTGATATGTAATTCATATTATTGGGCAAAATAGGTATTGACACCTATAAAAGGAAAGGATTAATTAATGGTAAATTAACTAAAAATGACATAATTTGAATATGAACATTTATGGATATGTGATTCAAATTATTGGGCAAAATGTATTGACACCCAAAAAGGGAAAAGTTTAATTAATTGATTAATTGATTAAAAATGGAATGTTCAGTAATTACAATTAGGAATTGTAATTGTACTTATGACACAAGGTTAGGTTACATTAGTGGTGGAAGTCTGCCCGGACCCGACCGACATATTCAGCAGCCACTAATGTTGAACCTAATGTGGGAGGTCTAAGTACGTGAATACGAATCGAGCTAAGACACGAGGTTAGGCCCAACTGTGGAATAAGACTGCCCGGACCTGACCGGCATATCCAGCATACACATGTTGTAGGCCTAATGTGGGAGGTCTAGCTCATTATAAACCATAAATGGACATGGTAATGAATCAGACTACTTAACTTAATCTAATCCATAAGGGATTGTATGAATATGAACTAAAGATAGGGTTAAATATAACATGCTTGGATCAGTGGGAGGGTTAAGTACATCTTGGGTAGGTGGGTAATATTAATATATATATATATAGGCCCACAAACTTAACCGTTAAATAAACATGCTTGAATCAGTAGGAGGGTTAAGTACATCTTGGGTTGGTGGGTAATATTTGTATATATAGGCCCACAAACTTAACCTGTCGGGGTTACGTAATTAAAAGACATTGTTAGGTAAACATAACCAGTGGAAGTCCTAGTAGTGGGGATGCAAGACAAAGGGAAGAGCTTGCATCATCTTGTGTGGGACTCATTTCAGTTAGTAACACTTAAATAGGTATTAAACGGGTACTCCGAACTAGGTCGGAGTGGGGTACGCTTACTGAGCTGATTGTAAGAGATACAAACGTAGAGGCGGTGTTGACGGCGCGTTCCAATGGGGTCATGTGCATGCATGACTCCGCCTACTGGGGAAGATAAGACGTTGTGACATCAGTAGATATGGTTGTGCATCCGAAAAATTAAGAGTTGCCACTTTAGGGAGTAATACACCCTATTGTGGGGCCAGCACAGGGTATCTATAGAATAGGGAGCCGATCAATTGGGGGTAGTAAATAGGGTATATCTAGTCCTGTCTGTTTCTGTGGGGTACCTGTGTTTCTATCTAGGCTAACACCCATTATTTCTGTTTAGGTATCAGTTCTGTTTGGGTTAATACACGTTACTAGAGTACACCTAAAACTACCATTAAGTTTCTGTTGGGATCATCCTGTTTTTGTTAAGCAATTGGGGACTATGTAATCCTATTGCATATCTGTTATACTAGTATTGGTGCAGAGCAAGGAAAGTATTAAGAAGCGCTATCTATTCTATCCTGTTGTCATGTTTACCTTGTTATGCTTGCCATTTATGTATTGATCTCTCTTATCCACTTTATATGCCTATCATGTTACTTTTATTTATCTACTGGCTAAAAGTAACTAGACTCGCCAGACTTATTGTCTGACCCTTTTTGTTTCTCCTTCTTTCTTCTATTTCTCCTCCCAGGTTCTCAAGGGAGGGAATTCTCAGGCTTAGTCAGGATTCTGCTATCATCTTGCTTGGAGCTTCTAGATGTATTGCTCAAGGTCTATCTTTGCTACTATGGCTTATGATGTAGGGATTATGCTTTCTTCATTATTGTACTCTGAAATTTAAAGTACAAGACAGAAGTTTTAATGATGAACAGAGTTTATGTATTTTCAGACATATGGTGTAACCATGCTTTGTGATTAATACAAGTTGTTTTTATTCCACTGCAATTTTTTTATATCTATCTTGTAATGTTTCTATTCTGTTTACTAAAATGCTTCACGAAACTTAATGCATTCCCTTTGTGAGTGACACTAACGGACGTGGGGTGTCACATCAACATCGCAATTCCATAGCCCGTCAGTTACGGTTGATCTCCGCAGCAAAAATTTGATCAACTTGGAATACAGTTCGAGTAATCTCCTCGGATCTGGAGTGTTGTGCTTATTGTAGGTGATTTCCCTCTTTTGATTTCATGCTACTTTCACTGATTTGCTAGGGTTTTGGATTGTTATAGTATTCAGGTACGATTTGGATAAAAATTGAATTCTTAGGGTTGTAACGATCGGAATTTGTAATAAATTTGATTGAATTGGGGATAAGGATATGTATTGGAATGTGTTTGAGGAATTCGAATTGTCCAAAATCCTTTAAATTCCAACTTGTATCAAACGCCTATAAGTTGCTCGATAAAATGCTAAGGAAATAAAACCTTGTATATTTGCTGATCATTGTTTAATGTCGAGCTTATACTTGCAGTGTGTTTTGAAATCTGTTGGTCGTACATGTCGACTACTGTTTGAATTCGAGATAGTGCATACGCCATTTTTTGGCAATTTTCTGATATCTCTTTAATACATTGATAAGTGTTTGAAATCAAGTTTATTCCATTTGCCTTAATACCACATCCTTGTCTAGCAAACTTGATCATTTAAAACACAATTCCGCAAACCCTTTGCTTGATTGACTCGAATTGGTTGACCATGCTCGAGCCTGCTAAATTCAAGCCTACTTGACCCCATGGGGTCGATCATGCTCGAGCCCGATGGGTTCAAGCCTGCTCGACCCTTATAGGGTCGATCACGCTCGACCCTCATCGGTCCAAGCATGCTCGACCCTACGGGTTTGAGCATGCTCGACTCTTACAGGGTCGATCACGCTCGGCCCTTATGGGTTCAAGCATGCCTGACCCTACGGGTTTTGAGCATGCTCGACCCTCATGGGTTCAAGCATGCTCGACCCTTGTGGGGTCGGTCGTGCTTGACCCGTGGGTTCAAGTAAGCTCGATCCTCTTGGGGTCGATCATGCTCGACCTTTATGAGGGTCGATCGAGCTTGACCCTGTTTGGACTCGAGTATGGTTAATAACTTTGGTATTTGGAGATTTGGTTAATGGTTTTTGTTGATTTCCAAGCTTTCCCGATGCTATACCTGTAATTACTAGAACACTTGCATGTTTTTGAGCTATCATGTTGCTACTGGATGCTCACACCATTAGCAGGTTAGTGTAGAAAGTCAGAAATGCAGTACAGCCTAAATTGATATATTTGTGTAGATTTATTTTCATTCGATCACTTAAGAACATTCTCCACGCGAACATAGTCATTCTAGAATCAACTTCTAATGATGCTTGGAATTGGTTAACCAATACATGCTAATTATAAATTTCAAGCCTCATTTCTAGAATATCAAACATAGTTATACATAATATTCCCTGTGAGCAAGGGAGCGTGTACCTGTGATTTATTTTAAGGCATAACTATTCATGTAGAAATGTTAACTCGACAACAGTTACGTTAGAATCCCAAGGAAGGAACCTTGTCTAATGAAGTTGGGAGTTCTTTTCAAGTTACTAAAACTACATCAGCTAATGTTCCCAGAGTGAATGTTAATCAGAACTTTCATCAACCCCATCCACTTGCCAATATACCTCTTGAAAGGCATGAAACAGATCTGTCTTTTAGCTCGTACCAGCAATTATGTAAGTAATTATAGATTTTAGAAAAGGATGAGGTCAAATTCCCAGGAAAGGAGAAATTTGCTGACATTCCACCTGCTGGGTACATTGCAGTTAATCGTTACATGTTGCTGAGAGGGCGATTCCTCCTTTCAATCCTTATCTAGAGTTATTTCTTCGGCATTTGGCCTTTTTCCCATATCAGTTGCACCTGAACGGTTATTTCGCTTTAATGGGGCTTTATGTACTGTTTACGAGGGTCAAGCAGCGTGCATTTACATTTCAAGATATCATATATGGTCGAATTAAGAGATACTTACCCGGCCTTATTTCCCAAAATCAAATGGGTATTATAGAAGGAATGTCCATTTCTGAAAATTCATTACTTGCAGATGAGTTACTACGTACTTTTAATCGTAAAGGATCTAATAACATGTGTTTGAAGGTAGATTTGCGCAAAGCTTATGATAAACTGAGCTGTGAATTCATTTGCCACATGCTTTTATGCATGGGGTTTCCAATATCTCTTGTCAGTCTAATCTTTACATGTATTTCTACTCCCATCTTTTCTTCGATTATTGATGGTAGGCCACAAGTATTTTTTTGGTAGCAATCGGGGTTTGCGGCAAGGGGATCCGTTATCTCCTTATTTGTTCACAATTGCAACGGAAGTGTTATCCATTTCTGTGGACATAGAACACGTTAAAGGTAATATTTCTCCTATTTACATATGTAATCCGGTGATAAACCATCTAATCTATGCGGATGACCTTCTCATTTTTGCGAAAGCTAATGTGACAAGTGCAGAATCTATAGATATTGTTTTACGGAATCTAAACAGGTGGGAAGGTTTAGCTATCAACGAACAAAAATCGAGGATTTTTTTTCAGCAAAGGGGTTACAAGGAAGCACGAAATATCTGCCATTCTAAATGTCAGTCATGCTGAGTTGCCGATATTGCATTTAGGAATACCAATGAGTAATTCTGTGTTGAAACAATTAGATTACACTAGACTAATTGGTAATATTAAAAGTAAACTGGGGGCATGGACTGCAAGATTATTAGGCCTGAGTGGTCGATTGGAGCTAATTAAAACTGTGATCTTTCCAATGGTTGGATTCTGGACTCAAATATGTCAAATGCCTTCTACAGTGGTAACAAAAATTGAACAACTATGCGCTAATTTTCTTTGGACAGGGAAGCAGCATAAAATTAGTTGGACAACTATATGTTCCCCTAAAATGAACAACTGAAAGGCATCGGGTCTCTTCTATATTAATCCGCATATGTATTATATTGTGCATGGGCTTGGGCTAAAGCCCAATCACTACTTTTGTTTTCTCTTATGTTATTCTGTGTATATAAATACACGTTATTTGTACAACCATTTATCAATAGAAAAATTACAATTCTTTACAATTACTCTTACATGGTATCAGAGCCATCAAGGCTTAATAGCAATCAAGAATCCTGAATCAGAGAAAAAAAAAAGAAAGTTCATTGAAGCAGCTGAAATTCTGTTTTTTTTTAACAGAAGATTCGTCAGTTTATTCATCATCATCCGAATCCCTCCTATTAGAGACAGAATTATATCTCATCATTTAGGAGTTGCTACTTGATCACAATAGCTTGTGCCTTGCCATACTATTTCAAGCAGGCTGCATCAAACTACTATATCAAGTCTTGCCGAGGGACTTTGAGATTCTCAAAATCGATCAAGAAATTAAAAAAAAAACAGCTACAACAAAGTGCCATACCAGAGTGCTTCATCAGAAACTTAACCTTGCAGTAGTATAACAATCATCATCTGAAGCACCTAAGGTTGCAACAGTGTTAGCCGTGTAAGTTCTTCAAGAATCCCTCAATTCCAAGGTTTCAAGAATCAGTTTGATATCCGGTCAACATTATGGTGGATGATCGAAATTCTTCATCAATACCCCCTGGAAATCAACCAACTCTTCCAGGAGATTCATCTGCAAATCAAAATCAAGCAACATCAGTGAGTCAAAACATTTCTAGTGCAGAATTTCTTGTTAAAACAGGTATAAATCCACAATCTCAATTAATTACCATTCATCTTGAAGAGAATAATTACTTGCTATGGAAATTGCAAGTAGAAACAGCCATTCAAGGCTATGGTCTAGAAGGGTACATTCTTGGTACTATTGCTATTCCATCTAAGTTCATAACTGATGCTGATAATAGGGTAGTTAGCAATGATGAATATGTCAAATATCATAGGCAGGATAGATTGATTTGTGCATGGTTATTGTCATCTATATGCGAAAAGATTTTATCTCAAGTAATTGGATGCAAAACAGCCAATGATATTTGGACAACCATAGAAAAATCTTTTAATAGTCAATCATCAGCCAAGACAATGTTCTATAGAAATCAACTACAGACTGCTAGAAAGGATAATCTGTCCATGAGAGAGTATTTAACAAAAGTTAAAGGTATTTGTGATCATCTTGAGGCAGCAGGTCAAAAGATTAGTGATTCTGAGCACATTTTATCAATTTTAAATGGATTGGGTGATGAATATGAAGCTGTTGTGGCAGTTATTACATCTCAAAAGGTGACCAGTTCTATGGAGGATGTACACTCTATTCTTCTTGCTCATGAAGCAAGAATTGAAACAAAAAAATCACAATTGAATGAACTATCTGCTAATGTTGTTGAAACCAAGAACAAGAATCAAAACAGAGGAGATTTTTCTAATCAAAGAGGAAGTTCATCTAGTAGAGGCAGAGGCAGAGGAAGATGGAGCAATAACAATAACAGACCCAAATGTCAAATTTGTGAAAAAGTGGGTCATACTGCTGTGAAGTGTTATTTCAGATTTAATAGCAACTATGTGGCTGGTCAGACACAAAGTAATCAAAGAAGATCAAATCCTACAGCAAATCTAGTTAATGTTGAAACTGATAGTCAAAGCTATATATCAAGAAACAATCAAACTGATGATATTGGTGATGATAACTGGTATCCAGACTCAGGTGCTACCAATCATATTACAAACAATCTCAATAATCTCAATCTAGGTCAAAGAGAGTACAAAGGTATGAATTCTTTACTCATGGGTAATGGTAACAGTGTAAATATTACACATATTGGCTTTGGCAGCATAAAAGGTAAAAAGCAACTATACCTCAACAACTTACTTATGGTTCCTCATATAAAAAAGAATTTACTCAGTGTATCACAGTTTGCTAAAGACAATAATGTGTATTTTGAGTTTCATCCATATCATTGCTTAGTTAAAGATTTATTGACTAATGAAGTTATTTTGCAGGGTAAAACATGCAAAGGGCTGTACAAATTCAGTACTGTGAATTCAGCAAACAATGATCAAGAGAGAAGTAGTTGCTACTTATCAGAAATTAATGATAAAATCAGTGTGTTTGATCTATGGCATATTAAACTTGGTCATGCTAATGTGAATGTTGTCAAGAAAGTTTTAGCCACTAATAATATTTCATATGATAATATTCCTATGCCATATGTATGTACTTTCTGTCAAATGGGCAAAAGCCACAAGCTACCATTCACAAACTCTTTAACTAGTTATTCTAAACCTCTTGAGCTTGTTGCTGCAGACCTATGGGGTCCAGCTTCAACAAATTCTGACTATGGATTCAACTACTATATTTCTTTTGTTGATTCCTATTCTAGATATACATGGATATACTTTCTAAAATCAAAGTCAGAAACTAGCAAAGTTGTTATTCATTTCATTAATCAAGCTGAAAAACAAACAGGTGAAAATCTAAAGATTTTGCAGACTGATGGAGGTACAGAATTTAAACCTTTAAGTGAATATTTCAAAAAGAAAGGTATAATTCATAGATTAAGTTGCCCATACACTTCTGAGCAAAATGGGTTAGTTGAACGAAAACACAGACACATTGTGGAGTGTGGTCTCACTTTATTAGCTCAGAGTGATTTAACTATGAAGTTCTGGCCTGATGCTTTCAATACCTCTGTGTATTTAATAAATAGACTGCCTACTAAAACTTTGAATAATAAATGTCCTCTAGAAATCTTGTATAACATTAAACCTGATTATGATAGACTCAAAGTTTTTGGCTGTCTATGCTATCCATATCTAAGGCCATATAATGCTCATAAATTAAATTTTAGATCATCAGCATGTACTTTTATAGGGTATGCCAGTGACCAGAAAGGATATAAATGTCTTGATGACAAAGGTAAAGTCTATGTTAGCAGGCATGTTGTATTTAACGAAAAGGTATTTCCTTTCAATAGCAAAGACATTGTTACTACACAAAAAGTATACAATCCAATTAAACCAATACCAGGAATACCTCTTTATTCTGATAGTTTTATAAAAGATACAGGTGATGGTAGCTCAGGCTCATCTCAACTGACTGCATCATCATCAAACAGTGAGTCACCTGAGCCTTCCAATCAGCCAACTACCAATCAACAACATGAGCATCAGCAGCATGAGTCAAGTTCAGAAGCTAGAAGTAATCAATCAAACATTAGAAATGATAATATTGAAACTCATGAACAACAGAGTATGCAAGCTCAAAGAGGTCATCCAATGATTACTAGATCAAAAAGGGGTATATTTAAGCCCAAAGTCTATAATGTCATAAGTGATTTTGACGAACCAGTGAATTACAATCAAGCTATTAGTAATCAAAACTGGAAACAAGCTATGGATGATGAGTATCAAGCATTGATAAAGAATAAAACATGGACACTTGTCAAGGCTCCAACAGACAAGAATATAATAGACAGCAAGTGGACATATAGGTTAAAAAGGAATGCTGATGGATCTATACATAAATATAAGGCCAGGCTTGTTGCAAGGGGTTTCACACAACAATATGGCTTTGATTTTGAAGAAACATTCTCTCCAGTTGTTAAACCAACAACTATAAGAGTAATTCTTACTATAGCTCTTCACAATAATTGGAAAATACAACAATTGGATGTTAACAATGCATTTCTGAACAGTGATCTAAAGGAAGAAGTGTATATGAGTCAACCTCAAGGATATCAAAAAAATAAAGAGCTTGTTTGTAAATTAAATAAAGCCATTTATGGGCTTAAGCAAGCTCCTAGAGCCTGGTTTGATAAATTGAAACTTGTCTTGACAAGGCTAAAGTTTCAATCTACTAAATCAGATAATTCATTGTTTGTCAAGTTTACTGATACAATAACTATCTTTGTTTTGATATATGTTGATGATCTGATCATTACAGGAAATAGTGAAGATGAAATCAGAAGGCTTATTCAAATTTTAGACAAACAATTCTCAATTAAGACTTGGGGGAACTCAATTATTTTCTTGGAATTGAAGTAATAAAAACATCTAAATCAGAGTTGTTTTTAAATCAAAAGAAGTATATCAATGAAATTCTTGTAAGATCAAACATGGAGGCAGCCAATGCTTTGCCTACACCCATGATTACAAGTCAGCAATTATCCAGGCACAGGGGAGAAAACATAGACAACATTAGACAATATAGAAGTCTAGTGGGAGCATTACAATATGCTACCATCACTAGGCCTGAAATAACCTATTGTGTTAACAAACTCTCACAATTTATGCAGGAACCAAAAGAGGAACACTGGAAAGCCATGAAGAGAGTGCTAAGATATCTAAAGGGAACGGTGAACTATGGTTTACATTTCACAAAAGGCAATCAACTCAACATTACTGGATATAGTGATGCAGACTGGGCAACTGATCCTGATGACAGAAGATCAACATCATGCTACTATATCTACTTAGGAAATAATCCTATATCATGGTGTACTAAGAAACAACCCACAGTCTCTAGATCTAGCACTGAATCTGAGTTCAGAAGCATTGCAAACGCTACTGCCGAAATCATGTGGGTACAGTCACTTCTTAGTGAACTCAAAGTATCAATTCAAAGGCTGCCAATATTATGGTGTGACAATTTAAGTGCAGTATCATTGTCTTCTAACCCTATTTTGCACTCAAGGACTAAACACATGGAGATTGATCTATATTTCGTTCGAGAACAAGTAATCAAGGGTAAATTACAAATAAATCATGTTCCAGCTAATTATCAGATAGCAGACATACTTACAAAGCCGTTATCAAGTAAAAACTTCACCAGGCTTAGATCCGAACTTAAAGTAACTGAAAAATCAAACCTTGGAGATGAAGAAAGGCATATAAGTTCAGATCTGAAACCTTTAACATCCAAGAAATCTGAATGGAGGCCAAAGCACACTGATAATCTGACCACTGAAGTATTCAAGCTTGCAAGAAGCTCAGCACCTCTCATGTTAGAAGCCAAGAACAATTTGAAGCAGATAACACTCAAACAAAGCAAGAGCAATCCTTCATAAGCTCAAATCCTCGCCGTCGAATGCTACTTTAGTAGAATCGAGGCTGATTAAAGCTCAAATCCTCGCCATCAAGTGCTACTTTAGTAGAATCGAAGCTGATTAAAACATTATTTTGAAGATTTTTCACGGATTTATCATTTCAATTTGTGGCGGCGGAGATATACAGAAACCCTAGCTTTCATTTGCGGGGAGATAAAATGAACAACTGAAAGGCATCGGGTCTCTTCTATATTAATCCGCATATGTATTATATTGTGCATGGGCTTGGGCTAAAGCCCAATCACTACTTTTGTTTTCTCTTATGTTATTCTGTGTATATAAATACACGTTATTTGTATAACCATTTATCAATAGAAAAATTACAATTCTTTACAATTACTCTTACATCCCCTAAAGAGGAGGGGGGGTTAGGATCACGAAAGATTCAAGACATTCAACTTGCTTTGGGTATGAAATGATTATGACGATATTTTCAGCAAGACAGTGTTTGGGCGCAATGGATGAAGGCTAGATATTGTCGTAAAATGGTTTTTTGGATTGTTCAAGCTGCCAACATGCATTTAATACATGGAAGGTATGTCTCAATTCAAGAGCGGTATGCAATGGTCTAATAAATAAAAACATCGCAACCGGAAGGGGAACTAGCATCTGGTTTGACCCATAGGTACATGGACATTCACTAATTCAAAAAGTAGGTTGGCAGCATCTTGTATACAATGGAGGGGATACTAAGGAAGTCACAGATATTATTTCTGAATCACAATGGAATATCCCTATTACAATGTTTCCTAATCATATTCAGTAACTCATTGCAAGTATCAACATCGATATTCAAGCTGAAAAGGATTACTGGTGGTGGAGGCCAAACCATACCGGGCAATTTACTTTCAAATCAGCCTGGAACAATATAAGGGTTAAAAAGCCAGTTGTTCCGTGGTGTCCCATTGTATGGAATCGTATTAATGCTCCTAAGATGTCTGTGTGCACATACTTGGCGGTCACAGATCGATTAAATACACTAGACAGGATTCACAAGTGGCATAATAACATCTATCCTGTTTGTCACCTTTGCTATCAGGCCACTGAGAGTACTGAGCACAATTCCTTGGAATGTGAGTATGCTCGCAGCATATGGTTTTCCTTAGTGCACACTGCACTATTTCAAAGTTTCAAATTTTCATCAATACAAACTATCAGAGATTATATCTACAGTTTCTCCAGCTAACCGAGTTAATACACATATAAAGGAAATCCTAAATGTTTGTTTAACTACAGCAATTTGGCATATTTGTGCAGAGAGGTGCAACCGAATATACAACAACAAATCAATGTCTGATCGCACCAGGCTAACCCTAGCGCAAGGTGACATTTTCATTCTTCTTTGTAAAAATAAACGAAAAAATGGCAGAAGTACTTAGCTTGGTCAAGTTTCCAAAACACGAGGTTCAGGACCACCGGAGCAATGTTTCCTTCTTATGATCAACAGCGGTGCCTGCTGTTTCTTCTGCTTCAAGGTCGAAGGACGTGAATCACATACTATAGCGCCACCGAGTGCATTTCGGATTTGCAAGATGCGGAGCAAATTTGGGGAAGATGAGAGTGAGCAAGGAATTGCTGAGCAAAGGTATCACGTGGCGTATTGAAAGCAAATGAATGGATGGCATACTTTTTTTAAATTGTTATTGTAGTGTTGTTCTGTTAAATTAGACCCGTCAAACGGGTCGGGTCGGGTCATAACGGATCGAATCAAAATTGACCCGACTCATTTTGTAACCCAACCCTTTTAATACATTTCTTAAAATGGTCAATTTGACCCAACCCTTTTCATACATGGGTCAACCCGTTTAACCTATTTAACAATAATGACTTATAACAACACCATTTCAAAACAAAGATGCAAAACCCAAAATAGCTTAACACAAAATTCAACAGATAAGCAACTTCTAACACAGAAAGGTAACCACTTCAACATGATTAAAAATTTGTCTATCTAATTACAAACCAGCAAATAGAAAATAAGCAAAAAAGCTTAAATCATTCAGCAAGTTTCCAGGGTTGCAAGTAGGGGTCGGAACGAAAAATTTCCGTACCAATCGACACGTTTTCCGTTTCTTCCGATTGTTAATGAAAAAGTAATACTTGTTCCGTATTCCATACCGTTAACCCCGGAATTCCAATAGGCGGAAACCGGAAAAAAAAGGAAGGAATAATGGAATTCCATAATTTTCCGACAACAAAATTTCAAATGAAGAACATGCATCAAATTGGGTTTTGGGCATTTAGCAGCAAACCGTTGAAGCAAAAACGAAAAAACTACATCATACAAGCACAAATCTGCATCATATAAGCACAAATCTACATAAAAAATGAAAAAACTGCATCATATACTAAAAAACAACAGATAATGCAAAACTGCCACGGAAAACACATAAACTGTATTCCAGAATGTATCATTCATGGAATAATCATTCACTCATTCCAATATTTGCATCATACAAAGCACAAATGTGCAGTAAAAAATGAAAAAACTGCATCATATACCGAAAAACGGCATCATATACCGAAAAATCTGCAATAAATAACGCAAAACTGCTACAGCAAACTCACTGAAACTGCATATAAATTGAAACATGTTACAATTCTTAAATAAACACCAATGCTCTTCAAGAATGAACACTCGCTGTGAAATAGCACATTTCTTTAGAATCTTCCTTGCTCTGCACATGAAAAGAAAAACTTGATTAGTTTAGTTTAGCAAAGTACATTGATCATAGGAGTCTACAATTACTTCAAAGAAATTGCAACCATCATTTTGGACATGAATATAAGCTCATAAATTATCCAATTTACAAAGCAACAGATAATACTTTGTTGGTAAAACCACAGTTCTAATTTCTACATTAGCTACTTTACCTATTACTTAAAAATTTTAATTCAAGAACAGCATAGGGATGACACTCAGCTAACATATTTCTCCAGCTATGATACTTCCTTGACGGCGTAGAAGTTGTTAAATAGACAACCCTATGATAAAAACATGGTTTGGATTAACCATAGGCGTTATATAAATGAACATAAGTTTAACAGAGAAAGTTAGTTGGCACCAAAAATATGCAAACAATGATCAGAAATAAAATAAATTACTACAAATGAAAAAGCACGCTGAAGTGAAAAGTAAACCCATATAATGAGAAGAACATTGACGATACTGAAATGAAAAGTAAATACACAAACATTACTACAAATACACTTCATCCTTTTTATCACTGTTCATTTCACTTCACCTTTTCATCAAAATAGATCACTGAAATTAAGTTGAGATACTGAAACGCAAATGAGAGCACCCACTACTATCCAAAACAGAGTCATGTAGAGCATCAGAGATAAAGTAAACCCATTATCAAAGAATAACCAAATTATATATCACCTAGCTATCTAAGTCTAAGCGGCGGTTTTGAATTTGATAATGATATTTTTTATTGGATTTCCCTGCCTTGCCGAAAGGTTATGACTGGAACCCGTTAAGAATCTGACACACCTAGTCTTGATCAAAAGCAACTTATGAAACCCTTATAAGAAACTCTAATCTACATCGATACTCTACCTAACGATACGAAGGCCCCAAGCTAGCAATATTGAAGAGAATTAATCATATAGTTGAAAGGATTCACTTAATAGCAGAGCAATGAGAGGTAAAGTAATTCCACATTAAAGAATGAGCCTAATCGACACCTTTCAAGTTCAGCCTAAAACCTCCAAACTGTCGAAACCAGGCCTATCCAAATTGAAAGAGGAACTCACGAATCTTATCAAGCTTTTTTGACATCCTACATCGATAAAAAATAGATTATTCGGATCAACAATCTTCACAATCGTAAGAAATCCAAGCATAAGATTCAAGGAAATAACTACATGTCTTTTTATTCAGTAGCGATATTCTTTCGGAAAGCACAAGAAGCTAACAACATGATCATAAGGGATATCAGACATTGAAAATTCACCCAAAAACTACCTATGAGAACCGACTGCTATTAAATATATATCCAAGTTTACTATTAAAACAAAAGACACAACTTAATTAAACTTATTCAGTTAAGGATTCTACAAAGAGTTCACTACTTTGGGCTGTTAGCATTTTATGGTTATCAAAAACTTCAATATTTTTACAATAAGATGATTAGATGCAATGATATATAAAAACACATGTGCGTCTTTATCTATTTAAGGCAACCAATTCGTCTAAGGCTTTCCAGGAGAGACCATTTTTAAACTTACAGCTAGTATTGAAATTCAAGAGTAATAAAATCTAGAAACTTAAGAATGGTCGAGTCTTTCAACCTTTATCGTAATTTACTGGTTGCTGAACTGCGATCATCTTCGACAGTGTTTGTTTTCATTCAAAATACATGTTACCGTTTTTGTAACATGATCAAAAATTTCAACAAAGAACACCTGTTAAACACAAATAAAAACACAATGCCCAATGTTTAATGGTTAGGATTATTTTAAATCCATAACTTCTTGTTATTTTGGCAAGGCTTTATTCTACCAGAATATTTTATCCACACTGTTTTTTGCAGTAACCATAATGTGACATTGTGAAAGGAAACGAATTATGTGACATTGTTAAGACTTCTGCTTTAACTAAAACTCGGGTTCTTCAAACTCACCATTTCCTATGACAAAAGTAAGAAGTTTAGAAAGGTACAATTTCAGCCATTTCCCTGAAAGATAAAAAAGCAAAGGGATAGAAACCTGCTTATTCAAAATTAAAGGTTATTTAATGATCCACTTTAAGTTTGGTGCAAAACGAAATTGAATAAGGTTCAATACATATTATTTACTAATGTGAGTATGAATTATAGTAAAAGTCATACTTTATGAATTATAGTAAAAGTCATACTTACAAATGGATTATTGGGATAGTTTTTTCTTGCAGCAATAATAACACCTCAATAACCAAGGTGGTTTTGAAGTTAAAGCTAGAGGCTTGAAGTTTAATAGTAAAGTCGACCTTTAAGAGTTGAGAGTTTATTGAGAAATCAATACGTAATAACCAAAGTAAGTTGTAAACTAGGTGCTAACACCACACCTTAACCCTACGGACTGTATATTTTATGCTCAGGTTGCTCGGTGTTTCAAGCTAAAGACATTATAAATATGCCACCATATTAATTAGTTTCCCCTAAGAATAATCCATAGTTCATTCTTAGTCTTGAACTGAAAAAACTTATACAAATTACTCGGTATAGTGTATCAGTAATATTATGATAAAGAAAGAGTAACAATTGATGCTGAATGGAAGATTGTAGAGAAATATAAAGTGGAAATTAACAATTAATGAAGCACCGTAACTCGTCAACTGAAAATTTTAGGAAGTGAAAAATAAAAACAATGGAAATACGACATATGCAAAAAGAAGGTAAAAAAAACTAAACAATGATCTCAGAAATTTTATACGTGCTGCAAAATGCAAATATTTAGCCAGAAGCTTTGTAGGTCAATTTTTATGTACTCATTTCCAAATAATAGAAATATAGTTTAGCGGACGGGAACCATATTTAGCCAGAAGGTGGGTGACTCTTTAGGGTTCAAATTACACCCAAACAGGAATTGAAACTTTGAGTACTTCGATTATAGTACAAACAAATCTAAAAAGCGTACGCTGCTAACTGGTGATAAATGAATAACTTTGAAACGAGTGGTAAGATTCCAATTCAAACTTCGTGTGTTGAATATTTTTACTGGGCATTGTTGAATACAGTGAAACTAGGACAATCAGCCAGGGAAATAGGACTTACCGGTTTACGCAGCAGCTAGTAAAATAGGACGACATAGTGAAGTGAAACTAGGACAATCAGCAAATAATTGATAAGAATGGAGATGCTGATGACAGAAATCAACAACCAGACGACATCAACCTCAAGATTTTGTTTGGAAGAAACGAAAGACAAAGATTGATACGATTTCGAGCGATCTGAAGGAAGGAGATTTTAGAATTTAGGGTTCTGGAGACGGTTGCGAGCGAGAATGTGGGGATGCGGAGGCATGGGGTCACACAGGGTAATGTTATTTTTAAGGTGGGCCGAGTGGGTATTGACCCAGTAGCAAATAGAATTAAATTAGTTCAACCCAACCCTATCAATAATGGGTTAAGGGGTTAGGTTAAAGGGTTGTTTTCAATTTTGACAGGTCTATTCTGTTGCTAATGAGTCAAAGAAGCTTGTAATGTACGCGTCTTGGGCTTTAGTATCGCTATAAGCCCACTTTAGTTGCACTTGACCGTCAGTACGTATGTTTTTCCAGATAGTGAGTGTTTACCACATTTGTTTTTGACCTTGTACAACTAAAGCCTTATAAAATTTTATTATAATTAATAAATTACCAATTTTCTATAAAAAAAGATATCTATTCTTTATATTCTTTTAAAAGGAAGAAGAAGGATCGTCCCTCAATTATTTTTGTCAAGAGTCGGGGCTCCAAAATTATCACTGATCTGATAGAGAGCGTTCGAGGATTTACGAACCAATATTTCTTCGTTTGGTGTACTAACAATTTTTATGGTCGATGGTTGGAAGGAGGTGAATACACCTACTTTACGGTCTTTTTGTTTCTCTCTCTTTCTTTATTTCAACGCTCTAACATGTAGTTATATTACAAAGGTCCCTTCCGATTAGGATACTAGATTTGACCAAGCTATTCTCGATTCTTTAACAGTTGTTAGTGAGAGTGAACCGAGTCGAAAATTCTTGGTTATAGAAGAATTCCTCCGTCGATGCCATATGCTTCATCCCTCGCGATCTCTTGCGATAGATTCGTTTGATAAGAAAGATACCATTAGCAAATCTCCAGCTGAGAAGGCTAATCTAAAGAAGTGATCCGACCCTACGAGAAGTAGGAAAACTCCTCCTAAATCTAACTTGGTTTCTATCGAGTAAGAAGTACCCAAACAGCGTGAGGGTAAGAGTCTCATGACTTTATCCGACCATATTAAGAAGGAAACCACTGTCCTAGGTCCTACGGGAGAGACCGGACAGGATGATGTGGATGAGACTACTTTGAGAACTACTTCGGACCCTAGGGAGGAAACTGAGCAGCTTGGAGAAACTGGAGCAACTTCTAAGGACAACTTTAGTACTGGGAATCGCGATGAAAATCCTATTATTCAGGTTAGTCAAAGGGAAGGTATTTCAGATACTTTTAAGGATCTTGGTGACCTTAGCTCGGCTAAAGTTCTCATTCAAGATGATATTGCTGCCCAAAAACTCAAACCCCAGACCCTAAATACAGGAATTAGTGCACTCAAAGCTCCTGTCTCTAGATCAGGAAAATTACTCGCAAAACTAGGGATCTACTTAGAACCATCACTTAAGATTGGTTCATTAATATATATACATTAGCAGATTCTTTACTTATGCCATACGTTTCTAATACTATGCATAACCTCATTCAAATTGTTCCAGCACTCTTCCAGTTTAAGAACTGACATGTTGCTTTCTCCCTTTTCCAGTTTCAGGAATGAGACATTCGTTTGCAGATAGATTTGAACAAGGCACCAAGCAATACAATCCCAAGAACTTTCTCAAACCTTAGTCTTCACAATACTCAAAACAATCTCAATGCTCACAACCTACCTACCAGCCTTAACAAATTCGTGATCTCATTGAGACTGAACAACAAAGGCAGTAGAGGCATGAGCACTTTGATATGCTGGAAGCTAAGAGGAGAGAAGAAGAGGAAAGACAAAAGAGGAAAGCCGAAAAGAAGAGAAACAGGGTGACAAAGGCAAAGGTGAATCCCGAAAACGTCACAAATCCACTACAAGAAAACACTGATTTAGCGTCAGTTTTTTAGAAGCGGAAATTTCTGTCGCTAATTTGCGACGGATTTCCATGTGATCTGCAAGGGATAGTTTTTTGTTTTTTCAATTTTTTTCTTTTATTGATTACCGTCGTCTTCAGTCATCCCTCACTAAGCCATTGCAAATTGCGTCAAATTACCGACAGAAAATTTCTACTGTTAGTTTCCGCTGCTAATCCAGGCAGAATACCGACGAATATTAATCGAAGCTATTTTGCAGCAGAATTCCAACAGATTTGCAAGAGATGTTTATATTATTTTTCTAATATACACTTTAGTGTTATTTTTTTAATAATTATTAACATGTTCAATAATTAATAATTAATTTGTTCTAATTAATGATTTATAAGTAATAATAAGTAATAATTTTCGTTCTATAATAAATAACTTATATTCATTGCTAATTCAAAATTAGCAAAATAATCTTTGCTCATAACCAATGTAATTACTAAATTCTTAATTAAGTCATCTACTTTCATCACAAATTTTAGTCAGTATGCCAATATATTTTACGTTAAATCCCAAAATTTAATACTTATGAAATGATATCTAGTGTTCAATAATTAGTTTTAAGTAATTGTATTTAATCATTACAGTTGATAATTATAGTTGATACTTACATTTTATGATTATAGTTGATAATCATATTTTACATTTCAAAAAATTTAAAATTTTGAAATCATCTTGAATAAATTTGGCATAAGTCATAAAGTTTCTACGCCAATTCTAGGGAAATCGAAATAAAATTAGTTAGTGTTATTTTAAGTTGTTATAAGCTTGAATATAATTAATAATACTAACCAAATAGACCAGCCCAAGCTTAAATATTATTAGTGTATGCTACTGATCCGTGTGGAAGGAACGGGATAACACGAACCATTGGATTATAAAATATAAACGGTAGATATGATCCTTCATCGGAATGGATAGATTGCCAAATGCGTGGATTGGGAAAAGAAAAACGGTGGTTCATCCCGTTCATTTTTCGCTTCCCCTTTCCTCCTCTTCCCCTTCCCCAAAAACAAAAACCCTAATTTCGGTTGTAGATCTGGTTAGGGCAAGTGGTGGTCTAAGCCACGCCGGCGATTGGCAGAGGGTAGCGAATCGGGGAAACGAGATCGAGTTGGTTTGATTTGAAGGTAATAGGGGAAAACCGATTGAAAGAAGAGGGAGAAAAGGAACGAAGAAAAAGAAGGGAGAAAGAAATGCCCAGTCGCCAGCGTTAGAAGCCGCTTTCTTTTTTCAGGAAAGGTGATCTGATTTCAATTTTTATTTATTTTTTTATACAGAGTTAGTACTTATTTTTAGTGCAACAATTTTCCTCAAAGTGTAATTGATTTGTTAGGCAACTGCATATTTATCATTTGTTGCTGATGTCTATGACCGAATCACGGGTACTTATGAGAACTAGCTATATCTGAAAAATGTAACGTATGTTCAACTTTTGCTGACATACATAAAGATGGATATCTTAACATTGATGATATATATGCAGTGTTACTCTACAGGCTTCCGTGAGACCCTTAGAGCTGATATTGACATTGGACTGTTTCAGCCATCCGGTGAGCGGAACCCAAATATGAACCTTGTTATAGTATCACATGGATTGACTCTTATATTTCTGATGAGGTGGTACAAATGGATAGTAAAGCAATTCGAGGGTCTTACCAATTTTGGGAATGGAGGGATGCTGGTTATGCAAACTGGTGATGGTTGAAGGTATTTTTTATGAGAAAATGAAAAATTCTATTGCCTAGTTCACTGATATTAAGCCTGCCAAAAATGTTTGCTAGATTCAGGTCATAAATTGTTCAATGCAGCGGGCCTTATTCTGAAGCGCTTGGATCCCAAGATCTTTATGCTAAATGATTTTTTATTTTCCAGTCCTCTAATCGTCAATGCTAATTTCCATCTTCTTGCCATCAAGGTCTTTATTCATTTTTTCCATTTTATCCATATTCGTTGATGTTTAATTTTTTTCCCTTTACTTACAAGTGCATCCATACTACTTCAACTGGACCCATACAATATATTTTCTTATAAATGTTGGAATATCAATAACCCACTTTTTTGAATTCGATTATTGAAATTTAAATTGCATTATTTTCAAATGAGCACTGAAACAAAACTTAAACCCTTTATATAGTCTAATGTGGTTTTAATGTTCTCACATCTCAAATTTGTATTTTCATTGATATTTATGTAGTAATTAATTATTAGGCACCACTATAGTGGCTTGTTTAGAAAAATTTATGATGTCCTATCTCTAATTTATTTAATTTACCAATTCTTTGCCAAGTAAGATTTTATAAGATTCGATGATGGTTAGTTATAAATATCAGGGGTGTACATGATAGAAACACAAGGATTGAAAATACTTATTAAGAAATTTTAAATGTGGAAGGAAATCATGCTTACAAGAAAATCACACTTATTAGATATCATTCAGTTTTAACATTATGCTTTAATTATTAACAAACATTTGTTTGTATCTCCTACAATTTCAAATAAAGGCTTTATTATTATTTGCTTACCCTGTACGTTGATGATAATTAATCAAATTCATACTATTTTCATGCAACCTATCAAAGCCATTGTTATTGGATATCTCATGAAAGTTGATAGATGTATAAGCCTGGAAAAGCATCCCACATCTATAATTGAGCTGCAAATTGTTTGTTAAATTGAGTGTGTTGTCATTTTAAAACAAACATATTTATTATGCAGTTTAAATTATCTAGGACTTCATGAATTATACACTATTGTTGCACCAATATTTTATCCTGTTTGCTGGACCAATATTTTAATTAAGTTTACGGAAGTAATTTGAACTAATTGATATATTTATAGTAAATACTTTTGATAATGTATTTGACATTACATAATTTGATTAAACTATAAGATTTTAATTATTGGTAAAAATTGATTATTTGGTATAAATAGAATAGTTCTACACATAATTTGGGATTAGCTTCTATATAGTTTAGTCAATTTAGTTTATATCTATAAGTCTACTATTTTAATTAAATTTACCAGTTAATCAAAATTAGAAGTAACTTATGTTCATCCATAACTGCTAAATTACTTACTTTTCCGATTAAAAAAAGTATATGTGGTATATATAGTCATAATGTATTTATTCAAAATCCATGTGTAAATTGTTCACTATACCTGATCTTTTGGTCAATCCAAATAGACTACTACAACTACTAAAATTACATTCACCTAATTTGTTGCTAAATTTGACTGTCTGATTGGTAAATTACTCAGCAAATAATTTGAATTGAATACTAATCAAATCTAATGTATTTTTTAGGTAATTTTTGTTTCCATATTTTCTAATTTGTTGATCATGTATAAGACAAATATCACATTATTTTTATGCTTATTATTATTTTCATATTTTTGTCACATTTATGAATGATATAACAAAGTTCTGAAGTAGGAATCTGAAAAGAAAAAGGATAAAGAAGGAAACAGTTAAAAAAAAAGTTAGTTTCTTAGAGCAGAATAACAAGATAATATCAAGTTGGGATACTAGGATTGACGAGAGAATACAAAAGAGAAAGAAAAATTGATGAAACATAAGGATTGAAAATACTTATTAACAAATTTTAAATGTGGAAGAAAATCATGATTACAAGGAAATCAGGCTTATAAGATATCATTCAGTTTTAACATTATGCTTTAATATTAACAAACATTTGTTTGTATCTCCTACAATTTAAAATAAAGGCTTTATTATTATTTGCTTACCCTGTATGTTGATGATAATCAAATTCATACTGTTTTCATGCAACCCATCAAAGACATTGTTATTGATATCTCATGAAAGTAGATAGATGTATAAGCCTGGAAAAGCATCCCACATCTATGATTGAGCTACAAATCGTTTGTTAAATTGAGTGTGTTGTCATTTTTAAATAAACATATTTATTATGCAGTTTAAATTGTCTAGGACTTCATGAATTATACACTATTGTTGTACCAATATATTATCCTGTTTTGCTGGACCAATATTTTAATCAAGTTTATGGAAGTAATTTGAACTAATTGATATATTTATTATAGTAAATACTTTTGATACTGTATTTGACATTACATAATTTAATTGAACTATAAGATTTTAATTACCGGTAAAAATTGATTATTTGGTATAAATAGAATAGTTCTACACATAATTTGGGATTAGCTTCTATATAGTTTAGTAAATTTAGTTTATATCTATAAGTCTACTATTTTAATTAAATTTACCAGTTGATCAAAATTAGAAGTAATTTATGTTCATCTATAAATGCTAAATTACTTACTTTTTAGATTAAAAAAAGTATATGTGGTACATATAATATTAATGTATTTATTCAAAATCCATGTGTAAATTGCTCACTATAGCTGATCTTTTGGTCAATCCAAATAGACCACTACAACTACTAAAATTACATTCACCTAATTTGTTGCTAAATTTGACTGTCTAATTGGTAAATTACTTAGCAAATAATTTGAATTGAATATTGATCAAATCTAACGTATTTTTAGGTAATTTTTGTTTCCATATTTTCTAATTTGTTGATCTATGTATAAGACAAATATCACATTATTTTTATGCTTATTATTATTTTCATATTTTTGTCAAATTTATGAATGATATAACAAAGTTCTGAAGTAGGAATCTGAAAAGAAAAAGGATAAAGTAGGAAATAGTAAAAAAGAAGAAGGAAAGTATGGTTCTTAGAGCAGAATAGCAAGATAATATCAAGTTAGGATACTAGGATTGATGAGAGAATACAAAAGAGGAAGAAAAATTGATGAAACACAAGGATCAAAAATACTTATTAACAAATTTTAAATACGAAAGGAAATCATGCTTACAAGGAAATCACGCTTATAAGATATCATTCAGTTTTAACATTAGCTTTAATTATTAACAAACATTTGTTTGTATCTCCTACAATTTCAAATAAAGGCTTTATTATTATTTGCTTACCATGTATGTTGATGATAATCAAATTCATACTGCTTTCATGCAACCTATCAAAGCCATTTTTATTGATATCTCATGAAAGTTGATAGATGTATAAGCCTAGAAAAGCATCCCACATCTATAATTGAGCTACAAATTATTTGTTAAATTAAGTGTGTTGTCATTTTAAAACAAACATATTTATTATGTAGTTTAAATTGTCTAGGACTTCATGAATTATACACTATTGTTGTACCAATATTTTATCCTGTTTTGCTGGACCAATATTTTAATCAAGTTTACGGAGGTAATTTGAACTAATTGATATATTTATAGTAAATACTTTTGATACTGTATTTGACATTACATAATTTTATTAAACTATAAAATTTTAATTGCTGGTAAAAATTGATTATTTGATATAAATAGAATAGTTCTGCACATAATTTGGGATTAGCTTCTATACAGTTTAGTCAATTTAGTTTATACCTATAAGTCTACTATTTTAATTAAATTTACCGGTTGATCAAAATTAGAAGTAGCTTATGTTCATCCATAAATGCTAAATTACTTACTTTTTATATTAAAAAAAGTATATGTGGTATATATAGTCTTAATGTATTTATTCAAAATCCATGTGTAAATTGTTCACTATAGCCGATCTTTTGGTCAATCCAAATAGACTACTACAACTAATAAAATTACATTCACCTAATTTCTTGCTAAATTTGACTGTCTGATTGGTAAATTACTCGGCAAATAATTTGAATTGAATACTAATCAAATCTAATGTATTTTTTAGGTAATTTTTGTTTCCATTTTTTCTAATTTGTTGATCTATGTATAAGACAAATATCACATTATTTTTATGCTTATTATTATTTTCATATTTTTGTCAAATTTATGAATGATATAACAAAGTTCTGAAGTAGGAATCTGAAAAGAAAAAGGATAAAGAAGGAAACAGTAAAAAAAAGGAAAGTAAGGTTCTTAGAGCAAAATAGCAAGATAATATGAAGTTGGGATACTAGGATTGATGAGAGAATACAAAAGAGGAAGAAAAATTGATGAAATACAAGGATTGAAAATACTTATTAAGAAATTTTAAATATGGAAGGAAATCACGATTAGTACTTTCGCTTTGCATTTACTATTTCATACTCTAATTTATTACTATCATTAAAATTTTCTACCCTCCATTGAAAGACATAAAGTTAATAGTAAAGGCATAGAATATTTAAATGGTATATTATAGGTATACGAATCTAAATTTATTTTTGTCATTAATATTTCCTACTCTAATTTATTATAATGAACTTTGGTGGGCATAATTGAGTAAGCATGAAATGAGTTTATATGCTATGACATTTTTGAGTAACTTGCTTTTAAATATGTAATTACAATGAGCAAAAAAAGTTGACATGAGAACTAAATGAAAGAAGTAAAAGAGAATTAAAAAAAAAAGAGATCAACTAAATTATGATCAACTAAATGAGAGAGGTAAAAGAGACCAAATAAAAAAGTTTACAATTAATAGTATTGCCAGATGCAGCTACTTGAATGGTTGAATGCACAAGTGGAATGCACTGTCAGACATAAGATACAAATAATATGCACTAACTAGGGTGCGACCATAGGCTGAGGCATTTGCAGTGTCTTATTTGATAATGATGTGATTTGCACACGTGATACAAGGAATAAAACATGAAAACTGCAAATAAAGTGTAATATGGAAGTTGCTGCTTAGGAAACGCTAATCTGATCAGCTGCTAAAGCAAGGTGTACTGCAGGTTGAAATGAAGGATAATAACTACTTATCATGTGGTCGGGTCGATAGAAGAAGCAGAAGGTTTATAGTTTCTTTTCATAGTTTAGATGTCTTCAATTTATTAAAACTGCTAATGAGCAGACTGATGTCTTCATAGTTTCTTTTCACAGTGAAACATGCTATAGAATTTTAACAGATTTTTGTTGCATATCCATGACACACATTCCAAATTTTCAGATTGCTAATGCGTTCTACTACAATCCTTCGTTGACACTTGGAATTCTTCACAAACTTGGTATAGCAACATAATTCTTTAATTTGTGGTTTCAAATCTGCAGCAAGTTAAGAAAAGTGGGGTGCGTGCAAATTTCAAAAGGTAATAGTTGAACTTTACAACTTATTGATCCACTAGCTTAATATTCTTATTTGTCTTGTACTGTTGCCGTTATAGGGAGCATGACAAGAAAGTGTGCTGCTTGGGGTTAACATCACTCCTTGCTCTGCCCGTAGAGTTGTTGCCAAGTGAAGCTTTTGGACGTGTCATTAATGCCACACTCGAGCTTCTTGTTGCTTACAAAGAACAGGTTGAAGGTGATTTCATTTTGTTTTGACTTCGTTACTTATATTTTAATTGACTGATTCATGATGTTCTCAATTCAAGTTTGCTATTTCCCTTTTCTTTCAAATGTTCCTTGTTGCCTTTTTAATTAATTATTTTTGAATTTGAATTCAATATGAATTCTACAAATATCAAGAAGAACGCGATATAAAATTTGGTAGATCAATTCATTTTTTGCTGGAATTTTCTCTTATATAATTGTTTATATAATTTGACATTAGACATGGTCAATTCTAATTGTGTTTTATGTTTTGTTTCCTTCCTTCTATTTTGAGAGTCAAAAAACTTTGAAGAAATGGGTAGCTAGAAGTGGTATTTCTAGTAACTTGTGCATGCAGTATGCGTTTTTTGTTCAAACATAGATTTTATGATATCCCTACGTGCTGGGAGATTGTTTTGACCTTAACACTTGTTCCACATGCTGTTGAATATACCTTTTTTTAAATATTGAACTAGTGCATTATGTATTTGTTTTTTTTTAACTAACAATAGCTCATTTTATACTTGCTTCTTATGTGTTAATGTTTTTTTTAAACACATCTTTACAATAGGACATTTGGCTAAGGAAAAATAACACGAGAGCTCCTCAACCTTCATGACTGCAGGTAACTTGATGACTCAAAATTTAATGATTCCTATTACTATTCATGCTTTTTAAAATTTGTTTCAAATTCTATGGTTTGCCTTAATTATACTGAACATGCTCTCATGCATAGCCTAATTTAGTTATGCTATATGTTAAGAAACAGGAGTAACATTTAACTCAGTCTTATTTAGTTACGCTATTTCTCATTGTCGACTATAATATCAAAAAGAAAACCCTAGATACTTTACGATTGAAAAAAAGTGAATGCGCCCATTTGCATATGTTTTACTCGTTTCCTCATTACACGATTGCCTAAAACCCCTCAAATTAAATTGAAATCCAAATCGTCTTCATTGCGGTGGATCATGACTCAGTCGTCCTTTTGTAATATCCGTTTTGGAAACTCGCTAGTTTCGATCAATTCAAACTAGATCAAGCAATCAGAGGTTTGGGATTTTCGATTCACACTGGATTGCGCTACCCTCCGTAAGCCTTAGTTATCCTCATTGCTTTGCCTGGTATGAGTTTTCTGTATTTTCGATTCATACTGGATTTGGTGTAAGGTTTGGGGATTTTAGATTGATACTGGATTTCAATTCATACGGTGTATTTACCAGACATTAAAATGGTTCTTTGGTTTATCTGTATGTTTCATGGACAACACTACATTTATTGGACATGTCTTAATAAATAGAAATTTTATTTATAAGATGAAGTTCATAAAACTTCAGTCAGTATTATGGTATTTATAATTGAAGAAACACTCTGATTGCTTTAGCAATTACATTTGTTAAAGCCAGTAAATACAGAGAAGAGAGTAACCAGACAGTTGTTGTGGAAGTGATTGTTGTGATTGGTAAATTTTCTCCTAACAGCACTGTCTTTGTTAATTTAGCAGTTACATCTTATGGTATTACTTCTATTTAACCAATCTATTTTATCTCATGAATAAAATACGATTGATCGAAACTGTGGCATGTCCTCCAAAATATGTTTTCGTGCAAATGATAATTTTATATGATTCAACAAACCTCAGTAAACAATAATTCCAAACTTCGTTTCCAGTACCTGATGTGTTAGCTGGGCCAACGATCGATGGTCCTGCGCATAACAATTCTACCCCATTTGCATTGAAGGAGAACACATCTTTAATTATTAGTCTGATCTTGTATTGTTTATTTACGAATTTAGGAATAACTATGCAAAACATGGAGTGGGTTCTTCATGTTTTTGTAGACATTCCATATGCACTTCTTTTTGTATCTTCTTGAAATGCATTTTTGTGTTTATATAATATTTGTATGTATTTGAGGTATTCTTGGTGTTTAATTTGATGTATGTCTGCATTTGTATCTTAAGGCAAAATTCTTATTTATAAATTAACATGACTCTTATCTATACATTGCAGGGAGCACCGAAAGCATGCCTTGATGTTAATTCTCCATTACTTTATCGGTCTCCCTTTCATGTTCCATTCTCTGTGCTAAATGTCTGCTATGACTTTAGATGGTAAGACATTATTAGCTATTTGACTACTAATTTTTTAAATGATACCACTTCAAGAGAATTCAAGAAACCTAATCTGGAGTAACACTCCTAACGTGTTTGCTTGCCAAGCTGCTCCCTAAAGTACGACAGTGTATCTTTATTAAAGCTTTCCCCCTTTTTTTGGTAACAGGTTGAGACTTTCTTGGATTATGACAAGTCATATATGGGGATAGTTTTTACAACAAATAGGCCTTATCAACCGGGTGAAGAGGTAACATATTTCTACTCTGTTTAATTTTGAGTAGCTATGGAGAACTTTAGTTACTTGCCTACAATATTAACAATTGCAGTTACATATTATCAAATATGCCCAAAACATGTAAAGTTGCAGGCGCATGTTTAGGTATTAGCAAAAGGCAGTTTATACTTTGTAAATGCACTGGATTTAGCGTAGAAGGCAGACACATGTTTACAACTATGCTAATGTATATTATTTCAGTTTCATGTTCTAGGACATTACAGATGCAAATGGAAAATGATCAAGAATGTCTAGGAATGAAAAATATTCACCAACTGTGTGAGGAGATGTACAATGGCAATCCTGTGTTTTAGGGCATTTTCTGTCTATGTAGCAACATCAACTTATAGGCTACAAAATAAACATTTCCTGTTTAGGGAGCTTATATATTAACTTTCATATCTTGCCGAATGGTAATGTCTACAACTTTAGGTTAGAAATATTATTTTTCTTATTTGATGTAAAATGGAGTTATTCTTCCAAGTGAAATGGATGTGACAGTGTTGGCATTATAGGATCATTATTTAAATATTATATGTAAAATGAACATAATATTGTGTATGGAATGTTATTGTTGGAATCAATGAATTTATGTATTTGAGTAAATGAATTTTGTGTATTTCAGCAATTTTATGACATTATTTGGGATAAAATTGTAAGAGTTTAATGACATATTTGCCGATGAAAAATGTTTTGACTAAAAATTAATAACCGTCGCTGATCTCTTGTTAATTAGCAAGGGTTTACCGACGGTTATTTATAAATAATAATTTCTAAAATATATGTATCTGTCGCTAATCCCTTGCGAATTAGCAGGGGTTTCCTGATGGTTATTTATAAATAATAATTTCTAAAATATATGTATCTGTCGCTAATCCCTTGCTAATTAGCAAGGGATTACCGACGGTTATTTATAATTAATAATTTCTAAAAAATACGTATTCATCGCTAAAACATCGGTAAATAAATTTTAATTAATTCAAAATTAAAATTTTATTTCGAGAGAAATGACAGAAAATGGTCGTAGAACTCACGCTAAAATCTTATTCTGGGAACCACTCTTGCCTCCACCGCTTGATTTCGGCTTTGGCTCCTCTACAGATGCAACCTCAGTCTTCGACTTAGGGTAAAGACTCTCTGACCTCAGTACTTTACCCACAATCGATTCAAACGTCTCATCGATGTGGTTAATAAGCCTTTCTCCCAAGTACTGATCCAAGCCAGTTATGAACTTCTCATTCTTCTTCTCGGCAGTATCTATTAGGGATAACCCATATTTCGACAAAGTGTCGAATTCGGCAATATACTTCGAGACAACTCTGCCATTCTACTTAAGTTCCAAGAATTTCTTAAACAACACTGACTTCTGAGCAGCTGGAATGAACTTATCGCTAAAGCGAACCTTAAACTGATCCCAAGTAATCTGATCCTCGGGAGTAGCTGCCTTTATAGCATTCCACCAATTCATTGCCTGTCCTTGCAGCTGACGGGATGCTAGCCTTCTCTTCATCGCATCCTCGATACCCAAATCTTCAAAGATACGCTCGCAGCTATCCAACCAATCCTGAACATCCGTAGCCGACTCTGTTCTGTGGAACGGCTTCCCACCAAGACTAGTATAATCCTTGTTCAGCTTGGTGAAATCGGCCCTAGGCGCCTGCCCTATTGGACCACCACCATTACCATTATTGGGAGCTGCCCTCTGTACATCCCTAAGCATCTCCCTCGTGAGGTCAGTAAACATCGTCCTCATGTTAGTAGCATTCCCATTATTGGCTCCTCTACCGGCACCTCTTGCGTATCGGCTCATCGTTCAATCTATAAAGAGAAAACGATTAACCATCTCCATAGTGGTGCTAGTGCAGTGCGACTTCATCTTTAGCTATACTGATAGTGTATATATATAGCTTTTGAAAACCAAAATAATCACAAATACGTGCTCTCATATACGTATACTATCTCTCCCTGATGACTTCCCTAGGTTAACTACGCAACCTAGAGCTCTGATACCAAGTGTAACGGCCCGCCCCGCACCGGCTGGCATTTCCTCCGAAAGTGCGCTATACACATGCTCTACTAGCACGAAATGGTCGCCAAAGAAAGGAAAGAAGAGGATGAACTAATCAAAAGCCTGTAGAATGTCTCACAGCGCATGGAACAAATTATAATAATAATATACTTGACATAAAACAGGTGAGACAATGCATAAGCTGATAACTAAAACCAACATCAACATCATCATCAGAGCAGCGGAAATCCAAATACAGCTTATTACAACTTTCCAAATTACTGTCTCTAAACAAAAGAAAGAAAGGTACACCACTAATGCCCAAAGTAGTGACCGCAGCAACACAGGGAGAATATCTATATATATGTATCATACGTGGAAGCCTCCTGCTCGTCTCCAGTACAGCTACTCGTGCATACCACCTAACCTGTCTCTAGTCTGCTCGTGAGAGCACCCAGAGTAATAAGAAGAGATATAAAAATCTAGGTCAGATAAAAAGTCAGGTATGAGCGATAAGCAGCTAAATAGAACAATAACAGGTATACTAAACCATACCAGAACCTGGACCTGCAACCAAAGAGTTAGCACTACGTACCATACAATACTCTATGATGCCACTGAACAGTTGGTGTAAAGATAACGGGGGTGGGGGTGTGCATGTCATAATGATGGCAACCAAATCAAACATAGCAACCATCCTCACATCTCTCACTCAGTGCGTAAAGTATACGATGTCTACCACTGTCAATCACTAGACCCAACGAAGTAGTGACGGAGTTCGACTTGTACAACTACTGCTACTACCAAGTTTACCCCATGGAGTCATGACCAAATCTTTACAAATGACCCCACTTCATTGGTCTATAGCTCTTTAGTCGTACCTAGGCTACTGTGGCCCTGAATCCGTTCATGTACTCCCTACACATAGTGATCCAAAGTTACAGACATCGACAACCCCTTTGCACACGTCCCGCAGCAAAGCCCAACTCATGAAGCCGACTCGTTGGTTCCCATCTGGATCCTGAGTTCTACTTCCTATTTGGACCTCCTTTGCATCTCGGGTTTAGGTCGAATTGGAGTTTGTCTTCAAAAAAGTCATCGCGTAACCGCAGCTCCAATCCGGTTCGGGTCGGTTGTGCATGTGCTCCAGTCCTCATCGGTTTGGTTCGGATGCCTCTGCCTGGGTTCGGCTCGGTGGTTGCTCCCTCCTAGATGTCCCGAACCGATTCGGTGCTTCGCTCCAACTCTAGCTCCAAACTTGGTCCTCCGATCAGATCCGATCCTTGGCTCTAGTCCGATCTGATCTCCACGCCCTTACTTCCGATTCGATCCCCTGTTGGTCTCTCCGATCCCCTGTTGGTCTCTCCGATCCCCTGTTGATCTCTTCGATCCCCTGTTGGTCTCTCCGATCCGATCCCCTGCCCAACTCCAACTCTAAGCAAATGGCTTTCCTTCTCGCCAAGTCTCCTTTAGTGCAAAGTTCCGATCCGGTTCGGCTTCTCTGCCCAGTCCACCATTCGATCCGAGCCCCCTATCCCGATCCGATCTGAAACCCTGCACATTTTCCTGCAACTTTTCCAACGACTGTTTTACGCCATACGACGGCGTTTTCGACCATTCAAACAGTTCTAATCAATCACAAAGCACACCCTATAGTCATAGCAACAAATAGAAGTGACCACAAACACCAAAACAACAACATGACAAGGTTAAACGGATCAAAAATAGCCAAAATCCCATATTTTCCCCTAAGCATGTTTAAGCAAAACTAATGATATGATTAGCAAAACTTAACCAAATTAACCAAAATTTCTAACAGAGGCCTAAAACAATATTTCAGAATTTATGAATATTTTTCCAGAATTTATTAGTGTATAAATTCGCTGATCAACACTAATTACCCTTAATTAACCATAATTAGTGAGGAACTATGCAAATCACTCACCTTGGCCACAAATAAAATACCAAATCCGAAATGAATATCTGTTTGGCGCTGTTTCCAATGCAACACAACAGTTCTACCTCGATCCTTGTGCTAATCCTCTTTGATTTGATGTTAAGCTTAATCCTTGATTAGAAAGTGATTTGGAGATGTTTAGAGGTTGGAGGCCATTATTAGGGTTCTTAGAAGGTAAATGGCGGCTAGAAAACTGAAATAAAATGAAGACCTAACTCATTTCAGCCTCCCCATAACCCTAATCCTGAAATGGGTTATGGGCTCATTTACTAATCACCTCATTTGGCCCGGTTAAGCAGTTTTTCACCTTCTGAAACTTGTTTCATCTATATCTCCCAAATGGTGAGTTCGTTTGGCTAATGTGACCACTCTACGGAATTGTAAACCATCATCCGGAGCCAATGGAAGTGGTTTCAGGTCAAAACTCCTTTCCAATCATAAGTTATGGCCAAAACAAGATCAGCTAGGGGCAAAATAGTCATTTAAAAATCGGCAAAAATCATGAACATGCGAAATGACCCCAATAGTCGTCTCCCAAAGTTACATGACCATATGACTGCGTATGTGAAAGAAATAAATATTCTACGGTCCTATGATGCGTAGAATGCGGGTTATTACACTGTTCTTCCTTATTAACTCCTCAATCAGGTTCTTCAGATGCCTGCATTCATTCGTATTGTGCCCTAGTTGGTAGTGAAACCGACAAAACCTGCTTGAGTTTGTTGCAGCATCATTGACCTTTATTTGCTTTGGCGTTGGATATCCCTCGGTATCCTTAGTTGCCACAAAGACGTTTTCTACGGTGTCATTCAAAGGAGTCAACTTAGAATTCTTAAAGAAGCAAAATTTCTTGTTAGCCTGATTATCCTTTCCATCATTGTCCCTTTTTTGACCACTAGGATTCTTTTGGCCACCCTGCACATTATTATCTTTCTTTTCAGGTTGTACACCGCTTTCAGGGACATCTACGGTGTAGGGTAGATCTTCTTCGACACCCATATACTCTTCGGCTTTATCGAATAGTTGCTCGAGTGTGCTCTGCTTCTTTTTCTTGATCCATCGCCCAAATTTATTCTTTTTGCTTATGGATCCCTTTAAAGCCATTAATACCAAACGAGTCCCGTGATTTCCGACCTCGGCTGCAGCGGCGTTAAATCGAATGAGAAATGCCTTGATCGATTCTCTTGGCCTCTGCTCTAACTCATTTAATTCCATAACATCCCTAACCATCGTAGCTTGGGCCCGAACTGTTCTCTAAATGGCTTGGCTAAAATAGCAAAATCATCCACATATTTTGATGGTAACTTCGTGAAACAAAGGGAAGCCACCCCCTCTAGATAGGTCGGGAAGTAGAGATATTTCAGCTTGTCTATGGCACGTGCCCCGTCCATATGCTGGTCGTACTTGAACAGGAACACGTTGGGATCGCCAGTTCCATTGTAGACACGTACCATCGGAGGTTTGAACTTCTTCAGTTACAGGGCCATTTTGTTCCTCTCAATGAATGAGGTCTTGGTAGGAGCGAAACCCCACTCTTTTTCATCATCTTATTTCTTCAAATTTTCTCCATGATCTTGTGAATCATTTCTGATATGCGTTCCTCTTCGTTGTGCTGGTCCACGGGGCAGACATCCTCCTCCTTACCTGATGTTTGCCTAAGAAAACGGTTGTGGTTTGGGTTCTGAGGCCCTGGGCCTCCTTCTTGGGGAGGTGCCCCTTTGGTGGAGCCATGCACTTATCGAGAGATTGCTTTCTCGAATAATTACGTGCAGGTGGTTTTGCCTCTTCATGATGAGGACCAGTAACTTCCTGGAAAGAATTTTATCGATTCGGACTTAGAAGAGGAAGAACCTGCATTTTCTGTATGAACAGTTTGAGCAGGTTTAGTACGGGTGGCATTAACGGTAATTTTTGTTGTAGCAGCTTGAAGGGCGAACATGGATTCTAACTTTTTCAGCATAGCATTCGTCGAGATATCTATCTGGCTTGTTAGTCCCTCAACAACCTCATCCAATTCTTTCCTAGTTACGACCGCTTCGGCCCCAGAGGATTCACCAACTTCAAAGTGGTTGGTTGGTGGGGTAGGATTGTCAGCGAGATTGTCGGTATCTTCGATGGTCTTACAAGTGATTTTCTTCAGTCTACCCTAATTGCAAACAAGGCTTTAAACTTTGAAGGGGGTTTGTTAACTAGCTCGAACTTTAGATTTGGAAGATCTATAGAAGGAACGAGCTTAAAACTTTATTTCCATAAATGACTTAGAGGAAGGAAATGCGAACATGGCCCCACGGTGGGCGCCAAATGTTTAAACCAAAATCGGCTCAAACACCAAAGGTACTTCGGGAGTACTTCACCAAATGGTTAATAATAAGAAAATGAGACCACAATCACACAAAATAAGTAAAAACACAAGAAGTTTTATAGTGGTTCGATCTAAAATAGATCTACGTCCACTTTGGCAAGCATTTTCATTATCACTTCAAGATTTACAAGGCTTGAATTATCTCTAAGTACATTCATTCTCTCTTTTATATAAGGATTTCACTTTGATCTCTACAAATCAGTGAAGAAATGGTTGGATCTCTCTAAGTGCAAGGAATATGAAGGAAGATCTTCAATCTTTAAGACACTTGAGCGATTTTGACAGATTCCATGGTGGATTTTGCATTAAATCTTTGCTTGGAGATGATTGATGATGTTAGAGTCACTTGGAATAGTGTAGGAAGCAACTGGGCAGCCCTTCAGGGTCTTAAAAATCGATACCCATTAAAGTGAAGATCATGGGGTATTTATAGGAGAGGTTGGAATGAAGTGGTGAGCTGAGATTTGTATGTGCAGGCTATGGTTCGCTCATGTAGTTAATTATGAAAATGCCACTGCCAGTTGTAGCCAGTTGTCTGCTGGGCTGACCAGAAAGTGGTTCGACCGACCCTTCCTTCGTTCGACTGGCCCTACCAGTGCTTGATCGACCCTATCAGCGTACGACCGACCCTACCTGTGATGTGTGGCTAGTTAAGGTGCTCAAGCCCTTATAACGCTCGATCCCTTTGGGATGCTCGACCCGTTGACTTGCAGGACCGCTTATGAAGCTTTGCCCCTCTTTGATGTCGATCCACTTACTTGCTTGATCTCTAATGAAGCTCGACCCCTCTTTGATGCTCAATCCATTTGTTTTGTTTATAGATTTAATCTATCAACTTGCGCTCATCTTTTGATGGATAAACAGTAATGTAAGGTAAGAACAACGGAAAAATCACTGATAACCCAAACAAAATTCAAGCTACGGTTCACAAAATCACTGAGCTAGCAAGTGGTTGACAAATGTGGACACATGCCAAACATCACTAAACACACCACTGTAACCAAGTGAAAACGGTTATAACTTACACCAATACAACAATCCAAAACCCAAACTAACAGAGATGCAAACCACATGAAACAAAAAATCACATACAACACAGTTCGACCACCAAGAAACCAACATCGAATCATACCTCACCCACTGCAACTGTATACAGTCTCATATGTGGGATGGAAGATTATTTGAGTGGCCTAGAAAATTTCCAGTTAGAATCGTGTTTCTGCGCAAATTTCTATGGACATGGATCATTACTAACGTAGATAGGGTAGAGGAGGCCATAAAACAAAGTGTATCTGAGAAGACGAATTTGGGGTTAGAGTGGAGGGCATCTGCAACTAACCAGGCACGATGAAAGCAAGAACCGCTGATTAAGGAGGAGGAGGAGGATAAAGAGAGTAGGTTTCGAAATGAAAGGAGAAAGAGGAAGAATAGGGAAGTGGAAGGAAGAGAATTCTTGTAACCATTTCCAGATAAAACAGAAGCTTGAAATTTTGAAATGGATTAAAGTTAATCAAATATGTTAATAGTATAAATTTAATATTTACACAATTAATTAAATATATGGACTTGAGCATAAAATATTAAGAGATATCTGAGAAGGGTTTCTATGTAACCGTTAAAAAAAATTAGATGTTGAAGTTAATGAAGTTCTGCATCTTAATAAATGATAAACTTGTTAATGAATTATTATAAAATAAATTTGTTATTATCGTTGATGTATTTAGTTTGTGTTATGCGATCTATATATTTTTGTATCTAAATGGTTTTTTAACCAATTCGTTGATGTGTCTATAATATACGTGCTAAAATTTTCAAAACATAAGTTGACTAATTTTTCAATTAGTTTAAAGTTTGGATCAATTAGTTAATTAAATTAATATTTGAGAGTGCCCTACCAAATTTTGGTGGAAGCTTCGACATTCAATCTCGCCATGCTTCAACTCATATTGTTGGAATATCAGATGGTAAATCTAAAAAGGGTCCTGACTTATCAATGTTCAATAAATTTGAAGATCTTTTACAAAAGATTGAGGCAAGGGAATCCGATATTCTAGTAACACAAAGTAACAATGATGAGCAAGAAGATGGTGAGATTTGTTTACATAACGAATTAGTTGTGGGTAACAAAGTTGATGGCATGGAAAAGGTTAAAACTGGTGCAATAAAAGAAAATGAGGATTGTGTAGAAAATGTTGATATATTAGCAATTGTCACATTGGATTTAAATACTAAAACTGTGCAATTCAATCAATTATGTGTAAATGATAAAAGTAATTTGCTGGGAAAACATAAAGTGGAACTGGCACATACTCAGTCTTGTATGCATGTCGAACAACTGCACTCTCCCTCTCAAACTGAAATCCAACCCAACTCTTTTCACTTTAATTCTGGCTTCCTCAACAAGCTTCATGTTGCACCAAAGGTAGGCCCGGCTCTATAGTTCGGGTTGCCCTAGGCAAGGGTAAAAAAGTGCAGGGCAAAATTTCAAAATGAATTTCCTTAGACAAGGGTGGAAAACTGTAGGGAAAATTTTAGTTCGTTTGAGGGTAGAAGGAAAATATCACTAAAGTTGTTGGTGACAGGAATCGAACCTGCACCCATTTATACAAGCAATTATTTGCCAACCAACTGAGCTACAGATGCCTACATTCATCTTTGATATACCTTCCTTTATATTCTCTGTATCCAGTCATCTTCTCCATTAGCAAACTTGGCCATGGTTGCCCTCTTGAGGTGGGTTGCCCTATGCCGTTGCCTGGGCCGCCTAGCCCTAAAACTGGCCCTGACCAATAGTAGCTTCTGTCGGTTCTCCTTCTAGTAGTGCCATGCTTTGCTCTGTAATTTCTAGCAAAGATAAATCTCCATCATTCACTTCTAAGAAAAATAACAAATACCCTTATACCCACCCCAAACCCCCGGCAGCATATAAAGCGCCTCCAAACTCTCAATCTCCTATTTCTAATGCCAACACTGCTTTCATCCCTATCAATCTTGGATCTACAACTGTCAACCCTGCTCCTGGAAATGGAATTACCTCCTTGATTAGTTATTCTTGATATTCTAACTCACCATTTTCAGGTGCAATCCCAGGGTATAACGAGCTCAAGGCCCAGTCATAAGAAGGAAAAGGGTTGAGCTATTGAAACATCTACAAAGCTCCAATGTTTAGAGAACATAGACGACTCTGAACCAGTTGTGACTCCTGTAGTTGTAGCTACATGATGGATATTTGTGAATTTGGCCAAGGAAAGCTCTCTTATTTGTTTTAATTTGCTGCTTCTATGTTTTGTTGATGGAAATGTACTATGTTAATTTAGATTGTTTTTCTATTGCAATTTTCTTTGTTTTACTCCCTACATGGAGTATCATTAGTGGTTGTCAACTTTAAAAACTTGTTTCTAGCTGAAATGTGACTTGTCTTTCACATGTACTTTCCTTGTATTGATTATAATAAAAGTGTAATGGATCACTTTAAAAGCTGGCCGGCCTTTCCCAAAAAACAATCAGAAGTTCAAAGTTTAACTCATTTACATTAATATTTCTGCCATGTACTGCATTGTAGTGCTAACCTTAGGTGCCCACATTTCAAAATTTACTTAGTTAGTTACAGAAAACTCTGCAATATCACTTAACGTTGTACATTAAGTTAATATTTTTGAATTAATTATGTGGTTTTGAATTTCAAAAAATAAATTCAACTGATAAATCATTGTTAATTCATCTAATTAACACAAAATATGATGCTTTAAAATGTATACCATGTTCATATCAACAAAAAAGGTAAGATTAATTGTTCTTTTAAATATAGTTTAAATAAGTTGCACAATTTAAATAATATATATAAACATTAATAAAAAATTAATATATCTCAATAAATTTATCATAAATTGAAGAAAATAATTTTAGTGCCAAATACCTACTTTTTAACATTTCTACAATTATTTATTGAACTTCCTTCATTCTTTTATGATATTTTATATTGAGTTAATATGTTTGAACTACTCATGAAATCTTAAATTGTAATTACTTAAATATTCTACATGAATATTTAGTCCATTTTTCTAATAGCTCTTAAAAATATATGTTAATTTTACTATATATATTCATATTAGAAAAATGTGATTTTTCATTTAACTATAAGGATGTATAAATCACATAACATAAATTATGTAAGTTAACAATGACAACAAAGTCAATTTATGGATCAGTTATGATTCCTCTATATCTAGAATTTACTATATATTGTATCACAACATTGTTTTTAACGTCAATAACTCCACATTAAGTTTTTTGTTTACAAATTTCTTTTCAATTCTTCTTGTGATACTATATAATTAAATAAAAGTTTATAATTTAAATGTAACTTATCTAAATAGATTCTATTAAGTTATATTTGCTTATTCATCAAATAAATTACTAACATGTGTAAATTTTAACATGTATATTATATCCATACTGACAAAAATGATAAAAATGAATTTTCAAGTACACACACATAAATATTTTTGTGCAAGTTATAATTAAAATTATGCACAAACAATAATAATAATTTTAATTAATATTTTAAATATTTCACATCAAAATTTATCATATATTGCATAATAAAGTTTCAGGTTAGCATTAAAATAATAAATACTGTGTTTAGTAATATTTTCGCATGCAAGTTACATGAGTTACACATTAGTATTAACAAAAACACTAACTAAACTCTCAAGTTTGAAATATTTTTTGGTTAGGTACCACTACCGTAAGTGCTTCAATTGTGATGTTTTTGGAAAATGTTTTACAATTCATGGGTTTGAATCCTCAAAGGAAACACAATGAGTGCTATGCTTAAATAAATTATCAGTCTTCTTATACATATACATGTACATTTTGTTGGAATTGAACTAACCCGCAATGAAAGTTGTGCGTGAATTTCAAAAACAATTATGTTATAAATGTATATTTGTTGTTGTGGAAGTCAGATTCAAATACAAAAGTGGAAACCCAATCCCACTTATAATGGAAGAGAAGATTGATGATAAGCTTGAAAAAACAACATATCATAATATTTTAATTACCAAAATAGAAAATAACCAATCTAAATATGACATAATCAATCATAAGTAGTTTAAAATAAGCAATAATGATAAAATATATCTCATGCAAGGTATATAATGGTTCCACTAACGATTCGTTAGCGTATATCCACTTTTAAGAGCGATTTTACTACTAGGATGAGAAGAGTACAAGAGATTGATATAATGACCACCCAATAATCACTCTAGAACAAGATTTGTGGAGATTAGAAATAAAGAAATAAAACTAAGGTCAAACCCCTAATTTCATTTCAGATGAACCCTTATGGAAGTTAAGAGATTTTTCTTTTTGAATCTAAAAATAACTTATATATGGAGTAATTTTGTCATAAAAATTTACCAGTTTGTCCCTTGAAACCTTCGCCAACTTTCATTAGCAATCCACACAAAAAAATCGTTTTCACTAGCATAGACATCTAGTCCAGGTTACAAGGTGTCTAACCCAGGAATCAGATTCATGAATACCAACCAACTATACATTTAACCCAATTTCTAGATGTCTAGCTCAACCTTCGGGAAACATTCTGCAACCACCAGATATTTGACTGTCCCTATTAGACATTTAACTCAGCTTTCGGGATTTCAACAAACCACGTCCTCAGACATCAAATTCTTCCATTCAAATGTCATATGCTTCCTCTTGTGAGGTTTCCAACTTTATTTCACCATATTTTGAGCATTCCTGCTCCGATTCGCAAAGTTTTTCACAGATACTAGTCTCTCAGCGTATAATATCTCCAAAATTTAAAATCCACCTCGGTACTATATCCATCTCAATACTCTAAGAATCACTAGTACCGAATCATCAACAACTTTATCTCCAAAATTTAAAATCCACCTCGGTACTATATCCATCTCAATACTCTAAGAATCACTAGTATCGAATCATCAACAACTTTATCTCCAAATAATCAAAGCTTTGATACTTTCATAATGAGCTCGGGCAAACCCACTGCCCGTAAAACTCCATCAACGAGCTTTGGCAAAGCCGACGCTCGTTAACTAGGTGTTGAGTGAAACACCCCACGTTCATTAATGTCACTCGCAAAGGGAATGCATTAACTTCAGTGAAGCGTTATAGGTAAGAGGTGCAGATAAATTACAAGACAGACAAATAAAGCAGCGAAAAATAAAGTCATTTTATAAGCAACGTTGTTCAGTCAAGCTTTTACAACAATTGACTCAATCATACTTAAAAGTATTTCATAAAACTTCTATCTTGATTCAAAAAGTTCCAAGTATATAAGAAGCATAAAACATAGCACAGTAGCATAAGTCCCCAAATTAAAGTGCAATCACAGCCATAACTAAAGATAAGAGGTTCCAAGCCATACATCGCAGAATCTCCGAGCTTGGAAAGAGAAACGGTCCAAACTAAGCTGAGCTATTTCCTCCTTGACTACCTTGGGGGGGGAGGGAAGAAAAGAAGACGAAAGAAAACAGGTCAGACATAAGTCTGGTAAGCCCAGTGATTTTTCAGCATGTAAACAAGATAAAGGATCATGACATGAATATCTGAAAATAGGACAATAACATAAAACAAGATAACTTAAGACAAGATAAGGCAAGGTAAACTGAATGCGCTTATACTCTTTCTCTGCTTTGCTACTACCCTCTTATTCTGATTTCTATATCTCTGCACCGCCTAACTAGTGTCCCAACTAGTAATCTATATAAAATGATAATATTACAACGTGATCCCTATCCCCGCAATTGTGGTAGCCTTCAGGATGCACAGTGTGTAATTACTGGTACCCAGTGCCTGCTTTTTCCCACTCTGGAGTATGTGCACGCCCGTAAACCGTCAGAACCTACACTGACGTATCCCCTGCCGCTATTTTGACCGCTTATAATCAGCCCAGTAATCGTGTCCCACCCTGCCTAGTTCAAGGTACCATGATACATCTATGTCGGTTACTGCTGAAATGGGTCCTCGTTACTAGGGTTTCCTACTGGTTAAGTTTGTGGGCCTATATATACAAATATTACCCACCTACACAAGATGTACTTAACCCTCCCACCGATTCAAGCATGTTTATTTAACGGTTAAGTTTGTGGGCCTATATATACTAATATTACCCACCTACACGAGATGTACTTAACCCTCCCACTAATCAAGTCAATACGTATTATTGGTTAAGCTTGCCTTAACCTTATCCGCTTCGTTCATGTAATATTGGTTAAGTGTTGTCCATTCATGTTAACTTAACCCACCCACACATCATGTTGTATTGGTTAAGTGTTTTCTATTAACTTAACTCCACTCGTTCATCATGTTATTTTGGTTAAGTGTTGCCCTCTTGTGTTTCTTAACCCTATCATACATCATGTTATATACATTGGTTAAGTGTTGCCTTCTTGTGTTACTTAACCCTACCATACATCATGTTATATATTGGTTAAGTGTTTTCTTCTTGTGTTACTTAACCGTACCATACATCATGTTATATCGGTTAAGTGTTGCCTTCTTGTGTTACTTAACCCTACCATACATCATGTTATATATATTGGTAAAGTGTTGCCTTCTTGTGTTACTTAACCCTACCATACATCATGTTATATCGGTTAAGTGTTGCCTTAGCTAACTTAACCCTACCATTCTTAACATGTCCTGTTCATTAGCATTAATTGATTTATTAATGCACCAACCTCTCACATTAGATCTGTGTTGTTGTGGTTACTGGATTTGTCGGGCGGTTTCGGGCAGTTTTACACCACAACTCAATCTAACCTCGGGTTTTTCTTGGGCATGATGCACTAACCTCTCACATTAGATAGGTGTTGTTGCAGTTACTGGATGTGCCGGGTGGTTCCGGGCAGTTTTACACCACAACTCAATCTAACCTTGGGTTAGGCATGTTCATCCTTTATTTAATTTACATATTCGTCATTTATGTCAAGTTAATATGTAAATTATCCACAAGAGTTGTCATGTCACATTTACTATTTAAATTATGTTCATAATTAATGGTATACAAATTATACCATTTCATGCTATTAATCATTTACATGATTATGAGCCAATCTATGCCATTAGCATGTAAATTTAATGTTTTACCCCAACGTTTCCCCCCGTTATTCGTTAGCATTATTTACATAGAATGTTAGGCTCGCAAATTAACCTAACTCATAAACAAAAGGGAAAAGAAAGGAACATGTAGCATTCCAACAGCACAAAATAACATGAATCTAACTAAGCATGTGTAAACTTAACCAAGCATATCAATGTGAACTTGTACTTGAGTTAGATCCAATTAACATAGATCTTAAGCATATGAACAGGAATATACATAGATCTTAAACATATGTATTAACTTGGATCTAAACATGTAAGCATATATGAACATGACTTAGTTTATGAACATGTACATAACATAGCATAAAAGCAAGCATGTAGATCTAAACATATAAGCATATATGAGCATGACTTAGTTTATGAACATGTACATAACTTAACATAAAAGCAAGCGTGTAGATCTAAACATATAAGCATATATGAACATGACTTAGTTTATTAACATGTACATAACATAACATAAAAGCATCACCAAATTAATATACAATATGATAGGTTCAATTATACAAATCACAATAGTCTCATAGGCATAGTTAATTTTAGATTTGTCATAAGGATAAACATGATTCAGAATCACAATTAAGCACAGTTCTAGATTCGATTTATTTCAATTCATGACTTTTATATATTTAAATTTGAAATATAACTGAATTTACAGAAAAAGAACAGTTCTTGTATTCTGGAATCTAATTTCTAAATTTGTTAAGCTATTCCTTTGATGTTGACTATTGATGTTCTTCTAATGATTTCTAGTTGAAGAAGATATTCTAGTTTTAAAGAAGATGGAGGCTATGCTAGTTCAGAGAGGACAGCATGAAGGCTTCATAGAATGTGTTTATGTGTTTTAGGTTTAGGGTTGAGGGTTGGGGTTGTTTATATAGAAGTTTAGATTAATGAGAGCCGTTAGATCAACCTAAGAGTAATTAGAGCCATCCGGACCAAATAGAGCCAACCGGAAGTCACCACATATGCCCTAATGACTCAGAAAAACGTCACTGGACAACACAGCCCAGATCTGGCCGAGGGGGTCGACCCCTACAGGGGGGTCGACACCCCAGTCGACACCCCTCTTGGGGGGTCGACACCTGTGTCGACCCCCCATGGGGGGAGTCGACCCCTATGGGGGGAGTCGACCCCTATGGGTGGGATTTTTCTTGCCCAGCTGATTCTCAGAATTTTTAATTTCAAACTATTTTTTGATTTAATTATTATTTATATTTAATTTTCGTTTAAACTTGAAATCTTCTGAACTCCATAACTTCTTCATACGGAGTCTGATTCACGCAAACTCGGACTCTGTCTCAAGCATAATTCCGAGACGAACGCAATGGAAAAACCCGTTTCCCCTAATTTCCACTTTTATTCTTTAATTTGTTACTTTAATATTCACAGAAAATACGGGGTGCTACATTCTCCCCTCTTACAGGTTTTCGTCCCTGAAACCTTCAAGTCAAGAAGAATGTATATCCTACCATCCAATCGTCCATCTACTCAACCATCAAACACAGGCATCCATTGTCCTTAAAAATATCTCTAATGCTTTCACGATTATATGCATAGTGTGTGTTTATGTCCTTATCTAATGCAAAATCCGGCGGTCTACTAATTCAGTTGACCTCCTTAATGCAAATCATGATAGTGCCATAAGTCCATTATGTATGCAATTATTCCTAATCGTGCTTTATAACTTCTACATAAGTGCATATCATTCATACAAATGCAACATCCATATGGTAACACATCAAGTTTCCATCCATATACAAATACATACATTCATATGCATATGCAATATGAAAGTGACTGAGCCGATCTAGTGTCTAATGTGTGTGTATATGCATCTACGAGCAACCACTAGCGACCACTTGCAACCATCAATCATAACATGTTTCAAACACATGTTTACATACATTGGCTTTTACCTAAGGATCGAAGATATGACCTAGAGGATATACCTAAAAAGATATAAACAAGTATGCATAAAATTCCTAAAAAGAGATCAAGGATATACCCTCAAGAAAAAGGGTATGAGGCGCATGTCTAATCTTCAGCCTCCCACGTCGCGTCTTCTTGAGCTTCACTCCATTGTACCTTAACTACTTTGACTTCACGATTACGAATCTTCTTGGCCTCCATTTCCAAAACTCACTAGTAAAGATAGGATCTCAATCACTTACTATGCTAGAAGGTATCCCATGTAGTCGAACTATCTGTAACACCCCACATCCTTTAGTGTCACTCACAAAGGGAATGCACTAAGTTCTGTGGAGCATTTAGGGTAAAAGATGCAGATAAATTATAAGACAGACAAAATTAAAACAGCGGAAAATAAAACTTTACTTTATTGATAAAATAGTTTGTACAACAATTGTTTTCCAATATCAAAGTATCATCTGTCTTACAAAATATAAAAGCATAAAATAACATTTATATTCCCCAATGTAGCATAAGCCGGCCATAACAGCAGAAAAAGAGAGTCCAAAGCACTTTGTCAAAGAATCTTCGAGCTTGGGAAGAGTGACGGTCCAATCTAACCTGAGCTATACTATTCCCTCCTTAACCACCTGGGGGGGGAACGGAAGAAAAGAAGATGAAAGAAAACTGGGTCAGACATAAAGTCTGGTAAGTTCAGTTACTTCTAGCATGTGAACATGGAAAAACAAAACGACATGAATTAACTGAATACAAGACAATACCATAATGATAGGGCCAACAAGATATGATAAGATTAACACAAAATATGCTAAGACAAGATAAACTGGATATGCTTTAATACTTTCTCCGCTTCGCTATTAACCCGTTATTATGGTTTCTATGTCTCTGCACCACCTATCTAGTGTCCCAACTAGTAATCTGTCTAAAATGATAACGCGATCCCAATCCCAGTAATTGTGGTTGCCTTTAGGCGTACATTTATTATTTATTACCTAGATCTAATCTAGGGTTTTCTTATCGAGCGCTTCCTAAATTCAACTAGGGTTTATGCGACTTATCTAATACTTCTTGGATTCAGGATTTATGCCACCTAGGTCCAACTAGGGATTATGCTACCTGTCGAACGATGCCCCTAGTCTAGGACGCACTACCTAGAGACGTATATGTTCCTAGACTTTCCCCACGTATGTGTCGCGAATCGTTTATCGCTGTCTAGATGCACATGTCATGAAATTTGCGACCCGAGTCCCGTGGCAGGGCTATTCTAGAAACACAGAACTCGGTCGGGAGCTTTCAGATATCTGCCAATGCAGATGCTAAGGTCTATTTTTTTCCAGTGGCTATGGTCCCACCTGACCCCTCCCTCAACTAATGAAAGGCCACCCTTGAAAAATTGAGAACTATACACAGGCCCCCTATGCCCGACTGTCTTATGGCCATCCTCACCCATAACTAGATAGCAAGTATATGGTCTTTTGGAGTTCTCCGCCTTTCCGCTTTACGTATCTCGACTGACTCAAGATGGTAGGTAGACGACGAGTTGCTATCACAGGGCTACTGGTCTCGCCGAATCACGCTGGTCCATCCTAGTCTTTAGGTTGCCTTATATTGCAACCAAGGCATACCCTTGGTTCTTCTAACGCAGACCTTAACCTCTGTGAGCCCAGGAGGATCATCTGCAGCCTCACAGAGGGATACCAAGAATACCCTCACGTCCTCTCGAAGCCTTGGGCTTCGTAACCCAATTCGTTGGAGCCTTTTTTTAAGATTAGATGGACGTTCGCTCCTCCTCGTGTTATACTAAGAATTACTACTTAGTTTTCCTAACTAAGGTTTACCACTTAGTTTCCTGAATTGTCGTTTTCTTAACTAAGGTTTACTACTTAGCCCCTTTCAACTAAGGTTTACTACTTAGTTCTCTTTCTCGTCAAGTTGGATTGGTTAAGTGTCATTAGTCGATACAAGTTAACTTAACCCATTCATTTGTCATGTTAAACTGGTTAAGTGTTATCAGTAATTCACGTTGACTTAAGCTTACCAGCATCAAGTTATATTGGTTAAGTATTTACTTAACCCTACCCAGTCATCTTGTATTGGTTAAGTGTTCCTTTTTAACTTAACCTTGCCTATCTGTTTTAACTAACATGTTATAACGGTTAATTGTTCCCTTAGTTAACTTAACCCTAACATTGGTTTGATTAACATGTTATAATGGTTAAGTATTGTCCCTTCATGTTTTTAACTTAACCCTATTCATTTATCACACTCTGATGGTTAAGTGTTAAAGCTTACCTAACCCTAAGGTCTAGTCCAGCTAACATATTAAATTGGCTAAGTGTATTAAATTTACTTAACCCCAACCTCTAGTCTAGTTAGCATGTTAAATTGGCTAAGTGTATTAACTTTACTTATCCCCAACCTCTAGTCTAGTTAACATGTTAAATTGGCTAAGTGTATTGAATTTACTTAACCCCCACTTTTTAGTCTGGTTAACATATTAAATTGGCTAAGTGTTTTTCTTAGTTACTTAACCCCTACAAATCTTGTCTTGTTACCATGTTAAGTTGGTTAAGTGTTCTAATTAACTTAACCCTATCGTTCTAACTTAACTGTGTTAAGTTGGTTAAGTGTTCCTATGGACTTAACCCTCCCATTCTAGCTTAACTGTGTTAAGTTGGTTAAGTGTTCTTATGGACTTAACCCTCCCATTCTAGCTTAACTGTGTTAAGTTGGTTAAGTGTTCTTATGGACTTAACCCTCCCATTCTAGCTTAACTTTAATTGTCTTATTAAAGCACCAGCCACTCACATTAGACAGGTATTGTTGTGGCTGCCGGTATGTCGGTTGGTTTTGGGTAGTCTTGCGCCACAACTCAGTCTAACCTCCGGCCTTTATCGGGCTCTATGCCTTAACCTCCCGCATTGGATAGGTATTGTTGTGATCACTGGACAGCCGGGCGGGTCCGGGCAGGTTTAAATCACAACTGAATCCAACCTCGGGTTAAGCATGTTCGTATTGTCTAAATTTACTTTTCTCATTTAGGATAAATTCTATAAGTAAATTTTCCCTAATTTACTTATTCCATTATTACTCTTTTAATGTACATTGTCAACATTTATTATTATGGCCCATTTTCCCTATATATCATATTTATAGTTTTTGGTATGTAAATTATACCAAATTAAGTGTCACTAACCATGATTATTCTAAACATGACAATTACTCACAATTATGACTAAATTCAAAATTTGTGTTAATATACTTATTATGCCAAATTAACTTTAATTGACCCAATTCTGATTTAACACCCTAATTTACAGTTTATGGCAAGACTAGAATTATTATTCTAGTTTACCGTTTACGCCTAAAACTTAGCTTACTTGCCAATACTAAATTTAAAATGTCAAATTACATATTCCATAATTCATGTCAAATTTTCAAATTTGCGTTCTAATAAACATGCCATAATACATGTTCTAAATTATGTCAATCATAATTATGTTAATGTTCCACATTATGCCAATTTCCAAGTTTACAACCATGTTTAAGTCAAATTTATGATTTGCCCAAATCGTATTCCCATCGTTCGTGTAATCGTGATTTCATCCTAGATTATAGATAAATCTAGATTCGTGGATAAAAAGGGAATGAACCAAATTGCCATGAAAAGATAGACATAATGACTGCAGAAGATGATAATTCACTAATCATAGATCTAACAAATTACACTGAATAAATTGATTAAAGCATCGAAGACCTATAGATCTGATAATATTATGACATAAAAAGGGTTGAACAAATAACATAGGTTCAAGTATATGGGTATATCTAACTTAATAGATAAATTCCCATAATCAAGATCCAAGGATAATTAAGAATAAACTGAATAGATAATCAAGTTTAGATCCAATCTCATAGTCATAATCCTAGGCAATAATATCATGTTCATGAATCATAGGTAATTATCCACTATTGTCCTTGTCATAGTCATAGGCATTGGTTTATGCTCCTAGTCAAAGGCTTATGTTCATAGTCAAAGGCTTATGTTCATAGTCAAAGGCTTATGGTTTCAAAGGCCACAGTTCCATAGTCATAATCTTAAGCATTGGCAATTTAGTCACAATGTGTTCTAGGCCATAATCAAGAATCAGATCCAAAGTCATAAACAAGCACAGATTCAATGAAATGATAAGGCATATTTCTTATATTCTTTTAATTTCATGTCACAAATAGAAAATGCGTTCAAATCTAAAAAGTAACCGACTTACATTGATTGGATCTAGAAAAGAATAGAAAGATAGCGTTGCTTGAAGCCGTTGAATCTTTACTTGAATCCTAACTTGTTTTGAATCTTCTCTTGAAAGACTTGAGCTGCATATCCTCGTCTTGATTTATATTTTATTTTAATCTATTTATTTAGATTTAGAGGAAGAAGAAGAAGCCATGTCCATCAAGAATTTGTGCAGCATAAGGTTAGAGAAGAATGGTGCAAAGAGAAGGAGACTAGGGGGCTGTTTATATAGGATTACAAGTTAATTTATGCCGTCGATGAAGCTAAGGTTAATCAAAGCCATCCGTTCTAAAGAGAAGCCAATTATGTTCACAATTACTTTCTTAATGTACATTATTAACATTTATTATTAAATTTGTATGCACATTAGATACATCCCCCCTTTACACATTTATTATTAAATTTGTATGCACATTAGATACATCTCCCCTTTACACATTTATTATTAAATTTGTATGCACATTAGATACATCTCCCCTTTACACATTTATTATTAAATTTGTATGAACATTAGATACATCTCCCCTTTACACATTTATTATTAAATTAGTAACTTTAGTGTTAACAAAAATACGGGGTGTTACATTCTCCCCTCCTTAAAGGATTTCGACCCCGAAATCTTCAAGTCAAGAAGAATATAAATCCTACCATCCAATCATCCATCTATTCAACCATCAAACACAGGCATCCATTGTCCTTAAAGACTTCTAATGCTTGTATGTTCATATGCATAGTGTGTGTTCATGTCTTTATCTAATGCAAAATCAGGCGGTCTACTGATTCAGTTGACCTCCTTAATGCAAATCCTAATGATACATATTATTTTTATCTGAGTGCACAATCATTCACTCAAATGCGACTTCCATATGATAACACATTAAGTTCAATTCATAAACAAATACATATATGTAAATGAAATATGAAGGCGTCTGAGCTGATCTAGTGCCTAATACGTGAGTATATGCATTCACGAGCAACCACTAGCAACCATTCGCAACCATCAACCATAACATGTTTCAAATACATGTTTACATCCAAAAGGGTTTCTACCTAAGGATCGATGATACGTCCTAGAGGATATACCTTAAAAGCTAGAAACTAGTATGCATAGAATTCCTAGAAAAAGGAATCAAGGATGTACCCTTAAGAAAAAGGGTATGAGGCGCGTATGCTTTATCTTCAATCTCCCGTATCACGTCTTCTTGAGCTTTACTCAACTGTACCTTAACAGATTCAACTTCACGATTGCGAAGTTTCTTGACCTCCATTTCCAAAATAAATAGATGTTAACCTTGATACTAGTGTATATACTAAGATGGTTAGAGGTCTCTCCTCTACTTAGCTTATCCATCATGCCATAACTATGAGGGTCAAAAGGTCACTACGTACTTTTTACCTCTCTTAAGGTTAGTCCTTCTCTATATAGAGCGCCTTCCACAACTATTCATCTCTCAAGCAAACCATCCTAGTCGAACTCGACATCCCTCAAGTACAAGCCCCAAAGGCCTAAACCAATATCAGACAAGCACCCGAGGAATGTCTCCTCCGAATTTGGACGATCTACGTGAGATGATCTAAGCAAAAACAACCAAACACTTGAGCACTAGTTGGGATCTTTTACTATACAAGTACTAAGGTGCAGAGACTCAACTATGGAAGCAAATATGAACAAATGCGAAGTGCTAAAACCAAAAGAAAGAGTACAAACAGAAAAGCTAGACTCTTCCAACAGAACTTTACTACCTTTCTCCTAGGTACGCTTAGTGGTGAAAGCATGTACTTGCCCTTCTGAAAATCTTGTCCTTTGTTCTTAATTATATGCCCTATTCTGCCATAGTAAAGATACTTCCTCTTGTCTTAGGTTTTATAATCCCTTCCTCCTTCGTGAGCCAAGTCTACATCCATGAATTCCTCATCCTTGGGTTGTGCTCCTTAGCCAAACTCCTCATCCTCTTTCGTGTGTAATCATGTTGACAAATCTCTCAAAAGATGCCTCCATCGTACAGAAAACCCTACTAAGCTTGAAAGAAAACTAGCCGCAGGTGAAACTACTACGGTTATAGATGGAAGTCGGGCACTACTTCGCCCTTCGATGAGGTTACCTCCCAGAAAGCCAGGAGCCCCAGAGACTCAAGAAAGAAGGGGACAAGAATTCAAACAGAGAATCAGAAGATAGTGCGTATGGCTTTTGGGGAATATGCCTTTAAAACAAAACTTTTCTTTTGAAAATGCTTCTTTTAAAACTGTTTGAAAATAATATTTTTTTTCAAATCTTTTATCTGATCTGGTAACCTTCAGCTCTGATACCACGAGTAACACCCCACATCCTTTAGTGTCACTCACAAAGGGAATGCACTAAGTTCTGTGGAGCATTTAGGGTAAAAGATGCAGATAAATTACAAGACAGACAAAATTAAAACAACGGAAAATAAAACTTTACTTTATTGATAAAATAGTTTGTACAACAATTGTTTTCCAATATCAGAGTATCATCTGTCTTACAAAATATAAAAGCATAAAATAACATTTATATTCCCCAATGTAGCATAAGCCAGCCATAACAGCAGAAAAAGAGAGTCCAAAGCACTTTGTCAAAGAATCTTCGAGCTTGGGAAGAGTGACGGTCCAATCTAACCTGAGCTATTGTAACGACCCAGAAAATCTGAACCAATTTAAAATTTTTAAATTGGCTAAAATAATGGATTTTAAATATTTAAAATAAATATTTTAAACAATGGCGATGAAAACTGAGTTGAATCGACATTTGAAAACGAATATAATTAATTATAATTATATATAGAATTGAAAATGGCGCGGTAGTTCGATAATTCGATTTCAAACTTCAAATGAATATACCGGGTGCAAAACAATCCGGATTTTAGTGAGACCAAAAACATTAGTATCTAATTGAAGATATCTTTCTAACGAATCCGACCAATCGAAATTTGATAGCGGGAATCAAAAGATATGTCCAGTTGAAAATTCTGAATAGTCGCTATGGAATTCAGGCCCTTAAAAATGGATATTTTGCAAATGACCTCGGATTTCGACGAAACCACTTTTGTTGGGTCCGCAGTGTCAGGTTATTGCTAAGTTTCAAATTTCATAATTTTTCGAATCAATATGTGAGCGTGGCAAAGGAAAACGCGTTTGACCAGTTTCTGTTGAATTTAATCGACTGGAAATTGGCCATTTTGCAAACGGTCTCAGAATTCGTCGAAACTAGTTTTGTTAGGACCGTATCGTCAATACGAAGCTAGAAAATATTTTTCTGGAATTTTTCTAGTTAGTATGTGGCTCCGGTAATGTGAAATGTACGTTTAAAATTCAATATATTGATTTAAATGAAAATTCAAAAGGAAACTGATTGTAACGATCAAATCAGCTTGCGATACATATCCCATTGTGTTCGGAACGGGGGTGAAACGCTATGGACGACAGGCGGTGGGCCTCGTTTCGAGGTCGTGTGTAAAAGTCAACCCTTTTGCAAATTTAAATTAATAAAATAAAAAAATAAAAAAAAAAGATTTTTTAATTCCCTTCCCTCCTTTATCTCCTTTCTGCCCCCCCCCCCCCCGAATTCATTTATACAGAAATTAAAAAAAAAAAAAAGAGAAACCCTAAGAAGGCGATCGACGCCACCGCCCTGTCCTGCTCCAAGCCTCGCCTCCGCCTGTGCCCCTCCATCAATCGAAGCCCCCCCCCCCCCAGGTCGTACAATCTCCGCCGAAGCCCCACCTCCCCGTTCGAGCGCCGAAGCCCCACCTCCCCGTTCGAGCCTCGAAGCCTCCGACGATCTGCGAGACCTTCCCCCCCCCTTTTTTTCTGTAAGTATTTCTTTTATTTTATTTTTTTTATTTTTATTTTATTTTATAAAAAAAAAAACTGATTATGTTTAAAACTAAAAACTGATTATGTTTAAAACTAAAAACTGAAAATGCTTAAAAGTAAAAAGTGATTATGTTTAAAGAGTAAAAACTGATTTAGGTTTTTAAAATAAAAAAAAAACTGATTTTCTATAAAAATAAAAACTGGATTTTTTTTAAAAAAAAAAGAGAAAAACTGTTTTTTTTAAGGTTTGAAAACTGGAATTTTTTTTTTATAAAAGTATTAAAACAGATTTTATAAAGATTAAAACTGATTCTGTTTTTAAAAGGATTAAAACAGATTTTATAAAGATTAAAACTGATTCTGTTTTTAAAAGGATTAAAACAGATTTTATAAAGATTAAAACTGATTTTGTTTTTAAAAGGATTAAAACTGAATTGATTTTTAATAAAGATAAAAACTGAATTGATTTTTATAAAAATAATAAACTGATTTTGTTAAAAATATAACTGTTTTGTTTTAAAAAGATTAAAACTGTTTTGTTTTAAAAAGTAGTTTAAAACTGAATATTTTTAAAAGTAAAAACTGAATTTTATAAAAAGATAAAAATTGATTTTGTAAAAGAATAAAACTGATTTCTTTTAGCAAAAGTAGAAATCATATTTTTATATGTTGAAAGCAAAAGTAGAAACCATATTTTTATATGTTGAAAGCAAAAGTAAAAATCATATTTTTATATGTTGAAAGCAAAAGTAGAAACCATATTTTTATATGTTGAAAGCAAAAGTAAAAATCATATTTTTATATATTGAATAGCGAAGTCAAAATTCGATTTTTATATATTGAATAGCATAGTAAAAATTCTATTTTTACATGTGTAGAGAATACGGGCGAAAGCAACAAAAGGCGAAGATTTCTATTAGGAAGAGTCGTGCAGTTGGATAGCTATTGGTGAGATTTCTGATTTAAAATTTATATATATATATGTGTGAAGTAAAAGTGAATTGCTATATATAAATATATATATATATATATATATATATATATATATACGCCCCTCGTCCACAAACCATGGACGATATTTATTGGTTGAAATTGTTGTGAAAAATTGAATGATTGTTTGGGATTGTTTGTGATTGATATTGGTTGATTGTGGTTGAAAAATACCCATTGGTGGTTGTGAAATATTTGGTTGAAACCACATAGGATTAGTTTGTGGAATTGAAATAAATATATATACATGCCGCCTGCGTGCGAACTAGATGCATGTTTCCCATTGTCAAAAACCGCGAGGTTTTAAGGTAGAGCGAGGAGCCGTACTAGGGACGGTGCCGGTGTAACTACCCTGCCGTTATGCTGCCGAAATTTTGAATAATATTTGTGTGTTTGCAGTATTTTCATATGCTTAAAACTATTGAAAACATTCATGTGTTGAATTGATATTCATTCGTTGTTTAGAAATTCATGTGTTGAATGGTATTCATATTTTGAAATAAATTGTTCGATAATAAAAATCACATTTTTATCTAAATATAAAAACTATTGAAAACATTCATGTGTTGAATTGATATTCATTCGTTGTTTAGAAATTCATGTGTTGAATGGTATTCATATTTTGAAATAAACTGTTAGATAATAAAAATCACATTTTTATCTATATATAAAAACTATTGAAAACATTCATGTGTTGAATTGATATTCATTCGTTGTTTAGAAATTCATGTGTTGAATGGTATTCATATTTTGAAATAAATTGTTTTATGATAAAAATTCTATTTTATCACCTACCTGAACTATATAGAAAAAAAATATAGTGTTTTGAAATGAGTTGTTTTACAATAAAAATCACATTTTTATTGTATGCATAAATCGTTAAAATATGAAGTGTTAAAAATAGCCACTTGTTCAAAATAAACATATACGAGTTGAAATATTCATTAATTAGCTAATGAAATGATTTGCACCTATTTATGTAACATTAGAATGAATGGAGTTTTTAAACCAAATAGAAATCAAATATGAAGTTGAATAGAAAATGAAAAATGATATGAACTGTATATATACATACATGCATATTCATTGAACAGGTTATAGCGAAGGGGCTAGAGAAGAGGAATAAAATTTTGTGCCCGACAAATAGGTACACATTTACTGATTTGTTTGGGTGATGATTTTGAGCCTGTTGGCTAGCCGCTTGGCTTTTTCTTTTTTTCTTTTTGAGATTAGAAGGACCGGGACGCTATTTGCGATTTCCCGACGCTCCCGGTGCAGGGGAGGTTATGGCGAAATTTTTCCAAAATTTAAGGTGTTAGAAAAATTTTTGAAGTGTAAACGATATGGAAATCATTGAATAAACTATATTTATATAACTATATAAATATAAATAAAATTAAAACGAAACGAGGCCGTGCAGTTCGTATTTTGAAACCGTGATTTCAAACGACTAGTACGGGAAATCCGACCATTGGATTTTCCCGAAACCTCAACCGTCGGGTTCGCCTTGGAATAATCTTTCCAACGGCACCAACCTTGTAAAAATCCAACGGTTAGATTTTCAGATATGTTTAATTCAAATCTGAAGAAAAACAGCGCCAGAAACGATTATATTTATTTATATATATAAATAAAATTATATTTAATCGAATAACGACGCTGCAGTTCGTATTTTGAAATCGAAAATTCAAACGATTGTACCGGGAGATCCGACCGTCGGATTTTCCCGAAACTGGAACCGTTGGATTCGTTTTGAAAAGACCTTTCTAATGATGTAAATTTTGTGAAGATCCAACGGTTAGATTTTCAGATATGTGTAAATCAAATCTGAAGAAAAACAGCGCCACGGCCGCCTTATGGCCCGAAGCGTCGTTTTGAATAAAATGGCTATTTTAAAATAAATAAAAATAGCGATAAATAGTTATAAAATATCATAAGCGATATGGAATGGAAATAAACTGAATTTGCTTGATTTATGTGATGTTTGATGGTTGAATGTGTTTGGTGTGAAAATTACATTAAAGAACACAATTGGTGTTGTCGAATAATTTAACCATCGAAATAAATCGATTTAAAATTCTAAATATACGTGAATTATTTGAAAAGGCCGAGTTAATTCTCATTTCGAATAATAGACCGACGATTGAAAGTCGAAGATGAAGACGATGGTCGAAGACCGGAGATCTTCACCTCGTTTGGATGGTAACCGAGGTCCTGATTGGGAGGCATCCCGAAATATGGATAATGAGTGGTGATCGTCCAGACGTACGTGTTGGTCGAAGGGTTTGTGAGGTATTTAGTGCCTCCGGTTTCGTTCAGACCCAGAACGGACTTGCAAATGGACTGTGTGTCCGACATTGGAATTTGTTCTGTGTGATTGATAGCCATCAGTTGCACGGTATGAATTGCCTGTGTGGCATGCTAAGATGCAGTGATCAGGGCTTCTGTTGAAAAGCAAAGTCTTGTGGTGATGATCAAAGCATCGCCTGTGTGGCGTAGCTTTGTGTATAACGTAAATTCGCGAGCCTCACACCCCGGTACGAACCTAAAACGGGAGAAGGACCTCAGGGAGGGCATGCGTTTCTTTCTAGCTAGGGTGGTGTCAGTGACCTACCAGCCCTGACATTTATATACTTTTCACCTATGTGGTTGTTGCTGTTGCGAGGCGCCTCGGTTTGATCGGACGATCCGGGTCCGATGGAGTCATTCGTTGGCTCGTTGACGCCCCAAAGGGCGGGGAAACGTATTGTTCAGGTATAATAATCCACATCGGTGGACCGGCCCTGTCGCTCCAAGGCTTGCCTGCGCGCTTGCCTGAGACACGGGCTAGAGCGTCTCGAATTCGGTAAGGACTATCTTTTGCCTTGGTTCATGACGGAAATCCAATTTCCAAATACGACATCGTGCGATTTTGATTGTATACCTATATATGGCGACATAGTGGTATGGGGCATTAATGCCGTCTATGATTGATAGTTATGATTTGAAATTGTTTTCAAAACATATAAACACTAGCAATAATATCAAATGCCTTTGTTTTATTCGTATCAAGCATATTTTGGCCGTTATAAGGTAAAAACTCTATCCTCCGGTTTGCGTTGCATTGTGTGATGGGAACTGAGTCTTATAACGGCTTCATTTTTATAAAAAGCATAGCGATGTTTAAAAGAAAGATTTGTTTTAAAGCACTGGCAATCCAATGGAGTAAACCCGTTCCACGAAAGTGGCGTGGTCCTGTGATTAGCCAATTATATATGTGTTGAGTAGATTTCTCATACCAGTCCCATGACTGACTCGTAGTTTGTTTCACTCTCAAACTCGGGTGCCCCTTTTTCTATACGGGCAGCCTTGTATTCAGGTTTAGCTGGTTCTTTCTGGATAGCTGGAGCTGAAGATGGATTCTATCATTTATTTCTTTTTATGCTGTTCAGCTCCTATTGTACATATTTTGTTTATTTCCGCTGTAGACATTTATGTATAGCTGAACTGTATTTGTACTAAGTAAGATCCTGTATACTGTGTAACTCTGATGATTACTTTTATCCAGTATATTTTGTTGTTCATTCTGGTGTATTTATTTAATTCTGTTCTGCTATTATCTGTTTCTGTGTTATATTCCAAAAGATAACCTTGTTTCCGTGAGAACGGGAAATCGGGTCGTCTCAACGTGGTATCAGAGCTTTGGTTAAGCTTAGTTCTGGAATATAACATTTGAACGAACTCGTCAGAAATAGAACCAGTAGTGTTCTAGGATGGGTAACTCAATACAGATAGGATCAGTAATATCCTAGTATGAGTAGAGCAGAATGATTACACCTCGATAGACACATTTACGCTTGAAGTATATGTTTCTATGTTTTAAAATATCTTTTCTGTGACCTGACACTTGATCAGCTAATTGCAGAAGTACTAGAAAAATGAGTGCCAGAAACAGAAGGAATACCGAACCCGATCTAGAGGCTCTATTCAAGAGATATCGAAATCTGGGTGGAGAAAAATTCTCGGGCAATGAATCTATTATTCAAACTCAAGCTTGGTTGAGTTCTGTCGGAAAAATCTTTGAGCATATCCAGCTGAGAATGACCAGAAACGGTTAGTAGCATCTTGGGCGCTTAAAGAAGAAGCTTTAATCTGGTGGGAATCAATTATCAGAAATAATCCAGAAGGTGATATCACCTGGGACAGATTCAAATTGATTTTCTTAGAAAGATTTACTCCTCCCGAAGTAACCGAGAGATTATGTGATGAATTTTCTTATCTAATACAAGGTGATATGACCATTCCCGAATATCATAAGAAATTCAATGAACTTGCTCACTTTGCTCCCCATCTAATTCAAAATCCGAAGAGGAAGAATATGAGATTTATTCACGGGCTTCAAAGGAAATACCAGAATAAGGTATTGGGGCATGTGAAGCTTCCTTTTTCTGAAATGATATATATGGCCTATCAGTATGAAGATCTCCATAAGAAAGGAATGTTATGCGACGAAGAAGAAGTCAGTTCTAGTGACATAGCAAAGTCAGAAGCTGATATTCCTGAAGCCAGTACAAAGTCTGAGGTCAGTAAGAAGCCCAATGCTAAGAGAAAAAGGGCTGAATCTGGGAAAGAACTGGTAACGACCACCGTATGCAGTAACTGCCATCTGAAAGGGCATTTGTCGATAAACTGCGGGCCTTTAAAGAAGCAATTAAAAGGGAGACTTCGATCCAAAGAAGGATTTCAAGCGAATAGAAAATGCAATCTCTGCCATCAGTCCGGTCATATAAAACGAGATTGCTGGCTGTTAAAAAGGGCCAAAGAGGCTCAGGTAAATGAAGTGGCAGAAACCTCAGCACCCTCAGATAGTCAAGAAAGGTCTGATGTTTTAGAAGGCACGCTAAATGTCAAAAATATTCCAGTTAAAGTACTGTTTGACACTGGCGCGTCGCGAAGCTTTATTGCAAAAAGTGCAGTCAAGAAGTTGGATTTGAATTTGAAAAAGCTCAAAGAGCCCATGACTGTTCAGAATCCAGTTGGAGGTTCCATCAATCTCAGTTGGATTTGTGCAGTGCCCGTCTCTTTTTCTTGCTATAAATTCCCCATTGTCTCTATCATCATGAATTTTAATGAATTCGATCTTATTCTGGGATTGGATTGGCTAACCAAATATGAAGCTGAAGTTAAATGCGCCGAGCGAGTGGTTAAAGCAAAGGCCCAATCGGGGAATTATATAACCATACCATGCGAAGGCCCGACATCATATAGAAAGGATTTCTGGTCAGCTCTCGATGTTTCTCCAGCCCAAATTGAAAATGTTCCTGAAGTCACGGAGAATATTCCTGACCTCATTAAAGACATTCCTATCGTTAAGAACTATGCGGATGTGTTCGAAGAAGTTGTTCGCTTACCTCCACAGAGAGAAATAGATTTCAAGATTGCTTTAATTCCCAATGCAAGGCCGGTAGTTCACGCTATTCGAAGAATGTCCTTGAAAGAGAAAGAGGAGTTAGACAATCAAACACGACAGCTAGTATGGAAAGGTCTGATCAGGCCTAGTTTCTCTGATTGGGGTGCAGCAGTGGTGTTTGTCCCAAAATCTGACGGTACTCTACGTCTATGTGTGGATTATCGTGATCTGAACAAGCAAACAATAAAGAACAAATATCCATTGCCACGGATTGATGATTTGTTAGATCGATTAAATGGAGCACAAGTATTCTCAAGAATGGACCTAGCTACAGGCTTCCATCAACTTCGAATTGCCGAAGAGTGTGTTCCAATGACAGCGTTCAGAGGTCCCGACTTATTCTACGAGTGGTTAGTAATGCCATTCGGCTTATGTAACGCTCCAGCTTATTTCGTCGATCTGATGAATAGAGTATTCAGAGGAGTATTGAATAAATTTGTTTTGGTTTTTATTGATGATATTCTAATCTTCTCTAAATCAAAAGCCGAACATGAAAAGCATCTGGAACAGGTTCTAGAAATTCTCAGACGGAATGTATTAAAAGCCAAGTTTTCCAAATGTATATTCTGGCAAGATGAAGTGAAATTTCTGGGCCATGTTGTATCGAAAGAAGGAATTGCTGTGGATCCAAGTAAAATCACGGCTATTCAAAATTGGAAACAGCCCAGTACTCCCACTGAAGTCCGCAGTTTTCTCGGATTGGCTAGCTATTACCGGAAGTTCGTTAAAGACTTTTCGAAGATATCTGGCCACTTAACGAAGCTTACAAAGAAGCATTCTAAGTTCAAATGGACTGAAGAGAGTGAGGAGGCTTTCGAAGAGCTAAAGTTGAGATTAACTACTGCTCCAGTGTTAACCATCATCGATGGCAACCAAGATTTAAAAGTCTGGACTGATGCTTCTAGAGAAGGCCTTGGCGCAGTGTTAATGCAAAGAGGCCAAGTAATTGCTTATGCTAGCCGTCAACTGAAGCCGCACGAGAAAAACTATGTAACTCATGATCTTGAGTTATTGGCTATCATATTCTCCTTGAAAATCTGGAGACACTATCTTCTCGGTGAGAGATTCGAACTGTTTACAGATCATCAGTCATTAAAGTATCTGTTCACTCAGAAGGACTTAAATTTGAGGCAGCAACGTTGGCTGGAGTTTCTTGCAGCATATGACTTTGAAATTATATATACTCCAGGAAAAGCCAATGTCGTGGCTGATGCGTTGAGCAGAAAGAACGTAATGATCGCCAGCTTTATTATCACAACTTCCTTGATTGACAAAATATCTATTCTTCAGAAGGAGGATAACTTTATAAAAGATATGATCAAAAGGATTCGGAAAGGCGAACCCTCGTGTTTTCAAATAGATAACGACGAGACCTTGAGGTTAAAAGGAAGGATTTGTGTTCCTGACGTTCCTGAGCTAAAAAGGGAAGTGTTAGACGAGTGTCACAAGTCCAAGCTGAGTATCCACCCTGGTGTGGCCAAAATGTATAACGATCTCAAAAGAACATTCTGGTGGAAGGCTATGAAGAGAGACGTTTCTATATACGTTAGCCGATGCCCTACTTGCCAGTTAGTTAAAAGCGACCAACAGAAATTGGCTGGATTATTACAACCGCTAGAAGTTCCTGGCTGGAAGTGGGAACATATTTCTATGGATTTCATTGATGGTTTGCCCAGAACCAGAAAAGGAAATGACAGTATTTGGGTGATCGTAGATCGCTTCACGAAGACCGCCCATTTTATACCTGTCAAATCAAATAGAACTGCTCAGAGTCTGGCGCATATTTACTTCAGGGAAATAGTTAGACTGCATGGAGTGCCGCTCAGTATAGTAAGTGATAGAGATACAATATTCACTAGCAAATTCTGGGAAGCATTTCAAGTCGAGCTAGGAACGAAGTTAAACTTGAGCACCGCTTATCATCCTCAGACAGACGGTCAGACTGAGAGGGTGAATCGCATTTTAGAAGATCTATTGCGGGCTTGTGTTATAGATTTCGGTGGATCATGGGAAGACAATCTGCATTTGGCTGAATTCTCTTATAACAACAGCTACCAGGCGAGTCTGACAATGTCGCCATTCGAAGCATTGTATGGTAGACCTTGCCGATCTCCTGCTTGTTGGGTCGAGCCTGGAAATAGACTTGTGTTGGGTCCTGATATGATTCGCGAAGCTGCTGACAAAGTCGATTTTATTAAGAAGCGATTACTCGCCGCTCAAAGCCGACAAAAGAGCTATGCCGATAGAAGAAGAAGAGATATATCCTTTGAAGTTGGCGACTATGTATATTTGAAAGTATCGCCGATGAGAGGAGTTATCAGGTTCGGTAAAACTGGAAAGTTGGCACCCAAATTCATTGGTCCGTTTCCTATTCTGGAACGGATTGGAACTCTCGCTTATAGGGTCAAACTGCCTGACTGGTTGCCTGGAGTTCATGATGTATTTCATATATCTCAACTTCGAAAGCACGTTCATGATCCAGACTTGATCGTGGAAGAAGCAGCTCAGCAGGATATTGAAATTACTCCAGAATTAGCTGTGAGGCGAGAGCCGCTAAAGATTATCGGCAAAGAAACCAAAGAGCTGAGAAACAAGAAGGTTCACTTAGTCAAAGTGCAATGGAGTGGAGATCCGCGAGATTGTACTTGGGAAACTGAGGAGAGCATTCAGAAAGCTTATCCTAGATGCCGAGTAGATATCTCTGATTGACCCGGGTGCAAGGTACATTTACCATACTTTGCATTACCATTTAATTCTCTATTCTGTTGCTATTTTCTTCCCATGGATGTGCACTATTTATTCTATACTCTGAATATTAAAAACAAATTGATTGTTGTGTTGTGTGATTATGGATTTATCAAACCACTTTCGACTTTATTCCTTTTCGGGGACGAAAAGTTTTAAGTGGGGGAGATTGTAACGACCCAGAAAATCTGAACCAATTTAAAATTTTTAAATTGGCTAAAATAATGGATTTTAAATATTTAAAATAAATATTTTAAACAATGGCGATGAAAACTGAGTTGAATCGACATTTGAAAACGAATATAATTAATTATAATTATATATAGAATTGAAAATGGCGCGGTAGTTCGATAATTCGATTTCAAACTTCAAATGAATATACCGGGTGCAAAACAATCCGGATTTTAGTGAGACCAAAAACATTAGTATCTAATTGAAGATATCTTTCTAACGAATCCGACCAATCGAAATTTGATAGCGGGAATCAAAAGATATGTCCAGTTGAAAATTCTGAATAGTCGCTATGGAATTCAGGCCCTTAAAAATGGATATTTTGCAAATGACCTCGGATTTCGACGAAACCACTTTTGTTGGGTCCGCAATGTCAGGTTATTGCTAAGTTTCAAATTTCATAATTTTTCGAATCAATATGTGAGCGTGGCAAAGGAAAACGCGTTTGACCAGTTTTTGTTGAATTTAATCGACTGGAAATTGGCCATTTTGCAAACGGTCTCAGAATTCGTCGAAACTAGTTTTGTTAGGACCGTATCGTCAATACGAAGCTAGAAAATATTTTTCTGGAATTTTTCTAGTTAGTATGTGGCTCCGGTAATGTGAAATGTACGTTTAAAATTCAATATATTGATTTAAATGAAAATTCAAAAGGAAACTGATTGTAACGATCAAATCAGCTTGCGATACATATCCCATTGTGTTCGGAACGGGGGTGAAACGCTATGGACGACAGGCGGTGGGCCTCGTTTCGAGGTCGTGTGTAAAAGTCAACCCTTTTGCAAATTTAAATTAATAAAATAAAAAAATAAAAAAAAAAGATATTTTAATTCCCTTCCCTCCTTTATCTCCTTTCTGGCCCCCCCCCCCCGAATTCATTTATACAGAAATTAAAAAAAAAAAAAAAAGAGAAACCCTAAGAAGGCGATCGACGCCACCGCCCTGTCCTGCTCCAAGCCTCGCCTCCGCCTGTGCCCCTCCATCAATCGAAGCCCCCCCCAGGTCGTACAATCTCCGCCGAAGCCCCACCTCCCCGTTCGAGCGCCGAAGCCCCACCTCCCCGTTCGAGCCTCGAAGCCTCCGACGATCTGCGAGACCTTCCCCCCCTTTTTTTTCTGTAAGTATTTCTTTTATTTTATTTTTTTTATTTTTATTTTATTTTATAAAAAAAAACTGATTATGTTTAAAACTAAAAACTGATTATGTTTAAAACTAAAAACTGAAAATGTTTAAAAGTAAAAAGTGATTATGTTTAAAGAGTAAAAACTGATTTAGGTTTTTAAAATAAAAAAAAACTGATTTTCTATAAAAATAAAAACTGGATTTTTTTTAAAAAAAAAGAGAAAAACTGTTTTTTTTAAGGTTTGAAAACTGGAATTTTTTTTTTATAAAAGTATTAAAACAGATTTTATAAAGATTAAAACTGATTCTGTTTTTAAAAGGATTAAAACAGATTTTATAAAGATTAAAACTGATTCTGTTTTTAAAAGGATTAAAACAGATTTTATAAAGATTAAAACTGATTTTGTTTTTAAAAGGATTAAAACTGAATTGATTTTTAATAAAGATAAAAACTGAATTGATTTTTATAAAAATAATAAACTGATTTTGTTAAAAATATAACTGTTTTGTTTTAAAAAGATTAAAACTGTTTTGTTTTAAAAAGTAGTTTAAAACTGAATATTTTTAAAAGTAAAAACTGAATTTTATAAAAAGATAAAAATTGATTTTGTAAAAGAATAAAACTGATTTCTTTTAGCAAAAGTAGAAATCATATTTTTATATGTTGAAAGCAAAAGTAGAAACCATATTTTTATATGTTGAAAGCAAAAGTAAAAATCATATTTTTATATGTTGAAAGCAAAAGTAGAAACCATATTTTTATATGTTGAAAGCAAAAGTAAAAATCATATTTTTATATATTGAATAGCGAAGTCAAAATTCGATTTTTATATATTGAATAGCATAGTAAAAATTCTATTTTTACATGTATAGAGAATACGGGCGAAAGCAACAAAAGGCGAAGATTTCTATTAGGAAGAGTCGTGCAGTTGGATAGCTATTGGTGAGATTTCTGATTTAAAATTTATATATATATATGTGTGAAGTAAAAGTGAATTGCTATATATAAATATATATATATATATATATATATATACGCCCCTCGTCCACAAACCATGGACGATATTTATTGGTTGAAATTGTTGTGAAAAATTGAATGATTGTTTGGGATTGTTTGTGATTGATATTGGTTGATTGTGGTTGAAAAATACCCATTGGTGGTTGTGAAATATTTGGTTGAAACCACATAGGATTAGTTTGTGGAATTGAAATAAATATATATACATGCCGCCTGCGTGCGAACTAGATGCATGTTTCCCATTGTCAAAAACCGCGAGGTTTTAAGGTAGAGCGAGGAGCCGTACTAGGGACGGTGCCGGTGTAACTACCCTGCCGTTATGCTGCCGAAATTTTGAATAATATTTGTGTGTTTGCAGTATTTTCATATGCTTAAAACTATTGAAAACATTCATGTGTTGAATTGATATTCATTCGTTGTTTAGAAATTCATGTGTTGAATGGTATTCATATTTTGAAATAAATTGTTCGATAATAAAAATCACATTTTTATCTAAATATAAAAACTATTGAAAACATTCATGTGTTGAATTGATATTCATTCGTTGTTTAGAAATTCATGTGTTGAATGGTATTCATATTTTGAAATAAACTGTTAGATAATAAAAATCACATTTTTATCTATATATAAAAACTATTGAAAACATTCATGTGTTGAATTGATATTCATTCGTTGTTTAGAAATTCATGTGTTGAATGGTATTCATATTTTGAAATAAATTGTTTTATGATAAAAATTCTATTTTATCACCTACCTGAACTATATAGAAAAAAAATATAGTGTTTTGAAATGAGTTGTTTTACAATAAAAATCACATTTTTATTGTATGCATAAATCGTTAAAATATGAAGTGTTAAAAATAGCCACTTGTTTAAAATAAACATATACGAGTTGAAATATTCATTAATTAGCTAATGAAATGATTTGCACCTATTTATGTAACATTAGAATGAATGGAGTTTTTAAACCAAATAGAAATCAAATATGAAGTTGAATAGAAAATGAAAAATGATATGAACTGTATATATACATACATGCATATTCATTGAACAGGTTATAGCGAAGGGGCTAGAGAAGAGGAATAAAATTTTGTGCCCGACAAATAGGTACACATTTACTGATTTGTTTGGGTGATGATTTTGAGCCTGTTGGCTAGCCGCTTGGCTTTTTCTTTTTTTCTTTTTGAGATTAGAAGGACCGGGACGCTATTTGCGATTTCCCGACGCTCCCGGTGCAGGGGAGGTTATGGCGAAATTTTTCCAAAATTTAAGGTGTTAGAAAAATTTTTGAAGTGTAAACGATATGGAAATCATTGAATAAACTATATTTATATAACTATATAAATATAAATAAAATTAAAACGAAACGAGGCCGTGCAGTTCGTATTTTGAAACCGTGATTTCAAACGACTAGTACGGGAAATCCGACCATTGGATTTTCCCGAAACCTCAACCGTCGGGTTCGCCTTGGAATAATCTTTCCAACGGCACCAACCTTGTAAAAATCCAACGGTTAGATTTTCAGATATGTTTAATTCAAATCTGAAGAAAAACAGCGCCAGAAACGATTATATTTATTTATATATATAAATAAAATTATATTTAATCGAATAACGACGATGCAGTTCGTATTTTGAAATCGAAAATTCAAACGATTGTACCGGGAGATCCGACCGTCGGATTTTCCCGAAACTGGAACCGTTGGATTCGTTTTGAAAAGACCTTTCTAATGATGTAAATTTTGTGAAGATCCAACGGTTAGATTTTCAGATATGTGTAAATCAAATCTGAAGAAAAACAGCGCCACGGCCGCCTTATGGCCCGAAGCGTCGTTTTGAATAAAATGGCTATTTTAAAATAAATAAAAATAGCGATAAATAGTTATAAAATATCATAAGCGATATGGAATGGAAATAAACTGAATTTGCTTGATTTATGTGATGTTTGATGGTTGAATGTGTTTGGTGTGAAAATTACATTAAAGAACACAATTGGTGTTGTCGAATAATTTAACCATCGAAATAAATCGATTTAAAATTCTAAATATACGTGAATTATTTGAAAAGGCCGAGTTAATTCTCATTTCGAATAATAGACCGACGATTGAAAGTCGAAGATGAAGACGATGGTCGAAGACCGGAGATCTTCACCTCGTTTGGATGGTAACCGAGGTCCTGATTGGGAGGCATCCCGAAATATGGATAATGAGTGGTGATCGTCCAGACGTACGTGTTGGTCGAATGGTTTGCGAGGTATTTAGTGCCTCCGGTTTCGTTCAGACCCAGAACGGACTTGCAAATGGACTGTGTGTCCGACATTGGAATTTGTTCTGTGTGATTGATAGCCATCAGTTGCACGGTATGAATTGCCTGTGTGGCATGCTAAGATGCAGTGATCAGGGCTTCTGTTGAAAAGCAAAGTCTTGTGGTGATGATCAAAGCATCGCCTGTGTGGCGTAGCTTTGTGTATAACGTAAATTCGCGAGCCTCACACCCCGGTACGAACCTAAAACGGGAGAAGGACCTCAGGGAGGGCATGCGTTTCTTTCTAGCTAGGGTGGTGTCAGTGACCTACCAGCCCTGACATTTATATACTTTTCACCTATGTGGTTGTTGCTGTTGCGAGGCGCCTCGGTTTGATCGGACGATCCGGGTCCGATGGAGTCATTCGTTGGCTCGTTGACGCCCCAAAGGGCGGGGAAACGTATTGTTCAGGTATAATAATCCACATCGGTGGACCGGCCCTGTCGCTCCAAGGCTTGCCTGCGCGCTTGCCTGAGACACGGGCTAGAGCGTCTCGAATTCGGTAAGGACTATCTTTTGCCTTGGTTCATGACGGAAATCCAATTTCCAAATACGACATCGTGCGATTTTGATTGTATACCTATATATGGCGACATAGTGGTATGGGGCATTAATGCCGTCTATGATTGATAGTTATGATTTGAAATTGTTTTCAAAACATATAAACACTAGCAATAATATCAAATGCCTTTGTTTTATTCGTATCAAGCATATTTTGGCCGTTATAAGGTAAAAACTCTATCCTCCGGTTTGCGTTGCATTGTGTGATGGGAACTGAGTCTTATAACGGCTTCATTTTTATAAAAAGCATAGCGATGTTTAAAAGAAAGATTTGTTTTAAAGCACTGGCAATCCAATGGAGTAAACCCGTTCCACGAAAGTGGCGTGGTCCTGTGATTAGCCAATTATATATGTGTTGAGTAGATTTCTCATACCAGTCCCATGACTGACTCGTAGTTTGTTTCACTCTCAAACTCGGGTGCCCCTTTTCCTACACGGGCAGCCTTGTATTCAGGTTTAGCTGGTTCTTTCTGGATAGCTGGAGCTGAAGATGGATTCTATCATTTATTTCTTTTTATGCTGTTCAGCTCCTATTGTACATATTTTGTTTATTTCCGCTGTAGACATTTATGTATAGCTGAACTGTATTTGTACTAAGTAAGATCCTGTATACTGTGTAACTCTGATGATTACTTTTATCCAGTATATTTTGTTGTTCATTCTGGTGTATTTATTTAATTCTGTTCTGCTATTATCTGTTTCTGTGTTATATTCCAAAAGATAACCTTGTTTCCGTGAGAACGGGAAATCGGGTCGTCTCAGCTATACTATTCCCTCCTTAACCACCTTGGGGGGGGGGAACGGAAGAAAAGAAGATGAAAGAAAACTGGGTCAGACATAAAGTCTGGTAAGTTCAGTTACTTCTAGCATGTGAACAAGGAAAAACAAAACGACATGAATTAACTGAATACAAGACAATACCATAATGATAGGGCCAACAAGATAAGATAAGATTAACACAAAATATGCTAAGACAAGATAAACTGGATATGCTTTAATACTTTCTCCGCTTTGCTATTAACCCGTTATTATGGTTTCTATGTCTCTGCACCACCTATCTAGTGTCCCAACTAGTAATCTGTCTAAAATGATAACGCGATCCCAATCCCAGTAATTGTGGTTGCCTTTAGGCGTACATTTATTATTTATTACCTAGATCTAATCTAGGGTTTTCTTATCGAGCGCTTCCTAAATTCAACTAGGATTTATGCGACTTATCTAATACTCCTTGGATTCAGGATTTATGCCACCTAGGTCCAACTAGGGGTTATGCTACCTATCGAACGATGCCCCTAGTCTAGGACGCACTACCTAGAGAGGTATATGTTCCTAGACTTTCCCCATGTATGTGTCGCGAATCGTTTATCGCTGTCTAGATGCACATGTCATGAAATTTCGACCCGAGTCCCGTGGCAGGGCTATTCTAGAAACACGGAACTCGGTCGGGAGCTTTCAGATATCTGCCAATGCAGATGCTAAGGTCTGTTTTTTTCCAGTGGCTATGGTCCCACCTGACCCCTCCCTCAACTAATGAAAGGCCACCCTTGAAAAATTGAGAACTATACGCAGGCCCCCTATGCCCCACTGTCTTATGGCCATCCTCACCCATAACTAGATAGCAAGTATATGGTCTTTTGGAGTTCTCTGCCTTTCCGCTTTACGTATCTCGACTGACTCAAGATGGTAGGTAGACGACGAGTTGCTATCACAGGGCTACTGGTCTCGCCGAATCACGCTGGTCCACCCTAGTCTTTAGGTTGCCTTATATTGCAACCAAGGCATACCCTTGGTTCTTCTACCGCAGACCTTAACCTCTGTGAGCCCAGGAGGATCATCTGCAGCCTCACAGAGGGATACCGAGAATACCCTCACGTCCTCTCGAAGCCTCGGGCTTCGTAACCCAATTCGTTGGAGCCTTTTTTTAAGATTAGGTGGACGTTCGCTCCTCCTCGTGTTATACTAAGAATTACTACCTAGTTTTCCTAACTAAGGTTTACCACTTAGTTTCCTGAATTGTCGTTTTCTTAACTAAGGTTTACTACTTAGCCCCTTTCAACTAAGGTTTACTACTTAGTTCTCTTTCTCGTCAAGTTGGATTGGTTAAGTGTCATTAGTCAATACAAGTTAACTTAACCCATTCATTTGTCATGTTAAACTGGTTAAGTGTTATCAGTAATTCACGTTGACTTAACCTTACCAGCATCAAGTTATATTGGTTAAGTATTTACTTAACCCTACCCAGTCATCTTGTATTGGTTAAGTGTTCCTTTTTAACTTAACCTTGCCTATCTGTTTTAACTAACATGTTATAACAGTTAAGTGTTCCCTTAGTTAACTTAACCCTAACATTGGTTTGATTAACATGTTCTAATGGTTAAGTATTGTCCCTTCATGTTTTTAACTTAACCATATTCATTTATCACACTCTGATGGTTAAGTGTTCAAGCTTACCTAACCCTACGGTCTAGTCCAGCTAACATATTAAATTGGCTAAGTGTATTAAATTTACTTAACCCCAACCTCTAGTCTAGTTAGCATGTTAAATTGGCTAAGTGTATTAACTTTACTTATCCCCAACCTCTAGTCTAGTTAACATGTTAAATTGGCTAAGTGTATTGAATTTACTTAACCCCCACTTTCGAGTCTGGTTAACATATTAAATTGGCTAAGTGTTTTTCTTAGTTACTTAACCCCTACAAATCTTGTCTTGTTACCATGTTAAGTTGGTTAAGTGTTCTAATTAACTTAACCCTATCGTTCTAACTTAACTGTGTTAAGTTGGTTAAGTGTTCCTATGGACTTAACCCTCCCATTCTAGCTTAACTGTGTTAAGTTGGTTAAGTGTTCTTATGGACTTAACCCTCCCATTCTAGCTTAACTGTGTTAAGTTGGTTAAGTGTTCTTATGGACTTAACCCTCCCATTCTAGCTTAACTTTAATTGTCTTATTAAAGCACCAGCCACTCACATTAGACAGGTATTGTTGTGGCTGCCGGTATGCCGGTTGGTTCCGGGCAGTCTTACGCCACAACTCAGTCTAACCTCCGGCCTTTATCGGGCTCTATGCCTTAACCTCCCGCATTGGATAGGTATTGTTGTGATCACTGGACAGCCGGGCGGGTCCGGGCAGGTTTAAATCACAACTGAATCCAACCTCGGGTTAAGCATGTTCGTATTGTCTAAATTTACTTTTCTCATTTAGGATAAATTCTATAAGTAAATTTTCCCTAATTTACTTATTCCATTATTACTCTTTTAATGTACATTGTCAACATTTATTATTATGGCCCATTTTCCCTATATATCATATTTATAGTTTTTGGTATGTAAATTATACCAAATTAAGTGTCACTAACCATGATTATTCTAAACATGACAATTACTCACATTTATGACTAAATTCAAAATTTGTGCTAATATACTTATTATGGCAAATTAACTTTAATTGACCTAATTCTGATTTAACACCCTAATTTACAGTTTATGGCAAGACTAGAATTATTATTCTAGTTTACCGTTTACGCCTAAAACTTAGCTTACTTGCCAATACTAAATTTAAAATGTTAAATTACATATTCCATAATTCATGTCAAATTTTCAAATTTGCGTTCTAATAAACATGCCATAATACATGTTCTAAATTATGTCAATCATAATTATGTTAATGTTCCACATTATGCCAATTTCCAAGTTTACAACCATGTTTAAGTCAAATTTATGATTTGCCCAAATCGTATTCCCATCGTTCGTGTAATCGTGATTTCATCCTAGATTATAGATAAATCTAGATTCGTGGATAAAAAGGGAATGAACCAAATTGCCATGAAAAGATAGACATAATGACTACAGAAGATGATAATTCACTAATCACAGATCTAACAAATTACACTGAATAAATTGATTAAAGCATCGAAGACCTATAGATCTGATAATATTATGACATAAAAAGGGTTGAACAAATAACATAGGTTCAAGTATATGGGTAGATCTAACTTAATAGATAAATTCCCATAATCAAGATCCAAGGATAATTAAGAATAAACTGAATAGATAATCAAGTTTAGATCCAATCTCATAGTCATAATCCTAGGCAATAATATCATGTTCATGAATCATAGGTAATTATCCACTATTGTCCTTGTCATAGTCATAGGCATTGGTTTATGCTCCTAGTCAAAGGCTTATGTTCATAGTCAAAGGCTTATGTTCATAGTCAAAGGCTTATGGTTTCAAAGGCCACAGTTCCATAGTCATAATCTTAAGCATTGGCAATTTAGTCACAATGCGTTCTAGGCCACAATCAAGAATCAGATCCAAAGTCATAAACAAGCACAGATTCAATGAAATGATAAGGCATATTTCTTATATTCTTTTAATTTCATGTCACAAATAGAAAAGGCGTTCAAATCTAAAAAGTAACCGACTTACATTGATTGGATCTAGAAAAGAATAGAAAGATAGCGTTGCTTGAAGCCGTTGAATCTTTACTTGAATCCTAACTTGTTTTGAATCTTCTCTTGGAAGACTTGAGCTGCATATCCTCGTCTTGATTTATATTTTATTTTAATCTATTTATTTAGATTTAGAGGAAGAAGAAGAAGCCATGTCCATCAAGAATTTGTGCAGCATAAGGTTAGAGAAGAATGGTGCAAAGAGAAGGAGACTAGGGGGCTGTTTATATAGGATTGCAAGTTAATTTGAGCCGTCGATGAAGCCAAGGTTAATCAAAGCCATCCGTTCTAAAGAGAAGCCAATTATGTTCACAATTACTTTCTTAATGTACATTATTAACATTTATTATTAAATTTGTATGCACATTAGATACATCCCCCCTTTACACATTTATTATTAAATTTGTATGCACATTAGATACATCTCCCCTTTACACATTTATTATTAAATTTGTATGCACATTAGATACATCTCCCCTTTACACATTTATTATTAAATTTGTATGAACATTAGATACATCTCCCCTTTACACATTTATTATTAAATTAGTAATTTAGTGTTAACAGAAATACGGGGTGTTACACTATCTTTCCAAGATAAACAGATGCTAACCTTGATACCAAGTGTATATACTAAGATGATTAGAGGTCTCTCCTCTACTTGACTTATCAATCATGTCACAAATCTGAGGGTCTTCTTGTTACACTGTTCCTATTGAGTCCAAAAGCATAGGATGCACCTCCAGCGTTGCTAACAAACAAGGTACAAACTTAAAAGAGGGTCTAAAGTCAAAGGTTCTATGTTCTCCAAGTTTTGCCTTTCCAAAAAGAGAGGACTTAATGTTAGCTTTTTCCCTTCAAGCAATGTCAAGACTGGGGTTGTTGTCAAGGTTCTCTTCAGTCATTGGAAAACAACATCACAAATCAAATATCCCGAACAAAGGTTAGATTCTTCTTCGTCAATCTTGTAAGTGGGGCTAATACCTTCGCAAATTCCTTAATGAACTTGATATATTAGCCCGCTAGTCCAAAAAAGCTTCTTGCTTCTGCTGCATTCCTTGGGACCTTCCAGTCTTGCACCGCAACTACTTTTGTGGGATCTACTGCTACCCCTTCTTTGGACACCACATGTCCAAGAAACCTTACTTCTTCTCTCCAAAAATGGCATTTTTGGAGAACTTCGCCTTAAGTTGATGCACCTGGAGGGTATCCGAGACTTCCCTTAGATGCAAAGCATGTTCTTCCTCATTCCAAAATATCATCTATGCACAAGCGAAGTGAACCATCCGCCTTTGTAACGAAAACGACTGGAGCACCCCATTCAGAAATACTTTGCCTTATAAACACTTTTTCAAGTAACTCTTTTACTTGTTTACTGAGCCCTTCCTTTCCCTTGGATTCATGTGTCGTACAGGTAATGCAACTGGCTTTGCATTGCCAACTAAATATATGTGGAAGTCTATCTCGCGTTTTAGGGGACAAACCCCTAACTAGTCAAAAACATCTGCGTACTTATGGACTACTCCAACGAATCGTAAATCGTCGATAGATGCATCAAGTGATTCTATGTAGCTAAGGCAAACTGATCCCTTAGGATCGCACGAAATCTCGAGGGTATTCCCGAGGCAAGTCGAAAGTCTAACAACCATCCTTTCACAATTACTAGCTAACCAATCCACGCCTAGAATCAACCCATAGCCCATGAAACAAAAAAAATAAGCATTACACTTAGACTCAATACTTAATATAGCTATTCTCAAATCCTTAAAAACCAAAGATAAATGAGCTAAACCGCCAATTGGATTTGAGACAGTAATGGGATCTTCTACTATACAAACACTAAGGTGTAGAGACTCAACTATGGAAACAGATATAAACGAATGTGAAGCGCTAAAATCAAAAAGAGTACTAACAGGATGATCAAAAAGAAAAACTAGACTTTTTCGACAGAAACTCTACTACCTCTCTCTCAGGTACGCTGGCGGTGAGAGCATGCACTTGCCCTCCGGAAAATCCTGTCCTTTGTTCTTCCCTTTGTCCTTAATTTTATGACCCGTTATACCATAATAATGACACTTCCTCTTGTCTTAGATTTTTATATTCTTTCCTCCTTCGTGAACCATGTCCATATCCATGAGTTTCTCATCCTTGGGTTGTGTTCCTTAGCCAAACTCCCTTATTCTCATCTTTGCCATCTTTGTGTAACTTGTTGACAAGTCTCTTGAAAGCTGCCTCCATCGCACGGAAAACCCTACAAAGCTTGAAAGAAAATTAATCGCAGGTGAAACTATATGGCTATATATGGAAGTTGGGCATTTCTTCGCCCTTTGACAGGTGTCGTAGTCTCATCAAGCCTACGAAACCATGCCGCGATGAGGTTACCTCCCAGAAAGCCAGGAGCCTCGGGGACTCAGTAAAGAAGAAAAACATGGATTCAAACAGAGGATCAAAAGATAAGGCATATGGCTTTAGGGAATATGCCTTTAAAACAAAACTTTTCTTTATAAAATGCTTCTTTTAAAACCGTTTTGGTAATAATTTTTCAAATCTTTTATCTGATCTAGTAACCTTCAGCTTTGATACCAAGTGATACACCCCATGTTTATTAATGTCACTCACAAAGGGAATACATCAACTTCAATGAAGCGTTATAGGTTAGAGGTGCAAATAAATTACAAGACAGACAAATAAAGCAGCGGAAAATAAAGTAATTTTATAAGCAACGTAGTTCAGTCAAGCTTTTACAACAATTGACTCAATCATACTTAAAAGTATTACATAAAACTTCTGTCTTGATTCAAAAAGTTTCAAGTATATAAGAAGCATAAGACATAGCAAAGTAGCATAAGTCCCCAAATTAAAGTGCAATCATAGCCATTGCCAAAGATAAGAGGTTCCAAGCTATACATCACAGAATCCCCGAGTTTGGAAAGAGAAACGGTCCAAACTAAGCTGAGCTATTCCCTCCCTGACTACTGGGGGGAATGGAAGAAAAGAAGACAAAAGAAAACAGGTTAGATAAAAGTCTGGTAAGTCCAGTGATTTTTCAGCATGTAAACAAGATAAAGGATCATGACATGAATAAACTGAAAATAGGACAATACCATAAAACAAGATAACTTAAGACAAGGTAAGGCAAGGTAAACTGAATGCGCTTCTACTCTTTCTCTGCTTCGCTACTACCCTCTTATTCTGATTTCTATATCTCTGCACTGCCTAACTAGTGTCCCAACTAGTAATCCGTATAAAATGATAATATTACAACGTGATCCCAATCCCCGCAATTATGGTAGCCTTCAGGTGTACATCTAGTAGGAGGATCTTACCTCAGTCAGCCTAATTGCCACAAAGATGTTAGATGTACCCTTACTACCCTATCGATCGGCTCCCTACTTGTATTAATGTTCCATGTGTCTGTGTCAATCGTCCCTCTCTTGCGTGTAGATACCCTGTGCTGGTCCCACTATAAGGTGTATCAATCCTTATGATAGCAACCCGAAATGATTCAAGATGCACAGTGTGTAACTACTGGTACCCAGTGCCTGCTTTTTCACACTCCGGAGTACGTGCACGCCCGTAAACCATCGGAACCTACACTGATGTACCCCCTGCCGCTATTTTGACCGCTTATAATCAGCCCAGTAATCATGCCCCACCCTGCCTAGTTCAGGGTACCATGATACATCTATGTGGGTTACTGCTGAAATGAGTCCTCATTACTAGGGTTTCCTACTGGTTAAGTTTGTGGGCCTATATATACAAATATTACCCGCCTACACGAGATGTACTTAACCCTCCCATCGATTCAAGCATGTTTATTTAATGGTTAAGTTTGTGGGCCTATATATACTAATATTACCCACCTACACGAGATGTACTTAACCATTTCAGAGATCAAGTCAATACATATTATTGGTTAAGCTTGCCTTAACCCTATCCGCTTCGTTCATGTAATATTGGTTAAGTGTTGTCCATTCATGTTAACTTAACCAACCCACATATCATGTTGTATTGGTTAAGTGTTTTCTATTAACTTAACCCCACTCGTTCATCATGTTATATTGGTTAAGTGTTGTCGTCTTGTGTTACTTAACCCTATCATACATCATGTTATGTATATTAGTTAAGTGTTGCCTTCTTGTGTTACTTAACCCTACCATACATCATGTTATATATTGGTTAAGTGTTGCCTTCTTGTCTTACTTAACCCTACCATATATCATGTTATATCGATTAAGTGTTGCCTTCTTGTGTTACTTAACCCTACCATACATCGTGTCATATATATTGGTTAAGTGTTGCCATCTTATGTTACTTAACCCTACCATACATCATGTTATATCGGTTAAGTGTTGCCTTAGTTAACTTAACCCTACCATTCTTAACATGTCCTGTTCATTAGCATTAATTGATTTATTAATGCACCAACCTCTCACATTAGATCTGTGTTGTTGCGGTTACTGGATGTGCCGGGCGTTTCCGGGCAGTTTTACACCACAACTCAATCTAACCTTGGGTCTTTCTTGGGAATGATGCACTAACCTCTCACATTAGATAGGTGTTGTTGCGGTTACTGGATGTGCCAGGCGGTTTCGGGCAGTTTTACACCATAACTCAATCTAACCTTGGGTTAGGCATCTTCATCCTTTATTTAATTTACATATTCGTCATTTATGTCAAGTTAATATGTAAATTATCCGCAAGTGTTGTCATGTCACACTTACTATTTAAATTATATTCATAATTAATGGTATACAAGTTATACCATTTCATGCTATTAATGATTTACATGATTATGAGCCAATCTATGCCATTAGCATGTAAATTTAATGTTTTACCCCAACATTTCCACCCGTTATTCATTCGCATTATTTACATAGAACATTAGGCTTGCAGATTAGCCTAACTCATAAACAAAAGGGAAAAGAAAGGAACATGTAGCATTCCAACAACACAAAATAACATGATTTAACTAAGCATGTGTAATACAATTTTTTCATGAACAATACAAACTTAATCAAGCATATCAGTGTGAACTTGTACTTGAGTTAGATCTAATTAACATAGATCTTAAGCATATGAACAGGAATTTACATAGATCTTAAACATGTGTATTAACTTGGATCTAAACGTGTAAGCATATATGAACATGACTTAGTTTATGAACATGTATATAACATAACATAAAAGCAAGCGTGCAGATCTAAATATATAAACATATATGAAAATGACTTAGTTTATGAACATGTACATAACATAACATAAAAGAAAGCGTGTAGATCTAAATATATAAGCATATATGAAAATGACTTAGTTTATGAACATGTACATAACATTACATAAAAGCAAGCGTGTAGATCCAAACATATAAGCATATATGATCATGACTTAGTTTATGAACATGTACATAACATAACATAAAACCATCACCAAATTAATATACAATATGATAGGTTCAATTGTACAAATGACAATAGTCTCATAGGCATAGTTAATTTCAGATTTGTCATAAGGATAAACATGAATCAGAATCACAATTACGCACAGTTCTTGATTCGATTTATTTCAAGTCATGACTTTTATATATTTAAATATGAAATATAACTAAACTTACAGAAAAAGCACAGTTCTTGTATTATGGAATCTGATTTCTGAATTTGTTAAGCTATTCCTTTGATGCAGACTATTGATGTTCTTCTAATTGATTTCTAGTTGAAGAAGATATTCTAGTTTTAAAGAAGATGGAGGCTACACTAGTTCAGAGAGAGATAGCATGACGGCTTCATAGAATGTGTTTATGTGTTTTAGGTTGAGGGTTGGGGTTGTTTATATAGAAGTTTAGATTAGTGAGAGCCGTTAGATCAACCTAGGAGTAATCTGAGCCATCCAGACAAAATAGAGCCAACCGGAAGTCGCCACATATGCCCTAATGACTTAGAAAAACGTCACTAGATAAAACAACCCAGATCTGGCCGAGGGGGTCGACCCCTACAGGGGGGTCGACACCCCAGTTGACACCCCTCTTTGGGGGGTAGACACCTATGTTGACCACCCATGGGGGGAGTCGACCCCTATGGGCGGGATTTCCCCCCAAGATGATTCTCGGAATTTCGAATTTCGAACTGCTTTTTGATTTAATTATTGTTTATATTTAATTTCTGTTTAAACTTGAAATCTTCTGAACTCCATAACTTCTTCATACGGAGTCCGATTCACGCAAACTCGGACTCTATCTCAAGCAGAATTCCGAGACAAATGCAATGGCGAAACCCGTTTCCCTTACTTTCCACTTTTAAAATTAAGTATTCTTTAATTCGTTACTTAAATGTTCACAGAAAATACGGGGTGTTACATTGAGAGTATCCAAATATAAAACCATCTCATAAAAAGATAAAGGTACTATGAATAGTAAACAAGTACTTATCAAGAAGATAAAACCTTATTCTCTCGTTGGTACTCCTTATCATCTAAAGCAAAACCATACTCTCCAATGATGCCATCCAGTGGTTGCTAGCACTTCAATAAGAAAATTAAGTTTCGATGCTCAAACTTACCAATTATCAATGCCATGGTGAACCTATCTGTTGCGTTATCCATCATTTTCACTTTCGAAAGATATATTAGATTATCTTCATCTATGACTACTACAAATGATTCTCTCGCTTCAATGTGCATAGTTTGTAAGCTAAAAACCAATTTCTCTACCAATTAAATATCCCTTTGGCTATCACATCAATACTATCATGCTCGAATTCCAAGTCACACAATAATCACTTCTAATAAAGTTTTTCCTTTGCCCCTTCCATTGTCATTATCAACTACACCACTATAGTAGATAAAACAATTTGGACTTGCAATCTCAATATCCAACTTATAGTCATACTACCGAGTGTGAAGATATATCTAGAAGTTAATTTCCTATTATTCTTGTTACCAGCATAGTCCGAATCACAATGATCAACAACCTTGCAAAGCACATCTTTAGTACCACCCAAAATAGGTCCATGGGAGATATACCTCTAAAGTATCTCATAATAGCCTTCATGACACTCCGATGTGATTTCCCTGGATTAGCCATATATCGGCTAACCATCCCGATTCATTTGCAATAGCGGGCCTTCTACATACCATGGAATGCATTAGATTTCTAGCCCCATTTGCATATAGTGCTTTGCTGTATCAGCCTTGTCTTTCTTCAAGATAGGTAATACGTTACTCGAAAGCTTCACATGCAAAGGTTAAGGTGTATTTAAAGCCTTTGCGTACTCCATGAAAAATTAGCAAAGCACTCTCTCAATGTATTCCATTGAGTAATTTCAACCTAAATTATTTTGGATTCCATTATATCTCCATGCCTAAGATTTTTTTGCCTTGCTTCAATTTTGAATTTAAAAGCATCTTTTACTTATTGATTTCCTTTTGGTCATTAGAAGAAATGAGCTTATCATCTATAAACAATAGAAAATACCCTAATAATCATTTTCTAACCCCTTGAAATACGCACAAACATCCTTGATGCTTATATCGAAATCATTTTTAAGCATAAAATAATCACACCTCTTATACCATTGTCAAGTGATTACTTTAAACCATATAGTGATTTCTTTAACTTTCTTGCAGAGTTTGACTTATTGTCTACAACAAACCCTTTCGGTTCCTACATGTAGATATCTTCATCCAAATCATCACGCAAGGAGGCGGTCTTCACGTCAAGTTGTTCTAACTCTAAGCCATCAATAACAACTATCGCTAGTAATATCCGAATTGAATTGTGGTGAAAATTCCGATGCAAAATGCTCATTATACTCCTTTCTGTTACTTTGTGCAAACCTCTTTGCCACTAACCTAGATTTGTATCTCCCATCGTTCTTTACCTTATGAATCTGTTTGCATCCTATAACATATTTTCTTTTAGAAAGTGGAACCAAATTCCAATCTTTATTTTTCATCAACAATTGCATCTCTTCCTCCATGGCAAAAATCTAGCACCAGCTATCCCTCAAATCCATGATGCCATCAAGGTCCATAAACTCATTTTGGGCTAAATGAAGGGGACAATCCAAACTATCACAAAAGTTAAGCTAGTTCCAATCACCATAACTTTCGGATGGCTTCATAACACAATAACCAACCCAAGTAGCAAAATTATCACTAAGGTTTGTTAAAACCGTTAAGTTGTTGTTAGGTGATAACATAAACTAGGGATTAATTGAAGATTAGTCAAAGATATGTGTTTTAGACAAACTCATGCATTTTGGATAAAATTTTAGTATTTTGTTTAGCATCGGCTTATCCATAATGGTGTGTCATGGATTTTGTTGAATCTTGGAGCAACCATTGAAACAAGATTGATAGAAATGAATATTTTGATTCTTGAAAAAGGTATCAAGTCTAAATTGGTGCATCGATGGTGCCTTTAAACTTGTTTATATGCTTTTATATTGTAGTTTTCATCATTTAGGAGGGTTAGTCAACAATGGGAAAGTGAGGCTAGCCTAGCTCCTAGGTGGGAGCCTAGAAGGATTTTTACAACACTGACTAGCACCCAAGGTCCTTTCGATCTACATTCAACCGAATCCTCTATAGTATGATGTAGATCACCAACATGACTAAAAGAATCATTTGGACTATGTAATCTTTCATCAAACACTTCCTCATCATAAGCACCTTCAACCACTCTACTAGTTGGACAGAATGTAGGAATGATCTCCTTTCCCTTTGATTCTCTATGAATCAAATCCCGAACATATGATGAGCTCTCAATCTCCTTAAACATATCCAACTCATTAAAAGTGACATGACGAGAATTCACATCCTTTTTTTTGGATTCAAAATCAAATAGCCTTTTACATTGTTTGCATAGCCAAGCAAGATCTCTTTAAAACCTCTAGGCTCAAGCTTATCATTCCCTAGATCATGGACATAGCTGGAAAACCAAACATACGAAGATAACTCAAGTTAATAATTCTACCTCTTATAGTTCCTCGAGAAATTTTTAACTAGTAGTCGTGCACTAAATATGATTCACAGTATGCACCACGATTGATAAAGATTCGACCCAAAATCTGTTAGATAAGCCCAATGCGAATCTCAAGCATAAAGCTTTCTCAATACGAGTATGGTTCATCCTCTCTGCTACTCCATTAGATTATGGATCTCCCGGTGTAATAAAATTTTCCCGAATGCCGTGATGCTTGCAATTCTCCAGAAATCTCATAGCCATTGTCGAATCTTAGAACCTTAAAAGACTTACCACTCCTATTCTCAATAAGGGCTATCCATGCTTTGAACTTTGCAAATGCCTCTGACTTGAGCTTCATTGCTTACGCCGATACCGTCCAGTAAAAAATGTTGGTGAAAGAAAAATATACCAAAGCTCCACCAAAAAAGCTACAATGCCACTCCCTAAACATCTAATGAACATATTCAAGAACACCTCTCGATTCTTGTTTTCCTTTACTGAATGGTAGTTTGGTTTGTTTCCTCATGACACATTCCTCACAAAACTCAAGCCTTTTGAAACTTTCACCCCCTTTCGAAGAATGTCCAAACTCCTCTCTGAGACGTGACCTAATCTTAAATGCCATAAGCTTGCAAGCCACGAGTACTATTAACACATATACAATTTTCACCTTTTATGTCACTACTTAAAGCAAATATAGTCCAAGAGTTTTAGGATCTTTCATAACCACAAGCGAAACCTTTTAAACCCTCAAGATATCATTCTTTGTAGTGATCAAACATCCTAGAGAATCGAATTTTCCTAAAAAGGCAAGATACTTATGAAGTCCTAAAACATAGCATACATTGGTGGGATTGAAAACCACTTCATCAAACATCCTTATCTGCACTAAGAAATGCCCATTGACCTATGAATAACACTGGTTCCCCATAGTTGCAATTCCCTCTTTTGTTAAAATAAGAAGAAGGAAATTTTCTATCTGACATCATAGAGTAAGATGCACCCAAATAAAACATACTTTCACAGCTTGAAGCATCCAATGCCACCACCATCAACATATTCTCATTCTTCTGACTAGCACTTCTCTCCACGACTATTGATGAAGATGTTAATTCATTCTTCTTATCTTTGTTCAGACAATCATTTTTTTTCAATGATTAGGTTTCTTGCGCATAAAGCACTTGTTATTTTTCTTTCCTGATTTCCTTTCTAACTAAGATTCCTTGATCTATAATTCCCCGATTTCCCTTCTTCACATTCTTTTCTTTTTCCATAAGTAAATCTTAACCGTTACTAGCTCCACCATTACTATCACTCATCTTCACTCATATCTCAGTTCCTTACTAAGAAGATTCACTTTGACATTACCTAGAGACAAAGTTTCTCAACTATGGATCACAGTACTTGAGATCAACGTATGATTGTCCTCGACAACGAACATAACGATAGCATCGTCTTTTATTCCTTCTTAATCTTAAAATCTACTACCTTCATCTTCATTAGAAACCCATCAAATTCATTCAAGTATGCTTTAAGTGAAGCATCCTCCTTTATCTTAAAGGTGAAAAGTGTTTGTAAAAATTTCAAACGATTTGCAAATGACTTCTTGATATATAATCATTTAATTTTTCTGATATACCATTAGTAGTTATCTTGCTACTGATTTCATATATCACATTCTCCCTTATAGCAAGTTGAAGTGTAGTAAATGCACTCTCTTTCACCCTCCCTTTCTTAACATTTGAGATATCTTCCAACAACAAATGTAACATTCAATGTTTGAAAGTAATTAATATGTATGTAATTAGTAAAAATTAGTAAAAGGTAAAACACAGACATTTTGCAAATATTGAAATTTTTACTTGAAATTTATACCTATCTATTTGGGTTGATTTTCTTATGAATCTTTGTACATAATGTCTACTGTTCGATTTCAAACAGAAAAGTTATCTTCATTTGAAGTTTTTGAGTTGGAAATAATTATGTGTGTAAATTTGGTAATTTAATTAATTAAGATTGATTAATTGCAGATGAAAAACATTGACATTTAAAGTAGTTTGTAACTCAACAATCAATTAAGAGAGTATATTAATTTATAACTTATGTAATCGATTAAAGAAGATTGCATAAGTTACAAATGAATTTACTCCCTTAATTGAGAGCTAAGTTACAAATTAACTTAAATGTCAATGTTTTTCATCTACAACTAGTCAATCTTAATTAATTAAATCACCATATTTACACACATATTATTTCCAACTCTAAAACTGCAAATGGATGTAACTTTTCTGTCTATGTTTACACATCATCTAAGAGGACTTAGCAATCAATTAATATATGCAATCAACTAAAGGAGGCAATTATTTTGTAGTCTGTGTAATTAATTAATAGAAGAATCTAATATATTATAAAAGTTTGTAATTTAAATTTGGAAATGTGAATAAACGTGCTGAATTTGTCGGAATGTGTATTAGAGGGAAATCAATAAAAGAATTATTCAAACTAGTAAGAATTAATTAAGAAATTATATGTATATATATATACACATGAACACACATATACACAGGAGAATAAAATGAATGAAATTAATATGTTAAGGTCAACCGTCCCACCATGGGTCGACCATAACCGTCTGAAAGGTTGACCGACATCATTTTAAAACGTGTTACACTTCGACCCAGTGTGGCTATGATTTGATGAAATTTCATCTAACGATTAGTTCTGATTTAGGCCTCTATAATAAAAGTATAAGGCTTCACTTCAAACTCATTTTTTTAGGTAACTGAGAAGCTCTTCCATTTTTTTTATCCTGTAAAACTTATTAAACAAAATCTAAATCTAGGGTTCATAGATTCAAATTGTAGTAGAATAGAATAGAGGATTATGAATTGAATTAGTCAAGCTACATTGAAAAGACAAATCTCTATACCTAATTTTAATTCTTTAGTTTAAGTCCAAATCTCCCTTTTTCCAAAACTAGTGTAATGTTTCTGTGTAAGTTTGTAAATCCAAGTAGGAGATTCCAAAGTGAAAATCATAAATAAAGGGTTTGATCTGAATTGAAAACAAGAGATTTTGAAAGCTCTCAAGTGGTTTGTTAAATTATATATATTTATATGTATATAATGGTAGAAAATACCATTGTAGACTTATTCCATTATACATATTTAATTAGTTGCAATTTTATTTGATAATTTCTATAATGAGGAAAATATGAGATGAAATGGAGTTGCAATTATGAAAAGTTTCCTATAAAAGTAAATGTGAAATTATTTGTATTATCTCTTTACACATAACATACTTAACCTTGAATTAAAAATAATGGGAATTTGTTATTCTTTATAATTAAGAAATGGATTAAGTTTCATTTAATCTTTTAGAGTTTGGTAAATATTTTAATTCATTAGAAATAATATTTGGGTAAGTACATTCCCATACTTTGTTAGGTCAAACCGTAAAGTAGAAAGCATATGATTTTCCCAAAAGAAAGAGATGTACAAAATTAGGATAAGCATCATATTTTGTACTATCTATTTTAATAAATAAAAGATGATTTCTTGCAATTATAAACATTGTGCAAAATTTCTCTTTTTGAATAAAATATAGAAATAGACTTTATAACAATCAAGGTAAAACCTAATACCAATCTTTGGGAGATTCTAGAAATGAAATAGTAAGAAAAAAGATTAAGTGAAAAGGGTTAACCAGATTGTGAAATAGGAACAAAGATAAAAATAATAAATGTAGGTAAATTAGAAAACCAAAATAAAAATAAAAATAATGGAATTAAAATGGAAAATGAAAATGATTTGAATAACAAATAAAAATGGTAAATGAAATTAGGTAAAATGTAAAACAAGCACACATGAATGGAAATATAGACTAAAGGTCTGCATGGAAGATTAAAAGGCAAATAGAAAAGGCGATGGACATAAAATATACATGAAAGAGGGAACTGTATACTAAGCATCAGATATGCATTTAAAAATGGATTTGTACAAGCTTGTAAAGTAGGAAAATGGTGCAGTCCGTTATAGATAATATGAAAAAAACTAGGAATGGACCATCCTAATGATGATATAAAGAATTTCGTCGGCATAGGAAATTAATGGTTTAGAACAAGTAACTGAGAAATGCAGTCCTAACGGGTCCGTGGATAACATCAAATTACGAAATATGCAACCACAGTTTGTCCTGATGATGTTTTGAATCAAATACTGAAGTAGGTAATAAGAGGCTTAATACTCATTGCAATGATAGTTACATATGTATATTTCATTACACACACACACACACACACACATATATATATATATATATATATATATATATAATGGTAGATCTTTAAAAAATGGCGGATGAGAAAGGGGATCTTCTCCCTTTTATCGAATGCCTAAACAAATCTTAAATCCTCATTTCTCTAATCCAAATCCAATATTAATCTTATGAATCGAGACAGGTACTGAGCTCTTTCTCAATCCATGTGTGAACCAGATCTGGATCTGAAAATTTTCAACCGGAGGCGGATCATGTTTTTCTTCCTGCTGAAACATTTAATCTGTCTGTTGATTTGTGGCAAAACACAGTAGTTCTACATCCAGTAGATTTTAGATTATCAGTTATCAAACCAAGGGATTACATCTCTAAAGTCTAGAGACCTAAAGGTAGATTTCTTATCCATATTACGCCAGGTTTTTTCTACACTGTTAAATTTGAATAAGTTGATGATTATTCACATGTTTTAAAGTCTTCCACATATTCTTATTTTGGTAAACTGTTGATGGTATATAAATGGCGTCCTAGGTATAAATTTGACAAAGTTCGAGCTACAAGAGTAGAAATCTGGGTTAAACTGTTCAATTTAGAAATGGAAATGTGGTCCAATGAAGCCTTCTCGAGAATAGCTAGTTACTTGGGAGATCCAATTCATGTAGATGTTAGAACAACAAATAAGACAGTTACTAGATTTGCTAGAGTTCTTTAGTGTGGATATTAACTATAAAATCATTTCTCAAGTTCCTATTGTCCTTCATAATGGTTCAAATAAAGTCATTCGTATTGAATATGAATTTATCCCCCTTTTTGTGAAAAATGTCAAAGGTTTGGTCATAAGAGTTCTATACATGATAAGTCCTCAGATCCCATATGGGTAGCTAAAAATAAGGATAATGATGCTGGACCTTCAAATTCAGGGAATGAGAATATTGATAAGGATGATGGATCTGGACCTTCAAATATAGGGACTGATAATGAACATACTGAAAATACAGGAATAGATAATGAAGATAATACTGCACTTGATGGTTTGGGTTTTTTAGATACTGAATTACCTGATAAAATTCTCCCAGATGTTATTAATCATGTTGCAGACAATATTAAGGATCATGCAGTGACTGAAGAAGAGAATGATGTCTGAAGGAATTGATAAAAATGAAGAGTACTTGAGGAATTTGAAGGGAAAGAATAAGGTGATCACTCATGTCTATGTTACTCCTCCTAAAAGAGCTACAAGGAGTAAGGCTGCTATTAAATGACACTTATGACTTGGAATATTAGAGGAATTAATACACCACATCGTACGGGTGATGTATTAACTCTTCTAACTAAATTCAAGCCAACATTTGTTGGTTTGGTGGAAAATAAGATTAGTATTGAGAATTTAAAGGTTTTTGAAAGATATATTCCTAAGTCATAGAATTTTCTCCCTAAAACTAGCTCTCCTTATTTTGGTAGAATTATACTGCTATAGAATTCTAAGGTTTGGGATATTTCTATCTTATCTTCTTCTAATCAACATGTTACTGTGCAGACTACAAATAAGGGGGGACTGATATTATGTGTTTCTATTATATATGCTAGTAACAATTTTTATGAGAGACAAAATCTATGGCAGCATATCATTCAAGAGGCAGAAAACATTCATGGGTTTTGGATTTTAATGGGTGACTTTAATAATGCAACATCTCATTTTGATAAAAGGGAGGCTTATCAGTTCCTTTTCAGTATATCAGAGCTTTCAACAATTGTTTGGATCAAGCTGGTCTGATTGAAATTAAAGCTGCTGGATTTCATTATACTTGGAGACGCAAAGGTATGGCAAACAACATTGATAAATTTTTTGTAAATCATTGTACATTACAAAAAATTTCAGAACTGAAAGCTTTATCTTTGTCACAAATGTCAAGTGATCATAATCCTTTGCTTTTAGAGATTGCCTCTTCTTTTAGTTCTAAAGGATTTCCCTTCAGATATGTCAATGACTGGTTTTCTAAGGATGGTTACACTGAATGTTTTTATAGAGGGTTTTCTTCATTTATCTTGGGTTTCCAAGTTATATATTTTTTCATAAGCTTCATGCATGCAAGGAAGAGTTCAAGAAATGGAATGAAATTAGAGCAAAAGATGATGATACACCTTTGGCTGCAGAAGCTCATTTTAAAGAGAAAGAATTAGAATCAGATTTAGATCCTGAAAACATGGTTATATATAAGGAATTACTTGAGGCTAAGAAAGCATGGTACATTCAAAAGCAGTTGAAGTTTTGGAGTTTGAAGCAGAAATCCAAAGTATCATGGCTGCAAGATGGTGATACAAACAACTAGTTTTTTCATTCCAAAATGTCTATAAGAAGGTACCAGAATAATCTTAAAGCTTTAATAAATGCTAATGGTGATTTGTTAATTAAGAAGGAGGAGTTAGCTGATGAAGCTATAGCATACTTTGGAAAGCTGTATAATGGAGAAGTTTGCAAAGAGGTCCCTTCATTCCAATCTAGATATGTTATCAATTCAAAAGGTCAGGAAGCTCTATTGAGATCATTCACTATGGAAGAAATTAAGACTGCAGTTTTTTCAGTGCATGAAGATTCTAGCCTAGGTCCTGATGGTATGAATTCTAAATTCTATAAGCTTCATTGGGATGATATGAAGATTGAATTATTAGCTGCTATGAATGATATGTTTAGTTTAGCTAAAATTCCAAAGGGTAGTAATCATACATTTATTACACTGGTACCTAAGGTAGATAGACCATATGAGATTTCTCAATATCGATCTATTGCATGTTGTAACATGTATTATAAAATTTTTAGCAAAATTTTATGCAATAGGTTAAAATGGTACCTACCTCATTTAGTGTCCTCACACCAATGTGTCTTCAGTCCCTCTAGATATATTGGTGATAACATTCTCCTTGCTCATGAATTGCTAAGAGATTTCAAAATGTTAGGGGTGAATAAGTTTTTTGTAAAAGTGGATCTTCATAAGGCTTTTGACATGTTGAACAGAGAATTTATATGTAATATCATGGCAAAAATGGGGTTTCCTGTTCACTTTATAAATGTTATATATGAATGCATATCTTCCCCTTCTTTTTCAATTTTAATTCAAGGAGTTCCTACTGGTTTTATCTTTTCAAATAGGGGATTAAGGAAAGATGACCCATTATCACCTTATTTATTTTCTATTGCATTGGAATATTTTTCCTACTGTATGAATATGGTAGTGGGTCAAGACAGATTTTATCCAGTTCATAAATTCGAACCCATAGTTTCACATCTACTGTATGTTGATGACTTGATGGTGTTTGGGAAAAGTTTTACTATATGTGCTGAGGCTCTAAGGGAAGTGTTTGATAAATTACAGAAATATAGTGGACTCACAGTGAGTAATATGAAAACAAAGATTTATTTTAGTGAATACTCAAGAAATATAGAGGAGATTACTTCTATTTTGAATTTTCAGAGAGGTCATCTACCAGTAAAGTATCTAGGAGTCCCCATTTCCTCAAATTATATTCATTATAATGATTGTCAAGCTTTGTTAGATAAAGTTAAATCAAAAATACAAGGATGGGATGTTAATTTTTTAAGTTTTGCTGGTAGGGCTGAATTAATTCAATCTGTGATCATACCAACAGTGTTATATTGGTTATTTGTTTATCAACTTCCTGAACACTTGATTGACAAACTACACATGATGCGTGCTGATTTTTTCTGGGGTAATTCCTCTCACAAGATAAGCTGGCTTAAAATCTGTTTACCAAAAAATGAAGGAGGTGTTGGGTTTAAATCCTTTTCTGACCTTAAAAAAGCTTCTGGTATAAAACTTATGTGGAAAATTTTAGCTTTTGATTCTTTATGGAGTTCATGGATGAGGCAAAAATATTGTGCTAATAATTTTTTTTGGAAAATGGATATTGATAACAATGCATCTAGTACTTGGAAAACCATTTTCAGACTTAGAAATCCTGGCAAGCAACTATTTATAAAGGTGATATCATCAGGATCAGATACTCTATTATGGTATGAGCCATAGATTAATAGTAAGTGTTTGGTTGACATTGTTGGTTTGTCCAGAATTCAGATTTTGGGGAATAATGAGGAGTTGGTTTCCTGCATTATCCAGAATGGTAAAATAAATGCATCTTTACATGCAACCACCAAGGAAATCCAAAATGAGGTCAATAATATTAAAATTTCTTCTAGTTCTAACTCTGATTTTTATGAGTGGACAGATGGAGATCAATTTTCATTTCATAAGGCTTGGCAGCTCTCGAGGATGAAACAACAAGTTAATGATATATACAAAATGATATGGCACAACTCAAATGCAAAAAGGATGTCTATGATTGCATATTTGGCTTTCAATGAGAGGCTTGGTACTAAGGATAGACTGAAAAGATTTGGTATCCTCGAAGATGGTACATGTTTGCTATGCAATAATGAAGAAGAAAGTGTAAGTCACCTATTTTTTTCATGTGTTTATTCAAAATATGTTTGGGATTACTTTGTTCAGAAACTTGGATTTGATTCTTATGCATGTGGATCTTGGGAGGAGGAAGCTAGTAAATTGTTGAGAAGATTTAAAGAAAAGGATTAATTATTGGACGTTGCATGTGGTGTCTTTACATGTGTGATATATCAACTGTGGATGGAAAGAAATTTACGGCAGTTCAACAACAAGTCAGTGTCAAAAGAGATTAAAATCAAAATGATCGAGCGAGAAGTGTTCTTTTTGATCAATGGAAATGGAAGGAAGTCTCGAAGAAATGATTTTACTATGAATTTCTTGAGAAGATGGGGCATTGAACTCATGGACACAGGCTGATAATTTTTACATTTATGATTTTGATGTACTCTTTTGATACTACTTATCTTTTTGTTATAAATGTGGTGAGATTGGAGTGTTTGAGAGACTTCAGTGAGTGATGTTTGTATTTTTGAGACTTTATAATTGTGTATGTTAATATATGGCTACGTACTCTTTTTCCTTATGTGGTACCCACTATGGGGGCATAAGGTTTTGATGAGGCATATATACAAAGTATATGATTGGTTTTGCAATAAAGTAACCAATTTTCAAATATATATATATATATAACGGTTGGACCCGTGGTACACCAGTCACGTATAGAAGGACACCTCGAGGTACGGTTCGTGGTGTAGGCAAAGGTACACTCCATCTACTGTTTTAGTCTACTTCAGGTTATCAACGGGGCATTTTCTTAATTTCTCTAGTTAATCTAAATGTCCAATGGTGGGATAGATAAATTATGCAAACTAGGAGGGCATGGGTACTGATAACGATATTTTTCGTCAACACCGGAGATGGGTTAGCAGGGATGGATCCAAAGGATAAATAGGTGGATTGGCTATTTTTTGGGTTAAATCGGGTTACCACCATAGATATTGAAACTTAGAGGTATGGGATCGCCAAGGACTATCAGAATGGATTTAAACTCAGAGAATGAAGTACATTCTCCTATTCGAGGACATGTTGGGATGGAAATCCATGATTATCTAAAAATGAACAGTAAACTGCAACAGTGATGATTAGAAAACAACAATATACACATACAAAGCAATTTTCTCATAAGAAGATTCCCCTTTTATTGAACTTTCGTTGGGAGTACACAGATGTAATAGGGGGTATCCCTGAATTAATCTCAGTGCTAAGCTATTTCTAAGAGTACAAGCGTAATGGAAAAATCGATCCTCAAATGTGACCTCTGGGGTCTTACTTATAGTGGTTTAGGGCTCCTTCCACTGATGGGCTATTGGGCCCGTGAGGGTCTTTGCCAATTGCTTTATCCTTGGTTTCGGGTGCTTGGCTTCCGGCCGTCTTTGGAGTATTAGTTATGGTCTTTAGATGGTACTTGAATCCTTGACAGCAGCTCCTAAATGTAGGCTGTTGGACATAAGCTTTCGGATGTAGGCTTCTGACTTTATCATAAACATTTAGAGGGGCTTGACCTCATGGTGTATGTTGATAACTGCCGGTTCGAAGCCGCTGCGGGTTTCGGTACTAGGTAGATTAGTATAGGTAGCTTGTATCTCTGCATGGGTCCTGGTTAGTTCTTTGACGGAGTTCTTTTGAAGTATCCTTGATCCTCAAAAGGGTGGCTTCTGGTGTCACTTTTATTTTATTCGTGGATTTGGTCTTCCGATATTTGTATGGCAAATGCCTCGGAAGCTGGTCCAGGATGATCCTTGCATTTTCTCATTTTAGTGCCTTTGACGCCCTCGCCTTCAGATGCATTGATTCTTCAGTGGGTCATTACCGAAGGTCCATTTGAGCTTCACCCGACTGGTTTATTGCTTTTTACTTTCTTGGTTTTGGATTAGGATGACTCTTTGTCACAGAATCTTCTATCAAACTGATATTGTCGGAAGGATTTTGTCGGATTGACCCTGGTGGATAGATCATGTTGGTTATACCCTGTAGTTCCTACGATTTTTTCCCCTAGGAGGGTTTCGGTTGATGCGGCTTCAGATTATTTCTTCCTGCTCTTGCCCTTCCTAGTATTTGGCCCTACTTTCTATCGAGCCTTCGGTGAGCTTCTGGTCATCCGATACCCCTTCACCGCTAGCTTGTTCCACTGTTAGTTTTTTTTGGTAGTAAAATTTGCCCCCCCTTTAGTGAAGGGGTATCTTCGACTTTTCAAGCCAAACTTTTTGTCTTTTGCTGAGGTACTATTCCTATGTCTCCTGATTTCCCTCGATTGGGTGCGTTGACTGGTTTCCTTTTGGACAGTCCAGATCGTCCCTAGTTTCTGCATACTGATTCTTCTTCCTTTCATCTTTTACCCCTGGTCAACATTTCTGTTTTCTTTGTATGAATATTGTTCGTTGATTTGGCCTCAGACGCACGACTGAGAGGCAAGGTGTACTTTTTCTTTCTTCTCCCTTTTTCTTTTGCAGAAAGAACTTTCTTTTCCTTTTCTCTCTCTTCCTTTTTCCTGCATAGCATTTTACTAAACCAAGATTACTGTTCATCAAAATTTGTCGTGCTATCTCCCAGGATTTCAGATCCATCTAGTAGTAAGTTTTCCTATTTGAATTCCAGTTACTGATTTGGATTGTATTTCGAATCAGGAATGGATGATTTTAACGTAAACTAAACTTTTACTAATCATCCGAACTGGCGATTTATGGCGACCTTTTACTTAGTCACACCCATCGCTGTTCATTATTGGGGCTTTTGGAAGTAAAATTTATACAAACAAATAATGCGTAATAGTAGGTAATCCAACATGCTGACACCAATTTTTCCAGCCAGGCTCGTTGTCTCATAGAATAACGAAATTTCATGTTACTTGTATGTCTGCGTGGTGTTTGTGTATAATCACTAACGAAAATTAGACTAAAATACATATTTATGCTATGGTATCACCTGGCAGGGCTATGTCTGAGACTTCACAAATTGGCGATTCCATCCCGAGTAAATTCGGGCTTTGTCTAACAAAGGAAAAGCTTGGAGTGAAAGGGCTTCAAATGAATAGTGCCATAGGTGAAGCCCCAGGTTTCTTGAACTAGCACTCTACCCTGCTATTCTCGAACTTTCCTGGTGAGCGCGCCCCCGCACCTTTGGGACAAGATCTTCTAGAGTGGCCTTCTCTCTCTCCCTCTTGCTCTATCTTTCTTGCGGATGATTCATACCGTCCTTCCATAGTTTTTTCCCGTTCTGAATTTTTGTCTAAGAAGAGGTATACTTCGGCCTTCAACAGTGGTCTTTTTAGAGATTATAAGAGGGCACATTTTGCTTCCCATTCTTCTGTGGATGGGATCATTGAACCACCCTGCCGTCGGCTATTGCATATCCCTCTTGCACCTTCTTTTGGAAGATTTCATAACATCTGCCCTTTCTCAATGGAGACTGTAGGGAGTGATTTTGTTACTAGTTTCCTAAGATCTAACTTCCAGGGAGATTTGGATTTAGGAGAGCGCGATCCGCTCCTTTCTCCTTATAGGCTGAGTGATCCCATGAGTCTTTCTTTTCAGGCCTTAGATTTTGACAAGATCGTCGAATATGTCTTACCCTCTATTGATGTTTCCGATGTTCCAGATCTTGCTTCCAAAGAATGGTCCAAGTTTTTCCTTGATCTTGTTAAACGACAACTTTTGGTTTGTCTCTTATCTCCCTAAAAACTTTCCATTCACCTTATTGAGGTAAGGTCTAACACCATACTGTTTTTTTTTTTTTAGATATTCAGGAATTGGTATGCTGCCTGGGCGACAACTACCTCCTTATCCCAGGAGAAAAAAGAACTTCAAGAAAAGAAGGCTATGTCAGAGTCTAAGCTTCTTAATTTAACCTCCGCGAAAAGTAATAATAAAGAGATCTGTCGCCGACTGAGGGAGTCCTTTGAGAGGGAAAGGGCTGATAATAGTTCCTTGGCTGCTGAAGTGTCAGCCCTTAGGCATGAGCAGTCGCATATGCTGATGAAGCATGCGAGGAGATTGAAAATAAGGGAAGCAATTCTTTCTGATGCTAGGCGGATAGTTTGCGAGACTCAGGATCGAATTTCCTTGTTTTTGAGGGTGTATTTTCCAGACATGATGTCTGATTTTTATGAAAAGGCTCTCTTTTTAGTTTACCGTGATAACTGTGGCGAGTTCCCTGGTATGAACTTTCCTTCTCTTCCCTCATCCATCCGAAATGGAATCTTAGGGGGTGTTATCGCTTCAAATTGGGGCACTGAGGTTTCTAAAGGCGGGAAGGCGAGGGTTGAGGATCTTTTGTTTGTCGAAAAGCTACCCAGCTATTTAATGTCTGGAGATGATGAAATTTTGATTTCGCATATAAAAGTTAATAATGTAGGTGGTTCGCGCAGAGATGGTGGGTTTGCAGAGGGAGTCAATCCTTTGGAGCTTGATGAAAGAGAATAGGTGATGCATATAGCCTCCCCCATTCCTCAGGTATAAATCCCAACTTCTGAATTCTTTCTTTACTTCACAAGTGGCCCTTGATGACTTGTTCTTATGATGATGAAAATTTTGTTTTTGCTGGTTACCCTGTTTTTCAAGGATGACCTTCATTCTCTCCCTAAGATGAAGTGGGAAATTCTTACAAGGCCTCCTTATAAATCGTGCAGGGAATGCTTCTTGAAGGAGCTCAAACATATTTATATGAGGTACCTTCAGTTGTTTTTCAATTTCTTGGGGAGTGACAGGGAGGTGATATTAAAGAAATAGAACTCATCATGCAAAGTTAATATGTAATATGAGGGAAAAAATACTGGGGAGAGAAAATAACTTTGTAGTATTCTTTTTAGTTGACAACAACGTGTGTGGACGTGAATTATATCCGTTTTTACCCCTTTTTTGCATGTATTTCTGGGGTTCAAATAATGGTGTTTTAGGCAATAAATTTCGCAAAAGATAGCTTACTTGTTAACATAAATAGGTAAATTCGTGCGAAGACACTTCCTCTTTCGTAGATATAAGTGTTTTGTTTACTTTGCGTTCAGGAGATTTTCCGGGGAATTCCTTCACCGACATTGGTGGTGGGCCCGCTTTGTCTGGGGAGCAATTTACGCATTGTTTGATGGAACAAATAAGTGTATAAGAGCCCGAATAAGGCAGAAGGATAAAGACATCCTTGAAGCAAAGAGGAGTATAAAGACGAATCCTCCTATCAATTTTGATGGAGAAAGGGTTGAATTTTAGCATCAAGCTATGGACTAAGAGGAGAGATGTAAAGACATACTGGTAAAATGCAAAGAGTGGGAAACTATCTTCGGATGCATTCTTGGGATCCCCTTTTCTGGCATTTCGTAGGCTTCGATGGGACCTGATTTTTCGGAGTTTGAGATAGAGGACTCTCCTTATGGAATGGACTATTCCCTTGCTGTCAGGTGGCACAGACAGACTAAGGCCAATATGAAAAGATTTTATAATAGGAAAGGGATTGAGGGTAACTCTAGTCGTACCGACTTTTATACCTCCAAAATTAGGCAATTACAAAAGGAAAAATAGTTCTTGTGCAAAGATGCCTTTGACTTGAAGGAGGAAAACAAAAAACTTCGTTGAAAAGATTTCTCTGAAGACTAGAAGGTTATCTTACATTATGGCATCTTCGAAGAAGAACAGTAAATCAGTAAGACTTTTTGGGAATGCTATTGATGATACCACAGTCTCTCCTCTAACAATTCGACCATTGCTCAAACTCCGAGTGGTGGTGTAACTCAGGAAGAATTTGATGCTATCGTAGCCAGTTTGAACCAACATATGGAAACTATGAATAAGATTTTGATGAATAAACTGGATGCTCTCCTAGCTGCTCAAACAAATCTTCTAAATCGCACAGTTGAGATTGATTTGGAGGAAAATGCACATCCCTCTACTTTGGATTTCCGCAGGAGTAATCTCGCACCTAGTCAGGGAAGGAACTGGGGTGAAGAAGAGAATAATGGTTTCCATGTCAAGGAAGTAGATGAGTCAGATAAAATGTCAGTGTCAAGAGGCAGGAATGACATCGATATTGAAGACTCCAAGGTGAATGTTGATGTACTTAAACAATCCCAATAAAGATAAAATCATTCCGGAAAGTGTGATTCTCAAAAAATTGCAAGTCCTACCAGAGGGGCACCTCCTCAACTGGAGGTATGGGGCCTTGGTTCGCTAACCGTGATCGCTTGCCTAGACAAGCATCCGGGAAAAGAATTGGTGTCCACCCCGTGGAACAACGCAATAACGAGGAGTATATTTTAGGAATGATCAAACAGATTATGAAAGAAAATTTGGCTACGAAGGAAGATGGAAGTGAGTAGAACTTTGCACTGAGTAAGACTCCTTTAACTGAAAGGATTCGGTATGTTGAATTTCCGAAGAAGTTTGTCCCTCCAACCATGCCTGTATATAATGGAACCAGTCATCCCAATCTATTTTTGTTCAAATATGAATGGAATATGAATAGTGTGAGGGCGGTGAATGAGCTCAAGTGTCTTTACTTCCCCATATATCTAGAAGGAGTAGCCTCGTTGTGGTTCACGAAGCTACCACCGAAATCCGTAAATCAATTCTCTGATTCAGCAAGGAAGTTTTAGGAGTAATTTAGATTGTATACTTCAAAGGCTAAGATATCATGTCACTGTCAGGACTAAGTTAGAACCCAGAAGAGTCGGTGAAAACCTTTCGTAATCGCTTTAACACTGATGTGATAGAGGTTGGTAATCCGGAGCCCAAGATGATTCTAATGGTATTAGTTCGAGCTATGGATAAAAACACCGAGTTTTGAAAGTGGGTAGAGATGAAAGTACCCAACACACTTGAAAAATTCAACAAAAAGGCTGAATAGTTCATTAAGTTGGAAGAAATCCCTTCTACCACCCAGAATATGGCTGGAAGCAACACTCTGGAAGACAAGAAAGGTGATGATGCTCAGGGCAAGAAGAAGGATGCCCCGGGGGAGGGTGGGAGGAGTAGAAAAGGTTAAAGAAGGGAAAGAAAAGAAGAATGGAAAGAGGCTTCGTTTTTTCAGGTCCGAAGAGTTGATCCCATTAAGTGATACCCTATAGAGTATCTTCTTTGCTACCAAGGATGCGGGATATTATCCGAAACCACCATCGCTGAGGGTAGGAGATAAGGCAGTGAATTCTGGAAGACTCTATGACTTTCTCGACTAGCCTGGTCACAACATTAATGAATGTCGACATTTAAAAAGCTTGATTGAGGAATTGATTAGGCAGAATAAGTTTCAATAGTTGGGGGGAGATGGAGAGATATGCAAATGCCCTGAAGTACACCCCGAGAGAAGAAAGATGCTTGATCCTTAATAATACCGTTCTCGTAAAGCAGCAGAAATCTTTTCATGACGATATAGTGTTCAGAGAGAAAGATTCAGAAGGCATGGTAGCTCCAACCCTTGACCTGATGGTGGTTACGGTTGGAATAGGACCACCAACAATCAAAAGAGTTTTGGTTGATTATGGTGCTTCTGTTAATGTCCTTTTCCGTAAGACATTCAATCTGATGAATCTCTCAATGGCCGATGTGCAATCTTGTCAAATCAAAATACAAGGGTTTACGGGCAAGCCAAAGCGGCCAATTGGAACAATTGACTAATTTTTGGAGAAAGGAAAGATGTTTTGAAACAAACTTTTGTGCTTGTGGATGAATTTTCAGCTTATAATGCAATCCTGGGAAGGCCTGCTTTGGCTAGTTTCAAAGTTGTGCTAGCACCGTGGTGTTTAACAATGAAGTTTCCCATAGAGAAAGGTGTTGGTGTGGTAAGAGGAGATCAGTATGCTATTAGGGAATGTTACATCACTGAATTAAGGGAAGCTAAGAAGAAGGAAAAAGGCAAGAGTATGGAAAGCCCTCTTTGCATTCACGAACCCATCTTATAGAAACTAAAGCATGGCTCTTGCACTGATGAGTACAGTGGGGCTAAAAAAGAAATGGATCCTCAATAAAAAGGTGTAGGGGATAATCAAGAAGCTCCTACGGAGATCACGATACCTATTGCGGTTCATCCAAAGGATCTTAATCGAGTCTTCAATATCAGTATCAATTAGGTCAAAAGTTGCAAAAGGAATTGATTGTTTTTCTGAAGGCTAATTTGGGCGTGTTCACTTGGAGTTATGCCGACATGTGTGGCATATCCCTAAAAGTGGCAGTTCATGCATTGAATATAGGCCCCCGCATCACACCGATAAAGTAGAAGAGAAGAATCCAAGGCCCTGAAAGATCAATGGCTTCAAAAGAATAAGTTGATGGAAAATCGTTTCATAAGAGAGTCCATGTATCCAGATTGGGTATCCAATCCTGTCCTGTAAAGAAGCCAAATGGCGAATGGCACGCGCGTATGCATAGATTACTCAGATCTCAATAAGGCATGCCCTAAGGATAGCTTTCCGTTGCCTAGAATTGATCAGTTGGTAGATTCGACAGGGCACAAATTGCTATCATTTATGGATGCTTATTCGGGTTCCTCCTATAATGGCTTTCTTCCTCTTTTCACCCAATCCCTAAAAAAAATCTCAATCTTCTTTAACCCAAGCACTCCGTTCCATTCTTCTTCTCTACAGCAGTCTTCTTCTCCACACCATTCTTCTTCTCCAGATAACGGTTTCTGCCTAGTTTCGCCCGGTCTCTTTTAAAAATATATTCTCAACCTACTTCAAACCACGCACTCCATTCCACTCTGCTCCAGATAATTTCATTGTTCTTATTCATTTATTTTTAAAAAATAAGTACTGCGTTCTAATATATTTGGTTTTCCGAAGTTTATCATTGTTTAATATCATATTTCTTCTACTGCTTAGGAAAAACCAAATCTGTGGGTTATAAAACTCCAATTTCTTCTATTTAGGTCGGTCTTCATAATGCAAACAATGGTGCCACCATATCTGAATCTCCAGTTGTGCTGATTTCTACGGTTGAAATCTCAGTACTAATATCTTCAACGCATCAAAAATCGCGCTAGAATCCGCAAAATCAAAAGAATCCGCACTGCAAAAAAACTATCTTCGGTCGATTCTCCCATCTCAAAATTGAATTGTAAGATCTGATTTTGTTTTATAATTTCAGTCATCCGTTGCGTTTGTTGGGGTCCATTAATGAACGTTAGATGCTGCTTTACAGTTATGTAGGATTACCAAACGTTGGAAAATCAACCATGTTCAATACTTCAATATTTTTGTCATATTTAGATATATTAAACAAAATTGAAATCTCGCTTGCTCACAGTTTCATTATTGCTTGTTTTTTTTAGGTTGGATTTTCAATTTTTCACGGAAGCCTGTCCTTTTAGAAAGCTTTTTCATTGTTATCTTACTTTGTCTTGAGCTTTAATGTTTTCTTTGGTTAATCTAGTTAAACATTTAGAAGAGATTGATGACTCTCCAGACTCACATTCATAGGAGGCTAGCTTTTCTATGATTGACAAGGTATGTTGTTGATATTTGTGGTTTTCAATGCTTATTAAGTTGAGTACTTGATTTGGATGTGCCATCCATCCATACATACTCTTACCTCAATCCCTTTTTTCTAAAAAAAATCGGTCATACCTTAATCTTTCCCTTAGTTTTATCCTGTTATTTGCATACCACCAGCTATGGTTCTTTCATTATTGTCTACTTTGCTGCAACTTTTTCGCCAAAGCCCAAAGTTCTTCATTGTCTACGAAATTGGAATTTTAGGTTGATGTGGCAATACACCTGTGACATCAGTATATCATAATACATTTTATATACCATTGTACTGATATCTTGATACATTGAATGATATTATGTAACATATATTAACTTGATGCTTTAGGAATCTAACGGCAACAATAAAGAAGATAGAGATAAACCTTCTACATTTGCTCTTCAGCCTGCTTATGGACTCAAAACGGTAATCGTTTAATTTTATTTAGCTAAAACTACATTTTTTTTTTAATATTACTTATGAACTTATGCAACCTTTGTACTAATATCGTTGAAGTTTGATAAACTTCATGACTTGGGGAGTAAGTTTAATATTTTTCACGTTTATATATTTCCATTTAGAACGCAGAGTACCATGTCATGTATGCGTACAAGTAACACATAGTACTGTTCAGTTTCTTCATAATACAACTTTGAGGTATTTAATCTTTTTAGCTTAGTGAATAGATCACATAAGTAATATATAGTTGTAAAAAAAATTCATTTTTAATGCTCAGTTTACGTATAAAATATCATTTTAACATTAAAATGCACTAGAAAATATACAAATAAGTGTGTCTATACGTGTTAATAACAACTTGGAATGAAAATTATTATTATTATGGATGGAAATTATAAAATTAGACACCTTTTAGATGGTATGATGATTTGATTACTCATCTAATTTGACTAATAATTGTTTAATGTAATTTTTCTCTCCTACATAATTGACAATATATATTGAAGGGATTAATGGTCACATTTCATTTATCTTAAATTGTGTAAAGCCTCTTCAGAAACATCAATTTACAGCTATTTCATACTTTTTCTCTTGGATACGAGCAAATGCATGTAAAAAAATTATACGTAAGGCATTGTCATATTAGCTATAGAATTTATTTACCTACATGCTTGATACCCCATTTTTCCCTCTTGATATTTGTTATCTCTCTTCTTTCAAATATATGAATTTTGCCAGAAAGTATTTTGAATAAGCTAATAAATATTCATATGGAATATAAAAATATTCCTATCATCCACATTTTCTCTTTAGTAATGTCTATTTCCACAGTCTGTTGATTTATTAGGTTGCCATAGTCGGAAAAGCATGTTCACTTCTCATTAAATGTCAAAAATTACAAAAATCAAAAGACTAAGCCATTTTTTTCATTATGTTCCTTCTGACTGAAATTTACAAATAATATCTCTTTTAATGCTAATATATGCTTACATAAGTGAAACTGATGGTATTAAGTAATAAAGGAATTCAGAAGACAATTGTGCCTCCTAGCTGCAACTGAAATAAAAACAACAAACAAATTATTGACCGCAGCATTTACCAATGAATGTTTTTTATTCATTTGGTTGTATAATTAGAATTCTAATCAATATTTAAACTGCTTTCTGAATGAAATTAGTATTTATTTTCTTTATGGAATGCTCATGTCAGTTTTCTTACCCATAATTAATGTTTATTGTTCCTTATTTCGCGATCACTAATGATACTAAATTGTTAAATGTAATTCATTTTTTTATTATTTTCTTCTACTTGGATACTTTCACTTGTCGCAACATATTAGATCCCCTTTTCTAAATTTAGTTTCATCGTGTTATTAATGACTTAATGGCCTATGCAATATCGGTTAATATTTATTACTAAAAAGTTTTTTTTTAAGTTTTATGAATCAGTGTGAAGTCCATTGGATTTGAATGTTAGCCAAACAAAATTTTAACAACCATATCTTTTAGGCAACAGAAATAAGGTTGACACGAACTGCACTGAAACTACTGCTTGTCACTATAAATAAAAAGTAGGCAAGTAGAGGATAAAAAGAAAATGAAGGATATAATGTAGGCTGTAAAGTATATTGGTTGTATTCAACCATGTTTGTTCATGCAAATAAGACAATGGTTTTTTTGACATTGATAACTTGCATCTTAATAATTATTTAGTATTTATTTTATTTTTTTGGTATCATTTTTTTCTCCTTTAATTTAGATTTTGATATGCTTATTTATCTTTAATTGTATGCACCGGTTTAGTTTGTAGAAATGAGATGGTGATTTTCGGAGATTATTCATTGGATGACAATCATTTTTCTGATATTTGAACTGTGCTTTTTGCAGATCCACAAAAAAAACATCATTGCGTACGATTATTGCTTTTGAGCTTACATTGAAACTTACACCTTATCACCTGTTGACTCAACTACATTTTTTTCTTGCTTTTGAATCAATTATGTTAGCAAGAAAATTGAAATCGGTATGCATGGAGGACTTACACTTACTTCATGAGATAAAAATACAAAAGTTAGATGTCCAGGTGGTCTACATTTGGTTGCTACTTCGGCTAACACTTTCATGTAACAACCTCTCCAGTTTCTTCCACCATCAAAAAGCGCCAGGTTAGAATTTTGGCATGCTAATGTATTATTTTCCGCTGTATTGTGTATGATGGTTGAATAGCACTTTACCGTTCATGTTTACATAAATTTAATGACATGAGATGCAAACATGGATATGGGAGAGTTGTGTTTTTAACTGCACATGAATGTTTACTGTATGCGTGACATGATTATTAAATTGATTTTATGTTGTTAACAATTAAACTTCTGCTATGCCGGTGGAGTATATCTGATAAAACTAAACCTCTTCCTCCTTCGAAAGACAATTTTTTACTTCTCTCCATCCATTTCAAATTATACCCAAGTTTACATTGATGCTATTTCAAAGCACACAGGACAACACATCACGCGCCACAAAGTAGCGTGAAAGCTTATTATCTTTAATGAACTGGATGGTCGCATGTTTTTTTTATTATAACAATGCTGAGCTTGTAAGGCAGGGAGAAGGGTAGGTCGTGACTTCCTTCATGACTATCGTTTTCTTAATTTATACATATTAACGACAAATAGACAACCACTGAAAAGAGACCTTATTTTTTACACTCAATTTGCAAATAATTAAACACTGTAACTAACCTTACCCTTTGAAATCATTACTTGTGCATGTTTAGCAGTAATAATACTTAGCATTGACTCGCTAATGTATGATTGTAGACTATAAAGTACATATCTGCTTCATAGTTTTTATTAGTCTGATGCAATCAGTTATGTTAGGAAATTAATATTGTTCTTTTCTAATACGACATTCAGTTAACTATTTTCTTCCGTCTTTTCTATTTTCTTTGCATTGAAAACAACAGTACCGTCCTGTGCATAGCTCAGGAAATGAACATGCAACTTGTATGTGACATTTCCTATGCTTTTTTATGCAATCATAGACGTACGATTCTAACTTGCCTTTCGGAGAGAAAAATTCGTCCATCACAGTTAGATATGAAGTTCAATGAATGGTATAGTGCACACACTTCTCTATGTCCCATGCCTTTTAAAATTCACCCATCATAGTTAGATATGAAGTTCAATGAATGGTATAGTGCACACACCTCTATATGTCCCTTTCCTTTTTAAATTCAAAGTATGAGGTTGTTGGTGTATTCCAATTTTTAATGCAAACAATTCAAACTTAGTCAGAATATTTGAAGTGCTTGTGCTGATACTTTTACTTATCAACGCAAGGGAACGTTTTAAAATTGCAAATTGGCATAGGGAAATGATCAAACCTAAGTTTAGACTTAGAAAAATAATAATTAATAACTATTGGATTTTAATCAAAATTTGAAATATGTTAGAGCTTTTGTGTTTATTGGCAAACTATTTCAAATTAAAAGGCATCGATGTAATATGATTATGCTTATACGACCTTTTTGACATTTGTATCCACTTTTTGTAGCATTTCAAAATATTGTTTTTCCCTTCTTTTTATTGTCTTTCCTCCCACCTGAACAATGTCAAAAATTTCTGTACCATTTTCCCAAATTAAATGCAAACCAAATACTTTCACTAAAACAACATGCTTTCTAATATTCCGAAACAGTCTCCAACAATTTCTTCTTCTCTTCTCCATAACTATCCATTAGTTTTTTTTCCTTTTATATTACCATGACCAATAGATTGACAAATTCTAACCTATTTCATGTCCAATAATTGTTCCCTTATTTCTCCTCGGATGCTCACTACCATTGTGAACCAAGGGATTAATCGACATGGTCAGTTCATGCGCATGTACCAGCGACATCATTCTACAAGTTATGTCAGGATTTGGTAAATTATGCTCCTACTTACTTTAACAATTTCCTAGATCATGTTCCTTTTTTTGTTTACTTTTACCATTACATTTTTTATTCACTTCATGAATCCTTTGTATTACTTCACAAAGCTTGATTGATTAACACCATGGACATAGAGAAAATATATGTTTTAGACACCTAAGTAGAAGTTAGTTTGCAGTCTCAAACTTAATTTAAATGTTAACTATTAAAATTTGTTGACATTGACACAAGGTTGTAACACCCCGTATTTCCTGTGGATATTAAAGTAACAAATTAAAGAATACTTAAATTTAAAAGTGAGAATTAAAGGAAACGGTTTTTGCCATTGCATTCGTCTCGGAATTCTGCTTGAGATCGAGTTCGAGTTTGCGTGAATCGGACTCCGTATGAAGAAGTTATGGAGTTCAGAAGATTTCATGTTTAAATAGAAAATATAAATAATAATTAAACATATCAAACCAAGTTCAAAATTCGAAATCAGCCAAAGGGAAGTGGGCGGGAAAATTCCCTCTTAACATGTGTCGACCCCCCTAAGGGGAGTCGACATAGGTGTCGACCCCCCTTAAGGGGAGTCGACATAGGAGTCGACCCCCCTATAGGGGAGTCGACATAGGTGTCGACCCCCCTATAGGGTGTCGACCCCTTTTTCTAGATCTGGACGAAATTTCTGGATGACGTGTTTTGGTTGATGTGTCGCTCCCTGATTCGCTGTGTGACGTGTTTTTCTGCTATGAACGATTCTGATGACTTCTAGACTGATCTGAAGGCTCTAAATCTCCCTATACACCTATAAAAAGACCACTAAACCTATTGTTTTCTCCACACTAATTCATAAGCGTTTATATGCGGCTAAAACCTGAAGTGACATAGCCTCCACCTTAATCAATCAAATTAGAGTTTTCAAGTTAACAATCAAAGTCTACACCAAAGGAATAGCTAATAAAATTTAGAAACCAGATCCTAGAATTCAAGACCGTTCTGTAATTTATAAGTTCATGTTACTTCCAGAATTAAAAGTTAATTGTGATTCTGACATTGTAATAAATCTGAATATGAGATTATGCCTATTTCTATCTGTCTTTCTATATCCATTGGATCTATCTAATTTGATATTATTATGTCCATTCTTTGTCTCTTCTTTCCTTCTTCTCTTTTTGTTTTTATAGCGAGGCTATTCCGAGCCTGAGCTAAATTTCATAAGAGATGAACGTACGTTGGAAAAAAAATTGGACATAATATATGATTTGGATATGGCCAGCGCTAAAATTGGGAAAAGTATTAAATTATGTATAATTGGGCATAACTGATTTGTAACTGATTTTGAGGACATAACACATGTTGTATTTAAAACATAAAGTGTATCGAACATATGACTTGAGATTTGAGGCATAAAGATGACTTGGGATTTGGGGCGTAAATTGAACTATAAACATGTAAGGTATAGTACATGTTGTGGTTTAAGACCTAAAATTGGGGCATATATGTATGATAGTTTATGACTTGGAAGAAGGAGATTATTGTGTATAGTGATGTATGGCTTTGGCATGAAAACCAATAGTAAGATAGGGATAACTATTAAATTTGAACATGCCTAATTTAGTATTTTGGGTAATTGGAATGCACTATAATTAAATTTGGCATAGTTTATATTGTGAATCATGATTGGGGGTTTTTGGAGAATATTTGTACGGTGCAATATGACTAAACCTTAGGGCATGTGCTATATTTTGATTTTTGGGGCATGACTATTATTGCAAATTTGGGAAAATTGGGTGTAATCTATTTTGAGTAATAACTTGAATTTATGGGGCATAATTTGCAATCAGCTTTTTTGGGGTATAACTTAAGAATTGGAACATGACTAGTTTTGTGAAGTTGGGATGATTAGCATATAAAATCTAGACTTGGACATGTATGGTAAATATGCTGAAAGATAAACATGCCTAACCCGAGGTTATTTTGAGTTGCGGTGTAAAACTGCTCGAAACCGCCCGGTACATCCAGTAACCGCAACACCATAGATATAATGTGAGAGGTTAGCGCATTTAGCCCAAAACCCGTGGTTAGAATGAGTTTGTGGTAGAAGTCTACCCGGAACCGCCCAGCACATGCAACAACCGCAAAAAATAGTTCTAATGTGAGAGGTTGGGGCATTAGTAAATTAATTAATGCCAATAAACAGACATGCTAAGAATGATAAGGTTAAGTAACATATGAATAGGCGACACTTAACCATTATAACATGTTAATTAGACAAAAATGTGGGGTTAAGTAAACTTAGAACACTTAACCATTATAACATGTTAATTAGACAAGATGGTGGAGATAAATAAATTTAGAACACTTAACCGTTATAACATGTTAATTAGGAAAGAAGGTGGGGTTAAGTAAATTTAAAACACTTAACCAATATGACATGATGAATGAATAGAGTTAAGTTAATAAGAAACACTTAACCAATATGACATGATGAATGGGTAAGGTTAAGTTAAAACAAGAGAGCAACACTTAACCAATACAACAGGATGCGTGGAAGGGTTAAGTTAACACAAGAAGGCAACACTTAACCAATGTAATACGAGAAGTGGGTGGGTTAAGTTAACTTGAATTGATTGATGACACTTAACCAATACAACATGATGAACGCGCGGGGTTAAGTAAATAAGAAACACTTAACCAATGTAACTTGATGAACGAATGGGGTTAAGTTAATGGGAAATACTTAACCAATATAGCATGATGAATGAATGGGGTTAAGTTAATAGGAAATACCTGACCAATCCAACATGACGAGTGAGAAGGGTTAATAAGAAAACACTTAACCAACATGACATGATGAGTGGGTGGGTTAAGTTAACATGAATGGACAACACTTAACCAATATGACGTAATGTGTGGGAGGGTTAAGTATATATCGGATTGGTGGGTAATATTAGTAAATATAGGCCTACAAACTTAATCATTAAGTAAACATGTTTGAATCAGTGGGAGGGTTAAGTACATATCGGGTTGGTGGATAATATTTGTAAATATAGGCCCACAAACTTAACCATTGAGTAAACATATTTGAATCAGTGGGAGGGTTAAGTACATATCGGGTTGGTGGGTAATATTAGTAAATATAGGCCCACAAACTTAACCAGTAAGAAAACCCTAGTAACGGGGACCTATTTCAACAGTAACCCACATAGATGTATCAAGGTGCCCAGAAACTAGGCAGGGTGGGGCACGATTAATGGGCTGATTATAAGCGGTCAAAATAGCGGCAGGAGGTACGTCAGTGTAGGTTCCAATGGATTACAGGCGTGCACATACTCCGAAGTGGGAAAAGCAGACACTGGGTACTAGTAGTTATACTCTGTGCATCTTGAATCGTGTCGGGTCGCTATCATAAGGATTGATACACCTTTTGGTGGGACCAACATAGGGTATCTACAAGCAAGAGAGTGCCGATTGACATAGGCACAAGGAAAGTTAATACGAGTAAAGAGCCGATCGATATGGTAGTAAGTGTACATCTAACATCTTTATGGCAATTAGGCTGATTGAGGTAAGATCCTCATACTAGATGTACACCTGAAGGATACCACAATTGCGGGAATTGGGATCACGTTGTAATATTATCATTTTACACCTATTACTAGTTGGGACATTAGTTAGGAGGTGCAGAGATATAAAAATCAGAATAACAAGGTAGTAGCGAAGCAGAGAAAGAGTATAAGCGCATTCAGTATATCTTGCCTTATCATATCTATACTAATCGTATGTTATCTTGTTATACTTGATATCACGGTATTGTCTTATATTCAGTTTATTCATGTCATGATGCTTTTGCCTATTTACATGTTGGAAGTCACTAGACTTACTAGACTTATGTCTGACCAAGTTTGTTTTCGCCTCTTTTCTTCCGTTTCCCCCCTAGGTTCATAGGGAGGAAATGTTACCACTTAGCTCAGTTTTCTTTCCAAGCTCGAAGATAGTCGATGTATTGCTTTGGACTCTCTCTTCCACTGCAATGGCTGGTTCATGCTTTATTGGGTATATCATTGTTATTTTTATTCTTCTTTTATACTTGGAAGTTTTTGAATCAAGACAGAAGTTTTATGTATTACTTTTAAGTATGATTGAGACAATTGTTGTAAAAGATTGACTGAACCACATGGTTTATAAAATGACTTTATTTCCCGTTGTTTTATTTGTCTGTCTTGTAATTTATCTCCATCTTTTACCTATAGCACTCCGCCAAAGTTAAGGCATTCCCTTTGTGAGTGACCTTAACGGAGGTGGGGTATTTCACTTGGTATCAGAGCTGAAGGTTACCGGATCAGATAAAAGATTTGAAAAATTATTTTCAAAACAGTTTTAAAAGAAGCTATGACGGCCCGCCCCGCACCAACCGACATTTACTCCAAAAGTGCGCTGTACACATGTCCAGTTAGCACGGGACGGTCGTCAGAAGGAAAGGGAAGAAGGAAGTGAACTAACAAGGAACCTGTAAAATGTCTCACAGCGCATGGAATAAAATATTATAACATACTTGACATGAAACAGGTGTGACAGTGCATAAGCTGGAAACAAACTAACATAGCAGCGAAAAATCCAAGTACAGCTTATGATCCAAAGCTAACATTATTACAACTTTTCAAACTGTCTCAAAAAGCAAAAGTAAGATAAAGGAGGTACACTACTAATGCCCAAGTAGCGACCACCAACGACACAGGGAGAATATCTATATATCATACGTGGAAGCCTCCTGCTCGCCTCCGAATCAGCTACTCGCGCATCACCAGCTAACCTATCTCTAGTCTGCTCGTGTGAGCACCCAGAGTAATAAGAGTGGGTCAGACATAAAGCCTGGTATGAGCGATAAGCATCTAAACAGAACAATAACAGGTAGACTAAAACATACCTGAACCTGGACTTGCAACCAAAGAGTTAGCACTACATACTGTACAACACTCTAAGGTTCCATTTCAAATAGTGTAAACATAACGGGGGTGGGGGTGTGCATGTCATAGTGATGACAAACTATCAAACATAGCAACCATCCTCACATCTCTCACTCAGTGCATAAAGCATACGATATTCACCACTTCGATCACCCAACATACCTTGCTATGATCACTTTGCCCCCATGAAGTCATAAATGGCTTCACTGCACTGATACATAGCCACTAATCCTTTGCTATGTCCACTTAGCCCCATGGAGTCGCAATGACCCCACTGCACTGGCTCATAGCCTCACTAATCCTTTACTATGTCCACTTTGCCCCATGGAGTCACAATGACCCCACTGCACTGGCTCATAGTCCTACTACGCATCACTTTGCCCCTCAAGTCATAATGACTCTACTGCACTGATAACGTAGTCTTGCTACCATTACCTTGCCCCTCGAGTCATAATGACTCTACTGCACTGATAAGTAGCCCATCATCCAATTCCAGTGGTGAATCGAAGTTATGAACGTTGACAACTCCTTAGCACACGTCTCGCAGCAAAGTCCAACCATGAAGTGGACTCATTGGTTCCCCATTGGATCCTGAGCTCTAACTTCCATTTGGACTACCTTTGCATCTCGGGTTATTGGTCATCACCGGATCGGTTCGGATCCCCTCTTAGCCATCAGTTCGGTTCGGATCGGAGTGCTCCTCCTTCGCTGGATAGGATCGGGTCATCTTCACCTCAGCAGATCGGATCGAGACTCCACGTCCAGTCGCCATCACCGGTTCGGGCCGGGGTCCTCCAGTTTACCACGGTTCAGATCGGCTTCTTCTAATCAACTCAGGTCGGGTTGTAGTCTCCAAGCCTCGTCGTAGTACTTTGGTTCGGGTTAGGGTACCATGGCGGATCGGGTCGGATGTTGCATACCACGAGAAGTGCGAATAGATCGAAGAGTGGAGTATGAGAGCAGATCGGGTCCTCCTACCGATCCGATCCGGTTCGGATGCCTTCCTGCACTTCTTCCAGTAAGCAATTTACGCCACTCGACGGCGTATTCGACCATTCTACCTATTCTAATCAATCACAAAGCATACCATACAGTCATAACAACAAGTAGAAGCGACCTCAAACACCAAAACAACAATCATACCATGTAAAATGGATCAAACATACCCAAAAACCCCATATTTCCCCTTAAGCATGTTTATGTGAAACTAATGATGTGATTAGCAAAACTTAACCAAATTAACCCAAATTCATATCAGAGGTCTAAAATATCATTTCGAATTTTATAAATATTTTCCCAGAATTTTATCATGTTTAAATTCGCTAATTAACACTAATTACCCTTAATTAGCCATAATTAGTGAGGAACTATGCAAATCACTCACCTTAGCCACAAATAAACCTAGATCTGAAATAAATCTCTGATTTGATGCGAATCCCAATGCTAAACAGCAGCTTCAATGTTGATTTGGTGTAGATCTCCCTTGATTTGATGTTGCTAAGCTTAATCCTTGGTTAGAAGATGATTTGGAGGTGATTTAGAGTTTGGAGGCCATTTTTAGGGTTTCTAAGAGGTAAGTGGAGGCTAGAAAACTAAAATGGAATGAATCTCTAACTCCTTTCAGCCTCCCCATAACCCTAATCCCGAAATGGGTTATGGGCACATTCGCTAATCACCCTATTTGGCCCGGTTAAGCAGTTTTTCACCTTCCAAACCTTATTTCAGCCATATCTCCCAAACGTTAAGTCCGTTTTTCACATGTGACCACTCTACGGAAAGGTAAACCATCAAACGAATCTAATGGAAGTGGTTTCAGATCAAAATTCCTTTCCGATCAAAAGTTATGGCCGAAACAAGATCAGCTAGGGGCAAAACGGTCATTTAAAAATCGACAAAAATCATGAACATAGGAAATGACTCTAATGGTTGTTTCCCAAAGTTACATGACCATACGACTTCATATGAGAAAGAAATAAATATTCTACGATCCTCCGATGCGTAGAATGCGGGTTGTTACAGAAGCATTTTTTTTTTAAAATGTTTTGTTTTAAAGGCATATTCCCCAAAGCCATATGCACTATCTTTTGATCCTCTGTTTGAATCCTTGTTTCCTTCTTTCCTGAGTCGTCGGGGCTCCTGGCTTTCTGGGAGGAAACTTCATCGCGACATGGTTCCGTAGACAAGATGAGACTACGACATATGTCAAAGGGCAAAGAAGTGCCCAACTTCCATCTATAACTGCAATAGTTTCATCTACAGCTAATTTTCTTTCAAGCTTTGTAGGGATTTCCGTGCGGTGGAGGCAGCTTTCAAGAGACTTGTCAACAAGTCACACAAGGATGGCAAAGATGAGAACAAGGGGGTTTGACTAAGGAACACAACCCAAGGATGAGAAACTCATGGATATGGACTTGGTTCACAAAGGATGAAAGAATAGAAAAATCTAAGGCAAGAGGAAGTGTCGTAATAGGTCATATTATTTAGGAACAAGGGCAAGAACAAAGGACAGGATTTTCCGGAGGACAAGTGCATGCTCTCACCGTCAGCATACCTGAGAGAGAGATAGTAAAGCTTCGGTTGAAAAAGTCTAGTTTTTCTTTTTGATCATCCTGTTAGTACTCTTTTTGATTTTAGCGCTTCACATTTGTTTATATCTGCTTCCATAGTTGAGTCTCTGCACCTTAGTACTTGTATAATAGAAGATCCCATTATTGCCTCAAATCGGGTTGATGGTTCAGCTCGTTTATCTTTGGTTTGTAAGGATTTGAGAATAGCTATATTAAGTATTGAGTGTAATGCTTATGTTTTCGGGATTTCATGGGCTATGGGTTGATTCTAGGCATGGATTGGTTAGCTAGTAATTGTGAATGGAGGGTAGTTAGACTTTCGACTTGCCTCGGGAATACCCTCAAGATTTCGTGTGATCCTAAGGGATCAGTTTGCCTTGGCTACCTAGAATCACTTGATGCATCTATCGACGATTTGCGATCCGTTAGAGTAGTTCATGAGTACGCAGATGTTTTTGATTAGGTTAGAGGTTTATCCCCTAAAACGCAAGATAGACTTCCACATATATCTAGTTGGCAATGCAAAGCCAGTTGCATTAACTATGTGACAGATGACTCCAAGGGAGAGGAAGGGCTCAGTAAACAAGTAAAAGAGTTACTTGAAAAATGGTTCATAAGGCGAAGTATTTCTGAATGGGGTACTGCAGTCATTTTCGTTACAAAGGCGGATGGTTCACTTCGCTTGTGCATAAATGATATTTTGGAATGAAGAAGAACACGCTTTGCATCTAAGGGAAGTCTCGGATACCCTCCAAGCGCATCAACTAAAGGTGAAGTTCTCCAAAAATGTCATTTTTGAAGTGAAGAAGTAAGGTTTCTAGGACATGTGGCGTCCAAAGAAGGGATAGCAGTAGATCCCGCAAAAGAAATTGTGGTGCAAGATTAGAAGGTCCCAAGGAATTCAATGAGAGTAAGAAGTTTTCTTGGATTAGCGGGCTGGTATAGGAAGTTAATTAAGGACTTTGTAAAGGTATCAGGCACCACTTACTAGATTGACGAAGAAGAATCTAATCGTCTTAGTATATACACTTGGTAACATGGTTAGCATCTGTTTATTTTCAAGAGATAGTTCTGGAAATGTTAGCATGACACGGCAGAAGTTGTAGTGCCAAGTATACTACAAGAAGAAAAGGTGGAACGGGAGGCGACAGTGAAATGAGTTCCAACGCATATTCTGGAAACATAAATTAAGAAGCTACGCAAATCGTGAATTTAAGACAGTCATAGCAATATGGAATGAAGCTCAAGAAGATGCGACTTAGAGGATCGAAGACTAGATATGCGCAACATACCCTTTTTGAGGGTATATCCTTGATCTCTCTTTTTTTGTAAAGTTTATTTGCTAGTCTTTATCTTTTAAGTATATCCTCTCGATCCTATCCTCAATCCTTAGGTAGAAGCCAATGGATGTAAACATGTGTTTGAGACATGTTATGTTTGGTATATGCAAGTGGATGTAAGTGTTTGCTAGTGGTTGCTCGTGGATGCATATACACACATTAGGCACTAGATCGGCTCAGACACTTTCATATTGCATACGCATGAATGAATTTTTATATATATGAATTGAAACTTGTTGTGTTATCATATGGATGTTGCATTTGTATGAATGATTGTGCACTCATGTAGAAGTTATAAAGTGCGATTAGGAATAATTGCATACATGATGGACTTATGGCACTGACATAATTCGCATTAAGGAGGTCAACTGAATCAGTAGACCGCCTGATTTTACATTAGATAAGGACATGTACACACACTATGCATATGATCATGAAAGCATTTGAAATCTTTTTAAGGACAATGGACACCTATGATTGAATGGTTGAGTAGATGGATGTTGGATGTTAGGATACATTCTCCTTGACTTGGAGATTTCGGGGACGAAATCCTTTAAAGGAGGGGAGAATGTAACACCCCATATTTCCTGTGGATATTAAAGTAATGAATTAAAGAATACTTAATTTTAAAAGTGAATTAAAGGAAACGATCATGCCATTGCGTTCGTTTCGGAATTCTGCTTGAGATAGAGTCCGATTTTGCATGAATCGGACTCCGTATGAGAACTTATGGAGTTCAGAAGATTTCATGATTAAATAGAAAATATAAATAATAATTAAACATCTCAAACCAAGTTCAAAATTCGAAATCAGCCAAAGGGAAGCGGGCGGGAAAATTCCCACTCAACAGGTGTCGACCCGCCCTAGGGGGAGTCGACATAGGAGTCGACCCCCCTATAGGGGAGTCGACATAGGTGTCGACCCCTTTTTCCATATCTGGACGAAATTTCTGGACGACGTGTTTTGGTTGATGTGTCGCTCCCTAATTCGCTGTGTGACGTATTTTTTTGCTATGAATGATTCTGATGACTTCTAGACTGATCTGAAGGCTCTAAATCTCCCTATACACCTATAAAAAGACCCCTAAACCTATTGTTTTCTCCACACTAATTCATAAGCGTTTATATGCTGCTAAAACCTGAAGTGACCTAGCCTCCACCTTAATCAATCAAATTAGAGTTTTCAAGTTAACAATCAAAGTCTACACCAAAGGAATAGCTAATCAAATTCAGAAATTAGATCCCAGAATTCAAGACCATTCTGTAATTTGTAAGTTCATGTTACTTCCAGAATTAAAAGTTAATTGTGATTCTGACATTGTAATAAATCTGAATATGAGATTATACCTATTTCTATCTGTCTTTCTATATCCATTGGATCTATCTAGTTTGATATTATTATGTCCATTCTTTGTCCCCTCTTTCCTTCTTCCCTTTTTGTTTTTATAGCTAGGCTACTACGAGTCTGAGCCAATTCTCATAAGGGATGAACGCACGTTGGAAAAAAAATTTGGACATAATATATGATTTGGACATGACCAGCGCTAAAATTGAGAAAAGTATTAAATTATGTATAATTGTGTATAACTGATTTGTAACTGATTTTGAGGACATAACATATGTTGTATTTAAAACATAAAGTGTATCGAACATATGACTTGAGATTTGAGGCATAAAGTATATTGGACATATGACTTGGGATTTGGGGCGTAAGTTGAACTGTAAACATGTAAGGCATAGTACATGTTGTGATTTAAGACCTAAAATTGGGGCATATATATGATAGTTTATGACTTGGAAGAAGGAGACTATTGTGTATAGTGATGTATGGCTTAGGCATGAAAACCTATAGTAAGATAGGGATAACTATTAAATTTGAACACGCCTAAATTGGGATTTTGGGTAATTGGCATGCACTGTAATTAAAGGCTACAATTTGGCATAGTTTATATTGTGAATCATGATTGGGGGTTTTTAGAGAATATTTTGTACGGTACAATATGACTAAACCTTAGGGCATGCGCTATATTGTGATTTTTGGGGCATGACTATTATTGCAAATTTGGGAAAATTGGGTGTAATCTATTTTGAGCAATAACTTGAATTTGTGGGGAATAACTTGCAATCAGCTTTGTTGGTGTATAACTTGAGAATTGGAAGATGACTAGTTTTTGAATTTGGGATGATTAGCATATAAAATCTAGATTTGGACATGTATGGTAAATATGCTGAAAGATAAACATGCCTAACCCGAGGTTAGATTGAGTTGCGGTGTAAAACTACCCGCAACCGCCCGGCACATCCAGTAACCACAACAACATGGATATAATGTGAGAGGTTAGCTCATTTAGCCCAAAACCCGAGGTTAGAATGAGTTTGCGGTAGAAGTCTTCTTGGAACCGCCCGGCACATCCAGCAAACGCAAACAACAGTTCTAATGTGAGAGGTTGGGGCATTAATAAATTAATTAATGCCAATAAACAGACATGCTAAGAATGATAAGGTTAAGTAACATATGAATAGGTGACACTTAACCATTATAACCTGTTAATTAGACAAGAAGGTGGGGTTAAGTAAACTTAGAACACTTAATCGTTATAACATGTTAATTAGACAAGAAGGTGGGGTTAAGTAAATTTAGAACACTTAACCGTTATAACATGTTAATTGGACAAGAAGGTGGGGTTAAGTAAATTTAAAACACTTAACCAATATGACATGATGAATGAGTTGGGTTAAGTTAATAAGAAACACTTAACCAATGTGACATGACAAATGGGTAAGGTTAAGTTAAAACAAGAGAGCAACACTTAACCAATATAACAGGATGTGTGGAAGGGTTAATTTAACACAAGAAGGCAACACATAACCAATGTAACATGACAAATGGGTGGGTTAAGTTAACTTGAATTGATTGATGACACTTAACCAATACTAACGCGTGGGGTTAAGTTAATAAGAAACACTTAACCAATGTAACTTGATGAACGAATGAGGTTAAGTTAATGGGAAATACTTAACCAATATAACATGATGAATGAACGGGGTTAAGTTAATAGGAAACACCTGACCAATCCAACATGACAAGTAAGAAGGGTTAATAAGAAAACACTTAACCAACATGACATGATGAGTGGGTGGGTTATGTTAACATGAATTGACAACACTTAACCAATATGACGTAATGTGTGGGAGGGTTAAGTACATATCGGGTTGGTGGGTAATATTAGAAAATATAGGCCCACAAACTTAACCGTTAAGTAAACATGTTTGAATCAGTGGGAGGGTTAAGTACATATCGGGTTGGTAGGCAATATTAGTAAATATAGGCCCACAAGCTTAACCATTAAGTAAACATGTTTGAATCAGTAGGAGGGTTAAGTACATATCGGGTTGGTGGGTAATATTAGTAAATATAGGCCCACAAACTTAACCAGTAAGAAAACCCTAGTAACGGGGACCCATTTCAACAGTAACCCACATAGATGTATCAAGGTACCCTGAAACTAGGCAGGTTGGGGCACGATTACTGGGTTGATTATAAGAGGTCAAAATAGCGGCAGTGGGTACGTCAGTGTAGGTTCCGACGGATTACGGGCGTGCACGTACTCCGAAGTGGGAAAAAGCAGGCACTGGGTACCGATAGTTTTACACTGTGCATTTTGAATCGTGTCGGGTCGCTATCATAAGGGTTGATACACCTTATGGTGGGACCAGCACAGGGTATCTACACACAAGAGAGGGTCGATTGACACATACACAAGGAAAGTTACTACGAGTAAGGAGCCGATCGATAGGGTAGTAAGGGTACATCTAACATCTTCATGGCAATTAGGCTAATTGAGGTAAGATCCTCATACTAGATGTACACCTGAAGGCTACCACAATTGCCGGAATCGGGATCACGTTGTAATATTATCATTTTACACAGATTACTAGTCGGGACACTAGTTAGGAGGTGCAGAGATATAAAAATCAAAATAACAAGGTAGTAGCGAAGCAGAGAAAGAGTAGAAGCGCATTCAGTTTATCTCGCCTTATCATATCTATACTAATCGTATGTTATCTTGTTATCCTTGATATCACGGTATTGTTTTATATTCAGTTTATTTATGTCAAGATGCTTTTGCCTATTTACATGCTGAAAGTCACTGGACTTACCAGACTTATGTCTGACCTAGTTTGTTTTCGCCTCTTTTCTTCTGTTTCTCCCCCAGGTTCACAGGGAGGAAATGTTACCACTTAGCTCAGTTTTCTTTCCAAGCTCGAAGATAGTCGATGTATTGCTTTGGACTCTCTCTTCCACTACTATGGCTGGTTCATGCTTTATTGGGGAATATCATTGCTATTTTTATGCTTCTTTTATACTTGGAAGTTTTTGAATCAAGACAGAAGTTTTATGCATTACTTTTAAGTACGAATGAGATAATTGTTGTAAAAGCTTGACTGAACCTCATGGTTTATAAAATGACTTCATTTTCTACTGCTTTATTTGTTTGTCTTGTAATTTATCTGCATCTTTTACCTACAGCGCTCCACCAAAGTTAAGGCATTCCCTTTGTGAGTGACCTTGACAGAGGTGGGGTATTTCAAAGGTGCTTAGTTTTTTTTAACTATTTATGTGAAGTTTGATGCGTTGCTAATTACATCTGATGTTACAGGCTGAAAACGATCAAAGAAAATTACTTCTACTTTATAAATATATATATTATGATCCATAGAAAATTGTGTAGAAAAACCTTTTAACCTAGCAATATTACTTGCACAATCTCAGCAATTAACTTTGATCAAATTGCCGTTTGCCGTTATTTTTTTTATCATTTGACCTTAATTTCCTTATTCCTGACAATCTTGATTTTCTTGGATTGTAACTTGTACGACATGTGAATTATACAAAGTAGACACACTGTCTTTAAAGGACTTTCTTCAAAAGTTTGTATCTTGCAGAGATGCTACACATTGACATATACTACTATATTATGTCGTCTCTTAAATAATTATTTCAGAAGACTGTGCACGGACCATGATCCATGTCTACAGTATTGAAAACATATCATCTTATGCTGACAATGTCATTTGTAATTAGGTGTTTCTGAATCATCCATTCCTTTTAGCCACCAAAATGTCGTTAATCTATTGTTTTTCAGTTATCAAATTACTAAACAAGCAAAACTGAGTTTCCTGAAAGTTATGTGTTAAAAGATAAACTGCTTTAAATATTTGACATTCAAATTCTGTACCAATTTTGATAGTTGAATTATTCAGAGAGAAAAAAAACATTTTTTTTGTGTTATTAATTTACCAAATCTTTATCTACTTAATTTTCAAGACAATTTTTAGTTTTCCTTTACTATAACCTTCTTATGAAAATAATAATAAAATTCTTTTGTTATCTTCCTTTCTTCAGAATTAGTCATTTAGATGGTGGTCCTTTCACAGTCTTCCAGTTTCATATTGCGGGTCCTCCATACTTTTAGCTGTAACTGAGGCTCTCCATATAGGTCGCACTATTCCAACCGCTACTCAGGTAACAAGATATTTTTTCCCAACTATGAAGGACTTCCTTCAAAAGTTTCTATCTTTGCAAGGTGCTACACATTGACATATACTACTATATTTTGTCGTCTCTTAAATAATTATTTCAGAAGACTGTGCATGGACCATGATCCATGTCTACTGTATTGAAAACATATCATCTTATTCTAACAATGTCATTTGTAATTAGGTGTTTCTGAATCATCCATTCCTTTTAGCTATCAAAATGTCATTAATCTACAATTAGGTATCACTATTCCAACCGCTACTCAGGTAACAACATATTTTTTTCCTAACTATGATATTTAAATTTTATGAGTTATTAATTTTAATTATTGTAATCTGAATGTGCTTAAAATGCTAAATATCAAGAACAATTGGGCGTACCGCTAATGAACGACGTTGGGATATGATTGGTTGTTATGACTATGTTCATTATGTAATACTTCTTTATTTAGTGTGAATATGTGACTGAAGAAACCGTGTTGTTATGTTTCTTATTCAAATAAGAGCCAACAAATGGAAGGCAGGATCGCACTATTGTCAGTAATCATTTTTGGTCAATTCTTTTAATTTATGTATAGTTTTCGATTCTTTTAGAATTTTGTTTTATAATTTTTTCCCAGTTAACCTTGTGGTGGCGTTCAGAGATCATGGAAAGGTGTCAAAGGGTTTACAGTAACTAGCTAGAAAAATTATAATGGCTTGGCTTATCAATGAGTATAAATTGGAGGGCCATATCCATTAAATCTCCACTTTGATGACCTACATTTATAGTGGTTAAATTTACTGTTGCCTTGCTGACACCAAGGGTGCATTTATTCAGCCTGCTTTATATGAAGCATTTGAGCTTACGATTATCCGAGATATTACTTTTGGGCTCCCAATGTTTGCAGCTGTATATGGATGCCTAACTTAAATTGTTGTTAAATGAGAGTGTCTATATATCATGCTTACCAAATCTATGGAAATAAAGCTTCAGCAGCACTCCTTGTGAAATTCTTCGCGATGACCTTTTTGGTTTCTGTGGAATCTGGACGTTCATTTTGAACTTGAATAGTCATGAAACTAACAGTTGCCTTGAGATGATTTATGCACTTGGTTTTCAATGTTTGGCGAAGTATGTACCATTGACCCACTGATGAGGTCATTAATAACTGTGCAATTCCTCGGACTAAATAATGGGTATTGGGACGAATGAATAATAAGATTGCACTTGTGGAGAAAAGCTTTTGTTTAACTGTTTCAGTTTCATTGCCAATGTGAGAAGGGTGTTGGTCATCTTTGTTGCTCTTCGTGTAACATTGTAATGCATTATAAGGAATGTAACAAATTATATTGTACTGCAAGACATTGGTTGGAAAATTTTACTCCCGAATGTTTGCTGGTTTACCAATCATTAAAATAAGTTATTGGTAGTTAAAGTCTTTTCGATGACAACTTTTCTGTATATTGATATCCTTACCATAGCTTCCTCAACACTCACCAACTACTCACTGCTACTACTTACTCTTACCGATGTATGACTTTAACTGTAAGAAACCACAATGATCGTTCCAGGATCCACTAAATACACACGAAGAACCAGCGTTTTCTGCACTTTACACTTACTTCCTACAGATCCAACCATGCACAAATGTCACAAGAGTAATATTTGTGAAAAACAATGGCCTGTATGCGAAGCACGGGCCTCATTCTAGTAATTAAATAATGATGCTCAAGCTAGATCAGGAGAACACAAGTTTTGTCGCGAATGTGGGATTGTACTGCTACAAGGTCATGCCATTTGGATTGGAAAACGCAAAGGTAACTTATCAGCGACTTGTTAACGTAATTAAATCACGAATTGGTAAGAACATGGACATTTATGTCAATGATATACTTGTTAAGTCGAAGAAGGAGACTGTTCACATAGAGAATCTAGCTAAAATGTTCAGTGTTTTAAGAAGATAAGGCATGAAGCTGAATCCACTCAAATTTTCATTCGATGTCGCATCCGGGAAGTTCCTAGGGTTCATGGTGAATGCCAAGGGAATTGAAGCTAATCCTACCCAGATTTCGACATTGAGAGAAGTATGGGCTCTAGAACCAAGAAAGAGCTCCAAAGTCTGAACGGATAGATTGCTGTGTTGAGTCGCTTCATCTCGAAAGCAACCGATAAGTGCATTTCGTTCTTTGATGCACTGAAAAAGGGAAAAAAAGATTTTGAATGGACTCTGGATTGCTAGACGGCCTTCAATGAACTAGTCAAACACATGGAGACACCCTTGATGCTTTCTAAGCCCAATGATGGGCAGAATTTGTTTCTATATTTATCAGTATCATCCCATGCTTTTAGTGTGGCCTTGGTGCGAGAGGATTCAAAGATTCAGCGACCTGTGTATTATATTAGTAAAAGGCTTTCTAGGGCTAAGTTTGATTATCCTAAGCTGGAAAACTCGCATATTGTTTGCTCATCACCTCAAAAAAGCTCAAGTCATATTTTCAAATCCATTCTATGAAAGTTCTTATAGATCAGCCACTGAAGCAAGTCTTGTTTCAGCCTGAAACTTCGAGTCAATTGTTGAAATGGCATATTGAGCCTAGCTAGTATGATATCACATACTACCAATGAAGAGCGATTAACGGACAAGCCTTAGCAGATTTCATTGTAGAATTCACAAATAAAGGTAATGAAGAGGAAGAATCTATTTATGTGGTGGTTTAATGGAAGTTTTTTGTCGATGGTGCCATGAATGAATACTGTTTAGGAGCAGGGGTGGTTTTAGAGACTCCCGAAGGACGTTCATTGTGCTACGCATTAAGATTAGAGTTTCCATCAGCAAACAATAAAGAATAATATGAAGCATTGATCGTTGGACTAAGAAGAGCCAAGGAATTAAATTTGAAAACTTTGCAGATTTTTAGCGATACACAACTGGTGGTGTGTCAGGTCCGAAGAGAGTTTCAAGCTAAAGGAAGAAACCCGCCTGCTTATTTGTCAAAGGCTTGGGAACTCCTGAACAACCTTGACTATTACACCATAACTCACATGCTTAGAGAAGAGAACACGAAGGCAAACATACTCGCCAAGTATGCCAGCATAGGAGATACTCAATTGTTGGGATTAGTGCCCATGGAGGTCCTCTCCAATCCTAGCACCGGCGATATCTGTAACAGCCCTCATTTTACGTATCGGAAGATTGTAAAATATTTTTAGTTTGTTCGCTAAGGTTTGTACCATTCTCATCTTTTAATATGTTGCTTATGGGGATGTAAGACATGTCCATAATTTTTACCGATTTTGTTTATGACCATTTTTCCCCTGTCAATCTTGTACAGGGAATAAATTTTGACTCAAGTCGAACCAGAGGGTGAAACCTATGCCATTGGAAATGAATTGATGTTTTCCTTTCCATAGAGTGGTTACATTAAAGATTTGGTCTGGCGGTTTGGGAGAAATCACTATTTTAAGGTTTTTCAGTTGGCTGTCCAGGTTTGGTAAACAAAAATGGGCTAAAATGGGAAGGCCCATTAGAGGGTTGGTGGAAACTATCAATAGGGGGTAAGGAATATGAGAAAGGGTTTAAATTTTCCATTCTCTCATTGGGAGGTCTTGAGCTCCTCCTTCCTCTAACACTTTTCCACCATTAGAAATCATAATCCAAGGAGGCAAATTAGAGAACTATACCATTGAATGCGAGATCTACATCAATTGAGGCAAGGATTCATCAGATCAGGGTGTTAGGTGCGAGGTATTTGTTGTTCAGATTCATATTCTATTGATTTTTTCTTGTTTGGGAGAATCGGTTCGTGAGTTACATCTCTTACATGGATTCATAGAAGCGTATATGTATTTGATTATGTTTTTCATCATATTCAATCATTTTCCCATTTATCTATGCCATATTAAGTTTGTTTTTCATATAAATCACTCTATAATATGATTTAATAAGTTTAGTCAGGTAATTTCCATGATATTTCATATGCTTATGCAAGTTAGATCTATACTTTTGTTCATATGATCATTTTTGCATGATTTGGGGGTGATTTGCATAATTTTGATGAAAATTGTTGTATTCATGATGATGATGGTTTCATACCATGATTACGACCATAATTGATAAGTGGGACGAGTTGGTTTTGTCGGATTTATCGTTTGGCGAAGTTTTGGTGAAATCGGAGTTGAATTGCAATATGTAGGTTTTGGGTCGACATAGAGTTGGGTTGGCCTAAATTTGGGTTGGCCTAAAGTTGCGTCAGCATAGAGTTGGGTCGGCCTAAAGTTGGGTCGGCATAAAGTTTGGTTGGCCTAAAGTTGGGTCGGCATAAAGTGGGTCAGCATAAAGTGGGTCAGCATAAAGTTGGGTCGGACATTTCTGGTCAGCCATTTCTGATCGGCCATTTCTAATGATGATGTGACTTCAAAGTGAATTCAACTGGGATGTTTCGAAGTGTTCGTTGATCGGCGTAGAACAACGAATGGTATGACAACTCAAGGGTGTATTGATTTCATGTGGGGTGATGGCTTTAAGGTGTTATGAGCTGATTAATAGTCGTAATCAATAACGACTAGAGATGAGAAGGCCGAGGAACTGTAGTTGTCATAGGTTCTAGCAGATCCAAAGCAAGGGGTACAATTGAAGACCAGTTGTAGATCGAGTTCCTTGGGCGTCGTGTATGGCTTAGACCCGTGTTGAGTATAGCGTGTGGAGTTTTACTAGAACCGGGGCATCGTGTATGGTCCTTGGCAATTGATGGCAAGTTGTTAGCAAGTCATACATTAACTAGGGTTCCAAAGCAAGGTTTGCAGTGATAGCCAGAGTCAGTCATGGACGTTTGAATGCATGTTGTGATCATGATTGAGTTGCCATTTCTATGTATGAATGGTTGTTCTTGTTACCATGGCCGAATTGTTATCCCTTGGGTGTACTGATTCTAAAGGCTATCACTGTCATGTTGTGGGGAAGGCAGGTGTAAGTTCTTTCTAGAGCTAGGAAGATTAGTTCGTTTATTTACCCGTTCTCATATGCTTTATTGATGAAGTTTATTAGTTGTTTTATCGCTCACTAAGACTGTTGTCTGACTCAAGGTTTTATGTTTCCTCTTATTACGTTGGGCTGTTCATCCGGTTGTGGATGGGCAGACCGAGTAGCAGGTGACATGTGATGCTTTAGTAAGGACGATGATGCTGATCGATGGCGAGAAGGAGGCTCACGTACCAGTTTTACTACTATCTAATAATTGGATTTCCGCTGTTTGCTATTTCTCTAAGTGCTGTAGTGAGGCAAATTGTACAAACACTATTGTTGTTATCCTCGTGTATGGGAAATACTTTCTAGTTGTTATGAAAGTTTAGTGTCTTCTGCTTCACTATCACTACCTAGTGTATATGTTCTATTATATTTTTATACCTGCGTCGTGAGTTTACGACAGGTTCCGCTTATGTATCATACCTTGATGATCGTCCATAGCTGCCTTGCACACCTTTCGGCGATTATTCCTCTTATATAGTGCGGGGATTGTGGGCGGTCGTCACATTTGGTATCAGAGCTCTGTTCAACGATTGTGGCCAAAGTTCGAAGATGTAAATACGTATGAGAGACGTACTTGTAAATTTCCATTGGATGTTTACTATATATATATATTAGCATATATAGTAGTAGCGTTTGTATTTCTTTAGCAGTTTTTATTGCAGATGGCTAATCGTTCTAATTTGAAGATTTAGAATGAGTCGACGTTATACGAGACATTCTGCTAGGGAAGAAGCAAAGCCTGGAGGGGGTAATGGCGGGGAACCTGATTACCCGGCCATGTTTGAAGCTATGATTGAAGCATGCCTTCGAAGGAACCTCTTCCAGTAGCAGCCACGGTTGATGTTGAAGTTCCAGTGCCTAAAGCTGTAGAATTTGCAAAGCTATGCAAAGACTTTTTCTCATTGGGAAAAAAAAATTCAAGGGCACCGAACCATTTGAAGATGTCCAGAATGGGATGGATACTTGTGTTCAAATCTTCAAGGACTTGGGCATTGATGATGCAACAAAGAGGAAACTTGCATCAAGGAAGTTGGTGAGCAAAGCAATGGACTAATGGAACTCTGTCACAACTGAGACCCCTGAAGAGGATATTTCATGGGAAATGTTCCAAGCTAAGTTTGATGCAAAATTTATCTCCACCGTGCAGAAGTCTATTCTGTTTAAGGGATTCGTGGAGCTTAAGAGGGATGGTCGACCAGTTCTTGACTATATTTCTGACTTCGAGGCCTTGTTGAAGTGTGCTCGTTCATATGTGGATACTCCTTATCAAAAGAACAAGAAGCTTGTCTTGGGATTGGATGAATATCTTGGAAACTAGCTTGTGGATCACCTCGATGACAGCTTTGAGAAGATCGTCAAGAAGGCTTTGAGGCATGAAAGTTTGTTCCTAAGATGTCTGTTGTTGCAGCTAAAAAGGAACAAAAACCACAGCAGTTTGGTAATAACAAGAGGAGGAAGCAGCAACAACAGAAAGGAAAAGATTGCCAAAAGAAGCAGAAGGGAGGAGTGACTTGCTTCAATTGTTGGCGGGAGGCCATTTTGCTAGTGAATGCAAGAATCCTAAAGCTGAAAAGAAGTGCTTCAAGTGCAAGAAGTCGGGACATGAGAAGAAAGATTGTCTAGAATCAGCTCAAGGGAAGCAAGTGGTTAAGGTTTATGCTTTAGGGTAGTACCGTCTTCTTCAAAAGACCCTACTGCATAAGAGAAGGGAAAGGATGTAATGGTGTAAGGTACTATTTTTATTCATGATGTTTCAGATCGAGTTTTGTTTGATACTGGAGCATCGCATTCATTCATTTGCAATGAGCTTGTGTGCCGCTTCGGTTTGGAACCCATGATATATGATAGACCTTTCGTAGTGACTAATCCAGTTGGGGGTTCGTCAAACCTTTGCATGATTTGTTGTGGTCCAGTGTTGTCGAGTCATGGTTGCTCCTTTGTGTGTGATTGCTTTGTTCTTAACTTCGCTGGTTTTGGGATCATCTTGGGCATGGATTGGCTCAAGAGGTATGCGAAAAGGGTGAATTGCGAGAAGCTAAAGGTGAGAGTCAGGGATGTGGAAGGTAAAAAGGTGTTGATAATGTGTAAGCGCGAAGAGGGTGTTTCGTTAGCTATCCATATTTGCTTGTGATTCCCCAAGAAGACTTGTCATTTATTCTGATCGCTAATGAGTATGAGGATGTCTTTGACGAGGTCAAAGGGTTGTCGCCGCATCATAAGATCGAGTTTAGGATCGATTTGGTCGAGGGTGCTAGACCAATCATTATGCCTCTTAGGTGGATGGCGCCTAAGGAACATCAAGAATTGGAGGTGCATGTTCAAGACCTTCTTAGGAAGGGATTCGTTTGGAGAAGTGTTTCTGAATGGGGAGGACCAGTCGTTTTTACAACCAAGGCAGATGGTTCATTAAGATTGTGTGTGGACTATCGTGAGCTGAACAAGGTGACTAAGAAGAACAAGTATTCATTGCCAAGGATTGATGAATTGTTCAATCAGCTTCACGAAGGCAAAGTGTTTTCTCAGATGGATCTGGAAACGGAATTTCACCAGTTGAGGGTGGCTAAGGATAGTGTGCCAAAGACTGCTTTTAGAACACCCGGGTTCTTCGAATGGTTGGTGATGCCATTCGGGTTGGCTAATATGCCAGCATATTTTGTGGATCTTATGAATAGGGTATTCAGAGATCAACTGAATAAGTTCGTACTTGTGTTCGTGGATGACATTTTGGTCTATTCATGGAATGAGGAAGAGCACAAGACACACTTGAAGATCATGTTGGAAATCTTAAGAAAACATAAGAGTGAAGTGAGATTCTTAGGTCAAGTAGTCTCCAGTAGTGGGATAGCAGTTGACCCCGCTAAAGTGGCAATCCAGGACTGGGATAGACCTAAGAATGAGGCAGATGTGAGAAATTTCCTTAGGTTGGCAGGATATTTCCGAGGATTTATCTAGGATTTCTCCGAGATAGCTGCACCATTGATAGGATTGACGAAGAAGAACCAAGTGTTCACATGGGATGTGAAGTGTGAACATGCGTTTGGGATCCTGAAGGAGAAATTGACGAGTGCTCCAGTGTTGACCATTCCAAGTGGGAATGAAGAGATGATTTTGTATACCAATGCATGTGGTACTACACTTGGAGCATTGCTAATGCAAAAGGATAAGGTTGTGGCCTACGTGAGTCGACAGCTGAAGCCGCATGAGAAGAATTACACAACTCATGATTTGGAGTTGGTGGCGATTGTGTTTGCTCTGAAGATGTGGAGAAATTACCTATTGGGGGTTCGGTTCGAGTTGTTTACGGACCATAATTCGTTGAAGTATCTTTTCTCCCAAAAATTGGAATCTTCGACAATAACAACGGTTAGAGTTTTTGGCATCGTATGATTTTGGCATAGCCTATACTTCGGGCAAGGGAAACGCAGTTGCAGATGCGTTAAGTCAAAGACACGCAAGTTTAGGAGCGATGTTTTCAAAATGGAAGAGCCTTGAGTATTTGGCAAGGTTTGATTTCAGGCCAAGTTGTGAGTTAGAACCTAAAATGTTGGCAAGCTTATAGACAAGACCTACTCTCATCGAAAGGATTGGTGAGAGCCAAAAGAGAGATGCAAAGCTTGTCGAGTTTATCCAGCCACTAGATCCAGATGATAAAGAGTTTGAAGTTGATCAAGAAGGTTGGCTTCGAAAGCAAGGGCGATTAGTTGTTCCTGATAAAGATGGATTGAGAGATGAGGTTCTGAGAGAATGTCATCACTCGAAGTTGACGATTCATGCTGGTGGTAATAAGATGTATCAGGACATGAAGTGAGTCTACTACTGGGAAGGGATAAAGCGGGATATTGGAAAATTTATTTCCAACTGTATGAATTGTCAGTTGGTGAAAGCTGAACAGAAGAAGCTGAGTGGATTGCTTCAGCCATTAGAAGTTCCTACGTGGAAGTGGGAGCAAGTATCGATGGATTTCATCGATGGACTACCTAGAACCAGGGCAGCAAATGAAGGGATTTGGGTCATTATGGATCGCTTGACCAAAAGTGCAAGATTCATTCCTGTCGAGTCGACTAGGACGACGTCGAAACTGGCTGAACTTTATGTGAAATGGATTGTTCGATTCCATGGTGTCCCAAATAGTATAGTGAGTGACCGAGATCCATTATTCACGAGTGGATTTTGGAAAAGTTTGCAAGAAGCTTTGGGAACCAATTTATGCTTGAGTATCATCCCCAAACTGATGGTCAGACCGAGAAAGTCAATCGAGTTTTGGAATATCTCCTGAGGGCTTGTGAGTTAGACTTCGGAGGATCGTGGGAAGATTATCTGCATCTAGTTGAGTTTGCATACAATAATAGCTACCAGTCTAGCATTGGGATGACACCATACGAGACGTTGTATGGAAGACCGTGCAATTCTCCAGCATGTTGGTTAGAAACTGGAGATAAGTTGGTCCTTGGGCCAGAGATGATGAGAGATACTACCGATTGTATTGAGATCGTTCGACAACGAATGAAGGTGGGCCAAGATCGCCAGAAGAGCTATGTTGATAGGCATCGAAAAGATTTGGAATTCGACGTTGGTGACATGGTTTTCATGAAGATTTCTCCATTGAAGTATGTGGATCGATTTGGAAGTAAAGGAAAGTTGGCTCCTAGGTTCTTGGACCATTTCCGATAGTCGAGCGAATTGGAAAGCTCACATATAGATTAGATTTACCCGAGAAGATGTCGAGTGTGCATAATGTGTTCCATGTGTCGTTTCTATGGAAGTACGTGCATGATTCAAATGTGGTGGTATCTCCAGAGCAGTAGAGATCGCAGTTGTGAGACCTCGTAAGCCGCTTCGTGTTGTGGGAGACGACACGAAACAGCTTACGAGGAAGAAGGTTAAGCTTATCAAGGTACAATGGAGTGAAGATGGTGACGATTGTACGTGGGATATGGAAGAGAGTATGAAGGCGACTCTTCCAGAACTCTTCGTCGGTAGGACACTTTGATATCATATCATCGTTATATGGTTGTGTCTTGTTGTTGTTGATAGAATTCCGTGTGCTAGAATAAGGCTATGGATGCATGGCTTGATGGTTGCTAGTTTAGATGATAGAATTGGCTTCTCATGGATGATAGGCATGCAGAATGGTTGTGATTACTTGTGTTCGTTTGGAATTTCGGGGGCGAAATTCTTAAGGAGGGGGGAATGTAACAGCCCGCATTTTACGTATCGGAATATCGTAAAATATTTTTATTTCATTCCCTGAGGGTTTGACCATTCTCATCTTTTAATATATTTCTTATGGGGATGTGAGACATGCCCATAATTTTTACCAATTTTGTTTGTGACCATTTTGCCCCTATCAGTCTTGTACAAAGCATAACTTTTGACATAGGTCGAATCAGAGGGTGAGACCTGTGCCATTGGAAAGGAATTGATGTTTTCCATTCCATAGAGTGGTTACGTTAAAGATTTGGCTCAGCGGTATGGGAGAAATCACTATTTTAAGGTTTTTAAGTTGGCTGCCTAGGTTTGGTAAGCCAAAATGGGTTGAATTGGGAAGGCCCATTAGAGGGTTGGTGGAAACCATAAATAGGAGGTAAGGAATATGAGAAAGGGTTTGAATTTTCCATTCTCTCATTGGGAGGTCTTGAGCTCCTCATTCCTCTAACACTTTTCCACCATTAGAAATCATAATCCAAGGAGGAAAATTGGAGATCTATACCACTGAATGCTAGATCTACATCAATTGAGGCAAGGATTCATCAGATCTAGTAGTTTGGTGTAAGGTGTTTGCTGTCCGGATTCGTGTTCCATTGATTTTTGCTTGTTTGGGAGAATCGGTGAGTTATTTACATCTCTCACATGGATTCAATGAAGTGTATAAGTGTTTGATTATGTTTTTCATCATATACAATCATTTTCCCATATATCTATGCCATATTAAGTTCGTATCACCCTATGATATGATTTAGTAAGTTAAGTTAGGTAATTTCCGTGATATTTCATATGCTTTCGCAAGTTAGATTTATAGTTTTGTTCATATGATCATTTTTGCATGATTTGAGGTGATTTACATAATTTTGATGAAAATCGTTGTATTCATGATGATGATGGTTTCATACCATGATTGTGGCCATAATTGATAAGTGGGACGAGTTGGTTTCGTCGGATTTATCGTTTGGTGAATTTTTGATCGGAATCGGAGTTGAATTGCAGATCGGCATAGAGATGTGTCGGCCTAAAGTTGGGTTGGCATAAAGTTGGGTCGACATAAAATTGGGTCAACACTAAGTGGGTCAGCACTAAGTTGGGTCGGCATAAAGTTGGGTCGGCCTAAAATTGGGTCGGCATAAAGTGGGTCGGCATAATGTGGGTCAGCATAAAGTTGGGTCGGCCATTTCTGATCAGCCATTTCTGTCGTTTCTGGTCGGACATTTCTGGTGATGATGTGACTTCAAAGTGAATTCAATTGGGAAGTTTCAAAGTGTTGAAAAGTGTTCGTTGATCAGCGTAGAACAACGAATGGTATGACAACTCAAGGGTGTATTGAATTCGTGTGGAGTGATGGCTCTAAGGTGTTCTGAGTTGATTAATAGATGTAATCGATAACGACTAGAGATGAGAAGGCCGAGGAACTGTAGTTGTCGTAGGTTCTAGCATATCCAAAGCAAGGGGTCCAATTGAAGACAAGTTGTAGGTCGAGTGCCCTGGGCGTCTTGTATGGCCTAGACACGTTTTGAGTATAGCGTATGGAGTTTTGCTAGAACCGGGGATTCCTGTATGGTCCTTGACAATTGATGGCAAGTTGTTAGCAAGTCAAACGATAACTAGGGTTCCAAAACAAGGTTGGCGGTGATAGCCAGAGTCAGTCATGGGAGTTTGATTGCATGTTGTGATCATGATTGAGTTGCCATTGCTATGTATGAATGGTTGTTCTTGTTACCATGGTTGAATTGTTATCCCTTGGGTGTATGGGTCGTAAAGGCTATCACTGTCATGTTGTGGGGAAGGTCGGTGTAAGTTCTTCTCTAGAGCTGGGAAGATTAGTTCGTTTATTTAACCATTCTCATATGCTTTATTGATGAAGTTTGTTAGTTGTTTTATCACTCACTAAGACTGTTGTCTGACTCAAGGTTTTATGTTTCCTCTTATTATCTTGGGTTGTTCATCCGGTTGTAGATGGGCAGACTGAGTAGCAGGTGACAGGTGATGCTTTAGTAAGGACGATGATCGATGGCAAGCAGGAGGCTTACGTTCTAGTTTTACTACTATATAATAATTGAATTTACGTTGTTTTCTTTTTTTTTGAGTGCTGTAGTGAGGCAAATTGTACAAACGTTATTGTTGTTATCCTCATGTATGGGAAATACTTTCTAGTTGTCATGAAAGTTTAGTGTTTTTTGCTTCACTATCTGTTGTATACGTTCTTTTATAATTTATCCTTGCGCCGTGAGTTTACGACTGGTTCCACCTATGCCTCATACCTTGATGATCGTCCATAGCTGCCTTGCACACCTTTCAGCGCACTATTCCTCTTATATAGTGCGGGGGTTGTGGGCGGTCGTCACAATATCGATGTTGATTGGATCACAGAAATCACTAAAGAGCAAGAATCATGGATGACTCCAGTAAAAGAGTACATCCTCATTGGAGTGCTCCCAACAGATCCAAAGAAACGAAATCACTAACTGCGGAAGGCCCCTCTGTTTCTCATTTAAGATAGTCATTTACACAGGCGGGGCTTCTTTATGCCTTTGCTTTGATGCATTACTAGAAATGAGTCTAGGAAAATTCTGGCAGAATTGCATGGAGGGCAATGCAGAGGACATTCGACTAGTCAAACAATTTCCAAAAAGATTCTTCGATATGGGTATTTCTAGCCCGAGCTAGACCGAGACTCTGTAGAGTATACCAAAAAATGTGATAGATGCCAAAGCTTCACCAAAATTCCTCGAGCCCTGTCCTTAGAATTAACTCAAATGGTCAGCCCATGGTCGTTTGCTATTTAGGGAATTGATTTGGTTGGAGCATTACCAACTGCCAAGTCCAACATGAAATATGCCATTCTAGCCGTTGTTTACTTCACTAAGTGGGTCAAAACAGAACTTCTTGCCACAATTACCTCAAAGAAAGTTATTAACTTTTTGTTGAAGAATTTTATTTGCAGGTTTGATGTACCTCAAAAGATAATAATGGATAATGGAACTCAGTTTGAGAGTGAGGCATTTAAGAATTTCTGTGCAAAGTACAAAATTTAGAAGAGCTTCGCAACTATGGCCCATCCGCAGGAAAACGGACAAGTGGAGGCCGTGAATAAAATTATCAAATCAACCATCAAAAAGCGATCGAAAAAGGCTAAACGTGGTTAAGTAGACGAGCTTCCGCTTGCACTATGGGCATACCGGATGACTCACAAATCTGCAACTGGGCGTACACCATTCTCTTTGGCATTTGGCTCCGAAGCAGTGATCCCCCTAGAATTGGAAGTTATCACTTATCGAAGAATTCATTTCAATTAAGCAGAAAATGAGCAGCAACAATTGGAAGCTCTCGATCAACCCAAAGAGAAAAGAGACGAAGCCAAGCTCCAGATTGTAGCACACCAAAAAAGGATAGCCAGGAACTTCAACACCAAAGTCCGACAAAGAACTTTTGAAGTTAGGGACCTCGTACTAAAACGGGTGATGACTAGCACTGGAGTATTTGGCCCTAACTGTGAAGGACCTTACATCATCAGCCAAAAGCTCTTGGATGGCACATTCAAGTTAACAACAATTGATGGAGTTCAGATACCGAGAGCATGGAATAGTGACCATTTGCATCAATATTTTACTTAAAGAACTATTCGGTTCTTTTGAAAATTGTTGCAATTTTTTTTGCAAATATAGGCCGCCCATGCTCAAAAGAGGTATTGTAATTGAACATTTGCTACATCATCTCTGTTAATAAAAGTCTACATCCGCTTATCTCAATCATATATTCACAAGTTTTGGTTAAATAATTCAAAAATTGCAAAAAAATCAATTTAACATTGCAGGCTATCTAAAAGACGTTCGCTTGCTCACAATCCGATAGGACCTAGTGATCCCTACATGTTATTCCGATAAATACGACCTGAGTGTTGAGTGTCACAAACATCATTTTGTATATATGTGAGGATGTAATGCACCACCTTGCAAATCGAAAAAGGGAGTCACTAAGAGTCGAGCGGCGAAAAATGAGGTAAGCGAACAAAAAAAAACAAAAGACCTCGCCAAGCGGGGGCACCTCCCAAAGCGAGGTAAAAGACCTCCCCAAGCGAGGCACCCAATAAGATTGCCAGTGCCTGATTTACTCGGCCCGATTGCAAAGAATGTTGGGGAAAAGACCTCCCAAAGTGAGGCAAAGGACCTCCCCAAGCAAGGGCAACTCCAAAATGAGGTAAAAAGACCTCTCCAAGCAAGGCACCCAATAAGATTGCTAGTGCTTGATTGGCTTGGCCCAATTGTGATTAATGTTGGGCAAAAGACCTCCCTAAGCGGGGGCACCTACCAAAGTTAGATAAAAGACCTCCCCAAGCGAGGCTCCCAATAAGATCGTCATTGCCTGCTTTACTCAGCCCGGTTGTGATGAATGTTGAGAAAAGACCTCCCAAAATGAGGCAAAAGACCTTCCCAAGCAGGGTTCCTTTTAAAGTGAGATAAAAAATGTAACACCCCCACTCTGGTATACTTATCCAGAAGCGTCGATGCTACATATAAGCCATGGTGCTGATATAATAGTATCACAACTTAATAAAAGGTTGTCAGAATATAAAATCATTCATAGTACATGATTTTAGATGGAAGAGCTATTATACAATCATCCCATCATAGAATATGGTTACAAAGATCTAAGCGACTAGTCATTAAATAGTTATATGCATGAGTACTTAAGAGATAATATACATAGTAAAGTCTTCACTTCAAAGCATCCATATAACCGTTTAAACCAGAAAGGTTTTAAGTGTAGCATCATGAGCAACACAGACCCAGTGAGATAGCTATTTAAGCTTAGTTTTCACATCATTTCTTAATGGGTTATATTATAGTTCCATCTTGATTCTTTTCTCCGAAGGTTTCATCCATCCAAAGTTTGACACAAAAATATAATAAGGAAGACTTTGAGATATTAAACTAAACAAGTTTATAATCACTCCATTCCATTCAAAACACATAATTTATCAAATATATAGATATAAATCTAAACCACACCCTCGACTTGGTTTAGATATTAGGATAAGTTATCCTATTGCGGTCGGCATCCCGTCACTAAGTGGGGATGTACTTTACTCGGCTCTATACCGACATAGAGTAATAGTGCACTACCCAGTATCTATTGTCTTATACCACACCCCACCGAAGAAATACCATTAAGAAAAAGCTTCTCAAAAGTAACCTTAAATTTCTTTTTCAAATTTATACTTTTTAGGGTTTAAGACAAACCCAAAACTACCTCAAAATTATTAATCCATGTTAAGAAGAACCTTAAAACCACTTTTCAAAGTTTTAAAATTCAAAAGAAAAAGAAAAGGTTGCATTTAAAAAAATGCTATAAATAGTTTCAGCATGAAAAAAATAAAAACTTTAGCATTTAAAAGTGCTATGGAAAGTTCTGAGCTTATTAAAGTGATTTAAACAAGATTTAGAGAGAAGGCAACATTTTCGAAGTGCTATGAAAAGTTCTGAGTGGTTTTTAAGCTTAAAACAACTATTACAGCGTTTCAGATGTATGCGCTATGAAAATTTCTGGGTAGTTTATAATGATTTTAGACTAAAATCAGCTATTACAGCGTTTCTGGGCGCAATAAAAAGGATCTGGCTTGGTTCCGTGCTTCATAAATAGAAAACATAGCATTTTGAAATGCTATAAAAAGTTTCGAAAATTAGATTTTAGCCTGTTTTTGGGCAAAATATTTAGTGTTGTTTCTCTAAGATAAAAATAGATTTTGACTCCAATTTTTTTTAAGTATAAAGCTATCTTTGTCTAATTAATTATCATAAAAATAACCCCATAAAATTATTTATCTATTTAATAAATAAAATTCAACAATACGAGGCATTTTTAACATGTCCATTTTGGGCTGATTTTTACCTCACTTTTCATCCAGTTTTCGCGTATGCAAACGGCCAAATTAGAGAAAGTGCAAAGAGACAAAGTTATAGACATTTGAATCTGCTTTCCATATTGATAGAGAATTCAAAACTTCATTAAGAATTGCAAAAGTTATGCCCAAAATACAGAACGTCATTTTCGGGGGTTCAAGTCCAATCATTCATTCATAAATTTCTCAACTTTACTTCAAAATATGAAATGAATACATGAATTTAAATAATCTTTCTCACCTTAAACTTGTATCTGATCTTTTACTTATCCTTTTGCCTTCTCTTAAGCTTCTCCTCTTTATCTTATTTTATTGTTGTTTTGAAAATGCATGAACCTTTCCACCCTTTATAAGGTGGTTTTCAAGGCTAGTTTGGTAATTTAGTTTTGGAAACTTGTCCCCCTTATCGTCATGCAAGCTTTAGGATGAAGATACATGCCTACTTAGGTGTCTTTAATGTTTCTACACACGGAAACCTAATGTGTGTATGTGTCTTAACCTTATTTACTTACAATACATGTGTTCCTTTCATTTGATGACACGTGTACTTATCATTTTAAGCCATTTTCCATATTCTAGAACATGTACACATATACCATTTGTAATTCATTTATAAACCATGTGTTATGTATATATATTTATGCATATATATATATATATATATATGTATGTATGTATGTATTTATCATACTTAATTATTTGAATTGGATTGAATTAATATATTCGAAATGTCTAGAAACTTCTTTCATACCCGGATTTTTTTGAGTTAGACTGTTACATTCTACCACCCTAAGAAAAAGTTTTCGTCCTCGAAATCTAAGCTTCAAACAATTCTGGATAATCCTTATGAATTTCCGACTCCACTCCCCATGATGCTTCGTCTTCGTTATGATGGTTCCATTGAACTTCTACTAAGGGAATTTCTTTCGTTCTTAATTTCTTAACTTTTCTATCAAGAATTCGAACATGTCTTTCAATGTACGTGGTTCCCCTTTTAACTTCAATGCCGCTCAAATCAATCACATGAGATGGGTCAAAAATGTACTTTTGTAGCATTGATATGTGAAACACATTATGTATACCTGATAATTTTATGTAAATCGAGTTCGTATGCAAGTTATCCAATTTTCTTGGTAATACGAAATGGTCCAATAAATCTCGATGACAGTTTTTCCTTCTTCTTTCCAAATCGCATTACCCCTCGTACTGGAGAAACCTTAAGAAGGACTTGATCCCTTACTTTGAATTCCAAATCTTTTCTTCTATGATCTGCATAACTCTTTTGCCAGAATTGAGTCGCCTGCAATTTTCCCTTTATGATAGAAATCTTCTCAGTTGTTTCCTTTACTAGGTCTGGATCAAAAAGCTCACGATCTCCAACTTCTGCCCAACATAGTAGAGAACGACAAGGCCTTCCATATAAAGCTTCATATGGGGCCATACCAAGACTTGCATGATAACTATTGTTATATGCAAGTTCGATTAGTGGTATATGAGTTTCCCATGTGATTTCAAAGTCCATTATACAAGATCTTAATATATCTTCTATGATTCGGTTCACCCTTTCAGTTTGTCTATCTATTTGAGGATGAAAGGCTGTACTCAGGTTTGATGACGTACCTAGTGCTTTTTGAAGACTTCTCCGAAATCTTGAAGTGAATCGTGAATCTCTGTATGAAACTATGGTAACCGGTATACCTTGTAGTCGAACAATTTCTTTTAATTAGAGTCTACTCAATTTCTCCATCAAGTAGGTCATGTTGTAAGGTATGAAATGTGCTGATTATATCAAGCGATCCACCACTATCCATATTGCATCGTGAACTTGTTTTTTCATTGGTAATCCAATGATAAAATCCACTGTTATATGCTCCCATTTCCATTCAGCAATAGGAAGTGGTTGCAGAAGTCCTGCAGGTCGCTGCTGCTCTACTTTAATTTGTTGGCATGTAAGACATTTTTCCACAAATTCAACAATATATTTCTTCATTTTGTTCCACCGAAATTGACTCTTAAGATCCTTAAACATTTTTGTGCTTCCTGGATGCACCGTTAGCCTTGAACGATGTGCTTCACTAAGAATTCCATTTTTCAATTCAGTTTGATTTGGAACACAAAGTTGATTTTTGAATCTATAACCACCATCTTTATCAGTGTTTCAGTCCATGGGTTCCTTATCCTTCATTTTCATAAATAACTCTTTTAATTCCTCATCATTTTCTTGGGCTTTCAGTATTCTACTTATCAGAGTTGGTTGAATAATAAGATTACACAGAAGTGCTACTTTATTAATCATAGATCCATCAACCATCCATGTGCAAGTGTTCATCTCAGCAAGAGTCTTTAGAGCTCTCCATTCTCTTATCATTAAATGAACTATTACGCCATAGTTCTTTCGACTTAATGCATCTGCAACTATATTTGCCTTTCCTGGATGATAATGTAACGTAAAATCATATTCTTTAATGAATTCCATTCACCTTCTTTGTCTCATATTTAATTCCTTTTGAGAGAACAAATATTTTAAACTCTTATGGTCAGAGTAAACATGCAATTGTTCTCTATAAAGGTTATGTCTCCAAATTTTTAAGGCAAACACAATTGCCGCTAATTCTAAGTCATGAGTTGGATAATTAGGTTCATGGGGCTTTAATTGACGAGAGCCATAAGCAATAACTTTTTCATCCTGCGTTAGTATTTATCCTAATCCTTGTCTACATGCATCAAAATATACTTTATATGGGACTCTACTCCTTGGCAAAGACAGAATTAGTGCCTCTGTTGATCTTTTCTTTAAGGTTTCAAACGCTATCTTACATTTTTTATCCCAAATAAACTTAGTTTCTTTACGAGTTAGTTTTGTTAATGGAGATGTTATTTTTGAATAATTCTTCGGTAGTAACCAGCTAATCCTAGAAAACTTCGAACTTCTGTTGGTGTTGTTGTAGGGTTCCATTTCATTACCCCTCAACCTTTGATGGGTCTACTCCAATTCCATTCTTTGAGACAACATGTCCAAGAAATTTTACTTCCTCTAATTAGAATTCACATTTACTTAATTTTGCATATAGCTAATGCTCTTTTAGTGTTTGGAGACATAAACGCAAATGGCATTCATGTTCCTCCTTTGTCTTAGAATAGATAAGGATATCATCAATAAACACAATAACAAAATGATCAAGATATGGATGGAACACACGGTTCATTAAATCCATGAATACTACTGGAGCATTGGTAAGGCCAAAACGCATCCCTAAGAATTCATAGTGTCTGTACCATGTTCGGAAAGTTGTCTTTGGAATATCTTCTTCTTTTATTCTTAATTGATGATACTTAGATCTTAAGTCAATTTTTGAAAATATGGAAGCTCCTTGGAATTGATCAAATAGATCATCAGTCTGAGTTAATGGGTATTTGTTCTTAATTGTTACCTTATTAAGCTCCCGGTAATCTAAGCACAAGCATAATGTTCCATCATGTTTCTTTATGATCAACACTGGTGCTCCCCAAGGAGATTTACTAGGTCTAATAAATCCTTGATCCTCCATCTCCTTAATTTGTCTCTTTAATTCCTAATTTTCTATAGGAGACATACGATAAGCGGTTTTAGCAATAGGAGTGGTACCAGGGGTTAAGTAAATACTAAAATCAATTTCCCTTTTTGGTGGTAATCCTGGTACTTCCTGGAAAACTTCTTTAAATTCCTTTACTATCGGGATTTGATCCACCATTGGACCCTTATCATCAATATTGATATGAGCAATATATCCAAATATAAAAGCGTCTTTAACTTTATCACATGAGTAAATAAAGGTTTCATGCTCTCGAATTGTCAAACATATGGTCTTGTTGTGATAATCAAAGAGGCTTGATATTTTGAGAGCCAATCCATCCCAAGGATGATATCAAAATGTTCCATTGGAAAGGTAATTAAATTAGCCACCATATGCTTACCATTAAACTTAAAGATGCAGTTCGTACACACATTCCTAAGTTTAGTTCTCCCTCCTACTATACTATATACTATCAAAGGATTTGATAGTTGCTCAATAAGTAATCCAATCTTAGTAGCAAATATTTCAGATATAAGAGAATGTGTTGCACTAATATCGAATAGAATTCTTGCTTGAAAGTAAAAATGAAAAAATGAAACACAGTACCTTCTACTTGAGCTTGTTCATAAACAACTGCATACACTTGCCCTTGTTGTCCCTTTTTATCCTTCCTTGGCTTCTTGAATTTCTGACTAATGTGCCCAGGTTCATTGTAATTGTGACACATAATTGGCTTTGTACAATTCAAAGAAATGTATCCAGTCTCATTGCATCGGTAACATCTCCTTACCTTGTCAGACTCCTTTTGTTGTCCCGTCGGTCCTTTACTTTCTCCGTTTGGTTTCTTCTTCTTCTTCTTCTTCTTCTCATCTGGTTTCTTTTGATTGTCAGAAAGGCTGTTTGGTTTCCTTTTGTTTGGAACCTTCCTTTCTTGCTGGAACTGAAGATAGTCTTCTTCCAGATTTAAAGCTTCAGCTACTATCATCTCATAGGTTTTACATCTATCACCAATAACATGTCTTCTTATGGGGGAATTAACCCCTTCGCAAATCATCTAGCACGCTTTTCAGGTGTATTAATTAAGTGATTTCCAAATCGAGATAGTTCTTCAAACTTATTTTGATATTGAGCTACTAACATACCTTCTTGAGTAAGATTTTGAAATTTTGTCTCCATCTTCTCTCTCTCATTCTCTAGTAAATACTTATCCAAAAACATCACCTTGAATTATTCCTATGTCATTTGTTCCATCTCATCTGGAATAGTTGTTGTTCGAACTAGCTCCCACCAATTTCGATCTTCCTCTGATAATTGAAAGACAACCAACTTCCTCTTGTCGACTTTAATACATTCCAAAACTTCAAGTATATCCTCTAGATGTTGAATCCATTGCTCTGCCTTAAATGGATCTGCACCTCCAACAAATTTGTTAGGTTTCAAACTTTTAAAACGGCTTAAAAGGTGGTTTGTTGAAGATGTTGAAGAAACTTGCTCCATCTGCTTGATAAAAGATGCAAACAATTCCATAGCATTTGTTTATGCGGAGGACTGAACCTCTTGACTTTGAGTTGTCAAGTAATTTGATTTCCCATGACCTTCAATAAAAATATCTTGTTATGGTCATGGATAAAATACAACTTTAGAATATCTAAGAACATACTCAAGTCATGAACACACAAACATATTATATTTCTTAATACCCTTATTTACAAACAAAAATTTGGGTGTTTATCCACAAGCTCCCAAAAAATATTGATAGTCATCCACACTACTTGATATGTTATCTAATGCTTAACTTCCTATTTCACTTTTAACCTATTACTATTATTTCCTTTAATGAAGAAAGGCCCGTTTCATTCTTTACGGCTCGAGAAGGTCTAGTGACTTCTTGAGAGTAATCATTTGAGCCAACTGTCTCAGACTCCTCTTCATTATATTGTTCCACTATTTTATTTGGAAGTCGTTTACATCTTATATTCCCTCCTAGTGGTGGTAATGCTCCTTTTTGCCTTAGAAATTTTAAAGCATCTCCGTAGTCAGTACGTTCTGTCAGTTTAATCGCCATTGTGAAGGGTTTCATCTTCTGACGCAGACAGTAAAGAATAAGATCTCCTTTTAGACCGTCTTCATAATTGTTAGCTCTATGATAAACTTCATGTATTTCATCGAGGAGTGTCATCCTTGCTTTCCTTTTAAGCACATGCTTTTCTATTGTGCGACTTGCAGCAACTAATTGTTCGTTTGTTGTGGTAGTGTACTTAACACCACCCTATGAATCCCCCGTACACCAAGTTCTGTTGCTAGCCATAACTTATAACTGCAAATAGTCATAAAGATGTCAATAATTGTATAAACTTCGTATTCCGACAGATTAAATTGTGATACTATATAGCTTCCAAAAGCACCACTTAAACCTTGGCTCTGATACCAACTTTGTAACACCCCCACTCTGGTATATTTATCTGGAAGCGGTGATGCTACATATAAGCCATGGTACTAATAGAACAATATCACAACTTAACAAAAGCTTGTCGGAATATAAAATCATTCACAGTACATGATTTTAGACGGAAGAGATATTATACAATCATCTCATCATAGGATATGGTTACAAAGATCCAAGCGACTAGTCATTAAATAATTATACGTATAAGTACTTAAGAGATAATATACATAGTAAAAGCCTTCACTTCAAAGCATCCAACTAATCGTTTAAACCAGAAAGGTTTTAAGCGTAGCATCATGAGCAACACAGGCCCAGTGAGATAGCTATTTAAGCTTAGTTTCCACATCATTTCTTAATGGGTTGCATTATAGTTCCATCTTGATTCTTTTCTCCGAAGGTTTCATCAATCCAAAGTTTGACACAAAAAAAAGACTTTGAGATATTAAACTAAACAAGTTTATAATCACTTCATTCCATTCAAAACCCATAATTTATCAAATATATAGTTATGAATCAAAACCACATCCTCAACTTGGTTTAGATACTAGGATATGTTATCCTATTGCGATCGGCATCCCGTCACTAAGTAGGGATGTACTCTACTCGGCTCTATACCAACATAGAGTAATAGTGCACTAACCAAGATCTATTGTCTTATACCGCACCCCATCGAAGAAATATCTTAATAAAACACTTCTCAAAAGTAATCTTAAATTTCTTTTTAAAATTCATACTTTTAAGGGTTTAAGACAAACCCAAACTACGCCAGAATTTTTCTAATCCATGTTAAGAAGAACCTCAAAACCACTTCTTAAAGTTTTAAAATTCAAAAGAAAAAGAAAAGGTTGCATTTAAAAAATGCTATAAAAAGTTTCAGCATGAAAAAATAAAACTACAGCATTTAAAAATGTTATTGAAAGTTTTGAGCTTATTAGAGTGCTTTAAACATGATTCAGAGGGAAGACAACATTTTAGAAGTGCTATGAAAAGTTCTGAGTGGTTTGTAAGCTTAAAACTGCTATTACAGCATTTCAGACGCACTATTAGAATTTCTAGATAGTTTATAATGATTTTAGACAAAAAATAGCTATTTTAGCGTTTCTGGGCGCTATAAAAAGGGTCTGGCTCGGTTCCGTGCTTCATAAATAGAAAAGATAGCGTTTTGAAGTGCTATAAAAAGTTTCGAAAATCAGATTTTTGCTTGTTTCTGGGCAAAATATTTGGTGTTGTTTCTTTATGATAAAAAAAGATTTTGACTCCAAATTTTTTACAGTATAAAGCTCTCTTTGTCTAATTAACTATCATAAAAGGAAACCCTTAAAATTGTTTATTCATTTAATAAATAAAATTCAAAAATACAAGGCATTTTTAACATATCCATTTTGGGCTGATTTTTACCTCACTTTACATCCAGCGTTCGCATATGCAAACGCCGAAGTAGAAAATCTGCAAAGAGGGAAAGTTATAGGAATTTGAATTAGCTTTCCAGATTGAACGAGAAGTCAAAATTTCATTAAGAATTACAAAAATTACGCCTAGAAAACTGAATGTCATTTTCAGGGGTTCAAGTCCAATCATTCATTCATAAATTTCTCAAGTTTTCTTTAAAATATGAAATGAATACATGAAATTAAATAGTTTTTCTCACCTTAAACTTGTATCTTGATCTTGTACTTATCCTCTTGCCTTCTCTTAAACTTCTCCTCTTTATCTTATTTTATTTTTGTTTTGAAAATGCATGAGCCTTTCCACCCTTTATATATTAGTTTTCAAGGCTAGTTTGATAATTTAGTTTTGGACACTTGTCCTCCTTGTCTTCATGCAAGCTTTAGGATGAAGACACATGCCTACTTAGGTGTCTTTAGATGTTTCTACACATGAACACTAATTTGTGTATGTGTCTTAACCTTATTTACTTACAAGACATGTGTTCCTTTCATTTGATGATACGTGTCCCTATCATTTTAATCCATTTTCCATATTATAGAAAATGTACACAAATAACATTTTTAATTCATTTATAAACAATGTGTTATGTATATATTTATATATAAATATACATATATATGTATGTGTTTATCATACTTAGTTATTTGAATCGGATTGAACTAATATACTAAAAATTTCTAGAAACTTATTTCATACCCTGATTTTTTGAGTTAGACTATTACAAAAGACCTTCCCTAGTGGGGGCGCCCAATAAGATCGTCAGTGCCTGATTTACTCGGGCTGATTACGATGAATGTTGGGCAAAACCAAAAGACCTACCAAATGAGGCAAAAGACCTCCCCAAGCAGAGGCACCTCCCAAAGTGAGGTAAAAGACCTCCCCAAGCGAGGCACCCAATAAGACCGCCAGTGCCTAATTTACTTGGCCTGATTGCTACGAATGTTGGGAAAAAATATAAGTCCTCCCCAAGAGGAGGCACAAAAACTAAAGACCTCCCTTAGAGGAGGCACTTGATCGACTAGTAAAGTCGGGTTTCCTAATGCATTGGCAAGCACTGAAGCTCTAAACATGTTGGCTAAAACAAATGGATTTCGTCAACAAAGTTGAAACTTCTAGTGCGTCAATAAAAATCAAAGAGACTCTGCAAATTGACCATATCTAGCTTTTGTAGTTTGTGATGACCTGTGGTATGGAGGAAACACAACCAAATTTGGATAAAACAATATGTAGAAAACATACCACATGCTCATCATGACATTGCAATGAATAAAAACACTTGCGCTCGACAAAAAAGTGAATACATTGGAAATACATGAGCTAGAGTACAATAAACAAAGAGCAATTTCATTTCATTAAGCAAGGTTTTATAAAGTTCAAAAGCGAGGACCAACACTCGCAAAAAATTCGGTCAAGAGGAACTATAGACAACAATGCAACACAAGCAGAATAAGTAGTCAAACATTTCAATCCTTCTTCTTCCCGCCCTTAAAAGCGCTGCTTGATTTTAATGGGAGTTTTTCAGGTCTTTTTGAAGGGGATGTGGAAGCAGGACATCTCGGGATGGAAGATTGACTCGAATCTTTCTCTTTTTCATCATCTCGCGGAATGTCGGGAGGAGTTGAAACAAGTGTCTTCGTACAACACTATGTTTCCTTCCATGCCTTTTCGACACAGACTTTCCACTCAAAGATAAAATCTCTGAGTGGTCAGTAACATCTCTCTCCAGGATGTCTTGTTGATCTTCAACATCTTCTATTCCCCCTCCAGATAAGATGGTTGGGTCATCTAATCCGTGAAGTGCAGCAGTTTCCTCTGATTGTGACTTAGGGTGGGAAGCGAAAGCGGGGGTAGACTCGAGAGTTTAAGAAGAAACGCCCGGCAGATGGGTAACAACCAAAATGCTTGTCATCACCTGTATAGAAGGAGAGAAGATAGCTCCAGTTCGCATCACTTCAGGCATGGTAGGATAAGGTTTTGAGGTATGTAGGCCTAATTCAAGTGAATAATAAGCAATGAATTCATCGAACCCATATGGAGTGAAAAAGAAATCCGGTAGGATTGGACCAATGCTGGTTTTAACTAAAATGAGAGGCTTTTAATGTCAATCTCATAAGCATTTGGGTCATCATCAACACCACCAATACCTAAGGAATGTTCCTTAACAACCTCTTTCTTTTCACCAGGGCTAGTAGTGGGCTCAGCGGAAGTGTAACACCCCGTATTTTCTATTAATGTAATAATAACGAATCAAAGAATAATTAATTTCAAATGTGAGAGATAAGGGAAACGGGTTACGCCATTGCGTTCGTCTCAAAATTCTGCTTGAGATAGAGTCCATGTTTGCGTAAAACGGACACCGTATGAAGGAAATATGGACGAACGAAGTTAAGCAGAAAACCAAAAGAAGGAAAAAAGAATGCACTGGCGCACTTGGGAAGTGCGCCAGTACCAAAGTTGAAATGGCGCACCTGCCAAGTGCGCCCAGGCCGAGCTAAGAGCCTGCACATCTTTCTGGTGTGTTCTGATCCATACTGTGAGTCATTGCTGAGTCCTTTCTGACTCCTTGCTGAGTCATTAGGGCTGAGGTGTCACCATATCCTGACTGAATGGTTGTGGTTAACTATAGGATCATCCGACGGCTCTAATTAAATTGAAATTCTATATAAACAACCTAGTGCTCAACCTAAAATCTCACAAAACTAATACCCGAACTATCATGCCGTCAATAGAGAACTTGGAGTAGCCGTCACCGCTTTCAATTCAAAGACAAGATAAAAACCTGAATCAAAATCAAATTAAAGCAATCTAATTCAACGATCTACATCAAAGGCGAGCATACCAACTTCAGAATTCAGATTTCAGAAATCAAGAATTCCTTTTTGTTTGTAAGTTGCTTATTACGTAGATTTAAACGCTCTTTTAAATGAATCATGACATGTTGTAATTCGAATATAGAATGATGCTTATGTATAAGATAAATAAAGTTTGATTCTCATTTATCTTAAACTACCATTGCGATTGATCATGCCTATATGTTTGTGATGATGAACATACCATATTTTATATATTGGGATCTATTATGATTGGGAAATGAACGTATTATGCCAACTGAATGGTGTTGCAAGTTTATGATCTAAAGCACATGCTCACATGTTAGATCAACATTCGTGCATATTTAGAACCATGTTAAGTTGAATCTATTTATGTTGCAAGATTGGATTTGTAGCTCTCTTATGTTTTAACACATAAGTTATCATGCCAAGTTGTGATTTAAATATGTTTGTAGTAGCTCTCTTATGTTTAAAACACATAAGTTATCATGCTAAGTTGTGATTTAAGTATGTTTATAATAGCTCTCTTATGTTTAACACACATAAGTTATTATGCTAAGTTGTGATTTAAATATGTTTATAGCAGCTTTCTTATGTTTCGACATACATAAGTTAATATGCTAAGTTGTGGTTTAAAATTGTGTTTATATGTTAAACCTCCATGCTAGACCTATATCAAATTTACATGATAATTAGATTCAACTTAGTCACAAGTTCCCCTTTACATGACAAGTTTAATTTGTGTAAGTTCTACGTAAATTCATATGCTATGATTCACGTTTATCTGATCTAAAATTTTCAAGTTCATTATCCTATGCCAAATCTATATGTCACATATTTTTATGCTGTTAGAATATTTCAAGTTCTTCGCTTTTCCCTTCTGTGGTTGTAAGTTAGGCTAAAATATCGAGCCTAACATTCCTTTTAATTTTGCGAAAGTACAAACGGGGGATATCGTTGGGGTAAACATGAAATTATATGTAATTGGCATGTTTGGCACATGCCAATGATTAGTGGCATTTAAATGGCATAATTTTTATACACCAAAGATTATGAACATGATTTAGGGGGAAAGTGGGCCATGACAATAATTGATTTATAATTTACATATAAATATGAAGGATAAAACATGAAAATTACATGGTATAGATTGGTTCATGAAATGGTATATTTAGTATACCATTAATTGTGAGCATAATTAAAAAGATAATTATGGCATAATTAAATTGGGAATAATTTACATATGGAATTTGTTATAAATAAGAAATATGTAAATCATATAAAAGATGATTATGCCTAACCCGAGGTTAGATTGAGTTGCGGTGTAAAACTGCCCGGAACCGCCCGGCTGTCCGGTGACCACAACAATACCTATCTAATGTGAGAGGTTAGGGCATTGAGCCCAATAAGAACCCGAGGTTTGACTGAATTGCAGTGTAAAACTTCCCGGAAATGACTGGCACATCCAATGACCACAAAAATACCTGTCTAATGTGATTGGTTGGTGCTTTAATGAATAAATTAATGCTAAGACAAGAGTTGAATGGTAGGGTTAAGTAAATTTAGAACACTTAACCGTAATAACATGTTAACTAGGCAAGTGGGTGAGGTTAAGTAAATTTAGAACACTTAACCGTAATAACATGTTAACTAGGCAAGTGGGTGAGGTTAAGTAAAATTAGAACACTTAACCGCTACAACATGTTAATTAGACAAGTGGGTGAGGTTAAGTAAATTTAGAACACTTAACAGTTGTAACATGTTAATTAAGCAGATGATAGGGTTAAGCTAACTAAGGTAACACTTAACCAAAATATATAATGGCATGTGGTGGGGTTACGTAATACAAGAGGAAAACACTTAACCAATTATATAACATGATGTATGGGAAGGGTGAAGTTAACACGAGAGGACAACACTTAACCAATATAACATGATTTGAGGTAGGGTCAAGTCAACACTAGAAGGAAACACTTAACCAACATGACGTGATGGGTGGATGGGCTAAGTTAACTTGAATTGATTAATGACACTTGACCAATATAACTTGGTGAGCGAATGAGGTTAAGTTAAATGGGAAATACTTAACCAATATAACCTGATGAATGAACAAGGTTAAGTAAATCACACTTAACCAATCCAACATGTTAAGTGAGAAAGGTTAAGTTAATAAGAACCACTTAACCAACATGACATGACGAGTAGGGGGGCTAAGTACGTATCGGGTTGGTGGGTAATATTAGTAAATATAGTCCCCCAAAACTTAACCATTATATAAACATGCTTGAATCCGTGGGAAGGTTAAGTACAAGTCGGGTTGGTGGGTAATATTTGTAAATATAGGCCCACAAAACTTAACCATTATATAAACATGCTTGATTCCGTGGGAATGTTAAGTACATGTCGGGTTGGTGGGTAATATTAGTAAATATAGGCCCACAAAACTTAACCATTATATAAACATGCTTGAATCGGTGGGAAGGTTAAGTACATATCGGGTTGGTGGGTAATAATAGTAAATATAGGCCCATAAACTTAACCAGTAGGAAACCCTAGCAACGGGGACCTATTTCAGCAGTAACCCACATAGATGTATCCCGGTACTCTGAGCTAGGCAGAGTGGGGCACGATTATTGGGCTGATTATAAGTGGTCGATATTGTGGTTGGGGGTACGTCACTGTAGGTTCCGGCGGATTACGGGCGTGCACGCACTCCGGAGTGGAAAAAGCAGGCACTGGGTACCAGTAGTTTTACATTGTGCATTCTTGAATCGTGTCGGGGTCGCTATCATAAGGATTGATACACCTTACGGTGGGACCAACACAGGGTAGCTACACGCAAGAGAGGGCCGACTGACACAGACACATGGCAAGTTAACACAAGTAGGGAGCCGATTGATAGGGTAGTAAGGGTACATCTAACATATTCATAGCAATTGGGTTGATTGAGGTGGAATCCTCAAATATAGATGTACACCTGAAGGCTACCACCACTGTGGGGATTGGGATCGTATTATACAGATTACTAGTTGAGCCACTAGTTAGGTGGTGCAGAGATTATAGTAATGGGTGCGATCACATGTTCAACCTACCTTGTCTTATATTAGGGTATCGCCCTATGTTCTATTACTCCTATCATGATCCATTTTCCTTGTTTAAATGCTAGTAATCACTGAACTTACTAAACTTATTGTCTGACCCATTTTCTCTCATCTTCTTTTCTTCCATCCCCTCGGCAGGTAGTCAGGAAGGGAATAGCTCAGGTTTGATTGGACCATTACTCTTTCCAAGCTTGAAGACTCTTTGACGTGTTGCCTTAGACTCTCTCTTCTACTGCTATGGTTGGCTCATGCTTTATTTGGGGAAATCATTTTATGCTTCTTTATTCTTGTTAAAAAAGACAAGATACTTTGGTATTGTAAAACAATCTTTGTACAAGCTGTTTATCAATGAAATAAAGTTTTATTTATTTGCCGCTGCATTAATTGTCTGTCTTGTAATTTATCTGCATCTTTTACCTATAACTCTCCACCGAAGCTAGGGCATTCTCTCAGTGAGTGACCTTAACGGAGGTGGAGTGTTTTCACTTGGTATCAAAGCTGAAGGTTACCAGATCAGATAAAAAGATTTGAAAAATATATATATTGAAAAAGTTTTAAAAGAAGCATTTTCAAAAGAAAAGTTTTGTTTTAAAGGCATATTCCTCAAAGCCATATGCACTATCTTTTGATCCTCTGTTTGAATCCTTGTTTCCTTCTTTCCTGTGTCTCTGGGGCTCCTGCCTTTTCGGGAGGTAACCTCATCGCGGCATGGTTCCGTAGGCTTGATGACACTACAACACTTGTCAAAGGGCAAATAAGTGCCCAACTTCCATCTATAACTACAGTAGTATCACCTGCAGCTAATTTTCTTTCGAGATTTGTAGGATTCTCCGTGCGATGGAGGCTGCTTTTGAGAGACATGTCAACAAGTTACACAAGGATGGCAAAGTTGAGAACGAGGGGGTTTGGCTAAGGAGCACAACACAAAGATGAAGAACCCATGGATATGGACTTGGTTCACAAAGGAGGGGGGAGGAAAGAATAGTAAAACCTAAAACAAGAGGAAGTATCTTTATTTTGGTATAACGGGTCATATAATTAAGGGAAAGGGCAAGAACAAGGGACAAGATTTTCCGGAGGGCAAGTGCATGCTCTCACCGCTAGCATACCTAAGAGAGAGGCAGTAAGATTTCTGTTGAAAGAGTTTTTCCTTTTTGATTATCCTATTAGTACTCCTTCTGATTTTAGCGCTTCACATTCGTATATATTTGATTCCATAGTTGAGTCTCTGCACCCTAGATATTGTATAATTGAGGATCCCATTGTAGTCTCAAATCCAATTGCTGGTTCGGCCCATTTATCTTTGACTTGTGAGGATTTGAGAATAGTTATATTTATGCTTATGTTTTTGGGCTATAGTTTGATTCTAGGCATTGATTGGTTAGCTAGTAATTGTGAAACAGGGGTAGTTAGACTTTCGACTTGCCTCGGGAATACCCTTGAGATTTTGTACGATCTTAAGGGATCAGTTTGTCTTAGCTACCTAGAATCACTTTGCTTATCTATCGACGATTTTCGATCCGTTGGGGTAGTCCATGAGTACGCAAGATGTTTTGATTAGGGTAGGGGTTTTCCCCCTAAAACTCGAGACAGACTTCCGCATGTATCTAGATGACACTGCAAAGCCAGTTATGCGATCAACGATAATCCTGGAGCAAGATTGGCGAGGATAGCCAGAGTTAGTAAAGTGCTCAATTGTTTGGTTGTTTTGTTAGTATCATCTCACATAGATCGTCCAAATTCAGAGGAGGTATCCCTTGGGTGCTTGTTTGATATTGGTTTAGGCCTTTGGGGTTTGTACTTGAGGATCGTCGAGTTCGACTAGGATGGTTTGCGTGAGAAATAAATGGTCAGGGCTGGCACCCTAAGTTAGGCTGACCTTAAGAGAGGTAATAAGCACATAGTAACCATCAGCTTTAGACCCTCAGATTTGCAGCATGATGGATAAGCTAAGTAGAGGAGAGACCTCTAATCATCTTAGGATATACACTTGATATCTGTTTATCTTGGAAAGATAGTTTGACTACATTGGATACCCTCTAGCATATTTAGTGATCGAGGGCCTATCTTTACTAGTGGGTTTTGGAAATGGAGGTCAAGAAGCTTCGCAACCATGAAGTTAAATTAGATAAGGTACAGTGGAGTGAAGCTCAAAAAGATGCGACTTAGAAGACTGAAGACTAGATACGCGCATCATACCCTTTTTAAGGGTGTATCATTGATTCCTCTTTTTCTGTAAAGTTTATTTGCATGCTAGTCTTTATCTTTTAAGTATATCCTCTCGATCCTATCCTCAATCCTTAGGTAGAAGCCAATGGATGTAAACATGTGTTTGAAACATGTTATGTTTGTTGGATGCAAGTGGATGTAAGTGTTTTCTAGTGGATGCATATACACACATTAGGCGCTAGATCGGCTCAGTCACTTTCATATTGCATATGCATATATGTATTTGTATATGTATTGAAACTTGATGTGTTATCATACGGACGTTGCATTGGTATGAATGATTGTGCACTCATGTAGAAGTTATAAGTACGATTAGGAATAATTGCATACATGATGAACTCATGGCACTGGAATGATTCACATTAAGGAGGTCAACTGAATCAGCAGACCGCCTGATTTTGCATTTGGGTAAGGACATATACACACACTATGCATATATTCATGAAAAACATTAGAAACTTTTTTTTAAGGACAATGGATGCCTGTGATTGAATGGTTGAGCAGATGGGTGATTGGATGGTAGGATATAAGTTCTTCTCTACTTGAAGATTTCGGGGACGAAATCCTAAAAGGAGGGGAGAATGTGACGCCCCGTAGTTTCTGTAAACATTATTGTAACAAATCAAAGAATAATTAATTTCAAATTTGAGAGTTAAGGGAAACGGGTTGCGCCATTGCGTTCGTCTCGGAATTCTTTTTGAGATAGAGTCCGAGTACGCGTAAAACAGACACCGTATGAAGGAAATATGGACGAACGAAGTTAAGCAGAAAACCAAAAGAAGAAAAAAGAATGCACTGGCACACTTGGGAAGTGCGCCAGTACAAAAGTTGCACTGCCGCATCTGCCAAGTGCGCCCAGGCCGAGCTGAGAGCCTGCACAGCTTTCTGGTGTGTTCTAATCCATATTGTGAGTCATTGCTGAGTCCTTTCTGACTCCTTGCTGAGTCATTAGGGCTGAGGTGTCACCCTATCCTGACTGAATGGAAGTGGTTAACTCTAGGATCATCCAACAGCTCTAATTAAATTGAAATTCTATATAAACAACCCAATGCTCAACCTAAAATCACACAAAAATAATCCTGGAACTATCATGCCATCAATAAAGAACTTGGAGTAGCCGTCACCGCTTTCAATTCAAAGACAAGATAAAAACCTAAATCAAAATCAAATTAAAGTAATCTAATTCAACGATCTACGTCAAAGGCGAGCATATCAACTTCAGAATTCAGAATTCAGAAATCAAGAATTCCTTTTTGTTTGTAAGTTGCTTATTATGTAGATTTAAACGTTCTTTTAAATGAATCATGACATGTTGTAATTCAAATATAGAATGATGCTTATGTATAAGATAAATAAAGTTTGATTCTCATTTATCTTAAACTACCATTGCGATTGATCATGCCTATATGTTTGTGATGATGAACATACCATATTTTATTTATTGGGACCTATTATGATTGGGAAATGAACGTATTATGCCAACTGAATGGTGAAACATGTCATGTTATAATTTGGTGGTTACTTGCAAGTTTATGATCTAAAGCACATGCTCACATGTTAGATCAACATTCGTGTATATTTAGAACCATGTTAAGTTGAATCTATTTATGTTGCAAGATTGGATTTGTAGCTCTCTTATGTTTTAACACATAAGTTATCATGCTAAGTTGTGATTTAAATATGTTTGTAGTAGCTCTCTTATGTTTAACACACATAAGTTATCATGCTAAGTTGTGATTTAAATATGTTTATAATAGCTCTCTTATGTCTAACACACATAAGTTATTATGCTAAGTTGTGATTTAAATATGTTTATAGCAGCTTTCTTATGTTTCGACATACATAAGTTAATATGCTACGTTGTGGTTTAAAATTGTGTTTATATGTTAAACCTCCATGCTAGACCTATATCAAGTTTACATGATAATTAGATCCAACGTAGTCACAAGTTCCCCTTTACATAACAAGTTTAATTTGTGTAAGTTCTACGTAAATTCATATGCTATGATTCATGTTAATCGGATCTAAAATTTTCAAGTTCATTATCCTATGCCAAATCTATATGTCACATATTTTTATGCTGTTAGAATGTTTCATGTTCTTCGCTTTTCCCTTCTGTGGTTATAAGTTAGGCTAAAATATCGAGCCTAATATTCCTTTTAATTTTGTGAACGTACAAATGGGGATATCGTTGGGGTAAACATGACATTATATGTAATTGGCATGTTTGGCACATGCCAATGATTGGTGGCATTAAAATGGCATAGTTTTTATACACCAAAGATTATGAACATGATTTAGGGGGAAAGTGGGCCATGACAATAATTGATTTATAATTTACATATTAATATGAAGGATAAAACATTAAAATTACATGGTATAGATTGGTTCATGAAATGGTATATTTAGTATACCATTAATTGTGAGCATAATTAAAAGGATAATTATGGTATAATTAAATTGGTAATAATTTACATATGGAATTGGTTATAAATAAGAAATATGTAAATCGTAGAAAAGATGATTATGCCTAACCCGAGGTTAGATTGAGCTGCGGTGTAAAACTTCCCAGAATCGCCCGGCTGTCCAGTGACCACAACAGTACCTATCTAATGTGAGAGGTTAGGGCATTGAGCCCAATAAGAACCCGAGGTTAGACTAAGTTGCAGTGTAAAACTGCCCGGAACCGACCGGCACATCCAATGACCGCAACAATACCTGTCTAATGTGATTGGTTGGTGCTTTAATGAATAAATTAATGCTAAGACACGAGTTGAATGGTAGGGTTAAGTACATTTAGAACACTTAACCGTAATAACATGTTAACTAGGCAAGTGGGTGAGGTTAAGTAAATTTAGAACACTTAACCGTAATAACATGTTAACTAGGCAAGTGGGTGAGGTTAAGTAAAATTAGAACACTTAACCGTTACAACATGTTAATTAGACAAGTGGGTGAGGTTAAGTAAATTTAGAACACTTAACAGTTGTAACATGTTAATTAAGCAGATGATAGGGTTAAGTTAACTAAGGTAACACTTAACCAAAATATATAATGACATGTGGTGGGGTTAAGTAATACAAGAGGAAAACACTTAACCAATTATATAACATGATGTATGGGAAGGGTTAAGTTAACATGAGAGGACAACACTTAACCAATATAGCATGATTTGAGGTAGGGTCAATTCAACACCAGAAGGAAACACTTAACCAACATGACATGACGGGTGGATGGGTTAAGTTAACTTGAATTGATTAATGACACTTGACCAATATAACTTGATGAGCGAATGGGGTTAAGTTAAATGGGAAATACTTAACCAATATAACCTGATGAATGAACAGGGTTAGGTTAATAAGTCACACTTAACCAATCCAACATGGTAAGTGAGAAAAGTTAAGTTAATAAGAACCACTTAACCAACATGACATGAAGAGTAGGAGGGTTAAGTACGTATCGGGTTGGTGGGTAATATTAGTAAATATAGGCACACAAAACTTAACCATCATACAAACATGCTTGAATCCGTGGGAAGGTTAAGTACATGTCGAGTTGGTGTGTAATATTAGTAAATATAGGCCCACATTATATAAACATGCTTAAATCCGTGGGAAGGTTAAGTTCATGTCGGGTTGGTGGGTAATATTAGTAAATACAGGCCCACAAAACTTAACCATTATATGAACATGCTTGAATCAGTGGAAAGGTTAAGTACATATCAGGTTGGTGGGTAATATTAGTAAATATAGGCCCATAAACCTAACCAGTAGGAATCCCTAGCAACGGGGACCCATTTCAGCAGTAACCCACATAGATGTATCCCGGTACCTTGAGCTAGGAAGGGTGAGGCACGATAACTGGGCTGATTATAAGCGGTCGATATAGCGGCTGGGCATGCGCATACTCTGGAGTGGAAAAAGCAGGCACTGGGTACCAGTAGTTTTACACTGTGCATTCTTGAATCGTGTCGGGGTCGCTATCATAAGGATTGATACACCTTATGGTGGGACCAGCACAGGGTAGCTACACGCAAGTGAGGGCCGATTGAGACAAACACATGGCAAGTTAACACAGGTAGAGAGCCGATCGATAGGGTAGTAAGGGTACATCTAACATATTCATGGCAATTGGTCTAATTGAGGTGGAATCCTCAAATATAGTTGTACACCTGAAGGTTACCACCACTGCGGGGATTGCAATCGTATTATACAAATTACTAGTTGAGCCACTAGTTAGGTGGTGCAGAGATTATAGTAATGGGTGCGATCACATGTTCAACCTATCTTGTCTTATATTAGGGTATTGTCCTATGTTCTGTTACTCCTGTCATGATCCCTTTTCCTTATTTAAATGCTAGTAATCACTGAACTTACCAGACTTATTGTCTGACCCGTTTTCTCTCGTCTTCTTTTCTTCCGTTTCCCCTCCCCCTAGGTAGTCAGGGAGGGAATAGCTCAGGTTTGTTTAGACCATTACTCTTTCCAAGCTTGAAGACTCTTTGACGTGTTGCCTTGGACTCTCTCTTCTACTACTATGGCTGGCTCATGCTTTATTTGGGGAAATCATTTTATGCTTCTTTATTTTTGTTAAACAAGACATGATACTTTGGTATTGTAAACAATCTTCGTACAAGCTGTTTATCGATGAAATAAAATTTTATTTATTTGCCGCTGCTTTAATTGTTTGTCTTGTAATTTATCTGCATCTTTTACCTATTACTCTCCACCGAAGTTAAGGCATTCCCTCAGTGAGTGACCTTAATGGAGGTGGGGTGTTTTCAGGAAGTTGCAGCAGGAGGCTTGGGATCAAAAACATTGGCATTAATGGAAGTAATGTTGGCAGTAGTAACAGCTAGATCCGGGACATGATCATTAAAAGACTCGAAGGCATGCTCTTTACTAAGCTCCTCCTTTCCTCTAGGAAGTGCAGCGTAGTATTCATTATCCAAATAATGTCCTAGAAGTTTCTCTTCTGTATAACCACTTCCCTCGAGCCATACAAGAATTGCCTCCCAAACCTCAGCCACGGTAATCGCATAGTTATCTTCCAGGAAAGATAGACTTCCTCGCCCCATGACACTGAGAATGTAAAACTCAAATAAAGTAGAGTTGAATCCAACCTTGGTCTCAGCATGAGCTTGTTCAACAGTCACCTTATCTAAGAGAGCCCGATTCCTTTCTCGCTCAACTTCTTCCATTTTGACCTTCATCAAAGAGATTTCTTACGCCTGAGAATTAGTCTTTTCCTGCAGACTGGCAGTGTTTTCTCGATAAGTTCGACAGCTTTCTACTCCACGGCCAATCTGTCTTCAACATTCTTCTGGGCTGCGTGAGCATCCTTAAGATGATTGCTCAACACAACTTCCCTCTGATCATAGAATGAGGCAACAGTGGTAAGCTCGTCCTTAATCCTCTTATTTTCAGCCTCTATTTCCTCATTCTTCTTAGCAAGAATTCAATGTCAGCATCGCGTGCCTTAAAGGTATTATCCCATTCATCCTTGTCATTCTCCATAGTCACCAGGGATTCATAATTAAGTTTGTTGGTTCTTTGGAGTTCGCCAACTAGCATTTTCCAATTACTCAGCCTCTTGACGTCTTCCTTCATTGTCTTGAGGTTCTTACACATTACCTCTTTATCCATTGGATTTATGTCCAAGTCAAAGCAAACTCTTTTTAGGAACCAATTAGGAAATCATGTAGAGAGTGTCGCAGGTGCTGACGGGAGAGAGTAGGGTGGCCTTTGAATGATTTTGGTGGATGTCAACAGGAGGGAAAGTAACAACCGGAGGTGTAATTGGATTAAGGCTTGTGGAAGTCTGAACAGCAGGAACATGATCCTTGTTTGCTCTAGCACATTTGTGCAAATCATCCCCACCATGATCCTTTTCCATGTCATCCCTTTCCTTCCTCTTCTTTCAGTCATCTTCCTCCCATCTATCCCGATCATTATGATCTTCATGGGTTTTTCTACTCCACTCCTCTCTATCATGTCTGTTCTGTTCCTCTTGGGCCTTTCTTGCCCTTCTTTATTTATCGGTCTCCCTATAAGAACGAGATGGTGCGTAGCGCCGCGGATTATAAGAACCTTTGTAATGGTTGAAGTCATTCAGATACGAATGGCTCATGGCTTTAGCTGAAACAAAGGGAAATAGGAGTTGAGTTTTTAAAGTAGGAAATACCGGGGCAAGACACAAAGATACATAAGTAATATATCAAAAGCCCTAAGTTTGTGTTATGTGTGGTCTAACGCACATTGAACAACGAACCACTCATCATTTTTGGAGTCGAAGTGGCCATAATAGTAGAGATGGATTTTCGAGATGAAGGAATAAGTGCATGTTGGAAAACGTCTCCGAAATGGATGTAGTAAGATTGAACATTGCAATATCACCCTTGAAAAGCGTGCTTAAGGTTACGAAGTGGTCGCTCAAATTCCCATATATGTCAGAAAATTCACTCTAATTTGTGACTAGAAGCATGAGGTTGGCATTGCTTCTTCCAACATTAGAATCGCCTTTACCCGTATTCTCTCTCTCTTCAAGCTCTTCATCAATCTTTATGGGAGTTTTCCCCTCGTGATGGAAGGCAGTTTAGACTGGGAAGATGATTCAGCTTCATCAGCAGGGCCTGAACACTTCATTAGTATGATCTTCTCGACAGATTTTTTTGGTGCAACATCTTCTTTGGAGGCTGGGACATCTGATGCCTTGGCTGTAGAACGAGAAGCAGAAGGAATCTCTTGAGGAAGGAAAAACCGAGAGGGGCGAGCAACATAAACAGGCGAAGGAATTCTTCCTTGATAAAGAACTTTTTACTCCTTTCCTTGTTGCTAAAAGCCTTCAAAGTTTTGAAAGTAGATTGACGGCAAGAGTCTTTGACAAGAGATGACAATTCTGCAAAGGAAAAGGAAAATTTAAAGCACAATGATCAAGACTTATAAAAACTAGATGGAAAGTTTTGAATATATATGCTTACCTCCTTTCATCCAAATTCCATAAAAACTCTCCAGGCATCGAACAAAAAAGTATTGGTTAACAAACCCCAAATCACTATCTTGTAAATCAAGAATAAGCTGATGATTTCGAGCTCCTTCAACAAATACAATAGAAGGATGGTCTTTTCTCCTTTTGAATACGCATAAGTAGCAGATGTCCTGAAAATTAGGCATACGGTGGACAGTTCTCATAGAAGGCACTTATAACCCTATTAAGATGGCATAACCATTTGGGTGCAGCTGAAAAGGGCCAATCGCCAAGTGCCGAAGGACCATCTGCAGGAATGGTTTAAAAGGAGGAATGGGTCCACTCATGCACATGCGTCTACTAATTACAACAGAGCTGAAGGTCCAACGATTGGAAAAATCCTCTTTCCCTAGCAATTGTGCATCAGTCTCAGGAATGCCAAATTGAATGCATGCTTGATTAAAATCACGTTGATATAGCATTGAGGGACATCTCTCTAGCAGATTATCAAGAGGACGGGGAACAGGAAAAGACTAATCCGCTTCCAACCCTGAAGCTGTAGTCACTCTAATCTCAGAAACTTGAATAGAAGCTCGAAAGTGAGTAGAAGTAGTTACCTCTTCAGAAACAGGCGAGTCGTCTGTTGAGTATCCATTTACACAAGGAATTTCATTATTAAATAACTTACAGGTGCGCATTTCCTAAAGCTTGAAGTGTTGTGCAAAATTATATAAGTTATTAAAGACGAAGATTGAAATCTATAGTCGGTGTGTATCGATTAGAAGATCTCATGCATCGTCACAAATTCAAATTAGAATGACGTGTCAATGCAAATAATGTTTGACGATACATACGTTGTTGAATGAAAAGAATTTTTATAGGCGCTCCATTCAATTCAAGTCAAGAAATTCATTGTACTTCATTTTTAAACAAACTAATTCGTCATCAACATGGGCAATTAATGACGAAATAAATGCCCAGATCGATGCAAAGTTTTTCTAAATTGCAGGACGTTAGCTGAGATATGTACAACCATATTAAACTAGGATCGCCTCTAATTACAACGACCAGTTATGTAGCCAACTCCATCAACCGACCGCAAACTAAGCCAGTTGATCCAATACAGTGTCAGGCCTAGCGATTCACAATTGGAGCAAGCTCGACGGCTGAAGAATCTTAGTCCCGATCCATCGTTTGACCGACACGCGGTTCACAAAAGGTTGTGACCGAGTTTTGTCACTCTAAATCACAAGACCCAATCTGAAGAACGATCAATCAAGGCACGCAATCAATAAAAATCACCCTAGAAACCTAAATGATCGGCATGATAAAATCGATTCGACATGAACTTCGAAGGGGATTAGCACCTAAAATGATTGGTGGGGTCGAATATCAACGTTTGAGGTACATAGAATGTCGGTGAAGTCATGGTGGCTCAGATATGAGCAGGGCGGTCAAGAAAGAGGATGAATCGGTCAAAGGAATGGCGGTGATTAAATTTGAGTAGGAATCATAGAAATTTGATGGCCATCAACACTTCGATGGTCGGCGGCATCCAGATTAACATCGATATGGAGCGATCAGTGGTGAGGCATAGATTTTGGGTCAAGGAATTTTCACCATAAGCTCGAGTCTCTGAAATGTCGTTTTAACAAATGAAAATGAAAGAAGCAGCAGACTTGAAAGGGAATATAAAGCACTTTCAAAGAGGGATTTCCGATCTATAATATGGGTCGACCACAACCCATGGAAGCAGGTCGCCCACGATCCATCCAAAGTCATTAGTTTCGATCCATATCAGAGCCTACCTCTTCTTCGAAAAAATATGCTCTGAGGGGCAAATGTTAACTCGATGCCAAACCCTCCTGGCCAACTATAGTACGATATAAGAAGTTGAAAGTCGACCGCATACATGGGTGGTTCCCTACCCTTTGCTCCTAGGTCGCATGCGATCCATGAATGGGCACGACTTGGTTCTTAAAATCATCAGATGACTAATATTGACCCAGCAACGAAGATAATCGGTCGGGTCGAGGGCCAAAAGTGCAAAAGACATGGATCGGTCCAAAGCGGGTCGGGTCGCAGAGCCTTTGGGTCGTATTGCATCCCGCAGGAAGTATGCATAGGTCGCTGCTTGAAGGCGCAGTCCGATCCAGGGGAATATGAACACATAAAAGGAGTTGCGCTCTAAAGAGGAGAACTATCGGTCGGCTTCGAATTATAGGCATGGGTCACCTACGACCCATGAAATGAAGATATACGGCTAGGAGCTCCAGCTTATGGAGTGCGGTTCGGCTGTACTGATGGATCACATGTCGTGACGAATGGACCGTGGACACTTTAATGCAAAATTTAGAACATTCCTACCTCCACCTATAAGTACTAGATCACTTCCTAAATAAAAGGGATTTTCAATTTTCTCCCGGCAAAGCTCTACCATAGTTGACCCAAGCATCATTCTACTCCAGGGACTACCAAACTTCCTCACCGGACATAATTATTGAAACCGACTCTGATAATCACCGATAATCGTGGAATTTGTGTGTGTTTCTACTATGAAGTTTGTAAGTCATTGAGGATCATTGCAATCAAAGATCAATCTTGTAATTTGATATGGAGAAATCAATAAAGTGCATATTCAAAGTGGATGTAGGCCTAAACAGCGGCTGAACTACTATAAACTCTTCTTTCTGTTGTATTTTCTGTTAATTACTACTTTTAGGTTTGTTTTTCTGCAATCAAGAGATTTTTTCTCACTTCTCTAGATGTTAGCTCATTTTTGGTGTTAACACTCTCAAACCCCTTAAACAAATCCTTCATGTGACCAATATACGGAATCGTAAACCACCATTCTGATCTAGTGAAACCGATCTCGGCACTTGATTCGACCCCTACCAAAAGTTATGGCCTAAACAGTGAACTTAAAGGCAAAATGGTCACAAATAATTTCGATAAAAATCATGGACATGCTTCGCATCCTTATGAATGACATATTAAAATTTAAGAATGATACGACCACTAGGAAATAGAACATATTTATTTTATGATTGGTTAGTACATAAAATATGGGTCGTTGCATTCTTCCCTCTTTAGGAATTTCGCCCCCCAAATCCAAGTAAACACAATACCCGCATGTCTACCACCCACGAGAAACCGATCTACCATCCAATTTAGAATATGACCATCCATGCAATCAAAATCCTATCCTAGCATGTGGAATTCTTATAGTGCAATATGCAATGGTCATTGGAAGTGGTTTCAGGTCAAAACTCCTTTCCAATCAAAAGTTATGGCCAAAACAAGATCAGCTAGGAGCAAAATAATCATTTAAAAATAGGCAAAAATCATGAACATGGGAAATGACCCCAATAGTCGTCTCCCAAAGTTACGTGACCATACGACTTCGTATGCGAAAGAAATAAATATTCTATGATCCTGCTATGCGTAGAATGCGGGTCGTTACACTCCCCCCTCCCTTAAGAAATTTCGTACCCGAAATTCCTTAACCCAAAACATACAAAGGATCCCACATGCCTACCAGCCATATACAATAATCAATCATGCAAAACAAATAAAACAAACCTATCCTACCATGCAGAAAGACAAAATCGAAACTGAAATCTTACCAGGCGAAGAGATCTGGATACGTCTTCCTAATGCTCTCCGTCGTCTCCCAAGTACAGTCATTCTCATCCTCGTCCACTGAACTTTGACTAATTTCACCGCCTTCCTTTGAAGTTGCTTCGTATCGTTCCCAACAATACACATAGGCTTGCAGTTCCCAACCGCCTCAGGTTCAATCTCGATATCATCCAACTGATCAGGTGAAATAGTCACATCTGGGTCGTGTACGCACTTCCTTAACTGGGAAACATGAAATACGTTGTGAACTCCTGCCATCTTCTCTGGTAATTCAACTTTGTATTCCAAATTCCCAATTTGCTCAAGAACTGGGAATGGACCAACAAATCTTGGTGCTAACTTGCCTCTCCTACCAAATCGTATCACGCTCTTCAATGGAGAAGTCTTGACAAACACCAAGTCGCCAATGGAGAACTTTACTTCTCTTCTCCTCTTATCAACATAACTCTTTTGCCTATCTTGGGCAACCTCCATTCGTTGTTGAATAACCTTAATCTTGTCTGATGTTTCTCTTATTACTTCTGGTCCAATCACATATTTTTCACCGGTTTCCAACCAACATGATGGTGAGTTGCATGGTCTTCCGTACAATGCTTCAAATGTAGTCATACCGATACTGGATTGATAACTATTATTATATGCAAATTCTACTAGATGCAGATGGTCATCCCATGATCCACCAAAATCCAATATGCAAGCTCTCAAGAGATCTTCTAACACTCGATTCACCCTCTCTGTCTGTCCATCGGTTTGAGGATGTTACGCGGTACTAAGATGTAATTCTGATCCTAACGCCTCTTGTAAGCTATTCCAAAATCCACTAGTGAACAACGGATCTCGGTCACTCACAATGCCTTTGGGTATTCCATGAAATCTTACTACCCACTTTATATATAGTTCCGCTAACTTAGCTGCCGTCTTGTTTGACTTGACGGGTATAAACCTTGCACTCTTAGTCAATCGGTCCACAATCACCCAAATGCTATCATGGCCGATCAAGTACTTGGTATCCCATCAATGAAATCCATTGACACTTGTTCCCATTTCCATTCTGGAATTTCTAATGGTTGTAACAAACCACTAGGCTTCTTTTTCTCAGCTTTAACTAGCTGGCAATTCATGCATTTGGATATAAACGTCCCAATGTCTCTTTTCATCCCTTCCCAGTAGTAGGTCTGCTTCATGTCTCGATACATCTTGTTACCACCAGGATGTATGGTCAGTTTTGAGTGATGACATTCCCTAAGCACTTCATCTCTCAATCCATTGACATTAGGTACAACTAGCCTTCCATTCTTTCTAAGCCATCCATCTCGATCAAGCCCATACTTGTTCATCTCCTCGTCGATACCCATCTCTAACTTGGAGATGATTTCCAATAGGTTAGGATCGTTCCTTTGACTTGAACCAATCCGCTCAATCAAAGTGGTTCTGATCGTCAAACTTGCTAACATTTCTGGATCCAATTCGCACTTTGGTCTGAAATCATACCTAGCGATGTACTCCAGTTGCTTCCATTCTAGAAACATAGCCCCTAAACTGGCATGTCTTCTACTCAATGCATCAGCTACCGTATTGCCCTTTCCTAGTGTGTATGCGATATCGAAATCATAGGAAGCCAAGAATTCTAACCATCTTTGCTGTTAGAGATTTAGATCCTTTTGGGAGATGAGATATTTTAATGATTTATGATCGGTAAACAGCTCAAATCTTTCTCCCAAGAGATAGTGTCTCCACATCTTCAATGCAAATACGATCGCTGCTAATTCCAAGTCATGGGTAGGGTATCTTTTCTCGTGCGGTTTCAGTTGCCGACTTGCATAAGCTACAACCTTACCTCCTTACATCAATACAGCACCTAGCCCTGTACCACATGCTTCCGTATATACTATCATCTCTTCATTCCCCTTAGGAATGACTAACACTGGTGCACATGTCAACTTTTCTTTTAGGCTCTTGAATGCATTCTCGCACTTTTCGTCCCAGACGAAAGCTTGGTTCTTTTTGGTCAACTGAGTCAACGGTGTTGCTATCTTGAAAAAGTCTTGGATAAACTTACGATAATATACAGCTAATCCCAAGAAACTTCGTATGTCCGTTGCATTCTTGGGCATAGACCAATCTTGTACCGTAGCTACCTTCGCAGGATCCACGGCAATGCCATTCTCTGAAACAACATGGCCAAAGAATCTCACTTCCCTTCTCCAGAAGTGACACCTAGAAAACTTTGCTTTCAATTGGTGTTTTCTCAACACCTCCATCACTATTCTTAAATGTTCCTTGTGTTCTTCCTCTGTCCTCGAGTAGACCAAAATATCATCCACGAACACAAGGACAAACTTATTCAACTGATCTCTGAATACCCTATTCATAAGATCCACAAAATATGCTGGGGCATTGGTCAGCCCGAATGGCATGACCAACCACTCATATAATCTAGACGGCGTCCGAAATGCCATTTTAGCTATACTCTCAGCTTCCACTCTAAGCTGATGAAAACCTGTCGCGAGATCCAACTGAGAGAATACTCTCGCGCCACTCAACTGATCAAACAAATCATCTATTCGCAGTAGAGGATACTTGTTCTTTCTCGTCACCTTATTCAACTCGCGTTAGTCTACACACAACTGAAGGGAACCATCCGCCTTGGTAGCAAACAATACTGGTGCTCCCCATTCAGAAACACTCCTTCTGATAAATCCCTTCTTCAAAAGATCGCTGAATTGCACCCCGAGCTCTTGCTGCTCCCTTAGTGTCATATAACGAAGTGGCATCACTGTAGGTCTGGCATCTTTCACTAAATCAATACGGAACTCAATCTTTCGGTGTGGTGGAAGTCCGGTCACTTCCTCGAAGACGTCTGGATACTGTCCAACCATTGGCAAACCTGACAACTCACCATGCGGGATGTCGAGGGAATTTAGAAAACTAGCCATTACCCCATCACCGGGTAGACCACCAAACACTACCCTCTGCCCATCATCCGCTCTAGCTGTCACCAAAAATCCCTCACAATCTACCACCACCCTCTATCTTTGAAGCCAATCGACTCCCAAAATAATGCCAAACCCAGTAAAGCCCAAAACAAAGCAATAACAAATAAACATGCATCCATGACTCGATAAGACCACATTACGACAAATCATGATAAGGTTAGTTGAACCACCAATCAGGTTCGTCACTACTAAAGGTCTATCGACAATCTTGAGCTCCAATCCCAACTTATCTACTAGGTCACTAGATATGAAAGAACTGGAAGCTCCAGTGTCAAACAAAACTCTAGCAGGAACATCATAAACATAAAGCATACCTTGAATAACGACATTCTTTCCCTTCTCCGCCACAGCTGGGGCATTCAACGAAGAAGGAATAACATTAAGGGCATATGCTTTCACCATCTGCTTTTCTTTAGGGGGGTGGCGGACACTTATCCTTGTGATGTCCCACTTGGCCATAGTTGAAGCACTTCCTATCTACTGGCTTGGCCCGATAATTACTAACATAATGGCCCTTCTTACCACAGCTGAAGCACTCAACGTCTTGCTTATTCGTTTTCTTCTGGCCATCCTTGGTTTGATTCTGCTTTCTCTTATTCTGAGAACCATTCTCGCCTCCACCGCTTGCTTGCGGCTTTGGCTCCTCTGCAGATGCAACCTCAGTCTTTGACCTAGGGTAAAGACTTTCCGATCTTAAAGCTTTCCCCATAATCGATTCAAACGTCTCATCGATGTGGTTGATAAGCCTTTCCCCCAAGTATCCATCTAAACCAGTTACGAACTTCTCGTTCTTCTTCTCGGCAATATCAATAAGAGATAACCAATATTTCGATAAGGTATAGAACTCAGCAATATACTCCGAGACAGCTCTGCCATTTTGCTTGAGTTCCAAGAATTTCTTAAACAACATTGACTTCTGAGCAGCTGGAATGAACTTATTGCTAAAGCAAGCCTTAAACTGATCCCACGTAATCTGATCCTCGGGAGTAGCTGCCTTTATAGCATTCCACCAATTCATTGCCCGTCCTTGCAGCTGACGGGATGCTAGCCTCCTCTTCATCGCATCCTCGATACCCAAGTCTTCGAAGATACGCTCGCAGCTATCCAACCAATCCTGAACATCCGTAGCCGACTCCGTTCCGTGGAACGGCTTCCAACCAAGACTAGTATAGTCCTTGTTCAGCTTGGCGAAATCGGCCCTAGGCGCCTACAATATTGGACCACCTCCATTACCAGCATTGGGAGCTGCCCTCTGCACATCCATAAGCATCTCCCTCATGAGGTTAGTAAAAATTGTCCTCATCTTAGCAGCATTCCCATTATTGGCTCCTCTACCAGTACCCCTTGCGTATTGGCTCATCGTTTAATCTGCACAGAGAAAACAATTAACCATCCTCTTTGTGGTGTCAGTGCAGTGCGACTTCATCCTTAGCTATACTAATAATATATATATAGCTTTTAAAAACCAAAATAATAACAAATATGCACTCTCATTTACGTGTACTATCTCTCCCTGATAACTTCCCTAGGTTAACTATGCAACCTAGAGCTCTGATACCAAGTGTGAGGGCCTACCCCGCACCAACCGGTATTTCCTCCGAAAGTGCGTTGTACACATGCCGGACTAGCACAAAACGGTTGCCAAAGAAAAGAAAGAAGAGAATGAAATAGTCGAAAACCTGTAGAATGTCTCACATCTCATGGAACAAAATATAATAGTAAAATACTTGACATAAAACAGGTGAGACAGTGCATAAGCTGATAACTAAAACCAACATCAACATCATCATCAGAGTAGCGGAAATCCAAATACAGCTTATTACAACTTTCCAAATTACTGTCTCTAAACAAAAGAAAGAAAGGTACACCACTATTGCCGAAAGTAGTGACCGCAACAACACAGGGAGAATATCTATATATATATCATACGTGGAAGCCTCCTGCTCGTCTCTGGCACAGCTACTCGTGCATACCACCTAACCTATCTCTAGTCTGCTCGTGAGAGCATCCAGAGTAATAAGAAGAGACATAAAACTCTGGGTCAGACAAAAAGTCTGGTATAAGTGATAAGCAGCTAAACAGAACAATAACAGGTATATTAAACCATACCTGAACCTGGACCTGCAACCAAAGAGTTAGCACTACATACCGTACAATACTCTAAGGTGCCACTAACATATGGCGTAAAGAATACGGGGGTGGGGGTGTGCATGTCATAATGATGGAAAACAAATCAAACATAGCAACCATCCTCACATCTCTCACTTAGTGCATAAAGCATACGATGTCCACCACTGTCAATCACTAGACCCATCGAAGTAGTGACGGAGTTCGACATGTACAACTACTGCCATTACAAAGCTTACCCCATGGAGTCATGGCCAAATCTTTACAAATGACCCCACTTCATTGGTCTATAGCTCTTTAGTCGTACCTAGGCAACTGTGGCCCTGAATCCGTTCACGTACCCCCTACATATAGTGATCCAAAGTTACAGACATCGACAACCCCTTAGCACACGTCCCGCAGCAAAGCCCAGCTCATAAAGTCGACTCGTTGGTTCCCAACTGGATCCTGAGTACAAACTTCCCACTTGGACTACCTTTGCATCTCGGGTTTTGGTCTCCTCCTCCGGATCGGTCTTCATTCAGTTCGTAACCTGTGCCTCGCGTCCAAGTTCCTTGGTTCAGCTCATAGTATCTCCTCTGGTTCGGATCGGGTTGCTGCATACGGATCGGGTCAGGTCGTGCTCACCCATCGGATCGGGTCGGGTGCTTCTAGTTTGAGTCATCGTGCATGCTCCAGTTCAGGTCGTGACTTTGGGTCGGGTCGTGAGTCCCATTCTAGTTCGTGACCATGCTTGGCCCGTGAGGGATCATGATTTCCATTCCAACTTGACTCGTGGCGGTCCCTGCTCCAGCTCATGACTCGAGATCGTGACTCAGACTCCAGGTCGGCTCGTGGTGACTCGTGAAAGTTGAGGCGCTCCACGATCGAGTCGGGTCGGGGTAGAGAGGGGCGATCCGATCCGGTTCTGCACAATTTTCCTGCAACTCTTCCAGCGACTGTTTTACGCCATTCGTAGGCGTTTTTGACCAGTCTAACTTTTCTAATCAATCACAAAACATACCATACAGTCATAGCAACATACCGAACTGACCACAAACACCAAATCAACAATATGATAAGTTAAAACTGATCAAACATAGCCAAAATCCTATATTTTCCCTTAAGCATGTTTAAGCAAGACTAATCATAGGATTAACAAAACCTAACCAAATCAACCCAAATTTCTAACAAAGGTCTAAAACATCTTTTCGAATTTTATAAATATTTTTCCAAAATTTTATCATGTCTAATTTCGTTAATCACCACTAATTACCCTTAATTAACCGTAATTAGTGCAAAACTATGCAAATCACTCACCTTTGCCACAAATAAAACTCAGATCTGAAATGAATCTCTATTTTGGCGCTGTTCCCAAGGCAACACAGCAACTCTATCTCAATCTCTATGCTAATTCGCCTCAATTTGATGTAGATTAGGCCGATACTTGATTAAACGGTGATTAGAAGGTGTTTTAGATGTTGGAGGTCATGGTAGGTTGAGAGGAATGAATGGTGACGGCTGAAAAATGAGAAAAGGGTATTCTCCAAACCCTACCAGCCCTTTTAAACTCCTAATCCCGAAATTCCCCTTTGGGCCTAGCTGTTAATCACCTGGTTAAGCCCAATTAAGCTGTTTTTCACCATCTAAAACTGGTTTCAGCCATATCTCCCAAACGGTGAGTCCGTTTGGCTAATGTGACCACTCTATGGAATTGTAAACCATCATCCGGATCCAGTGGAAGTGATTTCAGGTCAAAATTCCTTTCCAGTCAAAAGTTATGGTCAAAACAAGACCAGCTAGGGGCAAAACGGTCATTTAAAAATCAGGAAAAATCATGAACATGGGAAATGACCCCACTAGTCGTCTCCCAAAATTACATGACCATACGACTTCTTATGTGAAAGAAAGAAATATTCTAGATCCTATGATGCATAGAATGCGGGTCGTTACACTTCCTCCATCTTCTTCACCTTTCCACCATTAAAGCTTAGAAAATCAAAGAACTACATCGTTTGAAGCTAGATCTACGCCATTACAAGAGAGAGTTCATTGAATCGAAGAGTTTAGAGAAAATTCTTCGCTGTTTAGATCTAGATCTAAGTGTTTTTGGGTTGTTTTAGAGATTTGGTGAGTGGTGTGCATCTCTGACATGGATTCAATCAAGTATATGAGTATTTGATCTTGTTTTTCATCATTTTTAGTCGATTTATCCTAAATCTACATCATCGTAAGTCCACTTTTATTTGAATCGCCATAGGATCTAATTTAGCAACTTAAAACCGACAATTTCTAAGTAATTTCGTATGTTTATGCAAGTTAGGTATATTGTTTTGTTCGTATGTTCGTTTATCATGATTTTGGTGAAGTTTACATAATTATTGACAAGATTGTCATTTTCATGTTGTTATTGGTTTCGTAACATGTTTGTGGTCATATTGGATGAATTCAATGAGTTGGTTTCGTCAAATTCGCTATTTGACTAAGTTTTTATCGAATTTCGGGTTGAAATGGTGATGGATCGAATCTGGGGTAATATGGTTTGGTCATGCATTGTTACAGGGTCAGTCGTGCATTGGTAAAGGGTCGGTCGTGCATTTCTATCGTGATTATGGGTCATGCATTGTTACAGGATCGGTCGTGCATTGCTATAGGGTTGGTCGTGCATTGCTACAAGGTAGTCATGCATTGCTACAGGGTAGTCATGCATTGCTACATTAATTATGGGTCATGCATTTCTAAACGATCGGTCATGCATTGCTACAGGGTTGCTCGTGCATTGCTGCAGGACCAGTCGTGCATTGCTACAGTGATTATGGGTCACGCATTGCTACAGGGTCGGTCGTGCATTGCTACAGGGTCGGTCGTGCATTGCTAAAGGGTCGGTCGTGCATTGCTATAATGATTATGGGTCATGCATTGCTATAGGGTCGGTCATGCATTACTACAGGTTGGTCATGCATTGCTATAGGGTCGGTCATGCATTGCTACAGTGATTACGGCTCATGCATTTCTACAGGATCGGTCATGCAATGCTATAGGGTCGGTCGTGCATTGCTATAGGGTTGGTCGTGCTTTGCTACAGGGTCGGTCGTGCATTGCTATGGTGATTATAGGTCATGCATTGCTACAGGGTCGGTCATGCATTGCTACAAGGTCGGTCGTGCATTGCTATAGTGATTATGGGTCATGCATTGCTACAGGGTCGGTCATGCATTGCTACAGGGATTATGGGTCATGCATTGCTATAGTGATTATGGGTCATGCATTGCTACAGTGATTATGAGTAATGCATTGCTATAGGATCGGTCGTGCATCGTTGTAGGGTCAGTCGTGCATTGCTACAGGGTCAGTCGTGCATTGATACTGTGATTATGGGTTGTGCGTTGCTACAGGGTCAGTCGTGCATTGCTACAGGGTAAGTCGTGCATTGCTACAGTGATTATGGGTCATGCATTGTTACATGATCGGTCGTGCATTACTACAGGTTCGGTCGTGCAATGCTACAGTGATTATGGGTCGTGCATTGCTACAATGATTATGGGTCATGCATTGCTACAGTGATTATGAGTTATGCATTTCTACAGTGATTATGGATCATGCATTGCTACAGGGTTGGTCGTGCATTGCTACAGGGATCGGTCATTACTACATTGACGTGTTCGTTGATATTCGTAATGCAACAAATGTGAAGATGACTCAAGTTAGTGAGTTCGTGGGGAAGTTACTCGAGAAGGCTGCTGGGGCTACAACTCAAAGTAGTAAGTTGATGGATAATGGTTGCTCGAGAAGGTTGCTCAACCTATGGTCATCAGGTTGAATGACTAAAGATGTGAATGCCGAGAGATTATCATTGTTGTAAGTTATAGCGGACTCAAAGTAGGGGTATAATAGGGGAACCTAAAAGACCGGAAGGTTGTTGGTCGAGTACCCTGGGCAGTCGTGAAGGGCCTAGTTGTCAAGGTTGGACAAAGATACGTATCTTTGAAAGGCGTATGGAGTTTGAGCTAGAACTGGGGTTACCACTAGCCCTTGACATATAGCAAGGTTGGCCATCATACTATTAATGATAGTTTCGAAGCAGGATTGGCGGTGACAACCAGAGTCGGTCATGATTATTGATTGTTTGTGTGTACCGTCTCACTTAAGTTATCCGGGGTCGAAGGAGATATTTCTTGGGTGCTTGCCTGATATTGGTTTAGGCCTTGGGGTCTTGTGCTTGAGGGATATTGATCTCAGTTAGGATGGTTTACGTGCAATATAAATAGTTACTGTTGTTATTGTTTGGTTAATCCTGGTTACCATGGATTTTTAGCTACTGGTTGTCCTTTGATTTCCATGGATGAAAGGTTGTTCCTAATTACATGTTTTGTAAAGGCTATCGCTGTTGGATGTAGGGAAGGCAGGTTTGGGTTCTTCTCTAGTGTTGGTAGATTGGTTTGTTAATCTACCTATTCTCATATTCTTTGTTAATGATGTTTGTTAGCTGTTTTATCACTCACTAAGACTGTTGTCGGACTCAAGGTTTTATGTTTCCCTCTTATTACCTTGGGTTGTTCATCTGGTTTTGAATGGACAGCCTAGGTGGCAGGTGACAGGTGATTAGTGAGGACGATGCTGATGTGCAAAGGCGAGCAGGAGGCCAGCGAATTATCTTTACTACTATCTAGTATCTTTGTTTCTGCTGTCATGTTTTCTTGAGTGATGTAGTGAGGCTATTTGTACAAACATTTACTGATGTGATCCTAAGATATTGCGGATATTTCCTTGATGATATGGAAGTTTAAATTTTTGTGCAATTATCCTTTACTATTTATGCATGTTTTATATGTTCTATTATATTTTATCCTTGCATTGTGAGTTATATGACAGGTTTCGATTGTGTTATCATACATTGATGATCGTCCATAGCTGTCGTGCACATCTTTCAGCGCATTATTTCTCTTGTTTAGTGCAAAGGTTATGAGCGGTCGTCACACTCAAGTACTAACTTCTCAGTAGTTTCCAACCAACAAGATGGAGAATTACACAGTCTACCGTACAATGCCTCATACAGTGCCATTCCAATACCCAACTGATAACTATTATTATAAGCAAACTCGACCAAATTCAGATGACCTTGCCATGATCCTTCAAAATCCAATACAAAAGATGTAATAAGTTCTTCTAATATTTGATTAATCCTTTCAATCTGACCATCTGTCTGGGGATGATAAGCCTTATTCATACATAGCTCGGTTCCTAACGTCTCTTGCAAGTTTTTCCAGAATCCACTAGTGAATAACAGATCCCGATAGCTAACAATACTCTTTGTAATACCATTGAATCGAACTATCCACTAAAGATATAATTCAACCAACTTCGATGCAATCCTAGTTGATTTTACAGGAATAAACCTTGCGCTTTTGGTCAAGCGATCCAGGACAATCCAAATACAATCATTTCATGCCTTTTTCCTAGCTAATCCATCAATAAAATCCATCAAAACTTTCTCCCATTTCACTGTAGGAACTTCCAGTCGCTGTAGAAGTCCACTCGGCTTCTTCTGCTTGGCTTTAACTAGCTGACAGTTCATGCATTTCGAGATGAATTTCTTGATATCCCTCTTCATACCTTCCCGTTAGTAAACCTGTTTCATATCTCAATACATCTTATTACCACTAGGATGAATCGTTAGTCTAGAGTGATGACACTCCCCTAAAACTCATCTCTTAATCCATCTAAATCAGGAGCGACCAGTCGTCCATTCTTGTGAATACAACTATCTCGATCGATTTCGAATTCCTTAAATCTCCCGGTTTCCACTCTCATCCTTAACCCTTGAATGATTTCCGTAAGCATATCGTCTCGCTTTTGTCTTTCTCCAATCCTTCTGATGAGAGTCGATCTAATAGATAAGCTAGCTAACATCTTAGGTTCTAACTCACAATGAGGTCTAAAATCAAATTCCGCCAAACACTCGACATGTCTCCATTTTGAAAACATAGCTCCTAAACTCGCATGTCTTCTACTCAACGCATCAGCCATTGCGTTACCCTTCCTCGGAGTATAGGCTATTCCAAAATCATACAATGCCAAAACTCTAAACATTGATATTGCCAAAGATTCACATACTTTTGGGAGAAGAGATATTTCAATGATTCACGATCCGTAAACAACTCAAATCTAACTTCCAAAAGATAATGCCTCTAAATCTTCAGAGCAAATACTATTGCTGCTAACTCTAAATCGTGAGTCGGGTAATTCCTTTCGTGCACCTTCAGTTGTCGACTCACATAAGCCACAACTCTATCCTTATGAATTAATATTGCTCCAAGTCTAGTGCCACATGCATTGGTATATAATACCATGTAACACCCCGTATTTCATAGCACATTAAGATGATAAATTAAGGAATACTTAATTTAAATATTCAGAATTAAGTAAAATGGACTGCTCAATTGATTTCATATCGAAATTTTGCTTAAGATAGACTTCGAGTTTGCATAAAATGGACACTGTATGAAGAAGATATTTAGGTTAGAAGTTTGTATACGCATAAGAGAAATATATATGAATAAAATAAGTCAAGAATTCAAATAAATTCAAAATCGAACAGCAGAAAGGGAAGCGGGAAAAATCCCGCCCATAGGTGTCGACCCCAGCAAGGGGGTGTCGACCTATGGGTCGACCCCATCAAGGGGGTGTCGACCCTTGGGTCGACACACCAAGCGGGGTTGACCCCCACGCAGATCTGGGTAGATTCCTAGTTCCGTACGTGGACTGCTTTCTTGTAAGATTCGTTGGCTAATGGCTATAAATAAGACCCCATTTCTCTTGTTTTTACACACCAAAAACAATGGAGAACTAGATGCTACCTCTGCCCAGATTAAATCAAGCCTTTTTCTTCTTCAATAACCAAGTCATTCGAGTTTAGAGATCTTGACTCAACATCTGCAAACCCTCCTTTATTTCTTAGATCCAATCACAGTGAGTCTACGTTATTTTTAGATATAAACAACTAAATGTGATCTTGACATGTTTTATAAATTAAATCTAAGCCTATGACTATTTGAGTCACATCAGATCTGATATTACCTATATGTTTAATCCACTCTTTAGATCTCATCATGCCTGTTTATGATATCTCTATTATGCTAGATTGCCTAATTAGTTATCACATGTTCATAAAATTTGTTCTTATATGCCTATGTTGTCATTATGCCCAATTCTGATACTATATGTTTATTTCGTTGCTATGCCCATTTCTACCGTTATATGCCTATCTTGTTGTCATGTTTATTTCTGTTCTCTTTCCTCCTTCTTTCCCATTTTATTTTTATAACCAGGCTACCTTCGAGCCTAGGTATGGCGCTGAAATATGCAAATGCGTGAAATTGGGAACGAGGGGAAACGTTAAAAATTGGGGCATAGTATTATTGAAAATGGGGGTATAACTTGTATTGGAAAGTTTGGGTATAACTTGGGTTGCATATGTGAATATGAATTTGGGGCATAAACCAAACTATAATTAAAGACCTTAATTTGGGATATTTGGTACATGATAAATATGACTTGGGAAAGGGGCATGAAAACCTATAATGAAATAGGAATAATTGTTAAACAATGAATATACCTAGGATTACGGTAATTTGAAATTGTAGCTGCGCTTGAACACGAGGTTAGATTACACTTATGGTAGAAGTCTTCACGGAACTGCACAGCATATCCAGCGACCATAAGTGTTGAATATAATGTGAGGGGTCTAAGTGCATAAGCACTTGTAAACTTTGATGTACCGCTTTGGTTAATCTTCTTCTCTGTTATGGCTCTTTTTGGGATTATGATTTTATAGTACTGTACTCTGATGATTTAAGTACAAGACAACTATTTTATGTAACTGGTATTCAGTATTTCAGACTTATGATGTAACTAAGTTATGGACCACAATGTTCCTTTTAAATAAAGTTTTAAAATTCTGCTGCTATTTTATATGTATGTCTTGTGATATTTATGTTCTTGTTTACCTACAATGCTTCATGAAAGTTAATGTATTCTAGTAGAGTGACATTAACGGACGTGGGATGTCACATACCATCTCTTCGTTTCCATTTTGAATACTCAACACATGAGCACTTGTAAACTTTCTTTCAGAATTCCAAAAGCTTGCTCACACTTTGCATCCCTACGCAACGACTTGATTCTTTTTTGTTAATCCGGTTAATGGTGCATCTTAGAGAAATCCTCGGTACATATTCGATAATATCCAACTAAACCAAGGAAACTTCTGACATCCATCACATTCTTGGATTGCTGCTACCTTAGGCAAATCTACCAGTATTCCTTATCCCGATACGACATGACCCAAGAACCTCTCTTCTCCCTTCCAGAAGTGACACTTCGAAAACTTAGCTCTCAGCTAATGTTTTCACAAGATTTCCAAAACAATTCTCAAGTGTGTCTTATGTTCTTCCTCATCTCTTGAGTAAACCAATATGTTATCCATGAACACAAGTACAAACTTGTTCAACTAATCTCTGAAAACTCGATTCATAGGATCCACAAACTATGTTGGCGCGTTAGTTAATCCAAACGACATCCTTATCCACTCATAAAATCTGGATGGGGTCCTAAAAGCAACCTTTGGCACACTATTCCTAGCCACTCTAAATTGGTGAAATCCCGTCGTCAAATCCATTTGGGAAAATACCTTAGCTTCGTGAAGCTGATCAAACAAGTCATCTATTCTTGGAAAAGTATACTTATTTTACTTAGTCACCTTATTCAACTCACGGTAATCCATACATAATCGTAATGATCCCTCAGCCTTGGTTGCAAACACAACCGGTGCACCCCATTCGGATACGGTTCTCCGAGTGAATCCCTTACTTAGAAGATCGTTCACTTGCACCTCTAACTCTTGTTCCTTACGCGCCATCCGCCTAAGAGGCATAACAATAGGTCTGGCTCCATCCACTAAATCAATCTGAAACTAGATCTTTCATTGCGGCGACAACCCTCTGACTTCATCAAACACATCAGAAAACTCTTGTACGATTAGCACAGAAGGCAACTCATCCCGTGGAATCACAAGCGAATATAAAAAGCTAAACAGAGACCATCCTCTAGTAGACAACGTATCACAATCGTTCATCCTTACACATTCCCGATTTTCACCTCAAGTCTTTCACAATCAACAATAACTTGAGCCAGTCCATACCCAAAATAATCCCAAACCTAGTGAAATTAAAAACAAAACAATCACACATAAAAGAGAAAGCATGACTCGATAAAACTAGACCACGACAAAACATACAAAGGCTTGACGAACCCCCTACTAGATTAGTCACAACTAATGGTCTATCAACGATCTTAGATTCTAAACCTAACTTGCAAATAAGCCGATTACAAATAAAAGAATGCAATGCTCCAGTATCAAATAAAACTCGAACTGAAATGACTTGAAAAAAAAGTGTACCTTGCACCACAATATTCTTTCCCTTCTCCTCCGCGGTCGGACCTCTTGAAGAAGACAGAATAGCATCCAAAGCATATGCCTTCACAATCTACTTACCTTTTGGTGGTTCTGGGCGGTTCTTCCTCACATGTCCAAGTTTATCACATTTATAACACTTTCCCTCCACCTTAGGGTTCTTACATTCATTGGAGTAATGACCCTTCTATTGATAGTTATAACAAGTAACCTCTCCTTTCGGCTTCTTGCTATTTTTCCCTTGCTGTTGTTTCCGTTTTTTGTTCCACTTTTTCTTATTACCACCACTTTGTTGTGGTTTCGATTCTTCCTTACCCCCAACAATAGCCTCCACATTTTGAGGAAATAAACTCTCCTTTCTTAAAGCTTTCTCGACCAATTTCTCAAAAGGGTCATCAACATGGCCTATTAATTGCTTCTCCAAACTCTCATCCAAACCCATAATAAACTTCTTGTTCTTTTTGTAAGGAGTCTCGATATACGATCGAGCATTCTCGGATAAATCTTTAAACTCCGTCACATACTCAGAAATAGGCTTCCCGCCTTGCTTCAAATTAAAAATTTCTTGAACAATATTGACTTATGGACCGTGCAAATAAACTTTTCTTCAAACTTAGTTCTAAACTGATCCCAAGTAATTTGGTCCTCCGGATTATCCAAAGTAATAAAGTAGTACCAATCATAGCTTGGCCTTGCAGCTGCCGTGATGCAAGTTTCCTCTTAGTTGCATCATCAATTCCTTAGTCTTCGAAAATCTGAACACAAGTATCGAACCAGTTCTGAATCACAACCGTAGGTCCGTACCCAGAAACGACTTGTCGCCCAGAGAAGTATATTCTTTGCAGAGCTTCGCAAAATCAACAACCCAGGTGCCTGCAAAGGAACACCTTACTCTACTGCCGCTCCTGGAGTGGGCATCCTCCTTATGATCGCTTCCATCAAGGCCTCAAACATAGCAGGATAATCGAGCATAGTTGTTGTAGCTCCCGACTGGCTACCCTCGCCTTCCTCTCCAGCTGCAGGCTCATTCCTAGCAGCATGTCTCGAAGTTCGTCGAATCATTCTTACTATGAAACGTGAGTCAATTCACATTAGAGAACGCCGCATGGGTGTGCAAGTGCTTACTAACCTACTATACTATACTGCATATGTATATAATATAGAAATCTTCCAAATAAAATTACAAATATGTCTCTTATATGTTTATACGCCTACGAACTTTGGGTAAAATCGATTAACTAAAGCTCTGATCCTAAATGTGACAACATCCCCGTACTTCCTACACCGAACTAAGGAAAAGGTGCATTGTATGACGTGCTAGGCCGATACAGAACGATCATCAAGGAAGAATAATTCAAAAATAGAACCTGTCGTTTAACTCATAGCTCATGGGTAATATATGAAAATAAAATATACAACAGGATATAGTAATGAAGCATAACTAAACAGAGAATCAAATTTCCATAAAAACATATAATCTTGAGTATGATATATCTGAGTACATGAATCTCTAAATACAATATGCCTCACTACATCCCTCAGAGCCTCAATAATCATCAACATACCTCGGAAATAGAAAAGAAATATCTAAATAGTAGGTAATAATAATACGCCAACCTCCTGCTCGCCACCGCACATCAACACCAGCACCAAACCAGTTGCCTGCTACTCAGTCTGCCCACCAAAAAATTGGTGAACAACCCAAGGTAATAAGAGGAAACAAAAAACCTTGAGTCAGAAAACGTTCTTAGTGAGCGATAAAATAACTAACAACAGTTACACAGGTTAATATGAGTAGAGACGGATCAACTCTCATATTTGCCCAACAATCACCAAGTCAATACGTGAAAATCACCCATCATATGTAACATCAAAAATAGGAAAGGACAGCCCTAATCCGGCTTCTCTCTAACAACCTACGATGATAGCCTACCCAAAGAAAAGAGAAGAAAAACACATAGTCAACCATCCTAGCTATCACGGTCTACCGCCGTGAATCCATCAGTTATCGAATTCGCATTTCACCAATTAAAAGGGCGAATGGAAAACCCCAGTTCTAGCCAAACTTCCATACGCAATCGTGACTCGTATGTTTGCCTGAAATGCCTGATACAATTAGATCACTCCTATCTAAGTTTCATCCAAGGTACGCGATCCTACCCGATCCTTATGTGCGTCCCCATGATAACTCTGTTTTGAGTCCGCTAGAGCCTTCGACAACTGACGATTTCTTGGCACTTCACACTCGTCGAGCCTTTCTTCTAGGCGATTTCACTTCTTTAGTCAAGCAACCTCTTGAACTAATTTCATTATCCTTCTCGATTAACTCCTACCTGAGTTAACCTATCAACATACGGTGTCGTATATCATCCCCCGACCCGTACAACATTAGTTTAGCTTCGATCATTCCTGCCTGAATTCACAATCGAAACTTCGTTCATCATTGAATTGCATCTGGACCATTCGAAGTCCTTTCACTACCAAACTTTTCCAGCAACTCAAGACTGTCACCATGATTCATCCCAGAAAAATCCATTACCGATCTACCTTCCCATATGAGTCAGTGCCGACCCATCCACTTGGCCAACTTTGGCAAGGTGACTGGCTTCGGTCCATCCCTGCTTCGAGAGCTTCCTTCTAGTCCATTTTCCCACTGATTCGACACTGCTATAGAATCATCTGCCGGTCCTTTCATAACTTGAATAATCAACCTTCGACCCATCACAAATCAACTCCGAATGACACGAAAATTCACCAGTAGCCTCAACTCATCATCTCCATGCCATGCCACTGGGAATCATCAAAACTAGATCATCCCATATGGGTCAGTGATGAACCATGCACTTAGCATGTTTTTACATGAAAATTTCCATACTCCAACCTCTCGTCATCCAGAGCGCTTCAACCAAGTTACATCCGAATTTGAACATCTGAACCTATGATTTGCTCTCTTCTTCAATCCTAAGAACTACGACAACCGATTCTAACAAACAACTCAAGCCAACAATCAAACAAGCATCAGTCCAACGACATATGATCATACAAACATGAACAAGTCACCGTTATAGCACAAACATATTCCAATTATGAGATCTATTATGATTTGGATCTAAACATATGAATAAACATGATTAATAATAATTATCCAGTTAATATGATCAAATTAGATTTTATAGGGTTTCAAAATCAGAATTAAACATATATGATCAGATCTAACGTGATTTTAACATGAAACATATGAATATGATCCTATTTTACCCATACAATTCATAGTTTCCGTGTGAGAGATTTCTATCACTCACCAATTTCTAGATTTAATGCAAACTTGATAAATTCTGATCTGGACAGCAATGAAATCGCCGAAATTTAATGCAAATTGATGTGGTCTAATTCTCTTCAATAATGATCCATCTTCTAGATGTAATCTACGATAAATTTGTATGAAAAGAATGGAGAAATAGGGATTTAGGTTGAACCGGAGAATCACAGACGCCCAACCTACAGTTTAGAATGAAGAGAGTAACCCTATTTCTCTCCTTAAGTCCCCCTACTTATATCTGCTGGTCATAAGTCTAGTGGATTTGGCTAACCAGCCCATTAGCTATAGACCAGTCTGCCTAAATAGCAGCTGAAACTTAAAACAACAATTCCTCCCAAACCGCTTAATCAATTCCTTCATGTGACCACTCTACGGAATCGTAAACCATTATTCCAATCCAACGAAACCAATATCAGCACCTGATTCGACCATTGTCAAAAGTTATGGTCCAAACAGTAAACTTAAGGGCAAAATGTCACAAATAAATTCGATAAAAATCATGGACATGTCTTGCATCCTTATGAGCAACGTATTAATATATGAGAATGGTCTGACCACTAAAGAATAAAATATAAGTACTTTATGTTTGGTTGATACGTAAAATACGGGTCATTATAGATCGTTGGTAAGAGAACATAAATTTGTGCCTACAGTGGATTGCTCCAATGCTTGGACTTCCACGATGTACCACCTAGTTCATACATTAAGGATTTACATGTAATCATCAAGTTTATATTTTTGAGTTAGGCAAATAAATGGCAATGCTAGGCTCACTTCGTACTGAACTCGATCGAAAATTTTATTTGTCTGTAAAGGACAAGTTTTAGGCCCACAATAAAGATTTTCAACATGGTTTGTCTGCTCCAAACTTGGTTATGGCTCAACACAGTCACCCCTCAACTAGTAATTGGTTCAAGTCTTTCCTTACAACATACAAACTAAGCAACCAAATGGAATCACCACCTCATCTAATGTATCGATAGTGAAAGATCACTAGCCTGTGGTTTAACCCAAATATTCCCCATGCTCATTACTGATGGATGATGGAAAGTATCTGAACAGCTACAATCATTTTGAGTCATGACCACTGAGCCTGCTCTAGGAAGCCACACAAACACTCAAATCACTCATTATCCTTTTAAATGCTTGTAAAGGATAACCACTACAGGCCTCCAATACAAATGTAGTAAAGTTATACCCACTTAATGGACACTACAAACCTGCCTTCCCCAGACGATTCTAATATGGAAACATCAAAGGGACATCCTTGGGTGTCCTCTGTGTCTCGTTTGAAGCCTCCACTTCTTGAAACACCCCACACCCCTTAACGTCACCCATATAAGGATGCGCTAAGGTTCATGAAGCAGTTAGGTATAAAGTAGCAACACAGAATCTAAAATTCATAAGACAAAAACATAAAACACAACGGAAATTTTAAAACAACATTTAATAAAGCAAGTAAAATCACTGTGCTTATTACATTTTCAGAATACCAAATAGTCATCAACATAAAACCAAGTACATTGTCTTGTGCAAAATCATAATATTAGAGTACGTAGGTAAAATCGTCCCTTTCAATGTCAACACTACAATCAGAAAATAAGAAATGAACCAATACATGAGTTTGAGTCCAAGCTAAACTGAATAATCAAGAATCACAGCTGAGAACCTCCACCCTGCAAACCTAGGGGAACAGGAGGAATAGAAAAGGAGAAAAACAAACTAGGTCAGACAAAAGTCAGGTGAGTTCTAGTAATTTCTAGCATGAGCATAAGTTAAGGAAAAATTAGATTAATAAACAGTTCTAAGGACATAAGACATAAAGGTATATAAGCAAAAAACTGAGTTAAGCATAAATAAAGATTGTCTTCTCATTTATATCCAAGATTTGCTGCACTAACTTACCAAGATATAATAATTAGGATTTACCTAATTTCTACCCATCGATCGCTTCCTATAACCACAACGTGATAACCTATTCCAGCTATTGAACTCGGGGTTATTGATCCCGAGCCCATCAACTAAAAGGACACAACTGTTAATCACAAGTCTAACAGTGGCTTATTTTCCGCAATCGGCACAATGCACTCTAATCGTCTATCGGAACGCGCCCGTACCCACCTTGTTTGGACCTTTTGCTATCCAGTGTAGTAAAGCGTACCCTTGCCTCTACCTAGTGTGAGACTTCCATAGATGATAATAGGTATATAGTTTGATATAGGTCTCCAACCAAATATGCAATTGACACAAGTTCCCCTAGACTTGGTCCCTATTTATTTTTCTATTAGGCCATTTAGTTCGCCCAATCAGCCCCATACTGCCGGAATGGACCTAAACTGCAATCATATTATTTTATTCGGCTTCTTATTTTCTCCAACCAGCCCTACATTGCTGAAATGAACATAACCTATGAGCTGCTTATTTCCCCAATCATCCCCAGGTCACCGGAGCATACATCCACAACAATTTTATTAGGCCTCTTATTATTCCTAATCATACCACACAACTGGAACGAACCTAACCTACTTGCCATTTATTTTCCCCAATCAGCCTCATGCTGCCGGAACGGACTCCACTATCTTAGCTTATTAATTTTATCTTTAATTTAACACAATTTAAGTTTATTCATAAGCCCAATATAACCTCATGTTATATTCCTAGGTTGTATTAAACATTCTCAATTAATGTTTATTATTTTTTTACAACCCAACCCACACTACTTAGCATTCAACTAAGTTACCTTCCAGTTTATAAGTTAGCATGTTCTCCAATTAGATATTAAGTTCTATCCCCAATTTACAGTTCAATACTAATTATAATGTTTAATGATTCTAACATGCCCAATTATTCCTGTTTATTTACTTTCAATATTGTTCCAATTTTTAACTCAAAGTTAACGACAAAGGCATAGGCTCAGCGCTAAAATAAAAAGGAAAATGGTCTAGGCTACTCGCAAGGTCTAGACTAAAAATAAACAAAATAAATAAAATATGGCACAACCGGAACTGTAAATAAAACCACCATAGAGAAGGGGACAGGAGAAGGAGAATTACTTATAAATAGTAGATAAATGGAAAAAAATAGGCATAGACAATAAATAAATTATAGTAAGTTTACAGAAAAATTAAATGCATAAATACTATAAATAACTGTAACCATTAAACTTGCAAATTAAAATCATTTAACCATCGAAGTTTTCTTACATAATTTACTAATCTAGAAATCACATAAAAATCACAAACTTGATGAAAAGAGCTTCCTACTTGGCCTTTCTTATTCTAGCAAAACCTTTGTCTCAAGAAGTATTTATAAAAACAAATATTTAAAAACATAGAACTTCTTTACCCCCATAAAAATTTAATTATTTGGCCCTTCCTAATTTTAAAGATAGGCCTAGGGAAGAAGAAGGCAGAGGGAAAGAATGGATGTGAAGAAATGAAAGAAGCTCTGTTGTTTTATTTATAGGGTTTATTGGGTGTCTTTAGCCATCCAAACTTAGGATTAAATGTAGGCCAACCACATCACTGGACCAATCAAAAAGTTCCATGTTAGCCTCAGGTTCAAAATTGAACAATAAACTTAACCAGCACAAAAAATAAAGTTCGAACGATATTAATCGTTTGGTGCGATATGCGCGTGCCAAGGCATATTGAAGTAGCTCCCTGGGTCGACCTACACTCGTCCTATGTCGACCCAGGGTTAATCCAAGTAGGAGTGGGTCTTCCTAGGTGCTACATTATATATATATTATTATATATATATAATTTTTTAATTTCTAGCTTATGTTCTTTAATTTATAACTTATTCATTTTAACTCAGTTTTCAGCAAACCAAGTGTCTATTTTCATCATAAAATAACAATGGACCCAATGGTGCTAGTCTCGTTGTCCAATTTTGAAGTTTATTTTGATTAATATTTATTTTATTACTCGTATCTATTTAATTATAGTTTATCAAAATTCGGGGTGTTACATTCTCCCCTCCTTAAAGGATTCGTCCTTGAAATCTCCAAGGCTAGAAGGATAATATAAATATTATCAACCATTATCTACACCCATCTACTCAACATCAACCATTGGCATCCACTTTAGATTTTCTAATGCTTTTCATGAACATATGCAAAAGGTGTAGTGTATATGTCTCTAAGCTAATGCAAAAATCAGGCGGTCCACTAATTCAGTTGACATATTTAAAGCAATTTCATTTTTGTGTCATGCATCCATCATGTATGCAAAGGAATTCTAGTAATACATATAAATGCAACAACCATTCATCGAAATGCAACATACACGCGATGATTCATCCATTTTTCATTCATATCAAAAAAAAAATGCACACAGATCCATAAGCAATTATGCAAGTGTATTAGTTTGTCGATCGCTAACTAGTGCCTAGTGTGTGTGTATGCATCCACTACATCCACTAGCAAGCACTTGCATCCACGTGAATCCATTCAACCGTAACATGTTATATCAACATGTTTCAAACCATTCCTGCCATTCATAGGCTTCAACCTAAGAGTTATAATTCAAATGATAGAAAAAATAGATTCAACTTCAGGGCTTAGGAAAGGAGTAAGAGTTATCAAAGAGAATTGGAAAAGAAGCACGAATCCTATCCTCTAGTTCCCAAGTCGTGTCATCGCTGTCCTCTTCCCACTTAATATTGCCAAGCTTAATCTCTTTGTTCCATAACTTCTTCACCACAGATCTTAGTATCCGTGTAGGAACTTGCCAGACCGATGCCTCCCTCTCTACCTGAACTTCCTCTAGGGTACTCGGCTCCACCACTAATGCAGAATCATGCAAGCACTTTTGCAAATGCGAAAATGGAATACATCATGAACTCCTGCCAATCTCTCTGGTAGTCTAACCCTGTAGGCCATTTGACCTATCCTCTCTAATATAGGGAATGACCCTATGAACCCCAGCGCCTACTTGCCCACTAAGCTAAATCGAATAATGTGACGGTCGCCCCGTACCATCAGATATTTCCTTGAAATGCGTTGTGCTAATGCGCGAGTAGCATGGGACGATCGTCGAAAAGGGTTTGAAACGATGAATTACCAAAGAACCTGTAATATACCCCGCAGCGCACGGAATGAAGTATAATAATAACATAACTTGGTATAAAACATGCTAGATAGTACAGAAGCTGAAAACTAAACCATTTCCATCAGAGTAGCGGAATCCAAAACACAGCTTTATATCCAATTATTACAACTTTAAAATACTGTCTCTAAAAGGAAATAAAAGAGGTACACTACTAATGCCTAAAGCAGTAACCAACAACAACACGGGGATGATATATAAAGTACGTGGAAGCCTAATGCTCGTCTATGGACAGCTACTCGTGCATAGCCACCTAACCGCCTCTAGTCTGCTCATTTAGGAGCAGCCAGAGTAATAAGAAGAGACATAAAACTCTGGGTCAGACGAAATTCTGGTGTGAGCGATAACAACAAAATAAAGAAATAACAGGTATAAATAATCATACCTGACCTGGACCTGCAACCAAAGAGTTAGCACAACAAGATGTATAATACTCTAAGGTAAACACTAAGATAGAGTGTAAAATGGAAGTGTGGGTGTCATGGTGATAACAAACATAAAACATAGCAATCATCCTCACGTCTCTCACTCAGTGCGTAAAGCATACGATATCCACCGCTTTGATCACCGAATCCATTTGGGGCCATGACTGTAACACCCCGTATGTTGAATAACTTGCTATAATATAAAACAGTGAAGAATTAAATTTAAAAATCTGAATCAGGGGAAACGGGCTATGCCATTGCGTTCTTCTCGGAAAAATACGCGAAATAGAGTCTGAGTTTTCGAAAATCGGAGTCTGTATGACCCAGATAAGGCCCAAAGAAGTTTTTAGAAATTTAAATTCAGATTTAAAAACAAAATTTTCAATTTTCAGAAGTGGCGGGAAAAATCCCGCCAGACCCAGGGGGTCGACCTGGGGGTCGACTGGGGAGTCGACCTCCCCCCCAGGTCGACTCGGGAGTCGACCCTAGAGTCGACCTGGGGGTCGACCTCCCTGGTCGAGCCCAGGTAACCTGGGTGCACCAGCTTGTCTTTTGGGCTGTGTTTTAGAGGCTAGGACGTGATCTGACGGCTCTAATCTAATTTAGGGTTAATCTAATGGCCTAAAACACCTAACTACTCTATAAATACACCCTAAGACTACCCTAATTCATACTAAAAATAGATACAATGCCGTCATGCCGTCAAAATGCAACTTGAAGGAGCCTCCATCAATTTGTAGAAGAAGATATCATCTCAAATCAATCTCTAATCAACTCTAGCAACTTAATCTTCTTCTTAGGAGTGCTAATCAACAAGTTGTGAGTTTTCTATAGCCTTAATGACCAATTATTGAAATGATTATGATAGGATATAATGAGGTTATGGCTATGAATGTGGATCAATGCAAGTTATGCAAGTTATATGCTATGCGTTAATGATGTTATGCATGTTATGCAAGTTATATGCTATGTGTTAATGATGTTATGCTATGTGTTTGTGATGTTATGCAAGTTATGCAAGTCATATGCTATATGTTCATGATGTTATGCAAGTTATGCAAGTCATATGTTACATGTTCATGATGTTATGCAAGTTATGCAAGCTATATGCTATATGATCATGATGTTATGCAAGTTATGCAAGTGTTCATGATGCTAGTTGCTATGATAAACATTGATCCATTATGACACCATGATTATGCAAGTTTGGTGTATGATTATATGCAAGTTCATATGTATGCAAGTTTGGTGTATGATTATATGCAAGTTCACATATGACATGTTATGCAAGTTTGGTGTTTGATTATATGCAAGTAACATGTGCAAGTTTACACCTTAGTATGATATGCATACATATGCAAGTTAACCCCTTTATATGTCATACATACATATGCAAGTTTACCCCTTTGTATGACATAAGAAACTTATGCAAGTTAACCTCTTTATGACATATGTGATTCATGCAAGTTTGGGTTGATTATTTATGCTAGTTGGGTTGATGCTATATGCATGTTGACACCTTTAAACCCATGTTGATGCTAATGCTATGCAAGTTGAACCCATTATATTTATGATGAATCTTCCCTTTTATGTCATGTTAGCGAATTACGTGGGGAACGATGGGGTTAATATACATGTTAATGAAATGGTGTGAAGTTGGTATGATTATTCATACCATAAAGTGATGGACATAATTGAGTCAATTATGTACATCGTTAAAATTGGAATTAATTAGGGAAAATTAATTCGGGGGTGATTAATTAGGTGTAATTAATCGACTAAGACACGAGGTTGGACCCTTTTGTAGCATAAGACTGCCCGGAACCGACCGACAAATCCAGCGGCTACAAATGATTGGCCCAATGTGAGAGGTCTTAGGCACAAACCAATTACGTGACAAGTGTATAGACACGAGGTTAGACTCGGTTATGGCGTAAGGCTGCCCGGACCCAACCGGCAAATCCAGCTGCCATAAAAGATAGTCTAATGTGAGAGGTCTTTACAACGGTTACGTTTTTAATCAATTAAGAAACACTTAACCAGATAAGCATGTAGTGGGCATGAGGGGTTAAGTGGGTGCCTTGGGTGGCATGTGGAAATCAAGTAAGTGCTTTGGGTGGCCTGAGGAAATCTAGTGGGTTGCCTTGGGTGGCAATAGAAAATACGATTAGAATACTTAACCAAGTGGGAACATGTAATTAAACATGATTAAAGGGTTAAGTGGGATGCACTAGATAAATTGACAAGCTTAGGTGGTAGCTTGTGGGGGCCCATTTCAACCAGTAACCCATATGTATCTTATTGGGCTCGACCCATGTCGAGGACGGGACACGCGTACTGGGCTTGATTATAAGAGGCCAAAACGGGTTAGCGGTGGCAACGCGAGTCCAACGGGTTTCATATGCGTGTGTGGACCCGGGCTGGTAGGTAAGACGTTGTTGCATCGTGTAGATATAAGCCGTGCACCATTTGTTGTATCGGGTTGCCACTTTGGGGAGTGATACACCCCATTGTGGGGCCAGCACAGGTATCTACGGTAGGGAACCGATCGCTTGGGAGTAGTGGGTACACCTAGTGGAGATAGGGGCAGACGGCACCTATGTAGTCAGCTAGGGGTACACGAAACTACTGGGTAAATTCTCTAAGTCCTTGGGTGGGATCAACCTTTAAGTAGGAATGACTGGTGTGGTGCAGTTAGTAGTTATCCTTGGGTGGGTAGATGCGTCTTTACCGTTATCCTAGTTCATCCCATGTCTAGTTGGCTACTTAGTGTAGTCATTTATCCCCAGTCATCCCGTACCAAGTTTATATCATACCCTAATTACTTTAATGATTGTGTTGTTAAAGTTATAGGGCTCACTCAGACTTATATCTGACCCCGTTGTTTTTATCTTTTTCCCCTTCAGGTTCTCAGGTTGGGCCTAGCACTAGTGGGCTTTGATCAGAATTCTTTATCTATCTTCTAGAGCTTGGACCGTGATGTAAAGCCCAGCTTATCTTTTCTTTTATGGCTATTTTTTATGTAGTGGGATTATGTACTTATGTTTTTATCAGGATGGATATTTAGTACTTGACTCTTTATGGTGTTGTAACTAAACATGTTTACCTTCTGCTGCAATGAAATGATGTTTTAGATTTTCAAGTATTTATATCTGTCTTGTGTAATTTTTCTGTTCTATATTCACTTAAAATGCTCCACCGAAGTTAAGGCATTCCCTTAGTGAGTGACCTTAGCGGGTGTGGGGTGTTACACGTGGTATCAGAGCGAAGGTTACCAGAACAGATAGAATTTTTAGAAAACTATTTTTCTAAAAACATTTTTGGAAGAAGTATTTTCAAAAACATGTCTTTAAAGAGAAAAGTTTTTGAAAGAAAAGCATAATCCCCAATAGCCATATCTTTATCTTTCGAATTCTCCGTTTTGAATCTTTCCTTTTTCCGTTTCAGCATGGCTGAGGATCTTAACTTTCCGGAGGGTGTGACGATACCAGTATGGTATAGGAGATTGATGGAGGCTAGGGCCGCCACTGCGGGTCCAGCAAATGTTCCTCCACCAACCGTAGCACCCGATCTTCCTCCTCCCCCTCCTCCTCCTCGCACAGATACTTTTGCTAAGACTTGCAAGGAATTTAAAGCTATGGGAGGGAAACCTTTTCAAGGATCAGAAACTTTTGTGCAGGCTAGAGATTGGCTTAAGGAGGTGGAAGAGTTGATAGATATCTTTGAGATGGAAGAAGGAAAGAAAGTCAAGTTAGCTGCTTGGTTAATGAAGGGAGAGGCCTCATTCTGGTGGGAGGTCACTAATGGAGAACGCCCCGTTGACTCTTGGGCGGATTTCAGGCAAAGATTTGTGGCAAAGTTTCTCTCAAGGGCGGAGGAAAACTTGTATATGGAAAGGTTCTTGACTCTAAAGCAAGGAAATCTCTCGGTGAAGGAATATGTCAACAAGTTTAATCAATTGGCAAGGTTTGGCATAGACATGGTGAATACACCGGAGAAGAAGGCTTTGAGGTTCGTTAAAGGCTTGAATGAACCGATGCATGGATTGGCTATGACTCACATCCCTTTGGGGGCCACCTTTGAGAAGCTAGTTGACATGGCACTCATGCATGAGAAATAGAAGGGTCCCAATGCTAATAAGGCACCCGAGAAGAAGGGAGATCAAAAGAGACCTCAACAGCAACAAAACAAAGGTGGGAAAGGCAACGGTGGCAAGGGGAAGAAGAAGCGCTTCAATTGCGGGATACCATGCCACATAAGCAAAGATTGTCGGAGGAAGAAGAAGAAGACTAGCTGCTACCACTGTGGTGAAGCAGGGCATCTAGTGAAGGACTGCCCTAAGAAGGGGCAAAGGACGGGATCTACCTCAGGAGGACAAGTGCAAGCTCTTATGGCACCGGGTCAGGCAAGGGGGCAAGTTCAGGCTCTCGCGGTTCCACCGATTCAGGAAAGAGGTAGAACTATTTATGTTGAAAGTCTGGTTTTTCTATTTGATCATCATGTCCGTACATTGTTTGATTCTGGCGCATCGCATTCGTTTATCTCATCATCATTAGTTGAGTCACTGCACTTAGACACCAGTCTAGTAGATGATCCCTTGGTTGTTTCAAACCCAATTGGGGGCTCCACTTATTTGTCCATGATATGTTTGGGTTTGAAGATTTCTATACTTAGCATTGAGTTTAGATGTGATGCTTTTGTTTTGGGCTTCACGGGCTATGGGTTGATTTTGGGCATGGACTGGTTATCCAGTAATGGTGCCGTTCTTGATTGCGAAAGGAGAGTTGTTAGGCTTATGACCCGCTTGGGGAACACTCTCGAGATCTCTTGTAATCCCATGGAATCTGTTATGCTAAGTTATCTTGAATCGCTTGACGCTTCGGTCGAGAGTTTGCGATCTGTTAGAGTGGTCCGGGAATACTCGGATGTGTTTGGGGAGGTGAAGGGCTTACCTCCGAAGCGGGAAATTGACTTCCGAATATATCTGGTGGATAATGCTAAACCTGTATCTTTACTAGTGCGCCACATGGCTCCTCGTGAGAGGAGGGAACTCCATAAGCAAGTAGGGGAGTTGCTTGAGAAGGGGTTCATAAGACGAAGTATATCGGAGTGGGGTGCTCCAGTAGTTTTTGCTACGAAGGCGGATGGGTCCCTCAGACTTTGTGTAGACTATAGAGAACTCAACAAGCTCACAAAGAAAAATAGACACCCATTGCCGAGGATTGATGATCTCTTTGATCAGTTGGTTGGCGCTTCAGTATTTTCTCAGTTGGACTTAGCCACGGGGTTTCATCAGTTGAGGGTGGCTGAGGAAAGCATAGACAAGACTGCCTTCAGGACTCCGGATGGTTTCTATGAGTGGCTGGTGATGCCATTTGGGTTGACGAATGCCCCTGCATACTTTGTTGATTTGATGAGTAGGGTGTTCAGGGAGTTTCTTAATAAGTTCGTGGTGGTCTTTGTGGATGACATCTTAGTATTTTCTAAGAGTGAAGAAGAGCATGCCCTACATCTTAGGGAAGTGTTGGAGACTCTTCGAGCGCATAGCCTTAAGGCTAAATTTTCTAAATGTCACTTCTGGAGGAAGGAAGTACGGTTCTTGGGGCACGTGGTCTCCAAGGAAGGGATAGCTGTGGATCCCGCGAAGGTAGTATCAATTCAAGATTGGAAGGTTCCAAAGAATGCTACCGAGGTGAGGAGTTTCTTGGGGTTGGCTGGCTACTATAGGAAGTTTATCAAGGACTTCGCGAAGATAACAACCCCATTAACCCGCTTGACGAAGAAGAATCTAGTCTTCGCATGGGACGTAGATTGTGATGATGCGTTCCGACGGTTAAAGAGAGCTTTAACCACAGCTCCAGTCTTAGTGTTGCCAGATGGGAGTAAGCCATTTGTTGTCTATACCGATGCTTGTGGGACAGGACTGGGCGCAGTCTTAATGCAAGAGGGAAGGGTAATAGCCTATGGTGGAAGGCAGTTGAGAGCACATGAGAAAAATTACCCTACCCATGATTTAGAGTTGGCCGCTATTGTTTTTGCGCTTAAGATTTGGCGCCATTATCTTCTTGGTGAGAGATTCGAATTGTTCACTGACCACAAATCATTGAAGTACTTGTTTTCTCAGAAGGATTTGAACTTGAGACAGCAAAGGTGGATGGAATTCTTAGCATCCTATGATTTCGAGATAGCGTATACCCCTGGCAAGGGTAACGTGGTGGCGGACGCCTTGAGTAGAAAAAGGTTGTCCTTGAGTCCATTGTTCGTGGAACGACGAAGCTTGGAATTTATCTCGATGTTTGATTTCAGACCTTCCGTTGACTATGTACCCGGTTTGCTAGCATCCTTGGAGGTCAGACCTACTCTTTTGGGACGGATTGGCGAGGCACAGAGGGACGACCCGCAGTTGGTTGAGTTAGTAGAGAGGCTCATAAGGGGGGAGTCGTCCAGCCATTTGAGTAGGTACACCCTAGACGATAGGGGGTGCTTGCGTAGAGACGGTAGACTTTGTGTACCGCAAGACGAGGGTTTGAGGAAGGCTATTCTTGATGATGCACACCGTTCTAGGATGACCATTCATCCCGGTGGGGACAAGATGTACCAAGACATGAGGCGAGTTTTCTTTTAGGCCGGTATGAAGAAAGATGTGGCCGAGTATGTCGCTAGATGCTTGGTGTGCCAACAGGTGAAAGCGGAGCAAAAGAAACCAGGTGGGTTGCTTCACCCATTGGAAGTTCCGCAATGGAAGTGGGATAGTGTCTCGATGGATTTTATTGATGGGTTACCCAGATCGAGAAAGGCTAATACGGGAATTTGGGTTGTGGTAGACAGACTTACTAAGAGCGCCCATTTCATACCCATGAAGAGCAAGAGGACTGCTCCATGGCTAGCTTCAGTATATCTTCGAGAGATAGTTCGATTGCATGGGGTACCCTCTAGCATAGTGAGTGATCGAGATCCTATCTTCACTAGCGAGTTCTGGAAAAGTTTGCAAGAAGCAGTGGGGACTCAATTATGTCTGAGCACCGCATATCATCCTCAGACGGACGGCCAGACCGAGAGGGTGAATCGTGTTCTGGAAGACCTTTTGAGGCTTTGTATCTTGGATTTTGGAGGTACATGGGAAGAGCATCTCTCATTGGTGGAATTCGCATATAATAACAGCTTTCAGTCCAGTATTGGTATGGCTCCTTTCGAAGCTCTTTATGGAAGGCCTTGTCGATCACCTACATGTTGGTGGGAATCTACGGATAAGATCTTGCTTGGGCCCGATATGGTTAGAGAGACTTCAGAAAAGATTGATTTGATTCGAAGAAGGATGAAAGCAGCGCAGGATAGGCAAAAATCTTATGCGGACAAGAGGAGGACGGATCTGGAATTTGAGGTTGGGGACATGGTCTTTGTCAAAGTATCCCCATTATGGAATGTAGTTCGCTTTGGGTCCGTTGGGAAGTTAGCTCCAAGATTTGTTGGGCCGTTTCCTATTAAGGAAAGGATTGGACGGATGGCATATAGAGTGGATTTACCCGAGAGACTTAGTGGGGTGCATGACGTATTTCATGTGTCACATTTGAGGAAGTGCCTACATGAGACCGCAGAGGTGGTAGAGCCGAGCTTGCTAAAAGAAGTGGAGGTAGAGCGTGATGCAACTATTCGACGAGCTCCTACCCGCATCCTTGGGTCAGAGATTAGGAGGTTGAGGAACAGAGAGGTGCGGCTAGTCAAAGTGCAATGGGGAGAAGATGAGAGCAATGCTACTTGGGAGACAGAGGCGAAGATGCGTTCATTATACCCATTCCTTTTTGAGGGTATGTCTTTTAACTTCTCCTTTATCGTTTGTCTAGTACTTATCTTATCTTTAGTTTGTCCTCTCATTAGTACCTTTGACCTTTAGATAGGGTAAAACCTATGGTTGAAACATGTGTTTGAGACATGTTATGTTTGATGGATGCGTGTGGATGCAAGTGTTTGCTAGTGGTTGCTCGTGGATGCATATACACACACTCTAGGCACTAGATCGGCTCAATCACTTCATACTGCATATTGCATAAAATTGTGTGTAGGTAGCTATATTAATGGATGTGTAATGGTTGTGCTATCATATGGATGATGCATTTTGGTGAATGATTGTGCACTCATGTAGAGATAGTATGTGTCGATAAGGTTCTTTCGCATACCTATTGGATGCATGGCACTATCATGGTTTGCATTAAGGAGGTCAACTGAATTAGTAGACCGCCTGATTTTGCATTAGACAGGGAACATATACACACACTTTTTGCATATATTCATACAGCATTAGAAACTCTAAGGACAATGGATGCCAGTGTTTGATGGCTTGAGTAGATGGTTGTTTGGATGGTAGGATACGTTCTTCTTGACTTAGAGATTTCGGGGACGAAATCCTTTAAGTAGGGGAGAATGTAACACCCCGTATGTTGAATAACTTGCTATAATATAAAACAGGGCAGAATTAAATTTAAAAATCTGAATCAGGGGAAACGGGCTATGCCATTGCGTTCGTCTCGGAAAAATACGCGAAATAGAGTCCGAGTTTTCGAAAATCGGAGTCCGTATGACCTAGATAAGGCCCAAAGAAGTTTTTAGAAATTTAAATTCAGATTTAAAAACAAAATTTTCAATTTTCAGAAGTGGCGGGAAAAATCCCGCCAGACCCAGGGGGTCGACCTGGGGGTCGACTGGGGAGTCGACCTCCCCCCCAGGTCGACTGGGGAGTCGACCCTAGGGTCGACCTGGGGTCGACCTCCCTGGTCGAGCCCAGGTAACCTGGGTGCACCAACTTGTCTTTTGGGCTGCGTTTTAGAGGCTAGGACGTGATCTGACGGCTCTAATCTAATTTAGGGTTAATCTAATGGCCTAAAACACCTAACTACTCTATAAATACACCCTAATACTACCCTAATTCATACTAAAAATAGATACAACGCCGTCATGCCGTCAAAATGCAACTTGAAGGAGCCTCCATCAATTTGTAGAAGAAGATATCATCTCAAATCAATCTCTAATCAACTCTAGCAACTTAATCTTCTTCTTAGGAGTGCTAATCAACAAGTTGTGAGTTTTCTATAGCCTTAATGACCAATTATTTAAATGATTATGATAGGATATAATGAGGTTATGGCTATGAATGTGGATCAATGCAAGTTATATGCTGTGTTAATGATGTTATGCATGTTATGCAAGTTATATGCTATGTGTTAATGATGTTATGCATGTTATGCAAGTTATATGCTATGTGTTTGTGATGTTATGCAAGTTATGCAAGTCATATGCTATATGTTCATGATGTTATGCAAGTTATGCAAGTCATATGTTACATGTTCATGATGTTATGCAAGTTATGCAAGCTATATGCTATATGATCATGATGTTATGCAAGTTATGCAAGTGTTCATGATGCTAGTTGCTATGATAAACATTGATCCATTATGACACCATGATTATGCAAGTTTGGTGTATGATTATATGCAAGTTCATATGTATGCAAGTTTGGTGTATGATTATATGCAAGTTCACATATGACATGTTATGCAAGTTTGGTGTTTGATTATATGCAAGTAACATGTGCAAGTTTACACCTTAGTATGATATGCATACATATGCAAGTTAACCCCTTTATATGTCATACATACATATGCAAGTTTACCCCTTTGTATGACATAAGAAACTTATGCAAGTTAACCTCTTTATGACATATGTGATTCATGCAAGTTTGGGTTGATTATTTATGCTAGTTGGGTTGATGCTATATGCATGTTGACACCTTTAAACCCATGTTGATGCTAATGCTATGCAAGTTGAACCCATTATATTTATGATGAATCTTCCCTTTTATGTCATGTTAGCGAATTACGTGGGGAACGATGGGGTTAATATACATGTTAATGAAATGGTGTGAAGTTGGTATGATTATTCATACCATAAAGTGATGGACATAATTGAGTCAATTATGTACATCGATAAAATTGGAATTAATTAGGGAAAATTAATTCGGGGGTGATTAATTAGGTGTAATTAATCGACTAAGACACGAGGTTGGACCCTTTTGTAGCATAAGACTGCCCGGAACCGACCGGCAAATCCAGCGGCTACAAATGATTGGCCCAATGTGAGAGGTCTTAGGCACAAACCAATTACGTGACAAGTGTATAGACACGAGGTTAGACTCGGTTATGGCGTAAGGCTGCCCGGACCCAACCGGCAAATCCAGCTGCCATAAAAGATAGTCTAATGTGAGAGGTCTTTACAACGGTTACGTTTTTAATCAATTAAGAAACACTTAACCATATAAGCATGTAGTGGGCATGAGGGGTTAAGTGGGTGCCTTGGGTGGCATGTGGAAATCAAGTAAGTGCCTTGGGTGGCATGAGGAAATCTAGTGGGTTGCCTTGGGTGGCAATAGAAAATACGATTAGAATACTTAACCAAGTGGGAACATGTAATTAAACATGATTAAAGGGTTAAGTGGGATGCACTAGATAAATTGACAAGCTTAGGTGGTAGCTTGTGGGGGCCCATTTCAACCAGTAACCCATATGTATCTTATTGGGCTCGACCCATGTCGAGGACGGGACACGCGTACTGGGCTTGATTATAAGAGGCCAAAACGGGTTAGCGGTGGCAACGCGAGTCTAACGGGTTTCATATGCGTGTGTGGACCCGGGCTGGTAGGTAAGACGTTGTTGCATCGTGTAGGTATAAGTCGTGCACCATTTGTTGTATCGGGTTGCCACTTTGGGGAGTGATACACCCCATTGTGGGGCCAGCACGGGTATCTACGGTAGGGAGCCGATCGCTTGGGAGTAGTGGGTACACCTAGTGGAGATAAGGGAAGACGGCACCTATGTAGTCAGCTAGGGGTACACGATACTACTGGGTAAATTCTCTAAGTCCTTGGGTGGGATCAACCTTTAAGTAGGAATGACTGGTGTGGTGCAGTTAGTAATTATCCTTGGGTGGGTAGATGCGTATTTACCGTTATCCTAGTTCATCCCATGTCTAGTTGGCTACTTAGTGTAGTCATTTATCCCCAGTCATCCCGTACCAAGTTTATATCATACCCTAATTACTTTAATGATTGTGTTGTTAAAGTTATAGGGCTCACTCAGACTTATGTCTGACCCCGTTGTTTTTATCTTTTTCCCCCTCAGGTCCTCAAGTTGGGCCTAACACTAGTGGGCTTTGATCAGATTTCTTTATCTATCTTCTGGAGCTTGGACCGTGATGTAAAGCCCAGCTTATCTTTTCTTTTATGGCTATTGTTTATGTAGTGGGATTATGTACTTATGTTTTTATCAGGATGGATATTTAGTACTTGACTCTTTATGGTGTTGTAACTAAACATGTTTACCTTCTGCTGCAATGAAATGGTGTTTTAGATTTTCAAGTATTTATATCTTTCTTGTGTAATTTTTCTGTTCTATATTCACTTAAAATGCTCCACCGAAGTTAAGGCATTCCCTTAGTGAGTGACCTTAGCGGGTGTGGGGTGTTACAATGACGGAGTCCAACTCCATACAACTATTGCTATGACCGCAATGCTTTAGTCTATAGTCAATAACTTTACCCGGTCCACACAGCCCTGGCTCTAGATTACGGGCCAACCAGTCCACATAGTCCTGACTCTGGTTTGTCCACATGCCCCCTCTCTTAGTGGTGAACCAAAGTTATAAATATTGATAACTCCTTTTCACACGTCCCGCGACAAAGCCCAATCCTAGAAGTTAACTCGTTGGTTCCCATTTGGATTCTGAGAAATAACTTCTCATTTGGACTTCCTTTGCATCTCGGGCTTTTGTCGGATTGGAGTTGATCTTCAGAAGAGTTTATGATCATCGTCGCATAGTAGCAGCTCAAATCCAGTTCAGAGTCACCATCACGTCTCGGTTCGCGGTCATCATCAGGGTCGGGTCGAGGTCCTCCTCGAGTGGTTCGTGACCCCCTCCCCCCGGACGGTTCGTGACCACTCTTTGACGACCACCCTATACTAGTCGACACCCAACGAGTTGCGCTGTGACTGTGCCTGACTAATACATGATGATCGCCAGGGATTGAAGTAAGGAAACCATATAACCTGTCGTATATCTCACAGCGCATGGAATAAAGTATAATAGTAACATAAGTCATGATATAAAATAGGTGAGACAGTGTATGAGCTAAATACTGAATCATAAATATCAGAGTAGTTGATTCATATTAACAGCAAAATATCTAATAAATCATAAGCACATCTCCAAAACACTGTCTCTAAACAAGAAGCACTACTGATGCCCAAAGTAGTGATCCATAAAAGTAGTAGGGATAAGAGTATATATAGTACATAGAAGCCTCCTGCTCATCCCCGACCAGCTACTCGAGCACACCAACCTGTCTCTAGTCTATTCCTTTAAGAGCACCCAGAGTAATTAGAAACAATGCATAAAACTCCAGGTCAGGCAAAATATGGTGTGAGCGATAGTAATCTTAATCACTAAATAAGATAATACAATAGGTATGAAGAGTCATACCTGACTGCCTCTGCATCCAAAGAGTTAGCACAAATAATCATGTACTATACTCTATGGCAATAAAGATAGTGAGTATAACTGGACGTGTGTGTCATAGTGATAGCAACTGTCCAATCATAACAAACATTCACACATTCACTCACTTAGTGTATTGAGCATACAATACTCGATACTTTGGGTGCCAAATCAATCAAGACACTGGCAGGCCCTACCGCATGAGCTCCACTTGTTTATCGCTATGCCCTACCGCATGACCTATAGCTGAAAACCTTACCCAGTCCACACCGAATTGGCTTTGGGTCCAATCAGTCCACAATGCATTGGCTCCGATTCATTCTTATGTCACTCTCTCAATGGTGTACCGAGGTTACGAATATCTATATCTCCGCTACACATGCTCCCACAGCGAAGTCCAACCTAGGAGTCAACCCGGTGGTTCCTATCTTGATACTTAGTGGTAACTTCCTGTTTAGACTTTCTTCGCATATCGGATTTTAATAGTCATATTGGGGTTAGACTTCAAAATAGTATACTCAATATCAAGAAGTACTGCAAACCCATTCCCTTTGCACATCTTGGAAAGGATAGGTTCCAGATAGAATAATTCCGGATAGGAAAGTCCAGAAAGAAAAGTTCAGGTAGGAAAGTCTTAGTTTAATGCTCCAAATCTAAAAACCTTCGGTTCGATACCGCCAGATCTAATTAGATCTGGGTTTCAAAAATCAAATCCAACCCAAACTTACATATGTGTCATAACATGAATTATAAACATCTATAGGCTAATCTAGTAAATAAGAATACTATTACTCACCTTAATCGTCCCAAGAAGGTTAGATCCGAAAATGAAAAGTTCTAGGATCTTTCTGAGATGTGAATGAGGATTCTTTTGATTATATTGGAACTTAAGAGGTTAGTTTCATTCCTTTGCAAATGAGTTCTCCATATATAGCTGAAACAAAGCTTATTTGAGAAGCTACTAACGATAGCTTCTAAGAGAAGTTACTAATTCTTTAGCTTCCAGGAGAAGCTAGCAAGGGTTGGCATCTTTGAGAAGTCACTTTTGGCTTCCAAACGAAGCCCCCAAGGATTGGCTTCCTTGAGAAGCCACCTTTGGCTTCCAAGCGAAGCCACTAAGGATTAGCTTCCTCGAGAAGCCACTGAAGATTGGCTTCCTTGAGAAGCCACTTTTGGCTTCCAAGAGAAGCCACTAAGGATTGGCTTCCTCAAGAAGCCACCGAGGATTGGCTTCCTTGAGAAGCCACCTTTGGCTTCCAAGAGAAGCCACTGTAGATTGGATTCCTTGAGAAGCCACCTTTGGATTCCAAGAGAAGCCACTAAGGATTGGCCTGCTCAAGAAGCCACCGAGGACTGGCTTCCTTAAGAAGCCTCCTTTGGCTTCCAAAAGAAGCCACTATAGATTGGCTTCCTGGAGAAGCTACCTTTGGCTTCCAAGAGAAGCCACTAAGGAATAGCTTCCTCAAGAAGCCACCGAGGATTGGCTTCCTTGAGAAGCCACCTTTGGCTTCCAAGAGGTACTACTATAGGTTGGCTTCCTTGAGAAGCCACCTTTGGTTTCCAACAGAAGCCACTTAGGATTGGCTTCCTTAAGAAACCACCGTGGATTTGCTTCCTTGAGAAGCCAACTTTGGCTTCCAAGAGAAGCCACTATAGATTGGCTTCCTTGAGAAGTCACCTTTGGCTTCCAAGAGAAGCCACTAAGGATTGGCTTCCTCAAGAAGCCACCAAGGATTGACTTCTTTGAGAAGCTATCTTTAGCTTCCTAGAGAAGCTACTAAGAATTGGCTTCCTCAATAAGCCACTAAGCAAAAATTATGAACGAAACAAGATTCACTAGGGGAAAATGATTACATTAAAATTTAACGAAAATGACAAAAGTAGGAGATGAACCTATCTGTCATTTCCTAAAGTTATACAGTCATACAACCTCATAAATATCTTACGATCTTTCGATGTGTAGAATACGGGTCATTACATTCTCCTACCCTTAAGAACACCCTCGAAATTCCTTAAACAACAAATAAGATTGTTCTGCATGTCTATCAATCATACACAAGGGATTAAACATATATAACAAATAATTTAGACATTTCTTTGCATTCAGAATGCTAAGCGGAAAAACTGATGATACCATAGATGGAATTTTTCTAAGAGTGATATTAAAACATACCATGCAAAGAGCTCTGGATAAGACATACTCATGCTCTCCTCCATCTCTCAAGTACAATCACTCTCATTTTCGCCCCACTGAACCTTCACAAGCTTCATTGTTTTCCTCCTAAGATTTTTTGTATCATGTCCAATGATACGAATAGGTCTGCGAGCCATAGTTGTTTCTGGTTCCACCTCGATATCGTTCAACTGATCGGTGAGATTGTGGTATTGGAATCATGCACAAACTTTCTCAAATGGGAAATATGAAATACATTGTGAACTCCAGCCATCTTTTGAGGTAACTTAATTCAATATGCCAAATTTCCAACTCGCTCGAGGACTACGAATGGACCAACAAACCTTAGTGTCAATTTCCCTTGTTGCCAAATCAAATCACATTCTTCAAAGGAGAAATTTTGACAAACACCAAGTAACCAATAGAAAATTCCAAGTCTTTCCGTCTCTTATCGGCGTAGCTCTTTTGCCTGTCTTGGGCGGATTTCATTCTTTGCCGAATGAATTCAATCTTTTCTGAAGTTTTCTCTAACCATATCTGGCCCAAGTATGAGTTTCTCACCTGCTTCCAACCAACATGATGGAGCGTTGCACGGTCTCCCATATAAGGCTTCATATGGAGCCATGCCAATGCTTGATTGATAACTATTATTATATGCAAATTCAACTAAATGTAAATGGGCATCCCACGAACCTCTAAAATATAGGATGCACGCTCTCAAGAGATCCTCTAATATACGGTTCACACTTTCTATTTGACCATCGGTATGAGGATGGTATGCAACACTGAGATGTAACTCTTACCCCAAAGCTACTTGCAAGCTCTTCCAGAATCCACCAGTAAACAATGGATCCCGATCACTTACAATGCCTTTTGGTACTCCATGGAATTGCACAACCCACTTCACATATAATTCTGCTAATTTTGGCTGTCGTTCTGCTTGACTTGACAGGTATAAACTTGGCACTCTTGGTCAATCTATCCACAACGACCCAAATACTATCATGACCTGCACGAGTCCTAGGCAAACCATCAATGAAATCCGTCGAAACATGTTCCTATTTCCACTTGGGAACTTTTAATGGTTGCAATAAGCCACTGGGCTTCTTCTGCTCAACTTTAACCAATTGGCAATTCATTCACTTAGAGATAAATTTTCCAATGTCCTTCTTCATGCCCTCCTAGTAGTATGTCTGCCTCATGTCTTTATACATTTTATTACCACCAGGATGTATGGTTAATTTTGAGTGATGACACTCTTTAAGTACCTCTTCCCTTAATCCATCAACGTCAGGTACAACCATCTCCCACCTTTCCGAAGCCAACCATTACGGTCAAGTTTGTACATGCCCTTAACCTCATCATCTATATCAGCTTCCACTTCGGCGATGGTCTCCAACAATCAAGGATCACTTCTCTGACTAGAGCCGATCCGTTCTACCAAAGTTGGTTTAATTGTTAGGTTCGCAAACATATCTGGCACAGATTCTAGATGCACGGAGTCATCCCTTCGTGGTCAGCTTCTTAGATGGACTATGGCCGTTTAGGCTATCGAAGTTTGAGGCAATAACAGGTCTGTGATGCCCTTAGATGTTCTGGGCTGCACACGCACTACACTGATGTATTCAGCGAGTCTATATCCTTTGTTGTTTGAAATAATATTCCTCCACGGGTAATCTTTGAAAATTTCATCGTGATGGGGATAGATCATTGCAATTGTTGGTCTATCTTGGTCTGAAGTTATAACCGGCAATCAACTCCAGTTGCTTCCATTCCCGAAACATAGTTCCCAAATTGGCATGTCTCCTACTCAATGCATTTGCGACTGCGTTACCCTTTCCTAGTGTGTATGCGATATTAAAAATTTAGGAAGCTAAAAATTCCAACCATCGTTGTTGATGGAGATTTAAGTCTTTCTGAGAGAAAAGATACTTCAATGACTTATGGTCGGTAAACAACTCAAATCTTTCTCCCAAAAGATAATGTCTCCACATCTTTAATGCGAATACAATCGTCGCTAGTTCCAAATCATGTGTGGGGTACCTCTTTTCATGTGGTTTTAGTTGTCGACTAGCATAGGCGACAACTTTATCCCCTTGCATCAACACTGCACCCAGTCCGGTACCACAAGCATCATTATATACCGTCATCTCCTTATTTCCTTTTGGAATAACTAATACAGGGGAACACGTTAACTTTCCCTTTAATTTCTTAAATGCGCACTCGCATCTTGCATCCCAATTAAAGGCCTGATTCTTTTTAGTCAGTTGAGTTAACGGTGCTGCTATTTTTAAGAAGTCCTGGATAAACTTACGGTAGTATCCAGCTAGTCCCAAGAAACTTCTCACATCAGTTACATGTTTAGGCGTAGGCCAATCTTGTAATGTTTCAACCTTTGCAGGATCCACAGCAATACCATTTTCAGAAACAACATGTCCTAAGAACCTCACTTACCTCTTCCAGAAATGACATTTAGAGAATTTAGCCTTTAACTGGTGTTTCCTTAACACCTCCATTACAATTTTCAAATGCACCTTGTGTTCTTCTTCTGTCCGTGAGTAGACCAGTATATCATCAACGAACACAAGTACAAACTTATTTAATTGATCTATAAAAACATGATTCACGAGATCCATGAAATATGTTGTTGCGTTGGTCAACCCGAATGGCATGACCAACCACTCATCAGACGGTGTTCGAAATGATGTCTTAGGTACACTTTCCTCTACTACCCATAGCTGATGAAATCTTGTCGCAAGGTCAAGCTGAGAAAATATCTGCGCACCATTCAACTGATCAAATAGTGCGTCTATCCGTGGAAGGGGATACTGGTTCTTTCTTGTCACCTTGTTTAGCTCATGGTAGTCTACACACAATCGAAGGGAACCACCCGCCTTTGTGGCGAATACAACAGGTGCTCCCCACTCAGAAATACTTCTCCAGATAAACCCCTTCCTCAAGAGGTCACTCACTTGCACCTCGAGCTCTTGCTGCTCTTTTGGTGCCATTCGTCAAAGAGGCAATATTATAGGTCTAGCATCTTTCATTAAATCAATGAGAAACTCAATCTCTCGCTGTAGTGGAAGTCTGGTCACTTCTTCGAAAAAGTCTGGATACTTGATTGCAATAAGCACACCCAATAACTCATCATACGGGATGTCGAGGGAACATAGAAAAGTAGCCATCACCTCATCACAAGATAAATAGCCCAACATTACCCTCCGCCCATCATCCGTCCCAATGGTCGCCAAATATCTTTCACAATCTACCACCACCCCATGCCTCTGGAGCCAATCGACTCCGATGATAATACCAAACACAGTAAAGCCCAAAACAAAACAATCACAAGCAAACATGCATCCATGACTCGATAAGACCAACCCCGACAAATCATGCTAAGGTTGTTAGAACCACCAATCGGGTTTGTCACAATCAAAGGTTGATCAATAATCTCGGGTTCCAATTTCAATCTATTACCAGGTCACTAGATATAAAGGAATGGGAAGCCCCAGTCTCAAATAGAACTCTAGCAGGAACATCACAAACTGAAAGCATACCTTGGATGATGATACCCTTTCCCTTATCCATCGTTGTTGGGGCATTAGATGAAGAAGGAACAACATTAATAGTGTATGCTTTCACCAACTGCTTTTCTTTTGGAGGCTCTGGAAAATCATTCTTAAAGTGCCCCTTCTTGCCACAATTGAAGCATGCCTTCGCACCTGGCTTGGACTTATAGTCCTTGATAAGATGGTCCTTCTTTCCCCAACCATAACAAGCTAATTCTGACTTAGCCTTCTTTTTCTGCCCATTCTTGGCTGGATAAGGCTTCCTTTTTTAGGGGGATTATTCTTGCCTTCACCACCCGTCTGCGACTTTGGCTCAACTTCAGAAGCAATGGCGACTTCAGTCTTTGACTTAGGATAAAGAGTTTTTGACCTCAAAGCTTTTCCTATGATAGACTCGAAAGTCTCATCAATATGATCAATAAGTCTCTCTCCCAAGTAATCATCTAATCCAATAATGAATTTCTCATTCTTCTTCTCGACGTATCAATAAAAGATATCATATATTTCGATAAAGCTTCGAACTCAGCACTGTACTCAGAAACGCACTACCGTTTTGCTTAAGCTTTGCAATTTTTTGAAACAACTCCGATTTCTAAGCAGCCAAAATAAACTGCTCATAAAATCGAGCTTTAAATTGCTCCTAAGTAAACTGGTCTTTAAGAATAGCAGCTTTGATAGCATTCCACGAATTCATAGCCCTGCCTTGAAGCAGGCGTGAAGCTAGTCTTCTCTTCGTAGCATCATCGAGTCCAAGGTCCTCAAAGATGCGCTCCCAGGTATCAACCCAATCCTGGACCTCTGCAGCAGGTTATGTTCCTTGGAATGATTTACCACCCAAATTGGTGAAGTCCTTATTCAACTTGGCAAAGTCGGTCCTAGGTGCCTACACAAGTGCACCACCGCCCTCAACGACATTGGAAGCAGCTCCTTGAGCATTTCAAAGCATATTTCTCATGAAAGCAGTAAACATTGTCTACATATCAAGAGCATTAGCATTTTGGCTCCTGAGCCTGTTCCTTCCTCAATTCCAGAACTAGAGTTCCTAGCAGCATTCCTTGTTTGATGACTCATTATTTAGTATGTAAAGAAGTTGATTAATCGTCCTTCTAAGGAATCCTATTTAGCGGTGCATGTGCAGTGCGATTTCACCCTTAGGTATACTTATTGTATCTCCAAATATAGCTTTGAAAACCAAAACATTACAAATACGCGCTCTCGTATATATATACACACACTTAACCCTAATGTTACCCATTTAGGTTAAACTATGCAACCTAGGCTCTGATACCAAATGTGACGACTGCCCTATACCAGTCGACACCCAACGAGTTGCGCTGTGACTGTGCCCGACTAATACAAGACGATCGCCAGGGATTGAAGTAAGGAAACCCATACAACCTGTCGTATATCACACAGCGCGTGGAATAAAATATAATAGAAACATAAGTCATGATATAAAACAGGTGAGACAGTGTATGAGCTGAAAACTGAATCATTAATATCAGAGTAGTAGATTCATATTAACAGCAAAATATCCAACAAGTCATAAGTACATCTCCAAAACACTGTCTCTAAACAATATGCACTACTGATGCCCAAAGTAGTGATCCATAAAAGTAGTAGGGATAAGAGTATATAGTACATAGAAGTTTCTTGCTCGTCTCCGACCAGCTACTCGAGCATACCAACCTATCTCTAGTCTGCTCATTTAAGAGCACCCAGAGTGTGACGGCCCGCCCCGCATCAACCGACATTTACTCCAAAGGTGCGCTGTACACATATCCAGTTAGCACGGGACGGTCGCCAGAAGAAAAAGAAAGAAGAGAATGGACTAATCAAGAAACCTGTAATATGTCTCACAGCGCATAGAACAAAATATAATAATAACATACTTGACATAAAACAGAAGAGACAGTGCATAAGCTAAAAAACCAGAACTGAGCATCATAGCAGCGGAAATCCAAAATATAGCTTATTACAACTTTTCAAACTGTCTTAAAGCAAAAGCAAGATAAAGGAGGTACACTACTAATGCCCAAGTAGCGACCACCAACGACACAGGGAGAATATCTATATATCATACGTGGAAGCCTCCTGCTCGCCTTCGAATCAACTACTCGCGCATCACCAGCTAACCATACCCTGTCTCTAGTCTGCTCGTGTGAGCACCCAGAGTAATAAGAAGAGACATAAAACTCTGGGTCAGACATAAAGCCTGGTATGAGCGATAAGCATCTAAACAGAATAATAACAGGTATAATCCAATCATACCTGAACCTGGACCTGCAACCAAAGAGTTAGCACTACATACTGTACAACGCTCTAAGGTGCCCTTTCAAATGGTGTAAAGATAACGGGGGTGGGGGTGTGCATGTCATAGTGATGTCAAACAATCAAGCATAGCAATCATCCTCACATCCCTCACTCAGTGCGTAAAGCATACGATATCCACTACTTTGGCACCTAATACTTTGGGCCATGACGGAATCCAATCCCGTGTAACTATCACTACAAGCCCACCATCCATCTCTCAGTGGTGAACAAAAGTTATGAATACCGACAACCCCTTTGCACACGTCCCGCAGCAAAGCCCAACCATGAAGTGAACTCATTGATTCCCAACTGGTTCCGGGATCCTGAGCTCTAACTTCCATTTGGACTACCTTTGCATCTCGGGTTTTGGTCGTCATCTCCATCCGGATCGGTCTTCCTTTCTTCACTTCACTTTGCTTCAGGTCGTGGTCTTCCTTCAGGTTCGGATCGTGCTCCGCCCTCCAACGGTTCGGGTCGCACCACTCTGGTTCGGTTCGCAGTACCTAGCTCGTGGTCACCCTCTGTTTCGGATCGTGCGCTCCCCTCCAGATCGATTCGTGACAAGCTCCTTCAGCTCGGATCGTGGTCATCTGCATACGGATCGCGCCTCATCAGCTCGTGGCGCTGGCAACCCATTGGGTTCGGGTCGTGCTACCTCGTCTGGATCGTCGCGCCTCATCTCGGATCGCACCTTCTGATCGGTTCGTGGTCCACCAAGCTGGAGCGGTTCGGATCGAGGTACTTCAGTTTGGACACGGCGCTGCATCGGTTCGTGGCCTTCGAAGTGGAGCGGATCGTGGCGCGAGCTTCCATCGGATCGTGCTCATAGGGGGCGATCCGATCCGGGTGAATTCCTGCACTTCGTTTCTGCGACAGTCTTTCGCCATTCGACGGCGTTTTTGACCAAACTAACACTTCTAAACAATCACAAAACATCTCATACAGTCATAGCAACATATAGTATCGACCACAAACACCATAGCACAAATCATAGCATATAAAGTGGATCAAACATGGTCAAAACCCCAAATTTCCCCTTAAGCATGTTTAAGCAAATCAAGTGATATACTTAGCAAAACTTAATCAAATCGAACCAAACTTCTAACAGAGGCCTAAAACAATATTTCAGAATTTATGAATATTTTTCCAGATTTTTAACATGCATAAATTCGCTAATTATCACTAATTACCCCTTAATCCCCCAAATTCCGGGATTTGCAAAATTAGTCGAAATCAACCCAAATTCATATCAGAAGCATAAAATGACGTTTTAGAATTTTGGGAATTTTTCTAGATTTTTCTGAGCAATAATTTCGCTAATCTTCGCTAATTACCCTAATTAGCCATAATTAGTGAGGAACTATGCAAATCACTCACCTTTGCCACTAATTAAACTATAGATCTGAAATGTCCTCTGATTTGGATCCAATCCCAATGCTTAGCAGCAGCTCTTATCTTGATTTGATGCTAATCCGCCTTGATTTGATGTAGATTAGGCCAAGACTTGATTAGTGAGTGATTAGAAGGTGATTTGGGATGAAATTAGAAGGTGGAGGCCATGACTAGGTTGAAGGAAAGCAAGTGGCGGCTGGAAAAATGAGGAAGAAACCGAAATTCTAACCCTATCAGCCCTCATATACCCCTAAACCCGAAATCCCCCATTGGGCCTAGTTGCTAATCACCCGGTTTGGCCCAATTAAGCTGTTTTTCCACTTCTGAACCTTAATTCAGCCATATCTCCCAAACGGTAAGCCCGTTTGGCTAATGTAACCACTCTACGGAAAGAGAAACCATCATTCGAATCCAATGGAAGTGGTTTCAGGTCAAAATTCCTTTCCAGTCAAAAGTTATGGCCAAAACAGTACCAACTAGGGGCAAAACGGTCATTTAAAAATCGACAAAAATCATGAACATGGGAAATGACCCCAATAGTCGTCTCCCAAAGTTACATGACCATACGACTTCGTATGTGAAATAAATAAATATTCTACGATCCCAAGATGCGTAGAATACGGGTCGTTACACTCTCCCCCCCTTAAGAAATTTCGCCCCCGAAATTCCCTAACCAGAACACACTAAGGGTCCCGCATGCCTATCAACCATAAAACAACAATCAACATGCAAAACAAGTCTATCCTAGCATGCGGTTTACTAACAAGGGAAGAAACCATCACTACCAAAACCTTACTAGGCAAAGAGTTCTGGATACTTCTTCCTTATCTCTTTCTCTGTTTCCCAAGTACGGTCTTTTTCCATTCTCACCCCACTGGACTTTGACTAGTTTCACCACCTTCCTTCGAAGCTGCTTCGTATCGTTCCCAACGATACGCATAGACTTGCGGTTCTCAACCGCCTCGGGTTCAACCTCGCTATCTTCCAACTGATCTGGTGAAATAGCCACATTAGGGTCTTGCACAAACTTCCTTAACTGGGAAACATGAAATACGTTGTGAACTCCCGCCATCTTGTTAGGTAGCTCTACTTCATACGCCAAATTCCCAACTTGCTCGAGGACTGGGAATGGGCCAACAAATCTTGGTGCTAACCTACCTCTCCAACCAATCCGAATCACATTCCCTATGGAGAGATCTCGACGAACACCCAGTCATTAACGAAGGATTCCAAATCTCTTCATCTCTTATCGAGATAAGCCTTCTGCCTATCTTTATCCCTTCCCAGTAGTATATCTACTCTATGTCTCCATACATCTTGTTACCACTGGGACGTATAGTCAATCTCGAGTGATGATATGCTCTAAGCACTTCACCTCTCGGTCCATCTACGTCGGGTACAACTAGTCCCTTATTCTTTCGAAGTCACCCTTCTCGATCAAATCCTTACCTGATCATTCTCTTTCCATCCATACCCATCTCTACCCTAGAGATGGTTCCCAATAGATTAGAATCGTCCTTCTAACTGGAAACAATCCACTAAATCAAAATCGATCTAATCGTCAAGCTTACTAGCGTTTCTGAATCCAATTCAGTCTTGGGTCTGAAATCATATCCTATGACATACTCTAGTTGCTTCCATCCTAGAAACAAAACCCCTAAACTGGCATGTCTCCTACTCAATGCAACTAGTACTGCACCCAAATCCTTTACTATGATCACTCTGCCCCATGGAGTCATGGCGACTCCACTGCACTGATCCATAGTCACTAGTCATTTGCTATGTCCACTCTGCCCCATGAAGTCATAACAACTCCACTGCACTGGCTCATAGCTTTACTAATCTCTTACTATGTCCACTTTGCCCCTCGAGTCATGACGACTCTACTGCACTGACTCATAGTCCTTCTACAATCACTTTGTTCCCCATCGCTGGAACCCTACCGGTGATAGTCTACTCAAGAGAAGAAAGATAGGAACAAACATAGCAACCATAACATCCATCAAACAAATCCTATCTATCACCTGCTAAAGTCATAAACACATCGACACCTACATGATTGGTCTAACCAATCCCAATATGTCGATTCTAGCATGTCTGGTCCAACCAACATCACTAACTAATGGAAGCCCAGCCCCCATACATACACCGATGCCTACTTGACTGGTCCAACCAATCCCAGGCCAATGGAAGCCTCGCCTCCCTTCGGTCTACCGTACGTCCAACGTACGTTTATCCTCCAAGGATAATTAAACTAATGGAAGCCCAGCCTCCAATCGGACTACCGTACGTCCAACGTACGTTTATCCTCCAAGGATAACTAGATCACGTCCAACGGATCCAAGGTAACGGGCGTCCCCAGATACCCCTGCTTTTAGTCCTCCTAAAATACTTGAGTCCAACCCAAGTCTATCCATTATCTTGCTGCCCTCTCGAGTCCAACTCGAGCTGAATCCAATTCCTTGCAGCCTTCTCGAGTCTAACTCGAGTCAATCTCCCAGAGATAAACTAGACTCATCCAATGAATCTCGTACTGCACGTCCAACGTACATTCACCTTCCAAAGGTAAACTAGACCCACCTAGTGAATCTAGGTACTCTACCTACGAGTCCAAGTCCAACGTGAAACTCTCCTATGTTCGCTGAATCTCCAAGATCAACGAGCTTCCCTCAATGTTCCAAACATACTTCAAATCTAATGTGAAGTATTTCCATATTCGTTATATCACCATGACTAACGAACTCGCCCCATTTTTCTTTTACGAGTTCAAGTCTAACTTGAATCGTCCTAATCTTCGTTGCATCTTCCATGATCAACGAACACATCCTATTCTTTCAAAAAGAACATCAACATAGGGTCCTAACCAATCCATTACTCTGCATCTTTCCCGAGTCCCACTCGAGCAAGCTCATAACCCTATCGAGTCTAACTCTAGGCAGTCTATACCGTTGAACAGTCTTATCATGTTCCGTCTGCCCATCACTCCTCGAGTGAACCAAGATATCATCCAATGAAAATCGCAACGTCTACTTATCCCTCACGCAAACCATCCTAGTCAAACTCGACATTCCCCAAGCACAAGCCCCAAAGGCCTAAACCAATATCAGACAAGCGCCCAAGGAACATCTCCTCCGAATTCGGACAATCCACATGAGGTGATACTAGCAAAACAATCTAGCACTGGAGTACTCATTTGCCTCCCAGAGACAACTAGAACTTATTACAACAATAACTTCTTAGCTTCCTTAACTCCAGTTACTATTGCCATCACTAGGTAGGTACCTAATACCACCCTATTCCTTTGGAGTAGATCGACTCCCCAAATAATGCTAAACCCAGTAAAGCCCAAAACAAAGCAATCACAAGGAAACATACATCCATGACTCGATAAGACCACATTAACCAATCATGCCAAAACTAGTCGAACCACCAATCGGGTTCGTCACTACTAAAGGTCTATCGACTAACTCAGGTTTGTCAAACAAAACCCGATCAAAACATCTTAAATAGAAAGCATACCTCGAATAACGACACCTTTTTCCTTCTGCGCCGCAGTTGGGGCATTTGATGAAGAAGGAACAACGTTGATAGCATACGCTTTCACAATCTGCTTCTCCCTAGGAGGTTGTGGGCAATCATCCTTGTGATGTCCCGCCTGGCCGCAGTTAAAGCGCTTCCTTTCCCCAGGCTTTTCTCGACAATCTCTGGCGTAATGGCCCTTCTTGCCACAACTAAAGCATTCGCCATCTTTCTTATTTTTCTTATCCTGACCATCCTTGGTCGGGTTCTTCTTCCTCTTACTCTGAGAATTCTTCTTGCCTTCACCGCCTGCTTGCAGCTTTGGCTCCTCTGCAGATGCCGTAGCAACTTCGGCCTTCGACTTAGGGAAAAGGCTCTCTGACCTTAATGCCTTTCCTACAATAGACTCGAACGTCTCATCGATATGGTTTATAAGTCTTTCCCCCAAGTACCCATCCAAGCCAGTTATGAACTTCTCGTTCTTCTTTTCGACTGTATCGATAAGGGACCATCCATATTTCGATAAAGTGTCAAATTCAGCGATATACTCCGAGACTGCTCTACCATTCTGCTTAAGCTCCAAGAACTTCCTGAACAGTTCTGATTTATGAGCAGCTGGAATAAACTTATCACAAAAACGAGCCTTAAACTGATCCCATGTAATCTGATCCTCTGGAGTTGCTGCCTTAATAGCATTCCACCAATTCATTGCTCGTCCTTGAAGCTGACGGGATGCTAGCTTCCTCTTCATGGCATCTTCAATACCCAAGTCTTCGAAGATACGCTCACAGCTATCCAACCAATCCTGAACAACCGTAGCCGACTCCGTTCCGTGGAACGGCCTCCCACCAAGACTAGTATAATCCTTGTTAAGCTTGGCGAAATCGGCCCTAGGCGCCTGCACTACTACACCACCACCATTAGCAGCATTAGGAGCTGCTCCTTGCACATCTCTGATCATCTCTCTCATGAAGGTTGTGAACATTGCTCTCATGTTACGGGCATCCCTATCATTACTCCTTGGCCCCGTGTTCCTCAAGTCTCTGCTCATCTTTTATCTGTAAAGAAAACGGTTAACCTTCTTCTTAATGGTGCAAGTGCAGTGCGACTCCAACCTTAGCTATACTAATACTATATTATATATAGCTTTTGAAAACCAAAATAATCACAAATACGCGCTCTCATATACGTATATCTCTCCCTAGTGTCTTTCCCTAGGTTAACTACGCAACCTAGAGCTCTGATACCAAGTGTGACGGCCCGCCCCGCATCAACCGACATTTACTCCAAAGGTGCGTTGTACACATATCCAGTTAGCACGGGACGGTCGCCAGAAGAAAAAGAAAGAAGAGAATGGACTAATCAAGAAACCTGTAATATGTCTCACAGCGCATAGAACAAAATATAACAATAACATACTTGACATAAAACAAAAGAGACAGTGCATAAGCTAAAAAACCAGAACTGAGCATCATAGCAGCGGAAATCCAAAATATAGCTTATTACAACTTTTCAAACTGTCTTAAAGCAAAAGCAAGATAAAGGAGGTACACTACTAATGCCCAAGTAGCGACCACCAACGACACAGGGAGAATATCTATATATCATACGTGGAAGCCTCCTGCTCGCCTCCGAATCAACTACTCGCGCATCACCAGCTAACCATACCCTGTCTCTAGTCTGCTCGTGTGAGCACCCAGAGTAATAAGAAGAGACATAAAACTCTAGGTCAGACATAAAGCCTGGTATGAGCGATAAGCATCTAAACAGAATAATAACAGGTATAATCCAATCATACCTGAACCTGGACCTGCAACCAAAGAGTTAGCACTACATACTGTACAACGCTCTAAGGTGCCCTTTCAAATGGTGTAAAGATAACGGGGGTGGGGGTGTGCATGTCATAGTGATGTCAAACAATCAAGCATAGCAATCATCCTCACATCCCTCACTCAGTGCGTAAAGCATACGATATCCACTACTTTGGTCACCTAATACTTTGGGCCATGACGGAATCCAATCCCGTGTAACTATCACTACAAGCCCACCATCCATCTCTCAGTGGTGAACAAAAGTTATGAATACCGACAACCCCTTTGCACACGTCCCGCAGCAAAGCCCAACCATGAAGTGAACTCATTGATTCCCAACTGGTTCCGGGATCCTGAGCTCTAACTTCCATTTGGACTACCTTTGCATCTCGGGTTTTGGTCGTCATCTCCATCCGGATCGGTCTTCCTTTCTTCACTTCACTTTGCTTCAGGTCGTGGTCTTCCTTCAGGTTCGGATCGTGCTCCGCCCTCCAACGGTTCGGGTCGCACCACTCTGGTTCGGTTCGCAGTAACTAGCTCGTGGTCACCCTCTGTTTCGGATCGTGCGCTCCCCTCCAGATCGATTCGTGACAAGCTCCTTCAGCTCGGATCGTGGTCATCTGCATACGGATCGCGCCTCATCAGCTCGTGGCGCTGGCAACCCATTGGGTTCGGGTCGTGCTACCTCGTCTGGATCGTCGCGCCTCATCTCGGATCGCACCTTCTGATCGGTTCGTGGTCCACCAAGCTGGAGCGGTTCGGATCGAGGTACTTCAGTTTGGACACGGCGCTGCATCGGTTCGTGGCCTTCGAAGTGGAGCGGATCGTGGCGCGAGCTTCCATCGGATCGTGCTCATAGGGGGCGATCCGATCCGGGTGAATTCCTGCACTTCGTTTCTGCGACAGTCTTTCGCCATTCGACGGTGTTTTTGACCAAACTAACACTTCTAAACAATCACAAAACATCTCATACAGTCATAGCAACATATAGTATCGACCACAAACACCATAGCACAAATCATAGCATATAAAGTGGATCAAACATGGTCAAAACCCCAAATTTCCCCTTAAGCATGTTTAAGCAAATCAAGTGATATACTTAGCAAAACTTAATCAAATCGAACCAAACTTCTAACAGAGGCCTAAAACAATATTTCAGAATTTATGAATATTTTTCCAGATTTTTAACATGCATAAATTCGCTAATTATCACTAATTACCCCTTAATCCCCCAAATTCCGGGATTTGCAAAATTAGTCGAAATCAACCCAAATTCATATCAGAAGCATAAAATGACGTTTTAGAATTTTGGGAATTTTTCTAGATTTTTCTGAGCAATAATTTCGCTAATCTTCGCTAATTACCCTAATTAGCCATAATTAGTGAGGAACTATGCAAATCACTCACCTTTGCCACTAATTAAACTATAGATCTGAAATGTCCTCTGATTTGGATCCAATCCCAATGCTTAGCAGCAGCTCTTATCTTGATTTGATGCTAATCCGCCTTGATTTGATGTAGATTAGGCCAAGACTTGATTAGTGAGTGATTAGAAGGTGATTTGGGATGAAATTAGAAGGTGGAGGCCATGACTAGGTTGAAGGAAAGCAAGTGGCGGCTGGAAAAATGAGGAAGAAACCGAAATTCTAACCCTATCAGCCCTCATATACCCCTAAACCCGAAATCCCCCATTGGGCCTAGTTGCTAATCACCCGGTTTGGCCCAATTAAGCTGTTTTTCCACTTCTGAACCTTAATTCAGCCATATCTCCCAAACGGTAAGCCCGTTTGGCTAATGTAACCACTCTACGGAAAGAGAAACCATCATTCGAATCCAATGGAAGTGGTTTCAGGTCAAAATTCCTTTCCAGTCAAAAGTTATGGCCAAAACAGTACCAACTAGGGGCAAAACGGTCATTTAAAAATCGACAAAAATCATGAACATGGGAAATGACCCCAATAGTCGTCTCCCAAAGTTACATGACCATACGACTTCGTATGTGAAATAAATAAATATTCTACGATCCCAAGATGCGTAGAATACGGGTCGTTACACAGAGTAATAAGAAGCAATGCATAAAACTCCAGGTCAGACAAAGTCTGGTGTTAGCGATAGTAATCCTAATCACTAAATAAGATAATACAATAGGTATGAAGAGTCTTACGTAACCTGCCCTGCATCCAAAGAGTTAGCACAAATAATCATGTATTATACTCTATGGCAATAAAGATAGTGAGTATAAGTGGAAGTGTGTGTCATAGTGATAGCAATCATCCAATCATAACAAACATTCTCACATTCACTCACGTGGTTTATTGAGCATACAATGTTTGATACTTTGGACGCCAAATCAATCGAGACACGAGAAGGCCCTACCGCATGAGCTCCACCTGTTTATCACTATGCCCTACCGCATGAGCTATAGCTGAAAGCCTTACCAGTCCATACCGCATTGGATCTAGGTCCAATCAGTCCGCATCGCATTGGCTCCGATTCGTTCTTGTGTCACTCTCTCAATGACATATTGAGGTTACGATTATCGATATCTCCATTACACATGCTCCCGCAGCAAGTCCAACTTAGGAGTCACCCCGATGGTTCCCATCTGGATCCTTGGTGGTAACTTCCTATTTAGACTTTCTTCACATTTCGGGTTTAAATAGTCATATTGGGGTTATACTTCAAAATAGTCTAGTCATTATCAAGAAGTAATGCGAACCCATTCTTTTTGCACATCTTGGAAAGGATAGGTTCCGGATAGAATAATTCCAGATAGGAAAGTCCGGAAAGGAAATTCCAAGTAGGAAAGTCTTAGTTTGATGCTCCAAATCTAACAACATTTGGTTCGATGCTACCAGATCTAATTAGATTCGGGTTTCAAAAATCAAATCCACATCAACCCTAACTTACATATGTGTCATAACATGAATTATAAACATTTATAGGCTAATCTAGTAAATAAGAATACTATTACTCAACTTAATCGTCCCAAGAAGGTTAGATCCGAAAATGAAAAGTTCTTGGATCTTTCTGAGATGTGAACGAGGATTCTTTTTATTATATTGGAATTTAAGAGGTTAGTTTCATTCCTTTGAAAACGATCTCTCTATATATAGCTGAAATAAAGCTGCTTTGAGAAGCTACTAGTGATAGCTTCTAAAATAAGCTACTAATTCTTTGGCTTCCAGGAGAAGCTAGTAAGGGTTGTCTTCTTTAAGAAGCCACTTTTGGCTTCCAAGAGAAGCCACCAAGGATTGGCTTCCTTGAGAAGCCACCTTTGGCTTCCAAGAGAAGCCACTAAGGATTGGCTTCCTCGAGAAGCCACTAAAGATTGGTTTCCTTGAGAAGCCACCTTTGGCTTCCAAGAGAAGCCACTAAGGATTGGCTTCCTCAAGAGGCCACCGAGGAGTGGCTTCCTTGAGAAGCCATCGAGGATTGGCTTCCTTGAGAAGCCATTATAGATTGGCTTCCTTGGGAAGCCACCTTTGGATTCCAAGAGAAGCCACTAAGGATTGATTTCCTCAAGAAGCCACCGAAGATTGGCTTCCTTGAGTAGCCTCCTTTGGCTTTCAAGAGTAGCCACTATAGGTTGGCTTCCTGAGAATCGAACATTGGCTTCCAAGAGAAGCCACAAAGGATTGGCTTCCTTAAGAGGCCACGGAGGATTAACTTCCTTCAGAAGCCACCTTTGGCTTTCAATAGATACCACTATAGATTGGCTTCCTTGAGAAGCCACCTTTGGCTTCCAAGAGAAGCCACTATGGATTGGTTTCCTCAAGAAGCCACCGGGGACTGGCTTCCTTGAGAAGCCATCTTTGGCTTCCAAGAGAAGCCACTATAGATTGGCTTCCTTGAGAAGCCACCTTTGGCTTTCAAGAGAAGCCACTAAGGATTGGCTTCCTCAAGAAGCCACTGAGGATTGGCTTCCTTTAGAAGCCACCTTTAGTTTCCAAGAGAAGCTACTAAGAATTGGCTTCCTCGAGAAGCCACTAAACAAAACTTATGAACAAAACGAGACTCAATAGGGGAAAATGGTTACATTAAAATTCGACGAAAATCACACCTATCAGTCATTTCCTAAAGTTATACAGTCATACAACCTCGTAAATAACCCATAATCTTTCGGTGCATAGAATACGGGTCATTACCACCCCCTTTTGGTGGTTCGTGGTCCTTCTTCTGGTTTCGGTTCGTAGTCCTTACCTCCTGGCGGTTCGTGACCCTCCTAAGTCGCGGTTCGTGATCCTCCCTGGTGGTTTGTGACCCCCTCCTGGCCACCATCAAGAACCGAAACCCTATATCTTTTGCAGCAAGCTAATTTCGCCAAACGACGGCGTTTTCAACCATTTTAACTTTCCTATGCAATCACAAAACATACCAAATAGCAGTAGTAACATGTATAATCAACCAAAAACATCAAAACAATTATTATGCATGTTAATTTAGATCAAACGTACTCAAAACCATGATTTTCCCCTTAATTTTCACTTAACCATGTCTAACTATTGGATAAGAAAACTTAATCCAAATTAACCCAAATTCATACCAGCGACATAAAATATGATTTTAGAATTTTTTTTCCGTATTTTTCCATATTTTTGTGATGTATAATTTCGCTAATTATCACTAATCACCGCTAATTAGCTATAATTAGTGTATAAACATGTAAATCACTCACTTAGCCAAAAATAAATGTTAGATCTGAAACTTTTACTGATTTTGCTCGGATCCCAATGTGGTGCAATAGCTCTAACTCTAATTTGGTGTTAATTTGACTTGATTTGATGTAGATTTGATCAATTAGTGATTAGAAAGTGATCAGAGAGTGATTCAGAAGATGGAAGCCATGATTAGGGTTGGAGAAATGTTTGTGGTGGCTAGAAAAATGAAAGAAGATGATTCTCCAACTCCTTTCAGCCCTCCCATAACCCTAGTCCCAAAATGGGTTATGGGCCTAGCTGCTAGTCACCCTATTAAGCATAATTAGGTTGTTTTTCCATCTTCAAATCTTATTTCAGCCATATCACCTAAACGGTAAGTCCGTTTTATTAATATGAGCACTCTGCGAAATGGGAAACCATCATCCAAATCTAATGGAAGTGGTTTTAGGACAAAAATCCTTACCAATCAAAAGTTATAGGCAAAACAAGATTCGCCAAGGGAAAAATGGTCATTTAAAATTCAAAAAAATATCGTGAATGTGGGAAATGACCCCAATAGTCGTTTCCCAGAGTTACACACCCATATGAATTCGTATGGAAAAAAATTAATATTCTCCGATCCTCTGATACGTAGAATGCGGGTCGTTACAATCTCCTCCCTTAAGAAATTTCGCCCTCGAAATTCCTTAACTAAGAAATCATACAATAGAGTCCCACATGCCTATCAATCCTTTACAAATAATCAAACATGTATAATAACACAACAAGCCTATCCTAGCATGCGGTTTACTAACAAGGTAAAAATTATATTACGATAAAAATCTTACCAGGTTAAGAGTTCTGGATATGTCTTCCTTATTCTTTCCTCGATTCCCCAAGTACAGTCATTCTCGTTATCACCCCACTAGACCTTAACCAATTTCACCGTCTTTCTCTAAAGTTGCTTCGTATCATGTCCGACAATACGAACCGGTCTACGGTTTCCAACTACCTCGGGTTCTATCTCTATATCATCCAACTGATCTGGTGAAATAGTCATATCAGAATCATGCACGAACTTCCTTAACTGAGAAAAATGAAATACGTTGTGCACTCCTGCCATCTTGTCAGGTAATCCAACTTTATACGCTAAATTCCCTACTTGTTCGAAAATTGGAAATGGACCAACAAATCTTGGTGCTAATTTATGTCTCCTACCAAATCGAATCACACTCTTCAATGGAGAACTCTTGACGAATACCAAGTCGCCAACAGAGAATTTCAAATCTCTTCAGCTTTTATCAACATAACTCTTCTGCCAATCTTGGGTAGCCTTCATTCAAACTGTTGAATAACCTTGATTTTATCTGAAGTTTCTCTTATTACATTTGGCCCAAGCACAAATTTCTCACCAGTTTCCAACCAACATAATGATGAGTTGCACGGTCTTCCGTACAAAGTTTCAAAATGGAGCCATACCAATGCTGGACTGATAACTATTATTATATATGAACTCAACTAGACGCAAATGGTCATCCCATGACCCTCCAAAATCCAAATATACAAGCTCTCAAGAGATCCTCTAATACACGATTCACCCTCTCTGTTTGATCGTCGGTTTGGGGATGGTGCGCGGTACTGAGATGTAATTCTGACCCTAAAGCCTCTTGTAAGCTCTTCCAAAACCCACTAATAAATAACGGACCTCGGTCACTCACAATACCTTTAGGTACTCCATGAAATCTCACTACCCATTTATATACAGTTCCGTTAACTTAGATGTCATTCTATTCGACTTGACCGGTATAAACCTTGCACTTTTGGTCAATCAATCCACAATCACCCAAATACTATCATGGCCCGATCTAGTCCTTGGTAAACCATCGATGATATCCCTTGGAATGTGTTCCCTTTCCATTTGGGAATTTCTAACGGTTGTAACAAACCACTAGGCTTCTTTTGCTCGGCTTTAACTAACTGGCAATTCATGCACTTGGATATAAACTTCCCAACATCTCTCTTCATCCCTTCCCAGTAGTAGGTCTGCTTCATGTCTCGATACATTTTGTTACCACCGAGATTATAGTCAGTTTTGGGTGATGACACTCCCTAAGCACTTCATCTCTCAATCCATTAACGTTGGGTACAAGTAGTCTCCCATCCTTCGAAGCTATCCTTCCCGATCAAATCCATACTTGATCATTTTGTCACCATTAATACCCATCTCTACTTTGAGATGATTTCCAATAGGTTAGGATCGTCCCTCTGACTGGAACCGATCCGCTTAATCAAAGTCGGTCTGATCGTCAAACTTTCTAACATCTCAGGGTCTAATCCACACTTAAGCCTAAAATCATATCCCACGATATACTCCAGTTGCTTTCATTCCAGAAACATAGCCCCCAAACTGGCATGTCTCTAACTCAATGCATCAACTACCGCATTGCCCTTCCCAGGTGTGTATGCAATATTGAAATCATATGAAGCCAAGAACTCTAACCATCTCTGCTGGCGAAGATTTAAATCCTTTTGAGAGAAAAGACACTTTAATGACTTATGACCGGTAAATAACTCGAATCTTTCTCCCAAGAGATAATGTCTCAACATCTTCAATGCGAACACGACCGCTGCCAATTCCAAATCATGGGTAGGATATCTTTTCTCATGTGGTTTCGGTTTTTGACTAGCATAAGGCACAACCCTACCCCCTTGCATCAGTACATCACCTACTCCGGTACCACAAGCATCTGTGTATACTGTCATCTCTTTGTTCCCTTTAGGAATAACTAACACTTGTGCACACGTTAACTTCTCCTTTATACTCTTAAATGCATTCTTACACCTTTCGTCCCAAGTAAAAGCTTGATTCTTCTTGGTCAACTGAGTTAACGGTGCCTCTATCTTGGAGAACTCTTGAATAAACTTACAATAATATCCAGGTAATCACAAGAAACTTCTCACGTCCGTTGCATTCTTGGGTGTAGACCAATCTTGCACTGCAGCCACCTTAACCGCATCCACGACAATACCATTCTCTGAAACAACATGGCCCAAGAATCTCACTTCCCTCCTCCAGAAGTGACACTTAGAAAATTTCGCTTTTAGTTGGTGTTTCCTTAACACCTCCATCACTACCCTCGAATGTTCCTTGTTTTCTTCCTCTATCCTCGTGTAAACCAATAATCGTCCACGAACACAAGAACAAACTTATTTAATTGACCCCTGAAAACCCTAGTCATAAGATCCACAAAATATGTGGATGCATTGGTCATCCCGAATGGCATGACCAACCACTCATAGAATCCAGACGACGTCCGAAATGTCGTTTTAGGTATACTCTCAACATCTACTCGGAGCTGATGAAATCCTGTCACGGGATCCAACTAGGAAAACACTCTTGCTCCATTTAATTGATCAAACAAACATCTATCCATGGAAGAGGATACTTATTCTTTCGAGTCACCTTGTTCAACTCATGGTAGTCCACACATAAGATAAGGGAACCATCAGCCTTAGTAGACAATTCAACTGGTGCTCCCTACTCAGAAACACTTCTTCGGATGGATCCCTTCTTTAAAAGATCGCATACTTGCACTTCAAGCTTCGCTGCTCCTTTAGTGCCATACGATGAATTGGCATCATTATAGATCTGGCGTCTTTCACTAAATCAATCCGAAACTCGATCTCTCTGTGTGGTGGAAGTCCGGTCGCTCCCTCAAAGATGTCCGGATACTTGCCAGCAATAGGCACATCTGATAACTCATCATGCAGGATGTCGAGGGAAATTAAAAAACTAGCCATCACCCCATCACTAGGTAGGCAACCCAATACCACCCTTCGCCCATCATCCGCTTTAATGGTCACTGAAGACCCCTCACAGTCTACCACCACCCCATACCTTTGGAGCTAATCGACTCCCAAAATAAAGCCAAACCTAGTAAAGCCCAAAACAAAGCAATCATAAGCAAACATACATTCATGACTCGATAAGATCAAATTACGACAAATCATATAAAGGCTAGTCGAACCACCAATCGGGTTCGTCGCAACTAAAGGTCTATCGACAATCTCGGTTCAAATCCCAACTTATACACCAGGCTACTAGACACGAAGGAATGGGAAGCCCCCGTATCAAACAATACTCAAACAGGAACATCATAAATGAAAAGCATACCTTGAATAATGACAACCTTTGCCTTTTGCGCCGTGGTTGGGGCATTTGACGAGGTAGGAACAACGTTGATAGCATATGCTTTCATGATTTGCTTCTCCCTAGAGGGTTGCGGACATTCATTCTTGAGATGTCCCACTTGGCCATAGTTGAAGCACTTTCTTTCCCCTGGCTTTGCTTGACAATCTCTGGCATAGTGTCCCTTCATTCTTCTTTTTCTGACCATCCTTGGTTTAGTTCTATTTTCTCTTATTCTGGAAATTCTTATTGCCTTCACCTCTTGCCTGCAGTTTCGGCTCCTCTGCAGATGTAATAACGACCTCGGTCTTTGTCTTAGGGTGAAGGCTTTCTGATCTTAATGCCTTTCCCACAATAGATTCGAATGACTCATCGATATGGTTTGTAAGTCTTTCCCCCAAGTACCCATCTAAGCTAGTTATGAACTTCTCGTTCTTCTTCTCGGTAGTATCGATAAGAGATAATCCACATTTCGATAAGGTATCGAATTCAACAATATATTCTGAGACTGCCCTACCATTCTGCTTAAGTTCTGAAAATTTCCTAAACAATTTTGATTTCTGAGCAACTGGAATAAACTTGTCACTGAAGCGAGTCTTAAACTGATTCCAAGTAATTTGATCCTCGGGAGTAGCCGCTTTAATGGCATTCCACCAATTCATAGCCCGTCCTTGAAGCTGACGCGATGCTAACTTTCTCTTCATTGCATCATCGATCCCCAAATCCCCGAAGATGTGCTCACAACTATCAAGCCAATCTTGAACCTCCGTAGCCGATTTCGTTCCATGGAACGACTTCCCACCAAGACTAGTATAATCATTGCTGAGCTTGGCGAAATCGGCTCTAGGCGCCTGCTCTACTGCACCACCGTTTGTAGCATTAGGAATCGCTCCCTGAGCATCCCTAAGCATCTCTCACATGAAGGCAGTAAACATCGTCCTTATATCAGGGACATTCTCATTGTTGGCCCCCGAACCCGCTCCCTCTTCAACTCCTGATGCAGGGTTCCTCACCGTGCTCCTCGTATTTCGGCTCATCGTTCGATCTATAAAGAGAAAACGATTAACCATCTCCTTAGTGGTGCCAGTGCAGTGCGACTTCATCTTTAGATATACTAATAATATATATATTTCTTTTCAAAACCAGAATATCACAAATACGCGCTCTCATATACGTATACTATCCCTCCCTGATTTCGTCCCCTAGGTTAAATTACGCAACCTGGCTCTAATACTAAGTGTGACAGCCGCCCCGTACCATCAGACATTTCCCTAAAATGCGCTGTGCTAATGCCCGACTAGCACGAGACGATTGTCAAAAAGGGTTTGAAACGATGAATTACCAAAGAAACTGCAGTATATCTTACAGTGCATGGAATAAAGGATAATAATAACATAACTTGATATAAAACAAGCGAGACAGTACAAAAGCTGAAAACTAAACCATATCCGTAAGAGTAGCGGAATCCAAAACACAACTTCATATACAATTATTACAACTTTAAAATACTATTTCTAAATAGAAATAAAAGCCGAACACTACTAATGCCCAAAGCTGTGACCAGCAACAACACAGGGAGAATATATATAAAGTACGTGGAAGCCTTATACTCATCTCCGGATAGCCACTTGTGCATAGCCACCTAACCTGCCTCTAGACTACTCATTTAGGAGCACCCAGAGTAATAAGAAGAGACATAAAAATAGGTCAGACGAAAGTCTGGTGTTAGCGATAGCAACAAAATAAAGCAATAATAGGTATAAATAAGTGAAAATTAGGCACACATTCCTATTTTCAAACTTAATACACCTCACATCCCTCCCATGTTTTAATTGTAAACCCGACCCCTATTTTTATGTGTCGCTTGATACTTTTCAAACATTCCACCTCCTGCTTTCAAACATTCCGCCTTCTTCATTTTCTGCCAAAAAAATGCGGCACTGATTTTAAAAAAAATAATCTAAAATCTGGAAATAATCAAAGAAATCCACGCATAGTTGCATACATATATGCAACTATTTGAATACACATGCACATATTTATGCACTCCTCTTGAATAACTGCATATATATATATATATATATATATATATATATATATATATATGTATGCAGTTTTTCTGTATAACTGCATACATGTGTGCATATATGACAAAATATATGCAAAAGTGAACAAATTGCACGTATGTATGCAATTTTTAAATAAATGCATCAGAAGATGCATGTTTTCAAAATATGTGCATGCATGTATGCATTTATACTGCAGTTTTGAAGCAAAATTGAAATAAATGCATACATGTATGCAACTAATTGAATTATATGCATTTGTCGATGCATTTTACTGCATTTCATTGTTTTTTTGTGTAATTCTTGATTTTGATGTGGTTTTTGATGTTTTTTCAACCTTAATTTTTCACGATTAATTATTTTAATTAATTACGAATTTATGTGATTTTTTTAATATTTTTTAATTTTTTGTTGAATTTTTGAAAAATAGGGACTAAATTTACAGTAAGTTTATGACCGGATGTGAGCCTAATTTAAAAAGTTAATAGGGACCTGTAAAAAACGCACCCTAAAAATAATCATACTTGTCCTGGACCTGCAACCAAAGAGTTAGCACAACACGATATACAATACTTTAAGGTAAACACTAACATAGAGTGTAAAATGGAAGCAGGCGATAGCAAACATCAAACATAGCAATCATCTTCACGTCTCTCACTTAGTGTGTAAAGCATACGATATCCACCGCTTTGATCACCGAATCCATTTGGGGCCATGACGGAGTCCAACTCCGTACAACTATTTCTATGACCACATTACCCTGGTCTATAGTCAATAACCCTACCCAGTCCACATAGTCCTCGCTCTAGGTTACGGGCCAACCAGTCCGCACAACCCTGACTCTGGTTCGTCTACATGCCCCCTCCCTCAATGGTGAAAAGTTATAGATATTGGCAACTCCTTTGCACATGTCCCACAGTGAATCCCAACCCTAGAAGTTAACTCGTTGGTTCCCATCTGGATTCTGAGCAATAACTTCTCATTTGGACTTCCTTTGCATCTCGGGTTTTTGTCAGATTGGAGTTGATCTTCAGAAGAGTTTACGAACGTCGTAGCATAACAGAAGCTCAAATCCGGTTCAGTTCGGAGTCACCATCACGTTTCGGTTCGCAGTCATCATCAAGGTCGGGTCGGGGTCCCCCCTGGGCGGTTCGTGGCCCCCTAGGGCAGTTCGTGACCCCCTTTTGGGCGGTTTGTGACCCCCCTTTGGGCGGTTTGTGACCCCTCTTGGGCGGTTCATGCTACTTCTTCTGGTCACGATTTGTGGTCCTTCTTTTGGTCTAAGTGCGTGGTCCTTCCCTTCTGGCAGTCCGTGATCCCCCTGGGTCGCGGTTCGTGATCCTCCCTGGCGGTTCGTGACCCCCCTCCTGGCCACCATCTGGAACCGAAACCCTGCGACTTTTCTAACATGCTAATTTCGCCAAACGACGACGTTTCCAATCATTCTAACTTTTCTATGCAATTACAAAACATACCAAACAGAAGTAGTAACATGTAGAATCAACCAAAAACATCAAAAAAATGATTTCATATGTTAATTTAGATCTAAAATATCCAAAAACATGATTTTCCCCCCTTAATTTCCCCTTAACCATTTCTAACTATAGGATTAGCAAACTTAATCCAAATTAACCCAAATTTATACCAACGACATAAAATATGATTTTAGAATTTTTACATATTTTTCCATATTTTTATGATGTATAATTTAGCTAATTATTACTAATCATCCCTAATTAGCCATAATGAGTGTATAAACATGTGAATCACTCACCTTATCCAAAAATAAGTGTTAGATCTGAAACTTTTACTGATTCGGCTCAGATCCCAGTGTGGTGCAATAGCTCTAACTCTAATTTGGTGTTAATCTGACTTTATTTGATGTAGATTTGATCAATTAGTGATAAGAAAGTGATTATAGAGAGATTTGGAAGATGGAAGCTATGATTAGGGTTAGAGAAATGTTTTTGGTGGCTAGAAAAATGAAAGGAGATGATTCTCCATCTCCTTTCAGCCCTCCCATAACCCTAATGCGTTGTGGGCCTAGCTACTAGTCACCGTATTAAGCCCAATTAGGTTGTTTTTCCATCTTCAAATCTTATTTCAGCCATATCTCCCAAACGGTAAGCCCGTTTGATTAATGTGACCACTCTATGGAATTGGAATCCATTATTTGAATCCAATGGAAGTGGTTTCAGGTCAAAACTCTTTACTAATCAAAAGTTATAGGCAAAACAAGATTCGCCAGGGGTAACTTGGTCATTTAAAATTCGGCAAAAATCAGGAATGTGGGAGATGACCCTAATAGTCGTTTCCCAGATTTAAGCAACCATATGACTTTGTATGAAAATAAAATAAATAATCTAAGATCCTCCAATACGTAGAATGCAGGTCGTTATAAACAACATTTTCAAGGGTGATTCCTTGATGAAAACCATGTCCCCTACCTTGATCTCCAGGTTTGTTCTCTGCTGATCTACATACAACTTCTGCCTGTCTTGAGCTCCCTTCATCTGCCTCCGAATCAAGTCCATCTTATCTGAGGTCTCCCTAAGTATCTCAGGCCCAAGTAGAAGTCTATCTGTGGACATCCACCAACAAGTAGGTGATCTACAGAGCCATCCATACAATGCCTCAATAGGAGCCATACCAATGCCTGTATAGTAGTTGTTATTTTACGCAAACTCTACCAATGGAAGATGCTCCTCCCAAGTCGTTTCAAAATCCAAGATACATAGCCGTGATAAATACCCAAGAATCCTATTAACCCATTCGTCTATCCATCTGTCTAGGGGTGATAAGCAGTGCTAAGTTGTAGTTGTGTCCCCAATGCCTCCTGCAGACTCCTCTAAAACTCGCTGTTAAAGATGGGGTTTCTATATTAACAATACTAGAGGGAACTCCATGAATTTGGATGATCTTTCTGAGATATACTGATACTAACCAAGCTGCCATCCGCTTAATCTGAACCAGGGTGAAATAAGTGCCTTAGTCAACCTATCAACTATAACCCAAATACTATTATTGCTCTTCCTTGATCTGGGAAACCCGTCTATGAAGTCCATCGAGATGCTTCCCATTTTCATTATGGCACATCCAGAGGCTGAAGCAATCCACTTGGCTTTCTTTGCTCAACGTTCACTCTCTAACAAGTCATACATCTATCCATGTACTCTGCCACTTCCTTCTTTATTTCTATCCAGTGAAAGACCCTCCTCATGTCTTTATACATCTTGTCACCTCTCTGATGGATGGTCATCCAATAGTGATGAGCCTCCTCTAAAATTGACCTTAACAAATCATCAACTCGAGGAACACATAATCTCCCATCATGATGTAGTCACCCTCTCTCATCCATAGAATACCTATCAAGGTGACTAGAGGTCTCTCCTCTACTGAGTCGGTATGTGATATCCGCTAACTGCTGACCCTCGCGCTTACTGGGTATAATGCGCTCTAAGAGAGTAGGTCACACCTCCAATGATGCCAATAATCCTGGTGCATAATCCGTAGGTAGTCTAAAATCGAATGACGAGATAAACTCCAAACTTCTCCACTCTACGAACAATGGACTCAAAGTCATCCTTTGCCTACTCAGTGCATCCATCACTACATTCCCCATCCCAGGGGTATATGATATCTCAACGTCATAGAATGCAAGGTACTCCGTCCAGCACTCCTGTCACGAATTAAGATCCTTTTGCGAAAAAAGTACTTGAGAGACTTATGGTGGTGTATATCTCAAACCTCTCACCTACTAGATAATGTCTCCAAGACTAAGGCACAAACAGTATCGTTGCTAGCTTCGAATCATGGGTAGATTAATTCCTCTCATGTACCCTTAGTTGTCTACTCCCATAGCACACAAACCTACCTTCTACATAATCACTGCACCTAAACCTGTTCCGCAAGCATCTGTATGCATATTGAATATCTTCGTATCATCTGAAAGAGTCAATACCGGAGCTGGTGCGAGAGCCTTCTTCAACCTCAAGAATGCATCCTCGCAATCCGCATCATAAGAAAATATTATATTTCTCTTCATAAGGAGGGTAACTGGAGCTGAGATTCGCGCAAAATAATTAATGAGCCGAGATCTAAATGAATAAAACAAACTAACTAGAAAACCTGATCTATAAAACTTACCTCATCTAGACGGCTACTTTTGGATATATCGTTCCTAGATCTACAGTTTCTTCCTCTAATTTGTAAACCAAAAATCCTAAATCTAAAATATCTATTTTCTAAAGAATTGGAGGAGAACGAAAAGTGGCAGGTTTGGGAATCCATTCAAAAAAAATTGGATTTGGAGGCTAGCCTTGCATGTTTATTTATAGAGAGCCAAAATGGCACTATCCATCCGATTTAAAAGGAGGAAATGCATTCGTTTGAACTTTATAAATAACACACTGTTACAGTGTGTATGGGTCGACAAACGCATCCGCAAGGTCAGCTACGAGTCGACACGACCTATACATAGGTTGACCTATATGCATTGAAACACGCCAATTTTGACATGTGGTTTACCTATATTTAATTTTCTCATTTTGAATTTTAACATTATGTTATTAACTTTATTAAACTTCCATTTATTCATTGTTGACCCAACTTTTTACAACGCAGTCAGGCTTCAGATTTTTAGCTACTGGAGTGCTCAGGACTTGAGTGCGAACTTGGGAAAACTTGAAAAGTTTTGGATGATGTTGCGAAGCTCTCGAAGAAGTTTGAATTTTGGCTAAGTGCTATAGGATCAATATTTACCGCTCGTATCCCGAGATCGATATTTCAACTTCTTCTCCTAGAAGAAGAATTTTTACTTCTTCTCTCAAGATATGTATTTTTACTTCTTTAAGAAGAATAACTTCACTTTTTCTCCCAAGATCGATACTTTCACTCCTTCTAGGAGAAGAAGTTTCACTTCTTCTCCCAAGATCAGTGTAACACCCCATAAAATATACCAAGAAATATATATTAATAATTAATGGAAATGAGAATTAAATAATAAAACATAAACAGACTAAAAAGCAATTTTCCAACATTAAGAATTTGGCTACAAATTTTTTTCTTTTGGATTCGTGGCGAGATTCTGATACGTTTTCATATTTAATATGTTGAAAACGATACTCATATGTAGAAATTACAATCAAATGAAATTAGACGGTATATATATATGTATGTGTGTGTGTGTGGTTTAATCAATAATATATATCTAAGGGATAAATAAATTGGATAAGAATAATATTCTCTTGGATAAAGTTGAGTTTCAAATAGTGATAAGAATAATGGGACAAGAATAATATATACAAGGTAAGAAATAAGTCAAAACAATTAACGTTATATATAATTAATATCTCCAGCCCCACATACGTTTATTGGGAGGCTAAAGTGCTCAATAAGGCTGGGTTTTGGTTAGTTTTTAAGGTTGATTTATATAAACAAACAGCTAGGATTAAACCTGAATAATCCTACGGTCCTTGCTTATTCAAGTAACTATAAATAACACTATAGATTCCATACCTAAACCCTAGCCATTCTCTCAATTATGCCCCTACTCTACCGCCACTGATTCCTGAAATAGGTTTTCATCTTCTTTTACAAATTTATTCTTCTTTATCTAATCTTTTCTTATAAAATTTAGATTAGAGTGTATTCTTGGACTCACATGATATATATATATATAAGATTATATTCAGTTAATTCTTATGTACGTAGATCTCTAGAGTTGGAGTTTACACGAAAAAGGCATAAAAACTTCAGATCTACGACAATTCCAACCCCTGGGAGTGGAATTATTATTTTCATGGGCATATTTTACATTTGTAGATTATCATATGGATTTGTATGCCTAAGAGGATTTGGTACAACGTCAATATTAAACTACAAAACCCCCCAAACCCTCTGTTTTTATGTATTTCGCAAGAATTGTCAATTTATATTGGGTTTGTGGATCTTGGTTTTAGTAGTGAATTGAGAACAACTGGGTGATGTACTTTTATTATATATGATTTATCCTTCTATCTAAATCTTTGTTTGTAACATAAAAAGAGTTAGATTCGATTTGATTCACTATTTGAATAGGTTTAGGTTTTATTCTAAATTCGGACGTATTCAGATCTGAAGCCTATGAAATATGAACGTTTTTATATGCAATATGTAAAAAGGGGTAAATTAGATAAAATAAAGTCTATGTATATATTTATATATGTGTACATATGTATATATGAAATTATACTTTATTCTTTGTTCATTACTAGAATTATTCCAATAAGCCTAGGATGCAAGTTGTAATTGTATTTGTGTTGTATTTTCCATTACTGCTATCTGTTATTATGCAATTATGCCATTATGCCTTGAATGTAGTGCTCAAAAATGTGGAAATTAACTTGTATGCCTTAAATTTAGGACAAGTTGATAATTTTTACCTCGTTAAAAATACTATCTCATTCATACGAAAACTAGCGTTATTTATATGTACTGAATATTCTACTTATATAGCTTTAATGAATGAAATTAGCATAATAATGACGTAATAAATGCGATTAGGATTAGATTTGAATTTGAAATGTCCACATATATTGATTGCTTTCTGCATGTAGAATGACTTGTGTGTATATAAATATATATGTATGTATATTAAATAGTGACACACAGACATGAGTTTAGTTGCCATTAGTAATAGAAGCCTGCCCTGAACTAATCAGCAAATCCAGCAACCACAAGTGGGTACGACTAGGTCTAGGTGTCATGGGCCATTCTAATTAGTACACTATGACACAAGGTTAAACCTACTTGTAGTAGAAGTATACCCAAAACTGGCTGGTATATCCAGCATCTACAACTATATGGTTTAATGTGAGAGGTCTAGAGTGTGTGTGTGTGTATAATAAACCCACTGTGTGTGAAAATAGGCAGGTTTAATACGCCTTGGGAAGGTCTTAAGTGGATGACTCTCTTCTATCTAGCTCAGGTCCTAAGTGGTTAGGACTAGGATCCTCTCCAAAGGCTTATTCGTTGGATAGGTACCAAAATCATGTGACCTACCCATATTAGATTCGAAGTAATTCTATGGGTCCTCTTTCTCTGAAAGTGGTTAGGCATAGCGGTAACGGAGAAGGGTAGTTCACGAGGGATGTTCACTTCCTCTAGAATCTTGTAAGGGTTAAAATGGGGACATGACTAGTTTATATATGATATGCAGCCGTATCATGCTCACCAATTGTCTAAGGGAAGTCTTAAGTAACATAGGTAGTCTATCATAATATCAGTTAAGTAGTAACGTTCACAATATTACTTCTCATATTACTTGTGAGAGTATATACTTAAGAACGCTGACATATTAGGACTAGGTCTTAAGGGGTTAGCATCCGCCTCAGGGTTATAAGAGATCATAAGAATCCACCTTTAATAGGACCGTAAGTAACCGAGAATGCCCACCACGTTGGCTCTATACCCTAAATACACTAATGGAGGTCTTAAGCAATTGACTCATATATCCACCTCATTGGTTAGATACTTGGTGTTTCTATGGATGTTTGTGTGTTGCATAGACATACCTTGATATATATAACCTGCTAAATCTAGGGTATGTTCTTTAATTAATATTACTTTCAATCATACAGGACTTTATGTTATGGCCCATCTTCTTAACATATCCAATAGTTTAGTTGGTAGAGTAGATTCAATGGACAAAGCAATGATAGAGTCTGAAGACGATAACAGAGATATTATGCTATTATTAGTTTTTGTTGCTGTATTTATTATGGAAACCTTTAATGATGAGTTTATTGATGTACCTATTGGATAATTGTATCTTGGAAATCCATGTTTGAATTCTATGGCTTTTTAATAAAATGGTACATCATATTTCAATATTATAGTCCCTTGTTCCGCTTTGTGAGATTTCCATAACGTAGTGTCTATATATTATTCTATGCAAATGCAATTTCTTACAGGAACCAACGACCCGTTTAGAGTGACTCTAAGTTGCGATGGGCCTTTTTTGGGTCAAAATTCAGGCCTATTCTAGGCGGGTTATTAAATTTGGTATCAAAGCGTTAGTTACCTGATTACGGGAAAATATATACGTATGAGAGGCGTAGTTGTTATTTTAAAGAAAGATTTTCAAATGTTTTGCTGTATATATAAGGATATATATATATTAAAGTACGCATATCTTTAGAAAAGAACATCTGTAGGTCTTTCTAGAAAAGGTTTGGAATTAAAATCTAAAGGCTATATAGTAGTATAACAACCTCCTTGTCAATTTAGAGACCTCTGAGCAGTGGATAGTTATAAAATTTGGGGCATGGAAAAGATTGAGACCTCCTTATTCGGTAAGTGATAAATGGAAGTTAATCGGATGAATTATCTATCATGGTAAAGAAAACATTTAAATAAGTATCCATTAGGTAAATAATTAATATGGATCAAACTGAGAAAAATGTTCGGGTTTTGCTAAGAAACATCTTCGATTATTGACATAAACTTCAATAATAGAGCTATGAATGTCTAAACTTTCAAAGAAACATTAAATGGTCAGAAAAGAAAGTATTAGTGGATTTATTAAGACCATTTATAGGCATTAATATTTGGAAGAGATCTTTAAAGTGTCCATAAGAATAAGTAATATTTAAAATGGACAAAATGGTCGTGTATTAGGAATGTGTAGGGACGGAAAAAATATTTTTAAAGAATACGGAAGAAAAGGGTTAAAACAAGATACAGACTTCCATAAATGAAGATACAAACCTTTGCGAAAAGATTGTAGGTGCAGTAGAAAAATTTAAAAGGATAAACATGTTTTTCTAGTCAACAAAGAAATGTAAAGTCTAAAAATAAAGAAATTTTAGAATATACTTTCGTAGAATAGCGTGTCAGAAGATTTAAATACAAGACCAAGAATATTTAGAAACCCATCAAGGTGAATTTTTGACATACTATTAAAACTACTTGACAGTAGAAAATTTGAGGGAATGTTAACCTCTTGTATATGGACTAGAATTAAATAATAATTCCAATTGAAAAAAATGAATTGGGGTTATAAATGTTCATTAGACAAACAATAAATATGAGTTTTAGCGAAAACAAAGATGAAAAGGTTAATTGTAAATGTTTGTAGATGAGAGCTTTAATGGAAAAAAATTAACGAAAAAAGTAATAAAAAATTCAAATGGTTAGTGCCGTAACGATCTTTTCAAGTTAGATTTGGAAATATTTTTTTCTTTAAAAATCTAGTACAAATTGTGATAGTAAATCGGCGTTTAATCAAAAAGAGAAATAAGGCAAGATATATAAGCTTGGTAAAATAAACATCATTGACATGCTCCATTAAAAGAGAAAAGGTAGTGAATTTATTTATTAAAATTGGGTAAGATTGAAGTAATAAAATGCTTGTTAAATAGAAGCATTTGAGAAAATAAGAATACTAGGAGTAATATAAAGGATAAGAGAGTGCTCCAAGGAATTTATTTAGCAATTTAAAATTTATTTATGACCATTAAATTTAATTTTGAAAGGCCTCTCATTGTGCGAACAAAAGAGTAATGGATGGTTATGTTCATTAAGGACTTTAAAAATTCATATATATATATATATATATATTTGAAGTAAAATATTAAGCTGATACTGTAGATAGGAATAGAATAATTAATTGTTAATTAATTGGATGCTAAGATATTTAAGTCTCGTTTTCAAATATAAAATGAATGTTTGTTTCAAAACAATTATTGTTTTGAAAATCATTAAAGGCTAACGTTATCGGAATATGAAAATATTTTTATACTCTTAAGTTAAGAGATTTTAGGTGTATAGTAAATATTTGAAAATATTTTTATACTCTTAAGTTAAGAGATTTTGGGTGTATAGTAAATATTTCTTAAACATTAAAATTAAGATCTTCATTTGGAACATTTTACTAAAAATAAAGAAGTCATTCAGCTTTATTGAGTAATGTTGCAAAAGAGCTATTATGAGAAGTCATACCATATTTTTAAAACATAATAATGAGTGTCAATTAGACATATTTAGGAAGCTTTATTGTCGCCTAAATAAATTTTTGCATTCAATCAAGATTTTATTTCATAGAATTAGCTTATGTTTTCATGCAAGACCTCAAAATGTTTATCATTCTTTTAAGATATTTATGACAGGCATGCAACATAACAGTAAATATAAGGGTTGAAAAAGGAGCACCAATTTTGTTATTGCAACATTTATCTTTGACAAAATTCTTTGTTAAAATTATGCGTGCATTAATATTTTATTCGGTAAACAATAGAAGTGAAAGCATTCTACTCCTAAAAACTAGAGATTTATGAATGTGCAGACAATGTTTTCAAAACATTTCTAAAATCTAAAAAGAGACATTTATTAGACATTGATTCATAAGAAATAATAGAATTATAATTTTAAAGTGGAAATTAAATTTTTTAATGCTTTAGCATTTAAAAAGGCATTTAATGCAAATTTTTGGTAACCTTGATAAATTGTTGTCATAATGGAGTGTGTGTGTGTATATATATAGACACACATACGTGCATATCAATGATAGTAGTATACAATTGGATTTACTTAATGTCACTGAGATTGATGTTGTTACAAAAGAAATAGATTTAGTAGTTGTAAATTAGGCATATCAGGATTATGATACGATAACTTATACAACTAAATTAAGAATTTTAATGTCAGTCCCAAAAAGGGCTATATTTGAAGAGTTGGTAAATAGATTTCCAGAAATAAGATTTGGTTGTAAAATAAATTTTCAACGATAGTTTAGTTAGGAATTAATACGTTAATAACTGTATCTAACAGTTAGAAATACATACAAATATAAAGATATAGGTATAATGTAAACAACGCAATTCGTAATTTTGGAAAATAGAATTCATGACTATAAATTGCAAATTTAATTGGAAATGAATTTGTATTTAATAAGATTTAAAAGGAAGTTTTGGGGACTGATTAAAAAGACAAATTGGTTTGGAGAAAGTTGATATATTTCAAGCCTAAAGGATCTTGAGGAAATTAAATAAATATTCAAGCAGCTGTCTGGTGGCATATACACATATTTGAATGGACCACATTTGTAGAAGAAGACAAAGATGGAAGATTTAAAGGTATTGATTTGGCATCTTAAGGATTTGGATTAAAAGTAATAAGACCTCGATAATATTTAGAAGAGAAAACTTCCAAAATGATGATTAGGCTGTGATCGTTAGTAGTTCCCCCGTATTGACCGGATAAGGGTATAAACGTGATGTAAATCCCTGTTATGCGTGAAATGTTGGGATTTAAAACCCTTGTTAAATTCTTAAGATAAATGTGTAAGAAGAACCTCATGGGGGCATTCAACTTAGCGACTTGATATATATGGAGAAAGGGAAGTTAATAGCAAAATTGGATTTATAGCCTACATAGAAGTAGTGTATTGATCTGATGACTTCTGGAAATTTAGCCTTAAAGAATGCCACCCTCAAGAACATGAAGTATAAGATTTAAGAAAAGGCTTAATTATTGGGTTTGTATTAGATTGTGTTTTGGTTTGCTTAAGGGTATTTGTGTAATTTTTATAAATTATCCCTTTTGTCTTGATTTAAAAAGAAAAGAAAAAGAAAGAGACTATATTTAAAAATTATGAGGAATATGCTCAAAATAAAAAGTGTGTGATGTGTAATTTTTCATAAATTATATTATCCATCCAAAATAAAACAACACTCATTCCTTGTAATTATAAATATGTCAATGTTATTATTTGGGAAAAAAATCATGGAAATTTAAAATAGTATACCTTACTCGGATTTAAAATATAGTAAATTGGAGCATAGGAAAATATTCTAGTCATTAGTGTAGATTATACATTAGTTGGTTAGATCTAGAAATTTGATTTAAGAAATTCTTTTTGAGTCAAAGTTATCTTGAGGACTGGAAAATAAAATGAAGATAGTCGAAGCTTTGGGAATAAGAGGAAGGATCCGCTGAATTAGTTTCTTAGATAATAGGAATGATAGTAATTAGTAGGCACTCTTGAAGAACTTCAAGTAGACCACCTAAATTGCCAAAGTGTTGATAGAATAACCATTGAGAAATTTCTACTCGGACCAAAATATGTGGTTAGACTTTAGAAAAAGTCTAATTTGATTAGGTAGACTGTGGAGGATAATGAGTTGATATTATAATTTTTGGGTTTTCTAAGTTATGGAGATATATGATATTGTGAATAGGAACCCATAAAAGTTTTATGTTTGATAAGATGCCTTTACGATACAATGAGTTTTGGTAGGGCCTAATCAAGAAATGGGGATGAAGACGGAACCTTGGAAGTTTCGTGCCACCATAGAAATTTTGGAGCATGGAACTTCAAGATTCCGCAATAGTTAGAATGGTTCGAGTACATAAGAAAGAAAATTTTGAGGAAAAGCATAAAAATATTAAATTTTGAAGCCTCCCCCGAAAATTTAGGATTTTTAGTTGCTTTGTGGTTGCTAGATTGGATGGTAGGAGATGGATGCAACACAATTGTACAGCATACTCATATAGCGATATATGCATGTTAAGGTGCTTTGCATATATACTGCATCACTTATTACACATACACGCTAGGGTTGAGCTTACTTTAGTAAGTTTACAGTCCATAATCACTACGGTCATGGATATGTATGAATGAATTAAAAAAATAACATGGATATACAGAGAGACTTGTGTTTTTCGCCCATTCAAACAAATTTTGGGATGAAATCTATTTTAAGGGGAGAATGTAACACCCCGGATACCTCAAATTATAAATATAAATAATTAATGGAAATGAGCAATTAAATAATAATAAAAACAAGCTGAAAAGTGAAATTTTGCAACATTAAAAATTTGGCTGTGATTTTTTTATTATTATTTATGGCGAAATCCTGATACGTTTTCATATATAGTATGTTGAAAACGGTGCTCATATGAAGAAATTACAATCAAACGAAATTAGATGGTAAACGCATATATACATATGGTTTAATTAAAAATATATATTTCTAAGGGACAAATAAATTGGATAAGAATAATATTCTCTTAGATAAATTTGAATTTCAAATGAAGATAAGAATGAGGGGACAAGAAAAAAACTTACAAAGTAAGAAATAAGCTAAATCAATTAATGTTATATATAATTAATATCTCCATCCCCACATACGTTTATTGGGCGGCTAAAGTGCCCGATAAGGCTGGGTTTTTGTTAGTTTATAAGGTCAATTTATATAAATAGATAGCTAGGATTATATCTTAATAATCCTACGGTCCTTGCTTACTCAAACAGCTATAAATAACCCTCTAGACTCCATACCTAAATCCTAGCCTCTCTCAATTGTGCCCCCACTTTACCGCCATTGATTCCAAAAACAGGTTTTCGTTTTCTTCTACAAATCTATTCTTCTTTCTGTAATATTTTCTGATAGAATTTAGATTATAATATACTCTTGGAATCACATGAAATATATATATATATATACATATATATTAATCAATTGATTTTTATGTATATAGATCTTTAGAGTTGGAGTTTACATCAAAAAGGAACAACAACGTCAGATCTACGGCAATTCAATCATTGTGAGTGGAATTAGTATTTTCTTAGGCATATTCTACATTCATAGATTATCATATGAATTTTTATGCCTAAGAGGATTTGGCAAAGAAAGAATATAAAACTACAAAAACCCCAAAATCCTCTGTTTTTATGTATTTTGCAAGAATTGTCAATCTATATTGGGTTTATGGATCTTGGTTTTAGTAGTGAACTGAAAATAATTGGGTGACGTGCTTCAATTTTATGTGATTTATCCTTTTTGTCTAAATCTTTGTTTGTAACCTAAAAAGGTTTAAATATGATTTGATTCATTATTTGAATAGTTTTGGTTCTATTCTGAATTCGAACGTATTTAGATTTGAAGCTTATCAAATATGAATGTTTTTATGTGCAATATGTAAAAAGGGGTTAATTAGATAAAATAAAGTCCATGTATATATTTGTATATGTGTATTTATGTATGTATGAAATTATATCCTATTCTTGTTTCATTACTAGAATTATTCTAATAAGCCTAGGATGCAAGTTGCAATTGTATGTATGTTGTATTTTCCATTACTGCTATCTGTTATTATGCAATTATGCCTTGAATGTAGCAGTCAAAAATGTGGAAATTAACTTGTATGCCTTAAACTTAGGACAAGTTGACAATTTTTACCTCGTTAAAAAAGTTCTCTCGTTCATACGAAAACCAGCGTTGTTTATACGTACTAAATATTCTACCTATATAGCGTAATTAACTAAATTAGCATAATAATGATGTAATAAATGCGACTAGGATAAGATTTGAATTTGAAATGCCCCTATATATTGATTGCTTGTGTGTGCATGTAGAATGACTTATATATGTATTAAATAATGACACACATACACGAGGATAGTTGCCATTTGTGGTAGAAGCCTGCCTGGAACCGACTGGCAAATCCAGCAACCACATGTGGGTCCGACTAATGTGAGAGGATTAGGTCCCTTGGCCTATTCAAATTAGTAAACTATGACACGAGGTTAAACCCACTTGTAGTAGAAGTCTGCCCGCAACCGCCCAATATATCCAACATCTGCAGGTACACAGTTTAATGTGAGAGGTCTAGTGTATATATATATATATAAACCTATTATGTGTGAGAATAGGCAGGTTTACTATGCCTTAGGAAGGTCTTAAGTGGTAGACTATCTTCTTATCTAGTTTGGGTCTTAAGCGGTTAGGACTAGGATCCTCTCCGAAGGTTTATTCCTTGTATAGGTACAAAGTCATGGGACCCACCCTTATTAAATTTGAAGTAAGTCTATGGGTCCTTCTCTGAAAGTGGTAAGGCATAGTGGCAACGGAGTAGGGTAGTTAATGGGGAATATCCACTTCCTCTAAAAGCTTGTAAGGGATAAACTAGGGACAACATATGGTTTATATATGATATGTGGTCGTAGCATGCTCATCAACTGTCTAAGGGAAGTCTTAAGCGATAATGATGTTCTACCGTAATATCAGTTAAGTTGTAACGTTCGCAGTACTACTTATTATATTACATATGAGAGTATAGACTTAAGAATTTTGACATATTAGGATGGTATCTTAAGGGGCTAGGGTCCGCCTTAGGGTTATAGGAGATCATAAGAATCCACCTTTAATAGGGCCATAAGTAATCGAGAATGCCTACCCCGTTGGGTATTTACACTAAATGCACTAATGGAGGTCTTAAGCAATTGACTCGGATATCCACCACATTAGTTAGATACTTGGTGTTTGTGTGAATGTTTTGTGTTGCGTAGACATGCCTTGATATATATAACCTTCTAAATTTAAGGAGACGGGTTAAAACATAAAGTCCTGTGTGATTGAAAATAGTATTTGATTAAAGACCATACCCTAGATTTAGCAAGTTATATATATATATCAAGATATGTCTATGCAATGCAAAAACATTCACACAAACACAAGGTATCTAACCAATGAGGTGGATATGTGAGTCAATCGTTTAAGACCTCGATTAGTGCATTTATAGTAAAGACCCAATGAGGTAGGAATCCTCGTCGCTTAAGGCCCTTATTAAAGTTGGATTCTTATTATCTCTTATAACCCTGAGGCGGACCCTAGCCCCTTAAGACCTCGTCTTAATACTTTATACGTCAACATTCTTAAGTCTATACTCTCACAAGTAATATGATAAGTAGTGTTGTGAACGTTACTACTTAACTGATATTATGGTAGTACACCAATGTCGCTTAAGACTTCCCTTAAACATTGGTGAGCATGCTACGACCACATATTAAATATAAACCCATCCTGTCCCTAGTTTAACCCTTACTAGATTCTAGATGAATGGACATCCCCCATGAATTACCCTACTCTGTTACCGCTATGCCTAACCACTTTGGAGAAGGAGGACCTATAGACTTATTCTGAATCTAATAAGGGTGGGTTCAATGATTTTGGTACCTATCCAAGGAATAATCCTTCGGAGAGGATCCTAGTCCTAACCAATTAATACCGAAACCAAATATACGCACTCCATGCTTGGATGCGTTCGAATTTCGTTTTTTTTTTGAAATTTGGGCTCAGAAAAAGTGTGGGGTATTATATTTTGTAACAACCCGTATTTTTGAATAACATGTTATAACGTAAATCAAGGCAGAATTAAATTTTAAAATATGAATCAAGGGAAACGGGCTGTGCCATTGCGTTCATCTCGGAAAAATTCGCGAAATAGAGTCTGAGTTTTCGAAAATCGGAGTCCGTATGACCAAGTTATGGCCCGTCAAAATTTTCAGAAAATTTCAAGTTCAAAAATAGTTCAAATTTGAATTCAGAATTCAAATTCAGCCCAAGCAGGACAGGCGGGAAAATTCCCGCCAGCCCCAAGTCGACTGGGGAGTTGACTTGGGAGTCGACACCCCCCAGGTGGTGTCGACTGCCCAGTCGACACCCATGTCGACCTGGGTGGTCGGCCAGTTTGGCCTGGTGCACCTGTTTTGGCTCCTGGGTCTTGTTTTGTTGGCTAGTGACGTGATTTGATGGCTCAGATCTGAATTAGGGTTAATCTTATGGCCTAAACTAACCTAAAATTCTATAAAAGGACCCTAATACCTAGCCTAAATCATCACAAATCATTCCTACAACTAAATTATGCCAAAATGCTTCCTAATCATGGCCTCCACCTTCATATCATGGCCTCCATCCTCCTCATGAAAGTTTGAGTGTTCTAAGCTAGAAAAAGAGCCATCTTTCTTCATCAAAACAAGGATCTTTCTTCATACAAATCAAAGGAGCTTCTTGTTTCTCAAAACAACTTGGAGCTTATATTCAATTGGGGATTTCTAGTGTGGCTTCGTCTCAATCTTGTTTTATTTTGCTCTAGTCTTCTTAGCCAAGCTTTGTAAGCCCTATTCTACTCTTAGGTTCAAACTATGAAGTTAATATGATCATGTAGCAAGTTTAAATGTGACTTTTGGGTATAATGCTTGTCTTTGGGCTTTATTTGTATGCATAGATCCATGTATGACCTTTTTGATCTATGATGGTAGCACTATCATGAACCTAGTATCATTTACCTTGATTTTTGGGTAGAAAGCTATGAGCTTTATTCGTTGGTTATGCATAATGCAACATAAAACTTGGTAGTTATGCATAAATGCAACATAGAACCATCTTATAACCTTTATGTTAACTCGCATATGATCTTGAACTATATGCTAATCACTTATCACCCTATGTCAACTATGATCATGTTATCCCCTATTTGCTAAGTTGATGTCATGCATGTTTTGAGGCCAATAACCTTAGATGCAAGTATGTTGAACACCTTTGCCTCATATATCACCATGTTAAACTTGTGATAGACTTTGCCACTTTATGCCCAACTTGTCATATCATTATGTTCCCCTTTTGATCTATTTGTGTTGATGCGAACTTACGTGCGATGGGGTTACGTTATGGGTAAATTTAAATGACATGAAACATGACTTGAAAATAAGACATGTGATTATGCTTGAAAACATGAACGTGGACATGACATGTAGAAATCATGAAAGTGGCCAACTCGAGGTTGGGTTAAGTTTGTAGCATAAACCTACCCGGAACCGACCGGCTTAACTAGTAGCTACAAACAATAGGACCCAATGTGAGAAGTTGGTCATGTTGCACTTAAAACCCGAGGTTAGACTAAGTTGTGGTGTAAAGCTACCCGGACCCGCCCGACTTAACTAGTAACCACAACAAGGTCTAATGTCAGAGGTTGGGTGCATTAAGTTAATTAATGCCACATGGTAGGGTTAAGTCATGGACCACTTGAATACTTAACCAATTAAACACGATGGATGGTTGGGGTTAAGTCATGAACCACTTGGGTACACTTAACCAACTTGATACATGATGGGATAGGGTTAACCACACTTAACCCATTAGAAACCCTAGTTACGCGGTCCTTTTCAGCAGTAACCCTCTTGGATGTATCAACGATACCCTAGGGACTAGGCTAGGGTGGGGCACGATTACTGGGCTGATTGTAAGCGACCAGAACGACAGCTGAGTTGGTGCGCCGGTGTAGGTTCAGACGGACTATGGTCGTGCACATAGTCCGGAGTTGAAAAAGCAGGCACGGGCACCACTAGGTTTAGACTGTGCGTGCTGGATTCGTGTCAGTGGTTGGCACCCTACGACTTGATACACCCTAGGGTGGACCTAGCACAGTTTGACTACATTCCGTGATTGGGCCGTATGACACCGACACTTGACGGGTTAGACTTATAGGGAGCCGATCAACTAGACTGTGTAGTTGGACCTTGATTTAGGTCATCTCATGATGTTGGGCCAAACTTGGGCCAAGGGATCATTTCTTGTTTATACTTGACATGGATTGGATTACTAGTACTATTGGTGCAAAACTTAACCTTGTATATGCGATGCCACACTTGATCTATCTTGTTAACTTTTCACCATGCCAGTTATCATCCTATGTTTCATCTCTGTTTTACATGTCCAGTTAATTTTATTAGTTTTTATACTAATAGTAGGTAGAACTTACCAGTCTTTTTGACTGACCCATTTTCTTTCGCCTCTTTTCTTCCGTTCCCCCCCCCCCTCCCCCAAGTCCTCAGGGTGGGAACACTAGCACCTGGCTTGGATCTTTAGCTTGCTTACTGGATAGCTCATGTACGTTTTGGACTTGAGCTCGCTATGGTTTTACTACGTCTACTTTGGGGATAGTTTACTTTATGTCATTTCCAGTTTTCAGTTTATGTTTCTAGACTTGTAGTAGTTGGAAAATAATGCCTAAGTACTTTTGATGTAAGTTGACTATGGTTTTGAAATAGTAGTTTTATCCACTGCTTTACTTACTTTGTTTTATTTATATGTTCTGTCTTGTGATATCTTTATGCATGTTTACCTTGTCCAACACCCCTCCATAGCCAATGTACTTGCAAGAGTGACCCTGGCGGAGGTGGGGTGTTACATTTGGTATCAGAGCATAAGGTTTTACTAGACCGGACAAAAGTTTTAAAACCCTTTTGAAAAACTATTTTCAAAACCAATTAAGTATTTTCCAAGAAAATTCTAGATTAATTTAAAAGGCTATTCCCTAAAAGCCATTAGCACTATCCTTTGTTTCCTCGTTCTAAATCTATCTCTTCCTTTTTCAGCATGGCCGATCTTAACCTTCCCGAGGGAGTAACCATACCCGGATAGTTCCGAAGGTACTTGGAAGCTAGGGCCAACGATGCGGGCCTAGCAAACACTCCCACCGTACCTGAGGTTCCTCCTCCTCCTCCTCAGCGTCCACAAGCGGATTTCGCAAAGATTTGCAAAGACTTTAAGGCGATGGGTGGCAAGAATTTTATTGGGACGGAGACTTTTGTTGAGGCAAGAAATTGGTTAAAAGAAACTGAAGACCTCTTCGCCATCTTTGATGTGGAAGACCGTAGAAAAGTTCTGTTTGCAGTATGGCTATTGAAAGAGGAAGCTGCTTATTGGTGGGAGGTCACCAACGCTACTAGGCCTATAGAGACTTGGGCCGACTTTAGGATGAGGTTTGGGCTTAAGTTTATATCATCTACCGAGGAGAATCTTCAAATGGAGAAGTTTATATCTTTGAAGCAAGGGGACATGACAGTGAGGGAGTATGTGAATAAGTTTAACCAGCTTGCTCGATTCGGTTTGGACATGGTTAATACACCCCAGAAGAAGGCTCTACGCTTTGCACGAGGGTTGAATGAGCCATTACAAGGTTTAGCCATGTCTCATATACCCATGGGGGGCACTTTTGAAAGCCTAGTAGACATGGCATTGCTTCAGGGAGACGATAAGAATGGCAAGAAAGAAGTCAAGCCTAATGAGACTCAAACCAAGAAGGCGGACTCCAAGTGGGGAGGAAATCAGAGCAATCAGAACAACAAGAACAACAAGGGTAACAAGGCCAACAACAACAAGGCAAAGGACACAAGAAAGTGCAACTTCTGTGGGATTGTTGGGCACATAGCCAAAGATTGCAAGAAGAAGAAGAGGAAGTTGGGAGAATGCTTTCATTGCGGAGAGAATGGACACTTCAGTAAGGATTGCCCAAAGAAGCAAGGACAGGGGCAAGGACAGGCTCAGCGAGCAGGACCTTCTGGAGGGCAGATGCATGCTCTCAATACTGCTCCAGTTCAGGACCGAGGTAGTATTTCTGTAGAAAGTCTTGTTTATATTTCTGGTTTTCCTGTTCGAACTTTATTTGATTCTGGTGCATCGCATACCTTTATTTCCTCTGACATTGTTGAAAGTTTGCACCTAAGTACTAGTCTAGTTGAGGATCCCGTCAGTGTTTCAAATCCAATTGGGGGTTCCGCCGATCTGTCTATGATTTGTATGGATTTGAGGATTTCTATCTTGACCATAGAATTCACATGTAATGCTTATGTTCTCGGGTTCATGGGATACGTGTTGATTTTGGGCATGGATTGGTTGCCCAGTTATGGAGCCATTCTCGATTGTGAGCATACGGTAGTGAGGCTTATGACTCGCCTTGGCAAAACCCTAGAGATTTCTTGTAACCCGCTGGATCCCGTCATATTATGTTATCTTGAATCCCTCGACTCGTCTATTGACAATCTTCAATCTGTGAGGGTGGTCCGAGAATATCCTGATGTTTTTGATGAGGTGAAGGGGTTACCCCCTAAACGCGAGATAGACTTCCGTATTTATCTGGTTGATAATGCCAAGCCAGTTTCATTGCCTGTTAGGCACATGGCCCCGCGACAAAGAAGGGAGATTAGCAAGCAAATCAAGGAGTTGCTTGAGAAAAATTTCATTAGGCGAAGCATTTCAGAATGGGGTGCTCCGGTGGTATTCGCTACTAAGGCGGATGGTTCGCTTCGTCTATGTGTTGATTATCGTGAGTTGAACAAGCTGACAAAGAAGAATAGACACCCGTTACCGAGGATTGATGATCTCTTTGACCAGCTTGTTGGGGCTTCTGTTTTCTCTCAGCTCGATCTAGCCACCGGATTCCATCAGCTTAGAGTGGCTGAGGATAGCATTGACAAGACGGCGTTTAGGACTCCAGATGGATTCTTTGAATGTCTAGTCATGCCATTCGGTTTGACTAATGCACCCGCATACTTTGTTGATTTGATGAGTAGGGTGTTCAGGGAGTTCCTTAACAAGTTTGTGGTTGTCTTCGTGGATGATATTCTGGTCTTTTCTAAGGACGAGGAAGAACATGCTACACACCTCAAGGAGGTTATGGATACGCTTAGGGCTCATCAGTTGAAAGCCAAGTTCTCTAAATGCCATTTCTGGAGAAGGGAAGTTCGGTTCCTTGGGCATATAGTTTCTAAGCAGGGCTTAGCTGTGAATCCCGCTAAAGTGGTGGCGGTACAAGACTGGAAAGTTCCGAAGAATGCAACTGAAGTGAGAAGCTTTCTCGATCTAGCAGGCTACTATAGAAAGTTCATTAAGGACTTCGCTAGGATTTCAGCTCCTCTTACTAAGTTAATGAAGAAGAACTTAGTCTTTGCATGGGACTTAGAGTGTGAGCTTGCTTTTCAAAGGCTCAAGAAAGCCCTCACCACAGCTCCAGTTCTAGTATTACCCGATGGAGGGAAGTTGTTTACCGTGTACATCGATGCATGTCGCACGGGATTGGGCGCTGTCTTGATGCAAGAAGGGAGAGTGGTATGCTTTGGGGGTAGGCAACTCAAAGTTCATGAGAAGAACTATCCCACTCATGATTTGGAGTTGGCGGCGATCGTCTTTGCACTCAAATCCTGGCGCCACTATCTTCTAGGCGAAAGGTTTGAGTTATATACTGATCACAAGTCGCTCAAGTACTTCTTCTCGTAGGAAGATTTGAATCTAAGGCAACAAAGGTGGATGGAATTCTTGGCATCATATGACTTCGAGATAGCTTATACCCTGGCAAGGGTAATGTTGTAGCGGATGCACTAAGCAGAAGAAGGTTGACTTTGAGTCCCTTGTTTGTTGAGATGAAGAGCCTAGAGTTCTTGGCAACCTTTGATTTCACACCGGTTGTTGAGTCGATGACTGGTTCGTTAGCATCCCTTGAGCTTAGACCTATACTTCTTGATCAAGTTGGGGCTTCACAGAGGGAAGACCCACAGATAGTCGAGATCATGGACAAGTTGATCCGAGGTGAGACGTCAAGTCACCTCGCTAGATATACTATTGATGACAAGGGATGGCTAAGGCGTGATGGAAGACTATGTGTCCCACGAGTGGGAGACTTAGTAAATAAAGTTCTTAAGGAGGCGCATCACTCGAGGATGAGCATACATCCCAGAGGGGATAAGATGTACCGGGATATGAAGCGCATTTTCTTTTGGGATGGGATGAAAAAGGATGTGGCAGAGTTTGTTTCTAGATGCATTATTTGCCAACAAGTGAAGGCCGAGTTGAAGAAGCCCGGTGGGCTATTGCATCCATTGGGGGTCCCGCTATGGAAGTGGGAAAGTATCTCTATGGATTTTGTGGATAGATTGCCGAGATCAAGGAAGGGGAATACTGGCATATGGGTCATAGTTGATAGACTTACGGAAAGTGCTCATTTTATTCCGATGAAGAGCAAGAGGACCGCATCATGGCTAGCATCTGTTTATCTTCGATAGATAGTACGATTGCATGGAGTTCCTTCTAGCATAGTCAGCGATCGTGACCCAATCTTCACTAGCCAATTTTGGAATAGTTTGCAAGAAGCGATGGGTACGCGATTGAATCTAAGTACGGCCTATCACCCATAGACGGATGGCCAGACCGAAAGGGTGAATAGGGTACTAGAAGATCTGTTGAGGCTATGCATTCTTGACTTTGGTGGTACTTGGGAAGATCATCTTCCTCTAGTGGAGTTTGCTTATAATAACAGCTACCAAGCAAGCACAGGGATGGCACCATTCGAAGCTTTATATGGGAGGCCGTGCAAGTCCCCAACATGTTGGTGGGAGACGACGGATAAGCTTATACTTGGGCCCGACATGATACGGGACACATCCGAGAAGGTTGAGTTGATTCGAAGGCGGATGAAAACGGCCCAAGACAGACAGAAATTCTATGCAGACAAGCGAAGGACAGACTTAGAGTTTGAAGTTGGAGATATGGTCTTTGTGAAGGTTTCTCCTTTGCAAAATGTGGTTCGTTTTGGAGCAGTTGGGAAGCTGGCACCAAGGTTCGTAGGACCCTTCCCTATTATAGAAAGAGTTGGGAAGATGGCTTATAAGGTGGAATTGCCCGAGAAGCTGGCCGGAGTGCACAATGTTTTTCATGTCTCGTATCTCCGAAAGTGCCTACATGAGTCAGCCGAGGTAGTTGAGCCTAGCATTCTTGAAGACATGGAGGTAGAGAAAGAGGCAACCTTGAGGCGAGCTCCGATTCATACCTTGGGAACGGAGATCAAGAAACTAAGGAATCGAGAAGTCAAGTTAGTAAAGGTTCAGTGGAGTGAAGCCGATGAAGATGCAACTTGGGAAACCGAGGAGAAGATGCGTGGGCTTTATCCATTCCTTTTTGAGGGTACATTCTCAATCTCTTTTCCTAGTTAGCATATCTTTCTTTTCCTATCCATGTTTATCTTGTTATCTCGTTAACCTTGTCATGAGAACCTTAGGTAGAAACCCTTTGGATGAAAGATGTATTTGAAACATGTTATGCTTGATGTTTGCCAGTGGTTGCAAGTGTTTGCAAGTGGATACTCGTGTATGCATGATACACATTAGGCACTAAGATCGGCTCACACACTTTCATATTGCATATGCATGAGTGCTTATACTTATTCATGGCTGAAACTTGTTATACTATCACGTGGATGTTGCATATGGATGAATGTTATGTGCACTCATATAGAGATTATGAATTATGTTAGGAATTTGCATACATATGGACTCATTTCACTAACATACTTTGCATTAAGGAGGTTTACTGAATCAGTAACCGCCTGATTTTCGCATTAGATAAGTACATATACACACACCTTTGCATATGTTCATACAGCATTTAGAATCTTTTAAGGACAATGACTGCTCGTGGATGATGTTTTGAGTAGATGGATGATGGATGGTAGGATACGTTCTTCCTAACTTGAAGATTTCGGGGACGAAATCCTTTAAGGTGGGGAGAATGTAACAACCCGTATTTTTGAATAACATGTTATAATGTAAATCAAGGCAGAATTAAATTTTAAAATATGAATCAAGGGAAATGGGCTATGCCATTGCGTTCGTCTCGGAAAAATTCGCGAAATAGAGTCCGAGTTTTCGAAAATCGGAGTCCGTATGACCAAGTTATGGCCCGTCAAAGTTTTCAGAAAATTTCAAGTTCAAAAACAGTTCAAATTTGAATTCAGAATTCAAATTCAGCCCAAGCAGGACAGGCGGGAAAATTCCCGCCTGCCCCAAGTCGATTGGGGAGTCGACTTGGGAGCCGACACTCCCCAGGTGGTGTCGACTGCCCAGTCGACACCCCTGTCGACCTGGGTGGTCGGCCAGTTTGGCCTGGTGCACCTGTTTTGGCTCCTGGGTCTTGTTTTGTTGGCTAGTGACGTGATTTGATGGCTCAGATCTGAATTAGGGTTAATCCTATAGCCTAAACTAACCTAAACTTCTATAAAAGGACCCTAATACCTAGCCTAAATCATCATAAATCATTCCTATAACTAAATTATGCCAAAATGCTTCCTAATCATGGCCTCCACCTTCATATCATGGCCTCCATCCTCTTCATGAAAGTTTGAGTGTTCTAAGCTAGAAAAAGAGCCATCTTTCTTCATCAAAACAAGGATCTTTCTTCATACAAATCAAAGGAGCTTCTTGTTTCTCAAAACAACTTGGAGCTTATATTCAATTGGGGATTTCTAGTGTGGCTTCGTCTCAATCTTGTCTTATTTTGCTCTAGTCTTCTTAGCCAAGCTTTGTAAGCCCTATTCTACTCTTAGATTTAAACTATGAAGTTAATATGATCATGTAGCAAGTTGAAATGTGACTTTTGGGTATAATGCTTGTCTTTGGGCTTTATTTGTATGCATAGATCCATGTATGACCTTTTTGATCTATGATGGTAGCACTATCATGAACCTAGTATCATTTACCTTGATTTTTGGGTAGAAATCTATGAGCTTTATTTGTTGGTTATGCATAATGCAACATAGAACTTGGTAGTTATGCATAAATGCAACATAGAACCATCTTATAACCTTGATGTTAACTCGCATATGATCTCGAACTATATGCTAATCACTTATCACCCTATGTCAACTATGATCATGTTATCCCCTATTTGCTAAGTTGATGTCATGCATGTTTTGAGGCCAATAACCTTAGATGCAAGTATGTTGAACACCTTTGCCTCATATATCACCATGTTAAACTTGTGATAGACTTTGCCACTTTATGCCCAACTTGTCATATCATTATGTTCCCCTTTTGATCTATTTGTTTTGATGCGAACTTACGTGCGATGGGGTTACGTTATGGGTAAATTTAAATGACATGAAACATGACTTGAAAATAAGACATGTGATTGTGCTTGAAAACATGAACATGGACATGACATGTAGAAAACATGAAAGTGGCCAACTCGAGGTTGGGTTGAGTTTGTAGCATAAACCTACCCGGAACCGACCGGCTTAACTAGTAGCTACAAACAATAGGACCCAACGTGAGAAGTTGGTCATGTTGCACTTAAAACCCGAGGTTAGACTAAGTTGTGGTGTAAAGCTACCCGGACCCGCCCGGCTTAACTAGTAACCACAACAAGGTCTAATGTGAGAGGTTGGGTGCATTAAGTTAATTAATGCCACATGGTAGGGTTAAGTCATGGACCACTTGAATACTTAACCAATTAAACACGATGGATGGTTGGGGTTAAGTCATGAACCACTTGGGTACACTTAACCAACTTGATACATGATGGGATAGGGTTAACCACACTTAACCTGTTAGAAACCCTAGTTGCACGGTCCTTTTCAGCAGTAACCCTCTTAGATGTATCAACGATACCCTAAGGACTAGGCTAGGGTGGGGCACGATTACTGGGCTGATTGTAAGCGACCAGAACGACAGCTGAGTTGGTGCACCGGTGTAGGTTCAGGCAGACTATGGTCGTGCACATAGTCCGGAGTTGAAAATGCAGGCACGGGCACCAGTAGGTTTAGACTGTGCGTGTTGGATTCGTGTCAGTGGTTGGCACCCTAGGACTTGATACACCCTAGGGTGGACCTAGCACAGTTTGACTACATTCCGTGATTGGGCCGTATGACACCGACACTTGTCGGGTTAGGCTTATAGGGAGCCGATCGACTAGACCGTGTAGTTGGACCTTGATTTAGGTCATCTCATGATGTTGGTCTAAACTTGGGCCAAGGGATTATTTCTTTTTTATACTTGACATGGATTGGATTACTAGTACTATTGGTGCAAAACTTAACCTTGTATATGCGATGCCACACTTGATCTATCTTGTTAACTTTTCACCATGCCAGTTATCATCCTATGTTTCATCTCTGTTTTACATGTCCAGTTAACTTTATTAGTTTTTATACTAATAGTAGGTAGGACTTACTAGTCTTTTTGACTGACCCGTTTTCTTTCGCCTCTTTTCTTCCGTTCCCCCCCCCCAGGTTCTCAGGGTGGGAACACTAGCACCTAGCTTGGATCTTTAGCTTGCTTACTGGATAGCTCATGTACGGTTTGGACTTGAGCTCGCTATGGCTTTACCACGTCTACTTTGGGGATAGTTTACTTTATGTCATTTCCAGTTTTCAGTTTATGTTTCTAGACTTGTAGTAGTTGGAAAATAATGCCTAAGTACTTTTGATGTAAGTTGACTATGGTTTTGAAATAGTAGTTTTATCCGCTGCTTTACTTACTCTGTTTTACTTATATGTTCTGTCTTGTGATATCTTTATGCATGTTTACCTTGTCCAACACCCCTCCAAAGCTAGTGTACTTGCAAGAGTGACCCTGGCGGAGGTGGGGTGTTACATATTTGTTTTCCATTCCTTCTCCCGGAAGAGAAATTTCACTTATTCTCCCGGGATCTGTATTTTCACTTCTTTTCCCGAGAGGAAATTTCACTTCTTCTCCTGGGATCAGTATTTTCACTTTCTTCTCCTAGAGAATAATGTTCACTTCTTCTCCCTAGATCGGTATTTTCACTTCTTATCCTAGGAGAAGAATATTCACTTTTTCTTTCAAGATCGGTATTTTCACTTCTTCTCCTGGGAGAAGAATTTTCATTTCTTCTCCCAAGATCGGTTATTTTCACTTCTTCTCCCAAGAGAAAGGTCTTCACTTATTCTGCCAGGAGGAGAATTTTCAAATCCCAGGAGAAGAATTTTCATGTCTTCTCCCGAGATATGTATTTTCACTACTTCTACCAAGAGAATTTTTTTCACTTATTCTCCCGAGATTGGTATTTTCACTACTTCTCCAGAGAGAAGAAATTTCATTTATTCTCTTAGGATCAATATTTTCACTTCTTCTCCTGAGGTCAGTATTTTCACTTCTTCTCTCGAGATAAGAATTTTCTGGGTTCGAGCCCACTCACCAGCTACATCTACAAAGAGCCCCTTGCTAGGATGATTTCGAGATCTTTTTTCTACACTCGAGATTCTTGGACTTGGAGACATTTTAATGGCTTCTCTCATGACTTCATGGACTTGGGAACTTTCTTTGGACTTGTGAAATTCTTCTTGGAGAACTTTGGCACTTGGCTTACTTCTTGGATTCTCTTGGTCATTGGAAGATCAATTCAGACATATGGACTCTTAGGAAGGACTTGTAGGCTTTGGGAAAGGATTTTGCCATTATCAAAACGCAACTTTGTATTCAAAAGGATTGGACTTGTAACCGCACATCACAAATATGCAAAGTTACCTCAAAGTGGACGTAGGCACACTTGCCAAATCACTATAAATTTTGTTGCTTTTTACCAGTACTCTGTGTTCAGATTTTTCCACGTTACTCTTTAGATTACGGTGTTGTATTTGACTGACCATAATATCATGTCGACATTTTGGTCTGTTAGAAAGGGGACGAATACCTTTGGATTTGGATTTGGATTTCTTAAGGATACGAATTACTCTTTGATGTAGCGATGGTTAAGAGGATGGAAGATGCTACTTTTTCTCGTTCTAAAGGAGTTGGCACTACAACAAATTGACCCTACAACAACGGTGTAAAACCGTTGTAATATCATTTTACAACGGTGCTCCACCGTCGTGTATGCAGAAGTTGTAATATATTAAAATCTTTTACAACATTTTTGCATTGTTGCAACCGTTGTAATTGGGTTATTTAACAACAGTTATATATCATTGTAATAAAATTTATTACAACTCTAGTTCTCCGTTGTTGTATATGCTATAGTGAAGTAAGAGCATACGTATAACAACTTTTGTCACCGTTGTAATAAACAGTATTACATCTTTTATCCCTGTTGCTGTAGATATTGTAATATCGTGAGATCACAGATATAAAAACATTTTTACACCGTTGTGAGTTCTTAAATATTACAATATTTTTACGCTGTTGTGACTTCCCTGATATTACAACAATTTTCACCATTGTAACATGGTTTATTACAACTTTTTTTTTTGTAATTTACATAGACCTGACTAGTAAAGCAAATTCATATGTATTAATAATAATATGATTCACGTTTCGATGCAACAAATATTACTACACGGAATCATTCATATATATTACTTAACATAATATTCGATCAACATAAAACAAACGTACATAGTACATCACCAACTTAACCCGTCACCAAAAATAATACCATTTCAAAATACATATGATCTAACCCAAAATATACATAAGAAAGATGGAAGTTTTGTCTACAAAAGGTTGCATACCGTACGAAAGCACTCTAGCCGAAAGCAACGTAATTTTTAGTCCAAGCCACAGTCGATCCAACAGCTTCTCCAATAGTAGTCATTTCGGAATTCGGCCTCCACAAGAAAGCTTATGCATCCACCGCCGCATCAATCCAAACTTTCCAACCTTGCATTCCAAATTTTTTAAGTGCACCAAAGCTTCTAGATAAGTGGATACCAATATTCCTTCTACAACTACTGTTTGTCCCGATTCAATATTTTACATTTTCTGCCCTCATTTCCTTCAGCATGATCGTTTTCAATGTTCTTTCCAATTTGTTTAGACTGTTGAAATGGTCTTCTACCCTGATCATTTTCAGCTTTCTTTCCATTTTGTTTAGACTGTTGAGCTATTTTTCTGGCCTCATTTTCAACTGCTTGCTTTTCATTTTCAGCTGCTTGTTGTCCAATTTGTTTAGACTGTTGAACTGTCAAGTTATTGCTTCCATGGTGTGACTGCAAAAAAATAAAAAAAATAAAAAATAAAAAAATAAAATTTTTAGTAAGTTCAGTATAACAAGATTGTGAATGAACTAAAAAATGACTCCTCTCTTTACCCAGTGCAAAACTCAGTGCAAAACTAATTGCAAAATGTGGTAAGTAAAATAAGAAGAATCAAACATAACAGTACAGCATAGATACAAGGACCATATGGATACCAGATCTCAACAGCCAAAATATTTCAGATTGCCTTTTACGGTCAAAGTTAAACGAAAGCCACTAAATTATTAACACATAATGATGTTCTACCTTTGGCCACAACTTCATACTAATACTATAATTTATAAGACTTTGTTCCCCCCTTTATTCTTTTCTCTTCTGTTTTAATGGTTACTGGTTAAATTAACAGATTTGGATCCAACTCTTGACTTATTTTCGGGAACTGAAGAGAACAAGATTTGTACTACAAAGCCCGAAATGAAACAGTTAACAATAATTAACATATTGGTTAAAATGTATTTACTTCACATGCAAATGAAATTTATTTGCATTCCATTATTTACACAGTGTTGCCACTCAACGATGTAACTCACTAATAAAATCACTGAAGACAAGTGAATTCAGAAGGAGGAGAAGCAGACATGAGCGATCCAGGTCTTATATATTCTCCTAAAAACCATAAGAGGTCATTTAAATGATCAGCAGAAGGTCAAGATATACAGGGTTGAGAAAACTGGGAACGCACTGTGTGCATGTACAGTTCTGGTCAGCTAATTCCTGCATTTTTGGAATACTTGGGCGACATTATCGATGTATGATTGTAACGACCCAGGTTTTCGTGATCCTAGTTATCGACATAAACTCAATGTCGACTATCCAAGCATCGAAAATACCGGATAGTTAATGAAAGAAAATAGAGGGTGAGAACAGATAAGATAGAAACTTAGAATAGAAGATGAAGAACGTCGCAACATCGGAGTAAACACGAATCTCATAGCGGAACGAATAAAAACATTTCATAACATAACTTTGAAATAAAACATTATCTGTATACAATACCATTACTAGAGTATAACACTTACAACACAACGGAAATAACAATATCTATATAATCCTGAAGCCTCCTGCTCCAAGCTCTCAGTATATCTGTAAATCCCAACTACTTGACTGCCCGTACAAAATTGGGCACCCAAGAGTTTAGTGGAAACAAAACAAAATAAACTCTAGGTCAGTCATGTGACTGGTGTGAGTAAACTCAAATCATTTGATTTAGCTTTCAAAATCTTTTTGAACCAAAGGATAGTCGTAAGACCGATCCACACATAAATACGAATGATTTTTACCTTACGATAACCCAAAATATTTTTCTAAAACGATACTTGTTTGATATTATAATAATGTCTAGATCAAGTAAATAAAAATCTAGCAGAAACGCTTTCATCTCACGTTCTACATATATAATATACAATCAAAACCGCGGGCTCTTATTGGGTAATTGATTTCCAACTGTGACAAGGTATGGAACCACCTTCCGATCAGTGTACTATAGAAGCGATACACTGGAGTTCAACAAGAACATCTTGTAACTCGGCCACATATGGCTGGCCATTCATTTCGCTTGAATGTTCCGAATATATTATCACCTTATGGTTGGTATACCAACATAACCATTCCCGGGAGATACAGAAGCGAAAGAAGTAACAAATACGAATATTCTCTAGATGGTGACAACATAGCCTACTTGGGTGCGACCCACTTAGCCATGCTGCCTGCCCAATTTCTGTCATTTCCCAGTTGATGAGGCTTTGAGGTCATAACGCAACTTTTAACAGATCACTCCTTCATTTACTTTGAATGTCACATTGTCATACCCGTCAAATCACAAATTGATTCCCCAAAAAATACCACGGGTATAAGCTCTGAGAAACAAATTCCTTGGCCACTAACGTAAATACGTTTGAAATGATCAACTTACGCGATCTACTAGATATACTCTACCAGACATTCATCCATTCAAGTTGTCCTAGGACAGGACAATCCGAAGGAATTATTCTATAAATCCATCTTAGGCAATTTCTACCTAGGGTTTACTGAACAGCCCTTGCATAACTCCGTCTTCAATTATCTTCATCATATTTGATTCGCAACGCTAATGCCATACAGAGTGATTTTCAGATAATATATCTGATCCCGGTCTCTCCGTATTGAGAACGGAATTGGTCAAAATCTTTGATAGTCGGTGATTTAACTATCAAAGGAAAACATGTGTGCAAACAACGATATTATTTCCAGATAGAAATTCTATCAATCTATCATCAATCAACAATTATTCATTTCCCTATTTCTCGTTTCCATACATTCATCATATCCTTATTGTTTTAATTTTAGAAAATATACGTTATTAACTTTGGAAAACGTTTCCATTTCTGTTTCATGCATCAATATCTTCCCACCTCTATCAGTCTCTAATGGTAAACTAGTAAGAGAACAACCCCCAACGTATTAACCCCGAAGGCCGAAACCAACATCAGATCGATACCCAGAAAGTCATTAAATTCAACTAATTTCCAGTCAGTTCTAATTTCAGTAATTCCATTTAAATTCCTAATTCAAACCCCCATATCCTTTATAATACTTTATTTGCAAAATATTTATTTTAAATTAATATCATGTTACACCCATGTGCGAAGCACGAGTCTAAACCTTACTAAATTTTCTTTTTATAAAACTCTATTCATTTTCCAAACATTTCCCTTTTATAGTTCTATTTGTTTTCTAAATAAATATTCCTTAATTATATTCCTTTTATAAAATTCTGTTTATTTTATAAATATTTCCTTTTATAAAAATTCTATTTATTTTCTAAATAAATATTTCTTTTTAAAAAAATTCTATTTATTTTCTAAATAAATATTTCTTTTTCAATATAACATTGAAAATTTCCTTTTTAACATTCCAGTATTCCTTATGGTATTTAACGTACCATATAACAATGATCAGTATCATTCAAACATACAAAATCAGCAACAGATTTCATATCACATCATATAACACAATATATGAAAAACAGTAAAATAAATGTTGAGGAATCTGGTTGGATTCCTCCGACCTATTTCCCTGCATCCACAGATGTTACACAATATAATTCACATCAATTTCATTTCACTATGAAATATTCTGAATAACAAAATCAATATTTTATAAATGATTTCTATATATAACTATAACTATATTTTCAAACAATTAACTAACAATCAATTAAACAATTATCATACATAGCATTCAATCATTTTTATCAATTCTAAAATATGTTTTTAAAAATATAAACTGATCAGAGTAAGTGAGTTTTACTCACATTGGTGGTTTTTCGTTAAATAACGATAACCTTTCAATATTCTGATCAGGCTTTTAATTTCTCCATAAATTGTAATGGGCTTCAATCCACTCCCAGTCAGTTCCATGTTGTAGCCCTCGCCCATACGATCTCAATGGATCTTGTTTCTTCAAATTCCGTTAGCATATGAATAAGATATGATAAATTAAAGTTAATACATTCTTTATTTGATTTTAAATAAATTTTAAATCCAAATTTGGGCTTTACCCATTCAAACAGGCCCATACTCCATCTTTAAGCCCAACCGCATTCTCAATTACCCAGACCTGCTTTCCTTTCTTTCCCATCGATGAACATACCGTGAGCTTCCAGGAAAACTCTACCATTTCGCTTCTTTCCTCCGTCTATTGCTCTTCCTCCTCTTCACTTAACATCTCACAAAAAATACCAAAAATCTCGACAGGTTCTCCTCTTCAATATGGTACTACTCTTCTGTAACTCGATCAACAAATCTCTGACTTGACTTCCTGGTGTTCATGCTACAGCCAGTACCAGTATCGAACTTTTTCAGCACCGAATCCCCCGAATTTTTGTCGACAAACTCTGTTCGATCTCCTGAACCCAACCACAACCTCAAAACCACGTATTAAAGCTTCAAATCGACAAATTTTGGAACCCTAGCACATGCGTTTCGAACGCCATGAAAAATAGCAACAAAAAGAACAACCGAACCACACAAAATTAGTATAGAATAGAAGAGAATGACGATGAGAACTTGAATAAACTTGTTTGAAGATTTATCAGATTTTTTTTCCATTTGATTTCTATTTTATATCCCTCGATTTGGTTTTCAGGAAAATAAAAAGTTGTGGCGCATTTTTCTTTGACTGTGGAGAGTGAAGACTTAGGTTTAGAGAGAGTATGGTATTTATAGAAAGTTTTAAATATTTTTATATTGATTATTATATTAAATATAACCAACCATTGCTTCTATTTGTCTTCTAAAAATTTGTGTGTGCCAAAAATCATGAAAATGGACATACACCTTCAGTTTGACATTACGGACCCTACGAAACTGGTTTAGTCGAATTCCGACTTTGTTTGCTCACACAACGTATTTTTAACCATCAAAATATCGACTGTTTTTCACATTAAAAATCGGTACAGCCACATACGGAGTTTATAAATCACGTAAATTGAAATCTAACAATAATTTAGTATTACGAATCCAACAAAATTGGTTTCGTCGAATTTGGAGGTCGTTTGTAAAACTGACTATTTTTAAAGCTCTAAATAAACCCATTTAAATATTAAATATATTTAAAAATAATTAAATAAAGTATTTATAAATAAATAGTATCGTATATATATTCAAACAGAATGCCATACAGCTCCAGAATAAATATATATGGATTTATAACTCGATATTTCATCATCAGAGTTATATCAATATTCGATTTATATTTATACCCTTTTTATAATATAAATAAATCGTTATAAATTATAAAGGAATTCCATAGCGACTTTTCTAAAATTTGATTTGGAGATAAATCAAAATCTATAGGACGAAATCCTGATTTTTCTCTTCCATTAGAAAGATATACTTCACCAGCTCCGAACGTTTCTTGTTTCACGGAAATCCGATTTAAAATGGACCCTGTATATTCAGTTGAAGTTCAAATTGCCAAATAGCGAACTGCTGTGCCATTTCGAGCTCAATTATAATTATATTATAATTATACGTTCAAACTTCATTTATATAATATATTCATTATTCTAATTGAATTCTAAGCTGAATTAAATATGTTAAATTGTCATGTTCACATTATATTGTCAATTCAGCTAATTTTGATTATTCCAAAATTAAATTTATTATTTAATTATTATATTAGTTAAATATTCAAAGTTATTTAATTAAACAACCATTAAATCCTAAAAATCACTATTTAAATAATTAAATAGATTAATTATAATACCGTAGAAATATGGGTCGTTACATTCTTCCCCCCTTAAACTAATTTCGTCCTCGAAATTGCTAAGGTAGAAAACAAACCCTATTAACTGGATAAAAATTATTTTTACTTCTTTAACTTCAGTTTCACTGTACCAATTAATTTTAATTAAATTATTACTTTATTCTTTTCGATGAAAATTTTCAAAAAACCTGAAAATTTTCCAATACCTTAACTTTTCGAAAAATTTCGCCAGCACCTCCTTTGTACTGGTTAATATCTCAAGCTCCAACTCGCCTCTCTATGCCTTCTTCAACCCAAAAGAAAATCAAATAGCCAAGCGGCTTGCCGATTTGGCTCATAAAAACCTCATACCCAATATAAATATAAACTGGTACCTTTTTGTCGGGCATATCAATATATCATTTCCATATGTTACCAATTCTGCATATACCAATGTCACCCCAATCATTCGGTTATACCCAAGCCGAACTTTGTTCTTAACTCAAATTCTGTTTTTAATTTCAACTCTTAACTTACCAATTAAATTCCGTTTCAGATTATCTCTAATCCAATCTAATTCGATATTTTTTACCTCAATTCATTTTCCACTAACTGGTTTCAATTCAATTTCTATTTCTGTTTGCTTTTACAAATTCTACTTTAATTTGTCTTAATTCAAACAATCTTCCCCAGGGAATTTCAAACAGTTTAGCTTTTTTAAAACCAGATATCCCTTTTTAGGATTCAAAACAACTTGCTTTCCATAGAACAATTCAAAAACAAAAGTTTTGGTAGTAATCCGTCACTTAGCAACTCAAAAATGAGCACTAATGATGTCGCGATTCATCATCAGGGTTATTTCCCAGCTATCGAAGTGAGTTCAATACTATATCACTTTTAAAACCATTTCTAAACACTTCCATTTTGAAATCACTTTCAAAATATCCTTCTCAATGTTTGTAAACAATTTAAAATCTCCCCGGATTTTAAAATTCTCATATATTAATTTCAACTCCATCTACAAACACCTTTCCAAATTTCCAGGGTTTTAATTTCAATTCTGATTTAAATTCAGATTTAGTTTATCTGATTTCATATGTTTCTCTTATATAATTTCTGATAAGTTATTCATAACCATTTCAATTATAATCTTATCTAAATATATCGCAACCAACACATCCAATATATGATAATATTTCAAATATCTATGCTTTGTTTATATCAAAATATATTTTGGGTAAAATCATTTCATTTACTCTCTTTTCAAAACATACGGTGTCGGTTCATCGTATTCGAGTGTTTATAAATCCCTACCGATACAGCGGATCAAACTGATCGACCAGAACCCATAAACAACCCCATTGATAAATCTCCACAATATAAAATCATTTTATATTGAACAACAAATGCGCGCTCATATATATACACTCAAACTCAATCTAGGGTATTGCTAACCCTATCTCTATCGAGTTACGCCACAGAGCCAAGGTAATAACTTAACCTTCAGCTCTGATACCAACTGTAACGACCCGGGTTTTTGCGATCCTGGTTATCGACATAAACTCAATGTCGACTATCCAAGCATCGGAAATACCGGATAGTTAATGAAGGAAAATAGAGGGTGAGAATAGATAAGACAAAAACTTAGAATAGAAGAAGAAGAACATCACAACATCAGAGTAAACACGAATCTCACAGCGGAACGAATAAAAATATTTCATAACATAACTTTGAAATAAAACAGTATCTGTATATAATGCCATTATTGGAGTATAACACTTACAACACAGCGGAAATAACAATAGCTATATAATCCTGAAGCCTCCTGCTCCAAGCTCTCAGTATATCTTTAAATCCTGACTACTTGACTGCCCGTACAAAATTGGGCACCCAATAGTTTAGGGCAAACAAAACAAAATAAACTCTGGGTCAGTCATGTGACTGGTGTGAGTAAACTCAAATCATTTAATTTAACTTTCAAAATCTTTTTGAACCAAAGGATAGTCATAAGACTGATCCACACGTAAACACGGATGGTTTTTACCTTACGATAACCCAAAATATTTTTCTACAATGATACTTGTCTGATATTATAATAATATCTAGGTCAAGTAAATAAAAACCTAGCGGAAACGCTTTCATCTCACGTCCTACATATATAATATACAATCAAAACCGTAGGCTCTTATTGGGTAATTAATTTCCAACTATGACAAGGTATGGAACCACCTTCCGATCAGTGTACTCTAGAAGCGATACACGGGAGTTCAACAAGAACATCTTGTAACTCGACCACACATGACCGGCCATTCATTTCGCTTGAATGTTCCGAATATATTATCACCTTATGGTTCGTATACCAACATAATCGTTCCCGGGAGATACAAAACCGAAAGAAGTAACAAATATGAATATTCTCTAGATGGTGACAACATACCCTACTTGGGTGCGACCCACTTAGCCATGTTGCCTGCCTGATTTCTGTCATTTCCCAGTTGATGAGGCTTGAGGTCATAACGTATCTTTTAACAGATCACTCCTTCATTTACTTTGAATGCAACATCGTCATACCTATTAAATCACAAATTGATTCCCCCAAAAATACCATGGGTATAAGCTAAGAGAAACGAATTCCTCCGCCACCAACGTAAATACATTTGAAATGATCAACTTACGCGATATACCAGATATACTCTATCAGACATTTGTCCATTCAAGTTATCCTAGGACTGGACAATTCGAAGGAATTATTCTATAAATCCATCTTAGGCAATTTCCACCTAGGATTTACTGAATAGCCCTTGCATTACTCCGTCTTCAATTATCTTCATCATATTTGATTCGCAACGCTAATGCCATATGAAGTGGTTTTCAGATAATATATCTGATCCCGGCCTCTCCGTATTGAGAACGGAATTGGTCAAAATCTTCGATAGTCAATGATTTAACTATCAAAGGAAAACATGTGTGCAAACAACGATATTATTTCCAGATGGAAATTCTATCGATCAATCATCAATCAACATTTATTCATTTCCCCATTTCTCGTTTCCATATATTCATCAAATCCTAATTTTTTAATTTTAGAAAATATACGTTATTGACTTTGGAAAATGTTTCCATTTCTGATTCACGCATCAATATCTTCCCACCTCTATTAGTCTCTAACTGTAGACTAGTAAGAGAACACCCCCTTCATATTAACCCCGAAGGCCGAAACCAACATCAGATCGATACTCAGAAAGTCATTCAATTCAACTAATTTCCAGTCAGTTCTAATTTCAGCAATTCCATTTAAATTCCTAATTCAAACCCTCGTATCCTTTACAATACTTTATTTGCAAAATATTTATTTTAAATTAATATCATGTTACACCCGTGTGCGAAGCACGATTCTAGACCTTCCTAAATTCTCTTTTTATAAAACTCTATTCATTTTCCAAACATTTCCCTTTTATAGTTCTATTTGTTTTCTAAATAAACATTCCTTAACTATATTCCTTTTATAAAATTCTGTTTATTTTATAAATATTTCCTTTTATAAAAATTCTATTTATTTTCTAAATAAATATTTCTTTTTATAAAAATTCTATTTATTTTCTAAATAAATATTTCTTTTTCAATATAACATTGAAAATTTCCTTTTTAACATTCCAGTATTCCTTATGGTATTTAACGTACCACATAACAATGATCAGTATCATTCAAACATATAAAATCAGCAACATATTTCATATCACATCATATAACACAATATATGAAAAACAGTAAAATAAACGTTGAGGAATCCAGTTGGATTCCTCCGACCTGTTTCCCTACATCCACAGATGTTACACAATATAATTCACATCAATTTCATTTCACTATGAAATATTCTGAATAACAGAATCAATATTTAATAAATGATTTCTATATATAACTATAAAGTTATTTTCAAACAATTAACTAACAATCAATCAAACAATTATCATACACAACATTCAATCATTTTTATCAATTCTAAAATACTTCTATTAAAATATAAACTGATCATAGTTAGTGAGTTTTACTCATATTGGTGGTTTGTCGTTAAATAACGATAACCGTTCAATATTCTGATCAGGCTTTTAATTTCGCCATAAATTGTAACGGGCTCCAATCCACTCCTAGCCAGTTCCTTTTGTAACCCTCGTCCATACGATCCCAACGGATCTTGTTTCATCAAATTCCGTTAACATATGAATAAGATATGATAAATTAAAGTTAATACATTCTTTATTTGAATTTAAATAAATTTTAAATCCTAATATGGGCTTTACCCATTCAAACAGGACCATACTCCATCTTTAAGCCCAACCGCAATCTCAAGTACCCAGACCCGCTTTCCTTTCTTCCCCAACGATGAACAGACCGTGAGCTTCCAGGAGAACTCCTCCATTTCTCCACTTTCCTCCTTCCATTGCTCCTCCTCCTCTTCACTTAAAATCTCACAAAAAATACCATAAATCTTGACAGGTTCTCCTCTTCCACATGGTACTACTCTTGTGTAACTCGATCAACAAATTTCTGGCGCGACTTAGTGGTGTTCACACTACAGCCAGTACCAGTATCGAACTTTTTCAGCAATGAATCCCCCCAATTTTTGTTGACAAACTCTGTTCGATCTCCTGAACCCAACCACATCCTCAAAACCACTCATTAAAGCTTCAACTCGACAAATTTTGGAACCCTAGCACATGCGTTTCGAACGCCATGAAAACATAGCGACAAAAAGAACAACTGAACCCCACAAAACTAGTATAGAATAGAAGAGAATGACGATGAGAACTTGAATAAACTTGTTTGAAGATTTATCAGATTTTTTCCATTTGATTTCTATTTTATAACTCTCGATTTGGTTTTCTGGAAAATAAAAAGTAGCAGCGCATTTTTATTTGACCGTGGAGAGTGAAGACTTAGGTTTAGAGAGAGCACGGTATTTATAGAAAGTTTTAAATATTTTTATATTAATTATTATATTAAATATAATCAACCGTTGCTTCTATTTGTCTTCTAAAAATTCGTATGATCACAACGATACCCAAAAATCACGAAAATGGACATAAACCTTCAATTTGACATTACGGACCCTACGTAACTGGGTTTGTTGAATTCTGACTTCGTTTGCTCACACAGCGCATTTTTAACCATCAAAATATCGACTGTTTTTCACATTAAAAATCGGTACGGCCACATATGGAATTTAAAAATCAAGAAAATTGAAATCTAACAAAAATTTAATATTAAGAATCCAACAAAATTAGTTTCGTCGAATTTGGAGGTTTTTTGTAAAACTGACTATTTTTAAAGCTCTAAATGAACCCATTTAAATATTAAATATATTTAAAAATAATTAAATAAAATATTTATAAATAAATATTATCGTATATATATTCATACAGAATACCATACAGCTCCAGAATAAATATATATGGATTTACAACTCGATATTTCATCATTAGAGTTATATCGATATTCGATTTATATTTAAACCCTTTTTAAAATATAAATAAATCGTTATAAATTATAAAGGAATTCCATAGCGACTTTTCTAAAATTTGATTTGGACATAGATCAAAATCTACATGACGAAATCCTGATTTTTCTCTTCCATAAGAAAGATATACTTCACTAGCTCCGAACGTTTCTTGTTTCCCAGAAATCCGATTTAAAACGGACCCTATATATTCAGTTGAAGTTCAAATCGCCAAATAGCGAACTACCGCACCATTTCGAGCTCGATTATAATTATATTTTAATTATACGTTCAAACTTCATTTATATAATATATTCGTTATTCTAATTCAATTCTAAGCTGAATTATATATTTTAAATTGTCCAGTTCACATTATATTGTCAATTCAGCTAATTCTGATTATTCTAGAATTAAATTTATTATTTAATTATTATATTAATTAAATATTCAAAGTTATTTAATTAAATAGCCATTAAATCCTAAAAATCACTATTTAAATAATTATATAGATTAATTTTAATACCGCAGAAATACGGGTCTTTACAATGATCATGGTTATTATCATTGTATAATCAAGTCTAGGAGAAACCTTAATGACATTTTTTTTCATTTTGTACATGTAGCGTGTTGTATCCCTCTCTCCCCTTTTTTTCATAAAAATAAAAATAAAAACCTGCTTGTAGTGTAATTACTCTATTTCCATTTTTTTAAAAAAAATCTATCTAAGCCAGTCCAATTCTGGATCATTATATAACACATATATGTTGGTGTGGATTCTAGATATATGATGAAGTGGCAAAGTGACAACATTTTGCTTAACACGTTATTTGCTTTCACCAATCATTTAAACAAACAAATTGGTGCTGCGAGTTAAAGAAAATTGATTTTCATATTACTATGAAGTCAAGAGGATTACTCTTCTTAATTAATTGTGGTAATACTATGGAGACCGATTTAAACAATCTCTCGAATTGACTGCAAAGATAAGAGCATTGAATTTGTAATCTCAAAACGAAATAATGTTGAAAGGCAAAAGCAAGGAGAAGAGGATGAAAAAAATTGAATTTGTTGTGCTTTCTTGGCGTTTCTGAATCTGTAAAATTAAAGTGTTTCAAAATTCTTTCCAAACATTGCAGATTTAAGGGAGATCTGGTATCCACACAAGACAGTGCCACATTAGGGGATCATTTTACCCATTTCTCAATTTACCCAACCCCCCTCGAAATACCTTTTTAACAGTACCCAACCCCCCTCCATTTACTGTCCTTAAAATCACCCTAAAATTTCACAGTCCCGATTAAAAGCATTTCAATGTTCCCCAAACATGTCACCAAAGAATTAAAAGTGCATTGTCAAAAAAAAGTTTATGTATTTTAATAGCAAAATTCCAATCCCATAGATCATGAAATGTACAGCTTTCTATCAATTATACCAATAAAAAAGGGTACTTGAGGCGTATTAGGATCAGGAGTTGCTGGATTTCCTGCATTACTTGCTTGCTTTTCTTTTAGCTCCTGTAAAGATTGCATGGACTGAAAACTATACTCAACTATAAATACATATATCAGTTCAATTATAAAAAAATCCCCCTAAACTATAAATTACTTCATTCTATACATTCTGTTCCCATCACATAAGCATCATCTACTGACAATGACGCTTACGAAATGGATGGTTTGCCGCTGGTTCACAACAAGCGTCATAGCATCGGATTCAACCTTCAAATCAAATATTAATCATTGGAAACTTAAAATATCAAATTTATCATATTAGATAAATTTGAATCCGTGTGTCACATCATAATTGACTTCGTGTGTGTCCTGGCATCAACGAATATTTTAAACAATTTACCGGTTCTTTGGAATTTTTCTAAATGGTTTAGTTTATTTCGAAAGTTTGAATCCTTCAAAATCACAAGTTAATGCAAATCTTCGGAAATGCTCGTTTTGACCATTTGCTCTGAAAGGGCCAGAAATTTCTTATCACTCCTTTGATTTTAAACATATTGCCTCTATGAGGTATATAAATATGAAAAAGTTCATGAGGGATTTTAAAATGATTGAATTAGCAAGGAGGATCCAAAATATATAGGCTATATACAGGGTTTTGTTCGTTGTATATACATAGGTCATATAAAATTAGCACAAAATAAATATGATTATGGTCATATAAAACAAGCACAAGTGGAAAGCCGTAAATATGAGAATAGTTCATTTCCCTTTCAGATGGTGGTTTACTACAGGTATGGTTCATTGTATATTGCTCGCATGAAACTAATGGGAAAGTCGGACTGCCAGCTAAAAACAGCTATACAACCACATAAATTAGAGTATAATCTTAAAACTAATGAATTTGGCAGCAAACTGAGGGCAGTAGCCAAACCTGCTATCGACAATAACTTGGTTTCTAATTAACAGGAAAACTGGAAAAATCGCCGTTAAAATAAATTTCTAATGAACACTTACCGTCAACATTGAAGTAAGCTCCTATACTTTGGTCTCCAAGCCACTAACTTGGTTTCGCAATGCATGTACTTCACCTGATGAGTTACCCCGAATACAAAGCTGAGATGGTACAACCCCAAAACCAAACCCTCTTACATGTCCTCCATGCTCCTGACCAAAAAGCTTCGACACACCATCTTGAGTAACTGATGTTCCTCCCTGAGAATCCTGACTTGCGGCATTATGATGCTCTGTTATCTTAGACTACAAATTCAAAAACAACCAATATTTAGAAATTAAAATTAAAACTACATTAACAACAACAACAGTTTCTTATATTGTATATTTGAACTTTTCTTACTATGCATTCGGCAATAACTGAATTCAGAGGTTTTCCATCTTTTCTATTGTGGCCTTTGCACCACAACTCGTCTCTAGTGATACTAGATCTTGCCTTTTCCTTGTCTGCAAAAATAGCTTTATTAACAGCTTAAGAATGTACAAGTGATAACAAATAAAAATTGCTTTAACAATATTATTTTTTTACCATTTCTTCTTCCAATCTTGCATAACCTTTTCCGCTCATGGTGTATGGAAGTTTATTCTTTTCTCTAATACTTTTGAATCTTTAGCTTGTTGCCTATAAATCAATTCAATAAATATGATACAGGAAAATGTAATATATGTAACAGTTAAAATCAATCAGACAAAAATAATCACCTCAAAATTTTCTAACAATTTTTCATTTACAAAAGCATTCCACTCTTCGGCGCTCTTTATATTTAACGGTTTTAGGCCTGCTAAAGTATTGGTAGAGTCGGAATTTTGAGATGCTTTTTTGATAGCTGCAACTAACCTTGATTTCGACTCCTTCCATCGCTGTCCTATTATCATTAACAAGTAATCCTTATACACTATATCTACCTTGAATCTTGACTGCACCCAAAAAAACTACACTGATTAGTCTCTAACAGTATTGCAAAATGCAATGTTGTACCATAGGCATGTGCATAATGCATATTGCACACAGAGAGAACTACAGCAGGTATATAATATGTTGCTTTGAATACTGAGACATATAGGTACTATAACATAAATAACATAGAATCAGTAAAATTAAATACAACTGAAAGCCAAATTTTATTATTCGCTTGCTCATGTTTTCGCCAACAGCTGGTATACAAGTCAAATATCAGTACCTGTATACAAGTACACAGATCATCCCTCAAATCGTCATCGACTTTCCTCCACGAGCTAATGGTAAAAGGCACCATCTCCCTTGCTAGAGTAACAATATATGACGAAAAATGTTTGGAATTAGTACTTATTGCCATTCCGCGTTCATTAAATTCAACTTCTAGTTTCTCATCCGGTATCATAGCTAATGATTTCAACATCGTTCTGCCTCTCTTTTTTCTAGGTTGCATCAATCTATGACCTTCACTAGAATCTGGTTGAAGTTCGTTTGGACTGGAATCTAAGGTGGCTATAGTTTGCTGGAAGTGTAGTTGATGGACAGGGGGCTGTGTTGGGTTTGTATTGTCGAAAGGTTTGTTACTGGAAGGAGGGGTCTGAATCTGGTTTGTAGTGTCAACGGGGCTATTACTGGAAGGAGGGGGCTGAATCAGGTTTGTAGTGTTGACGGGGGTGCTATTGGAAGGAGGAGGGGCTGCATCCATTTTGTAGTGTGGCCAAGGTTGCTTCCAGTTTTGTGAGGAGTGCGTATTGGGTATTCAACATGCTTTCGAGGAGATCTTCTTATAGCAATATTTAAATCATGAAGCAACGGATTTGGTCTAACTGGGTGTTCGCTGATTCTAATCCCAACCATCCTCTCATCACCAACATTAGCAGCTGCAAGTGCAACTAATCTTCGCTTTTTTGCTCTTTTGTTTTTTACTTTTGAGCTCTAAAAACTAAAAATCTTAAGTTAGTTTTCAGTAGTTAAGTCTTTGTAACCGTGGTGTTTAAAAACAGACAAGTTGCAATAAAAGAGGCTGATCTAACTCGAATTATGAAATAGGCAACTCGAAGTATGAAATAGGCAACTCGAAGTATGAAATAGGCAACATAAAAAGTTATTTTTAAATATCAAACATCTACATTAATAGATACAAATGGATGCCCTTTAATTATAATTAATCAATAAACAAAAATAAGCAATTTGATTTAAATTAAATTTTCTTTCATCCCACTGTTTATTAAATTATCAAAAAACTGTTTATTAAATTATCAAAAATGAACAAATATGACGATAATGTTGTTTTTTACGGATGTTCTTTAAAAATATAATATTCATATGCTTACATTTTGAAATACAATTGGAAACAAAATACACAAACTTTAAACAAAATACACAAATTAATCAGAATTCGATAATAGAAAAAACATTTGTACCAAATCCACAATAGCAACATCAGTTCTACCAATACTGGTCTATTGCCTGTTTAAGAAACATCAGATTAAAGTGACCATAGGGCAAACATTCTAATCAGATTCATCATAAAAGCAGTCTACTACCAATAAGGTGCTATAAAGTTAGGCTTTAAAAAGTTACCAACTTCTTACAATCAGTGAATTGTTTATGAAATATATAAGGCAAAAAATAAAAACCAATTGAAATTATGTAAGTTATTTTGCAGTTCGTGCAGTAAATGAGTGAAGCCACTTCCTTTATTCCTTAAATTTAAGTTCAGTTATATTTCCATTATGCTGTAGAGGTTTATTATACTATAGCATAAAATAACATCCAAGTTTGAAACATTAACTATGCACATACACATACATATCAGAAAGATGGGTATTTCATATCCTCAATTTGTGCCAAACTTCAATTAGCTAATATTTGATTACTGAATTTTGATAAATTTGTGTCCATATAATCTACTTATCATAACAATTTTTACACTTTTTAATCCGTAATTTGAAGAGAGCAAAAAGAAGATCATGCCCACAGATTATATTTCAAATCAGTGATTTAAAACTATCTTTAGTGATACATATTCACTTACAAATTCAAAGCAGTTGAAAGTTTCAAAGTTTATGATAAGTTTAGAAGATTCTGCTAATAAATGCTGCCTAAAAAATATTTGAGATATGGTATTACTTCTATTTAATAATAACTTTTTATGTGTACTTAACAAAGAGTTGAAATCAGCCAATCCTGGATCTTTGTCACTCAAATATGCCTAAAAAATGAAAGAACATTTTTTGCAAAGAATTCCACATTGATTCCATATTTAGATATTTATATATAATTCATTGAATTCCTATATTTAGGTACATCCGAAGACATAATTATAATTGGACCAGGTTAATCCTTCCCCTTTTATGAAAAAGTACATCATGAGTACACTGGACACAATAATCTATGAATGAAGAAAAAAACTTACACAAAAGAGTATCAAAAAACATAAACAGTATCGTAAGTATAATATTTTTCTTGAAAATTGAAGGCTATAATACTACAGTTACTTGCAGCTCGTGAATGTTGTGGAATTTTAAATTTATATTTTGTAAGAAATCTCATGTTTGTACATGTAACGACTGATCATTGTTTTCCAAATCATCACATCCTAGAAAATCTGCTTTATCCGCATATCTCAAAATTCCAACGATCTTAGATAAACTTCTAAAGGTCTAGTATCTTCAAACAAAAAGAACTGTAGATATTAGAATCCTAGAAGACTCTCGCTTTTACCAAGGAAAACGCTCGCTTTTCTTTTTTTCTCACACCTAAAATCAATTCAAGTGGAACGTGAGAAATAAAAAGTGGGATTCCTTCCGTTTTTAATTAATACTGTGAATGTTCTTTCTTAATATCATATGTGCATCGATGGTCGAATAACTCAACACAACGTACCAAAAGAAACAAAATGAGGCTAAAGTAAAAAAAACATATGGTAAAAAATGCATATGAAACTTGAATACCTCTGCATCGTGTAGCACCATCTTCCTCGTCGATAATACATGATCAATCTTCCTCGTCGACCTATAAAAAACATAGCAATTTACAAAAGAATTAGAACATCACACTAAATATAGCACTACTTTGTAACAACCATGTACAAAATAAAAGACACATGCAAAGAACACGTACAATAGAAAATAAAATTATTTTGATACACGCTAAGAAGTCAATCTATATCAGGTTTTTTTTTTACCATCTAACAACACATTTTATGGTATATATGAACATGCATAAAATAAAAAATCAATAAAATACGCTTATAACATACCAAAATACCATTACAACCCTCCCTTATGTAACTTTCATCCCCATTATCTACGTTTCTATCATCAAGTTGTGACTCGTCCAATGGTTCTTGATTCTTCATCCTAGTCGTATTTTTCCAATTCATTAAACCATCTAGAGGGCGCTCTCAACACAACATACCAATTTAAAGAACTACCTTCTCTACAGAAGAAAACTTGAACCGCTTGTGTTGCTAAGATAAACGGGTTACTTTCAAACTTATTTTGAAATTGATGCAAATTGACCAATGTAAATCCGTCTTCAACTTTGACCCCACGATACATATTTTCCCAATCGCATTTAAACAGGGCAACTCGAAATTGATGATAATCCAACAAGAAAATCTCACGCAAGACCCCATAATATATTACTTTTTCAGTAGACCCATCTACTCAAACAATATTTGCCTCAGTGGAAACACCACTATTTTGTGTAGCCTTTTAATAGTCTTTCGTATGAAAATGTCGACCATTAACAATATAGCCAGAATAAGAAATTATTTGCAAACGAGGTCCGTATGAAAGCCATTTTATTATGTTGCTGACATTGGATATACGTCTATCATCTCTAACCAGGATAAATGAAATATATTAAATAAAGATTTATGTTGATCTATTATTTTCATCATTAATAGTTTTTTAAGATATTACTATCAACCTTTTTCCAAACCAAAAACTAAAAGTCTCTGATTACGACAGTTCCAAATCGTCTTATGCAAGATGAGGATGCAAACATTTTAGCTCCTCTTTGTGCATTCTGCATACATAAATGTAATTAGGGATCTAATTTATTTTGTATGTCATAGTTAAGTTGGACTTACACTTACTCTAAATACAGCTTTACTTCTTTCGTATTAAACAAAACGTATCGATGAGCAGTACTAATCATCTCCTCATCGACTGTAGTAGGTTTTCCTTTGGAAATAGGACGCTCCTCAAGTATAAAATCATTTTGTTCCACTTCATTTTGGTTTTTTCTCTCTCCAATTTGTAATGCATCTTTAATATATCCAGAGCAATATTCCATACATTCTTCAGCAACATAGCGCTCAGCAATGCACCCTTCAGGCTGTGCTTGATTTTTAACATATCCTTTTAATATTTTCATATATCTTTAACCAAAATGAATAAACAAGTTACTTTCATAACTATACATACTTTTAACCGTCAATTATTTATAATAAATATTACCTCTCAAATGGATACATCCATCGATATTGGACCGACCCACAAATTCTTGCTTCTCTCCCTAAATGTATTGTTAAGTGAATCATGATATCGAAAAAGGAAGGGGGAAAGAACCTCTCTAGATCACATAGTGTTAATGCAACTTGATAATCCATTAATTCTAGTTTATCCCTATCAAGAACTCTTTGGCATATGTCATTATAAAATGAACATAGTCGTAGTAGTACATTCCTTATCCCTGTAGGTAGAAGTCCTCTTAGTGCAATGGATAATAGTTGTTGTATCAATACATGATAATCATGAGACTTAAGGTTTGATATCTTGTCTTTTTTTGCAAAACATTTTCTAATATTTGAGCTATATCCATCAGGCACTTTCAAATTCTTCATTCTACTATAAAAGATCTCTTTTTCTTGAACGGATAAGGTGCACGGTGCGGTTAGGAGCAATACTTTATTTCCAATGTCTATAGGATGCAATTGTTTTCTAATGCCCATTGCTTCAAGATCTTGGCGTGATTTGTGGCCATCTTTTGATTTTCCTTTGATATCAAGCAATGTACTAATAATACTTTTACCAATATTTTTCTCAATATGCATCACATCTAGATTATGCCGCAAAGGAAGTGCCTAAAAATTGACAAAACACAAATAATTAAATACTAAGTAGCAAACATGAATAGAAAATGAAAAGCAATGTGTTTCTAGTTAAATTTCACCTTCCAATAAGGCAAGTCAAAGAAAATGGACCGCTTCTTCCACATTTTACATCCTTTTTTCATCATAGTTTTCCTTTTCCTTTCCTCACCTTTCTCTTCCTTTTTTTAATTTTTCCCCCAATCATTAATAAAATCTTGAACATCATCAAAGATTTGAACACCAGCTTGTATCTGGGGCCTTTGTCTATTCTCTATAGTTCCATCAAATAAGTTTTTCCGTTGATGATACTCATGGTTAGGTTCAAGGAATCATCTATGATGTATGTATGCACACTGTTTACTAAATGGTAGCCATATTGAGCAGGTATTGACACCACAAACAGGACATGCTCTCTTACCTTTAACAGTGCAACCAGTTAAATTTCCATAAGCTGGAAAACCATTGATTGTCCACATAAGAATAACATGTAATCTAAATTCACTACGACTGTAAATATCGTACACTTTCACCCCTTTATCCGATAATTTTTCAAATCTCCAATAAGTGGTTGCAAGTATACATCAATGTCATTTCCTGGTTGTCGTGGCCCAGGAATTAACAAAGATAGCATCATATTATCTTTTGCATACAACGCCACGGAAGAAAGTTGTAAGCAACAAGAAACACTGGCCAACAACTATATCCACATTTCCAATCACCAAAAGGATTAAAGCAGTCAAATGCAAAGCCAAGCCTTAAATTTTGTGGATCAGAAGCAAAAGAATGATACATTCTATCAATCGTAGCCCACTGAGTAGAATCCACTAGATGACGCAATTTACCATCTTAACTCTTATGACTGATTTGCCATCTTAGTTGTTCTGATGTTTCTGGGGATGCAAACATTCTTTTCAGTCTTGGTATCAGAGGGAAGTATCTCAAAACCTTCATAGGTACTTTGGTTAGCTTCCCATCTTCATAATCTTGTTTTTTTCCAGCAAGACTTACCACACTTAGGACAGAAATCACTATTTGTATTCTCTTTTCTAAATAAACAACAATCAATTACACATGCATGTATCCGCTTATAGCCTAAACCAAATGACTTAAGCAACTTCTTTGTTGCATATGTAGAATCGGGAAGCATGTTTTCTTTAGGCAGCATATCCTTTAGAAGTTTAAGAAGCTCTGTAAAAGTCGTGTCTGATATACCATTTCGCACTTTGTGCTTGAAAAGAAGTACTGTAGCAGACAACTTTGTGTGGCTTGCACAACCGGGATACAAAGGAATTTCAGCATTCTCCATCATTTCCTTAATACCTTCCCCATGTCTTTCTTCAACATTGGCTTCTACCTCTTCATCATAGATTTGCGCATCAACATACATTCTATAAGTATCGGTCTTACTTTTATTTTGTGATGGCCGTTTTTCTCCATGAAAAATCCATATATCATAGGTTGGGTCCATTCCAAAACAAATCAAGTGTGACACAACTTCCCTTGATGTTTGCCAAATTAGATTTCTACAATTACGACATGGGCATCTAATTTTTCGGGATCCCTTCACTCGCAGCATGCCCATATACAAAATTTTCCACAGCTTGCCTATATTCGCTTGTTATTCTACAAAACAAAAAATGTATTAATACTCATTCTTAAATACTTATAGTGTGATGCTAGGGCACCTCGTTTTCTTCTTGCTAATACCAAAATTTTATACTACATGCTTCCTAACACCAAACTCATTCATAAATACTTATATTTATTTGTAATGGTATTAGGAAGTACATAAAATTTATTGTACTTATTATTTTTATTTGTGGTATTAGTAAGAGGAAAATGATGTTCCCTTAGCATCACACTACTTATAACTATGGAAGTAATAGCCAAAATGATGAAACCTTGGTAGATTGGCCCATGCTTTGTCCATCTCGGTAAAACAACGCCTCTAATTTTCGGACCTACTGGAAAGAATTATGCTCAACATTATTGTACATCTTGGTTATATGCATCCATCTTGGTAGATTACCCCTCTTATGTAACAAATATTAACTTATATATTTGTAAAAATTTTATATCTCAAATGATCATATATGGTTCAATAGTTCATTAATGAATTGGTTAAACTTAGTAATGAAGTTGATAGTTTTATACATCCATATCCTTATTCTCTCTCTCTCTCTCTTTCATATCTCATTTCCAAATTTAATAATGGTTGTTTCCAAACTTAGTAATGAAGTTGATAGTTTCTTATTAACTGCTCTGTTGTTTTTATCCATGGTTTATGTTTATTTATATTTCTCTCATTATCATTCTAGCTCCTGTCAGTAGACCATAACTAACATAATTGGAAAGTGTACGCAATGTACATCACATACTAGAGATAACGCCATAGCAACCAACCCATTGATCACCCTATCTCCAACTAGATGACCAGCTCTAAGGGAACTAAACCAAAATTGCTCCGCCAAATCAGCATACAAACCAACACACAGCCTATCTAATATATTTATTATTTATTTTGTTTATCAATTTTAACTTTTTATATACGAGCAGGAACTGGAGCCAGTATCAAACAAACAAAAAGTGTGATGATGAAGTTGTTAAATTAGGCAATTAAAATACGATAATTCAGAGAAGATCCCAAAGCACTACTGATCTTTTTAATTCAGAGAAGATCCCAAAACACATGTTTCGCCTCATAATGAGGTAGGTACTTATATATCAATTATTCATGGGCAACAAGGATATACAATTAACAAGCATACTTATGCTACATGTGTATTTATAACAAACATAGGGTATATATATATAACGTACAAGCACACTTAGCAAGAATATCTATCAAATAAGACATGAAATACAACTAACAAGTATACTTCCAGTTTAATTCATCAAGGATGCACATCAACAACATTGCTATAGTCCAGGCCTGATATGTAGGGGACACAACTAAGTACATACATGACTTCTGGTTTCTAAATACACAAGGTAGCAAATGCTCAGATTTTTTCTTTTTAGGTTATACTAATATTTCAGAATGCCAATACATCGACCCATATATATATATATGTATATATATATATAACTCAACAAATGTCAAAGTGTACTCATTAATATAGGTAAGTTGTCAATATGGGCAAGACAACAAACCACCGATGTACCATACTTTAGAAGTTAGCAGGAAGGTTATGGGAAGGAATTTAATCAGAAGTTCCAAGACCAAACATGTTTACTCATTTCGTAAAACTACATTGGAAATAGTTTTATAAAATTCCTTTAAATACATTATGCTTTAGTTGGAAAATAAATGACACGACAGCCGAGTACATGCTAAACTAACATGCCTACAAGTTTCTACCGAATATATAGTGTGACATATATTCATTTTTCAACCAGATCCAAAGAGACAAACTAGTGCAGCAATAATTATGTATAGCTAAAATTAAGTGTGTGTTTTCAGTTTTAACCAAACAATATGGGTGTTTCATATTTACAAATAAGGGCAAAATTTACGTGGTGAAACAGTTTAGATAATGGCTTTAACAAGGCTAACAAAACATATCAATATGACCACAAGGGACAATGCATGTTAATATAACAACAATGCAGTTGTAGGAATCTCAATGTAGACCAAATGCAAAAATATATAAGCATGCCCAATACAGATGCATACATATATTTGAAATATATATATATACACACACACACACACACATATATATAACCTCGTCTTAATAGCATATACATATATGAACCTGGTTTAAGGTCTCACCAATTACATAAATATACGTATATGTATAGGTGTATATCTAATAAATGATTAACCTGTATTAACCCATGCTTTTTGGGATTGAACTTAATCCTTACTGTATACAAAATAATGCTGATATAATGTATGTATGTATGTATGTATGTATATATATATATATATATATATATTCCAGCCTATAAAGTCAGTACCGCAGTACAAAGTATGAAATGCAAGCGAACAAACTTTGGTCATTCTAACATGCTGGTTTATGGAAAATACTCTAGCACCACAGAGTCATACAAGGCATGCAGGTTTACTTTAGTTATTAGTTTTTGAATGTGACATAGCATTTCAAATAAATAACATCCTGGAGAGAGGCAATCTATTTATGTAGTTAGCTATATTCATTTATGCATCTATGCACCTCGAGTCTTGCTGCGCATGTTAGTGATTATGTGGAACTCGCGTTAGTGATTTCCCAAACCCATAAAATTCAAAAAGTCAATACCATAAACTAAATATACAAACTCAACGGATGACCAAATACATGTTTATACATATGCACAAATGTATATGCATATATATGATTCAATTTCATATTTCATGTCCAAAATGAGTGTGACTGCAAATGGAAAGGAATGACAGTTGGATGAAGAAATATGGAGATGAAAATAAACAAATAATAAATGGATGAAAGGGTTTGGTGAGATTGAAGAGACATAATGGGTAGTAATGAAGGGGAAAATAAGCAATAGTGGAAATGTAGATGTCTGCCATGGTAATCTGTCAAGAGATGGACAAATTAAGAAGGAAATGTGCAGTATTAATGATCATGAGTTGTTATGATTTCACATGGAAACTAACAATTTCAGCACAATTAATTTTTACATCTTACATTAAAATCTGAATTGTATAATAGCTATTCCAAGAGTCAACAACTAATTCATCTCTATGACTTCCTTAGCTTTCCTTATCATAAATATAAATAAAATAAGTGATAATACAATATACCCTATAAACTTGCATCTGTTTCTTGGTCATTATTGAGGTTTGTCAACAAATTATATACAAAGTTCTACCTAAAAGGAGCACTGTTACAATCAATATGACACAGTAGCATGAGCCAAAAAGTTGGTCAAGCTTTGCATGTGTAAGTGATTGGATATATGGGAAATACTAACGGGGAGCGTTCTCATGATTATCAGTGAGAGGAAAACAGTAAAATTACACGAATGCAATAGCAGAGGGAAACAGTAAAATTACAATCACATGCAATTGAAAAAACGAATAAAAATTTACCAGTGAGGGAACGCAGGCAAGATAAGTAGGCGATCGAGCAGTGGACAACGAAAATAGAGAGCAGTGGCGATTGAGCAGCAACGATCGAGCAGTGACGATGTGAAGTAGAGGAGATCGCTATGCCGGCCTGATTATCAAAAGGGCAATTAGGGTTTGCGGTGGAATACGATGGAAAAGGAAATGTACTGTGAATCGATGGAAAAGAAAATGTTGTGAACCGATGGAAAAGGAATACAATGGAATATGATTGAAATGTTGTGAACCGATGCCAAAAGGCACAATGTTTCATCCACAGTGAGAAGATTAATTGAACCGATGGAAATTGTTAAGTGTCAGGGGTGAGAAATCAGTTTGAAGCTGAGTTATGTTCCAATATTCTCAAAAAACGTTTTCAACATTATGCTTTGAATTGTGCCACGTTTCAAATTAATAATAATAATAATTATTTAGTCTTAGTTAATAATTACTATAATATATAGTTTTTATTGTTTATTAAAATCTTATTTATTAATTATTTTAAATGTTATATTTATTATTAATATTTTTATGAATTATTATATAATTTAATTGCCAAAATATTAAATATTACTTTGTAATTAAAATTGTCTAAAGTCGGCAGATCAAAAGCAATGCCACGGACTACTTACAACATTAAGTTTACGCGCAAATAAAAAAAATCTATCAAAAGCACACAAACTATAGAGCGGTTGTTAACTGCTGAACAAACAAGTTTGCCAAAATTATACTTATTAAAACTGCTAAAATTGTTACTAGCAAATCAAATATTACTTAATAATAGTAATAAATTAATTAACTTTTACTTATTTTCTACTTAGTTAATTATAATCGAGAGTAATACTTATTAAAAAGCTTATGTTACTATTAACTAATAAAGTAGCTAGCTAACATACATTAATTATTAAAAAAATTACTACTTATTAACTATTAAATATTTAATAATAATTGACAAATATTATTGATTCCCAAGTTTATTATTAATTATTATTATTAAATATTATTATTAAATATTATTATTAAATACAAATATAATTAATTATTAAATATGGATATTATAAACATGAAGTTTGCACTAGGCATCTATATTACAACCAATAAATGAAAAGTTGTGATATATATGTTTATTACAATAGTGATTATTTCACAGTTGTAAAAAACATTTATTACAACAGTGCGTTTTGCACAGTTGTAAAAAATCATTTACTACAACTGTGCTTTACGCACAGTTGTAAAATTAAAGTTGTAATATGGTGTTTTTGTTGTAGTGTGGAATGGAAGGATATTAGGAGGTTTCTGCTAATGGAAATCCATCAATCTACATAACTAGAGATGAGATGGATGGAGTGGTTAAGGATTTAACCATGCATATGGAACGACAAGAAGAACTCTTTAGATGGTAAGAGGAGGCTATAAAAGCTTTTTTGGCTAGGATGGAAGGTTTTGGAAGGTCGTGAGGCCAAGGAATCATCGTTGGACCAGGTGATAGTGTTCCTCAAGATTTGGCTTAGGACTTAGGGGCAATTCCATAAAATCAACCTCGGATCGGTATCAATCCTGGGATTGGTACCGCCCTGGCGCTACTAGAGGGAAGCACCTTCCAATCCCAGAGAAGGTTTGGTTCATGAAGCATTTATTGGTCAGGTTGTGGATTCTAAAGTTGGAAATGTAGCTTAAGCACTGGTGAGTGAAGGTTTGAATACAGAAATTGCTCCTACTATTATGGGAGTTAGGTTTATGCCCGCAGTGGCTCTTGAGGTCAGGATTGGACCGGGTGTTGTTATTGGGAATAAACAAATGACTAATTTAAGATTAGACACTGGGGAACCAATTTGGGTCTGGTTGATTGGAGTCGATTGCTTGGAAGTGGAAGTCAAATTACAGATGTTATTCAATGGTTTACTCGAGTCGGAGCATCTCATTCAGGCTTAGACCGTGTTACTCGTAGGCCATTCACTCAGGATATCAGGAATTCGCAGAACATACCGAACTTCAAATTGCCGATATTGGATTCTTTTGATAGTAGGAAGGATCCTATCGTCCACTTGATGCACTGTATAAATCATACGGAAGTGCTAGCGGCATCAGACAGTGTCATAGCATAATGCTTCCCACTTTGCCTCATAGATATTGTTGCCATGTGGTTTTGGAAGTTGAAATCAGATCGCTGGAAGTTGGAATATTTTAGTTAGAAAGTTCATTGAGCTGTTTAGGTTTAATATCTATCGAGCCAAGAATGTTATGATCCTAACAGCAATCAAACAAAGGTACGAAGAAACTCTATGAAAGTTATTGAAAAGATTTAATGTGACGGTGGCTTCGATGGATGGACTAGATCCATCGATGTTTCTTATAGCAGCTGTTTTTGGAGTTTTGGATAAATTGGAGTTCAAGATCTAACCGGAATGAGATCCCCCTGAGGCAGATAAATTTCTACGGGAGGAGGATCCATGAGCAAATAAACAAGTTCTCGATGTTATTATGGCTAAAGGCATAGGACCATCCAATTCTGGCTAAGGAAATGATGCAGGAAAGAGAAAATCTTCGTCTGGGAATGATCGGAATATGCAGTGGAGGGAACCTAAATTCCCTTCATACACGAAACGTACCCATTCTATAAAAGATATTTATTTGGACGTTCACCTGACTACTCCCTCCAGGAAGCCTCAAAAGAAGGAGTCAAATAAGAGAGAGAGGGATTCTGGTAAACATTGTTTGTTTCATGAGCTTAACGACCATGATACAAGTGATTATAGGAGTTTTTGGGATATGATTGAGGAATGTGTCAGACATGGAGAGCTGGTACGACATGTTCAGAATCGTATTACAATGGAGGAGGAAGCACAACCACCTGCTACCTCTCGGGATAGGAAAAGGATAGGACCTGGCCCGTGTGGACTTACCATTGATTGTATTGGATTTTTACGGATCTATGGCTTTTGGATTTTAGATCTTGGTTTTTAGGGATTTGGTCTTTTGATGTTGTTTCTTTGTTTTTTTTGGTTTTTTGGCTTCAGATGGCTAAGTCTGCCTAGCCAAGTACATGAATCTATGAGATCCCTAGGCATGCTCTATGTAAATGATAAACCATCCCCATCACAGTTAATAAAATTATTTGGTTTTCTTATTTTCTAGCTCTAGTTGGATGAGTTTTCTTACCCATATATAAGAAGCGACGAGAACCTAGGCATACTCTTTGTAGACGATAGACCATCCCCTTCGTACTTAATAAACTTGTAACAAGAAATGACTAAGTCAGATCACCCACTTATGGGGTTAGGACTTAACCCCTAAGGGTGCTCTCTGCCGACGATAAACCATTAGGTTTTCTTTCAGCTTTATTAAAAACTTAGAACTTTTCCAAAACTTTAATAAATTACTTCACTCGTATGGACTATGCTTGTGAAGTATGAAATTAGAAATTGAAATTTCAAACTTTAGGGACTTGGTGAAGCGTAGACTATGCTCAACGAGTATAAAACCCATAAACTGATCCCTAATTATGGACTATGCTTGGGAAGAGCTGGGCTGTCTTGTCAGGACTTAGTAAGATCGCTCGGTGATCATGGCTCAAGTAAGAACTTTACTCGATTGGTTTTAGGTTGTTTTGTCAGGACTTAGCAAGGTAACTCACCTCATTTTTCAGTTGAATTCATATTTTATTACCAGGACTTGGCATGATCGTTCGGTCTTGGATCGAGTATGGACTATATTCGATTGGTTTTGGGTTGTGCTATCAGGACTTGGCAGAGTAATTCACTTGGTTTTTTTGAGGTATGGACTATGCCAGCTCTGGATATTCAAGATTTTGGACTCCTTCAGTTTTCTGGATATTTGATACTTCGGTTTCTAGGCTTTCAAATATTCTAGACTTAGATTTCTCTCGTAATATAATCCAACACGATCGTGATTTTCTTGTTATTGGTTTCCTTCTCGAACTTCTATCGAGTTACGGTCTCTATGTTCATGAATTTCTAGTCTATAAAAAACATATCTTCCACATAAAGACATGTATGGAGGGGTAAGTGTTGACCCGTCTTTTTAAAGGCAACCACGCTTTGGATTTTTGGTTATCGGAGTGCTCAGAAATTGAGTACGAACTTGGGAAAACCAGGAAAGGTTTGGATGAATTCGCGAAATCCTCGAAGAAGTTGTAATTTTTGATAAGTGTCCTAGGATTGGTATTCACTACTCATATCCCAAGTACAGTATTTCCACTTCTTCTCCTAGGAGAAGAATTTTCACTTCTTCTCCCGGGATCAGTATTTTCACTTCTTCTCCTAGGAAAAGAACATTCACTTCTTATCCTAGGAGAAGAACTTTCACTTCTTCTCGCGGGGAAGAATTTTCACTTCTTCTCCTAGGATCGATATTTTAACTCCTATCAGTAGAAGAATTTTCACTTATTCTCTTAGGGTCAGTATCTTCACTTCTTTTCCAGGGAGAAAAACCCAGGATCGATATTTTCGCATCTTCTCCCAGGAGAAGAATTTTCACTTCTTGTTGGACCAGTATTTGCGCTTCTTCTCCTGCGATCTATATTTTCACTTCTTCCCCCAGGAGAAGAATTTCCAGTTCTTCTCCAAAAGGGAAAATTTCACTTCTTCTTCTAGGAGGAGAAAAAAATTTCCCTAAGGAGGAGGAGAATTTTACTTCTTCTCCCGAGATTGGTATTTTCACTTCTTCTCCTGGGAGAAGATTTCTCACTTCTTTTCCCAGGATTAGTATTTTCACTTCTTCTCCTAGGATTGTTATTTTCATTTCTTCTATTGGAAGGAGAATTTTTAGGGTTCGAGCCCACTCACCCATTGCACCTATAAAAATCAACTTGTTGGACTACTTTCGGAATCTTTTTTCTACATTGGGGATTCTTGGACTTGGAGACATTATAATGGCTTCTCTTCATGGGCTTGGGAACTTTCTTTGGACTTTTAAACTTCTTCTTAGAGAACTGTGGCACTTGTATTACTTCTTGCACTCTCTTGGACATTGGAAGATAAATTTTGATATGTGGACTCTTAGGAAGGACTTGTATGCTTTGGGCAAAGCAGTGCCGACCTTGGGAAAATGGGGACCCTAGGCTGGAAAAAAAATTAAGGCCCAAAGTTTTGTGGGAAATTGAAGATAAGAACAAAAAAGGCATAAGAATGTAAGACCTAATCATGGAATTAGACAGAGCACGACTCGAACTGTGGTAGCAAGCTAATAAATCATACTTGCCACCAATGGACCAATGCAGTTTTACATTCGATCGTGCAAAAAAATAGTATTAGTCTCCTGTTTAATTAACAAACCTGAGGGCCCCTCATCCTTCCTCCTCCTCTTGCCGGCCCGAGGCCCTAGGCGATCGCGTAGGTTGCCTATGCTCAGGGCTGGGCCTGGGGTAAGGACTTTGCCATTATCAACACTCAACTTTGTATTCAAAAGAATTGTACAGGTAACCATATATCTCAAATATGCTAAGTTACCTCAAAGAGGACGTAGGTACACTTGGCAAACCACTTTAAATTTCAGTGTTCTTTGCTTTTAGTGCTCTATGTTAGGATTTTCCTACGTTACTTTTTGGATTTGGGTGTTGCGTTCGATTGACCATAATCGCACGTCAACATTCATGATTCCATTTATTTTGCACAATAAATTCACCAAATTCAAATGTGCTTATTCATGAAATTCACATGTTTATATATTTATAAAATAATATATACACACATATACACCTTCGTTTGCACATATAATTATTTTTTCCAACATAGAATTTCGAAAGTCAACAGTTTTTCTTGGTGAACTCTGCTTGGAACATATTATAAACGTAAATTAATCAAAAAATCACCATGACATTAATATTACTATCTCGAGGTCAAATTATGATAATTTGAAAAATGCTTATTTTCATTATTCATAATTATTTCAATTATTTGTTCATTCTAATAAATGCGGGGTGTTAGCGTAGTTAAAATGCTTTGAAGTATGTGATCCTTAAGTGTAATAAAAAGTATAGTAGTTTGAAGTTGTGTTGGTAAATAGTAGAAGCAATACTATCTGAGGCGTCAAATGAAAAGGTCAAATAAAGGAAAATACACATTTTCCATTATTATGCATTTTAATTGCATGTCTTATGAAAAGTCATCCTTTTATGATGAATTGAGACTCTATCAATACTGGATGGACAGAATTATAGGAAAGGATAAGAAACTAATAGGAGGATAGTTGTTTATACAAACTCCAGTTTTTATAGTTTGAAAATTACGAGAAGTGTTTTGAAATAATGAAAGGACATTTTTGAAAAGAATGGTTTTAGGAAAATGAATAAGTTTGTGAAAGTGAAACACTTGATATAGGGTTATTTTAAAAATCCTAAAATTTTAAATGTAAGTTTGAAGATGTTGGAATGCCAACCATTTTTGAATTTAATAAAAATTTCTATGTAGCACTTTTAAAGACGAAAGTTTTAGGATACTTTATTTCAAAAATGAAGCTTTAAATTTTAAAAGAAATAGATAAATTCAAAACCAAGTTTTTAAATATGGTGTAGATATGAATTAGTGCCTTTGTAAGATAGAGAAAAGGAATAAAGAGGAGATAGCAGTGATTACTTTTGGAAACCATAATAAGAAATCCCCGTAGAGCGTGAATGACACTAGATAAAGCTTAGGAACACTATTTTGTTATACATGTGAACCATAAAGTGAATATTAAAAATACATATCTACAAGTTTTAGAATGTTCTTGTATGAGATTTATGAACAGAGGAAAGACAAGGTTTGATGATACTATCGCAAAGAGAGGTTAAGAAAAGATAGTAGGAAATGATAAACGCACATGAAGTACATAATGGCAGTTATTGATGCCATAATTTCCTTCCATTATATTTTTTATTTGTGTGGATTGTTTGCATTGATTTGTACCAAAATCTACATACATTAATACAAACATCCATTCTAATTTGTTTTTTTGTGGACCGTTATATCTTAAAAAACAATGAAATAAGGAAATTTCATATCGGGGTCAATTATCGAATACAAAAAAGAAAATTTTGAAGTGGAAGGCTAACAATGAATTAAAGGGAATTTATTAAAACAACCACAAAAATGAAAGAAATTTTCATTCTCGAAAATAATAATATTTTCGTATAAGGTAGATTTCAATTGACAAAGGATAGAAACGTAATTGGTAACCACTACGGGTTTATGTTTTAATTCTTTGAGGGCTGAAATTTTAATTTCAATATGGTCGATGGTTGATAAATAAAAAGATAAGTTTTCTAGAAACTTAAAAATCAAATCCAATGTTGGAAATGTGTATGTTTATTACAAAAAGATAAACTTGCATATATTCAAAATAAAAATCTTTTTGAAAATTATTTTTGAAAGTTTTTCATAAATGACATGGTTTTTAAAAGAAAATATGTATGCATGCATTTTGAAAAGATTTCAAAAAACTAAAGGTTTTGAGTTATTTCAAAAAGTTTGAAGTACTGCATAGTAATAGTGGAAAATAGATGATAAACAGAATGGTGCAAAGTTCATTATATATTTGGATCTGAAGTGAGAGGATACAATGAAGTTGACAAGGAGGAAATTTTGTGAAATAAAAGATTTTATAAAAATCCTTGTCGAAGAGTTAAAAATGCTTTAAAGATGAATTTTAAAATGAAAATGTTTTCAAATCTTAAAAATTAAAACTTAATTTATGCAAACTATACTTGGAATGATTGACCATGGAATAAACGCATAAGAGAAGGTTCCAAGGTATAGGAAAAAATGTATGTAAGAGAATGATGAAAATAAGGAATTTTCTATTAAGACCGCATTCTAGCAAAAGATATTAGTTCTAGAAAATTTATTTATTTTTCCAAATTTTCATGCTAAAATTAGTGTGCTGGGGTTTTGACTGATAAATTTTGGCTGCAAAATTGATTGAATTATGCTTCTATTCGATAAAATATGGAAAAAATTGGGTGAAAAATTGTATTGAGTTTACATAAAATTGCTTTCAGGTAGAATTTCCAGTATATTTAGGTTATCGTGACCATATTTTATAAAGGAATTTTAAAAACGTATCACTCATATAGAAGGTACAAATTAGAAACTAATGTTCATGTATATCATATGTATTGCGATACACTATGCGTTATTATACGAATAGCTACAAAAATTCGATGTAGATAAAACAATTGTTAGTGTAAACTAAATGTGAGATGATCTACGTGATTGAACCCTTACCAAATTTTGAGGATGAATTTTTTTAAGGGAGGATAATGTAACACTGTTTGTAAAGTAATCAATATGAATTTAATTAATAAAAATTGGAAAATGGTAAAAATGAGCATTTCAAAATTGTTGTAATTTTTCTATAACATATATTATAATATTTGTCACAATTCTCTAATGAATTTTCATATATAATGTTCTTCGATATGAGTTCAAACGGAGAAGTTATGACCATTTGAAATTTTAGCGGAAATAATTGCGTATGCAGATTCGGTAACTTAACTAATTGAGATTGATTAACTGCTAATGAAATATGTTAACATTTAAATTAATTTACAACGTAAGCTATCAACTAATGGAGGAAATTAATTTGTAACGTAAAATAAAAGAGATGATTATTTTGTAACGTATGCACTTGATTATAAACGTTTAAAGCTCAAATTTGAGAATGCAAATAAATAGTCATAAATTTATGAGGATGCGTAAGGAAGAAAACTATCAAGACAACGACTAAAACAAGTAAGGAATTGATTAAGAAATTATATATGAATGTTTGAGTACATACATATATACACACATGGAGAATCGAACGCACAAAATTATGAAGTCGGGATCAACCGCCCCACCATTGGTTGATGGCCTACAAGCTCTTTAAAACGAGTGACAAACTTTAGCCTTATGTGGCTTAATTCTTATAAAATTTCATTCAGCGACTAGCACTGATTTGAACCTCTATATATAAACATGAAGACTTCAATTCAAAATTATTATTTTTCTAGTATGTCAGAAAGCCCCGCCTTCCTTCTTTCTCCTGTAAAACTTTTACAACATATCTTAGATTTTGGATTCGCGGATTCAAATTGAAGGTGAGTACAATAGAGGAATAGGAAATGGTTCACATCTAAAAGCTATACCAAAAGCAGGAGTTTGCGATTACCTAAAAAACCAGTCGGCTTTGCAAAAAAAGAAAGCTATACCGAAAAGGTGAATCTCTAGGTTCGTTTAAACCGTTAATTTGAATTTAAACCTCCCTTTTCTTAAAGCCAGTCTAATATATATGTGTAAAAAACATTTGTAAATCCAAATAGAGGATTTCAAAGGGGAAAAAACAGGTAATAAGGTCAAACATACATTGAATTTAAGGAATTTGGAAATGTTTTTAGGTGACTTTTTAAATTATATATTATTGTATAATGGTAGAATATATCGTTACAAATCTATTCGATTTTAAATATTTAATGAACTGTAGTTTTATTTGGTAAATTATGTAATAGGAAAATATTAAATGAATTGAAATTACAAATATATAATGTCCCCAATAAAAATAAATGTGAAATTATTTACATTGTTTGTTAACATCTAACATACTTAACCTTGAATACAAAATAAATGGGAATTTTTCATTTTATTAATTTAAGAAATGAAATAAGTTTGGTTTCATCTTTTGGAATTTGGTTAATATTTTAATCCCTTGAAATGAATGTCTGGGTAGGTTGATTCCCATACTTTATTTGGGTCAAACCCTTATATGTTGCATTTATGGAATTATAGGTAACAAATATACGTTTTGTCTAAAAGAAAGAGACGTAAAAAATAGGGATATATTTTGTATTTTGTACTATTTGTTTCAATAAGCAAAAAGAGAATTCCTTGTAATTGAAGACATTATGCGAATTTTTTACTTAGGAGAAATATGGAAATAGGCTTTATAGCAATCAAGGTTAAAATCAAAATCTAATATATTAGTGGAAATTTTTAGGAATGAAATAGTAAGGAAAAGAACAAGTTAAAAAAGGTTAATGAATTGGGAAATGGTCATAAAAGTAAAAAAGGGTAAACGTATGCAAATTAAACGAATGGAATAAAAAGAAAGAAGTGGAATTAAAAAGAAAATTGTCGACAATGTAAGTAACCAGTAAAATGGTAAATAAAATTGGATAAAATGTAAAATAAACACATAAGAACGAAAATATAGACTAAGGGTTTGAATAAAAGATTAAAAGGCATATCAAAAGGTTAGAGAAAGAAATAAATATACATGGACAACCATACGTAGATTGAAAATGCAGTCTAAAATGGTTTTAGATAAATCTACAACGTATACAAATGGTGCAATCTACTGTAGATAATATAGAAAAATCGAGGATGGCCTATCCTATCAATGGTATGATAAAAATTGTCGATGTAGGGAAAAAAGTGGCTAAGAATGTGTAATGGAAAATTATGATCCTAGCGAGGTCGTGAATGACTTCGAATTAGAATATAAGAGACCACAATGGTAGTGCATCTCAATGATGTTTTAAAGCGAATATCAGAGTAGACAAAAAGAGGCTTAGTGCTCATGGTGATGATGATTATATCTATATATTTCAGTCTATATATTTAACCATAGGATACCCTAAGATAAGATTTGCAATATATGCAAAGGCGTATTCCGGTAACGCTTTAGTCAGCTTCACGTTATAAAAGGGGTATTGCCTTGATTATTCTAGAAAATCTAAAGGGTCGAGTGATTGCTAGCTAGGTTACATAACCCAAAGACCCTCGAGTACCAACTATTAACGATAGTGTTGTTTAATTATTTGGTCATCATCAGTCTAACAATTAAGCTGTAAGAACCCGAAACTTCCCCGTGAAGGAAAGAACGGATTGCTTTGAGGACAAGACAAATTGGAGCACAAACAGAAGAATATTTCATTGCTTATTACAATAATTCCATCAGAATACAAGAATATACAGAGTATGAATAAATACTACACATTTACTAAATATCAGAGATTTACAAGTTACAATGCAGCAGAAAAATAATACAAAACACAACTGAAAAGAATATACGGATAAAGAGCTTTCCGAATATTATTCCAGGTGTAAACCAGGATCCTGTAAACATAAATCTGCAAAACCAAAACTACTAGCTGCCCATGTGGAAAATAAGGGCACCCAGAGTTTAGGTTAAAACAATAAACTCCAGGTCAGTCATGTGACTGGAGTGAGAACCAAAACAGTTATTAATCTGATTTTAAAGTTAGGTAAATCAAAGGACCACGCCGTATAACATGGAACGGGTTTACCCCCAAGAATACCAGCGCATAAAACAAACAGCGAAATGCTAAATAATGAACAATGAAGCTATTATAAGACTCAAGTCCCATCAGACAATGCAACGCAAGCTGGAGGATAGAGTTTTTACCTTATAATAGCCAAAAATGCTTGGTACGTGAAATTTCATATTTTACTATTACTATAAGTGTATATTGTCAAAACAATTTGAAATATAAATGTATCAATCATAGAAGGCACGAGTGCCCCATCCCACTATGTCGCCATACTAGGCTCTACAATCAAAACAACAAAGTCACGTATTGGAAGTTAGATTTCCATTTGTGAACCAAGGCAAGGGATCGTCCTTACCGCTTCGAGACTCTCTAGCCTAAGCCTCAGGCAAGTACTCTGTCAAGCCTTTGGATCGTCAGGGCCGGTCCACTCGATGTGGATTAAAATGGCTGAACACTGTGTTTCTCCGCCCTCTGGGGCATAAATCTGGTCTGTATAAAGACCATCCATCGGCTCCGCAGAGATCGAAATAACCAAGGCACCTTGCTGTCCATCATCCACATAAGTAAAACGTCAGGGCTTCCAAAATGCTGACACCACTCCTAGCTAGAAGGAAACGCATTCCCTCTCTGAGGTCCTCTCCCGTTTCTGGTTCACACCGGGGTGCGAGGCTCGCGAATTAATGCTACACAAAGCTATGCTATAATAAAGCCGTGCTTTGATCATCACTACAAGACTCTGCTTTTCAACAGAAGCCTTGATCATTTGCATCTCATCATGCCACACAGGCAATTCACGCTATGCATCCGATGTCTATCAATCACACAGAATGAAATCTGATGTCGGACACACATCCATTTACAATTTCGTTCTGGGTCTGAACGAAACCAAAGGCACCTTATTCCTCCTCCCGTATGTCCAATATAGGAGAGACGCCCTCGCATATCCGGTCGATCTCCAAGTACGTCTGGACGATCACCACTTATTACCTTGTCTTGGGTGTACAGCCCAATCAAGAAATCAGTAATCATCCGAATGATGTGAAGACCTCCGGCCTTCAACCACCGTCTTCATCTTCGACACATCGTCGAATCAGTTACTCAGAATGGGAAAAACCCGGACTTTCCGAATAACTCGCGTATATAATAAACAAGTGCTATAAAAACACAACGTACGCCTCAATCCAATCCAGAATATTCCTTTATTCAAATATTCTTATACTTTGGGAAAGTTTCCCATTAATTTTAACAAAGATAAATTCTTTAAATTTATTCTTTAATCTTCCTTTAAATATCAATCCAAATCAAATTATGGTTTATCCAAACTAGTCGGGATTAGCAAACCGCACCGAAGTAATCATTTGTTTTAATTTCCCAATCCCAACCTATTCATCCCATGAAGCAAAACTGGTAATACTTCATATCTAACACCACGGTGTTATCGATAAAATTAATTATATTTCACGTTCAAATCTAATTAAAGATTTAACTATCGCCTAGAGTAAAACTGGTGGTACTCCATTCTCGATCATTTCCCGAATTTGATAATTTAAATTATCACATTCCCATTTCAATCTAATTAAAGATTCGTTAAAACTCCAATTCAGTTTTAATCTCCAAAATCATTACTTAATGATAATTCCAATTTAAGAAATTAATCTTATCTTTAACTGGGTTAAAGAACTAAAGTCATTTAAAACATAGCTCACGATAAACACAAAACCACATTCCAGTAACAATGGAATCTTCACGGAAAACAGATCAATATATATAATCGATATAAACTTCTATATCCAACCGATACTATAAATGGAATAACGACAAAGCCTTTTAAATTCCATATATAGTAACAGTCTTCCTTCACAGAAGTCCACTTCGATTATTACCAAATTGAATTCCACTCCATTCCAATTTGTTTTATTAAATTGGAAAACATCACTTTGGAAATTTTCCTTTAAATCTTAACAAAAGATTTATAAATTCCAAATCACATTTCACTGTAAATCGGGTTAAAGAACGAATGTCGTTAAAAACACAGTTCACGATAAACCCAATTCACATTCCATTTTATTCCAACTATTAAACATAATTGGAAACTCTAACAATCTTAATTAAAAGATTTATTCTTTTCACATGGAGTTCAAGAACAGTGTTACTGAAGACACCATTCACAACAAACTCAACATCCCATTTGATATTAAATACAAGACTCTGAATAGAAAATATATCAGCTCATATTCAATATCAAATTCTACAACCAACAAATATTGTATTGGAAATAACGATATTGTTTATCTACCAAAGAATCATATATGAATCGATAGAATGAATCAAATAATATTTTAGTTATGAAAACCCTGGTCGGTCGGTCGCACGTAATTAGACTCGGTCGTTCGTAACCCCGGTCGCTCATTCTTTCGAACAAGGGGAGTCGGTCATCTTCTCATCAATAGCAGGTCGGTCGCATGACCAAGACACAAGTTCCATTGAACATGTTCTGAGTCGTTCTTCCTCTTGCATCAACAAGCATCTAGTCGGTCTCATAAGAGCTCCTAGTCGGTCGGAATCCTTTAGACCATTTTTCAAGAAGGGTCGGTCATAATGGACAATATCTCTGGTCATCCTTTTTCTCGCAAGGCTCTTGGTCGCTTTTCCTTCAAAGTAAAGTGGTCAGTTCCTTTCTTGCTATCACCCTGGTTTGTTCCACCATTCATGGAGTCCTGATCGTTCTGCTCTGGATCTAAGCCTTTGGGTCGTCCTGATATCACATAATAGCCAGTCGATCTTACCTTTATGCTAGCCTGGTCGCTCTAACCTATCATAGCTGGTCGATCTTATCTCAATGCTAGCCTGGTCGCCCCAACCTGCTTCGAAGCCTCAGGGTCGGTCCGCCCTACGTCAAAGACCCCTGGTCGGTCTGCTCCGCACTAAATCCTCCAGGTCGTTAAAATAGGTTTTGGATCGATCAAAGCTGATGTGGTTGGTACAAAAGCATGACAGCTGGTAACAGAAAGCAGTGGCATTTCCGTAAATACTAAAAATACCGACCCATAACCTGAAAGTCATATTTCAGCCATTTCGTCACCTATAAACAGGGGATCACTTCCATCATTTGGAGGGAGGGGGGGACTTTTCTGGAAGGAGGACGAAGTGTTGTCGGATCATTCCCTCATTCCTTCCCAATCATATAAACACAATTCCTTAGTGAATTCGTAAAAGATCAATGAAGTATGTAACCATGGCTTCTATGAATGGTGTGTGAAAGAGCATAAGATCGAAGATTCATTGTAAAAGCTTGATAATAAAGAGATCTCCTCGCTGTCCAAGACATTTTCTCCACCATATTCTGTAATTTGAAGTCAAGAATGTATGTGAGGGAGAGCTTGGTTGAATGTATAAGTGATTATACCTTGTAAACAGCTTGTGGATAATAAAATTCTCTCTTCGGAGTGGATGTAGACCCCAATAAGGGTCGAACCACTATAAATTCTTATCTTCTTTTTATATTTGGATGTTTTCAGATCTTAGATACAGTTTCACACAATTGTAAAGGTATTCTTACACCTTGCCTCTGAAAAGGTGACGTGCTTTCTAAGCATCTCGCCTCCAATTAGGTGACGTGTCAAGCAATACTTCGGTTGTTTTGCCAAATTATTGGTTTAGCAATTAGGCGCCCACCGTGGGGCCAGATCTACTTTCTGACATCCAATATATTGCGAAGATCTTGAAATCTTTAAGTCCAGTCTCGAAATAGATCGTTCGAGTCTACGAGTTGGACCTTCTGACGAACATTCCTCAAAGTTCAAGCTACTTTCTGAAATAATGCCGCCAAAAGCAAATAAGGAAGTAAGGGCTAGAGCATCTAATGAGGGAAATCGAGAGGAAACCCCCGCGGTTAACCGGTTTGAAGTAGGTGAAACATCGAATGGAGGCGTGAATGACATAAGAGGTGAGCTTGATCAAGCCGTCGCTGGACTGACACAACAGTAGGAGATAGCTAACAAAGCCATTTTGGCAAGGCTAGATTCACTCTTTGCTCTTCAAGCCGCAATGGCAAAGGTAGCTTCAAAGCCTGTTCATGCAGAAGATGTCGGTTCCTCCTCTTCTAGTCTGAATCGAGAAAAATCTTTCCAAGCGATCTCTAATCCTGATAAAGGAAAACTTGAGAATTCAAAGCTAGCTGATTGGAACCGTAATGCGGGGATTACTTCTCGTCAAGTTGCTAATTATGCCAAAAGGGCACTTTCCAATGAAGAAAGGCCAGGACCCTGGAGTCGCAACCTTGATGGTTTGCTTAAGCAAGCTTCCGGTCGAGACAAAAGCGTCCGCCCCGCAGATAGCCTCCATGAGAAGCATCGTCTCTGGAAAATGGTCTGACATATTATGAAAGAAAGCAAATGTAGAAACGATGATGAGACTGAATGGGAGTTCGCGCCATCAAAAACCCCTCTCACTGAAAGAATCAAAAAGGCAACCTTCCCACGGAAATTCAAGCCACCTACAATCCAAGCTTACAATGGGACATGCGACCCCAATGTGTTTTTGTTTCGATACGACCAACACATGGATGGGGCCCAAGCAACTGACGAGCTTAAGTGTTTGTACTTCCCAGTGTACTTGGAAGGGGTAGCATCATTATGGTTCACTAAATTGCCTCCCAGGTCTATTGATAATTTTTTCACACTAGCAAGATGCTTCCAAGACCAGTTCCGCCTCCAGATAACGAAAGTTAGAGATATTATGTCCCTCAACGAGTTGGCACAAGCCCCGGGTGAAACGATTAGATCTTTTCTGAATCGTTTTAATGCTACCGCTGCCGAAGTGGGGACCCATGAGCCAAGGCTAATTCTAATGGCTTTAAAGGGGAGCGTAGATAAACAATATGAATTTGGAAGGTGGTTAAAGAGAAAGAAACCCAATACATTAGAGAAATTCTATGACAAAGCTGAGAAATACATGTGTCTTGAAGATGATCCCAATTATTCTGTTGGCAATGTCAAAACTAATGTAGTTCCGGAAAGGAAGGAAGTTTCTACAAAGACCAATCAAGGAAATTTAGGAGGGGGCAAAAAAGAGGAAATGGTAATGATGCTAGGAACGACAAGGATTCCAAAAAGCGACGCTTCTTCAAGCCAACAGATCTCACTCCGTTGAATGATACAATTGAGCACATATACATGGCAACTAAGGAAACGGAGATTTATCCGTGCCCGAAGCCGATAAAGGTGTCCGAAGAAGCTGCAAATTCAGGAAGGTTCTGTCGATTTCATAATCGACCAGGTCATGACACGAATGAGTGTCGACACTTGAGGAATCTGATTGAAGAGTTGATAAGAAAAAACCATCTTCAGGAGTATGTGAAGCGTTCATCAGATACTGAGCCTACTCAGGGGCAGCAAGCTCATCCAAGTCAAGACGGAAGAACACCTGCAAACGGTTCTCGACCTATTATCAATACGATTAGTGGTGGACCTCATCCTGTAGGAGATACCTAGGAGGACATTGTCAGATATACAAATGAACTAAGCAGTGCTTGAAAAGAAGATGGATTCGAAGTTTGCAGTAACTCTCTTCGTTGGAAAATTCCAAAAACATCCTGGGAAGATGTGGTGTTTCGAGATCGGGATTCTAATGGAATGCTGACTCCAACTATTGATCCAATGGTAATCACTATTGGCTTGGGTCCAGCAATAGTAAAGAAGGTACTGATTGATAATGGGGCATCTGTAAATATCCTTTTTTATAATACTTTCTCTAAGATGGGGTTGTCTATGGATAATGTGCGAGCAAGTAAAAATAAAATACACGATTTCACTGGTGTACCAACTCAGCCTATTGGTGTGGTCGATCTCCTCGTAGAGCTTGGTGAGGGGAAGAAGCAAGTTTCCATGATGCAGCCTTTTGTTATAATAGACTCGCTTTCAGGGTATAATAAATTTTTGGGAAGGCCAGCACTAGCTGCTTTCAGAATAGCTCTCGCTTCATGGTGCTTGATGTTGAAGTTCCCAACTGCAAATGGAGTGGGAGTAATCAAAGGAGACCCTCAAGAGTCAAGAGATTGCTATATGGCAGAATTGATTGAAGCTCGGAAGTATGAAATCAAGAAGGATGTGGAGTCTCCTCTCTGCATCCGTGAAGCCCCCTTATAGCAATTAATGACCTCCCCCTGTGCTGGAGAATACAACGACATGCAAGAAGATATGGATCCACGAAAAACCAGTGCAGGGGATGAAAGGGCAGCACCAGCTGAAGCTACCATTTCTATACAGGTTCATGATAATGATCCAGATAAGGTGGTGAAGATAGGCTCTCAGTTGGATCCTTTGCTGCAAATGGAATTGATTATTTTTCTAAAGTCAAATTTGGATGTCTTTGCTTGGAACCACTCAGATATGAGCGGAGTATCTCCGGAGGTGATGGTGCATAAGCTGAATATTGATCCTAGCATACATCCTGTGAAACAGAAAAGACGGATGCAAGGCCCTGAAAGATCTAAGGCTTTGAAAGATGAGGTGAATAGGCTATTGAGGAACAATTTCATTCGCGAATCCACTTATCCTAACTGGGTGTCTAATCCAGTTCTTGTGAAAAAGTCAAACGGTAAATGGCGGGTGTGTGTTGATTATTCTGATCTAAACAAAGCGTGCCCGAAAGACAATTTCCCCCTACCTCGAAATGATCATCTTGTTGATGCAACAACGGGGCATGAACTATTGTTTTTCATGGATACGTACTCAGGCTATAATCAGATCATGATGCACGAGCCGGACCAGGATAGTACTAGTTTCATAACTGATCGTGGGTTGTATTGTTATAAGGTAATGCCGTTTGGTTTGAAAAATGCAGGTGCCACATATCAACGCCTAGTAAATTCAATGTTCAAAGGGCAAATTGGAAAGACCATGGAAGTCTATGTTGATGATATGTTGGTGAAATCCAAAGAGGCAAAAAGTCATATGGAAGACCTTGACGAGATGTTTCAAATCCTAAGGAAATACGGCATGAAACTGAATCCACTCAAATGTTAATTTGGTGTAGCTTCAGGGAAATTTCTTGGCTTCATGGTAAATGCTTCGGCGCAGGTGGTTGCCTTGCGGGAAATGCAAGCTCCGCAGACTAAAAAGGAACTCCAAAGCTTGAATGGCAAGGTAGCAGCTTGAAGCCGTTTCATTTCAAAGGCGACGGACAGGTGTATTCCCCTCTTTGATGCATTGAAAAAGGAAAGGAAGAGTTTTCAGTGGGCTCCTGAGTGCCAGCAAGCATTTGAGGATCTTATCAAGCACATGGAATCACCTCCGAAGCTGTCAAAACCAAAGGATGGAGAAACCCTGTTCCTATATCTTGCAGTATCATCCCATGCTCTAAGCGCAGCCCTCATTAGGGAAGAAGATAAAGTTCAGTGGCTGGTATACTACATCAGTAAAAGGTTTACGGGGGCGGAGAGGAATTATCCAAAGATAGAAAAGCTTGCATATGCCTTGCTTGTCGCATCACAGAAACTCAGGCCTTATTTCCAATCTCGTTCTATTAAAGTCCTTATAGATCAACCTTTGAAACAAGTGTTGTTCTGTCCAGAAACCTCGGGGAGACTACTAAAGTGGAATATTGAGTTCAGCCAATATGATATCACTTATCACCCCAGGAAAGCGATAAATGGGCAAGCTCTGGCTGATTTTATTGCCGAGTTCACTAATAGAGAAGAGGAAATGGAAGAAACCAATGAATTGGTCGGCAGATGGAAGCTTTTTGTTGATGGTGCTAAGAATGAATACTGTTCTAGGGCAGGGATAGTGTTCGAAACTCCAGAAAAATGATAGATATGTTGTTCTCTGCGGTTCGAATTCCCCGTTACCAACAACGAGGCCGAGTATGAAGCTTTGCTTGGAGGATTGAGAGCTGCGAAAGAATTAAGACTGAAAAGTTTATTAATCTTCACCGATTCACAGTTGATGGTTTCCCAGATCAAAGGTGAATTTCAGACCAAGATGGGAAAGCTCCCGACGTATCTACGCAAAGCCAAAGAGTTTCTTGACAATCTGGAGTATTATTCTATTTCCCATATCCTTAGAGGAGAAAATTGGAAAGCCGATTCTTTATCAAAGCTGGCTAGTACCGGAGATCCTCAAATCTTCGATCTAGTTCCTGCTGAAGTTTTATCTAGTTCTAGTATTGAAGAATCTGATGTAGATTGGGTTATGGAGACAACCGACGAGCTAGACTCGTGGATGACCCCCATCAAGAACTATATACTCCATGGAACACTTCATAAAAACCCGAAGAGTCGCAAGAAGTTGCTCCGAAAGTCTCACTTGTATCTCGTCCAAGAAGGTCGCTTATATAGGAGAGGATATTCAACACCTTTGCTACGATGTGTAACAAAGGAAGAATCCAAAGCAATCCTGGCAGAATTACATGAAGGAGATTGTGGAGGGCATGTAGGAGGACAAACTCTTGCCAAAAAGTTCTCCGATATGGCTACTTTTGGCCTGAAGTAAATCTCGACTCTATGATCTTCGCTAAAAAATGTGACCGATGCCAGAAATTCGCAAAAATTCCGAGAGCTCCATCGACTGAGTTGACAAAAATTTAACCCAAAACCTCTCCGGGGGTGCTCAGTCAAACAACTTAAAGTCAGAAAAAACTGACCACGTTATTACTGAGTTTTTAACCCAAAACCTCTCCGGGAGTACTCAGTCAAATAACTTAAAGTCGGAAAAATCTGACCACGTTATTACTGAGTTTTTAACCCAAAACCTCTCCAGGGGTGCTCAGTCAAATAACTTAAAGTCAGAAAAATCTGACCACGTTATTGCCAAACTGAGTTTTTAACCCAAAACCTCTCCGGGGGTACTCAGTCAAATAACTTAAAGTTAGAAAAATCTGACCACGTTATTACTGAGCTTTTAACCCAAAACCTCTCCGGGGGTGCTCAGTCAAATAACTTAAAGTCAGAAAAATCTGACCACGTTATTGCCAAACTGAGTTTTTAACCCAAAACCTCTCCGGGGGTGCTCAGTCGAATAACTTAAAGTCAGAAAAATTTGACCTCGTTATTGCCAAACTGAGTTTTTAACCCAAAACCTCTCCGGGGGTGCTCAGTCAAATAACTTAAAGTCAGAAAAATCTGACCACGTTATTGCCAAACTGAGTTTTTAACCCAAAACCTCTCCGGGGGTGCTCAGTCAAATAACTTAAAGTCAGAAAAATCTGACCACGTTATTGCCAAACTGAGTTTTTAACCCAAAACCTCTCCGGGGGTGCTCAGTCAAATAACTTAAAGTCAGAAAAATTTGACCACGTTATTACTGAGTCATTAACCCAAAACCTCTCCGGGGGTACTCAGTCAAATAACTTAAAGTCAGAAAAATCTGACCACGTTATTACTGAGTCATTAACCCAAAACCTCTCCGGGGGTACTCAGTCAAATAACTTAAAGTCAGAAAAATCTGACCACGTTATTACTGAGTCATTAACCCAAAACCTCTCCGGGGGTACTCCGTCAAATAACTTAAAGTCAGGAAAAGTCTGACCACGTTATTGTCAAACTGAGTCATTAACCTAAAATCTCTCCGGGAGCACCCAATCGACTATTAAAGTCAGTAAAAATATGAACAAACAAAGTCACAAATTGGGTAAAAGCTCTCTTCACGAGGCGTCCACTTATTCTGCAATATCTGGTCCTCCCAGATACAGAGAATATCGGATTAAAGTTAACGCAACTATTCGCGTAGCATTGGGCCCACCCATTTGTGAAAACAGTTGCCCAGGAAAAAGCCTTCATCAGAGGCATTCATACAATATTTGGTCCGTCCGGATACCAAAAATAACGGATGTTAGTCAATATCTAACAAGTAGGTAAAATGTGTGAAGTGCATGCGTAATGTGCAAACAAGAAAGCCAGAAGAATAAGGCATAACACATAGGCACATCACATACACATACCAAAATGAAACCACCGGCATCGTAAGTACATCCATGGAGTACTAAAAAAAACAGTCTAGAAGTTAAAGGCAAGGGCTGGCACTCACTTACTACAAACCAGTCTAGATTAAAAGTTCAGAAAATGGAGATCATCAAACAAAGAGTGCTACACAATCGGGTGCTTCCTAGGCCTCCCGACCTTCCTCTTCGCTGGGGCAGAACCTGAAGGGGAAGCACCAGAGGCAGGCCTCTTGTCAGAGGGACCCGCTTGTTCAATATCGCCTTTCGGGAAAGTAGCAATGATGGTATCCCGAGCTCGTAAAGCTTGAATCAGTTTCAACTTGTCCTCTTCCAAGACGGCAATTCGCTCAAGATTTTCCCTGTGAAATCTATCCAAATCTCCGGCCAGTATGTACCAATCTTGAAGTTTCTAAGTAGTCTGATCCTTCAGCATAACCATTTGTCTATTAAACTGCTCCAAAGCATCCTCCATTCGGCTCAGTAATCTAGATTTAACAACGATCATATCACTAGACATAATCTGATGATCAGAAGAAGAGACACCCACATTGGAAGTAACTCCTTGTAAATTCCAATTGGGAAGGCGTCGAGCAAGTCTAGCACTACATACTCCTGGGGAATAACGGGGCCTGTTTATAACATCCTGGAGTTCAGGATAAGATGACCGAATAAGTGGAGGGGTGTTCACGGAAGGCTGGACAGTCGTTTCGGCATCCCTATCGAAGTATTTCTTTACAAACTCCTCTCGAGACATGTCCATCCTGCACAAGGATTTCATAAACTTTTGGTCAACAATCAATTTCAAGCGGCGTCGGTTCTGCAAACTAAACTGATGATAAAGTTGGTTGGTACGGATCGCAGTTCAAGTCTGTTTGACTAGGATCAAGTAAAGCAAATGTATGTAGATAATACAGAAGGACACAACGGGATTTACAACACAGACATTCAATCAAATGTCTTATATGCATCAATGTCTCAAATGAAGTGTTAAAGATAAATGCAAACCACGGAGGTAAAAATTTGAAAGAAAATCGCCTTCAATTGACAAAAAATACCTCAAGTGTCAAGAGATAGCTCCAACAGGACTAGAAGATGATCGGATTTTGCCGTGGGGATTGAGCGCAACTGTCGGATTTGAAAGTGGAGGATGATCAAGCGTGATTAAAGCTTGGAAAAAATCGGTTGTAAACAACGCTTTGAGGAACTTCAGTGCGAGTGAGAATGAATTGCCGCCATGGAAGCTTTTTTCTGAAAAACCTAGGGGAAATGATGAAACAGAACTCGGATGGGTACATAAAAAGGGGGAATACGAAAGGACTGATTTAACCCAGTTGATTCGGGATGATCGACCGACTGTAACAATTTGTGGAAGAACCGACCCGACCAACATTGAGCTTAATTAAAGTATAATATTTGATTAAATCTTTTGATTGGTATTACGTTTGTTATTTCGAAGCCTGTAAATTCTTCACGAAATCATAACTTACAAACTTCGAGGGGCAAATGTTTATCTACCAAAGAATCATATATGAATTGATAGAATTAATCAAATAATAATTTAGTTATGAAAACCCTGGTCGGTCGGTCGCACGTAATTAGACTCAGTCGTTCATAACCCCACTCGCTCATTCTTTCGAACAAGGGGGGTTGGTCATCTTCTCATCAATAGCAGGTCGGTCGCATGACCAAGACACAAGTTCCATTGAACATGTTCCGAGTCGTTCTTCCTCTTGCATCAACAAGCATCTGGTCGGTCTCATAAGAGATCCTAGTCGGTTGGAATCCTTCAGACCATTTTTCAAGAAGGGTCGATCATAATGTACAATATCTCTGGTCATCCTTTTTCTCGCAAGGCTCCTGGTCGCTTTTCCTTCCAAGTAAAGTGCTCGGTTCCTTTCTTGCTATCACCCTGGTTGGTTCCACCATTCATGGAGTCCTGATCGTTCTACTCTGGATCTAAGCCTTTGGGTCGTCCTGATATCACATAATAGCCGGTCGATTTTATCTCTATGCTAGCTTGGTCGCTCCAACCTATCATAGCTGGTCGATCTTATCTCCATGCTAGCCTGGTCGCCCCAACCTGCTTCGAAGCCTCAGGGTCAGTCCGCCCTACGTCAAAGACCCCTGGTCGGTCTGCTCCGCACCAAAGCCTCCAGGTCAGTAAAATGTGTTTTGGATCAATCAAAGCTGATCTGGTTGGTACAAAAGCATGACAGCTGGTAACAGAAAGCAGTGGCATTTCCATAAATACTCAAAATACCGACCCATAACCTGAAAGTCATATTTCAGCCATTTCTTCACCTATAAATAGGGGATCACTTCCATCATTTGGGAGGGGGGGACTTTTCTGGAAGGAGGACGAAGTGCTGTCGGATCATTCCCTCATTCCTTCCCAATCATATAAACACAATTCCTTAGTGAATTCGTAAAAGATCAATGAAGTATGTAACCATGGCTTCTATGAATGGTGTGTGAAAGAGCATAAGATCGAAGATTCATTGTAAAAGCTTGATAATAAAGAGATCTCCTCCCTGTCCGAGACATTATCTCCACCATATTCTGTAATTTGAAGTGAAGAATGTGTGTGAGGGAGAGCTTGGTTGAATGTATGAGTGATTATACCTTGTAAACAGCTTGTGGATAATAAAATTCTCTCTTCAGAGTGGACGTACACCCCAATAAGGGTCGAACCACTATAAATTCTTGTCTTCTTTTTATATTTGGATGTTTTCAGATCTAAGATATGGTTTCACACAATCGTAAAGGTATTCTTACACCTTGCCTCTGAAAAGGTGACGTGCTTTCTAAGCATCTCGCCTCCGATTAGGTGACGTGTCAAGCAATACTTCGGTTGTTTTGCCAAATTTTTGGTTTAACAGATATAAATATATTTTTCAAATTTCCATAATAATATCTATATAATCACAAAATCCAACATCAAAATATTCCAAAGACAATTTCGATTCAAATCCATTCCAATTTCGTATATTGGAAATTCTGGTTATTTTTAAAACCATTTCAAATCCAATTCATTTTATTTAAAAATATTGGATTTATAATTCTAGTAAATAACTAGTTCTTTTCGATAAAAATCTATCTTTATCTTTTCAAATATGAAATTTTTCATCCCATTTCTTTCCAAATCATTTCTTATGATTTTACACTAATTACTGTTATTTATATTAATTTTACCAAGGCCCGTACAGTCGATTTCCATAAACGGCCATCGAACTTCACTTACAACGACCTTTTCCAAATTTGATCTGGACATAATTCAAAATCCAACTGTTAGATTTCAAATCTCTAATATTCGTTAGAAAGCTTTTTACGATACGAACCCAACGGTTCCGGTTTTAGGAGAATCCGACGGTCAGATCTCCTGTAATGTCCATTCGAAATCATTGGTCGAAATTCGCGAACTGCCGCAGCGCGGCGCGTTCTATTCAGGCCATTATATATATATATATATATATATCGTCGATTTCCATTTAGAATGTATTTTATTAATCGTTTTAAATTCGATTTCAACTTCATATTCAATTTCTAACAAAAATTGGATATCCCATATCATTAATATACAAATGATAATATTTTCAAAACATTAGATTTTGAAATCATTTCCTTTTCGATATTCATTATAAAAATGAATAAAATCGATATAAATATCGTTTACATCAAAATGGCGTTATTTTAATCAACACGGCTTCATATATCTAAATATTTTCGTGTCCATCACAAATCATACATCAAAATAAGATTTTGGTCTTTTACTGAATATTATTTTAAAATATTCATCATTTTAAAATATTCGTTATTTTAAATATTTATTCTACTGAACTGGAATCAGACACAGTCAATTACCATATAATGTGATTATGTGGATTTCATATAATACATGTATACAGCAACAACTATGAACAATCAACCATCATCCAGAGTGCATTCTACACTACATAAGCATTAAATATTAATATTTAATGCTTACAACAACATGTCAACCAATCGATCGATATATAACTAAACAATTGGGATTAGTGTTCGTCAAATATCATCCCAACACCCGTGTGGGGTTTCAATCAACAAACACTGAATATTATTTGTGTAGTTGGGCGATGTGTAAAATATATCATCGCAATCCATATCAGTAAAATGGGTGTACATAAACAAATCATCTTATTTGTAAATGAATATTTATTTTATTCATACACATGTTAAAAATTATATTTTTAACGATAAAATATTTATTCAACTCATTTAAACAATAAAAAGGATATTTTTATTGTTCTAACATATTTTAAAAAAATTGGCGGCATAACGACGTGATATCAAAATCGAGTAATGTCTAGCATTACCCCTCTCCTGATATTGGCCCGCGCCATACACACATAACAATTCTAATTTATTCATTTCACCCCATCAACGAAATTCAGCCAAATAATCTAATCAACCAAACCAAACAATCAAACAAGTCGTCCATGGTCTGTGGACGATGGGGGAACAATTCATATATGCAGTTATAAAAATAAATAAGTGTATAAGAAAATATGGTGAGGAGTTCTCACCTTGGGGTTCCACTCCGTCATTCTATATTTCTGAACGGTCCAGATTTTTCCGAATTTCCCACGCAATCCTTTTCACGCTATTCACGGTAAAAATCACATTTTTATTATGAGGATTATATATTTAAAATCACATTTTTACATCGCTATTATATAAATAAAAATCATATTTTTATTTCTACTTCATATATATAAAATCATATTTTTATCGCTACTTCAGATATATAAAAATCGAATTTTTATTTCAACGCAATATTATAAAAATCAGATTTTTATCAACTAAAAATCGTTTTTTTTTTCATTCCAAATCATATGTGTAAAAAAATCACAATGTTTACCGTATAAAGGTCATATTTTTAAAAATCTACAAATATAAAAATCATATTTTTATTACTCTACAAATATAAAAATCATATTTTTATTACTCTACAAATATAAAAATCATAATAATCATTGCTTTATATATAATGAAATTTATAGCCTTATATATAATTAAATTTAAAGCTTTATATATAATAAAAATAGGTAAAGAAAAATAAAACAAATAAATAAAAGCATACAGTTGCAACTTGGTGAGAGGGGTCTGACGTTGATAGAGGAAGCGAAGGTAGGCGGATTGCGGTGGAGCTGCTGGTGGCTAGGGCTTCGGCGGCAGCAATTTTCATTTTAGGGATAGGGTTTGGTGGTCCACGGTTTGTGGGGGGGGTTTCGAAGGGAGAGAGGGAAGAGGAGGAGGTTGCAGTGGCGTGGGAGGCTGGCGGAGGAGGGGGGAAGGGATCGTCGACGTCGGCACGAGGAAGGGGGCGATAGTGGGTGGCGGTCGCTATAGGGGTGCGCGATTTTCTTTTCCTTTTTTTTTTGAAATGTCGGGGAGAGAGAAAGGCTGGAGGGGAAGAGAGTTATATATTTATTTTATTATTATTTTATTTTTCCAAAAAGTCAATTTTCGTTCGGACTCTAAATCGAACCCAACGACTGTCACCCCTAGCCAAGTACCCCCCCTTGAACACAATGGGATATGTTTCGTAACCTAATTCGGCTGTTACGATATGTTTTTCTTTAAATTAAAGTATAACTCAATATATATATATATATATTAAATTTAAACGTACATTTCAATTTATTGGGGCAACATACGGACTCCAAAAATTCCCGTAAAATAAATCTAGTTATGTTTTGATGATACGGTCCTAACAAACTAATTTCGTCAAATTTGAAGACCGTTTGAAAAATGGCCATTTTCTGGTAATTCCAAATTGACTAAAACTATAAAAACACGTTTTCTTTTGCCACGCTCACATATTGATCCCAAAAATTATGAAAATTGGAATCCAGCAATAATTTGATATTCTGGTTCTAACAAAAGTGGTTTCGTCGAAAACGGAGGTCGTTTGCAAAATGGCTATTTTTAAGGGCTATATTTCCATAGCAACTATTCAGAAATTTCCACTGGACATAATTTTTTATTCCCCTTATGAAATTTCAATTTTTCAGATTCGTTGGAAAGATATTTTCAAATAGATTCTAATATTTTTGGTTTCACTAAAATCGTGTTTATTTTGAATCCTGTATAGTCATTTGAAATTAGAAATCGAATTTTCAAACTACCACGCCATTTTCAATTCCTTTTGTAATTAAAATAAATTTTTGTATTCAAACTTCGATTCAAAATAAATATGTATGTTTTAATTCTATTCAAAATAAATTTCTTGTCGTTATTATTTAAAATAAATCATTTTAAATATTCAAAATTCATTAAAATTGCCAAAATAAAAATTTTAAATTGGTTCTAATTTTTCCGGTTGTTACAATATCCCGCACTTAAAATCTTTTCATCCTTTGAAAAGCAATTGGGCTGAAAATTGTTTAACTAACCAACTCAACTTTCAGTTTGGCTTTCATTCTTCAACTTTTCAGTTTCTAAGAATTTCTAATTTTCCAAAAATTTGGCTAATACCCTAAATTTTCAAATAACCACCATTGTACGGGAGCACTGGGAAAATCCCCAAAATGCTACGCAGGCCCTCTCATCTCAAAAAGAAAAAGAAAAAGCCAAGCGGCTAGCCAATCGGCTCATAAAATCATCCAAACCCAATAAATTGGTAAACGTGTACCTATTTGTCAGGCATACAATTTTATTCCTCTTCTTTAGCCTCCTTGCTATGACCTGTTTAATGTATATACATGCAATTTCAAACAATTTTCAATTCAGTTCAACATTTGATACAATTTGGCTAAATTTACCTTACATTCACATAATGGTTTAAATGAATAATCATACAACACAACCATCAATAAATTAGTGAATTAATGTTTCAAATTCATATTTTTGATCTATATACAGAAAATCATGTTTTTGATGCCAATTCACAACAGTAAACCCTATCTAGTTTTGGTTCTCACACTAGTCAATTGGAAACATATAGAAATCCCACTTTCAAAACTCGTACACAAACTCTGATGATGAGTACTCAATCATCAGAATCATCTTCGGGCTACTAAAGTGTGATTCTACATCTACCCAGTATATTAAGACTTCGTATACACGTGGATCAAACGTATACGCAAAATCTTTATATACTTGATTGTCTAAATAAATTTAAAATAAATATTCAAATACGAATAATAAAGTTTAAATTTTCAAAACAAAATTTGTTTTCCCTTTTTATTTTGAAAAATTAACACTCTCCACACTCGTTCTAGGATACTACTGATCCTATCTCTAATGAGTCATTTTTATTGGATATTACTAATCCAATCTCTGATGAATTCTTTCATTTGGTTCTAACGTGTCTTGTTCTCTGAGCTCTGTAAACCAAAGCTCCGATACCACTGTAAGAACCCAAAACTTCCCCATGAAAGAAAGAACGGATTGCTTTGAGGACAAGACGAACCGGAACACAAAAAGAAGAACATTTCATTGCTTATTACAACAATTCCATCAGAATACAAGAATATACAAAGTATGAATAATTTCTACACATTTACTAAATATCAGAGATTTACAGGTTATAATGCAGCGGGAAAATAATACAAAACATAACTAAAAAGAATATACAGATACAGATGTTTTCGAATATCATTCCAGTTGTAAATCAGGGTCCTGTGAATATAAATTTGCAAAACCAAAACTACTAGCTGCCCGTGTGGAAAATAGGGGCACCCAGAGTTTAGGTTAAAACAATAAACTCCAGGTCGGTCATGTGACTGGTGTGAGAACTAAAACAATTATGAATCTGATTTTAAAGTAAGGTAAATCAAGGGATCACACCATATAACACGGAACGGGTTTACCCCCAAGAATACCAGTGCACAAAACAAACAGCGAAATGCTAAATAAAAAAAATGAAGCTATTATAAGACTCAGGTCCCATCACACAATGCAACGCAAGCCGGAGGATAGAGTTTTCACCTTATAATAGCCAAAAATGCTTGGTACATGAAATTTCATATTTTACTATTACTATAAGTGTATAGTGTCAAAACAATTTGAAATATAAATGTATCACTCATAGACGGCATGAGTGCCCCATTCCACTATGTCGCCATACTAGGCTCTACAATCAAAACCGCAAAGTCATGTATTGGAAGTTGGATTTTCATCTGTGAACCAAGGCAAGGGATCGTCCTTACCGCTTCAAGACTCTCTAGCCCGAGCCTCAGGCAAGTACTCTGTCAAGCCTTTGGATCATCAGGGCCGGTCAACTCGATGTGGATTAAAATGCCTGAACACAGCGTTTCCCCATCCTATGGGGCGTAAATATGGTCTGTATAAAGACCATCCATCGGCTCCGTAGAGACCGAAATAACTGAGGCGCCTAGCTATCCATCATCCACATAAGTAAAACGTTAGAGATTGCAAAACGCTGACACCACTCCTAGCTAGAAGGAAACGCATGCCCTCCCTGAGGTCCTCTCCCGTTTCTGGTTTACACAGGGGTGTGAGGCTCGCGAATTAACGCTACACAAAGCTATGCTGTATTAAAGCCGTGCTTTGATCATCACCACAAGACTCTACTTTTCAATAGAAGCCTTGATCATTTGCATCTCAACATGCCACACAGGCAATTCACGCTATGAAACCAATGTCTATCAATCACACAGAATGAAATCCGATATCGGACACACATTCATTTACAAGTTCGTTCTGGGTCTGAATGAAATCGAAGGCACCTTATTCCTCGTCCTGTATGTCTAATACAAGTGAGAGGCCCTCGCATATCTGATTGATCTCCAAGTACGTCTGGACGATCACCACTTATTACTTTGTCTTGGGTGTACAGCCCAATCAAGACATCAGTAATCATCCAAACGATGTGAAGACCTCCGGTCTTCAACCACCGTCTTCATCCATGACACATCGTCGAATCAATTATTCAAAATGGGATAAACCCGATCTTACCGAATAACTAGCGTATATAATAAACAAGTGCTATAAAAACACAACATATGCCTCATTCCAATCCAGAATATTCCTTTATTTAAATTTTTTTATACTTTGGGAAATGTTCCCATTAATTTTATCAAAGACAAATTCTTTAAATTTGTTCTTTAATCTTCCTTTGGATATCAATCCAAATCAAATTATGGTTTTCCAAACTAGTTGGGATTAGCGAACCTTACCGAAATAATCATTTTTTTAGTTTCCCAATCCCAACCTATTCATCCCATGAAGCAAAACTGGTAATACTTCATATCTAACACCACGGTGTTATGGGTAAAATTAATTACCATTTCACGTTCAAATCTAATTAAAGATTTAACTATCGTCTGGAGTAAAACTGGTGGTACTCCATTCTCGATCATTTCTCGAATTTGATAATTTAAACGACCACATTCCCATTTCAATCTAACTAAAGATTCATTAAAACTCCAATTCAGTTTTAATCTCCAAAATCATTACTTAGTGATAATTCCAAGTTAAGAAATTAATTTTATCTTTAATTGGGTTAAAGAACTAATGTCATTTAAAACACAGCTCACAATAAACCCAAAACCACATTTCATTAATAATGGAATCGTCACGGAAAACAAATCAATATATATAATCGATATGAACTTCCATATCCAACCGATACTATAAATGAATAACGGCAAAGCCTTTTAAATTCCATATATAGTAACATTCTTCCTCCACAAAAGTCCACTTTGATTATTACCAAATCGAATTCCATTCCAATTTGTTTTATTAAATTGGAAAACTTCACTTTGGAGATTTCCCTTTAAATCTTAACAAAAGATTTATAAATTCCAAATCACGTTTCACTGTAAATCAGGTTAAAGAACGAATGTCATTAAAAACACAGCTCACGATAAACCTAAATCACATTCCATTTTATTACAACTATTAAACATAATTGGAAACTCTAACAATCTTAATTAAAATATTTATTCTTTTCACATGGAGTTCAAGAACAGTGTTACTGAAGATACCGTTCACGAAAAACTCAAAATCCCATTTGATATTAAATACAAGACTCTGGATAGAAAATATATTAGATTATATTCAATATCAAATTCTACAACCAACAAATATCGTATTGGAAATAACGATATAAATATATCTTTCAAATTTTCATAACAGTACCTGTATAATCATGAAATCCAACATCGAAATACTCCGAAGACAATTGATTCAAATCCATTCCAATTTCATATATTGGAAATTATGGTTATTTTTAAAACCATTTCAAATCCAATTCATTTTATTTAAAAATATTGGTTCTATAATTCTAGTTAATAACTAGTTCATTTCGATAAAAATCTATTTTTATCTTTTCAAATATGGATTTTTTCATCCCAATTCTTTCCAAATCATTTCTTATGATTTTACACTAATTATTGCTATTTTTAATAATTTTATCAAGGCCCGTACAGTCGATTTCCATAAACGGCCATCGAACTACACTTATAACGACCTTTTCCAAACTTGATTTGGACATAATTCCAGACCTAACCATTAGATTTCAAATGTCTAATATTTGTTAGAAAGCGCTTTTCGATATAAACCCAACGGTTCCGGTTTTAGGAGAATCGGACGGTCAGATCTCCCGTAATGTCCATTCAAAGTCAGTGGTCGAAATTCGCGAACTGCCGCAGCGCATTCTATTCAGGCCATTATATTATATGTATAATATATATTTCATCAATTTTCATTTAAAATGTATTTTATAAATCGTTTTAAATTCGATTTCAAAACAATTCCAACTTCATATTCAATTTCTAATCAAAATTGGGTATCCCATATCATTAATATACAAATGATAATATTTTCAAAACATTAGATTTTGAAATCATTTCCTTTTCGATATTCATTATAAAAATGAATAAAATCGATATAAATATCGTTCACGTCAAAATGGCGTTATTCTAATCAACACGGCTTCATATATCTAAATATTTTCGTGTCTATCCCAAATCAGACATCAAAATCAGATTTTGGTCTTTTACTGAATATTATTTTAAAATACTCATCATTTTAAAATATTCGTTATTTCAAAATATTTATTCTTCTGAACTGGAATCAGACACAGTCAATTACCAAATAATGTGATTATATGGATTTCATACAATACATATATACAAAAACAACGATAAACAATCAACCATCATCCTGAGTGCATTCTACACTACATAAGCATTAAATATAAATATTTAATGCTTACAACAGCATGCCAACCAAACGATCGACATACAACTAAACAATTAGGATTAGTGTACGTCAAATATCATCCCAACACCCATGTGGGGTTTCAATCAACAAACACTGAATATTATTTGTGCAGTTGGGCGATGTGTAAAATATATCATCCCAATCCATATCAGTAAAACGGGTGTACAAAAACAAGTCGTCTGATTTGTAAATGAATACTTATTTTATTCATACATACGTTAAAAATTATATTTTTAATGATAAAATATTTTATTCAATTCATTTACGCAATAAAAAGGATATTTTTATTGTTCTAACATATTTTAAAATTTTTGGCGGCATAACGACGCGATATCAAAATCGGGTAATGTCTAGCATTACCCTCTCCTGATATTGGCTTGCGACATACGCACATAACAATTCTATTTAATTCATTTCACCCAAACTACCAAATTCAACCAAATAATCTAATTAACCAAACCAAACAATCAAACAAGTCGTCCATGGTCTGTGGACGACGGGGGAACAGTTAATATATGCAGTTATAAAAATAAATAACTGTATAAGAAAATATGGTGAGGAGTTCTCACCTTGGGGTTCCACTTCGTCATTCTATATTTCTGAACGGTTCAGATTTGCCCGAATTTCCCACGCAATCCTTTTCACGCTGTTCACAGTAAAAATCACATTTTTATTATGGTTATTATATATTTAAAATCACATTTTTACATCCCTATTATATAAATAAAAAAATCATATTTTCATTTCTGCTTCATATATATAAAAATAGAATTTTTATCGCTACTTCATATATATAAAAATCAAACTTTTATTTCAATGCAATATTATAAAAATTGGATTTTTATCAACTAAAAATCGTTGTTTTAAATTCCAAATCATATGTGTAAAAAAAATCACATCCTCAACACGATGTTTACCATATAAAGGTTATATTTTTAATACTCTACAAGTATAAAAATCATATTTTTATTACTCTACAAATACAAAAATCGTATTTTTATTACTCTACAAATATAAAAATCATATTTTTATTACTCTACAAATATATAAATCATATTTTTATATCGCTACTCGTTTAAAAAGTATAGCGTTGCATACATAAAAATCATTGCTTTATATATATATGAAATTTATAGCCTTATATATAACAAAATTTATAGCTTTATACATAATAAAAATAGGTAAATAAAAATAAAACAAATAAATAAAAGCATAAAGTTGGGACTTGGAGAGAGGGGGGCTGACGTTGATAGAGGAAGCAGTGGTAGGCGGATTGCGGTGGAGCTGCTGGTGGTTTCGGCGGCGACGATTTTCCTTTAGGGGCTAGGGTTTGGCGGTCCACGGTTTGGGGGGGGGGAGGAGTTCGAAGGGAGTAAGGGAAGAGGAGGAGGCTGCGGTGGCATGGGAGGTTGGCGGAGGGGGGGGAAGGGATCGTCGACGTCGGCACGAGGAAGGGGAGCGATAGTGGGTGGCGGCTGCTGTAGGGGTGGACGATTTTCTTTTCCTTTTTTTTATTTGAAATGTCGGGGAGAGAGAAAGGTTGGAGGGGAGGAGAGTTATATATTTATTTTATTATTATTTTATTTTTCCAAAAGGTGAATTTTCGTTTGAACTCTAAATCGAACCCAACGACTGTCGCCCCTAGCCAAGTACCCCCTTTTGAACACAATGAAATATGTTTCGTAACCCAATTCGGCTGTTACGATATGTTTTTCTTTAAATTAAAGTATAAATCAATATATATATATATATTGAATTTAAACATACATTTCAATTTATTGGGGCCACATACGAACTCCAAAAATTCCCGTAAAATAAATCTAGCTATGTTTTGACGATACGGTCCTAACAAAACTAATTTCGTCAAATTTGAAGACTGTTTGAAAAATGGCCATTTTCTGGTCAATCCAAATTGACTTAAACTATCAAAACACGTTTTCTTTTGTCACGCTCACATATTGATCCCAAAAATTATGAAAATTGGAATCCAACAATAATCTGACATTCCGGTTCCAACAAAAGTGTTTTCGTCGAAAACGGAGGTCATTTGCAAAATGGCTATTTTTAAGGGATATATTTCCATAGCGACTATTATGAATTTTCCACTGGACATAATTTTTTATTCCCACTATGAAATTTCAATTTTTCGGATTCATTGGAAAGATATTTTCAAATAGATTCTAATATTTTTTGTTTCACTAAAATTCGGTTTATTTTGAATCCTGTACAGTCATTTGAAATCGAATTTTCAAACTACCGCGCCTTTTTCAATTCCTTTTATAATCAGAATAAATATTTATATTCAAGCTTCGATTCAAAATAAATATATACGTTCTAATTATATTCAAAATAAATTTCTTGTCATTATTATTTAAAATAAATCATTTAAATATTCAAAATTCATTAAAATTACCAAAATAAAATTTTTAAATTGGTTCTGATTTTCCGGGTTGTTACATAAGCGATAAGGACAAGGGTTATGCGTTTGGCCAAACGATCATTTGCTATCGAGACATTTAAGTAGGATATGCAATGCCACATGGTTTTATTAGATTAGCTGATTAGGGAAATGCTAATAACTCATACCATGTGATACCTTTAGAATAAAAAGAAGTGAGAAGAGCTGGTCCGCGAGTAGAATAAGTGCATAAAGATTAGAAAATCTCAGGCTGAATTCGTGCAACGTGGACAATGATGTAGTCTATTAGTGGAATTCAGAGCATATGTTATGTAGGCACTGGGTAACTAACTGTATATATAGCATATATATGCAGAGTCATATGATGTAATAATGGGCGGTCCATTATGAGTGTAGCTAACTCGCGTTGGTAGCATACGATGGCGATATCATAATGTGGCGAGAAGATTGATCTCAACGAGGTGCTTGCAAAAGATACGAGGGGATAATTCTAATTCTGAGCTGGACCAAGTGGTATATATATAAAAATGCATATTTACATATTAAAACTAATTCAAAGTAGATGGTTGTGGTTTGTTTGTATGCAGTTAAAGCGCTCATATGATCCGATGCAGCAAAGTGCAAAAAGTTATAGCAGGGATAAAGCGAGGAAATAGGGGATATAGCGGATGAATCTTAAATAGTATATAAAACTCGTATTTAATTCTTTTACAAATATATAAATGATAAATTAATTGTAATTTAACATTTAATTTAATTATCTATACTATATTATAATTACTGAGTTCCAAATGCTTTGCTCTCAGCCATCCTCAAATTTAACACTGAAGGGTCGCAGATCATTTATTTACAAGCAAAAGCTTCCCCTTTTTTGTAAAATGAACGGAAACAATTCTAATTCGTCTTCTCGCCTATCTATTTCCTCGACAGTTCGACAGATCGATGGACCCTCAAAATCCATTAATACATCTGTTGCAGTCCTTTTCTGAAGAAATCACATATCTCCAATTCCTCTTCTCATACGTATCTTCCTCAATCCACAGTTTTCCTTCTCTTTACATCCAAAACCTAGATATGCACAATTTCCCTCTTGACCTCCCCTCCTACAAATCGTCACCAACCCTTCTACTATAGATCTGTGGCTAATCCGGTGCTACCTTTTTCGTTTGCTGTTTCCTATCTCGTCCTCGCAGAGTTTCCTCTCAAATCGTAGACGATCTTATCGCAATGCATCTAATCATCTTCGTTCTGCAGCTGCAGGTAATTTTGCTTCTCCCTGCGTTGTTAATCTTCCCAAGTTCTGAATATTTTCGTAGTCCCTTCGGGTATCATTTACATTTGCAACTTTTCCCTGAGTGTTCTTCCCATGCTTAATATTGATGTTATTTTTACAGGATTACCTTTTTTTTTTTGGTTTTCTGCTTATTGGAGATTAAATGCATACTGTTATTGTTACTTTCAGTTTTTTAGTATTATTTATATTAGGTGAATATAATCTATGTTAATGTTGCCTCCTCTTTGTGCTATGGTGAATCTATGTAAATAGTTTCAGTGAGAAATACAAATATTTTGTTTTATAGTAAAACCATAATATTTTGCATATCTATTAGCCATGCACTTTTTGACATATGGACCATGACCAAATGTATTAATGTACGATATACATTTTTCTCTTTTTTAATTGGCATGCTTAATCTATCATGAAAATGCTTGGAGTCACTGGGTAATTTTGTTCCGTCACTACGTGTAATTGTGTTGTGGGCCACATGTTCTGATTTGCAATTGAACTGCATCATTTTTTAGATTGATACAGGGACTTGAATTTGACCGTGCTAATCATTTTTAATTGAAGATTTTTCTTCAGGAGATTTTAACTATTTAATTTAAAGTTGATTGATTTATTTATTTTCAGTTTCTGCACTCAAATAACTATTTACATGGTTAAGATGGCTGGTTGATCAAACTTAAATATTCACACAGTTAGTAGTTTTGCTTTTTGTAAATTAGTTATTACTTTGATTAGATAAATTTGTTTAAATTTTGCCCATGTTTATTCATATTTTTAAAGCGCATCAAGGCAAACGAAAGTCAAAATGAGAACCCTATGTTAATCGATCTATTCTTTTGAACTGACTTAAATGTCCTCACTTTTTGATCTTTAGGGATTCTTGAAACAGAGGTAAATATTTATATAACTATTGTAATGAAATTTGAAAATAGGATAAATTACAAGCCGCTTTTTTTATTGAACATGCAGATTGTTTCCGAAAGGAAAATAAATTCGTCTTAAATTATTCGCCAAATGATCTGAGAAAATTGAAAGAATTGTTAAAGAAACAGGATGTCAAATTAAAAAGAATGGAAAGGTACACCTCAACTCATATAAACAGAAAATGAACTGTTCTCTGTGGAATTCAATAGTAAATTGCTAATTACTAACATACAATACTTTGCAGTTGAATGTTGTGTAATAGAATGATGGTTTATCAAGTCCAAAAATCTCAAAACCCCTTTTAATTGTCGTAGAGGAGGTAACTACTGTTTGTTGTTGTCTATATATATATATATATATATATATATATGTACAGTTTATGGTATGTCCATATAAATATATATTGAATAATGCATATAATTGATTAGGTATTTGAACTGGACCCATCTTTATATGATGTTCAACAAAGGAAGTTCCACAGAGATTCCTTGCTGTATAGCCAGGCACCTAAGCTTGCAATACCTCAGTGGCAATATTTACATAGTATTTACTATTTACACATATGAATGGATAATTATTTATACATATGTCTATGTATTATTTTCAGTTACTCCTAAATGCTTTTGGATGTTGCATGTATTGGCGTTATGGTATGCAGATCTGGCAAGAAGGAAGTTGCTTTGAAGTCTACGATGAAGGTAACATTATCATTGTTCCAATGTAGAAAATAAACCTGTATATATGAGACATATGATCTACATGTTTCTAATTTTGAAAGCACTTAAACACTGACATTTCATTAATTTTGTTAACTACTGAATGTGCTAGCTAATTATTAGATCTTTAATTTTAATGAATTTTAGTTCACTTGGAAGACATTTGTTGGCCTTGGTGTCACAAAACTTGGCTCTGATGATATCAGTTATAGAAGATGGTGTTGTATAACCTTTGTGGTAATTTTCCTCTATGATTGCTTTTAATTTTTTTATACTGAAAGGAATTATGGTAGTCCATAATGGTCTTTTTTTTTTGGGAGGCAGGGTCTTTTTCACTTCGAAATTGTGATGGTCCTTAATGTTAATGTAGAAGAGTCTGAATATATTACATGATTACTGAGTTTATCCTCTATGGGATGCTTCTTAATGTCTTTTCCTTTCTCCACTCATAGATGATTCTATTAGATATTTTATTCACCACGAACAACTTAAATTCCGATTTGCTAATATCCTATGCATGTTATTATTAACTCAGACTATAATGAAGTTAAAAAATATGTCCATATCCAACCTTTTGGTCTTTTATGCTTTTACATTTTCACTTTTAAATGCTAAAGCATATAAATTTTATTAGTTATTATATTTTTTGTTGGCAGCTCGGAGTATTTTTTTTTTCCTACCTTCAATATTGCCTACCTTGATATCAAATTATGCACATCCACCATTGCTTCAGTAAACTCTTTTTAGCAGTCATCTTCTTTTACTAGATGTCTGTTTCATTATCCATTTGTTTATGTTCTACGTAATGGTTTTATTTCTTGAAATTTTGGTTCTAAGACGATCCATGTGTGTATAGTCATGTACACTAAAAATCGTCTAGATCATCCTCACATAAAGCCATGACTCATTTTGTCTTGATATATTATCTTACGAGTTCCTTTATACTAAGCTAGAAGGTCATCATATACAGTTTTATAACTCTCACAATGAATAAATATATGCAGTGGTAGAGCTAGGTGATAATCGTATACAGTTTGATCATACATATACATATGCATATAAATGTATGCATTGGTTAGCATAGGATTATTGAGATGAGTACACAGCAACTACCTCTTTCGTGACTCCACCACTCACTAATTCCTCAATACTCTTAGACGTGAACAACTTGTGCATGCAAAACTCATTTATATACAAATACACACTCACTAATATACACATATAAATATGTGCAGAGGTATACACACTTTATATCAAGAAAGAAAGACAGAAAGAAAGAGAATGTAAGGGAAATGGCTGCTCATTTGCATGCGTACAAGACATAAGTGAGAAAGTGATGCAGCAATTTTTAATGTGGCCTTCATGCTTTTTACTAAGAAGTGAGTATGAAATGCGCAGCTCTAAGGCCCTCTCCGTATTTAGTAAAACTCAACCGTCAAAACATATATGCATCCTGCATTTTCCCCCCTTCCCACCCTTTTGCTAATCCTGATTCCCATTTACAATTAAATTGGTCGGCTTCGAGACAAGCAGCGTCCCTGCTCATGTTTCTCCTACCACTTCCTACTGCCGCCGTCTACGGTCTATCTCAGCAGTTTTCCTTCTTTGCCCACCACAATTCCAAACGGTTGTTGCACCCTTCCGCCAACTGCACTTATGCGACAATTTGGTGATTTAGTGGATTGTCTCAGTTACGCTTTGCCTTTATTGAGGTAAAATTCCTAATCTGTTGTTTCACACAATCTAGATTGTCACGCATCACTGAACTTAGCATATCCAAATAATCAACTTTAAGGAAAAAATCAGTATTCAGATAGATTAAGATTTCCAACGTTAAGTACTAATATTAAATTGTTTAATTTGGAATAGAGTTCTCATAAAGTGTCTTCGATGATATTTTTTTGCGTGCTCATAAAAGTAAAAAAATGACAAAGCGGTCAACATATAAATGCAATGCAATCTATGTGTAGCTGACGTTCTAACTCATACATGCTCTTCCATGACTTAGTTCGTTATGCTTCATTCACTGATGACATATTTAGAAAGTCTTTTCTGCGATCAACATGTGCCTACAACGTATGAGCATACATATTTGAAGACCATACCTATATGCTTTAGTATCCTTTTCCCCCGTCAATAGCTATCGTTATATGGATCAATCTTCTCTGTTCCGATTCTGTTGGACCGTAATTCACGTCATTATGTAGTGTACATTCTATTAACAAAGAATAACCTCGGTTAGTCTCTTTTTATCCACGTCATTATGCTTTGAATTTGATTTCTATTTAATAAAAATCTCTTTTTTATCTTTATACGTAAGCCTTTCTACATGTTTCCGATAGAATGATGCCGTGTGTGTTTAGAAAGTGAAATAAATAGCTTTATAATTCGTTCACTAATACATGTCCTGTTGTTTTATAACAAAATGAATGCTATATCCGAATGATCATAGTGGTAAGGTTATAAGACCCAAAATGTTTTCTGCTGAGTAATTTTTTCGCAAGAAAAAAGTCCTTTAATGAGTATGCATAAACAGAGAGTGTGATTTATGTTAATCTAGAATATTCTGAATTTTGTTTGTATAAGAAATAAATGATTGTATCTATTTTAAGCATGTATAATGCCTTTATTTTCATAATTATAATTAAATCGATGTATTTTTCTAAGAATGTACCAGGCTTATTTTACATTCTTCTGTCATAGCAATGTAACTGAATTTAAAGGCAACAAAATCGTGAAATCATAATAATACCGATTATCTTTGAAGAACTTTTTTTTTTTTTGAATCTTTCAGGATTAGCACTGCACTTTTTAGACCGAGCATATGGACTGAAATTTCATATCAAGTTACTAGATTCTGAAATCAAATCATTTGGGCCTTCCAATACATTTTGCAAGCTGTCATGTGAATTTTCACAATGCTTTTTTAGGTTTGCATGATATACTGTCATCGAATAATGTAGGAGGAAATGAAACTAAACAGGAACATGAAACGGTTTCTAAGTGTAGAGGTCACTACAAATATATTATGCATTATACAATTAAGCTTTTGAAATTTCACTGCGAGGCGCTAAGGATAGATTAAAAAATTTCATTGTATTTATTGGATTGATAAATCTCAAACTTTTGATTTTAACTATCAGTGAATTTTTATATGAAAATGTTCATCATGGTCAGAATTGAGCAATATTTTTGTATAGGCTTTATAATTTAGTAAAAGTATTTCTCATATAATAACAAGTATCCCAAAATATTCACGGTGTTGACGTTTACGTATGCATATACTATGTATTTTTTCTTTTGGTTGATGCACGAAATGTACATGATTCAATTTAATGCTATGTTTGGTTACAGTATTCTTACGAAATTAGAATCTTTAAAAGTTAATATTGAATTATATCTATTATTAATCAGTTGGAGGATTAATGATGACCATGCATACCAAACATATATATATATATACACACACACACATACACACACACACATATATATGGATGAAATTGAACAAACGACATCAGAAATGTAGTGCTTTATAGGCGTATTATTTCAGTAAGTTCATCTAGCTTTATTAGTTCTTTTGATCATATCTCTGCATGTATTCATGGCATGGCATGGCATGGTTAGTAAAAAATTATCTGTTTGTCCTGTGTACCTTCAGCTTATGAAATAATTTCTCTATTTGGCTTTATACAAGTATGTTTGAAATCTTATACCTATGTGAAATGTACTTCGGTTTTATTTGTGTTCATGTTTCCAATGTTATGAGTTTCAATTTTTAATTTGTTATGTATTTAATTACTTAATAGTGTTAGACGTGTATGTGCTTTTATTGCATAATGTATTATTAGTAGAATTAATACAAGGTTAGAAATGGTGATTTTTGGTATGTTTATACCATAGTGTGCTGTTTTAGAATCATTCTAAATCTCCGTATATTTGATTGTTCCGACACTACATGCATGACTGAGTTCTTTCTTTGAATCAAATACTTGCTTCTAGGTTGCAGTAATTACTTGGGCCATCGGGAAAAGAAAGATAACTTATGTGAAATTTGAATTCAATGGAAGAAGCTAATAAAGAATATTTTAAAGTTAGTTACATGATGTTATTGTTCAGATTATTGGTCAAGAGAATGGAGTCGGTTGCATTATGTTATGTTAATGGATGGAACATATCATCTACATCCCATGCAGAGTTAATTTTTGTCTACATGTTTCGTATTGTAGTAAAACCAAATATCTTGTGTTTCTTTTTTTGCATGAGGTTGTAATTTTATACCGCACACTTTGAAAAACCAATGTAATGTGCATTTCTGGAGGCAACAAGGGAGATAATAATTTAACCTCGGGCATAGAAATGATCTATTCAATTATTAAGTTTTTGCATGTAACATATAGGACATGCAACTATGGAAAAACTATCTGCTAGCTGTTCTTATGAGTTAATCTGGTCTTAGAGTTATGAATCAGATTATTTTGCCTATTTACGTTTGGATATTTTAGCATACAATATTGATAATTTGTACATAAGATGACTGATTATGGACATGATAGGGGCTATGATGGAAGCCATGGTTGCCAAGCTCTTATTATATTATTATATATAACTAATTTCCAATAAGATTACGATGGTTATATAACCAGTTTTTTTTTTCCCCAGCTATTTGCCAAACCATAAATTTAATCAACAGTTTTTTATGCATTGTTAATCAAACACTGAATGAATGTAGTTATCAGATATATAGCAATATCATTAAGAGCTTGAGTTTTCTGGGCAATTCACAGTTCGGCTTAGTTGACGTCTACTGTCGCTGTTATTACCAGAGAGTTATCTTCCCATCAAATATTTCTCATTAATTTTTTCACTTTAAAATCTATATAATAAAAAAATTTGCATTCAGCAGGAAGATGAACTAAAAGACAAAGAACAATTGAGATATAAGAATAACAGACTTCGAATGGTTGTGATCCCTATAAGGAAGCATGGATTAACAATCGTTAGTTATGAATGACATCGTTAAATCTGTTTAACTGCTCTTTCACTCCACTTTAATCCTTTCAGCCATCGTGTATTTGCTTTACTTCAAGCGTAAGATTTTTTTGGTAAGTTATTTGCTTTTCACTTTTTTTAAGTTGGAGCCACCAACAAGGTTGTAGCTATTTCTTGGTTTTTTTTCTTTGTTTCTCATTTGGTACTTAAGTTCTGTAACGACCCGCGTTCTACGCATCATAGGATCGTAGGATATTTATTTCTTTCACATACGAAGTCGTATGGTCATGTAACTTTGGGAGACGACTATTGGGGTCATTTCCCATGTTCATGATTTTTCCCGATTTTTAAATGACCATTTTACCCCTAGTTGGCACTGTTTTGGCCATAACTTTTGACTGGAAATGAATTTTGACCTGAAACCACTTCCATTGGCTTCGAATGATGGTTTCTCTTTCCGTAGAGTGGTCGCATTAGCCAAACGGACTTACCGTTTGGGAGATATGGCTGAAACAAGTTTCAGATGGAGAATAACAGCTTAATTGGGCTTAACCGGGTGATTAGCAGCTTGGCCCAAAGGGGAATTTCGGGTTTAGGAGTATGTAGGGGCTGATTAGGGTTAGGGAACATTTCTTTAGACATTTTCCAGCCGCCACTTTCATTCCTCTTAACCTAGCCATGGCCTCCACTCTCTAAATCTCTCTAAAACACCCAAAATCACTTCCTAATCAAGGATTAAGGCTTAGAGGCATCAAATTAAGAAGAAAAAGCACCAAAGCAAGGTTAGAGCTGCTGTTGGACATCAGTATTCGCCCAAATCAGAGGAGTTTCAGTTCTGAGAATTTTATTTGTGGCCAAGGTGAGTGATTTGCATAGTTTTTGCACTAATTACAGTGATTAAGGGTAATTAGTGAAGATTAGCGAATTTATACGTGAATAAATTCTGGAAAAATTCTTAAAATTCTAAAATAATGTTTTAAGGCTCTGTTAGAAATTTGGGTTAATTTCGATGTGTTTTGCTAATCGTACGCTTAAACATGATTAAGAAGGATTATAGGAAAATGTGAGGTTTTAGCCACTTTTGATCCATTTTGGTTCATTTGAATTGTTGTTATGGTGTTTGCAATTGATGTTACATGTTGCTATGACTCTATGGTATGTTTCATGATTGATTAGAATAGTTAAATCGGTCGAAAACGTCGTCGAATGGCGTAGAAAGCTCCCTGGAAAATTGCAGAAGTGTGCAGGTTCCGAACCGGTTCGGATCGGAGGAAGGGGTCGGATCGGATTTGTGAACTGACCAAGGGGATTCGAACTGGATTGGAACTTGTCACTGGAGGAGGCTTGGCGAGAAGGAAGGCCGTTTACTTAGAGGTGGAGTGGACAGGGGGATCGGATCGGAACTATGGAGCAGGATCGGATCGGAGTAGGAGAGAGCGGATCGGATCGGAAGCATAATAGAGGCCAGATCGGATCGACTCACGAATGGGAGGCTACGACTGGAGCAAGACGAAGGGATCGGATCGGATCGGAGTAAATGGAAACGAGGAAGCTGATCGAAGGAGGAGCATGAACTCGAAGGAAGACAGCAACCCGACCCGACCCGGAGGAGGACACCGACCCGACCCGAAGTGAAGAACCCGACCCGAACCGAATGGGAAGATGACAAGGAGGACCGACCCGAACCGACGAGGCAATGACTACCGAACCGAACCGAATTCTAGGACTGTTACTGTGCGACAACTCTTCTGAAGACCCACTCCAATTCGACCAAACCCGAGATGCAAAGGAAGTCCAAATGAGAAGTTAGAGCTTAAGATTCAGATGGGAATCAACGAGTTCACTTCATGATTGGGCTTTGCTGCGGAACGCGTGCCAAGGAGTTATCGACACCTATAGCTTTGGACCACTATGGTAGGAGGTACGAAGGCGGATTCAGGGCCATTATGGCATTGGTAGAACCAAGGGCTATGACCAATGAAGTGGGTCATTGAAATGTTTGGTCATGACTCCAAGTGTTTGGCTTGGTCACAGCAGGGTTTCTACAAGTCGGGATTCGTCGTTGCCTCAGTTTGTCTAGTGTTCCAAAGTGGTAGATGTCGTACGCTTTACGCACCGAGTGAGAGATGTGAGGATGGTTGCTATGGATGATTTGTTTGCTATCATTTTGACATGCACACCCCACCCCCGTATTCTTACACTATTTATTATGGCACCTTGGAGTATTGTACGGTATGTGGTACTAACTCTTTGGTTGCAGGTCCAGGTTCAGGTATGGTTTAGTGTACCTGTTATTATTCTGTTTAGATGCTTATCGCTCATACCAGGCTTTATGTCTGACCCAGAGTTTTATGTCTCCTCTTATTACTCTGGGTGCTCACACGAGCAGACTAGAGACAGGTTAGCTGGTGATGCACGAGTAGGTGATCCGAAGACGAGCAGGAGGCTTCCACGTGATATATATATTTAGTATTCTCCCTGTGTTGTTGAAGATCACTGCGTGGGCATTGTTGGTGTATCTTCTACTTCAGCTTTCTTTTGTTTAGAGACAGTAAATTTGGAAAATTGTAATAAGCTGTATTTGGATTTCCGCTGCTTTGAGATTGATGTTGGTTTTAGTTATCAGCTTATGCACTGTCTCGCCTGTTTTATGTCAAGTACATTATTATTATATTTTATTCCATGCGCTGTGAGACATTCTACAGGTTCTTTGATTAGTTCATTCCCTTCTTTCCTTTCTTATGACGACCGTCTTGTGCTAGTCGGGCATGTGTACAGCGCACTTTTGGAGGTAATGCAGGCTGGTGCGAGGCGGGCCGTCACACTTGGTATCAGAGCTCTAGGTTGCGTAGTTAACCTAGGGAAGTTATCAGGGAGAGATAGTATACGTATACGAGAGAGCGTATTTGTGATTATTTTGGTTTTCAAAAGCTATATATATATACTATTAGTAGTATAAGGATGGAGTCGTACTGCACTAACACCACTATGGAGTCGTTAATCATTTCCTTTTTCAGATTGACGATGAGCCGATATGTTAGAGGTACCGGTAGAGGGGCCAATAATGGGAATGCTGCTGACATGAGGACGATGTTTACTGACCTCATGAGAGAGATGCTTAGAGATGTGCAGAGGGCAGCTCCCAATGGTGGAAATGGTGGTGGTCCAATGGTGCAGGCGCCAAGAGTTGACTTCGCCAAGCTGAATAAGGATTATACTAGCCTTGGTGGGAAGCCGTTCCATGGAACGGAGTCGGCTACGGATGTTCAGGATTGGGTGGATAGTTGCGAACGTATCTTCGAGGATTTGGGTATCGAGGATGCGATGAAGAGAAAGTTAGCGTCCCGTCAGCTGCAAGGGCGGGCAATGAATTGGTGGAATGCTATAAAGGCAGCTACTCCCGAAGATCAGATTACTTGGGAGCAGTTTAAGGCTCGCTTTAGTGAGAAGTTTATTCCAGCTGCTCAGAAGTCAATGTTATTTAAGAAATTCTTGGAGCTCAAGCAGAATGGCAGGGCTGTCTCGGAGTATATTGCTGAATTTGACACCTTGTCAAAATATGGGTTATCTCTTATAGATACTGCCGAGAAAAAGAATGAGAAATTCATAACTGGATTGGATCAGTACTTGGGGGAAAAACTTATTAACCACATCGATGAGACGTTTGAATCGATTGTGGGGAAAGCGTTAAGGTCAGAAAGTCTCTACCCTAAGCCAAAGACTGAGGTTGCATCCGCAGATGAGCCAAAGCCACAAGCTAGTGGTGGAGGCAAAGGTGGTTCCCAGAATAAGAGAAAGCAGAATCAGGCTAAGGATGGCCAGAAGAAAAAGAATAAGCAAGATGTGGAGTGCTTCAGCTGTGGTAAGAAGGGCCATTATGCTAGTAATTGTCGGGCCAAGCCAGCGGATAGGAAGTGCTTCAACTGTGGCCAAATGGGACATCACAAGGACAAGTGTCCCCAGCCCCCTAAGGAAAAGCAAATGGTGAAAGCATATGCCCTTAATGCTATTCCTTCTTCGTCGAATGCCCCAACTGCGGCGGAGAAGGGAAAGAATGTCGTCATTCAAGGTATGCTTTCTGTTTATGATGTTCCTGTTAGAGTTTTGTTTGATACCGGAGCTTCCAGTTCTTTCATGTCTAGTGACCTGGTAGATAGGTCGGGATTGGAGCCCGAAATTGTCGATAGACCTTTAGTAGTGACGAACCCGATTGGTGGTTCGACTAGCCTTATCATGATTTGTCGTAATGTGGTCTTATCGAGTCATGGATGCATGTTTGTTTGTGATTGCTTTGTTTTGGGCTTTACTGGGTTTGGCATTATTTTGGGAGTAGATTGGCTCCAAAGATACGGGGTGGTGGTAGACTGTGAGGGCTTTTTGGTGACAGCTAGAGCGGATGATGGGCGGAGGATAGTGTTTGGTGGTCTACCCAGTAAGGGGGTATTGGCTAGTTTTCTAAACTCCCTCGACATTCCGCATAGTGAGTTGTCAGGTTTGCCCGTGGTTGGCCAGTATCCGGATGTTTTCGAAGAAGTGACCGGACTTCCACCACACCGAGAGATTGAGTTCCGTATTGATTTGGTAAAAGATGCCAGACCTATAGTGATGCCACTTCGTCGTATGGCACCAAGGGAGCAGCGAGAGCTTGAGGTGCAAGTCAGCGATCTTTTGAGGAAGGGATTTATCAGAAGGAGTGTTTCTGAATGGGGAGCACCAGTTGTGTTTGCTACCAAGGCGGATGGTTCCCTTCGTTTGTGTGTAGACTACCGCGAGTTGAATAAAGTGACGAGGAAGAATAAGTATCCTCTACCGCGGATAGATGATTTGTTCGATCAGTTGAGTGGCGCGAGAATATTTTCTCAGTTGGATCTCGCGACAGGTTTTCATCAGCTTAGAGTGGAAGCTGAGAGTATAGCTAAAACGGCATTTCGAACGCCGTCTGGATTTTATGAATGGTTGGTTATGCCATTTGGACTGACTAATGCCCCGGCATATTTTGTGGATCTTATGAATAGAGTATTCAGAGATCAGTTGAATAAGTCTGTCCTTGTGTTCATTGATGATATTTTGGTCTATTCGAGGACAGAGGAAGAACACAAGAAACATTTAAAAGTAGCGATGGAGGTGTTGAGAAAACACCAATTGAAAGCAAAGTTTTCTAAGTGTCACTTCTGGAAGAGGGAAGTGAGGTTCTTGGGCCATGTTGTATCAGAGAATGGTATTGCCGTGGACCCGGCGAAGGTGGCTACGGTACAGGATTGGCCTACGCCCAGGAATGCAACAGATGTAAGGAGTTTCTTGGGGTTAGCGGGATATTATCGTAAGTTTATCCAAGGTTTCTCCAAGATAGCAGCACCATTGACCCAGTTGACCAAGAAGAATCAAGCTTTTGTCTGGGATGAAAGGTGCGAGAATGCATTTAAAAGCCTAAAGGACAAGTTGACAAGCGCACCAGTGTTAGTCATTCCTAAGGGGGATGAAGAGATGACGGTATACACAGATGCCTGTGGCACCGGACTGGGTGCTGTATTAATGCAAGGCGGTAGGGTTGTAGCTTATGCAAGTCGGCAATTGAAACCGCACGAGAGAAGAAACCCTACCCATGATTTAGAATTGGCAGCGATCGTGTTCGCGTTAAAGATGTGGAGACACTATCTCTTGGGAGAAAGATTTGAGCTGTTTACAGATCATAAGTCATTGAAGTATCTATTCTCCCAGAAGGATTTAAATCTCCGTCAGCAGAGATGGTTAGAGTTCTTAGCTTCCTATGATTTTGACATCGCATACACACTGGGAAAGGGCAATGCGGTGGCTGATGCATTGAGTAGAAGACATGCCAGCTTAGGGGCTATGTTCCTTGAATGGAAGCAACTGGAGTTTATCGCAAGTTTTGATTTCAGACCGAAGTGCGAATTGGATCCAGAAATGTTAGCAAGTTTGACGATCAGACCCACTTTGATTGAGCGGATCGGCTCTAGTCAGAGGGACGATCCTAACCTATTGGAAATCATCTCCAAGTTAGAGATGGGAATCGATGAGGAGATGAACAAGTATGGGCTTGATCGAGATAGATGGCTTAGAAAGAATGGAAAGCTTGTTGTACCCAATGTCAATGGATTGAGAGATGAAGTGCTTAGAGAATGTCATCACTCAAAGCTGACTATACACCCCGGTGGTAATAAGATGTATCGAGATATGAAGCAGACCTACTACTGGGAAGGGATGAAAAGAGATGTTGGGAAGTTTATATCCAAGTGCATGAATTGCCAGCTAGTAAAAGCCGAGCAAAAGAAGCCTAGTGGGTTGTTGCAGCCTTTAGAAATTCCCGAATGGAAATGGGAGCAAGTCTCGATGGATTTCATCGATGGATTACCAAGGACTAGATCGGGATATGACAGCATTTGGGTAATTGTAGATCGACTGACTAAAAGTGCAAGGTTTATACCAGTCAAATCGACTAGAACGGCAGCTAAGTTAGCAGAATTGTATATGAAGTGGGTAGTGAGATTTCATGGAGTACCTAAAAGCATTGTGAGTGACCGAGACCCGTTGTTCACTAGTGGGTTTTGGAGGAGCTTGCAAGAGGCGCTAGGGTCAGAGTTACATCTCAGTACCGCATATCATCCTCAGACCGACGGTCAGACGGAAAGGGTGAATCGTATTTTGGAAGATCTCTTGAGAGCATGTATATTGGATTTTGGTGGATCATGGGATGACCATTTGCATCTAGTAGAGTTTGCATATAATAATAGCTACCAATCCAGTATCGGTATGGCTCCGTTTGAAGCTTTGTACGGAAGGCCGTGTAACTCACCATCATGTTGGATAGAAACTGGCGAGAAGTTTATGCTTGGACCAGATGTGGTGAAGGAAACTTCAGATAAAATCAAGATCATTCAGCAACGAATGAAGGCAGCCCAAGATAGGCAGAAGAGTTATGCTGATAAGAGAAGAAGAGACCTAAAATTCTCCGTGGGTGACTTGGTGTTTGTCAAGGTTTCTCCGTTGAAGAGCGTAATACGATTTGGTAGGAGAGGCAAATTAGCACCAAGATTCGTTGGCCCATTCCCTGTTCTTGAACTAGTCGGGAATTTGGCATATAGAATTGACTTACCAGAGAAGATGGCGGGAGTTCACAACGTATTTCATGTTTCCCAACTAAGGAAGTTCGTTCACGACTCAGATATGACTATCTCACCTGATCAGTTGGAGGACTTCGAAGTAGAACCCGAGGCGGTTGGAAACCGCAAGCCGGCCCGTATTGTCGCACACGACATGAAGCAACTTTGAAGGAAGTCGGTGAAGCTAGTCAAGGTACAGTGGAGCGAAGACGAGAATGATTGTACTTGGGAAACAGAGGAGGACATAAGGAAGAAGTATCCAGAACTCTTTGTCTGGTAAGATTTTGACTTCGATTTAGTTTTCCGCATGCTAGGATAGGCTTGTTTGCTTGTTTTGCATATTTGATTGTTGTATATGGTTGTTAGGCATGCAGGATCCTTTGTATGTTTTGGGTTAAGGAATTTCGGGGGCGAAATTTCTTAAGGGGGGGAGAGTGTAACGACCCGCGTTCTATGCATCATAGGATCGTAGGATATTTATTTCTTTCACATACGAAGTCGTATGGTCATGTAACTTTGGGAGACGACTATTGGGGTCATTTCCCATGTTCATGATTTTTCCCGATTTTTAAATGACCATTTTACCCCTAGTTGGCACTGTTTTGGCCATAACTTTTGACTGGAAATGAATTTTGACCTGAAACCACTTCCATTGGCTTCGAATGATGGTTTCTCTTTCCGTAGAGTGGTCGCATTAGCCAAACGGACTTACCGTTTGGGAGATATGGCTGAAACAAGTTTCAGATGGAGAATAACAGCTTAATTGGGCTTAACCGGGTGATTAGCAGCTTGGCCCAAAGGGGAATTTCGGGTTTAGGAGTATGTAGGGGCTGATTAGGGTTAGGGAACATTTCTTTAGACATTTTCCAGCCGCCACTTTCATTCCTCTTAACCTAGCCATGGCCTCCACTCTCTAAATCTCTCTAAAACACCCAAAATCACTTCCTAATCAAGGATTAAGGCTTAGAGACATCAAATTAAGAAGAAAAAGCACCAAAGCAAGGTTAGAGCTGCTGTTGGACATCAGTATTCGCCCAAATCAGAGGAGTTTCAGTTCTGAGAATTTTATTTGTGGCCAAGGTGAGTGATTTGCATAGTTTTTGCACTAATTACAGTGATTAAGGGTAATTAGTGAAGATTAGCGAATTTATACGTGAATAAATTCTGGAAAAATTCTTAAAATTCTAAAATAATGTTTTAAGGCTCTGTTAGAAATTTGGGTTAATTTCGATGTGTTTTGCTAATCGTACGCTTAAACATGATTAAGAAGGATTATAGGAAAATGTGAGGTTTTAGCCACTTTTGATCCATTTTGGTTCATTTGAATTGTTGTTATGGTGTTTGCAATTGATGTTACATGTTGCTATGACTCTATGGTATGTTTCATGATTGATTAGAATAGTTAAATCGGTCGAAAACGTCGTCGAATGGCGTAGAAAGCTCGCTGGAAAATTGCAGAAGTGTGCAGGTTCCGAACCGGTTCGGATCGGAGGAAGGGGTCGGATCGGATTTGTGAACTGACCAAGGGGATTCGAACTGGATTGGAACTTGTCACTGGAGGAGGCTTGGCGAGAAGGAAGGCCGTTTACTTAGAGGTGGAGTGGACAGGGGGATCGGATCGGAACTATGGAGCAGGATCGGATCGGAGTAGGAGAGAGCGGATCGGATCGGAAGCATAATAGAGGCCAGATCGGATCGACTCACGAATGGGAGGCTACGACTGGAGCAAGACGAAGGGATCGGATCGGATCGGAGTAAATGGAAACGAGGAAGCTGATCGAAGGAGGAGCATGAACTCGAAGGAAGACAGCAACCCGACCCGACCCGGAGGAGGACACCGACCCGACCCGAAGTGAAGAACCCGACCCGAACCGAATGGGAAGATGACAAGGAGGACCGACCCGAACCGACGAGGCAATGACTACCGAACCGAACCGAATTCTAGGACTGTTACTGTGCGACAACTCTTCTGAAGACCCACTCCAATTCGACCAAACCCGAGATGCAAAGGAAGTCCAAATGAGAAGTTAGAGCTTAAGATTCAGATGGGAATCAACGAGTTCACTTCATGATTGGGCTTTGCTGCGGAACGCGTGCCAAGGAGTTATCGACACCTATAGCTTTGGACCACTATGGTAGGAGGTACGAAGGCGGATTCAGGGCCATTATGGCATTGGTAGAACCAAGGGCTATGACCAATGAAGTGGGTCATTGAAATGTTTGGTCATGACTCCAAGTGTTTGGCTTGGTCACAGCAGGGTTTCTACAAGTCGGGATTCGTCGTTGCCTCAGTTTGTCTAGTGTTCCAAAGTGGTAGATGTCGTACGCTTTACGCACCGAGTGAGAGATGTGAGGATGGTTGCTATGGATGATTTGTTTGCTATCATTTTGACATGCACACCCCACCCCCGTATTCTTACACTATTTATTATGGCACCTTGGAGTATTGTACGGTATGTGGTACTAACTCTTTGGTTGCAGGTCCAGGTTCAGGTATGGTTTAGTGTACCTGTTATTATTCTGTTTAGATGCTTATCGCTCATACCAGGCTTTATGTCTGACCCAGAGTTTTATGTCTCCTCTTATTACTCTGGGTGCTCACACGAGCAGACTAGAGACAGGTTAGCTGGTGATGCACGAGTAGGTGATCCGAAGACGAGCAGGAGGCTTCCACGTGATATATATATTTAGTATTCTCCCTGTGTTGTTGAAGATCACTGCGTGGGCATTGTTGGTGTATCTTCTACTTCAGCTTTCTTTTGTTTAGAGACAGTAAATTTGGAAAATTGTAATAAGCTGTATTTGGATTTCCGCTGCTTTGAGATTGATGTTGGTTTTAGTTATCAGCTTATGCACTGTCTCGCCTGTTTTATGTCAAGTACATTATTATTATATTTTATTCCATGCGCTGTGAGACATTCTACAGGTTCTTTGATTAGTTCATTCCCTTCTTTCCTTTCTTATGACGACCGTCTTGTGCTAGTCGGGCATGTGTACATCGCACTTTTGGAGGTAATGCAGGCTGGTGCGAGGCGGGTCGTCACAAGTTCATGATATTTTGTCCATCTTTTTACTTAATTACTTGATATATAATAACTGTCTTGGATTGTTGACCATAATATTATACATTTCTCGGTAATAACTGTCATAATTATGTGTATGTTCATATGTAAAATTCTAACGATTTGGATTTTTTTTAGTTATTATGTAAATGTTCATCATTCATGTTCAACGTTACTATAATGTGTATGTAGCTAATGAGGACTGTAGCCAATATGTTGAATATACTGACATGTATAATTAAAACGTATTTGTACACTTAATGGCGATTTTTTTTACAAAATTATGTTTTATTGACTATTTTGTTTATGCATAATACTTCAGTTAGTCTTGCTTTTGATGCGTTTGGCCAAGAATAATACAATAGCAGAACCACAGCTCATCCTTCAGGTAAAAGAATCAATGGATGCGTAAAAAAATTTGGTTTTTGCGCCAAAGAAAGAAAATGCGCAATAACTAGATTCGGATACAGCTACATGTGAACAGGTTCCAAGCTGCTGCATTGAGGTTTTTGCAAAGAAAACTTAAGATGTTGCATTTCAAGTCTAGGAAATTGAAATTTGGTTTTTTAAGTAGTTTTTCATTTTACACTCTAAAACTTCTGTGTGCCATATAGTGGTACAATCCAACTTTTGCTATTATGGTTCTTAGACAATATCATGCACTACATGATCTCTATTTGCACATTTGAATATTTGTACTAGAGTATAATAAATATTATATAGTCACGCCTTTTTACCTAAAAAGAGGTTAAAAAATGAAAGAAAGGACGTCAGCAGCAAAGTGGTCACTCAGAAGAATAAAATCTGTAAATAATGTTTTATATATGTTATGACTTACAGGTTACAACTACCTTAAAATATGCTTGCTTTGATGGAATAACTGGGCAAATAAGGATACAGATATTTGTGTTAGATCTTACTCTATCTACATTGTCAGTACCAGTTCAAACAAATGTTTGTGTGTGTGTGTGTGGGGGGGGGGGGTGGTTGAGGGGGTGAGGCAGCCATATTTGCTAACTATTTTACCTCCTTTTTAGTTTGAACTAGCTAACAAACAATTTTCCATTTCCATTTTCATCAGTAATCGACATTTTTATGATTTATCCAATTGTCAATAATATATGTTTCATATATTAATTTAAAGATTAGTTCGTAGTTTTGACTTTTGATCATACCATTTAATTCTAAATTGGTATATTCAAATTCATATTAGGTATAGTTGATAATTTTATAACAACGATTTATTTGTTAGCAGTCATTGAATTTTTTTTCCGGCTAATTAACGTAAAATTTGTCCATAAATACTTTGTTCTCATAGGAAATTGGAGTTGAAGTTTTTTAGTCGACGATATATTAGTCTCTTTATGATGCCGTTATTTTTGTGTTCTGCTTTAGGTATCAAAACTCTTAAAACCGGCTCTGCTTGCACTACTGAATCACATAGTGCACTAATAACTGATCTTCTAATTTATATTTATTGTTCATATACGCTGCACAGCTAATTAACAACTCTTAGTTAAGAATATTGGTTGCTTAGGATATTTATATGTCTTAGTGCAACGTTACAAACTCAGTATTAGGATTTCTCAATCTTCAAGGTCTAGAATGTGTGTTTTTTAATTAAAAAATAAAAAATGTTTGTATAATTAAGTATATGTGTCATTCACCTTATAAAAGAAATCAAACTACAAATATTTGTTATTTCAATTTTTAGCATTTCATGTTCCTTTCAATTTTATCTTCATATTGCTCAATCTATTTTATGATGCTATCTCGATTTTAGTGCAAATATTTTGAACAAAGCTATATGCGAATATTTATGCACGACTTTAAGTTGCAATTATATTTTGGCTGCTTATGATGCAATAAAACCAATAGTAGTAACATATGCATGCATTATTGAGAAAGTCTGGGAGATTCGTAACTAACATGAATTATTTCTTCTGTGTGTAATTTATGTATGTTAATTATGTGTTGGTATGTTGAGTTTGCTATAAATTTTTAGAAGTATGTTGTTTCTTTCTATAAATATTTTTATAGGATTTTTTTTCACCTAAACAGCCTTTGATGAAATTGTATAACAATTATAATTGCATAGAAACACATTTATGGAAATTACATCTTTATTGAAACTTGGCTATAATCATGTAAAATGCTATTATTCCATATACTCATATTCAATTAACAATAATTTGTATATTTGATTATGTTATTTGAAAGTTAACCATATACAAAATCATTAAATATAATGACATTAACAAATAACATTGCATATGTTTTATTAGTTTGTAGAGCGAAGAATTACAAGTTGTTATATTCGATTAGCTATAATTTGTCTTAAATGATTATGTAAATTCATAGCTTACCATACAAATATGCCATGATCAGATTTGTACAAACTATTAATGACATATTTGTTTCATCGATATACGAATTCAAAGATCAAATAAATCATTACTTTAATGATAAACTTTTTTTCCTATGTGATTTATTTAAAAGTTATGAAATTGCCACATTTATTATTTTAATGCAAAATCTAAGCTTTAGAATTTTAATTATTACTTTAATGTCTTCATGTCATCTGATTGTCTTGATATAAAATTTGGTCAAACCATATTAAACCATAATATCATGAATAAAATAATTGCTTTGACTTTTGTTAATTAATTCATAATTCCATAGCCATGTTCTCTATAGTTTTACTATCCTTTTTTAAGTATATACTTATTTCACAAGAGGTTTCAATTTTCAGATTCTCCATCAAAAAATATATACTCATTTTTTTTTTTTGATCACTTTGTTGTCTTCATGTCATCTAATTGTCTTGATACAAAATTTGTCAAACCAGATTAAATCATAATACCAACATAAAGTACTTGCTTTTATTTTTATTATTTTACCATTGTAAATGAATTCATAACCCAACAATCATGTTCTTTATGGTTTTATTTTTATTTTTCAAGTATTCTTATTTCGCGAGAAGTTCCAATTTTCAAATTTTCCACCACAAATATATAAAAGTAACTATAAATAAATACCTATAGAGATACATATATATATACACACACACACGCACACACAACTCTTATTTTATTGCCATTTCATTCAAAATGAATAATGTTGCGTCGATGGACAGTGAATGCACGGTAGTTAATTTGTAAACATCAAATTTCTTTAGCTTATTTTCATGCATTATACATATATTTAACATGTCATTAAACATTGATCATATATGAATCAAATGAGAGTGTATCTTAGACTACTATGACATGAAAGATGTGTTATCATGCAGAGCATATCCTTTTGAAGCAAGCAAAAATGGTTATATCATTGACTTTAAGCCAATTTCAAGAGCATGAAAAATTTATACATCTATTTTATAACATTGGTTACAACATAATTCGACATTTGAAGTAAGATAGTTGTTTAAATAATCACTCTATGCACAATATCTTAAGCATTTTCAAGAAACAAAAAATACTCAGATTAATTACCTATATTTCCAAAATAACACAAGTGTTCAGTAATAATTGGAAAAAAAATTACAGCTACGGCCCGTGTGCGAAGCACGGGTTCGCACTTGTAATTAGTACATTCTTTGTTTTATATAAGAACCTGTGGAAATATATGCAAATAAATGGAAACTTTTGTTTAGTTTGATTAAATTTAATATAATATTACAATTTTTACTATTCTAATAAATTCTATTTTAATTTTTTATTAAAAAACTAATTTTATAGTGCATTAAAGTCATTTTTCAATTATTTCATTTATAGAAGATACAGCGAGAAGAGCAGAATATAGCTAAAACAATGGGATATATTGGGAATATTGGAATATAGCGGGGCTAAAAGCAGAAATGCTATTTCATAGGCTATTTGGAAATAGCATAGCGGTAGAAATCTGCTGCACGATATAGCGATGATATAGCGGGGCATTAGTTGCATAGGTTTGTACGCTGTATTGGAGTCTAAAAGATTTAAAATAAACCTTAATATATTATATATGGAGGACAATTGACATATGGTAGTTTTATGTATGAGATCTATAATCTACTAGCCACTAGAACATTATTCTGAACCCTCCACAACATAACCTACAGGACAAGGCATGTGCTAGTTTATTCCGGGGAAGGATTGGTGCTTATAGAGACGCTTGATCTAAAAGTGTAAATTTTATTTTCAGCACCTATTCATTATTACATTTCAAATTATTCTATGGTGAAGTATTTACTTGAGCTCTAATAAGCATATTTGTTTATTTACAGAATACCAAACATACTATTCATGTTCCAATGGACTTGAGTTTTGTTTTTTTTTTTTAAAATTTAGTCCCATTATGGTGTGTTTTGTCGAAACAAATGTGTGTCAACACTCCCAGATACACCAGATTCCTCCCTAGAACCGCTTCCATCTTCCATTGTCATTTCTCGAACCATTCCACTTGTCTATAACCAATTAAGAACCAGCAGCGGCATATGTTAATATATATCCGATGTTACACCGCTTCGACAAGGACTCTCCAAGATATTACCCAACACTGATATTTCCACAATCACCTACGAACACAAATAGTTCCTAAAAAGTAGTATGCATTGAATACTATGATCCAAAAATTTGGAACGCATATGCAGCTGATCCTACAAAAAGGCTATTCCAGAGGATTGGGTTAAAGCTCTTCCATGTGATAGGATTTGGTCAAATTAGCATACAAATATGATAATAAATGTATACAACAACAATATTTGACTAGGTCTATCCAAACTATTATTTCACCAAAAGAGCCTTCTCGAAATAGTGCAACCATCATTTAATATATTTATTGGTATTCATATCTCACCACCTCTAATTCTTCTCCACTGCACTCTCATATCGTTTATATTCACAACTACTTGCCACTTTTGTTCTCCAACCCCAAAGTGAAATTTAATATAAAAATTAATGCTTTATATGCAGGAAGCCTACCCTTACTCAAGCTACCTAAGAGTTACACAAGGCTTCTTTGTACTGTGATCATTGCTACTCCGATTTCTCTTAAACAATGGGGAATATACTACTTACTATCACATCTACGTCTTGATAAGCATTACACGTTCAGTCCCCTTTGGAACCATGCTTACATATATTGATCCCTTGGTATCATGGTGCTTGATATAATGTTATTTTTCGCCATTCCCTGTGTACCTGCAACCCATATGCACTTCACCGTATCTAGTCTAACATTAACGATTGAAGTCTTCAATGTCGGCATCCCGGTTGAACATGCCAACATCGCTACCCATTAGGTGTATAATCTAGTATTGACAAACTCATCTTATAACAAAAGGAATTCCCACATCAATACCATATATATGCCATGATATCTCAATCTATTTTGCGATATGAGATTTACACCACTCAATCCATGCACATTCCATTTCCAATATGAGCTACACCTTAGCAATATTTAGCAATGATGTCTATCTTATTTAGGAATATTTCTAAATATTATTTAATAAAATATATTATTTTATTTAAATATATAAATAAATTATATGGCTTTATTATTTTATATTTTAATACATATGCATCATAAACATATGTGTATTAATGCATGTGCAAGGCATTATTTTATTCCTATGTAAAATCGTGATTTAAATTGCAGCAAAATCGTTTGATCATCCGATATGTATTGTATGCTAACCAAATAAATGCATGTATTTAAACTTGAACTCATGCGCATACATATATACATACATATATATATATATAATAGGATTAAGAGCACCTCAAATGGTGCAACATCCCTATTAGCCTTGATTTCCACTGCATTTTCTCATTTCTTTCTCTTCTCCTTAACTCTTTCTCCCTCCACTAACTTATTTATATATAAATGAGTGGCCCAAACTGAGTGGCTATTGGGGTACTTGGAAATAGGAGTGCCTTAGAGCGTGCCTCTATATGTATGTTAGTTTTATGTTTAAATAAATTTTATGAATACACACAAAACTACATGTAAAAATAAATGAAAAAAATGGCATCCTCATCGAACATTGCCATAATGAATAAGGTATCATCAAGTAAGTTAAGGAAGATGATAGTGAAGGGTGGCATGAAGTTAGGCAAAAAAGAATGTTTAAAGTCAATGAAGGAGGAACGACAAATAACAGTTTGAAAGCATGGTGAACAAAGCCTAGATACGTAGCCAACTTGTTCAAGGTTAATGAAGAATAGGGATCTAAATCATGGATCAATCTATTGGGAAAGAGTACGGTAATAAAGGATAACACTGAAATTCAAAGACCTAAATCAAATATAAGACGAGTTTTTTCTGAGATTGATGACTTAGATTACGAATAATCAACTATATTGTGAAACAAATCAATGTTCATTTATATGACAGGAAAGGGACCAAATTATTTATATTTTAACACTTATGTCAAGAGATAATGCATGCCTAAAGGCAAATAAAAGTTTTCTCTAAAGATAATGACTTCCAACAAGTAAAATTTGAATTTCAAGCCAATCTGAAAAAGGTTTTGAATGGGAGCCCATATTTTATGGACGATAAAGCGCGTTTTCTTGAAGAGGTGGGACGCTAATTTTCAGTTTGAAAGAAGTATGGTTGAGTCTTGCCTTATTTGGGTTAGACTCAAGAATCTTGGTTTAGCCCACTAGAATGTCATAGGAATAGGGTTGTAAATTTTATTCAAGTGTTTGATGTCTGCTCATGTCAGTGACCAAAATACATACGTCCCAATCCGCCTGATTTTCATTTAGGACACGAGTTAGAACAATAAAATTTGTACGAGAAAATTCATGTCTGTGTTCCTTTTAGTTTGTCTGAATTTCTTGTAATTCGGTATATAGTTGAGAGCAAACCTAGTAAAAAGTATAAAATTGATATAAATAGTCATGTCCGACCGAGTCCATTCATGTCTGTGTCCGACCGGTTTTATTTAGGACACGAGTTAGGACAACAAAATTTGTACAAGAATTTTTTTCGGTTCAATTTAATTTAGGACTGAAACTGAACATATCATGTCCGACCGATTTACACCCCTACACAGGAATGAGTAAACTTGCAGACCTAATTGGAAAGATTACTGATATAAATGAAAATACAAGGCTGGTGAAAGTATTGAAATATGCTAGACGTCATGTAAATATGAAAACTAACATGAACTTCAGGAAAAGCATACGAGCTAAAGATGGTCATCGAAGAACATATGTTCAGGATGTGGAATCTGAATTTGTTCCTCCTGCTTGTAAAGAATGCAATTGCTCTATGCATAATGGGATTCATGCCGAAACCCAAAATCAAATCACACTAAAAAATGGAGGTCAAAAGCAACACTATAGCTACCAAATACCAAAAATAAGCCCTAAGCCTATTCATAATATGGATACACGCAAAAATCCTAAGGGATCAGAGAAATAAGCAGATATAAAGTAAAAAAAAGTTACATTATTACTAATGCTAAAGAGCATGATGTTTCAAAATCTATTGGAAACTTAGAGGCTCTAGGTGCCAAGAAGTACCATCAGAGTTGGAGGTAGTGCTTGCAAATCTGAATCAGCCACAGAAAGAGTAGTTCTTAGAGAATTTCAGTTCATCCGAGCAAAGAGGCAGTGTATATATGCATGCTCTAGAGCAAGAGATTGATACCCTTAACAATAAGGAAATATGAATATTTGGAGCATTAATTTAGATAATATCAAGGAAGCATCAAAAGATAAAATAGCCTACGCAATTAAAATGCACCAAAGAAAACCTTTATATGATACAAAAAATAATTCATAAAGTGTAACACCCTGTATTTCTAATAATAAAAGCAAACAAAATAATTATAGAAACAATTAATAATGAAAATAGACATTTTTTAATTGTCCGAATTTAGCTATGAAACATATACCATTGCATTCGTAGCAAATTTCTAATAAATTTACATATATAATATATTTCGAACGGAGTTCGTACGGCAAAGTTATTAACATTTGAAGTTGTTGACGTCAAAAGTTGGTCACCAGTGACAGTCAACCCCCGATCGTGCGATGAACACAGAAATGAAGATTATAAAATGCAAAAGTAAAGTAAAAGAACGAGGAGAACACATGGAATTTTTATAGTGGTTTGGCAAAGACGGTGCCTACGTCCACTTTATATATTATTTCTCTTTTTTGATTACAAGTACAATGCTTTTTCTGTTTGAAGAAGAGGAAAAGATAGCTAACTCATCTTCCTCTTTGGGAGAGATTAAGAGAAAATGAACTCCAGAAATGAAGCGTAAAAGAGTAGAAGAAGTCCTCTTTTTTCCTTCCTTTCCTCTTTAAGCTGGGAGGTATTTATAGGTGTAAAATGCAGCTTGGGCTGTTACAGTATAGTCCGGCCATTCCAGGAAAGCTTGGACACGTGGAACCCATCAGTTGGTTTGAATAGCGGCGGGAGACTGATTTCATTGTTCATAAATAGTATCCTCGGAAGTTGCGGCTGACGTGGCATCCACGGAGAGGTATATCAAAAGTAGAGCTTTGTCCGGGTATGATTTGACCACTTTTATTTCCTTGAAAGTCGGGATATACGTTGGAATTGCTCTGTAGAAGATTCCCACGCTGGCTCGAGATAATCGATCGACGCGCCTCTCACGGAAGCGAGATACTCAGTCGATTGGGAGAGCGATTCTTGCGGAGTGAGCTGCCAATTGACTAAGCTGGACTTGGGTCGATATGTGACTGCTTCGGGTCGTGCGTCTGCTAGGCTTCCTGAAGCGCGGCTTATATCCATTTGCGCATTTGGGCTTTGGTCTAGTTCGTTGAGACTCTTGCCAAAAAAGAGGGTTAACACTTTGCCCCTCAGAATGCATCTTCATTAGTAGAGGGAGGTGTGTTCTGAAATTAAGGCCAGAAAACTGACGGTTCCGATGTTGTATTAAGGCCAGAAAACCGATGACCATACCAGGTCGTATTAAGGCCGGAAAACCGATAACGATCGGGAACCGTATTAAGGCCGAGATGGTGATCGCTATTTGTATGAGAGAGTTGGTTCCTGCAAATACAAAATAAACCTTTCTTGTTTTGGAGAAGGCTAATGGGTCGAGCATTTTATTTCACTTGGCTTTGAAGGGTGGTGAGCATTAACCGTGCTCGGCTTAGTGGCGAACGCTAACCGGGTTCGGCTTAGTGGCAAACGCTAACCACGTTTGGCTTAGTGGCGAATGCTAATTAGGTTCGGCTTAGTTGCGAACGCTAACCAGGTTCGGCTTAGAGAGGAGGCGAGTATTAATCATACTCGGCTTAGGGCAAGTGTTTTTTATGCTCGACTCATGTTAAGTTAGTGTGTCCAACGAGCTATGAATGCCCGTGGTGTAAAGAGAAAAGAGGGAGTATAATCTACACTTCGTATTTAGAAAACAAGACCTCACTCGGTTAAAGGAGTAGGCGTTTAGAAAAAAGGTGGTGGGCTTTCGCGCTGACCACATAAAACAGGGGGTGAGCGTTATTCATGCTCGGCTTAGAGGTGTTCAAACACGATCAATGTTTGCAAAAGAAAATTCATAACTACTAAATAACTATTACAAAGAAATTCTACAGGGACATCAGATGATCCCAGAGCATGCCTAGGAGCTAAATCCTAACCCCATACATGTGTACATCAAGGTGTCCTTATTATTGAAAAGAACACATCAAAAGAAAAGAAATCTAATTAATGATAATGCTGCGAGTGCTAGTCTCAGGGTACTTTCCGTTTCTAAGAGCTCGAGGACCGATCTGAGGAGCTTGGGCAGGAGGTCGCGGCGGCATGGCCGGGGCGCGATTTTTGACATATTCGGGGAGCTCTCCTTTTCTGACTCGTCCTTCGATGAGAACACGCAAATGTCGGCATTCATTTGTATTATGTCCAACTACGTTGTGGAATATACAATGCTTGCCGGAATCAAGTTCCATTTGGGTCGGCTCTCGTCGAGGTGGTATTGTAGTTGGTAAGGACTCGCGTATGCCGAGATAGATATCGAGCAAAGAAGAATTGAGCTCGGTGTACTGGTCGTACTTATTTTTATTTTGGGATCGCACATTGCGCTCGCTCTTCTTCGAGGCCTTTCCTCTTCCTTTATCCTGGCCATTACCATTGAATGAGCCTTGTTGTTTGGCTACTAAAACTTCGGGGCTCTCCATTTCAATGCTGGCATCCTCTTGTCAGAGGAATCGTTCGGCCTCGGAGTAAAAGTCGTCTATATCTTTAGGAGGATCTCTGGTTAAAGAGATTAAGAATTCTGATCGATTTTGAACTCCTGCGATGGAGGCCATGAGCACCGTCGATGGCTCGGGCCGATCGACAGATGCTACGACCGGGTTGAATCTTTCAAGGAAGGACCTGAGTGTCTCTCCAGATCGCTGCTTGATGGTAGATAAGAACATGACACTTTTCGGTCGAGAGATATGCACTCGGAACTGTTCGATGAAGCGGGTGACCGAAGTGTTCCAACTGCCGATTGACTCGGTTGTCAGCTATTGAAACCACATGTCGGCTATGTCTGTAAGAAAGAGTGGAAAGCACTTGGCCATGACGTGGGTCGATGCGCCAAGTACCTCCATATGTTGCATGTATCGCATGAGGTGGATGGTCGGGTCAGTGCAACCGTTGTATGTCTCGATAGCTGGGAACTTGAAGTCCGGGGGGTTTCGAGAATTTCTGATCTCCCTGGTGAAGGGACTGCGATTGACATTATCTATGTCTTGTTGCGAAGAGTTGCCCAGAGTTGCCCCGAGTGAAGCATCGGATGATGCTTGCGAGTTGACTCCCATCTCCAAGGAGTTGTTGCCATGAATTCAACTCTGCACTCGGAAGAGCTTCTGTGTGAGGACCTGGCAAAAGCATGCTCGGAAGGGCGGCCGTTGGTTGGGCTCGGCATCTGAGAGTTGAGTGAAGGTGTGAGGGAAGGTGAGCCACAGTAGGTGGTTCTGGGCAGAATGGCCCCTTTGGAACCTGATGAGTTGTGGGTCGAGCCTCGCCCATAACAAAGGGTCTAGGCTGATCCAGCATAGCATGTGATGTTCACAGTTCGGGGTTGCCCCCGCTTGGAACGAGGTTAGGAGGGTCTACGGTAGCGTTTTCTTCCGCCACAGTGAGGACCGTACAGTAAGGTAGCCTCCCTCGTTCGAAGGGAAGGCTGCACCAGCTCTTTGCTGATGGGAACGAGTGGTTAGTCTGGCCTATGGTAAGATTCCGGGTTGTAATCGGAATGGAATTGGTTTTGAGTGACCCGGAGGTAGCTCGACTGGCTCAATAGGTCGAGCTATTCCCAAGAACGGAGGCAAATTTGCCGGATGAACTAGATCTCGATCGCCTGCTTCCTGAGGTTCTGCTGCTGCAGCTGCGCTGGTCGCTGGAAGTGATACTCCGGGTTGTGAAGGATTGGTTGGCGGGACCAAACCAAGATGAAATAAAAGTGTAGCCTGATCAGTGGCCTGATTCTGTGTAGACCGAAGATCAGTTGTTGCCTCAGTCTCAGGTGGTGGAGGAATTGATGTTGAAGCGTTCAATCCTGTCTCCAGTCGACTGAGAAGGTGATCCATCAACTGCTGCTGTCGTTTGTGGAGTTTACCCTGAGATGCCATTTGCTCCCTGAGTTTGACCATTATCTTATCCATGTCATCCCGAGTAACGTGTCGAGATACATCTTCGTGAGAGGAAGCTTCGAGACTTGCTTCTGTGGCATTGTTATTACCACCATCAGTAGTCGTAGGGCGAGAAGATGTTGCGTCTTTCTTTCGCTTGTTCGCCATAAGCAGAAGTGAGCAGAAGCTCCAACAGAATATCGGTATCTCCCCCTACCCGGCGCGCCAAAGTGTTGACGTCAAAAGTTAGTCACCAGTGACAGTCAACCCCCGATCGTGCGATGAACACACGAATGAAGATTATAAAATGCAAAAGTAAAGTAAAAGAATGAGGAGCACACACAGAATTTTAATAGTGCTTCTGCAAAGACGGTCCCTACGTCCACTTTATATATTATTTCTCTTTTTTTATTACAGGTACAATGCTTTTTTCGTTTGAAGAAGAGGAAAATATAGCTAACTCCTCTTCCTCTTTGGGGGAGATTGAGAGAAAATGAACTTAGAAATGAAGTGTAAAAGAGTAGAAGAAGTCCTCTTTTTTCCCTTCCTTTCCTCTTTAAGCTGGGAGGTATTTATAGGTGTAAAATGAAGCTTGGGCTGTTGCAGTATGGTCCGGCCATTCGGGGAAAGCCTGGACACATGGAACCCGTCAGTTGGTTTGAATAGCGGTGGAGACTGATTCCATTGTTTATAAATAGTATCCTCAGAAGTTGCGGCTGACGTGGCATCCACGGAAAGGTATATCAAAAGTAGAGCTTTGTCTGGATATGGTTTGACCACTTTTATTGCCTTGAAAGTCGGGATATACGTTGGAATTGCTCTGTAGAAGATTTCCACACTGGCCCGAGATAATCGGTCGACGCGCCTCTCAAGGAAGCGAGATACTCGGTCGACTGGGAAAGCGATTCTTGCAAAGTGAGCTGCCAATTGACTAAGCTGGACTTGGGTCGATATGTGACTGCTTCGAGTCGTGCGTCTGCTGGGCTTCCTGAAGCGCGGCTTATATCCATTTGCACGTTTGGGCTTTGGTCTAGCTCGTTGAGACTCTTGCCAAAAAAGAGGGCTAACAGAAGTCTTGTATAAGAAAAAATTATGTGTAAATATATTTATTTTTAAAATATATTCACGTATTAATTCCAGAATTGTGCACGTTTGAATTAATTAAATGTGTGTCTAACACAGAAGAAAATAAGGTAAATCAGGAAACCAGAATAACTTTGGAAACCAACGTTCGAAAATATTTAAAGCACACTGAAAATAACATAGCCAAACGCATTGACATGTGTTTAGGTCACCGACATATGGGTTAGTTCGACCCAAGTATCGACCCACAAATGGGTTGGATCGATCCATGTGTCCACCCACTCATAGTATGGGTCGACCTAGGCCAGTTATTGGCGACGTGTTTTACAGCGTTCGAACGACCTAGATTGTATTATTTTAAATCATACGGATGTGGTTTATTCGGACATTTATAAATAAACCTAAAGGGGTTAGCTATCGAATTTATATTTTTCTTAGTGAGCGCAAAAGCTCTGCCATTCCCATGCTCCTCCAATTCTTCAGAAACAGTTAGAATTAGGTCGTCTAATTGAAGATTTAGAGGCAGTTATTTTAGATTCCAAGGTTTATATGCCCAAATTCTTCATTCATATGAGGTAAAAGTTCTTCAAATCTGAATATAAATAATTTCTTTTATCCCTTTGGGATTCAGATTTGTAAATCCATGAAAATATAATTTATAGATTCATATAGGAAGAACCACGATAATAAATCTAATTCCAAATATCCAGAACTTGGAGCGTAAATCCAAGGTGCATGGATTTAAATTATTCTTTTTAATAGAGGTATTTATCATCGTTTGATTCCTATTAAATTAATAAGATATTTTCTCATTTCTCTTCCCCCTTTCTATGTCGAATTTTATAGTTTTATGTTGAATTCTGGTTATGTCCAAAATATACATAAACATGCAATATTAGCACATGAATACGACTGAATTTGCTCCTAAATTTATTCAACTGACTATAATCCTTTATTTTGCGCGAATTGGAAAATATAATTCAATTGGTATTATGAATAAAAGACGATTTAATAATTTAGGGCTAAATGAACATATGACTCGAAAATTGAAATAAAAAGGGAATTTGGGATGAAACTAGGCAAACTTGATAGGACTTGACACTGACAAATAATTGTGATACTGGTTGAATGATATAACTAGTATTACATACAGTAAATTTGTAGTTAAATGGTAAATATGAGAATTCCCATATTTACCTGTTTAAATTACCTTTCAGATTTAAATTGAAATGAATATAGAAATTGTTGGGATTGAAAGAACAAGAGGTATAAGCCCAATTATGTCCAAGTGTACCATAGTTATGCCAAATTGGGAATATAAATTGAGAACAACAATTTATGTATCACGATTAAATTATAAAGTTAGAAACAACCTAGATTGATAGGAAAAAGGGAATATATTTCCACAGTTTGGTTTATAAAGAAAATGGAAAAATAATTGCAGGAATAAAGAAAATAAAGGCATGAATTAGTGCAAAATATGGATTTAGCCGTATTATGCACTTTTCAATAGCCTAAAAATGATTAACAATAATATCTTGCAATTATGGGTTTCTATTACTACAATTACCTTAAACTATGAAAATAAATTATTGTGCAATTCGGTAACCAATCAAATAGGAACATGTCTAACTTTCTAAAGAACAAATTTGCAAAGATGGAAAGAAAAAAGGGTAACACAACCGGAAGATGTTACGTAAAAAGTAAATAAGAAATTAAGTTTAACACTTGATAATTAGACATGAATGTAACCTATTATGACAAGTGCACGGACATATAAATTGACATAATAAGACAAGTTAAATATTTTGGAAAAATATTATGATAATTGTGTAGACCCAAAAATGAGTCATAATAAACAGTTTTGATATATGTTTAAGCCTGATTGCAATATGAAGATGATAATTAAAATTGAAATGGAAGCTTATTATGAATAACCTTAAATGCATGAATTAAGTTTAATAAGCATAATTCTATGGCTATGGTTCTATGGTGAAAATAAGACAATAACTTGAAAGTTGTAAATAAAACTGAAATGAAATAAGAAAGCCTTACTATGAATAAACTTTAAAATGTGAATTAAGTTTAATAAGCAAAAATCTATGACAGCCTTGTGATTAGGCATTCTATTATATGCTGGCCTTTCAATTAGGCAGTTCTAGGATTCTATGGTCTTGTGATTAGGGAATTCTATGGTTCTATGATGGCCTTATAATTATGCAATTCTACGGTTCTATAGTGGCCTTGTGATTAAGCAATTCTATGGTTCTATGGTAGCCTTATAAATAGCAATTTTATGGTTATTCGATTGTTCTGTGGTAACTAATAAAGTTGATAAACAAGTAATTAAAATTTTGGTTAAATGGACTAAATAATATTGTAAATCAACGAAAAGAAAAGTATGTATAACGCATAGCGGTGTCTAATAAAATAATGAACGATATGCGCTTGGACCAATACGCAGGAATGAAGAACCCAACGGGACAAATTATCATAGGTGTCCGAAGACACAATGAGAGCACATCCAACTTAATATTCAACGGGACTAGAAAGAAGTTCAAGACTTCTACAGGATGTGAGGATACTCTGAGATGACCTTCTGGGGTAGGACTATAGAAGTTGTACACCTAGAGGCAGGTATGTATGGTTCCATCCATAGAGTATGTTTTGTCTGCATTTATGTTGAGGGAAGCCAAAAGACTGATGTGGTGATTTTTAGGATTCAACGACTGCCTTGGCTCTGAGGAAAGGCTTCATGGCCAGGACTCAACAAGGACAGTAAATCATCGGATACCTATCGTCGTCAATTAGAGCAAGTACGGGAAAGGCTGGAGCTAAACCAGCATGCCAATGGTCTTTCACTATCAAGGCTTTGGATGAGGGACAACATCAATTGTATGGATCTTTTGTTAGGGGAACGGTCACTTAGATCTTGAAATGGTCTTTCATTAGTTAGGGTTATGAGTGGGGCCATAGCCACCGAGATAAGAGAGACCAAATTTGTGACGGCCCGCCCCGTACCAGCCTGCATTTTCTCCGAAGGTGCGCTGTACACATACCCGACTAGCACAGAACGGTCGTCAAAGAAAGGAAAGAAGAGAATTAACTAACGAGGAACCTGTAGAATGTCTCATAGCGCATGGAACAAAATATAATAATAACATACTTGACATAAAACAGGTGAGACAGTGCATAAGCTGATAACTAAAACCAACATCAACATCATCATCAGAGCAGCGGAAATCCAAATACAGCTTATGATCCAACTTGATTATTACAACTTTAAACTGTCTCTAAAGCAAAAGAAAGCTAAAGTAGAAGATGCACTACTAATGCCCAAGCAGTGATCTTCAACAACACAGGGAGAATACTATATGTTTCATACGTGGAAGCCTCCTACTCGCCTCCGAATCAGCTACTCGCGCATCACCAGCTAACCTGTCTCTAGTCTGCTCGTGTGAGCATCCAGAGTAATAAGAAGAGACATAAAACTCTGGGTCAGACAAAAAGTCTGGTATCAGCTATATGCATCTAAACAGAACAATAACAGGTATACTAAACCATACCTGAATCTGGACCTGCAACCAAAGAGTTAGCACTACATACCGTACAATACTCTAAGGTGCCACTAAACAGATGGTGTAAAGAGTACGGGGGTGGGGGTGTGCATGTCATAATGATGGGAAACGTATCAACCATAGCAACCATCCTCACATCTCTCACTCAGTGCGTAAAGCATACGATGTCCACCACTGTCAATCACTAGACCCATCGAAGTAGTGACGGAGTTCGACTTGTACAACTACTACTACTACCAAGCTTACCACATGGAGCCATGACCAAATATTTACAAATGACCCCACTTCATTGGTCTATAGCCCCTTTAGTCGTACCTAGGCCACTGTGAACCTGAATCCGTTCACGTACTCCCTACACATAGTGATTCAAAGCTACAGACATCGACAACCCCTTTGCACACGTCCCGCAACAAAGCCCAATCATGAAGCTCACTCATTGGTTCCCAACTGGATCCTGAGTCAAAGCTCCTCATTTGGACTTCCTTTGCATCTCGGGTTCTGGTGATCAACTTCTTCTCCGGACCGGTCTTCATTTCTTCACCTTACTTTACTTCAGGTCGTGGTCATCAGCTCATCGGTTCGGATCGGAATACTCCTCCCTAAGCAATCGGATCGGTTTGGAATCTCCTGCTCAACCTTCCTCTCTGCTTCGGGTCGGATCGGGGTGATCTTCCTCCAGTGGTTCGGATCGGAGTCCACACCTCCTGGCTTCATGGAAAACTCCTTTGGTTCGTCCTTCTTCCCAAGCAATCAGATCGGGTCGGGTCTCTCAAGCTTCTCCATCGGGTCGGCTCGGGATTCTAGCTCCATAGCACCAGGTCGGTGCGGTTCGGATATGCTCCTTCAGTTCAGCTCGTGAGGCTACCTGGCTCAAGAACATCGGTTCGTGGGGAGGTCTCCTGGTCGGTTCGGTTCGGGCTCCTCCCTCCGATCCGGTCCGGGTCGGCCAAATTCTTGCAACTCATTCCATCGACTGTTTACGCCATTCGACGGCGTTTACGACCAATCTAACACTTCTAGACAATCACGAATCATGTCATACAGTCATTGCAACATGTAACATCAACCACAAACATCAAAACAATAACTATAGCATGTAAAATGGATCAAACATACCCAAAATCCCATATTTCCCTTAAGCATGTTTAAGCAAAACTAATCATAGGGTTAACAAAACTTAACCAAATCAAACCAAATTCCTACCAGAGGCATAAAATATTATTTTCGAATTTATAGATATTTTTCCAGAGTTTATTAGTGTATAAATTCGCTAATCTTCACTAATTACCCTTAATTAACCGTAATTAGTGCAAAACTATGCAAATCACTCACCTTGGCCACAAATAAAATTTTCAGAACTGAAACCTCGCTGATTTGGGTGAATACTGATGTCTAACAGCAGCTCTAGTACTGATTTGGTGCTATTTCTTCTTGATTCGATGTTGCTAAGCTTAATCCTTGATTAGAAAGTGATTTGGGGATGTTTCTAGATGTTGGCGGCCATTGTTAGGGTTCAAGAATGAAAGTGGCGGCTGAAAAACGAAAATAAGGTCGTTCTCTAACTGATTTCCGCCTTCTCATAACCCTAATCCCGAAATTCCCCATTGGGCCTAGCTGTTAATCACCCGGTTAAGCCCAATTAAGCTGTTTTTCACTATCTGAAACTTGTTTCAACCATATCTCCCAAACGGTGAGTCCGTTTGGCTAATGCGACCACTCTACGGAATTATAAACCATCATCCGGAGCCAATGGAAGTGGTTTCAGGTCAAAATTCCTTTCCAGTCAAAAGTTATGGCCAAAACTGTACCAACTGGGGGGGGTAAAATGGTCATTTAAAAATCGGGAAAAATCATGAATATGGGAAATGACCCCAATAGTCGTCTTTCAAAGTTACATGACCATACAACTTCATATGTGAAAGAAATAAATATTCTACGATCCTATGATGTGTAGAATGCGGGTCGTTACACTCTCCCCCCGTTAAGAAATTTCGTCCCCGAAATTCCTTAACCCAAAACATACAAAGGACCCCGCATGCCTACCAGCCACATACAACAATCAAACATGCAAACAAGCAAACAAGCCTATCCTAGCATGCGGAAAGACTAAATTGAAGGAAAATCTTACCAGGCGAAGAGTTCTGGATACGTCTTCCTAATGCTCTCCTCTGTCTCCCAAGTACAGTCATTCTCATTCTCGCCCCACTGAACTTTGACTAGATTCACCGCTTTCCTTCGAAGTTGCTTCGTATCGTTCCCAACAATACGCATAGGCTTGCGGTTCCCAATCGCCTCGGGTTCAACTTCAACACCATCCAACTGATCAGGTGAAATAGTCACATCTGGGTCGTGCACGAATTTCCTTAACTGAGAAACATGAAATACGTTGTGAACTCCTGCCATCTTCTCTGGTAATTCAACTTTATATGCCAAATTCCCAATTTGCTCAAGAACTGGGAATGGACCAACGAACCTTGGTGCTAACTTGCCTCTCCTGCCAAATCGTATCACGCTCTTCAACGGAGAAATCTTGACAAACACCAAGTCGCCAATGGAGAACTTTAAATCTCTTCTCCTCTTATCGGCATAACTCTTATGCCTATCTTGGGAAGCCTTCATTCGCTGTTGGATAACCTTAATCTTATCTGATGTTTCTCTTATCACATCCGGTCCAAGCACAAACTTCTCACCAGTTTCTAACCAACATGACGGTGAATTGCACGGTCTTCCGTACAAAGCTTCAAACGGAGCCATACCAATACTGGACTGATAGCTATTGTTATATGCAAACTCTACTAGATGCAAATGGTCATCCCATGATCCACCAAAATCCAATACACGGGCTCTTAAGAGATCTTCTAATATACGATTCACCCTCTCTGTTTGACCGTCGGTTTGAGGATGATACGCGGTACTGAGATGTAATTCTGATCCTAACGCCTCTTGTAAGCTCTTCCAAAATCCACTAGTGAACAACGGATCTCGGTCACTCACAATGCCTTTGGGTATTCCATGAAATCTAACTACCCACTTTATATACAGTTCTGCTAACTTAGCTGCCATCCTGTTTGACTTGACGGGTATAAACTTTGCACTTTTGGTCAATCGGTCCACAATCACCCAAATGCTATCATGGCCCGATCTAGTCCTTGGTAACCCATCAATGAAATCCATTGACACTTGTTCCCATTTCCATTCTGGAATTTCTAATGGTTGTAGCAAACCACTAGGCTTCTTTTGCTCAGCTTTAACTAGCTGGCAGTTCATGCATTTGGATATAAACTTCCCCACATCTCTTTTCATCCCTTCCTAGTAGTATGTCCGCTTCATGTCTCGATACATCTTATTACCACCGGGATGTATAGTCAGTTTTGAGTGATGACATTCTCTAAGCACTTCATCTCTCAATCCATTGACATTGGGTACAACTAGCTTTCCATTCTTTCGAAGCCATCCATCTCGATCAAGCCCATACTTGTTCATCTCTCCGTCGATTCCCATCTCTAACTTTGAGATGATTTCCAATAGGTTAGGATCGTTCCTCTGACTGGAACCAATCCGCTCAATCAAAGTGGGTTTGATCGTCAAACTTGCTAACATTTCTGGATCCAACTCGCACTTTGGTCTGAAATCATACCCAGCGATGTACTCCAGTTGCTTCCATTCTAGAAACAAAGCCCCTAAATTGGCATGTCCTCTACTCAATGCATCAGCCACCGCATTGCCCTTTTCCGGTGTATATGCGATGTCGAAATCATAGGAAGCTAAGAATTCTAACCACCTTTACTGCCGGAGATTTAGATCCTTCTGAGAGAAAAGATACTTCAACGACTTATGATCTGTAAACAACTCAAATCTTTCTCCCAAGAGATAGTGTCTCCACATCTTCAACGCGAACACGATCGCTGCCAATTCCAAATCATGGGTAGGGTATCTTCTCTCGTGCGGTTTCAATTGCCGACTTGCATAAGCTACAACCCTACCGCCTTGCATCAATACAGCACCTAGTCCGGTATCACAGGCATCCGTATATACCGTCATCTCTTCATTCCCCTTAGGAATGACTAACACTGGTGCACACGTCAACTTGTCCTTTAGACTCTTGAATGCATTCTCGCACCATTCATCCCAGACAAAAGCTTGATTCTTCTTAGTCAACTGGGTCAACGGTGCTGCTATCTTGGAGAAGTCTTGGATAAACTTACGATAATATCCAGCTAATCCCAAGAAACTTCTTATGTCTGTTGCATTCTTGGGCGTAGACCAATCTTGTACCGTAGCCACCTTCGCAAGATCTACGGCGATACCATTCTCTGAAACAACATGGCCCAAGAACCTCACTTCCCTCCTCCAGAAGTGACACTTAGAAAACTTTGCTTTCAATTGGTGTTTTCTCAACACCTCCATCACTATTCTTAATTGTTCCTTGTGTTCTTCCTTCGTTCTCGAGTAGACCAAAATATCATCTACGAACACAAGGACAAACTTATTCAACTGATCTCTTAATACCCTATTCATAAGATCCACAAAATATGCTGGGGCATTGGTCAGCCCGAATGGCATAACCAACCACTCATAAAATCCAGACGGTGTTCGAAATGCCGTTTTAGCTATACTCTCAGCTTCCACTGTAAGCTGATGAAAACCTGTCGCGAGATCCAACTGATAAAATACTCTCGCGCCACTCAATTGATCGAACAAATCATCTATCCGTGGTAGAGGATACTTGTTCTTCCTCGTCACTTTATTCAACTCGCGGTAGTCTACACACAAACGAAGGGAACCATACACAACTGGTGCTCCCCATTCAGAAACACTCCTTCTGATAAATCCCTTCTTCAAAAGATCGCTGATTTGCACCCCGAGCTCTCACTGCTCCCTTGGTGCCATACGACGAAGTGGCATCACTATAGGTTTGGCATCTTTCTCCAAATCAATACGGAACTCAATCTCTCGATGTGGTGGAAGCCCGGTCACTTCTTCGAAGACATCCAGATACTAGCCAACCACGGGCAACCCTGACAACTCACTATGCGGGATGTCGAGGGAATTTAGAAAACTAGCCACTATCCCCTCACTGGGTAGACCACCAAACACTACCCTCCGCCTATCGTCCGCTCTAGCTGTCACCAAAAAGCCCTCACATCCTACCACCACCCCGTATCTTTGGAGCCAATCTGCTCCCAAAATAATCCCAAACCCAGTAAAGCCCAAAACAAAGCAATCACAAACAAACATGCATCCATGACTCGATAAGACCACACTACGACAAATCATGCTAAGGTTAGTCGAACCACCAATTGGGTTCGTCACTACTAATGGTCTATCGACAATCTCGGGCTCCAATCCCAACCTGTCTACCAGGTCACTAGATATGAAAGAACTGGAAGCTCCGGTATCAAACAAAACTATAACAGGAACATCATAAACAGAAAGCATACCTTGAATGACGACATTCTTTCCCTTCTCCACCGCGGTTGGGGCATTCGACGAAGTAGGAATAGCATTAAGGGCATATGCTTTCACCATTTGCTTTTCTTTAGGGGGTTGCAGACACTTGTCCTTGTGATGTCCCATTTGGCCATAGTTGAAGCACTTCCTATCCGCTGGCTTGGCCCGACAATTACTAGCATAATGGCCCTTCTTACCACAGCTGAATCACTCAACATCTTGCTTATTCATTTTCTTCTGACCATCCTTAGTCTGATTCTGCTTTCTCTTATTCTGGGAACCACCCTTGCCTCCACCACTTGCTTGTGGCTTTGGCTCCTCTGCAGATGCAACCTCAGTCTTCGGCTTAGGGTAGAGAATTTCTGATCTCAATGCTTTCCCCACAATCGATTCAAATGTCTCATCGATGTGGTTAATAAGCCTTTCCCCCAAGTACTGATCCAAACCAGTTATGAATTTCTCATTTTTCTTCTCGGCAGTATCAATAAGAGATAACCCATACTTCGACAAAGTGTCGAATTCAGCAATATACTCTGAGACAACTCTGCCATTCTGCTTGAGCTCCAAGAATTTCTTAAACAACACTGACTTCTGAGCAGCTGGAATGAACTTCTCGCTAAAGCGAACCTTAAACTGCTCCCAAGTAATCTGATCCTCGGGAGTAGCTGCCTTTATAGCATTCCACCAATTCATTGCCCGCCCTTGCAGCTGACGGGACGCTAGCTTTCTCTTCATCGCATCCTCGATACCCAAATCCTCGAAGATATGTTCGCAACTATCCAACCAATCCTGAACATCCGTAGCCGACTCCGTTCCGTGGAACGGCTTCCCACCAAGACTAGTATAATCCTTATTCAGCTTGGCGAAGTCGGCCCTCGGCGCCTGCACTATTGGACCACGACCATTACCACCATTGGGAGCTGCCCTCTGCACATCCCTAAGAATCTCTCTCATGAGGTCAGTAAACATCGTCCACATGTCAGCAACATTCCCATTATTGGCCCCTCTACCGGTACCCCTTGCGTATCGGCTCATCGGTTAATCTACACAGAGAAAACGATTAACCATCTCCATAGTGGTACTAGTGCAGTACGACTTCATCCTTATACTACTAATAGTACATATATATATAGCTTTTGGAAACCAAAGTAATCACAAATACGCGCTCTCATATACGTATACTATCTCTCCCTGACAACTTCCCTAGGTTAACTACGCAACTTAGAGCTCTGATACCAAGTGTGACGGCCCGCCCCGTACCAGCCTGCATTTTCTCCGAAGGTGCGCTGTACACATACCCGACTAGCACGGAACGGTCGTCAAAGAAAGGAAAGAAGAGAATTAACTAACGAGGAACCTGCAGAATGTCTCACAGCGCATGGAACAAAATATTATAATAACATACTTGACATAAAACATGTGAGACATTGCATAAGCTGATAACTAAAACCAACATCAGCATCATCATCAGAGCAGCGGAAATCCAAATACAGCTTATGATCCAACATGATTATTACAACTTTAAACTGTCTCTAAAGCAAAAGAAAGCTAAAGTAGACGATGCACTACTAATGCCCAAGCAGAGATCTTCAACAACACAGGGAGAATACTATATGTATCATGCGTGGAAGCCTCCTACTCGCCTCCGAATCAGCTACTCGCGCATCACCAGCTAACCTGTCTCTAGTCTGCTCGTGTGAGCATCCAGAGTAATAAGAAGAGACATAAAACTCTGGGTCAGACAAAAAGTCTGGTATGAGCGATAAGCATCTAAACAGAACAATAACAGTTATACTAAACCATACCTTAACCTGGACCTGCAACCAAAGAGTTAGCACTACATACCGTACAATACTCTAAGGTGCCACTAAACAGATGGTGTAAAGAGTACGGGGGTGGGGGTGTACATGTCATAATGATGGGAAACATATCAACCATAGCAACCATCCTCACATCTCTCACTCAGTGCGTAAAGCATACGATGTCCACCACTGTCAATCACTAGACCCATCGAAGTAGTGACGGAATTCGACTTGTACAACTACTGCTACTACCAAGCTTACCACATGGAGTCATGACCAAATCTTTACAAATGACCCCAATTCATTGGTCTATAGCCCCTTTAGTCGTACCTAGGCCACTGTGGCCCTGAATCCGTTCACGTACTCCCTACACATAGTGATTCAAAGCTACAGACATCGACAACCCCTTTGCACATGTCCCGCAGCAAAGCCCAATCATGAAGCTCACTCAATGGTTCCCAACTGGATCCTGAGTCAAAGCTCCTCATTTGGACTTCCTTTGCATCTCGGGTTCTGGTCATCAACTTCTTCTCCGGACCGGTCTTCATTTCTTCACCTTACTTTACTTCAGGTGGTGGTCATCAGCTCATCGGTTCGGATCGGAATACTCCTCCCTAAGCAATCGGATCGGTTCAGAATCTACTGCTCAACCTTCCTTTCTTCTTCGAGTTGGATCGGGGTGATCTTCCTCCAGCGGTTCGGATCAGAGTCCACACCTCCTGGCTTCATGGAAAACTCTTCTGGTTCGTCCTTCTTCCCAAGCAATCGAGTCGGGTCGGGTCTCTCAAGCTTCTCCATCGGGTCGGCTCGGGATTCTAGCTCCATAGCACCAGGTCGGTTCGGTTCGGATATGCTCCTTCAGTTCAGCTCGTGAGGCTACCTGGCTCAAGAACATCGGTTCGTGGGGAGGTCTCCTGGTCGGTTCGGTTCGGGCTCCTCCCTCCGATCCGGTCCGGGTCGGCCAAATTCCTGCAACTCATTCCAACGACTGTTTACGCCATTCGACGACGTTTCCGACCAATCTAACACTTCTAGACAATCACGAATCATGTCATACAGTCATAGCAACATGTAACATCAACCACAGACATCAAAACAATAACTATAGCATGTAAAATGGATCAAACATACCCAAAATCCCATATTTCCCTTAAGCATGTTTAAGCAAAACTAATCGTAGGGTTAACAAAACTTAACCAAATCAAACCAAATTCCTACCAGAGGCATAAAATATTATTTTCGAATTTATATATATTTTTCCAGAATTTGTTAGTGTATAAATTCGCTAATCTTCACTAATTAGCCTTAATTAACCGTAATTAGTGCAAAACTATGCAAATCACTCACCTTGGCCACAAATAAAATTTTCAGAACTGAAACCTCGCTGATTTGGGTGAATAATGATGTCTAACAGCAGCTCTAATACTGATTTGGTGCTATTTCTCCTTGATTCGATGTTGCTAAGCTTAATCCTTGATTAGAAAGTGATTTGGGGATGTTTCTAGATGTTGGCGGCCATTGTTAGGGTTCAAGAATGAAAGTGGCGGCTGAAAAATGAAAATAAGATTGTTCTCTAACTGATTTCAGCCTCCTCATAACCCTAATCCTGAAATTCCCCATTGGGCCTAGCTGTTAATCACCCTGTTAAGTGCAATTAAGATGTTTTTCACTATCTGAAACTTGTTTCAGCCATATCTCCCAAACGGTGAGTCCGTTTGGCTAATGTGACCACTTTACGGAATTGTAAACCATCATCCGGAGCCAATGGAAGTGGTTTCAGGTCAAAATTCCTTTTCAGTCAAAAGTTATGGCCAAAACAGTACCAACTGGGGGTAAAATGGTCATTTAAAAATCAGGAAAAATCATGAATATGGGAAATGACCCCAATAGTCGTCTCCCAAAGTTACATGACCATACGACTTCATATGTGAAAGAAATAAATATTCTACGATCATATGATGCGTAGAATGCGGGTCGTTACAAAATTTATGGATATATGTATTGTAGGCCTAACGAAGCTGTCCTTTACAGATATAGAAGTCACTAGACTGAGTTCTATAGAGGAACTAAAATAGTAGATAGTACATTTTCGTAGCGTGGCGACGAAGACTCAGTGCACTTTCGTAGTGTGGTCTAGTATTCTTTCATAGCGTGACGTTGGAGATTTAGTACATTTTTGCAGTGCGACGATGGAGACCACTGGAGAAGGGTATGGGGAGTACCATGAGATGAGAGGCATGTAGCTACATATATATGATTTATCAGCTTAATTTACTTAGGAGTAGATGTGTACAATTTATGCGAAGAATCGAAAATGTAATGTGCGATAAACTTAAATAATTTAATAAAAGGTAGTCCAACGATAGAACGGTATATGCTGTGTTATTTGTAGAAAGTATAATTTACCCATTCAACAGAGCTTTTGTTCTGACCTCCTGCACATAACAAAGCAACATGTTATACATATATCAAAGATTTTACAGCTTAGAGACACTTGGTAGACAATGTCATTATTGTGGTAAGTATTTACTTACTATTATAGTTTATTATTTCCGTTGTGAGATATTTTATTTTGAGATTTGACATATTTATCTTTGCTTTCTGCAGGATACCAGACAAACCAACTTGGGTTCTATTAGAATTGGATTTTAGCATTTAGCAAAAAATTCGGGACTGTTGAAATTTGGGTTGTTACATAAGGAGTAAAGAAAATCAGGAGAATGCTAGATCATCAGATGCTCCTTTAGGGAGGAGCATGACACACAATAACAAATGTATATGTTATTTTGGGACGTAAGAGGTCTAACTAGTAACAAAAGAGGATTGGGCCTCTTTAACATTATAAACAAGTTTAAACGTGCTTTTATGTCATCTTTAGAAAATTAAATTGGGGATCTATCTATTGTCATTCTTAAAAGTTATTTGGGTAACGACTAGTAATGTTCAAATAAAAATTTAATTCAACAAAAAGGAATAATTTTAATCTCTTTGTAGAAGGCAATCTATAATGTCAAGCTAGTTGACATAGGTGATCTACAAATTGTTGTTGTAGTTAATTATGTTGATGGCCTATCCACTATGATTGCATTTGTGTATGCTCATAATTGGGCCTTTGTTAAACATCAATTATGGACTAAACTTGTGCAAATAACAAAAAATATGAATAATCAATGGATGATTCTTAGAATGTTAATGTTGATCAAAACAAGTGAAAAATGAGGCCTTACTTTTGCGATTGTCATAGAACGAGCAGTTCAATAAATGTGTTGTAAGTAGGTTCATGGAAGCTAACTGCGCAGGGGTAAATTTTGCACGGCAAAGCGAAGAAGCAAAGAAATTAACATGCGAATTAGACAGGATTCTAGCTAATATTAAATTGATTAATATGATTCCAAACTTAAGTGTTATAATTCTTCATAGTTCAACAAGTAATCATTCTCCTCTTCATGTTCAGTCCAATTACTTAGATGTGCGAGTCAAACAAAAACTGTTTCGTTATGCTACTCACTATTGCATATTGGAAGTTATCATATTGTGGATGATTTAAAATTAGTGTGGTGCTAAGTGCACTCCAATATGTTCTTTCTAATTCCGCAATTAAAAAAATAATACTCATTAAATTTTGTATATTTTTTAATACCACATTACCTCTCCATTCTAATCTTATTCAATTATTATTTGCTGAACTAATCGTGTACTAAGCTAACCTAAATACTCTAATCTTTCGTAATCGTTGTCTTGTTCGCATCTGTCACGGGAAAATTCAAATTCATACGGTTATCTCTCAATTGTTTGGTGATTTGAAAACCTTAATCTCTCTCTCTTCCTCTTCTAGTCTGCTTAATTCAAACCTTATTCGCGGCTTTTATATATTGCGGTGTCGAATTCGTTGATCGGTTACAGATTTAGGGTTTAGCTCGTTGATCCGTTTAACAAATGAGGACAAACGAATATCGAGCGAAATAGAAATTGGGTAAAACAGTGTAGTAGCCCTGTTTTTTAAGTGTACGGTACTAAGAAGAGTGTAATACTAATTCTTGTGGTATTTTTTAGTAGTGGTATTAGGAAGAACATATTGGAGTGCCCTTAGCACCACACTGAAATTATATAGATAATGCTACATTAAATGGTTAATACATTCTTGTTATTAAAATAAGCCAAATCAAGATTGATGTCTTGGAAAAAGAATAAACCAAAACAAGACCATATTGATCACTTGCAAAGAGAATGTGAAAAACTTTTTTCTATGTTGGATGCAGACTCTCTGGTTGGCATTTTGAATTTGAGTTAGTACTCAACTAAAAAACGACTGAAGAATGCTCTCTAACAATAAGGTATTGAAGTTAAATAGAAAGCCTAGGAAAAACGGTTAACACAAGGGAAAAGTGCACTAAAATTTTCTACGCTAATATTTTACATAGGCCAAACTACAGCAGTGTTTTTCACACCTTTGATCAAAATGGGAAAACTGCTACCGCTGTGGAACAGTTTGAAAAGGAAGCCTTGGATTGCTTTACTAATCTTAATAGCGAACATTACCTTATCGCATATTAGCTGTATGGATCTGGTATCGGATGAGTGGCAGGATTAACTGCAAGTTACTGTACTGAGAAGGAGATCAAAAGGTTGTGTAATCTACTCAAGTTGATTCAAGCTGTAGGCTGGATGGCTGGAGTTTGAAATTCTTCAAACTCTATTAGGAAGACCTGAAAACTTTGGCATTAGAAGTTGTTCAGGAATCTTTCAATTGTGACAAAATATTGCATGAATTAAATCACATTTTTCTAGTACTCATCTTAGGATCAATAAACTAAACAAAGTTGAAGACGACTAAAAGCTTGTTGCAACATGTAGTGGAGGAATTTTGATTCAAGACCGCTCAAATCAAAAATCCCCAACGCCGCGGAAAACGAGATCGTGGTAATAGTGCAAAAACAACCAATTGAACAATCTCAATCTTATCCAAGCCAATCACAATCACCAAATAATGGAAATAATAGAGCAATAACGAGAAACTAAATCACATAGGGATTTATAGTGGTTCCACCGACGTCTTGTCAGTGCACGTCCACTTTGAGAGAGAATCCTTTATTAATATCAATAGAAGAGTACAAGAGATTGATTACAATGATCAAATTTACTAGAAAAATTTGATTTTGTGGAGAAAAGAATTGAAGAAGATTAGGATTGCCAAAACCCTAATTAGAATAAATCTTGATCTAATCTCTTGTTTTTTTTTCATATCTCCTTTTGGATTTGATGTAGCTTATATAGGCATAGAGAAGTATATGGAAATTCCCAAAATTTCCTCTAGATCCGAAATATTCTCTAGATCCAAAATATCCTCCAGATCCAAAATATTCTCCAGATCCAAAATATCCTCCAGATCCAAAATATTCTCCAGATCCAAAATATTATCTACAATAGTATCGCATACTTCAACACTCCACCTCGATACTATATCCATCTACATCACAACCTTTAATGCACCCAAGCATTTCCTTCTATCTTCAATCAAGAAAGCTTAAATGTTTCCCCATGAACTCCGGCATAGCCACCGCCCATTGCACTTCACTAACGAGTTCAGGCATAGCCCCCACCCGTCAATAAAGTGTTGAAACATTCAACTCCTAAACCAGTCCCACTGAAAGACAATGTACTCGGGAGTGAAAACGAGTACTTACCATGAAGATAGAACAACAACCTCTCACCGATACTCTTCTACACCCAAGTTTCTCTCTCAACTGTGCCACCTCGTGGCACCTAGCATCTCTCCAAGCGAATTAAGTTCGAGCAATGCTCGAACTTCCCAACCGGCAATGTCTTAGTGAACATGTCCGCTGCGTTATCCTTTGTGTGCACTTTCCGAAGGCATACTTGCTTGTCTTCGTCCATGGCTACTAGAAATGACTCTCTCACTTCAATATGCTTCGTTCGTGAGCTAAACACCAAATTCTCCGCCAAATGTATAGCACTTTGGCTATCACATCGAACATCAATACTCTCATGTTCGAAACCCAAGTCACACAACAGTCGCTTCAAATAGAGTGCCTCCTTTGCCGCTTCCACAGCGGCTATCAACTCCGCCTCCGTAGTGGATAAAGCAACTACGGTCTGCAATCTCGATCTCCAACTAATGGCCATACCACCAAGTGTGAAGACATATCTCGAAGTTGATTTCCTCCGATCCCTATCACCGGCGTAGTCCGAGTCACAATAACCAACTAACTTGCAACTCAATCCATCACTACCACAAAAAACAAGACCATGAGATGCTGTGCCTTTCAAGTATCTCAATATAGCCTTCACGGCTTCCCAATGCGATTTCCCCGGATTAGCCATATACCGACTAACCACCCCGACGGCATTTGCAATATCGGGCCTTGTACACACCATGACATACATTAAGCTACCAACCGCACTTGCATATGGCACCTTTGCCATATAAGCCTTCTCTTTCTCTCCGATAGGTGATCCCTTATCCGAAAGCTTCATATGTAAAGGTAAAGGTGTATTTAACGCCTTTGCATTCTCCATGTTAAACCGGCAAAGCACCTTCTTAATGTACTCCTTTTGAGTCAATCTCAACTCAAAACGCTTTCGGTCCCTTACAATCTCCATGCCCAAGATCTTCTTTGCTTCTCCAAGGTCTCTCATCTCGAACTCAGCCTTTAATTTCTCTTTCAACTTGTTGATTTCTGCCTTGTCCTTAGAAGCAATGAGCCTATCGTCCACATACAAGAGTAAATACACCCAACAATCATTTCCTAACCTCTTGAAGTAAACGCAAGCATCCTTGATGCTTTGATGGAAGCCACTTTCAAGCATGAAATGATCAAATCTCTTGTACCATTGCCTAGGTGATTGCTTCAAACCATATAGTGATTTCTTCAACTTGCAAACTAGTTCTGACTTACCTTCTACAACAAACCCTTCCGGTTGCTCCATGTAGATGTCTTCATCCAAGTCTCCATGCAAGAAGGCAGTTTTCACATCTAGTTGCTCCAACTCCAAGTCGTAAATAGCAACTAATGCAAGTAGTATCCGGATAGAAGTATGCCTCACAACCGGTGCGAAGATCTCATCATACTCCTTTCCTTTCCTCTGTGCAAACCCCTTAGCCACTAGTCTAGCTTTGTATCTTCCATCGTCCTTCACCTTATATATCCATTTGCACCCAATAGCACGGTTTCCTTGAGGAAGTGGAACCAAATCCCAAGCCTGGTTCTTCATCAACGATTGCATCTCTTCCTCCATGGCGCAAATCCACTTCGAGCTATCACTCGAACCCATGACGTCATCAAGGTCCATCGGCTCATTTTGGACTACATGAAGAGCATAGTCCAAATTCTCACAAAAGCTAAGATAGTTTCAATCACCATATCTTTCGGGTGGCCTTATAGCACGCCGACCAACCCGAGTAGCAATACCATCACCCGGTCTTCCTTCAGCTCCGCCTTGAACTGAATCTTCTCTAGGCTCGTGCACATCACCAACACTACTAGAGGAATCCTATGGACTATGTGATGTAACATCAACCGCATTCACCTCGCAAGCACCTCCAACAACTCTACTCTCTCTAGGTCTGAAAGTGGGAATAACTTCCTTCTCCTTTGATTCACCATGAACCAAATCCGGAACATCCGATGAGCCTTCGTTCTCCTTGAACATAGCCGACTCATCAAAAGTATAACGTGACGAGAAACCATAGCCTTCTTCGTTTCCAGATTCCAAATCCGATAGCCATTGACGCCATCCATATATCCGAGAAAAATCCCTTTGAAAGCTCTAGGCGAGAGCTTATCATTCCCCGGATCATGCACATAAACAGGACTGCTATATACACGAAGATAACTCAAGTCAATGCTCTTCCCTTTCCATACTTCCTCCGGAATTTTGTTATCAATAGTCGAGCACGGAATTCGATTAATAATATGCACCGGTTGACAAAGCTTCGGCCCAAAATCCCTTAGACAAACCCGATGTCAATCTCAAGCATCGAGCTTTCTCTAGTAGAGTTCGGTTCATTCTCTCCGCCACTCCATTAGATTGCGGATCTCCCGGTGTAGTAAAATGCCTCCGAATACCATGATGCTTGCAAAAATTTAGAAACTCTCCGGAAACATACTCGCCGCCATTATCGAACTTAAGAACCTTCAAAGATTTTCCACTCTCATTCTCAACAAGAGCCTTCCATTCTTTGAATCTTGCAAATGCCTCCGACTTGGCCTTCATTACATACACCCAAACCTTCCGAGAAAAATCATCAATGAAAGAAATATAATATCTTGCTCCTCCCAAAGAAGCTACATGCGCTGGTCCCCAAACATCCATGTGCACATACTCAAGAATCCCTCTTGAATCATGTTTTCCTTCACCGAATGATACTCTAGTTTGCTTCCCCATGACACATTCCTCGCAAAACTCCAACTTGCTGAAACTCTCACCATCAATCATCTCCCTTCGACGAAGAACATCTAAACTCTTCTCCGAGACATGACCCAATCTCAAATGCCACAGCCGTGTAGCATCTAAGCCACGAGAACTATCAACACTGACACAAGTTTCGCCTTGCAAGGTCACTCCTTGAAGCAAATAGATACCATGAGTTCTAGCACCCTTCATAACCACAAGCGCACCCTTCGAAACCCTCAAGTTATCACTCTCAATGGTGATCTTGCAACCTAGAGAATCCAACTGTCCCAAAGAGATAAGTGACTTCCGTAGTCCCGGAACATAGCGCACATTAGTGAGAGTACGAACCACTCCGTCAAACATTCGAATTTGCACGGATCCAATGCCTTTCGACTTGCAAACTGCACCATTTCCCATAAAAATTGAATTTCCTTCTTGATCAATATAAGAAGAAAAACAATTCCTATTAGGCGTCATGTGATATGAAGCCCCCGAATCAAGCACCCAATCGCTGCCCGAAACATCTGATGCTACTGCCGACAAAACATCTACGTCTCCCTCAACATCTCTCTCCACCGCAACTGATGAAGATGCTACTTCCTTCTTCCCCTTCTCTGGACAATCATTCTTCCAGTGACCAGGTTTCTTACATATAAAGCACTTGCCATTTCTTTCCTTTGACTTTCCTCTTCCACCGGGCTTCTTAGACTTAGAACGCCCCCGGTTTCCCTTCTTCTCTGACTTTTCTTTCTCCGCAAATAAACCTTGACCATTACCAGCACCACTACTACCATCACTCAGCTCCTTCATCTGATCTCGCAATTCCTCACTAAGAAGACCCGTCTTGACATCATTTAGAGTCAATGTATCCCGGCCATAGATCAAACTGTTTGAGAACCCAGTATAGTGCTCAGGAAACGAACATAGCAATATCATCGCCTTCTGCTCCTCCTCAATCTTCAAATCTACCGCCTTCATCTTCATTAGCAAATCATCAAACACATTTAAGTGCGCCTTTAGCGAAGTTCCTTCCTTCATCTTGTAGGTAAAGAAAGTCCGCAACAAGATCAGTCGATTTGTGAGTGATTTCTTCATATACAACTCCTCCAACTTGTTCCAAATACCTTTAGCAGTCATCTCACCACTAATTTCGGAAATAACATTCTCTCCCATGGCAAGTTGAAGTGTAGTGAATGCCCACTCTTCCATTTCTTCTCTCTCCACATCTGAGATGTCCTCTGGCAATAAATGTGTATCAAACACTACGCGATGTACCCAATTCCGCCTAAGAACCGCTTTCATCTTCCACAGCCACTTTTCGAAATCATTATCGCCATTCCACTTGTCGATAACCAATTGTGAACCAGCAGCTGCATACGACCCACGTACATAAGGAGCTACACCACTTGGACCAACTGTTGATGAATTATTTGAACATGATTCCGGCATTTCTACAACTATCTACCAACACCAATGCTCTGATACCAAATGTAATGGAGGAATTTTGATTCAAGACCGCTCAAATCAAAAATCCCCAACGCCGCGGAAAATGAGATCGTGGTAATAGTGCAAAAACAACCAATCGAACAATCTCAATCTTATCCAAGCCAATCACAATCACCAAATAATGGAAATAATAGAGCAATAACGAGAAACTAAATCACACAGGGATTTATAGTGGTTCCACCGACATCTTGTCAGTGTACGTCCACTTTGAGAGAGAAACCTTTATTAATATCAATAGAAGAGTACAAGAGATTGATTACAATGATCAAATTTACTAGAAAAATTTGATTTTGTGGAGAAAAGAATTGAAGAAGATTAGGATTGCCAAAACCCTAATTAGAATAAATCTTGATCTAATCTCTTGATATTTTTTTTCATATCTCCTTTTGGATTTGATGTAGCTTATATAGGCATAGAGAAGTATATGGAAATTCCCAAAAAAATTTCTAGATCCGAAATATTCTCCAGATCCAAAATATCCTCCAGATTCAAAATATTCTCCAGATCCAAAATATCCTCCAGATCAAAAATATTCTCCAGATCCAAAATATTATCTACAATAGTATCGCATACTTCAACTCAACATGTAATACAAGATCATTAGTAAGGTCTTTTGGGACTGAATTATATTATTCTCCCTAATACTATTTTTGAAAGTCAACCCGCCTTTATTAAAGGTAGACACATTTCTAAAAACTCTTTGCTTGCTCATGAATTGATTGGAAATTTTATTAAAAAAGAGGGAAAACGATGTTTGCATCCAAATCAAGGTTTAAGAGTCCATCCGGTACCACGGGATTCCGACCATCTTGGTCTAGTTCTGGTGGTTTCCAGAATGGAATTATCTAAAAATTCTGTTTCGTTCAAACTGATGTAAAAATAAAAAATCGCTTATTAAATGGTACAAAAACAAAAGAACTTATAAAATACTGAAAGATTCGAAGAAGAAATAGTAACATAACTGAGCAAATTAATTAAAAAAAAAATCAAATTTGGAATTTTACTAAGCAGGTGCTTTGGATAAATGGATTTGCATACCAAAAGGAGCGTTTGAACTTGCGTAGCTCTCTTTCATTTGTAATTTTGTGTTAGCCCTAAGTTGTTTTGCCATGCTACGAGTGGTCATTGATGACATGATGAAGTTGTAGTATGTAATGAGAAGAAAACAATTCCAATGGGTATGAAAGAATTAGAGAATGCAAACTAAAAGGAAGATAACATAAACAAAAGCTTAGAATTGCATATTTTAATTAGAGAAATCTGTTGATAAGAAGATAGTTTGAGAGAGAAACTTCTCAACAAAAAATCAACACAACCAGACTGAATTACATCCCAGTATTCATAGGGAATTTTAACACAACAAGCCTTAACATAAATAGGCCCAAAAACATGATTTACACTTTATTTGTTATTCTGCCACATGCACAATCGTGCCAGTGTGCACATGCAAACCTATTTCCGTTCCATGATCACGATCCAGCAACATTTCCTTGATCAAGAAGCCTTCGCGGTCATCACTAACTGGTTCATTGGCTATTCATGATGCACTACAAGAAAAAAGACTTTTTTTATAGCATGTAAAGATGGCTATAAAAACTTTCTATAGCGATTCTATAATCGTCATAGATCAACATGTTGTGAAAAGTCTGATATATACTATAGTGTGTCGTACTTGCAATGGAAAACCTACTTTTGTTGCTATCTTAAATATGCCATATTGGTGCAACTGCTTTTCCATAACTTGCAAAGCATGCTATGGAAAGTCTTTATGACGCATCCAAACGCTATGGATACGTCAGTTAAATGGTGTAATATGTTGACATTCCTTGTTATAATATCTAAACAAGCTATGGAAAGTTTTATGACACATCTAAACACGCTACGGAAAATTCACTACTATTTACTATAGCATCGTTTTGTTTCTATAAAAACTGTTTATTCCTTGAAAAATATTTTGTATAGCACTACTATAATGCTATAATATAACAAAGCTATAACAATTTTTCTTTTCATTGCATAGTTAGAAGGATATACAAAAAATTCTATTGCAGCATTTTGTTTCCGTAACATTCAAAGTTTACAATTTCTAATTCTAATAATATATTATAACAGTTCAAAAAAAATTAAAAAAATTGTCACATTAACCTAAGTACACAAATGGAGTCATAAGCCAAATCACAAAATATATATCTGTAATATTTCATACATGATGAATTCAAACATAATTATAATGGTATATAGGACTATAGCAAAATAAAACGATACATACTAAAAAAATTCATGAATGTCGACAAGTATAACCGGTTTGAAGAAGAAAGAGGGACATCATATGTCAACCTTGAGAGAATCATACAACACCTGTCAAGAAGAATAAACATATGTATATTAGTGATATATACAAATATGTATAATAACAAAAGATGCATTGGCCAAAGACGTGATTTTCAATTTCTTTTATTGAATATAATGACTTGAGATAACAGTAATAAAAGCACATACATATATACACACGCATCAACTTTCTAAATAATAAAGAAAAGAGAAGAATCTTTCAATAGATGTTGATTTTGCATACCAGATATATTGATAATCTAATATGATATGTGTTTTATAGTGCTTCCTTAGTTTCAGATTTAAAGAAAAATGACTGAGAACCATGTTAATTATTCACTGTTTACTTGCCTTGGTTTGTTACTCATTTTAGCAAAGGACGTGTTATCCTTACTTTCCATTATCTTCTCATCGCTTGCCCTAGATACAATTTATGATGTAAGTTATGCATACCTGTGTTCTGTTGTGATTTGATAACATGGTGATAACATCACATTACTCATTTCAATGAGCAACATGATTATGATAAGCATCAACTTTATTTTTTAAAAATCATTAAAAAAAACCTTGACTATTTAATTATATCTCTCTCCAAATGATTCTAATCCTGTTATGGTCATGTAATAATCCAAGTTATTGTGTTCTGTATAAAGTTTAAGCAACAAGATTTTAAAAAAAGTAACAACAAGCATGATGTTCTTCATTGCGTTCTCTTAATTTTAATGCTTAGTGAATTTGTCAACTTTCAACACCCAATATCATTAAAATAATACAAAGTGTTAAAAATAAACAAACAAATTGAAACAGAAGTATACATCTAAACAAAACGAATGAAAAAAGGTTCAAATTCATTCAAATAGTACATTGTGAAAACATAATATACAATGAAAACCCAAATCAAAATATGAAGGGTTAAATACATTAAAGAAACTCAGCCATAGAACATTTAGTTTAACAATATAACAGAAAGATGTAAAAGTAATAAACAAATAGAACCTTACATGTTCTATAAATTTCAGGTGTCAGGTACTCCTAGTAAAAGACATATCAAATTCCATGTTACCTAACGAAAATACAAGATCTATAATATGCACATAAATGAAATCTAAAATCATATACCGTCAGACAATAATCAAGCATTATTTTATCAAAGGTGCAAATGAATATGAATAGAGAATCATAAAATAAATTACAATGATAACAAATTAATAAATGCCAGTAGATACCCACAAATTAGAAATTGAATTACCCTGAATTAATTTCAAAGTACTGTTAACAAACTAGCACTAGTTTTTGCAAAAATGCAGTTGGATAGCTGGTAAACGATTAGCACTAGTTTCTTAAAATAAAAACTAATAAATTTTTTTTTTTAAAAAAAAGATAAATGTATGAATTGGAGATTTAAAGATCAAAACAATAATCATGACTCCAGAAGTTAAAATGATTTCAGAGATTCCTACACGTCAAGGAGACGAAGGGTTTCTGTTCCAGGTGAGAAACCGCAATAACCGCCACCGGGTTCAATCCCAAGACTAGAACATGACTACATGTCTATGCTAAATCTGGACGAATCCTTGACTACTGAAATCAATTAAGAAAACGAATTCCAAGAAAGGTGGAGTATTTATTTAGAAATTGGTGAAAAAAAAGGTCTACGTTTAAGACGACGAGGAAGATGAGGAGCAAATGCCAAACCAACTAATCACCTACTGCAACTATCAATGCTAGATTAACATGATCATACCTGAAATTGAGTTCGCAGTCGTACCTAAAATCGAGTTCGAAGAATCAGGTCAAGGAATGAACTCCGTAGACAATCGCATGCGAGCAAACTAGGAATCGAATGCGAATGTCGATGGGAGGGAATGCGTGAGCGGAGAGGGGATTAGGTTGAGTGAATTGGAGGAAAGCGTGAAATTAAAGGGAAAAGTGAAAAATAAATTTTGGGAAGAACACGAAAAGAAAATTTTAGTGGCCAAGATTGGGAGGGAAGGGTAAAAAAAGTTAGGCGGCCAAATTTTTTGCGCTATCATTTGCTATGGCGTAGCATCCATGTCACGGTTTACCATTCAAACTAATGACTTATTTGTTATTGCAATAGTCAATGTCATGGTTTACTGTTCAAAGCCATGGTTTATCTTAACTAATGACTAGCATACTTAACTATTGCAAGTTAAATTATCTATCATTGCTTGCTATCAATATATTATTTTCTTGTCGTGACATCATAGTAAAATTTTCTTGTGGGTTGCTATATTGTGCATAGGTGTTTATGGAATTGCCTGCTTCTTCCTGATTCTTATAACACCCTCAAACTCCTTCTCGTGGATGTCTTAGCTTCAATGATCATGGCCACATGGTGTTGGTGCATAACACCCCCTTCAAAATTTGACTTTATTTTAAGGTCGAACGTCGTGTTTCTCTTCACCAAGGGCCAATAATCTTCCCAAGTCGCTTCCTCTTGGCTTCTTTGCTTCTACTTTACTAATATCTGCACCTCTGCTTTGTTATCCTTCAGAAAAGTTCTTCTGTCAACTATTACTTTGGGATCATCAATTATTTTCTTAATGAAACTCGGGTTGCTTTGCTGGATTATAACCTTTGCCCTATCCACTTTTTAAATTGGGACACATGAAACACGTGATGTATCCTTACTCCTCTAGGTGATTCCAACTCATAAGCCACCTCTCCAATTTTCCTAACGATCTTATAGGGGCTATAATACGTGGGAGACAGTTTAGTAGTACTTATATCGCTCACTGTAATTTCCCTACAAGGCTACAGTTTAAGATATACCCAATCACCAACCTAGAACTACCATTCGGTTCTTCTAGAGTTAGCATACTTCTTGATGTGTTCCTGGGTAAGCTACAAGCTATCTTTTAGTAATTGTAATACAGTGTCGCGAGAGTATTGCTCTTGTTTTACTTGGGGTACTCTTGTTGTCTTAGGCACATAAGTTGATAACGTGGGTGGTGTTGTGTCGTACATATCCCCAAAAGGAGTCATGTTAATGGAGCTTTGCCAGCTAGTGTTGTACCAATACTCGGCTACTGCCAACCATTTGAACCATTCCCGGGGTTTATGACGTACGAAACAACGTAGGTAACTCTCCAGAATTTTATTGATCGCCTCGGTTTTCCCATCAAATTGTGGATGGTAGGCCGAGCTCATTTTTAATGTGCATCCTTGAAGTTTCATCACCTTTTGCCAGAAAATGCTAGTGAATATCACATCCCTATCCGATACTATGCTACTAGGCATACCATGTAATTTAAAGACCCCATCGAAGAAAATTTGTGCTACTTGTATAGTAGGTAGGGATGTTGCAAGGGAAAGAAGTGAGCGTATTTCAATAGCTTATCCACCACTACAAAGACTGACGTGTACTTGTTACTCTTTGGCATCCCAATTATGAAATCCATAAAATCATCTTTCTAGATGGCTTTAGGTATTGGCAATGGTTGTAATAGCCCTGGAATTGCCACGTTTTCGTGTTTGTTTCTTTGACAAACTCCACATCCCTTCACAAAATTTTCCACATCAGCCTTCATTCTCTTCAGTAAAACACACATTTAAGCCTGTTCCTGGTTTTCTTGGTGCCTGCATGTCCTCCCAAAGGTGTAGAATGATGTTCTTGTAATAGGATCTGAATAATGTCTTTGCAGTCTTCTGTTAATTGCAACTTGTTTTTATAATATATTAGTTGGTCAACCCATGCTATATTTGTTGCTCTGTGCTCTGTCTTGTTATTTTGTCTTCAAAGTTTGATAAGAGTTAGATTTCTCAAGTGCCTTTTTAAGTTCATTCAACCAATTTCCCTCTAGAATGGTTATGGCATGACAAGGAAGAGTAATATTATCCTCTCTATGTTTATCTGAAAGGCGTGACAAGGAGTCTGCTGTTGTGTTTTCCCTACCCTTGTTATAGTCTACCTTCTAATCGAATCCACGTAGTTTAGTGAGCAATCTTCCCTGTTTTCTCATATTTAGTCTTTGTGATAGTAGATGCTTCAAATTTTGATGGTCAGTTTTGATAGTGAATTGCCTATCTAATAGGTACTTTGTCCACTTTTTTGTGGCAAGCAAAACCACGAGCAATTCTTTTTCATATGTGGACAATAATAAATTTTTTCACTTAAAGCATGACTGAGGTACGCAATTAGTTTGCTTCCTTGTGTCAATATTGCCTCAACTCCTAACCCGCTAGCATCACACTCCACCACAATTTTTTTACTAAAATATAGCATAGTTAGCACCGGAGGATTAAGTAGACAATTTTTAAGTTTGTCAAATGCAACTGTTTCCTAGGAATTCCAGTTTAACGAATTTTCCTTAAGCATACTAGTAAGGGGTCGAGCCAACATTCCATAGTGCCTGATGATTTTACCCAGTAAGTCCATGAAACCCCCTCAATTCTTTTATGTTTTTTGGTTGGGGCCACTCCTTTACCGCCTAGACCTTTTCAAGGTCCATCGCAACCCCATTTTTTGTCATGATAAATCCAAGGTAAGAAATATGGGTTTGTAAATGATCATTTAGAGAGGTTTATGACCAACCGATTATCTTTTAACACCTGCAATGTTAAACATAGGTATTGATGTGCTCAGACCATGCCTGGCTTAGATTAGGATATCATCAAAAAACTAACAAGAATTTTCGTAAATTGGGCTTAAAAATGTTGTTTGTAAGTGCTTAAAAAGTAGAGGGTGCATTCGATAGACCAAAAGTCATTACCATAAACTCATTGGGTCCTTCGTGAGTTTTAAAAGCAATTTTATGAATATCATGTTGGTGCATACGAATCTGATGATAACCTGACCCCAAATCCAGTTTAGTGAAGAAAAAAAAAACAGACCCATGTAATTCGTCTAATAAATCATCAATTAAAGGGATTGGATACTTGTTTTTGATAGTTTGCTGGTAAGTGTCGGGTAGTCAATGCACATCCTCTAAGAGCCATCCTGCTTTCTAACCATGATGACAAGAGAGGAATATTCACTCTTATTGGGTCTAATTGTTCCTGCTTTAAGAATTTCTTTTAACAACTTTTCTAGTTTGTTCTTGATATGGTAGGAGTGCCAATATTGCTGCAGACTTACGTTTTTTTAATGAAGTCATTAGGGGTATTTAATGATCACATTCACGCTGTCGTGGAAGGCAGTGGGTTGTTGTAATAACAATTGGAAACTTGGATAATATTTGTTGTATCTCTGTAGGTATTAAGACTTCATTTCCTGGTGAACTGCACTTGATTTCCCGTGAACACGGTAGTAATGAAACTTTGATCTTTCTATGAGTATTGCCTTGCTATCTACAATCTTGTTAATGGTTTTAATGCCTTGCCACAAATACCATTTCCCCTTCCGATGAAATTTGATTTGTAACTGGGCGAAGTTGAAAGACACCTCACCTAATTCCTTCATCCATTGGGCTCCTAGGACAACCTGCCATCCCTCATAGGACACAAACAAAAAGTCAATAGCCATTTTACATCCTTGGCATTTGAAAATTACCTCTGTTGGAAATATTGTGAATTATTTAAATTATTTAAAACATGAAATAAGTGTATGATGGCTCCTATTTGTGAATAGTCCCACATCATGGGATTATATGGAAGAGGCAAGCTTATATACTTGTTTCTAAGAAGCTTTGATGGGGCCTTGGGCTCCCAATGCATGCTTTGTTGTGAGGAGGGAGCCCATGCATCATGACCACAACACGCGCGCGCCCGACCGACCGACTCGACCCGGCCCGGCCCGGCTCGGCTCGGGCTTTGGGCTTTGGGCCCTGGCTATGTGGTGTAGACACTTATATTTTTGGTCCAGAAAACACTGCTATTTTCGAACCAGTTTTTAAATCAGGAAAATAATTTCTGAACCGAATTTTATATGACGCGGTAAAGCTTTGACCAAGTATTTCGCAGATCCGATTTTTCTCCACTGACCAGATTTTTCGAATACCCTGATCCCCGTCTATATATTATCATTAGATTAGACGAGATCTGTACAGAAAAATTCTGCATTCTCTTTCTCCGCCATTAAAATACTCTTAAGAAATTTTCGAGCAGTAAAAACAGAAAGTGCAAATCTGCACTGATTTGTTTGTGCAGAGCAGATCAGTTATTAATCAGAGAGAGGCTGTTTTATCCTAGAGGCGGCGGCGGAAGTACGAACTGGTTTTGCACCACCGACCAGATCGCCGAATCGTCTTCAAGAAAGCGACGAAGTACGTGACTCAGCCATTGTTTTCCAACAATTTGAAGACGAATAGAAACGATGGCTTCGACAACAACTGTAGATGATGCTGCTCCTGCTTCTACATTCCAGATCCCATTGGTGGCTGCTGCTCCATTTCGTTTTGAAGGTCTGCACTTCAAACGCTGGCGTCAAAAGATGGAGTTCTACCTGACGATGAGGAAGGTGGCTGCTGCTCTTACCACCGAGAAACCGCAGTTGCCAGACAAGCCTGACGGAACTGACGCAGCGCAGATGACATCCTGGAACGAACAATCTAAGCAGTTGCAAAGCTGGACAGAACAGGATTATTTGTGCAAAAATTTTATTCTGAACGGATTGAGCGATGATCTGTATGATTACTACAATTCAGAAGACAAGACAGCGAAGCAGATCTGGGAAGCACTGCAGAAGAAATACGATACAGAGGAGGCAGGGGCGAAGAAGTATGCTGTGAGCCGCTATCTGAAATATCAGATGACAGACGATAGATCAGTAGAGATGCAGTCTCATGAGCTGCAGAAAATAGCTCATGAGATCATCTCCGAAGGTATGGTTTTAGATGAACAGTTTCAAGTTGCTGTTATTATTGACAAACTTCCCCCAGGTTGGAAAGACTTTAAGAATTTCTTGCGCCATAAGACTAAGGAATTCTCCTTAGAGAGTCTGATTACTCGCCTTCGCATTGAGGAGGCAGCACGCAAACAGGACCAGAAAGAGGAAGTGTTGTTTGTTTCAAACAACAACACTAAAAAGACCAAGCCCGCAGTTCTGAAACCAAATCAGAAATCTTTTAAGAATCAGAACAGACGCAACAATGGGAATCCGCAGGGAAACCCAAAAGGACAGCAAAAACCAGCCCAAAAGAATGACTCTGGACAGTTGTTTCTATGTTACAACTGTGGCAAACCAGGTCATATGGCACGAAAGTGTCGGAACAAGCCTAGCTCTGTACCACAGGCTAACTTGACTGAGGATGAGCCACTTATGGCTATGATTTCTGAGATTCACCTTGTTGGTGGATCAGATGGCTGGTGGATAGACACTGGTGCTTCTCGCCATGTCTGTTATGATCGTGCTATGTTCTCCACATACACGGCTGCTGATGATCAGAAAGTGCTGCTGGGAGATTCTCACACCACTAAAGTTGCTGGGGTTGGAAACGTGGAGATCAAGTTTACCTCTGGAAAGACTGTAATCCTCAAAGATGTTATGCATACTCCAGAGATGAGGAAGAATCTGGTTTCTGGCTATCTTCTCAATAAGGCAGGGTTCACTCAATTTATTGGTGCTGACTTGTATACTATAGTATATAAGGGAAACTTTGTAGGAAAGGGTTATGCTTGTGAGGGAATGTTCAAATTAAATGTTGAATTAAATAAAGTGAATAATTCTGCTTATATGTTGTGTGATTTTAATATTTGGCATTCTAGATTATGTCATGTTAATAAACGAATAATTAATAACATGAGCACTCTAGATATGATACCTAAGATAGCAGAATCTGAATCTGATAAATGTGAATTCTGTACACAAGCAAAAATCACTAAGAAACCTCACAAGTCTGTTGATAGAGAATCTGAACCCTTAGACTTGATTCATTCTGACATATGTGAACTTGATGGTACTTTGACTAGACATGGACATCGTTATTTTATCACTTTTATCGATGATTGTTCTGATTTCACATATGTATATCTTATGAAACATAAAAGTGATGCCTTTGAAATGTTCAAAACATTCAAAACTAAAATTGAGAATCAAGTAAATAGAAAGATTAAGAGACTTCGTAGTGATAGAGGAACAGAATATGAATCTAATTCAATTCTGGACTTCTATAAATTACATGGTATTGTACATGAGAGAACTGCACCCTATTCACCTGAAATGAACGGTAAAGCTGAAAGAAAAAATAGGACTTTTACCGAATTAGTAGTGACCATCCTACTAAATTCTGGTGCAGCAAAACATTGGTGGGGGGATATTTTATTGACTGTATGCTATGTTCTGAACAGAATCCCTAAATCTAAGAATAAAATTTCACCTTATGAAATTTTAAAGAATCATAAGCCCAATGTCTCATACTTTAGAACTTGGGGTTGTTTAGCATATGTTCGCATTCCAGACCCTAAGAGAATAAAATTGGCAAGTAGAGCATATGAATGTGCATTTATAGGCTATGCTATTAATAGCAAAGCATACAGATTTTATGACTTAAATGCACATAATATAATTGAATCAAATGATGCCGATTTTTATGAAACTAAATTTCCTTTTAAATTAAGGAATAGTGGGGGCACATCAAGTACGCCTATAAGAACAGAACTTGATAAAAGTTCTGAAGCTGAACCTAGAAGAAGTAAAAGAGCAAGAACCGAGAAAAACTTTGGCTCGGATTTTTGTGCTTTTACTATAGAGGAGGATCCATTAAACCTCCAAGAGGCCTTATCTTCTTTAGATGCCGATTTTTGGCGAGAGGCTATAAATGATGAGATGGATTCTCTGGAATCCAATAAGACTTGGCATTTGGCAGATTTACCCCCTGGTTGTAAATCTATAGGCTGTAAATGGGTGCTTAAAAAGAAACTAAAACCTGATGGTACTATAGATAAATACAAAGCACGACTAGTAGCTAAAGGTTTTAGACAAAAAGAAAATATAGATTTCTTTGACACTTTTTCACCTGTAACTAGAATAACATCCATTCGGGTATTGATCTCACTTGCTTCCATTCATAACTTACTAATACACCAAATGGATGTTAAAAACTGCCTTTTTGAATGGTGAATTAGACGAAGAAATTTATATGGACCAGCCTGAAGGATTTGTAGTACATGGTCAAGAACATAAAGTATGCAAGTTAGATAAATCATTATATAGTTTAAAACAAGCACCTAAACAATGGCATGAAAAATTTGATAACTTAATCATTTCAAATGATTTTAAAGTTAATGAAAGTGACAAATGCATTTATTACAAATATGAGAATGACATTTGCACTATTATATGCCTTTATGTAGATGACCTACTCATCTTTGGGTCAAACATTCATGCCATAAATTCAGTCAAATCCTTATTATGTGCCAATTTTGATATGAAAGATCTAGGTGAAGCGAGTGTAATCCTCGGTATTAAAATTACTAGGTCAGAAAAGGGAATTTCTTTGGATCAGTCTCATTACATTGAGAAGATACTAAAGAAATATAATTACTTTGACTGTAAACCCGCATGTACACCATACGATCCAAGTGTAAAGTTATTTAAGAACACTGGTGAAGGTGAAAGACAGTCTGATTATGCGAGCATCATTGGCAGCCTTCGGTATGCCACTGATTGTACTAGACCCGACATTGCCTATGTCGTGGGATTATTGTGCAGGTTTACTAGTAGACCTAGTATAGAGCACTGGCATGCTATTGAAAGGGTCATGAGATACCTTAAACGAACAATGAACCTTGGATTACATTATGAAAAGTTTCCAGCTGTACTTGAAGGATATTCAGATGCAGACTGGAATACTTTATCTGATGATTCTAAAGCGACCAGTGGCTATATATTTAGCATCGCTGGAGGAGCTGTTTCTTGGAAATCCAAGAAACAGACTATTTTGGCTCAGTCCACTATGGAGTCTGAGATGATAGCACTAGCCACAGCTAGTGAAGAAGCAGAATATTTGAGAAATCTGCTAGCTGAGATACCCTTATGGGAAAAACCGATACCGGCTGTGTTGATACATTGTGATAGTACCGCGGCTATTGCAAAAGTTCAGAACCGTTATTATAACGGTAAGAGACGACAAATACGTCGTAAGCACAGCACGGTTAGAGAGCTACTTTCTACAGGTACCGTTAGAGTAGATTACGTACGTAGTGAAGAAAATTTGGCAGATCCTTTGACGAAAGGACTGTCAAGAGAGAAAGTCCACAATTCTTCTAAAAGAATGGGACTATTGCCCTTAGATTGTTGACTCACGCACAATGGTAACCCGACCTAAATGACTGGAGATCCCAAGAAATAGGTTCAATGGGTAATAACAAGTTGTGTAGTGATAGAAGTTGAACATGCTATATAATAAACTAAGAAGCATGTATTCCTGAAGTGATAGAGGATGAGTTAATAGAAACTCTTAATGAGATCTATACTCTATTTGGAGTGGAGTACCTACCTTCAGGAGTACTCTTGATAGGCTCACCTATGTGAATGTGGAAATGAGGCCGTTTCCTATGGAGTTTTGGGCAGAACTTCTAGAGCGTTCACTAAACTGGGATAGACGTGTATGACCATAAATGCACGGGCTTATTTGATTGCACTATGGAAAAGATTGTGTGTGGTTTGATGTCAGGAATAGAGTTCAAGACTACGTGTCACTCTAGTAAAAACTGAATCTTATTCACTACGCAAAGGTTCAAGTCGGATGACACCTTTGTTTATGCACAGTCTTATGTTTTTAGAAATTGCTCGATAATATTTTAAAAAATTCAAGTGGGGGATTGTTGGAAATATTGTGAATTATTTAAATTATTTAAAACATGAAATAAGTGTATGATGGCTCCTATTTGTGAATAGTCCCACATCATGGGATTATATGGAAGAGGCAAGCTTATATACTTGTTTCTAAGAAGCTTTGATGGGGCCTTGGGCTCCCAATGCATGCTTTGTTGTGAGGAGGGAGCCCATGCATCATGACCACAACACACGCGCGCGCCCGACCGACCGACTCGACTCGACCCGGCCCGGCTCGGGCTCGGGCTTTGGGCTTTGGGCTTTGGGCCCTGGCTATGTGGTGTAGACACTTATATTTTTGGTCCAGAAAACACTGCTATTTTCGAACCAGTTTTTAAATCAGGAAAATAATTTCTGAACCGAATTTTATATGACGCGGTAAAACTTTGACCAAGTATTTCGCAGATCCGATTTTTCTCCACTGACCAGATTTTTCGAATACCCTGATCCCCGTCTATATATTATCATTAGATTAGACGAGATCTGTACAGAAAAATTCTGCATTCTCTTTCTCCGCCATTAAAATACTCTTAAGAAATTTTCGAGCAATAAAAACAGAAAGTGCAAATCTGCACTGATTTGTTTGTGCAAAGCAGATCAGTTATTAATCAGAGAGAGGCTGTTTTATCCTAGAGGCGGCGGCGGAAGTACGAACTGGTTTTGCACCACCGACCAGATCGCCGAATCGTCTTCAAGAAAGCGACGAAGTACGTGACTCAGCCATTGTTTTCCAACAACCTCCATACACATTCCTTTGTTGTGAATCTTTTCACCATTTTCCACATGGACTGTGTATTCTGGAGTCGCTTGGTTGCTCAAGTTTAATTTCTTGGATAATTCTGTATTACGAAAGTTGTGAGTGGAACCTGAATCAATGAATACCTCCATCATTTGCTTATTGATGTAATCACAAACCCTAATCATGGATAAAGTTGGAATGCTGCACATGGCACTCAGTGTTATGGCATAGGTTTGATCATCTTCAACATTATTAGTAGCAGGAATAATTGATTCTGGCATTACTGAATTTTCTGCCTCATATGCTTCATGCTTCAGTTTTTCACCATCCTCACTTTGTAATGACATAATTGCTTCCATTAGGTAAACCTATTTACTTTTGCATTGATGGCCCAGATGCCATTTTTCATTGGAGCCAAAACACAAAATTTTCCTTTTTCTTTCTAATATTTCGTAGGGAGTAAGACCTTTCACTTTGGAATTGACCTCATTATCAGTAGCATCTTTCTTGATTGTCTTTGATTCATTGATTTTCTTGGACAACTTTCAATTCTTGAGTTTTCTTTTACTCATTCTCTTACATTCAAAGACCTTTGCTAAACTTACGGCTTGTTTGACATCCACAGGATGCAAAGCCAATACGTCATATTTAATTTCTTCTCTAAAACTGTCCACAAACTTCTCCAGCATAAACTGATCAAGTAATGTTTCATACATTCTTTGTAATTGTTCATATTGTGATAGATAAGCTACCACGGTTGTGGCCTATTTGAGATTGTAAAAAGCCGCATAGGGTTTTAGAAATTCTTCCGGTGCAAATCTCACAAGCAATTCATCTTCGAATACACTCCATACCTTATAATTCTTTACTTTCTTGGTGACCCAATTATACCATTTACGAGCATCTTCCCTCAAATGGATAGAACAAGTGGGAACCCATTCATTCTATGGAGCGTTGTGATACTGAAAGAGGTGCTCGACTTGATTAAGACGTTCAACAATGTTGAGACAAGTCCCACATTGGGGAATTTGTAAAATGAATCATATATAAGTATAATGAGTTCACCCTTCACATTGCAAATTGGTTTTGTGATAATATGGGGGCTCCATCATTTCTTCTTCATATTGCCAATTTGTCTAACATGGTATCAGGGCAGGTTTAATTTGTGCGCACAATGTCATACTTATCCACGTCACCCAATATAAAGGTCCACGTGTTAGGCTCATGATATGCCACACGTGCGGGGGCGTGTTGAGACAAGTCCCACATTGGGAAATTTGTAAAATGAATCCTGTATAAGTATAATGAGTTCACCCTTCACATTACCAATTGGTTTTGTGATAACTTGGGTTCTCTAACAAACAACCTCACTGTCTCCATTGTATGTTGGAAAATAAAGTTTGATAACAATGTTTTGAAGAAGACTTGGAGGGTTTTGGGTTCTCTAACAAACAACCTCACTGTCTCCATTGTATGTTGGAAAATAAAGTTTGATAACAATGTTTTGAAGAAGACTTGGAGGGTTTTGGGAGTTCACAACGGCAGTAGTGGTGTTTCTGCTATGGTTTTGAGAGTTGCTATGTGGTGCAAATGGGTTGGTTGAGCTGCAGTAGAAGAATCTTGATTCTTTCTAAAAGGATTTCGATATCCAGGTGTAATATAAGGGTTTCTTTGATTTTGTTGTTGGATTCTCATTTCCTTGAAGTCCTTGGCGATGCTATTGAGGGTCTCTTGCATGAGATTTATCTTAGTATTAAGATCTTGTTGTGATTCTTGCAAGTCTCGAATATGTAGTGTTGTTTGAGTGTTGATGCGGTCCTGTCTTGACCCTTCCGTGGTGGATTCATCATCAGTATTCCTAGAATTCTCTTCTTTTTGGTCATCAGAACACTGATGTAATTTTGGGTCATCTGGCTCTGATACGAACATGTAAGCCCCTGGTTGTTTTGCCATGCTATGAGTGGTTATTGATGACATGATGAAGTTGCAGTATGTAATGAGAAGAAAACAATTGTAATGGGTACAAGAGAATTGGAGAATGCAAGAAGAAACAAACAGGAAGACAACGTGAACAAAAGCTTTGAATTGCATATTTTAGTTAGAGAAATACGTTGACAAGAAGATAGTTTAAGAGAAAAACTTCTCAATAAAACATCAACACACCTAGCCTGAGTTGCATCCTAGTATTTATATGGAATTTTAACACAACATGCCCTAACGTAATAGGCCCAAAAACATGATTCAAACTTTATTTGTTATTCTGCACCATGCACAACTGTGCCAGTGTGCACGTGCACAACTAATTCCAATCCATGATCATGATCCGACAGTATTTGCCTTGATCAAGAAGCCTTCGCGATCATCACTAACTGGTTCATTGGCCATTGATGACGTTAGAGTAACATTTTCCCTATGGGTTGCTATATTGTGTATAGGTGTTTATGGAATTTCCTGCTTCTTCCTGATTCTTACGAACACCCACAAAACTCCTTCCCAGGGCTGTTTTAGCTTTAGTGGTCATGGCCGCATAGTCATGGCCGCATGGTGTTGGTGCATAAAATTTTGAATCTGATTTAGGGCATCAGAGGTGGCTTCATTAGAAAAGGAATTAGAACGATTGTGTTAGGGCTTCATCGCTTCCACATACTGGAAGATGACTTCTTGGGTTTACAATAATCGAAAGTACTTGTTCGACTGGAAATCCGTAAGTGAGAAAGTGCGGCTGAAACAAAGACGTTGGATGATTTTCTTCCCGTGAATTGCGCTGAATTTCTGACGCACGATCCAGAAATCGGTGAATTTCACCGCTAATCTATCGGTCGATCTAGCAAAGTCAATAAAAAACATACGTAAGCTTTAGAAGTGAAAAGAAATATAATTAGATATGGGCTTTAATAGCCTGGGCTTTCACTGGATTTTAGGTAGATATTTAATTTGTAAGAAAGAAGTACCAGAATTGGCAAACCGGATTTAAACCGGAATTTCCAGACCAGGACTAGAATTTTAAATTTTCTACGCGGATGGAACGGAAACAGAAACCGGGATTTCGAACCTTGATCAAAATAGATCTACTTAAAGCATATGATAACATTAATAGAAAATTTTCATTCCTACGATAGCTAGCATAGGTTCTCTCCCCAAAAATGACCCCTCTCGTTGGGGAATGCATGTCAACCCCAACATTCTTAATTATGGTACTCCTAGGAATTTCATCAAGAATAACAGGGTCTGAGTCAGGATGATTGCCTCTCAGCTTATATTTTTGCAGTGACAATGTTGTATTTTTCCTTCTAAATGGAATTAACACGTCATAATAGGTTATTTCATAATATTTATAATATCAACCTATGTTATGCTTATTGTGAAAGCATGGGAATTTTGATACGAAAGTTTCCAGATGCATTGTTAAACATGAACAAGAAATATCAAATAGTATAAATTGATGTAAAAAACGAGTGCGTCAAACTAAGATTAGAAGCCTGTAACTCATGTTAATGCACAATATAACTGGTTACTGCGTTTGATAACGACTTATTCATATTTTGAGGATGAAATTACTAAAGCGAGGAAAGCCTATAACATTAAATCCTCATTTTTTTCCTATATTACTATGGATACATTATTTATTCTAGGAAAACTTTATTTCAACCCAACTAACTATTATGTAGCGCCTAAAGTTTAGTAGAAATGAGAAAATCCATTATTTTGTTGAGTAACCCCCTATTAAATTAAAAAATCGATAATAATCTTCTTTATAGTTGTTCTACGTGATCTTTTAGAAAATCATGCATGCACACTACATGATACCTAATTATACAACATAGAGTCACTACGTGGTATCTTTATGTATTATGCAGTTCCCCTGCGTGGTTTCCAATAAGACCACGTAGGGTCACTACGAGGTTGACAATATATACATATATATATACATATATATATATACATATATATATATGGGGCAGGTTCAATGGCACCCCAAATAGTGAGCACCCCTTTAGCCTACCACTTTTCCACCATACATTTCCTCCATCTCTCCTTCCACTCATTCTCTCACCTCCCACTCACTTTTCATTCACTTTTTTTAATATAAATGGGTGGCTGAAATTTAGGAGGGCTCCCTGATCCTATATATATATATATATATATATATATATATATATATAACTGAAAAAAAGGCAGTTTCATCATTTTCTATAAAAAAGTGAGGGATACTCAACAACTCGTTGGATTGAAATAAAATCTATCTTTAATCTAATGGCTAAATAATGTTAACATGGTGTGAAATAAGGATAAGTGCCAAATTTATTTGTTGACACACCTTTTCGATAAGGCCGTTAAGGGTCATAGGCAAAGCATTCAAGACTCGACCTAGGTTGTTAAGACATAGGAAGCAAATATCCAGATCGGCCCACTGCTCGAACTTCCTCGGATCGACATGTCTAGGCCCGGCCTTCCTTCATCTAGCGTATGAAAGATAGAAGTAGAAGAGTGGAGGGATCAGATCGGTATATCGACCCAAATCATACCGATCCGGACGATACCGATCCCGGACTTGCAACGTCCCAAAACCTATTCTACCGGCCATATCCTGGTCAAATATTCCCCATATTTTGGATCCTGCTACACGTGTTATATATCCAACGAAAAACACTACCGGTTTTAAGGGTATTAGGGGCATCAAACTTGGGGCTTTTATAAAATGTGGCCTCCAATGATACCTCATTAGAGGCATAATTACTGTTAGTCTTTACTAATTAATTATTGGGACAATTGTAGACGCAGCTGTACTCATTAGAGGCATAATTAATATTAGTCTTTACTAATAAATTATTGGGGCAATTGTAAACGCAGCTGTAAATTGTAATCAATCAAAGGCAAAATTCACTTTAGCCGCTGGTGGACCCTGCAAGGGCAAAAACAAACGTGTGTATTGTTTACATATTTTTGGGCCCATCTGCGGTAGGGTTTCAGATACCCACAAAACTCCCCCAAATTTTTTCATCGTCTTCTATTTCATCTTCTGTATAATTTAATTTCTCGCTCAAAAAAGTCATCAATCACTCCTGATTAAACAGAACTTCTGCTGCGACTCATGGGATTCTCCAATTTAATCGAACATCAAAGGTAAGCATCTATACGATTTCCCGATTTGAATAATATCTAAACTCTATCATTCGTAATTTCTGAAAAATCAATTTCTATCCAACAACTTAGATGCCTTTAATTTTATTTTAAATGTTCTGCTTAGTTTGTTGTCTGTGATGTTTTATTTCATATTCTTTTTATGCTTCTTCCTTGTTTGAATTGAAGAAGAAAACATTTTGGATTAAAAATTAGTGGTCCAGCTTCCTAATATTTGTAGCCATAGCAGGGGAAATTCTAATACTTCCTCTAATAATCCACACAAATAAGCTTCATAGAGGATTTCAAATTTTCTTTTTGCTAAGATTACAACCAATAGGGTAAAGATAAAAAAAAAATCTCTATTACTGTCTGAATCAGATGAGTTCTTTGAGTGAGCCATTATTATTTCAAAGCTGAGTCTTTTTACAGGATTAAAAGAAATGACTTTCATATGATCTTTGTTGCTGCAATTATTATTTGAAAGCTTTTAAAGCTTGTTTTTTTTTCCTGCTAATTTCGCCTTTGCACAAAACAGATAAGTGATGTACCTAGCCCTTAAGTCTTACTTCTGTAGTGATTGTATTGATATCAAATTGATTTGAATTGAAATTATGTAGAGTTAAAGATTTCTTGGGAATACCACAGAAAGAGTTATAATTCCGATGCTCTATAATAGGATGGCTACAACTAGGAAAAGAGCCTGGGAGTGTGACGCTTTAACTCTTAGCATTCAGCTTAGATTTGTAATTTTCTTTGAGTCGGGGTTGAAACATTAGACCCTTCCACGGGAAATATCAGAGGAATATTTCCTGCTATGCTGGAAATCTTCAAACCAATCTTTATAATTAGCACTTGTGTAATTTTAAAATGAAGATTTGCTATTTTCTGTTACTTAATTGATTTTTTGATTATTATATAGCTTTCTGAGTGTATGATTTTCTATAATTATACGCTGCTTGTTTCCTTATTGAAGCGAAGCATTTTGATTTATTTCCCTGCATATATGATAAACTATAGTAGTTAAAATAATGGAGACATTTATGAAGTTCTTGGATTTTCTTTTGAAGTTATTTTTAATGAAGTCTATGCATTCTCTGGTGTTATGTATGGATAGGTTCTACTTGATCTTAAAAATATTTTGGCGATATAAACCAAACATGTTCTGAGTAAATACAGACCAAAAAAAAAAGTGTTTAATGCTTTCTGGGTCATTTCTATATAGTGGATAAATGCTTTCAGCTTCTTTATTCCATTTTTAACATTCATCTGTAGTAGGCAATCATTTAACAGAGCGGAGAAAGCACAGTATAATATTTTTAGGCAATTTAACTTGTATCAAATTACTTTATGCCAATTAAATATCACTCCATCCGCTTTGTTCTCATACTTTTTCAGAAGGAAAAAATTCTTTCGAGCCGAGTTTCCATTTCCATTTCTCTCTTTCTTTTTGATGTTTTGCATGAACATAAATTTTATTAACTGTTGAATCGAATCCTGAGGCAATCTATTGGTTTTGAGTTTTTCGGCGTTGATTTTGAACAATTCTTCGCACATTTTCATTAGATCCACCCAGACACAGATAGTACACATTATTCCACAATATTTATAGCCATAGCTATGCCCCCCCCCCAAACCCACAAAACTTGAATTTTCACTTGTTAGTCTTTAGTATTCCTTTTTTGCCTATATTTGCATGAGTATTTCTGTTTAAAAATAGTTGCAAATATATGAAATCTGTTATTGTCTAAACTCCGTATGTAGTGGTAGTTTTGATTAAAGTTTGAGAGGGAGAAAAGCGCATCCAAGGCACATAGGTACAAGCCTTGCACTTTTTCACCCTAACTTCAGTGGCTTTAGATGATTCGATAAGAGAAGGATATGGAATATTGTCAATACTTGAAGTTAAAATATTATTTTTATATCGATACGGACAATCCAATAATGTTCGATCGATTTGTACATTAATAATAGGATATGAAATATTGCCAATCATTTGAAGTTACAATACTATTTTGACATTGATATAGACGATCCAATAACCTTCAGTCAGTTTGTACATTAATAATAGGATATGAAATATTGCTAATCATTTGAATTTACAATCTTTTTTTGACATCGATACGGACAATCCAATAATGTTCGATAAATTTGAACATTAATATAGGTTATATAACTATGCTTCAATGTAGTGTAGGAGTGTACACGTAATGACATTTTTTTTTTAGTATTCATTCTAGATCATACAAGGCAAGGAAATATGATTGAAGCATTTCCGTCCCATAAGACCATTGAGATGTGGTAATGCTGAAAGGTAAATTTTCTTGTGCTATACCTTTAATATATATGAGTACATATGAACTTATGTGTTTATATGATTGTTCATGCAGTTTATTTGTTAACCTCGGATTATTATGTAACTCTGTTTTTATTGTTTTCTTTGGTCTTTAGCGTTTACTTGGTGGAAAGTGGAATGTACTGGAGAACTATTTGCAATGAAGGCGATGGATAAAATTGTAGTAATGATCCGTCATAAGGTGTGTACTTCTTTCAGACATCCATTAATTAATGCATTAAAAATACTAGAAAGATGATTAATATTTTTTTTACATCATATACAACTTAGTAAACATAAGTAAGTAAACTGAGATTTCGTTCATTGACAAGCATTGGCAATTAAAAAACTATGCATTAAGCTTCTTGCATTTATTGATGTATTCTCACTTAGTCTATGTCATAGTTCCTCAAACCAAATCGATTAAGTAACAATACGTCAAGAAAAAGAAGTTAAATGCATTCGGTTTTATGTAAATTCTATTTATCATACTTGCCCACAAGTTTTCGTACATTGCTAAATAAATAAAAACATTCTACACTAAAAAGGAATTAGATGTCCATATTTTGGCTATATACATGCATGTGCGTCGAGCATGTATCAAGAGAGATATATGTTTACAATGCCACCCTTTTCTTCTAACATTATACACTTCTTTTGAGGTTTAATTTTCCTTCCACATGTTATTGTTTCTTTTAGTAGACTGATCAGTTTCAATATTTATTTCGTTTCTGTTCTATCGGACTAACACATTTTTGTTTAATAACATACTTTTGTCTTGAAGGAGACCTATTTGCATTGCTGGATAGACATCCTCTGAAGATACTTAAGACGATGCAGCAAGGTAAGTATTATATACTTTAAAGCAAAAATGATAAAGTTACGCATAGATCATTATATTTGGCACATAATTTTAAGTTCATCGGTGATTGATATAACATCTCTATTCAAGCTAGCTAGCATTTAAATTATAAAAAAAATTGCTAGAAATTTAATCAATGATATGTAAGCTTTAATTAAATAGCATTGTTCCTATTGTACATGCTTATTTGAAATTCTAAACCACAGTTAAAGTAACCTCATTATAACTAATAGCAAACAAATGTTATTTGAAAGGCTTTTTTGTTTGTGATGTTTCATGATTGGTTATTCCGATATTTTAAAAAAGCATAGAAAGGCAAGAAAATCATTGGTGTGTAGCAACCGTCTTATTTAGGTGAGGTTAGGTTGAATAATAAAGAAAAAATGTATAAAATATTCAGTGTTCGGTAATAAAGATTGATATCCTATTAATTATCCAACATCGGATGCAGAAAAATTTAAAGACTGAACATTTTTTTTTGAACCATCAACCACAAAATAGAAGGTAATATGAAATGCCCTGGTTAATTTAGTTTAATTGTTTAATATGAAACGCCCCGGTTAATTGTTACCATGGACCGTCTTATTTAATTGTTTCTCTTTATTGAAGATAGCTAGATAATATTACTAATAAAAGTATGTTTAGTTTTCAAGTTTTAAGACATTGACATAATATGAAATGCCCCGGTTAATTGGATTTGTGTCCTAATATTACATCGTTGTCGATTTTGCATGAATATTTCTTATACTAAGACCTTAGAAGTTGGGATTTAGTATTGATCAGATATCATAATTACATCGGGAATTAACCAGTCTTACAGAGCTGGATGGTAATTTTCATGTACTAAATTAGTTTTCCCGACAACTACTTTTTCAGGTCGCATTATTTTTTTTAATCTCGAGATGACTTAAGTTTCCAGTTATTCTTTTGGCTTACCAAAAGCTAGAAAAATATTATCCTTGTACATTGTGTTCCAGATCCATTTTTGCTAGCACTGTTGATTAGTATAGCTAAAGGTCATTTGCATGATAATGCCCCTTGCTCCTATCTTGTTTGCATTGTACTATAGCTATATTTTCTTGCTGGCACTTTATTTTGATGGGAGTATGCCCTACTATTTATATGACCATTTTTTTTTGAATTGTTATTTTTTTTTAGTTCATAGTGTCTTGGATTATTGTTTACATATAAGAAAAACTGAATAGGACTTCCAACACTTGTTATAATGTTGATAAAACATTTGCAGGCACTTATTCGTGGCGGTGCGCTGAAGCCAGCGACGAGAGGAAACTGGAAACAAGATTGAATTCATGTTTATTGCCATTTTATTTTTTATGTGGAGATTTGGTCCTACACGGCTTTATTTACATTACTGTCAACAGAATACATTTTGACTTGTATTTATATATTAGTAAGCTCTATGTCATGTTATGAATGAAATTTGAGTTCTTTTAAGTCAATAAATTTGTTACATTTTTGATAATGAATTAATAGTTTAATCCAATTTGATATGTCTATTATAATTTGAATCATTATTTTTGCAACTAAGTCTGTATTCGTTCATGCTCAAATGTAACTTGCATGTAATATGGTATTGCACATTTATCATTATATGTTATGATGATTATATGCTGTGTTTATCTTTTAGTTTGTATTTGATTTATTATTAGCATACCAGTAAGGGTATATAGCTATGCGTGCACACTGGTTCATGTTATAATTGTTAACAGTTTTAGAGGCATTTTTCATTGTCTTTACTGAAACCTTCAAAGGCATTTATTTTTGCCTCCATTAGGGTTATGCTGTGCAATGCTTACGTGGACTGTGAACTCAGGAGAGTCAAATAAATTAGCATATGAGCCTCAATTTATTATTAGGGACATCGTTTTTTGAGTCAAATCTTAATTTGCCTCTCATAACTATAGGGGCAATATAATATTGGTTTTGGCCTCAAATAACGATATTAAAGGCACATATGAAATGCCTTTATTTTTCTAATTTTTGGTAGTGAGAAGACCTCTATTGGATTGAAGACTGGTTCTGCTACCTCCATACCGAGCCGATGTAACGACCCAGCGATTTTCGGCCCTGAAAATCGACATAAATACCTTTACTGTAACTCATGCCGACTTTCCAAACACCGAAAACACTGGATGTTATTAGAAAGAAATTAGAGGGTGAGATAAGAAAGAAAGAAATATTAGAATATAAGAAGAAGAAGAACCCACACAACACAGAGTCTCACATCGCAGCGGAACAAAATATAATACATAAATAAATCTTTATTGAGAACTTGAAATAAAACTTACAGTATTAGAGTATATCAACATGTCTGGACAGTTATATAACCTGTCCTCATATACAATCATACAGCGGAATAGACATTATATATATAACACGTCTGAATTCCTCCAGCTCGACTCTGGACTTCACAGCTTATGATTGCCTGCACCTGTACATCCCGGTCTAACCCGAGCATTTACAAAACACCGGGTCAGTCTGGTGAACCAGAGTGAGAAAACTCGCACAGTATTTAGGGTATCACACTACCTGATTTTAAAGTTAAAATCTTTCGAAGAAAAGGATAATCGTAAGAACAAATCCACACATAAACACGGACGGTTTTTACCTTACGATAATCCAAAACAGTTTGAAATCAATATCTTGTCTGATATTATCATAATGTCTTAAAAACAAGTAAATAGAATCTAGTAGAACGCTTGCATCTCACGCTCTACATATATAGTATACAAACAAAAACGCGGGCGCTTATTGGAGATTGGAACTCTGACAAGGTATGGGACCACCTGCCGATAGTGTATCTCTAGAGGCGAATACACTGGATTCAATAAGAACGTCTTGCAACCCGGCCCACACATGACCGACCACTCATTTCGCTTGAGTGTATCGAATGTATATCACCAACGGTTGGGAGCTACCCACCGTCTTCCCGAAAAGGGACAGCATCGGTAGATTTAAGAAGCAAAACGAATTTCTCTAGATAGGTGATCATACACCCTAATGGGAGCGACCCACATAGCCATGCTGCCTGCCCGATTTTTGTCATTTACCAGTTGTGAGGCTTGAGGCCAGAATTTACTTTGAACATCTGATCGTCATTCACTTTGAATGCCACATCGTCAAATCCATCAGATATCACTAATTGACGTCCACAAAAATACTCTGCGGTTTAGCTAAGAGAAGGTGTACGGCCCTCTCCGCCATCACAGAAATACGTTTGAAGAAATCAACGTACGTAATTCCTTTGGAGATACGCTGTCAGACATCCGTCCATACAAGTCATCCAGGAACAGGATGAACCGAAGGTACTCTCCTACTGCATCCAATATAGGAATCACCCCATGGATCAGTAGCGAGAAGTCCTTGCAATCCGTAGATTCCAATCATGACAGAACCACAGTTTATCTCTGGCCGCTAAACCAGAGATTTTGGTAGTTCTTCCACTTATGAATACCTACGGTCTTCAATGCTCCATCTCGATCATCTTCTGATATCTTCACGTGTTTGTTGGCCGGAATGGTTTTCAAATATAAATTCGATCCCGGTCTTTCCTTACCAACAATCGTAGTGGACAGATTTGATAGCCGGTGATTTAACTATCAAAATAAATAGTGTTTCAATCATGACAATCCAATGAGTTCACTGGTTCAGTATTCAGCATTACTTGGCCTTTTAATTAAAACAAACTGATTCACTTCTGTTTAATTAAAACTTCTAACTCTTTAAATATTCAAGAATACGATATTTGACTTCATATCTTTTATTCTATTCTTGAAACAAATATTTATTTGTATAAAATAAAAACTCAACCTTACATTTCTTTCTTACTAATTTCCTTTACTTCGTATATTCCCCAAATCTTTCACCAGACATCGCATTATCATTTCTCTAATGGAAATAATAAATTATCACTAACCTCTTTCACGATTACTACCTAATATCATCTTCAGATAATCCTGATGTTGTTCAAGTTGGGGTATTTTAATTACCTCTCAGACCTTGATGAACAACGTTCTTATCCCCAGATAAATATAAGTTGTAATCAAACCAATATTCGATTCCAATCTCAAAACAAATTCCATTATAAATGGCATTTGGTTATAAAATCTTACGACCCACTTCTTTACCCAAATTTTCCTTTTTTTTTTCAAATCTCTTTCCAAATTTATTCCATCACTTCCTGCTTGGAATCCTTATTTCAATTTAAATTTTACTTAATCCCATCTTCTTAAGTAATGTTAATTTAGAATTAACGATATAATACCCCAAACCCTTTTTTATAACTTTGGTTTATAATAAAACCTTTTTATAACTTTGGTTTATAATAAAACTCTTTTTATCCTAAATCTCCTTTTACTTAATTCAATTGATTAAGTAACATTTATTTTAAGCGATAACATTCGCTTAAAGATTCCTTTTATAACTTTGTAAAAAAATCAGGTTTTACCATGAAATCCGATCATCACCCTTTTCCTAATTCCATTAGATTCGTTTTCAAACTCGACTATTAACATAAATGGATTCCCTTAAAGTAATAATCACATGGATCCTTATTACTAAGATAATAGCATATTTCATTATTAACTACCGTATAAGTAGTTAAATTCTTTATTACTAAAATAAATAGTAATTTTCTCCATCTAAAATCTTATTGAAATTAACCAATATTCATTACACAGTTTCATTTATTTATCAATGAACTAATTTGATTTAAAAATCAATCTAGTTACAGCATTGGATTCAAAACATGGTTATGTCGTTAATTAATCCAATTAATTCTTTCTTTAAATTTATTCAAATAATTCCACTTAACCCGATTCTTAACCCACAAGGTTAATTTCTACTCATTTATCCATAAATCTTATTACTAAAAGAACCCGCTTTATAAAGTCATTAAATAATAACTTATAAAGTTTATATAATAAATAATATTTATTTCCTTCAAATAAAGTTTTGATTCAAAATATATATTCCAAAATCCATTCTTAGTTATAAAATAAATTTTATAACTTCTGCTCTATCGATTTACCTGACAGTAAATCGAAATAATATACTTTTAGGCCATTTACTGCCGATTACTCAACCAATATAGCCCATTGGTTAAAACGTAACATAGGTTGACTTTTCAGTCAATGATCACTACTAAAATCAATTACCCAATCATGACAGTTCATATTTGATAATATGAAAATAAATAATATATTTGAGGAATCCGGTTGGATCCCTCCAACCTGTCCTTCCCTGTATTCAAAACGGTTATCACAACATAGTTTTAAAACAATTCAAACAGATCAAACAATTCAACCGATCAAAGTTCAAATAATCCAAACCATTAAACACGTTTATTGATAAACGTGACCAATAAGGTAAGTTACCTTTATTGGAACTAATTGTTAAAATAACGATTTGGTATTTCACTGAAATTAAACGACGGTTTAATTTCATCAGTTAAATCAGCAAACAAATATATAACTAGAAAACAATCAATTATCAGCAACCAGAGCACACAAAAAAAACCCAATTTATATAAAATATAAATGGAAAAACTGAGAGAGTTTAACTCACCGGATTTCCGTTTTCATTGGAGCGGTTCTGTTCCCAGTTAAATTAAACAAACGTTTAAATTTAGCCACAGTCTCCAGCAGTGTCCCATACTGTCCCGGTCAGTTCCCAAAATGTCGTATTCATCCATACAGATCCAGCGCGTCTTGTTGGGTCCAATTCTGACGACATATGGATTATGTTATTAATATTTAAATATGGTATGAATTTAATAAATTATTAAAATCCTTAATTAGTTCAAACTAAGCTAATCATATTTTAACAATAAATTCCTAATCAGGCTTTTAAGTAAACAAATTACTATTTTAAAGTTAAGTCAAATTTAATTATTAATTAAATCATTAATATCTTAACCTTGGTTTAAATATAAACTTATTAACACATTAAAAACTGATTACTTTTAATTATCTGCATAGTCAAAATGAAGGTCGTCTGTCCTTGTTCGTTCCAAATATTAGAACCGTGATACTCTCTCCTTTCAGTTTCCTACACACTGAAGACGCATGCACCTTTCCTATCCAAACGTTATTCAGTTAATTGACCATTTCTTAACATAAATAAATGATTTTCTTAAATTATATTTTTACCAATTACTTGCGGTTAGGATCGTTAAAGTCCGTTTCCTTCTGTTGATTCACAAACCGCTTTCGCATATGCCCTTCTTCACACCCCCACGTTACACTGTTCATCGCCACCTCTCCTCTCCACACACACCTCCTCTCCTCGTCTAACTTCTTCACGTTGCCGCCACCCATTCGCTCCACTGCTGCGCTTTGAAACCACAGCTTCCACCGCCAGTGGATCTCCGAAGATCCAACGCTCCTCCTCCCACACGCTGAAACATTATTCCCAAATTCCTCCAGTCTTACTTCATTCACAGTTCCAACTATCAGCACCCATCTCTACTGATGCAAACAACCCACTACCTTGCGACTTCCCATATATATATTATAGAAGAAAAGGTGCGGAATAAAACAAATATATGTTATAGAAGAAAAGGTGCGGAATAAAACAAATAGGAGAATGGGTTTTCGGGTGCCATTTGCTGAAGCTTGGCGAGGGTATTTATAGAGGTTGAACAATTGGTGGCCAAGGAATAGCAAGCTATAGGGGGTAGGTTAGGAAGGTCTGCTGAGGTGATTGTTCATGGCGACGAGATTATACATGACAGAGGGGATGGCCATATCTTTTAGGTTTGTAGTATTTGTATATGCATGGTGAATAGAAAGGTGGCTATAGGAGCGTAGGCTTAAGCTGATAAGATATGGGAATTGATTGTAAAAGATTTGAATGAAGCAGGGTCTAGTTTATGTAAGTCATAGGTAGCAGTCTATATTTTCATTTCATATAAACGTAGGGTCAACTTTATACACTAGGACATGCGCATGTGCTTTTATTTCGTGGCTGTAGATGTGTTGTTACATTTCACTCTTAGGATCTGCTGTGTATTAGATGGGTAGGATTTCAGTGTTATGTCTATCAGCATAGATTAGTAGGGGCAATTTTTCAGCTAGTAGAACCAGTGAAGGAATTGAAAAGAAAATACGGATTTGGTTTTTATATTGAGGAAAAATATTAATTTATTATAATGTGAAACTTCGACACGAAGTAACACGCAGAAATTACCACAAATGACTTCCATCTTCTGATAATAAAACTAGTCTTGGTGTAAAAAGATATTCCGGATCCAATGGGACAAGTTTCGTCGAAATCCGACTTTGTTTGAAAAAATTTCCTTTATAAAACCAGAAATAAACACGCATTTAAATTTTTCACGATCATCAGATAAATCAAATCAACTTGAAACCTTACAATCCAATAATAATTCTTCAATACGAACCCAACGGCACCTGTTTCGTCGCATTCTAAGACTGTTTCCCCGGTAGGCTATTTTTACGCGCACCGCAATGCCCTTTTGAACACCAAATTTGCCGGTCTTTAAAAATAACAAACTACATACCTATCCTGACTATAATCGACGATACGAACTCAACGGAGTTGGTTTCGTGGCTTAATTCGATGGTCTGTTCAAGTTATACCCAAATAACCCTTTATTAAATTAATTACGCGCTATAGAAATTGAACAGGCGTTTATGGCTACCGTGGCCACATACGACATCGATTTGCCACGCCATTCAACACCGTACAATAATTTAACGATACGGTTCTAATGAAACTAGTTTCGTCAGAAACTGAGTTCGTTTGCAAAACGGCTATTTTAACGGCCTATATATTTAAATAACGATTTCCACAGCGACTATTTCAATTTTTGATTTAGCCATAACTTACAATCTATAGCAAAAAATCTGAATTTTTCTTTTTCTTATGAAAATCATCATCAACACGGTTCCAACGTTTCTCGTTTCACAGAAATCCGACTTATATTGGACTCTGTATATCCAGTTAAAGTTAAAAATCAAATATTACGAACTGCAGCGCCATTTCGAGCTCGATTTATATTATAATTAAATTTAACTTTCAAACTTTGTTTTAAATAACGAATTAAATATTAAAATTCGTTAACACCCCAAATATATTATTTAAAATAATAAATTAAATTAAATATTATACGGCTAAAAATACGGGTCGTTACATTTTTCCCTCCTTAAAATAATTTCGTCCTCGAAATTGCTAAGGTAAGAAAGAAAGTTACAAACCCATTATCTTTACAACAAAAAAACTCTTTTTTTTATTTCCAAACAAATCTAATTGATTGTAAAACTAATTTAATTCAAATAATTGATTTTCCAAAAATCTTCAAAAATTTTCTAACACCTTAAATTTTGAAAATTTTTTGGCAGAGTCTCCCCTGTACGGAGGACATCTGCAAAATCGCAGGTTCACAAAATATATATACATCGACCAACAGGGTCGGAAAAATTCAAAAACCAAACTCAAAACCCAAATAAAAACAAAATTTCATATTCTGCATAGACGTACCTTTTTGCGAGCGTTATTATGCGGTAAGCGGTATTTTTTTATTTTTTTATTCGAGCTTGCTTAGTTAATATGTAGCTCTATTCAAAGTGGATTCGATTAGCACCAGAATTTTCTCTTGGATGGATTTTAAAGCTGAATTGGCACTTCCGCACCTGTTCTCAACTCAAATAAATTCCATTAGTCCCCAAACAACATCAATTAGTTTCAAATACCCATATCATACGATCCAACCAGTCCTACACACAAACTAATTCACATGATATTATAATTATTTATAATCACTTCATTTATTTCTTTAATTACCCATTCATGTTAATCTGGATTGATTTATCCAACTTATTTATTTCATATTGGGGTTAAACCAAGTCTATCATTTTCAGATTTATATTCAAGCAATCAACAACACAATCCAACCATATCATTCAGATCAACATTAACAAATCAATCGATTTCCCATATTATAATAAATTGGGAAAATCATTACTTTTATTATAAAATAAATTGGGTAAAAATAATTTCAAAAATAATTTTACATCAAATTACAAATACGCACTCTCATATATATACTCAAACTCAATCTAGGGTATTACTAACCCCATCTCTATTGAGTCACACCACAGAGCCAAGGTTATCACTAAACCAATAGCTCTGATACCACTGTAACGACCCAGCGATTTTCGGCCCTGAAAATCGACATAAATACCTTTACTGTAACTCATGCCGACTTTCCAAACACCGAAAACACTGGACGTTATTAGAAAGAAATTAGAGGGTGAGATAAGAAAGAAAGAAATATTAGAATAAAAGAAGAAGAAGAACCCACACAACACAGAGTCTCACATCGCAGCGGAACAAAATATAATACATAAATAAATCTTTATTGAGAACTTGAAATAAAACTTACAGTATCAGAGTATATCAACATGTCTGGACAGTTATATAACCTGTCCTCATATACAATCATACAGCGGAATATACATTATATATATAATACGTCTGAACTCCTCCAGCTCGACTCTGGACTTCACAGCTTATGATTGCCTGCACCTGTACATCCCGGTCTAACCCGAGCATTTACAAAACACCGGGTCAGTCTGGTGAACCAGAGTGAGAAAACTCGCACAGTATTTAGGGTATCACACTACCTGATTTTAAAGTTAAAATCTTTCGAAGAAAAGGATAATCGTAAGACCAAATCCACACATAAACACGGACGGTTTTTACCTTACGATAATCCAAAACAGTTTGAAATCAATATCTTGTCTGATATTATCATAATGTCTAAATACAAGTAAACAGAATCTAGTAGAACGCTTACATCTCACGCTCTACATATATAGTATACAAACAAAAACGCGGGCGCTTATTGGAGATTGGATTCCAACTCTGACAAGGTATGGGACCACCTGCCGATAGTGTATCTCTAGAGGCGAATACACTGGGTTCAACAAGAACGTCTTGCAACCCGGCCCACACATGACCGACCACTCATTTCGCTTGAGTGTATCGAATGTATATCACCAACGGTTGGGAGCTACCCACCGTCTTCCCGAAAAGGGACAGCATCGATAGATTTAAGAAGCAAAACGAATTTCTCTAGATAGGTGATCATACACCCTAATGGGAGGAACCACATAGCCATGCTGCCTGCCCGATTTTTGTCATTTACCGGTTGTGAGGCTTGAGGCCAGAATTTACTTTGAACATCTGATCGTCATTCACTTTGAATGCCACATCGTCAAATCCATCAGATATCACTAATTGACGTCCACAAAAATACTCTGCGGTTTAGCTAAGAGAAGGTGTACGGCCTTCTCCGCCATCACAGAAATACGTTTGAAGAAATCAACGTACGTAATTCCTTTGGAGATACGCTGTCAGACATCCGTCCATACAAGTCATCCAGGAACAGGATGAACCGAAGGTACTCTCCTACTGCATCCAATATAGGAATCACCCCATGGATCAGTAGCGAGAAGTCCTTGCAATCCGTAGATTCCAATCATGACAGAACCACAGTTTATCTCTGGCCGCTAAACCAGAGATTTTGGTAGTTCTTCCGCTTATGAATACCTACGGTCTTCAATGCTCCATCTCGATCATCTTCTGATATCTTCACGTGTTTGTTGGCCGGAATGGTTTTCGAATATAAATTCGATCCCGGTCTTTCCTTACCAACAATCGTAGTGGACAGATTTGATAGCCGGTGATTTAACTATCAAAATAAATAGTGTTTCAATCATGACAATCCAATGAGTTCACTGGTTCAGTATTCAGCATTACTTGGCCTTTTAATTAAAACAAACTGATTCACTTCTGTTTAATTAAAACTTCTAACTCTTTAAATATTCAAGAATACGATATTTGACTTCATATCTTTTATTCTATTCTTGAAACAAATATTTATTTGTATAAAATAAAAACTCAACCTTACATTTCTTTCTTACTAATTTCCTTTACTTCGTATATTCCCCAAATCTTTCACCAGACATCGCATTATCATTTCTCTAATGGAAATAATAAATTATCACTAACCTCTTTCACGATTACTACCTAATATCATCTTCAGATAATCCTGATGTTGTTCAAGTTGGGGTATTTTAATTACCTCTCAGACCTTGATGAACAACGTTCTTATCCCCAGATAAATATAAGTTGTAATCAAACCAATATTCGATTCCAATCTCAAAACAAATTCCATTATAAATGGCATTTGGTTATAAAATCTTACGACCCACTTCTTTACCCAAATTTTCCTTTTTTTTTTCAAATCTCTTTCCAAATTTATTCCATCACTTCCTGCTTGGAATCCTTATTTCAATTTAAATTTTACTTAATCCCATCTTCTTAAGTAATGTTAATTTAGAATTAACGATATAATACCCCAAACCCTTTTTTATAACTTTGGTTTATAATAAAACCTTTTTATAACTTTGGTTTATAATAAAACCCTTTTTATCCTAAATCTCCTTTTACTTAATTCAATTGATTAAGTAACATTTATTTTAAGCGATAACATTCGCTTAAAGATTCCTTTTATAACTTTGTAAAAAAATCAGGTTTTACCATGAAATCCGATCATCACCCTTTTCCTAATTCCATTAGATTCGTTTTCAAACTCGACTATTAACATAAATGGATTCCCTTTAAGTAATAATCACATGGATCCTTATTACTAAGATAATAGCATATTTCATTATTAACTACCGTATAAGTAGTTAAATTCTTTATTACTAAAATAAATAGTAAATTTCTCCATCTAAAATCTTATTGAAATTAACCAATATTCATTACACAGTTTCATTTATTTATCAATGAACTAATTTGATTTAAAAATCAATCTAGTTACAGCATTGGATTCAAAACATGGTTATGTCGTTAATTAATCCAATTAATTCTTTCTTTAAATTTATTCAAATAATTCCACTTAACCCGATTCTTAACCCACAAGGTTAATTTCTACTCATTTATCCATAAATCTTATTACTAAAAGAACCCGCTTTATAAAGTCATTAAATAATAACTTATAAAGTTTATATAATAAATAATAAATATTTATTTCCTTTAAATAAAGTTTTGATTCAAAATATATATTCCAAAATCCATTTTTAGTTATAAAATAAATTTTATAACTTCTGCTCTATCGATTTACCTGACGGTAAATCGAAATAATCTACTTTTAGGCCATTTACTGCCGATTACTCAACCAATATAGCCCATTGGTTAAAACACAACATAGGTTGACTTTTCAGTCAATGATCACTACTAAAATCAATTACCCAATCATGACAGTTCATATTTGATAATATGAAAATAAATAATATATTTGAGGAATCCGGTTGGATCCCTCCAACCTGTCCTTCCCTGTATTCAAAACGGTTATCACAACACAATTTTAAAACAATTCAAACAGATCAAACAATTCAACCGATCAAAGTTCAAATAATCCAAACCATTAAACACGTTTATTGATAAACGTGACCAATAAGGTAAGTTACCTTTATTGGAACTAATTGTTAAAATAACGATTTGGTATTTCACTGAAATTAAACGACGGTTTAATTTCATCAGTTAAATCAGCAAACAAATATATAACTAGAAAACAGTCAATTATCAGCAACCAGAGCACAAAAAAAACCAATTTATATAAAATTTAAATGGAAAAACTGAGTGAGTTTAACTCACCGGATTTCCGTTTTCATTGGAGCGGTTCTGTTCCCAGTTAAATTAAACAAACGTTTAAATTTAACCACAGTCTCCAGCAGTGTCCCATACTGTCCCGGTCAGTTCCCAAAATGTCGTACTCATCCATACAGATCCAGCGCGTCTTGTTGGGTCCAATTCTGACGACATATGGATTATGTTATTTATATTTAAATATGGTATGAATTTAATAAATTATTAAAATCCTTAATTAGTTCAAACTAAGCTAATCATATTTTAACAATAAATTCCTAATCAGGCTTTTAAGTAAACAAATTACTATTTTAAAGTTAAGTCAAATTTAATTATTAATTAAATCATTAATATCTTAACCTTGGTTTAAATATAAACTAATTAACACATTAAAAACTGATTACTTTTAATTATCTGCATAGTCAAAATGAAGGCCGTTTGTCCTTGTTCGTTCCAAATATTAGAACCGTGATACTCTCTCCTTTCAGTTTCCTACACACTGAAGACCCATGCACCTTTCCTGTCCAAACGTTATTCAGTTAATTGACCATTTCTTAACATAAATAAATGATTTTCTTAAATTATATTTTTACCAATTACTTGCGGTTAGGATCATTAAAGTCGGTTTCCTTCTGTTGATTCACAAACCGCTTTCGCATATGCCCTTCTTCACACGCCCACGTTACACTGTTCATCGCCACCTCTCCTCTCCACACACACCTCCTCTCCTCATCTAACTTCTTCACGTTGCCGCCACCCATTCGCTCCACTGCTGCGCTTTGAAACCACAGCTTCCACCGCCAGTGGATCTCCGAAGATCCAACGCTCCTCCTCCCACACGCTGAAACATTATTCCCAAATTCCTCCAGTCTTACTTCATTCACAGTTCCAACTATCAGCACCCATCTCTACTGATGCAAACACCCCACTACCTTGTGACTTCCCATATATATATTATAGAAGAAAAGGTGCGGAATAAAACAAATATATGTTATAGAAGAAAAGGTGCGGAATAAAACAAATAGGAGAATGGGTTTTCGGGTGCCATTTGCTGAAGCTTGGTGAGGGTATTTATAGAGGTTGAACACTTGGTGGCCAAGGAATAGCAAGCTATAGGGGGTAGGTTAGGAAGGTCTGCTGAGGTGATTGTTCACGGCGACGAGATTATACATGACAGAGGGGATGGCCATATCTTTTAGGTTTGCAGTATTTGTATATGCATGGTGAACAGAAAGGTGGCTATAGGAGCGTAGGCTTAAGCTGATAAGATATGGGAATTGATTGTAAAAGATTTGAATGAAGCAGGGTCTAGTTTATGTAAGTCATAGGTAGCAGTCTGTATTTTCATTTCATATAAACGTAGGGTCAACTTTATACACTAGGACATGCGCATGTGCTTTTATTTCGTAGCTGTAGATGTGTTGTTACATTTCACTCTTAGGATCTGCTGTGTATTAGATGGGTAGGATTTCAGTGTTATGTCTATCAGCATAGATTAGTAGGAGCAATTTTTCAGCTGGTAGAACCAGTGTAGGAATTGAAAAGAAAATACGGATTTGGTTTTTATATTGAGGAAAAATATTAATTTATTATAATGTGAAACTTCGACACGAAGTAACACGCAGAAATTACCACAAATGACTTCCATCTTCTGATAATAAAACTAGTCTTGGTGTAAAAAGATATTCTGGATCCAATGGGACAAGTTTCGTCGAAATCCGACTTTGTTTGAAAAAAATTCCTTTATAAAACCAGAAATAAACACGCATTTAAAATTTTCATGATCATCAGATAAATCAAATCAACTTGAAACCTTACAATCCAATAATAATTCTTCAATACGAACCCAACGGCACCAGTTTCATCGCATTCTAAGACTGTTTCCCCGGTAGGCTATTTTTACGCGCACCGCAATGCCCTTTTGAACACCAAATTTGCCGGTCTTTAAAAATAACGAACTTCATACCTATCCTGACTATAATCAACGATACGAACTCAACGGAGTTGGTTTCGTGGCTTAATTCGATGGTCTGTTCAAGTTATACCCAAATAACCCTTTATTAAATTAATTACGCGCTATAGAAATTGAACAGGCGTTTATGGCTACCGTGGCCACATACGACATCGGTTTGCCACACCATTCAACATCGTACAATAATTTAACGATACGGTTCTAATGAAACTAGTTTCGTCAGAAACTGAGTTCGTTTGCAAAACGGCTATTTTAACGGCCTATATATTTAAATAACGATTTCCACAGCGACTATTTCAAATTTTGATTTAGCCATAACTTACAATCTATAGCAAAAAATCTGAATTTTTCTTTTTCTTATGAAAATCATCATCAACACGGTTCCAACGTTTCTCGTTTCACAGAAATCCGACTTATATTGGACTCTGTATATCCAGTTAAAGTTAAAAATCAAATATTACGAACTGCAGCGCCATTTCGAGCTCGATTTATATTATAATTAAATTTAACTTTCAAACTTTGTTTTAAATAACGAATTAAATATTAAAATTCATTAACACCCCAAATATATTATTTAAAATAATAAATTAAATTAAATATTATACGGCTAAAAATACGGGTCGTTACAGCCGAGATGGGCGCCACATGGCATACCTAGACGGATTTAAACTCACCTATAAATAGCTCTCCAAAACTTAAAAGAAGGATTTTTGGCTATTCTGTTGTCTTTTATTATTACGACAACATTGTACTCGGGATTAGCCAGTAAAATCATCATTTGTAATCAAAGTTAATATATAATCAAGAGATTATTAAGTGGACGTATGCTTGTTAACGCCGAACCATTATAAGTTTGTGTGTGATTGCATTTATTCTCATTTTCAATTATATTTCTTCATTTATTTCTCCACATTCTATCTTTTTGGGTGTTGTGCCACTTTATGGGTCAACACTTTGGTGCTTTCACCGAGAGAACTCAACTCTTAGCGCTTAAAGGGTTTTGATCAAGTTTTGGATCACCAAGTTCGAGATGAAATCCTAATTCCTATCAGCTTCAGCAACAACGGTTTCCAAATCTTCTGCACGTGCTGCTGGAAAACTGCCTCAGCAACCTGACCCTACCCTGCCATAAAATGTCACTCTCTTTCTAACTCCTAACTCGCCGCATCTTGGTTTGGCACCATTAGGCTCGGTACCATCGTTGATCGATACCAACCCAATCGAGCTGGGAATCAATCAGCTTTTAATCCTCCTGCAATCGCTTCTCCCAATGACCAGGCTCCCTCCTCAGTGTTTGCCACTTGTGATGAACTAACTTAAGGAAATGACAAAAGTATTGATGCTCAATCACGCGGCAATGTTACAATTAGATGAGAGATGGACAAAATGGTTAGGCAGTGGGAGGAATTAAGGAAGGAGGAATTAAGGAAGAATCAGACCTCATCTCCACATAATCGCTAAGCAGTAAAAGCCTCCTCTTCGTTTGGAGGAAATGAGAAACCACCATGAAAAAGGAGACCATTGGTGAGGATCGAGAACCTTCGACATCTTCAGCTCGGTTAACTCCCTTCACGAGAAGAGGCAGCGGTCCAGCTCGGCCGTAACGATCTGAGCTTGGTCGAACCCAACTCAAGGCTGACCTGAACTACTACTAGCTCTCCCAGAAGCCATGACACTTCCGCCTATGCTCCTAAGCTTCTGCCCTTGTTCCCTATGACTAACTGGGGTAACCAAGGCTAAGGAATTACTGCCTTGACGGCGGACTAGGTGACATTGCCTGATGTGGGGGCAGGGAGGACCCAGCAAGCTGAGGGTCCCTAACACTACTCCTGATCTGACTGCCATGGTGTATTATATTATGAGTGACAATACAACATACAAGAATGAAGACTAGGGAATCGACTATAGCCACACTTCGTTTATGGATGACATTCTGCAAGCGGAGTTCCCAAGAAGGTTAAACATACCCCAGATAAGCCATTATTCGGGTACGACAGACCCTCAGTAGCATTTTATGAGGTACCTGTGGCACATGCAGGCATCAGGTGCCCCTGATGTGGTTAAGTGCAAGCTTTCCCGATATTTTTTAACAGGATAGCACTTGTGTGGTTCACACGACTTCCGTCCTACTTAGTTCCGAAATTCAAAGACTTAAGTGATAAGTTCTTGAACCAGTTTCATCTTTACGCCACAAAGTCGAAGCACAACGTGGCCCTTTCCGCAATTAAGCAAGATAAAGGGGAATATCTGAGGAATTATCTTAACCAATTAAAAATGGTTGTAACCAAGGTGAGTAATCTCATGAAACAGTCCTAATATCCATGGTCGATGGAGTTGATAAAAAGACAAAGTTCAGGAGGAATCTGGCTGGAAAACCTCCTATGACTATCGAGTTGCTCTATGAAAAGCCAAATATCCGACTATGATAAGAAGACGCATAATTGGATGTGGAAGAAGAGCTGAATAATGTGCCGAACAAGAACACTTAAAGCAATGTGGTGGTAAAGCTGTCCGGAGACAATTCTAGAAAGGTTGAATTTAATGTCGGGAATCGCGGTAAGTGAATAACAACCAAAGAAAGAATGACAACGGAGGTCATAACCAAAAAAGGGATTCTAGAAGAGACTCTAATTCCAGGTATTTGATAGTTACATAGCATTGAATGACATGCTGGAGAACATCTAAATTGATACTTGCAACACTATGCACTACAAGAAACCGCATCCGAGGGAATCCGTGGAAAAGGAACAAAAGAATGAAAAGCAAGTTATCATGCGCAAAGCCTCGAGATATATTACCGATATGCTCTACAGAAGAGGGTTCTCAGTTCCTATGCTCTATTGTGTGGCCGATGTCAAAGCCCAGCGAGTGTTGTGGCAAGTGCACGAAGGCGAACGTGCTACTCACACTGGGGGGCAAACTTTAGCAAAGAAGGTGCTTTGGTACGGCTACTTCTGACCTACCATCAGTCGAGATACGACTAGATATCCCATACCCTGTGATAAGTGTTAGGGATTTTCCCAGATTCAAAGAGCTCTGCTGTAATAACCCGGAAAATCTGAGCCAGTTTAAAATTTTTATTTTGGCAATTTTGACGAATTTTGAATATTTAAAATAGATTATTTTAAATAATATCGACGGGAAAACTTATTTTGAATATAATAGAACGTATATATATTATATACGTCGTCGTTAGAATATAAATAATTATATATAATTATAAATAGAATTGAAAATGGCGCGGTAGTTCGATAATTCGATTTCAAACTTCAATTGAATGTACCGGGTGCAAAACAATCCGGATTTTAGTGAAACCAAAAACATTAGGATCTAATTGATGATATCTTTCCAACGAATCCGACAAATCAAGATTTCATAGCGGAAATCAAAAGATATGTCCAGTTGAAAAATCTAAATAGTCGCTATGGAATTCAGGCCCTTAAAAAATAGACATTTTGCAAACGACCTCGGATTTCGACGAAACCACTTGTGTTGGATCCGTGATGTCAAATTATTGCTAGGTTTTAAATTTCATAATTTTTCGAATCAATATGTGAGCGTGGCAAAGGAAAACGCGTTTGACCAGTTTTAGTTGATTTTAATCGACTGGAATTTGGCCATTTTTCCAACGGTCTCAGAATTCGACGAAACTAGTTTTGTTAGGACCGTATCGTCAATACGAAGCTAGAAAATATTTTTCTGGAATTTTTCTAGTTAGTATGTGACCCCGGTAATTTGAAATGTACGTTTAAAATTCAATATAATGATTTAAATGTAAATTCAACGGAAACTGATAAAAACGATCGAACCAGCCTACGATACATATCTCATTGTGTTCGGAACGGGGGTAATACGCTAGGGACGACAGGCGGTGGGTTTCGTTTCGAGTTCGTATGTAAAAGTCAACTTTTTCATAATAAAAAAATTAAATAATAAAAACATATCTTTCTCTTCCCCTTATACTTCTACCCCCCCCCCCCCGTTCGAATTTCATTTTACAAAAAGAAATAAAAAAAAATCCCTAAATCGCGTCGATGCCCCCCCCCCCCGATGGACCGCGCCGCCGCGCGAGAGTCCCCCCTCCTCCTACCGCCGACCTCGCCCGAGCCCCATCTCCAGTCGCGACGCCGCCAGGTGGGGGCCCCCAACCACCGTCGCCCTCCATCTTCTTCTTCCCCGACCTCCTCCTCTCCTCCTTCAGTCGACCTGCCCTCCTACAAGAGCTCCGACGCGCAGCTACCCCCCCTCTGTAAGTTTCCCTGATTTTTTATTGATTTTAAAAACTGATTTTTATTGTGTTTAAAAACTGAAAGAAATTAGATTTTTAATTTAGGAAAAGCTTAGATTTTGAAATACAAAAGGATTAGATTTTTAAAATAGAAAAGACGAGATTTCTAAAATAGAAAAGATTAGATTTTTAAAATAGAAAAGATTAGATTTTTAAAGGAAGAAAGACGATATTTTTAAATGGAGAAAGGTGTGATTTTTACATATGTAGTGGGTTAAAAATATGATTTTTACATAGTAGGAACTATAAAAATGTAATCTTTATGAGATAGAGAGTATAAAAATATCATCTTTGTATATGTAGCGAAATAAAAATCTGATTTTTATTATATATACGTTGAAATAAAGTGGTGAATTTTATAATGATGAAATCTATATATTTGAAAAGGCGAAATCTTTATATAGAGCATAGCAGTGTAAAAATTCGATTTTTACATATTGAGTAACAAAGTAAAAATTCGATTTTTATATATCGAGTAACAAAGTAAAAATTCGATTTTTATATATTGAGTAACAAAGTAAAAATTCGATTTTTATATATTGAATAGCATAGTAAAAATTCGATTTTTACTTATGTAGAGAATACGGGCAACGAAGGTGATAAAGAGACGAGAACAGTGAAGATTTCCTGCATTAGAAGAGCCGTGGAGTTAGGATAGCTATCGGTGAGAATTTCTCACTCTTTAATTTCTTTTTCTAGTTATATATATGTACACTAGGATGCAGACGGTGTTTAGTAGCACCCGACACCCGTCATCCACAGACCATGGATGACTTGTTTGTTAAATTGTTTGGTTGTGTAGTTGGTTAGATTATTTGGTTTGAATTGGATTGTTTGGTGAAATGAAATTGATTTGATTGAGGTGTGAATGGCGTGGGCCTTCACTAGACCGGGGATAAGGTTAGGCCTTGTCCCGTTTCTAGTATCGTGCCGTTATGCCGCCGAAATTTTCTAAAATAAGTTAGAAAAATAAAAATATTATTTTTATCTTGTAAATGAACTGAATAGAAATTCATATGTTAAAATAAATTGTTTTATCGTTAAAAATATAATTTTTAACGTGAATATGAATATAGTCAATGTGAATAAATAAATATTCATTCAAAACCGGACGGTTTGTTTATGTACACTGATTTGACTGACATTGATTGGGACGATAAATTTTACACATCGCCCAACTGCACAAATAAAATCTGTGTTTGATTGTTTGAAACCCCACACGGGTGTTGGGATGAAATTTGAAGTTCACTCATCCTGATTGATTAAATATGTCGATCGATTGATTGACAGGCTGTTATAAGCGTTAGATATCTATATTTGATGCTTATACAGTGTAGTGCACTTTGGATGATGGTTGATTATTTATTGTTTCTACTATATACATGTGTTGTATGGAATCCATATAGTTAACGCTATATGGTAATTGATTGGGCCTCATTCCAATTTAGAAAATAAAGAATATTATAAAATAAATGTTCATGTGTTGACAGTACTCATCCGTTGAGATTAGTCATGTGTTGAACGAAATATTTTAACAATAAAATTTATATCTTTATCACTATAAAATAAAGGTTCATGTGTTGACAGTACTCATCCGTTGAGATTAGTCATGTGTTGAACGAAATATTTTAACAATAAATTTTATATCTTTATCACTATAAAATAAAGGTTCATGTGTTGACAGTACTCATCCATTGAGATTTGTCATGTGTTGAACGAAATATTTTAACAATAAAATTTACATCTTTATCATATATAAAATTAGAAACTAACTGGAAAATAGATAAGATGAGTGGTCTCCTGGATATGGATCTGATGTTGGTTTCGGCCTTCAGGGTTAATATTCAGGGAATCGTTCTCTTACTAGTTTACGGTTGGAGTCTGATTTTAAATCAAACGATAGATACCATAATTTTTATAAAATATATTAAATAACAAAAATGGTCACACGTGGACAGTACTCATTCATTGAGATTAGTCGTGTGTTGACAAAAATATAGATTCACATACTGAATAAAATATATATTCATTTGTTGAATAGAATAACGAATTTATTGAAATATATAAAGCCGTGTTGATTAGAGATGCGCTATTTTGACGTGAACGATATTTATATCGATTATATTCGTTTTTAAATTTGAATTGAATCGAATAGAAAACCAATTTGAATTGATTTGAATAGAAAATGAAATTTGAATTGATTTGAATAGAAAACAAATTTGATTTCAATTGAATATGAAACGATTTCGAAATGAATTGAATATGAAACGATTTCGAAATGAATTGAATATAAAACGATTTCGAATTGAATTAAATAGAAAATAAATTTGATTTCAATTGAATATGAAACGATTTCGAAATGAATTGAATATGAAACGATTTCGAAATGAATTGAATATAAAACGATTTCGAAATGAATTGAATATAAAACGAATTTGAAATGAATTGAATATAAAAAGAATTTGAATTGAATTGAATATATAATGAATTCAAATTGAATTTAAATTTGAATTGAATAGTAATGAATTTTAAAAGGAATTTATAAGGAAAAATTCAATTTTGATTTGAATTGAAATGGAAGTCGAAAATGTTTTTGAAACGAATTCAAAACTACTTATAAAATTCGATTTAAATAGAAATCGATGAAATATATATATTATATATATTATATATATAATATAATGGCCTGAATAGAACGCGCCGCGACAGTTCGTGAATTTCGACCATTTATTTCAAACGGACATTACGGGAGATCCGACCGTCGGATTCTCCTAAAACCGGAACCGTTGGGTTCGTATCGAAAAGAGCTTTCTAACGAATATTAGAAATATGAAATCTAACGGTTGGATTTGGAGATACATCCAAATCAAATTTGGAAAAGGTCGTTGTAAGTGCAGTTCGATGGCCGTTGATGAAAATCGACTGTACGAGCCTTAATAAAATTATTAAAAATATCAATAATTTGTGTAAAATCATAAGGAATGATTTGAGAAAAATTGGGGTGAAAAACTCCATATTTGAAAAGATAAAAAAAGGATTTTTATCGAAATGAACTAGTTTTGAACTAAAATTAAACCCGTTTATTTTTAAATAAATAAACTGGATTTGAAATGGGTTTTAAACAGAATTGATTTGTGGGTTTATCGTGAACGGTGTTTTCAATAACATTTGTTCTTTAACCCGATAATAAATAGAATGTGATTTGGGTTTATCGTGAACTGTGTTTTAAATAACACTAGTTCTTTAACCCAGAAAAAGGAATTTTAACGAATCTGCAATTAGATTGAAATGTGAATCTATAATCTAAATTATCAAATTTAGAAAGTGAGCGAGAACGGAGTATTACCAGTTTTGCTCAAAAGCGATAGTTAAATCTTTAATTAGATTTGAACGTGAAATGGTAATTAATTTTACCGATAACACCGTGGTGTTAGATATGGAGCATTACCAGTTTTGCTTCATGGAATGAATAGGTTGGGATTGGGTAATAAAATAAATAATTACTTCGGTGTGATTCGCTAATCTCGACTAGTTTGAAAAACCATAATTTGGTTTGAAATGACATCCAAAGGAAGATTAAAGGATAAATTTTAAAAGAATTTATCTTGGATAAAATTAATGGGAACCTTTCCCTAAGGATAAGAAATTTATGGTTAGTGGCTGCTGAATTGGAATGAGGCGTATGTTGTGTTTGTGTAACATTTGTTTTTAATATACGCGGGTTGTTCGGAAAGGCCGGGTTTATACTCATTCTGAATAACCGATTCGACGATATGTCGAAGATGAAGACGGTGGTCGAAGACCGGAAGTCTCCACATCGTTTGGATAATTACTGACGATCCTGATTGGGCTGTACACCCAAGAGGATGGAAATAGTTGGTGGTCGTCCAGACGTACTTGGAGATGGATGGATATACGAGGAAAGTGCCTCCGGTTTCGTTCAGACCCAGAACGGACTTGTAAATGGATTGTGTGTCTGACATTGGATTTTATTCTGTGTTGATTGATTTCTATTAAATATACATCTGTTTGGCGGCGGAGAATTTATTCTTTTGCTTAACGCCCTTCTCTGAGACGTACGAGCTCAGAGATTGTATATCGATGGACATCAGTCGCATGGCATGAATTGCCCGTGTGGCACGCTAAGATGCAATGATCAAGGCTTCTGTTGAAAAGCAAAGTCTTGTGGTTGATGATCAAAGCACGCCTACGTGGCAGCTTTGTGTATAACGTGAATTCGCGAGCCTCCCACCTCGGTATGAGTTAAAAACGGGATACGAACTGCAGGGAGAGCACGACGTTTCTTTCTAGCTTTGGTGGTGTCAGTGACTTACCAGCCCTGACATTTATATACTTTTCACCTTTGTGGTTGTTGGATGAGGCGCCTCGATTTTAGGTCTGTAAGGACCGGGAAACGTGTGTTCAGGAATTTCCAATCCTCAAATGTAAGAGAGGACCGGCCCTGAAGATCCAAGGGTTGCCCAGAGTGCGTAGCCCTGATACATTTGCTAGAGTGTCTCGAACGCGGAGAGGAGCTTGCCCCTTGCCTCGACTCATGAAGGAAATCAAATTTCCAATACGTGTATTGCGGTTTTAATTGTAGAACTAGTATGGCGACATGATATATGGTACCCATGCCGTCTATGATTGATATTTATGATTGAAATTGTTTTGACACTATACACTTATTATAGTATCAAATGATTTGTTTTAAACATACCAAGCATGTTTGGCTATTATAAGGGAAAACCCTATCCTCCGGCTTGCGTTGCATTGTGTGATGGGACCTGGGTCTTATAATACCTTCATTTTTCGAAAAAGCATTGCGTTGTTTATTCTATGCACTGGTATTCTTGGGAGGAAACCCATTCCGTGTTATACGGCGTGGTCCCTTGAATTACTCTCTTTTAAAGTAAAGTTTTAAATAACTGTTTTAGTTCTCACACCAGTCACATGACTGTCCTGGAGTTTATTGTTTTAACCTAATCTCTGGGTGCCCCTATTTTCCGCACGGGCAGCTAGTAGTTTTGGTTTTGCAGATTTATATTCACAGGATCCTAGTTTACAGCTGGAATGATATCCGGAAAGCTCTGTATCCGTATATCACCTTCAGCTGTGCTTTGTATTATTATTTTTCCGCTGCTATGTAATTTATTGTAATCTCTGATATTTATCGAATGTAATTTATTCATTTATACTCTGTATATTCTTGTATCTGATGGAATTGTTGTAATATACAATTAAATGTTCTTCCGTCTGCGTTCTGATTTGTCTTGTCCTCACAGTAATTCGTTCTTTCTCATCTCTTCGGAGACCGGGGAAGTTCGGGTTGCTTCATTTGGTATCAGAGCTTTGGTTTACAGAGCTCGAGAACAAGACACATTAGAACCATACGAAAGAATTCATCAGATATTGGATTAGCAATATCCAATTAGAATGACTCGTTAGAGATGGGATCAGTAGTATCCTAGAACGAGTGTGAAGAGTATATTTTTCAAATGAAAACAATTTTGTTTTGAAAATTTAAACCATTTTATACGTATTTAAATATTTATTTATTTTGAATATGGACAATCCACTATATAAAGATTTTGCATATACGCGTCATGAACGTATGTTCGAAGTTTTAATATACTGGATAGATATAGAATCATACTCTAGTGGCCCAAAGATGATTCTGATGGTTGAGTACTCGTCGTCAGAATTTATATTCGAGTGACGAAGGTGTGATATCTATATATTTCCATTAGACTGGTGTGAGAACCAAAACATATATAGCTAGAACACATTGTTGTGATTGGCATCAAAAACTTGATTTTTGACTATATATCAAATTATGAATTTGAAACTCTAATCCACTAATTGATTGATGTTTGTGTTGTTTGTTTATTAGTTTGATAATTTTGAACCATTATGCCTAATTGAACCGAATATTGAACTGTATTGAAAATTGGTCGCATTTGCTTGCATATACATATACTTACATTGAACAGGTCATAGCAAGGAGGCTAGAGCCGAAGAATAAAATTTGTTTGCCCGACAAATAGGTACATGTTTACTATAATTTACTGTTTTGTTTGGGTGATGATGATTTTACGAGCCGATTGGCTTTTTCTTTTTCTTTTTGAGATCAGAAGGCCTATATGGCAATTTCGGGATTTTCCCGTGGCTCCCGGTGCAGGGGAGTTTATGGCGAAATTTTTCGAAAATTTAGGGTGTTAGCAAAATTTTTGAAAATTTGAAAGTTCTCAGAAACTGAAAAGTTGGAGAATGGAAGCCAGATCGAACGTAGAGTTGATTAATCAAACCACTTTCGACTATGTTCCTTTTCGGGGACGAAAAGTTTTAAGTGGGGGGGATTGTAATAACCCGGAAAATCCGAGCCAGTTTAAATTTTTTATTTTGGCAATTTTGACGAATTTTGAATATTTAAAATAGATTATTTTAAATAATATCGACGGGAAAATTTATTTTAAATATAATAGAACGTATATATATTATATACGTCGTCGTTAGAATATAAATAATTATATATAATTATAAATAGAATTGAAAATGGCGCGGTAGTTCGATAATTCGATTTCAAACTTCAATTGAATGTACCGGGTGCAAAACAATCCGGATTTTAGTGAAACCAAAAACATTAGGATCTAATTGATGATATCTTTCCAACGAATCCGACAAATCAAGATTTCAAAGCGGGAATCAAAAGATATGTCCAGTTGAAAATTCTAAATAGTCGCTATGGAATTCAGGCCCTTAAAAATAGACATTTTGCAAACGACCTCGGATTTCGACGAAACCACTTGTGTTGGATCTGTGATGTCAAATTATTGCTAGGTTTTAAATTTCATAATTTTTCGAATCAATATGTGAGCGTGGCAAAGGAAAACGCGTTTGACCAGTTTTAGTTGATTTTAATCGACTGGAATTTGGCTGTTTTTCCAACGGTCTCAGAATTCGACGAAACTAGTTTTCTTAGGACCGTATCGTCAATACGAAGCTAGAAAATATTTTTCTGGAATTTTTCTAGTTAGTATGTGACCCCGGTAATTTGAAACGTACATTTAAAATTCAATATAATGATTTAAATGTAAATTCAACGGAAACTGATCAAAACGATCGAACCAGCCTACGATACATATCTCATTGTGTTCGGAACGGGGGTAATACGCTAGGGACGACAGGCGGTGGGTTTCGTTTCGAGTTCGTATGTAAAAGTCAACTTTTTCATAATAAAATAATTAAATAATAAAAAAATATCTTTCTCTTCCCCTTATACTTCTGCCCTCCCCCCCCCCCCCGTTCGAATTTCATTTTACAAAAAGAAAAAAAATCCCTCCCCGATGGACCGCGCCGCCGCGCGAGAGCCCCCCTCCTCCTACCGCCGACCTCGCCCGAGCCCCATCTCCAGTCGCGACGCCGCCAGGTGGGGGCCCCCAACCACCGCCGCCCTCCATCTTCTTCTTCCCCGACCTCCTCCTCTCCTCCTTCAGTCGCCCTGCCCTCCTACAGGAGCTCCGACGCGCAGCTACTCCCCCCCCCCCTCTGTAAGTTTCCCTGATTTTTTATTGATTTTAAAAACTGATTTTTATTGTGTTTAAAAACTGAAAGAAATTAGATTTTTAATTTAGGAAAAGCTTAGATTTTGAAATACAAAAAGATTAGATTTTTAAAATAGAAAAGACGAGATTTTTAAAATAGAAAAGATTAGATTTTTAAAATAGAAAAGATTAGATTTTTAAAGGAAGAAAGACGATATTTTTAAATGGAGAAAGGTGTGATTTTTACATATGTAGTGGATTAAAAATATGATTTTTACATAGTAGGAACTATAAAAATGTAATCTTTATGAGATAGAGAGTATAAAAATAACATCTTTGTATATGTAGCGAAATAAAAATCTGATTTTTATTATATATACGTTGAAATAAAGTGGTGATTTTTATAATGATGAAATCTATATATTTGAAAAGGTGAAATCTTTGTATAGAGCATAGCAGTGTAAAAATTCGATTTTTATATATTGAGTAACAAAGTAAAAATTCGATTTTTATATATTGAGTAACAAAGTAAAAATTCAATTTTTATATATTGAGTAACAAAGTAAAAATTCGATTTTTATATATTGAATAACATAGTAAAAATTCGATTTTTACTTATGTAGAGAATACGGGCAACGAAGGTGATAAAGAGACGAGAACAGTGAAGATTTCCTACATTAGAAGAGCCATGGAGTTAGGCTAGCTATCGGTGAGAATTTCTCACTCTTTAATTTCTTTTTCTAGTTATATATATATACACTAGGATGCAGACGGTGTTTAGTAGCACCCGACACCCGTCATCCGCAGACCATGGATGGCTTGTTTGTTAAATTGTTTGGTTGTGTAGTTGGTTAGATTATTTGGTTTGAATTGGATTGTTTGGTGAAATGAAATTGATTTGATTGAGGTGTGAATGGCGTGGGCCTTCACTAGACCGGGGATAAGGTTAGGCCTTGTCCCGTTTCTAGTATCGTGCCGTTATGCCGCCGAAATTTTCTAAAATAAGTTAGAAAAATAAAAATATTATTTTTATCTTGTAAATGAACTGAATAGAAATTCATATGTTAAAATAAATTGTTTTATCGTTAAAAATATAATTTTTAACGTGAATATGAATATAGTCAATGTGAATAAATAAATATTCATTCAAAACCGGACGGTTTGTTTATGTACACTGATTTGACTGACATTGATTGGGACGATAAATTTTACACAACGCCCAACTGCACAAATAAAATCTATGTTTGATTGTTTGAAACCCCACACAGGTGTTGGGATGAAATTTGAAGTTCACTCATCCTGATTGATTAAATATGTCGATCGATTGATTGACAGGCTGTTATAAGCGTTAGATATCTATATTTGATGCTTATACAGTGTAGTGCACTCTGGATGATGGTTGATTATTTATCGTTGCTACTATATACATGTGTTGTATGGAATCCATATAGTTAACGCTATATGGTAATTGATTGGGCCTCATTCCAATTTAGAAAATGAAGAATATTATAATGGTTCATGTGTTGACAGTACTCATCCGTTGAGATTAGTCATGTGTTGAACGAAATATTTTAACAATAAAATTTATATCTTTATCACTATAAAATAAAGGTTCATGTGTTGACAGTACTCATCCGTTGAGATTAGTCATGTGTTGAACGAAATATTTTAACAATAAAATTTATATCTTTATCACTATAAAATAAAGGTTCATGTGTTGACAGTACTCATCCGTTGAGATTAGTCATGTGTTGAACGAAATATTTTAACAATAAAATTTACATCTTTATCATATATAAAATTAGAAACTAACTGGAAAATAGATAAGATGAGTGGTCTCCTGGATATGGATCTGATGTTGGTTTCGGCCTTCGGGGTTAATATTCAGGGAATCGTTGTCTTACTAGTTTACGGTTGGAGTCTGATTTTAAATCAAACGATAGATACCATAATTTTTATAAAATATATTAAATTACAAAAATGGTCACACGTGGGCAGTACTCATTCGTTGAGATTAGTCGTGTGTTGACAAAAATATAGATTCACATACTGCATAAAATATATATTCATTTGCTGAATAGAATAACGAATTTATTGAAATATATAATGCCGTGTTGATTAGAGATGCGCTATTTTGACGTGAACGATATTTATATCGATTATATTCGTTTTTAAATTTGAATTGAATCGAATAGTAAACCAATTTGAATTGATTTGAATAGAAAATGAAATTTGAATTGATTTGAATAGAAAACAAATTTGATTTCAATTGAATATGAAACGATTTTGAAATGAATTGAATATGAAACGATTTCGAAATGAATTGAATATAAAACGATTTCGAATTGAATTAAATAGAAAATAAATTTGATTTCAATTGAATATGAAACGATTTCGAAATGAATTGAATATGAAACGATTTCGAAATGAATTGAATATAAAACGATTTCAAAATGAATTGAATATAAAACGAATTTGAAATGAATTGAATATAAAACGAATTTGAATTGAATTGAATATATAATGAATTCAAATTGAATTTAAATTTGAATTGAATAGAAATGAATTTTAAAAGGAATTTATAAGGAAAAATTCAATTTTGATTTGAATTGAAATGGAAGTCGAAAATGTTTTTGAAACGAATTCAAAACTACTTATAAAATTCGATTTAAATAGAAATCGACGAAATATATATATTATATATATTATATATATAATATAATGGCCCGAATAGAACGCGCCGCGCCGCGACAGTTCGTGAATTTCGACCATTTATTTCAAATGGACATTACGGGAGATCCGACCGTCGGATTCTCCTAAAACCGGAACCGTTGGGTTCGTATCAAAAAGAGCTTTCTAACGAATATTAGAAATATGAAATCTAACGGTTGGATTTGGAGATACGTCCAAATCAAATTTGGAAAAGGTCGTTGTAAGTGCAGATCGATGGCCGTTGATGGAAATCGACTGTACGAGCCTTAATAAAATTATTAAAAATATCAATAATTTGTGTAAAATCATAAGGAATGATTTGAGAAAAATTGGGGTGAAAAACTCCATATTTGAAAAGATAAAAAAAAAGGATTTTTATCGAAATGAACTAGTTTTGAACTAAAATTAAACACGTTTATTTTTAAATAAATAAACTGGATTTGAAATGGGTTTTAAACAGAATTGATTTGTGGGTTTATCGTGAACGGTGTTTTCAATAATATTTGTTCTTTAACCCGATAATAAACAGAATGTGATTTGGGTTTATCGTGAACTGTGTTTTAAATAACACTAGTTCTTTAACCCAGAAAAAGAAATTTTAACAAATCTGCAATTAGATTGAAATGTGAGTCTATAATCTAAATTATCAAATTTAGAAAGTGAGCGAGAACGGAGTATTACCAGTTTTGCTCAAAAGCAATAGTTAAATCTTTAATTAGATTTGAACGTGAAATGGTAATTAATTTTACCGATAACACCGTGGTGTTAGATATGTAGCATTACCAGTTCTGCTTCATGGGATGAATAGGTTGGGATTGGGTAATAAAATAAATAATTACTTCGGTGTGATTCGCTAATCTCGACTAGTTTGAAAAACCATAATTTGGTTTGAAATGTCATCCAAAGGAAGATTAAAGGATAAATTTTAAAAGAATTTACCTTGGATAAAATTAATGGGAACCTTTCCCTAAGGATAAGAAATTTATGGTTAGTGGCTGCTGAATTGGAATGAGGCGTATGTTGTGTTTGTGTAACATTTGTTTTTAATATACGCGGGTTGTTCGGAAAGGCCGGGTTTATACCCATTCTGAATAACCGATTCGACGATATGTCGAAGATGAAGACGGTGGTCGAAGACCGGAAGTCTCCACATCGTTTGGATTATTACTGACGATCCTGATTGGGCTGTACACCCAAGAGGATGGAAATAGTTGGTGGTCGTCCAGACGTACTTGGAGATGGATGGATATACGAGGAAAGTGCTTCCGGTTTCGTTCAGACCCAGAACGGACTTGTAAATGGATTGTGTGTCTGACATTGGATTTTATTCTGTGTTGATTGATTTCTATTAAATATACATCTGTTTGGCGGCGGAGAATTTATTCTTTTGCTTAACGCCCTTCTCTGAGAAGTACGAGCTCAGAGGTTGTATATCGATGGACATCAGTCGCATGGCATGAATTGCCCGTGTGGCACGCTAAGATGCAATGATCAAGGCTTCTGTTGAAAAGCAAAGTCTTGTGGTTGATGATCAAAGCACGCCTACGTGGCAGCTTTGTGTATAACGTGAATTCGCGAGCCTCACACCTCGGTATGAGTTAAAAACGGGATACAGACTGCAGGGAGAGCACGACGTTTCTTTCTAGCTTTGGTGGTGTCAGTGACTTACCAGCCCTGACATTTATATACTTTTCACCTTTGTGGTTGTTGGATGAGGCGCCTCGATTTTAGGTCTGTAAGGACCGGGAAACGTGTGTTCAGGAATTGCCAATCCTCAAACGTAAGAGAGGACCGGCCCTGAAGATCCAAGGGTTGCCCAGAGTGCGTAGCCCTGAGACATTTGCTAGAGTGTCTCGAACGCGGAGAGGAGCTTGCCCCTTGCCTCGACTCATGACGGAAATCAAATTTCCAATACGTGTATTGCGGTTTTAATTGTAGAACTAGTATGGCGACATGATATATGGTACCCATGCCGTCTATGATTGATATTTATGATTGAAATTGTTTTGACACAATACACTTATTATAGTATCAAATGATTTGTTTTAAACGTACCAAGCATGTTTGGCTATTATAAGGGAAAACCCTATCCTCCGGCTTGCGTTGCATTGTGTGATGGGACCTGGGTCTTATAATAGCTTCATTTTTCGAAAAAGCATTGCGTTGTTTATTCTATGCACTGGTATTCTTGGGAGGAAACCCGTTCCGTGTTATACGGCGTGGTCCCTTGAATTACTCTCTTTTAAAGTAAAGTTTTAAATAACTGTTTTAGTTCTCGCACCAGTCACATGACTGACCTGGAGTTTATTGTTTTAACCTAAACTCTGGGTGCCCCTATTTTCCGCACGGTCAGCTAGTAGTTTTGGTTTTGCGGATTTATAATCACAGGATCCTGGTTTACAGCTGGAATGATATCCGGAAAGCTCTGTATCCGTATATCACCTTCAGTTGTGCTTTGTATTATTTTTTTTCCGCTGCTATGTAATTTATTGTAATCTCTGATATTTATCGAATGTAATTTATTCATTTATACTCTGTATATTCTTGTATCTGATGGAATTGTTGTAATATACAATGAAATGTTCTTCCGTCTGCGTTCTGATTTGTCTTGTCCTCACAGCAATTCGTTCTTTCTCATCTCTTCGGAGACCGGGGAAGTTCGGGTCGCTTCATCTGCCAACTCAACTCAACTAGCTAGTTAGTCCCTGACCATTCGCTGAATGGTAGTGGACATCATTGGAAGCCTTCCATTTCAAAAGGTGGAGTGAAGTATGTGATCGTGGCTATAGATTACTTTACAAAATGATTCGAAGCAAAACCATTGATCACAATTACGGAAAAGCAGGTAATCAATTTTATTATTGCAAACACCATATGTCAATTTGGGCTTCCTTGGACCATCATAATTGATAAGAGGACCAGTTCAATAGCTCAGAATTCAAAGGTTTCTGTCAACAACATCATATCGAGAAGAAGTATACTTCAGTTGCACACCCACAATCAAATGGGAAAGTCGAAGCATCGAATAAGATCGTCGAGTCCATCCTAAAGAAAAGGTTGGAGCGACCCAAAGGAAAATGTGTTGATGAACTACTATTAGCCCTTTTAGCTTATCATACAACCCATAAGTCTGCAACCGGCCATGCTACGTTTGCCTTGTCCTATGGCTCTGAAGCGATCATCCCGCTTGAATTTGAATTCCCCCCCACTGGATGACGTATTATGACCCATTGACTAACAAATCACTTTTCTTAGAATCACTAGACATGATTAACGAGAAGAGAGAGGAGGCTAATTTGCGTGCTGAAAAGCATAGACAATGAGTCATCCGATACTATAATAAGAAGGTTTAATTCAAAACCTTTGAATTTGGACTTTGTCCTAAGATAAGTCTTCCAAGCTTCCATGCACATGGGCCCAAACTGGGAAAGACCTTACGTAATCCAATAGAGGCTTGATAATGGAACCTTCATGCCGACCTATGCCAAGGACTGAACAAAGGGGCAACTAATTCCCCAACAACCTTCATTGTCTCATGTTTCAACGTGCTAACCCAATTTCGTGACTAATCAGACTTGGGTTGTCTAAACTTGAGCTTGATTCTGGTGCTCGACAAGGCGGTCAACACTTTGTGGATCCACGTTTGAAACGATGCCTGAATAACATATTTACCTCTCTTCCTGTTTCGAAGGGACGAGTATAAACTATGGGATGTGATCCGACCATCCCAATGGCGACCTTTGCCTTTGACATGGGGGCAAAGAGACGATGCCTAGGCAAGCATGATCTGACCGCTAGCCCGACTAACTCCGTTCCTCATAGCTTGGAATGGAGTATAAATAAAAGACGTATGTGATACATGCACCAGGGCTGATGACTACTTGATCCCAGACTCTAACCAGATTGACTATGGGAGAGTATAAAGGACGAACAACGACGTCCACACAAACTCTGTCACCCTCCAATTGGGGGTAGGCATATGAATGCTAAAGGACCAGATGTCCAAATTGACTCACCCATAACCCTACCAACGCTGGAGGAATAGGTATAGCCTCATAAATATCTTCGAACATGACTCGGACACAACTCGTGGTTCAAAGTTAATTGAGGGCACACACAATATATCTTTACTTTGAATTGCGAGTACATAGAATGGAAAATAATTTATAAACTTGCAAACAAATAATCATGTTTCATAGACGAAAGTGCAACTTTATACAAATTTACAAACAAAAATGTGAGGGTTGCACTCACAACTACATCGAAAGGGCCAAAGAAGTGACACAATAGACAAGTTAATTAATGCTAGGACGGCTTATCATCGATCTTCTTCTTCTCCTCCTACTCCCTCTGCACAACAAATTCAGCAAGCTCCTCAATAGTCATAGACTTTCTTTTCTTGCGCTCGTTGCTGGAAGAATCGAAAACTCCTGACGATGGAGCTTCATGCTTTTTCTTATAGCGATTGGTTGGAGCAGAAGGCGAAATTTCTCTCAGTGGGTGAAGTTGAATCAGAAGGACGGAACATTCGGAAAGGAGGAATTGATAGGGGAGTCATTGACGTATCGACTGTTGTGGTCTCATCTTAGAGCTTTTGAACATCCCCCATTTCCTTTGCTTGAATCTCCACCAGGCTTATCGGTCCCTTCGATCTAGAGTCTCCGGTATAAATGACATCTTTTTCCCCGGCACCTTGAGAGCACTTGTCTTCTACGCCTTTAAGCGCATCAATTATACCCTCATCCTTGTCAGGATCGTTAGCAGGGGTAAGTTTGGCTCATCAGTGGCTTGAGACTGAACCTCCGAAGGAGTCTGGAATGGATGAGTACTTGTAGGATGCAGAGCAATAACAATCAGTACTTTGGTAACAATGGGAAATCCATCGATTCCTGGTAGACCCTCTCAAATTCTGGCGAGATCAGAGAGATACCTTCTACGAAGCCGCCACTAGTAAGTCCTGGAGTCTCGACACTTCAGTTGTGAGTGTCAATGGCTTGGGGATCTTGAGAGCAAAGAAATCTGGGTAATACCCTTCAAACACTCTAGACTCAGAGACAGCAGAAGAAGAACTCGAACCACCATCGGTTATGTCTTTGTCCTTTGCCCGATGCTTTGCATCATCCTCAGCCTCCCTTTGCAACCTACTCTCCTCTATTAGATGCCCGGAGTAATCATTCCTTAAAAATGTCTTCATCAACTGCTCTTCGTCGACAGTTTCGGTCTTTAGCCTACGCTTCTCCTCCTCAACCAGTTCAGTCCAAGCTTTGGTTAGTGTAGTAGGGTAGTCCTCCATCTAAGATATGTCTCAATGTCAGAGGACTTAAGCAAGAAAAGATAGAATGAAATGCCCGATATCTTCCATCTCCTATTTAGCCCCCAGTAAGTTGCTTCTTTAGCACAACCCTATCAATTTCAAATTGCGCCTTAGACTTGGAAGCCAATTCTAGAGTAGTATTAGCATTCTCTTCGGCACTTCTTTCCCTTTCCTCAGCTTCGGCCAGCTTGTCCTTCAGATCAGTGGCCTCCTTCTCAAGGAAAATTTACTCAGATTGAATACAAGTACAAGTAAACCTTAAGTTGGTATTCTAAGAAGTAACATTTTTTACACTCCTCCTTAAGAGTCGTTATCTCCATACCTGTGATGTCAAGCTTTGTACGGGAGCGATACTGCAACTCGTCGTGTAGTTTCTTATACTTTTCAGCCTTTGCTTCTTTCAGTTTAGTTGTGGCACTTGTAAATTCTTCCTCGATGGATTCTAAGGCATGCTTATCACAATCCCACATTTGCTTCTGATTTTCTAAGTCCAGTTGGAGGTCTAGAATGATTTCAGATAGTTTTGAAGCGTATTACACATTTCTTTATACTTCCCATCGATGAAGTTTATTTCCTTTTTAGCATTGTCGATCAAGTTTTCGGGAGCCGAACAGAGGTTAGGAACAAAGTGCAAATGCCCGAAGTGGTATCGTGGGAACTGTTCTTTTAAAATCTTTATCCTTTTAGCAGTAGAAGCGTCAAGCACGATGGGGTTTGAAGTAGATATCTCAGTGGACTTACACTTGGTTGGGACAACTGCCACACTATCCTTATCCTTAGGATCCGAGATTTTTTAGAAGTCTTATCCTGTGGCAACGACTCTTTCAGTGGAGGAGGGACCTTAGTGACTGATTTATCCCCCTTGCGGGGACTATAATAGCTCTTATGTTTATCAGTGTTAGAGAGGACCGGAGAACGAGAGCGCGAATGAGGACATACTTTTGTTAATGGCGCCTTCTTTCCTACTCTCGATCTTCTCTATCACGATCATCTTTGTGTTTCCACTCGGGATCAGGATAAGACTTGTATATGATACTGTGGATTTTCTTAGGATCATACCCGCGATAAGACATGGTTCCTGCAAATCAAAATGAGCCAGTGTTAAAACTAGGAAATGATACATCGAACTATTGTGACGTGCAGTACGGGTGTCACGTGTATCCTAGTATATCCCTATCCCCGACAGACTGGTAGTCGACACCTTTCTTTTTGGTGTAACCTTTTCAGCTATAGTCGTGAGAAGCTCTCTTTCGGATGACGGAAAGAACGTATGAGAGTCCGTATTAGGAAACTATACTATTCGATTGGAACAGGTAAGTTGTTCAAACTTTTGAAAGGATCCTCCGAAGTGAGTGGTCCGCTCCCTGGATTGGATGATGCTCTAACTACTCTTGCAAAGATGTGGTATGCATTGACTGCTCCACGCTTTACTTTCGAGCTGTGGGAGACTTCTCCACTATGTACTTTTCTGGAGAAGATGATTTATGTCTGTCTTCGACAACCTTTTTGGGAGACTTATCATTTGCCTCTTTTTCAGATCCTAGATAGACTTAGGAAGGTATGCCTCCTTAATGTTTCTTTTTCTTTTAGCGGCCTTCTTCCCCTTGGGTGGAGATCGAGTAGCGACAATTGTAGCCTCTTTGACAGAGGGTTAGCTTGATTGCTCCCTAATTGGGGGCACATCGGCAATCAGGCCCGCCGGCTCCCCAATTGGAGGCACATTCACTGGAGGAATATAAGCCAAAGAAAGAACACCACCTATACCCAAAGTCATGTTGGCACTAAGAAAGTTGAATCTATGAAAATACTCGTCGGCAATACATCTCTTAATGGTTTGAACACTTGTGGGAATGCTTCACAAAGTCATCGAGCAAGCAAGATATTCCGCACCATTGGGTTTCTCCAGATTATCACCTGCAATAAAACATCAGCATTAAACTCCATTCAACAAAATTCCAAAAGATGGATACGGGTCAAGCACTTGTTGTATTAATCCACCTTCAAATGCAACCTTCTTGTTACAGAACATAGAATCAATTCGTCCTGATATCGTTCATCTTACTTATTCCTTCAGTTACCACTTTCCTTTTCACGACAGATTGAAGAAAGAGGAAGGATGGACTATCTTTTCAATGTATGAAGTCGAATAGATAAGCAATATATTTAAATGAAGGCTCGCGGTTTAAGTGCTCTTTATAGATGATATACAAGGAATAAAGGTAGGCATAGGCCGTCAAGTGCAGCTGCATAGTAATGATCAACATTCGACAAAGAAAATCGGCGATTAAGGATTGAATGGTGGGATGAATCCTACCAAGCACACCAGGAACGAGTACGTGGACATGCTGGAAGGGTATCCTGTGTTTGGCGCAAAGTCGTCGCAACTTTGGCACATCCATACTAAAAGGATGGGAGTCTGTCAGATTATCCAAGAACTCAACTTCAGCAAAGGTATATGGAGCTCCTTCCCCCATAGCCTCATCACCCAATGACAACTCTTCCTCTGACGATGGTCACATAGCTAGACTTTATAAGCTGAGTTTTTATCAATATCCATTTCTGAATTGAATTCTATGTTTGGATCTTGAGGGAATTTCTTTCCTCTTCCAACTCTAGAGCCTCTTGTTTCATATCTTCTTACCATTCTTTTTATGATATCTGAGGAAACTATAAATGGTTAAAGTATATAGCCCAAAACCCCTTGTGTATGTTCTAGTGTAGTAAGTGCAGTGATCGTATACATGCATAATTGAAAGAAAAACATTGGAAATGTATAGGAAGTATTAAGTTGTATACAGTCAGAATCATGGTCCAAACATCGCAATGGGTTCTATCCTAACTGTCCAGATGCTTATTAAAGTTAATATGTTATTACTTCCATCAAGGAGTGTCAAGTTTGATTGGATTGGTAAGGAGTTGGAAAATGCTATAGATTGGCCAACCTTGGCTCGGTGCATCCGACCTGGCCCTCCCTGGGTCAATAGCACCGAAAAAAGTTTCTAAAACTTGGAGAGATAGGACTGGAACTCTCGGGTCGGCTTGGCCTGAAGTTAACTTGAATATCATCCTAACCGAACCGAGCGCTACGGTGATTTCCCTTCTCTCATATCATAGGTCCCACCGCGTCCCTAATGCTACTGCTCTCCTTCTTATCCAACAAGCCAAGCCAACCCAGTGGACAAAAAAGGGAAAACTCCTCTTCACGTCCTCCTCAGTCTTCTCTCCCATGCTGTAGCAGCACACCAAATTCATCACAACCCCATCGACACACCTTCTCGAGGAATCTCGACTGCGACACAGTCATCACAGCCATTGTCGGCGATGAGTGTAACACCCCACACTTTTTCGAGCCTGAATTTCGATAAAAATTGAAACTTAAACTCATCCATGCATGGAGAGTATAATCTGGAACCTATAATTAATGAGCATGAGCATAATCGGAGTAAAATATCATAGCAGAAACGAAATAAGATAACAATATTGATTAAGGATACCTTAAGGCATATCAACACATCGATATCAAGAATGAGAGAACGAGATTTAAAACCAAACTTGAACACTTGCTAAGACACTTCTTCCCCAAGAAAAACCGGAGAGTTGTTATAAGGATGGGGTCTGAACAACAAGTCCTGATGAGTAGAAAATGTATAACACTGCCTACAATACACAAATGTACTCTGGTTGGTCAAAACCAAAACATATGTCTAAAAGGGCTAGTAATTCTAACCTAACCCATTTAGGATTTACGCACGACGATTAACCACCAAACCCAAGCTAATATTCCTCACCTAGCAGTATCATAATGCTAAGATAGATCATTTACGCGTAAGTATGAAACCTTATAACAACCGTTAACTAATTAAGAGGCTGGCAACTAATTTCTAACTATCACATAAGGAGGTCACTTATTTTATTAAAGCCACTTAAGACTTCGCTACCTATGTAAGGTAAGGGCGAATACTTACAATAACTTAATAACCAAAGAAGAACTTTTTGGTCACTTAATACCTTATACGTTGGTTTATTCTACAATAATATAAACTAGAGGACATTAGCTACTAAGTCCAACTAATCCAAGGCTTCTGTCATTCACGCATATAATCATTCCCCACATAAGACTAGAAATAGTAAGCAGTCGCTTATTACCTACAGGATAGGTAGGTGACATCTCGCCATTTATGACCTTCCCCTGACGAACCCCCTGTTACTATCTAGCTGGCCATATTGGATAATTCTCTTAATCACTTAATACTTCCCACAGGATAGGAAAACCTTTGGTACCTCTGTAGTGGTCAGTTAATACCTATTCCCATGGGTGACCCGTAACCTAATCACTTACTACCTAGAGGAAGAAAACTAATGTGGGAATTCCAAGTTCGTACACAATAGTCATTAAATAGGGAGGTGAGCTATGCAATTACTTACTACCCTTTAAATGGTGAATCTAAGTACTTAAGACCTTTACCCTGAAACAGGATACGCGATGAATTATTTCCTTTCCAAGGTTTCTCCTTTTAGGATAGGAGGCGAAAATCTCACTCTCGAGATAAAACTTATTTAAGGAAATAACCCTCGTTACATGTCTATTATCGTTAGTAATTAACTATCATCATGGGTCCCTATGGTTGATGATATCTTGCATCAGATGAACATGTATCCGACTGCTGGAAAAGCAGACTTTTGTTGAATGAGGCAATTGACCTCGCATCATTAACCTACTAAGTCCAATTCATATTTTATATAATAATTCAAGTTTTACTAGGAATTCATAACTTCCTATCCTAGGATTTTATCTATATGTTTACTTATTGGACTTAGCATTTGCTACACTAATCAATCCCCATCATTTCCTCTTTTCTATTCCTTTTATTATTATATTAATTAGTTATCTGCCATTAATGACCCTAACGATCATATTTCCTAAGGAGGCATGTAACACTCCATACTTTTCTGATCCTAATTTTTGATAAAAATCGAAACTCGAACACATCCAAGCATGAAGCGTATAGATCTGGTACCTGCGGAGTATGAGCATAATCAGAGTACGATAAAATAACTCACAACGGAAAATAATAGGATAGACTAGTATTAACTCAAGTAACTACCCTTTTAAAGTAAGTCACTTTGCCAGTACCGAGCATGAGAGAGAACGAGAACTAAAAGCCAAACTTATACACTTGTAAGAACCCGACCTTCTATGAAAACCTGAGAGGTTGTAACAAGGAAGGGGTCAGAACAACAAGATTCTGGTGAATAGGAAATGCACAATGCAGATTATATTACATAGATGTATCCCGTTTGGTTCAACCCAAGATGTATGTTTTCCAAGGTTATAATTCACTACAACAAAACAGCCTTTTTACAACGGGCAATGCCCGTAATGCCCGTTGTAATATGGGTTCCACAACGGGCATTGTGCCATTGTAACAGGCCATGTTGTAATAGGTCTGTATTTTATAATGGGAAAAGCTGTCATAAGCACCTTTTACAACAAGCAATGCCAGTTGTAATATGGATTTCACAACCGGTATGAGCACGTTGTAATAAACCACATTGTAATAGTCGTTACAACGCACCTTTTTACAACTATCATTGACCTTTGCAATAGACTCTATGACAACAATTAATGCCTATTATTAAATGTTGAAACTTGCAACGGATCCAAATAATACACATACTATAAATAAATATTTACAATAATTGAATATTTAATTCAGAATTCATTTTTAAACAAATATTTATTCAAATAAATATTTATTAAACTTTCAAATAATACACATAATCTTGTCTATTACACATTCACTTATACATACATTTTCTCACTACATTTCACTCGTATACGTTGACTTCTTACTACACACTCATTCACTCATACACATGTACACACATATGGTACATCATCATCTTCATTATGCATCTCCATTCTGAAGCTGCACTGTTTTTCTTTTTCTGCAACATTGTTCGTGAACATTGATTATGTTTATACTGCATACGTAATGTTTCCTAACATTTTTTTTGATACTATAACATTTCAGCTCCTTAGAATTGATAGAGGTTTATAAAAACGAAGGGTTAACAAAATTCACTTTCATGGCTAAACATTATGAAATATATAAAAGAGGGAATTTATGGATTTATTTAAAAGAGGAATCTAAAAGAATTAGACTACCTTTGGTTATGGTTGGTTATTATTTGCTTACCGGCATGAGAGATAGCAAGTGTGATTCTACTTGCAAAGTATTCTTCTGCCTCCTTTGCTTTCTCTTCTAAGCATAACTGAAATAGGACAAATATAAATAAATAAAATTAATTAGCTTGCCAACTGGTCTATGAAATAAGTCCTCGTAATACAATTTTTTTGCTACCGATGAATTTGAAATCTAGAGTTAAGATGGACATTTTGCAACCTAATTGTAAGTTACCAGGTAAATGTGACAACGATTATGGTTTTTTGGTAGAAACATAACCTAAATGGAAGTTACCAGGTGGTTTTTGATTATTGCCGGGCGATTTTTTTGTCGTCATGGGTAAGTAACTCAATTTTTTTGGGCAACGTATTTTTATGATTCTCGTTTTCTTTCTGGTTAAACCCATACTTTCAAATATTAAAATAAATAGGGATTCAAACTTCAACTTTAAACCCAAAAAAGTTTAGTTTATAGTAAAGAACTTATAGACTATCATGCCTCCTAACAGAAATTCAGGAAAAATGACTTGCTTTTAAAATTTAAGTTGCAATTTCTTGATGTAGACAATTAGCAGAGCTTATATTCAAATGACAACTTCATGTCCATTTTCCTTCTGACAGATAAGAAGGCCTACGCAAAAAGAATTGCTAGTTAGCATCAACCCAAATAATATGGAAATTGCATCCAACATTACCTCAATTTATTTATTCATCATACTATAAACCAGAAGGCAATCAAATGAAACTATTAGTGAAACTACAACAACTTTGTTAAATCTAAAAGTAAAACCAATTCATAACGAGCAATGGATGAAGCTTGTTTGTTAATCAGGAAAACAAAATAAAGATCAACTTCACAGGAAAAGTCACCTTTTTAAGCCTTGCAATGCTACAAAAACGAAATTAAATTGAAAATACTAAGTTTTAAAATTGTTTTAAAAAAAGTATCAGTAAACATGGTGAAACTGATATTGAAAAAAACCATTATAAAATATATCAGTAAACATATAGAAAACTAATAATTTTCAAAATTGAAAATAATGAAATTGATTAGTAAAAAGTATCTTAAATCAACCACAGCTAGACCCTCCACAATTTGGCAAAATCATAGATGTTAAGACAATTTGGGAAATCCGACTTTAAATCAACCATAGTGTAATATATAGTCACAGCTACATCAGTTATATACGAAGGAAAATTCTAGGAACAACAATCGAAATAGAAAGTTGCATACTGGAGACGATTTTGTTTAAAAGCGAAAGGAGATACTTTTTTTAGAAGCCAATAGGCAGTGACAAATCATGACGGCGACAACGCTTTCCATTCGAGTCAACGATAGGGACCTGGAGAGTGGCCTGCAACAGGAAACGAAAACGAGATTGAGAAGTTATAGAGTACTAGGAGCAATAGTGGTCTGAAGTCAGGCAAAGACACGGAATTGTTTTTTGATTAAGGTTCTTTGTTAGAAAATTGATTTTGTCGTGGATGGGCAGCTTTGATTCGTTTTGTAGCCTTAACCAAGACGATGTTCGAGAACTTTATGCTATGCAATGCTAAATCAGATAATGTAAAATATAAAATAGAGTACCAAGAGATATGATAGTACACGCTGTACGCCCTTTTGTTTTACAAACGGGATAACCTTCATATGAGTAAAAAAGGCAGCAATGATCATAAATAGGAGCTTAGACAAACCTGGAAGTGTACACACATGTTTCTAGACATGTTGGATAAGAAAATGAAACATCGTTGGGATTTCAAAGAAGTTTAAAATTCGATGTGTTCACAAAAGATGTTACAAAGAAATATCCTTAAACGTGCTTGAAACAAGCAATAGAAAATTTTATAGCTATATGTTTACACTATGCTTGACGAACAAATAAGACTTACTATTTTCAGTGACAGCAAGACAAGAAGCATACAACTAGAAATAAACCATGTATACCAGAAAGAACAATCGATACAAGTAACGTTAGCACAAATAACACCTACGTTATGTTAAAACTACAATATATTTGAATTTATGAATGTTTTTCACATAAAAGACGATGCAGCAGCACAAGGTTCAAAAGGAGCTATAACAAACAACAGTTTTATCTTGGTAGAAACAGGAAACTAAGGTCATTATTCCTTGTGACATCAACAAAAATTGTATGGCCTCCCAGGATAATAAATTATACAAACAAATAATGATCTAAAAGGATTAAGCATGCATTTCCCATGTGGTCATTTCATCAAACATCAGTAGCTCCCTCGCTAACTTTTTAATAAACAACACGACCCAAAATTCCCAAGCTAAAATTTTCGAATAAAGAAACCGATACACCTTGAAATGGATACCCAAATATAACATGACATGTGCTTTAATTGCGACACTTTGCATGCAAGATACAACATGTTTCAATGGTATTACCTGGTTATGATGACGAGCAGCAACGATTTGAAGATGACGCACTAGATCCACCAACTAACTAAAAGCTGACATTAGATCCAACAGAATAATTAATGTTGAACTTCATATTTCATGCTGTAATCATTCCAACCACCTAATAGAAATTCATTTCCCCGCGATTGTAAATAACAAAGCAATTTTCATACACGTCAATACCGATAAGTTTATTTACACTCACGAGTTGCTCCATTTTTTCCTCTAATGTCCCGTATTTTCTGGCCATTTATTTGAAATATTTAATTTATTTAAAATATTGATTTGAGTTTAAATAATCGATTTTGACTATTTTTAATTTGAATATTTAAATTATATTGATAGTATAATAATATTTTATTTTCGGCATATTTGGGAAAAATGTCGATTTGCAGTATAATATGATCAGGTGATTTTAAAATGGTTTAACATTGTTTTTATTGAAATTATAATATCGATTTCGTTTATAAAACGACCTTATAACATTTAATTTATAATTTAATTATAAAACGAGCTGCAGCGGCGCGGTAGTTCGTAAATTGACGTTTTGAACTTTAAACGGCTGTACAGGGCCCAATATGAGTCAGATTTTCTCGAAACAAGAAACTCCAAATCTGTTGGATAATATCTTTCTAATGGAAGAGAAAATTTGAGTTTTTGTGTTGTAGATTTTGTTTTATGTCCAAATCAAATTTTGAAATAGTCGCTGTGGAATTCCTTTATAAATTTTATCGTTATTTATATTAAATAAAGGGGTTTTTAAATTTTTATAATGTCAATTTGGCTTGGAATTCAACCCGGGATATTTTATGGTGGTAGTATATGAAATTCTGGTCGTATATGGCCAATTACAATATTTTATTAATATTATATTGAGGTATTTTAAAATTTGTTTATTTTATTCGAATTTGGCAGTTATAAAAGGGATTTTATTCAAACGACCTCAGTTTTCGACGAAACAAATTTTATTGGGACCGTAACAGTAAATCATTGCTAGATCTCAAGTGGCGCGTCAATCAGGGTTAATTTGTGAGCGTGGCAAAATAAAATACAAATAAAAATGACCATTTGAACGTAAACGAGGGCCATGTGAGCAAATGAACTCGGAATTCAACGAAACAAGTTTCATTAGGACCGTATAGTCAAATTATGCTATGACGTCCATTCGCCTCTCGAACAGGGTTTATATGTGAGCGCAACAGCGAATAACAACGTTCAGAAATAGCGATAGGTACGAAATAAAAATCGTTAGTCAACATCGCTCGTTACGTCAACATAAAATATATTACTTCCACACTATATATACACCTAAAAATCATAATTTCCATTCACTATATTTTTCCAGCCACTAAAATTTGCAGAAAAGTCCTCCATCACAAAATCATTTATTTCTTTAAATCCGTGATGAATTCGAGGGGGGTTCCAAAGCGAAAGTGGTAGATCGGGATGATATCTACCTACTGGAGAAAGTTAGGGTGGAATGGTGGTCGGAGGTGGCCAGAATCGGTGTTAAACTGTGGAAAATTGTTTTTGTTTTTGGCCAAAATTGAGGAGATTGGGTTGATTTGAGGGGATGGGACCTTGCGGGTTTTGTAGAGGAGAGGCAAGGCTTCGTTTTGGCGGTGGTGGAGTGACCTCTGGTGGTCGGAGGAGGGAGAACTTGGTAGATGAACGGAGGTGAAGGTTTTTGGGTATTTTCAAAAAGTATTGATCGGGTTTGGTTGAAAATCCGGCGATGGGGGCGGAGTTGGCGTCGCGGCCTAAAGGGGAGTGACACGCTGGAGCTTGGTCGACCGACCAGTGGTGGTCTGGCAATCTATATCGGCCTTTGGTGGCGTAATTTTTGGTTTGTTTGTGTTTTGGTCGGAGCAGGTTTCTGGCGATGTGACGTCGAGGTAGGGCCTGGTGCTTCAGGCGAGTGGGGCCCTCGGTGGTGCGGTTCTGATGGAGGGTCGTGGCACAACTGAAGATCGCCGGTGGTGGCGCAGTACAGCGGAGAATGTGTCGTGTTTGGGAAAGGGGATTATCGGGTTTTTACTATTAAGAGAGAGGAACGGCTTTGGAAGAACAATGGAAGTGAAAACGCGTGGTCCACATAAGCGTGCTGACGTGGATTAAGTTTGACTAATGACAATAACTAAGGTAATAGTTATTTTAATTATTAATTTAATTCAAATTAAAACTAGTATAAACTTTAAATAGTCATAACTTTTTCATTCATTAACGAAATTCAGTGAAATTGGATCCGTTGGGATCCCAGGGACGAGGCCTAGATGATGGCACTGATCTGACGCAGTTAAAATTTTAGCTATCTTCGAATTCTCGACTGAAATAAAAAGGAATAAACGCGTCAACCATCGATCGAAACAATCTGGTGAGTTAATTCTCACATCTTCTGGAATCCTGTGATGTGGTAAATTCATATTAAAATATAATTTAGCTTTAGGAGTATAGATTGGTTGATTAGTTGCTATTGGTTGTTTATTATTCGATTGGTTGCTGTCATTATATTTCATCGTTTTAAATTAGTAGATCATATAAAAATATTTCTTATATTGTTATGAAATGTATAACGAGCTGTGGTGCAGGGAAGAACAGGTTGGAGGGATCCGACCGGATTCCTCAAATATTATATATTGTTTGTTTGTTTTATATTGTTGATATTTGAACTGATTGAACCCCATATGGTAGAAAAACCTGTTTGAGCATGATGTATGAATTAATATTCACCTGTGTTGTGTTTAAAATCAATCGACAGTGTTGATTTGGTAATTGGCAGTGAATGGCCTAAAATGTGTTGTTTTAGACATCGGTTTACCGTTTGGTGAAACGACGCAGTTTTGAAGTTATAAATTATTTTATAAGTGGACTGAAGCTCTTCAGTCATCTTATATAAATCATTAAAGTAGAAATTTATAAATAAATAATTTAATCGAGTTTATAAGAGAAATTATTGAAATGGTTTATGCAAGTTAAAGGTAGCAGAAACCCAAAGATTTATATATGGGTTGGAAAAATAGAATAGTTGTTTTTAAATAATTAAATAGTGATTTTAAAGTAATTAAGTTATTTGATTAACTTAAGAAGGGGAAATGACAAAAGGATAACCAGTTAAATGCTAACTGAGTTGTACGGTCGACAAAAATCAACCGTCTTATTTGGAATTGATAATTGAAGTAATTTGATTTAAATATTTTGAATATTCGTTAAAGTTTAACGAGTGGTGAAAAGTAATTAGTTAATCTTCGATTAACTATAAATTAAGGAAATTATTGAATTATGTTAATGAAGCTGATTATTATTAAATGAGCTTTTAAATATGACAATAATCTTATTAATAGCAAGGTCAACCATTTTTAATATTAAAATTATTATTTTAATTAATAATTAAAAAAGTGATGATTTTAATTTAGACTTCAATGTAGAAGTGAGTAAGTGACGATAAGTTGATCAAAGGGCGATAAGAGTGTGATAAAAGGATTTATAATCTAAGTTATCAAAACAAGATATACGAATAGAATTGACAAGTGAATGGGAAAATCTAAATAAGATTTTTACTTAGTTGCCAAATTAAGTAAAGAGGATTCAATTCAAATGAAATGATTAAAGAATATGATTTATAGGTTAATAATGGACTAGAATATGGTAATGGTTTTAGATTGAAATCAAATTGATAAAAAGAGGATAATTGGACGTGTATAAGTATTTAAGAAGAAATCCAAGTGGAGTTTTGAAAAGGTTTTTAAACCAAAATGATAAGTTAAAGGTTGTGTTTTGAATGAAGTTTTTCCTTAATCAAACAAATTAAGTAAATAGGTTATATTAAAAGAAGATTTCAAATATAAGAAACAGTTTATAAAACCAGGTTTGAAATCAAGGTGGTAATGGAGATTTGAAGATCAGTGGTTAAGTGACAAACTAATATTATTCTAAGGTAAGAACGTTGTCGATCAAGGTCTGAGAGGTAAATAAAATACCCTAACTTGAACGGCTTCACTATTATCGAGGAATGATATTCGTTTGTGGTGGGTGCAAAGTGTCCCATACGAGAAATATTGAAATGAGTACGAGGTTTTGGAATATAAATGTTGGTTACCAGGTAAATAAGAATTAAAGATTGATTTTCCATTTATTTATTTTGAAGAGGCCAAGCAATGCTAAGTACTGAATCACCAAACTCATATTCACACATTTGTTCTTTGATAGTTAAATCACCGACTATCAAACCTAACCAAATACGATTGTTGGTATGGAAAGACCAGGATCGAATTTATATTCGAAAACCATTTTGACCAACAAATAGGTGAAGATGGAGCAAGTGAAGACTGTGGATCTTCATAAGCGGAAGGACTACTTGTCGAATTTCTCTGGCTTGCAACCAGAGTTATTTGGTTTATGATTCTGTCGTGGTTGAAATCTACGGATTTGCAAGGACTGCTCGCTACTGATCCTTGGGGTGATTCCTATAAGGATGCAGTAGGAGTGTGCCTTCGGTTCATCCTTTTCCTGGATGACTTGTACGGACGAATATCTGACAGAGTATTTCCTTAAAACCACGTTCGTTGATTTTTACAAATATACCGAGTTGGCGGCAAAGAGGGGCACCTCTTTAAAACCCAGAGTATATTTATGGACGTTAATTAGTGATTTGATGGATCTGACAATGTGGCATTCAAAGTGAATGATGACCAGATGTTTCCGGGTTAAATTCTAAACCTCAAGCCTCATCAACCGGGAAATGACAAAAATCGGGCAGGCAGCATGGCTATGTGGGTCGCTCCCATTAGGGTGTATAATCACCTATCTAGAGAAATTCCATTTGCTTCTTTAATCTATATTCGATGCTGTCCCTTTTCGGGAGGCGGTTGCTGACCCCAACCGTCGGTGATATACATTCGATACACTCAAGCGAAATGAGTGGTCGGCCATGTGTGGGCCGGTTTGCAAGACGTTCTTGTTGAACCCAGTGTATTCGCCTCTAGAGATACACTATCGGCAGGTGGTCCCATACCTTGTCAAGGTTGGAATCCAGTATCCAATAAGCGCCCGCGGTTTTGGTTTGTATACTATATATATGGAGCGTGAGATGCAAGTGTTCCGCTAGATTGCTGTTTATTTGTATTTAGAAACTATGATAATATCAGAATAAGTTATGATTTCAAAACATTTTGGGTTATAGTAAGGTAAAAACCGTCCGTGTTTATGTGTGGGCTGGTCTTACTATTATCCTTTGATTTCATAAAGGATTTTCCAAAGTTAAACAAGTTGTGTGTTCTGTGAATTTATCACTGAAAGTATTTCGGACTGACCCAGTGTATTTTGCTTTTCCTCAAATGTGCTCGGGTCAGACCGAGTATATTTCCAGGTTAGGTTTCGCTTGGAGTTTCAGGAGCTAGAAGCAGGAGGCTTCACCGATAGTTATACAAATTTATTATTCCGCTGTGACTGATATCTGTTGTACTCTGATGGTTGGTATGTATGTATAGTTTCTTATGTATAAAGAGATTTGTTATATTATATTTATTCGTTCTGCTGTGAGATTCTGATGTGTTATTCTTCTTCTTTCTTCTATTCTAATATATCTTTCTTTCTATTCTCACCCTTTAATTTCTTTCTATTGACAATCTGGGGTTCGATACTTGGGTTTTGGCAAGTAATACGGGTTTATGTATTATTGTCGTAAATTCGAGCGTCGAGTTTTCCCCTGGTCGTTACATTTCCCTTTAATCAGATCGGCAAAATTCCTTTATCATTGTCATTGGTAATGTGAATAATATGAAGTAAGGGAGATTGCAGAGGGGTTTGGAGTTCAGATGTAAAATCATGATTTTTTGTTACTGGGGAAGTTATTTTTGTTGTCGCGTGGATCTAAATTTTAGGGTTGAGGATGAAAGAACGAAAGATTACATTGGAGAAGAGGAGGGAAAACGAAATGTTAAGAGGGAAATGGAAAGCAAAGCGGAGGGGAAAATGGAAATTAGAGCGGTAAGCGAAATCTTGGTTTAGTACAAAAAAATTCGTTAGTTATAAAAATATAGTTTTGGTAAATATGTATACATTATTAATTTTTAATTTTAACAGTAATTATTAATCATAAATTATTAATATTTATTGTTAATTATACATTATTATATAGTTAATATTAATTACTTGATATTACTTACCAGTAAACATGGTTTGAGATTCCGGCCGGAACGATGGGATTTCGGCGAACTTGTATCGGTTTCGGCCGGTGACGGGACGAGATTAGGGTAAAATCTCGTCTCGTCCAAAAAATTGAAAAAAAAAACAAAAAAGACCGCGATTATGAAACTAGAAAGAGAAGAGGAGTGTAATGACCCGCATTGGCAGAGGTATTATAATTAGTTTATTTAATTATATAAATAGTGATATAGTGAATTTAATGGTCGTGGAATTAAATAATGATGAATATTTAACTAAAATAATAAATTAAATAATATATTTAATTCTGAAATAGTCGAAAATAGTGAATTGACAATATAATGTGAACTGGACAATTCAAAGTATATAATTCAGTTTAGAGTTGAATTATAATAACGAATACATTATATAAACGACAGTTTGAACGTATAATTATATTATAATTAAAATCGAGCTTGAAATGGCGCTGTAGTTCGAAAATTGACGATTCGAACTTCAACTGAATGTACAGGATTTGTTTTAAGCCGGATTTCAGTGAAACAAGAAACATGTGGAGCTGGTGGAGTATATCTTTCTAGTGGAAGAGAAAAATCGGGATTTCGCCGTGTAGAATTTGAGATATGTCCAAATCAAATTTTAAAATAATCGTTATAGAATCGTTTGTCGACCGTAACGGTTTATTCGATATAACTAGAGATCGGGTTTGAATTTAGACAAGGTCCTTTTGGGAAGTAGTGATAATTTAATTTTTAGAATTTTACTGTAATTTTTAATTAATTAAATAAGCAACTTTTTATTTGGAGTATTTCGCACCCTGTAATCAACATTTTGAGATTTCACAAAATGAGTTCACCTATCGGTATTATTATATTTTTGGAACCGTGACACGATGCTCGTCACAACGGTGTTTTTATTTCTGTCGTTGGCCGTCCGGATGAGAACAGAACTTCATATGTAAGGGTCATCAAAATGCCAAAATAAAATATCCTACTCTAGTGGACTAAAACAAGGCCACACAGTGCTCTGTTACAGCCACCAGTTCTGTGTGGTTTCAAACCGATAAATGTGGAAGAAGAAAAACCATACAAAACTTAATTAACACCCTATAAATAGTCTTTAACTCCCCTTAACCTAAATCTCTTCACTCATTTTTATCCGGCCGCCACCAAATAATTTCCAACAGTAAAACAATCCACTTCATAAATTCAAATCAAATGCAGAAAATTTCTATAAATCTCCAAACACATATTAAAGAAATCGTTGAGTTTTTTTCTTCGGATGGATGCTGTTTTAGTGGGTTCGACGCTTTTCCTTTTTGCTGTGTTTGTACAGCAAACATTTAGGGTTTGCGGATTCTTAGAGCTAGGAGCTTCACTCTCATGTATGTTTTGTGGGACTCGAACTCAGTAGGGTTTGTTATTTGTCGATGGTGTCAGTAACAGGCATTAAGGGTCGAAGTCGGATCCACGGTGGTGAATTGCAGTGTGTTACGGACTTTGTTGAAAACCATAGCGAGATCGAAGAAACTAGGAAGGAGGAGGTGAACAAACCTTCAGTGATGGCTGTTGAAACATGAGAAGCTGCTATCGTTGTTCAACGTTGGGAGTTCGGTGGAGAAATGAGATTGTGCAGGGAGCAACTGAGATCGATGTGAACTATACAGGTTGAGGAAGGTCCCGGAACTCGCGACGACGAGAACTATGGTGGTGATTTCATTGAGGTCAGTGATGGGATGAAGGGGGACGGAGTGATTTTGTATTTGCCGATAGTTTTGAAAGTAATGGGGCGGGTGATTTTGAGTTTTGTGGAAGAAGATGTATACGAGATTCTCAAGTCCTGGAAGGAGGAGTGAGGGCCCTGTAGGTGCGGATGGATTGTGGGCTGTTTAATGGGTGAGGCCCATTAACGAATAATTATTTAAAGTAAATGATCTTTTAAAAATGTATACAAACTTCTAGAATTGATAACTATCTAATACGATATCAGAATCCCGCGAAACAAGATCCGTTGGGATCGTATGGACGGGAGCAACACAATGGAGCTGACTGGGAGTGAATCCGAGCTCGTTACAATTTATTGCAAAATAAATTGTTCGTCTGAATCAACATACGCAAATCGTATTTAACGGTTAACGTGAAATGTGAGTAAATCTCACCAACTCTAAATAGTTTATAATTTCATGTTGTATTTTTAGAACTGTTAAATATTGGCTGATTGACTGTGTGTTGACTGTTTGATTGAACTGCTAGTCAGTTAGTTAAATTTCTATATTGATTCTATTTAACAGAATATATCATATTGAAATGGAAGTGATGTTATATTTTATTGTTTAACATCTGTGGATGCAGGGAAACAGGTTGGAGGAATCCGACTGGATTCCTCAACATTTATTTACTGTTTTCATATATTGTGATATACGATGTGATGTATATCTGTTATGGGTTATGTGTGTTAGAATGATGTTGATCATTGTTATTCGACATTTTAAATATCATAAAAGACCCTGGGATGTAAAAAGAATCATTTCAATGTATATTGAAATAAAGGGATTTTATAAAATCAATAGATTTTATAAAAAGGAAATATTTCAAAAGTAAATAAAAGGAAATTGTTTATAAAACGAATAGAGATTTATAAAAGGGAAAAATGTTGATAAAACGAATAGAATAAAGGAATATTTATTTCGGAAATAAATAGGATTATAAAAGGAGTTAATATAACCGTAGTTTATCAAAAGGAGTTAATCAACCATAGTTTATCGAAAGGAGTTAATCAACCATAGTTTGTCAAAGGGAGTTAATCGAATATAGTATTCGAAAGTAAGCAAATCGAAGTAGTTATTCGAAAAGAGTTAAACACAATATAGTTTATTCGAATAGAGTAAAAGGAGTTAATCGAATATATATAGTTTATTCAAATAGAATTAAAAGAGTTATCGAATATAGTTTATTCGATAGGAGTTAAGTGAATAGAGTTAGAGTTAAATCAAAAGAGTTAAGTAAATAGAATAAATTGAATAGAGTTATCGAATATACCTTATCGAAGGAAAGAATTTTCGAATAGAGATGATTCGAAAGAGAGTTACGTAAAGAAGTTGTTAAAGAATTAAAGGGGTGAACTTTGTCTATTTCAAGGTTAGAAATGTTGTTCAGTTAAGGTCTAAGAGGTAGTATTACCCCAACTTGATTGACTACATTTTTAACTAAGGAATGGTTAAGGTTCGATAGTGAAGATGGGTTAAAGGAATTTAGTTAATAAGCGTAATGGTTTGAGTTGGCATCGCGATGGTTTGTTTAAATATCTATCTAAGTCCAATGAAGGAGTTTTGGAAATGTTTTCCAAATAAGAACCAGAAATGTTTTCTGATATAGAAAACAAGAAATAGAAATGTTTTCCAATGGTAATAACATATATTTTCTAAATTTAGAAAATAAGAATTGTTGAATATAGGGAAACAGGAGATAAGTAAATTAATGAACTAAGGAGATATATGATTGATGATTGATTGATAGAATTTCCATCTGGAAATAATATCGTTGTTTGCACACGTGTTTTTCTTTGATAGTTAAATCACAGACTATCGAAGTTTTGACCATTTTAACGTTGTTTATATGGAGAGACCGGTTGGATTATTATCCAAAGAACCACTCTGTATTGGCATAAGCATTGCGAATCATATATGCTAAAGCTAATTGAAGACGGAGTACAATGCAAGGGCTATTGTATAAGTCTTAGATAACAATGCCTAAGATAGATATACTAAATAGTATCTTCGGTTCATCCTATTCCTGGATGACTTGTATGGACGGATGTCTGACAGAGTATTTCCAGATGATCACGTATATTGATTTCTCCAACCGTACCAAGAGTGGAAGCAGAGAAGGAAACTTCTTTAGCTAACATGTAATGTACTGTTGAGGGCGTCAATTGGTGATTTGATGGATTTGACGATGTGACATTTGAAGTGAATCTGGTGTGATGATAAAGCGTAGCTTCTAGCCTCATCAACCGATAAATGACAGAAATCGGGCAGGCAGCATGGCTAAGTCGGTCGCTCCGAAGTAGGGTATATTATCACCTGATCTAGAGTTTCATTTATTTCCAAAAATCTATTGTCGATACTGTCCCATTCGGGAAATGGTTGCTGATCCCAACCGTTGGTGATATACATTCGATACACTCAAGCGAAATGAGTGGTTGGTCATGTGTGGCCGGGGTGCAAGATGTTCTTGTTGAACCCAGTGTATTCCTTTCTAGAGATACACTACCGAAAGGTGGTTCCATACCTTGTCATAGTTGGAAATCCATTACCCAATACGTGCTTGCGGTTTTGATTGTGTACTGTGTATGTAGAACGTGAGATGAAAGCGTTTCTGCTAGATGATTATTATTTTGTGGTTGATAGACATTATTATAATATCAAAAGGTTTTTGATATAAAGATAATTTGGATTCTCATAAAGGAAAAACCCGTTCCGTTATACGGCGTGGTCTTATGAGATATCGTTTGCCTGCCTGAACTGTTTTAAACTGTTTTACTCATACCTGTCCCATGACTGATCCGGAGTTTATTTTGTTGTTTTCCCTAAACTCTTGGGTGCCTAATTTTGTACGGGCAGTCAAGTAGTCGGGATTTACAGATATACTGGAAGAGCTGGAGCAGGAGGCTTCAGAATCATATAGCTATAGTTTATTTCCACTGTGTCGAAAGTGCTGTACTTTGATAATAATATGTATATTCAAGTACAGATTTGTATTTCAAAGTTATGTTATGAAATATATTTATTCGTTCCGCTGCTGTGAGATTCGTGTTACTCTGATGTTGTGTTTCTTCTTCTTCTATTCTAAGTTTCTATCTTACCTATTCTCACCCTCTAATTTCTTTCACTAATGACCGGTATTTTTCGACGTTTGGTTAGTCATCATTGAGTTTATGGCGATAACCAAAGTCGTCAAAAACCCGGGTCGTTACAGTTGGTATCAGAGCTTAAGTTAAGTGAATTACCTTGGCTCTGTGGCGTGACTCGGTAGAGATAGGGTTAGTAATACCCTAGATTGAGTTGAGTTTACATATATGAGTGAACGTATTTGTTATTGATATAAAAATTTGTTTTATATTGTGGAGATTTATTGGTTGAGTTGTTTGTGGGTTCTGGCCGATCAGTTTGATCCACTGTATCGATAGGAGTTACTAAACACTCGAATACGATGGGTCGACACAATATGTTTTGAAAAGGGGGTAAATTAAAATAAGTTTACCCAAGGTATATCTTGATATAGAGAAGATATATATATCAAAATTATAATATAATGGATATATTGGTTGATATTATAATCGATAAGATTATAAATTAAATGGTTATGAAAATAACCAATCAGAATTCATATAAGTAAAATATATGAAATCAGATGAGTTGAAATCTGAAATTTAAACCAGAAATTGAATTAAAACTCTGGAAAATTGGATAAGTGTTTATAAATGGATTTGGATTAAAAATAAGGAAAATTTAAGATCCTGGGAGATTTTAAATTGTTTTACAAGCAGTGTGAATTATATTTTGAAATGAATTTCAAAGTGGAAATGTTTAGAAATGGTTTTATAGTATTGAACTCACTTCGATCGCTGGAAAATTGATTCCGATGATGACAGCTGCATCATCAGTATTCATTTTCGAGTTGTAAGTGACGAATTACTACCAGAGATACTGTTTTGAATTTGTTTTGGGAAAGACAAGTTGTGTTGAATTTGAAAACGGGATTTATAATAAAGAATGAATAAAAAAATGTTTGAAATAGAAATTGAACATAGAAATTCAAAGGGAGTTTGAATATATGAAATTCAATGGAATTGAAGTAGAAATTGAATATAGAAATTCAAAGGGAGTTTGAATATATGAAATTCAATGGAATTGAAATAGAAATTGAATATAGAAATTCAAAGGGAGTTTGAATATATGAAATTCAATGGAATTGAAATAGAATATAGAAATTCAAAGGGAGTTTGAATATATGAAATTCAATGGAATTGAAAAAGAAATTGAATATTGAAATTTAAAGGGAGTTTGAATATATGAAATTCAATTCTTTGAATATATGAAATTAAATGGAATTGAAATAGAAATTGAATATAGAAATTCAAAGGGAGTTTGAATATATGAAATTCAATGGAATTGAAATAGAAATTGAATATAGAAATTCAAAGGGAGTTTGAATATATGAAATTCAATGGAATTGAAATGGAAATTGAATATTGAAATTCAAATGGAATTCAAAAATAGAATTTGAATATAGAAAATATAAAGGAATTCAAATATAGAATTTGAATATATAGAATTTGAATATAGAAATTCAAATGGGATTTATAATATAGAATTTGAATAATAGAATTTGATATATAGATTTGAATAATAGAAGTAATATAGAATTTGAATAGAAATTGAATAAGTCGAAGACGAATTAGTTAATCGAGTTTTGAATTTGAAGCTGAACTTTGAAAGGTGAATTGGATCTGTAAATGGATATTCGAAATCGAATATAGAACTTAAATTTGAAATTTGGATTCAAATTAGTTATAAGCAAGTTAAAATATATTTGAACATGTCATGTTCAAATATAAAAGTGAAATAGACTAAAGAGTTAATTAACAAATTAATTAACGAATTGAGTTAAAACGATCAGGTATAGTTAAAATAGATTGGGCAGGTATAAATATACATGAGATAGGTATGGATAAGGTATGAAGGTATATAAATATAATGCTCGACGAAAATGTATGTATTTAATTCACATATGGGGTTTTATGCGCCGTATCGGCTAGCTGCTTGGCTTTTTCTTTTTCTTTTTCTTTTGGATTGGTGAGGGCCATGGGAGGCTATTTGAAATATCCCGATGCTCCTGGTACAAAGGAGGTTATGGCGAATTTTTCCGGGAATTTAAGGAGTTAAAATATTTTTAAGATAATTTGATAGGTAGAAATCAATGTATCGATATATATAGAAGTCGATAAGGAAACAAACTTAGAAATAGAATAGTAAAATAAAAAAGGAAGACTAAAAATAAAATCTAGTAAGAATAGAAAGAGGAAGCATATACGTGTTTAAAAGTGAATAAGTAGTTGTATGGTATTGATTATTCGAGTAAGTAGTCATATCTGTTTTGACGTTATAAATGTTATTCAGTCAAGGTCTGAGAGGTAGTTATACCCCAACTTGATTGATTTCATTATTAACAAATAAATAGTAAGATTTCAGGCTCGAAGATCAATGTTGAATAAGAGTTAGTTGAATATAGTATTTGGGTTGTCGTAACGATGTTTTACTCAACATCCGTTTTAACCCAAATAAGTGTAAGCTTGGAAATATAATAAGAATATTTCCTAAGTATAAAAATAAACGAGATCGGAAAAGAGATAAGAAATTGGAATATTTTCCAATTATAAATAGCATATATTTTCTAAAGTTTAGAAAATAAAGGAAGGCGATATTCGAAAATGTTTTCCAAATAACATAAAAGGCCAATATGGTTATTGAAAATATTTGGTTAACAAATATTGATAAAGAAATAGAGAAGCGATTTAACTAATTGAATATTAATTAAGGGCTCAGTGACATGTTCAAAAGGAAAATTTGATTTTTGAAAAGAGTAAACTGTTTAAAAACTCCCAGGGAAAGACTGTTTGAATTAAAAACAAATTTTACAGAAATTTGTGAAAGAAAATTTGAACTAAAGTAAAGCCAGAAAAGTGGTAACTGATATTGAATTAGAATGATATCAAGGCAAATTGGATTGTGAGATTCAAATTTGAAGTGTAATGTGATAATCAAGTTAAGAGTTGAGAATCGAGAAGAAACTCGAGTTGAAATGATATTTGGCTCGGATATAAGCGAATGGTTGTGTTGTGGATAAAAGCAGATTGGAATTTGATTGGGATAACCCTTGTATCCGCTGAATTGATAACAGGTGGAAAGGATATAATGATATGCCGACAAAAAGGTACAAGTTTATATTTCATATGGTATGAGATTTTGATGAGCCGAATTGGCTGTTTGGTTTTCTTTTGGGTTGGAGAAGACCCAAAGAAGCAAGTGGGAGTTTGATTGATTGACCAGTACAAAGGAGGTGCTGGCGAAATTTTTCGAAGGGTTAAGGCATTAGAAATTTTTTAGGATCTTTGGAAATTTTCGTTGATAAGAATTAATTAATCAATATTTAATTGAAATTAAATTGGTTCAGCTGAAACTGAAGTTAAGAAGTGAACAAATATGTTCTAACCAGTCGATAGGGTCGTCCTCTACCTTTTAGCAATTTCGAGGACGAAATTATTTTAAGTGGAAAAGAATGTAATGACCCGCATTGGCAGAGGAATTATAATTAATTTATTTAATTATATAAATAGTGATATAGGGAATTTAATGGTCGTGGAATTAAATAATGATGAATATTTAATTAAAATAATAAATTAAATAATATATTTAATTCTGAAATAGTGGAAAATAGTGAATTGACAATATATTGTGAACTGGACAATTCAAAGTATATAATTCAGTTTAGAGTTAAATTATAATAACGAATATATTATATAAACGACAGTTTGAACGTATAATTATATTATAATTAAAATCGAGCTTGAAATGGTGCTGCAGTTCGAAAAGTGGCGATTCGAACTTCAACTGAATGTACAGGATTTGTTTTAAGCCGGATTTCAGTGAAACAAGAAACATGTGGAGCTGGTGGAGTATATCTTTCTAGTGGAAGAGAAAAATCGGGATTTCGCCATGTAGATTTTGAGATATGTCCAAATCAAATTTTAAAATAGTCACTATAGAATCGCTTATCAACCGTAACGGTTTATTCGATATAACTAGAGATCGGGTTTGAATTTACACAAGGTTCTTTTGGGAAGTAGTGCTAATTTAATTTTTAGAATTTTATTGTAATTTTTAATTAATTAAATAAGCAACTTTTTATTTGGAGTATTTCGCACCCTGTAATCAACATCTTGAGATTTCACAAAATGAGTTCACCTACCGGTATTATTATATTTTTGGAACCGTGACACGATGCTCGTCACAACAGTGTTTTTATTTCTGTCGTTGGCCGTCCGATGAGAACAGAACTTCATATATAAGGGTAACCAAAATGCTAAAATAAAATATCCTACTCTAGTGGACTAAACAAGGCCACACAATGCTTTGTTACAGCCACCAGTTTTGTGTGGTTTCAAACCGATAAATGTGGAAGAAGAAAATCCATACAAAAGTTATTAACACCCTATAAATAGTCTTTAACTCCCCTTAACCTAAATCTCTTCACTCATTTTTATCCGGCCGCCACCAAATAATTTCCAACAGTAAAACAATCCACTTCATAAATTCAAATCAAATGCAGAAAATTCCTATAAATCTCCAAACACATATTCAAGAAATCGTTGAGTGATTTTCTTCGGATGGATGCCTGTTTTAGTGGGTTCGACGCTTTTCCTTTTTGCTGTGTTTGTACGTCAAACATTTAGGGTTTGCAGATTCTTAGAGCTAGGAGCTTCACGCCCATGTATGTTTTGTGGGATTCAAACTCAGTAGGGTTTGTTATTTGTCGATGGTGTCAGTAACAGGCATTGAGGGCCAAAGTCGGATCCACGGTGGTGAATTGCAGTGGGTTACAGACTTTGTTGAAAACCATAGCGAGATCGAAGAAACTGGGAAGGAGGAGGTGAACAAACCTTCGGTGATGGCTATTGAAACATGAGAAGCTGCTATCGTTGTTCAATGTTGGGAGTTCGGTGGAGAAATGAGATCGTGCAGGGAGCAACTGAGATCGATGTGAACTGTACAGGTTGCGGAAGGTCCCTGAACTCGCGACGAGGAGAACTATGGTGGTGATTTCATTGAGGTCGGTGATGGGATGAAGGGGACGGAGTGATTTTGTATTTACTGATGGTTTTGAAAGTAATGGAGAGGGTGGTTTTGAGTTTTGTGGAAAAAGATGTATACGAGATTCTCAAGTCCTGGAAGGAGGAGTGAGGGCCCTGTAGGTGCGGATGGATTGTGGGCTGTTTAATGGGTGAGGCCAATTAACGAATAATTATTTAAAGTAAATGATATTTTAAAAATGTATTCAAACTTCTAGAATTGATAACTATCTAATACGATATCAGAATCCCGCGAAACAAGATCCGTTGGGATCGTGTGGACGGGAGCAACACAATGGAGCTGACTGGGAGTGAATCCGAGCTCGTTATAATTATTGCAAAATAAATTGTTCGTCTGAATCAACAGACGCAAATCGTATTTAACTGTTAACGCGAAATGTGAGTAAATCTCACCAACTCTGAACAGTTTATAATTTCATGTTGTATTTTTAGAACTGTTAAATATTGGCTAATTGACTGTGTGTTGACTGTTTGATTGAACTGCTAGTCAGTTAGTTGAATTTCTATATTGATTCTGTTTAACAGAATATATCATATTGAAATGAAAGTGATGTTATATTTTATTGTTTAACATCTGTGGATGCAGGTAAACAGGTTTGAGGAATCCGACTGGATTCCTCAACATTTATTTACTGTTTTCATATATTGTGATATATGATGTGATGTACATCTGTTATGGGTTATGTGTGTTAGAATGATGTTGATCATTGTTATTCGATATTTGAAATATCATAAAAGACCCTGGGATGTAAAAAGAATCATTTCAATGTATATTGAAATAAAGGGATTTTATAAAATCAATAGATTTTATAAAAAGGAAATATTTCAAAAGTAAATAAAAGGAAATTGTTAATAAAACGAATAGAGTTTTATAAAAGGGAAAAATGTTGATAAAACGAATAGAATAGAATAAAGGAATATTTATTTAGGAAATAAATAGGATTATAAAAGGAGTTAATCAACCGTAGTTTATCAAAAGGAGTTAATTAACCATAGTTTATCAAAAGGAGTTAATCAACCGTAGTTTGTCAAAGGGAGTTAATCAAATATAGTATTCGAAAGTAAGCAAATCGAATTAGTTATTCGAATAGAGTTAAACACAATATAGTTTATTCGAATAGAGTAAAAGGAGTTAATCGAATATATATAGTTTATTCAAATAGAATTAAAAGAGTTATCGAATATAGTTTATTCGATAGGAGTTAAGTGAATAGAGTTAGAGTTAAAGAAAAAGAGTTAAGTGAATAGAATAAATTGAATAGAGTTATCGAATATACCTTATTGAAGGAAAGAATTTTCGAATAGAGATGATTTGAAAGAGAGCTACGTAAGGAAGTTGTTAAAGAATTAAAGGGGTGAACTTTGTCTATTTCAAGGTTAGAAACGTTGTTCAGTTAAGGTCTGAGAGGTAGTATTACCCCAACTTGATTGACTACATTTTTAACTAAGGAATGGTTAAGGTTCGATAGTGAAGGTGGGTTAAAGGAATTTAGTTAATAAGCGTAATGGTTTGAGTTGGCATCGTGATGGTTTGTTTAAACATCTGTCTAAGTCCAATGAAGGAGTTTTGGAAATGTTTTCCAAATAAGAACTAGAAATGTTTTTTGATATAAAAACAAGAAATGGAAATGTTTTCCAATGGTAATAACATATATTTTCTAAATTTAGAAAATAAGAAATGTTGAATATAGGGAAACAAGAGATAAGTAAATTAATGAACTAAGGAGATATATGATTGATGATTGATTGATAGAATTTCCATCTGGAAATAATATCGTTGCTTGCACACATGTTTTTCTTTGATAGTTAAATCACAGACTATCGAAGTTTTGACCATTTTAACGTTGTTAATATGGAGAGACTGGTTGGATTATTATCCAAAGAACCACTCTGTATTGGCATAAGCGTTGCGAATCATATATGCGAAAGATAATTGAAGATGGAGTAAAATGCAAGGGCTATTGTATAAGTCTTAGATAACAGTGCCTAAGCTGGATATACTGAATAGTATCTTCGGTTCATCCTGTTCCTGGATGACTTGTATGGACGGATGTCTGACAGAGTATTACCAGACGATCATGTATATTGATTTCTCCAACCGTACCAAGAGTGGAAGCGGAGAAGGAAACTTCTTTAGCCAACACGTAATGTACTGTTGAGGACGTCAATCGGTGATTTGATGGATTTGACGATGTGACATTCGAAGTGAATCTGGTGTGATGATAAAGTGTAGCTTCTAGCCTCATCAACCAATAAATGATAGAAATCGGGCAGGTAGCATGGCTAAGTCGGTCGCTCCGAAGTAGGGTGTATAATCACCTGATCTAGAGTTTCATTTATTTCCAAAAATCTATTGTCGATACTGTCCCATTCGGGAAACGGTTGTTGATCCCAACCGTTGGTGATATACATTCGATACACTCAAGCGAAATGAGTGGTCGGGGTGCAAGATGTTCTTGTTGAACCCAGTGTATTCCTTTCTAGAGATACACTAGCGAAAGGTGGTTCCATACCTTGTCATAGTTGGAAATCCATTACACAATACGTGCTTGCGGTTTTGATTGTATACTATGTATATAGAACGTGAGATGAAAGCGTTTCTGCTAGATGATTATTATTTTGTGGTTGATAGACATTATTATAATATCAAAACGTTTTTGATATAAATATAATTTGGATTCTCATAAGGGAAAACCCGTTACATTATACGGCGTGGTCTTATGAGATATCGTTTACCTGCCTGAACTGTTTTAAACTGTTTTACTCATACCAGTCCCATGACTGACCCGGAGTTTATTTTGTTGTTTTCCGGAAACTCTTGGGTGCCCAATTTTGTATGGGCAGTCAAGTAGTCGGGATTTACAGATATACTGGAAGAGCTGGAGCAGGAGGCTTCGGAATCATATTGCTATAGTTTCTTTCCGCTGTGTTGAAAGTGTTGTACTTTGATAATAATATGTGTATTCAAGTTCAGATTTGTATTTCAAAGTTATGTTATGAAATATATTTATTCGTTCCGCTGTTGTGAGATTCGCGTTACTCTGATGTTGTGTTTCTTCTTCTTCTATTCTAAGTTTCTATCTTATCTATTCTCACCCTCTAATTTCTTTAACTAATGACCAGTATTTTTCGACGTTTGGTTAGTCATCATTGAGTTGATGGCGATAACCAAAGTCGTCAAAAACCCGGGTCATTACAAGAAGTATGACAACAAAAAACACGCAAAATCAACAATCGAAAAGCAAAATAAAATCTAACCCTAGTGTGCAGTCGAGTAATTTGTAGCTACGGGTATTATTTTGGATTCGATCAGCCGCAGGTATTTGCAGTTGAGAAAATCTCTTCCGTTTGAGTTCCGTGTTTGCTTTTTCTTTTTTTTACTGCATCATTTTTTGGTTTCTGAGGGTATAATTTCCCCCTTCCTTTCCCGCTTCGTGTTTTGGGTTTTTCCTTCTTTTTATTTGTTGTTTTAGTTCCGTCTTGGGGCTACGTTTTGGGCTGCTAAGCATGTTTCAGCTTGTTCTTGAAATGGACCAAGATTGGTATGGGCTTTGGCTTTGAATTTATATCTTGGAGCTAATATAAATACGAATGTATAAATGTTTGATTTTCAAACCGAAACCGAAACAAAAACCAAAATTGTCAAAATCGCTGAAATGATCGAAACTAGTAAATTTTTAAATAACCGAAACTGAAATCGAGTTTTCGAACTTGCTAATAACTGAAAATAAAAATTAAACCTGTTGAGATACTGATTATATATAATAATTAGTAATTAGTGATTATTTATTAATAATCATTATTTTTTATAAGTTATAAATGATTAGTATATTATTATTAATGATTAACTATTGAATAATATAATATTATTAATGATTAGTAATTAGTATATAATTATAATTAGTAACATATGATTAATATAATAATATAAAGATTAACTGTGAAATATTAATAAATAATAAGTATTAGTTTTAACAAAGCATTGCAATTATCAAGTATTGATTGTCATCTATTACAATGGATATTTTTAGCACGTTGTAAAATTGGCAAACACATTGAGTATCTTGCTTATTATATAATTACTTTAATTTAATTTAATTAAAATTAACGTAATATACCATCCAGTATTAGTATTATATTGTTATTACTTTTGAAAATAAAACTAAGTCTATAAATTTTTAAATTTCAATAGTAATATTATTAATCATAAATTACTAATATTTATTGTTAATTATAAATTATTGTATATTTGTTATTAATTTTTAAATTTTAATATTAATATTATTAATCATAAATTATTAATATTTATTATTAATTTTTAAATTTTAATAGTAATATTATTAATAATAAATTATTAATATTATTAATTATAAATTATTGTATAATTGGTATTAATTACTCAATATTACTTACTAATAACTAGAATATAAATTTAAGCCTGTTGGAATACTGATTATATATAATAATTAGTGACTATTTATCAATAATCACTAATTATTTTAAGTAATAAACGATTAATATAATATTATTAATGATTAATGATTAAATAATATAATATTATTAATTATTAGTAACTAGTAATATAATATTATAGTTATTAGTTAATGACATATGATTAATATAAAATTTTACTGATTAATTATTAAATAATAAAAAATTATCGATATTAATTTTAAATAAATATTGTAATTACTAATTATTGATTGTCGAAAATTGGTAACAAACATTTATTACAACATGCATTTTATGATCATTGTAAAATTGGCACTGTTTATGACCGTTGTAAATTGACTCTATTTCAACGGGCGTTACCCATTATAAAATTAGCACCTCTTACAACGGGCATTTTGTGGCCATTGTAAAACATGCATCGGAAAATGTCCATTATAAAAAGGACATTGTAATAGTGTATTTTTGTTGTAGTATTAGTAACTCTAGCCTAACCTTGGAAACATTTACACACGACTCTAACTACCCTTCCGAAGGTAGTATTACCAAATATCGATACCGAGATAGAACGTTTTCACATATATTTTTGAAGCCTTTAAACCCCGACATAGCTGATTATTAAATCGAGGGTGAACTCCTAACTGTGGAGTTTATGTAACACCCCACCTCCACTAGGGTCACTCACAAAGGGAATGCACTAGGTTTGGTGAAGCATTATCGAGGTAAACATGCACAGAAATATTACAAGACAGAACATATACATAAAACAGCGGAAGTAAAACAAATTTCATTACCTTATAAAATAAGGTCTAAATCCTTTTACATCAGAATACATCAAAACCTGTCTTGCAATAGTAAAGAAGCATAAAACCTTTTCATAAATTATTCCCCAAATAAAACAGTAAGGTAGCCATAGCCAAGAGAAGTCCAAGCCATGCATGATGACCTTCAAGCAGAAGAAGTCCGAACTAAATAACAGTGTTTCCTCCCTGAAAACCTGGGGGGGAACGGAAGACAAAGAGGCGAAAGAAAACGGGGTCAGTCATAAAGACTGGTAAGTCCTATCTACTTCCAGTATAAAAACAGGTAAAGGTAACATGACATGCATAAACTGAAAGTAAACATAAGGATGACGGCAAGATAGATAAGCTAAACCAAGATAACTGGGTGAACTACTGTAGCAAGATAAACTATGGTAAAATGATAGACTACGGTGTCAAGATAAATCTAGGTATCACATTGTTAGGTTTCTATCAAGTATACTATCCCAAGGTATCTATCATGTATAACATCCCACGGTATCTATCATGTATATTTCTCATGGTTCTAACATGTATATTTGCTCTGCACCTCTCGTACTAGTATCCCAACCCGCGTCATGTGTGAACTATGAATGTCCACTGCCCAATGTCATGTAATGGTCCATGTCAACCTAATATATAGCATATGTAGGTTTTCCCAACTCGTATGTTTCTTTTCCCATGTACAAGTTCAGTCCTTTGCCGTAGGCCGTACGGGCTTTCCCATGTAAACATTTTATCCTTGAGGTTATTTTGGACTGCTACCCTTGATCTAGTTATGTTTTCTTACCATGAACTATCGCGCGTCCACTTAGGATTTATGCCACCTAGGACCACTAGGCATTATGCTACCTAATGAATGTTCCCGTGTCTCGGTTTGGGTTCAGGCCACCTAGGGCCACTAGGGATTATGCCACCCGTCAACCGCGCCCTTTATCCCGCGTATGTATCGTGAATCGTTTTCCATGTCTAGACGCACATGTTCCTCAATGTGCCATCCGAGTTCCGTGCCAGGGCAAATCAAGAAATACGGAACTCGGTCGGGAGCTTTAAGTCGTCTGCTGATGCAGATATCAAGGTCTGTTTTTGTACCCGTGGCTATGGTCCCACGTGACCCCTCCCTCAACTACTGAAAGGCAATCCAAGAAAAATCGTGTATGAGAACTACACTACGGCCCATCGATGCCCACTTCCAGATAGCCAACCTCACCCATAACTCGATAGCAAGTATATGGTCTGTTGGGAGTTCCCTGCCTTTCCGTACGTACACGATTGACTAAAGATGGTAGGTAGTCGGCGACATGCTATCCAGGGCAAAATCAAGTATCGTCGACTCCACGCTAATCCATCCCAGTCTTTAGGTCGCTCGCATAGCAACCAAGGCATACTCTTGGTTCTTCTATCGCAGACCTTAACCTCTGTGAGGCCGGGTTTCATGGACCACTTGCCACCTCACAGAGGGATACCAAGAGTACCCTCGCGTTCCCCGAAGCTTCCGCTTCGTCACCCAGTTCGCTGGAGCTTTTATCCAAGTCAGATAATTTGCTCCTCCTCGTATACTAAGCGATGACCTACCGTACCAGGTTACTCATCTCTTTATGAACTAGTCCTATGTCCTTAGCTAAGAATTATTACTTAGTTACCCTTAACTAAGGTTTACCACTTAGCCCCTCTTTCCCCTATCCTTGTTAACTACGATTTCCAACCTAATCCCCTGAGCTAGGGTTAGTCAAATGGGTTAAGTGTTGTTATCCAAGTTCATGACTTAACCCGCCTACGCATCATGTCAAGATTGGCTAAGTACTCAAGTTCAAGGCTTAGCCCTACAGGTTGGTTAAGTGTACCAAGAAGCTCATGACTTAACCTTATCAAGTCAAACTGGTTAAGTATTTATTTGTCTTAACCCTATCAGATTATCATGTTAGAATGATTAAGCATAGATTATCTTAATCCTATCAGAATATCGAGTCGGATTGGTTAAGTATGGGTTAGCTTAACCCCATCCACTAATCGTATTACAATGGTTAAGCCTACTTTTAAAAGGTCTTGTGACTTAACCCTATCAGGTCCACCTATTAGATTGGTTAAGTATAGGTTACTTAACCTCATCAAATCATCACGTATAATTGGTTAAGTATAAGTTACTTAACCCCATTAAATTATCATGTTAAATTGGTTAAGTATTGGTTACTTAACCCCATTGAATTACCAAGTTTAGATTGGTTAAGTGAAGGTTACTTGACCCCATCTAATTACCGTGTTTAGATTAGTTAAGTCTAAGTTACTTAACCTCATCTAATTACCGTGTTTAGATTAGTTAAGTGTGGATTACTTAACCCCATCTAATTACCAAGTCGGATTAGTTAAGCGTAAATTACTTAACCCCATCCCCTGATTGTCTTGTATGGTTAAGTGTCATTAAGAAATCAAGCCTGGTCCCACTTAACCTACCGATTCGTGTCCTATCGGTTAAGTGTCATTAGTCAAATTTACTTAACCTTATCATGTGGCATTAATTTAATTAATGCACTCTCAACCTCTCACATTAGACCTTGTTGTGGTTACTAGTTAAGCCGGGCGGGTCCGGGTAGTTTTACACCACAACCTAGTCTAATCTCGGGTCTTAAGCGCGACATGACCAACTTCTCATATTGGATCCTATTGTTTGTAGCCACTAGTTAAGCCGGGCGGGTCCGGGTAGATTTATGCTACAAACTCAACCCAACCTCGAGTTGGCCACTTTCATGTTTGGTCTAGTGTCTTTTTACACTTACAACCCACCCATGTCTAGTTCAAGTTCCATGTTTTCCCACGTGTCATGACCATATTTAAATGTATCATGAATGTCATGTTCTCATGTAAGCCCCATGTCAAGTTTTTCATGTCATACCCACGTTTTTCCTAAGCTACCCAAACGTATTTCCAACCCAAGCGGAAGCGAGTCACATAGTAGGGTATTATGCCAACCTATTGGCCACAAACATGCATAGTATCATAAGGGAATTTGGCCACAAACATGCATAGTTTCATAAGAGGATTTGGCCACAAACATGCATGATACATAAGGGGTTTGGGTTCATTTACATGCATAAGCCCCAAAGTCAAATCTTTGCCAAGGTTTCACAAGTCAAATGGTTCCCAAAGGTTCATGCTAGCGTTCCATAGATAAAGATTCAAACTTGCAAGATATACTAGGTTATACATAACATAAGTGGAATGATTAAGTCGTTACAACTTAGCCCAAAGTCATATGTTCATGATAAAGGAGCAAACTAGGCTCGCATATGTTATAGCATTCATGTTTAACCACATTTTATTCCATGCTATGATTAAACTACCGTTAACATCTCGAAGTAGCTAGAACTTACATAGCGAGGCTTAGGAAAGGATTATGCATCGCCGTGACAAAGAAAGGTGGCTCCTTTGATGAAGAACCGTCATGAAACTCGCATAGCAACGATGATTTGGCCTCTATTTGGTGTAGCAAGTTTGCACCTTTTGATTTGAACCCGATTTGAATGCATAGTCTCTAGGAATTGGAGATGGAGGCCATGATCACTTGGCATTTGGGCAGCAGTTCGTGGCATGAGTGATTTGTGAGGGTTTAGGGTAGGCTTAGGGGTCTTTTTATAGAGATTAGGAGTAGTTTAGGCCGTTAGATTAACCCTAGGATAGATCCAAGCCCTCAAAAATCGTCACAAGCCTCCAAAACCGAGCCAAACAGCAAAACAGGTGCACCAGGCTGCCTGGGTCCGACCAGGCAGGTCGACCCCCAGGTCGACCCTGGGGTCGACTCCCCAGTCGACCTGGTCCCACCCAGGTCGACACCCAGGTCGACCCCCTGGTCGACCTGGTCTGGGCGGGATTTTTCCCCCCTACCTTGATTTTTGAAATTTGAATCTGTTTTGAATTTGAATTTTTCGTGAAACTTCGCGAGGCCATATCTCGGTCATACGGACTCCGATTTACGAAATTTCGGACTCTATTTCGCGTATTTTTCCGAGACTAACGCAATGGCGCAACCCGTTTTCCCTGATTCAGATTTTATAATTTAATTCTGCCTTGATTCTTGTCTTAATCATGTTGTTAAAATTCGGGTTGTTACATTCTCCCCTCCTTTAAGGATTTCGTCCCCGAAATCTCCAAGTTAGGAAGAACATATCCTACCATCCATCATCCATCTACTCAAAACATCATCCACAGGCAAACATTGTCCTTAGACGATTTCTAATGCCATATGAACATATGCAAAACGTGTGTGTATATGCTCCTTAGCTAATGCTAATGATCAGGCCTGAATGATCTTTCTAATGCAAATTATGTTTAGTGCCATGAGTCCAACATGTATGCAAATAGTCCTAGTCATATAAGTGCTATATGCGCGCACAAGCATTCATTCATATGCAACATCCGCATGATAACACTTTCAATTTCATCCATAAACAAGTACAAATACTCGTGTATATGCAACATGAAACGTGACCGCGTCAATCTAGTATCTAATGTGTATTCGCGCATCCACGAGCAACCACTTGCAACCATTTGCAACCATATCAATCATAACATGTTTCAAATACATGTTTACGTCCATAGAGTTCTATCTAAGGTTCCCAAGATAAGATCGAGGAGATAAACAAGACAAACTCCTTACGGGGTTTGTAACAGAAACAGGACCGAGAGGATATCCACCAAGCGATAGCATGCAAGTAAGCTCTACAGGTGAACCAAGGATCAAAGACATACTCTTAAAAAGAGACATGATGCGCGTGTCTAACCTTACGTCTTCTAAGTCGCGTTTCCTTGAGCTTAATTCCTCGGTGCCTTAACCATCTTTTTAACTCCCTGATCTCGTAGCTCCTTGATTCCTATTTCCAAGATATGAGTTAGAACTTATTTCATTGTCGCCTCTTATTCCACTTTCACTTATCCTTTTCCTAGTATACTTGGCTCAAACGTATCCACTTACTCATGCAAGCTCTCCAAAATTCACTAGGGAATTCTGGATCTCGTTTGCCGATGCCAATCCATGTTGCCAAGAGTACTTACTAGGGTGATTCCCATAACTCATGCATAAGAGAAATGAACCATCCACCTTAGCGGCGAATTCTATTCGAACGGATTACCAACAACTGCATCCCGAGATTCTAGGTAACTAACCATGACAGAACCCAAAAGGTTATACGAGACTTCGGGGGTATCACCAAGGTGAGTCGAGAGTCTAACTACCCTCTTTCCTAAAACCGAGAATGGCACCCCTTATTGGGTGACCATTTTATCCCTAGAATCCATCCGTAGCTGAGACATGTCATTCTCAAATCCAAACAAGTCATGAAGAAATGGACCAACTCTCCAACCAGATTTTTGGGACAAAACTGGGATCCTCTACCATGCTAGTACTAAGGTGCAGAGACTCAACTATCCAAGCAGACTTAAATGATACGATGATCAAGACAAAGTCTGGACGGGATGATAGAAAAGAACGACTAAACCTTTACCAGAAACGGTACCATTTCTTTTAGGTACCCTAGAAATGGGAGCGTACAATTGCCCTCTCCGATGATCTTGTCCTTGTCCTCCTTGATGGACTAAGCCATACCAACAAGTTGCTTATCCTTAAGCTCGCGTCCTTTATCCTTACTCTTATTATCCTTCCTTGTACCACGGCAACAGGTCTCTCGAGAACCACCTCCATCGTACGGAAAACACCTTCGTGGCTAGACAAAGATTAGTCACAGTTAGAACTACTGTGACTACAGATGGAGGAAAGAAAGGAAAAGAGATTCAATCAAGGAATCAAAGGATAGTGCTAATGGCTTTTGGGGAATAGCCTTTAAAAACTTTTCTTGAAAAATGCCTCTTTATAAACGGTTTTTCAAATAGTTTTCAGAAGGTTTTAAAAACTTTTGCCCGGTCTGGTAACCTTCTGCTCTGATACCAAATGTAACACCCCACCTCCGCTAGGGTCACTCACAAAGGGAATGCACTAGGTTTGGTGAAGCATTATCGAGGTAAACATGCATAGAAATATTACAAGACAGAACATATACATAAAACAGCGGAAGTAAAACAAATTTCATTACCTTATAAAATAAGGTCTAAAGCCTTTTACATCAGAATACATCAAAACTTGTCTTGCAATAGTAAAGAAGCATAAAACCTTTTCATAAATTATTCCCCAAATAAAACAGTAAGGTAGCCATAGCCAAGAGAAGTCCAAGCCATGCATGATGACCTTCAAGCAGAAGAAGTCCGAACTAAATAACAGTGTTTCCTCTCTGAAAACCTTGGGGGGGGGGGACGGAAGACAAAGAGGCGAAAGAAAACGGGGTCAGTCATAAAGACTGGTAAGTCCTATCTACTTTCAGTATAAAAACAGGTAAAGGTAACATGACATGCATAAACTGAAAGTAAACATAAGGATGACGACAAGATAGATAAGCTAAACCAAGATAACTAGGTGAACTACTGTAGCAAGATAAACTAAGGTATCATGATAGACTACGGTGTCAAGATAAATCAAGGTATCACATTGTTAGGTTTCTATCAAGTATACTATCCCAAGGTATCTATCATGTATAACATCCCACGTCATGTATATTTCTCATGGTTCTAACATGTATATTTGCTCTGCACCTCTCGTACTAGTATCCCAACCCGCGTCATGTGTGAACTTTGAATGTCCATTGCCCAATGTCATGTAATGGTCCATGTCAACCTAATATATATCATATGTAGGTTTTCCCAACTCGTATGTTTCTTTTCCCATGTACAAGTTCAGTCCTTTGCCGTAGGCCGTACGGGCTTTCCCATGTAAACATTTTATCCTTGAGGTTATTTTGGACTGCTACCCTTGATCTAGTTATGTTTTCTTACCATGAACTATCGCGCGTCCACTTAGGATTTATGCCACCTAGGACCACTAGGGATTATGCTACCTAATGAACGTTCCCGTGTCTCGGTTTGGGTCAGGCCACCTAGGGCCACTAGGGATTATGCCACCCGTCAACCGCGCCCTTTATCCCGTGTATGTATCGTGAATCGTTTTCCATGTATAGACGCACATGTTCCTCAATGTGCCATCCGAGTTCCGTGCCAGGGCAAATCAAGAAATACGGAACTCGGTCGGGAGCTTTAAGTCATCTGCTGTTGCAGATATCAAGGTCTGTTTTTGTACCCGTGGCTATGGTCCCACGTGACCCCTCCCTCAACTACTGAAAGGCAATCCAAGAAAAATCATGTATGAGAACTACACTACGGCCCATCGATGCCCACTTCCAGATAGCCAACCTCACCCATAACTCGATAGCAAGTATATGGTCTGTTGGGAGTTCCCTGCCTTTCCGTACGTACACGATTGACTAAAGATGGTAGGTAGTCGGCGACATGCTATCCAGGGCAAAATCAAGTATCGTCGACTCCACGCTAATCCATCCCAGTCTTTAGGTCGCTCGCATAGCAACCAAGGCATACTCTTGGCTCTTCTATCGCAGACCTTAACCTCTGTGAGGCCGGGTTTCATGGACCACTTGCCACCTCACAGAGGGATACCAAGAGTACCCTCGCGTTCCCCGAAGCTTCCGCTTTGTCACCCAGTTCGCTGGAGCTTTTATCCAAGTCAGATAACTTGCTCCTCCTCGTATACTAAGCGATGACCTACCGTACCAGGTTACTCATCTCTTTATGAACTAGTCCCATGTCCTTAGCTAAGAATTATTACTTAGTTACCCTTAACTAAGGTTTACTACTTAGCCCCTCTTTCCAGTATCCTTGTTAACTACGATTTCCAACCTAGTCCCCTGAGCTAGGGTTTAGTCAAATGGGTTAAGTGTTGTTATCCAAGTTCATGACTTAACCCGCCTACGCATCATGTCAAGATTGGCTAAGTACTCAAGTTCAAGGCTTAGCCCTACAGGTTGGTTAAGTGTACCAAGAAGCTCATGACTTAACCTTATCAAGTCAAACTGGTTAAGTATTTATTTGTCTTAACCCTATCAGATTATCATGTTAGATTGATTAAGCATAGATTATCTTAATCCCATCAGATTATCGAGTCCGATTGGTTAAGTATGGGTTAGCTTAACCCCATCCACTAATCGTATTACAATGGTTAAGCCTACTTTTAAAAGGTCTTGTGACTTAACCCTATCAGGTCCACCTATTAGATTGGTTAAGTATAGGTTACTTAACCTCATCAAATCATCACGTATAATTGGTTAAGTATAAGTTACTTAACCCCATTAAATTATCATGTTAAATTGGTTAAGTATTGGTTACTTAACCCCATTGAATTACCAAGTTTAGATTGGTTAAGTGAAGGTTACTTGACCCCATCTAATTACCGTGTTTAGATTAGTTAAGTCTAAGTTACTTAACCTCATCTAATTACCGTGTTTAGATTAGTTAAGTGTGGATTACTTAACCCCATCTAATTACCAAGTCGGATTAGTTAAGCGTAAATTACTTAACCCCATCCCCTGATTGTCTTGTATGGTTAAGTGTCATTAAGAAATCAAGCCTGGCCCCACTTAACCTACCCATTCGTGTCCTATCGGTTAAGTGTCATTAGTCAAATTTACTTAACCTTATCATGTGACATTAATTTAATTAATGCACTCTCAACCTCTCACATTAGACCTTGTTGTGGTTACTAGTTAAGCCGGGCGGGTCCGGGTAGTTTTACACCACAACCTATTCTAACCTCGGGTCTTAAGCGCGACATGACCAACTTCTCACATTGGATCCTATTGTTTGTAGCCACTAGTTAAGCCGGGTGGGTCCGGGTAGATTTATGCTACAAACTCAACCCAACCTCGAGTTGGCCACTTTCATGTTTGGTCTAGTGTCTTTTTACACTTACAACCCACCCATGTCTAGTTCAAGTTCCATGTTTTCCCACGTGTCGTGACCATATTTAAATGTATCATGAATGTCATGTTCTCATGTAAGCCCCATGTCAAGTTTTTCATGTCATACCCACGTTTTTCCTAAGCTACCCAAACGTATTTCCAACCCAAGCGGAAGCGAGTCACATAGTAGGGTATTATGCCAACCTATTGGCCACAAACATGCATAGTATCATAAGGGAATTTGGCTACAAACATGCATAGTTTCATAAGAGGATTTGGCCACAAACATGCATGATACATAAGGGGTTTGGGTTCATTTACATGCATAAGCCCCAAAGTCAAATCTTTGCCAAGGTTTCACAAGTCAAATGGTTCCCAAAGGTTCATGCTAGCATTCATAGATAAAGATTCAAACTTGCAAGATATACTAGGTTATACATAACATGAGTGGCATGATTAAGTCGCTACAACTTAGCCCAAAGTCATATGTTCATGATAAAGGAGCAAACTAGGCTCGCATAGGTTATAGCATTCATGTTTAACCACATTTTATTCCATACCATGATTAAACTACCGTTAACATCTCGAAGTAGCTAGAACTTACATAGCGAGGCTTAGGAAAGGATTATGCATCATCGTGACGAAGAAAGGTGGCTCCTTTGATGAAGAACCGTCATGAAACTCGGATAGCAACGATGATTTGGCCTCTATTTGGTGTAGCAAGCTTGCACCTTTTGATTTGAACCCGATTTGAATGCATAGTCTCTAGGAATTGGAGATGGAGGCCATGATCACTTGGCATTTGGGCAGCACTTCGTGGCATGAGTGAATTGTGAGGGTTTAAGGTAGGCTTAGGGGTCTTTTTATAGAGATTAGGAGTAGTTTAGGCCGTTAGATTAACCCTAGGATAGATCCAAGCCCTCAAAAATCGTCACAAGCCTCCAAAACCGAGCCAAACAGCAAAACAGGTGCACCAGGCTGCCTGGGTCCGACCAGGCAGGTCGACCCCCAGGTCGACCCTGGGGTCGACTCCCCAGTCGACCTGGTCCCACCCAGGTTGACACCTAGGTCGACCCCCTGGTCGACCTGGTCTGGGCGGGATTTTTCCCGCCTACCCTGATTTCTGAAATTTGAATTTGTTTTGAATTTGAATTTTTCGTGAAACTTCGCGAGGCCATATCTCGGTCATACGGACTCCGATTTACGAAATTTCGGATTCTATTTCGCGTATTTTTCCGAGACGAACGCAATGGCGCAACCCGTTTTCCCTGATTCAGATTTTATAATTTAATTCTGCCTTGATTCTTGTCTTAATCATGTTGTTAAAATTCGGGTTGTTACAGTTTACTTATTCACACACACACCCTTAATTACTTAACGCCTCAAATAGGCAGGATTCTCCCGATCGCTTTAGGCTTTAAGTGAACTTGTTGGTCACTTAATACTTCTCGATGATTTATTCAACGTTAATATAAACTAGAGGGCACTAGTTATGGGGCCTTACTGGTTAAGGCTTCCATCATTCACGCATATAAATCCATACCCTGTGGAGATATGGTGTTTCGCTTTACCATCTAGTTGACCTTATTGGATAATCTCCTTAATCGCTTAATACTTCCCGTAGGATAGTTAGTCCTATGGAATGACCATACCAGATGTTTTAAATTTCTAGATTTGGGTAGGCCTCACACACAGCATTTAAAACCCACTTCAGTTCACTTTTATTTGCACCCATCGCCTATACTTTTGTTTCTCCTTCTCTTCTATTTCTTCTCACCGTGTTCCTGACCCTCACGCCTATTCTTCTCCACTGTAAAACTCCTTCTCCCTAATTTTTCTAGCTTCAACCCATTTCAATTATAAAAAAACGCAAGAAGAAAAGAGGAGAAGAAGAGAAAGGAAAGACCACAAGAGAAGAGAGCATGCGTAGACATGGGGAACACAAGACAGAGAAGCTGATAACAGTTGGGAAGACCATTTTTGGAAAGCATTATTTGTGAGAACATTCGAATTTAATTTTATTATTTAATATGATTTAAAGTTTTGATATACTAAATAGTTGATGGATGGTAACTAATTAGTGGATGATACTTCCATTTGAATATGGCATATGATGTTGTCACGGTTGCCAATAAATACATGTTAGGGCACGTTAGTGGTATAATGCGCGTTCATAAATTGTTTATGGTGCGCTTTTAAGTAATGGATGCATAAATGGTTGTTGAATGTGTGAATACGTATATGTACTGATTTCAACAGAAAATTTAGTAATTTCTTAAATTTAATTAAAGAGCGAGTTATGGATTAAATGACATTTAAAGGATTATGTGGTATTTTTATTAACTTAATACTATTGATTTGTTAATGTTTATTGATTTAACAATGTTACTAAGATTCTTTGATTTGATAATAATTTGTTAGTTAAGCAATATTTGACTATTTAAATAATCTTTCTAGTTAACACTTTATAAAAGAAATTGAATTGATGATGTTGATTTGATTGTATAATGTTATTTAAAACGGTTGATTAACTAAGTTATGTTAAGAATATTCTAAATATTGAATTAAATAATGGTTTGAATAGTACTTGGGGAAAGCTATTAATTTGATTTAATGGCATAATAAATTGAATTTGAAAAAAACTAATTAAAATGTTATGTTCAATATGAATTGATTTCATAACTTATTTTAAAAGGGGCATTGAATTAAAATTGCTGATTTTGAACTTAATTACCACTTTGATTAATGAATTGTTGTATAAATTAGGCAAACTTGAACTTTTTGATTTTGAAATTTAATATGACTTTAGATAATAATTTGAAATAATATTATAAAAATAAAAATTGGTTGAAAAGATATTTAAATTTGCATTATTTAATATGAAATTTGACATAAGTTTAAATAAATTTTATAATAATATATTATAAATTGCTTTGGATAATAATTTGAATTTGAAGTTAAATAAGGAATGTAACTTAAGTTTCGGGTTCACAAATAGGTTTGTTCCAATATCAATTCTGGAATGGTAAACGGGGTGTGTTACTAAGTCAAGGGATTGTAACAACCCGGAAAATCAGAACCAATTTAAAAATTTATTTTAAAGAAAGTTTAACAGAAATTTGGTCAGAATTTAAAATTTCCAATTTTAAATAACAACAAAGCCCGTAAAAATAGACATTTTGCAAACAACCTCCATTTTCGACGAAACCACTTTGGTTGGATCCGAAATGTTAAATTATTGCTAGGTTTAAAATTCCATAATTTTTGGAATTAATATGTGAGTGTGATAAATTAAAATGCGTTTGGTCATTTCGGTTTGAATTGGATCTATTAGAAAATAGCCATTTTTCAAACGGTCTCCAAATTCGATGAAATTAATTTTGTTAGGACCGTATCGTCAAGACATAGCTAGATTTATTTTTTGGGAATTTTTGAAATCAATATGTGGCCCCGGTAAATTAAAATGTACGCTCAAATCTAATATTGAATGTTTTATATTTAATTTTGAGAGAAATTGACTGAAACAGTCGAATGGGCCTACAAAACATATTTCATTGTGTCTGGAATGGGGGGTATTTAGATAAGGGTGACAGTCTTTGGGTTTGATTTGGAGTTCAAATGGAGAAACGAGAATTTTGGAATTAAAGAAATTAAAATAATTTAAATATACATGGCCCAATCAAAATTCTACATTCACTATTCTAGCTTCAGAAAAAACTCGTATCCCTAATATCGAGCAGCGGAAGTTTTTCATCCCTTCTCTCTTCGATAACTCTCAATCTACACGATAAAATTTGATGGCACTGAAAGGAATTTTGTAGAGAATTCCTTCACCTTCAAATCCATACCTGATTTGTGAATTATCGTTGCGTGTTTCAAGAGAATCACTCCCTCAAAGTTCGTCTGTTCATCGCTGTTTATCTCCACCATGTCGTCGTCGAACTAGACACCACTACCATCGATAGGCGTGCCCCTCCATGCGCTTCGACATGGTGAAGGCTAATCCTCGTCTCGTGCTTCGGATTGAGAGAAATTTGCAGTCCTAGTTTCGAATGAAAAACTAAGGTAATGGCTGCATTATTTTAAACTGTTTTCAACACTTTAAAATGTTTCAAAGTTGTTTATTCGAATAAAAGTCATATCTTTTTCGTATGTTGTTGAAATCCAGTGAAACAAGAGACATTAGGACCATGACATCGTGCGCTACATTCTAGAAGTGTCCAGGAGAATTTTAGAGCTTGCTACGAACTACGAAGGAGTGGAGCCGAAGGTGAGATTTCTAAATTGAAATAAAATGGATAAAAATATATTAGGTTGCAGACAGAGTTTAGTAGTTCCGACACTACTTTCTGTTAAACCATGGATGATTGTATGATGATTGTGGTGTGAAATTGGCTGTGATTGTGAATGATTGATTGTGGTTGCAACAAAATTGATTGTGTTTGTGGTAAATTCATTGTATAGAGAAAATGAATTGAAATGTAGAAATTATTGAGATAAAATTATTGTAATGCTGCAAGGCCTAGGACAGTAGAGAAGCCGTGCTGGACACGATGCCGGTGCTACATACCCTGCCGTTGTAATGCCGATTTTTTTTGAAATGAACTATTAAAAATAGTTGATGTGTTGAAATGAATTGTTTGAACAATAAAAATAACATTTTATTGTATGTATGAAGTATATAAAATATTCATGTTTGAAATAAATTGTTTGAACAATAAAAATCACATTTTTATTGTATGTATGAAGTATATAAAATATTCATGTTTGAAATAAATTGTTTGAACAAATAAAATAACATTTTTATTGTATGTATAAACTATGTAAAATATTCATGTTTGAAATAAATTATTTGAACAAATAAAATAACATTTTTATTGTATGTATGAAGTATATAAAATATGCATGTTTGAAATAAATTGTTTGAACAATAAAAATCACATTTTTATTGTATGTATGAAGTATATAAAATATTCATGTTTGAAATAAATTGTTTGAACAATAAACATAACATTTTTATTGTATTTATGAAGTATATAAAATATACGTGTTTGAAATAAATTGGTTGAACAAATAAAAATAACATTTTTATTGCATGTATTAAGTATATAAAATATTCATGTTTGAAATAAATTGTTCGAACAAATAAAATAACATTTTTATTGTATGTATGAAGTGCTAAAAATATTCAGGTGTTGAATAAATTGTTTGAACAATAAAATTAACATTTTTATTATATGTATGAACCACTAAAAATATTCATGTGTGGAATAAATAGTTGGAATGATAAAAATATTATTTTTATCATGTATGTGAAGTAATAAAAATGGTCATGTGTTGAAATATATTTTTGTTTGCCAAAAATATTATTTCTATCGTGTATGTGAAATTATAAAAATGGTCATGTGTTGAAATATATTTTTGTTCACCAAAAATATTATTTCTATCATGTATGTGAAGTAATAAAAATGGTCATGTGTTGAAATATATTTTTGTTCACCAAAAATATTATTTCTATTATGTATGTGAAGTAATAAAAATGGTTATGTGTTGAAATATATTTTTATTCGCCACAAATATTATTTCTATCATGTATGTGAAGTAAAAAAATGGTCATGTGTTGAAATATATTTTTGTTCGCCAAAAATATTATTTCTATCATGTATGTAAAGTATTAATAAAAATGGTCATGTGTTGAAATATATTTTTGTTCACCAAAAATATCACTTTTAACATATGTATGAAGTGTTAAAAATAACCATGAGTTGACTAAAATGTTTGTTCATTGAAAATATTATTTTTAACATGTATATGAAGTGTTAAAAATAATCATGTATAGAAATAAATATTTGTTCGCTAAAAATATTATTTTTTAGCTTAGATATGCATATATGCACATGTTAAACTGGTAAATGGATTTGCTGTTGAGTAAAGAATTTATTTGCATGCCCGAAAAATAGGTAAACCTTAATGAGTTGGCTACGCAATTTTATTTATTATATAAACTACTGTGAATGCCATTGGATGCAGTGTGCTGGTTATTCCGTGTGAGAATATAAACAATGCCATATAAGCATTTAGAGCTTATGTGACGAGGTTGGAATTACCATACAAGCGAGAGGCATGTATGGCGATGATTGCATTTTAGGTTGAGCCGAAGACGAACTACTGATGTCATAGCATATCATATCCCATATAAGCATTTGGAGCTTGTATGACGAGGTTGAGATTACCATACGAGCGAGACGCTCATATGGCGATGATTGAATTACAGGTTGAACAGAGGACTGTTATGGACTAAATAAAATACAACTGTAAATGGCAAGATTAATAAAAACCCCATACGGGTCTGGAGTTGACAATAATCACGTCTCTCTAGTTTATAGATATGGCAAATGGATTATTTATTTTCCAACACTAGACAAGGAGATGAGAATTTATTCTCTGGAGTTATGATTTTTACACAATCCCTTGGGCATAGAATAGGTCACTAAAATTGTGTATGCTTATTCTGGATTTATTGGGTGCCTAACACGGCCCAATAAATTTCCAAACCCCTCCCTGTACAAAGGAGGTTATGGCAAAATTTTCCAAAATTTAAAGGCGTTAGCCAAATGTTTGAAGTGAAAACGGTTTGGAAGTCGTTGAATGAATTTTATTTTTATATATATAAATATAAATTAAAATAAAACGAATCGCGCAACTGCAGTTCGCATTTTGGAATAGTAAAGTTAAACGATTTTATCGGGAGATCCGATCGTTGGATTTTTTCCGAAACCGGAACCGTTGGGTTCGCTTTGGAAAGATCTTTCCAACGATATAAAATTTGCTAAGATCCAACGGTTAGATTTTGAGAAATGTGTAATTCGAATGTGAAAAAAATAGCGCAAGAGCCGCATAATGACCTCAAACGTCGTTTAATTAAAATGGGCTATATTTTATAAATAAAAATAGTGATAAATCATTTTAAAATATTATAAATGATGTGGAATGGAAATAAACTAATTTTACTTGATTTATCAGATATTTTGTTGGTTGGATGTATTTGACATGAAAATTATATTAATGAACTAAAACATGAATGTCAAATAATTTAACCATGGAAGGAACTGATTTGAATTCTATATATACGTGAATTATTTGAAAAGGCCGAGTTAATTCTCATTTCAAATAATTGATCGATGATTAAAAGTCGAAGATATGAAGATGGTGCAAGACCGGTGATCTTCACATCGTGTGGATTACTACTGATGTCTTAGATATGGGTAGCTCCCTTAATGAGATTACAGTGATAGTGGTCTGGACGTACTTGTTGATTGTCCAGATGTGTGAGGGTCTCTCTTCCGTATTTGACATATGGAACGAGGAATAAGGTGCCTCTGGTTTCGTACAGACCCAGAACGGACTAGTAAATGGATGTGTGTCTAACGTTTGATTTCGTTCTGTGTTGATTGATCTCTATTAAATATATATCTGTTTGGTGGCGGAGAATCTATTCTCTTGCTTAACACCCTTCTCTAAGACGTACGAGCTTAGAGGTTATATATCAATAGACATCAGTCGCATGGCGTGGAATGTCAATGTGGCATGCTGAGATGCAAATGATCAAGGCTTTTGTAGAAAAGCAGAACCTTGTGGTTGATGATCAAGGCACGACTTTAAATATCATAGCTTTGTGTATAGCATTAATTCGCGAGCCTCACACCTCGGTATGAGTCAAAAAGGGGACCGTGACTGCATGGAGTGCAAGACGTTTCTTTCTACCTATGGGTGGTGTCATGGTATGGAGCCCAAACATTTATTTATTTTACCTATGTGGATGATGGATTGCGAGGCGCCTCGGATATATCAGTTACTACGGAGTTGATGGATAGGTCCGATAGGACTAGGAAACATGTATTCAGGAATAACCAATCCACCAATGTAAGTGCGGACCGGCCCTGAAGAACCAAGGATTGCTCAGAGTGTGTAATCCTGAGGTATTTGCTAGAGTGTCTCGAATTAGTGAGAAGCCATTCCTGGCCATGACTCATGACGGAAATCAAATTTTCAATACGACATTACGGTTTTGATTGTAAACCTATATATGGCGGCATAGTAGCATGGGATGCTCATGTCGTCTATGATTGATAAATTATGATTGAAATTGCTTTTGAAACATATATGCACTAGTGATAATATCAAATTATTTTGTTTTATACGTATCAATCATATTTTGGTAATTATAAGGTAAAACTCTATCCTCCGGCTTGTGTGCATTATGTGATGGGACCTGAGTCTTATAACGGCTTCATTTTTGGTAAAAAGCATTGCGTTGTTTTAAATGATTTACTTGTTTTATGCACTGAAAATCCAATGGAGTAAACCCGTTCCGCGTTAGTGGCGTGGTCCTGTGATTAGCCTTATTATTAAATAAGCTAAGTAGATTTCTCATACCAGTCGCATGACTGACTCGTAGTTTGTTTCACTTGCAAATCCAGGTTCCCTTATTTTTACACGGGCAGCAAAGTAACAGGTTGTAGGATTTATTTTGGCTTAGCACTATATCTTGGAATGCACTTTTGGCTGATGGGACTAGCTTTTATCTGTATTTTGGACTATGGACATTACGACATGTATTATCTTATGTATATGTGTGTAACACCCCGTATTTTCTGTGATCATATAAGTAACAAATCAGAGAATAATTAATTTTTAAAATAAGAATCAAGGGAAACGGTTTGCGCCATTGTGTTCGTCTTGAAATTCTGCTTGGAAACGAGTCCGAGTTTTCGAGAAACGGAGTCCGTATGAGGGAGATATGGCCCTCCGAAGTTTCAGAGAATTTCAGAATCGAAAATAGCTCGAAATTCGAATTCGAAATTCGAATTCAAACGCAGAAGCAGGCTGGGCGGGAAACTTCCCGCCCAGGACCCAGGTCGACTGGGTGGTTGACCGGGTAGCCGACCTCCCCAGGACCAGGTCGACCATAGTGTCGACCTGGGGGGACCAGGTCGACCATAGTGTCGACCTGGGGGTCGACCTGCTCCCGAAACCCACTTTCTGAACCTGATGCATTCTGATGTATTTAGACTCGTTTTCTGTCTAGATTCGTCCGCCTAATCCTATATAAACTGCCCCTAGCCTCATTTTCTCTACACAATTTCATTCTGTCTATATTCTGCCTCTGTTCTAATTAAAAATAAAAATGGCGTCGCTACCCTACTGGAATCAAAACTTGGACTGATGCATCTTCTTCCAGCCTGAATAGAATTAGAAGCTAAATCAAATTTCAAATCCAAGTTTAGAGATTCAACAACAATTCAGCCTTTCTGCATCAACACTAGTTTATTATCCTTTCTTAAAACCATGAATGGCAAGTAAAGTTATTTTCCGCTATAAACGTAAATTATGATTGTGACATGAACTGTAAATCTGAATTTGAGGTTATGACTGTTCTATTCTGTTTAGATCTATCTTATTCTGTATCTCTTTCTTCTTTCTGTTCTATAGCCAGGCTACTACGAGCCTGCGCCTCATCTCATAAGAGATTAACGCACGAACATTAAAATGTTTGAGACAAATAATGATTGATGCATAATTGGACAGGACTGATTCGAGGACATGACATAAAATCAGTGGCATATAATTGGACATGTGGCATATTTAACATATGACTTGAGATTAAGGCATAAAATATATCGGACTTATGACTTGGGATGCGGGGGCATAGATTGAACCGTAAACATGAAATTAATGTAGATACATAGTACATGTTGTAATCTAGATCTGTAGTTAATTTGAGAAATAAACATATGTTAGATCTAGATCTGTTCATACTAGGTATGATAATCTGCGATTTGGGAGAAGAGGAATTATAGGCCAACTTGAAACTTGGGGGCATAATGCATGTTTTAAATCAAGGTCTGATGTTAGAGTTTAAAGATAATTTACAACATGTTATGCATGAATAGGTAATGCATGTTGAGGACATACTACATGTTATAGTTTAGAAATCTAGATTTTTGGACATATTCTTTTATGTAAAAATTCATGACTTGAAAAAGGGATATGTGACTTAGGTGTAAAGACCTATACAAAAATAGGGTAACTATTAATGTGAATGCGCCTAAATAAGGTTTTTGGATATCTGGCATTATAGGCTATAATCTGGCATAATTCATATTTTATGGAGAATATTATGTACTGTGTAATGTTTGATTAGAAGCATATGTGGCAAGTGAGTTTAGGCTAAATTTATGATTAGGCAAGATATGATATATATATATAATCTGCTAAATCTGTTATATTGCTTAGTTCTGCTAGTCTTGTTATATTGCCTAATTTAATTGCATAATCTGCTAATTATGTTAACTTGCCTTATCTGCTAAATCTGCTAAATAGCCTAATCTGCAAGATCTGTAATCTATTTAATCTGTTGAATGACGTAATCTGTTAGAACTGAAATGCTGAATTTTAAAGTATGTGAATCTGTAGGCTCGACTTAAAATTGAGCAAAACTTGTTAATAGAACCTCGAATCATCTGCTGTAACTTGTACGGAAGTTTAATCTGTTAAATAAACAGAATTAGTCTGATATCTGAAAAATCTGTATTGAAATGAATTGGCTATGACACGAGGTTAGACTCTGTTTGCGGTAGAAGCCTGCCCGGAACCAACCGGCTTAACCAGCGACCGCAAACTGTCAGTCTAATGTGAGAGGTCGTATGCATAACTAAAATATGCTTAGACACGAGGTTAGGTCTGGCTTGTGGCAGAAGTCTGCCCGGAACCGCCCGGCATATCCAGCGGCCACAAGCTACCGACTTAATGTGAGAGGTCTGTGCATTAATATTTAATTAATGCAAATCTGGGATAAATATGATGTCTAAAACGTGTTGGGTGGACATGGTTAAACCAATTAGACTAATGAATTAGACAAACCCGTTTTGTGAATCTGTAGGCCCAATTACAAAGTTAGACAAATCTGTAAACCTGTTAAATCCGCATATCTGATCCGTTAGTCTGAAAACTTGTCTAATCTGTGAACTAGTTGATCTGAACTCTGTATGTATGAACTTGTAAACAAGTTAATCTGAAATCTGTTAGTCTGGGGACACAAGGTTAGGATGGAAATTACTTATGTCATCTATTGTTTGGGACCCATATTAGTCAGTAACCCTTTCTGGTATCAAAACTTTGACCCAACAGTAGGTAGGGTCCGGGCACGCTTACTGAACAAATTATAAGTGGTTCATTCTGATAATGGCGAGGGGTGTTGATGGTGCGTTCCAACCGGGTCATGTGCGTGCATGGATCCCGGTCTGCCTCTGAGGATGTAAGACGCCGTGACATCTATAAATAGGTCTGTGCCAATTGGTTGTCACTTTAGGGAGTGATACACCCTATCGTGGTGCCGACACAGGGTATTTATGTATTAGGGAGCCGATCGCTTGGGGTAGGGTTTTAGGGTTCACTTAGTTATGTCTGTTTCTGTTGGTACAGTCCGTTTCTGTTGGGTGGCAACACCTGTCTACGTGGTACCGTCTATTCCGGTGGTAAAGGCCCATTTACTAGTGTACACCTAATTCTACATTCTGTTTCCATAGGGATTAATCTGTTTCTGTCTGTTTCTGTTCGGGTGGTAAAGGCCCATTATTAACATTCTGTTTCTGTCTGTTTCTGTTCGGGTGGTAAAGGCCCATTATCAACATTCTTCTTCTGTCTGTTTCTGTTCGGGTGGTAAGGCCCATTATTAGCTTTCTGTTTCTGTGGAAATTATTCTGTTCCTGTTTCTGCTTCAGTTTAGACATTAGGGTGACACCTAACCCTGTTATACTAGTATTAGTGCAGAGAAATGAAAAGTAATATTATTTTGTTTCATCTGTTTAACCTAAGTACATCTGCTGCTCCTGTTATTGTTATCCCTCATCTAGTTTTATTTGCATGCCATGATTATTATTATCTGTTCATATGCTGAAAGTCACTGGACTTGCCAGACTTTATGTCTGACCTTGCTTGTTTTCGCCCCTTTTCTTCCGTTTCCCCCCCAGGTTTTCCAAGGAGGGAATACTTTAGCTTGATCCGGATTTCTTCTGCTTGAAGTACTTAGAGTGCTTAAAGTATGGCTTGACTCCTTATGGCAGCTTCTGTGGGGATTATGATTTTAAAGTTTTGTACTCTGATGATTTTCTGAACAAGACTGATATTTATGTACTTGAGTTTTTCTGGAGAGATGTAACCAAACTGATTTCTATTTTCCGCTGAAATAAAGTTATAGTTTCTCAAGTATTGTTTATTTGTCTTGTAAATTTATGTTCTGTCTACTAAAACGCTCCACCAAAGTTAAGGCATTTCTTTTGTGACTGACCTTAACAGAGGTGGGGTGTTACAATGTGCCACTGATCGCGATGTTGACTGATTATTTTATTATGTACTGTTGATCTCAATGTAGATTGATCATTTCCTTTATGCACTAGGTTGTATACTATAACTGTGCCACTCTGATGTTTATTACATTCTATGATTCCGCTATCATATTATAATGACCCGGCTATTTTCGACCCAGAAAATCGTCATTTAAAACAAATGTCGACTATCCAAGCATCTGAAATGTTGGATAGTTAATAGAAAGAAGTTAGAGGGTGAGAATAGATAAGATAGAAAATTAGAATAGAAGAAGAACACAACAACATCAGAGTAACACGAATCTCACAGCGGAACGAAAAAAATATAATATCTAAAATAACTTTGAAACACAAATCTGTATTTGTATATTAAAGTACAACACTTACATCACAGCGGAAATAAATAATATCTATAAAATGCTGCTAAAGCCTCCTGGCCCAAGCTCAATCTAGTGTATCTGTAAATCCCGACTAGTTGACTGCCCGTACAAATTTTGGGCACCCAAGATTTTAGGGAAAACAAAACAAAATAAACTCTGGATCAGTCATGGGACTGTGTGAGTGAATCCAACCACTTGGTTTAACTTTTAAAAATCATTTTCAAAAGAAATGATTATCGTAAGACTGATCCACACATAAACACGATGGTTTTTACCTTAAAATAACCCAAAGCATTCTTTGAAATGAATATTTGTCTGATATTATAATAATATTTAATCACAAATAATTAACAATCTAGCAGAACGCTTGTATCTCACGCTCCACATATATAGTATAAAATCAAAACCGTAGGCGCTTATTGGAGATTGGATTCCAACTATGACAAGGTATGGAACCACATGCCGATAGTGTATCTCTAGAGAGGAATACACTGGGTTCAATAAGAACATCTTGCAACCCGGCCACACATGACCTGCCACTCATTTCTCTTGAGTGTATCGAATATATTTGTAACGACCCAGATTTTTGAATAATTTATTTTAAATATTTAATATTGTTTTAAATATTTAGTTGATAATATAAATGATATTTTTTATTGAATTATCAATATAATATGGTTATTTTAATTATACGTTCAGATTAAATTTTAGATTTTTATTCAGTTCAGTTCATAATAATATTACAGTGTTGAAAAGTCAGTGGATACGTTAAAATAGCGGTTCAGATTTACGGGTTAAAGACCACAAGATATTTTGATTTAAATTTCAAATTATAATATTGTTTTATCAGCCGACCTATTAACATAGGCTACCATACAGTATACATCACGCAAATTATTTTCTTCTTCTCGAGCAGTAAGATTTGTCTCCTTGCTTCGTTATCAAGCAGACATGATTTTAATGAGGTATGGTACGAGTGTTTCCCCTTCCTTCACTTATAAATACCGCAATTTCCCTTCTTCCTTTCTGCTCAAACCAAAGACTGAAGCCTCACTATCCTCTCGTTCTAAATAAGAAAATACCCAAGGCCGATTTCTTCTTCGTTTCTAAATACAATACTAAATCGAATCAATTGATTTTGGGTTCCTTTCACTCGTCTAAGGTTGTACTATCGATTGGTAGCCCTAAATTTGTGTGCGGCAAGGTTCCTCTGAGGCGCGTTCTAGGGAAGCGGATTTTCGATATGACTGTGGTTTGTGGTGACTCGAGAAGTGTAGTTCGAAGGGGGTTTCAGCAGGAGGGTTAGGCGAGTTGTAGATGGGGTTTCGATCATCGGGAGGAACTCGCGTTAGCTAAGTTGTCGCGCATGTTGCTGGAGTTGAAGTAGCGAGAAAAGGTGAGGTTTTCGATGAACTTGAGAAGATGAAGGAGGTCGTGTTGGTCACCGATGATTAATGGTTGGAGGCCTGTTCGAAGTCGCGTTCATGGTTAGCAGTGGGTGATGGTTGCAGTTCCTCGACTGAAGATCGATTCTGAATAAAAAGAGAGGCGAGTCTGGCATAGTTCGATCCAAGCTGAGGGGTGATGTTGTTGACTGAAGTGTGTAACAAGGCAGAAACAACGATGGGAAGATTTGATGATAAATAAATGGATGTGGCAGTAAATGGTAGAAGCTCGGAGAAGTGGGAGTTATTGGCGACGGTATGGTGTTCGATGATATGCCGTAATGAATGAAAACAACATTTTGGGGTTGTATGCGGTGATAGTGGATCGATGAATAATTGAGTTTACTTCATTGTTGATCGAGGCAATAAGGTACAGTCTATTTAGAAGTTTATATTACATTAAATAAATCATTTATGTTAGTAGCTAACTTAAATTAAATTAGTGTTTAATCGAAGAAAATAAATAAATCGTAGGTAGTGATTTTTTTTCGAGATTCGTCAAGATTTGAAGCTGTAACATTGGCATTTAAAACAGGATATCCAACAAAGAAGAAAAATCACGGTGAGTAAATCTCACTCACCTTTAGAATTATTTTTATTCCATTAAAAATAATTGTCTGTTGCTTGTGTGAATGTTTTCTGGTTGTTTTATATATATATTAGTTATTTAGGCTATTATATATATATATATTGGGTTGATTGATTGGTTGGATTCCCGCAGTCTCATTAGCGGATGCCCGCAGTTTCATAGCGGATGATTACCCTATACGCCCCACGCTATGATTAGTGGATGACCTTCTATACCGCGATATTCTGCCACGAAGCAGAATGGGTATTATTTATGTGCTAACATCTGTGGATGCAGGAAAACAGGTTGGAGGAATCCAACAGGATTCCTCAAAAATATATTATCTGTTTGTTGTTTGCTGATTTCACATATATTCATATATGATGTGTTAAAACCAAATGATTGAAAATTGGGTGATTTGATTGTTTGAATATCACTGGGCCAATCGTTAATTCATTAAAATATCATGAGAATGATATTTGAAGTTTAAAAAGGGAAATTTTGTTTTTCTCAAATAGGATTTGAAATTCAAGTAGAATTTAAAAATATAGGATTTCAAAGTGGAATTTTGAAATAAAATGTTGAAGTGAAATTTCAAAATAGAACTTGAAATAGAATTTTTAAGTAGAAATTTAAATATTAGAAAGGAGTTGAAATATTTGAAATACAAAAGAAATTTCAAATAGGATTTGGAATGGAATTTTTAAATATATAATTCAATTGAAATTTGAGTATAACATTTGAATATAGAATTTGAATAAAGAAAATCCAAAATTGAAATTGAATATAGGAATTCAAATAGAGTTTGAATAAAGGAAATTCAAAGCGAAGTTCAAATAGAATTTGAATATGCGAAATTAGCATGAAATATAGAATTGGAATGCAAATAGAGATTTGAATATGAAAATTCAAATGGAGTTTGAAATGGGAAATTGAAAATAGTAAATTCAAATAGAGATTTGAATATTGGATTTCAAAATAGAATTTGAAATAAACTTTGAAAGTAGGATTTCAAAGTAGAAATTAAAATAGGATTTCAAAAAAAAGGAAATCCAAATGGTTTTGAAATAGAATTTGAATTCAAGGGAATTCAAATGAATTTGAATATCAGAAATTTAAATGGTGTTGAAAATGAATTTGAATATTAGAAATTTAAACGGTGTTGAAAATGAATTTGAATATTAGAAATTCAAATGGGGTCGGAAATGAAAAATGAAATTTGAATGTAAGAGATTCAAATTGAATTCAAATAGGATTTAATCTATGGAATTTGAATATGAAATTCAAATGAGTTTTAAACTATGGAATTTTGAATATAGAATTTAAAAAGGAGTGAATATTTGAATTTCAATAAAATTCAAATATAGAAATTGGAATATAGAAGTGCAAATGGAATTTGAAACATTTAGAATTTCAAATAGAAATTTAAATGGAGTTTGGATATTTAAATTCAAGTATGAATTTCAAATATAGAAATTCAAAAAGGAGTTGAATTAAAGTGGGAATTCGAATAAAGAATTTGAAATGGGATTCGAATAAAGGATTTGAAATGGAATTCGAATAAAGGATTTCAAATGGGATTTGAATACAGGATTTAAAACTATGGAATTTGAAATATAAAGATTCAAATGGAATTTGAAATATATATGAATATATATATATTGGACGAAGTTGAATTCATTTTTAAGAGGTTTAAAAAGTTTATATATATAATTATAATTAAAACGAACTCGCCGCAGCGCTGCAGTTCGTAAAATAGCGATTCGAACTTCAATTGAGTATACAGAACTCAATTTGAGTCGGAATTATTCGAAACAAGAAACGTCAGGACCGGTTTGATAATAGTTTTCTAATGAAAGAGAAAAATATGAATTTCGTCGTATAGATTTTGAGTTATGTCAAAAATCAAATTTTCAGAAAAACAGCGCCATAATCGTTTTAAAACCATAACGGTTTATCTAATGTTATAAAAGGATTTTAAGCTAGAAAATCCGAATTTTTATTTAGAAAATGTCAGATTCTGAGTTGTAAATATATGTGAATTCAAGTTGTGTAAATGAATATGATTTTTGAAACAGAAACCAGATTTTGATTTATTGAATGGAATTAACTAAATTGAATAGAAATTAGTTAAGGAACTTTTGAATGGACATTGGGCCTTAAATAAGAAAATTCGATTTGAAATTTATATTCGAAATAGAAAAGAGAACTAGAATTGAAATTGAAATTCAATTTAGTTATGTACGAGTTAAATATTTTGTTTGAACATGTTATGTTCAACAAAGAAGTGAAATAGGCAAAATGACTGATTAAAGAATAAATGGGCGAAACTGAATTCAAACGATTAGATGGTGTTGAATTGAATTGAAAACAGGTAAACATGTGTAAGCAGGTATGGGATGGAGTATATGAAGATTTTAATTTATGTGCTCGACAATAAGGTACATGTTTAAAATTCATATATGGGTTTTATGCGCCGTATCGGCAAGCCGCTTGGCTTTTCCTTTTTCTTTTTGATTGGGGAAGATACCGGGATGCTATTTGAAATTTCCCGATGCTCCCGATACAGGGGAGGTTATGGCGAATTTTTCCGGGAATTTAAGGAGTTAGAATATTTTTAAGAAATTTGACAATTAGAAATCTATATATCGACATATATAGAATTCGATAAGGAAACGAAATCAAAAATAGCGAAAAGGGACAATATGGTTATTGGAAATATTTGGTTAACAAATATCGATAAGGAAATGGAAAAGTGATTTAATTAATGAAATATTAATTTAAAGAGCCCAGTGATTTGTTTGATATGTTTGGATGAACACTTGTTTTTATTCGATAGTTAAATCACAGACTATCGAAGTTTTGACCATCGTTGTCAATATGGAGAGACCGGTTGGATTATTATCCGAAGAACCACTCCGTATCGGCATAAGCGTTGCGAACCAAGTATGCTGAATATATTGAAGACGGAGTAAAGTGCAAGGGCTTTTCTATTTATAGAAATAGTGCCTTCGGTTTCGTTCAATCCCAGAACGAACGTAAATGGACGAATGTCTGACAAAGTATTTCCAATGATCAAATGGGTTGGTCTGTATGAATATATATGGTTGCAACGGATTTATCCCTTAGCATAATATCCAGAATATTTGTGCAAACTCAACTAGTGATTAACGGATCTGACAATGTGGCATTCAAAGTGATTGTGTTATCAAGGAATGGTAAGTAATCGTAGCCTCAGGCCTCAACAACCGGGAAATGACAAAAATCGGGCAGGCAGCATGGCTATGTGGGTCGCACCCATTAGGGTGTATAATCACCTATCTAGAGAAATTCTTTTTGTTTCTAAATCTATCGATTCTGCCCATTCGGGAACGGTGGTTTGAGTCCAACCGTTGGTGATATACATTCGATACACTCAAGCGAAATGAGTGGTCGGTCATGTGTGGGCCGGGTTGCAAGATGTTCTTGTTGAACCCAGGTGTATTTGCCTCTAGAGATACATCGTCGGAAGGTGGTCCCATACCTTGTCATGTTGGAAATCCAATCTCCAATAAGCGCCATGCGATTTTTGATTATATACTATATATGTGGAGCGTGAGATGCAAGCGTTCTGCTATTTGATTATTTATTTGATGTAGACATTATTATAATATCATTGGATTTGATATCAAAGTGTTTTGGGTTATAGTAAGGTAAAAACCGTCCATGTTTATGTGTGGGCTGGTCTTACTATTATCTTTTCTTTTGAAAAGATTTTTAAAGTTAAACAAATGGTTGGAGTTTACTCACACCAGTCCCATGACTGACCCAGAGTTTATTTTGTTTTGTTTTCCCTAAACTCTTGGGTGCCCAAATTTGTACGGGCAGTCAAGTGTTTCAGGCTTTTACAGATACACTTGGAGGAGCTTGAAGCTGGAGGCTTCAACGTTAGTTATTTAGAGTTACTTCCGCTGAATCAAATGTTATGTGTACTCTGATGATGGTATGTATTTATGTACAAAACAGATTTGTATTTCAAAAGTTATGTTATAGAATATATTTTATTCGTTCCGCTGTGAGTTTGTGATCTTCGTTTTTCTTCTATTCTAATATTTCTTTCTTTCTATTTCTCATCCTCTAACTTCTTTCTATTAATGGTTCGTATTTCTGTGTTATTTGGGTTGGACATGTGTTGTATTTAGTCAACTCAGATAGCTCGGATTTGCGGGTCTTTACAGTGGTATCAGAGCTTAGGTTGAGCGAATACCTAGGCTTTGTGGAGTTGTGCTCATTAGAGATAGGGTCAGCAGTACCCTAGAATGAGTTGAGTCTATATATACGAGAGAGCGTATTTGTTAATTGACATAAAAATTGTTTTATATTGTGTTGGCTTGTCTGTTGAGTAGTTTATGAATTCTGGTCGAATCGTGGGACGCCACGACGTCGATAGGAGTTTGTAAACACTTGGACAGAAGAATCGACATAGTATTGTTTTAAAGAAGGTAAATGAAATAATTTTACCCAAATTTCTATTTTGATATAGAAAGAATAATTTGCTAGAATTATTATTATATGGATGTGTTGGATGTTGATTTTATAATCAAATGAGATTATAAAATTTGAATGGTTATTTATAACCAAATAGAATTTGTATAGAAAATTAAATATACAAATGAGATGAATTAGAATTTAATTCAAACCAGAATTAAGAATTCAAAATCCTGGGAAGTTGAAATTTTTTTTTTCAAAGTATATTACAGTAATATAGCTTTGTTTTAGAAGGATTTGAAAGAAAATCATTTTAGATGGATTTTGAAATCATTAAGCACTGAACTCACTTCAGTGGCTGGGAAATAATTCTGATGATGATTGCAACATCATCAGTGTTCATTTCCGAGTTTCTAAGTGATGGATTGCTACCTTAGAAAGTTTTTGATGGAAATTTGTTTTGAAAGAAAACAAGTAGATTAAAATTCAAATGTTTTGAATTGAGATGAAAATAAGTATAAGTATACATTTATGTATTTCAAAGGATTTGAAATAAAAACCCTGTGATTTGGATTCTGGAATTTAAATTTAACTGAAGCAAGTTAAATAAATTGAAGGGAATAAATTGAATTAGAATCAAGTTGAATGAATTAGAAGGCATATAAAAGGAAGACCAAAAGTTTTGGTAGAATTGAATTTGTTGAAATATGAAGAGGTGAGTTTCAACATAAAGAAGTTGTGGAAAAGTAATAGATTTGTACCATTTTTCCTACCTTAGCAATTTCGAGGACGAAATTATTTTAAGGGGGAAAGAATGTAACGACCCAGATTTTTGAATAATTTATTTTAAATATTTAATATTGTTTTAAATATTTAGTTGATAATATAAATGATATTTTTTATTGAATTATCAATATAATATGGTTATTTTAATTATACGTTCAGATTAAATTTTAGATTTTTATTCAGTTCAGTTCATAATAATATTACAGTGTTGAAAAGTCAGTGGATACGTTAAAATAGCGGTTCAGATTTACGGGTTAAAGACCACAAGATATTTTGATTTAAATTTCAAATTATAATATTGTTTTATCAGCCGACCTATTAACATAGGCTACCATACAGTATACATCACGCAAATTATTTTCTTCTTCTCGAGCAGTAAGATTTGTCTCCTTGCTTCGTTATCAAGCAGACATGATTTTAATGAGGTATGGTACGAGTGTTTACCCTTCCTTCACTTATAAATACCGCAATTTCCCTTCTTCCTTTCTGCTCAAACCAAAGACTGAAGCCTCACTATCCTCTCGTTCTAAATAAGAAAATACCCAAGGCCGATTTCTTCTTCGTTTCTAAATACAATACTAAATCGAATCAATTGATTTTGGGTTCCTTTCACTCGTCTAAGGTTGTACTATCGATTGGTAGCCCTAAATTTGTGTGCGGCAAGGTTCCTCTGAGGCGCGTTCTAGGGAAGCGGATTTTCGATATGACTGTGGTTTGTGGTGACTCGAGAAGTGTAGTTCGAAGGGGGTTTCAGCAGGAGGGTTAGGCGAGTTGTAGATGGGGTTTCGATCATCGGGAGGAACTCGCGTTAGCTAAGTTGTCGCGCATGTTGCTGGAGTTGAAGTAGCGAGAAAAGGTGAGGTTTTCGATGAACTTGAGAAGATGAAGGAGGTCGTGTTGGTCACCGATGATTAATGGTTGGAGGCCTGTTCGAAGTCGCGTTCATGGTTAGCAGTGGGTGATGGTTGCAGTTCCTCGACTGAAGATCGATTCTGAATAAAAAGAGAGGCGAGTCTGGCATAGTTCGATCCAAGCTGAGGGGTGATGTTGTTGACTGAAGTGTGTAACAAGGCAGAAACAACGATGGGAAGATTTGATGATAAATAAATGGATGTGGCAGTAAATGGTAGAAGCTCGGAGAAGTGGGAGTTATTGGCGACGGTATGGTGTTCGATGATATGCCGTAATGAATGAAAACAACATTTTGGGGTTGTATGCGGTGATAGTGGATCGATGAATAATTGAGTTTACTTCATTGTTGATCGAGGCAATAAGGTACAGTCTATTTAGAAGTTTATATTACATTAAATAAATCATTTATGTTAGTAGCTAACTTAAATTAAATTAGTGTTTAATCGAAGAAAATAAATAAATCGTAGGTAGTGATTTTTTTCCGAGATTCGTCAAGATTTGAAGCTGTAACATTGGCATTTAAAACAGGATATCCAACAAAGAAGAAAAATCACGGTGAGTAAATCTCACTCACCTTTAGAATTATTTTTATTCCATTAAAAATAATTGTCTGTTGCTTGTGTGAATGTTTTCTGGTTGTTTTATATATATATTAGTTATTTAGGCTATTATATATATATATATTGGGTTGATTGATTGGTTGGATTCCCGCAGTCTCATTAGCGGATGCCCGCAGTTTCATAGCGGATGATTACCCTATACGCCCCACGCTATGATTAGTGGATGACCTTCTATACCGCGATATTCTGCCACGAAGCAGAATGGGTATTATTTATGTGCTAACATCTGTGGATGCAGGAAAACAGGTTGGAGGAATCCAACAGGATTCCTCAAAAATATATTATCTGTTTGTTGTTTGCTGATTTCACATATATTCATATATGATGTGTTAAAACCAAATGATTGAAAATTGGGTGATTTGATTGTTTGAATATCACTGGGCCAATCGTTAATTCATTAAAATATCATGAGAATGATATTTGAAGTTTAAAAAGGGAAATTTTGTTTTTCTCAAATAGGATTTGAAATTCAAGTAGAATTTAAAAATATAGGATTTCAAAGTGGAATTTTGAAATAAAATGTTGAAGTGAAATTTCAAAATAGAACTTGAAATAGAATTTTTAAGTAGAAATTTAAATATTAGAAAGGAGTTGAAATATTTGAAATACAAAAGAAATTTCAAATAGGATTTGGAATGGAATTTTTAAATATATAATTCAATTGAAATTTGAGTATAACATTTGAATATAGAATTTGAATAAAGAAAATCCAAAATTGAAATTGAATATAGGAATTCAAATAGAGTTTGAATAAAGGAAATTCAAAGCGAAGTTCAAATAGAATTTGAATATGCGAAATTAGCATGAAATATAGAATTGGAATGCAAATAGAGATTTGAATATGAAAATTCAAATGGAGTTTGAAATGGGAAATTGAAAATAGTAAATTCAAATAGAGATTTGAATATTGGATTTCAAAATAGAATTTGAAATAAACTTTGAAAGTAGGATTTCAAAGTAGAATTTAAAATAGGATTTCAAAAAAAAGGAAATCCAAATGGTTTTGAAATAGAATTTGAATTCAAGGGAATTCAAATGAATTTGAATATCAGAAATTTAAATGGTGTTGAAAATGAATTTGAATATTAGAAATTTAAACGGTGTTGAAAATGAATTTGAATATTAGAAATTCAAATGGGGTCGGAAATGAAAAATGAAATTTGAATGTAAGAGATTCAAATTGAATTCAAATAGGATTTAATCTATGGAATTTGAATATGAAATTCAAATGAGTTTTAAACTATGGAATTTTGAATATAGAATTTAAAAAGGAGTGAATATTTGAATTTCAATAAAATTCAAATATAGAAATTGGAATATAGAAGTGCAAATGGAATTTGAAACATTTAGAATTTCAAATAGAAATTTAAATGGAGTTTGGATATTTAAATTCAAGTATGAATTTCAAATATAGAAATTCAAAAAGGAGTTGAATTAAAGTGGGAATTCGAATAAAGAATTTGAAATGGGATTCGAATAAAGGATTTGAAATGGAATTCGAATAAAGGATTTCAAATGGGATTTGAATACAGGATTTAAAACTATGGAATTTGAAATATAAAGATTCAAATGGAATTTGAAATATATATGAATATATATATTGGACGAAGTTGAATTCATTTTTAAGAGGTTTAAAAAGTTTATATATATAATTATAATTAAAACGAACTCGCCGCAGCGCTGCAGTTCGTAAAATAGCGATTCGAACTTCAATTGAGTATACAGAACTCAATTTGAGTCGGAATTATTCGAAACAAGAAACGTCAGGACCGGTTTGATAATAGTTTTCTAATGAAAGAGAAAAATATGAATTTCGTCGTATAGATTTTGAGTTATGTCAAAAATCAAATTTTCAGAAAAACAGCGCCATAATCGTTTTAAAACCATAACGGTTTATCTAATGTTATAAAAGGATTTTAAGCGAGAAAATCCGAATTTTTATTTAGAAAATGTCAGATTCTGAGTTGTAAATATATGCGAATTCAAGTTGTGTAAATGAATATGATTTTTGAAACAGAAACCAGATTTTGATTTATTGAATGGAATTAACTAAATTGAATAGAAATTAGTTAAGGAACTTTTGAATGGACATTGGGCCTTAAATAAGAAAATTCGATTTGAAATTTATATTCGAAATAGAAAAGAGAACTAGAATTGAAATTGAAATTCAATTTAGTTATGTACGAGTTAAATATTTTGTTTGAACATGTTATGTTCAACAAAGAAGTGAAATAGGCAAAATGACTGATTAAAGAATAAATGGGCGAAACTGAATTCAAACGATTAGATGGTGTTGAATTGAATTGAAAACAGGTAAACATGTATAAGCAGGTATGGGATGGAGTATATGAAGATTTTAATTTATGTGCTCGACAATAAGGTACATGTTTAAAATTCATATATGGGTTTTATGCGCCGTATCGGCAAGCCGCTTGGCTTTTCCTTTTTCTTTTTGATTGGGGAAGATACCGGGATGCTATTTGAAATTTCCCGATGCTCCCGATACAGGGGAGGTTATGGCGAATTTTTCCGGGAATTTAAGGAGTTAGAATATTTTTAAGAAATTTGACAATTAGAAATCTATATATCGACATATATAGAATTCGATAAGGAAACGAAATCAAAAATAGCGAAAAGGGACAATATGGTTATTGGAAATATTTGGTTAACAAATATCGATAAGGAAATGGAAAAGTGATTTAATTAATGAAATATTAATTTAAAGAGCCCAGTGATTTGTTTGATATGTTTGGATGAACACTTGTTTTTATTCGATAGTTAAATCACAGACTATCGAAGTTTTGACCATCGTTGTCAATATGGAGAGACCGGTTGGATTATTATCCGAAGAACCACTCCGTATCGGCATAAGCGTTGCGAACCAAGTATGCTGAATATATTGAAGACGGAGTAAAGTGCAAGGGCTTTTCTATTTATAGAAATAGTGCCTTCGGTTTCGTTCAATCCCAGAACGAACGTAAATGGACGAATGTCTGACAAAGTATTTCCAATGATCAAATGGGTTGGTCTGTATGAATATATATGGTTGCAACGGATTTATCCCTTAGCATAATATCCAGAATATTTGTGCAAACTCAACTAGTGATTAACGGATCTGACAATGTGGCATTCAAAGTGATTGTGTTATCAAGGAATGGTAAGTAATCGTAGCCTCAGGCCTCAACAACCGGGAAATGACAAAAATCGGGCAGGCAGCATGGCTATGTGGGTCGCACCCATTAGGGTGTATAATCACCTATCTAGAGAAATTCTTTTTGTTTCTAAATCTATCGATTCTGCCCATTCGGGAACGGTGGTTTGAGTCCAACCGTTGGTGATATACATTCGATACACTCAAGCAAAATGAGTGGTCGGTCATGTGTGGGCCGGGTTGCAAGATGTTCTTGTTGAACCCAGGTGTATTTGCCTCTAGAGATACATCGTCGGAAGGTGGTCCCATACCTTGTCATGTTGGAAATCCAATCTCCAATAAGCGCCATGCGATTTTTGATTATATACTATATATGTGGAGCGTGAGATGCAAGCGTTCTGCTATTTGATTATTTATTTGATGTAGACATTATTATAATATCATTGGATTTGATATCAAAGTGTTTTGGGTTATAGTAAGGTAAAAACCGTCCATGTTTATGTGTGGGCTGGTCTTACTATTATCTTTTCTTTTGAAAAGATTTTTAAAGTTAAACAAATGGTTGGAGTTTACTCACACCAGTCCCATGACTGACCCAGAGTTTATTTTGTTTTGTTTTCCCTAAACTCTTGGGTGCCCAAATTTGTACGGGCAGTCAAGTGTTTCAGGCTTTTACAGATACACTTGGAGGAGCTTGAAGCTGGAGGCTTCAACGTTAGTTATTTAGAGTTACTTCCGCTGAATCAAATGTTATGTGTACTCTGATGATGGTATGTATTTATGTACAAAACAGATTTGTATTTCAAAAGTTATGTTATAGAATATATTTTATTCGTTCCGCTGTGAGTTTGTGATCTTCGTTTTTCTTCTATTCTAATATTTCTTTCTTTCTATTTCTCATCCTCTAACTTCTTTCTATTAATGGTTCGTATTTCTGTGTTATTTGGGTTGGACATGTGTTGTATTTAGTCAACTCAGATAGCTCGGATTTGCGGGTCTTTACAATATTGTCACCTACGGTTGCTAGCAACATAACTGTTTCCGAGAGATACAGAAGCGAAAAGAAGAAACAAATATGAATATTCTCTAGATGGTGACAATACACCCTAATTGGGGTGACCCACACAGCCATGCTGCCTGCCCGATTTTTTTCATTTCCCAATTGAGGTCATATCGTATCTTTTGACAGATCACATCTCCATTTACTTTGAATGCCACATCATCATACTCGCCACATCACAAACTGGTTTCCACAAAAATCCCATGGGTATAAAGCTAAGAGAAACGCATTCCTCCGCCACCAAACGTGGATATGTTTGAAGCAATCAACTTACGTGATCCATTAGATATACTCTGTCTGACATTCGTCCATACACGTTGTCCTGGTCTGGACAAACCGAAGGCACTATTATGTAAATCCATCTTGGGCAATTTCTACCTAGGATCGCCAGAACAACCCTTTCACAACTCCATCTTCAATTATCTTCATCATATTTGATTCGCATCGCTAATGCCCATACGGAGTGATTTTCAGATAATAAATCTGATCCCGGTCTCTCCATATTGACAACGGAAAATGGTCTAAAACTTTGATAACCGGTGATTTAACTATCAAAGGGAAACATGTGTACAAACAACAGTCGTATTTCCCAATGGAAATCATACCGGTCAATCATCAATCAACACTGACCCCCTTTAATTTAATTTGCCATTCGATTATTCATTTCCCTATTCCCGTTTCCATATATTCGTAAATTCTTATTTTCTAAAATTAGAAAATATACGTAATAAATCATTGGAAAACATTTCCATATTTACTCTCATTTCTTATTTTCTATACTAGGAAACATTTCTGATTCTTATTTGGAAAACATTCCTAAAACTCCTTCATTAGATTTAGACAATTGTTTAAATAAAACATCGGTATACCAACTTGAACCATTAACACTTATTAACTAAATTCAATTAACTAACCTTCACTATCGAAAATTAACCATTCCATAGTTAAAAATAAAGTCAATCAAGTTAGGGTATAACTACCTCTCAGACCTTAACTGAACAACATTTCTAACCTCGAAATAGACAAAGTTCACATTTTAAATCATCACCAAACTTCCTTATGTAAGTCTCAGATTCTATTTACGAATCCGCTTCTTTTATAGAAATCATTTGATTATAACAATAGTGTAATAATCTCATGCTTCTGAAATATAAGAACTTAAATATAACTTTTATTTCTTAATTTGAATAAATAAATAAATGATTTATTAAATAAATAAATCTTGATTTAAAAACCAGAAAGTAAATAATACTTTCCTACATTCGATATAGTCGAATCCCAATGTATAAGTCTCGCTCGAATAATCTCTATTTGATAACTCTTTTTCGAATACCTATATTCGATTATTTCTCTTTGGAATAAACTATATTCGATTATCTCTCTTTCAAAAAACTATATTTGATAATCTTTCTTCGAATAATTTATATTCGATAATCTCTCTTCGAATAATTTATATTCGATAATCTCTCTTCGAATAATTTATATTCGATTAACTCTCTTCGAATAATTTATATTCGATAATCTCTCTTCGAATAATTTATATTCAATTAACTCTCTTCGAATAATTTATATTTGATAATCTCTATTCCAACAACTAATATTCGATTTACTCTAATTCAAACCTCTAATTCGAATAACTAATATTATTTTAACTTTATTTCCTATCATATTCAAATTCCCATTTGAATTTCTATTTCAAATCTCATTTTTTCCTTATAAATGTTTTAATTTATAAAATCACTATTTTAATACCTTATTCACATCGAACGTGAAAAATATTTCTTTTATATGTCAATTCAGTTTGATTTCGTTTGAAATAATATCTTATTTCCAAATTCTATTTATAGAATTTTTCATACGAGATTACCTTTTTAATTCTAACACTTAAATCTCATTTATGAATCCCTTTATAATTGCTATATTTAACTTCAATCTCAAATATCGGTGTTAAAACCAATTTTACTTCTATATATAAATCCAGAATTATATATTCAATTTATCCAATAATAAATTATTTACTTAATTTATAAAACATTATTTATAAATTAATCTTCTCCATTTTATCTATCAAAACAGATGTCTATTTAATTCTACTTTAATTTAATCTTTTCCATTTATCTGTTAAAATAGATTTCCATTTAATATTTATTTTCCACTTACTTCCTTTTATAAAATTCTATTCATATTATAAAATACTTCCTTTTATAATATCCTATTTATATCCTATAAATATTCCTTTTATAATATCCTATTTATTTCATATAAATATTTCCTTTTCCAATTCTGTTTGTTTCCAAATATTTCTATTTCCCTTCCATTTGTTTTCCAATTAATTCTTTTTTAAAATCCATTGATTTTATAAAATCCTTAAATTCCATATCCACTCTAAAATTCCTTTGTATTATTCTACTTATTCTCCAAATAAATATTCGTTTTTATAATTCTATTTATTTTCTAAATAAATATTCCTTTTATAATTCTATTTATTTTCTAAATAAATATTCCATTTATAAAATCCTTTGATTTTATAAATATTTTCTTTTATAAAATCCTTTGATTTTATAAATATTTTTTTTCAATATACATTTGAAATTTCCCTTTTATACATTCTAGTATCACTTACGGTATTAAAATACCTAATCAAAAGGATCAATCATCATCCAAACAGACATAATCAATAACAGATTATATACCACATCATATGTCAGAATATATGAAAGCAAAATGTGTTATAAATATTGAGGAATCTAGTTGGATCCCTCCAACCTATTTCCCTGCATCCACAGATGTTAAACAATATGATTAACATCAATTTCATTTCAACATGAAATATTCTGATCGACAAAATCAATATTTAATTAACGATATTTATATAACTATATCGGTATTTTCAACCAAACAATTAGCAGTTCAACCAACCAATCAACATACAGCAATCAATCAATATTTATCAGTTCTAAAAATATGTTGTGAAAATATAAACTGAGCAGAGTTAGTGAGATTTACTCACATTGGACGATCATCGTTAAATAACGATATTTGCCTGTTGATTCAGATAGACAATTTATTTTGCTATAAATTGTAACGAGCTCCAATTCACTCGCAGTCAGTTCCATTGCGTAGCTGCCGTCCATACGATCCCAACGATCTCACCATTCAAAAAACTAATAATGTATGAAGGAGATATTCAATTTACACGTTTCATACATTATTTAGATTAATATAGTTTAAATATATTTTTCCTTTGGGCTTTACCAATTCAAAGACCCGACCCATCAACCATTATAACCCAAGACCCATCATAAATAGTGTAGTCTTCCTCCAGGAAAAAGGACTGCAACTTCCTCCTCCTTTCAAAACAAATGGCCGCGTTTATCACCCTCCTCATGTACCCGTTCTTCCATTAAACTTCACCGGACAAATGCTAATAACATCCTCTTCGATTCCTCCTTCCAACCCACTCATCAAAGCTTCACTCGCATTCACCCTTCCAACCACGACTACAAGAAAACCCTCTCCCCCCAATACACAGTCGCGACAACTTTTGACAGTAAAACCCACCAAAGCATGTACTCTAGTCCCACATCCTACAAACAACCCAACTACAAGCTTAATCTGAAACGACGCTCCAAAACTCCAAGTATCTGAACCTTAACTGGAAAACATCACACTGCTTCCAATTCGCACAGCGGTAATAAGCATCGCGCCCCATAATATCTATCCAGAAATGTAGTGAAACCCCTCAGCATCTCAAATATATGAGTCTGGTGAATTATATTTTTTCTATGAATTATTTTGAATTCGTGTAGCATAGATTTTTTTTCCTGTGAAGAGAATACTGGCGGCCCAAAATGAGATTAACCAAGAAAATTATTTTTAGGGTTAGGAGATAGTTTGGGGTATATATAGTGTAAATATAATTTAATATTCGATTATTATATTTAATTTTAGTCAACTGCTATTTGTATTCGATGTTTTTAAATCCGTATAATTATATACGATATCCAAAAATCATGGAAATTGACATACAACTATAGTTTGACATTACGGACACAACAAAACTTGTTTCATCGAATTTCGACTTCGTTTGCTCACACAGCGTATTTTTAAAGGTCAAATTATCGATTGTTTTCACATTAAAATATGGTACGGCCACATACTGACTCCAAAAATCATGGAAATTGAAATCTAACAATAATTTAATATTCCGGATCCAACAAAATTAGTTTCATTGAAAACGGAGGTCATTTGCAAAAATGGCTATTTTTAAAGCTCTAAATAAACTCAATTAAATATAAATATATTTAAAAATAATTAAATTTATTATTTATAAATAAACATTATCGTATATATTCAAATAGAATATCATACCGCTCCAGAATATACATATCTGGGTATACAACTCGATATTTCAAAATTCCCACTATATCGATATTCGATTTATATTTAAACACCTTTATAATATAAATAAATCATTATAAATTATAAACGAATTCCATAGCGACTATTTGAAAATTGGTTTGGACATAACTCAAAATCTACATGACAAAATCCCGATTTTCCTCTTACATTAGAAATATATACTTCTCTAGCTCCGAACGTTTCTTGTTTCACATAAATCCGGCTTAAAACGGATTCTGTACATTCGTATAAAGCTTAAATAGCCAAATTACGAACTGCCGCGTCATTTCGAGCTCGATTATAATTATAATATAAATTATACATTCAACTGACGTTTATAAATGATTTCGTTAATATAATTCAATTCTAAAATGAATTACACGTTTTAAATAATCAGATTCACACAATGTTGCGAATTCCACTATTTCCAACTGTTTCGGAGATAATTATATTATTCTATTATTTATATTGATTAAATACTCAATATTATTTAATTAAACGACCATTTCAATCTCTAAATCACTATTTAAATAATTAAATTAATTATTATACCGTAAAAATACGGGATGTTACATTCTTCCCCCCTTAAAATAATTTCGTCCTCGAAATTACCAAGGTAGAAAACAAACCCTATTAATTGGGTTAAAAATTATTTGTTTACTTCTTAACTTCAGTTTCTATGTACCAATTAATTTCAATAAAATATTAATTGATTTCTTATTAACGAAAATTTCCAAAAATTCTGAAAAATTTCTAACACTTTAAATTTTTGGAAAATTTCGCCAGCACTTCCTTTGTACGGCTCAATCGGTACAACTACAACCTGCCTCTCTAGGCCTTCTCCAACCTAAAAGAAAATCAAATAGCCAAGTGGCTTGCTAAACAGGCTCATAAATTACCAAACTCAAATAAAAGTAAACATGTACCTTTTTGTCGGACATATCATTATATCGTTTCCATTTGTCACCAATTCTGCATATACCAATATCATTCCAATCAACTCCAATCAATTTATCCTCAACAAAGCTATTCGCTCAAACAAGCCAAATATCATCTCGAACTCAAGTTCCATTCTCAATTTCAAACACTTAACCCTTTAACACAATATCATTTCAAATCCTTATGTCACAAATCCAATTTTCTCGATATCATTCTATTTCAATTCAATTGCTACTTAACTGGTCTTCAATTCAATTCCTGTTTGCTTTCACAATTTTTTTTACTTAAATTTGTTTTTAATTCAAATAGTCTCTTCCTGGGAGTTTTAAACAACTTTGCTTTTCTCAAAAATCAATTATTCCCTTTTGGGATTCAAAATAACTTCTTTTTCTCAAAACAACCTCTTTGGTAGTAATCCGTTACTTACAACTCGAAAATGAACACTGAGGATGTGGCCAGCATCACCAGAGTTATTTCCCAGCGATCAAAGTGAGTTCAATACTATATCACTTTTCAAAACCATTATTAAACAATTCTATTTTGAAATTATTTCAAAATACCATTCGCAATGCTTGAAAAACAATTTAAAATCTCCCAGGATTTTAAAATTCTCATATATTCAATCCAATCCATTTATAAACACTTATTCAAGTTTCCAGAGTTTTAGTTTCAATTCTGATTTAAATTCAGATCTAATTCACCTGATTTCATATACTTAAATGAATTCTGACTGGTTATATATAACCATTTTATTTTTATAATCTCATTCGATTATCATAACAACCAATATATCCAATATACTATAATACTTCAAATATCAATCATTTCAATATAATTTGGGTAAAATTATTTCATTTACCCTCTTTTCAAATAGACTGTGTCGGTTCATCTTATTTAAGCGTTTAGAAACTCCTACCAATACAGTGGATCAAACTGATCGATCAGAATCCATAAACAACTCAACCAATAAATCTCCACAATATAAAACTATTTTTATAAAATATACAAATGCTTTCACTCGTATATTGTAACACCCCGCCTCCGCTAGGGTCACTCGCAAAGGAATGCACTAGCTTTAGAGGGGCATTATTGGTAAACATGCACAGAAACATCACAAGACAGAACATATAAAATAGCGGAAGTAAAAACAAACTTTCATAACATTAATAAATGAGGTCAAAAGCCTTTTTACATCAGAGTACATCAAAACCTGTCTTGCCGAAATAAAGAAGCATGAAACCTTTTTCATAAATTATTCCCCAATTAAAACAGTAAAGTAGCCATAGCCAAGAGAAGTCCAAGCCATCCATGATGACCTTCAAGCAGAAGAAGCCCGAACTAAACAACATTGTTTCCTCCCTGAAACCTGGGGGGGAAACGGAAGAAAAGAGGCGAAACAAAACGGGTCAGTCAAAAAGACTGAGTAAGTCCTATCTACTTCCAGTATAAAAACAGGTAAAGGTAACATGACATGCATAAACTGAAAGTAAACATAAGGATAACTACAAGATAGATAAACCAGGGTAGCCGGTTGAACTACTGTGGCAAGGTAAACTAAGGTATCATGATAAACTACGGTGTTATGATAAGTCAAGTCATCACATCGTCAGATTTCTATCGAGTACATTATCCTAAGGTATCTACCCCGTCTAACATCCCACGGTATCTATTATGTATATTCTTCCTAGTTCTAACATGTATATTTGCTCTGCACCTCTCATACTAGTATCCCTACCCGCGTCATGTGTTAACCATGAATGTCCCTTGCCCAAAGTCGTGTAATGGTCCATGTCAACCTAATATACCGCATATATAGGTTACTCAAAATCATATGTTTCTTTCCATGTATATAAGTTCAGTCCTTTGCCGTACCTCGTACGGGCTTCCTCATGTCGTATTATCCTTGAAATCGTTTGGACTGTCACCCTTGTTCTAGCTAGGCTCTTCCATATGAATCATTGTTTGAACTACTAGGACTTACGCCACCTAGCACCACTAGGGATTCGCTTACCTATTGCACGCTTTCGTATTTTGGTTTGGGTTAAACCACCTAGGCCACTAGGGATTACGCTAACCCTCAACCGCGTCCTTTTTCCCACGCAATCATCGTGAATCGTTTTTCTATAACTGTATGCACATGTATCACATCGTGCCATCTGAGTCCTGTCACAGGGCAAAACAAGAAATACAGGACTCGGTCGGGAGCTTTAGATTTATCTGCCGATGCAGATACTAAGGTCTGCTTTTCTACACGTGGCTATGGTCCCACGAGACCCCTCCCTCAACTAGTGAAAGGCAACACAAGAGAAAATCTTGTATGAGAACTACACTCCGGCCAGCCCACATCCTACGGCCTACCTCACCCATAATTAGATAGCAATTATGGTATGTTGGGTGTTCCCTGCCTTTCCGTACGTACACGCTTGACTCAAGATGGTAGATGATCGACGAACTTGCTATCTCGGGCACCTTATGTATTCGTCGGCTCACTGCTATCCACCCTAGTCTTTAGGTTGCTCGCATAGCAACCAAGGCATATTCTTGGTTCTTCTACCGCAGACCTCAACCTCTCGTGAGCCTAGTATAATGACCTGGCAGCTCACAGAGGGATCCCAAGAATATCCTCACGTTTCCCGAAGCCGCTGCTTTGTTACCCCGTTCGTTGGAGCCTTTATCTAAATCAGATAGCCTGCTCCTACACGCATACTTAAACGTTGACCTAACGTATCAGGTTACTAATCTATCTAAGAAATGATCCAAATTTCCTTGACTAAGAATTATTACTTAGTTTCTTTTAACTAAGGTTTACCACTTAGCCTTATTTCCATAATCCTTGTTAACTATGGTTATTTACCTAGTCCTCCGAATTAGGGTTTATCTAATGGGTTAAGTGTCACTTAAGTTCATAACTTAGCTCGTCTACAAACCATGTCAAAATTGGCTAAGTATCCAAGTCCAAGACTTAACCCTACAAACCATGTGTCAAGTTGGCTAAGTATATTAAGCAATCCATAACTTAACCTCGTCTAATTTATCATTTTAGATTGGTTAATTATATAAATTAACTTGACCTTGTCAAATTACCGAGTCAAATCGGTCAAGCGTATTCAAGTGATTCGTGACTTAGCCTTATCATGTTTTCACGTTAGATTGGTTAAGTATAGGTTAACTTAACCTCATCAAATTAACGAGTTAGATTGGTTAAGTATAGGTCACTTAACTTCATCAAATCATCGTGTTAAATTAGTTAAGTGTTTAACTTAACCCCATTAAATTACCAAGTTGGATTAATTAAGTCTAGGCTAACTTAACCCCATCCGATTACCATGTTTAGATTAGTTAAGTCTAATCTTAACCTCATCCATTAACTGTATTATACGGTTAAGTGTCATTAAGAAAATTTACTTAACCTTATCAAGTTATCGTGTTGGATTGATTAAGTGTTGGTTAAATTAATCCCGTCCCCTCGTCGTATAAAAATGGTCAAGTGTCGTTAGGCAAATCAAGTTACTTAACCTACCCAACCCTGTCATGTTTTGTTAAGTATCATTAGCCTAATCAAATTACTTAACCCATTTGTCCATGTCATATTTGGTTAAGCCTCATTAATCAAATTAACTTAACCCTATTATGTGGCATTAATTATTTAATGCACCCCAACCTCTCACATTAGACTTTGTTGTGGTTACTAGTTAAGCCGGGCGGGTCCGGGTAGATTTACACCACAACTTGGTCTAACCTCGGGTTCAAGCACAACATGACCAACTTCTCACATTGAGTCCTATTGTTTGCAACTACTAGTTAGGCCGGTCGGTTCCGGGTAGTTTTACGTTGCAAACTCAACCCAACCTCGAGTTGGCCACTTTCATGTTTAGCCTAGTGTCATGTTCATAGTCAAGTTTTCAAGCAATTGGGTAGACCTAACTTAATAGGTAAATTCCCAATGGGTAGACCTAACTTAATAGGTAAATTCCCAAGCTTATGTTTATGCATATTTACATGTCAACTTCCGTGTTATCTTTCAAGTCATATTTTCAAGTATAAACACATGTCATATTCAAGTTAAGATTTCGCGACATGTTCATGTTTATCTAACTACCCAAAATCGTGTTTTCCCAACGCAAACAAAGCGAGTCAACATAGTAAGGATACTATGTCACAAATTGGCCTCGATCATGCATAGTGTCATAAAAAGGGGTTTTGGCCACAAACACACAAAATGTCACAAGGGAATTTGGCCACAAACATGCATATTATCAAAGAGGGTTTGGCCATAAACATGCACAACTTAAAAGAGGGGATTGGCCACAAGCATGCATAATCTCATAAAGGATTTGGACACAAACTTGCATGATAACATAAGGGGTTTGGGTTCATAAATGTAACAACCCGAAAATCTGGGCCAGTTTAAAATTTTTATTTTGGCAATTTTAGCGAATTTTGAATATTTAAAATAGATTATTTTAAATAATATCGACGGAAATTTATTTTGAATAGAATTCGAACGTATATATTATACGCGTCGTCGTTAGAATATAAATATTTATATATAATTATAAAAGGAATTGAAAATGGCGCGGTAGTTCGATAATTCGATTTCAAACTTCAATTGAATGTACCGGGTGCAAAACAATCCAGATTTTAGTGAAACCAAAAATAATGGAATCTAATAGTGAATATCTTTCCAACGAATCCGAAAAATCAAAAGTTCGTAGCGGGAATCAAAAGTTATGTCCAGTTGAAAATTCTGAATAGTCGCTATGGAATTCAGGCCCTTAAAAATGGACATTTTGCAAATGACCTCGGATTTCGACGAAACCACTTTTGTTGGGTCCGTGATGTAAAGTTATTGCTAGATTCCAAGTTTCATAATTTTTCGAATCAATATGTGAGCGTGGCAAAAGAAAACGCGTTTGACCAGTTTCAGTTGATTTTAATCGACTGGAAATTGGCCATTTTTCTAACGGTCTCAGAATTCAACGAAACTAGTTTTGTTAGGACCGTATCGTCAATACGAAGCTAGAAAATATTTTTCTGCCATTTTTAGAATTCGTATGTGGCCCCGGTAATTTGAAATGTACGTTTAAAATTCAATATAGTGATTTAAATGTAAATTAAAAGGAAACTGATCGAAACGGTCGATTCAGCTTGCGGTACATATCCCATTGTGTTCGGAATGGGGGTGAAACGCTATGGGCGACAGGCGGTGGGCCTCGTTTCGAGGTCGTATGGGAAAGTCAACTTTTAGAAATTAAATAATATAAAAAAATAAATAAAAAAAAAAATATTCCCTCCTCCCCTTTAACCCTCCTGGCCCCCCCCCGTTCAAAAAAAATGAATTCAGAATAAAAAAAAAAAAAAAGAAGAAAAAGAGGGCGGAGCCCTAGATGGCTCGACGGAGCCACCGTCGCACCCGCCACCTCTTCTCCTTCCTCCTTCATCGTCTCCGATCGACGCACCCCTCCCCCAAAACCCGCTGCAGCCCTATCGCCCCCCCAATCCTGTGAGCGCCGCCGCCGATGTGGAGAATCCCCCCCATCCTCCGACGAAGCAGAAGACCCCCCCCCCCATTCAACCGATCTTCTGTAAGTTCCCTGATACTGTTTTTTTTTATTTGCTTGAAAACTGTTTTTTTTTATTTACCTAAACTGTTTTTTTTAATTTACCTTAACTGTTTTTTTATTTACTTGAAAACTGTTTTTTTTAATTTTACTTAAACTGTTTTTTTATTTACTTGAAACCTGTTTTTTTATTTATTTTGAAAACTGTTTTTTTATTTGATTTTTAAAACTGAATTTTTAATGATTTTAAAAACTGATTTTATTTTAAAAGGTTTAATCTTTTAATAAGAAAATAAAAAAAAGATAACAACTTTGTTTTTTAAACAAAAGATATGAACTTTAAAAATGAAAAGGCGAGTTCTTTAAGAATGAAAGGGCGTGTTCTTTGAAAGTGAAAAGGCGAAATCTTTATTTTAGAAAAGGCAAAATCTTTAGGTGGAAAATAGCGTGATAAAAATATAATTTTTATCTATATAACATAGTAATAAAAATTCGATTTTTATCTGTTGAAAAGCAAAATAAAAATTCGATTTTTATATATTGAACTTTGAAATAAAAATTCGATTTTTATATATTGAACTTTGAAATAAAAATTCGATTTTTATATTGAACTTCGAAAGAAAAATATAGTTTTTATGTTTTGAACTTCGAAAGAAAAATATAGTTTTTATGTTTTGAACTTCGAAAGAAAAATATAGTTTTTATGTTTTGAACTTCGAAAGAAAAATATAGTTTTTATGTTTTGAACTTCGAAAGAAAATATGATTTTTATATATTGAATAACATAGTAAAAAATTCGATTTTTATATATATTGAATAGCGAAGTAAAAATGTGATTTTTACGTATGTAGTGAAAGCAGCAACGAAGGTGACAAAAAGGCGAAACGACGAAGACTTCTGCAAATGAAGAGCCGTGGAGCTAGGATAGCTAATCTGTGAGAATTTCTCACCTTTCAATTTTATTTTCTAGTTATATATATATATACTAGGATGCAGACGGTGCTTATTAGAAGCACCCGACACCCGTCCACATACCATGGACTTGTTTGTTTGGTTGTGTAGTTGGTTAGATTATTTGATTTGAATTTGATTGTTTGGTGAATTTGATTGATATGTGAATGGCGTGGGCCTTCACTAGACCGGGGATAAGGCTAGGCCTCGTCCCGTTTCTAGTATCGTGCCGTTATGCCGCCGAAATTTTCTAAAATGTGTTAGAAAAATAAAAATATCATTTTATTTAAAGAATGAACTTAATAGAAATTCATATGTTGGAATAAAAATGTTTTATCGTTAAAAATATAATTTTTAACGTGAATGTGAATAAAATAAAATATTCATTTACAAACCGGACGGTTTGTTTATGTACACTGATTTGACTGATATTGATTGGGTCGATAAATTTTACACATCGCCCAACTGCACAAATAAAATCTGTGTTTGATTGTTTGAAACCCCACACGGGTGTTGGGATGAAATTTGAAGTTCACTCATCCTGATTGATTAAATATGTCGATCGATTGATTGACAGGCTGTTATAAGCGTTAGATATCTTTACTTGATGCTTATACAGTGTAGTGCACTTTGGTTGATGGTTGATCATTTTTCAATGTTATTATATACATGTGTTGTGTGAAAATCCATATAATTAATTTTATATGGTAGTTGATTGGGCCTCATTCCAGTTTAGATAATGGAAATATTTGAAATAGAAATATTTGAAATAGAATATTTGAAAATAGAAATTTATGAAGTCGTGTTGATTAGTTTGACGCCATTTTGACGTGAACGATATTTATATCGATTTTAAACGATTTCGAAATGAATTGAATTGAAAACGAATTCAAATTGAATTGAAATTTGAATTGAATAGAAATGAATTTTAAAACGAATCTATAAAGAAGAATTCAATTGTGATTTGAATTGAAAAGGAAGTTGAAAATGTTTTTTTGAAACGAATTCAAAACTATTTATATAATTCGTTTTAAATAGAAATCGACGAAATATATATTATATATATTATATATATAATATAATGGCCTGAATAGAACGCGCCGCGCCGCGGCAGTTCGCGAATTTCGACCATTTATTTCAAATGGACATTACGGGAGATCCGACCGTCGGATTCTCCTAAAACCGGAACCGTTGGGTTCGTATCGAAAAGAGCTTTCTAATGAAGGTTAGAAATTTGAAATCTAACGGTTGGATTTGGAATTATGTCCAAATCAAATTTGAAAAAGGTCGCTGTAAGTGCAGTTCGATGGCCATTGATGGAAATCGACTGTACGGGCCTTGATAAAATTATTAAAAATAGTAATAATTTGTGTAAAATCATAAGAAATGATTTAGAAAGAATTGGGATGAAAAACTCCATATTTGAAAGGATAAAAATAGATTTTTATCAAAATGAACTAGTTTTGAACTAGAATTATAATTCTATTTATTTTTAAATAAATAAATTGAATTTGAAAAGGGTTTTGAAAATAACCAAAATTTCCAATGATTGCATTGGAGTGGATTTGAATCGAAATTGTCTTCGGAATATTTCGATGTTGGAATTTGTGATTATACGGATGTTGTTGCGGAAATTTGAAAGATATATATTTATATCGTTATTTCCAATACGACATTTGTTAATCGTAGAATTTGATATTGAATATAAGCCGATATATTTTCTATTCAGAGCCTTATATTGAATATCAAATGTGATTTGGGTTTGTCGTGAATGGTGTCTTCACTAACACTGTTCTTGAACCCAGTTGAGAAAGGATTAAATCTTTTTATTTAGATTTAATGAAGTGTACCAATTAAATAATATTTAATTAGAATTGAATTGATATTGATTTTTGGGTTTATCGTGAACGGTGTTTTAAATAACACTTGTTCTTTAACCCGATAATTAATGAATGTGATTTGGGTTTGTCGTGAATGGTGTCTTCACTAACACTGTTCTTGAACCCAGTTGAGAAATGATTAAATCTTTTTATTTAGATTTAATGAAGTGTACCAATTAAATAACATTTAATTGGAATTGAATCGATATTGATTTTTGGGTTTATCGTGGACAGTGTTTTAAATAACACTCGTTCTTTAACCCGACGATTAATGAATGTGATTTTGGGTTTATCGTGAACCGTGTTTTTAAATGACACTGATTCTTTAACCCAGTCAAAGATTAAAACTAAGTGGAGTTTTAATGAATCTTTAATTAGATTGAAATAATCGAAATGGAGTATCACCAGTTTTGCTCCAGGCGATAGTTAAATCTTTAATTAGATTTGAACGTGAAATGGTAATTGAATTTACCGATAACACCGTGGTGTTAGATATGAAGTAAAGCCAGTTTTACTTCATGGGATGAATAGGTTGGGATTGGGAAATTAAAACAAATGATTACTTCGGTAAGGTTCGCTAATCCCGACTAGTTTGAATTGATATTCAAAAATGGATTAAAGAATAAATTCAAGGAATTTATCTTTGATAAAATTAACGGGAATCTTTCCCTATGAATGTGAAATTTAGAAACTAACTGTCGGTTGGCCAAGCAGAATGGTTTTCTGGATATTGATCTGATGTTGGTTTCGGCCTTCGGGGTTAATATTTGGGGAATTATTCTCTTGATTAATTTACGGTTAGTGACTAATGAATTGGAATGAGGCGTATGTTGTGTTTGTGTAACACTTTTATAATATTTACGCGAGTTATTCGGAAAGACCGGGTTTATCCCATTCTGAATAACTGATACGACGATAAGTCGAAGATGAAGACGATGGTCGAAGACCGGAGGTCTTCACGTCGTTTGGGTGATAACTGATGATCTTGATTGGGCTGTACACCCAAGAAGATGGAAACAGTTGGTGATCGTCCAGACGTACTTGGAGATCGAAGGAGATGCGGGGTACTAGGTGCCTCCGGTTTCGTTCAGACCTAGGACGGACTTGTAAATGGACTGTGTGTCTGACATCGGATTTCATTCTGTGTGACTGATATCGGTTGCATAGGATGGTTTGCCTGTGTGGCATGCTAAGATGCAAATGATCAAGGCTTCTGTTGAAAAGCAAAGTCTTGTGGTGATGATCAAAGCACGGCCTTTGTGGCGTAGCTTTGTGTAACGTTTACCTCGCGTGTTTCACACCCGGTGTGAACCAAAAACGGGAGACGGACCTCAGGGAGGACTTGCGTTTCTTTCTAGCTAGAAGTGGCGTCAGTGGTTTTACACGCCCTGACGAGTTTGACTTATGTGGTTGTTGCTGTTGCGAGGCGCCTCGGTTATATCGGTTTCGGCCGAATGCATTCTGGTCGGCTGACGGACCAGACTTACACCCCATAGGGTGGGGAGACGTATTGTTCAGGCATAATAATCCACTCCGTGTGGACCGGCCCTGTCGCTCCAAGGCTTGCCTGCGCGCTTGCCTGAGACATGGGCTAGATTGTCTCGAATCGGTTGAGGACTATCTTTTGCCTCGGTTCATAGACGGAAATCCAATTTCCAAATACGTGACTTTGCGGTTTTATTTGTAAACCTATACATGGCGACATAGTGGCATGGGACGCTCATGTCGTCTATGATTGATACTTATGATTTGAAGTTGTTTTATACACTATGCACTTATTATAGTATCAAATGATTTGTTTTAAACGTATCAAGCATTCTTTGGCTGTTATAAGGGAAAACCCTATCCTCGACTGCGTTGCATTGTGTGATGGGACCTGGGTCTTATAACAGCTTCATTTTTCTTTATTTAGCATTGCGCTGTTTGTTTAATGCACTGGTATTCTTGGGAGGAAACCCGTTCCGTGTTATACGGCGTGGTCCCTTGATTTACCTTTGAAAATAAAGATTAATAACTGTTTTAGTTCTCACACCAGTCACATGACTGACCTGGAGTTTATTGTTTTAACCTAAACTCTGGGTGCCCTTATTTTGACACGGGCAGCTAGTAGTTTTGGTTTTGCAGATTTATATTCACAGGATCCTGGTTTACAGCTGGAACGATATCCGGAAAGCTTTGTATCCGTATATCTCCTTCTAGTTGTGTATTGTATTATTTTCCGCTGCGATGTATTTAAATGTAATTTAAATCTCTGATATTTCTGTGTAATATTCTTTTATACTCTGTATATTCTTGTAATCTGATGCATTGTTGTAATATACAATGAAATGTTCTTCTGTATGCGTTCTATTTTGTCGTGTTCTCAACGATAGGGCGTTTCGAACGGCCTGGATCGGTTTAGCGACTGGTTCGGACCGAGCGAAATTCCTTGCCGTCACAGTTGGTATCAGAGCTTTGGTTTACAAAGCAGAGAACAAGGCACATTAGAACCATACGAAAGAATTCATCAGATATTAGATTAGTAAAATCCAATGGGAATGACTCGTTAGAGATGGGATCAGTAGTATCCTAGAACGAGTGTGAAGAGTATATTTTTAACGTGAAAACAAATTTTGTTTTGAAAATTTAAATCAATTATTCGTATTTGAAAATCTATTTATATTGAGTTGGACAATCCAGTATATATAGGTTTTGCGTATACGTCTGATCCGCGTGTATTCAAAGTTTTAATATATTGGGTAGATATAGAATCACATTCTAGTTGCCCGGGGATGATTCTGATAATGCTGCAGCGTTACCAGTATTTATTTTCGAGTGACGAAGGTGTGATATCTATATATTTCCATTAGACTGGTGTGAGAACCAAAACTTATATAGTTAGAACACCTTGTTGTGAATTGGCATCAAAAACAAGATTTTCAGTATATATATCAAAATTATGAATTTGAAACGTTAAATTCACTAATTGATTGATGATTGTGTTGTTTGTTTAATTGTTTGATAATCTTGAACCATTATGCCTAACTGCATCACATTTTGAACTGTATTGAAAATTGGTCGCATTTGCTTGCATACATATACTCACATTGAACAGGTCATAGCAAGGAGGCTAGAGCCAGAGAATAAAATTTGTTTGCCCGACAAATAGGTACATGTTTACTACATAATTTCCTGTTTTGTTTGGGTGATGATGATTTTGTGAGCCTATTGGCTAGCCGCTTGGCTTTTTCTTTTTCTTTTTGAGATCTGAAGGACCGGGGAAGCTATTTGAAATTCCCCGATGCTCCCGGTGCAGGGGAGGTTATGGCGAAATTTTTCGAAAATTTAGGGTGTTAGCCAAATTTTTGAAATTTTGAAAATTCTCAGAAACTAAAGAGTTGGAGAATGGAAGCCTGATCGATCGTAGAGTTGATTAGTCAAACCACTTTCGACTTTGTTCCTTTTCGGGGACGAAAAGTTTTAAGTGGGGGAGATTGTAACAACCCGAAAATCTGGGCCAGTTTAAAATTTTTATTTTGGCAATTTTAGCGAATTTTGAATATTTAAAATAGATTATTTTAAATAATATCGACGGAAATTTATTTTGAATAGAATTCGAACGTATATATTATACGCGTCGTCGTTAGAATATAAATATTTATATATAATTATAAAAGGAATTGAAAATGGCGCGGTAGTTCGATAATTCGATTTCAAACTTCAATTGAATGTACCGGGTGCAAAACAATCCGGATTTTAGTGAAACCAAAAATAATGGAATCTAATAGTGAATATCTTTCCAACGAATCCAAAAAATCAAAAGTTCGTAGCGGGAATCAAAAGTTATGTCCAGTTGAAAATTCTGAATAGTCGCTATGGAATTCAGGCCCTTAAAAATGGACATTTTGCAAATGACCTCGGATTTCGACGAAACCACTTTTGTTGGGTCCGTGATGTAAAGTTATTGCTAGATTCCAAGTTTCATAATTTTTCGAATCAATATGTGAGCGTGGCAAAAGAAAACGCGTTTGACCAGTTTCAGTTGATTTTAATCGACTGGAAATTGGCCATTTTTCTAACGGTCTCAGAATTCAACGAAACTAGTTTTGTTAGGACCGTATCGTCAATACGAAGCTAGAAAATATTTTTCTGCCATTTTTAGAATTCGTATGTGGCCCCGGTAATTTGAAATGTACGTTTAAAATTCAATATAGTGATTTAAATGTAAATTAAAAGGAAACTGATCGAAACGGTCGATTCAGCTTGCGGTACATATCCCATTGTGTTCGGAATGGGGGTGAAACGCTATGGGCGACAGGCGGTGGGCCTCGTTTCGAGGTCGTATGGGAAAGTCAACTTTTAGAAATTAAATAATATAAAAAAATAAAAAAATAAAAAATATTCCCTCCTCCCCTTTAACCCTCCTGGCCCCCCCCCCCCCCCCCCGTTCAAAAAAAATGAATTCAGAATAAATAAAAAAAAAAAAAGAAGAAAAAGAGGGCGGAGCCCTAGATGGCTCGACGGAGCCACCGTCGCACCCGCCACCTCTTCTCCTTCCTCCTTCATCGTCTCCGATCGACGCACCCCTCCCCCAAAACCCGCTGCAGCCCTATCGCCCCCCCAATCCTGTGAGCGCCGCCGCCGATGTGGAGAATCCCCCCCATCCTCCGACGAAGCAGAAGACCCCCCCCCCCCATTCAACCGATCTTCTGTAAGTTCCCTGATATTGTTTTTTTTTATTTGCTTGAAAACTGTTTTTTTTTATTTACCTAAACTGTTTTTTTTTAATTTACCTTAACTGTTTTTTTATTTACTTGAAAACTGTTTTTTTTAATTTTACTTAAACTGTTTTTTTATTTACTTGAAACCTGTTTTTTTATTTATTTTGAAAACTGTTTTTTTATTTGATTTTTAAAACTGAATTTTTAATGATTTTAAAAACTGATTTTATTTTAAAAGGTTTAATCTTTTAATAAGAAAATAAAAAAAAGATAACAACTTTGTTTTTTAAACAAAAGATATGAACTTTAAAAATGAAAAGGCGAGTTCTTTAAGAATGAAAGGGCGTGTTCTTTGAAAGTGAAAAGGCGAAATCTTTATTTTAGAAAAGGCAAAATCTTTAGGTGGAAAATAGCGTGATAAAAATATAATTTTTATCTATATAACATAGTAATAAAAATTCGATTTTTATCTGTTGAAAAGCAAAATAAAAATTCGATTTTTATATATTGAACTTTGAAATAAAAATTCGATTTTTATATATTGAACTTTGAAATAAAAATTCGATTTTTATATTGAACTTCGAAAGAAAAATATAGTTTTTATGTTTTGAACTTCGAAAGAAAAATATAGTTTTTATGTTTTGAACTTCGAAAGAAAAATATAGTTTTTATGTTTTGAACTTCGAAAGAAAAATATAGTTTTTATGTTTTGAACTTCGAAAGAAAAATATAGTTTTTATGTTTTGAACTTCGAAAGAAAATATGATTTTTATATATTGAATAACATAGTAAAAAATTCGATTTTTATATATATTGAATAGCGAAGTAAAAATGTGATTTTTACGTATGTAGTGAAAGCAGCAACGAAGGTGACAAAAAGGCGAAACGACGAAGACTTCTGCAAATGAAGAGCCGTGGAGCTAGGATAGCTAATCTGTGAGAATTTCTCACCTTTCAATTTTATTTTCTAGTTATATATATATATACTAGGATGCAGACGGTGCTTATTAGAAGCACCCGACACCCGTCCACATACCATGGACTTGTTTGTTTGGTTGTGTAGTTGGTTAGATTATTTGATTTGAATTTGATTGTTTGGTGAATTTGATTGATATGTGAATGGCGTGGGCCTTCACTAGACCGGGGATAAGGCTAGGCCTCGTCCCGTTTCTAGTATCGTGCCGTTATGCCGCCGAAATTTTCTAAAATGTGTTAGAAAAATAAAAATATCATTTTATTTAAAGAATGAACTTAATAGAAATTCATATGTTGGAATAAAAATGTTTTATCGTTAAAAATATAATTTTTAACGTGAATGTGAATAAAATAAAATATTCATTTACAAACCGGACGGTTTGTTTATGTACACTGATTTGACTGATATTGATTGGGTCGATAAATTTTACACATCGCCCAACTGCACAAATAAAATCTGTGTTTGATTGTTTGAAACCCCACACGGGTGTTGGGATGAAATTTGAAGTTCACTCATCCTGATTGATTAAATATGTCGATCGATTGATTGACAGGCTGTTATAAGCGTTAGATATCTTTACTTGATGCTTATACAGTGTAGTGCACTTTGGTTGATGGTTGATCATTTTTCAATGTTATTATATACATGTGTTGTGTGAAAATCCATATAATTAATTTTATATGGTAGTTGATTGGGCCTCATTCCAGTTTAGATAATGGAAATATTTGAAATAGAAATATTTGAAATAGAATATTTGAAAATAGAAATTTATGAAGTCGTGTTGATTAGTTTGACGCCATTTTGACGTGAACGATATTTATATCGATTTTAAACGATTTCGAAATGAATTGAATTGAAAACGAATTCAAATTGAATTGAAATTTGAATTGAATAGAAATGAATTTTAAAACGAATCTATAAAGAAGAATTCAATTGTGATTTGAATTGAAAAGGAAGTTGAAAATGTTTTTTTGAAACGAATTCAAAACTATTTATATAATTCGTTTTAAATAGAAATCGACGAAATATATATTATATATATTATATATATAATATAATGGCCTGAATAGAACGCGCCGCGCCGTGGCAGTTCGCGAATTTCGACCATTTATTTCAAATGGACATTACGGGAGATCCGACCGTCGGATTCTCCTAAAACCGGAACCGTTGGGTTCGTATCGAAAAGAGCTTTCTAATGAAGGTTAGAAATTTGAAATCTAACGGTTGGATTTGGAATTATGTCCAAATCAAATTTGAAAAAGGTCGCTGTAAGTGCAGTTCGATGGCCATTGATGGAAATCGACTGTACGGGCCTTGATAAAATTATTAAAAATAGTAATAATTTGTGTAAAATCATAAGAAATGATTTAGAAAGAATTGGGATGAAAAACTCCATATTTGAAAGGATAAAAATAGATTTTTATCAAAATGAACTAGTTTTGAACTAGAATTATAATTCTATTTATTTTTAAATAAATAAATTGAATTTGAAAAGGGTTTTGAAAATAACCAAAATTTCCAATGATTGCATTGGAGTGGATTTGAATCGAAATTGTCTTCGGAATATTTCGATGTTGGAATTTGTGATTATACGGATGTTGTTGCGGAAATTTGAAAGATATATATTTATATCGTTATTTCCAATACGACATTTGTTAATCGTAGAATTTGATATTGAATATAAGCCGATATATTTTCTATTCAGAGCCTTATATTGAATATCAAATGTGATTTGGGTTTGTCGTGAATGGTGTCTTCACTAACACTGTTCTTGAACCCAGTTGAGAAAGGATTAAATCTTTTTATTTAGATTTAATGAAGTGTACCAATTAAATAATATTTAATTGGAATTGAATTGATATTGATTTTTGGGTTTATCGTGAACGGTGTTTTAAATAACACTTGTTCTTTAACCCGATAATTAATGAATGTGATTTGGGTTTGTCGTGAATGGTGTCTTCACTAACACTGTTCTTGAACCCAGTTGAGAAATGATTAAATCTTTTTATTTAGATTTAATGAAGTGTACCAATTAAATAACATTTAATTGGAATTGAATCGATATTGATTTTTGGGTTTATCGTGGACAGTGTTTTAAATAACACTCGTTCTTTAACCCGACGATTAATGAATGTGATTTTGGGTTTATCGTGAACCGTGTTTTTAAATGACACTGATTCTTTAACCCAGTCAAAGATTAAAACTAAGTGGAGTTTTAATGAATCTTTAATTAGATTGAAATAATCGAAATGGAGTATCACCAGTTTTGCTCCAGGCGATAGTTAAATCTTTAATTAGATTTGAACGTGAAATGGTAATTGAATTTACCGATAACACCGTGGTGTTAGATATGAAGTAAAGCCAGTTTTACTTCATGGGATGAATAGGTTGGGATTGGGAAATTAAAACAAATGATTACTTCGGTAAGGTTCGCTAATCCCGACTAGTTTGAATTGATATTCAAAAATGGATTAAAGAATAAATTCAAGGAATTTATCTTTGATAAAATTAACGGGAATCTTTCCCTATGAATGTGAAATTTAGAAACTAACTGTCGGTTGGCCAAGCAGAATGGTTTTCTGGATATTGATCTGATGTTGGTTTCGGCCTTCGGGGTTAATATTTGGGGAATTATTCTCTTGATTAATTTACGGTTAGTGACTAATGAATTGGAATGAGGCGTATGTTGTGTTTGTGTAACACTTTTATAATATATACGCGAGTTATTCGGAAAGACCGGGTTTATCCCATTCTGAATAACTGATACGACGATAAGTCGAAGATGAAGACGATGGTCGAAGACCGGAGGTCTTCACGTCGTTTGGGTGATAACTGATGATCTTGATTGGGCTGTACACCCAAGAAGATGGAAACAGTTGGTGATCGTCCAGACGTACTTGGAGATCGAAGGAGATGCGGGGTACTAGGTGCCTCCGGTTTCGTTCAGACCTAGGACGGACTTGTAAATGGACTGTGTGTCTGACATCGGATTTCATTCTGTGTGACTGATATCGGTTGCATAGGATGGTTTGCCTGTGTGGCATGCTAAGATGCAAATGATCAAGGCTTCTGTTGAAAAGCAAAGTCTTGTGGTGATGATCAAAGCACGGCCTTTGTGGCGTAGCTTTGTGTAACGTTTACCTCGCGTGTTTCACACCCGGTGTGAACCAAAAACGGGAGACGGACCTCAGGGAGGACTTGCGTTTCTTTCTAGCTAGAAGTGGCGTCAGTGGTTTTACACGCCCTGACGAGTTTGACTTATGTGGTTGTTGCTGTTGCGAGGCGCCTCGGTTATATCGGTTTCGGCCGAATGCATTCTGGTCGGCTGACGGACCAGACTTACACCCCATAGGGTGGGGAGACGTATTGTTCAGGCATAATAATCCACTCCGTGTGGACCGGCCCTGTCGCTCCAAGGCTTGCCTGCGCGCTTGCCTGAGACATGGGCTAGATTGTCTCGAATCGGTTGAGGACTATCTTTTGCCTCGGTTCATAGACGGAAATCCAATTTCCAAATACGTGACTTTGCGGTTTTATTTGTAAACCTATACATGGCGACATAGTGGCATGGGACGCTCATGTCGTCTATGATTGATACTTATGATTTGAAGTTGTTTTATACACTATGCACTTATTATAGTATCAAATGATTTGTTTTAAACGTATCAAGCATTCTTTGGCTGTTATAAGGGAAAACCCTATCCTCGACTGCGTTGCATTGTGTGATGGGACCTGGGTCTTATAACAGCTTCATTTTTCTTTATTTAGCATTGCGCTGTTTGTTTAATGCACTGGTATTCTTGGGAGGAAACCCGTTCCGTGTTATACGGCGTGGTCCCTTGATTTACCTTTGAAAATAAAGATTAATAACTGTTTTAGTTCTCACACCAGTCACATGACTGACCTGGAGTTTATTGTTTTAACCTAAACTCTGGGTGCCCTTATTTTGACACGGGCAGCTAGTAGTTTTGGTTTTGCAGATTTATATTCACAGGATCCTGGTTTACAGCTGGAACGATATCCGGAAAGCTTTGTATCCGTATATCTCCTTCTAGTTGTGTATTGTATTATTTTCCGCTGCGATGTATTTAAATGTAATTTAAATCTCTGATATTTCTGTGTAATATTCTTTTATACTCTGTATATTCTTGTAATCTGATGCATTGTTGTAATATACAATGAAATGTTCTTCTGTATGCGTTCTATTTTGTCGTGTTCTCAACGATAGGGCGTTTCGAACGGCCTGGATCGGTTTAGCGACTGGTTCGGACCGAGCGAAATTCCTTGCCGTCACAATAAACATGCATAAGCCTCAAAATCTTGCCTTAGCCAATGTTTCACAAGTAAAGTGGTTCCTAAAGGTTCATGCTAGCATTTCATGCATAAAGATCCAAACTTGCAAGCTAAACTAGGTTATGCATAGCATGAGAGGCATGATTAAGTCACTCACACGGCCTAAGATCATAAATATGAACACAAGAGGCATGGTAAGGTTCATATAGGTTCGCATAATCATGTTTAGCCTCATTTTATCCCATGTCATTATCAAAACTACCGTTTCCATCTAAAAGTAGCTAGAACTTACATAGGCAAGGCTTAGGAAAGGGATCATGCATCATCTTGACGAAGAAAGGTGGCTCCTTTGAAGAAGAACCATCATGAAACTCGCATAGCAATGTTGATTTGGCCTCTATTTGGTGTAGCAAGCTTGCATCCTTTGATTTGAACCCGATTTGAATGCATAGGCTCTAGGGATTGGAGATGGAGGCCATGATCAAAATTGATTTTGGCAGCACTTAGTTGCTAGGTTTGATTTTTAGGGATTTAGGTTAGGTTTAGGGTCTTTTTATAGAGATTAGGATAGTTTTAGGCCCTTAGATTAACCCTAGGATAGATCAGGACCATCAGATCTCGGAGGCTTCTAGAACCAGCCCAAGAACAAGACCAGGTGAGACAAACAGGTGCGCCAGGCAACTTGCCCCGGCCACCCCCTGTCGACAGGCAAGTCGACAGGGCTGTCGACTTGGTCTGGGCCCAAGTCGACAGGCCTGTCGACAGCCCTGTCGACATGGCCTAGGCGGGGAAACTTCCCGCCTAGCCCCAGATCTGATTTCCAAAACTGTTTCCGAAATTCAAATTTCCAGAAATCTTCTTTGGGCCTTAACCGGGTCATACGGACTCCGATTTACAAAATTTCGGACTCTATTTCGTGTATTTTTCCGAGACGAACGCAATGGCACAGACCGTTTCACTTGATTCAGAATTTATAATTTAATTCTGTCTTTATTCTTGATTTAACGTGTTATCGAAATACGAGTTGTTACATTCTCCCCACCTTTTAGGATTTCGTCCCCGAAATCTCCAAGTTAGGAAGAACATATCCTACCATCCATCATCCATCTACTCAAAACATCATCCACAAGCAATCATTGTCCTTAGATGATTTCTAATGCTATATGAATATATGCAAAACGTGTGTATACATGTTCCTTAGCTAATGCTAATGATCAGGCCTGAATAATCTTTCTAATGCAAAATATGTATAGTGCCATGAATCCAATATGTATGCAAATAGTCCTAGTCATATAGATACTATATGCGTGCACAATCATTCAACCGTATGCAACATCCGCATGATAACACATTCGATTTCATCCATAAACAAGTATAAATACTCGTGCATACGCAATATGAAATGTGACCGAGTCGAGCTAGTATCTAATATGTATTCGCGCATCCACGAGCAACCACTTGCAACCACTTGCAACCATATCAATCATAACATGTTTCAAATACATGTTTACATCCATAGGGTTCTACCTAAGATTCCCTGAAACAGGGTCGAGAAGATAAACAAAACAAACTCCGTACAGGGTTTGTAACGGAGAATAGGACCGAGAGGATGTCCACAAAAGATAGCCTACAGGTAAGCTCTACAGAAAACAGGGATCAAGGATATACTCCCAAAAAGAGATATCATGCGCGTATCTAGTCTTTGACCATCAAAGTCATCTTTTAACTTCGCGATTTTGTAGCTTCTTATTCCTGTTTTCATAACATGAGCTGGAACTCATTTCTTCGTCGCCTCTCGTTCCACTTGCACTTATCCTCCTTCTAGAATAATTGGCGCAAACAGGACTACGTACTCATGATCTCATGCAAGCTTTCAAAAATTCACTAGTGAATCTTGGATCTCGTTTATATACTATAAGGTATTCCATGTAGAAGAACTTTCTCTTGAAAGTAAATAAATGTCAACCAGGTTACCAAGCGCACTTACTAGGGTGATTTCCATAACCCATGCATAAGTGAAATAAACCATCCATCTTATCGGCGAACACCACTCGATCGGGCTTCAAATTTCCAATAAAGGTATCAAGGGATCATAGGTAACTAATCATGACCGAACCCAAAAGGTTCCACGAGACTTCGAGGGTATTACCGAGGCTAGTCAAGAGTCTAACTACCCTCCTATCAAAACCGAGAGTGGCACCCCTTACTGGATAACCACTTCATCCCTAGAATCCATCCATAGCTTATAAACATAAGCATTATTTCCAAGCTCAACACTTGATATAGACATTCTCAAATCCAAACAAGCCATGAGTAAATGGACCGATCTTCCAATAGGACTTGAGACAAAAACGGGATCCTCTACTACGCTAGTACTAAGGTGCAGAGACTCAACTATCGAAGCGGACTTAAAAGATGCAGTGATCAAAACAAAGTCCCGACAGGATGATAGAGAAGAAAAGCTAAACCTTTAACAAGATCGTTACCCTCCTTCTGAGGTACCCTAGAAATGAGAGCATACTATTGCCCTCCGAATGATCTTGCCCCTGTTCCATGATACTTAACTATCCGTCCCGTTTCACCATGCCAAAGGTACTCTCTCGTCATGGGTTTCATTGTTCATCTTTCTCCCTCCTTTTAGGACTCAGCCATACCAACATGTTGCTTATCCCTAAGCTTGTATCTTTTTTATGCATAACTCTGCAACGGTCTCTCGAGAACCACCTCCATCGTACGGGAAACACTTACGCAGCTAGAAAGACTAGTCGCAGTCAAAACCACTGTGACTACAGATGGAGGAAAGAAAGGAAAAGAGATTCAATCAAGGAAACAAGGATAATGCTAATGGCCTTTGGGGAATAGCCTTTTTCTTTTTAAAAGAAAATTTTCTCGAAAAATGCTTCTTTGTAAACGGTTTTTCAAATAATTTTCAGAAGGTCTTTTAAAAACTTTTGCCCAGTCTAGTAACCTTCTGCTCTGATACCAAATGTAACACCCCGCCTCCGCTAGGGTCACTCGCAAAGGAATGCACTAGCTTTAGAGGGGCATTATTGGTAAACATGCACAGAAACATCACAAGACAGAACATATAAAATAGCGGAAGTAAAAACAAACTTTCATAACATTAATAAATGAGGTCAAAAGCCTTTTTACATCAGAGTACATCAAAACCTGTCTTGCCGAAATAAAGAAGCATGAAACCTTTTTCATAAATTATTCCCCAATTAAAACAGTAAAGTAGCCATAGCCAAGAGAAGTCCAAGCCATCCATGATGACCTTCAAGCAGAAGAAGCCCGAACTAAACAGCATTGTTTCCTCCCTGAAACCTGGGGGGGGAAACGGAAGAAAAGAGGCGAAACAAAACGGGTCAGTCAAAAAGACTGAGTAAGTCCTATCTACTTCCAGTATAAAAACAGGTAAAGGTAACATGACATGCATAAACTGAAAGTAAACATAAGGATAACTACAAGATAGATAAACCAGGGTAGCCGGTTGAACTACTGTGGCAAGGTAAACTAAGGTATCATGATAAACTACGGTGTTATGATAAGTCAAGTCATCACATCGTCAGATTTCTATCGAGTACATTATCCCAAGGTATCTACCCCGTCTAACATCCCACGGTATCTATTATGTATATTCTTCCTAGTTCTAACATGTATATTTGCTCTGCACCTCTCGTACTAGTATCCCTACCCGCGTCATGTGTTAACCATGAATGTCCCTTGCCCAAAGTCGTGTAATGGTCCATGTCAACCTAATATACCGCATATATAGGTTACTCAAAATCATATGTTTCTTTCCATGTATATAAGTTCAGTCCTTTGCCATACCTCGTACGGGCTTCCTCATGTCGTATTATCCTTGAAATCGTTTGGACTGTCACCCTTGTTCTAGCTAGGCTCTTCCATATGAATCATTGTTTGAACTACTAGGACTTACGCCACCTAGCACCACTAGGGATTCGCTTACCTATTGCACGCTTTCGTATTTTGGTTTGGGTTAAACCACCTAGGCCACTAGGGATTACGCTAACCCTCAACCGCGCCCTTTTTCCCACGCAATCATCGTGAATCGTTTTTCTATAACTGTATGCACATGTATCACATCGTGCCATCCGAGTCCTGTCACAGGGCAAAACAAGAAATACAGGACTCGGTCGGGAGCTTTAGATTTATCTGCCGATGCAGATACTAAGGTCTGCTTTTCTACACGTGGCTATGGTCCCACGAGACCCCTCCCTCAACTAGTGAAAGGCAACACAAGAGAAAATCTTGTATGAGAACTACACTCCGGCCAGCCCACATCCTACGGCCTACCTCACCCATAATTAGATAGCAATTATGGTCTGTTGGGTGTTCCCTGCCTTTCCGTACGTACACGCTTGACTCAAGATGGTAGATGATCGACGAACTTGCTATCTCGGGCACCTTATGTATTCGTCGGCTCACTGCTATCCACCCTAGTCTTTAGGTCGCTCGCATAGCAACCAAGGCATATTCTTGGTTCTTCTACCGCAGACCTCAACCTCTCGTGAGCCTAGTATAATGACCTGGCAGCTCACAGAGGGATCCCAAGAATATCCTCACGTTTCCCGAAGCCGCTGCTTTGTTACCCCGTTCGTTGGAGCCTTTATCTAAATCAGATAGCCTGCTCCTACACGCATACTTAAACGTTGACCTAACGTATCAGGTTACTAATCTATCTAAGAAATGATCCAAATTTCCTTGACTAAGAATTATTACTTAGTTTCTTTTAACTAAGGTTTACCACTTAGCCTTATTTCCATAATCCTTGTTAACTATGGTTATTTACCTAGTCCTCCGAATTAGGGTTTATCTAATGGGTTAAGTGTCACTTAAGTTCATAACTTAGCTCGTCTACAAACCATGTCAAAATTGGCTAAGTATCCAAGTCCAAGACTTAACCCTACAAACCATGTGTCAAGTTGGCTAAGTATATTAAGCAATCCATAACTTAACCTCGTCTAATTTATCATTTTAGATTGGTTAATTATATAAATTAACTTGACCTTGTCAAATTACCGAGTCAAATCGGTCAAGCGTATTTAAGTGATTCGTGACTTAGCCTTATCATGTTTTCACGTTAGATTGGTTAAGTATAGGTTAACTTAACCTCATCAAATTAACGAGTTAGATTGGTTAAGTATAGGTCACTTAACTTCATCAAATCATCGTGTTAAATTAGTTAAGTGTTTAACTTAACCCCATTAAATTACCAAGTTGGATTAATTAAGTCTAGGCTAACTTAACCCCATCCGATTACCATGTTTAGATTAGTTAAGTCTAATCTTAACCTCATCCATTAACTGTATTATACGGTTAAGTGTCATTAATAAAATTTACTTAACCTTATCAAGTTATCGTGTTGGATTGATTAAGTGTTGGTTAACTTAATCCCGTCCCCTCGTCGTATAAAAATGGTCAAGTGTCGTTAGGCAAATCAAGTTACTTAACCTACCCAACCCTGTCATGTTTTGTTAAGTATCATTAGCCTAATCAAATTACTTAACCCATTTGTCCATGTCATATTTGGTTAAGCCTCATTAATCAAATTAACTTAACCCTATTATGTGGCATTAATTATTTAATGCACCCCAACCTCTCACATTAGACTTTGTTGTGGTTACTAGTTAAGCCGGGCGGGTCCGGGTAGATTTACACCACAACTTGGTCTAACCTCGGGTTCAAGCACAACATGACCAACTTCTCACATTGAGTCCTATTGTTTGCAACTACTAGTTAGGCCGGTCGGTTCCGGGTAGTTTTACGTTGCAAACTCAACCCAACCTCGAGTTGGCCACTTTCATGTTTAGCCTAGTGTCATGTTCATAGTCAAGTTTTCAAGCAATTGGGTAGACCTAACTTAATAGGTAAATTCCCAATGGGTAGACCTAACTTAATAGGTAAATTCCCAAGCTTATGTTTATGCATATTTACATGTCAACTTCCGTGTTATCTTTCAAGTCATATTTTCAAGTATAAACACATGTCATATTCAAGTTAAGATTTCGCGACATGTTCATGTTTATCTAACTACCCAAAATCGTGTTTTCCCAACGCAAACAAAGCGAGTCAACATAGTAAGGATACTATGTCACAAATTGGCCTCGATCATGCATAGTGTCATAAAAAGGGGTTTTGGCCACAAACACACAAAATGTCACAAGGGAATTTGGCCACAAACATGCATATTATCAAAGAGGGTTTGGCCATAAACATGCACAACTTAAAAGAGGGGATTGGCCACAAGCATGCATAATCTCATAAAGGATTTGGCCACAAACTTGCATGATAACATAAGGGGTTTGGGTTCATAAACATGCATAAGCCCCAAAATCTTGCCTTAGCCAATGTTTCACAAGTAAAGTGGTTCCTAAAGGTTCATGCTAGCATTTCATGCATAAAGATCCAAACTTGCAAGCTAAACTAGGTTATGCATAGCATGAGAGGCATGATTAAGTCACTCACATGGCCTAAGATCATAAATATGAACACAAGAGGCATGGTAAGGTTCATATAGGTTCGCATAATCATGTTTAGCCTCATTTTATCCCATGTCATTATCAAAACTACCGTTTCCATCTAAAAGTAGCTAGAACTTACATAGGCAAGGCTTAGGAAAGGGATCATGCATCATCTTGACGAAGAAAGGTGGCTCCTTTGAAGAAGAACCATCATGAAACTCGCATAGCAATGTTGATTTGGCCTCTATTTGGTGTAGCAAGCTTGCATCCTTTGATTTGAACCCGATTTGAATGCATAGGCTCTAGGGATTGGAGATGGAGGCCATGATCAAAATTGATTTTGGCAGCACTTAGTTGCTAGGTTTGATTTTTAGGGATTTAGGTTAGGTTTAGGGTCTTTTTATAGAGATTAGGATAGTTTTAGGCCCTTAGATTAACCCTAGGATAGATCAGGACCATCAGATCTCGGAGGCTTCTAGAACCAGCCCAAGAACAAGACCAGGTGAGACAAACAGGTGCGCCAGGCAACTTGCCCCGGCCACCCCCTGTCGACAGGCAAGTCGACAGGGCTGTCGACTTGGTCTGGGCCCAAGTCGACAGGCCTGTCGACAGCCCTGTCGACATGGCCTAGGCGGGGAAACTTCCCGCCTAGCCCCAGATCTGATTTCCAAAACTGTTTCCGAAATTCAAATTTCCAGAAATCTTCTTTGGGCCTTAACCGGGTCATACGGACTCCGATTTACAAAATTTCGGACTCTATTTCGCGTATTTTTCCGAGACGAACGCAATGGCACAGACCATTTCACTTGATTCAGAATTTATAATTTAATTCTGTCTTTATTCTTGATTTAACGTGTTATCGAAATACGAGTTGTTACATATATATTCACTCAAACTCAATCTAGGGTATTGCTAACCCCATCTCTACTGAGTTATGCCACAGAGCCAAGGTAATTACTTAACCTTCAGCTCTGATACCACTGTAACGAACCGGGGATTTTCGACCCAGAAAATTGACATTTAAAACCAATGTCGACTATCCAGGCATCGGAAATATTGGACAGTTAATAGAAAGAAGTTAGAGGGTGAGAATAGATAAGACAGAAAATTAGAATAGAAGAAGAAGAGCAGAACAACATCAGAGTAACATGAATCTCACAGCGGAATGAAAAAAATATAGTATCTAAAATAACTTTGAAACACAAATCTATATTTGCATATTAGAGTACAATAATTACATCACAGCGGAAATAAACAATAGCTATAAAATGTTGCTGAAGCCTCCTGCTCCAAGATCCATCTAGTGTATCTGTAAATCCCGACTACTTGACTGCCCGAACAAATTTTGGGCACCCGAGAGTTTAGGGAAAACAAAACAAAATAAACTCTGGGTCAGTCATGGGACTGGTGTGAGTAAACTCCAACCACTTGGTTTAATTTTTAAAATCATTTTCAAAAGAAATGATTATTGTAAGACCGATCCACACATAAACATGGATGGTTTTTACCTTACGATAACCCAAAGCATTCTTTGAAATCAATATTTGTCTGATATTATAATAATGTCTAATCACAAATAATTAACAATCTAGCAGAACGCTTGCATCTCACGCTCCACATATATAGTATACAATCAAAACCGCAGGCGCTTATTGGAGATTGGATTTCAACTATGACAAGGTATGGAACCACTTGCCGATAGTATATTTCTAGAGAGGAATACACTGGGTTCAACAAGAATGTCTTGCAACCCGGCCACACATGATCGACCACTCATTTCTCTTGAGTGTACCGAATATATTGTCACCTACGGTTGCTAGCAACATAACCGTTCTCGGGAGATACAGAAGCGAAAAGATGTAACAAATATGAATATTCTCTAGATGATGACAATACACCCTAATGGGGCGACCTACATAGCCATGCTGCCTGGCCGATTTTTGCCATTTCCCGGTTGATGAGGCTTGAGGTCATAATGTATCTTTTGACAGATCACACCTCCATTTACTTTGAATGCCACATCGTCATACCCGCCACATCACAAACTGATTTCCTCAAAAATACCATGGGTATAAAACTAAGAGAAACAAATTCCTCCTCCTGCAAACGTGGATACGTTTGAAGCGATTAACTTATGTGATCCATCAGATATACTCTGTCCGACATTCGTCCATACACGTTGTCCTGGGTCTGGACAAACCGAAGGCACTATTCTGTAAATCCATCTTGGGAAATTTCTACCTAGGATCTCCATAACAACCCTTGCACAACTCCGTCTTCAATTATCTTCATCATATTTGATTCTCAACGATAACGCCCATACAGAGTGGTTTTCAGATAATAAATCTGATCCCGGTCTCTCCGTATTGACAATGGAAAATGGTCAAAAACTTTGATAGTCGGTGATTTAACTATCAAAGGAAAACGTGTGTACAAACAACGGTCGTATTTCCAAATGGAAATCTTACCGATCAATCATCAATCAACACTGACCCCTTTAATTTAATTTGCCATTTAATTATTCATTTCCCTAATCCCGTTTCCATATATTCGTAAATTCTTATTTTCTAAACTTAGAAAATATACATTATTAATCATTGGAAAACATTTCCATATTTACTCTCATTTCTTATTTTCTATATTAGGAAACGTTTCTGATTCTTATTTGGAAAACATTCGCAAAACTCCTTCATTGGATTTAGACAAATGATTAAAAAACATTGGTATGCCAACTTGAACCATTAACACTTATTAACTAAATTCAATTAACTAACCTTCACTATCGAACTTTAACCATTCCTTAATTAAAAATAAAGTTAATCAAGTTGGGGTATAACTACCTCTCAGACCTTAACTGAACAACATTTCTAACCTCAAAATAGACAAAGTTCACATTTTAAATCATCACCAAACTTCCTTACGTAATTCTCAGATTCTATTTACGAATCCACTTCTTTTATAGAAATCATTTGATTATAACAATAGTGTTATAATCTCATGCTTCTGAAATATAATAATTTAAATATACCTTTTATTTCTTAATTTGAATAAATAAATAAATGATTTATTAAATAAATAAATCTTGATTTAAAAACCAGAAAGTAAATAATACTTTCCTACATTCGATACAGTGGAATCCCAATGTATAATTCTCTCTTGAATAATCTCTATTCGATAACTCTTTTTCAAATAACTATATTCGATTATTTCTCTTTCGAATAACTATATTCGATTATCTCTCTTTCGAATAAATATATTCGATAATCTCTCTTTGAATAATATATATTCGATAATCTCTCTTCGAATAATTTATACTCGATAATCTCTCTTCAAATAATTTATATTCGATTAACTCTCTTCGAATAATTTATATTCGATAATCTCTCTTTGAATAATTTATATTCGATTAACTCTCTTCGAATAATTTATATTTGAGAATCTCTATTCCAACAACTAATATTCGATTTACTCTAATTCGATTAACTCTAATTCGAATAATTAATATTATTTTAACCTTATTTCCTATCTTATTCAAATACCCATTTGAATTTCTATTTCAAATCCCAATTTTTCCTTATAAATGTTTTAATTTATAAAATCACTATTTTAATCCCTTATTCATATCGAATGTGAAAAATGTTTCTTTTATATATCAATTCAGTTTGATTTCGTATTTTATAATAATATCCTATTTCCAAATTCTATTTAGAGAATTTTTCATATGAGATTCCCTTTTTGTTTCTAACACTTAAATCTCATTTATGAATCCCTTTATAATTGTTATATTTAATTTCAATCTCAAATATCGGTGTTAAAACCGATTTTACTTCTATATATAAATTCAGACTTATATATTCAATTTATCCATTAATTATTTACTTAATTTATAAAACATTATTTATAAATTAATCTTCTCCATTTTGTCTGTTAAAACATATTTCTATTTAATTCTACTTTAATTTAATCTTTTCCATTTATCTGTTAAAACATATTTCCATTTAATATTTATTTTCCACTTATTTCCTTTTATAAAATTCTATTCATATTATAAAATACTTCCTTTTATAATATCCTATTTACATCTTATAAATATTCCTTTTATAATATCCTATTTATTTCATATAAATATTTCCTTTTCCAATTCTATTTGTTTCCAAATATTTCTATTTCCCTTCCATTTGTTTTCCAATTAATTCTTTTTTCAAAAATCCATTGATTTTATAAAATCCTTAAATTCCATATCCACTCTGAAATTCCTTTATATAATTCTACTTATTCTCCAAATAAATATTCCTTTTTGTAATTCTATTTATTTTCTAAATAAATATTCCTTTTATAATTCTATTTATTTTCTAAATAAATATTCCTTTTATAAATCCTTTGATTTTATAAATATTTTCTTTTATAAAATCCTATTTTCTTTTATAAAATCCTTTGATTTTATAAATATTTTATTTTCAACATACCTTTGAAATTTCCCTTTTATACATTCTAGTATCACTTATGGTATTAAAATACCTAATCAAAAGGATCAATCATCATCCAAACATACATAATCAATAACAGATTATATACCACATCATATATCAGAATATATGAAAGCAAACAATGTTATAAATATTGAGGAATCCAGTTGGATCCCTCCAACCTGTTTCCCTACATCCACATATGTTAAACAATATGATTAACATCAAATTCATTTCAACATAAAATATTCTGATCGATAGAATCAATATTTAATTAACGATATTTATATAACTATATCGATATTTTCAACCAATCAATTAGCAGTCCAACCAATCAATCAACACACAACAATCAACCAATATTTATCAGTTCTAAAAATATGTTATGAAAATATAACTAAGTAGAGTTAGCGATATTTATTCACATTGGGCGATCATCGTTAAATAACAACATTTGTCGGTTGATTCAGACGGACAATTTGTTTTGCTATAAATTGTAACGAGCTCTAATTCACTCCCAGTCAGTTCTGTAGCTACCATCCATAAAATCCCAATAGATATCACCAAAAACTAATAGTGTATGAAGGAGATATTCAATTTACAAGTTTCACACATTGTTTAGATTAATATAATTTAAATATATTTTTCCTTTGGGCTTTACCAATTTAAAGACCCAACCCATCAACCATTATAACCCAAGACCCATCATGGATAGTGTAGTCTTCCTCCAGGAAAAAGGACCGCGACTTCCTCCTCCTTTCAGAACAAATGGTCACGCTTATCGCCCTCCTCCTGTACTCGTTCTTCCATTAAACTTCACCGGACAAATGATAATAACATCCTCTTCGATTCCACCTTCCAACCCACTCATCAAAGCTTCACTCGCATTCATCCTTCCAACCGCGAATACAGGAAAACCGTCTCCCCCAAATACACAATCGCGACAACTTTTGACAGTAAAACCCACCAAAACATGTACTCCAGTCCCAAATCCTACAACCAACTAGGGATGAGCAGGAAAACCGATTACGAACCGAAACCGAACCGAAACCGCAGAAAACCGATAAAAACCGCATCTTAAAAAACCGCACCGAAGTAAAACCGCAAAACCGAAGAAACCGCACCATTAGTATGGTCCGGGTTTGGTTTTCACCCTTTTTCAAACCGCAAAACCGAAACCGCACCGAATGTTACTTATACGTAAATTTTAACGTTACCTTCTCAAATTTAGCTTCAGGAAAATCTGCACGTTCACTACTTGACCATCATGGAAGCAAAAGAGTAGCAATATATGTTGCAGCACTCTAACTGCACGGATATATTGACTCAAGTTGCCAAGATTAATTATGATGTGTTGATGGAAATGTCTGATCATAAAAAAGGATCTACAAAAGAAAACAAAACTAATATTGAACACCTTGAGAAGCTATCAAGACTTGCCATCAGACAAAGCTCTTACTGTATTAGCTATAGAGGTTAAAAAGAGGCAGTATGCTACTGCTGAGAAGTATCTAGAACAAGTTCTACATACTGCTTTTGGTCTATCAGAATTATGATTTGAATTACATCCTTTGCCTTGATGTCATTTATAGCAAGATGGTATTAGGATTGGACCGATTGGTCATTACAGTAAAAGAGTTTTCATTTGCATGTGAAGATCAATATCACACAATGGACAAACAAAAAACCCTCTGCCTCAGCTTTAAACATTTCATGTACATCACCATTTAAGGGAATGATGATTTTTTTTGTTAATTGGTTTTGAAACTGAAACCGCAATTTTAAAAACCGAAACCGCACTTTTGAAACCGAACCGCACCAACGGTTTTTGGTCCGGTTCCTAGTTTTGAAAACCGCATGCTAGCGGTTTCGGGTGCTATTTTAAGTCAAAACCGCACTAAACCGCACCATGCTCATCCCTACAACCAACCCAACTACAAGCTTCGAAATATGAAACGACGCTCCGAAACTCCAAGTATCTCAACCCTAAATGGAAAAACATCACGCTGCTTCTAATTCGCACAGCAGTAATAAGCATCGTGCCCCATAATATCTATCCAGAAATGTAGTGAAACCCCTCAACACCTCAAATATATGAGTCTGGTGAATTATAGATTTTTCTATGAATTATTTTGAATTTGTGAAGCATGGATTTTTTTTCTATGAAGAGAATACTGGCGGTTAGAAAGGAGATTGACCATGAAAATTAACTTTAGGGTTAGGAGATAGTTTGGGGTATATATAGTGTAAATATATAATTTTATATTCGATTATTATATTTAATTTTAATCGACTGCTATTTGTATATGTTTTAAAATCTGTATAATTATATACGATATCCAAAAAATCATGGAAATTGACATATAACTAGAGTTTGACATTATGGACCCAATGAAACTTGTTTCATCGAATTCCGACTCCGTTTGCTCACACAACATATTTTTAAAGGTGAAATTATCGATTGTTTTTCACAATAAAATACGGTACGGCCACATACTGACTCCAAAAATCACGTAAATTGAAATCTAACAATAATTTAATATTCTGAATCCAACAAAATTAGTTTTGTCGAAAACGGAGGTCGTTTCCAAAAAATGGTTATTTTTAAAGCTCTAAATAAACTCATTTAAATATAAATATATTTAAAAATAATTAAATTTAATATTTATAAATAAATATTATCGTATATATTCCAATAGAATATCATACCGCTCCAGAATATTCATATCTGGATATAAAAATCGATATTTCAAAATTCCCATTTATATCGATATTCGATTTATATTTAAATCCCTTTATAATATAAATAAATCATTATAAATTATAAACAAATTCCATAGCGACTATTTGAAAATTTGATTTGGACATAACTCAAAATCAACACAACAAAATCCATTTTCCTCTTCCATTAGAAAAATATACTTTTCCAGCTCCGAACGTTTCTTGTTTCACATAAATCCGGCTTAAAACGGATTCTATACATTCGTATAAAGTTTAAATCGCCAAATTACGAACTACCGCGTCATTTCGAGCTCGATTATAATTATAATGTAAATTATACGTTCAACTGACGTTTATAAATGATTTTGTTAATATAATTCAATTCTAAAATGAATTATATATTTTAAATAATCAAATTCACACAATATTGCGAATTCCACTATTTCCGACTATTTCGGAGATAAGTATATTATTCTATTACCAGTATGTTTGGCACGTGCGATGCACATGTGTATAGAAGGAATTTGTGCTATAAAACTCTGTTTGTAAGATCTTTTTTATTTTTACGAATTGGTTTGATATTCATGACATGTTGAATTTTCTATCTACATGGAAATAAAACAATTATCAAAACATGTATGAGAGTTGAATTTGAGAGTTAGTTGGTATTGTAACCATGTGGACATCATCATATAGCATTTTGAGAAGTATCATTTTTTTTCTTTCTGCTTTCATGATGTAACTATATCAAGAGCATCTAAAACCAAAAATTTAGATTCTTTGATCAGCTTCTGTTATTAAGAATCGTAGGTAAATGCAAAATTTTGTACACATACTTATAAGAAAAAGGCATTGGTTTAAGTTTAATGTGCCACCATTAGCACTGCTACATTCAACATTATTTTTGGTAAACAGTGATATTCAACTGATATTTTTTTTGTTCATTTTAAAACTAAAATAATAACACTTAAAACTATAATAAAGTAAAACCATAATAAAGTACATAGACTCGTTAATTACATATCGTAGAAAATAACATTGATTTTGTAAAGCCTTTACAATAGGTATATCATATATTTCTAATGCATTTTCACATACAAAGCTATATATAGGTAGCAGAAGCCAATGTCAATCACTCACATTTCCTATCTTATATTTACAAATGACATAATATTAATATAGTTACACATTAACCAAAAAGCAGCAGTATCCACAATCAAACATATATAAGAAATTTTAACCCAATTCTTTACATCCGCCATATGTTGATAGAAGGAAGAGGAGTAAACTACCGACAAAAATGAGGAGAAGTGGACTTTCATACACTGTAACCATCATTCTCATATAAGAGTAAATTTGCCTTATTTTCAATCACCATTATTAGTATTGCATCATGCTTGCGTTTCTCCATGTTGCTTATAAACAAAAATAGTCTTTCATACACGTGGCTCCCCATGAAGTACTCAGTGATCTTCTACATAGTAACGATAGTCCATGCTAGATTTTGTAATGTTTGTAACCATCTTCTAAGCTTGTCATGCCTTCTTCCCAGTCACCCATTCAATCACTACCAAATACAACCTGCTGCTGTATTCCCAAATATCTGTCAATACACTGATATATTATTCAGTCCTTTGCACACAAATATCACTTAAACAATTTATTTATTTTCAACACACAATTTGTAGACTATAAAAGCCAAAGTATGTTAGAGGTATGATGGTTTCAATGCCCAGTAGCTACCATTTGGTTTTGCCAAGTAACATCAAAATTTATTTGGATCTAAGTGTAATTTATAACCCTTGAACTGAAATAACCTCAAATGATAATTTAATTATAACAATTGTGCAAATTTTCCCTTCAACCATGGAACTTACAATTCTAAATCATTGTTGAAAAAATTAGATAAAATGTAGGTAGGAGCGTTTAAATGGTGAACTTAAAGTCATGGCACATGACATATTGGCTTTTCACAAAATTTCAACATTACTTCACTATGATTTTGTTTTAATTTTGGTCTAGAATTTCAAAATATAAATAGTCAAACTCCATTGCCTTCATATTCATATTCGTTGAACAGATTCACACGTTTTAACTTGTAGAAATAAAAAGGAAGTAAAAAAAAATCTATAGCTGTACATCTAAGCATCCAGAACATTTTTTCTTCTTTCTTCTTTCTTCACGTGGTAACCATTAAACAAATCTCTTTTTTCTTCTTTCTTCTATGTACTTTTTTTGGATTATATATCAGTAAAAACTGGTTGGTCTCCTCTTTTGATGATCAATCTTCCATAATAAAAGATGGTGCATTCTATATTCTCGACCGATTTAAAAGAAAAACTGAAAACATGCATCACATGTTCACACTTGGTCAACTTTTCATAGATTAAATTTCGGCTGCCCATGTTAAAGCCAATACAAAGAACTAGCTGGGCATGTTATAAGTCATTATGTTACAGTCATGTACACATGAACATATCCAAATTATTAAAATGTTGCCCCTCCTCACCCTGTAACCCTAAACAGTTGGCTTGTTAGCCTACTCCTAGGACCGGGCCTGACTATATGTTTCATCTCTAAGCGGCAATATAATATATGGATTTAGCATTATATATGTCCACATCTATTCTAATATGATATTAAAAAACAAAGTGATGCCATGTAATATCATGTATAAAAGATGATTAATCATTCCCAACTATTCATGTCTTGTTATGAGTTAGATATTTTATACTATGACATGCTCTGTTTAATATTAGTTTCATTTAAAATATACCGATCTTTGTTAATGCATATAATCGTTATGGATTGGAAGATTCCATAAATGTGCACAGTATACATCCGCACAACATCTTGTTAGAACTTCGCTCAGTATTTCCATTTTACATAATATACTTAATGTTAATGAGTATTGATTTCATATATATTGCCGCTAGGCTAGGCTTTCCTCTTAACAACAATAGTGTTGCATTGGATGGTTAAAAATGTTAGATCTACATATCTCTCGACCTGTTTCCCTATCATTAAAAATCAAATGATAAAAGCATATCAATATCTTCTCAGTAAACCGATAATGTTACATTTGCACCTGTGTGTAGATTAAATAACCTTAAACCCAAAATCAACATAAGCACTAATAGACTATGCCGCTGAATATGTAATTGTACTCTTGAACTTATGCAATAAATAAAGGACACCAAAAGATAATGATACTATACTAAGGATTAAAATAATACATGCACGTCTAGTCCAGAAAGTTGGATCGTGGTAATCAAATGCATGCACTGCTGCAAAAATGCAAAAGGATAGCTAGTTATGTTTGAATCAAACAATCAGATAATCAGAAATATAGTGACTAATAAAAAAATGAAATGTTGATATAAATTTTTGTAAATCAACTTGTGGTGACTTAATATCAACTTTTTTAAAATGATCATACAAATCGAGTAGAAACAATTTTCCACCTTCTTTAAAGGAATAGAGGGAAGATGACTCACATGTGAGAGAGTAAAAATAAACTTTATATGGATCTATATTTCCTTATTTCCTTCCCTACTTAAGCTGCATGTTCAGTCTTCATTGAAATAAATGTTTAGAGTGATAAAAGCTCCATAATTTTGAACTGAAGAAAGTAGATCGGTATATATCTTCAAAATCGAAGGAAAAAACAGAATACGCTAGAAGTAGTAAACAGTTAGGGCTGTTATGGTAACGGTTACCGTTACCGTTTAGCAAATACCGTTACTGTACCGTTTTTACTGGTAAGCCAGAATTGCTTACCGTTACCGTTACCGATCGACTGGTATACCGATGATTGGTATACCGATAATCTGGTAACCGTTACACTGGTAACGGTAAATTACCGTTTGTCCAACGAAGTTTAAATCTTAACATGTTTGTCCAACGAAGTTTATATCTTAACATATTTTTTGTACATAGTGCATCTTTATTATACTATATGTAGTGTTAGTTTATAAAAAAACATAAATGAAAAAGAAAATAAGTGTATCTGGGATTATTTCATTTGATTATTGAACTAAATAAAATCATTTATTTGGTTCTACGTGCATGTTATAAAGCATATCAGATGAGTATACTTAGGTTTTGAATTAACTGGTAAATTACCGTTACCGCTGGTATTGAAGAAACGTTACCGATAATTTACCGTTAAAAATGGTAAATTTACCGTTACCATACCGTTTTAACTGGTATACCGATTTCAATCAAAAATGGTTACCGATCGACTGGTAATGGTATGGTAATGGTAAATTTACCGTTACCGTAACAGCCCTATAAACAGTTGCAAAGACGAAGAACATCAAACCTGCTATGGGAGAAGCAGCTTCTAGAAAAATGCTTAATTGTGGGGAAAAATGGCTTGCATTTACTTCTTAGCATAAGAACGTAGCTAATATGAACGACAATTGTGTCCTTGTTACAAAAGTGATATTAAATAAAGAACATATTTATACGCCAACTGACACTAAAAAACAACTGTCATTATAATAGCCAATTCATATCTCAAATAGAAAGTGAGTAATGGTAGGGATAAAAAATGTTAAACAACATATTAGTTTAAGGTTGACAAACGTGTAATAAAAGATGGTAATAGTTTCGTTTCACATATTGTTTTCAACTATACGAACTGGGTAATAAATGGGGGCATATATTTAATAAATATATCGCAACTTATTAATTTGGCTAAATACGAAAATACATCTGTTAGCAAGGATTTTGACCAATTAATACTGATTTAATCTAGTAGACAAAGCAAACATACGACAATGGCAGATTTAATTGAAATGGGAATAAAAATTCAAAGATGGAAAAGAAAAGGAAACTATCAGACCGTTTTATCGGCAAAGCAATAACATTCTGTGAACTGCAATAAAAAGGAAAATAGATTAAGAGAAAACCAAGAATAATGAATATACCAAATAAATGAATGTTAAAAGGAATAAAAAAACAATTACCCATTTACAGAGGAAGAATCCATCCCTAAATTTTCAAGCATATAAATTTGTATTCCACTCAATGGCACGTTCCCAAATTTGATTATAATTAAGAAAAGAATAAGTCCGAGTCAACTAATTATATAAAAATTATTTCTGCCAGTGTTGTTTTTTTACCTTTTACTTTAAAAACAAATAACTCGTCATAACTACCCTACTAAATGCAAAAGAAAAACTATTTACTGTTGCTATCAAAGAAGCATTAATATATAAAACTATTATCAAGTAGAGCAATTAACACTAAATTCAACCATTTATGAAGTAACAGCAAGCACATGATAGGGTGGATTGAAAAGCTCAATTTCAAAGAGAGGAAGGGGAATTTAATTATTTTCGTATTGAACTAAAAACAAAACTGACAGTAAACAAAGAACATATTTATGGATTGTGGTCTTCTATATACATGTCAATTGACTAAAAAATCAACCTGATTACAATGGTCGATTCATATCTCAAATGGAAAGCGAGTACAACACGAATAAGAAAGTTAAACATCATATTGGGTTCAAGATGAAAAAACATGCAATATAAGGTGGTAATAATTTCATTTTCAGGTATTATTTTCAACCAAGTGAACCAAGTAATAGTGTGCATTATGGATTCATGATGGGAATTTTTTAATATTTCTGCACTAATCTAATCTTTTTTCATGTAGCTTCTGAAAGATGTATTTAAATCAAAAATATTATATTGAAGAAGAAATTTAGAGAATATAGACATCAGCATATGAAATATTTTATTTATAGAATCAATAAGTTGGGTAAACTAAAAAATTAATATCGCACTTTCTACATTGATGGATCTGCTGAAATTTGATTAAATGTTAGATAGATTAATAAATGGGGTATATTTAATCAAATATATTTCAATTTATTGTTTCTGTTGAATTATGAGAAATCATCTAGTAGTAAGGATTTTGACAAATCAATTATGTAGGTAAAAGCAATTACTTGACAATAATGGAGCTATTTAAAGGTGGATACCCAGTGCCAAAGGCTCCCGTACTCAAGCGCGAGGACTTCCTAGATCAGTCTCCCGTTCTAGTACTGTTCTCACGACTTTCTGGGCTCTGGGGGTGGTCAATTAGCGCGCACAGCCTTTCCCTCACATTGTGAAGAGGCCGGGGCTCGAACTTGAGCTATTTAAAATATAAACAAAAAAAATCAAGGACAGAAAAGGAAAAAAACCCACCAAACCATCTTTAACAGTAAAGCAACAATATTCCCTTAACTGGGATAAAAAGAAAATAGACTAAGAGAACCAATAATTAATATTCCTGATAAATGAATGTTAAAGGAATAAAAAAAATTACATGCATAGAGAGAAAGAATCCATTCGCCCATTTGAGCATACAAAGTTTGTATTGCTGTCAATAGCACATCCCCCAATTTGATTATAATTAAGAGATGAATGAGCATATGTCAACTAAATGCAAAAGCAATTCCTCCTACTATTATTTTTTGCCTTTTTCTTTGAACATAAATTACTTGGGTTAACTTTTCTACTAAATGCAAAAGAAAAACGGTAATAACCCGGAAATCCGAGCCAATTTAAAACTTTTATTTTGACAATTTTAGCGAATTTTGATTATTTAAAATGAGTTATTTTAAATAATAACGACGAGAAATTTATTTTGAATAGAATTCAAACGTATATATTTATATAGCTCGACGTTGGAATATAAATATTTATTTATAATTATAAAAGGAATTGAAAATGGCGCGGTAGTTCGATAATTCGATTTCAAATTTCAAATGAATGTACCGGGTGCAAATTAAACCGGATTTTTGTGAAACCAAAAGTATTTGAATCTAATTGAGAATATCTTTCCAACGAATCCGAAAAATTGAAATTTCATAGCGGGGATCAAAAGTTATGTCCAGTTGAAATTTCAGAATAGTCGTTATGGAATTCAGGCCCTTAAAAATGAAAATTTTGCAAACGACCTCGGATTTTGACGAAACCACTTTTGTTAGATCCACGATGTCAAATTATTGCTAGATTCCAATTTTCATAATTTTTCGAATCAATATGTGAGCGTGGCAAAGGAAAACGCGTTTGACCAGTTTCAGTTGATTTTAATCGATTGAAAAATGGCCATTTTTCAAACGGTCTCAGAATTTGATGAAATTAGTTTTGTTAGGACCGTATCGTCAATACGAAGCTAGAAAATATTTTTTGGGAATTTTTCTAGTTAGTATGTGGCCCCGGTAAATTGAAATGTGCATTCAAATTCAATATATAGAGTTATATGCTAATTTTGATGGAAACTGATCGAAACGATCGAATCAGCCTACGTAACATATCCCGTTGTGTTCGGAATGGGGGTAATTAGCTAGGGACGACAGTCGTTGGGTCTCGTTTCGAGTTCGAGAGAGAAGTCAACTTTAATGGAATATTAAATTAAATTATAATATTTATTCTCTAACCCCCCCCCCCACTATCGTTCAAATCACAATTATAAAATAAAAAAAAATAAAAAAAGAAGGGGACGGAGGTGGTTCTCCCGTCGCCCAACACCCATCCGCCACCACCCAAGGTGGCGCGGTCCACCGCGCCTCCTCCGCTCGCGCCAGAGCGCGCACCACCGCTCCCTCCTCCTCTAGCTGGCCGTAGCCCCCCCTCGAACCCCAAATCGCGGCCAACACCCCAGCGCCCCCCTCTTCTTCCTCCGCCGCCTCCTGCTTCACCATCTCGAAAACCCGCACCCCCCTCCTTCTCTCTCATCCACTGTAAACCGCACCCACCTCTGGCCGCAACCCCCCCCTCTGACGTGAATGACAGTGAATTCAGGTAATTTAAAATTAATTTATTTATTGTATTAGTTAGCGTTGATTACAAACGGATTTTTATAAAAGAAAAGTTGATACTTTTATTTGTTTAAAGCTTTGATTTTTATAAATTTAGAAAAGATTTGTTTTTTTATTTACATGAAAGAATGAATTTTTATTTACATAAAAGAATGGACTTTTGTATACATGAAAGCTTGGATTTTGATTTATATAAAGGTTTAATCTTTATTATAGGAAAGAAGTGGTTTTAACTATAGAGAAGAAAAAGGGTATGGTTTTCATTAGTAGAAAGGATAGAATTTTAATTCGAATAAAAATATGATTTTTATATTTTTAGAATAATAAAAATATGATTTTTATTATATCAGAGTATTAAAAATATGATTATCGTATATGGAGAAACGATATGAAAGTATAATTTTTATTTGAATAGCGAAGTAAAAATTCGATTTTTATATATTGAATAGCGAAGTAAAAATTCGATTTTTATATATTGAATAGCGAAGTAAAAATTCGATTTTTTTATATTGAATAGCGAAGTAAAAATTCGATTTTTATATATTGAATAGCAAAGTAAAAAAAATGTGATTTTTATATATGTAGTGAATACGGATGACGAAAGTAACGAAAGAAGAAACGGCGGAGATTTTCTACATATGAAGAGTCGTGGCGTTTGGTTTAGCTATTCGGAGAGAACTCCTCACTTTTAGTTTATTTCTAGTTAAAATATTTACTAGGATGCAGACGGTGTTTAGTAGCACCCGACACCCGTCGTCCACAGACCATGGACGACTTGTATGCTTATTTGTTTGATTTTGATGTGTAGTTGATTGTGTGATGTGATGTGAAATGAAATAAAATATTTATATAGTCAATAATATTTTATAGTTGAAAATAGAATTTTTAACGTGTATATGAAATGAAATAAAAATAAACAAATCGGACGATTTGTTTATATACACACATTTGACTGATATTGATTGGGTCGATAAATTTTACACATCGCCCAACTGCACAAATAAAATCTGTGTTTGATTGTATGAAAACCCCACGCGGGTATTGGGGTAATATATGACATACACTAATCCCAATAATTAGTTGTATGTCGATCGATTGATTGACAGACTGTTATAAGCGTTGGATATTTATATTTGATGCTTATACAGTGTAGAATGCACTTTGGATGGTGGTTGATTATTTGTCATTGTTGATATATACATACGTTGTATGGAAATCCATAGGAATAAAATCTATGGAAATTGATTGGGCTTCATTCCAGTTTTGAAAAAGAAATATTTGAATAAAAATATTTGAAAAACAAATATTTGTAATAGAATATTTGAAAATAGAAATATATGAAGTCGTGTTGATTAGATTGACGCCATTTTGATGTGAACGTTATTTATATCGATTTTATTTATTTTACAATGAATATCGAAAGTGATTTCAAAATCTGATATTTTGAAAGGAATTGAAATTCGAATTAAATTGAATTGAAATGAAATTCGAATTAAACTAAATAGAATTGAAATTCGAATTAGATTGAAATAGAATTGAAATCGTTTGAAATTGAATTTAAAACGTGTTGAAATTGAACTGAAATTGATTTGAATTGAAACCAATTTGAATTGAAATGGATTTGAATTGAAATAGAATTGAATTTAAAACGAATTTATATTGGAAAATTCAATTTTGATTTGAATTTGAGATGAAGTTGAAATCGTTTTGAAAACGAATTTTAAAACGATTTAGATAATACATTTTAAAAGGAAATCGATGAAGTATATATTATATATATTTTATATATAATATAATGGCCTGAATAGAACGTGCCGCGCTGCGGTAGTTCGTGAATTTCGACCATTGAGTTCGAATGGATATTGCGGGAGATCCAACCATCGGATTCACCTAAAACCAGAACCGTTGGATTCGTATCGAAAAGAGCTTTCTAACGAATATTAGAAATTAGAAATCTAACGGTTGAATTTGGAATTATGTCCAAATCAAATTTGGAAAAGGTCGTTGTAAGTGCAGTTCGATGGCCGTTGATGGAAATCGACAGTACGGGCCTTGATAAAATTATTAAAAATATAAATAATTTGTGTAAAATCATAAGAAATTATTTGTGAAGAATTGGGATGAAAAACTCCATATTTGAAAAGATAAAAATGGATTTTTATCGAAATTAACTAATTTTGAATTAGAATAATAATTTATTTATTTTTTAAATAAACAAATTGGATTTGAAAAGGGTTTTAAAAGTAACCAGAATTTCCAATAATTGAATTGGAATGGATTTGAATCGAAATTGTCTTTGGAATATTTCGATGTTGGATTTCGTGATTATACAGATGTTGTTATGGAAATTTGAAAGATACATATATATCGTTATTTCCAATACGATATTTGCTGGTCGTAGAATTTATTATTGAATATAAGCCGATATATTTTCTATTCAGAGCCTTGTATTTAATATCAAATGTGATTTGGGTTTGTCGTGAATGGTGTCTTCATTAACACTGTTCTTAAGCCCAATTGAGAAGAAGATTAAATCTTTTTATTTAGATTTAATGAAGTGTACCAATTAAACGATATTTAATTGGAATTGAATTGGTATTGATTTTTGGGTTTATCGTGAACAGTGTTTTAAATAACACTTGTTCTTTAACCCGATAATTAATGGAATGTGATTTTGGGTTGTCGTGAACGGTGTCTTCAATAATACTGTTCTTAGACCCAAAGGAGCTAAGAAAATCAGAAACTAACTCGAGATTAGTTAAGTTGAATGGTTTCTGGGGTATTGATTTGATGTTGGTTTCGGCCTTCGGGGTTAATACTTAGGGAATTGCTCCCTTGCTAATTTACAGTTAGGGACTGATTGAAATGTGTTGTGATTTTGAGGTTTATCGTGAACAGTGTTTTAAATGACACTGATTCTTTAACCCAGTTAAAGATTAAAACTAAGTGGAGTTTTAATGAATCTTTAATTAGATTGAAAAGATCGAGAATGGAGTATCATCAGTTTTGCTGCCGGCGATAGTTAAATCTTTAATTAGATTTGAACGCGAAATGATAATTGAATTTACCGATAACACCAGGGTGTTAGATATGAAGTATTACCAGTTTTACTTCATGGGATAAATAGGTTAGGATTGGGAAATAAAATAAATAATTACTTCGGTGTGGTTCGCTAATCCTGACTAGGTTAAAGTGATTTTCAAAGGAAGATTAAAGAATAAATTTAAAAGAATTTATCTTTGATAAAATTAATGGGAACCTTTCCCTAAGAATGTGAAATTTAGAAACTAACTGTAGGTTGGCTAAGATGAATGGTTTCCTGGGTATTGATCTGATGTTGGTTTCGGCCTTCGGGGTTAATATTTGGGGAATTATTCTCTTGTTAATTTACGGTTAGTGACTGATGAATTGGAATGAGGCGTATGTTGTGTTTGTGTAACACTTGTTTGTTATATACGCGAGTTATTCAGGAAGACCGGGTTTATCCCATTCTGAATAACTGATTCGACGATTAGTCGAAGATGAAGATGATGGTTGAAGACCGGAGGTCTTCACGTCGTTTGGATAATTACTGATGATCTTGATTGGGCCGTACACCCAATAGGAGGGAATCAGTTAGTGATCGTCCAGACGTACTTAGAGATCGATGGATATGCGGGGTACTAGGTGCCTCCGGTTTCATTCAGACCCAGAACGAACTTGTAAATAGACTGTGTGTCTGACATTGGATATCATTCTGTGTGATTAATGGATATCGGTTGCATGGAGTGGTTTGCCTGTGTGGCATGCTTAGATGCAATTGATCAAGGCTTTTGTTGAAAAGCAAAGTCTTGTGGTTGATGATCAAAGCACGGCCTGTGTGGCATAGCTTTGTGTAACGTGAATTCACGAGCCTCACACCCGGTTGTGAACTAAAAACGGGAGAAGGACCTCAGGGAGGACATGCATTTCTTTCTAGTTAGAAGTGGCGTCAGTGGTTTTACATGCCCTAATGAGTTTGACTTATGTGGTTGCTGCTGTTGCGAGGCACCTCGGTTAGATCGGACGATCTGGGTCCGATGGAGTCATTTGTTGGCTCATTTACGCCCCAAAGGGCGGGGAAACGCAGTGTTCAGGCATTTTAATCAACATCTGTGGACAGGCCCTGTCGCTCCAAGGCTTGACTGAGTACTTGCCTGAGACACGGGCTAGAGCGTCTCGAATCGGTAGAGGACTATCTTTTGCCTCGGTTCACAGATGGAAATCCAACTTCCAAATACGTGACATTTGCGGTTTTGATTGTAGAGCCTAGTATGGCGACATGATATATGGTACCCATGCCGTCTATGATTGATATTTATGATTAGAAGTTGTTTTATACACTATACACTTATAGTAATAATAAATGATTTGTTTTAAACGTATCAAGCATTCTTGACTATTATAAGGTAAAACCCTATCCTCCGACTTGCGTTGCATTGTGTGATGGGACCTGGGTCTTATAATAGCTTCATTGTTCTTTATTTAGCATTGCGCTATTGTTTTATGCACTGGTGTTCTTGGGAGGAAACCCGTTCCGTGTTATACGGCGTGGTCTCTTGAATTACCGAACTTTAAAAATAAAGATTAATAACTGTTTTAGTTCTCACACCAGTCACATGACTGACCTGGAGTTTATTTTTTAACCTAAACTCTGGGTGCCCTTATTTTGACATGGGCAGCTAGTAGTTTTGGTTTTGCAGATTTATATTCACAGGATCCTGGTTTACAGCTGGAATGATATCCGGAAAGCTTTGTATCCGTATATCTCTTCTAGTTGTGTATTGTATTATTTTCCGCTGCTATGTAATTTATTGTAATCTCTGATATTTTATGAACTGTAATATTTACTTATACTCTGTTTATTCTTGTATTTTGATGGAATTGTTGTAATTAACAATGAAATGTTCTTCTGTCTGCGTTCTAATTTGTCGTGTTCTCAAAAACAATCAGGCGTTTCGAACGGTCTGGGTTGTTTTAGCGACTGATTCGGATCGAGCGAAATTCCTTATTGTCACATTTGGTATTAGAGCTTTGGTTTACAAAGCTCAGAGAACAAGACACATTAGAACCATACGAAAGAATTCATCAGAAATTGGATTAGTAATATCCAATGGGAATAACTCGTTAGAGATGGGATCAATAGTATCCTAGAACGAGTGTGAAGAGTATATTTTTAAAATGAAAACAAGTTTTGTTTTGAAATTTAAATCACTTGTTCGTATTTGATTATTTATTATATATTGATTTGGACAATCCAATATATAAAGATTTTGCATATATGTCTTGCAAACGTGTATTCGAAGTTTTAATGTATTGGATAGTTATAGAATCGCACTCCAGTGCCCGGGGATAATTCTGGTAACGGGGCACCTTCGCCAGTATTTATTTTCGAGTTTCGAAAGTGAGATTTCTATATATTTCCAATTGACTGGTTTGAGAACCAGAACTAGATAGGGCTTATTGTTATGATTTGGCATCAAAAATCTGATTTTTGACTATGTATCAAAGTTATGAATTTCAAAAGCTAATCAACTAATTGATTGATGGTTGTGTTGTTGATTATTGGTTGATTTATTAAAATTTGTACCATATAGCCCAATTGAACCAAATAGTGAATTATATTGAAATTTTGTCGCATTTGCATGCATATACATGTACTTACATTGAACAACAGGTCATAGCAAGCCAGAGAATAAAATTTGTTTGCCCGACAATTAGGTACATGTTTATCATAATCTACTGTTTTGTTTGGGTGATGATGATTTTATGAGCCGATCGGCTAGCCGCTTGGCTTTTTCTTTTTGAGATCAGAGGGCCTGTATGGCAATTTCGGGATTTTCCCGGTGCTCCCGGTGCAGGGGAGGTTATGGCGAAATTTTTCGGAAATTTAGGGTGTTAGCCAAATTTTTGAAAAATTTGAAAAGTTCTTAGAAACTGAAAAGTTGAAAAACTTAAGCCGTAGTCAAAATAATGAAAGTTGAGTTGATTAGTTAAACAATTTTCGGCTTCGTTCCTTTTCGGGGACAAAAAGTTTTAAGTTGGGGAGATTGTAAAATTTTATTTTGGCAATTTTAGCGAATTTTGATTATTTAAAATGAATTATTTTAAATAATAATGACGAGAAATTTATTTTGAATAGAATTCGAACGTATATATTTATATAGCTCGACGTTGGAATATAAATATTTATTTATAATTATAAAAGGAATTGAAAATGGCGCGGTAGTTCGATAATTCAATTTCAAATTTCAAATGAACGTACCGGGTGCAAATTAAACCGGATTTTTGTGAAACCAAAAATATTTGAATCTAATTGAGAATATCTTTCCAACGAATCCGAAAAATTGAAATTTCATAGCGGGGATCAAAAGTAATGTCCAGTTGAAATTTCAGAATAGTCGCTATGGAATTCAGGCCCTTAAAAATGGAAATTTTGCAAACGACCTCGGATTTCGACGAAACCACTTTTGTTAGATCTGCGATGTCAAATTATTGCTAGATTCCAAATTTCATAATTTTTCGAATCAATGTGTGAGCGTGGCAAAGGAAAACGCGTTTGACCAGTTTCAGTTGATTTTAATCGACTAGAAAATGGCCATTTTTCAAATGGTCTCAGAATTTGATGAAACTAGTTTTGTTAGGACCGTATCGTCAATACGAAGCTAGAAAATATTTTTTGGGAATTTTTCTAGTTAGTTTGTGGCCTCGGTAAATTGAAATGTGCGTTCAAATTCAATATATAGAGTTATATGTTGATTTTGACGGAAACTGATCGAAATGATCGAATCAGCCTACGTAACATATCCCATTGTGTTCGGAATGGGGGTAGTTAGCTAGGGACGATTGTCGTTGGTTCTCATTTCGAGTTCGAGGGAGAGGCCAACTTTAATGGAATATTAAATTAAATTATAATATTTATTCTCTAACCCCCCCCCCCCACTGTCGTTCAAATCACAATTATAAAATAAAAAAATAAAAAAAGAAGGGGACGGAGGCGTTTCCCCCATCGACCAGCACCCATCCGCCACCACCCAAGGTGGCGCAGTCCACCGCGCCTCCTCCGCTCGCGCCAGAGCGCGCACCACCGCTCCCTCCTCCTCTAGTTGGCCGTAGCCCACCTCGAACCCCAAATCACGGCCAACACCCCAGCGCCCCCCTCTTCTTCCTCCGCCGCCTCCTGCTTCACCATCTCGAAAACCCGCACCCCCTCCTTCTCTCTCCTCCACTGTAAACCGTACCCACCTCTGGCCGCAACCCCCCTCCGACGTGAATGACAGTGAATTCAGGTAATTTAAAATTAATTTATTTATTGTATTAGTTAGCATTGATTACAAACGGATTTTTATAAAAGAAAAGTTGATATTTTTATTTGTTTAAAGCTTTGATTTTTATAAATTTAGAAAAGATTTGTTTTTTTTATTTACATGAAAGAATGAATTTTTATTTACATAAAAGAATGGACTTTTGTATACATGAAAGCTTGGATTTTGATTTATATAAAGGTTTAATCTTTATTATAGGAAAGAAGTGGTTTTAACTATAGAGAAGAAAAAGGGTATGGTTTTCATTAGTAGAAAGGATAGATTTTTAATTCGAATAAAAATATGATTTTTATATTTTTAGAATAATAAAAATATGATTTTTATTATAGTAGAGTATTAAAAATATGATTATCGTATATGGAGAAATGATATAAAAATATAATTTTTATTTGAATAGCGAAGTAAAAATTCGATTTTTATATTTGAATAGCGAAGTAAAAATTCGATTTTTATATATTGAATAGCGAAGTAAAAATTCGATTTTTATATATTGAATAGCGAAGTAAAAATTCGAATTTTATATACTGAATAGCGAAGTAAAAATTCGATTTTTATATATTGAATAGCAAAGTAAAAAAAATGTGATTTTTATATATGTAGTGAATACGGATGACGAAAGTGACGAAAGAAGAAACGGCGGAGATTTTCTACATATGAAGAGTCGTGGCGTTTGGTTTAGCTATTCGGTGAGAACTCCTCACTTTTAATTTATTTCTAGTTAAAATATTTACTAGCATGCAGACGGTGTTTAGTAGCACCCGACACCCGTCGTCCACAGACCATGGACGGCTTGTATGCTTGTTTGTTTGATTTTGATGTGTAGTTGATTGTGTGATGTGAAATGAAACAAAATATTTATATAGTCAATAATATTTTATAGTTGAAAATAGAATTTTTAACATGTATATGAAATGAAATAAAAATAAACAAATCGAACGATTTGTTTATATACACACATTTGACTGATATTGATTGGGTCGATAAATTTTACACATCGCCCAACTGCACAAATAAAATCTGTGTTTGATTGTTTGAAAACCCCACACGGGTATTGGGGTGACATATGACATACACTAATCCCAATAATTAGTTGTATGTCGATCGATTGATTGACAGACTGTTATAAGCGTTGGATATTTATATTTGATGCCTATTGTAACGACCCGGATTTTGAGCGACTTTGGTTATCGACATAAGCACGATGTCGATAACCAAAACACCGAAAAATCCTGGTAATTAGTGAAAGAAATTAGAGGGTGAGGAAAGATAAGATAGAAACTTAGAATAGAAGAAAAAGAAGAACACAATATCAGAGTAACACGAATCTCACAGCTGAACGAATAACATATAATATGTATAACATAACTTGAAATATACATCTGTACTTGAATATACATATCATTATCAAAGTACATCACTTACAACACAGCGGAAATAACTATAGCTATATGATCCTGAAGCCTCTTGCTCCAGCTCTTCAACTATATCTGTAAATCCCGACTACTTGACTGCCCATACAAATTTAGGCACCCAAGAGTTTAGGGAAAACAACAAAGTAAACTCCGGGTCAGTCATGGGACTGGTATGAGTAAACAGTTTAAAAACAGTTCGAACAAGTAAACGATATCTCATAAGACCACGCCGCATAACGGAACGGGTTTTTCCCTTATGAGAATCCAAGATAACTTTATATCAAAAACCTTTTGATATTATAATAATGTCTATCAACCACAGTATAGATAATTATCTAGCAGAAACGCTTTCATCTCACGTTCTACATATATAGTATACAATCAAAACCGCAAGCACGTATTGGGTAATGGATTTCCAACTATGACAAGGTATGGAACCACCTTTCGCTAGTGTACCTCTAGAGAGGAATACACTGGGTTCAACAAGAACATCTTGCAACCCGGCCACACATGACCGACCACTCATTTCGCTTGAGTGTATCGAATGTATATCACCAACAGTTGGGATCAGCAACCGTTTCCCGAATGGGACAGCATCAACAATAGATTTTTAGAAGTAAATGAAACTCTAGATCAGGTGATTATACACCCTACTTCGGTGCGACCGACTTAGCCATGCTGCCTGCCCGATTTCTGTCATTTACCGGATGATGAGGCTAGAAGCTACGCTTTATCATCACATCAGATTCACTTTGAATGTCACATCATCAAATCCATCAAATCACCGATTGACGTCCTCAACCATACATTATATGTTAACTAAGGGAAGTTTCCTTCTCCGCTTCCACTCTTGGTACGGTTGGAGAAATCAATATACGTGATCGTCTGGAAATACTCTGTCAGACATCCGTCCATACAAGTCATCCAGGAGCAGGATGAACCGAAGGCACTATTCTGTAAATAGGATAGCCCTTGCATAACTCCGTCTTCAATTTCCTTTGGCATATATGATTCACAACGCTTATGCCAATACAGAGTGGTTCTTTGGATAATAATCCAACCGGTCTCTCCATATTAACAACGTTAAAATGGTCAAAACTTCGATAGTCTGTGATTTAACTATCGAATAAAAACAGGTGTGCAAACAACGATATTATTTCCAAATGGAAATTACATCGATCAAACATCATTTAACATTCATCTCCTTAGTTCATTTTCCATCTCCTGTTTCCCTATGTTCAATATTCCTTATTTTCTAAATTGGGAAAATATACGTTATTAACAATGGAAAACATTTCCATTTCTTGTTTTCTTTATTAGAAAACATTTCTGGTTTCTTATTTGGAAAACATTTCCAGAGCTTCTTCATTGGACTTAGACAGATGTTTAAACAAACATCGCTATGCCAACTCAAACCATTTCCTTTACTGCCGAACCTTAACTATTCCCTAGTTAAAAACGAAGCCTATCAAGTTGGGGTAGAACTACCTCTCAGACCTTAACTGAACAACATTTCTAACTTTGAAATAGACAAAGTTCACTTTATATCCCTTTACTAACTTCCTTACTTAACCCTCCTTCGAATAGCTATATTCGATTGACTCTTTTCACTTAACTCTATTCGATTACCCCTTATCAATTAACTCTATTGGACTAACATTATTGATTTACTCATTTTACTTAACTCCTTTCGAATAAACTATATTCGATAACTCCTTTGAATTTAACTCTAATCGATTAAACTAACATCGATTAGCTCCTTTTACTTTAACTCTAATCGATTAAACTAACATCGATTAGCTCCTTTTAACTTTATTCTCTAATCGATTAACTAATATCGATTAATTCCTTTTAACTTTATTCTCTAATCGATTAACTAACATCGATTAATTCCTTTTAACTTTATCTCTAATCGATTAACTAACATCAATTAACTTCTTTTAACTTTATCACTAATCGATAAACTAACATCGATTAACTTCTTTTAACTATCACTAATCGATTAACTAAAGATTAACTTCTTTTAACTTTATCTCTAATCGATAAACCAACATCGATTAACTTCTTTTAACTTTATCTCTATTCGATAAACTAACATCGATTAACTTCTTTTAACTATCACTAATCGATTAACATCGATTAACTCCTTTTTACTTTATCACTAATCGATTAACATCGATTAACTCCTTTTTACTTTATTCTCTAATCGATTAACTAACATCGATTAACTCCTTTTACTTTATCACTAATCGATTAACATCGATTAACTCCTTTTTACTTTATTCTCTAATCGATTAACTAACATCGATTAGCTCCTTTAACTTTAACTCTAATCGATTAACTAACATCGATTAGCTCCTTTGTTCTTTTCGAATAAACTATTCATTTATAAAGATTTACTTTTAGTAACAGTTCTTCACTTTACAAATGATTTCCCTTTTTATTTACTTTCGAAATATTTCCTTTTACAAATTAAATCTGTTGATTTTATAAAATCCCTTTATTTCAATATACATTGAAATAATTCTTTTTACATCCCAAGGTCTTTTATGATATTTAAAATATCGAATAAAAATGATCAACATCATTCCAACACCCATAATTCATAACAGACTATATAACACATCATATATCACAATATATGAAAACAGTAAAATAAATGTTGAGGAATCCAGTTGGATTCCTCCAACCTGTTTCCTTGCATCACAGATGTTAAACAATATAATATAATATAACATCACTTTCATTTCAATATGATATATTCTGTTAGACAGAATCAATATAGAAATTCAACTAACTGACTAGCAGTTCAATCAAACAGTCAACACACAGTCAATCAGCCAATATCTAACAGTTCTAAAAATACAACATGAAATTATAAACTGTTCAGAGTTAGTGAGATTTACTCACATTGTTTGCAGTTGACGATTCTGCGTTGTTTTCATTTACAACGGACAGACGTTAAAACCTTTTCCCTGAAATTCCAGTAACTCCGTTTCCCGCTACCTTAGTGCTATAATTTGGATCTTGTTGTTATGATTTCCACGGTACCAAATTCCCGCAGTTCTGACATCAAAAATATCCGCCCCAACCCCTAGTTCATGTGGTTTCCACTTAGACCCTTCTTCCATTACTGATTACCCCATCAACTTTCGTACCCTCCTAGCCAGTACAGTAAATATTTGTGCCATCGTATTCATTTCTCTCCTCATTTCACGTCAGTGGCTAAGTGCCAAGCCCTCACACATTATTTGATCTCCACAGTACACGCGCCAGAAACACAAACTTCACCATTTACACATGCAACTCCAGAAATTACCAATATTAACGCATGCACCCCTTATACGAACGTTGCTTCAGCAAAACATCACAGCTCCTACATGCCGCGTTGACCACAAGTGTATCTCGTGAGCCACTTTCCACCATCTCAGTAATTACACTCCACGTCCTCCCCTTCAAGCCTCCTTCTCACCATGCCCATAACGCATAGAACCATGCTGAACTCCAAAGTCCAAACTCACGGTATTACAACAAACTTCCTGCGACGAACTTCCTATCATAACATGTCCGCATTCTCCACTCTACTGCCACATGCTTGTAACCACTTCTTGATCCCGTTCATCCAAGCACCATCACACTTCATTACTTCGCGCGATGATGAAGACCAGCGAGCGAATATATGTATCGAATCCCTCAAAAACTATACGAGAATCATCTCGGGTCTAAAATATATCGGGTTTTGATTTTCTGCGAAGTAATGGTTTTAGAAAATATTTTGAAGCCATCCTCTTTCCTTTTGAAGTTTGCGGGTTTTTTCTTGGATCCGATATTTGTTCAAAGGCGTTGAGAATACAGTGGCGGCTCATTTTGGTTTCACAGGAAAAATGAAATTCCCTCTTAAGACCTAGAGTTAATGTCATTATATAGTTGATTACTGTGATTCTTGTTACGCCACGATTTCATTTGAGGGCCAAGGAAAACTAGTGGTCCAAAAAAAAGAATGTGTGGACCTTACTGTCATCACATATATACTTTTAAGTTATAAAGTATGCTTACCCCTTTACACAAAATTCATTTATTTTTCCGGACGGTTATAGACAGGAATAAAAACACCGTTATATTCAGCAAAATGTCACGATTCCAAAAATATAATAATACCGGTAGATTAACTCATATTTTGAAACCCCAAAATGTTGACTACAGGGTGCAAAATATTCAAAATAAAAATTCGCTTATTTAATTAATTAAAAATTACAGAAAAATTCTAAAAATTAAATTATCGTTATGTCCCAAAAGAACCTTGTCTGAATTCACGCCCGATATCTAGTTATTTTGAAATAACCGTTATGGTCGATAAACGATTCCATAGCGACTATTTCAAAATTTGATTTGGACATATCTCAAAATCTACACGACGAAATCCTGATTTTCCTCTTCCACTAGAAAGATATACTCCACCGGCTCCGTACGTTTCTTGTTTCACAGAAATCCGGCTTAAAACGAATCCTGTACATTCAGTTGAAGTTCGAATCGCCAATTTACGAACTGCAGCGCCATTTCAAGCTTGTTTATAATTATATTATAAACTATACATTCAACTATCGACGATTGAATATATTCGTTACTATAATTCGACTTTAAACTGAATTATATAATTCGAATTGCCCAATTCACACATATCGCCATTTCAGCCAATTCTGATTATTTCAGAATTAAATATATTATTTAATTATTATTTTAGATTAAATATTCACCATAATTTAATTAACGACGATTTTATTCCCTAAATCACTATTTATATAATTAAATAAATTAATCATAATACCCCTGCCAATGCGGGTCATTACACTTATACAGTGTAGAATGCACTTTGGATGGTGGTTGATTATTTGTCATTGTTGATATATACATACGTTGTATGGAAATCCATAGGAATAAAATCTATGGAAATTGATTGGGCCTCATTCCAGTTTTGAAAAAGAAATATTTGAATAGAAATATTTGAAAAACAAATATTTGAAATAGAATATTTGAAAATAGAAATATATGAAGCCGTGTTGATTAGATTGACGCCATTTTGACATGATCGATATTTATATCGATTTTATTCATTTTACAATGAATATCGAAAGTGATTTCAAAATCTGATATTTTGAAAGAAATTGAAATTCGAATTAAATTGAATTGAAATGAAATTCGAATTAAACTGAATAGAATTGAAATTCGAATTAGATTGAAATAGAATTGAAATCGTTTGAAATTGAATTTAAAACGTGTTGAAATTGAACTGAAATTGATTTTAATTGAAACCAATTTGAAATGAAATGGATTTGAATTGAAATAGAATTGAAATGATTTAAAACGAATTTATAATGGAAAATTCAATTTTGATTTGAATTTGAGATGAAGTTGAAATCGTTTTGAAAACGATTTAGATAATACGTTTTAAAAGGAAATCGACAAAGTATATATTATATATATTTTATATATAATATAATGGCCTGAATAGAACGCGTCGTGCTGCGGTAGTTCGTGAATTTCGACCATTGACTTCGAATGGATATTGCGGGAGATCCGACCGTTGGATTCTCCTAAAACGGAACCGTTGGGTTCGTATCGAAAAGAGCTTTCTATCGAATATTAGAAATTAGAAATCTAACGGTTGGATTTGGAATTGTGTCCAAATCAAATTTGGAAAAGGTCGCTGTAAGTGCAGTTCGATGGCCGTTGATGGAAATCGACTGTACGGGCCTTGATAAAATTATTAAAAATATAAATAATTTGTGTAAAATCATAAGAAATGATTTGTGAAGAATTGGGATGAAAAACCCCATACTTGAAAAGATAAAAATGGATTTTTATAGAAATAAACTAATTTTGAATTAGAATAATAATTTATTTATTTATAAATAAATAAATTGGATTTAAAAAGGGTTTTAAAAGTAACCAGAATTTCCAATAATTGAATTGGAATGGATTTGAATCGAAATTGTCTTTGGAATATTTCGATGTTGGATTTCGTGATTATACAGATGTTGTTATGGAAATTTGAAAGATACATATATATCGTTATTTCCAATACGATATTTGTTGGTCGTAGAATTTGATATTGAATATAAGCCGATATATTTTCTATTCAGAGCCTTGTATTTAATATCAAATGTGATTTGGGTTTGTCGTGAATGGTGTCTTCATTAACACTGTTCTTAAGCCCAGTTGAGAAGAAGATTAAATCTTTTTATTTAGATTTAATGAAGTGTACCAATTAAACGATATTTAATTGGAATTGAATTGGTATTGATTTTTGGGTTTATCATGAACAGTGTTTTAAATAACACTTGTTCTTTAACCCGATAATTAATGGAATGTGATTTTGGGTTGTCATGAATGGTATCTTCAATAATACTGTTCTTAGACCCAAAGGAGTTAAGAAAATCAGAAACTAACTGGAGATTAGTTAAGTTGAATGGTTTCTGGGGTATTGATCTGATGTTGGTTTCGGCCTTCGGGGTTAATACTTAGGGAATTACTCACTTGCTAATTTACGGTTAGGGACTGATTGAAATGTGTTGTGATTTTGAGGTTTATCGTGAACATTGTTTTAAATGACATTGATTCTTTAACCCAGTTAAAGATTAAAACTAAGTGGAGTTTTAATGAATCTTTAATTAGATTGAAAAGATCGAGAATGGAGTATCATCAGTTTTGCTCCAGGCGATAGTTAAATCTTTAATTAGATTTGAACGTGAAATGGTAATTGAATTTACCGATAACACCGTGGTGTTAGATATGAAGTATTACCAGTTTTACTTCATGGGATAAATATGTTGGGATTGGGAAATAAAATAAATAATTACTTCGGTGTGGTTCGCTAATCCTGACTAGGTTGAAGTGATTTTCAAAGGAAGATTAAAGAATAAATTTAAAAGAATTTATCTTTGATAAAATTAATGGGAACCTTTCCCTAAGAATGTGAAATTTAGAAACAAACTATAGGTTGGCTAAGATGAATGGTTTCCTGGGTATTGATCTGATGTTGGTTTCGGCCTTCGGGGTTAATATTTGGGGAATTATTCTCTTGTTAATTTACGGTTAGTGACTAATGAATTGGAATGAGGCGTATGTTGTGTTTGTGTAACACTTGTTTATTATGTACGCGAGTTATTCAGGAAGACCGGGTGTATCCCATTTTGAATAACTGATTCAACGATTAGTCAAAGATGAAGACGATGGTTGAATACCAGAGGTCTTCACATCGTTTGGATAATCCGGTTAGATCGGACGATCTGGGTCCGATGGAGTCATTTGTTGGCTCATTTACGCCCCAAAGGGCGGGGAAACGCAGTGTTCAGGCATTTTAATCAACATCTGTGGACAGGCCCTGTCGCTCCAAGGCTTGACTGAGTACTTGCCTGAGACACGGGCTAGAGCGTCTCTAATCGGTAGAGGACTATCTTTTGTCTCGGTTCACAGATGGAAATCCAACTCCCAAATACGTGACATTTGCAGTTTTGATTGTAGAGCCTAGTATGGCGACATGATATATGGTACCCATGCCGTCTATGATTGATATTTATGATTAGAAGTTGTTTTATACACTATACACTTATAGTAATAATAAATGATTTGTTTTAAACGTATCAAGCATTCTTGGCTATTATAAGGTAAAACCCTATCCTCCGGCTTGCGTTGCATTGTGTGATGGGACCTGGGTCTTATAATAGCTTCATTGTTCTTTATTTAGCATTACGCTGTTGTTTTATGCACTGGTGTTCTTGGGAGGAAACCCGTTCCGTGTTATACGGCGTGGTCCCTTGAATTACCGAACTTTAAAAATAAAGATTAATAACTGTTTTAGTTCTCACACCAGTCACATGACTGACCTGGAGTTTATTGTTTTAACCTAAACTCTGGGTGCCCTTATTTTGACATGGGCAGCTAGTAGTTTTGGTTTTGCAGATTTATATTCACAGGATCCTGGTTTACAGCTGGAATGATATTCGGAAAGCTTTGTATCCGTATATCTCTTCTAGTTGTGTATTGTATTACTTTCCGCTGCTATGTAATTTATTGTAATCTCTGATATTTTATGAACTGTAATATTTATTTATACTCTGTTTATTATTGTATTCTGATGGAATTGTTGTAATTAACAATGAAATGTTCTTCTGTCTGCGTTCTAATTTGCCGTGTTCTCAAAAACAATCAGGCGTTTCGAACGGTCTGGGTCGTTTTAGCGACTGATTCGGATCGAGCAAAATTCCTTGTTGTCACAAAAACTATTTACTCTTGCCATCAAAGCAGCAACAAACATAAAACTTACTAAGTGGAGCATTTAATACTAAATTCAAGCGTGTATAACATGACAGCAAGTACATGGTAGGGTGGGTTGAAAAGCTTAATTTCCAGCATAAAGAAATCTTAGTATTGTCATGTTCAACTAAAATCAAAGCTAATGGTAAGAAAATAATATTTTTTTGTAGATTGCAGTTTTCTATATACATGCTAATTGACTAAAAAAATCAATTTTTAATGGTCGATTCATATATCAAATAGAAAATGGGTACAACATGAATAAAAATGGTAAATATCATATTGGGTTCAGGTTGGAAAACATGCAAATATAAGGTGGCCAACGTTGAATCAAAAATATTTTTATTGAAGCAGAAGCTTAGACAATACATATATGCATCGTAAGATAACTGAACTTTTTTCCATATACTGATATACATAACCCAAAAAAAAGGTTGCTTATCCTGTTATTACTGGCTAATAAGTATGAAATCAAGCGGACATCTTAGCGTGAACGTGTACTTTATCCAATCCATTATAACCAAAAGCGCAAAGTGCGTTCTTTCTTTGAAGCTTCATTGAGGAACATTTTTTTACAGGAAACTTCATTGGTTTGAAATAACTAAAAATGAGAAAGAATTCATAATTCCTTTAACAATTATTTATTTCTGTTTTTGTTCGCATGGATACAGGATGAAATAGTGTAATAAACATAAACATCTTCTTCGCCTTTAGTTTTAGCTATGTACCCATTTCGTAACATTCAACTATTTATGTGGATCACTCTTTTGTTATTTTATTTGTAACTATATCATCAAAATTTATCTTGTTGTGGTTAAATTTCAAATCTACACTGCTTGTACTTATAAATATATCAACAAAATTTAGGTAGATCAAAATGAAATCTGTATACACATCACAAAATTATAAGTACATAGCACTAAAAGTTCATAACTGAAAATGCGAGGTAGTTTTTACGATCAAATCAAGCTTACATATCTTATTGGTGTTAATAAACCACACAAACAAAGTTAACAGGTTAAGGAAATTTTAAACAATTATATGTACACATGTTCACATATCTTCTTTGTGTTAATTAACAATTTAAATTTCAAATAAGATAAAATTGTCAACTTTTAATAAAAAATGATATGAAACTTGAAAAATAAATATGAAGTTCAGTAAATGAGCATTAAGATATTGAGTCTAACATCAGATCTAACATTTACATTCATCTTCCACTAATTTGTTACGCACTTGTTTGAAAGCAAAACTTACTACTTATCATGGCTAGATAATCTTTTGCCACACGTAGAACTGGTTGGTTCTAGGATAATAATCTTTTATGATGATAACATGATTTCCAAAAACATTGAATAAAGCATTACTATCATATTCATACCTACAGAGAAAAATTACTATCATATTCGTACCTACAGAGAAAAATATGGTGTCAATAACTTGTTAAATTTTGATAAAAAGGTGGAAAAAAAATGTAGGAACAAAAGAATGATTTGTGCTTTGGAAGTAAAGGAACACAATTTGTCATCCTTATTACACTAATGGGTTTTACTTACACTAATGAATATGTGCTAGAGGAATTACAGTCAGCAATAAGGAATATTATGTTCAGATGATCGTAATTGAAGGAAACAAACAAATATTAAAACAAAACAAATATAAAATAGGTTATCTATAGACAATTATCCGTTCATTTGTGTCCACCTACTTCAAATGGCTCCATATCTTACTTGCAGTCTTGTAATAAATTTATTACCCAGATAAGGAGCAGTAAAATGAATGATAAATATAGAAGAAATCACTTTGATGTAAGTAAGATGAATATAAATGACCTTAATCAAATATCTATAAATACTGCTAATGAGATGTTATCTGATTTAAAGAAAAAGTATTTGTTCAAAATTGTGGTAAGAGGCAAAATGAGAAAACATTTTTTTTGATAGAAAACAAGTTTAATTGGAAAAACTGAAATATGAGCATGGACTGTTAAGTCTCAGAAAAAGGTAAAGTGGTGGAAATGTAAAATTGAAAGAATAATTTATGCTTTGGAAACAAAGGAATGTATTTTGTCATCCTTTTTGCATCAATGGATATTATTTAGGAAAATATATTAATTTAACTTCACATAAATGAAGATAACATGTTAGAAGAATAACATTCGGCAATAAGAATTACTATGTTCAGGTTATGGAAGTTGAAGGAAACAAACAAATATTAAAACAAAACATATAAAATATGTGACCTATCGGCTGTGGTCCATTCATTTGTGCCTATACTTGCAATGGTCCCTGTCTTGCTTCCAGTCTAGTTAGAATTTTAGTACCCAAATGAGTAAGATTTTTTTATAATAAATACAGAAGAAATCGGTGTAGTATTAGTAAAATGAGATGTTAATTACTTTAAAGAAAATGGATTTGTTCAAAAGTGTAGCAAGAGGCAGAATGAGCATTTTGGTTGACTAGAAAATTCAACTATTGGAAACAACTAAAATTGAGCAAAAATTCTAAATTAATAAACGAAATTTAATAATCATTTATTTCAGGTTTTGTATATATGAATAGTTGATGAAATAGTGTAATAAATATAAATTCTTCATCTTTAGTTTTTACAATGCATCCATGTTTTTGCATTAAACTATTTATGTGGATTACACTTCTTTGCTTTTATATTCCCGAATATATCATTAAAATTTATGTTGTTATAGTTGATTTCAACTCTACATTGTTTGTATTTATAAATATACCATCAAATTTTAGGTAGACCAAACTGAATTTAATAAAACCAACATAATTAGATATGTAAAGAGACCTACAAAATTAGACATAAACATCATAAAAAATCGTAATCGAAAATATCTTTCACGGTTTAGAAATAACCAAATACGTTGACGGTGCTGATGAAATACTTAAAAATAAGGTCAGTACAATTTTAAACAACTATGAAATAATGTAATCAATATGTGTGTGGGTCAAAAAACCAAGCAATCCAGCAAGACTGGCACTTAGTAACAAAATAGATAAGCAACAAATTTTCCAATTGATGTTTAACTTTTGACATTAATTTATCCAAAAAAATTGTCTTTTTCTTTTACTTGCGGATGCGTATATGTGTATGAGTAAAAAACCAAGCAAGACTGAGCTCATCCTCTAAAGTGAATAACTCACTGTACAATTTTAATGTTTGGCAGTGTATACAAATATAAACACTTGTACTAACAAAACTAATTAAATTATTGTTCCTAACTACATCTCCTTGTATTGACTTCGAATTGAATGCCAAAGAATTTTTTAACAAGAAACTCTTAGACGAAAATAATCAACCCATTTTCATAAACCTAAAATGAATCAAGCACAAACGATATATATAATGAAAATGATGAAACTTCAAATTCACTATAAGGAAATTTGTTTGATTTACCTCTCGTGATGATTCGACTCCATTACATCTGTCAATACATCAAAGTTGCATAAAATAAAACAAAAGTACATATTAAATTATCAAATAAACTTACCTTTTACAAATAATTGATGTTGGTCAACTAATTAACACGATAAGCAACTTCAGTGGTCATAGCAAAGATTAGTAGAAATCTCAGCAACACCGTTCAAGGAATAGAACTCCTAATTCCTGGCAAGTTCAGTTGGAATAAATTGTCAGTATATAGTCAAATCTGTAAAACTGAATAAATTTACATACGAAAATCACATTTATATCACGGAATCAAATAAAGCATGAGTTCATACAGAAATAAACTTAAGATAAAATAAACCAATCAGGAAATTGTGGAGAAATAAACTAAAAAGAAAGTACATATTAGATTACCGTAGTTGAATTTGTTGCTTTCGCCGATTTTCATCGCTGGAGGAAAGTTGGACGATTTGCTATGTTGGATATTCATCACTTTACAAAAGAAAGTAAAACAATTGGGAAATTGTGGACAAATAAATTAAAAAGAAAGTATATACTAAATTACCAAAGTTGGATTTGTTGCTTTCGCCGATCTTCATCGCTGCAGGAAATTTGGAGTTTTTGGCTTCTTCGATCTTCATTGATGGAGGAAAAGGATAACGAAGACGAATATGTGGCTGTGGAGAGAAGAATACGTGGATCGACAGAAATGAGGAATTGGAGTGCGTGGAGATAGGAGATAGTGGAAGCGTGGTACCGGAACATCACTAAGAAATGATGACAAAACTGCCCCAGTCGAACAATACAAATCTAAAAGGGCATTTGGGACTTTTCAAAAGCTTCATTTCAAGGTATACTCATTATAATATAGATTTATATTGATTAAATACTCAATATTATTTAATTAAACGACCATTTAAATCTCTAAATCACTATTTAAATAATTGATTAAATAAATTATTATACCGTAAAAATACGGGATGTTACACATATTGATGTAAATCATTCTATTTCATGTTTATGCTACTATCTATAATCTGCTAATGTTGATTAATGTGTTATATTCCAATGATTAGCCTTGCTTCCTTGGCACGGGGGTTAGCAACCAATGCGCTGAACTTAATTGGCCAACATTTACTTATCTAGGTAGGTAAAAGAGCAAATTGAAAGTGAATCTTGAATGTTGTGAAACGACGACTATAATAAATAGTTTTCCAATTTAAAATTAGGTTAAATTGGTTGGAAGTGATCTTATGATATTTAGTATAAGTTCTGTAGATGATGATTAATACTAACTGAGGAATTAAATGGTGGAAATATCATAATTCCGCTTATATTATCAGTTTAATACGGAAACATATATTGGATATAAGAAGTTTTGATTTTTAACCAATTGTATATTAATATAAATCGTTTGGATTTAACTTGAATGTTATGATGATAATATTGTTTACTCGAGTAAGGTTTAGGTTAATTATGGAAGTTAATATGGAACTAAGTGAACCAAAGTAAATAATTTGAATGTCTTTGAGACTGATTAGATGAACTCAAGATTATCAAAAACAATTATACTTTTCGAATATGAATATAAATTCAAGTCATCAGCATGGAAAGGAAACAATTCCAATTTAAAGTATTTGTATATTTATATTGGTTTTCAACTATATGAAACATGGTATGTTAATTTCAAATGTATTTAAATAAGACTTATTTGATTTAAAGGATATGTATATGTTTAAATCATTCTATTTACTTCTTCAAACTTTAATATATAGTAGGTAATTATTTTAATCATTTTTATTTAATATTTTCTAAATATATATAAATTAGTTTATAACAAAATTTATTATTTCAAGTATTTTATTTAATTAAAATGGGGAATTGTTCCAGTCTTGAAACCTTTGATTCGAGTATAACCAATACTTAATTGAATAAACACAACGAGTTCGAATTAAAGAAACAATGTAAATCTTGTTTGATGATCATTCTAAATTTAGAATGAATTAAGTTATGCATATATATATATATATATATATATATATGATGGAAAAAACTTAATTTGAAAATTTTATATTCCATAGAATGTGCTGATTATTTGGAAAGACCGGAATCGGGACTTAATTCTCGAAAACCATTCCAAGTAATCGTACGAGGAAATAAATGAAGATATATAAATGGCGATTGAAGACCGTGGTTCTTCACATCGAACGGGTTGCCTGCTGATTTGTTTCTTTACTCAATAGCTATAGTAGAGAGATGACACTATTACCGAAGTGGCAGAAAGTCCGCACATATTTGGAGAACTTTCGGATTGCAAGGGCCTTCTCCCTCAAAAATGAGTCATAGAATAAGGCGCCTTCGGCTCCATTCGAACCCGGAACGAATTTGTATGGATGTGTGACTGATACTGTATCTTATAATGTATTAACTGATTATTACTAAACATAATTCTGTTTGGTAATGGAAATTTATTCCCTTGGCTAAAAGTTATTTGGTTATTGGTTATCAGTTGTAGATTATAAAATGACAGTGTGGCATGCGCAGTGCTATAGTTGATATAGTGATCAAAGCATAGCTTAGTGTAAGAGCCTAGCTTTGTGGTATGAAACCTCGTGAACCTCACAACCTGAAATGGTGGGAAACTGGCGGTTAGGTTGTATTTAATCTTTATTGAAACTCGAAAGCTTCAGCGGTAGTTCTACTTGCGAAACCTGGGGAAAATAAAGTATACGCGGTTTTCGATCTCTGGATGAAAACCGAGATATATACTTCGTGCTCTGTATTCGGTGTCCGGTGTTTGGATGTTAGCCGGGAGATACTCAGCTTTGTGTCCTCGAATAATCTTTTATGTCAGGAACCATCTTGCTGGAAATCCAATAACCAATACGAGCCTTTCGCATTGTTTATAAACTATGTATGTGAGCATAGTCACTATGCTTGCTAGATTTGTAAATTTATTTGCGAAATGTTTAAAATGTTATTAGTAGTAATAATACACACAGTTGACATATATCATTGATTTGGCTTTATAAGGTTAAAAATCATCCATGTGTGTGCTTGCATTTATTATTTGGCGTGTATTGGGCGAGCTTTATAATCTCATTTTTCAAAAATCATGTACGACTTATGCGCTGGTGATCATAGGAGTAAACTCATTTCATATTATATGGCATGGTCTTGTGATTTACCTTAATATAAAAATAAAATGTTTTATGTTCTCACTTCAGTCCCATGACAGACCTGGAGTTTATTGTTCCTTCCTAAACTCTGGGTGCCCACAAATTTTCACACGAGCAGCTAGTGGTTTAGTTTTATAATTATAGATCTGTGGAGCAAGATTCGAAGTGCTTTTGGGTTGGAGCTTCGAGCTAGAGTTGGAGTTCTTCCGCTATATCGTATTGTTTCTTCTGCTATAGTTTTCTTTTCCACTGTGTATCTTATTGTAACTATGATAATGAAAACTCTGTTGTAATCAAATATTGAAAAATTAAAGTTTATTTTATTCTGTTCTAATGTGTATTACCCAGGCGAATCTGATTTTCAAACGTTTGGGGTTGGTTTAAACATCAACTCGAGGTGGTTGGAAGTTGGGTCGTTACATATAGGGTTGTTATGGTAATTGTAACGGCCCAGATTTTTTGACCATTTAGTTTAATATTTAAAAATGTTTTATTGTTTTGGAATTTTAAATGGTTTAATTTCAATAATTTTGAATATTTTATTTTATTCCGAAATGGTAGAAATTTAGTGGATCTGCAATATAATGTGAACTGGCAGTATAAAAGGATAAATTTTTTATTTAAAATAGTACGTTTACAAAGGATGTAGTAGCTAACGAACTCGGATTTCGATGAAATCAGTTTCATTAAATCCGAAATGATGAAATTAGGTAACCAACCAAGTTACGTCAAAAATGGCATCCGTATGTGGAAAAGAAAAAATAAAAGGCCAAAATTTGAACTAAATTTTGACGGTAATTGGAATTTGCTAATGCTAACGACAAAACTGGAACCTGAGACCTATCCAGGAAAATTCTAAACATAGGATATTAGCTATATATGAAATCTGGGAAAATCCTATAACGGATATAGAAAGTTATTAAGGAAACAAAATTTAAATAAATTATTTGAAAATCTAAACGAACTCCGATTTTTGATTTGAATACATAGGATTGAAGTACGTTAAAAACCGGACCAGATGGTGGAAGAATTTCTGAAAACCGTTATCGTTTGATACTCCAACATGAGACCGGAAGGTGTTGAAACTAACACAAAACACTATTTTGAATTTGAATTTAAATTATTTGAAAGTTCAAACAAATTCAAAATTGATATATTTTTATATTGTATTGAAGAGCAAGAAAAATTGAATAACATGGTTGAAAAAGATTTTGGATAAGGTATCAATAAGTAAGTCAAATTAACGTCCGAATAGGGTTGAGAAAACACACTTTACTATTCATAAATTATTAAATTTATTTATAATTTAATTAATTTAAGGATTAATCCTAGCCATCCATTTTCGACCGTTGGATTCGCGCCACCTCAGCAATTCATGTGACTCCTTCAGCTATAAATAGCCCCCCTTCTCCTCCATTTTAAACTCACTCCTCCTCCTCCTCTTTCAAGCTTTGGCAATGGCAGAAATAATAATAAAATATTAGGAAATAGGGAAAAGGGAAGGAAGGGAGAAAGGAGGGCAAGACGGGGAGCTAGGGACTCTTAGGCAGAGGCTTAAGCTTCACGGGGTAAGTTTTTAAATAATATTTATTTATTTATTTATTTGTGTAATATATATATATATATATTATAATTAAAATAGAATTTTTAAAAATAAATATCAGAACATTCTAAGGGTGACAGAGAGGATAGTGTCTAAGGCTTGAGTTTGGAAAATATAGTTTTCTACTCTCCCTGGCTATCCCTAACTGATCCGACGGATGGGATGATTAATTTAAATTTAAATTTAAAATTTAATTTGAATTTAAAACAGACCAGGGGCATTTTCGTAAATTTTAACCATAAACTTTAAAAGCTTATAACTTTTTCAAAACAAGTCGGATTTCCACGAAACAAGGACCGTTGGATTCTTATCGAAAAATACTTTAAAATGAGTGGAAGCAGATTTTTGATCCGGGTTAAAAATTTTAAGTTATAATTAAATGAATATTTTTAAATATTTTATTTGAAAATTAAATTTAATTAATATTAAAATGGTTTTTCAATTTTAAAAAAAATTGGATATGGCTAGAGATGGGAAAGTAGGATTTTTTAGAAGGGCAGGGAAGGTAATTTGGCTAATAACGCAATTTGAAATTAATTAAGATAAAAATAATTTAATTAATTTGATTAAATATATATTCATTTAGGTAAATATTGTAAATAGCATAACTTTTGCATACATTAACGAAATTTAACGAAACAGGATCCGTTGGGATCGTATGGACGAGCACTACGCAATGGAACTGACCGCAAGTGGATTGGAGCTCGTTTGGATTTATGGTGAAATTTAACGTCTGAACCAAATCAATGACAGATTATCGTTATTCAACGATAAACCGTCCAATGTGAGTAATCTCACTAACTCTGAACATTTTATATTTCTCTAAAGTATTTTTAGAATTGATAAATATTGGTTGATTTGCTATGTATTGGTTGTTTGGTTGAACTGCTAGTCAGTTGATTGAAAATATCGATAACGATATATATAAATCGTATCGAAATATTGATTCTGTTTATCAGAATATTTTACCTCCATGTTATTTATGTTGACTGACATCTGTGGATGCAGGGAAATAGGTCGGAGGAATCCAACTGGATTCCTCAACATTTATTTTACCGTTTTTCATATATTCTGATATATGATGTGTTATATCATCTGTTGTTGAACCTGTGTGTTTGGATGATGATTGAACCTTTTGATTTGGTATTTTTATACCATAAGTGATACTAGAAAGTGGAAAGGGATTTTCAAAGTTTATTTTGAAAATAAATTATTTATATAAAATCAATAGATTTTATATATAAAGAGAATTTCATGAGAGAAAATGATTATAGAATCAAAGCATTTGTTAAAAAACAAATATTTTGATGAAATCAAATAGAAGGGAAATTATTGGTGAAATCAAATAGAAGGGAAAATATTGGTGAAATCAAATAGAAGGGAAAATATTGGTGAAACCAAATAGAAGGGAAATATTTGTGAAACGATTACAAATAGAAATAAAAAGGGAAACATTCGTAAAAGTATTTACAAATGGAATTGAAAAGGGAATATTCATGTAGGGAATAAAGAAAAGTTGAAAGAAGTACTTATTTGTTAAATAAATAGAAAAGTTAAAAGAAATATTTATTTGTTGAATAAATAGAAAAGTTAAAGGGAATATTTATTTGTTAAATAAATAGAAGCGGAAAGAGAATAGTTATTTGTTGAGTAAACGAATAGAAAAAGAATCTATTCAAGGGAGGTAATTCAAAGGAAATATTCCAAAGGAATTATTCAAAAGAGAAAAGTCAAAGGGATTAATTCAAAAGAGTTAATCAACTAGAGTTAAACCGTTGGAGTTAAACTGTTAGAGTTAAACAGTTGGAGTTAAACTATTAGAGTTAAACAGTTGGAGTTAAATTGTTAGAGTTAAACCGTTAAAGTTAAACTGTCAGAGTTAAACCGTAAAGTTAAACAGTTAGAGTTATTCAGTTAGAGTTATCCAGTTAGAGTTATTCAGTTAGAATTAACCAGTTAGAGTTAATCAGTTAGAGTTAATCGTTTTGAGTCAAATCGAACTAGAGTTATTCAAATATAGTAATCGAATAAGGGTTAATTAAATATTAGTTATTCAATCAGAATTGATCGAATCTAATTATTCGAGATAGAGTTAAAAATAGACAAAGTTATTTAAGGATGAATTTCCATTTAGCACGACTGCTAGCGTAATTCGCAGGGCTGCAGATAGCCTACGGCGGTCGGATATTTCCTGGGGGAATCAGGCGTAACCATTGTGATCGCTGCGATCTAGAGTCAAGCAAATGGTGTTAAATCAAATAGTAATTAATCAATAAAAGTTAATTAAGTCGAGTTAGTCGAGTATTAGTAAATTAAGTAGGGTTAGTCAAAAAGGGAATTAATCGAATATCACCTATTCGAAGTAGAGTTATCGAATATAGTTTATTCGAGAAGAGTAATCGAATATAGTTCGTTCGAAGTGTGTTAAATCGAATATAGTTATTCGAAGGAGAGAATTATCGAATATGGTTTATTCGAAGTGAGATTTTTCGAATATTAGTTATTCGAAGAAAAGGATTACGAATATTAGTTATTCGAACAGTGGAATCGAATATAGTTTATTCGAAAGAGAATTATCGGATAGTGATTATTCGAGAGCGAATCATACATGGAAATTCGATTATATCGAATCAAGGGAAGTAATGTTTACTTTCCATTTCAAATCAAGTTTTAATTATCTGTTAATAAAGTAGTTGGTTGTTTATTTATCCAAATTAAGATATGGAAATATATTTAAGTTAACATATTTTGAAAGCATGAAATTATAACATTTATAGTTATAATCAAATGATTCAGTAAAAGAAATGGATTCATAAATAGAATCCGAGAGTTCGCAAGGAAGTTTCTTAAAGAGTGAAGTTTGAACTCTGTCTATTTCGAAGTTAGAAATGTTGGTAAGTTAAGGTCTTAGAGGTAATTATACCCCAACTTGATTGACTTCGTTTTAACTAAGAAGTGGATAAGGTTCCAGAGTGAAAGTGGTTAAGTGAATTTAGTTAATGAGCGAAATGGTTGGCGTTGGCATAGCGATGTTTATTCAAACATCAGTTTAAACCCAATGAAGGAGATTTGGAAATGTCTTCCAAATGAAAAATCAGAAATGTTTTCTGAATATAGAAAATGAAAAATGGAATTGTTTTCCATTGTTAATAACGTATATTTTCTAAATATAGTAAATAAGAAATATAGGAAAACAAGAATAAGGAAAAGGGTACATTTATGATAATTTGATGATGAATGATGATTGATCGATAGAATTTCCATCTGGAAATAATATCGTTGTTTGCACACCTACATGTTTTCATTTGATAGTTAAATCACCGACTATCAAAGTTTTGACCATTTTAACGTTGTTAATATGGAGAGACCGGTTGGATTATTATCCAGAGAACCACTCCGTATTGGCATAAGCGTTGCGAATCAAGTATGCTGAATATCTTGAAGACGGAGTGAAGTGCAAGGGCTATTGTATAAGTCTTAGATAACAGTGCGTAAGATGGATGTACTGAATAGTGCCTTCGGTTTGTCCAGTCCCAGGACAAACGTAAATGGACGAGTGTCTGACAGAGGATATCCAATAAATTACGTAAGTTGATCTCTTCAAACGTACTTACGTTTGGTGGCGGAGGAATTCGTTTCTCTTAGCTGTATACCCGTGGTATTTTTGGTGAAATTAATTTGTGATTTGGCGGGTATGACGATGTGGCATTCAAAGTAATGGAGGTGGGATCTGTCAAAAGATACGTTATGACCTCAAGCCTCATCAACCAGGAAAGGACAAAAATCGGGCAGGCAGCATGGCTATGTGGGTCGCACCCATTAGGATGTATAATCACCTATCTAGAGAAATTCCAATTTGCTTCTTAAATCTATCGATGCTGACCCATTCGGGTAACGGTTGCTGATCCCAACCGTTGGTGATATACATTCGATACACTCAAGCGAAATGAGTGGTCGGTCATGTGTGGGCCGGGTTGCAAGATGTTCTTGTTGAACCGAGTGTATTTGCCTCTAGAGATACACGTTCGGAAGGTGGTCCCATACCTTGTAAAGTTGGAATCCAATCTCCAATAAGTGCCCGCGAGTTTGATTTTATATTATATATGTAGAGCGTGAGATGCAAGCGTTCTACTAGATTTTATTTACTTGTGTGATTAGACATTATTATAATATCAGATAAGATATGATTTCCAAAAATGATTTGGGTTATCGTAAGGTAAAAACCGTCCGTGTTTATGTGTGGATTGGTCTTACGATTATCTTTTCTTTTGAAAAGGATTTTGAAAAGTTAAACCAAGTGATTTGAGTTTACTCACACCAGTCCCATGACTGACCCAGAGTTTATTTTGTTTTGTTTTCCCTAAACTCTTGGGTGCCCAAATTTGTACGGGCAGTCAAGTAGTCAGGATTTTACAGATATACTTGGAGAGTTTGGAGCAGGAGGCTTCAGGATTATATAGCTATTGTTTATTTCCGCTGTGATGTAAGTGTTATACTCTGATAATGCTACTGTATACATATACTAATTTGTTTCCAAGTTATGTTGTATATTATATCTTATTCTTTCCGCTGTGAGATTCGTGTTACTCTGATGTTGTTGTCTTCTTCTTCTTCTTCTATTCTATTAGTTCTATCTTATCTATCCTCACCCTCTAATTTCTTTCTTGGACTATCCGGTAATTTCGACTTTTGATTGTTCGATATGTGTTGTATATCGGATAACCAAGGTCGTCTTTTTCCCGGGTCGTTACAGTTGGTATTAGAGCTGAAGGTTTAGTGATTTACCTTGGCTTTGTGGCGTGACTCAGTAGAGATGGGGTTAGTAATGCCCTAGACTGAGTTTGAGTGTATATATACGAGTGAACGTATTTGTTATTTGATATAAAAATGGTTTTATATTGTGGAGATTTATTGGTTGAGTTGTTTATGAGTTCTAGTCGATCAGTTTGATCCACTGTATCGATAGGAGTTTATAAACACTTGAATACGATGGGTCGACACGATATGTTTTGAAAAAAGGGTAAATGAAATAATTTTACCCAAATTATATTTTGATATAAGCAAAGTATAGATCTTTGAAATTATTATAGTATATTGAATGTGTTGGTTGTGATTATAATCGAATAAGATTATAAAATGTGAAATGGTTATGTAAATAACAAATCAAAATTCATATAAGTGAAATATATGAAATCAGATGAATTAAATCTGAATTTAAATCTGAATTTAAGTTCAGAATTGGAATTAAAATTGCTAAAATTTGAATAAGCGTTGTAAATGGAATTAAATTGAATATATGTGAATTTTAAAATCCTGGGAGATTTTAAATTTGTTACAAGCATTGAGAAGGGATATTTTGAAATGAATTTCAAAATGAAAATGTTTAAAAATGGGTTTTGAAAGTGCTATAGTATTGAACTCACTTCGATAGCTGGAAAATAAATTCCGATGTTGATCCGGACATCATCGGTGCTCATTTTCGAGTTTGTAAGTGACGCATTACTACCAAAGATTTTGTTTTTGAATTGTTTTGAGAAACCGAGTTGTTTTGATATTCCAATGGGATATTTGATTTTTGGAAAAGGCAAAGCTATTTGAAACTCCCAGGTACAGATTATTGAAATAAACACAAATTAAATAGAAATTTGTGAAAGCAAATTTGAAATTGAATTGAAGGCAGTTCAGTGGAAATTGAGTTGAATTGAAATAGAATGGTATCAAGTAGAATTGGACTAGATTAGAGATAATCTGGGATAGAAATGGATGGTCGAGCCAGAAATTTGAATTGAGATTGGAATTGCAGTTTGATTGAAATTTGGCTTGGTTATAAGCGGATGGTCGTGTTGAAGATAAAAGTGATTGGGAGTTTGATTGGGATGATAGTGGTATATGCTAAATTGATAGCAGAGTTGGATGCCCGACAAAAAAGGTACACATTCATATTCATATGAGTTTGATGAGATTTATGAGCCTGTTTGGCAAGCCACTTGGCTGTTTGATTTTCTTTTAGGTTGAAGAAGGCCTAGGGAGGCGAGTTGGAGTTTGAGCTATTGGCCAGTACAAAGAAGGTGCTGGCGAAATTTTTCAGAAATTTCGAGTGTTAGAAAATTTTCAGAATTTTTGAAAAATTTCGTTTGTAGAAATAAATTAATTAGAATAGATTGGTTTAGTGAAATCAGAGTAACCAAATAATTTTAACCTAGTTATAAAGTTCATTTTTCTACTTTAGCAACTTCGAGGACGAAATTATTTTAAGGGGGAAAGAGTGTAACGGCCCAGATTTTTTGACCATTTAGTTTAATATTTAAAAATGTTTTATTGTTTTGGAATTTTAAATGGTTTAATTTCAATAATTTTGAATATTTTATTTTATTCCGAAATGGTAGAAATTTAGTGGATCTGCAATATAATGTGAACTGGCAGTATAAAAGGATAAATTTTTAATTTAAAATAGTACGTTTACAAAGGATGTAGTAGCTAACGAACTCGGATTTCGATGAAATCAGTTTCATTAAATCCGAAATGATGAAATTAGGTAACCAACCTAGTCACGTCAAAAATGGCATCCGTATGTGGAAAAGAAAAAATAAAAGGCCAAAATTTGAACTAAATTTTGACGGTAATTGGAATTTGCTAATGCTAACGACAAAACTGGAACCTGAGACCTATCCAGGAAAATTCTAAACATAGGATATTAGCTATATATGAAATCTGGGAAAATCCTATAACGGATATAGAAAGTTATTAAGGAAACAAAATTTAAATAAATTATTTGAAAATCTAAACGAACTCCGACTTTTGATTTGAATACATAGGATTGAAGTACGTTAAAAACCGGACCAGATGGTGGAAGAATTTCTGAAAACCGTTATCGTTTGATACTCCAACATGAGACCGGAAGGTGTTGAAACTAACACAAAACACTATTTTGAATTTGAATTTAAATTATTTGAAAGTTCAAACAAATTCAAAATTGATATATTTTTATATTGTATTGAAGAGCAAGAAAAATTGAACAACATGGTTGAAAAAGATTTTGGATAAGGTATCAATAAGTAAGTCAAATTAACGTCCGAATAGGGTTGAGAAAACACACTTTACTATTCATAAATTATTAAATTTATTTATAATTTAATTAATTTAAGGATTAATCCTAGCCATCCATTTTCGACCGTTGGATTCGCGCCACCTCAGCAATTCATGTGACTCCTTCAGCTATAAATAGCCCCCCCCCCTCCTCCTTCATTTTAAACTCACTCCTCCTCCTCCTCTTTCAAGCTTTGGCAATGGCAGAAATAATAATAAAATATTAGGAAATAGGGAAAAGGGAAGGAAGGGAGAAAGGAGGGCAAGACGGGGAGCTAGGGACTCTTAGGCAGAGGCTTAAGCTTCACGGGGTAAGTTTTTAAATAATATTTATTTATTTATTTATTTGTGTAATATATATATATATATATATATATATTATAATTAAAATAGAATTTTTAAAAATAAATATCAGAACATTCTAAGGGTGACAGAGAGGATAGTGTCTAAGGCTTGAGTTTGGAAAATATAGTTTTCTGCTTTCCCTGGCTATCCCTAACTGATCCGACGGATGGGATGATTAATTTAAATTTAAATTTAAAATTTAATTTGAATTTAATTTGAATTTAAAACAGACCAGGGGCATTTTCGTAAATTTTAACCATAAACTTTAAAAGCTTATAACTTTTTCAAAACAAGTCGGATTTCCACGAAACAAGGACCGTTGGATTCTTATCGAAAAATACTTTAAAATGAGTGGAAGCAGATTTTTGATCCGGGTTAAAAATTTTAAGTTATAATTAAATGAATATTTTTAAATATTTTATTTGAAAATTAAATTTAATTAATATTAAAATGGTTTTTCAATTTTAAAAAAAATTGGATATGGCTAGAGATGGGAAAGTAGGATTTTTTAGAAGGGCAGGGAAGGTAATTTGGCTAATAACGCAATTTGAAATTAATTAAGATAAAAATAATTTAATTAATTTGATTAAATATATATTCATTTAGGTAAATATTGTAAATAGCATAACTTTTGCATACATTAACGAAATTTAACGAAACAGGATCCGTTCGATCGTATGGACGAGCACTACACAATGGAACTGACCGCAAGTGGATTGGAGCTCGTTTGGATTTATGGTGAAATTTAACGTCTGAACCAAATCAATGACCGATTATCGTTATTCAAGGATAAACCGTCCAATGTGAGTAATCTCACTAACTCTGAACATTTTATATTTCTCTAAAGTATTTTTAGAATTGATAAATATTGGCTGATTTGCTGTGTATTGGTTGTTTGGTTGAACTGCTAGTCAGTTGATTGAAAATATCGATAACGATATATATAAATCGTATCGAAATATTGATTCTGTTTATCAGAATATTTTACCTCCATGTTATTTATGTTGACTGACATCTGTGGATGCAGGGAAACAGGTCGGAGGAATCCAACTGGATTCCTCAACATTTATTTTACCGTTTTTCATATATTCTGATATACGATGTGTTATATCATCTGTTGTTGAACCTGTGTGTTTGGATGATGATTGAACCTTTTGATTTGGTATTTTTATACCATAAGTGATACTAGAAAGTGAAAAAGGATTTTCAAAGTTTATTTTGAAAATAAATTATTTATATAAAATCAATAGATTTTATATATAAAGAGAATTTCATGAGAGAAAATGATTATAGAATCAAAGCATTTGTTAAAAAACAAATATTTTGAATGAAATCAAATAGAAGGGAAAATATTGGTGAAATCAAATAGAAGGGAAAATATTGGTGAAACCAAATAGAAGGGAAATATTTGTGAAACGATTACAAATAGAAATAAAAAGGGAAACATTCGTAAAAGTATTTACAAATGGAATTGAAAAGGGAATATTCATGTAGGGAATAAAGAAAAGTTGAAAGAAGTACTTATTTGTTAAATAAATAGAAAAGTTAAAAGAAATATTTATTTGTTGAATAAATAGAAAAGTTAAAGGGAATATTTATTTGTTAAATAAATAGAAGCGGAAAGAGAATAGTTATTTGTTGAGTAAACGAATAGAAAAAGAATCTATTCAAGGGAGGTAATTCAAAGGAATTATTCCAAAGGAATTATTCAAAAGAGAAAAGTCAAAGGGATTAATTGAAAAGAGTTAATCAACTAGAGTTAAACCGTTGGAGTTAAACTGTTAGAGTTAAACAGTTGGAGTTAAACTGTTAGAGTTAAACAGTTGGAGTTAAATTGTTAGAGTTAAACCGTTAAAGTTAAACTGTCAGAGTTAAACCGTAAAGTTAAACAGTTAGAGTTATTTAGTTAGAGTTATCCAGTTAGAGTTATTCAGTTAGAATTAACCAGTTAGAGTTAATCAGTTAGAATTAATCGTTTTGAGTCAAATCGAACTAGAGTTATTCAAATATAGTAATCGAATAAGGGTTAATTAAATATTAGTTATTCAATCAGAATTGATCGAATCTAATTATTCGAGATAGAGTTAAAAATAGACAAAGTTATTTAAGGATGAATTTTCATTTAGCACGACTGCTAGCGTAATTCGCAGGGCTGCAGATAGCCTACGGCGGTCGGATGTTTCCTGGGGGAATCGGGCGTAACCATTGTGATCGCTGCGATCTAGAGTCAAGCAAATGGTGTTAAATCAAATAGTAATTAATCAATAGATGTTAATTAAGTCGAGTTAGTCGAGTATTAGTAAATTAAGTAGGGTTAGTCAAAAAGGGAATTAATCGAATATCACCTATTCGAAGTAGAGTTATCGAATATAGTTTATTCGAGAAGAGTAATCGAATATAGTTCGTTCGAAGTGTGTTAAATCGAATATAGTTATTCGAAGGAGAGAATTATCGAATATGGTTTATTCGAAGTGAGATTTTTCGAATATTAGTTATTCGAAGAAAAGGATTACGAATATTAGTTATTCGAACAGTGGAATCGAATATAGTTTATTCGAAAGAGAATTATCGGATAGTGATTATTCGAGAGCGAATCATACATGGAAATTCGATTATATCGAATCAAGGGAAGTAATGTTTACTTTCCATTTCAAATCAAGTTTTAATTATCTGTTAATAAAGTAGTTGGTTGTTTATTTATCCAAATTAAGATATGGAAATATATTTAAGTTAACATATTTTGAAAGCATGGAATTATAACATTTATAGTTATAATCAAATGATTCAGTAAAGGAAGTGGATTCATAAATAGAATCCGAGAGTTCGCAAGGAAGTTTCTTAAAGAGTGAAGTTTGAACTCTGTCTATTTCAAAGTTAGAAATGTTGTTCAGTTAAGGTCTGAGAAGTAATTATACCCCAACTTGATTGACTTCGTTTTAACTAAGAAGTGGATAAGGTTCGAGAGTGAAAGTGGTTAAGTGAATTTAGTTAATGAGCGAAATGGTTGGCGTTGGCATAGCGATGTTTATTCAAACATCATTTTAAACCCAATGAAGGAGATTTGGAAATGTCTTCCAAATGAAAAATCAGAAATGTTTTCTGAATATAGAAAATGAAAAATGGAATTGTTTTCCATTGTTAATAACGTATATTTTCTAAATATAGTAAATAAGAAATATAGGAAAACAAGAATAAGGAAAAGGGTAAATTTATGATAATTTGATGATGAATGATGATTGATCGATAGAATTTCCATCTGGAAATAATATCGTTGTTTGCACACCGACATGTTTTCATTTGATAGTTAAATCACCGACTATCAAAGTTTTGACCATTTTAACGTTGTTAATACGGAGAGACCGGTTGGATTATTATCCAGAGAACCACTCCGTATTGGCATAAGCGTTGCGAATCAAGTATGCTGAATATCTTGAAGACGGAGTGAAGTGCAAGGGCTATTGTATAAGTCTTAGATAACAGTGCCTAAGATGGATGTACTGAATAGTGCCTTCGGTTTGTCCAGTCCCAGGACAAACGTAAATGGACGAGTGTCTGACAGAGTATATCCAATAAATTACGTAAGTTGATCTCTTCAAACGTACTTACGTTTGGTGGCGGAGGAATTCGTTTCTCTTAGCTGTATACCCGTGGTATTTTTGGTGAAATCAATTTGTGATTTGGCGGGTATGACGATGTGGCATTCAAAGTAATGGAGGTGGGATCTGTCAAAAGATACGTTATGACCTCAAGCCTCATCAACCAGGAAAGGACAAAAATCGGGCAGGCAGCATGGCTATGTGGGTCGCACCCATTAGGATGTATAATCACTTATCTAGAGAAATTCCAATTTGCTTCTTAAATCTATCGATGCTGACCCATTCGGGTAACGGTTGCTGATCCCAACCATTGGTGATATACATTCGATACACTCAAGCGAAATGAGTGGTCGGTCATGTGTGGGCCGGGTTGCAAGATGTTCTTGTTGAACCCAGTGTATTCGCCTCTAGAGATACACGTTCGGAAGGTGGTCCCATACCTTGTAAAGTTGGAATCCAATCTCCAATAAGTGCCCGCGAGTTTGATTTTATATTATATATGTAGAGCGTGAGATGCAAACGTTCTACTAGATTTTATTTACTTGTGTGATTAGACATTATTATAATATCAGATAAGATATGATTTCCAAAACTGATTTGGGTTATCGGAAGGTAAAAACCGTCCGTGTTTATGTGTGGATTGGTCTTACGATTATCTTTTCTTTTGAAAAGGATTTTGGAAAGTTAAACCAAGTGATTTGAGTTTACTCACACCAGTCCCATGACTGACCCAGAGTTTATTTTGTTTTGTTTTCCCTAAACTCTTGGGTGCCCAAATTTGTACGGGCAGTCAAGTAGTCAGGATTTTACAGATATACTTGGAGAGTTTGGAGCAGGAGGCTTCAGGATTATATAGCTATTGTTTATTTCCGCTGTGATGTAAGTGTTATACTCTGATAATGCTACTGTATACATATACTGATTTGTTTCCAAGTTATGTTGTATATTATATCTTATTCTTTCCGCTGTGAGATTCGTGTTACTCTGATGTTGTTGTCTTCTTCTTCTTCTTCTATTCTATTAGTTCTATCTTATCTATCCTCACCCTCTAATTTCTTTCTTGGACTATCCGGTAATTTCGACTTTTGATTGTTCGATATGTGTTATATATCGGATAACCAAGGTCGTCTTTTCCCGGGTCGTTACAGTAATGGCAACCGTTACCGATACATAAATATTGTTGCCATACCGATACTATTTGTAAGCCAAAAATGAATACCAATAATTTACCGTTAGCGCTGGTAAAATGTTTATTGGGATATAGGTAAACTAGTAAACCGTTGACTGATAACGGTAAATATACCGGTACTTAAAGCTATTAAACAATTAACACATTAAAATTTTGGTAATGATAAAAAGTAAATATTTTTTACTAATTTTAATCCCATTAAAGTTTATATAAATATTTAAACTTAATTTAGATGGCATAGAAATTTTACTTAACTTATCACAAGATTTTTACAATAATATGAAATAATAATTTTGTTAATCTTAAACTTTAAAGTTAATAAAGCAAAAAAGAATTACCATCCTAAATAAATCTATAAGCATCTGCACAAAATATGATAAACTTCAAAAAAATTAAAGGTTGGAATTCAGTAAAATAGTGAAAAAACAAAATTAACATGACAGGTAAATTTACCGTTACCACTGGTATTAACATTTCTTTACTGCTATTTTACCGTTAATAATGGTAAAACTTATCGTTATCATACCGATAACATTGGTATACCGGTGCAACTCGATATTGATTACCACTGGTATGGTACTAGTATGGTAATGGTAAATTTACCATTACCATAACAGCCCTAGTTACATGTGGTATCGGAGCTGTGATTGAACCCAACTTAAGGTGTAATGGCCCGCAAATCCGTAATATCAGAGTTGACAACATACACCATACATCCAACCCAAATATCACGAAAATACGAATCATTTTTTTTAGAAGAAGAAGGTAGAAGAAGAACAGAAATAACAACACATAATCTCACATTGCAGCGGAACAAAATAAAATATATTATAACTTTGAAATACAAAAATTTTCAACTGTATAACATTCACTTATCAGAGTACAACACTTACAACACAACGGAAAACGATAACTACATAACGCTGAAGCCTCCTGCTCCAAGCTCCTTTAGATAAATCTGAAAAATTTGAACTACTTGACTGCCGTACAAATTTAGGCACCCAAGAGTTTAGGTAAAACAAAAAAAAATAAACTCCAGGTCAGTCATGGGACTGGTATGAGTAAACAATTTAAAACAGTTTAAGAAAATAACGATATCTCATAAGACCATGCCGTATAACACGGAACGGATTTTTTCCTTATGAGAATCAAAACACTTGATATAACTTTCAAATTCTTTTTGAAAGAAAATGATAATATTTATATCAAAACTCTTTGATATTATAATAGTGTCTAAATCAAATAAATAGAAATCTTGTGGAACGTTTGCATCTCACGTTCCACATATATAACATACAATCAAAACCACGAGCACTTATTGGGTAATGAATTTCCAACTATGACAAGGTATGGAGCCACCTTCCGATAGTGTATCTCTAGAGGAGAATACATTGGGTTCAAAAAGAACATCTTGTAACCCCGCCACACATAACCGACCACTCATTTCGCTTAAGTGTATCGAATGTATATCACCAACGGTTGGGATCAGCAACCGTTTCCCGAATGGGACAACGTCGAATAGAATAAGAAATTAAATGAATCTCTAGATAGGTGATAATACACCCTAATGGTAGCTAACCACATAGCCATGTTGCCTGCCCGATTTTTGTCATTCCTCGGTTGTTGAGGCCTGAGGCTATGCTTACTTATCATTCATTGATAACACAATCACTTTGAATGTAATATTGTCAGATCCGTTAATCACTAATTGATTTGCACAAATATATTCTGGATATTATGCTAAGGGAATAAATCTGTTGCCACCATATATATATTTATACAGACCAACATATTCGATCGTTGGAAATACTTTGTTAGACATTCGTCCATATACGTTTGTTCTGGGATTGAATGAAACCGAAGGCACAATTTCCATTAGAAAAAGCCTTGCACTTTACTCCGTCTTCAATATATTCAGCATACTTGGTTTGCAACGCTTATGCCAATACGGAGTGGTTCTACGGATAATAATCCAACCGGTCTCTCCATATTAACAACGTTAAATGGTCGAAAACTTTGATAGTCCGTGATTTAACTATCAAATGAAAAATGTCCGTGTACACACAACGATCTTATTTCCAAATGGAATTATCGATCAAATCATCAAACATATATATATATATATATATATAATCATATTTCCTTATTTCCTGTGTTTAGAAAATATATGTTATTACCACTAAAAAAACATTTCCATATATCGCTTCTTTTATTTTTTGTACTTAGAAAATATCTTCTATTTATAATTGGAAAATATTCCGATTACTTATCTCTTTCACGACCGTTCATTTCTACGCTCAGGAAATATTTATTATTATGTTTCCAACTTACACTTATTTGGTTAAAACGGATGTTGTGTAAAACATTGTTACGACAGCCCAAATACTGTATTTAAGTAAATCTTATTCAACATTGACCTTCGAGCCTGAATCTTACTATTTATTTGTTAATAATGACATCAATCAAGTTGGGGTATAACTACCTCCCAGACTTTGACTGAATAACATTCATAACGTCAAAACAGACAAGACTATTTACTCGAATAATCAATACCATACAAACCAGACAAGACTATTTAAACAAGTCCATTTCGAAATTAATTTAAAACCAAAATCTTATTTTGGAAATCTCTATTTATAATAACTTATATATATAACACCCAATTTATTTCCATAATCAATTTGACATCTATTTAAATAAATTCGAATTAATCGAATTTAAATCCTAAATCCTTACGGATTTATTTTAGTTCAATTTTATATTCTGAACATCAGAATAAATTACCTCGTTTATTTCTTAAATCGATTTCCCCATTTCTATTTTTAAATTCACATTTTGAATTTAAATATTCGAATTATCAAATGATCATTTCTTTTCAATTTTTTCTATAAACATTGTTTATAATTTCTTTTCAATCATCTGATTATCCAATAAAAATCAATCTATTTTATTTATAAATACCATTTATAAATTCACTTCAATTTCTTGTATTATTTAATTTATAAACATCGTTTATAAATTCAATACTTGTTTTATTTATTTTCAAAACAAATAAATATTTTTAGCCCATTCTAAATTCAAATTCTATTTTAGAAAATAGAATTTTCCTTTTTAAATCTCAAAATCTCTTTCACGATATTTTTATAAATCAACATTCAGACCCAATTCTATTTCAACAATCAAAACACCCCATTACAAATCACAGAATCTAACACATCATATATGATAATATATGTGAAACAATCAACAATATTATTTTGAAGAATCCAGTTGGATCCCTCCAATCTGTTTTCCTGCATCCACAGATGTTAGTCAACAAAAATAATACCCATCCTACTTCGAGGCAGAATATCGCGGTATGAAGGTCATCCAATGTATATATTATGGGGCACATAGGGAAATCATCCGCTATGGTACCGCGGGCATCTACTAATGAGATTGCGGAAACAATCCAACCACCAAACCAATATATATATATATATATATATAATAGTCAAGCCTAAATAACTATATATATATTTAAACATGCATAGTAATATTTCAATGCATACATACAATCAATAATTTATTTTAAATGCTAAAAATAAATTAATGAGTAAGATTTACTCACCGTGGTTTTATTTTTGATCCATTTAAATTTTAATTTAAATCGAACGATGTTCGATGTAAAATTAAAATTCCAATTGACTCTGAAAAGTCCCATATCAATCCAAATGTGTAGCCAATACCCATATGAAGCCATCACAACTTGTTTTTAGAAAAATCTGTTATCATATATATTTTATACGAGTGTTACAAGTTTCAAATAAATTAAATTGTCACTAAATATTTAAATTAATTAATTCAGACAATTACCTAATGCTTTGTAAAATTCTTCTTCCTTGTTCGGACCCCCCTTGGTTTCAGACTCACGCAACTCTCCTACTCCTTCGATCCAATACTGCATCAGTACTTCCCCTTTGTTATTCCTCTCCTGTACAAAAATAGGAACCTTTTCAAACTTCAATACTTGAACGCAACCAATTCTATAAGTACTTGCGTACCATTTCATCACCTCCGGGCTTCCACAAATCAGAACGCCTCCGTTCTCCTTAGTTCATACACCACACTTGAACTCCTAGACCATTCTCATATCACCATCGCACTGCTCCAATACTCGCAAAACCTGAACACACCCAAACCCATTCAATCTTTACCTTCCCACTGTCGCACCCTCAATTGCTTCGAAGTCAATCCCTAGAACTCCACTAAAACCAAGATCGATTGTTGTCCCCGAAACGTGAACCCCTAGATTCCGCGATGGCTAGTGTTAAACGTCGAAGGATAAACCGCCTACTTCCAGTTTTTCCATCGTGAGGAGCTCGATTGATTTTGGGTTTTTGTTTTAATTTTAACAAATGAGGGAAAGGGGCAACATTTCTTTTGATTAAACTGGAAAATATATATAACGGTAGGAAAGGGGAAATAAAGAGAAAAGAGGCAGAAGTCATGGATTTATATAGGAATATAAGAAGAAATCGAATGTTGTGGCTTTGATTTTGAGCAGAAAGAAAGGAATGGTGATTAATAAAGAGGGAGGTGTCCCTTTATTTTACCTTTAATTTTATTCAATTTTTATTTTAATTTTAGTTAAAACTGGTATCCTTTAATTAAAATACCCCTTGATTCCGAACTCCTTTCTAAACCCAACCACTAACATTTATAGGGTTATAACTCTATTCTGAACACATTGGGACAAGTCTCGAAGTCCAGTTCGATCATATGGAGAAGATAAAAATTTAAATTAATATAAATTAAATTCAAAACAATTAATTCTTCAAAAATCAATTAATATTATTATTCTAATTCAAATAGGAGTTTGAATTGATTATCTGAACTGTTTCCAATTCAGTGTTGACTTTGAATTCAAACAAATTCAATTTCGTTTTTCGATAATTATATATTTGAAATAAATCATATTTCGATTTTTAAATCGATAACAAAATATAAAAATTCATTTATATTCTCAAATCAATATTTAAAATAAATATTAAATAATCAAAATTAATCGACCAGAAATCCGGGTCGTTACATTCTTTCCCTCTTAAAAGAATTTCGCCCCCGAAATTACTAAGGTAGGAAAAATGCTACTAACCTATTACTTTTCAAAAACTCACTTATGTTGAACTCAAATCACATATTTCTATAACTCTTAGTTCTACCAAAACTTTTGGTATCCATTTATTTACTTTGATTTATTTAACTTTCTTAAGTTAAATTTAAATTCCAGAATTCAAATACCCGGGTTTTTCATTTCAAATCCTTTGAAATAACATAAATATATACATATATTTATAATCTTTTCAAATTCAAAACATTTGAATTTTCCAAATCAACTTGTTTTCATTTAAACAAATTCCTTTAAAAACTTTTCTAAGGTAGCAATTCATCACTTAGGAACCCGATAATGAACACTGATGATGTTGCAATCATCAACAGAATTATTTTCCAGCCACTGAAGTGAGTTTAGTGCTTAATCACTTTCTAAATCCATTCAAAAATGATTTTTATTCAAAAATCCTTGCAATACAAAGCTATATTATATCAATATACTTTTATAAAATATTTTTCAAGCACCCAGGATTTTAAAATCTTAATTCTAATTCAAATTCTGAATCTAATTATAATTCATCTCATTTGTATACTTTATTCATATACAAATTACATTTGATAATAAATAACCATTTCAATTTTTATTATCTTATTTGATTATAGAAATAACAATCAAGACATCCATATAATATAATAATTTCAGAAAATTATTCCTTTTCTATCAAAAATAGAATTTTGAGTAAATTTATTTCATTTACCCACATAAAACGATATCGTGTTCAATCTTCTGTTCGATTGTTTAGAAATTCCTATCGACTTTGTGGCATCCCACTATTCGATCAGAATTCATAAGCTACTCAACAGACTAGCCAACACAATAAAAACAAATTTTGTATCGACTAACAAATATGCTCTCTTATATATATACACTCAACTCATTCTAGGGTACTACTGATCCTATCTCTAATGAGCACAACCCACCAAAGCCTATGTATTCGCCCAACCTAAGCTCTGATACCAACTGTAATGGCTTGCAAATCCGTAATATCAGAGTTGACTACATACACCATGCATCCAACCCAAATATCATGAAAACACGAATCATTTTTTTAGAAGAAGAAGGTAGAAGAAGAACAGAAATAACAACACAGAATTCCACATCACAGCGGAACAAAATATAATATATCATAACTTTGAAATACAAATTTTTTTAACTATATAACATTCACTTATCATAGTACAACACTTACAACACAACGGAAAACAATAACTACATAATGCTGAAGCCTCCTGCTCCAAGCTCCTTTAGATAAATCTGTAAAATCCTGAACTACTTGACTGCCGTACAAATTTAGGCACCCAAGAGTTTAGGTAAAACAAAACAAAATAAACTCCGGGTCAGTCATGGGACTGGTATGAGTAAACAATTTAAAACAGTTTAAGAAAATAACTGATATCTCATAAGACCACACCTTATAACACGGAATGGGTTTTTTCCATATGAGAATCGAAACACTTGACATAACTTTCAAATTCTTTTTGAAAGAAAACGATAATCTTTATATCAAAACTCTTTGATATTATAATAGTGTCTAAATCAAATAAATAGAAATCTAGTGGAACGTTTGCATCTCACGTTCGACATATATAATATACAATCAAAACCGCGAGCACTTATTGGGTAATGAATTTCCAACTATGACAAGGTACGGAACCACCTTTCGATAGTGTATCTCTAGAGGAGAATACACTGGGTTCAAAAAGAACATCTTGTAACCCCGCCACACATGACCGACCACTCATTTCGCTTGAGTGTATCGAATGTATACCACAATCGGTTGGGATCAGCAACCGTTTCCCGAATGGGACAACATCGAATAGAATAAGGAATTAAATGAATCTCAAGATAGGTAACAATACACCCTAATGGGAGCTAACCACATAGCCATGCTGCTGGCCCGATTTTTTTCATTTCCCGGTTGTTGAGGCCTGAGGCTACGCTTACTTATCATTCATTGATAACACAATCACTTTGAATGTCACATTGTCAGATCCGTTAATCACTAATTGATTTGCACAAATATATTTTGGATATTATGCTAAGGGAATAAATCTGTTGCCACCATATATATTTATACAGACCAACATATTCGATCATTGGAAATACTTTGCCAGACATTCGTCCATATACGTTCGTTCCGGGATTGAACGAAACCGAAGGCACAATTTCCATTAATAGAAAAAGCCCTTGCACTTTACTCCATCTTCAATATATTCAGCATACTTGGTTTGCAATGCTTATGCCAATACGGAGTGGTTCTTTGGATAATAATCCAACCGGTCTCTCCATATTAGCAACGTTAAAATGGTCAAAAACTTTGATAGCCGGTGATTTAACTATCAAATGAAAAATGTCCGTGTACACACAACGATCTTATTTCCAAATGGAATTATCGATCAAATCATCAAACATATATATATATATATTCATATTTCCTTATTTTCTATGTTTAGAAAATATATGTTATTATCACTAAAAAAACATTTCCATATATCGTCTTCTTTTATTTTCTGTACTTAGAAAATATCTTCTATTTATAATTGGAAAATATTCCAATTACTTATCTTTTTCACGACCGTTCATTTCTACACTCAGGAAATATTTATTATTCTATTTCCAACTTACACTTATTTGGGTTAAAACGGATGTTGTGTAAAACATCATTACGACAATCCAAATACTGTATTTAGCTAAATCTTATTCAACATTGACCTTCGAGCCTGAATCTTACTATTTATTTGTTAATAATGACATCAATCAAGTTGGGGTATAACTACCTCTCAGACCTTGACTGGATAACATTCATACATCAAAACAGACAAGACTATTTACTCGAATAATCAATATCATACAAACCAATTATTCCATTTTTAAACATGTACATGCTTCTCTTTTTATTCTTACGAGATTTTATTCATAGATTTCCTTTTTGTTTATACTATTCTATTTTTAAGTTCGTTTCCTTATCGAATTCTATATATATTAATATATATATTTCTAGTTATCAAATTTTCTTAAAAACATTCTAATTTATTAAATTTTCGGAAAAATTTGCCATAACCTCCTTTGTACCGGCAAATAGTTCAAACCTCAACTCGCCTCTCTGGGCCCTTTCCATTCAAAAAAAAAATCAACAAGCCAAGTGGCTTGCCGATTCGGCGCATAAAACCTCATATGGAATTTTAACATGTACTTTTTGTCGGGCACACGAATTATAATCTTCGTATACTTTATTCCATACCTGTCTAACACATATGCGTCCATTTCTATTTTATTCCAACTCAATCTGGTCATTTTAACTCAATTCACTAATTTATTCTTTAATCAGCTCTTTTCCCTATTTCGCTTTCTAATTGAACATATCACGTTCAAATATATTTTTATCTACTCAAGAACTCAATCTAGTTCCATTTTCAACTCAAGTTACATATTCGATTTCGAATATAAATTCTCAAATCTCTTTCACTTATCCAACGCCCAATTTCGATTCAAATCTCGATTAACTATTTTCTTCAAATTAGTTGAATCTATTTAATAACTAAAAATCTGCTTTTTGTTTCAAAAATCATTTCACTTACTTCACTAGAGTTCATATTTATTTTATATCTCCAGTCTGGATTTTTCTAATGGAAATTCGGATTTTATTTCTTTAAAAGCCTTTTATTTATTTAAATGAACCGTTATAGTTTTATAACGATTATAGCGCTGTTTTTCTGAAAAGTTGATATTGACATAACTCAAAACCTATACGACGAAATCCAGATTTTTCTCTTCCATTAGAAAACTATTATCAAATCGATCCTGATGATTCTTGTTACAAATAATTTCGATTAAAATTGAGTTCTGTATACTTAATTGAAGTTCGAAATGCCAATTTACGAATTGTCGCGCTGCGACGAATTTGTTTTAATTATATTTATATATAAAAACTTTTAAACTTCATCAAAATAAATTCAACTCCATTCTAATATATTTTTTATATATACCAAAACAATTTTCCCAATTCAACTCAATAATTCTGATTATCTATAATCGCTGATTTTTCCTTACTCGGTTATACATTTATTTATACTCGATTTGTTATTTCAAATCCCAATTCCTTTTATAAATAAATTATAGAATTTGATATAATCGAATTCCAATTATAACTCCTTTGGATTTTCTCAATTCAGTTTATGTTCGTAATCCCGGAATATAATCAATTATTCTATTTTCAACACGTTTTCAAATTCCACTTTTTAGATTCTTCCTTGAATTTAAACTTCTAAATTATCCAATGATAATTTATTCTAGTAGATTTATAACATCATTTGTAAATCCATCTTTCTTGTTTTATATATTAAAACAAGTTTTCCATTTCAAATCCCTTTTGAAATCCAACTCCTTTTAGATTCTGAATTGCAGAATAAAAACCCCTGTTTCTTTTTTAAAATGATTTCAACTTACTATTTTAAATTCATACTTGAATTTAATGTTACCAATTATCTCTTGATAATTTATTCACCATATTTATAAACATGATTTATAAATTTACTTGTTATATTTTTAAACAAGTCCATTTCGAAATCTATTTAAAACCAAAATCTTTGGAAATCTCTATTTATAATAAATTATATATATATATATATATATATAACACCCAATTTATTTCCATAATCAATTTGACTTCTATTTAAATAAATTCGAATTAATCGAATTTAAATCCTAAATCCTTACGGATTTATTTTAGTTCAATTTTATATTCTGAACATCAGAATAAATTTCCTCGTTTATTTCTTAAAAGGATTTCCCCATTTCTATTTTTAAATTCACATTTTGAATTTAAATATTCGAATTATCAAATGATCATTTCTTTTCAATTTTTTCTATAAACACTGTTTATAATTTCTTTTCAATCATCTATTTATCGAATGAAAATCAATCTATTTTATTTATAAACACCATTTATAAATTCACTTCAATTTCTTATATTATTTAATTTATAAACATCGTTTATAAATTTAATACTTGTTTTATTTATTTTCAAAAGAAATAAATATTTTTAGCCCATTCTAAATTCAAATTCAATTTTAGAAAATAAAATTTTCCTTTTTAAATCTCAAAATCTCTTTCACGATATTTTTATAAATCAACAATCAAAACATTCCATTACAAATCACAGATTCTAACACATCATATATGATAATATATGTGAAACAATCAACAATAATATTTTTAAGGAATCTAGTTAGATCCCTCCAACCTGTTTTCTTGCATCCACAGACGTTAGTCAACAAAAATAATACCCATCCTACTTCGAGGCAGGATATCGCGGTATGAAGGTCATCCACTATATATATTGTGGGGCGCATAGGGAAGTCATCCACTATGGTACCGCGGGCATCCGCTAATGAGACAGCGGGAACAATCCAACCACCAAACCAATATATATATAATAGTCAAGCCTAAATAACTAGATATATTTTTTAACATGAATAGTAGTATTTCAACGCATACAAACAGTCAACAATTTATTTTAAATGCTAAAAATAAATTAACGAGTGAGATTTACTCACCATGGTTTTATTTTCGATCCATTCCAATTTTAATTTAAATCGAATGATGTTCGATGTAAAATTAAAATTCCAATTGACTCTGAAAAGTCCCGTACCAATCCAAATGTGTAGCCAATACCCATACGAAGCCACCACAACTTATTTTTAGAAAAATATATTATCATATATATTTTATACGAGCGTTACAAGTTTTAAATAAATTAAATTGTCATTAAATATTTAAATTAATTAATTCAGACAAATACCTAACACTTTGTAAAATTCTTCTTCCTTGTTCGGACCGCCCTTGGTTTCAGACTTACGCAACTCTCCTACTCCTTCGATCCAATACTGCATCTGTACTTCCCCTTTATTATTCCTCTCCTGTACAAAAATAGGAACCCAGTTCATGCAGTGGCCTTTTCAAACTTCAATACTTGAACGCAACCTGCTGCTATAGGTACTTGCGTACCATTTCATCACCTCCGAGCTTCCACAAATCAGAACGCCTCCGTTCTCCTTGGTTCGTACACCACACTTGAACTCCCAGACCATTCTCAAATCACCATCGCACTGCTCCAATACTCGCAAAACCCGAACACACCCAAACCCATTCAATCTTGATCTTCCTTCTTCCCACTATCGCACCCTCAATTGCGTCGAACTCGAGCCCTAGAACTCCACTAAAACCAAGATTGATCGTTGTCCCCGAAACGCGAACCCCTAGGTTCCGCGATAGCCAATGTCGAACGTCGAAGGACAAACTGCCTACTTCCAGTTTTTCCGTCATGAGGAGCTTGATTGATTTTGGGTTTTTGTTTTAATTTTAACAGATGAGGGAAAAGGGAGACATTTCTTTGATTGAACTAGAAAAGATATATAACGATAGGAAAGGGGAAATAAAGAGAAAAGAGGGAGAAGTCACGGATTTATATAGGAATATATGAAGAAATCGAATGTCGTGGCTTTGATTTTGAGCAGAAGGAAAGGGGTGGTGATTAACAAAGAGGTAGGTGTCCCTTTATTTTAACTTTAATTTTATTCAATTTTTATTTTAATTTTACTTAAACTGGTATCCTTTAATTAAAATACCCCTTGATTCCGAACTCCTTTTTGAACCCAACCACTGACATTTTTAGTGTCATAACACTATTCTGAGCACATTGGGGCAAGTATCGAAGTCCAGTTCGGTCATTTGGAGAAGATAAAAATTTAAGTTGATATAACTTAAATTCAAAACAATTAATTATTCAAAAATCAATTAATATTATTATTCTAATTCAAATAGGAGTTTGAATTGATTATCTGAACTGTTTCCAATTCAGTGTTGACTTTGAATTCAAATAAATTCAATTTCATATTTCGATAATTATATATATTCGAAATAAATCATATTTCGATTTTTAAATCGATAACAAAATATAAAAATTCATTTATATTCTCAAATCAATATTTAAAATAAATATTAAATATTCAAAATTAATCGACCATAAATCCGGGTCGTTACATAAGGGGTATATTCATTAGTATCAAAATAATGGAGTAAGAAACTCATTAGAGATAGGGTAATGATACCCTAGAATGAGTGGAATCAGTCGCAGAATCCTTCTTGAGAGAGAGCATATCAAAATAGTTTTTAAAATGGTTTAAAATATTTTTAAAACATATATTTTCAAAAATAAAATTTTGTTTAACATTTAAATCTTTTTCTGAATTTCCTTTCTATTTGAATCCATCTTCCTTCGTAGACCGTCTTTGATTAGGTTCTTGCATTCGTTCAGCTTTTAGCTCAAACTCTATAACTTGTCCTTGTCTATAACAAGGTAAGAAGTAGAAGAAGAGTATAATACTTTTAACGATTCCATTCTTATTTAATATGGATTTGAAATTGTTATTTTGAAAGGTATTATAATATATGGTTACTTGATACATTATTGAAATTTTGATATATATATATATATATATTCATGAATAATACTATGTTTTGGTAATACCAAAATTTTGAAAAGATTTGATATTTACACTTTAAGATTTTATATTTTATAAATTATATACTTTGAATAAGACGTAGATTTCGTAAGAAAATAATATTATCTTAGTTGAAATCTATAATGATATAGTTTATAAATACAAGAATTTATAAATTTAAATTGTAATAACCCGGAAATTCTGAGCCAGTTTAAAATTTTTATTTTGGCAATTTTAGCGAATTTTGAATATTTAAAATAGATTACTTTAAATAATATCGACGAAAATTCATTTTTGAATATAAATATAACGTATATATTATATACGTCGTTGTTAGAATATAAATAATTATATATAATTATAAATAGGAATTGAAAATGGCGCGGTAGTTCGATAATTCGATTTCAAACTTCAATTGAATGTACCGGGTGCAAAACAATCCGGATTTTAGTGAAACCAAAAACATTAGGACCTAATTGATAATATCTTTCCAACGAATCCCAAAAATCAAAATTTCATAGCGGGAATCAAAAGATATGTCCAGTTGAAAATTCTGAATAGTCGCTGTGGAATTCAGGCCCTTAAAAATTGAAATTTTGCAAGCGACCTCGGATTTCGACGAAACCAGTTTTGTTGGGTCCGTGATGTCAAATTATTGCTAGATTCCAAATTTCATAATTTTTCGAATCAATATGTGAGCGTGGCAAAGGAAAACGCGTTTGACCAGTTTTAGTTGATTTTAATCGACTGGAAATTGGCCATTTTTCTAACGGTCTCAGAATTCGACGAAACTAGTTTTGTTAGGACCGTATCGTCAATACGAAGCTAGAAAATATTTTTCTGGAATTTTTCGAGTTAGTATGTGACCCCGGTAATTTGAAATGTACGTTTAAAATTCAATATAGCGATTTAAATGTAAATTTAACGGAAACTGATTGTAACGATCAAATCAGCCTGCGATACATATCCCATTGTGTACGGAATGGGGGTAAAACGCTATGGACGACAGGCGGTGGGCCTCGTTTAGAGGTCGTATGTAAAAGTCAACTTTTTGCAAAATAAAATAATTAAATAATAAATTAAAAACTTCTCTCTCTCCTAACCCCCTTTAAACCCGTTGGCCCCTCTCTTCTTCAAAATCATTTTTCAGAAAGAAAAAAAAATACGAAAGGGGGGCGCGATCGATGCCGCCGCCCCCGATGAACCGCCGCCGCCAGAGGTGGCGCAGCCCCTCCCTGCGCCGTCCTCCTCCCTTCTTCTTCCTCCTCCTCCCCTTCTCTTCCTCGACTGCGACGCCCGAAGACCCCCCCCCCCTCCTGCGCGCAAACTCGTCGCCACCTTCCCCTCCTCCTCCCACGACCATCGCACTCCCCCCCCCCAGGCCGTCAGTCGCCCCACCGTACCCCCCCGACCTTCAGACTCCACCCCGACGCCCAGAAACCCTAGAAGATGCGCCGCCACCACTGCTTTGGGTTCACCACTGCCTGAGACAGCCTTCGCCCCCTCGATCCGTGCTGCTCAGCAGTTTCCCCCTCTCCAGTACACGAAAAACAGTGAGTTTTTATATACATTAACTTTGTTTTCAGTTTTGAATCTAAATACCACTATTAAAACATGATCTTTAATATATATATGTGGCATAAGGGAAAGACATGATTTTTAGAGGATAAAAATTTGATTTTTCATTGCTTAAAAATATGATTTTTATATTTTTAAAGAATTAAAAATATGATTTTTATATTTTTAAAGTATTAAAAATATAATCTTTACTATATAGAAGTGGTAGAAATATGATTTTTGTTTATGTAGAGAATTAAAAATATAATTTTTACATGATAGGAATATTAGGAATATCATCTTTATATGTGTAGAAAAATAAAAATGTGATTTTTATAATGATATTTTTATAAAGGCGAAATCTGTATTTGTGAAAAGGCGAAATCTATATTTTTGAAATGGAATTTTTATCTGTATAGTAGCAATGTAAAAATAGATTTTTTTTTATCCATATAGCGTAATAGTAAAAATTCGATTTTTATATATTGAATAGCAAAGTAAAAATTCGATTTTTATATATTGAATAGCAAAGTAAAAATTCGATTTTTATATATTGAATAGCGAAGTAAAAATTTGATTTTTATATATTGAATAGCGAAGTAAAAATTTGATTTTTATATATTGAATAGCGAAGTAAAAATTCGATTTTTACATATGTAGTGACTACAGGCGACGAAAGTGATAAAAGGCGAGAACGATGAAGATTTCTATAGAAGAAGAGTCAAGGAGTTGGGATAACTATCGGTGAGAATTTCTCACCTTTCAATTTCTTTTTCTAGTTATATATATATATACTAGGATGCAGACGGTGTTTAGTAGCACCCGACACAATCGTCCACAGACCATGGACTTGTTTGTTTGATTGCAAAAATTAGTTAGATTATTTGATTGAAATTGAATTGTTTGGTGAAAATGAATGGGTTAGATTGATGTGTGAATGGCGTGGGCCTTCACTAGACCGGGGATAAGGCTAGGCCTCGTCCCGTTTCTAGTATCGTGCCGTTATGCCGCCGAAATTTTCTAAAATAAGTTAGAAAAATAAAAATGTCATTTTTATTTCGTAAATGAACTGAATAAAAATCCATGTGTTAAAATAAAATATTTCTATCGTTAAAAATATAATTTTTAGCGTGAATGTGAATAAATAAATATTTATAAACAAATCGACCGATTTGTTTATATACACTGATTTGACTGACATTGATTGGGACGATAAATTTTACACATCGCCCAACTACACAAATAAAATCTGTGTTTGATTGTTTGAAACTCCACACGGGTGTTGGGATGAAATTTGAAGTTCACTCATCCTGATTGATTAAATATGTCGATCGATTGATTGACAGGCTGTTATAAGCGTTAGATATCTATATTTGATGCTTATACAGTGTAGTGCACTTTGGTTGATGGTTGATTATTTTTCAATGCTATCATATACATGTGTTGTATGAAAATCCATATAATTAATTTTATATGGTGATTGATTGGGCCTCATTCCAATTTAGAAGATAAAGAATATTATAGAATAAAGGTTCATGTGTTGACTGTACTCATTCGTGAGATTAGTCATGTGTTGAACGAAATATTTTAACAATAAAATTTATATCTTTATCACTATAAAATAATGGTTCATGTGTTGACTGTACTCATTCGTGAGATTAGTCATGTGTTGAACGAAATATTTTAACAATAAAATTTATATCTTTATCACTATAAAATAAAGGTTCATGTGTTGACTGTACTCATCCGTTGAGATTAGTCATGTGTTGAACGAAATATTTGAAATAGAATATTTGAAAATAGAAGTATATGAAGCAGGATTGATTAGATTGACGCCATTTTGACGTGAACGATATTTATATCGATTTTATTCATTTTAAAATGAATATTGAATATAAAGTGATTTCGAAATGAATATTGAATATAAAGTGATTTCGAAATGAATATTGAATATAAAGTGATTTCGAAATGAATATTGAATATAAAGTGATTTCGAAATGAATATTGAATATAAAGTGATTTCGAAATGAATACTGAATATAAAGTGATTTCGAAATGAATATTGAATATAAAGTGATAACGAAATGAATTTGATCGAATAGAAAACCAATTTAAATCGAATCGAATAGAAAACCAATTTGAATTGAATCGAATAGAAAACCAATTTGAATTGAATCGAATAGAAAACCAATTTGAATTGAATCGAATAGAAAACGACTTTGGAATTGAATTGAATTGAAAACGAATTCAAATTGAATTGAAATTTGAATTGAATAGAAATGAATTTTAAAACGAATTTATAAAGAAGAATTCCATTTTGATTTGAATTGAAATGGAAGTTGAAATGTTTTTGAAACGAATTCAAAACTATTTATAAAATTCGTTTTAAATAGAAATCGACGAAATATATATTATATATATAATATAATGGCCTGAATAGAACGCGCCGCACCAAGGCAGTTCGTGAATTTCGACCATTTATTTCAAACGGACATTACGGGAGATCCGACCGTCGGATTCTCCTAAAACCGGAACCGTTGGGTTCGTATCGAAAAGAGCTTTCTAACGAATATTAGAAATTTGAAATCTAATGGTTGGATTTGGAGATACGTCCAAATCAAATTTGAAAAAGGTCGCTGTAAGTGCAGTTCGATGGTCGTTGATGGAAATCGACTGTACGGGCCTTGATAAAATTATTAAAAATAGTAATAATTTGTGTAAAATCATAAGAAATGATTTGGGAAAAATTGGGGTGAAAAACTCCATATTTGAAAAGATAAAAATAGATTTTTATCGAAATGAACTAGTTTTGAACTAAATTTAAAACCCAATTATTTTTAAATAAATAAATTAGATTTAAAAAGGGGTTTTAAATAATCGGAATTTCTAATATATTTGATTGGATTTGAAATGGGTTTATCGTGAACGGTGTTTTAAATAACACTAGTTCTTTAACCCGATAATAAATAGAATGGGATGTGGGTTTGTCATGAACTGTGTTTTAAATAACACCTAGTTCTTTAACCCAGTAAAAAGGAGTTTTAACGAATCTGCAATTAGATTGAAATGTAAATTTGTAATCTAAATTATCAAATTTAGAAAATGAGCGAGAATGGAGTATTACCAGTTTTGCTCCAAAGCGATAGTTAAATCTTTAATTAGATTTGAACATGAAATGGTAATTAATTTTACCGATAACACCGTGGTGTTAGATATGGAGTATTACCAGTTTTGCTTCATGGGATGAATAGGTTGGGATTGGAAAATAAAATAAATAATTACTTCGGTACGGTTCGCTAATCTCGACTAGTTGGAAAACCATAATTTGGTTTGATATGACATCCAAAGGAAGATTAAAGGATAAATTCTAAAGAATTTATCTTGGATAAAATTAATGGGAACCTTTCCCTAAGAATTGAAATTTAGAAACTAGCTGTAGGTTAGTCAAGAAGAATGGTTTCCTGGATATTGATCTGATGTTGGTTTCGGCCTTCGGGGTTAATATTTGGGAAATTGTTCTCTTGCTGATTTACGGTTAGTGACTAATTAATTGGAATGAGGCGTATGTTGTGTTTGTGTAACATTTGTTTTTAATATACGTGGGTTGTTCGGAAAGGCCGGGTTTATACCCATTCTGAATAACCGATTCGACGATAAGTCGAAGATGAAGACGGTGGTCGAAGACCGGAAGTTTTCACATCGTTTGGATAATTACTGATGATCCTGATTGGGCTGTACACCCAAGAGGATGGAAATAGTTGGTGGTCGTCCAGACGTACTTGGAGATGGATGGATATGCGAGGAAAGTGCCTCCGGTTTCGTTCAGACCCAGAACGGACTTGTAAATGGATTGTGTGTCTGACATTGGATTTTATTCTGTGTTGATTGATTTCTATTAAATATACATCTGTTTGGCGGCGGAGAATTTATTCTCTTGCTTAACGCCCTTCTCTGAGACGTACGAGCTCAGAGGTTGTATATCGATGGACATCAGTCATATGGCATGAATTGCCTGTGTGGCACACTAAGATGCAATGATCAAGGCTTCAGTTGAAAAGCAAAGTCTTGTGGTTGATGATCAAAGCACGGCCTACGTGGCGTAGCTTTGTGTATAGCGTGGATTCGCGAGCCTCACACCTCGGTATGAGTCAAAAACGGGATAAGGACCCAAGGAGTGCATGACGTTTCTTTCTAGCTATGGTGGTGTCAGTGACTTACCGGCCCTGACATTTATATACTTTTCACCTATGTGGTTGTTGGAATGCGAGGCGCCTCGATTATAGGTCTGTAAGGACCGGGAAACGTGTGTTCAGGCATAATTAATCCTCTAACGTAAGTGAGGAACGGCCTTGGAGGATCAGGGGTTGCCCAGAGTGTGTAACCCTGAGGCATTTGCTAGAGTGTCTCGAACGCGGAGAGGAGCTTGCCCCTTGCCTCGACTCATGACGGAAATCCAATTTCCAATACGTGTATTTCGGTTTTAATTGTAGAACTAGTATGGCGACATAGTAGATGGTAGCTATGCCGCCTATGATTTATATTTATGATTGAAATTGTTTTGACACTATACACTTATTATAGTATCAAATGATTTGTTTTAAACGTACCAAGCATGTTTGGCTATTATAAGGGAAAACCCTATCCTCCGGCTTGCGTTGCATTGTGTGATGGGACCTGGGTCTTATAATAGCTTCATTTTTCGAAAAAGCATTGCGTTGTTTATTCTATGCACTGGTATTCTTGGGAGGAAACCCGTTCCGTGTTATACGGTGTGGTCCCTTGACTTACCCTCTTTTAAAGTAAAGTTTTAAATAACTGTTTTAGTTCTCACACCAGTCACATGACTGACTTGGAGTTTATTGTTTTAACCTAAACTCTGGGTGCCCCTATTTTCCGCACGGGCAGCTTGTAGTTTTGGTTTTGCAGATTTATATTCACAGGATCCTGGTTTACAGCTGGAATGATATCCGGAAAGCTCTGTATCCGTATATCACCTTCAGTTGTGCTTTGTATTATTTTCCGCTGCTATGTAATTTATTGTAATCTCTGATATTTATCGAATGTAATTTATTCAATTATACTCTGTATATTCTTGTATCTGATGGTATTGTTGTAATAGCAATGAAATGTTCTCCCGTCTGCGTTCAGTTGTGTCCTGTTCTCAAACGATCAGGGGTTTCGAATGGTCTGGATCGGTTTAATGACTGATTCGGATCGAGCGAAATTTCAGAACGTTACATTTGGTATCAGAGCTTTGGTTTATAGAGCTCGAGAACAAGACACATTAGAACCATACGAAAGAATTCATCAGATATTGAATTAGTAATATCCAATTAGAATGACTCGTTAGAGATAGGATCAGTAGTATCCTAGAACGAGTGTGAAGAGTATATTTTTCAAATGAAAACAATTTAGTTTTAAAAATCTAAATCGTTTTATACGTATTTGATTATTTATTTATTTTGAATTTGGACAATCGAGTATATATAGATTTCGCGTATACGCGTCATGAACGTATATTCGAAGTTTGAATATACTGGATAGATATAGAATCACACTCTAGTCGCTCGGAGATGATTTTGATGATGGAGCTCCATCACCAAGATTTATGTTCGTGTTTCGAAGGTGTGTTATCTATATATTTCCATTAGACTGGTGTGAGAACCAAAACTTATATAGTTAGAACACATTGTTGTGATTTGGCATCAAAAACATGACTTTTTGCATATATATCAAAATTATCAATTTGAAACGTTAATTCACTAATTGATTGATGTTTGTGTTGTTGGATTATTTGTTTGATAATTTTTGAACCATTATGCCTGATTGAACCAAATATTGAAAATTATTGAAAATTGGTCGCATTTGCTTGCATATACATATACTTACATTGAACAGGTCATAGCAAGGAGGCTAGAGCAGAGAATAAAATTTGTTTGCCCGACAAATAGGTACATGTTTACTATAATTTACTGTTTTGTTTGGGTGATGATGATTTTATGAGCCTATTGGCTAGCCGCTTGGCTTTTTCTTTTTCTTTTTGAGATCAGAAGGCCAATATGGCAATTTCGGGATTTTCCCGTGGCTCCCGGTGCAGGGGAGGTTATGGCGAAATTTTTCAAAAATTTAGGGTGTTAGCCAAATTTTTGAAATTTTGAAAATTCTCAGAAACTGAAAAGTTGGGGAATTGAAGCCAGATCGAACGTAGAATAGATTAATCAAACCACTTTCGACTTTGTTCCTTTTCGGGGACGAAAAGTTTTAAGTGGGGGAGATTGTAATAACCCGGAAATTCTGAGCCAGTTTAAAATTTTTATTTTGGCAATTTTAGCGAATTTTGAATATTTAAAATAGATTATTTTAAATAATATCGACGAAAATTCATTTTTGAATATAAATATAACGTATATATTATATACGTCGTCGTTAGAATATAAATAATTATATATAATTATAAATAGGAATTGAAAATGGCGCGGTAGTTCGATAATTCGATTTCAAACTTCAATTGAATGTACCGGGTGCAAAACAATCCGGATTTTAGTGAAACCAAAAACATTAGGACCTAATTGATAATATCTTTCCAACGAATCCGAAAAATCAAAATTTCATAGCGGGAATCAAAAGATATGTCCAGTTGAAAATTCTGAATAGTCGCTGTGGAATTCAGGCCCTTAAAAATTGAAATTTTGCAAGCGACCTCGGATTTCGACGAAACCAGATTTGTTGGGTCCGTGATGTCAAATTATTGCTAGATTCCAAATTTCATAATTTTTCGAATCAATATGTGAGCGTGGCAAAGGAAAACGCGTTTGACCAGTTTTAGTTGATTTTAATCGACTGGAAATTGGCCATTTTTCTAACGGTCTCGGAATTCGACGAAACTAGTTTTGTTAGGACCGTATCGTCAATACGAAGCTAGAAAATATTATTCTGGAATTTTTCGAGTTAGTATGTAACCCCGGTAATTTGAAATGTACGTTTAAAATTCAATATAGCGATTTAAATGTAAATTTAACGGAAACTGATTGTAACGATCAAATCAGCCTGCGATACATATCCCATTGTGTACGGAATGGGGGTAAAACGCTATGGACGACAGGCGGTGGGCCTCGTTTAGAGGTCGTATGTAAAAGTCAACTTTTTGCAAAATAAAATAATTAAATAATAAATTAAAAACTTCTCTCTCTCCTAACCCCCTTTAAACCCGTTGGCCCCTCTCTTCTTCAAAATCATTTTTCAGAAAGAAAAAAAAAATACGAAAGGGGGGCGCGATCGATGCCGCCGCCCCCGATGAACCGCCGCCGCCAGAGGTGGCGCAGCCCCTCCCTGCGCCGTCCTCCTCCCTTCTTCTTCCTCCTCCTCCCCTTCTCTTCCTCGACTGCGACGCCCGAAGACCTCGCCCCTCCTGCGCGCAACCTCGTCGCCACCTTCCCCTCCTCCTCCCACGACCATCGCACTTCCCCCCCTCCCCAGGCCGTCAGTCGCCCCACCGTACCCCCCCGACCTTCAAACTCCACCCCGACGCCCAGAAACCCTAGAAGATGCGCCGCCACCACTGCTTTGGGTTCACCACTGCCTGAGACAGCCTTCGCCCCCTCGATCCGTGCTGCTCAGCAGTTTCCCGCTCTCTAGTACACGAAAAACAGTGAGTTTTTATATACATTAACTTTGTTTTCAGTTTTGAATCTAAATACCACTATTAAAACATGATCTTTAATATATATATATGTGGCATAAGGGAAAGATATGATTTTTAGAGGATAAAAATTTGATTTTTCATTGCTTAAAAATATGATTTTTATATTTTTAAAGAATTAAAAATATGATTTTTATATTTTTAAAGTATTAAAAATATAATCTTTACTATATAGAAGTGGTAGAAATATGATTTTTGTTTATGTAGAGAATTAAAAATATAATTTTTACATGATAGGAATATTAGGAATATCATCTTTATATGTGTAGAAAAATAAAAATGTGATTTTTATAATGATATTTTTATAAAGGCGAAATCTATATTTGTGAAAAGGCGAAATCTATATTTTTGAAATGGAATTTTTATCTGTATAGTAGCAATGTAAAAATAGAATTTTTTTTATCCATATAGCGTAATAGTAAAAATTCGATTTTTATATATTGAATAGCAAAGTAAAAATTCGATTTTTATATATTGAATAGCAAAGTAAAAATTCGATTTTTATATATTGAATAGCGAAGTAAAAATTCGATTTTTATATATTGAATAGCGAAGTAAAAATTTGATTTTTATATATTGAATAGCGAAGTAAAAATTCGATTTTTACATATGTAGTGACTACAGGCGACGAAAGTGATAAAAGGCGAGAACGATGAAGATTTCTATAGAAGAAGAGTCAAGGAGTTGGGATAGCTACCGGTGAGAATTTCTCACCTTTCAATTTCTTTTTATAGTTATATATATATACTAGGATGCAGACGGTGTTTAGTAGCACCCGACACAATCGTCCACAGACCATGGACTTGTTTGTTTGATTGCAAAAATTAGTTAGATTATTTGATTGAAATTGAATTGTTTGGTGAAAATGAATGGGTTAGATTGATGTGTGAATGGCGTGGGCCTTCACTAGACCGGGGATAAGGCTAGGCCTCGTCCCGTTTCTAGTATCGTGCCGTTATGCCGCCGAAATTTTCTAAAATAAGTTAGAAAAACAAAAATGTCATTTTTATTTCGTAAATGAACTGAATAAAAATCCATGTGTTAAAATAAAATATTTCTATCGTTAAAAATATAATTTTTAGCGTGAATGTTAATAAATAAATATTTATAAACAAATCGACCGATTTGTTTATATACACTAATTTGACTGACATTGATTGGGACGATAAATTTTACACATCGCCCAACTACACAAATAAAATCTGTATTTGATTGTTTGAAACCCCACACGGGTGTTGGGATGAAATTTGAAGTTCACTCATCCTGATTGATTAAATATGTCGATCGATTGATTGACAGGCTGTTATACGCGTTAGATATCTATATTTGATGCTTATACAGTGTAGTGCACTTTGGTTGATGGTTGATTATTTTTCAATGCTATCATATACATGTGTTGTATGAAAATCCATATAATTAATTTTATATGGTGATTGATTGGGCCTCATTCCAATTTAGAAGATAAAGAATATTATAGAATAAAGGTTCATGTGTTGACTGTACTCATTCGTGAGATTAGTCATGTGTTGAACGAAATATTTTAACAATAAAATTTATATCTTTATCACTATAAAATAAAGGTTCATGTGTTGACTGTACTCATTCGTGAGATTTGTCATGTGTTGAACGAAATATTTTAACAATAAAATTTATATCTTTATCACTATAAAATAAAGGTTCATGTGTTGACTGTACTCATTCGTGAGATTAGTCATGTGTTGAACGAAATATTTTAACAATAAAATTTATATCTTTATCACTATAAAATAAAGGTTCATGTGTTGACTGTACTCATCCGTTGAGATTAGTCATGTGTTGAACGAAATATTTGAAATAGAATATTTGAAAATAGAAGTATATGAAGCCGGATTGATTAGATTGACGCCATTTTGACTTGAACGATATTTATATCGATTTTATTCATTTTAAAATGAATATTGAATATAAAGTGATTTCGAAATGAATATTGAATATAAAGTGATTTCGAAATGAATATTGAATATAAAGTGATTTCGAAATGAATATTGAATATAAAGTGATTTCGAAATGAATATTGAATATAAAGTGATTTCGAAATGAATATTGAATATAAAGTGATTTCGAAATGAATATTGAATATAAAGTGATAACGAAATGAATTTGATCGAATAGAAAACCAATTTAAATTGAATCGAATAGAAAACCAATTTGAATTGAATCGAATAGGAAACCAATTTGAATTGAATCGAATAGAAAACCAATTTGAATTGAATCGAATAGAAAACGACTTTGGAATTGAATTGAATTGAAAACGAATTGAAATTGAATTGAATAGAAATGAATTTTAAAACGAATTTATAAAGAAGAATTCCATTTTGATTTGAATTGAAATGGAAGTTGAAATGTTTTTGAAACGAATTCAAAACTATTTATTAAATTCGTTTTAAATAGAAATCGACGAAGTATATATTATATATATAATATAATGGCCTGAATAGAACGCGCCGCGACGCGGCAGTTCGTGAATTTCGACCATTTATTTCAAACGGACATTACGGGAGATCCAACCGTCGGATTCTCCTAAAACCGGAACCGTTGGGTTCGTATCGAAAAGAGCTTTCTAACGAATATTAGAAATTTGAAATCTAACGGTTGGATTTGGAGATACATCCAAATCAAATTTGAATAAGGTCGCTGTAAGTGCAGTTCGATGGCCGTTGATGGAAATCGACTGTACGAGCCTTGATAAAATTATTAAAAATAGTAATAATTTGTGTAGAATCATAAGAAATGATTTGGGAAAAATTGGGGTGAAAAACTCCATATTTGAAAAGATAAAAATAGTTTTTTATCGAAATGAACTAGTTTTGAACTAAATTTAAAACCCAATTATTTTTAAATAAATAAATTAGATTTAAAAAGGGGTTTTAAATAATCGAAATTTCTAATATATTTGATTGGATTTGAAATGGGTTTATCGTGAATGGTGTTTTAAATAACACTAGTTCTTTAACCCGATAATAAATAGAATGGGATGTGGGTTTGTCATGAACTATGTTTTAAATAACACCTAGTTCTTTAACCCAGTAAAAAGGAGTTTTAACGAATCTGCAATTACATTGAAATGTAAATTTGTAATCTAAATTATCAAATTTAGAAAATGAGCGAGAATGGAGTATTACCAGTTTTGCTCCAAAGCGATAGTTAAATCTTTAATTAGATTTGAACGTGAAATGGTAATTAATTTTACCGATAACACCGTGGTGTTAGATATGGAGTATTACCAGTTTTGCTCCATGGGATGAACAGGTTGGGATTGGGAAATAAAATAAATAATTACTTCGGTACGGTTCGCTAATCTCGACTAGTTGGAAAACCATAATTTGGTTTGATATGACATCCAAAGGAAGATTAAAGGATAAATTCTAAAGAATTTATCTTGGATAAAATTAATGGGAAACTTTCCCTAAGAATTGAAATTTAGAAACTAGCTGTAGGTTAGTCAAGAAGAATGGTTTCCTGGATATTGATCTGATGTTGGTTTCGGCCTTCGGGGTTAATATTTGGGAAATTGTTCTCTTGCTGATTTACGGTTAGTGACTAATGAATTGGAATGAGGCGTATGTTGTGTTTGTGTAACATTTGTTTTTAATATACGCGGGTTGTTCGGAAAGGCCGGGTTTATACCCATTCTGAATAACCGATTCGACGATAAGTCGAAGATGAAGACGGTGGTCGAAGACCGGAAGTTTTCACATCGTTTGGATAATTACTGACGATCCTGATTGGGCTGTACACCCAAGAGGATGGAAATAGTTGGTGGTCGTCCAGACGTACTTGGAGATGGATGGATATGCGAGGAAAGTGCCTCCGGTTTCGTTCAGACCCAGAACGGACTTGTAAATGGATTGTGTGTCTGACATTGGATTTTATTCTGTGTTGATTGATTTCTATTAAATATACATCTGTTTGGCGGCGGAGAATTTATTCTCTTGCTTAACGCCCTTCTCTGAGACATACGTGCTCAGAGGTTGTATATCGATGGACATCAGTCGCATGGCATGAATTGCCTGTGTGGCACACTAAGATGCAATGATCAAGGCTTCTGTTGAAAAGCAAAGTCTTGTGGTTGATGATCAAAGCACGGCCTACGTGGCGTAGCTTTGTGTATAGCGTGGATTCGCGAGCCTCACACCTCGGTATGAGTCAAAAATGGGATAAGGACCCAAGGAGTGCATGACGTTTCTTTCTAGCTATGGTGGTGTCAGTGACTTACCAGCCCTGACATTTATATACTTTTCACCTATGTGGTTGTTGGAATGCGAGGCGCCTCGATTATAGGTCTGTAAGGACCGGGAAACGTGTGTTCAGGCATAATTAATCCTCTAACGTAAGTGAGGACCGGCCTTGGAGGATCAGGGGTTGCCCAGAGTGTGTAACCCTGAGGCATTTGCTAGAGTGTCTCGAACGCGGAGAGGAGCTTGCCCCTTGCCTCGACTCATGACGGAAATCCAATTTCCAATACGTGTATTTCGGTTTTAATTGTAGAACTAGTATGGCGACATAGTAGATGGTAGCTATGCCGCCTATGATTTATATTTATGATTGAAATTGTTTTGACGCTATACACTTATTATAGTATCAAATGATTTGTTTTAAACGTACCAAGCATGTTTGGCTATTATAAGGGAAAACCCTATCCTCCGGCTTGCGTTGCATTGTGTGATGGGACCTGGGTCTTATAATAGCTTCATTTTTCGAAAAAGCATTGCGTTGTTTATTCTATGCACTGGTATTCTTGGGAGGAAACCCGTTCCGTGTTATATGGCGTGGTCCCTTGACTTACCCTCTTTTAAAGTAAAGTTTTAAATAACTGTTTTAGTTCTCACACCAGTCACATGACTGACTTGGAGTTTATTGTTTTAACCTAAACTCTGGGTGCCCCTATTTTCCGCACGGGCAGCTTGTAGTTTTGGTTTTGCAGATTTATATTCACAGGATCCTGGTTTACAGCTGGAATGATATCCGGAAAGCTCTGTATCCGTATATCACCTTCAGTTGTGCTTTGTATTATTTTCCGCTGCTATGTAATTTATTGTAATCTCTGATATTTATCGAATGTAATTTATTCAATTATACTCTGTATATTCTTGTATCTGATGGTATTGTTGTAATAGCAATGAAATGTTCTCCCGTCTGCGTTCAGTTGTGTCCTGTTCTCAAACGATCAGGGGTTTCGAATGGTCTGGATCGGTTTAACGACTGATTCGGATCGAGCGAAATTTCAGAACGTTACATTTAAATTGGTTATAAATATTTTAATTTGTAACGTATATATATGTATATATGATTGAACCTATGGAAGTTAACAAATTTATAAGTTGAATATAGATAATATGGATTTGAAAATATTAGGTATAGTATAGAATAATATTATTTTGTATTTGATTTAAAAATAACGAGCGTCACGACACGCGCTTCGCGCGTGATCATGGCACACACTTCGCTTGTGGATTATTGTTCCTTAAGTACTACATATTTTACATGTGCAAAAAAAATATTTGTATTAATGTTTGGTTTATTATTCCCATTAAACGTGCTTTATCTACTGAAGACAAAACAAATTCTTATTTCCTTTACCTTCCTTACTTCTTCCAGACAACATTCACTTTTATTTAAACATATACTGAGACATTCACTTATCACGTTCATGGTCTCATGCAAACAACATGGGACTATGCTTCCCTTTACTTTACTATTTAAAAGGAACACAAAACGTTATTTTTCATACAACTCACGAAGAAAAACCTTAGAAACGAAGCACAGAGGTTGAGGGCAAAGAACGCTGGTTGAACTTAAATGTGGTGTAGCCTTATTTATGCATTTACCTAGGGAAAAAAATCACGTTCTGAATGAGGCGAAGCTTGGAAAATTTAAACCCAATAAATAAAAAAGTTAATTTGTTGTGCGGTGTATTCAATTTTATGAGGCAGTGAGTATTGGGAAGATAGGTATGAAAGAGGAGAGAATTACCTTGAAGAACAAAGCGTAGAGGAAATGAGGAAAGAAGCGTGAAAATTAACTGGATAGTGTGCCATATTTAAAGAGGTGAGTGGCTGTTTCTAGAATAGCGCATTTGCACGGGAAGCAGACTTTTCAAATGCACATACGCTGATGTTATATTTGAATAAAAATGGATAAGATTTGTTTTGGTTTGTCTACTATACGGATGCCAATTTTCAAATGCACGTACTTTATATGTTGATGTCCCAGTAGCATGTTTTACTATTTATTAATTGCTAATTTATATCGCAATGCGCAATAATAAATGTCAGTATTCAAATTTGAATGCCTATTCAAATTGTCATTGAATATGGAAAGAGCAATCTAATTATATTAATTGCCTATTTATAAATGTTACAACACTTATTTATAATAGCATATTTTTTTAAATAATTTTAATTAGAGGGTAGTAGGTAACAATGAATAATATTGGTAATGCTAATATAAGATGTCAAAGACAAACCATAGAAGAGATGAAAGATAAAAGAGTTTGATTGAATTAGTGAGTGAAACTTAAAGTGTAATAATTTATTTCCTTTATAAATTAACTGATAAAAATGAATAGTATCAATTGTCAAGGTTTTATATTTATGGCTAATAGAATAAGAAATGAAAAATTCAATGAAAAATGTTAAGAAAAATTTGCAATATCTCAATTAACAATTTGAATACTTTTGCATTTCCTTCAAAATAATAACAATTTTTATTGGTTAGGTGATTAATGATGATGTAATATCTTCCTTTTTATTGCTTGCTGTTCCAATGAACATTGAATGCCAAAATGAATAAATTTATGCTGAATATGGGTTTTGAATGACTTTAAAATGAATAGATTGTAGGAAATGTTAAGGTAGTTAAATGACATTCATTGCCTCCTCCTTTAATTAGTGGAAGAATAATTATGTAAAAGGCATTTTCGTCAGATTTGGTGTACACCAAAAAAGTGTGACACCAAACCTATTCCGATTATTAGTAAAGATATTGTTTGTATATTTATCAAGGATTGAGGTTGAAATTTTAATAAATAAATGAGTGGGGAAGTGTTTGCGAACAAATTTTGCAATTGTAAACAACTGTAAAATCCGTTCGGCTTTCCTAAACAACAAGGATTGTTGTAGAGGGTGTCGAACTCTGGGACCAAAAATATTTTAATTAATAAATCCAATCAAGTTATTCTAGAATTTTGATTGATTGAAAACACAGAAAATAACAGCAATTAAATAAAAAAGAGATATTTATCTAATAAGAGAAAGCAATTAGGGGATAATGACATAGATTAGATTCACACTCATAAATAGCCAATAAATAAATATAGATCTAATTCATGTTTCTGTCACAAACACGAATCAACGATAAATAGATTCTTAGAAACAAATAAGTAAATAACAACAAGCATAGCCTATGCAGAAGCTGAGCTCTTAAACAACCATAGACTATCAGGACAGATTCACAAATTAATTTCTAAAAACCTAAAATTAGATCTAAATCTGATAATTGTTAGATTGAACACGAATATACCCTGTGAAGGAGCATAGCTCTTAAACGACACAGAATATGAAGGTTCAGATCTAACCCTTGATTCAGATCTAGATCTACATATATACAGTCCTCATCTATTGGCTATGTGATTCATGTTGAATCATATCTATTAGCGCCATCACCCCCTAATCAAAGGGGATTAGCTAGACATAGCTAAAGAAGAAGAAATAAAATAAAATAACAGACATAAATAAAATAAAATAACACAGAGAAGGGAAGAAGAGTTTTATTCCAATAGAAGAGAATTACAGAATAAAACTAAGTGTCAAATACAAATGAAGGGGATACGGTGTATTTATAGTTGCTTTGGCCAAGGCTAAGAGGCTAATTACACAATGTGGGACAAAATCCCTTTTCTAAAATAGCACATAAACCAGTGTGAACGCAACATGAATGAGAGGCATTTCAAATTAGCCAATGTGAACACAATATGAATGAATTTGCAATGCCATAGCTTGCGGGCCTCAAATTTCATCAACTCCAACTGTTTTAAGCATGAATAGAATTCCATAACATCTGCGACAAGCTATCTTTATGAAAGTGCATTGAATCTTTAAAATATGTGGAAGAAGATAGTTGAACAGCAACATTTCTTCAAGCTTTAATCTAGCTCTCACAATCAACACTCTTCTTACACCAATTCTTCAAGCTTTTCAACAATTACGTGCTTTAATCCATTCAACATAAATAGTCTGGAAACACAACTAAAAACACACAGTATCAATTATTTAAAAGATAAAACAAGATAAATTAGCGGATAAAATATACACATTTACATGTATATCAGGGAGAGATATAAATTTTTCCCTACATAAATTTTAATGATTTGAAATATATTATTTATAATATATGATTGAAAATTTGGCATGTATATTCTGTTTAAATGTATAAAGATGTTTTGAGTACTTATCCAACACTAAAGTTGGCCTATGGAATACCTAGTGATTTGGGTATACGTCTGATCAACATATATGTTAAATCCTATATGTATTAGATAGATATAGAGTCAGCTCTAGTCGCTTGAAAATGATTCTGATGATGACCGCGACATCATCGATATTTATTTTCAGGTTTCGAAAGTGGGATATATATATTGTCAATCAAAACGTCGAGTGAATACTTAAAACTATATTTAAATATATTCGAAAATATTTTAACTTTTGATATATATATATATATATATATTTCTGAATATATATAGGTATGAATATAAATGTGAAACATTTGGGTTAAATATATTAATTATTTAATTACCATTTCTCTACATCGTTACTTTTTGGGACCAAAAGTTTTTAAGTAGGGGAGATTGTAACAAACCCAATTTTAAATGTATTTTATTTAATGATTTAAGTTAAAAAAAAAATATATTTTTTTTTGAAATAACTATTTTGATTTATGTTTTGTAACAAAATTATTTGGATTCCATATAGCAAATGATTTGGTTTGATATGGATATAATTTATAATACAAATCAATATTAAATATTTTAGTATCTTATTTATGGTAAATTTTAATCGAATTATTAATTTGAATGTGAATTCATTCTTGAATTTTATTTAAATATTTATAATTTGTATAACTATACAATTTGTTGTCAATATTTATGAAATTATATGTTTGATCTGATTTTGAATTCTCTCTGTTAGATCTGCCATACGTATTGATTGTTGTTGATGCAAATATTTCCAATTTTATTTGTCTAATTTATTTTCCTTTGATATCATCTATTACTTATTTGATTTGCAAAATTGTTGGTTAATTATATATTGCCAAAATCCGTTGGTTCCTTTGAATTTAATATTTATATTTTTCCTTTTATTTGCAATCAATGTTTACCTTTATATAATTCAATGTAACACCCCACCTCCGCCAGGGTCACTCGCAAAGGAATGCACTAGCTTTGGAGGGGCATTATTGGTAAACATGCATAATGATATAGCAAGGCAGGACATGACATATATACGTATATGTAAATAAACAGAGTAAGCAAATAAAACAGCGGAAGATTTATAAACCATTTCAAAACTCAAGTCTGGTACATCAAAATGTCACTTTTCCCAAAATTACAAGTCTAGATAAATACATCATCTGATAAACTGAAAATACATAAGTACTATCCCCAAATAAGAGTGATAAACCATAGCGGCTCAAGTCCAAAGCATACTTGAGCTATCCAAGGAAGCAGCTAAAATCCAAGCTAGGCTCTAGTATTCCCTCCCTGAGAACCTGGGGGGGGGGGGGGAAACGGAAGAAAAGAGGCGAAAGAAAACAGGTCAGTCAAAAAGACTGAGTAAGCCCTGCTACGATCAGTCTATAAACTAATAAAGTTAACATCATGATGGAAACTGAGATGATCGTAGATAACAACATACTGGCATGATAAATCAACTACAAGATAGATAGAGGTGTCATCGCATAAACAGAGTTAAGTTTTTTCACCACGGTGTACTAGCAAACCAACATAACAGGTATTGATCCCTTAGCCCAAACTTTGGCCCAATAACATGAAGTGACCTTAGTATAAGGTCCAGCCCCACGGTCTAGTCGATCGGCTCCCTATAAACCTAACACGTCAAGTGTTGGTGTCCATATGGCCCACATATGGTTGTAGTTAGTCTGTGCTGGGTCCACCTTTGGGTGTATCAAGCCCTCGGGTGTCAACCCCGGACACTTAAGCAATAATGCACAGCCCTAAACTACTGGTACCCGTGCCTCGAGTTTGTCCAAAATCGGACTACGTGCACGTCCGTAGCCCGCCGAACCCGCACCGCTGTACCACTCGGCCATCGCCCTTTGGTCGCTTACATCTGCCAGTAATCGTGCCCCGCCCTAGCCTAGCTTCTAGGGTTGTGAATGATACCAAACTGGGATTACTGTTAGAACAGACCACGTTGCTAGGGTTTCCCAAGAGGGTTAAGTGTGATTTAACCCTTCACTAATCCTGGATTAGACTGGTTAAGTGTGGCTTAACCCCATTCTAATCCCTTGTATTCCCAACTTGATTAAATTGGTTAAGTGTAACTTAACCCCATTCTCATCCCTTGAATTCCCAAATTGGTTAAGTATTAGTGGACCCTGACTTAACCCTAATCATGAGGCATTAATTAACTTAATGCACCTTAACCTCTCACATTAGACCTTGTTGTGGTTACTAGTTAGGCCGGGCGGTTCCGGGTAGGATTACACCACAACTTGGTCTAACCTCGGGTCTTGGCACCCCATGACCAACTTCTCACATTGGGTCCTATTGTTTGTAGCCACTAGTTAAGCCGGGCGGTTCCGGGTAGGATTACGCTACAAACTCAACCCAACCTCGAGTTGGCCACACTTATGTTTTCTAAGTGTCATGTCCACTTTATTTCAAAACATAATCACAAGTCAAACAATTACTTGGGTAGACCTAACTTAATAGGTAAATTCCCAAGGGGTAGACCTAACTTAATAGGTAAATTCCCAATCTTATATTTTCATGTATTTTAAGTTTACCCCAAAACCCCCAACGTCATTCTATCGCTTACATATTCGTAATAACGCATAAAGGATAGGAAGAGGGAACTTGGCACAACATACATGATAAACTTGCACAACAATCATGCATAACATGTTAGACTTGCACCACTTAGCATAGTGAACTTGCATATTACCATAAACATGCATAACGTGTTAAACTTGCATAACTTAGCAAAGTGAACTTGCATATTACCATAAACATGCATAACTTGTCAAAACATGCACAACTTGTCAAAACATGCGCAACTTGTCAAAACATGCACAACTAAACTTGCATAAACATGCACAACTTGTCAAAACATGCACAACTTGTCAAAACATGCACAACTTGTCATTTTAAACTTGCATAAGCATGCAAAACTAATTAAACTTGCAAATCAAGGTTTAGTAAGCTTGCATAAACATGCATGACTCAATTAACTTGTAAATCATGACTTAGCAAACATGCATAAACATGCATAACTCATTTAACTTGTAAATCATGGCTTAGCAAACATGCATAAACATGCATAACTCATTTAACTTGCAAATCAAGGCTTAGCAAACTTGCATAAACATGCATACTCAAATAAACTTGCAAATCATGTCATAGTAAATCCGCATATGCATGCATAACTTGTGAAACATGTAAAACATGGCATAGTGAATCCGCATATGCATGCATAACTTGTGAAACATGTAAAACATGGCATAGTGAATCCGCATATGCATGCATAACTTGTGAAACATGTAAAACATGGCATAGTGAGTTCGCATAAGCAAGCATAATCAAATAAACTCACACAAATCTCAATTTTCACCACATATTAACTTTAGAGTTTACAAAGTGAAGGTAAGAGGGCTTACAATGCTTATGCGGGCTCAAATGACTATAGCAAATGTAAAGAACCCCTTATGCAACTAATTACAACCCCCAAATGCAAGCAAACTTGATCAAAACTCCTCTTTTATGGTGCCAATTGAAAAACAAGCCTTTAATGCAAGCTAAGGAGGATCATACAAGCCTAAATATGCTTGTATGCATGGAAAATCACTTAGGAATTAAATTAGGATTTGTATGAAGAGGGTGGAGGCCATGAGAGTTTGGATTTTGGCATAGTTTTGTTGCTAGAATGATTAATGAGGCTTTAGGGTAGGATTAGGAGCTTATTTATAGAAGATTAGAGTGATTTAGACCATAGGATTAACCCTAGGATAGTTTTGGCCCGTCAGATCTCGGAACTCTCTAGAACCAAGCCACCCAATCAAGCCCAAATCAGAAATGGTGCACCAGGCTAGACTGCCTGGGCACCCCCTGTCGACAGGGCTGTCGACAGGGCAGTCGACATGCCTAGACCCCTGTCGACAGGCCTGTCGACATGGGGTCCTGGGCGGGATTTTTCCCGCCTTGGCCCAGCTGGCCCAAACCCATGTTTTTTTTTTTTTTTTTTTTTCAAATTTAAATCTGTTTTACTTGGAAATTTTCTGCAAACTTCAACGGGCCTTAACTGGGTCATACGGACTCCGATTTTCGAAAACTCGGATTCTATTTCGCGTATTTTTCCGAGACGAACGCAATGGCATAGCCCGTTTCCCTTGATTCCCATTTTATAATTTAATTCTGCCTCAATTTATGTTATAACAGATTATTAGAAAATACGGGTTGTTACATTCAACGTCCACTTATTAGTATAATTCCTTTTCTTATATGTTCGATGTTTTCAAATTTTAAATCGTTCATTTATTGCAACATCTCCAATTAATTTGTTCCTTTAATTTGGCCAAACATTTTACCTCTTTTACCATTTCTAAATATAACTTTCGTTTTAATTCAAAAGGACCGTTTCTTTTCATCAGTGAATACTGGGAAGTAAATTAATACGTCAATCATTTAGAAATTATACTTTTCATATTTATGTAAGGAGAGTACTGGGAAGTAAATTAATACATCAGTCGTTCAGAAAATTATACTTTTCATATTTATGTTATAGGTGATATTTAGGAACCAGTAAATTATATATATATATATACTCGAATACTATACAATGACTATATAAGGTATCATCTACCTATTCTACAAATATAGATTTAAATAATGTCGATTTAAATAAGGAAATGATTTCAAGGATCATTCGGAAAATAAAATCATTTTTTAAGGAAAGATCAAATTAGTAGTTCAGATTTTGTGCCTAAAATATATTACTGTTATATGCATACATCGAAATTCGTCTATTTCACACCTGTATGCAAACAAGGATAAACAAGGGACATCTATCCACTAATATATATAGGACGCGTGCTACCCACTTAAGTTCACTTTTAGTTGTACCCATCGCCTATACTTTTGTTTCTCCTTCTCTGCTGTATTTCTTCTCACCGTGTTCATGACCCTCATGCCTATTCTTCTCCACTGTAAAACCCCTTCTTTCCAACTTTTCAGGCTTTCGCCCATTTCAATTCAAAAAAGAAAAAGAAAAAAAAGAAATGCAAGAAGAGAAGAAGAGACAAAGAGAAAGGAAAGACCAAGAGAGAGAGCGCGCGTAGACATGGGGAACACAAGACAGAGAAGCGGATAGCAGTTGGGAAAACCATTTCTATAAAGCATTATTTGTGAGAACACTCGAATTTAATTCTATTATTTAATATGATTTAAAGTTATGATATACTGAATGGTTGATGGATGGTAATTGGTTGCATGAATGGTTAATTATTGATTAGTGGACAATATTGCCATTTGAATATGGTATGTGATGTTGTCATGGTTGCCAATAAATACATATCAGGGCACGCTGGTGGTATAACGTGCATTCATAAATTGTTTATGGTTTGCTTTTAATTAATGAATGCATAAATGGTTGTTGAATGTGTGAATACGCATATGTACTGATTTTCAGCAGAAAATTTAGTAATTTCATAAATTTAATTAAAGAGCGAGTTATGGATTAAATGATATTTAAAGGATTATGTGGTATTTTTATTAACTTAACACTATCGATTTGTTTATAGATTTAACAATGTTATTAAGATTCATTGATTCAATAATAATTTGTTAGTTAAGCAATATTTGATTATTTAAACAATCTTTCTAGTTAACACTTTATAAAAGACATTGAGTTGATAATGTTGATTTAATTGTATGATGTTATTTAAAACGGTTGATTAACTAGGTTATGTTAAAAATATTTCAAATATTGAATCAAAAAATGGTTTGAGTAGTACTTAGGGAAAGCAGCTAATTTGATTTAATGGCATAATAAATTGAATTCAAAAAAAAATAACTGAAATGTTATGTTCAATATGAATTGATATCATAACTTATTTTAAAAGGGGCATTAAATTAAAATTGTTGATTTTGAACTTAATTACTACTTTGATTAATGAATTGTTATATAATTAAATTAGGCAAACTCGAAAATTTTGATTTTGAAATCTAATATGACTTAAGATAATAATTTGAAATAATATTACAAAAATAAAAATTGGTTGAAAAGATATTTAAACTGGCACTATTTAGTATGAAAATTAATATAAGTTTAGATTTATTTTATAATAATATAATATAAATTGCTTTGGATAATAATTTGAATTTGAAGTTAAATAAGGAATGTGTAACATCCCGGATTTTAAGCTATTTTATAATAAACATTTAAATTGTTTTAAATGTTGAATTAAAATAATAAATGGAATTTTATATTGAATTTATCGATTTAATAATTAATATACGATTTAATATCGAGTATACACTACAAGAAAATATATATTTAGTTGCATCTATTAGCAGTGTTTATAGTGTGAAAGCAACCAATAGTATGTTAATCCATTTTTTCCTTAATTTTTATTCATTAGCATAGGCCAAATTAACATTTATGAACAAACCTGCCTTGTCACGTTTAGTCTTCTCCTTTACACCAAAACTTCCCTCCTCCTGAAAATTTTCCCCCTCAAAATTTCCTTCCACGCTTCACCAAAAATACGTTCCTTTATTCTTCGAATACAACAAAAAATTCCCTCCTGAAAATTTTCCCCCTCAAAATTTGCTTCAGCTTCGTGTATGTAATAACTCGGAAATCTGAGCCAATTTAAAAAATTTATTTTGGCAATTTTAGCGAATTTTGAATATTTAAAATGAATTATTATAAATAATAACGATGAAAAATTTATTTTGAATAGAATTCGAATGTATATATTTATTTGAATCATCGTTAGAATATAAATATTTTATTTTAATTATAAAAGGAATTGAAAATGGCGCGGTAGTTCGATAATTCGATTTCAAACTTCAAACGAATGTACAGGATTCAAAATAAACCGGAATTTAGTGAAACCAAAAATATTAGAATCTAATTGAGAATATCTTTCCAATGAATCAGAAAAATCAAAATTTCATAAAGGGAATCAAAAGTTATGGCCAAATGAATTTTCAGAATAGTCACTATGGAATTCTGGCCCTTAAAAATAGCCATTTTGCAAACGACCTCGGATTTCGACGAAACCACTTTTGTTGGATCCGTGATGCCAAGTTATTTCTAGATTCCAATTTTCATAATTTTTCGAATCAATATGTGAGCGTGGCAAAGGAAAACGCGTTTGACCAGTTTCAGTTGATTTTAATCGACTGGAAAATGGTCATTTTTCAAACGGTCTCAGAATTCGATGAAATTAGTTTTGTTAAGACCGTATCCTCAATACGAAGCTAGAAAATATTTTTCTGGAATTTTTCGAGTTAGTATGTGACCCCGGTAAATTGAAATGTGCGTTCAAATTCAATATATAGAGTTATATGTTGATTTTGACGAAAACTGATCGAAACAATCAAATCGGCTTGCGATACATATCCCATTGTGTTCGGAATGGGGGTAATTAGCTAGGGATGACAGTCGGTGGAGTTCGTTTGGAGTTCGAATAAAAACCCTACTTTTTAAAGAAGAAAAATAAATAAATAATAAAATATATAATATAAATACCCCCCTTCTTTTCTTCTGCCTAGTCAAAACCCGCCCCCCTTTTCTAAAATGAAATCCCGATGACCTAAATCAGCCCCCCCCCCCCCCCCCCCCGTCGAAGACTGCTGCTCCACCACACCACCGACGTTCATCCCGCCGCCCACGCCACCAGCATCGATCCCCCTCTGACCTTCACTCCCTCTCCTCGTGCGCGAGCCCTACATCTCGACCCCCCCCCCCAACGTGAAGAGCAGCGTCGAAGTCCACCCGCAATCCCCCAAATCGAGGAAGAAACCCGCTGCCAGTCCCAGTGGGACCACCTCCGACCTCCCTCCTTATCTCGAGCACCCCACCGCGAGATCCGTTTTGAACAGCAAACCATACAGGTCAGCGAGCCACCGTTCGGAGCATCATCAACACCGACTCCGTCGAGTTCACCAGCTCCGCCAGTCCGGCCACCAGCGCCTCAGTCCAGCTCCAGTACACTGTCCAGTCTAAAATAAATTAACAGTAAGTTTTTTTTCTTTTAATTTATGTTAAATACTTAGCTTAATAAAATTAAAAGACATTAATTTTAAATCAGTTTTTTTGATAACATGGATTAAGGATCTGATTTTTTTACGTAGAGGTGGACGAAAATATGATCTTCATAATATAGCTTTGAGTGATTTTCTTTAAAATTAAATACTGTTTAAAAATTTGATTTTTATAAATAAGAAAAAAAGATAAGATATTTAGTGATAAAATTGCGATTTTCATAATATGAAAAGCGTTGTAGAAAGTAAGATTTTTATAAAGGGGAAAGATCAGATTTTTTATAAAGAAGAATGATCAGATTTTTTATTAATGAAAAGATTGAAAATTTTATTATATGAACAGAATAAAATTATAATCTTTATAGAAAAGAAATCGTTTTACAAATATGAAGTTAGCGATAAAAATTAGATTTTTACATATGAAGTGAAAATAAAAATTCGATTTTTATATATATGAAGTGATAATAAAAATGTGATTTTTAATGTGAACAGCGTGACAAAGATTATGTTGGAAGTACGGGCAAATCCAGATGTTCAGAAATTAAGAAATAAAACTGGAGGAGTGGAACCCTCAGTGAGAACTTCTCACTTTAAATTTTCATTTCTAGTTACAATATATACTTGGATGCAGACGGTGTTTAGTAGCACCCGAGACCGTCGTCCACAGACCATGGACGACTTGTATGCTTGTTTGTATGATTTTGATGTGTAGTTGATTGTGTGATGTGATGTGAAATGAAATAAAATATTTATATAGTTAAAAATATTTTATAGTTAAAAATAGAATTTTTAACGTGTATATGAAATGAAATAAATTAATATAAACAAATCGAATGATTTGTTTATATACACACATTTGATTGATATTGATTGGGACGATAAATTTTACACATCGCCCAACTGCACAAATAAAATCTGTGTTTGATTGTTTGAAACCCCACACAGGTATTGGGATGATATATGACATATACTAATCCCAATAATTAGTTGTATGTCGATCGATTGATTGACAGACTATTATAAGCGTTAAATATTTATATTTGATGCTTATACAGTGTAGAACGCACTTTGGATGATGGTTGATGATTTATCGTTGCTATTATATATGTGTGTTGTAGAAAATCCATATAATTAACATTATATGGTAATTGATTGGGCCTCATTCCATATTTGAAAAAGAAATATTTAAATAGAATATTTGAAAAAGGAATATTTGAATCGAAATATTTGAATAGAAATATTTGAGATAGGATATTTGAATATAGTAATATATGAAGCCGTGTTGATTAGATTGACGCCATTTTGACGTGAACAATATTTATATCGATTTTATTCATTTTACAATGAATATCGAAAGTGATTTCAAAATCTGATATTTTGAAAGGAATTGAAATTCGAATTAAATTGAATTAAAATGAAATTCGAATTAAACTGAATAAAATTGAAATTCGAATTAGATTTAAATAGAATTGAAATCGTTTGAATTGAATTTAAAACGTATTGAAATTGAACTGAAATTGATTTGAATTGAAACCGATTTGAATTGAAATAGAATTGAAATGAATTTAAAACGAATTTATATTGGAAAATTCAATTTTGATTTGAATTTGAAAAGGAAGTTGAAATCGTTTTGAAAACGAATTTAAAACGATTTATAAAATACGTTTTAAAAGGAACTCGACGAAGTATACATTATATATATTATATATATATATAATATAATGGCCTGAATAGAACGCGCCGCGCTGCGGTAGTTCGTGAATTTCGACCATTGACTTCAAATGGATATTGCGGGAGATCCGACCATCGGATTCTCCAAAAATCAGAACCGTTGGGTTCGTATCGAAAAGAGCTTTCTACGAATATTAGAAATTAGAAATCTAACGGTTGGATTTGGAATTATGTCCAAATCAAATTTGGAAAAGGTCGCTGCAAGTGCAGTTCGATGGCCGTTGATGGAAATCGACTGTACGGGCCTTGATAAAATTATTAAAAATAGTAATAATTTGTGTAAAATCATAAGAAATAATTTGGGAAGAATTGGGATGAAAAACTCCATATTTGAAAAGATAAAAATAGATTTTTATCGAAATGAACTAGTTTTGAACTAGAATTATAATTCTATTTATTTTTAAATAAATAAATTGAATTTGAAAAGGGTTTTAAAAGTAACCAGAATTTCCAATAATTGAATTGGAATGGATTTGAATCGAAATTGTCTTTGGAATATTTTGATGTTGGATTTCGTGATTATACAGGTGTTGTTATGAAAATTTGAAAGATATATTTATATCGTTATTTCCAATACGATATTTGTTGGTCGTAGAATTTGATATTAAATATAAGCCGATATATTTTCTATTTAGAGCCTTGTATTTAAAATCAAATGTGATTTGGGTTTGTCGTGAATGGTGTCTTCATTAACACTGTTCTTAAGCCCAGTTGAGAAAAAGATTAAATCTTTTTATTTAGATTTAATGAAGTGTACCAATTAAATAATATTTAATTGGAATTGAATTGGTATTGATTTTTGGGTTTATCGTGAACAGTGTTTTAAATAACACTTGTTCTTTAACCCGATAATTAATGAAATGTGATTTTGGGTTGTTGTGAAGGGTATCTTCAATAATACTGTTCTTAGACCCACAGGAGTTAAGAAAATCAGAAACTAACTGGAGATTAGTTTAGTTGAATGGTTTCTGGGGTATTGATCTGATGTTGGTTTCGGCCTTCGGGGTTAATACTTAGGGAATTGCTCACTTGCTAATTTACGATTAGGGACTGATTGAAATGTGATGTGATTTTGGGGTTTATCGTGAACCGTGTTTTAAATGAAATTGATTCTTTAACCCAGTCACATATTAAAACTAAGTGGAGTTTTAATGAATCTTTTATTAGATTGAAAAGATCGAGAATGGAGTATCACCGGTTTTACTCCAGGCGATAATTAAATCTTTAATTAGATTTGAACGTGAAATGGTAATTGAATTTACCGATAACACTGTGGTGTTAGATATGAAGTATTACCAGTTTTACTTCATGGGATGAATAGGTTGGGATTGGGAAATTAAAACAAATGATTACTTCGGTGAGGTTCGTTAATCCCGACTAGTTTGAATTGATATTCAAAGGAAGATTAAAGAATAAATTTAAGGGAATTTATCTTTGATAAAATTAATGGGAACCTTTCCCTAAGAATATGAAATTTAGAAACTAACTATAGGTTAGCTAAGCAGAACGGTTTCCTGGGTATTGATCTAATGTTGGTTTCGGCCTTCGGGGTTAATATTTGGGGAATTATTCTCTTGTTAATTTACGGTTAGTGACTGATGAATTGGAATAAGGCGTATGTTGTGTTTGTGTAACACATGTTTATTATATACGCGAGTTATTCATAAAGACCGGGTTTATCCCATTCTGAATAACTGATACGACGATAAGTCGAAGATGAAGACGATGGTCGAAGACCGGAGGTCCTCACGTCGTTTGGATAATTACTGATGATCTTGATTGGGCTGTACACCCAAGAAGATGGAAACAGTTGGTGATAGTCCAGACGTACTTGGAGATCGATGGATTTACAGGGTACTAGGTGCCTCCGGTTTCGTTCAGACCCAGAACGAACTTGTAAATGGATTGTGTGTCTGACATTGGATTTTAGTCTGTGTGATTGATTTCTATTAAATATATATCTGTTTGGCGGTGGAGAATTTATTCTCTTGCTTAACGCCCTTCTCTGAGACGTACGAGCTCAGGGGTTATATACTGATGGATATCAAACTCATAGAGTGAATTGCCTGTGTGGCATGCCTAAGTGGCAAAAGATCAAGGCTTCTGTTGAAAAGCAAAGTCTTGTGGTTGATGATCATAGCACGACCTTTGTGGCACAGCTTTGTGTAGCGTTTGATTCGCGAGTTTCACACCCGGTATGAACCAAAAACGGGAGAGGACGTCAGGGAGGGCATGCGTTTCTTTCTAGCTAGAAGTGGCGTCAGTGGTTTTACATGCCTTGACGAGTTTGACTTATGTGGTTGTTGCTGTTGCGAGGCGCCTCGGTTTGATCGGACGATCCGGGTCCGATGGAGTCATTCGTTGGCTCATTTACGCCCCATAGGGCGGGGAAACGCATGTTCAGGGTTTAAGTTTAATCCACATCGATGGACTGGCCTTGAGGATCCAAGGGTCGATGCGCTCTGACCCTGAGGGTCGGGCTAGACAGTCTCGAAATCGGTGAGGACTATCTTTTGCCTCGGCTCATAGATGGAAATCCAATTTTCCAATACGTGACTTTGCGATTTTATTTGTAGAACCTAGTATGGTGACATAGTGGGATGGGGCGCTTATGCCGCCTATGATTGATACTTATGATTTGAAGTTGTTTTATACACTATACACTTATAGTAATAATAAATGATTTGTTTTAAACGTATCAAGCATTCTCGGCTATTATAAGGTAAAAACCCTATCCTCTGGCTTGCGTTGCATTGTGTGATGGGACCTGGGTCTTATAATAGCTTCATTGTTCTTTATTTAGCATTGCGTTGTTGTTTTATGCACTGGTATTCTTGGGAGGAAACCCGTTCCGTGTTATACGACGTGGTCCCTTGATTTACCTAACTTTAAAATAAAGATTAATAACTGTTTTAGTTCTCACGCCGGTCCCATGACTGGCCTGGAGTTTATTGTTTTAACCTAAACTCTGGGTGCCCCTATTTTGACACGGGCAGCTAGTAGTTTTGGTTTTGCAGATTTATATTCACAGGATCCTGGTTTACAGCTGGAACGATATCCAGAAAGCTTTGTATCCGTATATCTCCTTCAGTTGTATTTTGTATTATTTTCCGCTGCTATGTAATGTGTTATAATCTCTGATATTTTTCTGTTGTGTAATATTTGTTTATACTCTGTATATTCTTTTATTCTGATGGAAATGTTGTAATGTACAATGAAATGTTCTTCCGTCTGCGTTCTTCTGTGGCTTGTCCTCGACTCAATCCGGGCTTTCCTCACCGGGGAAGCTCGGGTCGTTACAGCGTGGTATCAGAGCTTTGGTTTACAAAGCTCATAGAACAAGACACATTAGAACCATACGAAAGAATTCATCAGATATTGGATTAGTAATTTCCAATGAGAATGACTCGTTAAAGATGGGATTAGTAGTATCCTAGAACGAGTGTGAAGAGTAAAATTTTAAAATAAAAATGAAAACCAATTTTGTTTTGAAATTTAAATCGTTGTATACGTATTTGAATATTTATTTTATATTGAATTTGGACAATCCAATATATAAAGATTTTGCATATGCGCCTTGCAAACGTATATTCGAATTTTTAATATACTGGATAGATATAGAATCACACTCTAATCACCCAGGGATAATCCTGATGATGGTGCATCATCATCAGCATTTATATTCGAGTATCGAAGGTGTGATATCTATATATTTCCAATAGACTGGTGTGAGAACCAAAATTAGATAGGGCCTATTGTTGTGGTTTGGCATCAAAAATATGATTTTTGACTATGTATCAAAGTTGTGAATTTCAAAAGCTAACCAACTAATTGATTGATGGTTGTGTTGTTGATTATTGGTTGATTTATTAAAATTTGCACCATATAGCCCAATTGAGCCAAATAGTGAATTGTATTGAAATTGGGTCGCATTTGCTTGCATATACATGTACTTACATTGAACAGGTCATAGCAAAGAGGCTAGAGCGGAAGAATAAAATTGTTTGCCCGACAAATAGGTACATGTTTACCATAATTTACTGTTTTGTTTGGGTGATGATGATTTTATGAGCCGATTGGCTAGCCGCTTGACTTTTTCTTTTTCTTTTTGAGATCAGAGGGCCTATATGGCAATTTCGGGATTTTCCCGGTGCTCTCGGTACAGGGGAGGTTATGGCGAAATTTTTCGAAAATTTAGGGTGTTAGCCAAATTTTTGCAAAATTTGAAAAGTTCTTAGAAACTGAAAAGTTGAAGAACTTAAGCCGTAATCAAAATAATGAAAGTTGAGTTGGTTTGTCAAACAACTTTCGGCTTCGTTCCTTTTCGGGGACGAAAAGTTTTAAGTGGGGGAGATTGTAATAACCCGGAAATCTGAGCCAGTTTAAAATTTTTATTTTGGCAATTTTAGCAAATTTTGAATATTTAAAATGAATTATTTTAAATAATAACGACGAAAAAATTTATTTTGAATAGAATTCGAACGTATATATTTATTTGAATCATCGTTATAATATAAATATTTTATTTTAATTATAAAAGGAATTGAAAATGGCGCGGTAGTTCGATAATTCGATTTCAAACTTCAAATGAATGTACAGGATTCAAAATAAACCGGAATTTAGCGAAACCAAAAATATTAGAATCTAATTTAGAATATCTTTCCAACGAATCAGAAAAATCAAAATTTCATAACGGGAATCAAAAGTTGTCGCCAAATGAATTTTCAGAATAGTCGCTATGGAATTCTAGCCCTTAAAAATAGCCATTTTGCAAACGACCTCGGATTTCGACGAAACCACTTTTGTTGGATCCGTGATGTCAAGTTATTGCTAGATTCCAATTTTCATAATTTTTCGAATCAATATGTGAGCGTGGCAAAGGAAAACGCTTTTGACCAGTTTCAGTTGATTTTAATCGACTGGAAAATGGTCATTTTTCAAACGGTCTCAAAATTCAATGAAATTAGTTTTGTTAGGACCGTATCGTCAATACGAAGGTAGAAAATATTTTTTTGGAATTTTTCGATTTAGTATGTGACCCCGGTAAATTGAAATGCGCGTTCAAATTCAATATATAGAGTTATATGTTGATTTTGACGAAAACTGATCAAAAAAGTCAAACCAGCTTGCGATACATATCTCATTGTGTTCGGAATGGGGGTAATTAGCTAGGGCTGAAAATCGGTGGAGTTCGAATAAAAACCCTACTTTTTAAAGAAGAAAAATAAATAAATAATAAAATATATAATATAAATACCCCCTTCTTTTCTTCTGCCTAGTCAAAACCCGCCCCCTTTTCTAAAATGAAATCCCGATGACCTAAATTAGCACCCCCCCCCCCCCGTCGAAGACTGCTGCTCCACCACGCCACCAACGTTCATCCCACCGCCCACGCCACCGCCCACCCCACCAGCATCGATCCCCCTCTGACCTTCACTCCCTCTCCTCGTGCGCGAGCCCTACATCTCGACCCCCCCCCCAACGTGAAGAGCAGCGTCGAAGTCCACCCGCAATCCCCCAAATCGAGGAAGAAACCCGCCGCCATTCCCAGTGGGACCACCTCCGACCTCCCTCCTTATCTCGAGCACCCCACCGCGAGATCCAACGCGCGAGATCCGTTTTGAACAGCAAACCAAACAGGTCAGCGAGCCACCGTTCAGAGCATCATCAACACCGACTCCGTCGAGTTCACCAGCTCCGCTAGTCCGGCCACCAGCGCCTCAGTCCAGCTCCAATACACTGTCCAGTCTGAAATAAATTAACAGTAAGTTTTTTTTCTTTTAATTTATGTTAAATACTTAGCTTAATAAAATTAAAAGACATTAATTTTAAATCAGTTTTTTTATAACATGGATTGAGGATCTGATTTTTTTTACGTAGATGTGGACGAAAAATATGATCTTCATAATATAGCTTTGAGTGGTTTTTTTTAAATTAAATACTGTTTAAAAATTTGATTTTTATAAATTAAAAAAAAGATAAGATATTTAGTGATAAAATTGCGATTTTCATAATATGAAAAGCGTTGTAGAAAGTAAGATTTTTATAAAGGGGAAAGATCAGATTTTTTATAAAGAAGAATGATCAGATTTTTTTATTAATGAAAAGATTGAAAATTTTATTATATGAACAGAATAAAATTATAATCTTTATAGAAAACAAAACGTTTTACAAATATGAAGTTAGTGATAAAAATTAGATTTTTACATATGAAGGGAAAATAAAAATTCGATTTTTATATATATGAAGTGATAATAAAAATGTGATTTTTAATGTGAACAGCATGACAAAGATTATGTTGGAAGTACGGGCAAATCCAGATGTTCAGAAATTCAGAAATAAAACTGGAGGAGTGGAACCCTCGGTGAGAAATTCTCACTTTAAATTTTCATTTCTAGTTAAAATATATACTAGGATGCAGACGGTGTTTAGTAGCACCCGACACCCATCGTCCACAGACCATGGACGGCTTGTATGCTTGTTTGTATGATTTTGATGTGTAGTTGATTGTGTGATGTGATATGAAATAAAATATTTATATAGTTAAAAATATTTTATAGTTAAAAATAGAAATTTTAACGTGTATATGATATGAAATAAATTAATATAAACAAATCGAACGATTTGTTTATATACACACATTTGACTGATATTGATTGGGACGATAAATTTTACACATCGCCCAACTGCACAAATAAAATATGTGTTTGATTGTTTGAAACCCCACACAGGTAATGGGATGATATATGACACACACTTATCCCAATAATTAGTTGTATGTCGATCGATTGATTGAGCGACTGTTATAAGCGTTAAATATTTATATTTGATGCTTATACAGTGTAGAAAGCACTTTGGATGATGGTTGATGATTTATCGTTGCTGTTATATATGTGTGTTGTAGAAAATCCATATAATTAACATTATATGGTAATTGATTGGGCCTCATTCCATATTTGAAAAAGAAATATTTAAATAGAATATTTGAAAAAGGAATATTTGAATAGAAATATTTGAGATAGAATATTTGAATATAGTAATATATGAAGCCGTGTTGATTAGATTGACGTCATTTTGACGTGAACGATATTTATATCAATTTTATTCATTTTACAATGAATATCGAAAGTGATTTCAAAATATGATATTTTGAAAGGAATTGAAATTCGAATTAAATTGAATTGAAATTAAATTCGAATTAAACTGAATAAAATTGAAATTCGAATTAGATTTAAATAGAATTGAAATCGTTCGAATTGAATTTAAAACGTATTGAAATTGAACCGAAATTGATTTGAATTGAAACCGATTTGAATTGAAATGAATTTAAAACGAATTTATATTGGAAAATTCAATTTTGATTTGAATTTGAAAAGGAAGTTGAAATCGTTTTGAAAACGAATTTAAAACGATTTATAAAATACGTTTTCAAAGGAAATCGACGAAGTATATATTATATATATTATATATATAATATAATGGCCTGAATAGAACGCGCCGCGCTGCGGTCGTTCGTGAATTTCGACCATTGACTTCAAATGGATATTGCGGGAGATCCGACCGTCGGATTCTCCTAAAACCGGAACCGTTGGGTTCGTATCGAAAAGAGCTTTCTAATGAATATTAGAAATTTGGAATCTAACGGTTGTATTTGGAATTATGTCCAAATCAAATTTGGAAAAGGTCGTTGTAAGTGCAGTTCGATGGCCGTTGATGAAAATCGACTGTACGGGCCTTGATAAAATTATTAAAAATAGTAATAATTTGTGTAAAATCATGAGAAATGATTTGGGAAGAATTGGGATGAAAAACTCCATATTTGAAAAGATAAAAATAGATTTTTATCGAAATGAACTAGTTTTGAACTAGAATTATAATTCTATTTATTTTTAAATAAATAAATTGAATTTGAAAAGGGTTTTAAAAGTAACCAGAATTTCCAATAATTGAATTGGAATGGATTTGAATCGAAATTGTCATTAGAATATTTCAATGTTGGATTTCGTGATTATACAGGTGTTGTTATGGAAATTTGAAAGATATATTTATATCGTTATTTCCAATACGATATTTGTTGGCCGTAGAATTTGATATTCAATATAAGCTGATATATTTTCTATTCAGAGCCTTGTATTTAAAATCAAATGTGATTTGGGTTTGTCGTGAATGGTGTCTTCGTTAACACTGTTCTTAAGCCCAGTTGAGAAAAAGATTAAATCGTTTTATTTAGATTTAATGAAGTGTACCTATTAAATAATATTTAATTGGAATTGAATTGGTATTGATTTTTTGGTTTATCGTGAACAGTGTTTTAAATAACACTTGTTCTTTAACCCGATAATTAATGAAATGTGATTTTGGGTTGTCGTGAACGGTATCTTCAATAATACTGTTCTTAGACCCAAAGGAGTTAAGAAAATCAGAAAGTAACTGGAGATTAGTTTAGTTGAATGGTTTCTGGGGTATTGATCTGATGTTGGTTTCGGCCTTCAGGGTTAATACTTAGGGAATTGCTCACTTGCTAATTTACGATTAGGGAATGATTGAAATGTGATGTGATTTTGGGGTTTATCGTGAACCGTGTTTTAAATGACACTGATTCTTTAACCCAGTCACAGATTAAAACTAAGTGGAGTTTTAATGAATCTTTTATTAGATTGAAAAGATCGAGAATGGAGTATCACCAGTTTTACTCCAGGCGATAGTTAAATCTTTAATTAGATTTGAACGTGAAATGGTAATTGAATTTACCGATAACACTGTGGTGTTAGATATGAAGTATTACCAGTTTTACTTCATGGGATGAATAGGTTGGGATTGGGAAATTAAAACAAATGATTACTTCGGTAAGGTTCGTTATTCCCGACTAGTTTGAATTGATATTCAAAGGAAGATTAAAGAATAAATTTAAAGGAATTTATCTTTGATAAAATTAATGGGAACCTTTCCCTAAGAATGTGAAATTTAGAAACTAACTGTAGGTTAGCTAATCATAACGGTTTCCTGGGTATTGATCTGATGTTGGTTTCGGCCTTCGGGATTAATATTTGGGGAATTATTCTCTTGTTAATTTACGGTTAGTGACTGATGAATTGGAATGAGGCGTATGTTGTGTTTGTGTAACACATGTTTATTATATACGTGAGTTATTCAGAAAGACCGGGTTTATCCCATTTTGAATAACTGATACGACGATAAGTCGAAGATGAAGACGATGGTCGAAGACCGGAGGTCCTTACGTCGTTTGGATAATTACTGATGATCTTGATTGGGCTGTACACCCAAGAAGATGGAATCAGTTGGTGATAGTCCAGACGTACTTGGAGATCGATGGATTTGCGGGGTACAAGGTGCCTCCGGTTTCGTTCAGACACAAAACGAACTTGTAAATGGACTGTGTGTCTGACATTGGATTTTAGTCTGTGTGATTGATTTCTATTAAATATATATCTGTTTGGCGGCAGAGAAATTATTCTCTTGCTTAACGCCCTTCTCTGAGACGTACGAGCTCAGGGGTTATATACTGATGGATATCAAACGCATAGAGTGAATTGCCTGTGTGGCATGCCTAAGTGGCAAATGATCAAGGCTTCTGTTGAAAAGCAAAGTCTTGTGGTTGATGATCAAAGCACGACCTTTGTGGCATAGATTTGTGTAACATTTGATTCGCGAGTTTCACACCCGGTATGAACCAAAAACGGGAGAGGACGTCAGGGAGGGCATGCGTTTCTTTCTAGCTAGAAGTGGCGTCAGTGGTTTTACACGCCCTGACGAGTTTGACTTATGTGGTTGTTGCTGTTGCGAGGCGCCTCGGTTTGATCGGACGATCCGGATCCGATGGAGTCATTCGTTGGCTCATTTACGCCCCATAGGGCGGGGAAACGCATGTTCAGGGTTTAAGTTTAATCCACATCGGTGGACTGGCCCTGAGGATCCAAGGGTCGATGCGCTCTGACCCTGAGGCTCGGGCTAAACAGTCTCGAAGTCGGTGAGGACTATCTTTTGCCTTGGTTCATAAATGGAAATCCAATTTTCAAATACGTGACTTTGCGATTTTATTTGTAGAACCTAGTATGGCGACATAGTGGGATGGGGCGCTTATGCCGTCTATGATTGATACTTATGATTTGAAGTTGTTTTATACACTATACACTTATAGTAATAATAAATGATTTGTTTTAAACGTATCAAGCATTCTTGGCTATTATAAGGTAAAAACCCTATCCTCCGGCTTGCGTTGCATTGTGTGATGGGACCTAGGTCTTATAATAGCTTCATTGTTCTTTATTTAGCATTGTGCTGTTGTTTTATGCACTAGTATTCTTGGGAGGAAACCCGTTCCGTGTTATATGGCGTGGTCCCTTGATTTACCTAACTTTAAAATAAAGATTAATAACTGTTTTAGTTCTCACACCAGTCTCATGACTGACCTGGAGTTTATTGTTTTAACCTAAACTCTGGGTGCCCCTATTTTGACACGGGCAGCTAGTAGTTTTGGTTTTGCAGATTTATATTCACAGGATCCTGGTTTACAGCTGGAACGATATCCGGAAAGCTTTGTATCCGTATATCTCCTTCGGTTGTATTTTGTATTATTTTCCGCTGCTATGTAATGTATTGTAATCTCTGATATTTTTCTGTTGTGTAATATTTGTTTATACTCTGTATATTCTTGTATTCTGATAGAATTATTGTAATGTATAATGAAATGTTCTTCCGTCTGCGTTCTTCTGTGGCTTGTCCTCGACTCAATCCACGCTTTCCTCACCGGGGAAGTTCGGGTCGTTACAGCGTACTACTTCATCTTTCCCTTTAGTCGCGGTTTCAGGACCGATTCATCTCGACTTCATCTTGCCCTTCATTCAGGGTTTCAAGATCGATTTCATCTCGACTAACATTGCTAATTTGGGTTTTTAGATCTAGAAATCAACCGAGATCTTCGTTTGCGAACGACTTCATCTTGCCCTTCGATCATTGTTTCAGGATCGATTTCATCTCGATTGAGCTTGCTAATTTGGGTTTTTAGATCTAGAAATCAACTGAGATCTTCGTTCAGATTAAGGTAAGATTTACTAAAAATTATTTCACGTTTACAAATTATTATTTTCAGATCTAGAATTTAATTAAGATTGTGTTTTCAGATCTAGAATTTAATTGAGATTGTGTTGGTTGTTAATGTATTGATGGTGGAAATATAGTTAATTTCGTTCAGTTATATAAGACAATATATTGAAGTTCATTTTGTACTGCTAATAATTATTTGTTTACTTCAGATATGGTGAATTTCACAATTGTCCTAGTATGTTTTATATTGTTCAATAACTTGGAAAAATAACTGAATGTGTAAAATTTATAAACGTTTATGATGTGGTTCGTCATGATAGAAATTAGAGTGCATAATCCAAAGACATGCCATAAGGTTTTATTACTATCAAGTTTGAAATGGTATGTTTTTAGCAGTGGTTTCATTATTGGGCCATGCTTCTTGGGTGGTGCAAGTGTATGGATTTCTTAGCATGCATCGTCCCCCCGCGATTTAAATAAAAAAATACAATGAATTGTAAGACAAAAATTATTCGCATGATTTGAAGTGAAAGGATAACATACTTCATTACTGCAAAACCGTACGATCGACTCCAAGTTTATATAGTAAACTTAGTTTTGTAATAATTTCATCATCGATCTCCATCCAACTATTTCCATATAGTGTGCTGGATTCAAAAAACTTATTTGCTGCAACCACCATGGATGATGTAAGTTGATATGTAAATGCAGTTGAAATAGATCATAAGTTATAGAGTTATGGATACTATAAAAGTACAATGTACAATTCCTCATTGCAAGTTCAGTCGTAAATAATAGGCATGATGATGCTTTAAAGAAGATGACAAAGTAAAATATTAGATGGGTAGTAAAAATAGTACAGGAGAAAATAAGGAATACTCGGTTGGTAATGGATTGGGAACATTAATCTACTTGAGTAGCCGATGAGTTACTGTAATCTACATGAAATGTATTGTTTCTGACGTACCAAATAACACATTTTCCATCAATTACCTATATGTTTATCATATAATTTTAAGCAAAAAAGCATACAATATTGCTGAGAGATTAATCTGTTACCAAGCGTAAAAAAGATTGATTGAACATATATTTTTATAGGTAGCACGACTAATAAGAAATTTACACCAGTTATCCATTATAGTCTATGTATGTATTGAATAGTCCATTACCCATAGGCCAACCTGAAGACTTGTAATTGTACCAAGTAATCAGCATAATTGAAATATAACTTTTGCTCACAAAAAAGAAATTTTGGACTTCTTGGGAAAAAATGAAGGAAACATCAGTGGTGATACATATTAGAACGGTTGACTCCAATGATAAATCAACGGTATTGTAGTTTGAATGAATCATCGGACCATTGTCCCCAGTTAGGTATGTAAAGTGTAAACTCATATAAATAAATAAATATCAATTTGTTAAATGTTGAATCGATTAGAATGGTGCAGTTAACATTTAACAGATTATGTATTATAAATAAATATATAACTGCAAATATTCAGATAAATACTTAATCATATTTCCGTCGTATTTGTGCTATAGATTTTGAGATCCTCCTATCCATAATCTGTTGCATTCTCCTTAGTTCTTCGTATTTTATCTACATTGTAGCTAAAAGGCTTATAAGTAAGAGTAAAACAGAACTCATATATGACAGCAAGCTTTGAGGGTTAATCAAAACAATTGGACATAAAATATAAATGGAAGAAGAACCAAAAATTTAAGTAGCATGAACAAATTGTACAAAGAAATGCTAAAAACAGAGAACAATGTATACTAAGCAGTAATATTTAAGAAACACTCCTTGGGCCAACCTTTTTCTAGTCCATGACGGTTAATCAGACGAAGTAACATAGGAGTTGTTGGACTTTCTGTTTCTCTATAATCCAAACAGTGCTAAACTTATCACATAATAGCTTTTGTCGAAGAATATGGAAAAGAGGATATCAGAACTGCACATTTATTAGGGTGAGCTGCGAAAGAGTTTGAAGAGAAAATGGTTGAGACTGGAGTAAAAATGAGACATCAGTTTGATTTAGTGAAGGCTAACAGAGTGGGTATCGTGGTGTAGTGGTTCGTTAATTCATATTAACTACGTGAGTGATGAGTTAACGGATGTTGCCTTGTGCTTACGTGATAGCTAAGAACCACTTGATTTCTTTCATTTTATCAAATCTGAACCCTCTTTATCTATGTTTATCTATTCCGTTAAATCCAAGGAATCTTAATATATATATCTTTATCCATATCAAGTTATAAATATGTAGTTCGATATAATGAAATCATTTTGTAAACGTCTCTGTATTCAGTTCCAATCATTTACGCTGGTGAAATATGACTCGATGAAAGCGTGAATGATTGTAATAAACTGGTAAAAATACCAATTATCAAAATCATGTACAACTATTTTGGATATGAGTGAACTATTTTGGTAATACTAGTTAATTTTAGTTTTAATTTTTAAATGAAAAGTCTTGCCTTTTCTGCTTCTGATATAATATAGGCCTAAATAGCAAAATCTTCATGATCTACTACAGAATTACCATGTAAGCGTTAACATGGAAATCTAATGTTTCTTCTTTTGCATGGGTCGGTGTCATCATCAAAGTGAATTTTAAAAGTATTAATAAAATAAGTGTATGATCAACTTGTAGGATTTTTTTCTAGATTAAACCCTCTTTTAGGATCGTCAAAACCCAATGGATGAGGTAATGGAAAATAAAAGGAAAAATTAAAACGACAAGTGACAATTCGACGTTTTGTTTTGAATTTTCATGCATGCAAGAATAAGATAGATCGAAAATCCTTGTTACAATATATGGCTAGCATTGATGGGTTATCTAACTCGATTGGTGATTTCCTTTGATGGGTTATCTAAATTGTAGTTCCAAAATTGAGAATCTTAGGAAGTAACAGTTTTCACTATATTTCACCTCTCATATTACATATATTTACCTTATTGTTCCATGTTTTTTGATATTTTACTTTATTGTTTAGTCACCCTTGGTATGATTTCATAAAATCTCTGAGCATTATTTTTTTTTCCTTTTTAATTATTATAGACTTGTTTCAGTACAATTTTGTGCATTTTTTTATGCAAAGATTAACACTTATATGTTTCTACCATTATCACTTCATAATACAAAACTATTGATGAGGAAATGAAGCAAATAAGAATAGCTGTGAGAGTGGGTGTTATATATATATGATGGAGTTGATTTCCATCTTTACTTAATTATTCAAAATTAAGGCCTGGAAGCCCTTTTTTCTCCACTTCATCACTTTTCTACTTTGATTTTTTGCTTTCCAAATTTTAGGCCATTTGGAACAATTTTCCGAATAAGCATTCGTAGTACTCTATTCTAATATTAATACTGGAGTTGTTAGACAAATAAATGTTGAATTGGTTCCTATTTTTTTCGTCATCACTATTTCTTGTGCCTCATCCCATTTCATTTTTCATACCTCATTCATAATCCATGATACAAAGGAGTTGCCTGCATCATCTCCACTACAGTACTGTGGTAGAGATAAAATATATACACAACACTGTCCATGCCGCATAAGTTATGGACTAATTTTTGAAGCTAAATTGTCCTCTTAACCTGCAAAGTCCACTCTTATTATTCAAAATCAAACTGCGTGTGTGCATGTGTACTGACTGTTTAGATTATTGCCTCCCATTATCGTTTAAAAAGACGCTATGAATGCAGAAAATTTTAGAACTGAAGTATGTGCAGAAAATATTAGAACCGGAGAGATGGATATTGCCCTCTGTAAAACAAGGTTGTAATCATATACTAAAACTGAAACTTGACGCTCTTATTTCCGATAAAGTCATAAGCGTATTTAAAAAAAAATGATTGTCGAAGTTCCATAAAACGGTCGGTGATCAGAAACGTTCAACTGCAAATAACAAGATCCAATTCGAAGAAAGCGAGACACAATAATTTAGACTGGGAGAGGTCGAGAGAGATCAGTGACAAGTCAAGGTGTCGGTATCACTTTATTGATAAACTGAAATCTATACAAATAAGTGATAACATATCATATCTCATGTATGTTTGCTTTTGAAGTATTTTGTTGTTTGATTATAGCAGGAAATCAAATTCAACATCAAAGTTTGAAAACTTATTTGAATGCCTGTATTGCCAATGAAAAAGGATTAGATGTATCCAAACAGGTGACTATTTAATGCTTAACCTAAATTTGTATTTTGAGAAGTAACACATGTTTTAATATTAAAATTTATTTTTAATACTTGTTTTAAGACCAGTATAGATTATCGACAAGGAGCTTTGAATTTCGTGCATGTGGAAAAAAGAAATCTAACGAATGTCGAGAAACTTTTATGTCCATGTACGGATTATCGAAATCTTAGCCGGCAAGATGACCACATCATCGTCGAGCATTTAATTATAAAAGGAATGGATTCTAAATATAAGACTGGTAGATGGTATTGCCATGGCGAGCTAAAAAAATATAGATAAAAAAACAAATTCGTTTGACACATATGACTTGTTCAAGATGATTCACTATAAAGATGAATTTTTTTTGAATTCTGATTTTTTTGTTGATGATAAGGATGATGATGACTCTCAAAGAAGGGAGGATGAACTTCTTAAGAGTTTGGAAGATGCAGAAACTCCATTGTATCCTGGGTGCATAGACCATACAAAGTTATCGCCATCACTGTCTTATACAATCTTAAATGTGAGACTGGTTTGTCCAATAGTGGATTTGACAAGCTATTAAACGTGCAACAATTGTTTTTGCCAAAGTTGAATGTACTTCCCAAAATTTTGTATGAAGTAAAGAAATTTCTTAAAGCATTTGACATGGGTTTTGAAAAAAATACATGCTTGTGAGAATGATTGTATTCTTTTTAGAGAAGAACACAAAGATTTAGAAACTTGTCCAAAATGTGGTTCTTCAAGATGGAACATAAATCAAGATACCAAGGAGGTTATAAAAGGTGTTCCAATTAAAGTGTTGAGATATTTTCCAATAATTCCAAGATTTAGAAGAATGTTTAGATCTCAAAATATGGTTGAAGATTTAAGATGACATTTCAATAATAGAAGCAATAAAGGAAAAATGCGTTATCCGGTGGATTTTATGGCATGGAATATGGTGGATGAACGATGGAAATATTTTTTAGTCGATCCATGCAATCTTAGACTTGGTCTTATTACAGATGGATTCAATCCATTTTCTATGTTGAGTTCCAAATATAGTTGTTAGCCGGTAATGCTTGTGATATATAATCTCTCATCTCTGTTGTGTATGAAGAAGGAAATATTTTGTTAACATTACTTATTCCTGGTCCAAAGTAGCCCGGAAATGATACTGATGTATATTTGGCACCTTTGGTTGAAAACTTGCATTATTTGTGGAGCAATGGAGTTGATGCGTATGATGCATTTAGTAAAACATTATTTAAAATGATAGCAATTTTGCTATAGACAATTAATGATTTTCCTGCTTATGGAACCTTGCTAGATGTTGTGTGAAGAGAGAAAAAGCTTGTCCGTTGTGCTGTGTTAATACTCATCACCATTGGTTGAATTATAGTCGAAAGAATGTCTATATGGGTCATAGAAGATAACTACCTATGTTAGATTCACGGAAGAAACAAAAGGATTGGTTTGATAACACAATGGAGTTAGGTAATGATCCTAGAATTTTGACTGGAAGAAATATTTCTATATTGTTAAAAGATTTTACAAATAATTTGGGAAAGTGAAAGAGAAAAAAAAGGCTGAGGAGAAACAATAAGAAAAATGTCATTAAGATGAAGCCTATTAAGCTAGAAAAAAGGAAGGGGAAGGATACGCTTGATATGCACGATGAAGGCGATAAAGATAACGATCCTACATAGTTGGAGCTATCAAGATTGAAAAAGAGATCAATTTTTTTTGACTTGCCATATTGGGAGGTGAGTGTTTTTTTTTAAATGTTAAGAATTAAATATACATAAAATTATGTGTTACATTTTTTTATAGGAACTGCCGTTACGTCATAATTTAGATGTAATGTATGTAGAGAATAACATTGGTGAAAGCATTTTAGGCACAATGTTGAATGATAACAAATCAAAAGATGGATTCAATTCTAGAAAGGATTTAGAAGAATGGGGAATTCGGCACGAGCTTCATGCATAACCTCGTGGGAAGAAATCATATCTTCCACCAGCTCCTTATACGTTATCAAAATCCCAAAAAAAAAAAAAAAAGTTGAAAGATTGTACGATTTCAAAGGACCCGATGGCTACTGTTCAAATTTGAAAAATTGTATATCGTTGGAGTATTGTAAGATTAGTGGTTTGAAATAACATGATTACCATGTTTAAATGCAACACTTATTGCCGGTAGCAATAAGAGAGATATTGCCAAAAAAGGCAAGAAAAACAATAATTTGCTTATGTTCGTTTTTCAATAAATTATGTCAGCATGTCCTTGGTATAGAGAAGTTGCAGCAAATCAATGTTGAAATTATTGAAATTGCGTGTGAGGTTGAAAAATATTTTCCGTCATCGTTTTTTGACATAATGGTACATTTGTCAATTCATCTTAGTAGAGAAGCACTCATATGTGGTCCGGTTCAATTTCGTTGGATGTACCCATTTGAAAGGTATATGAAGACGCTTAAAGAATATGTAAGAAATTATTCACGGCCACAAGGATGTATTATAGAATCTTATCTCGCAAATGAATGCATGAGGTTTTTTGGTGAATTTTTAAAAAAAATCATTGCATGTTGAGGAAACAGCAGCTCGAAATGAAGAAAATGAAAATAGTGTAATACTTGAAGAACGTCCAATTTCAGTGTCTAAGATAGTTACACTATCCTCCTATGAGAAATAAATTGCCCATTTAGCCGTGTTAATGAATATGGTTGTGATTGAACCATTTTTAAGGTACGTATACGTTACGTTATTTTTCAATTTTTTGGATGTGTTTGTGCTAATAAATATAACTTCGCATGCCTTGTTTTATACTAGCTTGCACTTAGAGGAATTGCAAAATTAAAGTAAGCATATGGAAAGAAATTCAACTTTACTTTGGGAAACACATGCAAAAAAAATTTGCTGATTGGATTAAAAAAAGGTTAAATAATTATTTGAATATGCTCTCGTTTGCCAAAGAATATTACTATAAAATATCCGTTGTCAATGAAATTTTCTGCAGATACCAATAAACTCTAATGATTACGATGAAATGTTGGAGTGGATTGCATACAGTCCGAAGAATCATGCCTTTTCTTACAAAGGATATATTACCAATGATCAACGATTTCATATAAAAGATGTAGGGAGAGAAACTCAAAAGAGCGGAGTGACTTATGATGCGACTACTATGTGTAGAGCAAGTGTAAAGGATAATTCTCAAGTAGTTGATGTGGTCACCTATTATGCGATATTGACTGATATAATTTTAATGGATTATCATTTTGTATTCCCGTTTTTAAGTGTCGTTGGGCACATATAGGAAATGGAGTAAAAGTCGATGAGGATGGTTTTACTCTTGTCAATTTACATCAAAATCAAGCATCATTTTCTAAAGATCTATTCATTCTTGCATCTCAAGCGAACAAGCATTTTATTTAAGAGAAAATGATTTGTCGAATTGGTATGTTGTAATGAAAGCACCACCAAGAGGTCTTCACGACTTAGAGACAAATGATTATAAAGAAGAAGTTATCAACGTCGTTGAAGATTGTGATGATACCGATATAGATATTGAAAATGTTAATCATGTAAGGGATAATTGTGAAGGCATACTTGAGTAGTTTGAGTATTTTGTTTGATTATGAGAATTGTTTTTGAGAACCTGAACATGTCATTCATGTTTGTTTTTTCCATTATTTTCTTATTAGATCAATAATTGTTGTGTAAGAAATGATGTTGCAATTAAGGTAAATGTGGTTATTTTTTATGTTTAAATTAGACAAATGTAATTAATATGTTTGATAACCAATTAATATTTTTTTGTATGCAGATATTGAGTTAGTGATTTATCATCAAGATCTATATACTTGAAGGCATACTTAATCTTTGTCATGAAGGTATACATGTTAATTTTTATTTTATTAAATTGGCTTTCAAATATCTGCTATGTGGTTTAAGTATTCATGTTCCATGTAATGTATTCTTAGTAAATTATTTATGCATCTTGCTTATGTCTAGGATATCTGGATTATATTATATTATGATATACCTTTATCTTCGTCCTTATTCTTATCCTTTTTGATATTTAGAGAGGATTTGACTCATATATTACTTTTATAATATCTGGGTCATGTTGATGTTTTTTTTAGTTATATGACATATGGAACTAAAATGAATTTAAGGAACTAAGATAAAAATTGTAAAACTATCCAATTAACCATAAACAATAACAGAACAATTAGCTGAAAGATAACAAACAACAAAGCAAAATCACAAAATAGGTTGGTAAAAGGAAAAAAAATAAATGGATTAACGGGGAAGGTAAAATTTGCAGTTTAATGAGTTAGATTGAAATTAAAATATCTCTAGTCTATAGTTTGGCTTACACGTGAGAGGATTAATAGGGAAGGTAAAATTTGTATACACCCTGTAGTACATAGTCTATGATTTTTGTTGATTGATTTCATCTACTTTTAAGCAATTCTTGAAAACATAAGTTCATAAACTAAACTGGAAAGTCAATACGTATTCATAAATCAGAAGAATAGAAAATGGAGGACGAATAATCACAAGTCTGAATGCTAATTAAACTTACTAATTATTTATCCTTGATTTCCAAGGATTACATGAAGCCAGAATTACAAGAAGTTTGTCCTTTGATCAGTTCTTAGATCGACGATTAAAGAGTAAAAATAAATCCTTTTATGAATTGCTTTAATCAATATTACTCTGTGATAATTATTTATATATAGGAGGGAGTTTCTTATGTTTTCTATGTTGTTTATGTTGGAAAGTTTTAATATTAAAGTTCTTTTATCCAAAAGTTTTGATAAAACTTATGAATCACCTTGCTTTAGAAACACAAACTATGAATGATTGTTCACAAAAAAAACTAACAGTGAATGGTTGTTCACAAAAAACTAACTGTAATCTATTTCCTTTTTGCATTCTGCAACTGTCAAATTTTCACTGGGACTAAATAATTTCAGTGGTCAAACTAGTCAATAACTCGGCAGACATATTTATCATTTTTGTAAGCCAATGAAAGGAATATTACATATAGATGCTCAGCATGTTCTAGCTGCTTGATAATTTATAGCTTTACATTAATGGTGTTAATATACCTATGACTTGTTAACACTAAAATAGAATAACTAGAGGATAAGCTTTGTTGTCTGATCATGATTGATCATGTGTGTATCAATTAAGCATATCCTATTATTATTGATTATGCAAAATAATTAATCCGTACACTGCAAATTTGGACAAAGTCCATACGCATAACTCTTCAAAAATTAGACTATCAAAGTGAGCAAATATACAATCAATGCAATAAGCTTACAAATATGTAGCTTGTTATTAGATAACAAGCAACTGCATGACATGAGTTTATATTAATTGACATACAATAAAAAGTAAGGATTCGACCATAAAGATCTCAGCTCATATCAACTCTTCAATGCCATTAGAACAACAATTGCAGGAAGATAACGCAGTATTATATCACATCATCGATCAAAAATAAACTGAGAAAGAGATTAGAACAAAAGTAAAGAAGCTTAGAAACATATAGCTTGCAATTAGGCAATTACTGATCTACGTCAAGTTGCAGTACCATGCTATATGTATCTCTGTGATCATATCATGTATGCACATAAACACTTAAGGACCCACATGAAGATATAGCTATGATTTTGCTGTGTAGCCTTATCCATTTTTCCGTTTTATTTAGTTGTATAATATTTTTTTGTTGTTCTTTAACCTGACTATACAGCTATGTGTAGTGCACCTATATTCACTTCTTTTGTTCATTTTTGTCTCGAGTTTTCATTTGTTGTTATTAAATGCTTTTATTCCATGTTTTTGCAAAAAAAAAAGGATATGCATACAAGCAATGTACGCACTCGTCATCAACTGAAGAATGAGAAATCTCGGAAGTATAATCCAAAAGGCAAATCCATTGTTCCAACTTACGAATCTTTTTATGTAGAGAAGGAACAAGAATTAAGGCCCAACATCATATGAATGCCATGTGAAGAACATGAAGTGCCTTGTGCAGAAAATGAAATGCGCGAAGAGAATGAAATGCCTTGCGAAGATAATGAGATGTGTGAAGGAAATGAAATGCCATGTAATGAAAATGAAATGCGCGAAGAAATTGAAACGCATGAAGAATGTGAAATGACTTGTGAATAAAATGTTGTTACCGAAATGGAAATGGAGAGGTCAGTTGAAGCTGAAATTCCAAATGTAAATGTAAAAAAGCATGTAGAGGAACAATGAAAATAAAAAGACTTCCATTAAATCTTGAGAGTCGAATTGAAGTAGAATTCAATGAGGCAGGCGTACCGATAGGAGAAGGCTCGGTCCACTTATCTTCTTATCTTGGACCACTAGTAAGGGAGCATGTTCCGGTTACACTTAGCGATTGGAGGCTTCTAAGCGATGAACTAAAAACCGTTTTGTGGGATTCCATTCAGGTAACAAAAATTTATATTTACGGAAATGGTTTATTTAACAAAATGTTCTTTTAAATTCATTTTAATATGAAATAACACTAGTTTTTTCCTCTTGATTTGTAGGCTCGATTTAAAGTGGAGGATCAATGGCAAAAAAACGACCATATTTCAGCAAATGAGAACCATTTGGAGAACTTCAAAAAGTAGATTGGTTTGAAAAATAATTAGAATAGCGACGAAATAGGAAAGACTTGCTTTGAAACCATACAACATAAAAAACGTCAAGGAGTGGAGAAAGTTTGTAAAGGAAAAAACAAGTTTGGAGTTTAAGGTAAAATACTTACATTTAAATTCAAGTGCAAAATATTTATATCAATTTATTATTTATTTTTTACTCAATGTCAGTTTGAATTACTGTTTTGAGCATTGTTAACACATAATATTTTGTTAACATAGAATATCATTTTGAGCACTGTTAATATCAGTTTGAGCATTATTAACACAGAATATCAGTTTGAGCAGTGTTAACACTGCAGTATATGATGAGTTCAGTTTGAACTTCTCAACAAATAATGTGCAAGTAATCATGTTGAATTAACATTACTACCTCATATCGAGTTTGTGGAAACAAAATGTATGTTCAAAGTACATCAACAATCACATTGCACCATCTAGTCTGAGTACAAAGATAAACAATAATATTTATATAAAAAAATTTGAAGTAAATAAGGTTACTTATGTCTTCCTGAATGGGCAACCAACCATTTATTTTCTTTCGGTAAAATAAAATTTTTCATGAAAAGTTGTTTAATTGATGACTTAATAAATCACACTGCAAAATTTTAAATCTGGTGTAGGAAGTATATTACTACGAACTTAGGAATATACATCAAGAAAATAAAGTTAACATGGTCGTAAATTTGGCAATTTATTTTTGTAATATGTAATCAATATTCTAGGACATAAACCTGGACATCTGTAGGTATTACATCTTGTAGTTTTTGTCCTGTCTAATAAGCCTCCAAAAGTAAATCAGAGCACTCTGTTTTAATTACCATCATAGACATATTTTATATGCTCAAACTGGTATGGTATAGAAAATTAATTATGTATCCCAAGCAAAATTGTTTCACAACAGACTCAAGAATTTTCTGACATCAAACATGGTGTTAATTATATGGAATATAATAATTATTTAGCAGAAAATAATAATAAAAGAGTTTCTAAAAGTTCAAATAAAAATGAAGTAATCGGCCAAATGAAGAAATGCTCAAGTGTATAAAGATATTTTATACCGTCAAGTGGAAAGCAGGTCAGGTTAATCAAGACAAAACCATTCGGTCTGCTTTAGTATTGTAAAGTAAACTATGCATTTAAATACTGATGTAAACCGAGAGCATGTATTATTATTATTTTTGTATCAAAATTTAGTAATAACATGGATATTTAAATGTTGCTTCGAGTAGTTTCTCCACAGATATTCTGATGTTGCTTCATAATATTTGAATGTTGCTTCGAGTAGTTTTTCGATAGATATTCTGAATCAGATTATTATCAACCTCAGTTTTTAACATGGATTGTGAGAACTAAGCAGCACTGACTTTCAAATATTTTAAAATGGAAGATCGTAAGCAAGAGTGATTAGGAAAATAAAAATCAAACAGATCCTTTAGCACATTGACTTGAGGGTTTAGGTGTTACTGCAAAAATAATTTGTCTATGGTGAAAAAACTTAAAAAAGGTTTATTTTCAAAAAATCAGTAGCAGAAGGCTAAGATAAATTTACCAAGTTACACTAATTAACATGTATGGGTCGCTTGAGAAATGAAGATTATATGGGTATTAGTCATCATCTATATGAAGTAGCGTGCTACTTTAGTTAGATGTTACTAGTTTTAATGCCATTTGTAAAAGGCTTGTATTTATCTTTGAGCTTTGTGGTATAGTATCCATCAAACTGGCCACATCTAAGAACTACAAGTATAACTTGCCATAATAGTGTGATAACCATAGTATTGTAAAGTAAACTATGCTTTACATCGATCATAGGTAGAACATATTTTGATATTTGGATATTATTTATATTAATGATTTGGTGAATATCATGCTGCGCTTTAATTTGAATTAAATATTATTATTTTATTGAATTATTTTAATTAAAAAAATTCAATAATTTCTGAAATGCCTATATATTTCATTCTGGTTTGTACCTTTTGTTTTCCAATTGCATATATAGGGATTGGCTTTGCATCCATTGTATTCAGATACTGGGTGTAATGAGCGGCTGTTTACATTTCATTCTATGTACTGTTTATATTCCAATACTTATATATTTTATTCATGCCTATATACAACTGCCTCCATATATAATAATATAAGCGCTTGTACTAAAATTTATTCATATTATACCAGCTTATGCCTATGCAATGCTTTTATTTGCTGTAATTTAGTACATGAAAGTAAAAGTCATGCAATTGCTTTAGCAAAATTCCATTACTTCGTTCTATTTTTTGGTTACCAAAAATACTTTCTGTTTGTCTAGAAAATTCTATTTTTTGACCAGATTTTGCAGTTATTTCTATTTGTTTCGAGCCGAGTTTCCTTGAATGAAAATCAATAAAAATATATCGTGTTCTTAAGTCCTTATTTACATGGATCAATGGTTCGGACTTTCTTCTGAAGTCTTTATCTCGCTAATAACTGAGCATGTTCGATATTAATCATTGGCTTGCAACATTTGAGCTCGGCTAAGCATATCCGACTAGGCTGTCGGAGAGATCGTACCTTGTAATTCTATCACATACTGAGTCCTATTTTTGGGAGATGGCACTCCATATGCTAGAATTCGAAAATTGATTCAAATTTAATCTATGTAAAATGTTAATAAAACGATCTCACCTAATCCTGATCTTAGACTAGAGTAGTCCAGTGGTACTTAATTTTGAGATTTTGATTTCAACTTCATCTATTTGCAGGAGTTAATCAAAATATTTACCGAACATCCTTGTTTATCCTTAACCAAGCATATCTTACTAGTTTGAAAGCAGGGTCATATATTGAATCCACTACTCTTAATTATACAGCAAATGATATAAGTAGCTTCGATTGCTTCGCCCGTTTTTATTCTTTTTCTTTATTTTGTTTGGGATGTAATATATTTGGCCCACTATCTCTTTTCTAGTCTATAAATATTGCACCCAGCTTGCATTGTAATTCAACAACTTTGATTCTTCTGTCAGTAAAACAATTAAGTTTCACTTTGTTATTTTGGTACAAGAGCACATTTGCCTAAAGGTATTGGTCCAACCCATTTTTTCACTGCTGGATCCAGTTCCCACAAACCAGTGAGGATAGTTTTATTGGTATCTGGGAAAGTTATGTGAAATAACAATTTATTGGTCTTCATGTTTGTGCAGGTTCCGCAAATTAATGTATTAAGTAGGTACTAAACTATCTCTTACCTTCTTTCAGGCACTAAGTGAGAAATATATTGCCCTTAGGCAAAAACAATTGCCACATACGACTGGACGCAAAGGAATGGCCAGATTCACCGATGATGTGGTTAGTTATTTAATTGTAGCATTATTTACCCAATTATTTAATTACTTATTGATTTATTAAATGTCTAAATGTTGAAAAAGAAAAGTAAGGATTCATTGCCTGTATATAGAGTTGATGTTCGGGTTAAATCCCGCACTAAAAAGAATGGCGAACCAGTAAACACGGATGTTGCGAGTATTATTGTAATAATATTTGTTTTTTTTCAGCAACTAAACATTGCTTTAACTCTACCATCGTAGATAGCCTATATGTTTTTTAATTTATGTAGGAGGAGATTAAAATAATTGATAATTCAAGAGAATCCGACTCGTCAAATAATATCAGAGAAGATGCAATTGAGCAAGTATTGGGGCACGATAAACTGGGACGCCTAAGAGCACTAGGAAGGGGCTACACCCAAACCAAGCTAGCGTTGTCACAATGTAGAGATAAGCAGATAACTCAGTGTCATTAAAGAATTTCAGAAATGGAGATTATGGTCCACATGCTAATGAACTAGCTGGAAAATCTACATCAGAAGGTTCACGTATTGCATCATTGATTTTTCATGAATTTCTTTAAATTTCAAAATTTAAACCGTTAACTATTAATACTACTTTTTTTTGCTTTGACAGGGTAAAGAATATTCGAAAGAAGGGAGCACACCAGAAATGGTTGAAATCACTTCTATTGTTGATATAACATCAGTTGTAGTTTACTTTTAATCCAATAATCAATATATTTTTTACTTGACAGGGTAAAGAATGTTCAAAAAAGGCAAGCACGGTTAAAATGGTAAATAAAATCTTATTTTTTGATATAACATCACTCGTAATTTAGTTCCCGAACCAATAATTAATATAATTTTTGGTTGAATAATTGTAGGGCGATTATACATGTGTGAGTTAATGAATTGGGATGGAACCAACGAAATGTTGCTGAAGGAAGAGCAGTGTCCGATGATCCTAATGAGGTTGTCAATGATATTCGCATTGGACCAAATGCTATGAAAGTTGTTATAGAGCATGTAAAGAAAAAAGATGCTTATTTATAGAGGCCTACACCAAGTTTGTCACTATTAAGGGAAGCTAAGAATAAGTCAGTAGTATGGCCTGCTAATTATGTTGTTTCACGACAAAACTTGGAGGAAGACATAAAGGTAAATTTCATAATTTACGACAACTATTTGCAATTGTATACATATCTTTTCCCATTAAATTTGTTGTTGTTTTTAAAGTAAAACTAGTAGCACAACCAAAAAATGCAAGCTTTATGATTGGAATGAGGGCGAAGTGTTAGTTGTCGAAGGAAAACTGTGTTCTAGTGATTCAGAAATGATGGTAAATGGTATTCCGCTTGGTCTGTTAGCCTTTCTGGTTCTGGTAGACTATGCCAACAAAGGAGATGCTTTCTTATGGCGACCTACAACTGATATCTCATGCATTAAAAATGCCGTTGGTAGGAAAATAGCATGGCCGACATCAAAAGTTGTAGTCGAAAAAACAAATGTTGTGAACCTAACTTCAACAAGTATTCTGACTACTCCTCAGGTAATATAGTTTCATACAATCATTGGTAAATTTCATACAATCATTGTACCAACTATAGTTTCTTTGGCAGACATGATTTCTCATATAATATAATTGCACAAAAATACGATAATTCATGCATTTTTGCTTACCCAACAGACGACTGCAAATCTAGCAGCAAATAATAAATGCAAGTTGATTGATGTGGGTGAAATGAGATGAATAGTGGCTGAAGGAACCATCATGTCAATAGATCCAACAGTGATGGTTCACTTTGTTCCATTGGGAAAAGATGTCGTAAAGTTTGGATAAAATTTGTGAGAGTCAATGATGCGTTGTTATGGAGACTTACATCGGAGTGCACATTCATGGAAGATGCATTTGGTACGATTGTAGCCTGGCCAGCCACATATGTCGTTGGGGAATCAAGTTCAAGTAAGTCTATACTGTCAACCCAGTCAATAATTATAAATTTTTCATTTGTTTTGGTGACCGTTTTGCATGTTGGGTTTGATTAGTAGATCAGTGAATTGGTGACTGTTTTGCATGTCGGGTTTGATTAGTGAATTAGTGACTTTTTTGCATGTCGGGTTTGATTAACGAAATTCGTCATTAAATGGTCCGATTTGCCCAGTCCTTTTGTATGTGGAGTTTGGCATTATGTTTAGTTTATTCATGAATCTGCTATGAAACTAAAATAGTATTAAGTTCAATGTATTAGATCCAATTGCGTTATAATAAGAACTACATGAGTGATTGTTTTGGAACCTCCGATATAGTCTTTGCTATTTTACAAAAGACTTACAAATTTGTCTCTAACTTGTTCCTAATTAGTACGATTACTTGGGACTACTAACGAGGTCTTTAATATTTCACTAGTGAGGTCTTTAATATTTTAAAACGAATATTTGTTGTCTTCGTTTATTTTGACATCTGTTTTTTTAGAGAAGAATATTATTTGTTTTTATCGAGTCTCAAGTATAAGCTAGAGACAAAATCTATTGCACAAAATATGAGAATTTCAAACTTTCAAGTACACAGTTTTTTTTTTGTAGTAGTTAATTGTATATTACTGTCAAAAAATAAAGAATTGGAGCTTGGCATTAAGCGCATGCTATTGTGCATGCAGTCGCCATTGTTGATAAATTTTCATTAATGAGGTCTTTAATGAAAAATAGTATCCAAGTGATAGTATTTGTTCAAAAAGTAATGCCGAGCATGCAATGACCAAACAAACACCGTGTGCTTAGCTAAGCGCCACCAACGGACTTAGAAATGCTGAGCGTGCCTAGCAAAACTAAACTAGGTATAAATGAAAACATGCTATTTTGATTGAAAAGCTGGCCTAAGCCTTATATGTCTTCACTTGTTTATCAAACTTGAAAAAATAATCAGGGACAATCCAAAAAGCTAAAAGTGCCAAAGTGTCTAAACCGAACATGATTTTTGAGATCTATGCCTTACTTCTTCTTAAGCACTAGATAATCATAATTTTTAGTTTAATTATTATTCCATTAATTTACAAGAAAAGTAATAAAAATGGACAGTAAATATAGGCATGTTATTGTCAAACCACCATAAACTAGATCTTGTGTACTTTACTTTACGTCATTTATTTTTTATATGTTATATTTGAGATTTATTCTCCAATACTATATCATACTACGACGATAATAACTATGTCCTACACCACATATGCACAATTCTATCTCACTAGATTGGGGATGTTTTGCACATTTTTTGAACAAATGTTGTCACATGGATACTATTTTTTGAACCCAATAGCATATGCTTAATACCAAACTGCATTGTGGCATGGTTCATTTAAGTACTTCAGGCCTTATGGTTTTTCATCTGTATGCTTTCATATAGAGAATTTTAGCAAGTTTAAATTGCTGTTAATTTTGGTCCTTTGTTGTGATTATTGAGAGGTTAAATTTTAGTAATTTTAATTGGTTACTTAAGATCAATTGGTTTTATAGAAATGTTATGGGTTAACTTTCAGGTTTCACGGGTTATTTGGTATGGTTTCAAATTTTTAATCTCCTATTGTCATGGGTTTGGTTTATTGGGGCTGCCTTAAAGTGAAGGCCTCCTTCCAAATTGGAAGTCATCTCTTGTTTTATTTAGTGTTGTGATCTGTGTGTTTTGTTAAATCTTTCTAGCTTGTAGAGTTGAGTTGGTCTAACTTTACAGTTTGCATTTCTCTTTTTATCTAGGATTAACGTGTTTTTGGATGCTCTTTTTAAAATGAGAAGGCAGATTTTTCGGTATCGTGGACATTAACATGTTTTGAATTTACATGCATGTAACATTATCACACCCAAGCCAATCTACTTCGTTCCTCCACAGTAATTCAGGCCTGGTTCATTTAACTAGCCTAAATAGCCATATAGGCGAGCTGGTGTAGTAATTTAAATAAACTAAATCCGTTTGATGTGCTAGGAATTGTTTTTACTCCAGCTTGTACTAGCACGAGCTCTATTAATGACATTAAACTCCATGCTAAGAACACTTATTGGTTTGGACATCTCCTATGTTATATATGAATTTGGTTAAGGATTTTAGCACGTGATGGAGCTAACAGTTTATTGGCTATCCATATGTGAAACAACCCGTATTTGCAATAACCTGTTATAACATAAATCGAGGCAGAATTTAATTCTAAAATCTGAATCAAGGGAAACAGGCTATGCCATTGCGTTCGTCTCGGAAAAATACGCGAAATAGATTCTGAGTTTTCGAAAATCGGAGTCCGTATGACCCGATTAAGGCCCAACGAAGTTTTCAGAAAATCCCAAAGTAAAAACAGATTTCAAATTCAAGTTTGAATTTGAAAAATTAGGTCAGATTGGGCTAGGCGGGAAAATTCCAGCCAGAGCACCCAAGTCGACAGCCCTATCGACTTGGGAGTCGACTTGGTTGGACCCAAGTCGACAGCCCTGTCGACTTGGCTGTCGACTTGGTCCAGCCGGGCAGTTTTGCCTGGTGCACCATTTGGGTTTGTGTTGAGTTTGGGGGCCAGATTCGGTTTTGAGGGCTGAGATTGGAACTAGGTTTTAATCCTAAGGTTGAAACTAGTCCTAATCTCTATAAATAAGGCCCTAACCTAACCCTAAATCATCATTATTCATTCAAGTAACTAAACTATGGCAAAATCAATCCTCTCATGGCCTCCACTCTCTTCATAAAATTCCTAAATAAATTTTTATGAGATTTTCCATGCATACAAGTGTTTTCAAGCTTGTATGAGCATCATTAGCTTGCATTCAAGTCAAGTTTCTATATTTGCATCATAAAGCAAGAGTTTTGATCATTTTGGCTTAAGGGTTTTTCTACTAAAGCTTGCATTTTGGGTTTAATTGGTTGCATAAGGGCTTTGTCATATTTTTGTGACTTCCTAAGCATTGTAAGCCCTATTCTACTTTCATACTTAAACTCTAAAGTTAAATGTATGATATGCAAGTTTGCCATGATATGCAAGTTTACTATGTTATGTTATGCAAGTTTGCTATGCTATGATATGCAAGTTTATCATGTTATGATATGCAAGTTTATATGCAAGTATCCCATGTTATGATATGCAAGTTCATCATGTTATGTTATGCAAGTATGCCATGTTATGATATGCAAGTTCATCATGTTATGTTATGCAAGTATGCCATGTTATGCAAGTATGCCATGTTATGATATGCAAGTTCATCATGTTATGCTATGCAAGTTTGCCATGTTATGATATGCAAGTTTATCATGTTATGTTATGCAAGTTTGCCATGTTATGATATGCAAGTCTATCATGTTATGTTATGCAAGTTTGGGATGATCATTTTGTTCATGTTATCATGTTATGCAAGCTTATCTTGAGTATATGAACATAAAGCTTCAAGCTTTATGCTAAAGGTTGCATTTTGGCAACATGTAAGTTATCATATCCCTTATGATAGCTTGCATGTGAGGCTAAATGCGAACTTGTGGCCATTTCTACATGTCATTTATCACCATGTATCACCAATATGCTAAGTTTGGTTTTATGCATGCTTTTGAGGCCTAAAAATGTAATATGCAAGTATATGAACACATGTACATTTCATATGCCACCATGTTGAACTTGTGGCTTCAACACCTTTATGTCATGATTATGCCAAATTCCCTCTTTCTATCCTTTATGCGCTATTGCGATATGTAAGCGATGGGATTGTGTTTGGGGTTGGGTAAACTTAAAAGACATAAAAACATAAGCTTGGAAATTTACCTATTAAGTTAGGTCTACCCATTGGGAATTTACCTATTAAATTAGGTCTACCCAATTGCTTGAAAACTTGTAATGTGTTTTGGAAACATGATGGACATGACACTTAGAAAATATAAGTGTGACCAACTCGAGGTTGGGTTGAGTTTGTAGCGTAAACCTACCCGGAACCGACCGGATTAACTAGTTGCTACAAACAATAAGACCCAATGTGAGAAGTTGGTCATGTTGTACCTTGAACCCGAGGTTAGACCAAGTTGTGGTGTAAAGCTACCCGGAACCGACCGGCTTAACTAGTAACCGCAACAAAGTCTAATGTGAGAGGTTAAGGCGCATTAATTAATTAATGCCTCATGATTAGGGTTAAGTCATGGTCCACTTAATACTTAACCAATTTAGGCTTGGTAGATTAATCAGGGTTATGTCGTGAACTCATCGTTACACTTAACCGAGTTAATCCATGATTAGCAAGAGAGTTAAACCGTACTTAACCCACTAGAAAAATCCTAGCAATGGGGGTCCACTCCAGCAATAATCCCAAGTTTGTATCATTAAGACCCTAGGGCCTAGGCTAGGGAGGGAGCACGATTACTGACTGGAGGTAAGCGACCAAAAACGACGGCAGAATGGTACGCCGGTGTAGTTCCGGGCGGACTATGGTCGTGCACACAGTCCGAAGCCGGGGAAAACATGCACGGGTACCAGTAGATCGAGACTGTGCACACATGATTATGGTGTCCAGGGGTTGACACCCTAGGGCTTGATACACCCGACGGGAGACCCGGCACAGTCTGACTACAATTATGTTTGGTCCGTATGGACACCAACACGTGACGAGTTAGGCTTATAGGGAGCCGATCGACTAGACCGTTTGGTTGGACCGCGCATTAGGGTCACTTCATGTTATTGGACCTCGTATTGGGGTCACTTCATGTTATTGGGCCAAAGCTTGGGCCAAGGGATCAATACTTGTTTATTCAAGTCATGTTAGTTTGCTAGTACACCCGTGGTGCAAAACCTTAAACCTGATTATGCGATGACACCTTTATCTACCTTGTTAGTTAATCAGCATGCTAGTATGTTGTTATCCTTATGTTCATCCCTGCTGCTCATGCCAGTTAACTTTATCAGTTTACATTGATTGTAGTAGGGCTTACTCAGTCTTTTTGACTGACCTGTTTTCTTTCGCCTCTTTTCTTCCGTTTCCCCCCACCCCCCAGGTTCTCAGGGAGGGAATATTGGAGCCTAGCTTGGATTTCTGATCGCTTGCTTGTGGGATTTTAGCTCATGTACGGTCTTGACATGAGGCTAGCTATGGTTATCACTTATTTTGGGGATAGTACTTATGTATTTCAGTTTTTCAGTAATGTTGTTTTTATCTAGACTTGTGTATTTGGAAAGTTGACATTAAGTTGTACCAGACTTGTTTTGAAATGGTTTGAAATCTTCCGCTGTTTTACTTATCTTATTTACTCTGTTTACATATATACATATATTCTTGTTCTGCCTTGATATATTATTATGCATGTTTACCGGATTCAAACGCCCCTCCAAAGTCAGAGTGCTTGCAAGAGTCACCCTGGCGGAGGTGGGGTGTTACATTTGGTATCAGAGCATATGGTTTACGAGAAGGAACAAAAAGGTTTTTAGAAAACTTTTGGAAAACTATTTTCAAAACCAAGTATAAAGTATTTTCCAAAGAAAAGTCTAGTTTATTTTAAAGGCTATTCCCCAAAAAGCCATTAGCAAAATTCCTTCGTTTTTCTCCATTCTGAATCTGTCTTTTTCTTCGTTTTCAGTATGGCCGATAACTTTGCTATTCCGGAGGGAGCACACGTACCTGTTTGGTATAGGAGACTTTTGGAGGCTAGGGCGACCGAAGCCGGCCCCGCAGATGTTCCTCCTCCTCCTCCCCCGGTAGTTAATGTTCCTCCTCCTCCTGTCGCTGAGGTTCCTCTTCCTCCTCCCCCTCAGCATCCTCAAGCTGACTTCGCAAAGATTTGCAAAGACTTTAAGGCGATGGGTGGCAAGAATTTCTTTGGAACCGAGACTTATGTAGAGGCAAGAAATTGGTTGAAAGAAACCGAAGATCTTTTTGCCTTCTTTGATATAGATGACCGTAGGAAGGTTTTATTAGCAGTGTGGTTGCTAAAGGAAGAAGCTGCACGTTGGTGGGTGGTCACCACCGCTACTAGGCCAATTGAGACTTGGGATGACTTTCGGGGAAAGTTTGGACTAAGGTTCCTATCACTGAAGCAAGGGGACATGACTATTAGGGAATACATAGATAAGTTTAATCAACTGGCTCGGTTTAGACTTGGTTAACACAGCTCAGAAGATGGCCCTACTCAATGAAGAGAATAGGAGTGACAAGAAGGAGATCAAGATGAATGATACTCAAGCCAAGAAGACTGATTCCCAGTGGAAAGGAAATCAGGGTAATCCAAGCGGACAGAGCAGTCAAGGCAATAAGAACAAGAACAAGAGTCAAGGCAACGAGGGGAACAACAACAAGGGCAATAACAACAAGGGGAAATGCTATTATTGCGGTTCAGTTGGGCATCTTATTAAGGATTGTAAGAAGAGGAAAAGGAAGAGTGGTGAATGCTATCGTTGTGGTGAGTTGGGACACTTCACTAGGGATTGCCCGAAGAAGCAAGGGCAAGGTCAGACTCAGCGTACTGGACCTTCGGGAGGGCAAGTTCATGCTCTCAATGCCGCTCCAGTTCCCGATTGAGGTAGTATTTCTGTTGAAAGTCTTGTTTACATTTCTGATTTTCCTGTTCGTACCTTGTTTGATTTTGGTGCATCGCATAGTTTATTTCATCTAATCTAGTTGAAAGTTTGCACCTAAGTACTAGTCTAGTTTATGATCCCGTGTGTGTTTCAAATCCAATTGGGGGTTCCGCCCATTTGTCTATGATCTACGTGGATTTGAGGATCTCTATACTGAGTGTAGAGTTCTTGTGTAGTGCTTATATTCTCGGTTTCATGGGGTATGGGTTGATTTTGGGCATGGATGGGTTGTCCGGTTTTGGAGTCATCCTTGATTTTTGAGCATAGGGTTGTGAGGCTCATGACTCGCCTCGGTAATACCCTAAAAATTTCTAGTAACCCTATGGGTCCCGTCATGTTGTGTTATCTTGAATCCCTCAACTCGTCTATCGATAGTTTGCAATCGGTGAGGGTGGTCCGAGAATATCCTGATATCTTGGGTGAAGTGAAGGGGGTTACCCCTAAACGAGAGATAGATTTCCGCATTTATCTGGTTGATAATGCCAAGATAGTTTCGTGGCCGGTTAGGCACGTGGCCCCGCAAGATGAGAGTTATGAAAGCAAGTCAAGTAGTTGCTTGAGAAGAACTTCATTAGACGAAGTATATCTGAATGGGGAGCGCCTGTAGTATTTACTACCAAGGCAGATGGTTCTCTTCGACTTTGTGTCGATTATCGTGAGTTAAACAAAGAGAATAGACAACCATTGCCAAGGATCGATGATTTGTTCGATCAGCTTGTAGGAACATCTGTTCTCTCTTGATCTTGCTACTGGATTCCATCAGCTCAGAGTAGTTGAAGATAGTATAGACAAGACTGCGTTCAGAACTCCGGATGGATTCTTAGAATGGCTGGTCATGCCATTCGGTTTGACTAATGCACCCGCCTACTTCGTGGACTTGATGAGTAGGGTGCCTAGGGAGTTCTTGAAAAAGTTTGTCGTGGTCTTCGTAGATGATATTCTGATCTTCTCTAAGGATGAGGAAGAGCACGCAAGGCATCTCGTAGAGGTGATGGATACGCTTAGAGCGCATCAGTTGAAGGCCAAGTTCTCCAAGTGTCACTTTTGGAGAAAAGAAGTTAGATTTCTTGGGCACATAGTTACTACGCAAGGCTTAGTGGTGGATCCCGCTAAGTGGTCGCGGTTCAAGACCGGAAAAGCTCCGACGAGGACAATTGAAGTAAGAAGTTCTCTCAGTTTAATTAGTTAGTTAGCGTCCCTTGAGCTTAGACCTACCCTTCTGGATCAAGTAGGGACTTCACAGAAGGAAGACCCGCAGTTAGCCGAGATCATGGACAAGTTGATTCGAGGCGAGATGTTAAGACACCTCGCTATAGATGACAAGGGATGGCTAAGACGCAATGAGAAGAAAAAAAGTTCTTGAAGATGCACATCACCCGAGGAGGTGGCCGAGTTTGTCCCAAGGTGCAGGGTGTGCCAACAGGTTAAGGCCGAGTCATAGAAGCCCGATGGGCTATTACATCCATTGGAAGTCCCTGCAATGGAAGTAGTAAAGCGTCACGAAGGATTTCGTGGATGGATTGCCTAGATCAAGGAAAGGGAATACGAGCATGTGGGGCATAGTAGGTAGACTCACGAAGAGTGCTCATTTCACTCTGGTAAAGAGCGAAAGGACTGCATCATAGCTAGCGACAGTTTACATTCAAGAAATAAAGTTGTTGCACGAGGTTCCCTAAAGTATAGTTAGTAACCATGACTCAATCCTCACTAGCCAGTTTTGGGATAGTCTACGGGAAGTCATGGGCAAGCAACTGAATCTAAGTACGATCTATCATTCGCAGGCGGATGGTTCATTTCGTTCAACCATGAGTTATAGAAAATCACGTTAGTAAGAGCAATTGGCAACGTGGATTGGTATTTTCAAGAAAAGTTCTGCTGCATGGAATACTTTATAGTAAGTAAACGAGATCCAGGATTCACTGGTGAATTTTGGAGAGCTTGCATGAAACCATGAGGTCATAGTTATGTTTAAGCCAAGAATGATAGAAGAGTAAGTGAAAGAGGAAGACGAGAGGCGACAATGAAATGGGTTCCAACTCATATTTGGAAATAAGAGTTAAGAAGCTAAGAAATCATGAGGTAAAAGATGGTCAAAGCACAATGGAGTTAAACTCAAGGAAACGTGACTTAGAAGACTGAAGGCTAGATACGCGCATCATATCTCTTTCTAAGAGTATATCCTTGATCCTTGTTTTCCGGTGGAACTTACTCGCATGTTATCTTTTTACGTATATCCTCTCGGTCCCATACTCGATCCCATTTCTGTTGTAAACTCCATAAGGAGGGTATGACTCATCGGTTAGCAATACATGTCAAGGTTTAAAGGGGTCTGTTAGGTTGACTAAACCTTTTGGGCTTTTATAGAATATGGGTTGGGTTAGGAAGGGATTTCTTGCAATCCAAAAGGAGTATATCTTGCTTATCCTCCCGATCTCTTTGTAGCATATCTTTTGCTATCCATGTTTGTCTTGTTTATCTAGTTTATCGTGTTGATCTTGTCATGAGAACCTTAGGTAGAAACCCTTTGGATGAAACATGTGCTTGAAACATGTTATGCTTGATGGTTGCAAGTGGTTGCAAGTGTTTGCAAGTGGTTACTCGTGGATGCATTATACACGTTAGGCACTAGATCGGCTCACACACTCCTCATATTGCATATGCATGAGTGTTTATGCTTATTCATGGATGAAAATTTTTGCGTTATCACATGGATGTTGCATATGGATGTATGTTATGTGCACACATATAGATGTTATACATTATGTTAGGAATTGCATACATATGGATTCATTTCACTAACATAATTTGCATTGATGATATTTGCATTAGATAAGTACATATACACACACATTTGCATATGTTCATACAACATTTAGAATCTTGTAAGGACAATGATTGCTCGTGGATGATGTTTTAAGTAGATGGATGATTGGATGGTAGGATACGTTCTTCCCAACTTGAAGATTTCGGGGACGAAATCCTTTAAGGAGGGGAGAATGTAACAACCCGTATTTGCAATAACCTGTTATAATATAAATCGAGGCAGAATTTAATTCTAAAATCTGAATCAAGGGAAACGGGCTATGCCATTGCGTTCGTCTCGGAAAAATACGCGAAATAGAGTCCGAGTTTTCGAAAATCGGAGTCCGTATGACCCGATTAAGGCCCAACGAAGTTTTCAGAAAATCCCAAAGTAAAAACAGATTTCAAATTCAAGTTTGAATTTGAAAAATTAGGTCAGATTGGGCTAGGCGGGAAAATTCCCGCCAGAGCACCCAAGTCGACAGCCCTGTCGACTTGGGAGTCGACTTGGTTGGACCCAAGTCGACAGCCCTGTCGACTTGGCTGTCGACTTGGTCCAGCCGGGCAGTTTTGCCTGGTGCACCATTTTGGGTTTGTGTTGAGTTTGGGGGCCAGATTCGGTTTTGAGGGTTGAGATTGGAACTAGGGTTTAATCCTAAGGTTGAAACTAGTCCTAATCTCTATAAATAAGGCCCTAACCTAACCCTAAATCATCATTATTCATTCAAGTAACTAAACTATGGCAAAATCAATCCTCTCATGGCCTCCACTCTCTTCATAAAATTCCTAAATAAATTTTTATGAGATTTTCCATGCATACAAGTGTTTTCAAGCTTGTATGAGCATCATTAGCTTGCATTCAAGTCAAGTTTCTATATTTGCATCATAAAGCAAGATTTTTGATCATTTTGGCTTAAGGGTTTTTCTACTAAAGCTTGCATTTTGGGTTTAATTGGTTGCATAAGGGCTTTGTCATATTTTTGTGACTTCCTAAGCATTGTAAGCCCTATTCTACTTTCATACTTAAACTCTAAAGTTAAATGTATGATATGCAAGTTTGCCATGATATGCAAGTTTACTATGTTATGTTATGCAAGTTTGCTATGCTATGATATGCAAGTTTATCATGTTATGATATGCAAGTTTATATGCAAGTATGCCATGTTATGATATGCAAGTTCATCATGTTATGTTATGCAAGTATGCCATGTTATGATATGCAAGTTCATCATGTTATGTTATGCAAGTATGCCATGTTATGATATGCAAGTTCATCATGTTATGCTATGCAAGTTTGCCATGTTATGATATGCAAGTTTATCATGTTATGTTATGCAAGTTTGCCATGTTATGATATGCAAGTCTATCATGTTATGTTATGCAAGTTTGGGATGATCATTTTGTTCATGTTATCATGTTATGCAAGCTTATCTTGAGTATATGAACATAAAGCTTCAAGCTTTATGCTAAAGGTTGCATTTTGGCAACATGTAAGTTATCATATCCCTTATGATAGCTTGCATGTGAGGCTAAATGCGAACTTGTGGCCATTTCTACATGTCATTTATCATCATGTATCACCAATATGCTAAGTTTGGTTTTATGCATGCTTTTGAGGCCTAAAAATGTAATATGCAAGTATATGAACACATGTACATTTCATATGCCACCATGTTGAACTTGTGGCTTCAACACCTTTATGTCATGATTATGCCAAGTTCCCTCTTTCTATCCTTTATGCGCTATTGCGATATGTAAGCGATGGGATTGCGTTTGGGGTTGGGTAAACTTAAAAGACATAAAAACATAAGCTTGGGAATTTACCTATTAAGTTAGGTCTACCCATTGGGAATTTACCTATTAAGTTAGGTCTACCCAATTGCTTGAAAACTTGTAATGTGTTTTGGAAACATGATGGACATGACACTTAGAAAATATAAGTGTGACCAACTCGAGGTTGGGTTGAGTTTGTAGCGTAAACCTACCCGGAACCGACCGGCTTAACTAGTTGCTACAAACAATAGGACCCAATGTGAGAAGTTGGTCATGTTGTACCTTGAACCCGAGGTTAGACCAAGTTGTGGTGTAAAGCTACCCGGAACCGACCGGCTTAACTAGTAACCGCAACAAAGTCTAATGTGAGAGGTTAAGGCGCATTAATTAATTAATGCCTCATGATTAGGGTTAAGTCATGGTCCACTTAATACTTAACCAATTTGGGCTTGGTAGATTAATCAGGGTTAAGTCGTGAACTCATCGTTACACTTAACCGAGTTAATCCATGATTAGCAAGAGAGTTAAACCGTACTTAACCCACTAGAAAAATCCTAGCAATGGGGGTCCACTCCAGCAATAATCCTAAGTTTGTATCATTAAGACCCTAGGGCCTAGGCTAGGGAGGGAGCACGATTACTGACTGGAGGTAAGCGACCAAAAACGACGGCAGAATGGTACGCCGGTGTAGTTCCGGGCGGACTATGGTCGTGCACACAGTCCGAAGCCGGGGAAAACATGCACGGGTACCAGTAGATCGAGACTGTGCACGCATGATTATGGTGTCCAGGGGTTGACACCCTAGGGCTTGATACACCCGACGGGAGACCCGGCACAGTCTGACTACAATTATGTTTGGGCCGTATGGACACCAACACGTGACGAGTTAGGCTTATAGGGAGCCGATCGACTAGACCGTTTGGTTGGACCGCGTATTAGGGTCACTTCATGTTATTGGACCTCGTATTGGGGTCACTTCATGTTATTGGGCCAAAGCTTGGGCCAAGGGATCAATACTTGTTTATTCAAGTCATGTTAGTTTGCTAGTACACCCGTGGTGCAAAACCTTAAACCTGATTATGCGATGACACCTTTATCTACCTTGTTAGTTAATCATCATGCTAGTATGTTGTTATCCTTATGTTCATCCCTGCTGCTCATGCCAGTTAACTTTATCAGTTTACATTGATTGTAGTAGGGCTTACTCAGTCTTTTTGACTGACCTGTTTTCTTTCGCCTCTTTTCTTCCGTTCCCCCCCTCCACCCCAGGTTCTCAGGGAGGGAATATTGGAGCCTAGCTTGGATTTCTGATCGCTTGCTTGTGGGATTTTAGCTCATGTACGGTCTTGACATGAGGCTAGCTATGGTTATCACTTATTTTGGGGATAGTACTTATGTATTTCAGTTTTTCAGTAATGTTGTTTTTATCTAGACTTGTGTATTTGGAAAGTTGACATTAAGTTGTACCAGACTTGTTTTGAAATGGTTTGAAATCTTCCGCTGTTTTACTTATCTTATTTACTCTGTTTACATATATACATATGTTCTTGTTCTGCCTTGATATATCATTATGCATGTTTACCTGATTCAAACGCCCCTCCAAAGTCAGAGTGCTTGCAAGAGTCACCCTGGCGGAGGTGGGGTGTTACAATATGAAGGTGGCACAGTTGGTTAACCATATTGAACTTAGTACACTTCTGTTATTAAATTCTGTAGATGTTCAGATTATATATGAATGCAGTTGGTTGTCCATATATGAACACAGTTGGTTGTCCATATGTAGGATTTTAGCATGTGATCGTACACAGTTAACAAATTCGTACACCTGATGCACCATATTGAACGAACCCCATCTTAGTTATTATATCCAGTTGCCTGCATAGGCTCAATATTTTTTAATTGATTCATGGCCTTAGTCCTAGTTATTGTACTATCATTGTACATATGACATTCATAAATCAGAACAAGTCGATGTGTATAACTGATCTTAGTCAAAACTAATAATGTACTTCTGTCCTTTCGGGTTTCAACATCGTGTCATTTTTCTAGCATAGTCTCCAACGGTCTTGGTTTGCTTCAGTTCCTCCTATATGGTTCGTTCATCTTTTCATAAATGTGCATGATTTCAATTTACAAATTGTGCACCGAAGAATCAGCTATGTGCATTTTATCCCCAGTCTTGAATTTTCTATGTTCACTTCAGCCAACCTCACAAATGCTAGTTCAGTTGGGTGCAGTTTAGCCGTTCAGGCCAATTATGCATAGTACACTTCTGTTATTAAATTCTATAGATGTTCAGACCATTTTAATATTGATAGGTTGATTTTGAAAAACAATAGAAAATAAGATGAATGTCTGGGTGAAGTAAAAATTGGCTTTGAGAATGTCTGCAATGAATTTTATGCAAGTGTTAAGACTACCACCATTAGATTGAAAGAGCCAGTAACTCTTACTGTTATATTTGTACGTAATTCTTACCGTTGATCGTTATACTTATGTGCAGGTAATTAGATTTTCAAAGTGAAGAACGCCCGCATCAAAGAACCGGTGGTTATTAAGCTATGAAGAAGACTTCAACTATTATTTTGTTTGTATTAGTCGGGTAGACTTGTTTGTAAGAAATTGTGGTATGTGGATTCACTTATTTTGTCGAAATACTACTATTGAGATGATTATGGGTGTTACATTTGATATTGCGAGTAATGTGTTTTTTAAGTATTTAAATAAGACGATTATTGATTTTAGTTTGAAAGTGATACCCTATTTTTTTTTTAATATTTCTAGTGCATATAAGTGGTTTATGGAAATATTAGAAGCTATTAACAGTAAATAACCGCAATTAAAATGTGGTGTACATCAATTAATTTTAGTAGCGTTGAAAAAGTGCTACAAATGTAATTGACAAAAGATATTCTAGTTGAAACAAAATGCAACAAAATGCATATAGTAGGATTGAAAAACCGCTACAAAAAACATATAGTAGGATTGGAAAACCGCTACAAAAAAATAGAAAAATGATGCAACTATCACTTTAGTAGCATTTTTAGGACGCTGCCAAAAAAACTTTTTGTATGGTTTCAAAAACGCTACAATATTTACATTTTCGGTTGCGTTTACTAAAACACAACAAAAACTTTTAGACTTTTAGTTGCATGTCGTGCAACAGCATTTATCGAAATGCTACTACGATTTATTGTAGCGTTTTTACAACGCTACTAAAAGCATTTTCTGGTGTAGTATATAACGAATAATTGTATACGAAAACAAATCGTTGATTAAATTTGATGTTAAAATTGAATCAAAACGATTCTATCCATTGATAAAAATCATCAATTTAAATTGTATCTTCTCTATACAATCGAATAGGAGTCCGGAACACCAAAAGATAAAATTGAATGGATAAGGATAAAATCAGATCAAGTCAAATAAAAAATATATAATAAGGACGGCCTGTTTCTTTTACATCGCACAGATCTTGTTTTTGTACCAACGTAGACATCTTCTTCTTCGAGCGACAAAAATTGTTTCCTATCTTGTTACAAAGGAAAAACAGCAATGTAATAGGCATTGTACATCCTGTCTACTCTCGCTTCTATAAATTAACTCTTTGCCTTTATGATTTCGGCCATTCTCAAATCAAACAAACCCTTTAATTCATTTTCCCCTTCTATTGAAAATCATTCCACCGAGATAAAAGAAGATAAAGAGAAAAGAAAAAGATGAATTGAATCCAATCCTGCATACGAAAACAACCAAGACCAAATCAGTTTCTTTTGTCTATGATTGAATCAATTTGGGTGCAACCGAATTGGGTTTGATTTTGGAATAGTCGAAGGGGTTGAGTCGGGTTTGGTCCTAGAAACAAGGAGAGGAGGTCACGATAGTTCTGGTGGGGTTAGAGTGCGAAGTTTTGGCAATGGAGGAAGTCGAGTGCGACGTTGGTTTTGGGGGAGACTTACTGGCATATGAATGCACCGATGAACGGTTCGAAGGGGAATTTGGCTATGTTAAGTGGATGAAAAGGGTACTGCGTTTTCAGTGAGAGCATATGCATCTATGGCAGAGTTCGAACATGCTGATGGAGGACGTGGTGTTCGATGTTACTGCTGATGAACTGGGAGTGTAGTTCGATTTTTTGTGATGATGAATTGCTTATGGTAGTGTTTATTGGGGAAGTTAGAAGTTTCTGTTGAGATTTCGTGTTGGATCTGTTGAAGGTAGAAAAGGTGGGAGTCTGGCTAGAGGAAGGTGGAATGTTTGTGTATTGTGGTGTTTATTTTTGTGTAATATCGAGCTGTAGTGTGAATGTGAAGGGACATCACTTATGAAGGAAGATTGTATGGGGAATTGAGGTGGACAGTCTTTGGTTTTTGGAGAGGGTTCGACAGTGGAAGATTAAGGTGAAGCTGGGTTTAAAAAGGGGGGTTCTGGTAAGAGTGTATTGACGTGAATATGGGATTTTTGGGGATGTTTGGGGTTTGTGAATGTTTAGGGGAGTCGTTGTTTGTTTGTGAAGGCCGGAGATGGTGTTTGGGTGATCTTGAAGAGGCCATGTTCGAATAATGTGAGGAAGAAAGAAGTAGTGTGGAAGGAAAAAGGAATTTTTTTAAGATAAATCATTTTTTTAATTAATCTTTAATTAACAAATTGATGATATCAAATTAATAATGCGTATATGTACGATAACAGTTTTCGACAAAATGGAGTCATATAGATGATATTTATGCAGTCTACTGGAATTAAGGAACGGTTAGATTTTCATTTTTATTTTTCCATTAAATAAAATAAATAAATAAAAATATCGTTGATTTAAATAAATTGAGTTTAAATTATTCAAGGATCAGAAAGCATGAAAATAAGATAGGCTTATCCATGGCTACGAGTTTTTCAAGATAGGAGTGGTTCGATTTAATTTAAATACTGGAGAGGGTTGCAATTAAAAATCAAGGTGAGTAAACTCACTCTCTGGTTCGATTATAATTTATTATAATTGAATTTTTATTTAATACAAATATTTATATGCCGTTTGTTCGTTGTGTGGTTGCATTGTTGTTTATTGATAAATTGTGGTTATTATATATATTAGTTATTTAGGCTTGGTGGTTGTGGTTATTATATATATATATATAGGATATTCCCAGAGTACCATTAGCGGATTCCAGCAGTATCATTAACGGATGCCCTATCGCCCCCACGATATATGAGTGGATGACCTTCATACCGCGATATCCTTCCTTGAAGCGGGATTGGTATTATTTATGTTGTCTATCATCTGTGGATGCTGGGAAAACAGGTTGGAGGAGTCCAACTTGATTCCTCAAATTTTATTTATTGTTGTTTGCATATTCATATATGTGTGATGTACTGAATTGGATTGATGGTTTGGGTATTTGGATAACTAAATATCACAGGCCCTAGATATTGATATTTAAAATTATTACACGAAGGGATTTTTAAATTTAAAAAAGGAATTTTTGAAATAGAAAGGGAATTTCAAATGGCTACAAAATATTTACTTTTTTAAATAATAAAAACAAGTAATTGAATTTATAAACGATGTTTATAAATTCAAAGAAATACTATCATTTGATAATATTAAATTTTGAATTCAAGTATGAATTTAAAAAGGAAAAATTTATTTTTGAAGTGGAAATTGGATTTTTCAATTGGAATTTGAAATCGAACCTTGTTTTAATATTTAAAACGAGAAGTGAAATTTACAAACGATATTTATAAATAAAGAAAAATAACTATTATTGGATAATTTGAATTTTTATTTTTTGTATGAATTTAAAAAGTGAATTTGGAATCGTTTCGAGAAGAAAATGATAAAATTTATTCCGATGTTTGAAATATAAATTGAATTGCAATAAATCCATTGGATTTATTTTTAGAATTCGACTATGTCGAATTTACAAATGTCAATTTTTTTAGAAAGGAAATTATGATTATAATTAGCTGAAATTATATTTTAGAACTCTAATCCAAGAAGCTGATACTTCAATATTTAAATATGAAAATATATTCAATTTTTATGTATATACGTTATAATAATAAAATAAAATGGAAATCAAGTTTCAAATGGAGTTTAAATTGGAACTTTGATTTAAGATATGAAATGAGGCAGTTAATTTATAAACAATGTTTATAAATGGAATGAAGTCAGATAATTTTGGAAATAGATTACTCCAAAATAAATAGGAATAATAAAACCATATTTTTAGTGGACAGAAAGTGGGATTTTAATCGGTGTTTCGAATTACGAGCTTTTATCAACTTCAGGATAAGAACGTTGTCGGTCAAGGTCCGAGAGGTAAATACAATACCCCAACTTGAACGACTTCACTATTATCAAGGGATGATATTAGTTTGTAATCGTAAAGAGTGTGGAATAAATTGATTTTCCCCACAAAGGAAATTTATAATTGGAATTCGATTATATTGAATTTTAGTAATCTAATTCCATGTGAATTGGAATTAAATATAGAAAATTGGAGTTTGAATTTATTTATAACCGAGTATGAATATGGAATAAAATGATGGTTGAGTTTGGGAAATTGGGATTTGTTAAGTTTAGATTTGGATAACGGGTTTATTTTAAAATATTGAAAGTGGAATAGAAATTAATTTACTAAACGAAGTTTTTAAACGTCTGTATTTAATTTAATTAAAACGAACTCGCCGTAGCGTAGTACTTCGTAATTTTGCATTCCGAACTTCAAGTGAGAATGTAGAACTCGATATAAGTCAGAATTTGATGGAACCAGAAATGTTTGGACCGTTTGAATAATAATTTTCTAAAGGAAGAGAAAAAATCTAGATTTCGTCTTAAAGTTTTTGAGTTATGTCAAAATCAAATATTAGAAACGTCGTTGTAAAATTGATTAAAAACCAGAACCATTTAATTAATTAATTAATTAATTAAAGAGATTTTTAATGAATAAAAATCTGAATTTCAATTAGAAAAATCCAGATTTGAGTTATAAAATTGATTTGAACTCATGTGGAGTAAATGGATTGATTTTTGGAATAAAAATCAGATTTTTAGTTATCAAATGAAGTTAACTAATTTCTTTGAAACAGTTAATAAGGTTTTGGCCGAATTTAACTTGTTTGAGTAATTTAAATTTATCAATTGAATTTGGGAATCCGAATCTTGAACTTAAAATAAATTTTGGAATTTGACATGTAGGTTGAATTCGACATATTTACATAAGAGAATAAAAGTATATTTGAATGTGAGAGGTTCAAAATGAAAGTGGATTAAGTAAAAAAGGAAAATTGGAAATAATGCGGCAAAGTGAATGTGATTTTAAACCTTAAAGTTGATTGGAATTGGAATCAGATGAGTATATGATAGATAGGTATGGGATGAAGAATAGGAAGACAGTCTGAAGATCAAAATCTAAGTGCCCGACAAAAAAGCACATGTTTAAATTTCCATATGAGATTTTATGAGCCTACTGGGAAAGCCACTTGGCTTTTTGATTTTCTTTTTGAATGGAAAGGGCCTAGAGAGGCGATTTGAAGTTTGAGCTATTGGCCGATACAAAGGAGGTGCTGGCGAAATTTTCAGAAATTTAACGAGTTAGAATATTTTTGAGAAATTTGATAACTAGAAATCAATATTTATAATTCGATAAGAAGTTGGGAAAATAGTTAGTGAATGAATATTAATTGGAAAGGGCCACTGATTCGTTTGATGGATGTTTGTTTTCCTTTGATAGTTAAATCACTGGCTATCAAAGATTTTTTACCATCATTGTCAATACGGAGAGACTGATTGGGATTTAATATCTGAAAACAAATCCCTATAGGCATAGGCATTGCGAATTAGATTATGTTAAAGATAAATTTGAAGATGGAGTAAATTGCATGGGTTGTTCTGTTTGTCCAGTCCCCGGACAACTTTGTACGGATGAATGTCTAATAGAGTATTCCTAACAGATCACATAAGACGATCTTTTCGAGGTATTACGTTGGTGGCAGAGGAGTTCGTTCCTCTTAGCTTTTTATACCCGTAAATTTTTTGAGAATATCAACTAGTGATTTAATGGGTTTGACGATGTGACATTCAAAGTAAATGGTGACCAGATGTTATGAAAGATAAGCGTAGCCTCTAGCCTCACAGCTGGGAAATGAGAAAAATCAGACAAACAACATGGCTTGTTGGGTCATACCCAAGCAGGGTATATTTGTCACCGATCTTGACAAAATTAAATATTCATTCTTCTTTTGATTCTGTATCTTACGGATTACGGTTGGACGACCGACAACCGTGGGTGACAATACATTTGCTACACTCAAGATAAATGAGTGGGCGGTCATATGTGGCCGGGTTGCAAGATGTTCTTGCTGAACCCCAGTGTATCCCCTCTAGAGTACACTGATCAGGAGATGGTCCCATACCTTGTTATAGTTGGAATCCAATCTCCAATAAGCGCCTTGCGGTTTTTGATTTTATACTATGTATGTAGAGCGTGAGATGCAAGCGTTCTACTATTGGGTTATTTATTTGATTAGACATTACTGTAATATCACCGAATTTTGATATTAAAATGTTTTGGGTAATAGTAAGGTAAAAACTGTCCATGTATATGTGTGGGCTGGTCTTACTATTATCCTTTTCTTTCAAAAGATTTTCCAGAGTTAAACAATATGGTTGGAGTTTACTCACACCAGTCCCATGACTGACCCAGAGTTTATTTTGTTTGTTTCTCCCTAAACTCTTGGGTGCCCAAATTTGTATGGGCAGTCAAGTGTTTTAGGCTTTTACAGATACACTTGGAGGAGTTTGAAGAAGGAGGCTTCACCGTTAGATATTTAGAGTTATTCTCTGCTGTATAAAATGATGTATTGTACTCTGATGATGGCATGTATATATGATACAAAATTTTGTATTTCAAAGGTTATGTTATATAATATATTTTATTCATTCCGCTGTGAGATTCTGGGTTGTTAGTTATGTTCTTCTTCCATTTGTTTCTGTTTCTTTAACCCTAATGGCTTGTAATTCTATGTTAATTGAGTTGGACGTGTGTGGTTTTTGGTCAACTCAGGTAGTACGGATTTGAGGGCCATTACAGTTGATATCAGAGCTTAGGTTGAGAGAACACCTAGGTTTTGGTGAGGGTTTACTCATTAGAAATAGGGTCAGCAATACCCTAGAATGAGTTGAGTGTGTGTGTGTATATATATATATATGTGTGTGTGTATATAAACGAGAGAGCGTATTTGTAAGTTGATATAAAAATTGTTTTATATTGTGTTAACTTGTCTGTTGAGTGGTTTAGGAATTCTGGTCGAATCGTGGGATGCCACGACGTCGATAGAAATTTCTAAACACTTGAGCAGAATAGTTCGAAATAATATTGTTTTAAAGTTGGTAAATGAAATAATTTTACCCAAAATTATATTTTGATATAGAAAAAATAATTTTCTAAAATTATTTATATATAGATGATTTGGTTGCTATTATTATTATAATCAAATGAGATTATAAAAATTGAAATGATTATAGATAACCAAATAGAATTTGTATAGGAATGAGTTATACAAATGAGATGAAATAAAAATTGAATTCAAACTGGAATTTGGAATTTAAATCCCCGGAAGTTGGAAAATATTTTCTCGATATATATTAAAATAATATATAGCTTTGTTTTGGAAGGAATTTTGAATAAAAATAATTTTGAATAGATTTTGAAAGTGAGAAAGCACTGAACTCACTTCAAACACTAAAAAATAATTCCGATGATGATCCGAACATCATTGGTGTTCATTTTCGAGTTTCTAAGTAGCGGATTGCTACCTTGGAAAAAAAATTCAATGGAAATTTATTTGAGAAACAAGTTGTTTAGGAAAGTTCAAATGTTTTGAATTTGTGATGGAAATAAATAAATATATATATATTTATATGATTTCAAAGGAACTTAAAATAAAAACCGGGTATTTGAATTCCAGAATTAAGATTTAACTTATGTAAGTTAAATAATATTGAATTGGTAAAAGTGAATTGAAATGGATATATTGGTTTGAAATCAATTTAATATTTGCTAAAAAAATAAGTGGTTACTCTATTAACCAAATAATACCAAACGTGAGAAGAAAATTTTTGTTTATTGTAAACGAAGTAAATAAATTGATAAGAATCAAACTTGAATGAATGTGAATTAATTGGTTGTATATCATTCAAATTGAATGAATGTGAGTGTATATGATGTGTAATGTGAATGAAATGAGGTATAAACTCAATGTTGGACTTGTGTTAGCATATATGCATAGTATGATATGTTTTGTGTTTAATCTGTGTGTTTAATCATTTAAAATGAATAAAAGATATTGAAACTTTAATATTATAGTGCTAATGAGTTTAAATTTTGTAAATACAGGTACATGGAGCTGCCTGACTTAGTTTTAGATGCATGGCTTGCATAAACGCTAAGCATGCGCGCTTAATAAATGCTTATATAAGGTACGCCTATGCAAAAATATCAAATTAGGATATATGAATTGATTTCCGACCGTATGGGTCAATGTATAGTTTTTCTTCTCTTTTGGTATATTGAAAATGCACCTCCATGCAGAGGAACTCTGCCAAAATTCTAGGGAGTTAGAAAAATTTTCAAAAAAAAATTTTGAAATTCTTTTTGTAAAGATAAAAGAGATGATTTTTCAAACTGAATTCAATTTAAAAAGATTTTTGAATAGGAAATAGGGAATTAAATATTTCCATGAAAACTTAAAGCTGAATGAAACTTGAGTTACGGAATATAAAATGTCGAGTACAACAAAGTGGACTTTTGAAGGGTTAACGGGTCTATAGCATTTCTTCCGCCTTAGTAATTTCGAGGAGGAAATTCTTTTAAGGGGGAAGGAATGTAACGTCCCAGATTTTAAGCTATTTTATAATAAACATTTAAATTGTTTTAAATGTTGAATTAAAATAATAAATGGAATTTTATGTTGAATTTATCGATTTAATAATCGATATACGATTTAATAACGAGTATAACAAATAATTGTATATGAAAATAAATCATTGATTGAATTCGAAGTTAAAATCGAATCAAAACGATTCTATCGATTAATAAAAAAACGTCAATTTAAATTGTATCTTCTCTATACAATCAAATAGGAGTCCGAAACCCCAAAATATAAAATTGAACGGATAAGGATAAAATCAGATCAAGTCAAGTGAAATATATATAATAAGGACGGCCTGTTTCTTTTACACACCAACGCAGACATCTTCTTCTTCGAGCAACAAAAATTGTTTCCTATCTTTGTTACAAAGGAAAAACAACGATGTAATAGCCATTGTACATCCTACGTACTCTCGCTTCTATAAATTAACTCTTTTCCTTTATGATTTCGGCCATTCTCAAATCAAAGAAACCCTTCAATTCATTTTCCCCTTCTATTAAAAATCATTCCACCGAGGTAAAAGAAGAAAAAGGGAAAAGAAAAAGATGAATCGAATCTAATCCTACATACGAAAACAACCAAGACCAAATCAATAATATCAGTTTCTTTTATCTATGATTGAATCAATTTGGGTGCGATCGAATTGGGTTTGATTTTGGAACAGTCGAAGGGGGTAAGTTGCGTTTGGTCCTAGCAACAAGGAGAGGAGGTCGCGATAGTTCTGGTGGAGTTGGAGTGCGAAGTTTTGGCGATGGAGGAAGTCGAGTGCGACGTTGGTTTTGGGGGATACTTACTGGCGTACGAATGCTCTGATGAACGGTTCGAAGGGGAGTTTGGTTGTGTTAAGTGGATGAAAAGGGTACTGCGTTTTCAGTGAGAGCATATGCATCTATGCAGAGTTTGAACGTGCTGATGGAGGACGTGGTGTTCGACGTTACTGCTGATGAACTGGAAGTGGAGTTCAATTTTTTTTGTGATGGTGAATTGGTTACGGTAGTGGTTATTTGGGATTTGAGGTGGACGGTCTTTGGTTTTTGGAGAGGGTTCGACGGTGGAAGATTAAGGTGGGGATGGATTCAAAAAGGGGGGGTGTGTGTTCTGGCAAGAGTATATTGATGTGAATATGGGATTTTTGGGGACGTTCGGGGTCCGTGAATGTTTATGGGGGAGTCGCTGTTTGTTTGTGAATGCCGGAGATGGTGTTTGGGTGATCTTGAAGAGGCTGCGTTCGGATAATGCGAAGAATAAAGAAGTAATGTGGAAGGAAAAAGAAAAACAAATAATCAAGGTAAATCATTTTTTAATTAATTTTTAATTAACAAATTAATAATATCAAATTTATAATGCGTATACGTACGATAACAGTTTTCGACAAAATGGAGTCACACAGACTATATCTATGCAGTATGCTGGAATTAAATAAAGGTTAGATTTTTCATTTTTATTTTTCCATTAAATTAAATAAATAAATAAACAAAAATATCGCTGATTTAAATAAATTGAGTTTAAATTATTCAAGGATCAGAAAGCATGAAAATAAGACGGGCTTATCCATGGCTACGAGTTTTTCGAGATAGGAGTGGTTCGATTTAATTTAAATACTGGAGAGGGTTGCAATTAAAAATCAAGGTGAGTAAACTCACTCTCTGGTTCGATTATAATTTATTATAATCGAATTTTTATTTAATACAAATATTTATATGTCGTTTGTTGGTTGCATTGTTGTTTATTGATAAATTGTGGTTATTATATATACTAGGTTGGAACCCGTGCTATGCACACGGGAGGATGTGGAAATTATGGCGTGAAGGGGTTGAAAAGGAGATAAAACCATGGGTGTAAGAGTGGTGTATTTGTTTGGAATAGAGGGAAAGTTGAAATTTTTAGAGTAGTAAAGTTCTGTTACCTTTTTATGTGGCTTGATATATACGGTTAAAAAGAAAAAAGGTTGTATTGACCCTATATTTAGCGAGGAAAAACGAACAGATGGCAGAGTGAAGTAGAGGTAGATGACGGGTCTGTTTTCGATGGCATTGTGAGGACGAAGTGTATAGTTTGACAGTTTGTATATTGATATAAGAAACCACCAAAGGACCATTTGACAGCCGTATTGTAAGTATGGTTCACATTGGCCTGAAATAAATTGTTATAGAAAGAAAGCATGCAAGTTTCATGTTAGATAGACAACTGAAATGAAGTATAATATTTGTTGTAGTTATTGCATATTGAAAAAACTATAGTATAATTACTGTTTGTCCATGTATAGCTGGGAAAAATTAGTGAGTTTCGACTTATATGATGTCAATTATTAAGCAGTTACAATAGCTAGAAATATACAAAAAAAAAAAAAAAAAAAATATCACACATCATCCTTTCAAAATATGCTTGGTTAATGACTACATAAGGAAGCTGAAACATGTAACCTAAATACTGCACGCACATGTTTGCAACGATGACACTGAATATACAATTAGTTTTAAATTCGGATAGCATCGTAACAAAGCCTTGAAATTTACTGAGGATTAGTGTATTCGAGTAGTGGAATGATTTTTTTCCATGCACTTTTTATCATTTACAGTGATGCATATACAATAATATATTAACTGCTTGGTTTTGTTGAACTTTTTCATTATTTAGTTCATACCGGTTATTTTGAGTTATAAATGGCTCGTTGGAATTCATAGTAGTATATAATTAATAGTTCAGATTTAAATCATTGTACGGCTGAAGATACGGGAAGAAAAAAGTAATTTCTAATTATGTTGTGCATAACGAATAATTTACATAACACTCAAACTTCCTTTTTGGCCTTACTTATCTATTTTTAATGTTACTCTTTCAACAATCTGTTTGATTTTGTATATTTGTAGTAAAGCATGTTACGTGAACATACAAATATTATAAATAAGACGGATGATTTACCGTAAAAAAAGGTAAATTTAACGTTATCATACCGAATAAAATGATATACTGGTTTCGCTTAAAAAATGTTAATTGATAGACTGGTAACGGTATGATAATGGTAAATTTAACATTACCAATAACAGCCCTAATTCGAACTGCTAGCCTCTTATTTTATCTATAGTTATATTTTAAAGTTTATGGTCAAACCAGAAAATTATATTTATATTCTTGTATGCATAGACAAAAAACGGTAAAGGGTTAAAAATGTGATAATGTTAAAAGGTGACTATTAATTTGGATATCAACATAACATATAATGTATTATCGGGTCATTCAAAATATGTATGAATTAAATATTAATTATATGAAATAGTCTGAAAAGGTTTAGAAGCTTGATTGATGTTTGTATCATTCAATTTTGATAAAGGTTTTAAGTTTACAAACTACTTGTTTATTACCTGTAAATTTGTCGGTGGTTCATGGACTTGTCTCGGTGCATCTTTAAGAAAAGCGAAATCATGGTATTTTACCCAATATCAATTACTTATAGATCTCTTGGTTGAAAATTGTTCAAGCATTGAATTAGCTGACTAATCACTTTGTACTTCAAATGAACTAACGGATGCAGACATACATCAATTACCCACTTGACCAAAAAGAATCACAGTAAAATACATTTTTTGGTTGAACGTGCAAGTACAATGTTTGAATCGCCACAATCAAACTCATGCTTCAGCCATTGTTAAGGATGTTTTTTTAAAAAAAAACTTTCGCTGCCATGGTAACGTTTGTATTTGGTTATGTATCAGTTATGTTTGGTTATGTAGTTAACAACACAAACAGATTCATGTTTTATTTCACATACAACTATTTTATTCTCTCAGAATTGAATGATTATGCATCAGTATGTCACCCACAATGACATGCGGTAAATGCCGCTGGTAAATGAATAGCATGCACCAATCCGCCTTGATAAACTAGTGCAAGCAAAGCATCTTGTGCTTTCCTCTCCACAAGTGTGAACCGGTACTACGCACATGGATTGTAAGTATAATTTATTTTTATATAATATTTGTATACCGTACACGTATATGGCAACAACAACAAAAATTAAGCTAATAATATATATATTTATTTCAGATTATGGTTTTCTCTGAAATATCTAATTTGTAACTGCTTAGCGAAAATGATCTATTAACGTACATGCTTACTAAAGTCAGTTGGGAAAAAGATATAATAACCAAAGTACACATCAATTTTGATCATCTAATTATGGTATATTGCAAGACTAAACTGTCAAGATTATTTTATCATGATTTGATTCACCATATATTGGAATATTTATTTGTAAAATTATTTTTATCTGTACAAAAACGTATTGAATTCCCAATCACTAATCTACCTGAAACCTGACTATAATTAAATGCTAACACGCTGTTTATTTTTTTGTTTGACATTAATGTTTACATCGCCTTCCATTCATAAAAACAGAGTCATAGATGGGATCTCAATCAAGCATGCGTGCCACATATACAAAGTCATAAGTATGAAGTTAATCAAGAATGCATAGAAAAAGATCCATGATTCACCATTCCTGCAAGCTTTTCATAAAATTTGGAAACATTGATTAAATAGCTAACGTTACTCGTTTGTATCCCAGTAACTATTTAATCAGATAAACAAAAAATAAAATAGATGCGCTATGTTAAATATTTAATAAAAATACATATAAATCTGACCCAAAAAGGGACTATCCTTTGAATATAAAGACAGTGCATCACTTAGTTTCATCAACCTCTAAATTTTCAGCTGTTATGAGTTAAAATATGACATAATTTGGTATTTCTTCATTTTTTATCATGCAATCAGTAGCCGTACTAATTGTCTAAGCATATCCCTGTCACTGCAATATATGGACCCAAATAAATATAAAAAGTAATTGGAAAGAAGAAAAAAAAAGATAACCAACTTTATTAAACCTAGAAAATACATATTAAATTTCCAATATGCAGGATATTTAACATATCTGGTACTCTGTTGACATCCAAAATCTTGGATGATGAACGTATAATCCATAGTTTGTGTGCCAAATGAGTCAATGACAATAGAGCAGTTAGCAAAAGTTCTGACCTTTTTTTTTTTAACCGTGGTCATCATATGAAACATATGTACCATCGACTATTTTTTTTACTTAATCTACTTAGTCTTGATTATGCATATCTAGGAAAATCACTCTGCTACATCCCTTATAGATTCCTAGGTATCTTTTCCTTACGGCATATACCACAAGAGAATGTTGAAACAGCAATACGGTATTTATACAAAATGGATATTACAACCTTATTTTCGATCATATGATCACCATACAACATGAGGCAAAAATGGTAAACATCAATAAATAAATGTTGGTCGCTGGATGAGATAGAAAAATTAACAGGTGGTGTCAATAATGAGTTGGCCAGCAGTTGTAGAATTTCGGTTACTTCAATTGTTGCAATTTGTGTTGCCTTTAATTAAAACCCGTTAGCAACATTGTTATTGTATTTTGTACCAAATGAAGGTAATAACTTGCAAGTTAGCGTTATTTTGGAGCACCTGAATGATCTGAAACAAAAATGTGGTCAAAATAGGATATATTTAGCATTCCATTTCAGTTGCAGCTTCTCTGCTGAAACCTAAATCATACAGCTATGTCTTCATATTTTAGCATACCTATATTCATTTCAAAAATGTTGTATTTTTTAAATGATAATTCAAAATAATCTCAATCAAGAATTTGCGACTTAAAAGTCTTTAGAAATTGGGCTATTTAATTATATAAAGATTTGCAATTTTAATTTGTATTACAATTTCAGCTTTCAGATAAGCATCACTCTCAATTCCAATTCATGTTACTAATTATATTTGCTTTTTATGTGCCAACTGTTTGTGATTTACTTGGTGACCATTCGCCTACACTTATTTAGGTAGACCAATAATGCTGATATAGTTTAAAGTAGAAATATCACTTATTTGTTTTATTTATACACCAACTATTTTATGACAAAAGAAATTAGTTTAATAAAAGAGAGAGAGAAAACTTAACCTCCACATCCATATATACAATCCTGTATCATTGTTTGCACCAGGAATAATCCTCAAAGCTTCCAACATAAGTAGAATCTCATTCCAACTTCCCAACATAAACATTATTATCCAATCAGAAGTAATAAAGAGGGGAAAAATATATAGAAACAAAGTTTCATACTTTTCATGTTGACTGAGTAGTTGAGTAGGCGACCAAAAATCAAACAGATTCGTCTTGCAACAAAACATGACCTGTATCGAACAAAATAAAAAGTTTCTCTTATACAGAATATATGGCAAATCAATTTTTAGAAGAATCGACTTCCTAGAATCAGAAGATATTCGTAGGTAGAAGCAAAACCTCAATATCTATTCATCGTAAAATATTTTACAAAGTTGGCCAAAACTTCGTAATAAAGGCATTAGAAAATCTAAATCACAATTTCCCATCACGGTTGATGCCTCCCTGATATATAAATAGCGGTTATTGTTACAAAACACAGTTTAATTCCACATTATGAAAAATAACAAAGAAGAAAAGGATCAAGCTGTAAAGAAATAAAAGACATGATTAACATCTTCCGCAAACATTGTAGTGTGATATCACAACCTCAAATTATGGCATTACCAAAGCAGTCATAAAAATATGATATGACTTTGCAAATTGAAAAAGATAATCCAACTTAATTTTTTTTTTTTAAAAAAACCAACTTACCAACCCAAGCTCCAATACCACAACTAATTTTAATCAAGTTCAAGTGATTATCTCATAGCCACTGACATCCTAATTTCGAGCCCTACAAATGATGCATAACCACCATAAAGGAAAAAAAATGCATAAGACAACTACAGAAGCAAACTAGTACTTTTTTTTTTCAAATTCAGGTAGCAGCAGTAACATAAATATCATCGGTGCAACTACAAATCAATATGGAAAGAAGTAAAAAGCAAAATGTCAAATATTTTTGTATTGCATCAGCTTAAAAATCAATACTTGCGATTTTGAAAAGGATTGAGGAAAAATCACATTTACTTATTTTTTGTCGATCTGTTAACATAAGAATTAAAAAAGAAGAAAATAGCTAAATTTGCGTCGATTTTTATATTAAGTTCGGGTCAGCATTTGCAAACTTTGATCTTACGGAAAGTAGACTGCATCCATTAGTTATGTGTAATGCAGAAAGAAATTGTCTCCATTTTGTTGCACGATAATATTAAATAATTTGTTTAATTATATTCAGTTATAAATAGGGTTTTACACCGGTTATCTAAAGGAGAATAAGGGTATTATCATAATTCCTTAATAAGTGAAGCAGCTTATGTTAGTTCAGGAAAATCCTGCATTGTTTCATTTTTTTATTAATGCACATATGCATACTCATGCTGAAGTCAAAACAGAAAAGATATTCATTTATTGTTCCCAAGGAAATTAGAGATAATTTTATATTTATTCCAATTCAATAAAATTTTCAGTGTGCGACATAATATTTACTCATCTAATATTCCATATTAAGTTTAAAAAAAAAACTCAGAATACAGTATGTTATGTAGATGCATGATGTGATTTGTACTATGTACAGATACTAAAATAGTTACACGCTTGCACCCAATAAATAAGAGTGAAATTCTTTCAAAAAATTCCACAAGTTATATTTCAGATATACAGTTATGTTGTAGTAATTTCGATGAATGATAAGGAATACGATAATTTCAAAAGAAACTACTTATTTTATTTTAGAGATATTACTTATTTTCATCATTATGAATAGCTTATCTGGAAACATTTTATAGTCCTTAGTATATGTTTTTATTTTATTATTTTCAAATGCTTACAGTCCAAATTAATTTATGAGAACAAGTGTCTTTTATTAGTAGAATTCGATCGAAAATAATCAGCATCTTTTCAGACTTATATGATATTTTTGGGCTCATAACGTAAGTTTATCTGTTTGAAATAAGCACGGTGCAAAGGGTTACCATATTAATCTATTACTTAATGAAGAAAACAAGCTATCTGATTTCTATATAGATGCTGGATATGTGTCGACAATTCAACTGTGGACTTGCATTTCATACAGACTTATTTTGTGTGCATCAAATAACATACTTGACTTGAACAAATTAAATATTTGCAATAGGCAAAACCATATTTCCTTCAACAACTCCTCTAATGATTCTTTCCAATTAGGTTGATATTGTGTGTATATATCATAGAGTAAACAGAAGCCGAACATGGTTTGCTTGCATCTGTACTCATAATGCGTTACAACTGACTGGAATAATGACCATTTAAGTTGTTGGCATGCCTAAAATGCAAATTTTTAAGCAGTAACCCAAACTACATACCTGACGGTATTTCTGAGAATAATATTTGTATGTTCGTATGACTTAAATGTATGAAATGTACCATTTTGATCAATACAATCAAAGTTCATTAAACTCATGGGAAACTAAGAATAACTACAACAACAACAACAACAAAGCCATATATCCCAAACAAGTTGGGGTTGGCTAGATATGGAACCCATAATTAAAATAAAATAAAATTAATAATGATAATAATAATATATATATATACATAAAGGGTTTAAAATAACCAAACAAATAAAAAGTCATCCGATAAAGGTTTTTTTTTTAAATATTAATAATAATAAGGCGTTAATTGTAGAGGTGGTGATACGTTGCAGATTTAGGAATAGCCACCATGATGGTCGCACCTGTTGCATAATTAAGAGACTATTGGTTCCCTTATGCATATATAAAAATCTGGTTTCATCTTGGCTATAAAATATCTAGATAAAATTCTATATAACTCTATTTACATCAGAAAACAATGAAATATAAAACACGTACGATTCAAGCCATATAAAGTTTGAACTTAATTTTTTTACTTTGCAGGCATGATCAAATAAGTAATAGGTTTATTTTGCGGACATGGTACACGACAAATGTGAAATTTACAATAGTTTTATTTCAAATTTATTTTGTAAGTTCAGACGTGTTGGATTATTTATTACCAGGGATAATTTTAAAATCACTCGTTTAAACATGAAATATATTACTTGAAACATTGCAGCTATAAAATAATATTTTTAAAAAGAAAAGAAATATAACTTAATTGAACTTGTAAGAAGTAAATAATAATAAATGTAGAGATAATTACCTAATGAAGGGGGTTAGGAGAGAGCATATAGGGCACAAATACGGAGGCTGTGATAAGCTGTAGCTTTAGGAACACTGACCATAATTGTTGCATCTATTTAATATAGAAACGATAGAGTACCCATATGAACATAGGAGGTAGATGCTTTCATCAACCATATAATCAAAACACTAAATTACAGCACTCATAGTTCAATGATTATAGATCCATTTTATATACATTATATGGTATTACACCTTTGTCCTTATTCTATCTCTCTCCATATAATAGATCTTAAAACCATGTGGATGAAACTATACGCATTTACCATTCCAACACTACTAATATTATGAACAACTGACATGTGCTAGCATCAATGTTGAATGAAATTACATATAAAATGTTAACTGTTAATTAGACATTCATTTAGACTACTGGAGGAAAATGACTTAAAACTAACCTACTTTCAAGGTAGAAATATGATGAAAATATATATTAGAAAAGGTATAACAGAATTCAATTCCCATTTTAATTAAAGATGACAATTATAAGTGATTTGAAATCAGGCTTTCAAAAAATCATAGTTGAAATTCATCTTTGTAAATTGAAACTAATAAGGAGAAGTTATTATCTGACATCAAAGATCGTAACCTGGAGAAGAAACTTTTAGGGCTGCATATGAAAGCTTCCATAACCAATTTGCTAAAGTTGATGAAAATTTGGGGGCGTCATTTCAAAGTCATTAGTAAATTATTATAAGGGAGTACAAACTACCTGCCGTTTAAATTTGAACTACGCAGCAGCAATGTTATAGACTAAAAGTAATGGAAAATAAACATGCCAGCTATGTACTAAAAGACAGGGAAAATAAGAATGCATACCTTGTAGCTTTAGTGATAATCTTGTAATAGTCTATTCAAGGTTAGCATACTGCAGAGACTTGCCTTGTTCAAAAGTAAAATCTGTCCGGTAGCAATTCATGCAGAGATTGTCTATGAACCAAACCATGATGAATTTTGTATGTATCAGATGTACAAAAATAACTCAAGGAATTAGCATTTTCCCCAACAAAAAGAGACCACAGGAAAATAACTGTAACGGCAAGGAATTTCGCTCAATCCGAATCGATCGTTAAACCGACTAAGACCGTTCGAAAACCCCTGATCGTTTGAGAACAGGACAAAACAGAACGCAGACGGAAGAACATTTCATTGTTATTACAACAGTTCCATCAGATACAAGAATATACAGAGTATAAATGAATAAATTACATTCAATAAATATCAGAGATTACAATAAATTACATAGCAGCGGAGAAATATACAAAACACAACTGAAAGTGATACACGGATACAGAGCTTTCCGAGCATCGTTCCAGCTATAAATCAGGAACCTGTGGATATAAATCTGCAAAACCAAAACTACTAGCTGCCCATGTGGAAAATAGGGGCACCCAAAGTTTAGGTTAAAACAATAAACTCCAGGTCAGTCATGTGACTGGTGTGAGAACTAAAAAAGTTATTAATCTTTATTTTTAAAGTTAGGTAAATCAAGGGACCACGCCGTATAACACGGAACGGGTTTCCTCCCAAGAATACCAGTGCATAAAACAAACAGCGCAATGCTAAATAAAGAAAAATGAAGTTGTTATAAGACCCAGGTCCCATCACACAATGCAACGCAAGCCGGAGGATAGGGTTTTTACCTTATAACAGCCAAAGCATGCTTGATACGTCTAAAACACATTATTTGATACTATTATAGGTGTATAGTGTCAAAACAATTTCAATCATAAATATCAATCATAGGCGGCATGAATGACCCATACCACTATGTCGCCATACTAGGTTCTACAAATAAAACCGCACTATCACGTATTGGAAATTGGATTTCCGTCATGAGTCGAGGCAAGGGGCAATCTCCTCTCCGCGTTCGAGACACTCTAGCAAATGTCCCAGGACTCCACTATGATCCTTGGATCTTCAGGGCCGGTCCTCTCTTACTTTTGAGGATTGGCAATTCCTGAACACACGTTTCGCGGTCCTTACAGACCTATATCCGAGTCGCCTCGCATTCCAACAACCACACAGGTGAAAAGTATATAAATGTCAGGGCTGGTAGGTCACTGACACCACCCTAGCTAGAAAGAAACGTCGTGCCCTCCCTGCAGTCACTATCCCGTTTTGACTCATACTGAGGTGTGAGGCTCGCGAATTCACGTTATACACAAAGCTACGCCACATAGGCCGTGCTTTGATCTTCAACCACAAGACTTTGCTTTTCAACAGAAGCCTTGATCAATTGCCACTTACGCGTGCCACACTGGCAATTCACTCCATGCGACTGATGTCCATCGATATACAACCTCTGAGCTCGTACGTCTCAGAGAAGGTCGTTAAGCAAGAGAATTAATTCTCCGTCGCCAAACAGATGTATATTTAATAGAGATCAATCAACACAGAATAAAATCCAATGTCAGACACACAATCCATTTACAAGTTTGTTCTGGGTCTGAACGAAACCGGAGGCACTTTCCTCGCATATCCATCCATCTCCAAGTACGTCTGGGCGATCACCAACTGTTTCCCTCATCTTGGGTGTACAACCCAATCGAGATCATCAGTAATCACCCAAAACGATGTGAAGACTTCCGGTCTTCAACCACCGTCTTCATCTTCGACATCTCGTCGAATCGGTTATTCAGGATGGGTATAACCCCGGCCTTTCTGAATAACCCACGTATATAGTAAACAAATGTTACATAAACACAACGAACGCCTCGTTCCAATACAGCATATTCTTTTATTCACAAAATCACATTCTTAGGGAAAGGTTCCCATTAATTTTATCCAAGATAAATTCTTCTAAATTTATTCTATAATCTTCCTTTGGATATCATTTCAAACTAGTCGGGATTAGCGAACCACACCGAAGTAATTATTTATTTTATTTCCCAATCCCAACCTATTCATCCCATGGAGCAAAACTGGTAGTACTCCATATCTAACACCACGGTGTTATCGGTAAAATTAGTTGCCTTTTTACGTTCAAATCTAATTAGAGATTTAACTATCGCTTTGGAGCGAAACTGGTGGCACTCCATTCTCGATCACCTTTCAGATTTGATAATTTAAATTATCAATTCACATTTCAATCTGATTAAAGATTCATTAAACTCCACTTAGTTTTAATCTTTTCAAAAATCAATATCCTGCCTTTAACTGGGTTAAAGAACCAATGTCATCTAAAACACGATTCACGATAAACCCAAAATCACACTCTATTGTTAATCGGGTTAAAGAACAGGTGTTGTTCAAAACACCGCTCACGATAAACCCAAAAACCAATTCAAATTCAATTTCAATTAAATATTATTTAATTGATACACTTCATTAAATCTAAATAGAATGATTTAATCTTTTTCCATATTGGGCTTAAGAATGGTGTTAATGAAGACACCATTCACGACAAACCCAAAATCGCATTTGATATTAAATACAAGGCTCTGAATAGAAAATATACCGGCTTATATTCAATATCAAATTCTGAAACCAACAAATATCATATTGGAAATAACGATATAAAATATATCTTTCAAATTCCCATAACAATATCTTTATAGTCACGAAATCCAACATCGAAATATGCCGAAGATATTTCGATTCAACTCCAGTCCAATTCACGTATTGGGAATATCGATTATTTTCAAAATCACTTTCAAATTCAATTTATTTATTCCAAAAATAAATTGATTTTAATTCTATTTCAAAACTAGTTCATTTCGACAAAAATCTATTTTTATCCTTTCAAATACGGAATTTTTCAGCCTAATTTTTCCCAAATCATTTCTTATGATTTTACACAAATTATAGATATTTTTAATAATTTTATCAAGGCCCGTACAGTCGATTTCCATCAACGGCCATCGAACTGCACTTACAGCGACCTTTTCTAAATTTGATTTGGACATAATTCCAAATCCATCCGTTATATTTCAAATTTCTAGCATTCATTGGAAAGCTCTTTTCGATACGAACCCAACGGTTCTGGTTTTAGAAGAATCCGACGGTCGGATCTCCCGCAACGTCAATTCGAAGTCAATGGTCGAAATTCACGAACTGCCGCGGCACGGCGCGTTCTATTCAGGCCATTATATATATAATATATATATTATATATATTTCGTTGATTTGCTTTTTAAAATGAATTTTATAAATCGTTTTAAATTTGTTTTCAAAACCATTTCAACTCTATATTCAATTTCAAATCAAAATTGAATATTTCGTATCATTACTATATAAATGATAATATTTTCAAAACGTTATATTTCGAAATCACTACCTTTTCTATATTCATTATAAAAACGAATATAATCGATATAAATATCGTTCACCTCAAAATAGTGCGTCTCTAATCAACACGACTTTATATTTTTCAAAAACTTCTTTATTCTATTCAACAAATGAATATTTATTCTATTCAACACATGAATCTATATTTCTTTCAATACACGACTATTTTTGTTATGTAAAATATTTTATAAAATTATGGTATCTATCGTTTGATTTTATTGATTAGACTTCAACCGTAAAGTAGTTCTAATTTTAAATATGATAAAGATGTAAATTTTATTGTTATAATATTTCACTCAACACGTCAATAGTTTCAACCCATGAATTTTCTTTTATATTATTCATTATTTCCCCGATTGGAATGAGGCCCAATCAATCACCATATAATGTTAATTATATGGATTCCATACAACACATGTATATAATAGCAATGATAAACAATCAACCATCATCCAAAGTGCCCCACACAACTGCGTAAGCATCAAATAAAAATAATCGACGCTTACTCAGTCTGTCGACCAATCGATCGACATACAATTAAATAATCGGGATTAGTGTACCCAAATATCATCCCAACACCCGTGTGGGGTTTCAAATCAACAAACACAAATTTTTATTTGTGCAGTTGGGTGATGTGTAAAATTTATCATCCCAATCAATATCCGTCAAATCAGTGTATATAAACAAATCGGCCGATTTGTTTATAGATATTTATTTATTCACTTTCACGTTAAAAATTATATTTTTAACGATAATTAATTTATTTCAACACATGAATCTATATTTCTATTTCACATCAATTTCACAAACAAATTTTCACAACATATCAATCAAACAAACAAGCCATCCATGGTCTGTGGATGACGGGTGTCGGGTGCTACTAAGCACCGTCTACATCCTAATATATATATAACTAGAAAACGAAATTTAGAGTGAGAAGTTCTCACCGAAAGCTATCCCAACTTCACGACACTTCATTTATAGAAATCTTCATCGTTCTCACCTTTTGTCACTTTCGTTGCCCGTAGCCACTACATATATAAAAATCACATTTTTACTTCGCTATTCAATATAGAAAAATCGAATTTTTACTTTGCTATTCAATATATAAAAATCGAATTTTTACTTTGCTATTCAATATATAAAAATCGAATTTTTACTTTGCTATTCAATATATAAAAATCCCTTTTTTACTTTGCTATTCAATATATGAAAATCGAATTTTTACTTTGCTATTCAATATATAAAAATCCCTTTTTTACTTTGCTATTCAATATATAGATAAAAATTCTATTTTTACAACGCTACTATATAGATAAAAATCCTATTTTTACAACGCTACTATATAGATAAAAATCCTATTTTTACACCGCTACTCTCTATATAAAAATTTCGCCTTTACAAAAATAAATATTTCGCCTTTACAAAAATAAATATTTCGCCTTTACAAAAATAAATATTTCGCCTTTACAAAAATAAATATTTCGCCTTATCTATAAAGATGATATTTTTACTATCGATATAATATAAAAATCGTGTTTTTGTACTTTCCATACTATAAAAATCATATCTTTACATTGCTACTACTATAAAGATCACATCTTTATTACTCTACATTATATAAAATCATAATTTTATTCTTCATACTATATAAAAATCATATTTTCTTCGCATATATATATATATATACATATATATAAAAACAGATTTTTAATGGTTGGATAACCCAAAATAAACTGAATTAAAAATAAAATAAATAATAAAACAGAATAAAACTCACCGAATAAAGAAGGGGGAGGTCGGGGCGAGGCACTGACGTGGAACGACGGTGGAAGGGCTTGGAGGGGGGTGACAATCGGCGGAGATAGAGGGGATGAACGGAGAAGAAGAAGGAGAGGGGGCGGCTGGGGGGAGGAGAGGTCGGGTCTCGTCGCCAGCAGTCAAGTGGATTCGCGGTTTTTGGTTCAGGAAGGAGGAGAAGTGCGAGAGGGTGGAGAAGAAGGGAGGAGACATGAGAGAGGGGGGGCTGACACCGCACGGTGGTGGTGGTGGGCGGCGCCACCTGCGTCGGGGGGGAGAGGGGATCGCGCGGCTGCGCTGCGCGGCACGGTTTCCTTCCCTTTTTTTTTATTATTTCATCTGATTCGATTTTGAAGGAGGGGGGGGGGCAGAAGTTAAAAGGAAGAGGTGAAGAAGAGTTTTTATTTTATTTTATTTTAATTATTTAATTTCAAAAAGGTTGACTTTTACATACGACCTCTAAACGAGGCCCACTGCCTGTCGTCCATAGCTAATTACCCCCATTCCGAACACAATGGGATATGTAACGTAGGTTGATTCGATCATTTCGATCAGTTTCCATCAAAATCAACATATTACTCTATATATTGAATTTAAACGCGCATTTCAATTCACTGGGGTCACATACTAACTTTATAAATCCCAGAAAAATATTTTCTAGCTTCGTATTGACGATACTAATTTCGTCGAATTCTGAGACCGTTGGAAAAATGGCCATTTTCCAGTCGATTAAAATCAACTGAAACTGGTCAAACACGTTTTCCTTTGCCACGCTCACATATTGATTCGAAAAATTATAAAATTTGGAATCTAACAATAATTTGACATCACGGATCCAACAAAAGTGGTTTCGTCGAAATCCGAGGTCGTTTGCAAAATTCCCATTTTTAAGGGTCTGAATTCCATAACGACTATTCAGAATTTTCAACTGGACATATCTTTTGATTCCCGCTATGAAATCTCAATTTTTCGGATTCGTTGGAAAGATATTCTCAATTAGATCCTATTATTTTTTGTTTCACTAAAATCCGGTTTGTTTTGCGCCTGGTACATTCAATTGAAGTTTGAAATCGAATTATCGAACTACCGCGCCATTTTCAATTCTGTTTATAATTATATATATTCTAACGACGACGTATATAATATATACGTCGAATTCCATTCAAAATAAATTTCTCGTCGATTTTATTTAAAATAATCTATTTTAAATGTTCAAAATTCACTAGAATTGCCAAAATAAAAATTTTAAACTGGCCCAGATTTTCGGGTTGTTACATTCTCCCCCACTCAAAACTTTTCGTCCCCGAAAAGGAACGAAGTCGAAAGTGGTTTGATTAATCAACTCTACGTTCGATATGGTTTCCATTCTCCAACTTTTCAGTTTCTGAGAATTTTCAAATTCTTCAAAAATTTGGCTAACACCCGGAATTTTCGAAAAATTTCGCCATAACCTCCCCTGCACCGGGAGTCACGGGAAAATCCCGAAATTGCCATATAGGCCTTCTGATCTCAAAAAGAAAAAGAAAAAGCCAAGCGGCTAGCCAATCGGCTCATAAAATCATCATCACCCAAACAAAACAGTAAATTATAGTAAATATGTACCTATTTGTTGGGCAAACAAATTTTATTCTCTGCTCTAGCCTCCTTGCTATGACCTGTTCAATGTAAGTATATGTATATGCAAGCAAATGCGACCAATTTTCAATACAATTCAATATTCGATTCAATTAGGCTAAATGGTTCAAAATTATCAAACAAATAAACAAACAACACAAACATCAATCAATTAGTGAATTAGAGTTTCAAATTCATAACTTTGATATATATACTGAAAATCATGTTTTGATGCCAATTCATAACAATGAATTCTAGCTATATTAGTTTTGGTTCTCACACCAGCCTAATGGAAATATATAGAAGTCACACCATCGAAACACGAACATAAATATTGGTGATGGAGCTCCATCATCCGAAATCATCTCCGAGCGACTAGAGTGTAATTCTATATCTATCCAGTATATTAAAACCTCGAATATACGCTCATGACGCGTATATTCAAAACCTTTATATATTGGATTGTCCATATTCAATACAAATAAAATATTCAAATATGTATAAAACGATTTAAATTTTAAAACAAAATTGTTTTCATTTGAAAATATACTCTTCACACTCGTTCTAGGATACTACTGATCCTATCTCTAACGAGTCATTCCAATTGGATGTTACTAGTCCAATATCTGATGAATTCTTTCATATGGTTCTAATGTGTCTTGTTCTCGAGCTCTGTAAACCAAAGCTCTGATACCAACTGTAACGGCAAGGAATTTCGCTTAATCTGAATCGATCGTTAAACCAACTAAGACCGTTCGAAAACCCCTGATCGTTTGAGAACAGGACAAAACAGAACGCAGACGGAAGAACATTTCATTGTTATTACAACAGTTCCATCAGATACAAGAATATACAGAGTATAAATGAATAAATTACATTCAATAAATATCAGAGATTACAATAAATTACATAGCAGTGGAGAAATATACAAAACACAACTGAAAGTGATACACGGATACAGAGCTTTCCGAGCATCATTCCAGCTGTGAATCAGGACCCTGTGGATATAAATCTGCAAAACCAAAACTACTAGCTGCCCGTGTGGAAAATAGGGGCACCCAGGGTTTAGGTTAAAACAACAAACTCTAGATCAGTCATGTGACTGGTGTGAGAACTAAAAAAGTTATTAATCTTTATTTTTAAAGTTAGGTAAATCAAGGGACCACGCTGTATAACACGGAACAGGTTTCCTCCCAAGAATACCAGTGCATAAAACAAACAGCGCAATGCTAAATAAAGAAAAATGAAGCTGTTATAAGACCCAGGTCCCATCACACAATGCAACGCAAGCCGGAGGATAGGGTTTTTACCTTATAACAACCAAAGCATGCTTGATACGTCTAAAACACATTATTTGATACTATTATAGGTGTATAATGTCAAAACAATTTCAATCATAAATATCAATCATAGGCGGCATGAATGACCCATACCACTATGTCGCCATACTAGGTTCTACAAATAAAACCGCACTATCACTTATTGGAAATTGGATTTCCGTCATGAGTCGAGGCAAGGGGCAAGCTCCTCTCCGCGTTCGAGACACTCTAGCAAATGTCCCAGGACCCCACTATGATCCTTGGATCTTCAGGGCTGGTCCTCTCTTACTTTTGAGGATTGGCAATTCCTTAACACACGTTTCCCGGTCCTTACAGACCTACATCCGAGGCGCCTCGCATTCCAACAACCACACAGGTGAAAAGTATATAAATGTCAGGGCTGGTAGGTCACTGACACCACCCTAGCTAGAAAGAAACGTCGTGCTCTCCATGCAGTCACTATCCCATTTTGACTCATACCGAGGTGTGAGGCTCACGAATTCACGTTATGCACAAAGCTACGCCACACAGGCCGTGCTTTGATCATCAACCACAAGACTTTGCTTTTCAACAGAAGCCTTGATCAATTGCCACTTACGCGTGCCACACTGGCAATTCACTCCATGCGACTGATGTCCATCGATATACAACCTCTGAGCTCGTACGTCTCAGAGAAGGGCGTTAAGAAAGAGAATAAATTCTCCACCGCCAAACAGATGTATATTTAATAGAGATCAATCAACACAGAATAAAACCCAATGTCAGACACACAATCCATTTACAAATTCGTTCTGGGTCTGAACGAAACCGGAGGCACTTTCCTCGCATATCCATCCATCTCCAAGTACGTCTGGACGATCACCAACTGTTTCCCTCATCTTGGGTGTACAGCCCAATCGAGATCATCAGTTATCACCCAAAACGATGTGAAGACTTCCGGTCTTCAACCACCGTCTTCATCTTTGACATCTCGTCGAATCGGTTATTCAGAATGGGTATAACCCCGGCCTTTCTGAATAACCCACGTATATAGTAAACAAATGTTACACAAACACAACGAACGCCTCATTCCAATTCAACATATTCTTTTATTCACAAAATCACATTCTTAGGGAAAGGTTCCCATTAATTTTATCCAAGATAAACTCTTCTAAATTTATTCTATAATCTTCCTTTGGATATCATTTCAAACTAGTCGGGATTAGCGAACCACACCGAAGTAATTATTTATTTTATTTCCCAATCCCAACCTATTCATCCCATGGAGCAAAACTGGTAGTACTCCATATCTAACACAACGGTGTTATCGGTAAAATTAATTGCCTTTTTACGTTCAAATCTAATTAGAGATTTAACTATCGCTTTGGAGCGAAACTGGTAGCACTCCATTCTCGATCACCTTTCAGATTTGATAATTTAAATTATCAATTCACATTTCAATCTAATTAAAGATTCATTAAAACTCCACTTAGTTTTAATCTTTTCAAAAATCAATACCCTGCCTTTAACTGGGTTAAAGAACCAATGTCATCTAAAACACGATTCACGATAAACCCAAAATCACACGCTATTGTTAATCGGGTTAAAGAACAGGTGTTGTTCAAAACACCGCTCACGATAAACCCAAAAACCAATTCAAATTCAATTTCAATTAAATATTATTTAATTGATACACTTCATTAAATCTAAATAGAAAGATTTAATCTTTTTCCCTATTGGGCTTAAGAACGGTGTTAATGAAGACACCATTCACGACAAACCCCAAATCACATTTGATATTAAATACAAGGCTCTGAATAGAAAATATACCGGCTTATATTCAATATCAAATTCTGAAACCAACAAATATCGTATTGGAAATAACGATATAAAATATATCTTTCAAATTCCCATAACAATATCTGTATAGTCACGAAATCCAACATCGAAATATGCCGAAGATATTTCGATTCAACTCCAGTCCAATTCACGTATTGGGAATATCGATTATTTTTAAAATCACTTTCAAATTCAATTTATTTATTCCAAAAATAAATTGATTTTAATTCTAGTTCAAAACTAGTTCATTTCGACAAAAATCTATTTTTATCCTTTCAAATACGGAATTTTTCAGCCCAATTTTTCCCAAATCATTTCTTTGATTTTACACAAATTATAGATATTTTTAATAATTTTATCAAGGCCCGTACAGTCGATTTCCATCAACGACCATCGAACTGCACTTACAGCGACCTTTTCTAAATTTGATTTGGACATAATTCCAAATCCAACCGTTATATTTCAAATTTCTAGCATTCATTGGAAAGCTCTTTCGATACGAACCCAACGGTTCCGGTTTTAGAAGAATCCGACGGTCGGATCTCCCGCAACGTCAATTCGAAGTCAATGGTCGAAATTCACGAACTGTCGCGGCGCGGCGCGTTCTATTCAGGCCATTATATATATTATATATATTATAAATATTTCGTCGATTTTCTTTTTAAAACGAATTTTATAAATTGTTTTAAATTTGTTTTCAAAACCATTTCAACTCTATATTCAATTTCAAATCAAAATTGAATATTTCGTATCATTACTATATAAATGATAATATTTTCAAAACGTTATATTTCGAAATCACTACCTTTTCTATATTCATTATAAAAACGAATATAATCGATATAAATATCGTTCACGTCAAAATAGCGCGTCTCTAATCAACACGGCTTTATATTTTTCAAAAACTTCTTTATTCTATTCAACAAATGAATATTTATTCTATTCAACACATGAATCTATATTTCTTTCAACACACAACTATTTTTGTTATGTAAAATATTTTATAAAATTATGGTATCTATCGTTTGATTTTATTGATTAGACTTCAACGTAAAGTAGTTCTAATTTTAAATATGATAAAGATGTAAATTTTATTATTAAAATATTTCACTCAACACGTCAATAGTTTCAACCCATGAATTTTCTTTTATAATATTCATTATTTTCCCGATTGGAATGAGGCCCAATCAATCACCATATAATGTTAATTATATGGATTTCATACAACACATGTATATAATAGCAATGATAAACAATCAACCATCATCCAAAGTGCACCACACAACTGCATAAGCATCAAATAAAAATAATCGACGCTTACTCAGTCTGTCGACCAATCGATCGACATACAATTAAATAATTGGGATTAGTGTACCCAAATATCATCCCAACACCCGTGTGGGGTTTCAACTCAACAAACACAGATTTTTATTTGTGCAGTTGGGCGATGTGTAAAATTTATCATCCCAATCAATATCCGTCAAATCAGTGTATATAAACAAATCGGCCGATTTGTTTATAGATATTTATTTATTCACTTTCATGTTAAAAATTATATTTTTAACGATAATTAATTTATTTCAACACATGAATCTATATTTCTATTTCACATCAATTTTACAAACAAACAAGCCATCCATGGTCTGTGGATGACGGGTGTCGGGTGCTACTAAGCACCGTCTGCATCCTAGTATATATATATAACTAGAAAAAGAAATTTAGAGTGAGAAGTTCTCACCGAAAGCTATCCCAACTTCATGACACTTCATTTATAGAAACCTTCATCGTTCTCGCCTTTTGTCACTTTCGTTGCCCGTAGCCACTACATATATAAAAATCATATTTTTACTTCGCTATTCAATATAGAAAAATCGAATTTTTACTTTGCTATTCAATATATAAAAATCGAATTTTTACTTTGCTATTCAATATATAAAAATCGAATTTTTACTTTGCTATTCAATATATAAAAATTGAATTTTTACTTTGCTATTCAATATATAAAAATCCCTTTTTTACTTTGCTATTCAATATATAAAAATCGAATTTTTACTTTACTATTCAATATATAAAAATCCCTTTTTTTACTTTGCTATTCAATATATAGATAAAAATTCTTTTTTAACAACGCTACTATATAGATAAAAATCCTATTTTTACAACGCTACTATATAGATAAAAAACCTATTTTTACACCGCTACTCTCTATATAAAAATTTCGCCTTTACAAAAATAAATATTTCGCCTTTACAAAAATAAATATTTCGCCTTTACAAAAATAAATATTTCGCCTTTTCAAAAATAAATATTTCGCCTTTACAAAAATAAATATTTCGCCTTATCTATAAAGATGATATTTTTACTATCTATATAATATAAAAATCGTGTTTTTATACTTTCCATACTATAAAAATCATATCTTTACATTGCTACTACTATAAAGATCACATCTTTATTACTCTACATTATATAAAATCATATTTTTATTCTTCATACTATATAAAAACCATATTTTCTTCGCATATATATATATATATATATACATATATATAAAAACAGATTTTTAATGGTTAGATAACCCAAAATAAACTGAAATAAAAATAAAATAAATAATAAAACAGAATAAAACTCACCGATTAAAGAAGGGGGAGGTCGGGGCGAGGCACTGACGTGGAACGGCGGTGGAAGGGCTTGGAGGGGGGTGACAATCGGCGGAGATAAAGGGGATGAACGGAGAAGAAGAAGGAGAGGGGGCGGCTGGGGGGAGGAGAGGTCGGGTCTCGTCGCCGGCGGTCAAGGGGATTTGCGGTTTTTGGTTCAGGAAGGAGGAGAAGCGCGAGAGGGTGGAGAAGAAGGGAAGAGACGCGAGAGAGGGGGGGCTGACACCGCACGACGGTGGTGGTGGGCGGCGCCACCTGCGTCGGTGGGGGAGGGGATCGCGCGGCTGCGCTGCGCGGCATGGTTTCCTTCCCTTTATTTTTATTTTATTATTTCATCTGATTCGATTTTGAAGAAGGGGGGGGGGGGGGGGGCAGAAGTTAAAAGGAAGAGGTGAGGAAGAGTTTTTATTTTACTTTAATTATTTAATTTCAAAAAGGTTGACTTTTTCATACGACCTCTAAACGAGGCCCACCGCCTGTCGTCCATAGCTAATTACCCTCATTCCGAACACAATGGGATATGTAACATAGGCTGATTCGATCATTTCAATCAGTTTCCGTCAAAATCAACATATTACTCTATATATTGAATTTAAACGCACATTTCAATTCACTGGGGTCACATACTAACTCTATAAATCCCAGAAAAATATTTTCTAGCTTCGTCTTGACGATACGGTCCTAACAAAACTAATTTCATAGAATTCTGAGATCGTTGGAAAAATGGCCATTTTCCAGTCGATTAAAATCAACTGAAACTGGTCAAACGAGTTTTCCTTTGCCACGCTCACATATTGATTCAAAAAATTATGAAATTTGGAATCTAACAATAATTTGACATCATGGATCCAACAAAAGTGGTTTCGTCGAAATCCGAGGTCATTTGCAAAATTCCCATTTTTAAGGGTCTGAATTCCATAGCGACTATTCAGAATTTTCAACTGGACATATCTTTTGATTCCCGCTATGAAATCTCAATTTTTCGGATTCGTTGGAAATATATTCTCAATTAGATCCTATTATTTTTGGTTTCACTAAAATCCGGTTTGTTTTGCACCCGGTACATTCAATTGAAGTTTGAAATCGAATTATCGAACTACCGCGCCATTTTCAATTCTATTTATAATTATATATAATTATATATATTCTAACGACGGCGTATATATTATATACGTTGAATTCCATTCAAAATAAATTTCTCGTCGATTTTATTTAAAATAATCTATTTTAAATGTTCAAAATTCACTAAAATTGCCAAAATAAAAATTTTAAACTGGCCCAGATTTTTGGGTTGTTACAATAAAGTTGTTAAAAGAAGCTATGATTTATGAAAGAAAATCATGGCTAATTCAATCATTTAGTGTAGTAGATAATATATTTCAAAATAATTTCGATTAGAACAGTTCAATAAATTACTAATTTTGATTTATGAACACATATCAATTTTCTAACCATAAATTTTTATTAGAAGTTCAGAACTATAGCTGGAATATCAGTCCACTGTTATACAGCTAATTATCCCCCCCCCCTCCCAAAAAAAGAAAAAAAAGAAAAATCAAATGTCAACTTTAAAAATGTTGCATGTGTGAATAAAACGTTCAGCCATTCTCTAAACTGATTGATGGACTCAGCCGAACTGATTAGATGCTTCTAACGGGTTGTGACAACTCACGAAAAGTTTGATCTTTCTCTAAGTTAAATAATAAAAAAATATTGTCACCTAAATGATTATCAAGGGAAAGAGTCTTCCATCAAGAAGAAGCTGGCATAAAAGAACCATTCATTCTGCAAGTAAACAAAAAAGTGTAAAAAGGATTTCTGGTTGTTTTAATTTTTACATCTTAAACATAATGCACTATTGCAATAAATGTTTCAACTCATTTTATATGTACCAAAAAAAAATTGCATACACAACACATCATGTCTAATTTTAGAGCTACAAATAAATAAAAAAACATAATGAGCATAAGCAAATTCTTCCCAAAAATTGAAATTGTCTTTTGAAAGGAAAAAATAAATACAAATTTAGATTTCGTGAACTCCATGAATGGGCTAAGCTGCATATGTGATTCTGCATTTCAACTTGTAATTTTTTACGTAATCAGATTCTTTTTACCCATGATACATTCATATTTAACATGTTAAAAATCTGGAGATTTCATAAAGCATCAGAATAGTTTTTGGTATGCGATGCTAATACACTATTACCATAAGATTATTAAGATGTTATCACAATTACATGCATAAAGGAAAAAAATACGTATTTGCAACGCAGATAACTATTGCACATCTGTTACTCTTCTCAATAAATTTAGCGTCATTGCCAGCTGCAGCAGATGTACGTGCAATCAAATTCTTTGTATCTTGATAATCGGATACTCGGTATTTGGAAAAACTTCTATGCTCATGACAAAGAAGATTTTTTTTTAATCTGATGACACAAACACATAAGAATATACAGATGATTTAGTTAATAATCTTCTCGTCTGCAACCCATATAAAAATTATTTAGTTAATAATCTGAAATTGAACTTAGTAATAAAACAGAAGCATGCTAACTTATATAATTAGAACCGGAAATTTATTGGATAACCGATCAAGTACGAACTACATGAATAAGAACAACTTTCCATTTGTAAAAATAATTAAACGAAAAACATTGCTAAAAATGAGATGTGATCAACCAACTAACGTACTAATAAAACAGAAGCAGTTTAACTTATATATAAGTAGAACCGAGAATTTGTTGGATAAGCGAACATGTACGAACTATATGAATAAGAACAACTTTTCATTTGTAAAAATAACTAAACAAAAAACAGTACTAATAATGAGATGTGATCAATCAATTCTCTGATTGACATACCGAGAATAATCCAAAAAACATAGTGACTGTAGTTTTAGCGAAAAGCTGTGAACTTGCAAATCTATAAAAGAAGGAAACCAAAAAAAAGCAGAACGAATACTCAAAACAAACCTTAACATCAGATCAATTACATGGACTGGTGCTTTCAAAACCGATTTAGGCAGTCATGGCAGTAGGTCTGACAGTGGCAAATATGTTATAAAGAGGGTAGAAGGGAAAATCATTAACGGCTAGGGTTAGTGTGGAAGTAAAACCGAATGGTTAGAGGAAGGAGTTCAATGGTTAGTGGCTTCTATGATTTGTTAACTTGTGGAAAGAATTCCAAATTTCAAATCGCTCATTGGGAAATTTCTGTTTAACTATGATTAAACTGCAGAAGAATAAGGAAAGCTAGGTAGAATAGGAATCACAATTGGCAGGGAAAAATGTGGAAAAGCTGAAAAATACTGTGAGGAAAAAATGTTTTGCTGTACGTAAACATTCACCAGTGGACTATGAAGGACTCAAATCGAAGGGAAAAACCCAAATAATTGTACGAATTATTCACAACAATTGAAGGAAAATAAATCGCGAAGGTGAGTTTTTAGGTGATGGAAAGTATCTAGACTGAGGTTTAGGGTATAAATAGTTTATTTTAATGTAAATGGTGGGAGCAAATCTGAGCAGGTAGGGTTTGAGAAAAGGAGAGAGCACCGTGATGCCTTGAGGAAAAGCAAATTGGAAAAAGAAAAAAGAAAGGAGGGTAGCGATATAAGAAGGGAAAAAATCGCTACCGTTCAGTTCAGAATAAGCCAAAGGCTTCAGCGCCCTTCATTTCCAACTCGGTAATTATAGTATAGTATACATGTCCAGTTCTCATCCTAACAATCGAAATTAAATCATAATATTAAATTCATACATATCCCAGAAATAAATCAAAAACACTAAAGATGTATATAATTTATACCTATTTTCATATCATATCAATACTTGAAGCAAAAATGAAAATAGCAGTCATTGCATGAAAAAAAATAGAATGAGACTCGTGCTTTGCTTGCACGTGGGCATTTGGTCATACTCGGTCATTGAAAAAGGACGGTGGGTTATTAAAGTAATTAGTCCACGTTTGATAGGTAACTAATTTATATAACCATTTTTGTAATATGTCAAAAAAGCAAGAAAGGAGGAATGAAAGATTATCACATCAAATAGCAAGAATGCAAGTTATATATGAAGTGAATGAAAATTTTCGTCATAACTCGCATCTCAAAAGAAACTGGCCAAAATAAGCTGCATGTTATACCTGATACCTCTGTTTAACTTCGGGCTATGTCGTTTATGGCTTTAGTTTACAATCAAGATGGGGAAAGCTAATGATGGTAGAAAAAATGGAGTCAATCACACTATTATTAATTGAATACCAGCCTTTTATAAAGCCGGTCAGCTGATAACAACGCCAGGTAATAACGGTAGTCAGCTAATAATGATAATAGCTAATAACAATAGTGGCTTCAGATTGCTTCAAGAATGCTAGTTTCTTATATTAAGGCAGTCAGCTTATAACAATGGCCATCGGCTAACAACAACAGTCAGGAACTCTTATCATTCTAAATGCATAATGTAGGGTGAGGGGAAGTGTTCAGACAGCTATATCAACCAAAAGAAAATGTTTAGTCATGTATTGTTGAGCATCACTTATATGTCATAACCTAGAACCTAAGTGGTAATACAAACATGCCTTTGTTTTCAAAGAAACTATATGAAGTGATTATTGATCTCAATAAAAATATAAGGCAACAAAAATAGTGAAGAGTAACAAATGAGAGGCAACCAAACTTTCTGCATGAGTAGGGCAAGTTACTTCAGTATTGTAAACTACTTTTTAGTGCTTATAATTTCATGCTTTATGATATGTAGATGAATATATGTGTGGTACATAGGAGATACTTAAAAGATGTATGCATAGTTGAAAACAGAAACACAATGGACAAATGCAGATGAAACCAAATGGATACAACCCTAAAAGATGGGTATTAATTTCTGACCACTATAATGTTGGATTTCCTACTGGAAGTAGAATTGAGTGCACATCTCTGTCAATATACGACCATAGAATGGTTCCCAAAACTTTACTGGTCTGTGATTGTTCCTGCCAGAAAAATACATGGTTCAACATGTAGATCGAAAATACAAAGTGAATTAAGATTGAATATATAAAAAGCAAGTACATGCAGCAAAGCAGGCTTATTAATGGAGCGTGGACAGTTTTTATGCATTGAGTTATAAGCAAAAAATTAAAGTGATGGCCCTGAATAAATACTACGTTGATTTTTTGAATAAACCTGCAAAGGGCAAAGGTCTAACACCCCAACGCAGAATTTTGTTGTATCAGTAATTAATTGTTCCAATATTTCGCCAATTTCAGTACTCGATTGCAAGTATCATGCATGTTACCTGTATATAATGCGGTTCTCAAGATGTTAGTGTTGAAACTAAATTTGTAAGGTATTTACATGGAAAAAATGAAACCCATTAGTGATGCAAAATTAGTTACATGCCTGATTCAAAACTATATAAAAACCAAATATTTAATGAAATGCCTAATGTATACATATCACGGATTATGCCAAAAATGAAATTTTAACACATTCATTATTAAAAAAATCAAATACAAATGTTTATCGTGATTTTTTTTTAAAGAATATTAAATGGTAATCTTAATCCAAGTTTAAAAGTAAATTATACTGAAAACAGATAGCATACCGTCTAAATAAGTATAGATTCAAACCAGTAAATATTGGAATGGTAAGTGCAGGGGTATATCCATCCTGTAAAATACAATAGCAGGCCATACGGTGCTCCACTTGTGCCACATGCTTCAGTAATACAAATCCATTGAGATTACCTAATCATATTTCAAATTTAAACTCAAATACGTGAGAAGAAGAGCAGGGATTTACTGTTAGAACCACTGTCCACAATCTCTGCACCACAGCCTAACGTGACACACAGGCACCAGCAAGTCATGCAGTTTGCATGCATATACAGAAACAATATTAGAAAAATTCACAGAATATTTTGATATTAAGGATAGTGTTTGATTTGTGGCATGTTAAGAAGATGTTTGAATTAATAGGGAAATATTTTGTACAATCGCCAACATTATTGGTGCATCCGTAGAGGTCAGCTGACCATTTGGGATTTCTGGCGGTGGTGGCGCAACAGGAAAGCCCGTTGCTGGTGAATTTGAAATCCATTGAAATGAAGGAAAATCGATAATTTATAAACTTCTGTTCGAAGCCATTTGAAACCATTCATGGCGAAAGAGTTACAGGGTCAATGTTCTTTAAAGCGAAATAGACTTGGCTCTGCACCTCTATGTTGTCGAAGCAAAATACTTGGCTTCACACCTTTATGACGTCGAAGCAAAACAAAATAATAAGGGTGCTTCGATTTGCAAATTTGAACGCTTCGATATTAAAATAATTGATTTAATATTAAGCTTGCTCGTTTGTCCTCATCCATTATAGTATAAATATGTCAGTCCTGTTGAAAATTATATCACCTAGCCATTCAAAAGATGATAAATTTAAAATTATTTGGTCCAGAAAGTGAAGTTTCAACAATATCAATTGGGAAGCAACATATTTTTGGATGGTAATTAACATCATTTTTGGCAACAACATATTTTTGGATCATCCCTAATATTCATTATTAAAGTTGTACATAAATAAGTAAAATAATTAAACACGCAGACTTATACAATAGTAATCATTTATTTCTATTTGCATCATAACCATAGTAAAAATATATGTCATAAGTTGTAATGTATGTCATATTATTCATGAAGAAAATTCAAAGAAAATATAAAAATAAAGGTATCAGCAAAAATATTGGTTTGTTTTGAATGGTCAAGTCTTATGCTGAAGTAATAAAACGGTTATATGGTGTATCAAAAATAAATAAATCAAGTACCACAACAAATTAGTGATTATGATTGAATTAGGAGCAATGTGATACAACTCATAAATAGAGATTTCAACACATTTACTTGACCTTATAATTCCAACACCAGGTAGATGAACACAAATTAACTGTGTTAACTACATACTATGATGGTGATAGTCAAAATTATATATTCAATAATAACCAACCAACAGTTGCTCTTTAATGAAATATGCGACGACATTAGAAAAATAGCTAGAATACGGATGTTCCAAACTGTACATAGAATGTAGATAAAGAGATAATCATATTATTTACACAGATAGTAAACTACTCAGTTAATCTAGTGCTACCTATAAAATCAATATATTAAAATCTGAATAGAATTGAAATTATCAATCAAATTTATGGATGTAGAAATTGACCTGAAAACATAAGGACGAAATTGACCAAAATTACCAGTATATTTCATAATGTGCTTGCTAGTTTGTCCTTGATGCTAAGAGTGTCTTGACACAGTAGCCCTGCCGAAAATTGCATCAAATAGCTAAGGAGAATAGAACAATATTTTTACCCAGTATCATAAAACATAAAATGTTAAAAGCGCCAGTTGGACACTATAGATTAATTTTGAAATCGATAATAATTGAACATTTATTCCAACAATACCACCATAAGGCTTTATGACTAATATTCATACAAAACAGTTAGTTTAGTATTTACCTAACAATCCACAGTAAGACGTTTCTGCCTAGAATTAGGGCTGCCCGCCTTTCTAGTGCCTGTAACCAGTTTGGTTCATCCTTTGTCCTCCTAAATCACCATTGCCACTCCAAACTTCGCCTTCGGTTTCACCTCCATCAGTCTCGATTCTCATGCCGTTGATTCTTCGTTGTTCAATTCACTAAAAATTGTGCTAGAACCCAAATAAAGCACCTGCAGAATCAATCTGAATGACCTCTTTAGAGGGAGTTGGGATAATTCAGCTTGAAATTGACAATCCATTCAATTTTGTTTGCTCGGGCTGGCATAAAAAAGCGTGGAAAATGTGATTTTAGAAGGAGTGACAAAATTATTGTATGAGCGTTTGGGAGCGTATGTCATTTAAGCAATTCAGGAGAGAAGAAAGGAAGAGAACGTTAAATGGTTTTCTGGAGGACGTGGTTGGTTATTGAGAATGTGGTTTTGCGGCCTGTATTTTGTTAAAAAGAATTGGGTATTCACGGATGCTTTGTATTTTTGAATTCAGCTGCTGGGAGATGTCCACATAAACAGTGAAAAGATCCTATTTTACAATTTAAGTAGTAGATTAATAGATTATGGGAGAGAGCAAAAGCAGTTGAAGGGGATTTTATACCACCTATACTTGGAACCCAATTTAAATCTGCAATCATAAGTAAGATTCAGGACAAAAACATGTACCACTGGAGTATGGTATGCTCCACTACATCGAGGGTGAAGTGTTACCTGCGATGATGAATTACATACGGCCCATGTAAGTAAATGGCTTAGGAGCTTCCTTCAATAACGAATGATATTGCAACCACTGTAAATTTTATCTCACCGTGGGACTGCTTTCTGCATTAATCAAATGCTCAAATGGCAAAGAAACTAATATATAGCCGTTTGTTTTAGTAACAAAGAAATGAAAACTAGTTTAAAATGCATTATGTAATCAAGTCTACAATGGTTTACAGAATTCAAGGACTACCATTAACGGAAACTTACATGAAAGCATTGTTTGAAAAACATGTTGAAGAAATGTTCCATGGCAATTGGAAGGAGATAATTCTATCTTAAATTACGGAAATCAACACAAAGTTCGAATGCAAAATTCAGTTTTGAATGAATGCCATCAAACTAGACACCAGCAGTATCAAAATTATGTAAAATAGATTCGATATTTGCCACCGTTATCACAGAACGACATCAGATTAAAGATTTGAGATAGGCTGATTTAATACATAATAATTAGTTAGCCTTGCCTTTCTTGTGGGAAACGCCACCTATTTTCACCAAAAGTAGGCACATCGAAGATGACGAAGAGATGGAAAGGGATAAATAATTGGCGATTGCTAAATGGTAAGTAATTCTAGTGTAAACTATTGGGTGCAATTCAATTTGCAAGGGAGCGTCGCTGATACGATAAAACTGAATTTGGGACAGAAGGTAGGTTTTGTCGATGGTTCTCCTCCCCGTACTGACAGTAATCTAAGCGGAGTAACGGGGAAAGTGATTCGATTTGGGGGATCACAACTAAGGGCGGTTTTAATTTTTTTTCCCAAATGAACTGCTGATAGCGTAAAAGGGGGCAGCAGTGATTGGAATTGCGAAGGAACGACAGTGTTGCACACCCGCTTGCCACGTAAGCTTTGAAAGAAAACAAACGGTACACGTTAGCAGTTTGTCTATTTTATTTTCTAATATAGGCAATAGATAGATAGATTAGTTATTTAGGCTTGGTGATTGTGGTTTAGGCTTGGTGATTGTGGTTTAGGCTTGGTGATTGTGGTTATTATATATATATATATATAGGATATTCCTGGAGTACCACTAGTGGATGCCCACAGTATCATTATCGGATGACCCTATCGCCCCCACGATATATGAAGTAGATGATCTTGATACCGCAATATCCTGCCTTGAAGCAGGATTGGTATTATTTATGTTGTCTAACATCTGTGGATGCAGGGAAAACAGATTGGAGGAATCCAACTGGATTCCTCAAATTTTATTTATTGTTTTCTGCATATTCATGTATGTGTGATGTATTGAATTGAAATGATGGTTTGGGTATTTGGATAATTAAATATCACTGGCCCTAGATATTGATATTTAAAAAATATTATACGAAGGGATTTTTAAATATAAAAAAGGAATTTCTGAAATAGAAATGGAATTTCAAATGGGGTCGGAAATATTTACTTGTTTAAATAATAAAAACAAGTAATTGAATTTATAAATGATGTTTATAAATTAAAAGAAATACTATCATTTGATAATATTAAATTCTGAATTCAAGTATGAATTTAAAAAGGAAAGATTTATTTTCTGAAGTGGAAACCGAATTTTCAAATGGAATTTGAAATCGAACCTTGTTTTAATGTTTAAAACAAGAAGTGAAATTAACAAACGATATTTATAAATAAAGAAAAATAACTATTATTAGATAATTTGAATTTTTAATTTTTGTATGAATTTAAAAAGTGAATTTGGAATCGTTTCGAGAAGAAAACGGTAAAATTTATTCCAGTGTTCGGAATATAAATTGAATTGAAATAAATCCATCACATTTATTTTTAGAATTCGACTATGTCGAATTTACAAATGCCAATTGTTTCAGAATGGAAATTATGATTATAATTAGTTGAAATTATATTTTAGAACTATAATCCGAGAAGCTGATACTTCAATATTTGAATATGAAAATATATTCGATGTTTATATATATTTATAAGTTATAATAATAAAATAAAATGGAAATAAAATTTCAAATGGAGATTAAATTGGAAGTTTGCTTTAAGATATGAAATGTGGCAGTTAAGTTATAAACAATGTTTATAAATTGAATGAAGTCAGATAATTTTGGAAAAAGATTATTCCAAAATAAACAGGGTTTATAAAACCATATTTTTTGAAACGACCTAGACTTTCCTGATCCCTGAGGAAACGGAATAGCCCGGATTGTTTTGAGAACACGACGCATCAGAACACAAACGTAAGAACATTTTATTGCTATTGCAACAATTTACATCAAAGTACAAGAATATCAAAGTACAAATAAATATTACACCGTAGAATAATAATATCAGAGATTAAAATTACATTTAAATACATAAACATAATATGCAGCGGAAAACATCAACTACCACAGCTGAAAGAAATACGCAAATACAAAGCTTTCCGAATATTGCTCCAGCCGTAATCCAAGATCCTGTGAAAAGAAATATCTGCAAATCCAAAACTACTAGCTGCCCGTGTGGAAAATATGGACACCCAGAGTTTAAGTAGAAACAATAAACTCCGAGTCAGTCATGAGACTGGTGTGAGAACTAAAACATTTATTATCTTTATTTTAAAGTTGGATAAATTAAGGGACCACGTCGTATGACACGGAACAGATTTTCTCCCAAGAATACCACAAAACCAACAGCGCAATGCTAAAACGAAAAATGAAGCAATTATAAGACTTAGGTCCCATCAAACAATGCAAACACAAACCAGAGGATAGAGTTTTACCTTATAATGGCCAAACATGCTTGGTACGCGAAATTTATCTTTTATTATTACAATAAGTGAAGACATCAACTTCAAATATAAACGTATCAACCATAGATGACATAGGTACCATATATCATGTCCCCATACATAGGTTTACAACTAAAACCGAAAAGTCACGTATTGGAAATTGGATTTCCATCATGAGTCAAGGCAAGGGATGGCTCCTTTCGATTCGAGATACTCTAGCAATGCCTCAGGATCACACACAGGGCAACCTTTGGTTCCTGCAGGGCTGGTCTACTCTTACTTTAGTGGATTGGTTATTCCTGAATAATACATTTTCCGGTCCTATCGGACCTCCAAAATGGTCAGTATGTCGACCAATCATATCCGAGGCGCCTTGCCTCCATCATCCACATAAGTAAAAATGTCTGGGCTCCATACCATGACACCACTTCTAGCTAGAAAGCAACGTATGCACTCCCTGCGTCCCTGATCCTATTTTAGACTCATACCGGGGTGTGAGGCTCGCGAATTAATGTTATACACAAAGCTATGCTAATTAAAGCCATGTTTTGATCATCATCCACAAGACTCTGCTTTTCAACAATAAGCCTTGATCATTTGCATCTTAGCATGTCACACTAACAATTCATGCCATACAACTAATGTCTATCAATATATAATCTCTAAGCTCATACATCTCAGAGAAGGGTGTTAAGGAAGAGAATAAATTCTCCGCCACCAAACAAATATATATTTAATAGAAATCAATCAACATAGAATGAAATCCAATGTCAAACACACATCCATTTACAAGTCCATTTTGGGTCTGAACGAAACTAGAGGCATCTTATTCCTCGTCCCGTATGTCCAATACAGGAGAGAGGTCCTCGCATATCCGGTTGATATCCAAATACGTCTGGACGATCACCACTTATTACCTTGTCTTGGGTATACAACCCAATGAAGACATCAGTAATCATCCAAACGATGTGAAGATCTCCGGTCTTTCCGAATAACTCGCGTGTTTTATAATCAATAATCAAGTGCTATAAAAACACATCATACGCCTCATTTTAATTCAGAATATTCTTTTATTCAAAAATTCACATCTTAGGGGAAAATTTCCCATTAATTTTATCAAAGATAGGTTCTTTTAAATTTATTCTTTAATCTTCCTTTAGATATCATTTCAAAAGATTTTAGCTTATCTTTCCACATCTTAAACCAAATTAAGATTTAGGACTAGTCGGGATTATCGAGTCTTACCGAAGTAATCATTTATTATTTTGTTATTTTCAATCCCAATCTATTCATCCCATGGAGAAAAACTGGTAGTACTCCATTTCTAACGCCCATCGTTTTATTGGTAAATTTAATTACCATTTCACATTTCAAATCCAATTAAAGATTTAACTATCGCATGAATTAAAACTAGTGGTACTCCATTCTCGATCATTTCTTAAATTTGGTGAATTAATTACCTCATTCACATTCCAATCTAATTAAAGATTCATTAAAACTCCAACTTGGTTTTAATCACAAAAATGATTACTTTATGATTATTCAACTTTAAGAAATTAATCTTTTCTTTAACTGGGTTAAAGAATCAATGTTATTAAAAACACAATATAACGTCCCACATATTTACGGTATAATAATTAATTTATTTAATTATTTAAAAAGTGATTTATAGATTTAAATGGTTATTTAATTAAATAATATGAAATGTTTAATTAATATTTATAATATAAAAATATATTATAATTTGGAAATAATAAAAAATAGCTGAATTCACAATACAGTGTGAATTGGATCATATATAAGGTAGAATACAGTTTAGATTTTGATTTGAATAACGAATATATTATTTAAATGACGTTAGAACGTATAAATTATAATTTAATTATAACCGAGCCCGTAATGGCACAGCAGTTCGTAATTTGGCGATTCGAACTTTAAATGAATATACAGAATCCGTTTTAAGTCGGATTTCTGTGAAATAAGAAACGTTCGGAGCTGGTAAAATATATTTTTCTAATGGGAGAGAAAAAATCGAGATTTCATTGTGTAGATTTTGAGTTATGTCCAAATCAAATTTTCGAAAAGTCGCTATGGAATTCCTTTATAATTTATAACGATTTATTTATATTATAAAAGGATTTTCAATATAAATTGAATACTAATTTAATCTGGATTTGAAATGTCGAGTTATAAATTCAGATATGTTTATTTTGGAGCTACGTGATATTCTATGTGAATATATACGACAATATTTATTTATAAATATTTTTAAATATATTAATATTTAAATTGGATTATTTAGAGCTTTAAAAATAGCCAGCTTTGCAAACGATCTCGGTTTTCGACGAAACTAATTTTGTTGGATACGGAATATTAAATTTTGTTAGATTTTAATTTCCGTGATTTTTGAAGTTAGTATGTGGTCGTACGGGATTTTAATGTGAAAAACAATCGATAATTTGACCTTTAAAAATACGATGTGTGATTAAACAGAGTCGAAATTCGATGAAACAAGTTTCGTTGGGTCTGTAATGTCAAACTGTAGCTACATGTCAATTTTCATGATTTTTAGATATCATGTGTATTCATAGGGATTTTTAGTGTGTAGATACAAATAGAAAATGAAAATAATAATAAACAAATACATGAGGCTTCTTAGAGAAGCCAGGCTGTTCTATAAGTACCACAACCTCTCCAACCCTAAAGTAATTCATCCCGTAGTCAACAGAAAATGCGCCCCCGTCTTCTTCTTACAAAACGTGAATTTCTACATCTTCATAAAATCAAAACAATCCATACAAAATCTCTAAAATCATAAAACATATGTATTTGAATCCACGACACAATCCTCTTGAAGTTCATGTGATTTTCGTTAGGTGCTGTCACATTTCATTTCGCTGTTTCCTTTTTGTCGTGAACTAGGGTTGGGTTTTGTGAGGATTTGTACTTTGATTTGCAAAACGGAGTTTGTAATGGGATTGAGGAGAGTAAATGGCTTGTGTGTGCAAAGTTTCGAGGGTATCAGTGCCAAAAAAATGTCGAGCTCTGTTTGGGAGTCTTGTGTAAAGCCTGAACATGCATTTCTGAGGTGGTGTGCGTATGGAGTCTTGAGATGATGAAGTTGAGGAGAAAATGGAGGGGAGGAGATTGGTGAGATCGTTTTTTAATTTCAAGTAGTGTGAGTGGAGCGATGGGGGAATAAAGCCACGGTAATGGAAAAAGGGAAGGTTGTGGTGCTTCATACTGGAGAAGATGATGAGGACTAGCAGACGTAGATTATAGAATGGATATTTAAGTTTTACTTTTCCATGAAGGAATGGAAGAGGAAGTGAGGCTCTAAATCTCGGTTATGAGTTCCAAAGAAGTGAGCATATTACTAGAAGGAAGATAGAGGAGTCCTGTAGCAAGCAAATGTTGACATGGGTTTATGAAAAGGGTATTGCGCCATATTATTAAGGTAGAGCCCAAATTCAAAATAAAAGGTTATTTAGAATCTTGAAAATTTGGGTCCGTTGGGATCGTACGAACGAGGGCTACGAAATGGAACTGACTGCGAGTGAATTGGAGCTCGTTACAATTTATAGCGAAATAAATTGTCTGTCTGAATCAACCGACAGTTATCGTTATTTAGCGATAATCGTCCAATATGAGTAAATCTCACTAACTCTGTACAGTTTATACTTTATAAATATAATCTAATATTGATAAATGATGATTGATTGTTGTGTGTTGATTGGTTGGTTGAATTGCTGATGTATTGGTTGAAATTATAGATAACGATATATATATAAATCGTTAATCAAATATTGATTCTGTTTATCAATATATTTCATATTGAAATGAAATCTATGTTATGTATTGTTTAACATCTGTGGATGCAGCAAAATGGTTGGAGGGATCCAACTGGATTCCTCAATATTATAATACTGCTTGTTTTCATATATTGTGATATGTGATGCGATATATAATCTGTGATTGATTATGATGATACTGGTCATGTTATTTAGTATTTTAAATACCATATGAAATACTGGAATGTTAAAAGGAAACTTTCAAAGTGAATATTGGAAATGAGATATTTATATAGAAAATAAATAGAAGTATAAAAGGATTATTTACATGAAAATAAATAGAAGTATAAAAAGAATATTTATTTAGAAAGTAAATAGAATTATAAAAGGGATATTTGACGAGATATAAAAGAATTATGAGAAGATTATTTAAAGTGGATATTAAATAGAAATCCGTTTTAACAAATAGATTGAGAAGATTAATTTATAAACAATGTTTTATAAATTAAATAAAATATTTATCATTTGATAAACATAATATATAAGTCAGAATTTATGTAGAGAAGTAGGAATCGGTTTTAACACCGATAATTTTAATGGAATTTGAGCAGCATTTATAAAGGTGATTATAAATGGGATTATAAGTGTTAGAAGAATAAAATTAGATTTTATATAAATAATTTTATAATTAGAAGTATAAATAGAAACTGGGTTTGGGATATCGTTTTAAATACGAAATCAAACTGTTTTGATTGCAAAGAAGAAATATTATTTACATTTAATGTGAATAAAGGGTTTAAGTAAATATTTTGCTAATAAAATATTTATAAAGGAAATAGGGTTTGAAATAGGAACTAAAATGGAGTTAAAGGAATTAGAAACTGACTGGAGATTGTTAAGTTGAACAGTTGTCTAAGTATTGATCTGATGTTGTTTACGGCCTTCGGGGTTAATACGTAGGGGGTTGCTCTCTTACTAGTTTACAGTTAGAGACTAATATATGTGAAAAGATAGTGATGCGTAAATCAGAAATGGAAATGTTTTCCAATGTTAATAAGGTATATTTTCTAAATTTAGAAAATAAGAATTTATGGAGATATGGGAATGGGTAACTGAACAAATTAATGATAAATTTATTTAAGAGATAAATGATGATTGATGATTGATCGATAGAATTTCCATCTGGAAATAATATCGTTGTTTGCACACATGTTTTTCTTTGATAGTTAAATCATCGACTATCGAAGTTTTTGACCATTTTTCCATTGTCAATACGGAGAGACCGGGATCAGATTCATTACCTGAAAACCACTTTGTATGGCCGTTAGCGCTGCGATCAAATATGATGAAGACAATTGAAGACGAAGTTATGCAAGGGTTGTCCTGTTTCCAGAATAATGCCTTCAGTCTGTCCAGTCCTAGGACGACCTGTATGGAAGAATGTCTAGCAAAGTATATTTTAATAGATCGCATAAGTTGATCTCTTCAAACGTATTTACATTTGGTGGCGGAGGAATTCGTTTCTCTTAGCTATATACCGTTGGTATTTTTAGGGAAATCAATTTGTGATTTGGCGGGTATGACAATGTGAAATTCAAAGTAATTAAATGTATGATCTATACGTTATGGCCTCTAGCCTCACAACTAGGAAATGGTATAAAATCGGTTAGGTCGCATGGCTAAGTGGTTAGCTGCCAGTTAGGGTGTATTGTCACCTGATCTAGAGTTTCATTTACTTCTATAATCTATTTCTATGTTGTCCCTTTCGGGAAACGGTTGCTGATCCCAACCGTTGGTGATAATACATTCGGTACACTCAAGCGAAATGAGTGACCGGTCAAGTTTAGCCTGGGTTACAAGATGTTCTTGTTGAACCCGGTATATTCCTCTCTGGAGATACACAGTCAGAAGGTGGTCCCATACCTTGCCAGTTGGAATTCATTACCCAATAAGAGCCCGCAGTTTTTTTTGATTGTATATTATATATGTAGAGCGTGAGATGAAAGCATTCTACTAGATTGCTATCTACTTGATTTAGACATTATTATAATATCAGAAAATATTGATCTTAAGAAATATTTTGGGTTATCGTAAGGTAAAAACCATCTGTATTTATGTGTCGATTGGTCTTACGATTATCATTACTTTTGAAAAGGATTTGGAAAAGTTAAACCAAGTGTTTGGAGTTTACTCACACCAGTCCATGTCGCTAGCATAAGCTGGGAGACGCATAATAGGGGGTTCTCGCTTCGCGGTTAGGTGGCGAACGGGAGACTCTTACCCCCACATGTCCCGAAAATGGGGGTTGGTCTAGTCGAGAGGCTGGCCGTAAAACATGGTGCTGGGGTACCTCTGTAAGCCATGGTGGGATGTTAGCCTGCTACCTAGGGTGAAAGGACGGTTGAAAAGCCTACTCGAATCCCCCGGGTCATTACAGTTGGTATCAGAGCTGAAGGTTAAGCTATTACCTTGGCTCTGTAGCGTAACTCAGTAGAGATGGGGTTAGTAATGCCCTAGATTGAGTTGAGTGTATATATATGAGAGAGCGTATTTTTAGATTTTATAAAAACTGTTTTATATTGCGAAGATTTATTGATTGAGTTGTATATGAGTTCTGGTCGATCAGTTTGATCAACTGTATCGGTAGGAGTTTATAAACACTCTAATATGATGAACCGACACAGTATGTTTTGAAAAGTGGGTAAATGAAACTTTTTTACCCCAAAGTTTATTTTGATATAAAGATAGCATTTATATTGGAAATATTATAGTTTATTGGATCTGTTGGTTGTTATTATAATCGAGTAAGATTATAAACTAAATAGTTATGTAAATAACCAGTTAGAATTCATATAAGTGTAGTATATGAAATTAGATAGATTAAATCTGAATTTAAATCAGAATTGGAATTAAAATTCCAAAAACATGAAAAGTGTTTGTAAATGGAATTTGATTAAATATATGAGAATTTTAAAATCCTGGGAGAATTTAAATTGTTTACGAGCATTATGAAGGATACTTTGAAAGTGATTTCAAAATGGAAGTATTTAGAAATGGTTTTAAAAGTGATATAGTATTGAACTCATTTCGATAGCTGAGAAATAACCCTGATGATGAATCGCGACATCGTTAGTGTTCACTTTTGAGTTGGTAAGTGACGGATTACTACCAAAGATTTTGTTTTTGAATTGTTTTGTGAAAAGTAAGTTGTTTTGAATTCCGAAAAGGGATATCTGGTTTTAGAAAAGCTAAACTGTTTAAAATTCCCTGGGGTAGATTGTTTGAATTAAAACAAATTAAATTAGAATTTGTAAATGCAAATAGAAATTGAATTGAAACCATAAGTGGAAAATGAATTGAGATAGAAAATATCGAATTAGATTGGATTAGAGACAATCCGAAATGGAATTGGACTGGTAAGTTAAGAGTTGAAATTAAAAATGGAATCTGAATTAAGAACAGAATTTGGCTTGGGTATAACCGAATAATTGGGATGACACTGGTATATGCATAATTGATAACACATGGAATGGATATATCGATATGCCTGACAAAAAGGTACCAGTTTATCTTATATATGGGTTTGAGATTTTAATGAGCCGAATTGGCAAGCCTCTTGGCTGTTTGATTTTCTTTTGGGTTGAAGAAGGCCTAGAGAGGCGAGTTGGAGTTTGAGTTATTAACTAGTACAAAGGAGGTGCTGGCAAAAAAATTTGAAAAGTTAAGGTGTAGAACATTTTCAGGATTTTTGAAAATTTTTGTTAGTAGGAATGAATAAATATTTAATTAAAATTAAATTGGTCCAGTTGAAACTGAAGTTAAGAAGTGAATAAATCAATTTTACCAAGTTAATACGGTTGGTTTTCTACCTTAGCAATTTCGAGGACGAAATTATTTTAAGGGGGGGAAATGTAACGTCCCGCATATTTACGGTATAATAATTAATTAATTTAATTATTTAAAAAGTGATTTATAGATTTAAATGATTATTTAATTAAATAATATGAAATATTTAATTAATATTTATAATATAAAAATATATTATAATTCCGAAATAATCAAAAATAGCTGAATCACAATACAGTGTGAATTGGATCATATATAAGGTAGAATACAGTTTAGAATTTGATTTGAATAACGAATATATTATTTAAAGGACGTTAAAACGTATAAATTATCATTTAATTATAATCGAGCCCGTAGTGGCGTGGCAGTTCGTAATTTGGCGATTCGAACTTTAAATGAATATACAGAATCCGTTTTAAGTCGGATTTCTGTGAAACAAGAAACGTTCGGAGCAGGTGAAGTATATTTTTCTAATGGGAGAGAAAAATCAAGATTTCATCGTGTAGATTTTGAGTTATGTCCAAATCAAATTTTCAAAAAGTCGCTATGGAATTCCTTTATAATTTATAATGATTTATTTATATTATAAAAGGATTTTCAATATAAATTGAATACTCATTTAATCTGGATTTGAAATGTCGAGTGATAAATTCAAATATCTTTATATTGGAGTTACGTGATATTCTATGTGAATATATACGACAATATTTATTTGTAAATATTTAATTTAATTATTTTTAAATATATTAATATTTAAATTGGATTATTTAGAGCTTTAAAAATAACTAGTTTTGCAAATGATCTCCGCTTTTGACGAAACTAATTTTGTTGGATCCGAAATATTAAATTAGTTGGATTTCAGTTTCCGTAATTTTTGAAGTTAGTATGTGGCCGTACGAGATTTTAATGTGAAAAACAGTCGATAATTTGACCTTTAAAAATATGTCGTGTGATTAAACGATGTCGGAATTCGACGAAACAAGTTTCGTTGGGTCCATAATGTCAAACTATAGCTGCATGTCAATTTTCATGATTTTTAGATATCGTGTGTATTCATAGGGATTTTTAGAGTGCAGATACAAATTGAAAATGAAAATAAAATAATACATGAGGCTTCTTAGAGAAGCCAGGCTATTCTATAAGTATCACAACCTCTCCAACCCTAAAGTAATTCATCCCGTAGTCAACAGAAAATGCACCTCATCTTCTTCTTACAAAACGTGAATTTCTACATCCTCATAAAATCAAAACAATCTATACAAAATCTCTAAATCATAAAACATATGTATTTGAATCCCCGACACAATCCTCTTGAAGTCCATGTGATTTTCATTAGGTGCTGTCACATTTCATTTCGCTGTTTCCTTTTTGCCGTGACCTAGGGTTGGGTTTTGTGAGGATTTGGTACTTTGATTTGCAAAACGGAGTTCATAATGCGATTGAGGAGAGTAAATGGCTTGTGTGTGCAAAATTTGGAGGGTATCGATGCCAAAAAAATGTCGAGGTCTGTTCGGGAGTCTTACGTGAAGCCTGAACACGCGTTTCCGAGGTGGTGTGCGTATGGAGTCTTGAGATGATGAAGTTGAGGAGAAAACGAGGGAAGGAGATTAGTGAGATCGATTTTTTATTTCAAGAAGTGTGAGTGGAGCTATGGGGGGAGAAGGCCATGGTAATGGAAAAAGGGAAGGCTGTGGTGCTTCATATTGAAGTAGATGATGAGGACTAGCGGACGTGGATTATAGAATGGATATTTAAGTTTGACTTTTCCATGAAGGAATGGAAGAGGAAGTGAGGCTCTAAATCTCGGTAATGAGTTTCAAAGAAGTGCGCATCTTACTGGAAGGAAGATGGAGGAGTCCTGTAGCAAGCAGGTGCTGACGTGGGTTTATGAAAAGGGTATTGGGCCATATTATTAAGGTAAAGCCCAAATTCAAAATAAAAGGTTAAATTAAGTTTGTTTTAATACTAAAACAATATATATACTTGTAATGTTAGTATCTTATACATACGTATTCAAAATCTTGCAAATTTGTATCCGTTAGGATCGTACAGACGGGGGCTACAAAATGGAACTGGCTGGGAGTGAATTGGAGCTCGTTACAATTTATAGCAAAATAAATTGTCTGTCTGAATTAACCGACAGTTATCGTTATTTAACGATGATCGTCCAATGTGAGTAAATCTCTCTAACTCTGTACAGTTTATATTTTATAAATATAATCTAATACTGATAAATGATGATTGATTGTTGTGTGTTAATTGGTTGGTTGAATTGCTGATGTATTGGTTGAAATTATAAATAACGATACATTTATAAATCGTTAATTAAATATTGATTCTGTTTATCAGAATATTTCATATTGAAATGAAATCGATGTTATTTGTATTGTTTAACATCTGTGGGTGCAGGGAAACAGGTTGGAGAGATCTAACAGGATTCCTCAATATTATAATACTGTTTGTTTTCATATATTATGATATGTGATGCGATATATAATCTGTGATTGATTACGATGGTACTGGTCATGTTATTTGGTATTTTAAATACCATATGAAATATTGAAATGTAAAAGGGAAATTTTCAAAGTGAATATTGAAAATGAAATATTTATATAGAAAATAAATAGAAGTATAAAAGGATTATTTATATAGAAAATAAATAGAAGTATAAAAAGAATATTTATTTAGAAAGTAAATAGAATTATAAAAGGGATATTTGACGAGATATACAAAAATTATATGAAGATTGTTTAAAGTGGATATTAAATAGAAATACGTTTTAACAAATAGATTGAGAAGATTAACTTATAAACAATGTTTTATAAATTAAATAAAATATTTATCATTTGATAAACAGAATATATAAGTCGGAATTTATATAGAGAAGTAGGAATCTGTTTTAACACCGATATTTTTAATGGAATTTGAGCAGCATTCATAAAGGTGATTATAAATGGGATTATAAGTGTTAGAAGAATAAAATTAGATTTTATATAAATAATTTTATAATTAGAAGTATAAATAGAAACTGGGTTTGGGATATCGTTTTAAATACGAAATCAAACTGTTTTGATTGCAAAGAAGAAATATTATTTACATTTAATGTGAATAAAGGGTTTAAGTAAATATTTTGCTAATAAAATATTTATAAAGGAAATAGGGTTTGAAATAGGAACTAAAATGGAGTTAAAGGAATTAGAAACTGACTGGAGATTTGTTAAGTTGAACAGTTGTCTAAGTATTGATCTGATGTTGTTTACGGCCTTCGGGGTTAATACGTAGGGGGTTGCTCTCTTACTAGTTTACAGTTAGAGACTAATATATGTGAAAAGATAGTGATGCGTAAATCAGAAATGGAAATGTTTTCCAATGTTAATAAGGTATATTTTCTAAATTTAGAAAATAAGAATTTATGGAGATATGGGAATGGGTAACTGAACAAATTAATGATAAATTTATTTAAGAGATAAATGATGTATTGGTTGTTGTGTGTTGATTGGTTGGTTGAATTGCTGATGTATTGGTTGAAATTATAGATAACGATATATATATAAATCGTTAATCAAATATTGATTCTGTTTATCAATATATTTCATATTGAAATGAAATCTATGTTATGTATTGTTTAACATCTGTGGATGCAGCAAAATGGTTGGAGGGATCCAACTGGATTCCTCAATATTATAATACTGCTTGTTTTCATATATTGTGATATGTGATGCGATATATAATCTGTGATTGATTATGATGATACTGGTCATGTTATTTAGTATTTTAAATACCATATGAAATACTGGAATGTTAAAAGGAAACTTTCAAAGTGAATATTGGAAATGAGATATTTATATAGAAAATAAATAGAAGTATAAAAGGATTATTTACATGAAAATAAATAGAAGTATAAAAAGAATATTTATTTAGAAAGTAAATAGAATTATAAAAGGGATATTTGACGAGATATAAAAGAATTATGAGAAGATTATTTAAAGTGGATATTAAATAGAAATCCGTTTTAACAAATAGATTGAGAAGATTAATTTATAAACAATGTTTTATAAATTAAATAAAATATTTATCATTTGATAAACATAATATATAAGTCAGAATTTATGTAGAGAAGTAGGAATCGGTTTTAACACCGATAATTTTAATGGAATTTGAGCAGCATTTATAAAGGTGATTATAAATGGGATTATAAGTGTTAGAAGAATAAAATGAGATTTTATATAAATAATTCTATAATTAGAAGTATAAATAGAAATTGGGTTTGGGATACTGTTTTAAATACGAAATCAAACTGTTTTGATTGCAAACAAGAAATATTATTTACATTTAATGTGAATAAAGGATTTAAGTAAACATTTTGCTAATAAAATATTTATAAAAGAAATAGGGTTTGAAATAGGAATTAAAATGGAGTTAAAGGAATTAGAAACTGAATGGAGATTTGTTAAGTTGAACAGCTCTGGGTATTGATCTGATGTTGGTTTCGTCCTTCGGGGTTAATACGTAGGGGGTTGTTCTCTTACTAGTATACAGTTAGAGACTAATATATGTGAAAAGATAGTGATGCTTGAATCAGAAATGGAAACATTTTCCAATGTTACTAAGGTATATTTTTTAAATTTAGAAAATAAGAATTTATGGAGATATGGGAATGGGTAACTGACTAAATTAATGATAAATTTATTAAAGAGATAAATGATAATTGATGATTGATCGATAGAATTTCCATCTGGAAATAATATCGTTGTTTGCACACATGTTTTTCTTTGATAGTTAAATCACCGACTATCGAAGTTTTTGACCATTTTTCCGTTGTCAATACGGAGAGATCGGAATCAGATTCATTACCTGAAAACCACTCTGTATGGGTGTTAGCGTTGGGATCAAATATGACGAAGATAATTGAAGACGGAGTTATGCAAGGGCTGTCCTGTTTACAGAATAGTGCCTTCGGTCTGTTCAGTCCCAGGACGGCTTGTTTGGAAGAATGTCTGACAGAGTATATTTAATAGATCGCGTAAGTTGATCTCTTCAAACGTATTTACGTTTGGTGGTGGAGGAATTCGTTTCTCTTAGCTGTACACCCATGGTATTTTTGGGGAAATCAATTTGTGATTTGGCAGGTATGACGATGTGACATTCAAAGTAATTAAATGCGTGATCTATACGTTATGGCCTCTAGCCTCACAACCAGGAAATGGTATAAAATCGGGTAGGTCGCATGGCTAAGTGGTTAGCTGCCAATTAGGGCGTATTGTCACCTGATCTAGAGTTTCATTTTCTTCCCTCTATAATCTATTTCAATGCTGTCCCTTTCGGGAAACGGGTTCTGATCCCAACCGTTAGTAATAATACATACGGTACACTCAAGCGAAATGAGTGACGGGTCATGTTTAGCCTGGGTTACAAGATGTTCTTGTTGAACCCGGTGTATTCCTCTCTAGCGATACACTGTCGGAAGGTGGTCCCATACCTTACTAGTTGGAATTCATTATCCAATAAGAGCCCGCGGTTTTTTTTGATTGTATAATATATATGTAGAGCGTGAGATGAAAGCGTTCTACTAGATTGCTTTCTACTTGATTTAGACATTATTATAATATCAGAAAATATTGATCTTAAGAAATATTTTGGGTTATCGTAAGGTAAAAACCATCCATATTTATTTGTGGATCAGTTTTACGATTATCATTGCTTTTGAAAAGGATTTGGAAAAGTTAAACCAAGTGTTTGGAGTTTACTCACACCAGTCCCATGACTGACCCGGAGTTTATTTTGCTTTATTTTCCCTAAACTCTTGGGTGCCCAATTTCTTACGGGCAGTCAAGTAGTCGCGATTTTACAAATATACTGATAGCTTGGAGCAGGAGGCTACAGGGTTATATAGCTATTGTTTATTTAGCTGTGTTGTAAGTGTTATACTCTGATAATGTTATTGTATACTGGTTTTATTTCAAAGTTATGTATCTATTATATATTGTTCGTTCCGCTGTGAGATTCGTGTTTACTCTAATGTTGTATGTTCTTCTTCTTCTTCTTCTATTCTAAGTTTCTATCTTATCTATTCTCACCACCTAATATCTTTCATTAACTATCCAGTATTTCCGATGCTTGAATAGTCGACATTGAGTTTATGTCGGTTACTCAGGATGGCGAAACCCTGGGTCGTTACACACAGTCCACAATAAACTCAAATCAACTTCCATTAAATATGGAATCTTCGCAGAAAACAGATCAATATATAATTGATATAAATTTCCATATCAGACTAATAATATAAATGGAATAACGACAAAGCCTTTTAAATTCCATATATAATAACGGTCTTCCTTTACAGAAGCTCATCTCGATTATTACCAAATCGAATTCCATTCAATTCCAATTTAATATACTAAACTGGAAAACTTTACTTTGGAAAATTTTCCATTAAATCTTAATTAAAAGATTATAAATTCCAAATCCTAACTTCACTGTTAATTGGGTTAAAGAACAAATGTTATTTAAAACATTGTTCACGATAAACCCAAAATTAACTTTCATTTCAATTCCAATTAAATTAATTGGTACACTTCTCTAAATCTTAACTAAAAGATTTATTCTATTCTCAACTGGGTTTAAGAACAGTGTTATTGAAGACACCATTCACGACGAACCGAAAATCCCATTTGATATTAAATACAAGGCTCTAAATAGAAATTATATCGACTTATATTCAATATCAAATTCTGAAACTAACGGATATCGTATTGGGAATAACGATATTTATATCTTACAAATTCCTCAACAATATCCATATAATCACGGAGCCCAATATTGCATAATTCCGATGATTATTTCCATTTAAATCCTTTCTAATTCATACGTTGGAACATTTTGGTTATTTTAAAACCATTTCAATTCCTTTCTGATCTTTACTCAAATCGGTAAATAACTTATTCAAATAAAAATGTATTTTATCTTTACGAACTTGTAATATCTCATCCAAAATCTTTCCAAATCATTAGTTATGATTTTACATAATTTTTCCATATTTTTAATAATTTTATCAAGGCCGTTACAGTCGGTTTCCAATATTGGTTACCGAACAACATTCATAGCGACCTTTTCTGAAATTGATTTAGACATATTTTAAAATCTAACCATTCAAATTTAAATGTCATATATTCATTTGAAAAATCTTTTCAATACGAACCCAATGGTTCCGGTTCTAGGAGAATCCGACGGTCGGATCTCCCATTACATCAACTTGAAGTCAACGGTTGATATTCGCGAATGGTCGCTGTGCGGCGCGTTTTATTCAAACCATTTAAATATATATATATATATATATATATATATATATATATATATATTGTCGATTTTTTTAAACATATTTTATAAATCATTTATAAATTCATTTTAAAACAATTTCAACTCCCAAATCAAAATTGAATATTCGATATTATTATAATATTAAAATGATAATATTTTCAAAATATTAGATTTTGAAATCAAATCTTCTCAATATTCATTATAATATGAATAAAATCGGCAGAAAATTACATTCGAGTTAAAATGGCGTATATCTACTTAACTCGGCTTCACATATTAATATTTTTGTGTCCATCCGAAATCAGACATCAAAATCATATTTTGATTCTTCACTTAATATTATTTTAAAATATTTGTTATTTCTGAATTGGAACTAGACCCAATCAATTACCATATAATTTTATTTATATGGATTTCATACATCGCTTGTATGCAAAAATAGTGATAAAAAACTATTAAATAGTCAATTCACATCCAGAGTGCAATTTATAACTACATGAGCATTAAATAATTAAATAACAATGATAACAGTTTGTCAATCAATCGATTGATATACAATTAAATCCAAGGGAGATGTGAATTAGTTATCATCCCCAGACCCGTGTGGGGTTTCAACTAACAACAATGAATTCAAATTAATCACTAGTTAATAAATTTAACCAATTCTAATTTGATTTGAATTATTTTTCAAATTAACCAATTTTCACTGTTTAAATTATAAATGAATATTTATAATTTAATTTCAACTACCACAATAATATTAACATTATTTTTAATATGTTAAACATCACAATCACAACACAATACAATCAATTAAATCATCCATTGTTTTCAAATAACAGTGAATGTGAGCTAACAAGCACCGTACAACATTTTGTGATAATTAAACAAATAAAATTAACACGGACAATCTATATAATTTCAGTTATAAAATAAGTAACTGTACAAATATTTTAGTGAGAGAGTTCCCACATTGGTTTCCACTCCGTCCATCTTTAATGGAGGATTTTATTTTTAAACTAAATTAAATGGGCGTTTAATTTAGCTAAAAATCCAGCTTGCTCCTTTTCCGTTCTGGTTAGTTCCATGTTATAGTGTTCAACTCCACGATCACAACGCAACTGAAATCATTGAATTTGGACTCCGGATGAAAAAGATATAGCATTTTAAACGTTGAATAATTAAATCGTCGTTAGCAAGGTAATTAATTAATTAACCTACCCCTAATTATCTCATCTTCCCCATCGTCTTCCAGAAACCCAAAACCCGTCCCCTTTGACCAAAATCGCATGCCACGTGGGGCCCTCCGCCACCGATCATAACTCACCACCCCATGCGCCGTCATGTCCTCCCCCATTGCCGTCGGTCATGGCGAATCTGGTGACCCCTATGCCTCTCCAGCTGAGCTCGAACACGGTACCTTTGAGCGTGGAATTCGCAAAAAACACTCAACGAAAACCCATCATCTTGGTATAGAATTAAAGCTCGTTCATCGCTCTACAATTTTAGTTCAATAAGTTTTGAATTTAATTGAATGGATTGGGAGAAATAAGGGGAAAAATTTAAGCAATTCCGGCCTTCGAAAGCGAAGAATGAAGGCGGATATTTCTGAAATGAATTAGGTTTAGTGATTTATATATATATATATATATATATATACATATACATATATATATATACATATACATATATTATTTATATTACTATTTAGTCCGTAAAAGTGAGATTTTGCATTTGAACTCCAAATCAAACCCAACACTGTCGCCCCGAACCAAATACCCCCATTCCGGATACAATGGAATATGTCTCGTAAGCCAATTCGATTGTTTCGTTCAGTTTTTATCAAAGTTAAAATATAAATTAATTTAACGTTTAATATTGAATTTGAACGTACATTTTAATTTACTGGGGGCCACATACTGACTCCAAAAATTATGAAAATTGAAATGTAGTTATGTTCTAATGATACGGTCCTAACAATATTAGTTTCATCGAATTTGGAGACCGTTTGAGAAATGGCCTTTTCAACCGGCTTATTAAATTTAAGCTAAAATTGAAAACGAGTTTAAATTCACTACGCTTCCATATTAAATCCAAAAATTATGAAATTTTAAATCTGACTATAATTTGACATTCCAGATCCAACAAAAGTGGTTTCATTGAAAACGGAGGTCGTTTGCAAAATGACTATTTTTAAAGGCTATATATAATATTAAAATATATATAAATTCCATTGCGACTATTTTAAATTTCAAACTGGACATAACTTATAATTTAAAAAGTGAAATCTCAGTTTCTTACCTTCATTAGAAAATTATAGTTCAAAATATTCCAACATTTCTTGTTTGATCCAATTCTGATTTATATTGAATTATGTATATTCAATTGAAGTTTAAAACCACAATTTCAAACTACTGTGCCATTTCGAGTTCGTTTTATAATTAATATAAATTTATACGTTCTCACTATGATTTAACTAAATTTTATATCCTTAATTCTCAAAATAAATCATTTTAAATTCTTAAAATCCATTAAATCAATTAGAAATAAAATTTTAAATTGGTTCCAAAATCTGGGTTGTTATAATTAATTGACTAGAAAGTGGGATTTTAATCGGGTTTTTGAATTTCGAGCTTTTATCAATTTCAAGATAAGAACGTTGTCGGTCAAGGTCTGGGAGATAAATAAAATACCCCAACTTGAACGACTTCACTATTATCAAGGGATGATATTAGTTTGTAATGGTGAAGGGTGTTGAATAAATTGATTTTCCCCATAAAGGAAATTTATAATTGGAATTCAGTTATATCAAATTTTAATAATCTAATTCCATGTGAATTGGAATTGAATATAGAAAATTGGAGTTTGAATTTATTTATAACCGAGTATGAATATGGAATAAAATGATCGACGGGTTTGAGAAATCGGGATTCGTTAAGTTTAGATTTGGATAACGGGTTTATTTTAAAATATTGAAAGTGGGATTGAAATTTATTTACTCAATGAAGTTTTTAAATGTTTATATTTATATTTAATTAAAATGAACTCGCCGCAGTGCGGTTGTTCGTAATTCCGCATTCCAAACTTCAATTGAGAATGCAGAACTAGATATAAGTCAGAATTTGATGAAACTAGAAATGTTTGGACCGTTCAAATAATAATTTTCTAATGGAAGAGAAAAAAAAAATCTGTATTTCGTCTTAAAGTTTTTGAGTTATATCAAAATCAAATTTTAGAAATGTCGCTGTAAAATCGTTTAAAAACCATAACCATTTAATTAATTAATTAACTAAAGAGATTTTTAATGAATAAAAATCCAAATTTCAATTAGAAAAATCCAGATTTAGTTATAAAATAGATTTGAACTCACGTGGAGTAAATGGATTGATTTTTGGAATAAAAATCAGATTTTTAGTTATCAAATGAAGTTAACTAATTTCTTTGAAACAGCTAATAAGGTTTTGGCCAAATTTAACTTGTTTAAGTAGTTTATATTTGTCAATTGAATTTGGGAATCCGAATCTGGAACTTGAAATAAATTTTGGAATTTGACATGTAGATTGAATTCAACGTATTTACATGAGCGAATAAAGTATATTTGAACGTGAGAGGTTCAAATTAAAAGTGGATTAAGTAAAAAAGGAAAATTGGAAATAATGTGGTAAAGTGAATGTGATTTAAAACCTTAAAGTTGATTAGAATTGGAATCAGAAGAGTATATGATAGACAGGTATGGGATGAAGAATAGGAAGAGAGTCTGAAGATCAAAATTTAAGCGTCCAACAAAAAGGTACATGTTTAAATTTCCGTATGAGATTATATGAGCCTACTGGGCAAGCCGCTTGGCTTTTTAATTTTCTTTTTAAATGGAAAGGGCCTAGAGAGGCGAGTTGGAGTTTGAGCTATTGACCGATACAAAGGAGGTGCTGGCGAAATTTTCGGAAATTTAAGGAGTTATAATATTTTTGAGAAATTAATAACTAGAAAGCAATATTTATAATTCGATAAGAAAGTGGGAAAATATTTAGTGAATGAATATTAATTGGAAAGGGCCAATGATTTGTTTGATGGATGTTTGTTTTCATTTGATAGTTAAATCACCGGCTATCAAAGATTTTTGAAAATCATTGTCAATATGGAGAGACCGGTTGGGATTTAATATCCGAAAACCACTCCGTATAGGCATAGGCATTGCGAATTAGATTATGTTAAAGATAAATTTGAAGATGGAGTAAATTGCAAGGCTGTTCTGTTTGTCCAGTCCCCGGACAACTTGTACGGATGAATGTCTGATAGAGGATTCCTAACAGATCACATAAGACAATCTTTTCTAGGTATTACGTTGGTGGTAGAGGAATTCGTTCCTCTTATCTTTTTATACCCGTAATATTTTTGAGAGGATCAACTAGTGATTTGATGGGGTTTACTATGTGACATTCAAAGTAAATTGTGACCAGATGTTCTGAAAGATAAACGTAGCCTCAAGGCTCATAGGTGGGAAATGACAAAAATCTGGCAGGCAACATGGTTAGCTGGGTCATACCTAAGTAGGGTATATTTGTCACCGATCTAGAGAATTTCAATATTCATTTTCCTTTCGACTCTGTATCTTACGGATTACGGTTGGACGGCCGACAACCGAACGTGACAATATATTCGCTGCACTCAAGCTAAATGAGTGGGCGGTCATGTGTGGCCGGGTTGCAAGATGTTCTTGCTGAACCCCAGTGTATCCCCTCTAGAGTGCACTGATCCAGAGGTGGTCCCACACCTTGTCATAGTTGGAATCCAATCTCCAATAAGCGCCCCGCTATTTTTGATTTTATACTATGTATGTACAGTGTGAGATGCAAGCATTCTACTGTTTGGTTATTTATTTGATTAGACATTATTATAATATCACTGGATTTTGATATCAAAATGTTTTAGGTTATAGTAAGGTAAAAATTGTCCATGTTTATGTGTGGGCTGGTCTTACTATTATCCTTTTCCTTCAAAAGAGTTTCCAAAGTTAAACGGTATGGTTGGAGTTTACTCACACCAGTCCCATGACTGACTCGGAGTTTTTTTTTGTTTTTCCCTAAACTCTTGGGTGCCCAAATTTTTATGGGCAGTCAAGTGTTTCAGGCTTTTATAGATACACTTGGAGGAGTTTGAAGCAGGAGGCTTCACCGTTAGATATTTAGAGTTATTTTCCGCTATATAAAATAATGTATTGTACTCTGATGATGGTATATATATGTTACAAAATTTTGTATTTCAAAGTATATGTTATATAATATATTTTATTCATTCTGCTGTGAGATTATGTGTTTTTAGTTATATTCTTCTTGTATCTGTTTACGTTTCTTTAATTGTAATGACTCGTAATTCTGTGTTATTTGAGTTGGACGTATGTGGTATTTAGTTAACTCAGGTAGTATGAATTTGCAGGCCATTACAGAATGTAACTTTCGTTTGGGTGCACAAATAGGTTTTTCCATTATCAATTCTGGAACGGTAAACGGGGTGTGTAACTAAGGTATGGGATGCAACAACCAGTGCACTAAACTTACCTGGCCAACTTTTACTTATCTAGGCTGGTAAAAGAGCAAATTGAAAGTGAATCTTGAATACAATGAAACGACAACTATAATAAATAGTTTTCCAAAATTAGGTTAAATTGGTAGGAAGTGATCTTATGATATTTAGTATATGCTCTATGGATGATGACTAATACTATTTGAGGAATTAAACGGTGGAAATATCGTAATTCAGCCTATATTGACAGTTTAAAACTGAAATATATATTGGATATAATAAGTTTTGAATTCTAATCAATTGCATATTAATATAAATCATTTGGATTTAACTTGAATGCTATGATGATAATATTGTTTATCCGAGTAGGGTTTAGGTTAATTATGGAAGCTAATTTGGAACTAAGTGAACGAAAATAAATAAGTTGAATGTCTTTGAGATTGATTGGATGAACTCAAGATTATCGAAACCAGTTTTACTTTTCGAACATGAATATAAATTCAGGTCATTGGCATGGAAAGGAAACAATTCCAACTTAAAGTATTTGTATATTTATATAGGTTATCAGCTATATAAAACATGGCATGTTAATTGTAACATCCCGTACATTTGGTAATCAGATATTTAATATATTTTATTATTTAAATATGGATTTGGAATTATAATTGGATTTATAATATATAATTCATTTGTATAACGATGTTTGAACGTATAATTTATATGTGTTTATAATATGAACTCGAAACCTCGTTGTAGTTCGTAATTTACGATTTAAACTTCAACTGAATATACTGGATCCGATATAAGTTGGAATTCCGCGAAACAAGAAACGTTTGAATCGATTTGATTATAATTTTCTAATGGAAGAGAAAATTGGAGATTTCATATTATAGATTGTGAATTATGTCCAGTTCAAATTTTTGAATAGTCGTTATGGTTAATAAAATGATAACGATAATGGTTTTGGTATATATATTCGAATATCAGTTAACCTAATATTTTTATTATATATTTGTTTTAAAGCTGTATAATATTTCAACTGGAGATATGCGGTAATAATAATTTATTATTATTTAAATAGAGTTTATTTTGGATTTAATCAGTAGTGTAGGCCTTAGAAATAATTTTCTTTTCAAACAACCCTTGTTCTCGACGAAATGAATTTTATTGGAATACGTATAGCTAATTATTGCTGGATTTCGAGTTCGAAGCCAATCGGAGTTATTTTTTTTCATAAACGCAATTTAGATGTAAACTGATAAATAACTGGGATTTAATTAAGACCATTTTTGCAAACCGAGTCAGATTTTGACGAAACAAGTTTCGTTGGGATCGCAATATTAAGACGTAGCAGTACGTTCGTTTTCATTGTGTTTGGGATTCATGACTGGCGGTACAGTTATTAAAAACACAATGTTGGAAGTGGTAAATAACGGTGGATCAAGATAACCGCATAAAATCAATGTATGATATAAAAATAAATAAATAAAATAAAAAGTTAAAAGCCTAAGCAGACTTAGTAGTAACCATACCTACAGCTACCCTATCGATTTAAATTAAATGCACCGCAATCCAAGCAAAAAAATAAAACAAGCAAAAGCAAGCAAATGTACAACCTTTACGAAGTAGCTGCACACGCTGATATATGAAACGAAAATTTCACACACCCGTCGACAAATTGAAGGCACAGGGGCAGCAGACCCATTTTGTTGTCAACTCCTTGCCTAGCTACCCACTGTTTGCCTACCCTGAAATGAACAACATACGCACAACTACAGCTTCCTTCCTATTTCTTTCGCATCGCAAATCTATTCATTGCTTCCATCCTATCTTCAAATCAACTATTACTAAGTGGACACACATGCAAATTATTTTATAACTGTTATGGACACCATGAATTATCATGTAGAGTTAGGGTCAGCTCTTGTAGATGCCCATCTCTATTACCTTCGCAGGCCTACGTAAAGTATATATATACTCTATAGACAATCCATGCACAGCTAGCTCCTGCAACTCAAGCTTAGACCGATATTGAAAAGGAGTGCCCATCACAATCAACTCGAAAGACCTTGTTCCTATCTATAAGATTTTCCCCTATATATATGTGTGTGTGTTGCGTAATCTTATGGTTCCAACAAGCTAAGAGATTTAAAACAAAACGTTAAGCCTCTATTTTCCTTTTCTAAACTCTCACACCAGATATGAACAAAAGAAAATACTAGACATGGTGTGGTGATCTGAAGTGGAAGGTGTTGTGCTCGAGAGTGAAGAAATATAATGTGGTGCTGAGACGAGTGACGCAAGGTCGGGGTAGAAGTTGGCCAGAGGGCGTAGGGACGAGGCAGTTCAGGTTTTATGGTGTTAGGGGTGATATATTCAGGATGGGATGTGTTCGATGACAATATCTTAAACAAATCTCGGGGAAGTCTTCCTGAACTGCGTCATGGTATTTGGGATGGGGAGTTTTGTGGGAAAATATGCATGTTACGTGAGGGAGTAAAAGCTATGTGAAGGCCTGGTGTAGTACACGACAGGGCATTTGGTGGATAGAATATATAGGTAAGGAAAGCAAAAGAAATGGGTTTCAGTTATAGGCTGCAGTTAGTGTCGGCATGGTACAGGAAGAAGCAGCAGGATGGAGGAAAGAAAATCGAACATTTTCGTGAGCAGTAGAACGCAAGGAAGTGAACGAACATCGTAGAAGAAGGCTTGGGGAGGACCGCGTGAATATTATGCAATGTAGTGAATGATGGTTCTGATTTAATGCTGAAGGGGTGCATGGAAATCAAAAGGATGGAATAACAACAGGAAGAAATATATGGTTTGGAATTAATATTAGGAGGAGAGACAATGTAATGGTGGAAAGAAGAGTTCGCGAGGAACGTCTATGGCCTTAACAACGGTGAAAATGAGCTGGAGTTGTGTGTTTATAGGGTTTCCAGTTTTAACGTCGGAGAAGTGGTGGGAAGGTGAGCAGTAGGAAGGTGTGTGACTTGAAGGACGTGAAACTGTTGCTGCATCAGTCCAGCGCAAATTTCAAAAATATTGTAGCAGGTAAGAGATGACGAATAGTGAGAGGTTATTTCTAACTGGCTATACATTTCAATATGCTTAATCCTTATAATTTATTGAGCCTAACCGTGAGTAATAGTGGCAAATTAATATCTAAATTAACATAAGTAGTTATGTAGATTATATGTATATATCCAGTGTATAACGTCGAAACTTAGATGGGCCTGATCATGTTTAATTTAAGCGTAACTAAAATTTAGTTAATAGGTTAAATTGAGTATTCGATATATACACAGTAGGAGAGGAAGTATGCAAATATAAAACATTTCAAAATGTCTGATCAGTATATCAAACTAAACGCAAGTTGTTTAGGTTACATATATATTATTACATGACTAACATAATAAAGATTTAGCAGAAGATTTAAGTTGTTAGATTTAAAACCATATTTAAAATGTGCCTAATCATTGAGACACAATTTCTATAACTCAGTATGTATGGGCCGATTATTTAAAAGAAATAAATTAAAACATGTCAGCACCTTTGAGTTAATATGCCTAATTCTATATGTATACAGCCGTTAACATTATGAACCATATAGTTAGGAATTTATTTGATATAAAATTAGTTTAAATTAAACTATGTCCGTAAATATCGTAACGTGCTCCTATGTTATCATATTCGACCATACCAGAAGCGTTGGAACCACATCGGCGTGCACGATATTATGGAGTTGGTTTCGACCAAGACGGTTGGTTTCGACCAAGTTGGGCGCACGTGGTAGTTTTAATTAGATTAGACACTTGTTTAATTTAATTAAAACATACTGTTTCAATGACAAATGGAAATCAAGGTGAATTTACTCACTCAGTTTTTATCTCACTTATACTTTATAAGTCGAGTTTAATATTTATGTGCTATGGTTGTTCTTGTTGGATGTTTAATGAATATATTATATTGACTGAACCGATTAAATTAAACGTTATTTAATTTAATTGTAATCGATAGTTATTTTTAAAGATTGCAACCAACTGAGGTAACTTACCTTGTTGGTCATGTTTATAATAATATAAACATATAAAATTAATAATTGGATGTTTAAATACTATTATTGGTTGATTATTCCAAATTATGTCTGAATATTGAATTGAATGATATTATTTGAGATAACCTATTTGGATGCAGGGAAAACAGGTTGGAGGGATCCAACTTGTAACGATCCAAACTTCCCCGTAAAGGAAAGCCTAAATTGAATTTGAGAACACGACAAATCAAAACACAGACAAAAGAACATTTCATTGCTTATTACAACAATTCCATCAAAATACAAGAATATAACAGAGTATGCATATATAATATACATTTGATAGATATCATAGATTTAAATTAGATTTAAATACATAGCAGCGCAAAAATAATACAAAACACAACTGAAAGAAATACACGAATACATAGATTTACGTATTTGTCTCTGGCTGTAAATCCAGGATCCTGTGAATATAATATTAGCGAAACCCAACTACTAGCTGCCCATGTGGAAAATAAGGGCACCTAGAGTTTAGGTTAAAACAATAAACTCCAGGTCAGTCATGTGACTGGTGTGAGAACTAAAATAGTTATTAATCTGATTTTAAATTCAGGTAAATCAAGGGACCACGCCATATTACACGGAACGGGTTTTAACCCCAAGAATACTAGTGCATAAACAAACAGTGCAATGCTAGATAAAGAACAATGAAGCTATTATAAGACTCAAGTCCCATTACATAATGCAACGCAAGCCGGAGGATAGAGTTTTAACCTTATAATAGCCAAAAATGCTTGGTACGTGAAATTTCATATTTTATTATTACTATAAGTGTATAGTGTCAAAAACCACTTCAATCATAATATATCAATCATAGACAGCATAAGTGCCTCATACCACTATGTCGCCATACTATGCTCTACAATGGAAACTGGAATGTCGTATTGGAAGTTGAATTTCCACCACGAACCAAGGCAAGGGATCGTCCTTACCGAATTCGAGATTCTCTAGTCCGAGCCTCAGAGTACAGTCACAACTGCACCTAGGATCTTCAGGGTCAGTCCACATTTTAAGTGGATTAAAAGTCCCTAAACAATACGTCTCCCCGCCCTATGGGGGCGTAAATGAGCCAGATGACTCAATATCCATCGGCTCCGTAGTAACCGATATATCCGAGGCGCCTCGCATTCCAACAACCACATAAGTAAAAATAATATAAATGTCAAGGCTTGCAAAGACTGACACCACCCATAACTAAAAAGAAACGCATGTTCTCCCTGAGTCCTTCTCCCGTTTCTAGTTCATACCAAGAAGTGAAGCTCGCGAATTAACGCTATACACAAAGCGGTGCTATATTAAAGCTATGCTTTGATCATCAACCACAAGACTCTGCTTTTCAACAGAAGCCTTGATCATTTGCCACTCAGGCATGCCACACAGGCAATTCAGGCCATGCGACTGATGTCTATCAATATACAACCTCTAAGCTCGTACGTCTCAGAGAAGGGTGTTAAGCAAGAGAATAAATTCTCTGCCACCAAACAGATGTATATTAGATAGAGATCAATCAACACAGAGTAAAATCCAATGTTAGACACACAGTCCATTTACAAGTTCGTTCTGGATCTGAACGAAACCGGAGGCATCTTATTCCTCGTCCCATATGTCCAATACAGGAGAGAGGCCCTCGCATATCCGTTGATCTCCAAGTACGTCTAAACGATCACCACTTATTACCTCGTCTTGGGTGTACAGCCCAATCAAGACATCAGTAATCATCCAAATGATGTGAAGACCTCCGGTCTTCAACCACCGTCTTCATCTTCGACTAATCGTTTTATCAGTTATTCAGAATGGGATAAACCCGGTCTTTCCGAATAACTCGCATATTTTATAAACAAGTGTTACACAAACACAACATACGCCTCATTCCATTCCAGAATATTCTTTCATTCAAATATTCTTTTCAAAATTTTAAACCATATTAAGGTTTTTCCAAACTATTCGGGATTAGCGAACCTTACCGAAGTAATCATTTGTTTTATTCCCCAATCCCAACCTATTCATCCCATGGAGAAAAACTGGTAATACTCCAAATCTAACACCACGATGTTATCGGTAAATTTAATTACCATTTCACGTTCAAATCTAATTAAAGATTTAACTATCGCTTGGAGCAAAACTGGTGATACTCCATTCTCGATCATTTCTCAGATTTGATAATTTAAATTATCAAAATCTCATTTCAATCTAATTAAAGATTCATCAAAACTCCAGTTCGTTTTAATCTTCCTAAAAATCAATATTAATAATTATTTAACTTTGCGAAATCAAACATGTTGCATCAATAATTCACACTGTACTATTGATTTCTGCTGATATATAACCTCTAAGCTCGTATGTCTTAGAGAACTGTCTTAAGCAAGAGAATAAATTCTCCACCACCAAACATACATATATTTAGCTGAGGTCAACCATACAATTCGAAATACAATGCTACACATGTAATCCTGTCTTTACCTAGGTTAAAGAACTAATGTCATTTAAAACACAGTTCACAATAAACCCAAAATCTCATTCCATTAATTATAGAATCTTTATGGAAAATAGATCAATATACAATCGATATCAATTTTCGTATCCGACTAATAAGATAAATGGAATAGCAATATAGCCTGTTAAATTCCATATATATTAACAGTCTTCCTCCACAGAAGTTCATTTCGATTATTACCAAATCGAATTCCATTCCATTCCAATTAAATATTAATTAATTGGAAAACTTTACTTTGGAAAATTCCATTAAATCTTACTAAAAGATTTATATATTCCAAATCACATTTCATTGTTTATCGGGTTTAAGGACAAGTGTTATTAATGACACAGTTCACAATAAACCCAATTCACATTCCATTTCAATTCCAAGTAAATGTTAATTAATTGGTAAACTCCTTTAAATCTTATTTAAAAGATTTATTCTTTTCTCCTTTGGGTTTAAGAACGGTGTTAATGAAGACACCGTTCACGACAAACCCAAAATCCAATTTGATATTAAATATAAGGCTCTGAATAGAAAATATATCGGCTTATATCCAATATCAAATTCTGAGATCAACAAATATCGTATTGAAATAGCGATATATATATCTTCGAAATTCCTCTACAATATCCGTATACTCACGGAATCCAATATCGAAATATTCCAAAGACAAATTCGATTCAAATCCATTCCAATTAAATATTGGAAATTTCTGGTTATATTCAAACCATTCACAAATCCAATTTGTTTATTTAAAAATTATTGGATTTCACATCTAGTTAATTACTAGTTCATTTTGATGAAAATATATTTTTATCTTTACAAACATGGAAATTTTCATTCCAATTCTTTCCAAATCATTTATTATGATTTTACACAAATTATTAGTATTTTTAATAATTTATCAAGGCCCGTACGGTCGATTTCCATAAACGGTCATCGAACTGCACTTACAGCGACGTTTTCTAAATTTGATTTGGACATAATTCCAAATCCAACCGTTAGATTTCAAATCTTTTATATTCGTTGGAAAGCTCTTTCCGATACGAACCCAATGGTTCTCTTTTTAGGAGAATCCAACGGTCGGATCTCCCGTAACGTCAATTCGAAGTCAATGGTCGAAATTCGCGAACGGTCGCTGCGCGGCGCGTTCTATTCAGGCCATATATGTATAATATGTATATTATATATATTTCGTCGATTTCCATTTAAAACTTATTTTATAAATCGTTTTGAATTCGTTTTAAAAATGATTCCAGCTTCATTTTCAATTTTAAATCAAAATTGTATATTCTATATCATTATTATATAAATGATAATATTTTCAAAATGTTATATTTTGAAATCACTTCCTTTTTTATATTCATTATAAAAATGAATAAAATCGATATAAATATCATTCGCGTCAAAATGACGCATATCTAATCAACACGACTTCATATATTTCAATAATTGTGTCCATCCAAAATCGGACATCAAAATCAGATTTTCATCCTTTATTGAATATTATTTTAAAATATTCGTTATTTTATAATATTCGTTATTTCTGAATTGGAATCTAACCCAATTAATTACCATATAATGTAATTTGTATGTATTTCATACAACACATGTATATAATAACAATGATAAACAATCATCCATCATCTATAGTGCATACTACACTGTATAAGCATTAAATATAAATAATTAATGCTTACAACAGTCTGTCAACCAATTGATTGACATACAACTAAACAATTGGGATTAGTGTACACCAAATTCATCTCAATACCCGTGTGGGGTTTCAACCAACAAATACTAAATATTATTTGTGCAGTTGGGCGATGTGTAAAATATATTGTCCCAATCCATATCAGTCAAATGGGTGTACATAAACAAATCGTCCGATTTGTAAATGAATATTTATTTTATTCATATACTTATTAAAAAAAATATTTTTAATGATAAAATATTTTATTCAATACATGAATCTTTTATACAGTCCATTTCACATCATAATCAATTTCAATAACACAATTCAATCAAACGAACAAGTCATCCATGGTCTGTGGATGATGAGGAGTAGTTCATATACGCAGTTATAAAATAAATAACCGTACAAGAAACTTTAGTGAGGAGTTCTCACCTTTGGTTTCCACTTCTTCATTCTTTAAAGGACAATTTCGATTTGGATTTGTCTCCAATGCGTTGTATTCTTCACCGTGATTTCAATGTAATCTATTTCACGCTGGTTATATTAAAAATCACATTTCTAATTTGCTACACATATAAAAATCATATTTTTATTTCGATTCATATATAAAAATCATATTTTTATTTTCATACCATTCACATCTAAATCATATTTTTATAACGCTACAACATATGTAATAATCGTATTTTTATACTGTTACAACATATGTAAAAATCGTATTTTTATACCGCTATAGCATATGTAAAAATCGTATCTTTATACTATTACAACATATGTAAAAATCGTATTTTTATTCCGCTACAACATTTGTAAAAATCGTATCTTTATACTGTTACAACGTATGTAAAAATCGTATTTTTATTTCAAAAGTATATATATAAAGATCATGTTTTTATTTACTCTACATACAAATTAAAAATCAAATCTTTATCATCACTTCATACATATAAAAAATTCGATATTTACACGCTACATATTTATATAAAAAACTTATTTTTATATAAATTAAAAATCCTAACTTTATATTCATAAACATTATAGCTTTATATACATTAAAAATTATAGCTTTATATTTTTAAAGTTATATAAAAACCGAAAAATTAAAATTAATGTAAATAAAAAAACTTAATGTTCATCGGAAAAGGGGTCGCTGAGGCGCCTGACGGTCGGTGGGAAGAAGCAGCGGTGGACGGTGGTGGCACTGGAGGGGTCACGGCGATTTTCTGTGGGATTGGGGCGGTTTGAATCGAAGGAGGGGGGTAGCGTGGTGGGGCCTGGAGGAGAGGGAGGGGGTCTCACCGGAGTTCGGTGGTGGCTAGCGCAAGGGGCGGTGCGACGGAGAGAGGGGCGCGATGAAGAAGGTGAGCGACGGGGTTTCATTTTTGAGCGGCTCCAGGAAGTGGTTGACCGCGAAGGATTTGGTTAGGGTTTTGACTAGGATTTTTAGGTTTTTTATAGTTTATTTTAATATTATTTTATCCATTTAATTCATTTATAACTCGTTCAATGCCGCAAACTCCAAATGGACTCAAAGATTGTCGTCCCTAGTGTAATACCCCCATTCTGGACACAATGGGATATGCCCCGTGAGCCAATTCTATCGTTACGATAAGTTTTCATTAAAATTAAAATATAAATCATTGTATATTGAATTTGAATGCACATTTTAATTTACTAGGGCCACATACTGACTTCATAAATTCTAGAAAAATTATTTCTTGCTTCGTATTGCCGATACGGTCCTAATAAAATCAATATCGTCGAATGTGGAGACCGTTTGAAAAACGGTCATTTTCTGGTCAATCCAAATTGACTAAAATTGTCAAAACACATTTTCCTTTGCTACGCTCACATATTAATTCCAAAAATTATGAAAATTGGAATCTAGTAATAATTTGACATCCCGGATCCAACAAAAGTGGTTTCATTGAAAACGGAGGTCGTTTGTAAAATGGTTATTTTTAAGGGCTCTATTTCCATAGCGACTATTCTGAATATTCAACTGGACCTAACTTTTTATTTCTACTATGAAATCTGGATTTTTGAAATTCATTGGAAAGATATGTTCAAACAGATTCAAATATTTTAGTTTCACTAAAATCCAGTTTATTTTGAATTCTGTACATTCATTTGAAATTTGAAATCGAATTTTCAAACTACCGCGTCATTTCCAATTCCTTTTATAATTAAAATAAATAATTATATTCTAACTTCGATTCAAATAAATTTATACATTCTAATTCTATTCAAAATAAATTTCTATTCGTTATTATTTAAAATTAATCATTTTAAATATTCAAAATTCGTTAAAATTGCTAAAATAAAATTTTAAATTGGTTCCGATTTTCCGGGTTGTTACACAACTGGATTCCTCACATACATTAAATGTTATTTTTTTTCATATTATCATTATATGAATTGTTCTGATTGGATTATTGTTTTAGTTGTTGATCGTTGACTAGATATTCAATGTTTGTTTGTTTAGAACCAATGGGCGGATCTGACGATGTGGCATTCAAAGTGAATGGTGGTGTGCTATCTTGAAAAGGTAATTCAAATGTCAAGCCTCACAACCGGGAAATGACAAAAATCGGGCATGTAGCATGACTAAGTAGGTCGCTCCCATTAGGGTGCATAATCACCTATCTAGAGAAAATCCATTTTATTCTTTATTCTATTCGATGTTGTCCCTTTCGGAAAACGGTTGTTGATCCCAACCGTTGGTGATATACATTCGATACACTCAAGCGAAATGAGTGGTCGGTCATGTGTGGACGAGTTACAAGATGTTCTTGTTGAACCCAGTGTATTCCCCTTTAGTGATACACTATCGGCAGGAGGTTCCATACCTTTTCATAGTCAGAATACAATCTCCAATGTGAGCCAGCGATTTTGATTGTATACTATATATATGGAGCGTAAGATGTAAGCGTCCACTATATTTATATTTATATGTATTTATATACTATTATAATATCAGAAGATATATATGATTTAAAAAATGTTTTGGGTTATCGTAAGATAAAAAATCGTCCGTATTTATGTGTCGATTGGTATTAAGATTATTCTTTTCTTCAGAAAAGAGATGTTTTGACTTTAAAATCAAGTTGGATGATGTTTATAAACTTAACGAGTTTTCTCACTCTGGTTCACCAGACTGATCCGGCGTTTGTAAATGCTTGGATTAGACCAGGTTTTTCAAGTTTAGGTTTACGGGTGTGGTGAAATCCGAAGATATACTCGAAGAGTTCAGATGTATTATTATTTATTCCACTATGTGTTGTATATGAGGACACATTGATATAATTGTCCAGATATGATGACTGTAAGTAGTACTTTGATGTTGTATGCATTATTTCAAGCTCAATAAAGATTTATTTCTATATTTTATTTTGTTCCGTTGCGATATGAGACTCTGTGTTGTATTGGTTCTTCTTCTTCTTCTATTCTAATATTTCTTTCTTATCTAACCCTCTAATTTCTTTCTATAAACTATCTGGTGATTTCGATACTTGGGTTGTGGCAAGTGATACATGTCTAAGTATTGTTGTCGAAATTCGGGCGTAAAATCTGTTGGGTCGTCACATTAATTTCAAAAATACTTAAATAAGACTTATTTGATTTAATGGATATGTATACATTTAAATCATTCTATTTACTTCTTCAAATTTTAATATATAGTAGGTAATTATTTTAATCATTTTTATTTTAAGATTTTCTAAATATATATAAATTAGTTAGTAACAAAATTTATTATTTCAAATATTTTATTTAATTAAGTTATGCATATATATGATGGAAAGAACTTAATTTGAAATTTTATAGTCCATAGAATGTGCTGGTTATTTGGAAAGACCGAAATCAGGATTTAATTCTCGAAAACCATCCCAAGTAATCATACGATGAAATAAATGAAGACATATAAACAAAGATTGAAGACCGTGGTTCTTTCCATCGAACAGGCTGCCTGCTGATTTATTTATTTACTAAATAGCTATAATAGAGAGATGACCCTATTACCAGAGTGGTAGAAAGTCCATACGTATTTGGAGAACTTTCGGATTGCAAGGGCCTTCGCACTCAAACCTGAGTCGTAGAATAAGGCGCCTTCGGCTTCGTTCGAACCCGGAACGAACTTGTATGGATGTGTGCCTGACAGTGTATCTTATAATGTATTAACTGATTATTACTAAACATATTTCTATTTGGTAATAGGGATTTATTCCCTTGGCTAAAAGTTATTTGGTTAGTGGTTATCAGTTGTAGATTATAAAATGATAGTGTGGCATGTGAAGTGCTGTAGTTAATGAAATGATCAAAGCATGGCTTAGTGTACGAGCATAGCTTTGTGGTACGAAAGCTCGCGAGCCTCACAACCTAAAATGATGGGAAACTAGCGGTTAGGTTGTACTTAATCTCTATTGAAACTCGAAAGCTTCGGCGGTAGGTCTATTTGCCAAACCTGGGGAAAATAAAGTATATACGGTGTCCGATATCTGGATGAAAATTGAGATATATACTTCACGCTCTGTATTCGGTGTCCGATGTCTGGATGTTAGCCGAGAGATACTTAGCTTCATATCCTCGATTAATCTTTTGTGACAAGAACCATCTTTTTGGAAATCCAATAACCAATACGAGCCTTTCACATTGTTTGTAAACTATGTATGTAGGCCTAGTCACTATGCTTGCTAGATTTGTAAATTTATTTGCGAAATGTTTAAAATGTTATTAGTAGTAATAATACACACCGTTGACATATATCATTGATTTGACTTTATAAGGCTAAAACTCATCCATGTGTGCGCTTGCATTTGCATTTGCATTTATTGTTTGGTGTGTATTGGGCGAGCCTTATAATAGTCTCATTTTTCAAAAGTCATTTATGACTTATGCACTGGTGATCATAGGAGTAAACCTGTTTCGTATTATACGTTGTTATTTACCTTAATATAAAATAAAATGTTTTATGTTCTAACACCAGTCTCATGACTGACCTAAAGTTTATTGTTCCTTCCTAAATTGTTGGTGCCCACAAATTTTCACATGGGCAGCTAGTGGTTTAGTTTAACAGTTATAGATCCATGGAGCAAGATTCGAAGCACTTTTGGGTTGGAGCTTCGAGCTAGAGTTGGAGTTGGTTTAAAGATCGACTCGAGGCAATCGGAAGTTGGATCGTTACAAAGGTATTTTTGGAATTTCACGTTTACACCAAAAAAGTGTGACACCAAATGTATTCCAATTATTATTAAAGAAACCATTATATATGCACTAAAAGAAAGTTTAAGAAAGTTTTTATGATATGCAGAGTCTAACCTGAAGCTTGAAACCTTAGCAGTGTTAAGTAGTAGCCAATAGAAGTGAACAACAGAGGTGAGTGAAGATGAAGGGAGAAGAGGGGATTACAAATGGAATTTAACAGGGTGGTTATATATTCTATTGTGCTATTTTCGTGGAGATAACCTTTGAGTGTATGATAAAAGGTCAAAAAATAAATATCTGCATATTTCTTTTATGGGGATTCAACCAAATTTTTTTATGGGGATTCAACCAACTTTTTTATGGGGATTCGACCAATTTTTTGTGTGTTGACTTTTGTTAAGATTTTGTTTTTGCGGATCAATTCTACCTACTTGCTGCAGCTATGCATGAATAGTTTAGCCGGTATTTTAGTTAAGAAGATGCGGACGAATAGTTCAGCCGATATTTTATTAATTGGGAGAAAAAATAGGGAATAAATCGTGATAAGGGTATTGTTGGCATTTCACGTTTACACCAAGAAAGTGTGGCCCTAAATGTATTCCAATTATTATTAAAGAAAACAGTACATATATTTATATATACAATAACATGCACAAAAAGAATGTTTAATAAAGTTTTTATGATATGCACGGTCTAACCTGAAGTTTGAAACCTTAGTAGTGTTAAGTAGTAGCCAATAAAAGTAAATAACAAAGATGAGTGAAGATAAAGAGAGAGGCGGGGATTTTAAATGGTATTTAAAGGGGTGGTTAGATATTCTATTACGCTATTTTTGTGGAGATAACCTTTGAGTATATGAGAAAAAGTCAAACAATAAATATCCGCATATTTCTTTTGTGGGGATTCGGCTAAACTTTTGAATGGGGAGTCGGCCATTTTTTTTTGTGCTGACATATTTGAGATTTTGTTTACGCTGACCTATTCTATATGTTTGCTTAAATTATGCATGAATAGATAAACCGATATTTTAGTTAAGCAGCAATGGATGAATAGTTCTGCCGATATTTTATTTATTGAGAGAAAAAACAGGGAATAAATCAAGATAATGGTATTTTCGGCATTTCACGTTTAAACAAAAAGGTGTGACACTAAATGTATTCCAATTATTGTTAAAGAAAAAAGTACATACTTTTATATATAAAATAACATACAAAAAAAGAAAGTTTAAAAAAGTTTTTATGATATGCACAATCTAACCAGAAGCTTGAAACCTTAGTAGTGTTAAGTAGTAGCCAATAGAAGTGAACAACAGAGATGAGTGAAGATGAAGAGAGAAGTGGGGATTATAAATGGTATTTAAAGGGATGGTTAGATATTATATTGTGCTATTTTTGTGGATATAATCTTGAGTATATGATAAAAAGTCAAAACATAAATATCTGCATATTTCTATTTTGGGGATTCAGCCAAACTTTTTTATGGGGATTCGGCCAATTTTTTTGTGCTGAATTTTGTTAAGATTTTGTTTATGCTAACATATTCTACCTACTTGCTGCAGCTGTGCATGGATAGTTCAGCTGATGTTTGAATTAAGTAGCTGTGAATGAATAGTTTAACCAATATTTTATTTATTAGAAGAAATTATAGGGAACAAATCAAGATAAGGGTATTTTTGGAATTTTCACGTTTACACCAAAAAAGCGTGACACGAAAGTATACCAATTATTATTAAAGAAAACAACATATATGTTTGTATACACAATAACATATACAAAAGGAAGTTTAAGAAAGTTTTTATGAAATGCACAATCTAACCTGAAGCTTGAAACCTTAGCAGTGTTAAGTAGTAGCCAATAAAAGTGAACAACAGAGATGAGTAAGGATGAAGAGAGAAGAGAGGACTTTTAATGGTATTTAAAGGGGTGGTTAGATATTCTATTTTATTATTTTTGTGTAGATAACCTTTGAGTATATGAGAAAAAGTGAAAAAATAAATATCCGCATATTTCTTTTGTGGAGATTCGACCAAACTTTTTCATGAGGATTCGGCTATTTTTTTTTACGCTAAATTTTGTTAAGATTTGGTTTATGCTGAACTATTCTACCTACTTGCTGCAGTTAAGAATGAATAGTTTAGCCGATATTTTAGTTAAGCACTTGTGGATGAATAGTTTAGCTGATTTTTTATTTATTGGGAGAAAAAATAAGGAATAAATAAGGATAAGGGTATTTTTGGTATTTCACGTTTACACCAAAAAAGTGTGGCACCAAATGTGTTCCAATTATTATTAAAGAAAACAGTACATATGTTTATATATACAATAATATACACAAAAGGAAAGTTTAAGAAATTTTTATGATATGCACAATCTTACCTGAACTTTGAAACCTTAGCAGTGTTAAGTAGTAGCCAATAGAAGTGAACAACAGAAATGAGTGAAGATGAAAAGAGAAATGAGGATTTTGAATGGTATTTAAATGGGTGGTTAGATTTTCTATTGTGCTAATTTTGTGGAGACAACCTTTGAGTATATGTGAAAAAGTCAAAAAATAAATATATGCATATTTCTCTTATGTGGATTTGGCCAAACTTTTTTATGGATATTCGACTAATTTTTTTATGCTGACTTTTATTAAGATTTTGTTTATGCTGGCCTACTCTACCTACTTGCTGCGGCTATGCATGAATAGTTCACCCAATATTTTAGTGAAGCTGTTGTAGATGAATAATGCAACCGATATTATGTTTATTAAGAGAAAAAATAAGGAATAAATATAGATAAGGGTATTTTTGGCATTTCAAGTTTACACCAGAAAAGTGTGACACCAAATATATTCCAATTATTATTAAAGAAAACGTTACATATGTTTATATATACAATAGCAAACACAAAAAGAAAGTTTAAGAAAGCTTTTATAATATGCACAGTCTAACCTAAAGCTTGAAACCTTAGCAGTGTTAAGTAGTTGTGACGGCCCGCCACGCACCAGCCGGCATTTCCCATGAAAGTGCGTTGTGCCGGTGTCCAACCAGCATGGGACAGTCGCCAAAGAAAGGAAAAAGAAGAGAACTTACTGGTGAACTAACAAAGAACATTTAGAATATCTCACAGCGCACGGAATAAAATATAATAATAACATACTTTGACATAAACAGGTAAGATAGTGCATAAGCTGAAAATTAAACATCATAGCAGCGGAAAATCCAATTATAGCTTATGTTCCACATCATCATTATTACAACTTTAAAATTGTCTCTAAAGCAAAAGAAAGGAAAGGTACACTACTAATACCCAAAGTAGTGACCAGCAGCGATACAAGGAGAATATCTATATATATCATACGTGGGAGCCTCCTGCTCGTCTTCGGTACAGCTACCCGTGCATACCACCTAACCTGTCTCTAGTCTGCCCGTTTAAGAGCACCCAGAGTAATAAGAAGAGACATAAAACTCTGGGTCAGACAAAAGTCTGGTATGAGCGATAAGCATCAAAACATAACAATAACAGGTATACTAAACCGTACCTGAACCTACAACCAAAGAGTTAGCACAACATACCGCTCAATACTCTAAGGTGCCACTAAACATAAGGTGTAAAGAATACGGGGGTGGGGGTGCGCATGACATAGTGATAACAAACAATCAAGCATAGCAACCATCCTCACTTCTCTCAATCAGTGCGTAAAGCATACGATATCCACCACTTTGATCACTAGACCCATCGAGGCAGTGATGGAATCCGACTTGTATAACTACTGGTACCACCAAGCTTGCCCCATGGACTCATGATTCAAGCCTTACAAATGACCCCACCTCATTGGTCCATAGCCAATAGTCCTACCTAGGCCACTGTGGCCCTGAATGCATCCACATACCCCGCACTCCATAGTGATCCAAAGTTATAAACATCGATAACCCCTTAGCACACGTCCCGTAGCAAAGCCCAACTCGTGAAGTTAACCCGTTGGTTCCCAACTGGATCCTGGGTACAAACTTCCCATTTGGACTACCTTTGCATCTCGGGTTTTGGTCTTCTCCGGATCGGTTCGGTTCCTGTTCTTCACTTCAACTCATACTTCCAGTTCAGATCGGAATACTCCCTACGGGACGAATCGTGGCCCCTGCTTCGGATCGGTTCGGATCGTCTCCAGAGCATCAGATCGTGACTTCAGGCAAGCGATTCAGTTCTCCTTCCCAAACACTCCGGATCGGGTCGAGCTTCTCAAGTCCATCCCTGGTGCATCGGTTCGGGTCGAGCCTCTCAAGTCCATTCCTGGTGCATCGGTTCGGGTCGAGTGATGCGGTTCAGATCGGGAGCTCTCTTCAGGTCGTGCCACCATGCTCAGGTCGGATCGTGGATTTTCAAGTGCGAGCGGTTCAGATCGTGCTTCCCCTACAATCCGATCCGGTTCGGGTAATTTCCTGTACTTCTTTCCAGCGACTGTTTTACGCTATTTGACGGCGTTTTCGACCAATCTAACTTTCGAATCAATCAAACATCATACCATACAGTCATTGCAACTTAGAGAATCAAAAATAAACACCAAAACAACAACTTGATAAGTTAAAATGGATCAAACATAGCGAAAATCTCATATTTTCCCTTAAGCGTGCTTAAGCAAAACTAATGATAGGATTAGTAAAATTCAACCAAATTAACCAAATTTTCTAATAGAGGCTAAAACAATATTTTGAAATTTATGAACATTTTTCCAGAATTTAATCATGTTTAAATTCGCTAATTAACACTAATTACCCTTAATTAACCATAATTAGTGAGGAACTATGCAAATCACTCATCTTATCCACAAATTAACATTCAAAACTGAACTATCCTCTGATTTGGCGTTGTTCCCAAGACAACACAGCAGTTCTAACCTTGCTTTGGTGTTATTCCCCTTTGATTTGACGTAGATTAGGCTAATACTTGATTAAAAAGTGATTAGAGGTGATTCTAGATGTTGGAGGCCATTGTTAGGGTTCCTAGAATGAAAGTGGAGGCGGAATTGAAAACCTAGCTCATTTCAGCCTCCCCATAACCCTAATCCAGAAATGGTTATGGGCCCATTCACTAATCACCTCATTTGGCCCGGTTAAGTAGTTTTTCATTTTCCAAACCTTATTTCAGCCATATCTCCCAAACGGTAAGTCCGTTTTTTTACATATGACCACTCTACGGAAAGGTAAACCATCATCCGGATCTAATGTAAGTGGTTTCAGGTCAAAACTCCTTTCCAACCAAAAGTTATGGCCGAAACAAGATCACCTAGGGGCAAAATGGTCATTTAAAAATCGACAAAAATCATCAATAGGGGAAATGACCCCAATAGTCGTCTCCAAAGTTACATAACCATACGACTTCGTATGTGAAAGAAATAAATATTCTACGATCCTTCGATACGTAGAATGCGAGTCGTACATTCTCCCCCCTTAAGAAATTTCGTCCTTGAAATTCCTGAACCCAAAACAAACAAAGGATCCTGCATGCCTACCAGCCATATACAACAATCAAACATGCAAAACAAACAAAGCAAACCTATCTTAGCATGCGGAAAGACTAAATCGAAACGGAAATGTTACCAAGCGAAGAGTTCCAGATACGTTTTCTAATGCTCTCCTCTGTCTCCCAAGTACAGTCATTCTCATTCTCGCCCCATTGAACTTTGACTAATTTCACCGCCTTCCTTCGAAGTTGCTTCATATCGTTCCCAACAATATGCATAGGCTTGTGGTTCCCAACCGCCTCAGGTTCAACCTCGATATCATCCAACTGATCAGGTGAAATAGTCACATCGAGGTCGTGCACGAATTTCCTTAACTGGGAAACATGAAATACGTTATGAACTCCTGCCATCTTCTCTGGTAATTCAATTTTATATGCCAGATTCCTAATTTGCTCAAGAACTGGGAATGGACCAACAAATCTTGGTGTTAACTTGCCTTTCCTGCCAAATCGAATCACGCTCTTTAACGGAGAAATCTTGACAAACACCAAGTTGCCAACGGAGAATTTCAATTCTATTCTCCTCTTATCAGCATAACTCTTCTGCCTATCTTGGGAAACCTTCATTCACTGTTGGATAATCTTAATCTTAATTGAAGTTTCTCTTATCACATCTGGTCCAAGCACAAACTTCTCACCAGTTTCTAACCAACATGATGGTGAGTTACATGGTCTTCCATACAAAGCTTCAAATGGAGCCATACCAATATTGGATTGATAACGATTATTATATGCAAACTCTAATAGATGCAAATGGTCATCCCATGATCCACCAAAATCCAATACACAGGCTCTCAAGAGGTCTTCTAATATACGATTCACCCTCTCTGTTTGACCGTCGGTTTGAGGATGATACGCGGTACAGAGATGTAATTCTGATCCTAACGCATCTTGTAAGCTCTTCCAAAATCCACTAGTAAATAATGGGTCTCGGTCACTCATAATGCTTTTAGGTACTCCATGAAATCTCACTACCCATTTCATATATAGCTCAGCTAACTTAGCTGTCGTTCTATTTGACTTGACGGGTATAAATCTTGCACTCTTGGTCAATCGGTCCACAATCACCCAAATGCTATCATGGCCCGATCTAGTCCTTGGTGACCCATCAATGAAATCCATTGAGACTTGTTCCCATTTCCATTCTGGAATTTCTAATGGTTGCAACAAGCCACTAGGCTTCTTTTGCTCAGCTTTAACTAGCTGGCAATTCATGCATTTGGATATAAACTTCCCAACTCTCTTTTCATTCCTTCCCAGTAGTAGGTCTGCTTCATGTCTCGATACATCTTTTTACCACCGGGGTGTATAGTCAGTTTTGAGTGATGACATTCTCTAAGCACTTCATCTCTCAGTTCGTTGACATTGGGTACAACTAGTCTTCCATTTTTCTAAGCCATCCATCTCGATCAAGCCCATACTCATTCATCTCTTCATCGATGCCCATCTCTAACTTGGAGATGATTTTCAATAAGTTCAGATCGTCTCTCTGACTGGAACCAATCCGCTCAATCAAAGTGGGTTTGGTCGTCAAACTTGCTAATATTTCTGGATCCAATTCGCATTTTGGTCTGAAATCATACCCATCGATGTACTCCAGTTGCTTCCACTCAAGGAACATAGGCCCTAAACTGGCATGTCTTCTGCTCAATGCATCAGCTACCGCATTGCCCTTTCCTGTTGTGTATGCGATATCGAAATCGTAGGAAGCCAAGAATTCTAACAATCTTTGCTGTCGGAGATTTAGATCCTTTTGAGAGAAAAGATACTTTAACGATTTATGATCGGTAAACAACTTGAATCTTTCTCTCAAGAGATAATGTCTCCACATCTTCAATGCGAATACGATCACTGCTAATTCGAAGTCATGGGTAGGGTATCTTTTCTCTTGCGGTTTCAATTGCCGACTTGCATAAGCTACAACCCTACCACCTTGCATCAGTACAACACCTAGTCTGGTACCACATGCATCTGTATATACTGTCATCTCTTCATTCCCCTTAGGAGTGACTAACACTGGTGCACATGTCAACTTTTCCTTTAGACTCTTGAATGCATTCTCGCACTTTTCGTCCCAGACGAAAGCTTGATTTTTCTTAGTCAACTGAGTCAACGGTGCTGCTATCTTGGAGAAGTTTTGGATAAACTTGCGATAATATCCAGCTAATCCCAAGAAACTTCTTATGTCTGTTGCATTCTTGGGCGTAGACCAATCTTGTACCATAGCCACCTTCGCAGGATCCACGGAAATACCATTCTCTGAAACGACATGGCCTAAGAATCTCACTTCCCACCTCCAGAAGTGACACGCAGAAAACTTTGCTTTCAACTGGTGTTTTCTTAACACCTCCATCACTATCCTCAAGTGTTCCCTGTGTTCTTCCTCTGTCCTCGAATAAACAAGGATATCGTCCACGAACACAAGAACAAACTTATTCAACTGATCTTTGAATACCCTATTCATAAGATCCACAAAATATGCTGGGGCATTAGTCAACCCAAATGGCATGACCAGCCACTCATAAAATCTAGACGGTGTCCGAAAGGTCGTTTTAGCTATACTCTCAGCTTCCACTCTAAGCTGATGAAAACCTGTTGCGAGATCCAACTTGGAGAACACTCTCGCGCCACTTAACTGATCAAACAATCATCTATCCGCGGTAGAGGATACTTATTCTTCCTCGTCACTTTATTCAATTCGCAGTAGTCCATAAACAATCGAAGGGAACCATCTGCCTTGGTAGCAAACACAACTGGTGCTCCCCATTCAGAAACACTTCTTCTGATAAATCCCTTCTTCAGCAGATCGCTTACTTGCACCCCGAGCTCTCGCTGCTCCCTTGGCGCCATACGACGAAGTCGCATCACTATAGGTCTGGCATCTTTCACTAAGTCAATACGGAACTCAATCTCTTGGTGTGGTGGAAGTCCGGTCACTTCCTCGAAGACGTCTGCATACTGGCCAGCCACGGGCACATCTGACAACTCATCATGTGGGATGTCGAGGGAATTTAGAAAACTAGCCATTACCCCATCATTAGGTAGACCACCAAACACTACCGTCCACCCATCATCCGTTCTAACTGTCACCAAAAAACCCTCACAGTCTACCACCGGCCCGTATCTTTGGAGCCAATCGACACCCAAAATAATGCCAAACCCAGGAAAGCCCAAAATAAAGCAATCACAAAAAAACATGCATCCATGACTCGATAAGACCACATTACGACAAATCATGCTAAGGCTAGTTGAACCACCAATCGGGTTCGTCACTACCAAAGGTCTATCGACAATCTCGGGCTCCAGTCCCAACCTATCTACCGGGTCACTAGATATGAAGGAACTGGAAGCTCCGGTATCAAACAATACTTGAACAGGAACATCATAAACAGAAAGCATACCTTGAATAACAGCATTCTTTCCTTTTTCCGCCGCGGTTTGGGCATTCGACGAAGAAGGAACAACATTGGTAGCATATGCTTTCACAATCTGCTTTTCTTTAGGTGGTTGCGGACACTTATCCTTGTGATGTCCCACTTGGCCACAGTTGAAGTACTTCCTATCTGCTGGCTTGGCCCGACATTCTTTGGCATGGTGGCCCTTCTTACCACAGCTAAAGAACTCAACATTTTTCTTATTCTTTTTCTTCTAGCCATCCTTGGTCTGATTCTGCATTCTCTTATTCTGAGAACCATTCTTGCCTCCACCACTTGCTTGCGGCTTTGGCTCCTCTGCAGATGCAACATCTGTATTCGACTTAGGGTAAAGACTCTCTGACCTCAGTGCTTTCCCCACAATCGATTCAAACGTCTCATCGATGTGGTTAATAAGCCTTTCCCCCAAGTACTGATCTAAGCCTGTTATGAACTTCTCGTTCTTCTTCTCGGGAGTGTCGATAAGAGATAATCCATACTTTGGTAAAGTATCGAACTTAGCAATATACTCCGAGACAGCTCTACCATTCTGCTTTAGCTCCAAGAACATCCTAAATAACTCTGACTTCTGAGCAATTGGGATAAATTTTTCACCGAATCGGGCCTTAAACTGATCCCATGCAACTTGGTCCTCTGGAGTAGCTGCCTTAATAGCATTCCATCAATTCATCGCCCGTCGTTGCAGCTAATGGGACGCTAGCTTTCTCTTCATTGCATCCTCGATACCTAAGTCTTCGAAAATACGCTCACAGCTATCCAACCAATCCTGAACATCCGTGGCCAATTCCTAACTGTGGAATGGCTTTCCCCCAAGACTAGTGTAATCCTTGCATAGCTTGACGAAATCGGCCCTAGGCGCCTGCACCGCTGCACCACCACCATTTGTAGCATTGGGAACTGCTCCTTGCACATTTCTAAGCATCTCTCTCGTGAAGTCAGTAAACATAGCCCTCATATCAGGAGCATTCCCATTGTTGACTCCTCTACCAGCACCCCTCGTATATCGGCTCATCGTTCAATCTGTAAAGAGAAACGATTAACCATCCACTTTGTGATGTCAGTGCAGTGCAACTTCATCCTTAGCTATACTAATAGTATATATATATATATATAACTTTTGAAAACCAAAATAATCACAAATACGCGCTCTCATATACGTATTATCTCTCCCTGGTGTCTTTTCCTAGGTTAACTACGCAACCTAGATCTCTGATACCAAATGTGACAGCCCGCCCCGCACCAGCCGACATTTCCCATGAAAGTGCGCTGTGACGGTGTCCAACCAGCACGGGACGGTCGCCAAAGAAAGGAAAAAGAAGAGAACTTACTGGTGAAATGACAAAGAATCTGTAGAATATCTCACATCGCATGGAATAAAATATAATAATAACATACTTTGACATAAACAGGTGAGATAGTGCATAAGCTAAAAATTAAACATCATAGCAGCGCAAAATCCAATTATAGCTTATGTTCCACATCATCATTATTACAACTTTAAAACTGTCTCTAAGCAAAAGAAACGAAAGGTACACTGCTAATGTCCAAAGTAGTGACCAGCAACGACACAGGGAGAATATCTATATATATCATACGTGGGAGCCTCCTGCTCGTCTCCGATACAGCTACCCGTGCATACCACCTAACCTGTCTCAAGTCTGCCCGTTTAAGAGCACCTAGAGCAATAAGAAGAGACATAAAACTCTAGGTCAGGCAAAAGTCTGGTATGAGCGATAAGCATCAAAACAGAACAATAACAGGTATACTAAACCATACCTGAACCTGGACATGCAACCAAAGAGTTAGCACAACATACCGCTCAATACTCTAAGGTGCCACTAAACATAAGGTGTGAAGAATACGGGGGTGGGGGTGTGCATGACATAGTGATAACAAACAATCAAGCATAGCAACCATCCTAACTTCTCTAACTCAGTGCGTAAAGCATACGATATCCAACACTTTGATCACTAGACCCATCGAGGTAGTGACGGAATCCGACTTGTATAACTATTGCTACCACCAAGCTTGCCCTATGGAGTCATGACTCAAGCCTTACAAATGACCCCACCTCATTGGTCCATAGCCAATAGTCCTACCTGGCCACTGTGGCCCTGAATATGTCCACATACCCCGCACTCCATAGTGATCCAAAGTTATAGACATCGATAACCCCTTAGCACACGTCCCGCAGCAAAGCCCAACTCGTGAAGTTAACCCGTTGGTTCCCAACTGGATCCTAGGTACAAACTTCCCATTTGGACTACCTTTGCATCTCGGGTTTCGGTCTTCTCCGGATCGGTTCGGTTCCTATTCTTCACTTCAACTCATACTTCCAGTTCGGATCGGAATACCCCCTACGGGTTGGATTGTGGCACCTGCTTCGGATCGGTTCGGATCATCTCCAGAGCATCAGATCGTGACTTCAGGCAAGCGGTTCGGTTCTCCTTCCCAAACACTCCGGATTGGGTCGAGCCTCTCAAGTCCATCCCTGGTACATCGGTTCGGGTCGAGTGACGCAGTTCGGATCGGGTGCTCTCTTCAGTTCGTGCCACCATGCTCAGGTCGGATCATGGAGCTTCAAGTGCGAGCGGTTCAGATCGTGCTTCCCCCTCGATCCGATCTGGTTCGGGTAATTTCCTGTACTTCTTTCCAGCGACTGTTTTACGCCATTCAACAGCGTTTTCGATCAATCTAACTTTCTAATCAATCAAACAACATACCATACAATCATAGCAACTTAGAGATTCAAAAATAAACACCAAAACAACAACTTGATAAGTTAAAACGGATCAAACATAGCCAAAATCTCATATTTTCCCTTAAGTGTGCTTAAGCAAAACTAATGATAGGATCAGTAAAATTTAACCAAATTAACCAAATTTTCTAACAGAGGCCTAAAACAATATTTTGAAATTTATGAACAATTTTCCAGAATTTAATCATGTTTAAATTCGCTAATTAACACTAATTACCCTTAATTAACCATAATTAGTGAGGAACTATGCAAATCACTCACCTTATCCACAAATAAACTTTCAAAACTGAACTATTCTCTGATTTGGCGCTGTTCCCAAGACAACATAGCAGTTCTAACCTTGCTTTTGGTGCTATTCCCCTTTGATTTGATGTAGATTAGGCTAATACTTGATTAGAAAGTGATTCTAGATGTTGGAGGCCATTGTTAGGGTTCCTAGAATGAAAGTGGCGGCTAGAAAACTGAAATGAAAACCTAGCTCATTTCAGCCTCCCCATAACCCTAATCCTGAAATGGGTTATGGGCCCATTCACTAATCACCTCATTTGGCCCGGTTAAGCAATTTTTCATCTTCCAAACTTTATTTCAGCCATATCTCCCAAACGGTAAGTCCGTTTTTCATGTATGACCACTCTACGGAAAAGTAAACCATCATCCGGATCTAATGGAAGTGGTTTCAGGTAAAAACTCCTTTCCAATCAAAAGTTATGGCTGAAAAAAGATCAGCTAGGGGCAAAATGGTCAATTAAAAATTGGCAAAAATCATGAATAGGGGAAATGACCCCAATAGTCGTCTCCCAAAGTTACATGACCATATGACTTCGTATGTGAAAGAAATAAATATTCTACGATCCTTCGATACGTAGAATGTGGGTCGTTACATTCTCCCCCTTCAAGAAATTTCATCCCCGAAATTCCTTAACCCAAAACACACAAAGGATCCTGCATGCCAACCAGCCATATACAACAATCAAACATGCAAAACAAACAAAGCAAACCTATCTTAGCATGCGGAAAGACTAAATCGAAACGGAAATCTTACCAGGCGAAGAGTTCTGGATACGTCTTCCTAATGCTCTCCTCTGTATCCCAAGTACAGTCATTCTCATTCTCGCCCCATTGAACTTTGACTAATTTCACCACCTTCCTTCCAAGTTGCTTCGTATCGTTCCCAACAATACGCATAGGCTTGCGGTTCCCAACTTCCTTGGGTTCAACCTCGATATCATCCAACTGATCAGGTGAAATAGTCACATCGGGGTCGTGCACGAATTTCCTTAAAAGGGAAACATGAAATACGTTATGAACTCCTGCCATCTTTTCTGGTAATTCAACTTTATATTCCAGATTCCCAATTTGCTCAAGAACTGGGAATGGACCAACAAATCTCGGTGTTAACCTGCCTTTCCTGCCAAATCGAATCACGCTCTTTAACGGAGATATCTTGAAAAACACCAAGTCGCCAACGGAGAATTTTAATTCTCTTCTCCTCTTATCAGCATAACTCTTTTGCCTATCTTGGGCAGCCTTCATTTGCTGTTGGATAATCTTAATCTTAGTTGAAGTTTCTCTTATCACATCTGGTCCAAGCACAAACATCTCACCAGTTTCTAACCAACATGATAGTGAGTTACGTGGTCTTCCATACAAAGTTCAAATGGAGCCATACCAATACTAGATTGATAACTATTATTATATGCAAACTCTAATAGATGCAAATGGTCATCCAATGATCCACCAAAATCCAATACACGGGCTCTCAAGAGGTCTTCTAATATACGATTCACCCTCTCTGTTTGACCGTCGGTTTGAGGATGATACGCGGTACTGAGATGTAATTCTGATCCTAACGCCTCTTTTAAGCTCTTCCAAAACCCACTAGTAAACAATGGGTCTCGGTCACTCACAATGCTTTTAGGTACCATGAAATCTCACTACCCATTTCATATATAGCTTAGCTAACTTAGCTGCTGTTCTATTCGACTTAATGGGTATAAATCTTGCACTCTTGGTCAATCGGTCCACAATCACCCAAATGTTATCATGGTCCGATCTTGTCCTTGGTAACCCATCAATGAAATCCATTGAGACTTGTTCCCATTTCCATTCTGGAATTTCTAATGGTTGCAACAAGCCACTAGGCTTCTTTTTCTCAGCTTTAACTAGCTGGCAATTTATGCATTTGAATATAAACTTCCCAACTCTCTTTTTTATTCCTTCCCAGTAGTAGGTCTGCTTCATGTCTCGATACATCTTGTTACCACCGGGGTGTATAGTCAGTTTTGAGTGATGACATTCTCTAAGTACTTCATCTCTCAATCCATTGACATTGGGTACAACTAGTCTTCCATTCTTTCTAAGCCATCCATCTCGATTAAGCCCATACTCGTTCATCTCCTCATCGATTCCCATCTCTAACTTGGAGATGATTTTCAGTAAGTTCGATCGTCCCTCTAACTGGAACTAATCCTCTCAATCAAAGTGGGTCTGATCATCAAACTTGCTAATATTTCTGGATCCAATTCGCATTTTGGTCTGAAACCATACCCAGCAATGTACTCCAATTGCTTCCACTCAAGAAACATAGCCCCTAAACTGGCATGTCTTCTGCTCAGTGCATCATCTACCGCATTGCCCTTTCCTGGTGTGTGTGCGATATCGAAATCGTAGGAAGCCAAGAATTCTAGCCATCTTTGCTGTCGGAGATTTAGATCCTCTTGAGAGAAAAGATACTTTGATGATTTATGATCGGTAAACAACTCGAATCTTTCTCTCAAGAGATAATGTGTCCACATCTTCAATGCGAATACAATCGCTGCTAATTCCAAGTCATGGGTAGGGTATCTTTTCTTGTGCGGTTTCAATTGCCGACTTGCATAAGCTACAACCCTACCTCCTTGCATCAGTACAACACCTAGTCCGGTTCCACATGCATCTGTATATACTGTCATTTCTTCATTCCCATTAGGAGTGACTAACACTGGTGCACATGTCAACTTTTCCTTTAGACTCTTGAATGCATTCTCACACTTTTCGTCCCAGATGAAAGCTTGTTTTTTCTTAGTCAACTAAGTCAACTGTGCTGCTATCTTGGAGAAGTCTTGGATAAACTTGCGATAATATCCAGCTAATCCCAAGAAACTTCTTATGTCCGTTGCATTCTTGGGCGTAGACCAATCTTGTACCGTAGCCACCTTCGCAGGATCCATGGCAATAACATTCTCTGAAACGACATGGCCCAAGAATCTCACTTCCCTCCTCCAGAAGTGACACTTAGAAAACTTTTATTTCAACTGGTGTTTTCTTAACATCTCCATCACTATCCTCAAGTGTTCCTTGTGTTCTTCCTCTGTCCTCGAATAAACAAGGATATCGTCCACGAACACAAGAACAAACTTATTCAACTGATCTCCGAATACCTTATTCATAAGATCCACAAAATATGCTGGTGCATTGGTCAACCCAAATGGCATGACCAGCCACTCATAAATCCAGATGGTGTCCGAAAGGCCGTTTTAGCTATACTCTCAGCTTCCACTCTAAGATGATGAAAACCTTTTGCGAGATTCAACTGGGAGAACAATCTCGCGCCACTTAACTGATCAAAAAAATCATTTATCCGCGATAGAGGATACTTATTCTTCCTCGTCATTTTATTCAATTCGCGGTAGTCCATACACAATCGAAGGGAACCATCTGCCTTGGTAACAAACACAACTGGGGCTCCCCACTCAGAAACACTTCTTCTGATAAACCCCTTCTTCAACAGATCGCTTACTTGCACCCCGTGCTCTCGCTGCTACCTTGGCGCCATACGACGAAGTGGCATCACTATAGGTCTGGCATCTTTCACTAAGTCAATATGGAACTCAATCTCTTGATGTGGTGGAAGTCCAGTCACTTCCTCGAAGACGTCCGCATACTGGCCAACCGCGGGCACATCTGAGAACTCATCATGCGGGATGTCGAGGGAATTTAGAAAACTAGCCATTACCCCATCATTAGGTAGACCACCAAACACTACCCTCCGCCCATCATCCGCTCTAACTGTCACTAAAAAGCCCTCACAACCTACCACCACCCCGTATCTTTGGAGCCAGTCGACTACCAAAATAATGCCAAACCTAGCAAAGCCCAAAACAAAGCAATCAGAAACAAACATGCATCCAAGACTCGATAAGACCACATTACGACAAATCATGCTAAGGCTAGTTGAACCACAAATCGGGTTCATCACTACCAAAGGTTTATCGACAATCTCGGGCTCCAATCCCAACCTATCTACCAGGTCACTAAATATGAAGGAACTGGAAGCTCCGGTATCAAACAATACTCGAACAGGAACATCATAAACAGAAAGCATACCTTGAGTAACAACATTCTTTCCTTTCTCCGCCGCGGTTGGGGCATTAGACGAAGAAGGAACAACATTGATAGCATATGCTTTCACAATATGCTTTTCTTTAGGGTTTGCGGACACTTATTCTTGTGATGTCCCACTTGGCCACGGTTGAAGCACTTTCTATCCGCTGGCTTGGCCCGACATTCTTTGGCATAGTGGCCCTTCTTACCACAGCTGAAGATCTCAACATCTTTCTTATTCTTTTTCTTCTGGCCATCCTTGGTCTGATTCCGCTTTCTCTTATTCTGAGAACCATTCTTGCCTCCACCGCTTGCTTGCGGCTTTGGCTCCTCTACAGATGCAACCTCAGTCTTCGACTTAGGGTAAAGACTCTCTGACCTCAATGCTTTCCCCACAATCGATTCAAATGTCTCATCGATGTGGTTAATAAGCCTTTCCCCCAAGTACTGATCTAAGCCTGTTATGAACTTCTCGTTCTTCTTCTTGGGAGTGTCGATAAGAGATAATCCATACTTTGATAAAGTATCGAACTCAGCAATATATTCCGAGATAGCTCTACCATTCTTCTTTATCTCCAAGAACTTCCTAAATAACTATTACTTCTGAACAACTGGGATAAATTTTTCACCGAATCGGGCCTTAAACTGATCCCATGCAACTTGGTCCTCTGGAGTAGCTGCCTTAATAGCATTCCACCAATTCATCGCCCGTCCTTACAGCTAACGGGACGCTAGCTTTCTCTGTATCACATCCTCGATACCTATGTCTTCGAAAATACGCTCACAACTATCCAATCAGTCCTGAACATCCGTGGTCGATTCTGTTCCATGGAATGGCTTTCCCCCAAGATTAGTGTAATCCTTGCATAGCTTGACGAAATCTGCCCTAGGCGCCTGCACCGTTGCACCACCACCATTTGCAGCGTTGGCAACTGCTCCTTGCACATTTCTAAGCATCTCTCTCATGAAGTCAGTAAACATAGCTCTCATGTCAGGAGCATTCCGATTGTTGACTCCTCTACCAGCACCCCTTGTATATCGGCTCATCGTTCAATCTGTAAAGAGAAACAATTAACCATCCACTTTGTGGTGCCAGTGCAGTGCGACTTCATCCTTAGCTATGCTAATTGTAAATATATATATAGCTTTTGAAAACCAAAATAATCACAAATACGCGCTCTCATATACGTATTATCTCTCCCTGGTGTCTTTTCCTAGGTTTACTACGCAACCTAGAGCTCTGATACCAAATGTGACGGCCCGCCCCGCACCAGCCGACATTTCCCATGAAAGTGCGCTGTGTCGGTGTCCAACCAGCACGGGACGGCCATCAAAGAAAGGAAAAAGAAGAGAACTTACTGGTGAACTGAAAAAAAACCTGTAGAATATCTCACAGCGCATGGAATAAAATATAATAATAACATACTTTGACATAAACAAGTGAGACAGTGCATAAGCTGAAAATTAAACATCATAGCAGCAGAAAATCCAATTATAGCTTATGTTCCACATCATCATTATTACAACTTTAAAACTGTCTCTAAAGAAAAAGAAAGGAAAGGTACACTACTAATGCCCAAAGTAGTGACCAACAGCGAGACAAGGAGAATATCTATATATATTATACATGGGAGCCTCCTGCTCGTCTCCGGTATAGCTACCCGTTCATACCACCTAACCTGTCTCTAGTCTGCCCATTTAAGAGCACCCAGAGTAATAAGAAGAGACATAAAATTCTGGGTCAGACAAAAGTCTGGTATGAGCGATAAGCATCAAAACAGAACAATAACAGGTATACTAAACCATACTTGGACCTGCAACCAAAGAGTTAGCACAACATACCGCTCAATACTCTAAGGTGCCACAAAACATAAGGTGTAATGAATACGTGTGTGGGGGTGTGCATGACATAGTGATAACAAACAATAGAGCATAGCAACCATTCTCACTTCTCTCACTCAATGCGTAAAGCATATGATATCCATCACTTTGATCACTAGACCCATCAAGGTAGTGACGGAATCCGACTTGTATAACTATTGCTGCCACCAAGCTTGCCCCATGGAGTCATGACTCAAGCCTTACAAATGACCCCACCTCATTGGTCCATAGCCAATAGTCCTACCTAGTCCACTGTGGCCCTGAATCCGTCCACATACCCCGCACTCCATAGTGATCCAAAGTTATAGACAATAATAACCCCTTAGCACATGTCCCGCCGCAAAGCCCAACTCGTGAAGTAAACCCATTGGTTCCCAACTAGATCCTGGGTACAAACTTCCCATATGGACTACCTTTGTGTCTTGGTTTTTGGTCTTCTCCGGATCGGTTCGGTTCCTGTTCTTCACTTCAACTCATACTTCCAGTTCGGATCGGAATACCCCCTACGGGACGGATCGTGGCCCCTGCTTCGGATCGGTTCGGATCATCTCCAGAGCATCAGATTGTGACTTCAGGCAAGCGGTTAGGTTCTCCTTCCCAAACACTTCGGATCGGGTCGAACCTCTCAAGTCCATCCCTGGTGCATTGGTTCGGGTCGAGTGACGCGGTTTGGATCGGGTGCTCTCTTCAGGTCGTGCCACCATGCTCAGGTCGGATCGTGGAGCTTCAAGTACGAGCGGTTCGGATCATGCTTCCCCCTCTGATTCGATCCGGTTCAGGTAATTTCCTGCACTTCTTTCCAACGATTGTTTTACGCCATTCGACGACATTTTCGACCAATATAACTTTCTAATCAATCACACAACATACCATACAGTCATAGCAACTTAGAGAATCAAAAATAAATACCAAAACAACAACTTGATAAGTTAAAACAGATCAAACGTAGCTAAAATCTCATATTTTCCCTTAAGCGTGCTTAAGAAAAACTAATGATAGGATTAGCAAAACTTAACCAAACTAACCAAATTTTCTAACAGAGGCCTAAAACAATATTTCAAAATTTGTGAACATTTTTCCATAATTTAATCACGTTTAAATTCGCTAATTAACACTAATTACTCTTAATTAACCATAATTAGTGAGGAAATATGCAAATCACTCACCTTAGCAACAAATAAACTTTCAAAACTGAACTATCCTCTGATTTGGTGTTGTTTCCAAGACAACACAGCAGTTCTAACCTTGCTTTGGTTCTATTCCCCTTTGTTTTGACGTAGATTAGGCTAATACTTGATTAGAAAGTGATTAGAGGTGATTCTAGATATTGGAGGCCATTGTTAGGGTTCCTAGAATGAAAGTGGCGGCTAGAAAACTGAAATGAAATGAAAACCTAGCTCATTTCAGCCTCCCCATTACCCTAATCCCGAAATGGGTTATGGGCCCATTCACTAATCACCTCATTTGGCCCGGTTAAGCAGTTTTTCATATTCCAAACATTATTTCAGCCATATCTCCCAAATGGTAAGTCTGTTTTTCACATATGACCACTCTACGGAGAGGTAAACCATCATCCGGATCTAATGGAAGTGGTTTCAGGTCAAAACTCCTTTCCAATCAAAAGTTATGGCCGAAACAAGATCAACTAGGGGCAAAATGGTCATTTAAAAATCGACAAAAATCATGAATAGGGGAAATGACCCAAATAATCGTCTTCCAAAGTTACATGACCATACGACTTCGTATGTGAAAGAAATAAATATTCTACGATTCTTTGATACGTAGAATGCGGGTCGTTACAGTAGTAGCCAATAGAAGTGAATAACAGAGATAAGTGAACATAAAGAGAGAAGTGGGGATTATAAATGGTATTTAAATGGGTGGTTAGATATTCTATTGTGCTATTTTTGTGGAGATAACCTTTGAGTATACGAGAAAAAGTCAAAAAATAAATGTCCACATTTTTCTTTTGTGGGGATTCGGCCATACTTTTTCATGGGAATTCAACCAATTTTTTGTGTGTTAACTTTTGTTAAGATTTGATTTATGCTGACCTATTCTACCTACTTGCTGCAGCTATGCATGAATAGTTCAATCGAAATTTTAGTTAAGCAGTTATGGATGAATAGTTCAGCCGATATTTTATTTATTAGGAGAAAAAATAGGGAATAAATCAAGATAAGTGCATTTTTGGCATTTCATGTTTACACAAAAAAGTGTGACATCAAAATATTTCAACCATTATTAAAGAAAACAGTACATATGTTTATATATACAATAACATACATAAAGAGAAAGTTTAAGAATTTTTTTATGATATGCACAGTCTAACCTGAAGCTTGAAACCTTAGAAGTGTTAAGTAGTAGCCAATAGAAGTGAACAACAGAGATGGGTGATGTAATATCCCAGTTTTTAGCTAATATTTTTTAATGATAAGTATTGATTTAATGAGGTAATTAAATCGTAAAATATTTACTTAACAAACTAAAACGATTATAAATATATGTGTAAAGGCATAAGTATATGTATATACTGAAAATGTATATATTTGGTTATGTTTTAAATTTGAAAACATAATATAAGTGTAACAAAAATCATATACATATATAAAGAGGCATTTTATCATTTTAGGAATGAAAGGGGTTTGAAACAAATAGGGACAACAAAGTAAACATATGAAGGAGGAACAATCGGCCATAACATGAAACATATAAACCTGCACATGACATGATTAATGAAATGACTCTATAAAAATATCAAGAGAGAAATGCATATGGAAACAAACATCCAAAGTCAATATCTTAATAAGATTTTACCTTGAATAGATAGCTAAGTATAGCTAAAACCATCACCTAAGAATCCTAAGCAACAACTTACAAATATAAAACAATTATTTGCAAAATATCTAACCATTTTATAATGCAAATAAAATCTAAGCAATGAATGACAAATCGCAAGCATTAATGAAGTATGGTTTGGATATGTTTTGCTTCTAGAAGATAGAACATAGGACAAGAAAATAGGAAAATATCTTAGTTAAACTCTTCATTTCTTCATGCATAAGTAGAAGAAGCTATGACAAAGGAGTGAGGCTAAGGATACATTTACTATAACATGATTGAAGGAAGAAGATAAAGATAAGAAATAAGGAAATATCTCAATTTCACAAATCAATTCTTCATGCCTAAGCAAGTCATGTAGAGTAGTGAGTCTAATGTTATAGCTTAAAACATAAGCAACAATGAAAAGAAAGAATTGTTAAATAATTAAAGATTGGCTATAAATATCACACAAAAACCTGCATAATTCTTTACAACAAAACACTAAGTTCACCAAAAATTTCTGGAGATCTTTCTAGCTGGATTAGGAAAGCAAAGATGTGAGTAAACTTTCTCTTTCAATGATTCATAAGTTAACTTAGATATATGTATTTAGCATATCACTTATAACTTTGGTATGTTGATAGCTAGAAATAATGAAAACAGTAGGAATAAGATGAGAGTAAACTCACTTTCTAAACCTCAGTTAAAGCCTTGTTTTAACTGACATTGAATGATTACTAGCTTCTGAATTGTATATATGTTTGTATGTCATTTAAAACACTGGCATTATGATGACAAGGAAACTGTTAAACACCCAGTATATATAACATATAAACATCCTCTGTGAAACACAGCTTATCCCTTTTGTGTATAAAAATCCATAGAGTTAATTAAACAAGTTTCAACATGTCATCCATAGTGTAAGTTAAAAATAGTTTAAAATGGTATAGACATATATATACTGGAATATAACCAGTTTCCAGGCACCCAGTTTAAAACATGGAAATTTCACCATCTCAGAATCACGATTGAGTTATATAGATAGAATCGTAGGGATTTATGATGATTTTTAATCCAAGTTTCACGGTTTTTAAGCAAGTAGGAAGTAAGAAAATATTAGTTGAACAGAAATGGATTTTTGGTCGATTTCCAGCGAACTAGTGAACTAAGTCTGACGGCGTGATAACAGGAGGAGTAGGAGTGATTGATAATCATAGGAAATATACAAAATAATTTTTCCATTGTATAGATTTAGAGAACGAGACCAAAATAGGAATTATGGGTTCATTTTCGTGACCGTGGTTTGAGGCGAAACTGCTCCGATGAGGAGGCGTTTGGTGGTTGCGCGCCTGGGGGAAAATGTAGCATGGATCGTCACCTTGTCATGACCGAAGTTGGTCATGTTCTGGTAGACTGAGGTGGTGGCGGTAAGTGCTTTCTTGGATCGAGTTTTTGATGAAGATGAAGATGGAAAGGTGAAATTACTGTAGAGGGGGAGTTGGTCGGATCTGGTGGCGGGGTCAACTTCCTGAGGTGAAGTGGAGTTGGTTGCGGTGAGGTTTGGGATGAGGCGGCCAGAGGATCGCTGGTAACATGCACCAGTGCACGTTGAAATGGAGCAGAAGAATAATAGGAGAAGGAGAGAATGGACATGAGGACCTGAAGGTGATCAGGAAGGTTGGCACGATGTCTGGAGATGTGGTACTTGGCATTGGCAAAGTACCAAGTGGTATTTTTGGCAAACCAGAAAAACGTGAGCGCAGGCCTGAGATTTTGGACACGGGCATGGAGTTTTGACGTTGGTACTAGGGGTGGTGATGCCAGACCTGGTACTTTGGCATTTCAACTGGAGCGTGGCGTTTTGAAGGGAATCCACATGCGCTACACGACGTTTCAAAACCTGACACTTTGGCACTTGCCAGACCCGGTACTTTGGCACTTGCCAGACCTGGTACTTTGGCAAAGACCAGGTACTTTGGCAAATACGGAATCAACGAAGATTTTGAACGAAGTTTTAATTAAAATTTGTTTTAATTAAAATGTAAAATAAATAAAAATAAAGGAGAAAATAAATAACTAAATAAAAAGAGAATTTTTATTTAGAATGTCTTAGGCAAGTGGAAGGAAGACAGTAGCAAGAAGATCAAAGACTGAAGTTCGACTATAGAAGTTCGACAGGTTGGAAAATAGAAATAATTAAAATAAATTATAAATTTAATTTATTTATGATAAATTATGAGTATGAAAATAATTTACAGGAATAACGGAGGTATTAAACAACGTATAAACAAAGTTGTCAAACGAAGAAAATACCGTGTACGACGCACATGCTTTATTTGTCCATTTCTAATTGATGATCAAAACTGAATAAAATACCATGTGGAACGCACACACTTTAACTGTTCATTTATAAAGGATAATTAAAATTATCCTGATATGAACAATGTAAACATATACTGTTTGTTTTAAAATAAAGAATGTGTAAAATGAATTATAATCATGATAGACCGGTAATTATTTATTGACTATAAAAGACATTACGTACATTGTTTTGAAGAGACCGGGATAAATATTCCACTTTGACTCGAATTATACGACGCCTGTCAGAGATATTGAAGACGGAGATATGCAAGTGCTATTCTAAATAGTACCTTCGATCTGTTTAGTCCCAAGACAAACCTAAATGGACGAGTGTCAGTAATATCCATACATTGTTTCCAATAATATGTGATTTGTGGGAATTCGTGTGTTGAACTCCAAAAATAAATAGCAAACAACAGTTAAAAATCTATACTGGCAATTTCTATATACATTTATAATTATAAAAATAAATTAACTGTACAAAATATTCAGTAAGAGAATTCTCACTTTGGGTTCCACTCCGTCATTCTATAATTGAAGATTTCAATACAGTTTGGATTTGAATTTGCCTAATATTCTAACGTGCTCCGTTTTCGTTTTAGTCAGTCCCGAAATGTTGTAACAACCCGGAAAATCAGAACAAATTTAAAATTTATATTTTGGCAATTTTAATGAATTCTGGATAATTAAAATGATTTATTTTAAATAATAACGATTAGAAATTTATTTGAATAGAATTAGAACGTACATATTTATTTAAATCAAAGTTAGAATATAAATATATATTTTAATTATAAAAGGAATTGGAAATGGCGCGGTAGTTTGAAAATTCGATTATAAATTTCAATTCAATGTACAGGATTCAAAATAAACCGGATTTTAGTGAAACCGAAAATATTTGAATCTTTTTGAAAATATCTTTTTAATGAATCTGAAAAATCCAGATTTCTTAGCGGGAATAAAAAGTTATGTCCAGTTGAAAATTCAGAATAGTCGCTATGGAAATATCACCCTTAAAAATAGTGAATTTGCAAGTGACCTTCGTTTTTGATGAGACCTCTTTTGTTGGATCAGGAATGTCAAATTATTGCTAGATTCCAATTTTCATAATTTTTGGAATCAGTATGTGAGCGTGGCGGATTTAAACGCATTTGGTAATTTAAGTTTGAATTTAATCGACTGGAAAATGACCATTTTTCAAACGGCCTCCAAATTCGATGAAATTAGTTTTGTTAGGACCGTATCGTCAAAACATGGACAGATTTATTTTTCTGGAATTTTTGGAGTCAGTATGTGGCCCCAATAAATTGAAATGTACATTAAATTAAGTATATATTGATTTATATTGTAATTTAAATGAAAACTGATCGAAACAGCCGAACTAGCTTACGATACATATCCCATTGTGTTCAAAATGGGGGTAATTAACTAGGGGCGACAGTCGTTGGGATTCGTTTGGAGTTCGAATATGAAATTCACTTTTAAAAATTAAATTGAAGTAAATAATAATATAAATAATTATAAATCTCCCCTTTTCAACCCTAACCCCCCTTCGTTTAGAACCCGCCGCCACAAATTTTCAATGCCCCAAATATTCCAAAAACAAATCCCAAAATTCTCCCATCTCACTTCGAATTCAACCGTGATTCCAAAACAAAAATCAAGGCCCCTTCTTTACTCTTCGAATCCGCATAAGTATGATCAACTTTAGCTGCGTCATTGGAGAGAATTCCTTCGTCAAAGCTGTTCCGTTCATTGCGATTTTCTAGCTCAGGCGGGGGTGCGAGCTGACGGCTATGGGGTGACGGAGGATGCTCCCGAGAGGGCGTTTCGGGTGGAGTCGTTGGATCATCCTCAAAGCTGGTGTGGTGGTCGCGATTTTGTGCCCTAGGGGCGGACACGACTTCGAGGAAGAAGGCCAAAGCCTGGAGCGAGATAACGAGAAAGAAGAAGGGTCTCGGCCTACTTTCTGTGATAAGGGAAAAGTGATTAAGGTAGTTCCTTTTTTATTACTATATAGGGAATTGTTTTAAAATCAGTTTTAAAATATATAATAGCATAAATAAAATTAGTTTTAAAATATATAATAGCATAAATAAAATCAGTTTTAAAATATATAATAACATTTATAAAATCAGTTTTTAATATATATATATATATGTGTGTATAAGTAGAAGTGTTTAAAAATGAAATTTTTATATAGAAAATGTTGTTTTAAAATAAAAACAAAAACACCATAGTTTTACAAATATAAAAATATGATTTTTAAGTTATATACATAGTTTTAAAAATATAAAAATATGATTTTTAAATTATATACATAGTGTTAAAAATATAAAAATATGATTTTTATAATTATATACATTGTTTTAAAAGTATAAAAATATGATTTTTAAATTATATACATAGTTTTAAAAATATAAAAATATGATTTTTAAATTATAGACATAGTTTTAAAAATATAAAAATATGATTTCTATCGTATCTATGAGATAATTATTCGATAGATTTTTAACGTATGTATGTTATTTATAAAATAGACATGCTGGATTTCTAGAAATTTTTAAGATTGACAATAAAAGCACGGCGGAGTGGAAACCCAAGGTGAAAACTTCTCACTATAATTTCTTGTACAATTATTTATTTTGTAACTACATATATGAACTGTTCCCCGTCGTCCACAGACCATGGACGACTTTTTTGATTGTATTGTGCTGTGGAAATTGATTGTGATTGTGATGTGAAATGAAATAAATTATTTGAACAATAAATATATCATTTTTATTGTATAAATGAACTGTATAAAATATTCATGTATGGAATAAAATATTTGAACAATAAAAATATCATTTTTATTCTATATATGAACTGTGTGAAATAGTCATGTATTGAAATAAATATTCATAAACAAATCGAACGATTTGTTTATGTCCACTCATTTACCTGATACTGATTGGGATGGTAAATTTTACACATCGCCCAACTGCACAAATAATAATCATTATTTGTTGTTTGAAAACCCCACACGGCTATTGGGATGATATTTGACATACACTGATCCTAATAATTAGTGGTATGTCAATCGATGGGTTGACAGGCTGTGATGAGCGTTATTTATTTATTTTTAACGCTTATACAGTTGCGTAATGCACTCTGGATGATGGTTGACTGTGTTTGATTATTTTTGTGTACATATGTTTATGAAATCCATATCAATAAAATTATATGGTAATTGACTGTGTCTGATTCCAGTTCAGAATGAACGGATATTTTAAAATAATATTCAGTGAATATTGAAAAGTGAAGCCGTGTTAAGTAGTTAAACGCCATTTTAACACAAACGAGAATTTTGTCGATTTTATTCATTTTATAATGAATATCGAAAAGTGATTTCAAAATTTGGTATTTTGAAAATATTATCATTTTAATATAAAAATGATATGGAATATTCAAATTTGATTTGAAATTTGTTGAAATGAAATTGAATTCGTTTTAAAATGAATTTAAAATGAATTTATTAAGGAATATTCAAATTTGATTTGAAATTTGAAATGAAATTGAAATCGTTATAAAATGAATTTAAAACGAATTTATTAAGGAATATTCAATTTTGGTTTAAAATCGAAAATGAAGTTGAAATCGTTTTAAAACGAATTTATAAACGATTTATAAAATACGTTTTAAATGGAAATCGACGAAATATATATTATATATATAAAATAATGGCCTGAATAGAATGCGCAGCGCCGCGGCCGTTCGCGAATTTTGACCATTGACTTCGAATTGATATTACGGGAGATCCGGCCGTCGGATTCTCCTAAAACTAGAACGTTGGGATCGTATTGAAAAGAGCTTTCCAAGAGTATAAAAGATTTGAAATCGAACAGCTGGATTTGGAATTATATCCAAATCAAAATTGGAAAAGGTCGCTGTAAGTGCAGTTCGATGACCATTTATGGAAATCGACTCTACGGGATTTGATAAAATTATTAAAAATATCAATAATTTGTGTAAAATCATAATAAATGATTTAGAAAGAATTTGGGTGAAAAATTCCACGTTTGTAAAGATAAAAATATATTTTTATCGAAATGAACTAGTTATTAACTATATTTGAAATCCAATAATTTTTAAATAAAATAAATTGGATTTGAAATGGTTTTGAAAATAACCAGGATTTCCATTATATGAATTGGAATGGATTTGAATCGAAATTATCTTCAGAATATTTCGATGTTGGATTTCGTGATTATACAGATATTGTTATGGAAATTTGAAAGATATATTTATATCGTTATTTCCAATACGATATTTGTTGGTTGTAGAATTTGATATTGAATATAAGCCGATATATTTTCTATTTAGAGCCTTGTATTTAATATCAAATGGGATTTTGGGTTTTTCGTGAACGGTATCTTAAATAATGCTGTTCTTAAACCCAGTTGAGGAAAAAGAATAGATCTTTTAATTAAGATTTAGTGAAGTTTTCCAAATACTTAATATTTAATTGGAATTGAATGAAAGAATTGGATTTTGGGTTTGTCGTGAATGTGTCTTTATTAACACTGTTCTTAAAGCCCGTGTGAAAAGAATAGAACTTTTAAATAAGATTATTGGAGTTTCCAGTTATATTTAGTAACAGGAATAAAATGGAATGTGAATGGGGTTTATTGTGAACTCTGTTTTAATTACATTCGTTCTTTAACCTGATTTACAGTGAAATATGATTTGGAATTTATAAATCTTTTAATTAAGATTTAGGAGAATTTTACAAATAAAAGTTTTCCAATTTAATAAAATAAATTCGAATGGAATGGAATTCGATTTGGTAATAATTGAAGTGAACTTCTGTGGAGGAAGATCGTTACTATATATGGAAGTTAAAAGGCTTTGTCGTTATTCCATTTATATTATCGGTTGGATATGGAAGTTTATATCGATTATATATATTGATCTGTTTTCCGTGAAGATTCCATAATTAATGGAATGTGATTTGGGTTTATCGTGAACTGTGTTTTAAATGACAATAGTTCTTTAACCCAGTTAAAGATAAGATTAACTTCTTAACTTTGAAAAATCATTAAGTAATGATTTTTGAGATTAAAAATGAATTAGAGTTTTAATGAATCTTTAATTAGATTGAAAAGAGAATGTGATAATTTAAATTATCAAATTAGGGAAATGATTGAGAATGGAGTAACACCAGTTTTACTCCAAGTGATAATTAAATCTTCAATTAGATTTGAACGTGAAATGGTAATTAAATTTATCGATAACACAGCGGTGTTAGATATGAAGTATTACTAGTTTTGCTTCATGAGATGAATAGGTTGGGATTGGGAAAAATAATAAATGATTACTTCGGTAAGGTTCGCTAATCCCGAATAGTTTGGATAAACCTTAATTTGGGTTGAATTGATATCCAATGGAAGATTAAAGAATAAACTTAAAGAATTTATCTTTGATAAAATTAAAGAGAACCTTTCCCAAAGGATATGAATATTTAAATAAAAGAATATTCAGAATTGGAATGAGGCGTATGTTGTGTTTTTATAGCACTTGTTTATTATATACGCGTATTATTTGGAAAGACCTGGTTTATCCCATTCTGAATAATTGAATCGGCGATGAGTCGACGATGAAGACGGTGGTTGAAGATCGGAGGTCTTTACATCATTTGGATGATTTCTGATGTCTTGATTGGGTTGTACACCCAAGACAAGGTAATAAGTGGTGATCGTCCAGACGTACTTGGAGATTGACCGAATATGCGAGGACTTCTCTCCTGTATTGGACATATAGGACGAGGAATAAGGTGCCTCCGGTTTCGTTCAGACCTAGAACGAACTTGTAAATGGATGAGTGTCTGACATTGGATTTCATTCTGTGTGATTGATAGACATCGGTTGCATAGCGTGAATTGCCTGTGTGGCATGCTGAGACGCAAATGATCAAGGCTTCTGTTGAAAAGCAGAGTCTTGTGTTTGATGATCAAAGCACGACTTTAATATAGCATAGCTTTGTGTATAGCGTTAATTCGCGAGCCTCACACCCCAGTGTGAACCAGAAACGAGAGAGGACTTCTGGGAGGGCATGCGTTTCCTTCTAGCTAGAAGTGGTGTCTGGGTTTTGGAAGCCCAGACGTTTTACTTATGTGGATGATGGATAGCGAGGCACCTCGGTTATATCGGTCATTGCGGTGCCGATGGATGGTTTGGTCAATATATGACCAGTTTACCCCCATAAGGCGGGGAAACATATTGTTCAGGCATTTTAATCCACCTCGTGTGGACCGGCGCTGACGATTCAAGGGCCCACTTGAGTCTGGGTCCTGAGGCACGGCCTAGAGTGTCTCGAAGCAGGAAGGACGATCCCTTGCCTTTGTTCACAGACAGAAATCGAACTTCCAATACGTGACATTTGCGATTGTGATTGTAAAGTCTAGTATTGGCGACATGATATATGGTACCCATGCCATCTAGGATTGATACATTTATATTTGAAGTTGTTTTATACACTATGCACTTATAATAGTACCAAACTGTTTGTTTTAAACGTACCAAACATGTTTTGCTATTATAAGGGAAAACCCTATCCTCCGGCTTGCGTTGCATTGTGTGATGGGACATGGGTCTTATAATAACTTCATTTTTCCAAAAAGCATTGCGCTGTTTGTTTAATGCATTGATATCTTAGGAGGAAACCCATTCCGTGTTATACGGCGTAGTCCCTTGATTTACTTTATTTTTAAAGTAAAGTTTTAATAACTGTTTTAATTCTCACACCAATCACATGACTGACCTGGAGTTTATTGTTTTAACCTAAACTCTGGGTGCCCCTATTTTCCACACGGGTAGCTAGTAGTTTTGGTTTTGCAGATTTATATTCACAGGATCCTGGTTTACAGCTAGAATGATATTTGGAAAGCTCTACATCCGTATATCCCTTTCAGTTGTGTTTTGTACTAATTTCCGCTGAATTGTAATTTGTAAATCTCTGATATTTTTCTGATGTATAATATTTATTCATACTCTGTATATTCCTGTACTTTGATGTAAATTTTTGTAATAGCAATGAAATGTTTTTCTGTTTGCATTCTGATTTTTCGTGTTCTCAATTCAATCCGAGAATTCCTTTACGGGGAAGTTTGGGTCGTCTCAATTTAGTGCTCATCTTCACGGTTCCAACACAACTGTTTCATCTGATTTCGATCTTGTATGAAAGAGTTACGACATTTTATACATTGGATAACATTAATGAATAATTAATAATTAAAACTAACAGGAAAATGATCACAAGGACAATTAGCCTGGGTTTTTTTAACCATAAGGACATCCCATTAAAATTTTAATTCGAAGGACAAACTTGTTAATAATTGAATCAGAAAGACATTACACTATTTTTTTAATTTACCCTAAATCACGCGCCCTGTTTCTTCTTCGTCATTTCTATCTCGTGCATGTTCTCGTTCAATTTTTCTCCAACTTGATTTTTTTTTCTGCATGTTTTAATCTTCAAATATCTGTATTTCTCGCAAATTTCATTTTGCAAAATTGATCTCGCGCACATTGAGGAACTCACGCATTTCAGATCTCATCATTAAATTTCGCGATCGATTTTGCAATTTGAAATGCAAACGATTTAATTTTTGTTTATCGTTATCTATCTGCATCGATTTAATTTTTGTTTACTGTTATAATTGTTTTAATTTAGTGTTATAATCATTTTAATGTTTGGCTATACAGTAGTTTTTTGGTATCATTTTTGTATTTTTTTGTATCAGTTTTACAGTTTTAAATGTGTTAAAAAGGCAGCAGCTTTTAGGTAGCAATTTTATATTTTTTAGGTATCAGTTTTATAGTTTTAAATGTGCTAAAAAGGCAGCAATTTTTAGGTAGCAAATTTTTTTTAGGTATCAGTTTTACAGTTTTAAATGTGTTAAAAAGGCAGAAGTTTTTAGGTAGAAGTTTTATAATTTTTGTGTGTCAGTTTTACAGTTTTAAATGTGTTATGTCTTAGTTTTTTTGTTTAAGCATTATAGCAGTTTTTCGGTATGATTTTTATTTAATTAGGTATCATTTTATTTCCTGTGGGTATCAAATACAGTGTTATGTTGCTATCCATTTTTTTTTAATTTGTTTTGCTAGTTGAATTTACATAACTATGTTGGTATCAGTTTTGATTGTGTGTGAAATACTTGCAGATACTGCATTCTGCTAGAATTTACTTGAATTCAAGACTGGATCGTGTGGGAAAACAATGTTTTTTATGTCAGTTTAATGTGTAAACAGTTCCTTTTTTTTTGCATATCGATTTTGACTGAATTGATATATACAATTTTAATATTGCTCATATATATGCTGATGAATAAAATATTCAGAATATTGCTATTTTGCATGACAAATTATTGAAGTGATACCAATTTTAATGCAGTAGTGATACTGTGACATTTATGCATGACTGAAATTTCAAAAAAAGATACCCAAATTCTGTAAAACTGATACACATAAACTGCAGACAACAAAAAATAGAATACTGATAATTACCAAGGCATAAAACTGATACCTAAACACTATGAAGAAATAAAATAATTGAACCTGATACCTAGAACGATTAAAAACTGCACTCAGTTCCTGCTATAATAAAATTAACAACAAAACTAATACCTACAATGGTATAAAACTATTAACCAGCACCTGAAACCAAAAAATAATGCATAATACTGATACCTACAGGAGAGTAAAACCGATACCACCGAATGTTCAAAGAGCATCATAACAAAAAAATTAAAACACTAATAAAAACTGCTACCTGTGATCTTAAAAACAATCGATCCTATTATATCAATTATGTATCATCGTAGGTATCATATGATACAAGTGATTAGATCATAGCAACATTATATACAAGTTGAATTAATATCAGTGGGTATTATTGAGAATAAAACTCATTTTTGTGAGAATTAAATTAAATTGATTGCTATTATTTTTCTAACCAGTGTGTATTATGGAGAATAACTATTATTTTTTGTGATAATTGAATTGAGTTGATTTGTATTATTATTTTAATAAGTGGTTATCAGTTCGAATTAATGTTGATTATGAAAAAAATCATTTACCAAAAAAACAACAACTAAAAACTGCAATTCCTTGATACGGTTCTGATACACAAAGTCACAAAACTAATACCTAAAAAAAATATAAAACTAGTACCTAAAAAATGCTATAATACTTTAAAGAAAAACTAATCCAAAAAATGTTTACATCACAGTTTGATTGATTAAAATGAAATAAGTTCAACTGACTTACAAAGCTAATACAATAATGCAACTACAAAATTATCACAGTGACAAAATCACATGAAAAATAATATAACATGGTTAATACTATTGAACTGATACCTAAAAAAAAAACTGCTACCTAAAAACTGATGTAAAAAAATGTTTACACCACAGTTTGATTAATTAAAATGAAATAAGTTCGAATGAGTTACAAAGTTGATGCAATAATACAACTATAAAATTAACACTACAACAAAATAACACGAAAAAAACACATAACACAGTTAAAACAGGAAAACTGATACCTTAAAAAATGGGAAACTGATACCTAAAAACTACTATAATGTGAGGAAAAAAACATTTGGGTGCCATTTTTGCTGTTTCGTATGATTTATGGGTGTCGTTCGGTTGTCTGAAATGATGAGGAATTTGGATCTGTTGCTAATCAAGATGATTTCGTGTTTTTGTTACTTTTAATTATTGAATCGATTGTCTGAAATCGAGCGAGATTGGTAAACGATGTATAATTGAGCAAGATTGATAAATTGTTGTTTCGCATGATAATTGAGGAGCTCGAAAATTGTGAAGATGACAATGAAATCGCTGGAGAAATGGCCGATGCGATGGAAGATTTTATGTATATTGTCCTTCTAAATAAAAAATGAAGCGGAGCTGTCCTTCTGATTAAAAAATGGAGTGGCTATCCTTATGGTTAAAATTTTAATGCTAATTGTCCTGGTAAATTAATTACCCTAAAACTAATTACCCCTATTAACAACATTTATTAAAAAACATGACCGTTTGTTTTTGTTTCTTCTTTGCAACCATCTGAAGCCGTTCAAAAAAGAAAACCCATCACTGAATTGAAAATCCTCCTCCCGCACGCACCCCAAGGCCCACTAACATAGGTCGAACGCTACCACCATGATGCCCTTGGCGTCGCCGCCCCACCTTGGCCCCCACAATGAACTCGACGGCCCCACTCTCCTTGGAAACCGCCACAAAGTCGGCCACTTTGAGCCGTGAAATCATCCACCTCGATGATCTATATCTGATCATAGCCGTTCAAATGGAAGGGCTCGTCGAGCTGATCGACTTCAACGTTGAATGCTTTATGAATTAATATATAGATTTGGAGAATTTGATGAGAGAAAACCGAGCGATACCAGCCTTCAATTCGCTCCTGGCGTCTGTTGAAGAATTAAATTAGGGTTGTGTGAATTGGGGGTCATTTATAACTTTATTATTTTATATTATTTAATTCAATTTAATCTTTAAAAGTGAATTTTATATCCAAACTCCAAATCCAACCCAACGATTGTCATTCCTAGCCAAATAGCCCCATTCTACACACAATGAAATATGTTTCGTAAGCCAATTCTATCATTTTGATCAGATTTTCTTTAAATTAAAATATAAATCAATATATATTGAATTTGAATGCACATTTTAATTTACTGGGGCCCACATACTAACTCCAAAAATTACAGAAAAATAAATATAGCTATGTTTTGACGATACGGTCCTAACAAAACTAATTTCGTCGAATTTGGAGACCATTCGAAAAATGGTCTTTTTTCAGGTCAATTAAATTCAACTGAAATTGACCAAATGCGTTTAATTTACTACGCTCTCATATTGATTCCAAAAAATGTGAAATTTGAAACCTAGCAATAATTTGACATTCAAGATCCAACAAAAGTGGTTTCGTCGAAAATAGAGGTTGTTTGCAAAATGGCTATTTTTAAGGGCTATATATTAAATTAAAAAATATACAAATTCCATAGCGACTATTATAAATTTTAAACTGGACCTAACTTTCGATTTATATTATGAAATCTGAATTTTTCACATTCATTAGAAAGATATTATTAAACAGATTCAAATGTTTTTGGTTTTACTGAAATCCAATTTCTTTTGAATCATATACATTCAATTGAAATTTGAAATCGAATTTTCAAACTACCACGCCATTTCGAGTTTGTTTTATAATTAAAATTAATTTATATGTTCTAACTTCGATTTAAATAAATTTTTAGTCGTTACTATTTAAAATAAATCATTTTAAATATTTAAAATCCATTAAAATAGCTAAAATAAAAAATTTAAATTGGTTCAAAAATTTCGGGTAGTTACAATCTCCCCCACTTAAAATCTTTTCGTCCTCGAAAAGGAATGGAGCTGAAAGTTGTTTAACCAACCAACTCAACTTTCATTCTTCAACTTTTCAGTTTCTAAGAATTTTAAAAAAAATTAATTTGGCTAACACCTTAAATTTTCGAAAATTTTCGCCCTAACCTCCTTTGTACGGGTTGATCAGTGAAACCACAACTTCCCTCACAGGGCCCTCATCAATACAAAAGAAAAAGAAAAAACCAAGTGGTTGGCCAATCGGGTCATGAAATCGTCAAATCCCAATAAATAGAGTAAATATGTACCTATTTGTTGGGCATACAATTTTATTCCTCTTCTTAGCTTCCATGCTATGACCTGTTCATTATATACACATGTACATATATGCAATTCCAATCAATTTTCAATTTAATTCAATATTTGATTTGATTTGGATTTACTTATCGTTCACTCTCATATTGGTTAAATTAATTATCGTCCAATATTGTTTTTCTTAGTTAAACTAATAATCACACAACACAACCAGCAATCAATTAGTCGATTAAATTTTCAAACATATAATTTTGTATACTCAAAAATCCTATTTCAATGCCGAATCATAAATAATAAATTTTAACTATGTTTTGGTTCTCATACCAGTCAACTGGAAATATATAGATATCCACCTTCGAAACTCGAACATAAATATTGATGATGGGGCCCATCATTAGAATCATCTACGGGCGACTAGAGTGTGATTTTATATCAACCTAGTATATTTTAGACTTCATATACACGTGGATCAGACGTATATGTAAAATCTTCTAATATCCGATAGTCCAAAATCAATTTAAAATAAAATACTTAAATACGTATTATAAGATATAATTTTCAAAATTAAATTCATTTTTAATAAATAATACTCTTCGTACTCGTTCTAAGGTATTACTAACCCTATCACTAACGAGTCATTCTAATAGGATATTACTAATCCCATCTCTAATGAATTCTTTCGTTTGGTTCTAATATGTCTTGTTCTTGAGCTTTGTAAACCAAATCCATGGTACCAATTGAAACGACCTGAATTTCCCCGATCTCCGAAGAGACGGAAAACAACGGATTGCTTTGAGAACACGACACATTAGAACACAAACAACAGAACATTTAATTGCTATTACAATAATTACATCAGAGTACAAGAATATCAGAGAATAAATAATATACAACGGAAAATAAATATTAGAGATTTACAAATTTCAAAGCAGCGGAAAATATAATACATAAGAATAATGTACAAGGGAAATCATCTACAACCACGACTGAATGAGATATACGGATACAAAGCTTTCCGAATAAAGCTCCAGCTGTAATCCAGGATCTTGTGAAAAGAAGTATTTACGAAAAACCAAAACTACAGCTACCCGTGTGGAAATATGGGCGCTCGGAGTTTAGGTAGAAATAATAAATTCCGAGTTAGTCATGGGACTGGTGTGAGAACTAAAACAGTTATTAGCTTTTTTTATTTAGAGTTGGGTAAATCACAGGGCCAAGCCGTATAACACGGAACGGGTTTATCCCCCATGAATACCAGTGCATAAAACAAACAATGCAATGCTAAACAAAAAATGAAGCGATTATAAGACTCAAGTCCCATCACACAATGAACGCAGTCGAGGATAAAGTTTTCCCTTATAATAGCCAAATATGCTTGATATGCGAAATTTCATCTTTTATTATTAATATAAGTGAAGAAATCAACTTCAAGTCAATCATAGGCGGCGTAGGTATCATTATATTACGTCGCCATATATATTTACAACTAAAATCGTAAAATCATGTATTGGAAATTGGGTTTCCATCTATGAACCGAGGCAAGGTATCATCCTCACAGATTTTAAGACATTCTAGCTAATGCCTCAGGATCACACCTACGGGAAACCCTTGGATCTTCATAGCCGGTCATCCGTCGATGATTAGTTATACCATAAACTATATGTTAGCCGGTTCTATCAAACATCCAAAATGGTCAGTCCAGTCAACCAATAAAGAGCCACTAGGGACTCAAATCATATCCGAGCCTTTCAATCGGCCCGAATTCCGAGGTACCTGGCTTTTCATCATAATTTTTTTTCTAACATCCACATAAGTAAACAGTCTGGGCTCCATACCATGACGTTAATCGTAGCTAGAACTAACATATGTCCATTTCCATGTAGTCACTATCCTTTTTTTGGTTCATACCAGGGTGTGAAGCTCATGAATTAATGCTATACAAAGCTATGCTAATTGAAGATGTGCTTTGATCGTCAACCACAAGACTCTGCTTTTCAACAAAACCCTTGATCCATGCAACTCAGCATGCCACACTGTCAATTCATACTGTACCACTGATTTCCACCACTATATAACCTCTAAGCTCGTACATCTCAAAGAAGGGTGTTAAGTAAGAGAATAAATTCTCCACCACCAAATAGATACATATTTAGTAGAGATCAACGAATACAGTACAAAGAAATACAATGTCAGACACACATCCATTTACAAGTCCGTTCTGGGTCTAAACGAAACCGGAGGCACCTTATTCTTCGTCCCATATGTCCAATACAGGAGAGAGGCCCTCGCATATCCGGTCGATCTCCAAGTACGTATGGATGATCACCACTTATTACCTTGTCTTGGGTGTACATCCCAATCAAGACATCAGTTCCAATCCCAACCTATTCATCCCTTGGAGAAAAACTGGTAGTACTCCATATATAATACCCATTATGTTATCGGTAAAATTAATTATCAGTTCATGTTCAAATCTAACAAAAGATTTAACTATCGCCTAGAGCAAAACTGGTGGTACTCCATTCTCGATCACTTCATATATTTGGAAAATTTAATTTCCACATTAACAATTCAGTTTAAGTAAAGATTCATTAAAACTCCATTTAGTTTTATTCTCCAAAAATCATTATTTAATGATTATTAAAATCTTGGAAATAAATCCAGTTTTTAAATGGGTTAAAGAATGAATATCATTTAAAACACAGTTCATGATAAACCCAACATCATCTTCCATCAAGATGGAATCTACACGGAAATCATAATAGTATATAATCGATATAAATTTCCATATCAAATCAATTCTATAAATGGAATAATGGCAAGTCCTTTTAAATTCCCTATATAGTAATGGTCTTCCTTTACAGAAGCTCATCTTGATTATTACCAAATCGAATTCCATTCAACTCCAATTTAATATATTAAATTGGAAAACATTTCTTTGGAAAATTCCATTAATCTTTATAAAAAGATTATATATTCCAAATCATACCTTCACTGTTAATTGGGATAAAGAATGAATGTTCTTTAAAACATTGTTCACGATAAACCCAAAAATCAAAATTTAACTCAATTCCAATTAAACATTAATTAATTGGTAAACTTCTCTAAATATTATTTAAAATATTTATTCTTTTCTCATCGGGGTTTAAGAACAGTGTTAATAAAGACACCATTCATGACAAACCCAAAATCCAATTTGATATTAGATACAAGGCTCTGAATAGAAATTATATCGGCTTATACTCAATATCAAATTCTGAAACTAACAAATATCGTATTAGGAATAACGATATATATATATATCTCCAAATTCTTAAACAATATCCGTATAATCACGGAATCCAATGTCAAAATATCTAAAGATAATTCTCATTCCAAATCCATTCCAACTTATTTGTTGGAAAATTCAAGTTATATTACAACCATTTATAAATTCATTATTATTTCTAAAAATAATAGGATTTTTATTCCAGTTTTAAACTTGTTCATTTCAGTAAAAATATATTTTTATCTTTTCAAAACTGGAATTTTTCATCCAAATTCCTTCCAAATCATTTATTATTATTTTACACAATTTTTCCATATTTTTAATAATTATATTAAAGCTCGTACTGTCGGTTTCCAATAACAGCCGCCAAACTGCATCCATAGCGACCTTTTCTTAAATTTATTTGAACATATTTTAAAATCCAACCATTCAAATTTAAATCTCTCTTATATTCATTGGAAAGCTCTTTTCGATACGAACCCAAGGTTATGATTTTAAGAGAATCCGACGGTCAGATCTCCCGTTACGTCCATTTAAAGTTAATGGTCGAAATTCGCAAACGATCACTACGTGGCGTGTTCTATTCAGACTAGTAAATATATATAATATATATATATATATTGTCGATTTATATTTAAAACCTATTTTATAAATCATTTATAAATTCGTTTTAAAACGATTTCAATTTCATTTTCAATTTTAAATCCAAACTGAATATTCTATATAATTATAATATTAAAATGATAATATTTTCAAAATATCAGATTTTGAAATCTGTTCTTTTCGATATTCATTATAAAATGAATAAAATCGATCGATAAACTCGTTCGGGTTAAAATGGCGAATATCTACTTATTCGGCTTCACATTTCAATATTTTCGTGTCCATCCAAAATGGACATCAAAATCTCATTTTTTTTCTTCACTGAATATTATTTTAAAATATTCCTTATTTTAAAATATTCTTTATTTTAAAATATTCTTTATTTCTGAATCGGAATGTGACTTAATCAATTACCATATAATTTCAGTTATATGGATTTCATACATCACATGTATTCAACAATAATGATAAATAATCATTATCCATTCAAACATCATCCAAAGTGCAATTTACAACCGTGTAAGCATTAAAATAAATAAATAACGCTCATCACTACCTGTCAACCCATCGATTGACATACGACTAAACTATTGGGATTAGTGTATGTCAAATATCATCCCAATACCCGTGTAGGGTTTTCAACCAACAAATACTGATTATTATTTGTGCATTTGGGCGATGTGTAAAAATTATCGTCCTAATCAATATCAGCTAAATAGGTGTACATAAAAAAACCGTTCGATTTGTAAATGAATATTTATTCCAATTTTACTATTTTATATTATAAATGGATATTTATAATTTTAATTTCCATTTCCACAATAATGTTAACAATATTTTAATATGATAATCATCACAGTCACAATACACAAATTGCCAAATCATCCATACAAATAAATACTCAACTACCAAATGCCATTACGGCACCACAAATGGCCATTCGCGGAGTATGAAATCCGAGTGTAGGTAATATCCATACATCGCTTCCAATGATGTGTGATTTGTGGGAATTCGTGTGTTGAACTCCAAAAATAAATAATAGACAACAATTAAAAATATATACTGGAAATTTATATATACATTTACAGTTATAAAAATAAATTAACTATACAAAATATTCAATGAGGGAATTCTCACTTTGGGTTCCACTCTGTCATTCTGTAATTAAAGATTTGAATACAGTTTGAATTTGAATTTTCCTGAGATTCTAACATGCTTTGTTTCCATTCTGATCAGTCCCAAAATGTAGTGCTTGTCTTCACGGTTCCAAAGCAATTTGTTTCGTCCGATTTCAATCTCGTATGAAAGAGTTACAGCATTTTATATATTGGATAACATTAACGAATAATTAATTAATAATTAATTTATAATTAAAACTAATTACTCTTGTTAACAACGTTTATTAAAAAATGTGATCGTTTGTTTCTGTTTCTTCCTCGCAACCATCTAAAACCATTCAAAAAAGAAAACTCATCATCGAATTGAACATCCTCCTCCCACACACACCATAAGGCTCCCTGACACAGATCAAACGCCGCCACCACCACGCCTTTGGCGTCGCTGCCCCACCTTGGCCCCCACAATGAACTCGACTGCCCCATCCTCCTTGGAAACCGCCACAAAGTCAGCCACTTTGAGCTGTGAAATCGTCCACCTCGATGATCTATATCTGATCATAGCCGTTCAAATGGAAGGGCTCGTCGAGCTGATTGACTTCAACGTTAAATGCTTTGTGAATTAATAAATAGATTTGGAGAATTTTATGAGAGAAAACCAGATGATACCAGCCTTCAATTCGCTCTTGGCGGCTGCTGAAGAATTAAATTAGGGTTGTGTGAATTGGGGGTTATTTATACCTTTATTATTTTATATTATTTAATTCAATTTAATCTTTAAAAGTGAATTTTATATCCAAACTCCAAATGAACCCAACGACTACCGTTCCAAGCTAAATATCCCCAATATGGACACAGTGGGATATATTTTGTAAGCCAATTATATCATTTTGATCAGTTTTTCTTTAAAATAAAATATAAATCAATATATATTGAATTTGAACGCACATTTTAAATTACCGGGGGCACATACTGACTCCAAAAATTATAGAAAAATAAATCTATCTATGTTTTGATGATACGGTCCTAACGAAACTAATTTTATCAAATTTGGAGACCGTTTGAAAAATGGCCTTTTTCAGGTCGATTAAATTCAACTAAAATTGGCCAAACGCATTTAAATTTACTACGCTCACATATTGATTCCAAAAATTATGAAATTTGAAATCTAGCAATAATTTCACATTCCAGATCCAACAAAAGTGATTTTGTTGAAAACGGAGGTTATTTGCAAAATGGATAATTTTTAAGTGCTATATATTATTAATATATATAAATTCCATAGCGACTATTCTAGATTTTAAACTGGACCTAACTTTCAGTTTATATTATGAAGTCTAAATTTTTCACATTTTGTTAGAAAGATATTATTAAATAGATTCAAATGTTTTCGGTTTTATTGAAATCCGATTTATTTTGAATCTTATATATTCAATTGAAATTTAAAATCGAATTTTCAAACTACCACGCCATTTCGAGTTCGTTTTATAATTAAAATAAATTTATATGTTCTAATTACGATTTAAATAAAATTTTAGTCATTATTATTTAAAATAAATCATTTTAAATATTCAAAATCCATTAAAATAGCTAAAATAAAAATTTTAATTTGGTTCAGAAATTTCGGGTTGTTACAGTAAATAACAAAGATGAGTGAAGATGAAGAGAGAAGTGGGGATTATAAATAGTATTTAGGGGGTGGTTAGATATTCTATTATGCTATTTTCGTGGAGATAACCTTTGAGTATATGAGAAAAAGTCAAACAATAAATATCTGCATACTTCTTTTGTGGGGATTCAGCCAATTATTTTTGTGTTGACATTTCTGAGATTTTGTTTATGCTGACCTATTCTGCCTATTTGCTTAAACTACGCATGAATATATCAACCGATATTTTAGTTAAGCAGCAACGGATGAATAGTTCTACCGATATTTTATTTATTGGGAGAAAAAATAAGGAATAAATCAAGAAAATGGTATTTTTGGCATTTCGCGTTTACACAAAAAAGTGTGACACCAAATGTTTTCAAATTATTGTTAAAGAAAAAAGTACATATTTTATATATAAAATAACATACATAAAAAGAAAGTTTACAAATTTTTATTATATGCACAGTCTAACCTAAAGCTTGAAACCTTAGTAGTGTTAAGTAGTAGCCAATAGAAGTGAACAACAGAGTTGAGTGAAGATGAAGAGAGAAGTGAGGACTATAAATGGTAATTAAAAGGGTGGTTGGATATTATATGGTGCTATTGTTGTGGGGATAATCTTTGAGTATATGATAAAAAGTTTAAAAAAAAATCTGCATATTTCAATTTTGGGGATTCGGCCAAACTTTTTTATGGGGATTCAGCCAAACTTTTTTATGCTGATTTTGTTAAGATTTTGTTTATGCTAACCTATTCTACCTACTTGCTGCAACTATGCATGAATAGTTCAGCCGGTATTTGAATTAAGTAGCCGTGGATGAATAGTTTAACCGATATTTTATTTATTGGGAGAAATAATTGGGAATAAATCAAGATAAGGGTATTTTTGGAATTTTCACGTTTACAACAAACAAGCTGACAGCAAATGTGTACCAATTATTATTAAAGAAAACAACACATATGTATATACAATAACATATACAAAAAAGAATTTCAAGAATGTTTTTATGATATGCACAGTCTAAGCTGAAGCTTGAAACCTTAGCAGTGTTAACTAGTAGCTAATAAAAGTGAACAACGGAGATGAGTGAAGATGAACAGAGAAGTGAGCATTTTTAATGGTATTTAAAGGTGTGGTTAGTTATTCTGTTGTGTTATTTTTGTGGAGATAACATTTGAGTATATGAGAAAAAGACAAAAAATAAATATCTGCATATTTCTTTTGTAGGGATTCAGCCAAACTTTTTCACGAGGATTCGATCAATTTTTTTTGTGCTAACTTTTGTTAAGATTTTTTTTATGCTAACCTCTTCTACCTACTTGTTGCAGCTATGCATGAATAGTTCAGCTGATATTTTAGTTAAGCAGCTGTGGATGAATAATTTAGCTAATATTTTATTTATTGGAAGAATAAATAGGAAATAAAGATGTAAAGAGAAGTGGGGATTTTAAACGGTATTTAAAGGGGTGGTTAGAGATTCTATTGTGCTAATTTGGTGGAGATCCTTTGGATATAAGAGACATAGTCAAAAAATAAATATCTGCATATTTCTTTTGTGGGCATTCAGCCAAACTTTTTTATGGAGATTCGACCAATTTTTTATGCTGACTTTTGTTAAGATTTTGTTTATGCTGGCCTACTCTACCTACTTGCTGCAGCTATGCATGAATAGTTCAGCTAATATTTTAGTGAAGCAGTTGTGGATGGATAGTTCAACCGTTATTTTATTTATTAAGAGAAAAAAATAGGAAATAAATAAAGATAAGGGTATTGTTGTCATTTCACATTTAAACCAAAAAAGTGTGACACCAAATATATTCCAACTATTATTAAAGAAAACGGTACATATGTTTATATATACAATGGCAAACACAAAAGAAAGTTTTTATGATATGCACAGTCTAACCTAAAGCTTGAGCAGTACCCAATAGAAGTGAATAGCATAGATAAGTGAACATAAAGAGAGAAGTGCGGATTATAAATGGTATTTAAATAGGTGGTTATATTCTATTGTGCTATTTTTGTGGAGTAACCTTTGAGTATATGAGAAAAAGTCAAAAAATAAATATCTGCATTCTTCTTTTGTGGGGATTCGGCCAAACTTTTTCATGGGGATTCGACCAATTTTTTATGTGCTGACTTTTGCTAAAATTTGATTTATCCTGACCTATTCTACCTACTTGTTGCAGCTTTGCATGAATAGTTCAACCGGTATTTTAGTTAAGCAACCATGGATGAATAGTTCAGTCGATATTTTATTTATTAGGAGAAAAAATAGGGAATACATCAAGATAAGGGTATTTTTGGCATTTCACGTTAGCATTCACGTTTGCATAAAAAAAAGCGTGACATACAAAAAGGGAAAGTTTAAGAATTTTTTTATGATATGCATAGTTTAACCTGAAGCTTGAAACCTTGGAAGTGTTAAGTAGTAGCCAATAGAAGTGAACAACAGAGATGGGTAAAAATGAAGAGATAAGTTGGGATTATAAATGGTACTAAAATGGGTGGTTATATATTCTATTGTGCTATTTTTGTGCAGATAACCTTTGATTATATGAGAAAAAGTCAAAAAATAAATATCTGTATATTTCTTTTGTAGGGATTCAACCAAACTTTTTTATGGGGAATTGACCATTTTTTTTTGTGCTGACTTTTGTTAAGATTTTTTTTATGTTGACCAATTCTACCTATTTGCTACAGCTATGCATTAATAGTTTAGCCGGTATTTTAGTTAAGCAGCAGTGGATGAATAGTTCCGCGGATATTTTATTTATTAGAAGAAAAAATATGGACAAAAAAAATCAAGATAAGGGTATTTTTGGCATTTCACATTTACATAAAAAAAGTGAGACACCAAATGTATTCCAATTATTATTAAATAAGACAACATATATGTTTATGTAGACAATAACATACGCAAAAAGAAAGTTAAGAAAGTTTTTATGATATGCACAGTCTAGCCTGAAGCTTGAAACCTTAGCAGTGTTAAGTAGTAGCCAATAGAAGTGGACAACATAGATGAGTGAAGATGAAGAGTGAAGTGGGGATTATAAATGGTATTTAAAGGGGTGGTTAGATATTCTATTGTGCTATTTTTGTGGAGATAACCTTTGAGTATACGAGAAAAAGTCAAAAAATAAACATTTGCAAATTTCTTTTGTGGGGCTTCGGCCTAAATTTTTCATGGGGATTCGACCAATTTTTTTAGTGCTGACTTTTGTTAAGATTTTATTTATGCTGACCTATTCTACCTACTTGATGCAGCTATGCATGAATAGTTCAACCGATGTTTTAGTTAAGCAGCTGTGGATGAATAGTTTAACTGATATTTTATTTATTGGGAGATATCATAGGGAATAAATCAAGAAAAGGGTATTTTTAGAATTTCACGTTTACACTGAAAAGTGTGACACTAAATGTATTCTATTATCATTAAATAAGACATTACATATGTTTCTATATTCAATAACATACACTAAAAGAAAGTTCAAAAAAGTTTTTGTGATATGCATAGTCTAACCAGAAGCTTGAAACATTAGAAGTGTTAAGTACTAGCCAATAGAACTGAAAAACAAAGACGAGTGAAGATGAAGGGAGAAGTAGGGATTATAAATGGTATTTAACGGGGTGGTTAGATACACTATTGTGCTATTTTCGTGGAGATAACCTTTGAGTATATGATAAAAAGTCAAAAAAATAAATATTTGCATATTTCTTTTGTAGGGATTCAGCCAAACTTGTTTATGGGGATTCGACCTATTTTCTGTGTGCTGACTTTTGTTAAGATTTTTTTTTTTGCTGACCTATTCTACCTACTTGCTGCAGCTATCCTGAATAGTTCAACCGATATTTTAGTTAAGCAGATGTGAATGAATAGTTAAGCCGATATTTTATTTATTAAGGGAAAAAAATAGGGAATTAATCAAGATAAGGGTATTGTTGGCATTTCATGTTTACACCAGAAAAGTGTGACCCAAATGTATTCCCATTATTATCAAAGAAAATGGTACATATGTTTATATATACAATAAGATGCACAAAAATAATGTTTAAGAAAGTTTTTATGATATGCACGGTCTATCCTGAAGCTTGAAACCTTAGCAGTGTTAAGTAGTAGCCGATAGAAGTAAATAACAGACATGAATGAAGATGAAGAGAGAAATAGGGATTATAAATGGTATTTAAATGGGTCGTTAGACATTGTATTGTGCTATTTTTGTGGAGAAAACCTTTGAGTATATGAGAAAAAGTCAAAAAATAAATATCCGCATATTTCTTTTGTCGGGATTTGGCCAAACTTTTGCATGGGGATTCGACTAATTTTTTTTATGCTGATATTTTTGAGATTTTGTTTATGCTGACCTATTCTACCTACTTGTTGAAACTATGCATGAATAGTTCAACTGATATTTTAGTTAAGCAACAATGGATGAATAATTCAGCCGATATTTTATTTATTGGGAGAAAAAAATGTAATTAATCACGATAATGGTATTTTGGCATTTCATATTTACACAAAAAAAGTGTGACGCCAAATGTATTCCAATTATTATTAAAGAAAAAGTACATATTTTTATATATAAAATAACATACATAAAAAGAATTTTTAAGAAATTTTTTACGATATGCACAGTCTAACTTGTAGCTTGAAACCTTAGCAGTGTTTAGTAGACAATAGAAGTGAACAACAGAGATGAGTGAAGATAAAGAGAGAAGTGGGGATTATAAATGGTATTTAAAGGGGTTGTTAGATATTCTATTGTGCTATATTTGCAGAGATAATCTTTGAATATATGAGAAAAAGTCAAAAAATAAATATCTGCATATTTCTTTTGTGTGGATTTAGCCAAACTTTTTTACGGGCATTCAACCAATTTTTTTGTGTTGACTTTCATTAAGATTTTGTTTATGCTAACTTATTATACCTGCTTGCTGCGGCTATGCATGAATAGTTCAGTCGATATTTGAATTAAGCAATTGTTGATGAATAGTTTAACCGATTTTTTTTTATTAGGAGAAATAATGGGGAATAAATCAAGATAAGGGTATTTTTGGAATTACACATTTACACCAAAAAAAACATGACACCAAAATGTATTCCAGTTAATATTGAAGAAAAGAGTACATATGTTTATATATACAATAACATATACAAGAAGGAAGTTTAAGAAAGTTTTTATGATATGCACAGTCTAACCTGAAGCTTGAAACCTTAGTAGTGTTAAGTAGTAGCCAATAAAAGTGAACAACAGAGATAAGTGAAGACGAAGAGAGAAGTAAGGATTTCTAATGATATTTAAAGGGTCGTTAGATATTCTGTTGTTTTATTTTCTTAGTATATGATAAAATGTCAAAAAATAAATATCCATATATTTCATTCGTGGGGATTCGGCCAAAATTTTCATAAGGATTTGGCCGATTTTTGTGTGCTGACTTCTGTTAAGATTTTGTTTATGCCGACCTATTCTACCTAATTGTTGTAGCTATGCATGAATAGTTCAGCTGAAATGTTAGTTAAGCATCTGTGGATGAATAGTTTTGCCAATATTTTATTTATTGGGAGAAAAAATAGGGAATAAATAAGGATAAGGGAATTTTTGGTATTCCACATTTACACCAAAAAAGTATGACACCAAATGTATTTCAATTATTATTAAACAAAACAGTACATATGTTTAAACATACACAAAAAGAAAGTTTAAGAAATTCTTATGATTTGCACATTCTAACCTGATTCTTGAAACATTAGTAGTGTTAAGTAGTTGTGACGACCCAAACTTCCTCGTAAAGGAAAGCCTAGATTGCTTTGAGAACAACACACATCAGAACACAAAATAAAGAACATTTTATTGCTGATTACAACAATTACATCAGAGTACAAGAAAATCACAGAGTATGAATACTTATTACACAATTGAAATACAATAATATCATAGATTTAAATTACACTTAAATAGCAGCGGAAAAATATTACAAATATACAACCGAAAGGAATACACGGATACAGAGCTTTCTGAATACCGCTTCAGCTGTAAACCAGGATCCTGTAAATATATCTGCAAAAAGCTACTCGACTGCCCGTGTGGAAAATATGGGCACCCGAGTTTGCCAGTGAAACAAACTACAGGTCAGTCATGGGATTGGTATGAGAAATCTTAACTTAACTAATCTAATAATAAGCCGAATCACAGGACCACGCCGCTAATGCGGAACGGGTTTACTCCATTGGGTTGCAAGTGCATAAAACAAAGTAAAACGTTAAACAACGCAATGATTTTTAGGAAAATGAAACCATTATAAGACCCAAGTCCCATCACACAATGCAACGCAAACCGAAGGATAGGGTTTTACCTTATAATGGTCAAAAGATGTTTGATATGATAAAACGGATTTAATATTAGTGTGTATATCCATGGGTATATATATATTTCAAACACAATTTCAATCATAATGTATTAATCAAAGACGGCATAGTACCCCATCCTACTATGTTGCCATACTAGTTCTACAATCAAAACCGCAAGGTCGTATTGGAAATTGGATTTCCATCATGAGTCGAGGCTAGGGATCGTCCTCCCCGATTCGAGACACTCTAGCAACTGCCTCAGGATCACACCTATGGGCAACCCTTGGATGCGGTAGGGCCGGTCCCCACCTAACGGTAGTGGATTGGCAATTCCTGAACACACGCTTCCCGGTCCCTTTGAACCTATAGTATGACCACTAACGGCCTATAAAAATCCGAGGCGCATCAAAATCCAACATCCACATAAGTAAAATGTCAGCCAGTTTAAGCACGGATACTACCACTAGCTAGAAAGAAATGTGTGCACTCACTACGGTCCATATCCCGTTTTTGACTCATACCGGGGTGTGAGGCTCGCGAAGTCACGATATTCACAAAGCTATGTCGTAATAGGCTATACATTGATCATCCCACAAGGCTCTGCTTTTCAACAAAAGCCTTGATCAATTGCATCTTGGCGTACCACATTGACAATTCACACCATGCGATCAATCACTATTAATATATACCAGGGTGTTAAGAAGAGAATAAGTTCTCCACCACCAATCAGATATACATTAATAAAAATCAATTTAATTCACATGGAACGAAATCCAATGTCAGACACGCATCCATTTACAAGTCCGTTCTGGGTCTGAACGAAACCGGAGACACCTGAGAGGTCCTCACATATCCGAAACAATCAACAATAGTCCGAACGGCTACCACTGATGCCCCTTCAAGGTAGCTACTCCCATCATAGGTCTCAGTAGCAACACATCCATTCGATGTGAAGATCGTCGGTCTTCAACCACCGTCTTCATCTTCGACTCTTCATCATCGTAGTAATTATTCGGAATGGGTTAAACCCGGTCTTTCCGAATAACTTACGTATTTTTATAAATAAAAATCAAGTACTATAAAAGCACATCCAACGTCTCATTCCAATTCAGAATATTCTTTTAAATAAAATATTCACATTATCTTATCAAAGATCAATTCTTCAAATTTATCTTAAATCTTTTCTTTAAAGATTTGTCCAAACTCCAATTTGGGTTTAAATACCAAAAATCATTATTCAATGATTACTTAAATTTAAGAAATTAATCTTATATTTAACTGGGTTAAAGAACTAATGTCATTTAAAACATAGTTCACGGTAAACCCAAAATCATCTCCCATAAAATATGGAATCCTCATAGAAATCATATCAATATATAATCGTTATAAATTTCAGTATCCGACCAATAATATAAATGGAATAACGGAAAAGCCTCCTAAATTCCATATGTAGTATCGGTCTTCTTTTACAGAAGCTTATCTCGGTTATTATTAATTCGAATTCCATTCAACTCCCATTTAATATATTAAATTGGGAAACTTGGCTTTTGGAAAAATTCTCCTTTAAATCTAAATAAATGATTTATAAATTCCAAATCATATTTTTTTCACAGTCAGCTGAGTTAAAGAACAAATGTCGCTAAAAAACATAGTTCACAATAAACCCAACTCACATTTCATCTTATTTCAATCACTAAATATAATTGAAACTTTTAATAATCTAAATTAAAAGATTATTCTTTTCATACGGGTTTAAGAACAGTGTTATTTAAGACACTATTCACGACAAACCCAAATCCAATTTATTTAATTTAATTTCAATTAAATATTAACAAATCGGAAAACTTCATTAAATCTAAATTTTATGGTTAATTCTAGTTAATAACTAGTCCATCTAAATAAAAATGTATTTTCTAAAATATATTCCTTTTTCTAAAATATTTTCTGAAAATATCCTTTTTCTAGAATATTCTTTGTTGGAATGTGACCCAATCAACAACCATATATTGCATGTAATCAATAATCATGATAAATAATTATCAAGCATCCAAATAACAACCAAAGTGGATTCTACACTAAATATTGGGACTAGTGTAGATCAAATATCATCCCAACACCCGTGTGGGGTTGCATCCAACAAGCAAATAATAAATTATTTGTGCACTTGGGCGATGTGTAAAAATTATCGATCCAATCACATAAACAAGTCAAATAACTTGTGAATGGAAGTGTAATATTCAGTTTGAATACACAAACATTATATTTAACACAACAGACATTTCAACATCACAGACATATACTCCAAGCCATCGCTAATATCATATTTATAACGTGTGATCTTTTTATTGTAACTAATCGACAATAAAAATATTAACTTTTATTTCTCTAGTCTTTTTATTGTAACTAATTGACAATAAAAATATCAACTTTTATCTCTTTTGTGTAATCACCTTTCAATGACCAAAAATGTATGTTTTGGTGTAACTCTTTTTAATGACCAAAAATGACTATTTTGGTTAAACTCTTTTTAATGTAAACAAAACTATATATTTTGATCTACTTCTTTTTAATGTACATAAAACTATACATTTTGATCTACTTCTTTTTAATGTGACAAAAATGTCCATTTCTAATTCCTTCTTTTTATTTTTTCAAAAATGAGCATTTCATATTCATTCTTTTTATTTGACAAAAATGTCCTTTTCACATTCATTCTTTCTATTTGACAAAAGTGTCCTTTTCACATTCATTCTTTTTATTTGACAAAAGTGTCCTTTTCACATTCATTCTTTTTATTTGACAATGCTTTTCACATTCATTCTTTTTATTTGACAAAAGTGTCCTTTTCATATTCATTCTTTTTATTTGACAAAAAGAATTTATTCTTTTATTTACAAAAAGAATGCAGCTCTAAAGTATACTCCTTTTTATTCCATATAAAATTACAATAAAAAACAATTCTAAAATTTATCATTCATTCTGTTTAATGTATAAAAATATACATTTTTAACTCATTCCTTTTAAGTATAAAAATATACATTCTCAATTCATTCTTCTTAATGTATAAAAATATACATTTTCAATTCATTCTTCTTAATGTATAAAAATATACATTTTTAACTCATCCTTTTTAATGTATGCAAATATACATTTTTAACTCATAACTTCTAATGCATGAAATTATACATTTTTATTTCATTCATCTTTAAATGTACAAAAATATCATTTTTATTTCATTGATGTCAGAGTGATAAAAATGTCCTTTTAATTTCCTTTATTTCAAAGTGACAAAATGTCCTTTTAATCTTAATTTACATTTTATAACAGAAATGTACCTTTTATTCTAATAAACATTTTCTAGCAAAAATGTATATTTCACCCTACATTTCATTTTCTAACAAAAATTATGTTTTAATCTAATTCATTTCGATGTAAACAAAATGACAATTTTGAACTAATTCGTTTCAATGTAAACAAAATGACAATCTTGTCTAATTCATTTCAATGTAAACAAAATGATAGTCTTGTCTAATTCATTTCAGTGTAAACAAAATGAGTATTTTTACTTTATTCTTTTCAAATGATAAAAAGAATGTTTTTATTTCATTCTTTACATTTGACAAAAATGAGCCTTTCATATTCATTCTTTTTAAAATAACAAAATAAATGTTTTTGTTTTATTCTTATAAAATGGCCAAAAAGAATGTTTTATTTCATTCTTATAAAATGCCCCAAAAGAAATATTTTATGTTCATTCTTATAAAATGAACAAAAAGAGAATGTCTCATGTTCATTCTTATAAAATGAACAAAAATAAATGTTTTAACAAAAATGCTATTTTAACACTGATCATGTTTTAATAAAAATGAATATTTCTAATCCTACACTTCTTATTGTAATCCATATGACCATAAAACAAAATTTCTAATTCTACACTTTTATTGTGTTCAATATGTCGGTAAAAATCTATTCTTTTATTCAACTCTTTTTGTTGAACAAAAATGTTTACTTTTGTTTAATGCTTATCAATGTGTCAAAGTGAATGTTTTAATTTATTTCTTCTAAATGTATAAAGATATACATTTCTAATTCATTCTTTTTAATTCTTGTTTTATTTACATGAAAGAATGTAAATAAAAGGTCAACTTTTATTCTACAAAAATGCATATATTTTTGTGTCTATTTTAAGGTGACAAAATGATAAATTTATTTTATAAATTTCAATGTGACAAATGACTAATTTCGTTGATAACTTCAATACAACAAAATGATAAATTGGTTTGTTAACTTCCAATATATAAACAAAGTGAAAATTTGTTTGTTAACTTATGATGCAGACAAAAATGATGATTTTGTTTATTTACTTTTAATGCAAACCAAAATGATGATGAAATTTGTTCTTTTAATTACAAACAAAATGATGATCAAAATTTGTTCTTTCTAGTTATAACAAAACTAAAGATTTTATATTGACAAATCAACTTCACAAAATGGTATACTTTGATTCAACCATTTGGTTTCAAAAATTTTATTTTCAACACAATAATCATCACACCAATAATTTCACATAACAACATCAATCAATCCATATTTCACGACATACTTATGTGGAATTCACATAGCAAAGAATAATTAAATTTTAATAATAAAATATAGAAATCTCACAAATGTTAACCTTAACTGATTGACAGAACACACAAATCACGAATCGAACCATATGTGGCATTCAGTAGAGTATTATAGCATATGAGTAACACTACATTTATTATTAACAAATTTTAACTAATAAATAAAAGGATAGAATTTCTCACCAGTTTATCGAATTATTGATTAGTGAAGGGAACATCGGCCGTCTTCGTCATTCTCCTTGGATTGTTCGAAATAAACCCAAAACGCATGCTCAAGTTACCCCCATCGCACGCCCCAAGACCACCGAGTCCACCATCCAACCCCGCCACTTCGAAGCCTTGCTCGTCGCCTTCCTTCCCCCACCATAGCGTGAAACTCGAAGCTCCCTTGAGCCCTAGAAACGCCGGCTAATGGCTGAGCTTGATTTCCATGCTGAATACTTCATGAAATTTAATCATCCCCGTAGGAAGAAAGATCTTGCTTTGCTCTTGATTATTTGTCTTGATTTCATATTTTAATTTGTGGTAGACTAGGAGGAATTAACAAAAAAGAATTGTGCGTTTCAGCCATTGAAAATGTAAAGGGCGGCGGCTACATATTTTAGAATAGGGTTTTGTGTTTTGACTGTAAACTTATCCTAACCAGTATATATATATATATATATATATATATATATAACTCTAAGTTTCTTTCCCTTAAAGAAGTAATTAACTGAATACATAAATTCCACAAAATGGAGAAAGAAACCTTTTATATTTTGCTTTAATTTGTATTGATTGATTCATAAATGCTATTAATCAAAATTATTCATGGTATAAATTGATACCGTATTAGCATGCAGGTAAGTGTAATAAGAAGGAATATCGCATAAGTAAACGAAATAAATAAAGGACAACATGTATATTGATTTAATTGAAAACTTGAATGAAACTTAATTTATGGTATTATAAAGGTGCATCAAATACATCCATTTGTGTGAATATATAAACAGTGCTGAGATATGAAAAAAAACTTTCTTTATATATATATATATATATATATATATATATATATATATATATATAGCAAATAGGTTCATTCCTCAATTGTGTGACATAGTAGTTAATAGTATGCAAGTATGGTTAATTGATAACTCTGTACATATGAATGAATTAGAATTAATTTATAGGCAATTTTGAAATATGACAAATGAGAAAACTACTAATAAATACAAAAGGTAAAACAGTCAAATCTTATAATATATATGTCATAGTATTAAATTCATTAGCCTCCATATATTAAAATTATTCTCATTAGTTTCATTAATACACAATTAAAAGAAACATAATGTGACTGCTATTACATAGCATATAGATAAATGTGGATTCTAAATCCACACGCTAAAAATCATGTGTTTCCTTAGTTCATGGTTTCAAATTTAAATCAATTAATTTTGTTAGAATATTCTTAGATAGCAATATCTTAATTAAGTTAATACAATTAATGGCAATATCACAATTAATGTCAATACTAAATTTAAAATAGACATAATTTATTTCATGCATACATTTAATAGGTTCAATGTTTAAATCAAATTAATATATATATATATATAAAACGTATATATATAAACTATCCAGTCTAGTGTTACACTTAATTAGGAAAGATAAAACATGGACCACCAATTTAACATTTAACTAATTGAGCATAAAGTTCAAATAAATCTTTAAGATAAAATTTGATTTATTAAAATGAACACAGAATCTTGGATCTATAAGTTAGACTCTAAATTAAACTTATAAAACCAATGGCCTAAAATAAATCATTGCGATATAACTTATACAGATTTAGTTTCAATTTAACAAAATGAAGAAAACAATATGTTACTTGAAACAGAAATTCAAGCGCAAAACTTCCTAATAAATTTTTAAACTGGTTCTAATTTTCCGGGTTGTTATAGTAGTAGCCGATAAAAATGAACAATGGAGATGAGTGAAAATGTAAAGAGAAGTGAGGAAGTTAAATGGTATTTAAAGGAGTGGTAAGATATTCTATTGTGCTATTTTTGTGGAGATAACCTTTGAGTATATGAGAAAAATCCAAAAAATAAATATCTACATATTTCTTTTGTGGGGATTCGGCCAAACTTTTTTATGGAGATTCATCCATTTTTTTATGCTGACTTTTGTTAAGTTTTTGTTTATGCTGACCTATTCTACCTACTTACCGCAGCTATGCATGAATAGTTCAGCTGATATTTTAATGAAGCGGTCGTGGATGAATAGTTCAGTCGATATTATATTTATTAAGAGAAAAAATAGGGAATAAATCAAGATAAGGTTAATTTTGGCATATCACGTTTACACCAAAAAAGTGTGACACCAAATATATTCCAATTACTATTAAAGAAAACGGTACATATGTTTTTTTTTGAATTTGATCAGGGGGGAAACCGGCCAGAGCCGTAACCCCCCTAGTGCACCTTGCCCGTTCCGTAGGTACCACATATGTGGCTAATCGTAGCATACGCATGTGGTAAACCCTTTTAGCATGCCATTCCGGGTTTCGAACTCGCATCGTTGTTACCTCGACACAAGTCCTTATCCGTTGGGCTGATTCCGTGGTACATATGTTTATATATACAATAGCATACACAAAAGGAAAGTTTAAGAAAGTTATTACGATATGCACAATCTAACATGAAGCTTGAAACCGTAGCAATGTTAAGTAGTAGCCAATAGAAGTGAATAACAGAGATGAGTGAAGATGAAGAGAGAAGTGGAGATTATAAATGGTATTTAAAGGGGTGGTTAGAAATTCTGTTATGCTACTTTTGTGGAGATAACCTTTGAGTACATGAGAAAAATTCAAAAATAAATATCCGCATATTTCTTTTGTAGGGATTCAGCCAAACTTTTTCATGGGGATTCGACCAAATTTTTTGTGCTTACTTTTGTTAAGATTTGATTCATGCTGACCTATTCTACCTACTTGCTGCAGCTATGCATGAATACCTCAATCAATATTTTAGTTAAGAAGCTATGGATGAATAGTTCAACCGATATTTTATTTATTAGGAGAAAAAATAGGGAATAAATCAAGATAAGGATATTTTTGGCATTTCACGTTTACACAAAAAAAGCGTGACACCAAATACGTTCCAATTATTATTAAACAGTATATATGTTTATATATACAATAACATACACAAAGAGAAAGTTTAAGAATTTTTTTACGATAAGCACAGTCTAACCTGAAGCTTGAAACCTTAGAAATGTTAAGTAGTGGCCAATCGATGTGAACACCAGAGATGGGTGAAGATGAAGAGAGTAGTGGGGATTATAAATGGTATTTAAATGGGTAGTTAAATATTCTATTATGTTATTTTTGTGGAGATAACCTTTGACTATATGAGAAAAAGTGAAAAAATAAATATCTGCATAGGCCAAACTTTTTTGTGGGATTCGACCAATTTTTTTGTGTTGACTTTTGTTAAGATTTTGTTTATACTGACATATTCTACCTACTTGCAATAGCTATGCATGGATAGTTTAGCTGATATTTTAGTTAAGCAGCTGTGGATGAATAGTTCGGCCGATGATTTAATTATTAGGAGAAAAAATAGGGAATAAATAAAGATAAGCGTATTTTTGGCATTTCACGTTTACACCAAAAAAGTGTGACATCAAATGTATTCCAATTATTCTTAAAGAAAACAATACATATGTTTATATATACAATTGCATAGACAAAAAGAAAATTTAAGAAAGTTTTTATGATATGCACAGTCTAACCTGAAGCTTGAAACCTTGGCAGTGTTATGTAGTAGCCAATAGAAGTGAACAATAGAGATGAGAGAAGATGAAGAGAGAAGTGAGGATTATAAATGATATTTAAAGGGGTGGTTAGATATTCTATTGTGCTATTTTGGTGGAGATAACGTTTGAGTATATGAGAAAAAGTTAAAAAATAAATATATGCCTATTTCTTTTGTGGGGATTCGGCCGTACTTTTTTATGGGGATTCAGCAAAAAGTTTTGTGCTGACTTTTGTTAAGATTTTGTTTATGCTGACCTATTCTACTTACTTTGTAATGACCCGGTAGAGGAATTCAACGCCGAATTCCAATAATAATACATACGTCGTATTACTTGCCCAAACTCTAGTATTGAAAACACCAGATAGTTACTAGAAAGAAATCAGAGGGTAAAATAAGAAAGAAATATTAGAATAGAAGAAGAACCAACACAACTCAGAGTCTTATATTGCAGTAGAACAAAATATAATATAGGAATAATTCTTTACTGAGAGCTTGAAATAAAAACTTACAATCATCAGAGTACATCACACATCTGGACAGTTATAATAACATGTTCTCATATACAATCACATAGCGAAAAATACTATATAATATCATACGTCCGAACTCTCCAGCTCGTCTCTTCACTTCGTCTGTTAACCTGAACCTATAAAACTCGGTCTAACCCGAGCATTACAAATGCCGGATCAGTCTGGTGAACCAGAGTAAGAAACCCACTAAGTTTATTAGTAACATCCACAAGTCAAAATTCTTTTCAAAAGAAAAGGAGGACCATAAGACCAATCCACACATAAACATGGATGATTTTTACCTTACGGTAACCTAAAACATTTTGAAGCCATATCTTATTCTGATAATATAATAGTGTTTGTTAATGATATTTTTCGTCAACATTGAAGATAAGACTATGGGAGTGGACCTAAGTGGAAAATGGGTTGTTAGCATTCGCAAGTTTGAGTTAGTTCACCATTTCCTAGGTAAGAAGGTCTGAAATTCAAAAGAATAGTTACTCTTCCCTCGATGAGGTGAGCATCATGCTTAAGCGATTCAAGAACCAACAGTTATCTTGGGATGATGGATTCCTAAACAAAACCCTTGGTAAAGGACTTAACGGTTTGTAGAAAGGGATTATGCACTAAACTTGCAGGAGGGTCTAAGCTTGCAGGAAGGGTTTAAACTTGTGAAAAGGGGTGTTTCACCTGAGTTGCGTAAAGGCTTAGGTGAAGGTTCATGTACATGTAGGAAGCAAATAGTAAGTAGTGGCAACAACAACTAAGAAATAGCAGGCAAACTCATAAAGAAATATCATAAGTATTGATTCACTCTTTATTGATCTTTGATTTAGAATAAAAGAATAGAACAGAGGAAATCCCCAAATTGATCTAAGAATTAGGGTTTACTCTAGATAAAAAGAGTACAAGAATTAGAATGAGAAAATCGTCCCCAAAATGTGACCCCTGAGGTCTTATTTATAGAGAATTCGAGGCCCCTTACGATGTGGGGTCGTTGGGTCTGTAGGAGCCTCTATCGACCACTTTTCTCCTTGGTCTCGAATGTTTTAGCTCCCGACCGCTTTGTGGTGCTGATTATAGCTTCCGGAGTGAGGGTCTCGGTCAATTGAGGCTTCTTCGAGATTGATGTGAGCTTGTCGATGTAAATGGCTTTCGAAAGGCATTTGTGCTCCCGATTGTGGCTTTCAGGTGTAGGCTACCGGCTTCTTTATGAATACTTTGAGGAGCTTGCCCTCGTGATATATGTAGATATCTGTCGGTTCGGAACCACTGTCGGTGTTTGTACTAAGTAGATTAGTATGGATAGCCAATATCCCTTCTAGGGTTCTGGTTTGTCTTATGGTGGAGTCTCCGGGTATGGCTTGATCTTTCGGAAGGTAGCTCCAGGTGATTTATCTGTTGTTTATCAATATGACCTTTCAGTGTTTATGCAGTAGATGTTTCGGAAGTTGGTTCCAGATGATCTCTATGTACTTCTGTCTTGATAGTCTTGATGCCTTTGCCTCCTGATATATCGGTATTAAGCGGATTAATACCGACAACCCTCCGTCTATCAGGGTTCCAATTAGCGGAGCTCTTGTCTCCTTCTTTCTTAATTTCTGACTTAGATGACCTTTTGCTATGGGACATGCTTTCTAGATTGACCATAACGGATGGACCCTGCCGGGTGGATCCTGTCGGTATTTTGTAGCTTTTAAGCCCCCTTTTCCTCAGAAGGTTCCAGTTTATGCAGCTCTCGGGTCATTCCTTTCTGCTCTTGGTTCTTCTTAGTGTTTGGCTGTTGCTTTTGGGAGAGTTCCTATGTGATTATGTTCATCCAACACCCTTCACCATCAGCTTATTTTGTAGTAACATTTGCCCCCGCTTAATAAGGGGTGTTTTCAACTTTTTAAGTCAAACTTTTGTCTTTTCCTGAGTGTCTACTTTGCGTCTTTTGACCTCCCTTGATTGGAAACATTGATTGGTTTTCGTTTGTACGGTGTGGATTAGAGGTAATTTTTTTGCATAATTACCATCGCTTCTTCTACTTCACTTTTTACCTACAACATCAATTTCTCGAACAAGATTATTTGTTCATTGAGGACTTGAAGTTAATTTCGAGAATTTCTCGACTGAATCTCTGGTAAATATTTCTGCTTTGAACTGTAAATAGGAATTAAATCAATCTGTCTTAACAAATTAGGGTTTTGCATGTTGGATATAAATCATTCGAATATCAATGATCTGGATATAATTTTTTCCCCAAATATTAATTTTTGGGTTTAAGATATGAAATTTGCATAAGAAAGTCTATTTTTATAAACAAGTAACCGAAATGGTGCTATTGGCAACATCAATTTTGCTGGTGCCGAGATCCAACTAGGTCCTCGGTGATGACTTAGGGTTACCTGGTTCTGGTTTGACCATTGCCTTTTCCTCTAAATCTTCCTAGCATTATCCTTAGGGAAAGCTGATCCTGTCATTACTAAGGGCTCGATTGTTCCTTATCAAATGCGACATTTGTTGTGTGCTTTGCCTAAACTGGTACTTAGAGCTATCTTAATATCCACTATCTTGACCATTTATCATTGGTAGGTTCATATGTTGTAACTACATCATACATTAAAAATTTATGATACGAATTTATGTATTTATGAAATTATATCACCTAGCAACGCCATGTTTGATAAAAGGAGTTCCAGCCCATCACAAACTGGTGTTCGCGGCATATCTCGGAAGGGGAGATCTTTTTCCTTGAAGAAATCTTTGAATACTTCACAGAATGAAGTAAATTCCATCCTCGCCGGCTTTGGAATGGATAATGTGGTCGCTATTCCTGCTACCTGCTGTGATAATATTATGAATCCTCCCAAGGATATTTTGCATATTCAGCCGTGCATATCTAGCATGGAGGCTCCTTCCCTTTCCCATCTTTCATATTTCGACTTCTACGGGATCTGGAGTTTGCACCTATCCAACTCCTACCAAGTGCTTATACACTACTTCTATGTCTTGTACTTGCTCTTGAGTCAGGTCAAACCTCTCTTACTTCTAATCTCCTTAAGCACTTGATGCATTTTTCAAGATGTTCTGACTTCCCTATACTCCATGCCAACCCTTCGAAGAAGATTGTTAGCGACGGTGTGGGTAAGGCTTTATCTTGGGAAGACCATTTCTTCCTCATCAGATGCCCTACTGGTATTTTAAGCAAATTTGTTGATTATGGTGAATTCTCCAACCCTTTATGAGTGATTACTTTTCTTATCCATGTCTTAACTTTAGTCGCTTTTCGGATCCTGCTTCTAAGAAAGTTCCTTTAACTGAAAGTGAATCTCGTGTGTTTGAGCTTATTTTGAAGCTACTTGAAGAGCCACAGGGTTAATCTGTTTTGCTAATCAAGGATAAATTGTGTCAATATGATCTTCTTCCTGACAGAAAAAAGGTTTTGGGACGTCCACCTATTCATTTTCCAGGCTCTAAGCGTTTGATTTTGAGTTCAGATGTGTTTACTTCCTCTACACCTTTGTCTTCCGATATGCTTGCTGAATTGACAGTTATTTTACCGAAACCTCTTTAATATTCAAGTTCCGCATACCTGAATTTCTCTTTGATTTTTCACTTGACTAGGAGTTTTGGCTTCGGAAGCTTCGACCCTCACTGATGTTTTAAATAAATCTACTATTGTTGTTATTAAGAGATTGGCTGAGTTACCTATCGAACCGCCAGCTAAGAAACTAAAACTTGATTTTTCCGCTTCTGCAATATTCGAGGGTACTTTCGGTAAGGAAGGTGAAGGTTGTGTCCTGCCGTCATCCTTTTGAAGTACATCAGAAGCGAGTATGCATGCAACGTCGCGAATTTCAAATTCTTGGTCTACTGAGCCTTCGAGGCTTCCCGATCTTTCAACAAATTTTATTGATTTTGTGAAGCTTGCTCCTTCTTGTCTGGATTTTTTTGACATCTCGTTACCTTCTTCTTCTTTAGATATGGCGGATTTATATCAGCATTTGATCATCCGACAGCTTCAGGTATGGACTTTTCTCTATTAACCTTGACTTTATTTTATTACGGCTGTTGATCGAATTCTTCTACTCTTTTTAGATTACCAAAAGGTGGCTTTTGTCTAAGTCAATTCCTTCTTACTCAACCCCTGAAATTGTTCGACATAGAAAGGCTAAAGAAACTTTAAGTGATGAATGTGAGAGGTTGAAAGCTTCCCTTGAACATGCTGAATCGGCTTTAGAGGGGGAAAGGCAGACTAAGGACTTAGTCCTTGATAAAGTTTCGGCCTTAGAACACCATGTGGCGGAAGATGTGGTAACTCACGCTGATGAGCTTCAGAAGCAGAAAGAGAATCTTTCTCATGCTGCGCAGATAATACGCGAAGCCTAGGGCAGGATTTCTGATTTTTTGCAAGTTCATTTTCCATGAATTAAGATCGAGTGTTACGAAGAAGCCTTATTTCACATTCTTTCTGGCAACTTTCAGAATCTTTATGAGATCTGAACTACCATGGTTCCACCTTTCATTAGGGATAAAATTATGGAGCGGATCGATTTGGGTAAACAAGGTGTCGAGATGCCACAGAAGGGAGAAACTAAATTTGAGGACCTTCTATACATCGATGACCTTTCCATTGATTCAGGTGAAGGAGAAGAGACTCCTGCTTTCATTGATGATGCTGGGAATAATGGTGGTGATGGTTCGAAAGGTAAAGACCATCAGGTTGAACATGATAGGGACAGAAACGATCCTTTTTCGGGTGCCTAAGCATCCCATGATCCTGTTAGGCGTAGTCCTGAGGTAGGAGGTTCCTGCGTTGCCCATGATTTTGAACCTCCTTTGTGTATAGAAGGTGTCCCCTCCAGTCTTTCGGGAAGGGAGAAATATGTTGACTCTGAAGCTCCTCTTTCTGAGGTATAATTCTTGTTCTGGCAATGTTTTCTCTTTCCCGAAGTATTTGACTGTAACTAGTTTCCTATCATTATATCTAATAGACAAAAAGAAAAGTCGTTTCTTGCCTTAGAGCATAATTAGATAATAAACAGAAGTAATTAACCCGTTCTTATGTAGAACAAGAGAAATGATTAAAAGATTATAATTCCTTATCCTGCAAATACCATGATCTTGAGAAGAGAACACATAAGCTTATGTCTTATAAGGAGCAAGAAGTTGCGACCAGGCTAAAGAATGCTCGTAAACATAGGGAAACTCACCGCGAGGAGAATAAGGAGTTGACGATGTTATTTTGGATGTTTAATTGAGGACAAGGATATGACTTCTTGTATGAAATCATATTTAGTACATGTGACTGCTAATATACTTATTTTCATTATGACGGAACTTTGTTAACTACAAAGATGAATTACATGTAACTTGTAGACTGAGAAGGGAGTTTTTAACAACATTCATTCACACTATCAAGAAAAAATGTTTTCTTGAGAAACTTAAGAGTGTTTATATTGTTGGCTCTCTTTTAACTCACTAAGTGAAGATCGTGAAGCAATTCTAAAGAATCTAAGGGTTAAACATGTCGAGATGTTATGTAAACGATAGATGTATTAATCAAGTGAAAGTGATCCTTTGTAACTCTTTTTGATCCGTATGTCATGGAAGATTGGTTTCGGATTTAAATTACACAAAGCTTCTATATAAGAATGGAGCTCTATTTTTGCAAATCGAAAAAATATAATCATAACTATTTTTATTTGTTCTTGTAAGTAGGTAGATCGTCATGAAACTTTCCCTTCTCAGAGTGAAGCATTGCTGGCAAAAGAGATTTTTCTATATCTCAAGAAAGGAAGAACTTACTCCAAAATTTATCCATTAAGCATTTGAAAGAGAGAATGAATGCTTTGAAAGACCAGTTAGAAGAAGAGCTAGAATTATTCTTGGATTAAAGACATACATAAGGACTAAACCCTTTATCAAATTTGAGGATGAATTAAGGAGTTTACGCCAACGTATTGTCGACTTGGAGATTGATTTAAACAATGTCACCATGAAGTGTGAGACATGGGAATATTGCTTCAAAAATATTTCTATCGTGATGGGATCCCAACCTCCTGGCGTTGCGACCGCGCATAAGACCCCAACCCTTAAAAGCATTTTTACTTGAATAACCCTCATCCGGGGTCAAAGGAATTAGTTATTTCTGAGTGGTGTAAAAGAATGATAGCTAAGGTAAAGGAGACCTATGATACCAAGTTAATTAAAGATTCATATGACCATGTTACCCGGTATGTTGATCAAATAAGATGTTTATAAGAAGAAAGTCATGACTTGCGCATGAATGTCTTCGAGTTAGAGAAAGAAAACCAGTCTCTTAGGGCTATGTGTAGAGCTTAAAACAGAGCTTTGAAACTTCAAATTAAACCTTCTGATCATTTAGATGAAACGAGTAGAACAGTACAAAAGCTTAACAAGCTACTAGGTATTGCACTTCGTTACGCCATTAATTCCCCTTTACCTGAGGATGGAGAGGATCTGGATATTTAGTGACATTTTTTAATAGTGACATGTAATCATACCCATGTTTGGGTTATTAAGAGTGTGACTCTTGTAAATAAACTTGTGTATTGATGTTGTCGATCTTGTAAATAGTTGTTGATATAAAATGCATATAATAATTGTTTGTACATAAATGGTTTAAGAAATTTCCCTGAATAAGAAAAAAGATAACCATTTTATTCGGAGTTGCTTTGATGAGGGGCTTTTCATTTCCTTCCAAGTTTTGTTCTGTGGACTTCCCCCGTGAGCATGTCTCTGGCTATTCTGATTTAAAATTTTCAATATAATCACCTCAGAATCCTTCATTGGTGAATTATAAGCTTTCGGATCAATCCCAGGATATAATTATCTGGTAAAGGACTGGGAATCAGCTTTTGATGCTTCAATAGAGCTTATGGACTATTTTAGGTTTGCGCGCTCGACAGAAGTCCCGAACTAATCCAGATTTAGGTACTGAAATTAGACTAGGAATTCACTTCCAGTGTTTGTAGGGATCTGAACCAACCCAGATTCAAGTTATTAAAGTAGGAGATCGGAAATCCGCTTCTAGTCTTTGTCATAAGCCGAATAAACCCAGATTTGGGTATCAATATAGAAGACCCAAGCCCACCCTTGCTCAGGTAATTAGAGATTGAGCACCAGAAATCCACTTCTGGCATTAATGTTTTGGTATCCCACTTGGATTTGATATGTGAAGCAGAGGTTGTACGTGCTTCTCGAGCCACTCTCTGGGCTTTTGGATATCAAAGCAGATGATGCACTGCTTTGTTGGCCACTCTCTGGGCCTATGCGTCCGGTGCGCTTGGCTAGCTTATCCACAAGCAGGGACCAAGGACTTACCCGACCTCTCTCCAGAAGGCGCCTTATCCTGACCATTGTAGGCGATGATAAGGTCTCAGAAATTTAAACCGGGCCATTGTAGATACGGAGTTAAGTTTACACTTTTGATGCTCTATACTGACCATCGTAGGTATTGATAGAGGCTTACACACCACCCCCTCCGAGGAGTGCCCTATCCTAACCATTCATAGGCGATGATAGGAGTTTGTGTTCCCTTCTGCAGGTAACGCGAAACATAAGCAGAGGTAGGACGTGCTCTTCTGCGAGCAGCGGTAGGACGTGCTTAGTTCATAGCATAGGCAAGGCGTACTCTTCTACAAGCAGAGGCAGGGCGAGCCAATTTTAAATGCACCGCCACGACCATTTCTTGTGTGAAACAGAGGCTTACGCTTTTGATGTTTTAACCTATCCCTCTCTGATTTGGGCTTGGAAAAAGACTAATACACCACCCCCCTCCGGGGGATGCCTTGCCCTGCCCAATTTGGTGATGACAAGTTTTTTTTTCTTTTATCCATTTGTGGCTTGACCTGTCCTCGGTCATCTCAAGTTTGTGGGGATTTTCTCCTTTGCAATCGTGTAGGTAACCTTTTTTCCTTTCCCAAAAAATCTTGTTGGCGTAACTCTCTATACCTTCTTCACATATTTTTGAAGTTTTCCTTGGCTTAAAAGTTGATGATCATTCCCTCTAGAACTCTACAATGGTGGTTTCGTGTCCAATTACCATATTGTAGTAGAAATATAGTCCTTCCAACTTAACTTTGTTTTTGGGTTTCTTCTTTAATGACGGCCAAAAGTTTAACTCATGTTTAGTTAGGAAGTAGATAACCTCAAATGACTTTGTGAGCTTACAACCTTTTGGTAATCTTGACTCAAAAGTCTTCTTTCGTTGTTGCAGTTTGATCCTTTTACCACTTGATTTTGTTATCCCCTTGTAACAACCCGTATTTTAATAACATGTTAAAACCATAAATCAAGGCAGAATTAATTTTTGAAATAAGAATCAGGGGAAACGGGTTGCGCCTTTGTGTTCGTCTCGAAATTCTGCTTGGAAACGAGTCCGAGTTTTCGAGAAACGGAGTCCGTATGAGGGAGATATGACCCTCCGAAGTTTCAAGGATTTTCAGAACAGAAAAACAGTTCGAATTTGAATTTGAAATTCAAATTCAAACCCCAGTGCAGGCTGGGCGGGAATTTTCCCGCCCAGGACCAGGTCGACCTGGGGGTCGACACTATGGTCGACCTCCCAGGGACCAGGTCGACCCTATGGTTGACCTGGGGGTCGTCACTATGGTCGACCTCCCAAGGACCAGGTCGACCCTATGGTTGACCTAGGGGTCGACCTGGTGTTGAAGCACAGTGTTGATCCTGGGTTCATTCTGATGTATATGGTCTCGTTTTCAGTCTAGGTTCGTCCGCCTAATCCTATATAAACAGCCTCCTCGCCTCATTCTCTTTACACCATTCTTCTCTAACCTTATGCTGCACAAATTCTTGATGGACATGGCTTCTTCCTCTTCCTCTAAATTAAATTAAGATAAAGTAAATTAAAACACGAAGACTATTTCTTGAAGACTACGGCTAGGAATTGCATATCGGGGATTTTTTGCTATTATCAAATCGAGATTCAACAATTCGACAACTAGTTTATAGATTCAACTTCTGCATCTCAATTTCTTATTCCACGATCTGTAAGTTCTAGTTACTTTGAGATTTAAACTTGTTAATTGTAATTTGGACATGAGATAAAGTGAGATTGGACTTAAGTATGATAATCGATTCACACCTATTCTAGTTTCCATCTTGGATCTTGACATTTGGAAATATTGCTATGAAATCAGTTTGGACCTATTCATGTTGTAAATCAAACTCTTTCATGTCCATAACATAATCATGCCTGTGATATTGAATCAGTCTATTATTTACATGTTTGGGACTATCACCTTATGCCATGACTATCACCTTATTATGCTAGATTTGAAATCCTATTAATTTCTATATGCCAGTGATGTTGTAACCAATTATCTCAAGTTATGTCATGCTAGTCTTGTAATCCCTGTTATCACTTTATGCTCGTCCTTTTTGCCTATCATAGTTTTGATGTTATTCCCTTTATTTCTGGATTTGGATTTACTTGTAATTTAGATCGATTCACGTTTACGTGCGATGGGAATACGATTTGGGTAGATTAGGTAAAACATGAATTGGTTATGAACACGAATCATGAACTTGATAATAGGCATAAGTTGAAACTTGACATGAAACTTGCCATGACACTTGACACAAACTTGACATGAAACTGAACATGGACATGACATTAGAATGAACTTGAAAATGGCCAACTCGAGGTTTGGTTGAGTTTGCAGTGTAATTCTGCCCGGAACCGCCCGACAAATCCAGTGACTGCAAACAATAGGATCCAATGTGGGTAGTTGCAGGCTTGAAAACCCGAGGTTAGACTGAGTTGTGGTGTAATTCTGCCCGGAACCACCCGGCATATCCAATGACCACAACAACAGGTCTGATGTGAGAGGTTGGGGTGCACTAATGAATTAATGCCACATGATAGGGTTAAGTCAAGAACATGAAAGACAACACTTAACCAACTTGACATGCTAGATTGATAAAGGTTAAGTCATGAATTTAAATGACAACACTTTACCTGTTGAACGAAACCCTAATTACGTGGTCCATTTCAGCAGCAACTCACTTAGATGTATCACGGTACCCTAGAACTAGGCAGGGTGGGGCACGATTACTGGGCTGAATTATAAGCGACCAGAACGACGGCTGAGTTGGTGCGCCAGTGTAGGTTCAGGCGGACTATGGTCGTGCACGTAGTCCGGAGTTGAAAAGAAGGCATTGGGCATCAGTAGGTTTACATTGTGCATGCTAGATTCGTGTCGATGGTTGGCACCCTAGGGCTTGATACACCCTATGGTGGACCTAGCTTAGGTAACTACATTCGTGATAGGGCTGTATGACATATACACATGACGAGTTAGAACTTGTAGGGAGCCGATCGATTAATGGATCGTTCCTTTGGACCTAGTAATGGGTCATTCATGATATTGGGCCAAGGGATCATTTCATGGTTAATATATGACATGGGTTTGGGATACTAGTACAGTTGGTGCAGCGAACCTTGAACATGCGATGCTATACTTGATTTATACTCGAATTATCATGCTATCTTAGTCTATCTTTCCCATCTTATCATCATTCTTATGTTTACTTTCAGTTTATACATGTAATGTTACCTTTACCTGTTTTTATGCTGAAAGTCACTAGGACTTACCAGTCTTTATGACTGACCCGTTTTCTTTCGCCTCATTTTCTTTCGTTTCCCCCCAGGTTCTCAGGGAGGAAAATCTAGCACTTAGCTTGGATTTCTCTTGCTTTCGGTTCAGCTCATGTACGGTTTGATCTTGAGCTATGCTATGGCTGCATTTCTGCTACCTTTGAGGAATTAAGCTACTTTTGTTGTTTTAAGATTATGCTTCTTTATTTATGCAAGACAGAATTTGTTGTAATGGAAAATAATGACTTTGGCTATTTGGTACTTTGGATGTAAAAGGTTTTGACTCTTTTTGAAAGTAATGAAATTTATCTTTTGATTCTTCTGTTGTTTTATTTATGTTCTATCTTGTAATATTTCTGTTTTTGCCTACCTCGATAACGCTCCTCCAAAACTAATGCATTCCCTTTGTCAGTGACCCTAGCGGAGGTAGGGTGTTACACTTGGTATCAGAGCAGAAGGTTACCAGACTGGGTAAAAGTTTTTAAAACCTTCTAAAACTATTTTCAAAACCGTTTACAAATAAGCATTTTTCAAGAAAAGTCTTGTTTTATTTAAAGGCTGTTCACCAAAATCCATTAGCACTATCCTTTGTTTCCTCGTTTTGAATCTCTTCTTTTTCATTTCAGCATGTCTAGGAGTCTTAACCTTCCAGAGGGCGTGCCAATACCTGGCAGGTTCAGGAGGTACTTAGAGGCTAAGGCCAACAATGCAGGCCCAGCAGATATTCCTCCAGCTGCAGCGGTTCCTTCTCCTACGCCCCCTCCTCGTGCAAATGCTTTCTCAACGATCTGTAAAGATTTTAGGACCATGGGTGGAAAGGATTTCGAAGGAACTGAATCATTCGTAGAAGCGAGGAACTGACTCAAGAAAACTGAGGATCTGTTCATTATCTTCGAGGTGGACGATAGGCAGAAGGAGCAGTTGGCGGTATGGTTGCTCAAAGACGAAGCTTCCTATTGGTGGGAAGTCACTAACGCTGAAAGACCTATTGACACATGGATGGATTTCCAGATGAGGTTTGAGATGAAATTCCTCTCACAAGCTGAACGAAGTTTACAGCTGGAAAAGTTCTTATCTCTTAAGCAAGGAAGTATGATGGTCAAGGAGTACGTCAATTAATTCAATCAGCTGGCTCGGTTTGGACTGGACTTAGTGAATACTCCTCATAAGAAGGCTCTTCATTTTGTCAAGGGATTGAATGAGCCACTTCACAGCTTGGCTATGACCCACATACCTATGGGGGCTACTTACGAAAGGTTGGTAGACATGGCACTCTTAAATGAGGAAGACAAGGGCAAGAATGAGGCAAAAGCAGAAGGGCCACAAGATAAGAAGGGGGAAGGGTCACAGAACAAGAAGGCTGATCCAAAGAAAGGCGGGAAGAACAAAAACCTTATGAAAAGAGAAAGTGTAATTTCTGTGGCATTCCTGGACATCAGTTCAAAGACTACAGGAAGAAGAAAAGGAAGATGGGTGGCTGTTTCCACTGTGGTGAGACAGGACACATGGCTAAGGCCTACCCAAGGAAGCAAGGGCACGGAGCTGGACCTTCTTGTGGAGGACAAGTCCACACTCTCACGGTACCTCCGCACGAATGAGGTAGAAAAATTTCTGTCGAAAGTTTGGTCTATCTTTTTGATCACCCTATTCGAACCTTGTTTGATTCTTGCGCATCGCATACATTTATTTCTTCTTATATTGTTGAAACTCGGCACCTAAGTACTAGTCTAGTTGAGGATCCCGTTATTGTTTCAAATCCAATTGGCGGCTCCGCTCATTTATATATGATTTGTGCGGATTTGAGGATTTCTATCTTAAGCATAGAATTCACGTATAGTGCTTATATTCTCGGATTTATGGGATACGGTTTGATTTTAGGCATGGATTGGCTATCCAATAATGGAGCCATTCTTGATTGTGAACGAAGGGTAGTTAGCTCGTGACTCGCCTTGGTAATACCCTTGAAATTTCTTGTAACCCTATGGGTCCTGTCTTGTTATGTTATCTAGAATCTCTTGACTCGTCTATCGATGATTTGCAATCAGCAAGGGTAGTCCGAGAATATCCCGATGTCTTTGATGAGGTTAAGGGGTTACGCCCTAAACGCGATATAGATTTCCGTATATATCTTGTTGATAATGCTAAGCCAGTTGCATTGCCCGTTAGACATATGGCCCCGCGAGAGGGAAAAGAGCTTAGTAAGCAAGTTAAGGAGTTGCTTGAGAAAAATTTGATTAGGCGAAGCATTTCTGAATGGGGTGCTCCGGTGGTATTCGCTACTAAGGCGGATGGTTTGCTTCGTCTATGCGTAGATTATCGTGAGTTATACAAGCTGACTAAGAAGAATAGGCACCCACTATCGAGAATCGATGACTTGTTCGACCAGCTTGTTGGAGCATCTGTTTTCTCTCAACTCGATCTAGCTACAGGATTCCATCAGCTTAGAGTGGCTGAGGATAGCATTGACAAGACCGCGTATAGGACTCCCGATGGTTTCTTCGAATGGTTCGTCATGCCGTTTAGTTTGACGAATGCACTCGCGTACTTTGTTGATTTAATGAGCAGGGTGTTCTGAGAGTTCCTTAACAAGTTTGTGGTGGTCTTCATGGACTATATTTTGGTCTTCTCAAAGGATAAGGAAGAACATACTAGACATCTCAAGGAAGTCATGGATACGCTTAGAGCACACGAGTTAAAGGCTAAGTTCTCCAAGTGTCATTTTTGGAGAAAAGAAGTTCGATTTCTTGGACATGTAGTTTCTAAGCAAGGTATAGCCGTGGATCCTGCAAAGGTAGCTGCGATGCAAGACCGGAAAGTTCCTAATAACGCAACGGAAGTGAGAAGCTTTCTCGGTTTGGCGGGTTACTATAGGAAGTTCATTAAGGACTTTGCTAAAATTTCTACTAGGTTAACGAAGAAGAATCTAACTTTTGCATGGGACATAGAGTGTGACGTTGCTTTTCAAAGGCTTAAGAGAGCCCTAACCATAGCTCCAGTTTTGGCATTACCTGATGGAGGTAAGATGTTTACGATGTACATAGATGCGTGCGGCACGGGTTAGGCGCTGTCCTAATGCAAGAAGGGAAAGTGATATGCTACGGGGGTAGGCAACTTAAAGTTCATGAGAAAAACTATCCCACACATGACTTGGAATTGGCCGCGATTGTTTTTGCGCTTAAGTCTTGGCGCCACTATCTTCTAGGTGAGAAGTTCGAGTTGTACACCGATCACAAGTCGCTTAAGTACCTATTTTCGCAAAAAGATTTGAATCTAAGGCAGTAAAGGTGGATGGAATTCTTGGCGTCGTATGACTTCGATATAGCCTATACCCCTGGCAAGGGTAACATGGTGGCGGATGCACAAAGTAGGAAAAGGTTGACTTTGAATCCTTTGTTTGTTGAAAGGAAAAGTCTAGAGTTTATAGCAACCTTTGATTTCACATCTGTTGTTGAGTCGTTGGCTAGCACGTTAGCATCTCTCGAGTTAAGGCCTATGCTTCTAGACCAAATAGGGACTTCACAGAAGGAAGACCCACAAATAGTCGAGATCATGGACAAGTTGATTAGAGGTGAGATGTCAAGTCACCTCAGTAGGTATGCCATAGATGACAAGGGATGGCTAAGGCGTGATGGTAGACTATGTGTCCCACAAGTGGGAGACTTAGTAAAGAGAGTTCTCAAAGAGGCGCATCACTCGAAGATGACTATACATCCCGGAGGGGATAAAATGTACAAGGATATAAAGCGCATTTTCTTTTGGGACGAGTTGAAAAAGGACGTGGCGGAATTCGTTTCTAAATGCATGGTGTGCCAACAAGTAAAGGCCGAGTCGAAAAAGCCCGGTGGGATATTGCATCCTTTGGAGGTTCCGCTTTGGAAATGGGAGACTGTCTCGATGGATTTCGTGGATGGATTGCCTAGATCAAGCAAGGGCAATACTAGCATATAGGTTATAGTAGATAGACTCACGAAGAGCGCTCACTTCATTCATGTGAAGAGCAAGAGGACCGCATCATGGCTAGCGTCTATATACCTTCGAGAAATAGTACGGTTGCACGGAGTTCCTTCTAGTATAATTAGCGATCATGACCCGATTTTCACTAGCGAATTTTGGAAAAGTTTGCAAGAAGCAATGGGTACACGACTAAGTTTGAGCATGGCATATCACCCACAGACGGATGGACAAATCGAAGGGTAAATAGGGTACTAGAGGATCTTTTGAGACTATGCATTCTTGACTTTGGCAGTACTTGGGAAGATCACCTACCTCTCGTTGAGTTCGCGTATAATAATAGTTACCAAGCTATCATAGGGATGACACCATTTGAAGCTTTATACGGAAGACCGTGCAAGTCACCAACTTGTTGGTGGGAGTCGACATACAAGCTCATATTTGGACCCGACATGATAAGGGACACTTCCGAGAAGGTTGAGTTGATAGAAGACGGATGAAAACGACCAAGATAGACAGAAATCCTACGCGGACAAGAGAAGGACAGACCTAAAGTTCGAAGTCGGAGATATGGTCTTTATAAAAGTTTCTCCTTTACGCAATGTGGTTCGCTTTGGAGCGGTTGGAAAGTTAGCACCGAGGTTTGTAGGACCGTTCCCTATCATCGAGAGGATTGGACAGATGGCCTATAAGGTAGAGTTACCCGAGAGGCTGGCCGAAGTACACAATGTCTTCCACGTTTTGCATCTCCGAAAGTGCTTACATGAGTCTGCCGAAGTGGTTGAGCTAAGCATCCTTGAAGGCGTAGAAGTGGAGAAGGAAGAAACATTGAGGTGAGTTCCGATTCGTATCTTAGGAACGGAGATCAAGAAGCTAAGGAATCGAGAAGTCAAGCTAGTTAAAGTACAGTGGAGTGAAGCCCAAGAAGACGCAACTTGGTAAACCAAAGAGAAGATATGCTCGCTATACCCATTTCTTTTTTAGGGTACTTTCTCGATCTCTTTTTCCTATAAATTCACATACCTTCGTATCTTGTACATGCTTTTGCTCTCCATGTTTGTCTTGTTATCTTCTCGATCCTATCTTGAGAACCTTAGGTAGAACCCTTTTGGATGTAAACATGTGATTGAAACATGTTATGGTTGATGATTGCAAGTGGTTGCAAGTGGTTGCTAGTGCTTGCTCGCGGTTGCATAACACACATTAGGCACTAGATCGGCTCAGTCACATATCTCATATTGCATATGCATGGGTGCTCATACTTGTATATGGATGGAAACTTGATATGCTATCATTTGGACGTAGCATATGAATGAATGTTTGTGCACTCATGTAGAGATTATAAAGTATGTTAGGAATTTGCATACATGTTGGACTGATTACACTAACATATTTTGCATTAAGGAGGTCTACTGAATCAGTAACCGCCTGATCTTTTGCATTAGATAAGTACATATACACACACTCTTACATAAGTTCATACAACATTAGAAATCTTTTAAGGACAACGGTTGCTTGTGGATAATGGTTGAGTAGATGGATGATTGGTTGATAGGATGCATTCTTCTTAACTTGAAGATTTCGGAGACGAAATCCTTTAAGGAGGGGAGAATGTAACAACCCGTATTTTAATAACATGTTAAAACCATAAATCAAGGCAGAATTAATTTTTAAAATAAGAATCAAGGGAAACGGGTTGCGCCTTTGTGTTCATCTCGAAATTCTGCTTGGAAACGAGTCCGAGTTTTCGAGAAACGGAGTCCGTATGAGGGAGATATGACCCTCCGAAGTTTCAAGGATTTTCAGAACAGAAAAACAGTTCGAATTTAAATTCGAAATTCAAATTCAAACCCCCGTGCAGGATTGGCGGGAATTTTCCTACCCAGGACCAGGTCGACCTGAGGGTCGACACTATGGTCGACCTCCCAGGGACCAGGTCGACCCTATGGTCGACCTGGTGTTGAAGCCCTGTTTTGAGTCTGGGTTCATTCTGATGTATATGGTCTCATTTTCAGTCTAGGTTCGTCCGCCTAATCCTATATAAACAGCCTCCTAGACTCATTCTCTTTACACCATTCTTCTCTAACCTTATGCTGCACAAATTCTTGATGGACATGGCTTCTTCCTCTTCCTCTAAATTAAATTAAGATAAAATAAATTAAAACACGAAGACTATTTCTTGAAGACTACGGCTAGGAATTGCATATTGGGGATTTTTTGCTATTATCAAATCGAGATTCAACGATTCAACAATTCGATGACTAGTTTATAGATTCAACTTCTGCATCTCAATTTCTTATTCCACGATCTGTAAGTTCTAGTTACTTTGAGATTTAAACTTGTTAATTGTAATTTGGACATGAGATAAAGTGAGACTGAACTTAAGTATGATAATCGATTCACACCTATTCTAGTTTTCATCTTGGATCTTGACATTTGGGAATATTGCTATGAAATCAGTTTGGACCTATTCATGTTGTAAATCAAACTCTTTCATGTCCATAACATTATCATGCATGTGATGTTGAATTAGTCTATTATTTACAAGTTTGGGTCTATCACCTTATGCCATGACTATCACCTTATTATGCTAGATTTGAAATCCTATTATTTTCTATATGCCAGTGGTATTGTAACCAATTATCTCAAGTTATGTCGTGCTAGTCTTGTAATCCCTTTTATCACTTTATGCTCATCCTTTTTGCCTATCATAGTTTTGATGTTATTCCCTTTATTTCTGGATTTGGATTTACTTGTAATTTAGATCGATTCACATTTATGTGCGATGGGAATACGATTTGGGTAGATTAGGCAAAACATGAATTGGTTATGAACACGAATCATGAACTTGATAATAGGCACTTGACATGAAACTTGACACGAACTTGACATGAAACTGAACATGGACATGACACTAGAATGAACTTGAAAATGGTCAACCCGTGGTTGGGTTGAGTTTGCAGTGTAATTCTGCCCAGAACCGCCCGGCAAATCCAGCCACTGCAAACAATAGGATCCAATGTGGGTAGTTGGTCATATCGCACTTGAAAACCCAAGGTCAGACTGAGTTGTGGTGTAATTCTGCCCGGAACCACCCGGCATATCCAGTGACCACAACAATAGGTCTGATGTGAGAGGTTGGGGTGCACTAATGAATTAATGCCACGTGATAGGGTTAAGTCATGAACATGAAAGACAACACTTAACCAACTTGACATGCTAGACTGATAAGGCTTAAGTCACGAATTTAAATGACAACACTTAACCTGCTGAACGAAACCCTAGTTATGCGGTCCATTTTAATAGCAACCCACTTAGATGTATCATGGTACCCTGGAACTAGGCAGGGTGGGGCACGATTACTGGGCTGATTTGTAAGCGACTAAAATGACGGCTGAGTTGGTGCACCAGTGTAGGTCAGGCGGACTATGGTCGTGCACGTAGTCCGGAGTTGAAAAAGCAGGCATTGGGCATCAGTAGGTTTACACTGTGCATGCTAGATTCGTGTCGATGGTTGGCACCTTAGGGCTTGATACACCCTATGGTGGACCTAGCACAAGTAACTACATTCGTGATAGGGTCGTATGACATAGACACATGACGAGTTAGAACTTGTAGGGAGCCGATCGATTAATGGACCGTTCTGTTGGACCTAATAATGGGTTATTCATGATATTGGGCCAAGGGATCATTTCATGGTTAATATATGACATGGGTTTCGGATACTAGTACAGTTGGTGCAGCGAACCTTGAACGTGCGATGCTATACTTGATTTATACTCGAATTATGATGCTATCTTAGTCTATCTTGCCCATCTTGTCAACATCCTTATGTTTACTTTCAGTTTATACATGTCATGTTACCTTTACCTGTTTTTATGTTGAATGTCACTAGGACTTACCAGTCTTTATGACTGACCCGTTTTCTTTCGCCTCTTTTTCTTTCGTTCCCCCCAGGTTCTCAGGGAGGAAACTCTAGCACTTAGCTTGGATTTCGCTTGCTTTCGGTTTAGCTCATGTACGGTTTGATCTTGAGTTATGCTATGGCTGCATTTCTGCTACCTTTGGGGAATGAAGCTACTTTTGTTGTTTTAAGATTATGCTTCTTTATTTATGCAAGACAGAATTTGCTGTAATGGAAAATAAGACTTTGGCTATTTGGTACTTTGGATGTAAAAGGTTTTGACTCTTTTTGAAAGTAATGAAATTTATCTTTTGATTCTTCCGCTATTTTATTTATGTTCTGTCTTGTAATATTTCTGTGTTTGTCTACCTCGATAACGCTCCTCCAAAACTAGTGCATTCCCTTTGTGAGTGACCCTAGCGGATGTGGTGTGTTACACCCCTCTTCATTCCTAAATTTTCTTTTAACTACCTTTTGATATGGGGGCATATCCCTTTCAGACCTTTTTATAGTAAGAGAAGTGGATGCCTTCTCAACCTTCTGTTCGAATATGTTCGCCTAGCCTGTGTTTGGATAGTCTCTTTGACATAAAGAAACGGGTTATATCTTTCCATTGAGGAATGGTTTAGGGAAGATCGGAGTTGGTCCTAAATGGAAGGGGTTAATGGTCCATCGATCAGGATCATAAGGCTATACATCTTTTTCTTTCCCTTGGATGTGCAAGGTTTCTAATTAAAACCTTTCGGCTGCCCATGGCTCGCTAATACTTGTCCTAACCATGGGAAACCCATTAGTAACTGGTAGAGACCTTTCATTCATAATGTTTGTCTCAAGGCAAAGTCCAATCTAGGATGGAATGACACAGGTAGTTATGTGGGAAGGTTCACCAAAGGATCAGAGGTTCAGGCCCTCCTTCTAGCGCCAAATTGTTAATGATATTTTCCGTCAACATCGGAGATAGGTCTTTGGGAGTGGACCTAAGGGGAAAATGGTTTGTTAGCCTTCGCAAGTTTGAGTTAGTTCACTATTTCCTAGGTATCAAGGTCTAGAATCCAAAAGAATAATAACTCTTCCCTCGATGGGGTGAGCATCATGTTTAAGCGATTCAAGAACCAACAATTACCTTGGGATAATGGAATCCTAAACACAACCCTTGGTAAAGTACTTAACGGTTTGTAGAAAGGGATTATGCGCTAAACTTACGGGAGTGTCTAAGCACGTAGGAAGGGTTTAAGCTTGTGAAAAGGGGTATTTCACTTGACTTGCGGAAAGGCTTGAGTGAAGGTTCATGTACATGTAGGAAGCAAACAGTAAGTAGTGGCAACAACAACTAAGAAATAACATGGCAAATTCATAAGGAAATATCATAAGTATTGATTCACTTTATATTGATCTTTGATTTAGAATACAAGAATAGAATAGAGGAAATCCCCGAATCGATCTAAGAATTAGGGTTTACTCTAGAGGAAAAGAGTACAAGAATAAGAATGAGAAAATCATCCCCAAAATATGACCCCTAAGGTCTTACTTATAAAGATTTCGGGGCCCCTTCTGCTGTTGGGCCATTGGGCCTATAGGAGCTTCTGTCGACCACTTTTCTCCTTGGTCTCGGATGCTTTAGCTCCCTGCCTCTTTGTGGTGCTGATTATAGCTTCTGGAGTGAGGGTCTCGGTCAGTTGAGGCTTCTTCGAGATTGATGTGAGCTTGTCGGTGTAAATGGCTTTCTGAAGGCATTTGTGCTCCCGGTTGCGGCTTCCGGAATTAGGCTTCCGGTTTTCTCATGAATACTTTGAGGAGCTTGCCCTCATGATGTATGTAGATAGTTGTCGGTTCGAAACCACTTTCGGTGTTTGTACTAAATAGATTAGTACAGATAGTCTGTATCCGTTCTAGGGTTCCGGTTTGCCTTCCAGTGGAGTCCCCGGGTATAGCCTGATCTTTCGAAAGGGTGCTCCAGGTGATTTGTCTGTTGTTAATCAATATGACCTTTCGGTGTTTATGCAGTAGATGTTTCGGAAGCTGGTTCCAGATAATCTCCATGTACTTCTAGCTGGATACTCTTGATGCCTTCACCTCCTAATGTATCGGTATTAAGCGGGTTAATACCGTCAGCCCTTCCAGGTTTCGAATAGCGAAGCTCTTGTCTCGCTAATACATCTTTCCATTGAGGAATGGTTTAGGGAAGATCGGAGTTGGTCCTAAATGGAAGGGGTTAATGGTCCATCGATCAGGATCATAAGGCTATACATCTTTCTCTTTCCCTTGGATGTGCAAGGTTTCTAATTAAAACCTTTCGGCTGCCCATGGCTCGCTAATACTTGTCCTAACCATGGGAAACCCATTAGTAACTGGTAGAGACCTTTCATTCATAATGTTTGTCTCAAGGCAAAGTCCAATCTAGGATGGAATGACACAGGTAGTTATGTGGGAAGGTTAACCAAAGGATCAGAGGTTCAGGCCCTCCTTCTAGCGCCAAATTGTTAATGATATTTTCCGTCAACATCGGAGATAGGTCTTTGGGAGTGGACCTAAGGGGAAAATGGTTTGTAAGCCTTCGCAAGTTTGAGTTAGTTCACTATTTCCTAGGTATCAAGGTCTAGAATCCAAAAGAATAATAACTCTTCCCTCGATGGGGTGAGCATCATGTTTAAGCGATTCAAGAACCAACAATTACCTTGGGATAATGGAATCCTAAACACAAACCTTGGTAAAGGACTTAACGGTTTGTAGAAAGGGATTATGCACTAAACTTACGGGAGTGTCTAAGCACGTAGGAAGGGTTTAAGCTTGTGAAAAGGGGTATTTCACTTGACTTGTGGAAAGGCTTGAGTGAAGGTTCATGTACATGTAGGAAGCAAACAGTAAGTAGTGGCAACAACAACTAAGAAATAACATGGCAAATTCATAAGGAAATATCATAAGTATTGATTCACTTTATATTGATCTTTGATTTAGAATACAAGAATAGAATAGAGGAAATCCCCGAATCGATCTAAGAATTAGGGTTTACTCTAGAGGAAAAGAGTACAAGAATAAGAAAATCATCCCCAAAATATGACCCCTAAGGTCTTACTTATAAAGAATTCGGGGCCCCTTCTGCTGTTGGGCCATTGGGCCTATAGGAGCTTCTGTCGACCACTTTTCTCCTTGGTCTCGGATGCTTTAGCTCCCTGCCTCTTTGTGGTGCTGATTATAGCTTCTGGAGTGAGGGTCTCGGTCAGTTGAGGCTTCTTCGAGATTGATGTGAGCTTGTCGGTGTAAATGGCTTTCTGAAGGCATTTGTGCTCCCGGTTGCGGCTTCCGGAATTAGGCTTCCGGTTTTCTCATGAATACTTTGAGGAGCTTGCCCTCATGATGTATGTAGATAGTTGTCGGTTCGAAACCACTTTCGGTGTTTGTACTAAATAGATTAGTAAAGATAGCCTGTATCCGTTCTAGGGTTCCGGTTTGCCTTCCAGTGGAGTCCCCGGGTATAGCCTGATCTTTCGGAAGGGTGCTCCAGGTGATTTGTCTGTTGTTAATCAATATGACCTTTCGGTGTTTATGCAGTAGATGTTTCGGAAGCTGGTTCCAGATAATCTCCATGTACTTCTAGCTGGATACTCTTGATGCCTTCACCTCCTAATGTATCGGTATTAAGCGGGTTAATACTGAAAGCCCTTCCAGGTTTCGAATAGTGAAGCTCTTGTCTCCCCCTTTCTTAGTTTCTTACTTAGACGACCTTTTGCTATAGGACTCCCTACTGGATTGACCGTGCTGGATGGATCCTGTCGGTATTCTTTAGCTTTTGATCCCCTTTTTCCTAAGAAGGTTCCGGTTTATGTAGCTCTCGGGTCATTCCTTTCTTCTCTTGGTTCTTCCTAGTGTTTGGCTCTTGCTTTTGAGAGAATTCTATGTTCTTGTGTTCATTCAATACCCCTTCACCGTCAGCTTGTTTCAGAGTTAATTTTGGTAGTAACAATGTCTAAATATAAATAAATAAAATTTAGAGGAACACTTGCATCTCACGCTCCACATACATAGTACACAATCTAAACCACGGGCTCTTATTGGAGAATGAATTTCCAACTAGGAAGGTATAGGACAACCTTCTAATAGTGTATCTCTAGAGAGGAATACACCAGGATTCAACGAGAACATCTTGCAACCCTGGCTAAACATGACCAGCCATTCACTTCGCTTGAATGTTCCGAATATATTGTGACCTACGGTTGGTACCAACATAACCGATGCAGGGAGATACAGAAGAGAAAAAAAGAACAAAGAATGAATATTCTCTGGATAGTGACAATACACCCTTATGGGAGCGACCCACATAGCCATGCGACCTACATGATTTTATACCATTTCCCGGTTGCGAGGATTGAGATTATAAATTAGCTTTTCAGAACATCTGGCCACCATTCACTTTAAATGCCACATTGTCAGATCTGCCATAAGATCACTAATTAACGTCCACAAAAATACTCTAGTTGTTAAGCTAAGAGAGCGGCCATTCTCCGCCACCAATTATGATACGTTTGAAGAAATCAATGTACGCGATTCCTTTGGAAATACTCTATCAGACATTCATCCAGGAACAGGATGAACGGAAGTCACCCTCCTACCACATTCTAGGTATCACCCTCTGGATCAGAAGTGAGTAGTCCTTGCAATCCGCAAATTCCAATCACAATAGAATCACTGCCAAAATATCATCGAGAGCTACCCTTAGAAATTCAACAAGTAGTCCTTCCACTCATGAAGATCAATGGTCTTCAATTGCTCCATCTTCAGTAAGCGTCTTCCATGTATTCGATGGCTCAGAATGGTTTTCGAATATAATTCGATCTCGGTCTTTCCGTACCAACAATCGCATAGGCCAGATTTAATAGTCGGTTATTTAACTGTCAAATAAAAAACCATTCATCCATAAAAATAAAATAAATTTACTGATTCGGTCCCAGCATCATTTAGCCTCTTTAATTAATCGGTTATTAGTTATCTAATTCTTACTATATTCGGAAATCATTTCCCTCTTCTTATTTAATATAAGATTTACCAATTATCATCGCACTTCTACTTTATTAGCCTCCACTGTAAATTTGTAAGTAAATAAATCTCTTAGTAACAACCCTAAGGCCGAAACCAACATCAGATTGACACCTCGAAAGTTACTTAACTCAACCAATGTACAACAAGTTCGAATTTCTTAGAAAAACACATCATAATCCCATTCTAACATTTTTAAAATGATTATATACCTTTATAATCACATTAATCATTACCAATATTATTCAAATATCATTTCATGAAATTAACCAAAATAATTCCATTTAAATTCTATAATAAATATTGTAGATTCCATTTACAAAACCATTCATCATTTCATTTACAAAATCCTTAACTTTTCATTTATAAAATCCTATACCGTCCGTTTTATAAATCCATAACCATTCGTTTTATAAATCCATAATCATTTGTTTCATAAATCCATTTCTATTTGCAAATGTACATTCCTTTTACAACTTCCACCATATATTCCAGTATATAAATTTGCATTTATAACTCCCTTTCGGCAAATCTTGCCTTAAAATCCCATTTATCTCAATTCCATTATTTCGCTAATCAAATTCACGAAAACCCATTTAATCGCATTTCTTATACTTATAATCAACATTTACAAAAACATTCATTTGTTTTTTAATCAAACATTTTTCAATTCTTTTAAATAAAAACACCATCTCTTCTTTAAATATGTGATTTTAGACCGACTTTTTATAACTGAACTGATCCAACCATCTTCAATTCAGTTTGGGTTTCTATTCCAATTTCCTTTACATATTTCATACTTTTAACCTTTCATTCATATCATAAACCATTTCAAAGTTTATAACTTTATTAGCTCGTTTCAATAATTGAAATCATTCGCAACACATTTAATAAACTTGTTTTTAACATTTTGTCAAATCTTGGATTTATCAATCCAATTAAATAGAATTCACTTTAATTTTAAATATAAAACTTAATTTATTTTAATATTAATACCAATTTGCTTTAAAATATCATTTAACTATAAACAGGCCTTATGGTTTTATAAAGCCCATTAATTTACTTTTTAATTAGTCACCTTGATTATTATTAAATATTAATCACTTTCAATATTTTAAAATAAAATGGTTTACTTTGTCATCAACAATCTCCATTAAAATAACTTATGACAAACTAACTTAATAATCAAATCAGTTATACCCATTATCTGTTAACCCAAACATGGATTACTCATTACTCAATCCCAATTAGTCCTTCTATTTAAATTAATTAGTTAATAAATAATATAATTAATTTAAATAATCCCTTTTACTTTGATTATTATAAACAATAATCAATTTCAGTTAGTCCTTTCTTTTAAATTAATAAATAAGAATAATTAATTTAAATATTCCCTTTTAATTGCTTCTTAAAACAATTAATCACTTTTACCAATCGTTAGGTAATTTCTACTCATTTACTTATAAAACATACGAATTTGCTTTATAAAATCATTCTATAATTATTATAAAATTATATAAATATCAAATAAATATTCATTTACTTTTGAAAGCACACGTTGTAGTTAAATTCAGTTTTGAAAATATTTCAGAATTAACGTAAAAATCGTTTCCATAAGTCTTTATTTTATGTCGATGGTACTTATAGAGGCAATGTCTACTTAAGTACCTTACCGTGAAATATTACTTACTTTCACATCCAAATGGACACAAAAAATTGATAAACATTATCAGTATCAGTGAGAAATCCCATTGGATTTCTCCAACCTGTCAATCCTTGCATCACAAATTCAGTATCTTTAACATATATTATAAAATTTAACAACTACTGGTGAGGAATCCTGTTGGATACCTCCAGCTTGTTTTCCATGCATCCAAATACGTTACCACAAAATAATATCATTCAATTCAATATATCGATATAAATTCAATAACCAATCAACAACAATAACTTAACATCAACCCTTTTATATTAACAAACAATCCAAATAATTAAATTAAACACGCTTATATTAATATAAACGTGGCCAACAAGGTAAGTTACCTCAATCGGTCCCAATCGTTAGAATAACGATTTGGTGTTTCACTAAAATTAAACAATGTTTAATTTCATCGGTTTAATCAATATATGAATATATATATTTAACAAACAGTCAACCATTAGCAATCATAACATAAATTATAAAACCAAAGTTATAAAATATAAATTGGAAGAATCGAGTGAGTTTAACTCACCTTAATTTGATTTTTCATTGAAACGGTTTGGTTACAGTTAAATTAAATGGTCGTTTAATTTAACTATAAATGTTTATTATCTCCATTCTTGTCCATAACAGTTCCATTATGTTGAGCTCGTTGTCACGATTGCAACATAATTTGTTTGGTTCCATTCTGAATACGCAGTAAAAAGTTAGGTACAATTTAGTAAGCAAGATCATAATTTCTATTAATTAACTTCTTTAATCAAACTATTAGTTTAATTAATTATTTTGTAGAAAAAAGTTAATAGGCCGCTTTAGTACCGAGTAGGTACTTCGCGATTTCCAATTTCAGAACCTAGCCAAGTTTTCTTAAGCCCTTCATTACAAAATCATTTAAAAAGTACGGATGTAATTATTTACCTAACCATATTTTTTATTAGATACTAATTACATTATAAACTAAAGTGGGTCGACCCCTAATACTTCTTCAACACCTCAGTATCTCCTTCGTTCGAACAGAAACTCAGGCTCCCCAACTTCGTCAAGCTACCGCGCCTTGCTCCAACGACCGGAGTTTGATCTAGGCCTACTAGTTGTTGCACTTCATTGTTCCTGACCCACACCAACAGTAACTCCACGCTCGATTCCTCAGGTAGACACCAAAATCACTTCGATCGTCCCTGGCTACAGACCAAAATCGGTCAGTTCGTACTCTTAAAACCCATCATCACCACACAAAACGTAGAGCTCGAGGAGTATAACAAAATTGCAGAAGAAAGTTCATTGAATTTGTGAAAGATTTTGAGAAAAAAAGGCAAGAATGAATGAATTATAAGGAGCGTTCATTAAAACTGATGGCGTCCAAAAAGAAATTAACCACGAGTGAATAAACCTTTAGGGTTTGACCATTCTTAGATACTTATAGAGAACATATATAATATAATATCATATTATCAAACTTAACTGCAAAGTAACATGCAGAATCAACCTCAAACGATCTCCAATCAAAATGAAATTTGAAATCCTAGCATAAAACAATATTTAGGAACATGATGAAAATGATTTCGTCGAATTCCGAGATTGTTTGTGAAAATTCCTTTATAACTCATACATGTGAATCGACACATATTTACATTTCGTACGACCACAAGTTAAATCCAATTAACTTGAAAATTGAAATACTACAATTATAAATCATTATAGATTTTATAAAATTAATTTCATTGAAGACAGAGTTCGTTAGATAATCAATCATTCTTAATTTCCAAATTAAATCAACAAAACACAAAAATAAAAAACTAAGGCATTTTTGGCTACCGTTGTCATATAGGACATCAGTTTACCACGAAATTTAATATCGTACGATAATTTAACTTTACGGTTCCAATGAAACTAATTTCATCGAAAACCGAGGCCGTTTACGAAATGGCCTTTCGTAAGATATATATAATATAAATAACATATATATAAATTTCAAAATATTCGAATTAAATAATAATAAATTATTATTATCGTAAATATGCAAACAAAATTATCACATAACTTCAAATATAACCCAATATGGATTTATAACTCAACATCATCAATTCCGAGTTAAAACGGTATCCAAATTATATAAAAACCTTTTAAATTTATTAGATAAACAGTATCGTTTATTAACAATTTCCATAGCGACTACTTGAAAATTTGAATTAGACATAACTAACAATCTATAACATAAATTCTCGATTTTTCTCTTTCCTATGTAAATTATAATCAACAAGATTCGAGCATTTCTTGTTTCACATAATTCCGACTTAAAACGGGTCAATTAAAGTTCAAAACTCAATATTACGAACTATTGTGCCGTTACGAGCTCGATATAATTAAATATAAATTTAACATTCCAACTTCGTTTTATAAATGAATTGGTCAATTTTAAAATCCCTTTATATTTCAAACAAATATTTAAAATATATATAAATATTCAAATTTAAATGACCGAAAAATCTAGGTCGTTACATTCTTCCCCCTTAAAAGAATTTCGTCATCGAAATTAATAAGGTAAGAAAATGTTACAAACCTAATAGCATTAAAAATCTAATTTCTTTTATATCAAAAAATAATTCTTTATCGTAAACAATTTTTAAAAAAAAATATCGAAAATTTTCTAACATCTTAAATTCCCGGAAAAATTCGGCAGAGTCTTCCCTGTACGGAGGGACTTCTGCGATATCGCAGGAACAAATAATATATATACATCGACCCACACGGTCGGAAAAAAATTCAATACCCAAAAATTTATATATTCGCGTAGGCGTACCTTATGCAAGCATTATTGAGCATACTTGCTCAACATACGTAAAGTCTACGCAACCACAATCAATTCTCATAGCCATTTGGCACCTGTACTTAACTCAATTCAACATATAAGTAAGAAATATATGAAATTTTAAATAATATTTCATTAATCAACAAGTATAACTTCATTAATTCCCAAAATCAAACATGAAACATCATTTCAGATGCACATACAGGGTTAAATTATTCAGTTTTAATTTATCTGTGGTCTTATTCCAATTTATAATACAGGAATTTAGTTTCCCATTCATTCAACTCTATTATTAAACTATTGATGAATTTATATTTAAGCAATTTAACACATAATCAATACTGTTAGGGACTGCGGAATGGATCGTTAAGGCAAAACAAACACTAGAGGAGGGTGAATAGTGTTTTTGAGAATTTAGACAAAATCTAAAACTTATGTGAACTACTATATGAATCAAACACCATAGAAATCACAGAATCAAACACAAACACAAAGATAAACAAAAATAAAGTGCAGAAAAGGAAAGAACACACCGGATTTTATACTGGTTCGGAATTGCTCGTATGTCTAGTCCCACGCAATGCTAGATTACGCAGTGTTTTGTAACTATATAAATATCCAATTACAACCCTCCTTGATTTCATGGCTACAAGGGATACCATCGATTCCACACGCACTTGATCAAGTATATTCTCCTTGATTTCACGACTACAAGGGATACCACCGATTACCCGTCCTTGATTTCATGGCTACAAGGGATACAACTAATTACTTACATAACCCAAGCAATTAGAAATAGCCCTATAACTCTTCAATAGCACTTGATTCAGAGAGCATTGAGTAGAGAGTGAGAAGAGAAGAAGTTTAATGAAAACAGAGTTAAATTCAACAGAGTATAAGCATATAAATCATAAAAATGAAAACACATAATGGTGTAAAGAAGGGGAACGAAGACGAAGAAGAAGAATGATAATAAAATTCGAAATCAGCCCCTATTTATAACATTTGAAAGGTTGCAACATTTCTGAACCGTCACAAATAGTGAAAAGACACTTCCTTTCAATTTTGAAAAAATGACAGTTGTATGTCGACATAGGCATAAATGTATGTCGACATATACATGTGTAAAACTAAATTTTAAGCATTTTTCAGGTGTTTTGATATATATATATATATATATATATATATAATTTTGGAAATTCTTGAATTAAAACGTAATGCTATAAATGAATATTATAAAGTAGGAAATCATATGAAAACATAAGTACAAACTATATAAACATATTTATAAAATTATAGAGTTAAAACTATGTAAATATAAAGTAGATAAAAGTATAAATATATAAAACTTATAAAACTTGAGTTTGAAATCAATAGTAAAGTAAAGAAAAGAAAATAGAGAAGGTAGAGATTAAAGACAGAATTTGAAAATAGAATTTGAAATTAGAAATTAAAAAACATATTTTGAATTTAAATTTGTATTTGAACCTGGAATGCTATTCAGAGTCTTACACAATCTAGACTATATTACTATATTTGTCTTGAACTCTTGAAATCTTGAATACTCATGAGTCTTGAATCATCTCTGAATTTTGAATTTCTAATATCTTTAAACTATACAGTCTTCAGTAATAATTGGTTTATGTATATCCTATGTATGTATATATATTCTAGACAAAGGTGTTAGTATATATTTTATAACTAATTAATATTGAAATAAGTTGTTGTCATCAAAACTCCATTCTCCAACAATCTCCCCCTTTTCGATGATGACAACCTTAGTTTATAAAATATCATACCTGTATATACCTGTTGATGACGATTCTTCAAACACTCCCCCTGTCTATATGAATCCTATAAACTATGTCTATATTTTATAATTTCTCCCCTTTTGGCATTATCAAAAAGAAATTCTAAAACTACTCCCCCTAAATCATATAACTATCTAAATAAAACCTATAAGTAACTAATTATTCCTAAATTAAAGTAGAAGACTCCTCGTAAGTAAAATATTTTAATGTATAATTCTTATATATTCCTCCTTAATTCCTGCCTATATAAAAAGGTAACAGAATACTTATGTTATACAAAGTAAGAAATATATTTAATAATTATTTTACAAATGTTATTATATGTTATTATACATCGTAAAGGAATGGAAATATACGACAAGAATCTAATCAAAGCCTATACTCCACTCGTCCTTAACTATAGGAGACTTGTGGGTAGGGCAATTTGGATAACGAAGGCAAAATTCACCATTCCTTTCAATCATATTTCTGTTATGATCGTATAGGACTTCGCCCACACAAACAACTTGATCCTCTTTGTTTGAAACTTCTTGTTGATCTTCCTCGGGTTCCTCTTCCTCCATTATCTCTTCTTCCTCTTCTCCTGGTTCCTCCTCTTCTTCCATAGGTCATTATCATCTTCGATGATAATCAGATTAGCCTGATTATCCGTTATAAACTTAAGGAGGCTTCTTATCACTTTTCCTTGTCTATGCTATTCTTGGCTCATCCTTATTTGAAGTACTTGTATTTCAGCCATCATTTTCAGAGCATACTCCATCTTTTCATCAATTTTAATGACACAAGATAGCGTAGATCGTTGAAAAGGACCTTCGGATAGTCCAGCGAATGAATCAAGATTGGTTTGGGCGTTTGCATTAGTGGAGGCCATTGTTTATTTTAGTTTATAATTTTTATAGAAGAGAGAAATGAAAATGAAGAAGAAAAGTCTAAGTAGAAAGTTCAAATAATTGATAACTAACTTTCGGTGGGAATTAAATTTAAAATTTTGGTAGTTACATGTTGACATATACATAAATGTATGTCAACATACTTGTCTTTTAAATTTTATTATTCTGATTTTTTTATGCTATTTATATATATATTAGTATATTTAATTATTCTAACTCACTTAATGAAAATATGCCTAATTCTCTTCTAAAATTAATAAATATTGCTTCGTTTAATGGTTTTGTTAATATATCTCCTATTTGTTTATCTGGTTTTATAAATTCAAGTGAAATTTTCTCTTTACTTACATTATCTTTTAGAAAATGAAGTCTTATATCGATATGTTTTGTTCTTGAATGATGAGTTGGATTTTTAGAAATATTTATAACAATCGTATTATCTCAGTATATCTGTGATTTATTTTATATTTAATCCAAAATCATTTGGAGTTTGTTGCATATATATTACTTGCGAACGTGCCAAAGCAGCAGAGATATATTTTGTTTCAGTTGTTGACAAAGATATAGTATTTTGCTTTTTACTAAACCACGAAACCGGTGAATGTCCTAAGAAGTGACATGTTTCATTAGTACTTTTATGATCGGATTTACATCCCGCAAAGTCATTATGACAGTAAGAAACTAATTCGAATGAATCATCCTTAGGGTAGAATAATCCAAAGTCTGATGTATGCTTTACGTACCTTAGAATACGTTTTACGGCTTTTAAATGTGTTTCCTTAGGTTGCGACTGATATCTTATACAGAGACATACACTGTGCACTATATCTGGTCTACTAGCAGTTATATATAATAATGATCCTATCATTCCTCTATATAGTTTTTGATCAACATTTTTAGATGTATCATCTTTACTTAATGCTATATTAGTTTCCATAGGTGTTGGTCTCCCATTTGTTGTTGTTAGATTATATTTATTAATTAGATCTCTTGTGTATTTTTCTTGATTAATAACTGTTCCATTTTTTAATTGATGAATTTGTAATCCTAAAAAGAATGCTAGTTCTCCCATATGACTCATTTCGAATTCTTGGGTCATAATATTTGAAAATTCTTTATTCATCTTATCGTTTGTTGATCCGAAAATTATATCATTAACATATATTTGTACTAATCGAATATCCTTATTATTTTTCTTAATGAACAAAGTATTATCTTATTTTCCTATTTTAAAATTTGATTGTAACAAATAATTTCTTGATCTATCATACCAAGCCCTAGGAGTCTATTATAATCCATATAACGCTTTCTTTAACATACGTGATCTGGTAATTTTTTGTCTTCAAATAGAGGTGGTTTCTCTATATATATGTCTTCATTAAAAAATCCATTTAGAAAAGAACTTTTGACATCCATTTGATATAATTTGAAATTATTATTGTTTGCAAAGGTTAGTAAAATTCTATGGCTTCTAATCTTGCAACAGAGGCAAAAATTTCATCGTAATATATTCTGTCTCCTTTAGTATAACCTTGTGCTACTAGTCGTGTCTTATTTCTTACGACCTCACCGTGTTCATTTATTTTATTTTTATAAACCCATTTGGTTCCTATTATAGTCTTATCCTCTGGTCTAGGAACAAGTTCCCATACATCATTCCTAGTAAACTGATTCAGTTCTTCTTGCATAGCAAGAATCCATGAATCATCGGGAGATGCTTCCTTTGGATTCTTAGTTTCAATAGTTGAAATAAATGCAGTATTACTCATATTATTTAATTGATTACGGGTTCTAACAACAGATTCAATATCTCCTAAGATATTTTCTACAGGATGGTCTCTGAGTAATCTAATTCTTTTATTTGGTTGATTATCTTCATGATTTATTTCATTAATTTCATTTTCACATTCGTCTTCATCGTTTAAGTTATACTTCTATAGTTTTCGTCAAAAGATAAGTTTAAGGATTCCTCTATGGTATTGGTTCGAGTATTGAAAACTCGATATGCTTTACTTCTTTCTGAATATCTAATAAAATCCTTTATCAGATTTTGAGTCAACTTGTCTAAATTGTCTTTAGTATTAAGTATAAAACATTTACTTCCAAATATCTTAAAATCTGATACCTTTGGTTTTTTAATATACAAAACTTCATAAGGGGTTTTATGAGTTAAAGGTCTAATTGAAATTCTATTTATAATATAGCAAGCTGTTTCAACTGCCTCAGCCCAAAATTTTCTTGGTAAATTACTATCAGTTAACACAGTTTTCGCACACTCTTGTATCATCCTATTTTTACGTTCAACTACTCCATTTTGTTGAGAGGTTGTCAGAATCAAAAAATTATGGGTTATTCCCTTTTTGTTACAATATTTTTTAAAATTTTCGTTTTTGAATTCTCTACCGTGATCACTTCATATTATTTTGATTTTAGGGATAATAAACTTTGAATTCTTTTAGATAAAGTTTTGAATTCATCAAAAGCATCACTTTTATTTTTAAGAAACAAAGTCCAAGTAAATCCAGAAAAATCGTCAACTATTACGTAAGCATATCTATTATGACTTATCGATTGAACTTAAGACGAACCAAATAAATCCATGTGAATTAACTCTAATGGTTTTGAGGTAGTAATTTCCTCTTTTGATTTAAATGAACTTCTCTTTAATTTTCCGAATCGACAAGCGTCTCATAAATTATTAACTTTAAATTTCATTTTGGGTAACCCTCTAACTGAATCTGGTTTAGAAATCCTAGAGATGTGTTTGAAATTTATATGGCCCAATCTCTTATGCCAAATCCAAGGATCACTTGTATTGGCCATAAGACATAGGTTATCGCTGGTTCATACTCAATATATAGAAATTTTTCATTCTACCTCCTTCGTGTGTTACTTTTGAATTCATATCTTCTGTAACACCCTGTATTTCTAGTGTAAGATAAAAAAATAAGAATAACTTAATTAGATATTCAGAATTTAGTAAAACAGACTGTGGCACTGCGTCATCTCGAAATTCTGGTCAAAATTGACACCTGGTTTGCATAAATTGGACATCATATGAAGAAGTTATTAAGGTTCGAAGTTTGTATACATATAAGGAGCTTATATGCATATATATATTAAATAAATATATCCAGAAAATTCAAAAATCAGTTCAAAAATCAAAATGGCGGGCTAGAAAGTTCGGAGGTAAAATGGACCGTTGGGGGTTGACCCACCAACAGGGGGGTCAACCCACTAACAGGGATGTCGACCTAGGGTCGACACACCCGAGGATCCAAAAAGTTCTTCTGACGTGTTTGGTTCTGATATCCTAAATTTTGATCTGAGAGTCCTGGTTCCTCCGCTACTCCTATAAATAAGACCTTAGCCTAACCCTAAATATCATAACTTGGCGGCTATGCTGGAGCTCTGCCATGGTTCTCTCTCTCTATCTCTTCTCAAATCTATTCTGAAACTAAAATGTTAGCCTAGGAGAATTATGAATTCAGATCTGGAAGAGGGAATCAACATTAATAAAAAAGATTATTGAGCCACGAAAGCAAGGTAAACTTCTTGATCCAATCTATTCAATTCTTCGTATTTCTTTTCCATCTCTTTTAATGAAAATAGTCGATCCATGTTATTAGGTTTCAAATCAAATTAAAGGGGAAAGGAAAACCATGGATGATAGAACGGTCAGATCCAAAATTTGGGAAAAGCATGAAAGGTGAGTGGGTTTAAACTATAGTCTTTAGATAATGTTATAACTATCGTTTAACATTCCCCTTTTAATAAATTGTGAAATTTCCAGTTTAATTATAAATTGTTGTTCTAACAAGTTGAGACATTAATATGGATAGATCAGGAAATTCATATGTTGAATCTATTAAATTGGGGGAATGATTAGCATGATATAACATCAAATTGTTAATATGAATAATTCATATATTGAATCGGTTGAAATGTTGGAATGTTTACGTGTTATAATATTAACTTGAACATGTGAGATAAATCCATATATTGGATTTGTTGAAGTGCTAAAAAGTTTACATGTAAATTTGTCCTAATTATATATAAGGAATAATTGGAGTAAGCATATGATTATATGATTTCATGTTAACATAGAATCGAATAACTATGGGTTTAGGGCATCGACCAAATTATGTTTAAAGATCTTAAATTGGATCATAAGTATATAAAAATGATTTGGACGCAAATGGAATCATATGTAAAATATGAATTGGCATGATTCGAATAATATGAATTTAGACATATAACCCATCATGAATGTAACGACCCACATTCTACGCATCGGAGGGTTGTAGAATATTTACTTTATTATCATATGAAGTCGTATAGTCGTGTAACTTTGGGGAATAACTATTGGGGTCATTTCCCACGTTCACGATTTTTGCCGATTTTAAAATGACCATTTTGCCCTTGGCAAATCTTGTTTTGCCCAAAACTTTTGATTGGTAAGGAGTTTTGACCTGAAACCACTTCCATTAAATCCGAATGATGGTTTACCTTTCCGTAGAGTGATCACATTAGCCAAATAAACTCACCGTTTGGGAGATATGGGTAAAATAAGGTTTAGAAGGTGAAAAACAGCTTAACCGGACCTAATTAGGTTGATTAGCGGCTAGGCCCATAACCCTTTTCGGGATTATGGTTATGGGGAGGCTGAAATCAGTTAGGAAACGATCGATTTTCATTTTCTCAGCCGCCTAAAACATTTCTCTAACCCTAGCCATGGCCTCCACCTTATAAAATCATCCCAAATCACCTTCAAATCACTAATTAAGAAGATCTACATCAAATCAAGGCAAATCAATAGCAAATCAGAGTCGGAACTGCTGTGTTGCATAGAAAAACGCCCCAAATCAGTGATAGTTTCAGATCTAAGTTTTATTTGTGGCTAAGGTGAGTGATTTGCATTGTTTTTCACTAATCACGGCTAATTAGGGGTGATTAGTGATAATTAGCGAAATTATGGCTCAGAAAAATTTGTAAAATTCTAAAATATTATTTTAGGTCTCTGATAGAAATTTGGGTAATTTGGATAAGTTTTGCTAATTGTATGCTTAAACATGATTAAGGTAAAAACATGGGTTTTGGGTATGTTTGATCCATTTTGGCATGTTATATGGTTGTTTTGGTGTTTATGGTTGAATATACATGTTGCTATTACGATTTGGAAAGCTTTCTAATTGAATAGTTAGGTTAGAATGGTCGAAAACGTCGTCGTACGACGTAAACAGCTCATTGGAAAAGTTGCAGGAATTTGACCCGAACCGGATCGGAGGAAGGAGGCACGAACCGACCCGATCGTGACACCCTAGTTGTGGCCAATGACCACGAACCAACCTGATGATTTGGAAGACGCAGAGCACCATGGACCAGAAGCTTATGACCGATCCGAAGCATCTCAACCCGGTAGAAGAAGCCCGAACCTAGATCGATGAAGGCTTGACCCACGAGCCAATGGAGAACCCCGACCCGAAGAGACTCACGATCCGAAGTTGGAGCCACGACCCAACACTGTGGAGAGGACATCAGGAACCAAGGAGCTCGACCCGACCCGATGGGGAAATCACGGCCGAACCGAAGGAGGAAGAGAGACAGATCTGAATGGAAGCTTGTTTCCGAACCGATCTGGAGGAGATCAAAACCCGAGATGCAAAGGTAGTCCAAATAGGAAGTAGAACTCAGGATCCAGTTAGGAACTAACGAGTTAACTTCATGAGTTGGGCTTTGCTGGGGGACGTGTGCAAAGGGGTTATCGACATCCATAACTTTGATTCACCACCAAGACGGATGTTAGGCTACAGATCAGTGCAGTGGGGTAATTATTACTCCATGGGGCAGAGTGATCGTGGCATGGCTATGAGCCAGTGCAGTGGAGTCGTCATGACTTCATGGAGCAGAGTGGACATAGCAACGGATTAGTGGCTATGGATCAGTGCAGTGGAGCCATCATGACTCCATGGGGTAGAGTGATCATAACAAAGGATTTGGGTGGTCAAAGCAGTGGATATCGTATGCTTTACGTACTAAGTGAGAGCTGTGAGGATGGTTGCTATGCTTGATTGTTTGATATCACTATGACATGCACACCCCTTCCCCGTATCTATTCACCATATGTTAGTGTCACCTTAGAGTATTGTACATCCTGTTGTGCTAACTCTTTGGTTGTAGGTCCAAGTTCAGATATGGTTATGTATACCTGTTATTGTTCCGTTTTGCTGCTTATCGCTCATAACAGACTTTTGTCTGACCCATAGTTTTATGTCTCTTCTTATTACTCTGGGTGCTCTTAAACGGGCAGACTAGAGACATGTTAGGTGGTATGTATGAGTAGTTGTACCGGAGACGACCAGGAGGCTTCCACGTATGATATGTATAGATATTCTCCCTGTGTTGTTGTTGGTCACTGCTTTGGGCATTAGTAGTGCACCTTTTTCTTTTCTTTAGAGACAGTATGTTGGAGTTGCAATAAGCTGTATTTTAAATTTTCGCTGCTATGACGATTATGGTTTAGTTTTCAGCATATGCATTGTCTCGCCTGTTTTTTGTCAAGTATATTATTATTATATTTTATTCCATGCGCTATGAGACATTCTATAGGTTCCTTTGGTAGTTTTAGCTTCTAATCCCATTCTTTTCCTTTCTTTGGCGACCGTCCCGTGCTAGTCAGGCATTAGCACAATGCACTTTTATTGGAAATGTCTACTGGTGTAGGGCGGGCCGTCACACTTGGTATCATAGCTCTAGGTTGCGTAGTTAACCTAGGGAAAGACACTAGGGAGAGATAGTATACGTATATGAGAGCGCGTATTTGTGATGTTTTGGTTCTCAAAAGCTATATATATACTATTAGTATATCTAAGGATGGAGTTGCATTGCACTGGCACCACTAAAGAGACGGTTAATCGTTTTTTCCTTATAGATTGAACAATGAGCCGACATACGAGGGGTATTGGTAGAGGAGCTAATAATGGGATGCTCCTGATATGAGGACAATGTTTACTGACTTCATGAGAGAGATGCTTAGAGATGTGCAAGGAGCAGCTCCTAATGCTGCTAATGGTGGTGCAACGATGCAGGCGCCTAAGGCCGATTTCACCAAGCTTTGCAAGGATTACACTAGTCTTGGTGGGAAGCTGTTCCATGGAATGGAGTCGACTACAGAAGTTCAGAATTGGCTTGATAGTTGTGAGCATATCTTCGAGGATCTGGGAATTAAAGACGCGATGAAGAGGAAGATAACATCCCGTCAGCTGCAAGGACGGGCTATGATTTGTTGGAATGCTATTAAGGCAGCTACCCCTGAGGATTAAGTTACTTGGGATCAGTTCAAGGCCCGATTCAGTGATAAATTTATCCCAGCTGCCCAGATGTCAGAGTTGTTTAGGAAGTTCTTGGAACTTAAGCAGAATGGTAAGACAGTCTCGAAATATATTGCTGAGTTCGATATTTTATCAAAGTATGGATTATCCCTTATTGACACTCCCGAGAAGAAGAATGAGAAGTTCATAACAGGCTTAGATCAGTACTTGGGGGAAAGGCTTATAAACCATATTGACGAGACTTTTGAATCGATTGTTGGGAAAGCATTGAGATCAGAGAGCCTTTATCCTAAATCCAAGACTGAAGTCGCTGTTGCATCTGCAGATGGGCCAAAGCCGCAAGCAAGCGGTGGAGGCAAGAATAATTCTCAGAACAAAAGGACATAGAATCTGACTACGGATGGTCAGAAGAAGAGAAAGAATGATGTTGAGTGCTTTAGCTATGGCAAGAAGGGCCATTATGCTAAAGAATGTCAAGCAAAGCCAGCAGACAAGAAGTGCTTCAACTGCGGCCAAGTGGAACATAACAAGGATAAATGTCCGCAACCCCCTAAAAAGAAGCATATTGTGAAAGCATATGCTATTAATGTTGTTCCTTCTTCGTCGAATGCCCCTACTGCAGCGGAGAAAGGAAAGAATATCGTTATTCAAGTTATGCTTTCTGTTTATGATGTTCCTGTTCGAATACTGTTTGATACTTGGGCTTCCCGTTCCTTCATATCTAGTGGCCTGGTAGATAGGTTGGGATTGGAACCCGAGATAGTCGATAGACCTTTAGTGGTGACGAACCCGATTGGTGGTTCAACTAGCCATTGTATGATTTGTCGTAATGTGGTCTTATCGAATCATGGATTATGTTGGCTTGTGATTGCTTTGTTTTGTGCTTTACTGGGTTTGACATTATTTTGGGAGTCAATTGGCTCCAAAGGTACGGGGTGGTGGTAGACTGTGAGGGCTTTTTGGTAACAGTTAGAGTTGATGATGGACGAAGGGTAGTGTTTGGTGGTCTACCTAGTGATGGGGTAATGGCTAGTTTTCTAAATTCCCTCGACATCCCGCATGATGAGTTGTTAGATGTGCCCGTGACTGGCCAATATCCGGACATCTTCGAGGAAGTGACCGGACTTCCACGACATTGAGAGATTGAGTTTGGTATTGATTTAGTGAAAGATGCCAGACCTATAGTGATGCCACTTCGTTGTATGACACCAAGGGAGCAACGAGAGCTCGGGGTGCAAGTGAGTGATCTTTTGAAGAAGCGATTTATCAGAAGAAGTGTTTCTGAGTGGGGATCACCAGTTGTGCTTGCTACCAAGGCAGATGGTTCCCTTCGATTGCGTATGGATTACCGCGAGTTGAATAAGGTGACGAGGAAGAATAAGTATCCTCTACCGCGGATAGTGATTTGTTTGATCAGTTGAGTGGCGCGAGAGTGTTCTCCCAGTTGGATCTCGCGACAGGTTTTCATCAGCTTAGGGTGGAAGCTGAGAGTATAGCTAAAACGGTCTTTCGGATGCCATGTGGATTCTATGAGTAGTTGGTCATGTCATTTGGGTTGACCAATGCACCAACATATTTTGTGGATATTATGAATAGAGTATTCCGAGATCAATTGAATAAGTTTGTTCTTGTGTTCGTAGACGATATCTTGGTTTATTCAAAGATAGAGGAAGAACACAAGGAACATTTGAGGATAGTGATGGAGGTGTTGAGAAAACACCATTTGAAAGCAAAGTTTTCTAAGTGTCACTTCTGGAGAAGGGAAGTGAGATTCTTGGGCCATGTTGTTTCAGAGAATGGTATTGCCGTGGACCCTGCGAAGGTGGCTACGGTACATGATTGGTCTACGCCCAAGAATGGAACAGACGTTAGAAGTTTCTTGGGATTAGCTAGATATTATTTTAAGTTTATCCAAGACTTCTCTAAGATAGCAGCACCGTTGACTCAGTTGAAAAAGAAGAATCAAGCTTTCATATGGGACGAAAAGTGCGAGAATGAATTCAAGACTCTAAAGGAAAAGTTGACATGTGCACCAGTGTTAGTCATTCCTAAGGGGAATGAAGAGATGACAGTATATACAGATGCATGTGGTACCAAACTGGGTGTTGTATTGATGCAAGGAGGTAGGCTTGTAGCTTATGCAAGTCTGCAGCTGAAACCGCATGAGAAATGATATCCTACCCATGATTTGGAATTGGTAGCGATCGTGTTCGCGTTGAACATGTGGAGGCATTATCTCTTGGGAGAAAGATTCGAGTTGTTTACAGATCATAAATTGTTAAAGTACCTTTTCTCCCAGAAGGGTCTGAATCTATGACAACAGAGATAGTTAGAATTCTTGGCTTCCTATGATTTCGATATTGTGTATACACCAGGAAAGGGCAATGCGGTAGCTGATGCACTGAGTAGGAGACATGCCAATTCAGGGGCCATGTTTTTAGTATGGAAGCAACTAGAGTATATCTCAGGGTATGATTTCAGACCAAAGTGCGAATTGGATCCAGAGACGCTAGCAAGTTTGAGGATCAAACCCACTTTGATTGAGCGGATTGGTTCCAGTCAGAGGGACGATCATAATCTATTGGAAATCATCTCTAACTTAGAGATGGGAATCGACGAAGAGATGAACAGGTATGGGCTTGATCGAGATGGATGGCATAGAAACAATGGTAGACTGGTTGTACCCAATGTCAATGGATTGAGAGATGAAGTGCTTAGAGAATATCATCACTCAAAACTGACTATGCACCCCGGTGGTAATAAAATGTATCGAGACATGAAGCAGACCTACTACTGGGAAGGGATGAAAAGAGACATTGGGAAGTTTATATCTAAGTGCATGAATTGCTAGTTAGTTAAAGCTGAGCAAAAGAAACCTAGTGGTTTGTTGCAACCATTAGAAATTTTAGAATGGAAATGGGAACAAGTCTCAATGGATTTCATTGATGGGTTACCAAGGACAAGATCGGGCCATGATAACATTTGGGTGATTGTGGACCGATTAACCAAGAGTGCAAGGTTTATACCCATCAAGTCGAATAGAACAACAGCTAAGTTAGTAGAATTGTATATGAAGTGGGTAGTGAGATTTCATGGAATACCCAAAGGCATTGTGAGCAACCGAGATTCGTTGTTTACTAGTGGATTTTGGAAGAGCTTACAAGAGGCGTTAGGATCAGAATTACATCTCAATACCGCGTATCATCCCCAAACTGACGATCAGGCTGAGAGGGTGAATCGTATATTTAAGGATCTCTTGAGAGCTTGTATATGGGATTTTAGAGGATCGTGGGATGACCATTTGCATCTGGTTGAATTCGCATATAATAATAGTTACCAGTCCACTATTGCTATGGCTCCATTTGAAGCTTTGTAAGGAAGACCATGCAACTCACCATCATGTTGGTTAGAAACTAGTGAGAAATTTGTGCTTGGAAAAGATGTAATAAGAGAAACCTCTGATAAGATCAAGGTTATCCGACAACGAATGAAGGTTGCCCAAGATAGGTAGAAAAGTTATGCTGATAAGAGGAGAAGAGATCTGAAATTCTCCATTGGCGACTTGGTGTTTGTCAAAATTTCTCCGTTAAAGAGCGTGATTCGATTTGGTAAGAAAGGCAAGTTAGCACCAAGATTTGTTGGTCCATTCCCAGCTCTCGCGCAAGTTGGGAATTTGGCATATAAAGTTAAGTTGTCGGACAAGATGGCGGGAGTACATAACGTATTCTGTGTTTCCCAGATAAGTAAATTCGTGCACGACCCCGATGTGGCTATTTCACCAGATCAATTGGATGATATCGAAGTAGAACCCGAGGAGATTGGGAACCGCAAGCCGATTCGTATTGTCGAGCATGATACGAAGAAACTTCAAAGCAAAGCGGTGAATCTAGTCAAGGTTCAGTGAGGCGAGGATGAGAATGACTGTACTTGGGAGACAAAGGAGAGCATTAGGAAGACGTATCCAGAACTCTTTGCCTGGTAAGATTTTAAATTGCGATTTAGTTATTCCGCATGCGAGGATAGGTTTTTTTGTTTGTTTTGTATGTTTGATTGCGAAATATGGCTGGTAGGCATGCGGGACCCATTAGTTGTTTCTTAGTTGAGGAATTTCAGGGGCGAAATTTCTTAAGGGGGGAGAGTGTAACGACCCGCATTCTACTCATCGGAGGGTCATGGAATATTTATTTCATTATCATATGAAGTCATATAGTCGTGTAACTTTGGGGAACGACTATTGGGGTCATTTCTCATGTTCACGATTTTTGTTGATTTTTAAATGACCGTTTTTCCCCTAGCGAATCTTGTTTTGCCCATAAATTCTGATTGGTAAGGAGTTTTGACCTGAAACCACTTCCAATAGATCTGAATGATGGTTTACCTTTCCGCAGAGTGGTCACATTAGCCAAACGGACTCACAGTTTGGGAGATACGGCTGAAATAAGGTTTAGAAGGTGAAAAACAGCTTAACCGGACTTAATTAGAGTGATTAGCAGCTAGGCCCACAACCCATTTCGGGATTAGGGTTATGAGGAGGTTGAAATTAGTTAGGAAACGATCTATTTTCATTTTCTCAGTCGCCTAAAGCATTTATCTAACCCTACCCATGGCCTCCACCTTCTAAAATCATCCCAAATCACCTTCTAATCACTAATTAAGAAGATCTACATCAAATCAAGGCAAATCAACACTAAATCAGAGTTGGAGCTGCTGTGTTGCATAGGAAAATCCCCCAAATCAGAGATAGTTTTAGATCTAAGTTTTATTTGTAGCTAAGGTGAGTGATTTGCATTGTTTTTCACTAATTACGGCTAATTAGGGGTGATTAGTGATGATTAGCGAAATTATGGCTCAGAAAAATCCGGAAAAATTTGTAAAATTCTAAAATATTATTTTAGGGCTCTGATAGAAATTTGGGCTGATTTGGATAAGTTTTTCTAATTGTATGCTTAAACATGATTAAGGGGGATTAAGGGAAAAACATGAGTTTTGGGTATGTTTGATCCATTTTGGCATGTTGTATAGTTGTTTTGGTGTTTATGGTTGAATATACATGTTTCCATTACTGCTTGGAATGCTTTGTGATTGAATAGTTAAGTTAGAATGGTAGAAAACGCCGTCGTATGGCGTAAACAGCTTGCTGGAAAAGTTGCAGGAATTTGATCCGAACCGGATCGGATCGGAGGAAGGAGGCACGAACCGACCCGATCGTGACACCCTACTCGTGGCCAGTGACCACAAACCGACTTGATGATTTGGAAGACGTGGAGCACCATGGACCAGAAGTTCACGACCGATCCGAAGCACCCCGACCCGAAGAGACTCACGATCTGAAGTTGGAGCCACGACACGGACGCTTTGGAGAGGACATCACGAACCAAGGAGCTCGACCCGACCCGATGGGGACAATCATGTCCAAACTGAACCGAACCGAAGGTGGAAGAGAGACTAATCTGAATGGAAGCTTGTTTCTGAACCGATCTAGAGGAGACCAAAACCCGAGATGCAAAGATAGTCCAAATAGGAAGTAGAACTAAGGATCTAGTTGGGAACCAACGAGTTAACTTCATGAGTTGGGCTTTGCTGCGGGACGTGTGCAAAGGGGTTATCGACATCCATAACTTTGATTCACCACTAAGACGGATGTTAGGCTATGGATCACTGCAGTGGGGTAGTTATTACTCCATGGGGCAGAGTGATCGTGGCATGGCTATGAGCCAGCGCAGTGGAGTCGTCATGACTTCATGGGGCAGAGTGGGCATAGCAAGGGATTAGTGGCTATGGATCAGTGCAGTGGAGCCATCGTGACTCCATGTGGCAGAGTGATCATAATAAAGGATTTGGATGGTCAAAGCAGTGGATATCGTATGCTTAACGCATGAGTGAGAGCTGTGAGGATGGTTGCTATGATTGATTGTTTGATATCACTATGACATGCACAACCCTTCCTCGTATCTTTTCACCATATGTTACTGTCACCTTAGAGTATTGTACATCCTGTTGTGCTAACTCTTTGGTTGCAGGTCCAGGTTCAGGTATGGTTATGTATACCTGTTATTGTTCCGTTTTGCTGCTTATCGCTCATACCAGACTTTTGTCTAACCTAAAGTTTTATGTCTCTTCTTATTACCCTGGGTGCTCTTAAATGGGCAGACTAGAGATAGGTTAGGTGGTATGCACGAGTAACTGTATCGGAGACGAGCAGGAGGCTTTCACGTATGATCTGTATAGATATTCTCCCTGTGTTGTTACTGGTCATTGCTTTGGGCATTAGTAGTGCACCTTTTTCTTTGCTTTAGAAATAGTATGTTGGAGTTGTAATAAGCTGTATTTTGAATTTGCGCTGCTATGATGATTATTGTTTAGCTTTCAGCTTATGCACTGTCTCGCCTGTTTTATGTCAAGTATGTTATTATTATATTTTATTCCATGCGCTGTAAGACATTCTATAGGTTCCTTTGGTAGTTTTAGCTTCAAATCCCATTCTTTTCCTTTCTTTAGCGACTGTCCTGTGCTAGTCAGGCATTAGCACAACGCACTTTTATTGGAAATGTCGACTGGTGCGGGGCGAGCCGTCACAATGAATATAATTGGGTAAATGGGCATTACACCTATAAATGCATAGGTTTAATTAATTGATTAATAATGAATGCCTAAGATTACAATTAGAAATTGTAATTGCAGTTATGACACGAGGTTAGGTTGCATTAGTGGTGGAAGTTTGCCCGGACCCGACCGGCATATCCAGCAGCCACTAATGTTGAACCTAATGTGAGAGGTCTAAGTGCGCAAATACGAGACGGGCTATGACACGAGGTTAAGCCCAACTTGTGGAAGAAGTCTGTCGGGACCCGATCGGTATATCCAGCATCCGCAAGTTGTAGGCCTAATGTGGGAGGTCTAGCCCTTATAAACCATAAATGGACATGGTAATGAATTGGACTACTTATCCTAATCTAATCCATAGGGATTGTATGAATGTGAACTAAAGTTAGGATTAAGTAAAATTGGCAGGACAGTGGGTGAGCTTGGCAAATCTTAGGGGTGGGTAATATTTACATATAGGCCCGCAAACTTAGCCCGATAAGGTTATGTAATTAAAGACACCTAGTGGTATACATAACCGGTAGAAATAATAAAGTTATGTAGTTAAAGACACCTTTTAGGGTAAGCATAACTAGTATAAATGATAATCACCTATTATAAATAAATAACATTAATGAAAACGTTGTATAATAGGTAGACTTGTCCTAGGGACAAGTGGGGATTATAACTTCAGTTATAATAAACTAATAGGGAAATTGGATAACTGGTGAAATGAGTTAAGGGACACTCAATTATAAATTAAGTAAGTAGTAAATAGGGAAAGCCGGAAACCGATTAAGAAAAGGGGGAAAATGTATTGTACTTAATTATAAATTAAGTAATCTATAAGCTTGGAAGTCTGAAACCCGTTGATAAAAATGTTTAGGCTTGTCCTAGGGATGAGAGGAAATTATAACATAGGTTATAATAAACGGGTAGAGAAACTTATTAATGGGCCTTAGTTAATAGAACTAAGTTAATAAGTAAATAACGATAAGTTGTAATGACAATGTAAAATGGAATTATGAGGAAAACTTATGAAATGAAATAGGTTATATTTAATCATAAATGGTAAGTGACATGTTAATTAGAAAACATGTGAATTAGATATACTTAATTACATATTAAGTAAAACATGTTACTATAATAATGAAATCAACAAGAAGATAAAAAAGGGTTGTGGATTACAGACCTTAGGCCACAATCTAGAGAATAACATGTTGTGGGCTTATTAATAAACTTAAATGGATTAAGTTTTATGACTGAAATTAATAAGCAAGAGAACTTGGTAATTTGAATAAGAATTCAATATGAATTGGAATAACCAAGTTCACTGGAAACCTAATGAGGTGAGACAAGCACGTAAAAGAATGTTTAAAAATATGGTCTAATAATATGCTAAAGTAAGGTGCTTAGACCAGTCCGTATGGTTGAGGGTGAATAACCCAACGGAGTAGATCATCGAAGTGTTATAAGGCACGAGGGGAGCGCACATTCATCTGATTGTTTAGACGACTTTGAAGGACTGGAAGGGAAGCACGCGACTTCCTAAAGTACGTAAGGTGCTCCTAGCAGTCCTCTGTGCGGCGACAGATGTCTTAAGCTGTGCCCGTAGAGGTTGGGTCTGCGCGTAACTACTAGGTGGGTGGGCCTTGACTGCAGGTCTAGCTATGCTATCAGAATGTTGTGACGAGGTGACACCAGGATGGTTCGACGGTTGCCTCACGAGGAGGTAGAGGGTCACGACCAATAAGGATAGTAGACCATCGTACACCCGTTATCGGCAGCCAGTGGGATGCAGAAAGACTCGAGCTAAACCCAAGATACCATTTCACCCTTCACTATCAGGGTAAGGGGTTGAGGGGAGACGCCACATGGATGTTTAGATTGTTTGCGTAGGGGCAGTCACTTAGCTCTAGTAGTCTTTACAAGATGAGGTAGGGGCCGAGGTAGGGCCATAGCCACCACGGAAACAGACCCTAGGTATATCTGTATATAGAGGATCTTTAAGATGGGCCTGTACAGATATGGAAAAGCTCGCGATCGAGTTCCATGCTTCTTGTATCGCCCGGCCATGGAACTCGGTGCACATTAGAGGATGTGCGATTGAGGCATCGAGATACAATTGAAGATACGTATAGTGGACAATATAGTTACATGCATGTCGACTCTGGGTTGTGTATCGTAGACTTGAGGGCATTACTTAGGTATGGAGTCTGATTCAAACAATGGTGGCAGTCAGTACATTTATGTAGCATAGTAATGATAGATATATGCGGAACATAATATTGTTATCCATACGTCACTACGACGTAGGATGAGGGACTGCGTATATTTCGATAATGTTACGGTAGATCGTGCGAGTGGAGTACCATGAGGTGTACCTTAATATTGGGGGTAGCTACATATATACTATATTAGGTTAATCCACTGGAAAATAAATGGGTACGACGTGTGTGTAAGCCTAGAGTGATAATAACCCAAGTAACCTAATAAATAAGAAAATATGATTGAACGGTATATGTAGGATTATCCAAAGTGTATAGTTTAAATCCAGTCACCAGAACTTGTGTTCTGACCCCCTCCTCATAACATACTCGCAGGTTAGATTGTGGTAGGGACATTGTAATGATCTGTCTTTTTGCCCGATTCTCGTCAGTAATTAAACCAACTTAAACCGTTCATAAAGACGAATTATATTGGGTAAATACATATATTGGACAAAATAACATAACTTTACATTGCATAATACAATCTTACATCAGAGTTACATGGAATATCAGAGTTATAACATATGCAGCGGAAGAAAAGGAATATACTCTCAGAGGAAAAAGCAATATGATATAGCGGAAGCTCCAAACTCTAGCGTGAAATCCAACCCAGAACGCGCTCTAAATCTTGCTCCAACGATCTTTAACTGTAAAACTAAACTACTAGCTGTCCGTAAAAAATTTGTGGGATCCCAGAGTTTAGGAAAAGGAACAATAAACTCCAGGTCAGTCATGGGACTGGTGTGAGAACATAAAACAGTTGTTTTTAGGATTTTTTTTTAAAGTTGGAGAAATTCACCAGACCACGCCACTAACGCGGAAGGGGTTTACTCCATGTGAATACTCGTGCATATAAATTCGCACAATGCAAGCGCACACCAAATGGGACGAGTTTTATCTTATGATAACCAAACATGCTTTCATACGTGAAAATCCTCTTACACTGCTATCATATAGTGTGGAAAACCATTTCACAAATAAATGTATTAATCCTAGATGGCATAATACCCATAATATTATGTCGCCATATATATACAATCAAAATTGCATGGCTCGTACTGGAGATTTGGGTTTCCAACTAGATGATTCCTGACACGAAAGATCAATCGGAACACAAACTAAATTTAACACGGCTTTTTCATCCACACACGGACACAAACTACAAATCGCGAGGTAGATCAATGGTTTTCGTCCAGACACGGACCCCCGAACATACCCTGTTGCTCATGTTCATAAGAGGTACCTCCGTCGCAGCCTTCATCAACAATCATGTATATGTCAACAACCAACCGCTAGTTTCTCATTATCCGGAGTGTGAGGTTTGTCGATGTTACGTAATACACAAAGCTATGCCTAAATAGTAATGCCTTGGTCGTACAAGCTCAATTCATATCTTAAGTATGTCACATTGTCCATTCACAACATGATCACTGATTTCCATCAACACATAACCACTTCAAGCTCATACGTCACAAATCAGATGCATATCAAGGGGAATCAGTGTTATGTTGTCAACTACCATGTCAGACACACAATCCATACAAGTCCATTCTGGGTCTGAACGGAACAAAATCCGAAAATCTCCAAATATACTCAGACCTCATGCCACTTATAATCTCGTATTAGGTGCACGGCCCGATTTGAGATATCAGCAATCAATCCGAATACATCCAAAGATTCTCAGTCTTCATTCGTCGATTTCCAAGCCTTGGATTGCTCTCAAGCGTCGTATTATTACTTGGAATGGTTTTCATACATATATTTGATCCCGGTCTTTCCAAGTAATAAGCGAACTTAAAACAACAGTCGTGGACTACACAGATTTCCATTTCAAATCTAATTCCCAATAGTTATCAATTCATTCCAAATTAAGGTTGGATTTATTTCAAATCACGTTACCATTTTAATTCTTCTTTTCAAAACCAGTATTCATTTACCTACCTTAAATAAAACATAACTTCTTCATATTAGTTATCCTTACCATAATTTCTTCGAAACTTTCCAAAATATTTCACAAACCATAGTTCATAATTTTATATCTTCAAACCAAACCATTTCCACGGAAGATGCAAAAGTATTTCTCAAAGCACTATAGAAAATTATAATTTGAAACCATTCAAAATTCATATCTTTCAACTCAAATCATTTAACAGTATGATTTAACAAAAAAATTATGAATTTCCAATAATATATAATCCATTTTAACCAATTTCTTATTACGGTTGCTAACTGTAAATATAGCGCCTTTCAATTTATTTTTTATTTTATTTTTTTATTTTATTTTTTTGATAAAATTTGAAAACCCTACGTCGTAATTTGGAAATTTCTTTTCTATTCAAAAGTTATTACTAGTAGAAATCCGCGTTACATGTTTCATGTCGATTCAATTTAAAATATTCGAGTTATAGTCATTTGAAAATAAAATCAATATTAATAAACCGTGGCTATGCGACGTGTTCCATTCAACTATATATGTTTAATATACATCACCTCGTTCTTTCCAAAATAAACTCAATTTCATAACCTAAACTTTAAAACCATTTTCGACTGCTATTCTATAATTACATTTGCATTTCAAAAAAATCACTTTGCTTCAAAATCATTATTTCAAATTTCAAAATATTTTTTCCGATTAAATTGAAAACTTAAAATAATAAATCTCCCAATCTAATTCCATTCCCAAAATTTCATTGCTAATTCATGTTCAAATCATTATTCGATCTATATTTCAAAACCGTCAAAAATTTGTTCATATGAACATTTGCCGATCATTTAGATTTTCAAATAATAGGAGATCCCATTTTATTTGCATAAACAAATCCATTTGAAACTCGATACAAAATTTTCCACTCGTTTAATTATTTTGAAGCATAACATAAAATAATGGAAACAAATTATATATCGATATCACGTTACTGTTTGGATTTCAAAACTTATTTCCACTTGAAAATGTTTTCAACTAAATTCTTAAATATTTTAATATTTAAAATGTCGTTCGTGGGAAGGAGAATTCAATTAACGATCCGCATAAATCCACAACCATGGTGCATGTGTTTTCATAAAATCATCCATTGTAAACACAACCATTGAAACAAACAAATAAATTCCGTGCAAGCGCTACTTTCAATAACGCCCAAAATATTTCAAGCTACATGTCATCCATTCTTAATGCATACTACAAATAATTCATAACACGGTTTATAGCACTAACGCGTCTAGACATTCATTTTATAGTGGTAATCATGGCAACATTGTATATGAATTTTATAACGTTATTTTCATACTAGTGCTCAAACATTCATGCAACCAATTAACATCCACTATCGATTAACTAACGTTAATTGATTATAATTACTAACTAATTATAATTAACCATAAACTAAAATAAATTTAAATTTAAGTTGTCACCCAAAGCTTTCCAGATTATTCACCGTCAAGACCCATATATTGCAAACAACTCCGGATCCTTGTGTACCAATCTTTGTGGATGCCTTCACCGTGACGCTCCACATCAACACAGACACTCTAGACAATCGCGTTGAAACCACTAAGGGCGCCATTACCTTTGCGCGCACACTCTACTTCCCGTAGTCTTACAGATATATACATAGGTATATATATTATCACACGGTTTTGTTTTCATGGAAAGGTTGGATCTTTGCTTCATGGATGGACTGCAGAGGAACAAGTGGAGAGCAGCAAGAGGGTAACATGATGAAATGAGTTTTGCATGCAAGAGAGTGGCAACCGCACGTTTATAAGAGGGGCATGGTGGACTTCTCTAGTGGTGCAGCGGTTTATGGAGAGATGGTGGACTAGATTTGGGTTTATTGGAACGGGAGTGGACTGTTTGGTGGCCGTAAGTTGGACGTGGATGCGGATAATGGAGGATGATGTGGATCATTTTGAAGAGGAGAGGGTCTGCATGGAAAAGGTAGTGGGTCTGAGTGGCTTGGCAGTGGACTAGAAAGTAGTGGTTGCGATGTCAGGCGGAGTGGCGATGGAGGTGAGTACATAACGAAGTATGATGGAGGTGGCTGACCGTGGACTGACGACGGAGGCGGAAGCTGAAGAGGGTTCAGTGGCGCGGGTTGAGGAATGGTGGAGGAAGGCGGTACAGCTGTTTGGGAAAGAATAAAATGGTAGGGAAAGGTTAAAAATGGTGGAGCGGAAAGTGAGTTTGGCTGAGGAATTGGAAAGGAAGATGGCACAGTAAAACAAGAGAGTGGAGATGGTGCGAGAAAACATGTGGTGGAAAGAATTTACACGTGGAAGATGATATCGAGAAAAGTGAACAAGTGTTTGGCATGCAAATCCTTTCATATAACAAGTGTAAAATTTATAACATATATTTTTCTTCTCGCACACACTAAAATCGCATGCATGGTCTGTTGGACTTATGCATAAAAGTATTGTTTTCCACCCTAGTTAAGTGTTCCTGCGCATGGACAAATTGTGTTTTCTTGTTCATGGTATTGTATGTATATAATATTTTTTTCAAATCTTTAAGTCCAATTAAGTTGATACACTTAGGGCGAATTGTTAGATTGGAACACGAACTGGCAACATTATTATTTGCTTGTTTTTCGAAAATTTCAACAACTTCCAAACGACAAATTAAATTAAGCAAATGCAATAATGTGCGCATTCTATTATGTAATTATTCTTTGTTTTGTTATGTTGAACGCATCTCAAATAATTGAATCTATAAATTATTTCATGTTTTGTTACGCCATTCATATTTAACGATTTGGTTTAACTTAACTATATTTTAATTCGCAAATGAAATTCTTCGTTCGAACTCGATAAATCGTTGCTTAGTTAAACTACAAAATTTACTCCAAATTGATTTTTCCTTCACCGCTACACTTGTAATAATGTTAATTTCAACAAAACATTTCTATATTGAAATTATATTTACAAAAGCAGTTTCATTTTTTTTTTTAAAAAAAAAGTGGATACTATGTTCAAAATAAAAGTCTAAATCCAAACTTAAATTTAAAATACAAGCATATATTTCCTTAACTTCAATTTATATTTTAGGGATCAAAATTCTTAGGCTGTTACAAACGTGATAGCCTTGGATACTGGTTAGGCAATATTATTAATACGGTAAGGCTATATTTTGATTACATTATATTTTATCCATTCCGCTATGAGATAATTTCTAAGCTCTGACATGTTTTATGTTTCTGTCTTTTCTGCAGGATACCAGTGCGAACCAATTCGAGTTTTGATAGATTGGAATTTTGAAAAAAAATCGATCTATCAAAATTCGGGTGGTCACATCTGGTATCAGAGCTTAGGTTTAGGATTCCTATATAAATAGTGAGCGAACGTATTTGTATTTTTAAAAAAATAAATATATTATATATATACCTAGATCCATAGAGGAACCTACTAAATAAAAAGAGTATAAATGGGATGTTTGTACACTAAAGGAATGAATAAGGAAATTTGAGACCCTTAGGTAATTGTGTGGAAAGTGTACAATGTATTTTGTATGGAAGGAAAGTGAATCCCATATGATTAGTATATTGGGTTAGTGAGTTTGAAAACCTTATAAATTAGAAAAAATTGAAAAGATAAAAATGGATTAGGAATATATATAGTTGAGAGAATTGACCTTGAGGAGTGTCTAAGGAAGCTTAGAAGAACTGGAAACCCGCTTTGAGTCTAATCCCATTATTAACTTTTAAGAACTTGAAATAATAAAAGTTTTAGGAAAATGATTTATGGTGTTTTCAAGTTTTAATCTTAAAAGTTATAGTTTTAAATATGTAAGTATACGTATTGAGTTTTAAAGTAAAATAATGTATATTTTGTAAATAGTGATTTCTTGTAAACTTTATCTAAAGTAAAATTCTCTCAGCAAAAAGTTCATAGAGCATGTATAGCTCACTAGTTTTCTTGTTATATTTCATAACAACAAGTTTCATAAAAAGGAAGATTTGAAATCTCTATTATTATGATAAATCATTTTTGATATATTATTTTAACAAGAGGATTTTGTTGGGTGGACAAAATAAGTCATAGAAATTAAGAGTAGAGTAGATGTTCGCACCTTGTAGCAAGGGACTGGACCGACCTTATAAGAACCAGTTGTAAACCAGATTGAGGAATAGCTGTCCTTATATACTCTAGTTTTTGTGATTTTGAAAAAATGATGATTTACATTTTCTTTTAAGATGACATGTTTTTATGGTTTAGTAGAAGAAAGTTTTCATAAGAAAAATAAAGTTTCGACACTTTTGAATTTTTGGAAGAAAATTTAAATGAAAAAGAAAGGCCAAGCCATGTTTTAAAAGTATGGAGTAGGTAAGCGTTAGTGCCTAGGAAAGACGGGAAAAGTTTTGAGGCTATAAAGTAAATAGCGAAAATTATCTTGGAGTAATAGTGAGTTCCCATAAGTGCATAAGCATTGAATAGCCTAGGGTGTTGCTTGAAATAATTGTTGGTGCACAGCTGGAGTTAGTAGTGACTACTAGATAGTAAAAGGGCAAGTAAGTGTTTAGATCCTGTCGCTAACTTTCATGTTTGAGGTCAAAACCGTTACCTCATTTTTGTTGGGACCGTTCCGTTATTTGGTTGGACAGTTAAGGTAACACCTAAGCTTGATATGGATCCCATGGTCTGGACTTTTCTGTCTGAGGGGGGACATAGTCCCAGGATTCTTGGCCCTTATAGTAGTTGTGTAGGGTGTCTGTTCTCCTGTTTTATTTGGAAGACTAGAAGCTTATTTAAAGTTATATTAAGATCAGATGATTAAATAATCTAAGAAAAGAGAAAAGGTACAACTGAAAATAAAATAGAAAATTCAGTAAGGCAACAAAAATGGAAAACTATGAGAAAAGATGGATAAGAATAAAAGTTTCCAAGATAAGATAATCACTAATAAAGAAAATTTTCTTATGTGGAGAAAATAGGGAATCTTTATAAATAGTTACATAAAAATCCAAGTACAGTTAGAAAAAGGTTGGAAAAAGAAAAGCGGGAGATACGGAGTTTTCCATTTTCCACCTTTTTGTAACATAAGAAATCGAATGTAGAAAATTAGATATTTCTAAAATTCGAAAAATAAAGTTGGTTGGTAGGATTATGGATACAACAATTGGATGAACTATGCTTTTACTCAGTAAGAGTGTGGGAAAATTTGGGTGAAAAAAGCATTTTTGATTTTCAAAATATTGCATTCATGTAGAACTGCCAGTATATTTAGGATGTGAGCATCGTATTTTAAAAGGATTTTTGAAAAGCTTGCATACACATAGGAGGTACCGATTAGACATGCATGCATTATTATGTTGTACTTCACTTTGCATAAGTGCACATTGTTTGCAAAAATTGGATGCACACATTATGGATGTATTTTATGCGAGGGGTTAATTTATTTTACCCTTATCAAATTTCGGGGACCAAATTTTCTAAGGGTGGGAGAATATAACACCACGTATTTTTAGTGTAAGATAATAAAATAATAATAACATAATTAAATATTCAGAATTTAGCAAAACAGACTGCGCCACTGCGTCCGTCTTGAAATTCTGGTCAAAATCGACACCTGGTTTGCGTAAATCGGACACTGTATGAATAAGTTATTAAGGTTCGAAGTTTGTATACATATAAGGAGCTTATATGTATATATATATAAATACTAAATAAATATATCTAGAAAATTCAAAAATAAGTTCAAAAATCAAAATGGTGGGAGGGAAAGTTCGGAGCGAAAATGGACTGTTGGGGGTCGTCCCACCAACAGGGGAGTCGACCTAGGGGTCGACCCACCCGAGGATCCAGAAAGTTCTTCTGACCTGTTCGGTTCTGATATCTTAAATTTTGATCTGAGGGTCTTGGTTCCTCCGCTACTCCTATAAATAAGACCTTAGACCTAACGCTAGACATCATAATTTGGCGGCTACGCTAGAGCTCTTCCATGGCTCTCTCTCTCTCTTCTCAAATCTATTCTGAAATTAAAATGTTGGCCCGAGAGAATTATGAATTCAGATCTGGAAGAGGGAATCAACGTTAATAAAAAGATTACTGAGTCATGAAAGAAAGTAAACTTCTTGATCCAATCTATTCAATTCGTCCTATTTCTTTCCCTTCTCTTTTAATGAAAATAATCGACCCACATTATTAGGTTTCAAATCAAATTAAAGCGGAAAGGAAAACCATGGATGATAGAACGGATCAGATCCAAAATTTGGGAAAAGCACGAAAGGTGAGGTTTAAACTATAGTCTTTAGATAATGTTATGACTATCGTTTAGCATTCCCCTTTTAATAAATTGTGAAATTGCCAGTTTAATTATAAATTGTTGTTACAACAAGTTGAGACGTTAATATGAACAGATCAGGAAATTCATATGTTGAATCAATTAAATTGGGGGAATGATTAGCATGATATAACCTCAAATTGTTAATATGAATAATTCATATATTGAATCAGTTGAAATGTTGGAATGTTTACATGTTATAGTATTAATTTGAACATGTGGGAAAAATTCATATATTGGATTTGTTGGAGTGCTAAAAAGTTTACATGTAAATTTTTCCCAATTATATATAGCGAATAATTGGAGTAAGTATATGACTATATGGATTCATGTTAACATAGAATCGAATAACTATGGGTTTGGGGCATCGACCAAATTATGTTTAAAGATCTTAAATTGGATCATAAGTATAGAAAAATGATTTGGGTACAAATGGGATCATATGTAAAATATGAATTGGCAAGATTCGAATAATACGAATTTAGACATATAACCCGTCATGAATATAATTAGGTAAACGGGCATTAACACCTATAAAGGCATAAGTTTAAATAATTGATTAATATTGAATGCTTAGGATTACAATTAGAAATTGTAATTTCACTTATGACACGAGGTTAGGTTGCATTAGTGGTGGAAGTCTGCCCGGACCCGACCGGCATATCCAGCAGCCACTAATGTTGAACCTAATGTGAGAAGTCTAAGTGCGAAAATATGAGACGGGCTATGACACGAGGTTAAGCCCAACTTGTGGAAGAAGTCTGCCCGGACCCGATCGGCATATCCAACATCCACAAGTTGTAGGCCTAATGTGGGAGGTCTAGCCTATTATAAACCATAAATGGACATGGTAATGAATTGGACTACTTAACCTAATATAATCCATAAGGACTGTATGAATATGAACTAAAATTAGAATTAAGTAAAATTGGTTGGACAGTGGGTGGGCTAGGCAAATCTAAGGGGGTGGGTAATATTCACATATAGGCCTGCAAACTAAGCCTGATAAGGTTATGTAATTAAAGACACCTAATGGTATTTATAACTGGTAGAAATAATAAAGTTATGTAATTAAAGATGCCTTTTAGGGTAAGCATAACTTGCAGAAATGATAATCACCTATTATAAATAAATAACATTAATGAAAACATTGTATAATAGGTAGACTTGCCCTAGGGACAAATGGGGATTATAACTTTAGTTATAATAAACTAATAGAGAATTGGATAACTGGTGAGTTAAGGCACACTTAGTTGTAAATTAAGTTAGTAGTAAATGAGAAAAGCCAGAAACCAGTTGAGAAAAAGGGGAAAATATATTGTACTTAGTTACAAATTAAATAATATGTAAGCTTGGAAGTCTGAAACCCATTGATTAGGCTTGTCCTAAGGATGAGAGGAAATTATAACATAGGTTATAATAAACGGGTAGAGAAACTTATTAATGGGCCTTAGTTAATAGAACTAAGTTAATAAGTAAACAACAATAAGTTGTATTGACAATGTAAAATGGAATTATGAGGAAAACTTATGAAATGAAATAAGTTATATTTAATCATAAATGATAAGTGACATGTTAATTAGAAAACATGTGAATTGGATATACTTAATTACATATTAAGTAAAACATGTTACTGTAATAATGAAATCAACAAGAAGAAAAAAAGGGGTTGTGGATTACAGACCTTAGGCCAAAATCTAGAGAATAACATGTTGCGGGCTTATTAATTAACTTAAATGGATTAAGTTGTATGACTGGAATTAATAAGCAAGAGAACTTGGTAATTTGAATAAGAATTCAATATGAATTAGAATAACTAAGTTAACTGGAAACCTGATGAGGTGAGATAAGCACGTAAAAGAATGTTTAAAAATATAGTCTAACAATATGCTAAAGTAAGGCGCTTAGACCAATCCGTACGGTTGAGGGTGAATAACCCAACGGGGTAGATCATCGATGTGTTATAAGGCACGAGGGGAGCGCGCATTCATCTGATTGTGCTGACGGCTCCGAAGGACTGGAAGGGAAAGCACGCAGCTTCCTGAGGTACGTAAGGTGCTCCTAATAGTTCTTTGTGCGTCGGCAGATGTCTTAGGCTGTGCTCGCAGAGGTTGGGTCTACGCGTAACTACTAGGTGGGTAGGCCTTGACTGAAGATGTAGCTATGCAGTCAGAATGCTGTGACAACATGACACCAAGGTGGTTTGGTAGTTGCCTCACGCGGAGGCAGAGGGTCATGATCAATAAGGATAGTAGACCGTCGGACACCCATCATCGGCAGCCAGTGGTATGCAGAAAGACTCGAGCTAAACCCAAGATACCATTTCACCCTTCACTATCGGGGTAAGGGGTTGAGGGGAGACGCCACATGGATGTTTAGATTGTTTGCATAGGGGCAGTCGCTTAGCTCTAGTAGTCTTTACTAGTTGAGGGAGGGGACGAGGTGGGGCCATAGCTACCTTGGAAACAGACCCCATGTATATCTGTATATAGAGGCTCTTTAAAGACGAGCCTATACAGATATGGAAAAGCTCCTGACCAAGTTCTGTGCTTCTTGTATCGCCCTGCCACGGAACTTGTTGCACATTAGAGGACGTGCAATTGAGGCATCGAGCTACAATTGAAGATACGTATGGTGGACAATCTATATACATGCATGTCGGCTCTGGGTGGTGTATCGTAGACTTGAGGGCAATACTCCAGTATGGAGTCTGATTCGAACAAAGGTGGCAGTCAGTACGTTTACGTAGCATAGTAATGATAGATATACGCTGAACATAATATTGTTATCCATATGTCACTATGACGTAGGATGAGGGACTACGTATATTTCGATAATGTTATGGTGGAGACCGTGAGAGTGGGGTACCATGAGGTGTACCTTAATATTGGGGGTAGCTACATATATACTATATTAGGTTAATCCACTGGAAAATAAATGGGTATGACGTGTGTGTAAGCCTTGAGTGTTGATCACCCAAATAACCTAATAAATAAAAAATATGATTGAATGGTATATATAGGATTATCCAAAGTGTATAGTTTAAATCCAGTCACCAGAACTTATGTTCTAACCCCCTCCTCATAACATACTCGTAGGTTAGATTTGTGGCGGGGACATGATAGCCTTGGATACTGGTTAGGCAGTATTATTAATACGGTAAGGCTATATTTTGATTACATTATATTTTATCCGTTCCTCTATGAGATAATTTATTAGCTCTGACCTGTTTTATGTCTCTGTCTTTTCTGTAGGATACCAGAGCAAACCAATCCGAGTTTCGATAGATTAGAATTTTGAAAAAAAATTGGTCTGTCGAAATTCAGGTTGTCGCATCATCTATAGAACATTTATCCTTTTCGAAGTTTATTTTATAGCCCTTATCACAAAGTTGACTTATACTTAGCAAGTTGTGTTTTAAATTGCTAACTAATAAAACATCAGAAATAGTAGGGGTTTCAGAATTACCGACATTGTCGATTCCAATAATGTATCCTTTAGAGTTATCTTCGAAGTTCACCATTCCACCATCTTCATATTTCAGATTATTGAGTAATTCAGGATTTCCCATCATATGTCTCAAATAGCCACTATCCAGTATCCATTTGTCCTTTTTCATTTCCACCAATTGCTTTTCAGAGTTTGAATTTTCAATGGCCATGTAACACACCAGTTCAGAATTTGAACTTCTAACAGCCACCTTTTCAGAATTTTAATTGCCAACAGTCACTTCATCCATCTTTTCAACTTATGAATTTTCAAAGCCATAAAACAAATCTTTTCTTGGATTGAACAATATTTCGGTATACCACATGAGTTTTCAACATGATTATATGCAGACACTTTTAATATTAGAACAATGCATTTATTGACACTAGTATTAACAAATATTTCAAAATTTGCCATTTTTTTTTCAAAAATCAGATATTATGAACTTGTTTAAATATCTTGCTTTGATACCAATTGTTAGGGATTGCAGAATGGATCATTAAGGCAAAATAAACACTAGAGTGGGTGAATAGTGTTTTTAAGTATTTAAACAAAATCTAAAACTTATGTTAACTACTATATTATTCAAACACCACAAAACAATCATAGACACAGAATCAAACACAAAGATAAACAAAAATAAAGTGCAGAAAAGGAAAGAACACACCAGATTTTATACTGGTCTGGAATTTCTCCTACGTCCAATCCCACGCAATACTGGATTGCACAGAGTTTTATTACTATATCAATATCCAATTACAACCCTCCTTATTTCACGGCTACAAGGGACACCACCGATTCCACGCACACTTGATTCAAAGAGTATTGAGTAGAGAGTGAGAAGAGAAGAAGTTTAATGGAAACAGAGTTGAGTTCGGTAGAGTATAAGTGTAAAAATCATTAAAATGAAAAGATATAATAGTGTAAAGAAAGGGAATGAAGATGGAGAAGAAGAATGATAATAAAATTCGAAATCAGCTCCTATTTATAACATTTGAAAGGTTGCAACGTTTCTAAACCGTCACAAATAGTGAAAAGACACTTCCTTTCAATTGTGAAAAAATGACAGTTATATGTCAACATTGGCATAAATTTATATTGACATATACATGTGTAAAACTAAATTTTGAGAATTTTTTAAGTGTTTTGATATATATATATATATAATTCTGGAAATTCTTGAATTGAAACATAGTGTTATAAATGAATATTATAAAGTAGAGAATCATATGAAAACATAAATATAAACTATATAAACATATTTATAAAATTATACAGTTAAAACTATATAAATACAAATTATATAAAAGTATAAATATATAAAACTTATAAAACTTGAATTTGAAATCAAAAGTAAAGTAAAGAAAATAAAATAGAGAAGATAGAGATTAAAGATATAATTTGAAAATAGAACTTGAAATCAAAAATTAAAAAATAGAATTTGAATTTAAATTTAAATTTGAACCTGGAGTGCTATTCAGAGTCTTACATAATCTAGACTCTATTATTATATTTGTCTTGAACAATTGAAATCTTGAATACACATGAGTCTTGAATCATCTCTGAATTATGAATCTCTAATATCTTTAAACGGTACAGTCTTCAGTAATAATTCCTGTATATAAATCCTGCATATGTATATATATTCTAGACAAAGGTGTTAGTATATATTTTATAATCAGTTAATGTTGAAATAAGGTTGTTGTCATCAAAACTCCATTCTCCAACAAACACCAATCAACAACCAATGCACAACCAACTCAATCAAATCAATTGAATTTACATTCAATTTAATATTTACATTGGTTTAATAGATTTTAACACCAATTTCTATTTAATTATTATTCATTCAATTTCCAAATATTCAATATCCATTTTATTTAATTTCAATATCATTCATAATTTAATTTCACTTAACCAAGTTAAGTTACAGTCCCAATCCAATTAACTAATTGATTTAACCAAATTTTGATTTATTAAATCTCATTTTCTAATTTCATATTGAGATTCTCTTTTGGCTATAATAAACCATTTCAAATATATAATCCAAATTGAATTTAATTCAAATCAACAAACAAACAAACCAATATCTCAATAATTTGATAAAATTATTACTTTTCTATATATAAAAATATAATTTGGGTAAAATTATTTCATTTATCCTCTTTACAAAACAATACGGTGTCCATTGCCAGTTCAATGCTTCTCAACACTTGAACCGATTAAACAACACAATACAAAACATTTGTATATACAATCTACAAATATGTGCTCTCATAAATATACACGCAACTCAATCTAGAGTATTACTAACCCCGTCTCTATCGAGTTACGCCACAAAGCCAAGATTTTTACTATACATTATTCTCTAAAACCACTGACGACCCAAGAGGAATTCGACGCTTGAATTCCGACAATAATACATATGCTGTATTACTTGCCAAAACTCTAGTATCAAAAACACTAGATAGTTATTCGAAAGAAACTAGAGGGTGATCTAAGAAAGAAAGAAATATTAGAATAGAAGAAAAAGAAGAACCAACATAACTTAGAGTCTTATATCGCAGTAGAACAAAATATAATATAGAAATAAATCTTTACTGAGAGCTTGAAATGAAAACTTAGAATCATCAGAGTACATCACACATCTGGATAGTTATAATAACATATCCTAATATACAATCACATAGCGAAAAATACTATATAATATCATACATCCGAACTATCCAGCTCGTCTCTTCACATTATCCGATAACCTGAACCTGTAAAACTTGGTCTAACCCGAGCATTGCAAACGCCGGATCAATCTGGTGAACCAGAGTGAGAAACATACTAAGTTTATAAGCAACATCAAACTTGAATTTAAAGTCAAAATTCTTTTCGAAAGAAAAGGATGATTGTAAAACTAATCCACAATAAACACAGATGATTTTTACCTTATGATAACCCAAAATTTTTTGAAGTCATATCTTATTCTGATATTATAATAGTGTCTAAATACAAATAAATAACAATTTAGCAGAACACTTGCATCTCACGCTCCACATACATAGTATATAATCAAAACCGTGGGAACTTGCTGGAGAATGGATTTCCAACTGGTAAGGTATGGGACCACCTTCCGACAGTGTATCTCTAAAGATGAATACACCAGGATTCAACAATAACATCCTGCAACCCAGGCTAAACATGACGGGACATTCACTTTGCTTGAATGTTCTGAATATACTGTGACCTACGGTTGGTACCAACATAACCGTTCCCAGGAGATACAGAAGCGAAAATAAGAACAAACAATGAATATTCTCTAGATGGTGATAATACACCCTAATGGGAGCCACCCACATAGCCATGCGACTTACCCGATTTTATGCCATTTTCCAGTTGCGAGGGTTGAGGTTATAAATTAGCATTTCAGAACATCTGGCCACCACTTTAAATGCCACATTGTCAGATCCACCAAAAGATCACTAATTGACATCCACAAAAATACTTTAGTTGTTAAGCTAAGTGAATGGCCATTCTCTGCCACCAATTATGATACGTTTGAATAAATCAACGTACGCGATCCCTTTGGAAATACCCTGTCAGACATCCATCCATACAAGTTATCCAGGAATAGGATGAACCGAAGGCACCCTCCTACCACATTCTAGGTATCACCCTATGGATTAGTAGCGAGTAGTCTTTGCAATCCGCAAATTCCAATCAAGAGAGAATCACTATCAAAATATCATCGGAAGCTACCCTTAGAAATTCAACAAGTAGTCCTTCCACTCATGAAGATCAACAATCTTAAATTGCTCCGTCTTCAATAAGTGTCTTCCATGTATTCGCTGGTTCAGAATGGTTTTTGAGAAATATTTCGATCCCGATCTTTCCGTACCAATAATTGTATAGGCCAGATTTGATAGTCGTTTATTTAACTATCAAATAAACAACCATTCATCCATAAAAATAAAATAAATTTACTGATTCGGTACCCAGCATCATTTAGCCTTTTTAATTAATCGGTCATTATTAAACAATAAAAACTTCTAATTCTTAATATATTTGGAAGTAATTTCCCTTTTCTTATTTAATATAAGATTTACCAATTATCATCGCACTTCTATTTTATTAGCCTCCCATTGTAAATTGGTAAGTGAATAAATCTCTCAGTATCAACCCCGAAGGCCAAAATCAACATTAGATTGATACCTCGAAAGTTACTCAACTAAACCAATGTACAACATGTTCCAATTTCTTAGAAAAACATACCATAATCCCATTCTACCATTTTTAAGATGATTATATACCTTTATAATCTCACTAATCATTACCAATATTGTTTAAATATCATTTCATGAAATTAACCAAAATAATTCCCTTTAACTTCTATAATAATTATTATAAATTCCATTTACAAAACCATTCATCCTTTCATTTACAAAATCCTTAACTTATCATTTATAAAATCCTTACTGTTTGTTTTATAAATCCATAACCATTCGTTTTATAAATCCATAATCATTCGTTTTATAAATCCATTTCTATTTGTAAATATACATTCCTTTTACAACTTCCTCCATATAATCCAGTTTATATAGATTTCCATTTATAACTCTCTTTCGGCAAATCTTGCCTTAAGATCCTATTTATCTCAATTCCAATTATACGCTAATATTTTATTTTCAATTCCATTACCTCGCTAATCTTATTCACGAAAACCCATTTAATCGCATTTCATATATTTATAATTAGCGTTTACAAAATCATTCATTTATTATTGAAAAACCTCTTTTCGATTCTTTTAAATAAAAGCACCATCTCTTCTTTTTAAAAGTGACTTCTTATAACTTAGCTTGTCTAACCATCTTCAATTAAATTTGGGTTTCTATTTCGGTTTCCATAACATATTTCATACTTCTAACCTTTCATTCATTTCATAAACCATTTCAAAGTTTATAACTTTATTAACTCGTTTCAATAACTAAAATCATTCGCAACACATTTAACAAACTTATATTTAACATTCTGTCATATCTTGGATTTTATCAATCCAATTAAATAGAATTCCAATAAGAATTCACTTTAATTTTCAATTTAAAACTTAACTTATTCTAATATTAATATCAATTTTCTTAAAAATATCATTTAACTATAAACAGGCCTTATGGTTGTACAAATCTCCATTAATTTACTTTTTTAATTAATCACTTTGTTTATTATTAAATAATAATCACTTTCAACATTTTAAATTAAAAATGGTTTATTTTATCACCAATAATCTCCACTAAATTAACTCATGAGAAACTAACTTAATAATCAAATTTAGTTAAACCTATTACTGTTAACCCAAACATGGATTACTCGTTACATTGTAACAACCCGGAAAATCAGAACCAATTTAAAATTTTTATTTTGGCAATTTTAATGAATTTTGAATATTTAAAATGATTTATTTTAAATAATAACTACTAGAAATTTATTTTGAATAGAATTAGAGCATATAAATTTATTTAGATCGAAATTAGGATATAAATGTTTATTTTAATTATAAAAGGAATTGAAAATGGCGCGGTAGTTTGAAATTTCGATTTCAAATTTCAAATGAATGTACAGGATTCAAAATAAACCGGATTTTGGTAAAACCAAAAATGTATGAATCTGTTTGAAAATATCTTTCCAAGGAATGTTAAAAATCAAGATTTCATAGCGGGAATAAAAAGTTATGCCCTGTTGAAAATTCAGAATAGTCGCTATGGAATTTATATAATATATAGCCCTTGAAAATAGCAATTTTGCAGACGAACTCCATTTTCGATGAGACCACTTTCGTTGGATCCGTAATGTCAATTTATTGCTATATTCCAATTTTTAGAATTTTTGGAATCAATATGTGAGCGTGGTGAATTTAAACGTGTTTGGAAATTCTAGTTTGAATTTAATCGACTAGAAATTGACCGTTTTTCTAATGGTCTCCAAATTCGATAAATTTAGTTTTGTTAGGAGCATATCATCAAAACATATCTAGATTTATTTTTCAGGAATTTTAGGAGCCAGTATGTGGCCCCGGTAAATTTAAAATGTGCGTTTGAATTTAAAATATAATGATTTATATTTTAAATTTAGCGGAAACTGATCGTAATTGCCAAATTGGCTTGCGGGACATATCTCAATGTGTCCGGAATGGGGGTAATTAGCTAGGGATGATAGTTGTTGGGTCTAATTTAGAGTTCAATTTAAAAAGCAACTTTTTAAAGAAATAAATAAATTAAAATATATATTTTTATTTAAACACCCTCCTCCTCTTCCCTTTCTCTCTCCCCGACACCTCGAAATAAAAAATAAATAAATAAAAACTCGATCGTGCTTCAGACCTAGCTGCCGATCACCAGTGTCACGCCCCCATCTGCGCCGCCACCCAACTTCGATCTCTCCCCCCCTCTGTTGACCTCTCCCCCTCCTCTGATTGGAAACCGCCCCTCCCCTTCAATAAACCCCCAAATCCCCACAAACAGCAACCGCCATCACTTCCTCCTGGCGCCGCCGCAGGCCCCACATCCCCCTGCCGTGCCACCGCGAAGACCTTCCCCCCTTCGAGCGACTACGCCACCCCAATTCTGCGGTATGTTTTTCTTTTACTTTTACTTATTTACATAGGATAAAAAAATTATGATTTTCATTTATTTACATAACACTAAAAAGATTTGGTTTTTAGCATTAAAAAGATTTGATTTTTAGCGTTAAAAAGATTTGAATTTTTGCATTAAAAAGATTTGATTTTTAGCGTTAAAAAGGTTTGATTTTTAACATTAAAAAGATTTGATTTTTAACATTAAAAAGATTATATTTTTAAAAATGAAAAAAGGAGATTATATTTTTAATTATAAAAAGATTATATTTTAAAAATGAAAAGAGGAGATTATATTTTTAATTATAAAAGATTATATTTTTAAATATGAAAAGAGGAGATTTTTTTAATATGGAAAAGGTGAGATTTTTACTATGTAAAGTTGTGATTTTTAAAAATATAAAGTTGTGATTTTAAAAAAATATAAGGTTGTGATTTTTAAAAATATAAAGGTTTGATTTTTATTTATACAAAGATATGAATTTAATTATATAAAAATTATGATTTTTATATAAGCAAAGCATTATAAAAATATGATTTTTATTACATAAAAACATCATATTAAAAATGTGGTCTTTAATATGAACAGCGTAGAAAAGATTGCTTTGGAATTTCGCAAATCCGAACGGTTCAGAAATTCAGAAATAATACAGAAGGAGTGGAACCCAAAGACGAGAACTTCTCACTTTAATTTATTTTCTAGTTAAAAATATATACTAGGATGCAGATGGTGCTTAGTAGCACCCGACACCTTTATTTGAAACCATGTTTGTTTGGTTGTTTGGTTGATTGGATTATTTAGTTGAATTTGGTTTGGGAAATGAAATAGATTGTTTAGAATTTGGGTTGTACATGGCGCGACCCATTATTAGGCGAGGGATAAGGCTAGCCCATATTCCGGTTCTATTATCACGCCGTTATGTTGCCGAAATTTTCTAAAAATGTTAGAACAATAAAAATATCATTTTTATTGTATAAATGAACTATATAAAATATTCATGAGTTGAAATAAATATTTTATAGTTAAAAATAAAAATTTTAACATGTATATGAATAAAATAAATATCCATTTACAAATCGGACGATTTGTTTATGTACACACATTTGACTGATATGGACTAGGACGATATATTTTCCACATCACCCAACTGCACAAATAATAATCAGTGTTTGTTGTTTGAAAACCCCACATGGGTATTGGGATGATATTGGACATACGCTAATCCCAATATTTAGTTGTATGTCACTCGATGGGTTGACAGACTGTTGTAAACATTAATTATTTATATTTAACGCTTATGCGGTTGTGTAATGCACTCTGGATGATGGTTGACTGTGTTTGATTATTGTTGTGTACATGTGTATGAAATCCATATAAATAAAATTATATGGTAATTAATTGTATCTGATTCGAATTCAAAAAGAACAAATATTTTAAAAATAACGAATATTTTAAAATGGCGAATAATGAATATTTTAAAATAACTAATATTTTAAAATGATATTCAGTAATGGATCAAATATGATTATGATGTCCGATTTGGGATGGACACAGAAATATTAAAATTTATGAAGCCGTGTTGATTAGAGATGCGCCATTTTGACGCGAACGATATTTATATCGATTTTGTTCATTTTTATAATGAATATCGAAAAGGAAGTGATTTCAAAATCTAATGTTTTGAAAATATTATCATTTATATATTAATGATATGGAATATTCAATTTTAATTTGAAACTGAATATGAAGTTGAAATCGTTTTGAAAATGAATTTAAAATTATTTATAAAATATGTTTTAAACGGAAATCGATGAAATATATATAATATATATTATATATATTTAATGGCCTAAATAGAACGCATCGCGCCGCGGTAGTTCACGAATTTCCACCATTGATTTCGAATTGACATTACGGGAGATCCGACCATCGGATTCTCCTAAAACCGGAACCTTGGGTTCGTATCGAAAAGAGCTTTCCAACAAAAATAAGAGATTTGAAATCTAACGGTTGTGTAACGACCCGGATTTTCAGCCATTGAATTTTGAATATTTAAATTTGTTTTAAATATTTTATTTGAATTATATATAGGATTTTTATAAGGAATTTACTTAATAAAACGATATTTAAACGTATAGTTATAATATAATTTAAAACGAGCTCAAAATAGTCGTGGTAGTTCGTAATTTACGATTTGAACTTCAACTGAGAATACAGGATCCGATATAAGTCGGATTTCTGTGAAAGAAGAAACGTTGGAACCGTATCGATCATGTTTTTCTAATGGAAGTGAAAATTTGAGATTTCGTCTTATATATTGTGAATTACGTTCAAATCAAATTTTCAGAAAGTCGCTGTGGAATCGTATATAGGCCATAACGGTTATTTAAATATATTTAGATATCGGTCTTGAATTTGAACAAGATTCTTTTGAAGCGTAGTTATAACTTAATTTTTAGAATTTTACTGTAATTTTAAATTAACTAAATACGCAACTTTTTATTTGGAGTATTTTACACCCCATATCAATATTTTGGGGTTTCATAATATAAGTTAAACTATCGATATTATTATATTTTTAGATCATGGCACATCGCTGGACACGGTTGCGTTCTTACTTCTGTCTGTAACGGCTCGGACATGAACGTAATTTTAGACAACGAAGTTCGAATATTCTTTTTATAAAGTACCGAAATTTGATTTTTCAACAAAGTAATAAAAAGAGATATCTTCGTAACAGATCCATTTAACATTTAACAAACCACATCTGTTTAAGATTTCAAAAAAAATATATGCTTTAACTGTGTATTGGTTTTCAAAAAAACTTAGTGTTGCTTCCCCTTTTGTCATGTTTTAACCATCAAGCACAGATTAATTTCGTATCACTACCCAATCTATTCAATTGGTTATTCATTCAACTTAATGCTTCATATGAAAATGATTTTTGATCACAATGTTTACAGAAATATAGGAACTAGGATACATGATAAATGCAAGGAGCTACAACTATGCTCTTTCACTGTTTGGAAAAAAAATCTATCATTATCCTTGCCTACCACATTGTTAATCCATGATTCCCAAGCTACTAGACACCGTGCCATCCAAGCAAATAGATCCTTGTGTGCCAAGCTAGCAGATGTCGTGAGTACCAAGGTCTCATCCCTTTAAATACTGGTGTATACTTTCATTTCCAAACAGATAAAAACGTGAACCGAAACTTCATAAAACGAATTAAAATTGAAATCTCCACGAAAATTCATAAAATTGGATTCATTGGAACCCTGTGAATCAACTCTTCAATCCGGTATAGCTTCTAAACGATGCGGCTTATTTTCTTCAACCTCGAAATAAGTCAGCGAGGTTGGAATTGGCAGGCACAATAGTTGGCGCTGATCTGACACGGAACTGGAGTTGGCGCTGTGCTCGGGAGGTCGAGGCGCACGTATAAGCGTATTTTCGAGTGAAACGATGCCAAAAAAATTCGCGCCTCTCCACTGTAGCTGGTGGCGAACAGTGGATACTACGTTTTACAAGGAGGCGACGAGGTGCAGTTGATGGTATCGACAGCGGAAAGGAGAAGACAAGAAGGTGAAAGGTGATTTTAGTTCGATGATTCATGGGGTGATGAAGGAGAATGGGTAAGGAAAGGATGCGGCAATGGTTTTGCCATCTATAGGAAGTCGCGTAATAAAAGAAAGGTAATTAACGGGACCTAGTTAATAATTAATATAAAAATGGTAATTTGCGTTAAAGGGTGTTCAGCGCTAATTATTTTTGCTACTTTTCTGTAGCTAGAACGCATGGTCAAGAGTTGGAAACTCCAAGTGGAGCTCGTGTTTGTTATGTTGAGGTATAGGTAGAGATGATTTTAAATGCTGAAGAATGGTGTCCGCTGTAGAAGTTGAGGAGGAGGTTAGTGAGTTGGTCTCATTTTTGGGAACACGGTGACAGTAAGGATCGGTGAAGGAGGATGAGATGTTCACTGTTATGTGAAGTTGATGGTCGAAAACACTGAAAGCCAGTAAGACGTGAGCAAGGATGGATCGGTTTGGAAAATTTCAGTGTTTGGAAAATTGCAAGGAGAAGTTGGAGTTGGGTATCACTATTGAAGTTGTAAGGTTTCCAGGTTCTAGAATGTGAAAAGAAAATGAAAAAGGAAATCAAGGAAGGAAGGAAACACATTCGGGAATGGGTTGTTGCGCCTTGTTTGACTTTGAATTCCAGCGCATTGGGTAGAGCCAGTAAAATCATAGAACAGAACACAAACGGATCCATTAGAATCGAAATGATAAATCTACATTGTAGCACTGATATGGCAGTTAACATAGTTATCTGAATTTCGTGATAAAAATCAAGCGACTTTTTGAATTCAAATGAAACAAAATCAGAATCGTCAACCGCAAAACAAGGTGAGTAAACTCACTAACTCTGCTCATTTATATTTTTATATAAACAAATTTTAAATTTATTTATAGTAATTTTATACTGTGTGATGGTTGCTTGGTTGAATATTTGATAAAATTGGTTGATATGATTACATCGTTGATAGATTATTAGTTATGATATTTCATATTGACGTGAAATAATATTATTGATGTTATTAACATCTGTGGATGCAGGAAAACAGGTTGGAGGGATCCAACTGGATTCCTCAACCATTATTATTGTTTTTATTTATTGTGCTGTAGGATGGATTATATAAATCCATAACTGATTTTATGTGTGTTTAAATTAGCCTGGCCTTAGAATTTTGGTATTTAAATACCGAAAATATTTTCAAATGTAGAAAATAAATTGGAAATTTAAAAAGCAAATTTATTTCCAAAATAGAAGTTATATTTTGAAGGTGTAATGGCGCGTTTTTGTAAGATATAATAATTAAGTTATTTAATTATTTAAATAACGAATATATTAAACAAACGATAGTTGAACGTATAATTTATAATATAATTATAATCGAGCTCGAAATGGCGCGGCAGTTCGCTATTTGGCGATTCGAACTTCAACTGAATGTACAGGATTCGTTTTAAACCGGATTTCTGTGAAACAAGAAACGTGTGGAGCTGGTGGAGTATATCTTTCTAGTGGAAGAGAAAAATCGGGATTTCGACGTGTAGATTTTGAGTTATGTCCAAATCAAATTTCAGAAAAGTCGCTGTAGAATTCCTTTATAATTTGCGACGCTTTATATACGTTATAAATCAATTTTTCGATACGAATTGAATATCGGGATAATCTGGAGTCTGGAAATCAAGTCATAAAATCTGAGGTGATATTCTGGAGCCGGACGACATCGTATATGGATATATACGATAATATTAATTTATTAATATTTAATTTAATAATATTTAAATATATTTATATATTTAAATGGGTCATTCAGAGCGTTAAAAATATGCTGTGTGAACATACGAAGTCGGAATTCGACGAAACCAGTTTTGTTGGATCCGCAATGTCAAATTATTGTTAGGGGTCAAGTTTCGTGATTTTTAGAGTCACTGTGTGGCCGTACGGATTTTTAGAGTGAGAAACAGTCAGTATTTTGACGGTTAAAAATACGCTGTGTGATCATACGGAGTCGGAATTCGACGAAACTAGTTTCGTTGGGACCGTATTGTCGAACTCTAGCTACACGTCCAGTTTGGTGATTTTTGGGTATCGTGTGTGACCACATGGATTTTTAGAAGGATAAAACGAATCAAATAATAAAAGAAAAAAATAAATAAAAATATCCAATCCTTTTCCCTGATCATAACTAGGCCACATACATATGTTTTCAGCCACAAATGGCAACAACCCCAAACACAAGCATATATATACCGCAACACCCAAACACAGAAAAGGTTGGAAGAAGAAAAATCCCAAACAAGTAAAATAGAAATCTATAAATCTTGACACCATTTTCTTTGAATCCCTGGTGAAATTTACTTCGATCTGATGTGTGTATGGTGGCGTTCGATTGTGTTGCGTCGAAGTCTGAGTGTCCACAAGGAACTAGGGTTCCACGATTTGGGTTTTGGGAGCAATGGTTCTCGAATTCGATGCCAGTGTTGAGTTCGTCGGGAGGAGGAGGATCGTTTGTGGTTAATTTGGGAATTCTGGTGCTAACAGAGGTCGTAGGTTTCACGAAAGCATATGATTTTTGGGTCGAGGTCAGATGTGGAAGGGTGGGTGCGAGCTCAGCCTTTGGGGGTCGGAGATGTAGGGTTCGGAAGGAGGATTCGAACGCCAGTTTTGGTTGCGAGAACAGTGGTGAGGTGAGAGAGAACGAGGTCTCAAAGCATTGGCAATGGCCATTATTTTTCGTGAGCAAATTACTGGAGGTCACGGCATTTTATTGGGGAAGACGGGTAGGAAGTGGGGCGGGCTTCATTGGGTTGTTGGGCCGAGAGGTTAAGTTAAGCCCAAATGTTAATAATCCATGTTTTATTTATTTCAAAATCATGTTCTAACTTGTAAATACAATAACTGTGTCATACGAAGTCAGATCGACGAGCCGTAAGTTGCGTTGGGATCGTATGGACGAGCACTCCACAATGGGACTGACCGCGAGTCAATCCGAGCTCGTTACAATTTATGGCGAAATAAATTGTCAGACTGAGTCAAATAACGCAAACCGATTTATATAACGGCTAACGCGCCAATGTGAGTAAATCTCACAACCTCTGAACAGTTTATATTTTCACGTTGTATTCTTAGGACTGTTAAATATTTTCTGTTTGATTGTGTGTTGACTGTTTGATTGAACTGCTAGTCAGTTAGTAGAGATTTTATATATATGTATATATACATATATATATATATATAAACCGTCAAATAGTTATGTGTTGATTCTGCTATCAGAATATTTCACAGTGAAGTGAAATCGATGTTGTTGTATTGTCTAACATCTGTGGTGCAGGGAAACAGGTTGGAGGAATCCAACTGGATTCCTCAACAGTTATTTTACTGTGATTTTTATATTGTGATATATAATGTGATGTATATAATCTGTGTGATTATGTGTGGTGGGACAATATTTATCGTTGTTATATGGTGTGTTAAATACCATGAGAAATACCAAAATGTAGGAGAGGGGTTTTCAAAGTATATTTTGAAAATAGTTTATTTATATAAAATCAAGGGATTTTATATATATATATATATATAAGAAAAAGGATTCTGAATATAAAGGAATATAGTTGGTAAAACAAATATAAAAGGATTATATTTGTAAATCAAATATATGGGAATATATATATGTTAATCGAATATAAGGGGATATATTTGTTAATCAAAATATAAAGGAATTATATTCGTTAAAAGAAATATAAAGGATATTTATTTAGAGATTAAACAAATAGAATTAAACTAAAGGAGATATTTATTTGTTAAATAAATAGGAGTTAACCAAGTAAATTGGTCGAGTTAACCAAGTAAATTGGTCGAGTTAACCAAGTAAATTGGTCGAGTTAACCAAGTAAATTGGTCGAGTTAACCAAGTGAATTGGTCGAGTTAATCGAAGTGAGTTAGTTTAGTTAAACTAAGTGAATCGGTTAGAGTTAATCAAAGTGGATTAGTTAAGTTAACTAAGTGGTTAATCAAAGTGGATTAGTTAAGTTAACTAAGTGGTTAATCGAAGTGAATTAGTTGAGTTAAACTAAGTGAATCGGTTAGAGTTAATCAATGTGAATTAGTTAAGTTAAATTAATTGGTTAATCGAAGTGAATTAGTTAAGTTAACTAAGTGGTTAATCGAAGTGAATTAGTTGAGTTAAACTAAGTGAATCGGTTAGAGTTAATCAACGTGAATTAGCTAAGTTAAACTAAGTGGATTAGTTCAGTTAATCGAGACGAGTTAACCAGTTAGGTTAAACCATTTGAGTTAATCAGTTAGAATTGACCAGTTAGAATTGACCAGTTAGAGTTAACCAGTCAGAGTTAACCAGTTAGGTTAAACCAGTTGAGTTGACCGGTTAGGGTTACTCGAGTGGAGAAATCAAATGCTATTCATTTGAGAAGAGTTATCGAATATAGTTTATTCGAGTGGAGAAATCAAATGCTATTCATTTGAGAAGAGTTATCGAATATAGTTTATTCGAGTGGAGAAATCAAATGTTATTCATTTGAGAAGAGTTATCGAATATTATTTATTCGAAGAGTAGTTATCGAATATTGGTTATTCGAAGTTAGTTAATCCCAAGGAGTTATTCGAAGTTAGTTAATCCGAAGGAGTTAGTCGAAGAGTTATTCGAAGTTAGTTAATCCAAAGGAGTTATTCGAAGTTAGTTAATCCGAAGAAGTTAATCGAAGAGTTAATCCGAAGGAGTTAGTCGAAGAGTTAATCCAAAGGAGTTATTCGAAGTTAGTTAATCCAAAGGAGTTAGTCGAAGAGTTAATCGAATATAGTTATTCGAAAGAAGGTGTTAATCGAATATAGTTATTCGAGTAAAGTTAAAAGAGTTAATCGAATTTAGTTATTCGAAATGAGTTATTCGAATTTGATATTTGAATAGAGTTAAACACATTAGAGTGATTCGAATTACTTATTCGAATAGAGTTAAACATGTAAGAGTTAATTGAATATTGGTTATTCAATTTGAGTTAATCGAATTTAGTTATTCGAGAAGAGTTAAATCGAATTTAGTTATTCGAAAGGAGTAAATCAATTTGAGTTAAGTTAATCGATTTGAATTAAGTTGAATCGAAATGGAGTAAATCGATTAGAATTAAGTTAATCGAGTTAGAGTAAATCGAATATTGGTTATTCGAAGGTAAGTTATTCGAATTAGTTATTCGAAGGAGTTAATCAAATGAGTTGACCCAAAGGAGTAAGTCGAATATTAGTCATTCGAATAGAGTTAAAGGAGTTATCGATTTTAGTTTGATCGAAAGGAGTTATCGATTAGTAAATCGAAAGGAGATTTTCGAATATAGCATATTCGAAAGAAAGAGATCGAATATTGTTTATTCGAAAGAGAGAGATTTCGAATATGAGTTATTCGAAGAGAGATAATCGAATATAGGTTATTCGAAGAAGAGTTAATCAAATAAAGATTACTCGAAAGAGAGTTATACGTCGAATTCGATTATAGCGAATTCGGGAAAGTACTATTTACTTTCCAGGGTTTAAATCAAGATTAAGTTATTGATTTATAAATTAGGTGTCTGTTAAATTATTCGAGTTAGGAAATAAAATATATAGGGGTAGGAATTGTAACGTTATAGTTATAATCAAACACTGTCATATAAGAAGTGGATTCGTAACCTGAATCCGAGAATTTGCGTAAACAGATGATTGTAAAAAGTGAGCGATGAGCTTCATCTATTTCACAGTAAAGGACGTTATTCAATTAAGGTCTGCGAGGTAATTATACCCCAACTTGATTGACTTCAGAATTGACAAAGGAATAGTTGTGGTTCGATCTAAAAGGTTGATTAGGAATAAAGTTAAGGAATAAGCGATAAATGGATTAAGCGAAACGATGTTTTATACAACGTTCATTGGAAATCCGTAAATGAGTTTTGGAAACGTTTTCCAAATATAGTCAGATATGTTTTCTAAACATAGAAAATGAAATGTTTTCATGATAAGAATTTAAGAAATAGAGTTAAGCAAATTCAGAAACTAACTGGAGAGGGTAAGTTGAACGGTTTTCTAAGTGACGATCTGATGTTGGTTTCGACCTTCCGGACTGATACTTAGAGAATTGTTCTCATACTAGTTACAGTTAGGGGCTGATAGTTGCGAAATAATAGTGATTTGAAAATAAGCTATGGAAATGTTTTCCAATGATTAATAACATATATTTTCTAATATATGAAATAAGGGAATATGAGCATATGATGATTGATCGATCGAATTTCCATTTGGAAATAAGATCGTTGTTTGTACACCGACATGTTTTCATTTGATAGTTAAATCACAGACTATCAAAGTTTTTACCATTTTAACGTTGTTAATATGGAGAGACCGGTTGGATTATTATCCAAAGAACCACTCTGTATTGGCATAAGAGTTGCGAGCAATATATGCCAAAGATAATTGAAGACGGAGTAAAGTGTAAGGGCTGTTGTATAAGTCTTAGATAACAGTGACTAAGATGGATATACTGAATAGTGCCTTCGGTTTGTCCAGTCCCAGGACAACGTATATGGAAGAAGGTCTGACAGAGTATATCCAATGGATCGCGTAAGTTGATCTGTTCAAACGTATCCACGTTTGGTGGCGGAGGAATTCGTTTCTCTTAGCTATATACCCGTGTTATTTTTGTATAAGTCAATTTGTGATTTGGCGGGTATGACGATGTGGCATTCAAAGTGAATGGTGATCAGATGTTCTGAAGATAGACGTAGCTTCTAGCCTCACACCAGGAAGTAACAAAAGTTGGGCTAGGCAGCATGGCTAGTTGGGTCATTCCCAAGCAGGGTGTATTGTCACCGATCTAGGGAATATCCATATTTATACTTCTTTTTGATTCTGTATCTTCGGATGACGGTTTGATGGCCTATAACCGTGGTGGCAATATATTCGCGACACTCAAGCTAAATGAGTGAGCGGTCATGTGTGGCCGGGTTGCAAGACGTTCTTGTTGAACCCTGAGTGTATCACCTCTAGAGTACACTATTCAGAAGGTGCTCTCATACCTTGTCTGTTGGAATCCATTCTCCGATAAGCGCCCTGCGGTTTATGATCTTATACTATGTATGTAGAACGTGAGATGCAAGCGTTTCTGCTAGATTGATACCTATTTGTACTTAGACATTATTATAATATCACAATGATATTGCTTGTCAAAGTTGTTCAGATACTCATAAGGGAAAAACCCGTTTCGTATTCACGGCGTGGTCTTATGAGATATCCTATACCTGTTTTAAACTATTTTACTCATACCAGTCCCATGACTGACCCGGAGTTTACTTTGTTGTTTTCCCTAAACTCTTGGGTGCCTAAATTTGTACGGGCAGTCAAGTAGTCGGGATTTACAGATATACTTGGAGAGCTTGGAGCAGGAGGCTGCAAGATTCTATAGCTATAGTTATTTCCGCTGTGTTGTAAGTGTTGTACTCTGATAAGTGCTATTGTATATATATAACTGTTTACTTCAAAGTTATGTTATATATTATATGTTATTCGTTCCGCTGTGAGATTCGTGTTACTCTGATGATTCTGATGTTCTTCTTCTTCTTCTATTCTATTAGTTCTATCTTTCCTTTCTCACCTTCTAAATTCTTCCACTAACGTCCTCGGAATTTCCGACTCTCGAGGAGTCGGAAATTTCCAGCCCTTACAGTTGGTATCAGAGCTTAATTTAAGAATTACTTGGCTCTGTGGCGTGACTCGGTAGAGATAGGGTTAGTAATACCCTAGACTGAGATTGAGTGTATATATACGAGTGCGTATTTGTATTTGATATAAAAATGGTTTTATATTGTGGAGATTCATTGGCTGAGTTGTTTATGAGTTCTGGTCGATCAGTTTGATCCACTGTATCGGTAGGAGTAAATAAACACTCAAATACGATGGGTCGTCACGATATGTTTTGAAAGAGGGTAAGTGAAATTAAACTTTCCCCAAAGTATATTTTGATATAGAGATATATTTATATATATCAAAATTTTAATATATTAGATATATTGGTTGTAATTATGATCGAGTAAGATTATATAGTGAAAGGGTTATACATAACCAACAGAATTCATATAAGTGAAATCAGATGAGTAAATCTGAATTTAAATCAAATTTGGAATTAAAATAAGGAAATTTTAAGTTCCTGGGAGATTTTGAAACTGTTTTTCAAATTGAAAATAATATAGTATTGAACTCACTTTGATAGCTGGAAAATAGATTCTGATGATGAATCTAGACATCATCAGTATTCATTTTCGAGTTCTAAGTGACGGATTACTACCAAAGGTTTTGTTTTTGAATTGTTTTGAGAAAACAAGTTGTTTAGAAATTCAAAGGTTTTGAATTGGCATTATGATTTCAAATTGATTTGAAAGAAACCCAGGAACTTAAGTTCTGGAATTAAAATTTAACTAATGAAGTTAAATAAAATGAGATGGTAAAAACAAATAGTAAATTGAAATTTAACTTGAACCGAGTTAAATAAAATTGAATTGGATTAGAGATAATCTAGCATGGAACCAAATTGATAAGTCAATAATTTGGGATTTGATATTAGAGTTCGAATGAAATTCGATTTGGATTTGAGGATATGAACTGATTGGAGATCAATTGGAATGGATAACATTGGTATATGTTGAAGTGGTAGCAGATGAAAGGGATAGAGTTAAATGCCCGACAAAAAGGTACCAGTTTATATTATATATGGATATGAGATTTATAAGCCGAATTGGCAAGCCGCTTGGCTATTTTGATTTTCTTTTGGGTTGGAGAAGGCCTAGAGAGGCGAGGGGTGGTTTGTCATATTGACCAATACAAAGGAGGTTATGGCGAAATTTTTCGAAAATTCCAGGCGTTAGAACATTCTCATGATTTATGGAAATTCAGTTAGCCAGAATGAATTAATAATTTAATTGAAAATTTAATGGTTCAGTTGAAACTGGAGTTGAGAAGTAAACTAAAAGATATTTGAATCTAGTTAGTAAAGTTGGTAGCATTTTCCTAGCTTAGCAATTTCGAGGACGAAATTATTTTAAGGGGGGAAGTCTGTAATGGCGCGTTTTTGTAAGATATAATAATTAAGTTATTTAATTATTTAAATAACGAATATATTAAACAAACGATAGTTGAACGTATAATTTATAATATAATTATAATCGAGCTCGAAATGGCGCGGCAGTTCGCTATTTGGCGATTCGAACTTCAACTGAATGTACAGGATTCGTTTTAAACCGGATTTCTGTGAAACAAGAAACGTGTGGAGCTGGTGGAGTATATCTTTCTAGTGGAAGAGAAAAATCGGGATTTCGTCGTGTAGATTTTGAGTTATGTCCAAATCAAATTTCAGAAAAGTCGCTGTAGAATTCCTTTATAATTTGCGACGCTTTATATACGTTATAAATCAATTTTTCGATACGAATTGAATATCGGGATAATCTGGAGTCTGGAAATCAAGTCATAAAATCTGAGGTGATATTCTGGAGCCGGACGACATCGTATATGGATATATACGATAATATTAATTTATTAATATTTAATTTAATAATATTTATATATATTTATATATTTAAATGGGTCATTCAGAGCGTTAAAAATATGCTGTGTGAACATACGAAGTCGGAATTCGACGAAACTAGTTTTGTTGGATCCGCAATGTCAAATTATTGTTAGGGGTCAAGTTTCGTGATTTTTAGAGTCACTGTGTGGCCGTACGGATTTTTAGAGTGAGAAACAGTCAGTATTTTGACGGTTAAAAATACGCTGTGTGATCATACGGAGTCGGAATTCGACGAAACTAGTTTCGTTGGGACCGTATTGTCGAACTCTAGCTACACGTCCAGTTTGGTGATTTTTGGGTATCGTGTGTGACCACATGGATTTTTAGAAGGATAAAACGAATCAAATAATAAAAGAAAAAAATAAATAAAAATATCCAATCCTTTTCCCTGATCATAACTAGGCCACATACATATGTTTTCAGCCACAAATGGCAACAACCCCAAACACAAGCATATATATACCGCAACACCCAAACACAGAAAAGGTTGGAAGAAGAAAAATCCCAAACAAGTAAAATAGAAATCTATAAATCTTGACACCATTTTCTTTGAATCCCTGGTGAAATTTACTTCGATCTGATGTGTGTATGGTGGCGTTCGATTGTGTTGCGTCGAAGTCTGAGTGTCCACAAGGAAACTAGGGTTCCACGATTTGGGTTTTGGGAGCAATGGTTCTCGAATTCGATGCCAGTGTTGAGTTCGTCGGGAGGAGGAGGATCGTTTGTGGTTAATTTGGGAATTCTGGTGCTAACAGAGGTCGTAGGTTTCACGAAAGCATATGATTTTTGGGTCGAGGTCAGATGTGGAAGGGTGGGTGCGAGCTCAGCCTTTGGGGGTCGGAGATGTAGGGTTCGGAAGGAGGATTCGAACGCCAGTTTTGGTTGCGAGAACGGTGGTGAGGTAAGAGAGAACGAGGTCTCAAAGCATTGGCAATGGCCATTATTTTTCGTGAGCAAATTACAGGAGGTCACGGCATTTTATTGGGGAAGACGGGTAGGAAGTGGGGCGGGCTTCATTGGGTTGTTGGGCCGAGAGGTTAAGTTAAGCCCAAATGTTAATAATCCATGTTTTATTTATTTCAAAATCATGTTCTAACTTGTAAATACAATAACTGTGTCATACGAAGTCAGATCGACGAGCCGTAAGTTGCGTTGGGATCGTATGGACGAGCACTCCACAATGGGACTGACCGCGAGTCAATCCGAGCTCGTTACAATTTATGGCGAAATAAATTGTCAGACTGAGTCAAATAACGCAAACCGATTTATATAACGGCTAACGCGCCAATGTGAGTAAATCTCACAACCTCTGAACAGTTTATATTTTCACGTTGTATTCTTAGGACTGTTAAATATTTTCTGTTTGATTGTGTGTTGACTGTTTGATTGAACTGCTAGTCAGTTAGTAGAGATTTTATATATATGTATATATATATATATATAAACCGTCAAATAGTTATGTGTTGATTCTGCTATCAGAATATTTCACAGTGAAGTGAAATCGATGTTGTTGTATTGTCTAACATCTGTGGTGCAGGGAAACAGGTTGGAGGAATCCAACTGGATTCCTCAACAGTTATTTTACTGTGATTTTTATATTGTGATATATAATGTGATGTATATAATCTGTGTGATTATGTGTGGTGGGACAATATTTATCGTTGTTATATGGTGTGTTAAATATCATGAGAAATACCAAAATGTAGGAGAGGGGTTTTCAAAGTATATTTTGAAAATAGTTTATTTATATAAAATCAAGGGATTATATATATATATATATATATAAGAAAAAGGATTCTGAATATAAAGGAATATAGTTGGTAAAACAAATATAAAAGGATTATATTTGTAAATCAAATATATGGGAATATATATATGTTAATCGAATATAAGGGGATATATTTGTTAATCAAAATATAAAGGAATTATATTCGTTAAAAGAAATATAAAGGATATTTATTTAGAGATTAAACAAATAGAATTAAACTAAAGGAGATATTTATTTGTTAAATAAATAGGAGTTAACCAAGTAAATTGGTCGAGTTAACCAAGTAAATTGGTCGAGTTAACCAAGTAAATTGGTCGAGTTAACCAAGTAAATTGGTCGAGTTAACCAAGTGAATTGGTCGAGTTAATCGAAGTGAATTAGTTTAGTTAAACTAAGTGAATCGGTTAGAGTTAATCAAAGTGGATTAGTTAAGTTAACTAAGTGGTTAATCAAAGTGGATTAGTTAAGTTAACTAAGTGGTTAATCGAAGTGAATTAGTTGAGTTAAACTAAGTGAATCGGTTAGAGTTAATCAATGTGAATTAGTTAAGTTAAACTAATTGGTTAATCGAAGTGAATTAGTTAAGTTAACTAAGTGGTTAATCGAAGTGAATTAGTTGAGTTAAACTAAGTGAATCGGTTAGAGTTAATCAACGTGAATTAGCTAAGTTAAACTAAGTGGATTAGTTCAGTTAATCGAGACGAGTTAACCAGTTAGGTTAAACCATTTGAGTTAATCAGTTAGAATTGACCAGTTAGAATTGACCAGTTAGAGTTAACCAGTCAGAGTTAACCAGTTAGGTTAAACCAGTTGAGTTGACCGGTTAGGGTTATTCGAGTGGAGAAATCAAATGCTATTCATTTGAGAAGAGTTATCGAATATAGTTTATTCGAGTGGAGAAATCAAATGCTATTCATTTGAGAAGAGTTATCGAATATAGTTTATTCGAGTGGAGAAATCAAATGTTATTCATTTGAGAAGAGTTATCGAATATTATTTATTCGAAGAGTAGTTATCGAATATTGGTTATTCGAAGTTAGTTAATCCCAAGGAGTTATTCGAAGTTAGTTAATCCGAAGGAGTTAGTCGAAGAGTTATTCGAAGTTAGTTAATCCAAAGGAGTTATTCCAAGTTAGTTAATCCGAAGAAGTTAATCGAAGAGTTAATCCGAAGGAGTTAGTCGAAGAGTTAATCCAAAGGAGTTATTCGAAGTTAGTTAATCCAAAGGAGTTAGTCGAAGAGTTAATCGAATATAGTTATTCGAAAGAAGGTGTTAATCGAATATAGTTATTCGAGTAAAGTTAAAAGAGTTAATCGAATTTAGTTATTCGAAATGAGTTATTCGAATTTGATATTTGAATAGAGTTAAACACATTAGAGTGATTCGAATTACTTATTCGAATAGAGTTAAACATGTAAGAGTTAATTGAATATTGGTTATTCAATTTGAGTTAATCGAATTTAGTTATTCGAGAAGAGTTAAATCGAATTTAGTTATTCGAAAGGAGTAAATCAATTTGAGTTAAGTTAATCGATTTGAATTAAGTTGAATCGAAATGGAGTAAATCGATTAGAATTAAGTTAATCGAGTTAGAGTAAATCGAATATTGGTTATTCGAAGGTAAGTTATTCGAATTAGTTATTCGAAGGAGTTAATCAAATGAGTTGACCCAAAGGAGTAAGTCGAATATTAGTCATTCGAATAGAGTTAAAGGAGTTATCGATTTTAGTTTGATCGAAAGGAGTTATCGATTAGTAAATCGAAAGGAGATTTTCGAATATAGCATATTCGAAAGAAAGAGATCGAATATTGTTTATTCGAAAGAGAGAGATTTCGAATATGAGTTATTCGAAGAGAGATAATCGAATATAGGTTATTCGAAGAAGAGTTAATCAAATAAAGATTACTCGAAAGAGAGTTATACGTCGAATTCGATTATAGCGAATTCGGAAAGTACTATTTACTTTCCAGGGTTTAAATCAAGATTAAGTTATTGATTTATAAATTAGGTGTCTGTTAAATTATTCGAGTTAGGAAATAAAATATATAGGGGTAGGAATTGTAACGTTATAGTTATAATCAAACACTGTCATATAAGAAGTGGATTCGTAACCTGAATCCGAGAATTTGCGTAAACAGATGATTGTAAAAAGTGAGCGATGAGCTTCATCTATTTCACAGTAAAGGACGTTATTCAATTAAGATCTGCGAGGTAATTATACCCCAACTTGATTGACTTCAGAATTGACAAAGGAATAGTTGTGGTTCGATCTAAAAGGTTGATTAGGAATAAAGTTAAGGAATAAGCGATAAATGGATTAAGCGAAACGATGTTTTATACAACGTTCATTGGAAATCCGTAAATGAGTGTTGGAAACGTTTTCCAAATATAGTCAGATATGTTTTCTAAACATAGAAAATGAAATGTTTTCATGATAAGAATTTAAGAAATAGAGTTAAGCAAATTCAGAAACTAACTGGAGAGGGTAAGTTGAACGGTTTTCTAAGTGACGATCTAATGTTGGTTTCGACCTTCCGGACTGATACTTAGAGAATTGTTCTCATACTAGTTACAGTTAGGGGCTGATAGTTGCGAAATAATAGTGATTTGAAAATAAGCTATGGAAATGTTTTCCAATGATTAATAACATATATTTTCTAATATATGAAATAAGGGAATATGAGCATATGATGATTGATCGATCGAATTTCCATTTGGAAATAAGATCGTTGTTTGTACACCGACATGTTTTCATTTGATAGTTAAATCACAGACTATCAAAGTTTTTACCATTTTAACGTTGTTAATATGGAGAGACCGGTTGGATTATTATCCAAAGAACCACTCTATATTGGCATAAGCGTTGCGAGCAATATATGCCAAAGATAATTGAAGACGGAGTAAAGTGCAAGGGCTGTTGTATAAGTCTTAGATAACAGTGACTAAGATGGATATACTGAATAGTGCCTTCGGTTTGTCCAGTCCCAGGACAACGTATATGGAAGAAGGTCTGACAGAGTATATCTAATGGATCGCGTAAGTTGATCTGTTCAAACGTATCCACGTTTGGTGGCGGAGGAATTCGTTTCTCTTAGCTATATACCCGTGTTATTTTTGTATAAGTCAATTTGTGATTTGGCGGGTATGACGATGTGGCATTCAAAGTGAATGGTGATCAGATGTTCTGAAGATAGACGTAGCTTCTAGCCTCACACCAGGAAGTAACAAAAGTTGGGCTAGGCAGCATGGCTAGTTGGGTCATTCCCAAGCAGGGTGTATTGTCACCGATCTAGGGAATATCCATATTTATACTTCTTTTTGATTCTGTATCTTCGGATGACGGTTTGATGGCCTATAACCGTGGTGGCAATATATTCGCGACACTCAAGCTAAATGAGTGAGCGGTCATGTGTGGCCGGGTTGCAAGACGTTCTTGTTGAACCCTGAGTGTATCACCTCTAGAGTACACTATTCAGAAGGTGCTCTCATACCTTGTCTGTTGGAATCCATTCTCCGATAAGCGCCCTGCGGTTTATGATCTTATACTATGTATGTAGAACGTGAGATGCAAGCGTTTCTGCTAGATTGATACCTATTTGTACTTAGACATTATTATAATATCACAATGATATTGCTTGTCAAAGTTGTTCAGATACTCATAAGGGAAAAACCCGTTCCGTATTCACGGCGTGGTCTTATGAGATATCCTATACCTGTTTTAAACTATTTTACTCATACCAGTCCCATGACTGACCCGGAGTTTACTTTGTTGTTTTCCCTAAACTCTTGGGTGCCTAAATTTGTACGGGCAGTCAAGTAGTCGGGATTTACAGATATACTTGGAGAGCTTGGAGCAGGAGGCTGCAAGATTCTATAGCTATAGTTATTTCCGCTGTGTTGTAAGTGTTGTACTCTGATAAGTGCTATTGTATATATATAACTGTTTACTTCAAAGTTATGTTATATATTATATGTTATTCGTTCCGCTGTGAGATTCGTGTTACTCTGATGATTCTGATGTTCTTCTTCTTCTTCTATTCTATTAGTTCTATCTTTCCTTTCTCACCTTCTAAATTCTTCCACTAACGTCCTCGGAATTTCCGACTCTCGAGGAGTCGGAAATTTCCAGCCGTTACAGAAGGGAGTTGGAAATAGTAAACTTGTTTAATGAATAAAACAAGAAGTTGTTTTATAAACAACATGTATAAATTTAGTATAATATTTATCACTTGATAAGTTGGAATATAAATTCAGGTTAGGATTTACATAGAAAACCAGAATCGGTTTTATTTGTAATTGGATTTGATATTAGTGGATTTAAAGGGGATTATAAATGAGATTATAAATATTTGAAGTTAAAAGTGAGACTTTTAAATAGAAGTATAAATAGAATTTGATTTAAAAGAATATTTATTAAAACGAAACCAAATGATTGTACATGAAAGAAATATATTTAGGATTAAAGTGAATAATGGTTTAAAGGAAATATTTTGCTAATGAAATATCACTAAAGGAAATTTAGATTTGATATATAAATCCAAATTGGAAATTGAGTGGAAAGGGAAAAGGGTAATCATTTTGAAAGAAACGATGAGTTTTAGTTCAAAGTTCAGAATATAAAATAAAGTATAATAAATGTTTTGTTAATTCTAAAAAGCGATTATAACGCTGCCGTTATAATAAATGTTTTGTAAATCTAAACAGCGATCTTAACGCTATTGTTATAATAAGTGTTCTATAATTCTAGACAGCGATTGTAACGCTGTTATTAAAAATAATATTTTATAAATCAAATATTTGGAGACAGCGATTATAACGCTACCGTTATAATTAGTGTTTTCCCGTAAAAGAAATGAAACGACCCAAACTTCCCCATAAAGAAAAGCCGGATTGCTTTGAGAACAACACACATCAGAACACAAAACAGAAGAACATTTTATTACTGTTACAACAATTACATCAGAGTACAAGAATTTTCCAGAGTATGAATAATAATATACATTGGAAATACAATAATATCAGAGTTTAAATTACATTTAAATAACAGCGGAAAAATAATACAAAACACAACTGAAAGAAATACACGGATACAGAGCCTTCCGAATATCGCTCCAGCTGTAGACCAGGATCCTGTGAATATAATATCTGCAAACCAAAACTACTAGCTGCCCGTGTGGAAAATATGGGCACCCAGAGTTTAGGTTAAAACAATAAACTCCAGGTCAGTCATGGGACTGGTGTGAGAACTCAAAAACATATATTAACCTTAATTTTTAAAGTTAGGTAAATCAAGGGACCACGCCACTTTCGCGGAACGGGTTTCCTCCCAAGAATACCAGTGCATAAAACAACGAAATGCTTTTTAGAAAAATGAAACCGTTATAAGACTCAATCCCTTGCACGTACGCCGAAGGATAGAGTTTTTCCTTATAATGGTCAAAAATGCTTAATACGCGAAATTCATCTTTTATACTATGAGTGCACAGTGTAGAAAACAATTTCGAATATAAAAGTATCAAAATTAGGTGGCATAATATGTTATGTAAGCGGCATAATATGTTATGTCACCATATAAGTATACAACTAAAAACCGTAAGATCGTATTGGAAAATTGGATTCCATCATGATGGCTACTGATTCGAAAGATCAATCGCGAATGTATCTCCACGGCTTACGTCTCAGCAAGAGAAAACACCGAAATACATATACTGCGCACTTTGGATGAGCAGTAATCTGATCTATCCTCATGAGATTCGGCTGAAATGACCAATCCCACTTCTAGGGTGGAGCGACCACCCTAGCCCATCGGCCGACCCCAAATCCGTATAAAGTATATTGGTCAAACCGAACATTATCAAACAAATCGTTCACCATCATACCGTGGTGTGTGTGGCCCGCGAAGTCATGTTGTATCCAAAGCGGCGCTATATAAAAGCTATACTTTGGTCTTCATCCACAAGGCTCTGCTTTTCAATAAAAGCCTTGATCATATGCATCTTAGCATGCCACATTATTAGACCATACCATACCATTGATTCATCTATCGATATATAACAGGGTGTTAAGCAAGAGAATAAATTCTCTGCCACCAAACAGCTATATATTAAATAGAGATCAACGAATACAATATAAAGGAATACAATGTCAGACACACAATCCATTTATCAGTCCGTTCTGGGTCTGAACGAAACCATATCCGGTAGATCTCCAAATACGTCTGAATGATCACATTTTTCCCTCATTTTGGGTGTACGGTCCAATCAAGATATCAATAATCATCCATTCGATATGGAAATTTCCCGGTCTTCAATAACCGTCTTCATCATCGATCTTCAATCGTCGTATGAATTATTCAGAATGGGTTAAACCCGGTCTTTCTGAATAATTTGCGTAATTTAAAATCATGTGCTTTAAAACACAACCAACGCCTCATTCCAATTAAGAGTATTCTTTGCTTTTAATTTAAACCAAATTAAGGTTTATTCAACTAGTCGGGATTAACGCCTTACCAAAGTAATCATTAATTAATATCCTATTCCCAACCTACACAACCCATGGAGTAAACTGGTGGTACTCCATATCTAACACCCAATGTGTTACGGTAAACTTAATTACCGTTTTATCGATCAAATCTAATTAAAGATTTAACTACCGCTTGAAGTAAAACTAGTGGTACTCCATTATCGTTTATTTCTTGAATTAAGTAAATTTGATTACTTTTATCCTCATTCAATCCAATTAAAGATTTATTAAAACTATATTTAGTTTTAATCTTCAAGAATCATTATTTAATGATTATTTAACTTTCAAGAAACAATCTTGCCTTTAACTGGGTTAAAGAACAAATGTTGCCTAAAACATCGTTCACAATAAACCCAAAATCGTATTTCAATTTAATATGTTAAATTGAAACTTCTCTTTAGAATATTTCACTAAATCTTAGTTAAAATATTTATGAATTACCAATCTAAATTTCACTGTCAATCGGGTTTAAAGAACTAATGTCATTTAAAAACATTGTTCGCAATTAACCTAAAAGTCAGTTTCACTTAATTTCAATTATGTTTAATAATTGGAAATCTTATTTAAATCTTAATTAAAAGATTTATTCTTTCCCAAATGGGTTTAAGAACAGTGTTATCTAAGACACTATTCACGACAAACCCAAATTTTAATCTGATATTAAATATCATGCTTTGAATAGAAATTATATCGATTTATGTTCAATATCAAATTCTGAAAATTAACGTATATCAAATCGGGAATAACGATATAAATATCTTCCAAATTCCCATAATAATATCCGTATAATCACAAAATCCAATACTGAAATAATCCAAAGATTATTTCCATTCAAATCCATTCCAATATATGTACTGGAAAATATTGGTTTTATTAAAACCACTTTAATCCTTTTATTTATTTTAATTAATCTATTAAAATAAACAAATCACTCATTCTTTTACATTGAAACGTATATGTACATTAAAATGAATCTTTTTCATTCTTTTGAAACAAATTAACAAAAAAAAAGTATTCTTTCTAATGTAATCAATCTTAAATAAAAATGAAATCTTTTTAGTTCAACCTTTATTACATTGAAAAATGTAATATTTTCATTTCAATCTTTATTACGTTGGAAAATGTAATGTTTTCATTTCAACTTTATTACATTGAAAAATGTAATACTTTCATTTCAACTTTATTTTCAATTCAGTCTTTATTACATTGAAAAATGTAATATTTTCATTTCAATCTTTATTACGTTGGAAAATGTAATGTTTTCATTTCAACTTTATTACATTGAAAAATGTAATACTTTCATTTCAACTTTATTTTCAATTCAGTCTTTATTACATTGAAAAATGTAATATTTTCATTTCAACTTTATTACATTGAAAAATGTAATATTTTCCTTTCAAACTTTATTCTAAAATGTTTATAAATTCGTTTATAAAACGATTCCAACTTTTATTTCAATTTTAAATCCAAATTGAATATTCTATCTATTATCATATTAAAATAATATTATTTCCAAAATATTTATTTTGGAATTAGCTCTTTAAAACATGCATTATAAAATGTATAAAATAAATCGATAAACACGTTCGGGTTAAAATGGTGTTGCTATTTAAAACTGATTAAATAGCTCAATCCATTATCTTATTCATTTATATTTTACACTGGGCCAGACCTCCCACATTAAGCCTACGACTTGTGGATGCTGGATATGCCGGTTGGTTCCGGGCAGACTTATCCCACAAGTTGGGCTTAACCTCGTGTCATGGCCCAATTCATATTTGCGCACTTGGACCTCTCACATTAGGCCCAACATTTGTGGCTGCTGGATAAGCCGGTTGGTTCCGGGCAGACTTCCACCACAAATGTGACCTAACCTCGTGCCCAAGTACAATTATAATTTTATAATAATAATTAACTTTTCTAAAACGCACTCTTTGAAAATATCCTTTCCATTAAAGAATCTAAAATTTAAATATTCTTTAATTCTAAAATGACGTGATTTCAAATGTCTTAACTTACCTTTCAAATCTTTATAAATGTCTGAACTTTCCATATTATTATAACAATTAATAATAATCTTCCCAAAATGTCTTATTTTGAAATCAAATCTATTTATTGCCACATAATGACGAATAAATGTAATCTTTCCAAAACGTTCAAATTTCGAAATCAAACTTTCTTATCTTAACCTGTGGACAGTAAATATGTAATCTTTATAATTAAATCTCCTTTATTATAACTTTTAAACAATAAAGATATAATCTATTTAAATCAACGCCAATTAATTCCATTAATTGAGTATAAATTAAAATATTCATTAATTCAAAATTGATAACAATAATATTAATCTTTTCAAAATGTTCAGTTTTGCAACAAATCTTCTTAATTTAACATGTTGACAATTAAAAAGGGTATCTTTTTAATTCTAATCTCTTATTGTAAATTTTTTACTAATAAAAATGTTATCTTTCCAATTCACTCTTTTTATTGTAACTTTGACAATACGTACCTTCCCATTTGAAAACATGGAAACCATCCTTTGGTTCTTTTAATTGAATACTGGATTATAATATTCTTTAACTCAAAATTGGAATGAGACTCACACAATTTCCATGTAATTTAATTACACGGATTTCAAACATTGCACTTATTCTATAATAATGTCAACCATTCACATAACAGCTAAAGTGCAATTTACACTAAACACAAGGGTGATGTGTAGTCAAATATCAACCCAAGACCCGTGTGGGGTTTCAGCCAACACATAATTTTGTGCACTTGGGCGAGGTGTAAAATAATCGTCCCAATCAACATCAACAAGTCAAGTAACTTGTCAATGGCAGTGTAACATCATTTTAAATTATCATAAATAATAAATCATTAGTTTAACCTGTTGAATATTTTCAATTTCAAACATAACATGACATGACATCCAAATCCACAATCCGTTCAACAAACAATTACTTCCATCACCAATAATTTATTTACATTTAATTATAAAAATAAATAACTATTCGAAAATTGAGTGTGCAAAAGAGTTCTCACCTTTGCCGGCTTTAAATGACGGTTCGGGCCCAATTTTAGCCCAAAATTCAACATGCTCCAAATTTGATGAAATTAGTGTCTACGCGTAGCTCTCGACTCACTGATCGCAGCAAATCCTGTTTCGTGCGATTTCGAGTTCGTATAAAAAAGATATGAATTTTCGAAGTTTGTAATAATTAAATAATTAATTTAAATTATGAAAATTACCCAAACTTTCAACTTGCTCCAAATTGGACAAAATTACTGCTCGCTCTAAGCTCTTGACATAACGATCTCAACGGATTCAGTTTCATGCAATTTCGACAACGTGACAAAAAGTTATGCACTTGCGAAGTTAACAAATCGATTAAAATAATATTTAAATTTATAAAAATTACCCAAAATTTCAATTTTCTCCAAATTGGACAAATTTGGTGTCCACGCGAAGCTCTCATCGCCACGATCACAGCAGACCTGAAATCGTCAAATTTCGATCTCGTATGTAAAAGATATTGCATTACGAACATAGAACATAAATGTTTCGCGTTTAAGCCCCTAACCTTTTTTTTTCAAACAGCACCCTGAACTTAAAATGCTCCCCACGGCCAAACCGTAAGTCGGAATTGCACGAAACCAGCGCCATTCTCTCCGACTTCTCCCCCTCTTTCCACGGCTGTTGGTCTCCCCCTCCAATTCGCCACGTGGGGCCCACGATCTGCAGATGAACGGAAAAGTACAGTTTCGGTTCATCTTGGTACTGCCGCCGCCTCGGTGCTCTAAATGCCCCCAAATTTTTACAGTAGCTTGGCCTCGACCTCCCGAACAACTTCTCTGTTTGTCACTTCGCCTGAAAATGCACAGATTGGCGGGAAATTGCTCATCTTTGCCACTGTCCTGTTTTCAGCACCCCTCCAATAAAATGGACATTCCGGCCAACTCCGACCACCTAAGACCATGCCACCACCGCCAAAAGAACCGTATGGTTCCCCTCTACCTCTGCCTGAAGTCACTCGACCTAACTCCCTTCGTAAGGCCCGCAATAGCCAAAAAACGAAAATATGGCTGCTGCCTTTGGATTGAGATTCCGGCGAATCCGTGCGACGATAGGTCTTGAATTTTTCGTGGTAGATAGAGGATAAGAAGATGAACAAAATCCAGAAAGGGTTTGGTCTGATTTGGTTTGGATTGAGAGTTATAAATTGTTTTGTTTTCAGGGGCTTATTTGCAAAGAATTATTTAGAGTGGAGGCCATGAAAATGAAGAAGGAGAAGGTGGCTGGTAGGTTTAGTGTTATGATTCAGCTAATGCGGAGGAAAAGATATTTTATATGGGGTTAAGAATGTTATTAGGCCCAATTACCCTTTTATGTATTTATTTATACAATTTGCACCCATTTTCATATTCTAAAAATTCGTGTTAACACCTACGAATTCCAATTTTTATGAAAATTGAAACATAAATATTTCTTGACATCACGGATTCAAAGAAACTGGTTTCGTTAAATTCCGAGCCCGTATGAATAAATTATGAATTTTTAAAGTCTGAAAATTGACCGTTTTTCACTGTAAAATTAATAACGACCACATACTGACTCCAAAAATTACGAATATTGAAATCTAGTAATAATTTAATATTCCGGATCCAACAAAAGTGGTCTCGTCAAAAACGGAGGTCGTTTGCAAAATTTCCATTTTTAAGGCGTATATATTTAATATTAAAAATACATTTTTAAATCAATAATTTCCGAAACTCGAAATATATAAGTGTTTATACTTTTTGAATGCAGAAACATCATTTTGAACTCAATGGAAGTGGCTTCAAGTCTAAATTCATTCGTATGTAAAAATTAGCGTTTTGGGCCATATATATTATATATAAATCCATAGCGTTTTCCTGAAAATTTAATTTTGTCATAACTTACAAATTATAAACTGGAATCTTGATTTCTAAAATTCATTAGAAAGATATTGTCAATACGGTCCTAGCATTTCTTGTTTCGTCCAATTTCGATTTATAATTAATTTTATATAATTTCTCAAAGTTTAAAATCGAATTCTGAAATTACCGCGCCATTTCAGGCTCGAAATATAATTAATATAATTTTTAACTTTAATAAAATAAATTTTTAATCATTATTATTTAAAATAAATTATTTTAAATATCCAAAATCCATTAAATTAACCAAAAATAATATTTTATTTCTGTTCCAAAATTCTGGGTTGTTACAATCTCCCCCACTTAAAATCTTTTCGTCCTCGAAAAGGAATTGAGAAAAACGTTGTTCAACTAATCAACTCAACTTTCAATCTTAATAAATTTTCAATTCAGTTCAATATTAAATTCCGATTTAACTAAGTTTATCATTCTTTAATATATTGGTCTTATTAATTATCATTCCAATAGTTTTATTAGTTAAACTAATTACCAAACATCACAACCAGCAATCAATTAGGTGATTAACTTTTCAAATAAATATAGGTTTTATATATAGTCAAAAATCATATTTCAGTGCAATTTACAGCAATAAACCCTAACTAAATTTTTGGTTCTCACACCAGTCAATTGAAAATATATAGATATCCCACTTTCGAAAACTCGAACATAAACACTGATGACGCTAGCAATCATCAGAATCATCTCCGGGCGACTAGAGTGTGATTCTATAACCATCCAGTATATCTGAGACTTCAAATACACGTTGATCAGACGTATATTAAAATCTCTATATGCCGGATAGTCCAAATCAAAATAATATAGTATACAAATACGTATAATAAGGTTTAAATTTTTCAAAACAAAGTTTATTTTCATTTTTAAAATTAATACTCTTCACCCTCGTTCTAGGATACTACTGATCCCATCTCTAACGAGTCATTCTTATTGGATATTACTAATCCAATCTCTGATGAATTCTTTTGTTCGGTTCTAATGTGTTTTGTTCTCGATCTCTGTAAACCAAAGCTCTGATACCAAATGAAACGACCCAAACTTCCCCGTAAAGAAAAGCCGGATTGCTTTGAGAACAACACACATCAGAACACAAAACAGAAGAACATTTTATTGCTGTTACAACAATTACATCAGAGTACAAGAATTTTCCAGAGTATGAATAATAATATACATTGGAAATACAATAATATCAGAGTTTAAATTACATTTGAATAGCAGCGGAAAAATAATACAAAACACAACTGAAAGAAATACACGGATACAGAGCCTTCCGAATATCGCTCCAGCTGTAGACCAGGATCCTGTGAATATAATATCTGCAAACCAAAACTACTAGCTGCCCGTGTGGAAAATATGGGCACCCAGAGTTTAGGTTAAAACAATAAACTCCAGGTCAGTCATGGGACTGGTGTGAGAACTCAAAAACAGTTATTAACTTTAATTTTTAAAGTTAGGTAAATCAAGGGACCACGCCACTTTCGCGGAACGGGTTTCCTCCCAAGAATACCAGTGCATAAAATAACGAAATGCTTTTTAGAAAAATGAAACCGTTATAAGACTCAATCCCTTGCACGTACGCCGAAGGATAGAGTTTTTCCTTATAATGGTCAAAAATGCTTAATACGCGAAATTCATCGTTTATACTATGAGTGCACAGTGTAGAAAACAATTTCGAATATAAAAGTATCAAAATTAGGTGGCATAATATGTTATGTAAGCGGCATAATATGTTATGTCACCATATAAGTATACAACTAAAAACCGTAAGATCGTATTGGAAAATTGGATTCCATCATGATGGCTACTGATTCGAAAGATCAATCGCGAATGTATCTCCACGGCTTACGTCTCGGCAAGAGAAAACACCGTAATACATATACTGCGCACTTTGGATGAGCAGTAATCTGATCTATCCTCATGAGATTCAGCTGAAATGACCAATCCCACTTCTAGGGTGGAGCGACCACCCTAGCCCATCGGCCGACCCCAAATCCGTATAAAGTATATTGGTCAAACCGAACATTATCAAACAAATCGTTCACCATCATACCGTGGTGTGTGTGGCCCACGAAGTCACGTTGTATCCAAAGCGGCGCTATATAAAAGCTATGCTTTGGTCTTCATCCACAAGGCTCTGCTTTTCAATAAAAGCCTTGATCATATGCATCTTAGCATGCCACATTATTAGACCATACCATACCATTGATTCATCTATCGATATATAACAGGGTGTTAAGCAAGAGAATAAATTCTCTGCCACCAAACAGCTATATATTAAATAGAGATCAACGAATACAATATAAAGGAATACAATGTCAGACACATAATCCATTTATCAGTCCGTTCTGGGTCTGAACGAAACCATATCCGGTAGATTTCCAAATACGTCTGAATGATCACATTTTCCCCTCATTTTGGGTGTACGGTCCAATCAAGATATCAATAATCATCCATTCGATATGGAAATTTCCCGGTCTTCAATAACCGTCTTCATCATCGATCTTCAATCGTCGTATGAATTATTCAGAATGGGTTAAACCCGGTCTTTCTGAATAATTTGCGTAATTTAAAATCATGTGCTTTAAAACACAACCAACGCCTCATTCCAATTAAGAGTATTCTTTGATTTTAATTTAAACCAAATTAAGGTTTATTCAACTAGTCGGGATTAACGCCTTACCGAAGTAATCATTAATTAATATCCTATTCCCAACCTACACAACCCATGGAGTAAACTGGTGGTACTCCATATCTAACACCCAATGTGTTACGGTAAACTTAATTACCGTTTTATCGATCAAATCTAATTAAAGATTTAACTACCGCTTGAAGTAAAACTAGTGGTACTCCATTATCGTTTATTTCTTGAATTAAGTAAATTTGATTACTTTTATCCTCATTCAATCCAATTAAAGATTTATTAAAACTATATTTAGTTTTAATCTTCAAGAATCATTATTTAATGATTATTTAACTTTCAAGAAACAATCTTGCCTTTAACTGGGTTAAAGAACAAATGTTGCCTAAAACATCGTTCACAATAAACCCAAAATCGTATTTCAATTTAATATGTTAAATTGAAACTTCTCTTTAGAATATTTCACTAAATCTTAGTTAAAATATTTATGAATTACCAATCTAAATTTCACTGTCAATCGGGTTTAAAGAACTAATGTCATTTAAAAACATTGTTCGCAATTAACCCAAAAGTCAGTTTCACTTAATTTCAATTATGTTTAATAATTGGAAATCTTGTTTAAATCTTAATTAAAAGATTTATTCTTTCCCAAATGGGTTTAAGAACAGTGTTATCTAAGACACTATTCACGACAAACCCAAATTTTAATCTGATATTAAATATCATGCTTTGAATAGAAATTATATCGATTTATGTTCAATATCAAATTCTGAAAATTAACGTATATCAAATTGGGAATAACGATATAAATATCTTCCAAATTCCCACAATAATATCCGTATAATCACAAAATCCAATACTGAAATAATCCAAAGATTATTTCCATTCAAATCCATTCCAATATATGTACTGGAAAATATTGGTTTTATTAAAACCACTTTAATCCTTTTATTTATTTTAATTAATTTATTAAAATAAACAAATCACTCATTCTTTTACATTGAAACGTATATTTACATTAAAATGAATCTTTTTCATTCTTTTGAAACAAATTAACAAAAAAAAAAGTATTCTTTCTAATGTAATCAATCTTAAATAAAAATGAAATCTTTTTAGTTCAACCTTTATTACATTGAAAAATGTAATATTTTCATTTCAATCTTTATTACGTTGGAAAATGTAATGTTTTCATTTCAACTTTATTACATTGAAAAATGTAATACTTTCATTTCAACTTTATTTTCAATTCAGTCTTTATTACATTGAAAAATGTAATATTTTCATTTCAATCTTTATTACGTTGGAAAATGTAATGTTTTCATTTCAACTTTATTACATTGAAAAATGTAATACTTTCATTTCAACTTTATTTTCAATTCAGTCTTTATTACATTGAAAAATGTAATATTTTCATTTCAACTTTATTACATTGAAAAATGTAATATTTTCCTTTCAAACTTTATTCTAAAATGTTTATAAATTCGTTTATAAAACGATTCCAACTTTTATTTCAATTTTAAATCCAAATTGAATATTCTATCTATTATCATATTAAAATAATATTATTTCCAAAATATTTATTTTGGAATTAGCTCTTTAAAACATGCATTATAAAATGTATAAAATAAATCGATAAACACGTTCGGGTTAAAATGGTGTTGCTATTTAAAACTGATTAAATAGCTCAATCCATTATCTTATTCATTTATATTTTACACTGGGCCAGACCTCCCACATTAAGCCTACGACTTGTGGATGCTGGATATGCCGGTTGGTTCCGGGCAGACTTATCCCACAAGTTGGGCTTAACCTCGTGTCATGGCCCAATTCATATTTGCGCACTTGGACCTCTCACATTAGGCCCAACATTTGTGGCTGCTGGATAAGCCGGTTGGTTCCGGGCAGACTTCCACCACAAATGTGACCTAACCTCGTGCCCAAGTACAATTATAATTTTATAATAATAATTAACTTTTCTAAAACGCACTCTTTGAAAATATCCTTTCCATTAAAGAATCTAAAATTTAAATATTCTTTAATTCTAAAATGACGTGATTTCAAATGTCTTAACTTACCTTTCAAATCTTTATAAATGTCTGAACTTTCCATATTATTATAACAATTAATAATAATCTTCCCAAAATGTCTTATTTTGAAATCAAATCTATTTATTGCCACATAATGACGAATAAATGTAATCTTTCCAAAACGTTCAAATTTCGAAATCAAACTTTCTTATCTTAACCTGTGGACAGTAAATATGTAATCTTTATAATTAAATCTCCTTTATTATAACTTTTAAACAATAAAGATATAATCTATTTAAATCAACGCCAATTAATTCCATTAATTGAGTATAAATTAAAATATTCATTAATTCAAAATTGATAACAATAATATTAATCTTTTCAAAATGTTCAGTTTTGCAACAAATCTTCTTAATTTAACATGTTGACAATTAAAAAGGGTATCTTTTTAATTCTAATCTCTTATTGTAAATTTTTTACTAATAAAAATGTTATCTTTCCAATTCACTCTTTTTATTGTAACTTTGACAATACGTACTTTCCCATTTGAAAACATGGAAACCATCCTTTGGTTCTTTTAATTGAATACTGGATTATAATATTCTTTAACTCAAAATTGGAATGAGACTCACACAATTTCCATGTAATTTAATTACACGGATTTCAAACATTGCACTTATTCTATAATAATGTCAACCATTCACATAACAGCCAAAGTGCAATTTACACTAAACACAAGGGTGATGTGTAGTCAAATATCAACCCAAGACCCGTGTGGGGTTTCAGCCAACACATAATTTTGTGCACTTGGGCGAGGTGTAAAATAATCGTCCCAATCAACATCAACAAGTCAAGTAACTTGTCAATGGCAGTGTAACATCATTTTAAATTATCATAAATAATAAATCATTAGTTTAACCTGTTGAATATTTTCAATTTCAAACATAACATGACATCCAAATCCACAATCCGTTCAACAAACAATTACTTCCATCACCAATAATTTATTTACATTTAATTATAAAAATAAATAACTATTCGAAAATTGAGTGAGCAAAAGAGTTCTCACCTTTGCCGGCTTTAAATGACGGTTCGGGCCCAATTTTAGCCCAAAATTCAACATGCTCCAAATTTGATGAAATTAGTGTCTACGTGTAGCTCTCGACTCACTGATCGCAGCAAATCCTGTTTCGTGCGATTTCGAGTTCGTATCAAAAAGATATGAATTTTCGAAGTTTGTAATAATTAAATAATTAATTTAAATTATGAAAATTACCCAAATTTTCAACTTGCTCCAAATTGGACAAAATTACTGTTCGCTCGAAGCTCTTGACATAACGATCTCAACGGATTCAGTTTCATGCAATTTCGACAACGTGACAAAAAGTTATGCACTTGCGAAGTTAACAAATCGATTAAAATAATATTTAAATTTGTAAAAATTACCCAAAATTTCAATTTTCTCCAAATTGGACCAATTTGGTGTCCACGCGAAGCTCTCATCGCCACGATCACAGCAGACCTGAAATCGTCAAATTTCGATCTCGTATGTAAAAGATATTGCATTACGAACATAGAACATAAATGCTTCGCGTTTAAGCCCCTAACCTTTTTTTTTCAAACAGCACCCTGAACTCAAAATGCTCGCCACAGCCAAACCGTAAGTCGGAATTGCACGAAACCAGCGCCATTCTCTCCGGCTTCTCCCCCTCTTTCCACGGCTGGTGGTCTCCCCCTCCAATTCGCCACGTGGGGCCCACGATCTGCAGATGAACGAAAAAGTACAGTTTCCGTTCATCTTGGTGCTGCGGCCGCCTCGTTGCTCTAAATACCCCCAAATTTTTACAGTAGCTTGGCCTCGACCTCCCGAACAACTTCTCTGTTTGTCACTTCGTCTGAAAATACACGGATTGGCGGGAAATTGCTCATCTTTGCCACTGTCCTGTTTTCAGCACCCCTCCAATAAAATTGACATTCCGGCCAACTCCGACCACCTGAGACCATGCCACCACCGCCAAAAGAACCGTATGGTTCCCCTCTACCTCTGCCTGAAGTCGCTCGACCTAACTCTCTTCGTGGGGCCCGCAATAGCCAAAAAACGAAAATATGGCTGCTGCCTTTAGATTGAAATTCCGGCGAATCCGTGCGACGATAGGTCTTGAATTTTTCGTGGTAGATAGAGGATAAGAAGATGAACAAAACTCAGAAAGGGTTTGGTCTGATTTGGTTTGGATTGAGAGTTATAAATTGTTTTGTTTTCAGGGGCTTATTTGCAAAAAATTATTTAGAGTGGAGGCTATGAAAATGAAGAAGGAGAAGGTGGCTGGTAGGTTTAGGGTTATGATTCAGCTATTGCTGAGGAAAAGATATTTTATATGGGGTTAAGAATATTATTAGGCCCAATTACCCTTTTATGTATTTATTTATACAATTTGCACCCATTTTCATATTCTAAAAATTCGTGTTAACACCTACGAATTCCAATTTTTATGAAAATTGAAACATAAATATTTCTTGACATTACGGATTCAAAGAAACTGGTTTTGTTAAATTCCGAGTCCGTATGAATAAATTATGAATTTTTAAAGTCTGAAAATTGACCGTTTTTCACTGTAAAATTAATAACGACCACATACTGACTCCAAAAATTACGAATTTTGAAATCTAGTAATAATTTAATATTCCGGATCCAACAAAAGTGGTCTCGTCAAAAACGGAGGTCGTTTGCAAAATTTCCATTTTTAAGGCGTATATATTTAATATTAAAAATACATTTTTAAATCAATAATTTCCGAAACTCGAAATATATAAGTGTTTATACTTTTTCAATGCAGAAACATCATTTTGAACTCAATGGAAGTGGTTTCAAGTCTAAATTCATTCGTATGTAAAAATTAGCGTTTTGGGCCATATATATTATATATAAATCCATAGCGTTTTCCTGAAAATTTAATTTTGTCATAACTTACAAATTATAAACTAGAATCTTGATTTCTAAAATTCATTAGAAAGATATTGTCAATACGGTCCTAGCATTTCTTGTTTCGTCCAATTTCGGTTTATAATTAATTTTATATAATTTCTCAAAGTTTAAAATCGAATTCTGAAATTACCGCGCCATTTCAGGCTCGAAATATAATTAATATAATTTTTAACTTTAATAAAATAAATTTTTAATCATTATTATTTAAAATAAATTATTTTAAATATCCAAAATCCATTAAATTAACCAAAAATAATATTTTATTTCTGTTCCAAAATTCCGGGTTGTTACAAGAAATATGTTCTTAGATTGAATCTGAAAGTCGTGTAAGCGATGTTTTGTTTAAAGTTGTGAGCTTTGACTATTTCAAAGTCGAGAATGATGTTCAATTAAGGTCTAAGTGGTAAATCTACCCCAACTTGATTGACTTCATGATTGACAGAGAAATGATTAAAGTTCAGTAGCAAGAATGGGTTAGTGATACCATTAGTTAACGAAGATTAATGGGTTTGAGTTATAATAACGATGTTTTATAACATCGCGTTAATATTAAAGGATTTTGAAATGTTTTTCCCAAATAAAATGAGAGATATTTTCTACGTATAGAGAATGAAATGAATTGGTCGACGAGGAATTAAGAAAGGGAATTTGGAAATATTTCCAATATTAATGCAGTATATTTTCTGAATATAAGGATTCGTGAATATTTAGAAATGTTTTCTAACTGGAATACGAGATATTTTCTCAAAAAAAAGGAATTATATTATTGAAAATGTTTTTCAAAGAATCGAGAGAGGAAATCGAGCTTCAAAAGAATACGAAAGACAGAAATGAGAATTGTAAATGATAGCATAATAAGGAATTGATTTAAAGGGCCAATGTTGATTGATGATTGAACGATCGAATTCCTACCGGGGAATAAGATCGTTGGTTGTACACTTATTTTTCTTTGATAGTAAAATCACCGACTATTGAAGTTTTTGACCATTTTTCCCGTCGTCAATACGGAGAGACTGGGATCAGATTCATTATCTGGAAACCACTCTGTATGGGCATTAGCGTTGCAATCAAATATGATGAAAATAATTGAAGACGGAGTTATGCAAGGGCTATCCTGTTTACGGGATAGTGCCTTCGGTTTGTCCAGTCCCAGGACAACGTGAATGGACAAATGTCTGACAGAGTATATCTATCGGATCACGTAAATTGATCTCTTCAAATGTACTTACGTTTGGTGGCGGAGGAATTCGTTTCTCTTAGCTTTATACCCGTGGTATTTTTGGGGAAATCAATTTGTGATTTGGAGGGTATGACGATGTGACATTCAAAGTGAATGGTGGCCAAATGTTCTGAAAGATAATTCAAACCTCAAGCCTCACAACCCGGAATTTGACAAAAATCGGGCAGGCAGCATGGCTATGTGGGATGCACCCATTAGGATGTATAATCACCTATCTAGAGAAATTCTATTTGCTTCTTAAATCTATCGATGTTGTCCCTTTCGGGAAACGGTTGCTGATCCCAACCGTTGGTGATATACATTCGATACACTCAAGCGAAATGAGTGGTCGGTCATGTGTGGGCCGGGTTGCAAGATGTTCTTGTTGAACCCAGTGTATTCGCCTCTAGAGATACGCTATCGGTAGGTGGTCCCATACCTTGTCATGTTGGAAATTCAATCTCCAATAAGCACCCTGTGGTTTTTGATTTTATATTACATATGGAGCGTGAGATGCAAGCGTTCCGCTAGATTCTATTTATTTGATTTAGACACTATTGTAATATCACCAGATTTTGATATCAAAATGTTTTGGGTTATCGTAAGGTAAAAACCATCCGTGTTTATGTGTGGATCGGTCTTACGATTATCTTTTCTTTCGAAAGGATTTTTAAAAGTTAAACTAATGATTGTAGTTTACTCACACCAGTCCCATGACTGACCCAGAGTTTATTTTGTTTTGTTTTCCCTAAACTCTTCGGTGCCCAAATTTGTACGGGAAGTCAAGTGGTCGGGATTTTTTTCAGATTCACTTGGAAGAGCTGGAAGCAGGAGGCTTCACCGCTATAGATTATCATATTTTATGTTGTGTACTTTGTTGTATCTGGGAACAAGTGTTTATAACTGTTCCAGGGATAACCGTTGTGCTCTGATAATGGTATGTATATAAAGTTACTGATTTGTATTTCAAAGTTTATGTTATCTAATATATTTTATTCGTTCCGCTGTGAGTTTGTGATCTTCGTTTTCTTCTATTATAATATTTCTTTCTTTCTACTTCTCATCCTCTAACTTCTTTCTAATAATGATTCGTATTTCTGTGCAATTTGGGTTGGAAGTGTGGTGTTATTAGTCGACTCAAAGAGTACGTAAATTCGGGTCGTTACAGTTGGTATCAGAGTTGAAGGTTGAGTAGTAACCTTGGCTCTGTAGCGTAACTCAATAGAGATGGGGTTATTGATATCCTAGATTGAGTTTGAGTGTATATATATGAGCGTGTATTTATAGATTTGATATAAAAATGTTTTATATTGTGTTGACTGATTTGTTGAGTGGTTTATGAATTATGATCGCTACAGGATGTACAACTATATCGATAGGTGTTTCTAAACTCTCGAACAAAGCAATTCGATACAGTATTGTTTTAAAATGGGTAAATGAAATAATTCTGCCCAAAAAAAAATTATTTTGATATAAAAGGAATAATTTCTGAATTATTATAGTATAGGTATGTATTGATTGTTATTACAATCTAATGAAATTATAAAATATTGAAATGGTTATACATAACCAAATATATCTTGTATATGGATAATATGTACAAATGAGATGAACGAAGATTAAGTTCAAACCAAAATTTGAGAATTTAAATCCCGAATGTTTAGAGAATATTTTCTGAAATATTTTTTAGAGTAATATAACATTACTTTAAAGTATTTTTGAATAAGAATGATTTTAAATGGATTTTAAAAGTGATTAAGCACTGAAATCTCTTCAGGGGGTGAGAAAATAGAACTGATAATGGGTCGCGACATTATCAATATTCATTTTTAAGTTCCTGAGTGACAGATTGCTACCATAGTAATTCAGGAATAAAAAATTTATTTGAAAAGGGCAAGATGTTTTAGAAATTCAAATGTTTTGAATTGAGTTGATTATAAATATATGTATATAAATAAATATATGATTTCAAACTGAATTTGAAATAAAACCGAGAATTTGAATTCTGAAATTAAAATTTTACATGTATAAGTTGAATAAATTGAAATGATAGAAATAAATCAAATGAAATTGGACTGGATTAGAGATAATCCAGAATGAAATTAAACAAAGTGAAATGTTTGAAATTGAAATTAACTCGACTTATATATAAACAAGTTGAATATATATTGGATGTTATTGTTTGGGATTAAACTGGGATGGAATTGAACTCAAGCAGAATAAGAGGATTGATTTTTGAGAATAGAACTCGGTTTGCATTAGTGAATATAAGTGAACTAATCAGAAAGTTGAAGACTGAAAGTTGGATTGATTTGGAACTGATTGGAAATATATATGTATGTTGAGCAGATATTGAATGGAGGTAAGTGCAAGAGATAGAATTTATGCCCGACAAAAAGGTACATGTTTACAATATTATTTGGGTTGATGGTTTTTTGAGCCTATAGGGCAAGCCGCTTGGCTTTTTGATTTTCTATTGGATTGGATAAGGCCTAGAAAGGCGAGTTGTGGTTGTAACAATTGAGCCGTGCAGAGGAGATGCTGCCAAAAATTTTCAGAATTTAAAATGTTAAAAAAAATTCAGAATTTTTGAAATTTTTCGTTAATAAGATAAATTAATATTTTAATTGAAATAAATTGGTCCAGTTAAACTGAAGTTGAGAAGTGAACAAAAAAGGATTTTTGGGCCTAGTTAATAGGGTATGCAACATCTTCTCCTACCTTAGCAATTTCGAGGACGAAATTATTTTAAGGGGAAAGGAATGTAACGACCCGGATTTTCAGCCGTTGAATTTTGAATATTTAAATTTGTTTTAAATATTTTATTTGAATTATATATAGGATTTTTTATAAGGAATTTATTTAATAAAACGAAATTTAAATGTATAGTTATAATATAATTTAAAATGAGCTCAAAATAGTCGCGGTAGTTCGTAATTTACGATTTGAACTTCAACCGAGAATACAGGATCCGATATAAGTCGGATTTCTGTGAAACAAGAAACGTTGGAACCGTACTGATCATGTTTTTCTAATGGAAGTGAAAAATTGAGATTTCGTCTTATATATTGTGAATTACGTCCAAATCAAATTTTCAGAAAGTCGCTGTGGAATCGTATATAGGCCATAACGGTTATTTAAATATACTTAGATATCGGTCTTGAATTTGAACAAGATTCTTTTGAAGCATAGTTATAATTTAATTTTCAGAATTTTACTATAATTTTTAATTAATTAGATACGCAACTTTTTATTTGGAGTATTTTGCAGCCTATATCAATATTTTGGGGTTTCATAATATAAGTTAAACTACCGATATTATTATATTTTTTGGATCATGGCACATCGCTGGACACGATCGCGTTCTTACTTCTGTCCGTAATGGCTCGGACATGAACGTAATTTTAGACAACAAAGTTCAAAAATTCTTTTTATAAAGTACCGAAATTTGATTTTTCAACAAAGTAATAAAAAGAGATATCTTCGTAACAGATCCAGTTAACATTTAACAAACCAAATCGGTTTAGGATTTCAAAAAAAATATACACTTCAACTATGTATTAGTTTGCAAAACAACTTAGAGTTGCTTCCCCTTTTGTCATGTTTTAACCATCAAGCACAGATTAATTTCGTATCACTACCCAATCTATTCAATTGGTTATTCATTCAACTTAATGCTTCATATAAAAATGATTTTTGATCATAATGTTTATAGAAATATAGGAACTAGGATACATGATAAACGCAAGGAGCTACAACTATGCTCTTTCACTGTTTGAATTTTTTTTTATCATTATCATTGCCTACCACGTTGTTAATCCGTGATTCCCAAGAGACTAGACACCGTGCCAGCCAAGCAAATAGATCTGTGTGTGCCAAGCTAGCAGATGCCGTGATTACCAAGGTGTCTTCTCTTTAAATACTGGTGTATACTTATGTTTCCAAATAGATAAAAATGTGAACCGAAACATCATAAACCGAATTAAAATTGAAATCTCCATGAAAATTCATAAAATTGGATTCATTGGAACCCTGTGAATCATCTCTTCACTCCAGTACAGCTTCTAAAGCGTGCGGCTTATTTTCTTCAACCTCGAAATAAGTCAGCGAGGTTGGAATTGGCAGGCACAATAGTTGGCGCTGATCTGGCATGGAACTGGAGTTGGCGCTGTGCTCGGGAGGTCGAGGCGCACGTATAAGCGTATTTTCGAGTAAAACGATGCCAAAAAAATTCGCGCCTCTCCACTGTAGCTGGTGGCGAACAGTGGATACCGCGTTTTACAAGGAGGCGATGAGGTGCAGTTGATGGTATCTACAGCGGAGAGGAGAATACAAGAAGGTGAAAGGTGATTTTAGTTCGATGATTCATGGGGTGATGAAGGAGAATGGGTAAGGAAAGGATGCGGCAATGGTTTTGCCATCTACAGTAAGTCGCGTAATAGACGAAAGGTAAGGAGAAGGTATTAACGGGTCCTAGTTAATAATTAATATAAAAATGGTAATTTGCGTTAAGGGGAGTCCAACGCTAATTATTTTTTCTACTTTTCTGTAGCTAGAACGCATGGTCAAGAGCTGGAAACTCCAAGTGGAGCTCGTGTTTGTTATGTTGAGGTATAGGTAGAGATGATTTTAAATGCTGAAGAATGGTGTCCGCTGTAGAAGTTGAGGAGGAGGTTAGTGAGTTGGTCTCATTTTTGGGAACATGGTGACGGTAAGGATCGGTGAAGGAGGATGAGATGTTCACTGTTATGTGAAGTTGATGGTCGGAAACACTGGAAGCCAGTAAGACGTGAGTGAGGATGGATCGGTTTGGAAAATTTCAATGTTTGTAAAATTGCAAGGAGAAGTAGGAGTTGGGTATCACTATTGAAGTTGTAAGGTTTCCAGGTTCTAGAATGCGAAAAGAAAATGAAAAAGGAAATCAAGGAAGGAATGAAACACATTCGAGAATGGGTTGTTGCGCCTTGTTTGACTTCGAATTCCAGCGCATTGGGTATAGCCAGTAAAAACGTAGAACAGAACACAACCAGATCCATTAGAATCGAAATGACGAATCTACATTGTCGCACTGATATGGCATAGAACATAGTTATCTGAATTTCGTGATAAAAATCAAGCATCTTTTTGAATTCAAATGAAACAAAATCAGAATCATCAACCGCAAAAGAAGGTGAGTAAACTCACTAACACTGCCTCGTTTATATTTTTATATAAACGAAATTTAAATTTATTTATAGTAATTTTATACTATGTGATGGTTGTTTGGTTGAATAGTTAATAAAATTGGTTGATATGATTATATCGTTGATCGATTATTAGTTCTAATATTTCATATTGATGTGAAATAATATTATTGATGTTATTAACATCTGTGGATGCAGGAAAACAGGTTGGAGGGATCCAACTGGATTCCTCAACCATTATTACTGTTTTTATTTATTGTGTTGTAGGATGGATTAAATAAATCCATAACTGATTTTGTGTTTGTTTGAATTAGCCTGGCCTTTGAATTTTGGTATTTAAATACCGAAAATATTTTCAAATGTAGAGAATAAATTGGAAATTTAAAAAGCAAATTTATTTCCAAAATAGAAGTTATATTTTAAGGGAGTTGGAAATACTAAACTTGTTTAATGAATAAAACAAGAAGTTGTTTTTAAAAACAACATGTATAAATTTAGTATAATATTTATCACTTGATAACTTGGAATATAAATTTAGGTTGGGATTTACATAGAAAACCAGAATCGGTTTTGAAACCGATATTTGTAATTGGATTTGATCTTAGTGGATTTGAAGGGGATTATAAATGAGATTATAAATATTTGAAGTTAAAAGTGATATTTTTAAATATAAGTATAAATAGAATTTGGTTTAAAAGAATATTTATAAAAACGAAACCAAATGAATGTACATGAAAGAAATATATTTAGGATTAAAGTGAATAATGGTTTAAAGGAATTATTTTGCAAATGAAATATCCCTAAAGGAAATTTATATTTGAAATATAAATCCAAATTGGAAATTGAGTGGAAAGGGAAAAGGGTAATCATTTTGAAAGAAACGATGAGTTTTAGTTCAAAGTTCGGAATATAAAATAAAGTATAATAAATGTTTTGTAAATTCTAAACAGCGATTATAACGCTGCCGTTATAATAAATGTTTTGTAAATCTAAACAGCGATCTTAACGCTATTGTTATAATAAGTGTTCTGTAATTCTAGACAGCGATTGTAACGTTGTTATTAAGAATAATGTTTTATAAATCAAATATTTGGAGACAACGATTATAACGCTACCGTTATAATCAGTGTTTTCCCGTAAAAGAAATATGTTCTTAGATTGAATCTGAAAGTCGTGTAAGCGATGTTTTGTTTAAAGTTGTGAGCTTTGACTATTTCGAAGTCGAGAATGATGTTCAATTAAGGTCTGAGAGGTAAATCTACCCCAACTTGATTGACTTCTTGATTGACAGAGAAATGATTAAAGTTTCAGTAGCAAGGATGGGTTAGTGATACCATTAGTTAACGAATGATTAATAGGTTTGAATTATAATAACGATGTTTTATAACATCGCATTAATATTAAAGGATTTTGAAATGTTTTTCCCAAATAAAATGAGAGATATTTTCTACGTATAGAGAATGAAATGAATTTATTAACGAGGAATTAAGAAAGGGAATTTGGAAATATTTCTAATATTAATGCGGTATATTTTCTGAATATAGAGTATAAGGATTCGTGAATATTTAGAAATGTTTTCTAACTGGAATAAGAGATATTTTCTCAAAAAAAAGGAATTTTAATATTGAAAATGTTTTTCAAAGAATCGAGAGGGGAAATCGAGCTTCAAAAGAGTACGAAAGATGGGAAATGAGAAATGTAAATGATAATATAATAAGGAATTGATTTAAAGGGCCAATGTTGATTGATGATTGATCGATCGAATTCCTACCGGGAAATAAGATCGTTGGTTGTACGCTTATTTTTCTTTGATAGTTAAATCACCGACTATCGAAGTTTTTGACCATTTTTCCCGTCGTCAATACGGAGAGACCGGGATCGGATTCATTATCTGGAAACCACTCTGTATGGGCATTAGCGTTGCGATCAAATATGATGAAAATAATTGAAGACAGAGTTATGCAAGGGTTATCCTGTTTACGGGATAGTGCCTTCGGTTTGTCCAATCTCAGGACAACGTGAATAGATGAATGTCTGACAGAGTATATCTAACAGATCACGTAAATTGATCTCTTCAAACGTACTTACATTTGGTGGCGGAGGAATTCGTTTCTCTTAGCTTTATACTAGTGGTATTTTTTGGGAAATCAATTTGTGATTTGGCGGGTATGACGATGTGGCATTCAAAGTGAATGGTGGCCAGATGTTCTGAAATATAATTCAAACTTCATGCCTCACAACCTGGAATTTGACAAAAATCGGGCAGGTAGCATGGATATGTGGGTTGCACCCATTAGGATGTATAATCACCTATCCAGAGAAATTCTATTTGCTTCTTAAATCTATCGATGCTGTCCCTTTCGGGAAATGATTGTTGATCCCAACCGTTGGTGATATACATTCGATACACTCAAGCGAAATGAGTGGTTGGTCATGTGTGGGTCGGGTTGCAAGACGTTCTTGTTGAACCCAGTGTATTCGCCTCCAGAGATACACTATCGGCAGGTGGTCCCATACCTTGTCATGTTGGAAATCCAATCTCCAATAAGTGCTCTGCAGTTTTTGATTTTATATTATATATGGAGCGTGAGATGCAAGCATTCCGCTAGATTCTATTTATTTGATTTAGATACTATTATAATATCACCAGATTTTGATATCAAAATGTTTTGGGTTATCGTAAGGTAAAAACCATCCGTGTTTATGTGTGGATCGGTCTTACGATTATCTTTTCTTTCGAAAGGATTTTTAAAAGTTAAACTAATGATTGGAGTTTACTCACACCAGTCCCATGACTGACCCAGAGTTTATTTTGTTTTGTTTTCCCTAAACTCTTGGGTGCCCAAATTTGTATGGGCAGTCAAGTGGTCGAGATTTTTTTCCAGATTCACTTAGAAGAGCTGGAAGCTGGAGGCTTCACCAGTTAGCTATAGATTATCATATTTTCTGCTGTGTACTTTGTTGTATCTGGAAATAGGTTTTATAACTGTTCCAGGGATAACCGTTGTGCTCTGATAATGGTATGTATATAAAGTTACTGATTTGTATTTCAAAGTTTATGTTATCTAATATATTTTATTCGTTCCACTGTGAGTTTGTGATCTTCGTTTTCTTCTATTCTAATATTTCTTTCTTTCTACTTCTCATCCTCTAACTTCTTTCTAATAATGATTCGTATTTCTATGCAATTTGGGTTGGAAGTGTGGTGTTATTAGTCTACACAAAGAGTATGGAAATTCGGGTCGTTACCGGTTGGATTTGGAATTATGTCCAAATCAAATTTGGAAAAGTCGTTGTAAGTGCAGTTCGATGACCGTTTATGGAAATCGACTGTACATGCCTTTTTAAAATCATTAAAAATATAAATAATTTGTGTAAAATCATAATAAATGATTTGGAAAGAATTAGGATGAAAAATTCCATATTTGAAAAGATAAAAATATATTTTTATCAAAATGAACTAGTTATGAACTAGAATTATAATCCAATATTTTGAAATAAATAAATTGGATTTGAAATGGTTTTAAAAATAATCAGAATTTCCAATATATGAATTGGAATGGACTTGAATCGAAATCATCTTTGGAATATTTCGATATTGGATATCGTGATTATACAGACATTGTTATGGAAATTTGGAAGATATATATATATATATATATCGTTATATATCGGCAGAAATGAATAGTACGGTGTAGATTGTCGATGCGACATGTTTGTGTTTCCAAAGTTAAATAATCATTAATATTGATTTTTAGGAAGATTAAAACTAAGTGGAGCTTTAATGAATCTTTAATTAGATTGAAATGGGAATTGATAATTTAAATTATCAAATTTGGGAAATGATCGAGAATGGAGTATCACCAGTTTTGCACCTAGCGATAGTTAAATCTTTAATCATATTTGAACATGAAATGGTAATTAAATTTACCAATAACACTGTGATGTTAGATATGGAGTATGACCAGTTTTGCTCCATGTGATGAATAGGTTGGAATTAAGAAATTAAACAAATGATTACTTCAGTAAGGTGCGCTAATCCCGGCTAGTTTGGGAAACCTTAAAATGGTTTGAATTGATATCCAAAGGAAGTTTAAAGAATAAATTTAAAGAATTTATCTTTGATAAAATTAATGGGAACCTTTCCCAAAGGATATGAATATTTAAATAAAAGAATATTCAGAATTGGAATGAGGCGTATGTTGTGTTTTATAGCACTTGTTTATTATATATGTGAGTTATTCGGAAAGGCCGGGTTTATACCCATTCTGAATAACTGATTCAACGATAAGTCGACGATGAAGACGGTGGTTGAAGACCAGAGGTCTTCCGTTTGGATGATTACTGATGTCTTGATTGGGCTGTACACCCAAGACAAGGTAATAAGTGGTGATCGTCCAGACGTACTTGGAGATCGATCGGATATGCGAGGACCTCTCTCCTGTATTGGACACGAGACGAGGAATAAGGTGACTCTGGTTTCATTCAGATCCAGAACGAACTTGTAAATGGATGTGTGTCTGACATTGGATTTTATTCTGTGTTGATTGAGCTTTATTAAATATATATATATCTGTTTGGCGGCGGAGAATTTATTCTCTTGCTTAACGCCCTTCTCTGAGACGTATGAGCTCAGAGGTTATATATCGATAAACATCGGTCGCATAGAGTGAATTGCCTGTGTGGAATGCTGAGATGCAATTGATCAAGGCTTCTGTTGAAAAGCAGAGTCTTGTGGTTGATGATCAAAGCACGGCTTTAATATAACATAGCTTTGTGTATAGCGTTGATTCGCGAGCCTCACACCTTGGTGTGAGTCAAAAACGGGATAAGGGAACGCAGTGAGAACATGACATTTCTTTCTAGCTATGGGTGGTGTCATGGTATGGAGCCTAGACATTTATATTTTTACCTATGTGGTTGTTGGATTGCGAGGCGCCTCGGATATATCGGTTACTACGGAGCAGATGGATAGGTCCTATAGGACCGGGAAATATGTGTTCAGGAATAACTAATCCTTAAACGTAAGGGAGGACCGGCACTACAGGATCCAAAGTTTCCCAAAGTGTGTAGTCCTGAGGCACTTGCTAGAGTGTCTCGAACCAGTCAGGAGTACATCCCTCGCCAAGACTCATGATGGAAATCCAATTTCCAATACGTGACATTTTGTTATCAGAGCTCTGGTTTACAAAGCTAGAAAACAAGGCACATTAGAACCAAACGAAAGAATTCATCAGAGATTGGATTAGGAATATCCAATGAGAATGACTCGTTAGAGATAGGATCAGTAGTATCCTAAAATGAGTCCGAAAAGTGTTATTTTTAAAATAAAAATGAAAACCAATTTTGTTTTGAAAATTTAATCTAATTATATGTATTTGAGTATATTATTTTATTTTATTTTGGAAAATCGAGTATATAAGATTTTGCGTATAAGCATCATGAACGTATATTCGAACTTTTAATATACTGGATAGATATAGAATCACACTTTAGTCGCCCGAAGATGATTCTGATGATTGATATATCATCATCAGATCTATTTTCGAGTTTCGAAAATGGGATTTCTATATATTTCCAATTGGCTGGTGTTAACCCATAAAAATGTGTGTTCAATATGTGGGCAAGACCATGACGTTATTCGATATGTCGTGGGGCCTGATGTGTAGATACCAGATCGTTCTAAAGCCATGTCGTAGAGATAGGAAGGAACCATGTCGTCTTTAACTATGTCATATCAGTCAGGTTGTCATACTGCTAAGGCATGTGCCTCCGTGTCGCAACCAAGACTCTTCTAAATCGTATCGCAACTCGTCAAGTCGTTCCCAAGGTCAAGGCGAAATATCGTAAGATAGGGATGAACTTCATGTCGGTCAGCGACATGAAGCTATATCACTGTTATCCATGTCATTCGGCGGCATGATCTACGAGTACCTCATATCAGCGTAAGACCATGTTAAGTGAGCCAAGTCAGATTCAGGAAACACACCATGTCGCCCCGAGGAAACCAGGTTGGCCCCAAGTCGTGCCGCATTTCATTCATGGAGATAGATTAAAGTGAAAGCATTTGGAAATCATGTGGTCCATCCATCGTGACGTTCAGCGACATAAGGAACAAGTGGACGGCATAAGGAGCAAGCTGCTACTCAAGATCTCAACACAAACCATGTCGTGACCTACCTATGCCGCGAGATATGAAAGCCAAGCCATTAGAGTCATGTCGCAAAGGAGGAGGGTCATCCATACAACATCGGGTCGCTTGCAATCATATCGCGCCCTTCCATGTCGTGCACCACTCATAACATCGAGGCTAAGTTGTCATGCAACATGGCACCATGGCGTGCTATAAGCCTAAGGCACAAAGAAACATAAAGTTACATGACATAAGTCATGCCGTTCAGCCTTCATATCGTTTAAAGACATAAAGGACTAGTTGCCATTCAAAGTCCGAAGCTAAACAATGCCACGTCTTATTCATGTCGCCTCCAACTAATGTCGAATCACACCAACGATACGAGCCATGATAGGGAAAGTCATGTCGTGTCGAGAGTTCAAGACGCCAGGGGCTTAACCCGCCATATGACATACGTCATGTCGTTGACGACATGAGTAAGAGTCCAAGTCGTGTCGGGGGAGAACATGAATCAAGTGATTTTCTGCATAATTACAAAACTGCCACCTGGTCTAGAAAACTCCTATAAATACCCCCCCCCCTCATTTCTTCATTTAGGGGGACCGAATCTTGAGACCACGAAGTGCGGCCGGAAATATTCCACAACATTTCTAACACTTATCCAACACGAATCCAACATGATAAGGGGAAAGATTAATCCATGGATCATGATCCCTATCAAGCACATCCAAATGATTCAAGAGTTGAAGATTGATTGAACGATCCTACAAAGAAGAGGGATTCCGTTCTATTCTACCACATCTACGTCAAATCTCTGATGAATAATTCTCTTCTCAATCATCTTAAGTTGATTAAGTGTGATTCATGAGTGAGGGAGTGATAAAGTTGATGTAAGAGAGAAGTTAATCTTGTAATTTTCATATTGGCAATGAAATTTCTTATGAAAGTGGATGTAAACCCTTATTGGGTTGAATCACTATAAAACTTGGTGTCTTTTTCTTATATTTCAATTGTCGTAAGGCTCCACTTTTCATTTTTGTGAGACATTTCTTCAGATTTTTGGTGTTTTGCCCAATTTTGGGGTAAACATTTGGCGCCCACCGTGGGGACCGAATTGCCAATCCATTTCTCGCTCTTTCACAAGGTAGAAGTCCTTGCATTGGAATTCTGAATCCACTCTGATCGTCTAAGTTCTCCAAGTTGCGGTACTTATCTCAAAAGCCATGGGAAAACCAGGTAGACCATCGAAGAAAGTTACAAGTAAAAGCCTCGAGGATGTCAATAACGCCACTAACACAGAAGATACCCTGCCTACGAGTCAGTTTGAAGTCGGTGAAAGTTCTAAAACCGGAACTGTCGTAACAAGGAAGGAGTTGGATGAAGTGGTCATAGGACTAACAAGTCGAATGGATATCGCGAATGAAGCCATGATGAAGAAGCTTGACACCATGTTCGCCATGCAAGCCGCAATGGCCAAAGTTGCCATGAGTGCGAGCCATCTCAAAACTGCTAAAACCACTGGAACAGAAGATACTGGGTCTTCTTCCTTGAGTCCAAATAAAGGAAACTCTGTCCAGGAGATTGCAAACCCTAGTCATAAGGAAGTGAAGCCACCTACTCATAACCACTCTAGAAAAGCAACTCCTCAACAAGCGTTTGGTTCCACCAAAGGGGCACTTCCCCATGCGGGAGGTCCAGGACCCCGGAATCTGAACCATGACCGCTTGCGTAGGCAAGCATCCGGTAAAGAGGAAGGTGTCCGCCCCATGGACCAACCCAATGAGTAGGAGCGAATATTCGGAATGTTACGTACGATCATGAATGAGAGCCAGAAAAAGGTGGACGATGAAAAGGAATGGGGATTTGCTCCTATAAAGACCCCACTTACAAAAAGAATAAAGATGGCGCTATATCCAAATAAATTCAAACCCCTAGTTGTACAAGCCTACAATGGAACCGGCGATCCAAACGTGTTCCTATTAAGATACGATCAGCACATGGATTGGGCACGCGCCACTGATGAGCTCAAGTGTTTATACTTCCCTACCTACTTGGAGGGAGTAGCCTCACTCCGGTTCACAAAACTCCCGCCGAAATCCGTGGATGACTTTACTACCTTGGCCAAACTGTTCAGATAGCAATTTAGGCTCCAAGCAACCAAGGTGCGAGACATAATGGAATTGAACAAACTGGAACAAGGGCCAGGGGAGTCCATTAAAGCCTTCCTTTCTCGCTTTAATGCAGCCGCGGTCGAAGTCGGGAACTATGAGCCACGTTTGGCTTTGATGGCTCTAAAGGGAGGCATAAGTAAAAAGACCAAAATTGGGCGGTGGATCAAGAAGAAGAAGCCTTCCACACTCGAAGAGCTATTCGACAAGGCAGAGGAGTATATAGGCGTGGATGAAGATCCGGCCTACACAATGGAAGCTACAGAAAATAAGGAGACATCAAAAAAGAGAGATGTAAACTTGCAAGGAGGACAGAAAAACGCCGGAGGAAATCAAAAAAGGGGGGATGAAGGGAAAGATGGCTGAAACAACAAAAAGCTTCATTTCCTCAAGAATCCCGAAATGACTCCTCTTAATGATACCATAGAGAACATTTATATGGCGACCAAAGATACTGAAGAGTACCCAGAGCCCGAGAAACTCAGAGTCACTGATAACACAATAAAGTCCGGCAGGTTCTGCCGATTTCACAACCAGCCGGGCCATAGCACGAACGAATGTAGACATTTGAAAAGCTTAATCGAAGAACTAATAAGGAAAAACAGGCTTCAACAGTACACAAAGAACTCCCAGAATGCTCAGGAAACTCAAGACCAAGGAATCTCTGTAGGACAACCTAAACAGAATGAAAACGCCTCAATTGCTGCTATACCAAGGATGATCATAAACACCATTTCAGGAGGCCCCTACCCTGATGGGAAAAGCTAGGGGGATATAGTAAAGTACGCTCAAGAGGTGAAGGACTTTTTGAAAAAAGCTGAACTCATGACCATAGATGAAGTTTTATCGACAAAAGTACCAAGAATCTTGCGAGACGACATCACATTTAAATATGAAGATCCGGCTGGGATCATAACACCTACAGAGGATCCAATTGTGATAACTGTTTGTCTGGTCCCAGCCATAGTAAGAAGGGTGTTAGTCGATAGTGGAGCCTCAGTTAATATCCTTTTCTTTAGCGCATTCCATAGGATGAAGCTTTCCATGGGTGATGTAAATGTCAGCCAGAACAAGGTCCATGGATTCGCCGGTCAAGTTGTTCAACCAATTAGTGTCATCAGTCTGCTGGTGGAGCTTGGGGAAGGAGAGCAGAAAGCCACACGGACACAAGACTTTGTTACAATCGATCCTCTGCTTACAACGCCTTCTTGGGAAGACCTACCCTTGCAGCATTCAGATTAACCATGGCTCTGTGGTGCCTTAGAATGAAATTCCCAACAGAAAACGGGGTTGGTACAATCATAGGTGATCAGCAAGCAGCAAGGGAGTGTTATTTGATGGAGCTGGCAGAGGCAAGAAGGAAGGAACTGAAGAAGGGTGAAGAGTCGTCGCTCTGCATCCAAAAACCCCTCTTATAGCAACTAAAGAAAAAAAAACCATACTGGTAAGCACAGTGGCGTTCGAAAAGCAATTGATCCACGGAAGAATAGTATGGGGGAAAATAGAGCAGCGCCGGCCGAAGATACTATCCCCGTCCCAGTGTCCGATAAAGATCCTAACCGAGTCTTGAAGATAGGATCCCAGCTGGGTATGAAGCTACGGAAGGAATTAATTTTGTTCTTGAAAGAAAACCTAGATGTATTTGCTTGGGAACACTCAGATATGTGTAGGATCCCATCAGATGTAATTGTTCCCAAGTTAAATATAAATCAAAAATTGACTCCTGTAAAACAAAAAAGACGAATGCAGGGATTTGAGAGATCTGAGGCTTTAAAAGAAGAAGTAGATAGACTACTCAAGAATAATTTCATACGCGAAGCTACATATCCAGATTGGGTTTCTAACCCAGTTCTTGTTAAAAAGTCCAATGGAAAATGGAGAGTGTGCATAGACTACTCAGACCTTAATAAAGCATGCCCGAAAGACAGCTTTCCTTTGCCTTGAATTGACCAACTAGTAGATGCTACAACAGGTCATGGGTTATTATCTTTTATGGATGCATATTCCGGATATAATCAAATTATGATGCACAAACCAGATGAGGAGAACACTAGTTTTATAACGGATAGAGGACTATACTGCTATAGGGTCATGCCATTTGGGCTAAAAAACGTATGGGCAACCTACCAACGTCTTGTAAACTCCATGTTTAAATCTCAAATAGGGAATACGATGGAAGTATATGTAGACGATATGCTAGTCAAATCAAAGAAGGCCGAAAATCATCTCGAGGATTTGGTGGAAATGTTTCACATACTCGGGAAATATGGGATGAAATTAAACCCGTTAAAATGTTCATTCGTAGCCTCTTCGGGGAAGTTTCTCGGTTTTATCGTCAATGCCAGAGGCATCGAAGCGAATCCCTCTCAAATTGCGGCTTTAAGGGAAATGCGGGCCCCAAGGACGAGAAAGGAGCTACAAAGCTTAAATGGAAAGGTAGCAGCATTGAACCGGTTTGTTTCCAAAGTAACAGATTAGTGCATTCCGCTTTTCGATGCTTTGAAAAAAGGAAAGAAGGACTTGCAATGGACCTCAGAATGCCAGGAAGCTTTCGAGGAGTTGATAATACATATGGAATCACCACCAATGTTATCGAAACCTATGGATGGGGAGGATTTATTTTTATATCTTGTTGTTTCATCACATGCATTGAGTGTAGCATTAATCCGAGAAGAGGCAGGAGTACAATTGCCAGTATATTACATCAGTAAGAGGCTTGCCGGGGGAGAATTAAATTACCCTAGGCTGGAGAAGCTCGCATATTGCCTCCTCGTTGCATCAAAGAATTTGAGACCGTATTTCCAATCTCACCCTATCAAGGTCCTTACCGATCAACCATTAAGACAAGTCCTCTTTCGTTCAGAGACTTCAGGAAGGTTATTAAAATGGAACATTGAGTTAAGCCAATATGACATTACCTACCATCCTCGAAGAGTTATTAATGGCCAGGCCTTAGCAGATTGTATCACTGAGTTCACCAACAGAGGGGAAGAGGTTAAGGAAGCGAAAACAGAAGCTACTTGGAAGCTATACTTTGATGGATCCAGAAACAGCTGTTGCTCAGGAGCAGGAATTGTCTTGGAAACCCTAGAGGGTCACTCTTTATGCTACGCATTGAGATTAGAATTTCCATCAACTAATAATGAGGCCGAATATGAAGCATTAATGACAGGATTAAAATTGGCTAAATAATTAAACCTAAAAACTTTGCAGATTCTTAGCGACTCTCAGTTGGTGGTGGGTCAAGTGCGCGAAGAGTTCCAAACCAAAACTGGGAATCTCCCCTCTTGTCTAATCAAAGCTATGGAACTTATAAACAACCTCGATCACTATGTTATATCTCACATCCCAGGAGAACAGAACGCAAAAGCGGATTCTCTTGCCAAGTATGCCAGTTCATCAGATGCTCAGCTATTAGGTTTAATCCCCGTCGAGGTCCTTTCTGCCCCTACCATTAAGGAAGAAAGTGTTGACTGGATAATGGAAACCACTGAGGAACCTACGTCATCGATGACTCCCATCAAAGAATATATCCTCAACGGGACACTTCCTGAAGAACGTAAAACAGAAGGAAGATATTGCACAAGGCCCCTTTGTACCTCATTCAAGACGGAAGGTTATACCGACGAGGATTCTCCATGCCACTGCTGCGATGTGTGACCAAGAAGGAATCTAGAGAAATTTTGGCAGAATTGCACGAGGGAGAATGCGGAGGACACACCGGCGGTCAAACATTAGCCAAGAAGATCCTGCGATATGGCTATTTTTGGCCTGACGTAAACCTAGATGCAATGACCTATGTAAAGAAGTGTGACAAGTGCCAAAGATTCTCTAAGATTCCAAGGGCACCTCCCTGGGAACTAACTCAAATGGTCAGTCCATGGCCTTTCGCCGTCTGGGGCATAGATCTGATTGGGATGTTACCAACCGCAAAAGCAAATATGAGATACGCCATAGTAGTTGTCAACTACTTTACCAAATGGGCTGAAGCAGAACCTTTAGCTACTATCACATCAAAGAAAGTGGTTAATTTTGTCTTAAAAAACATTATTTGCAGGTTTGGAGTACCACAGAAGATCATTACCGATAATGGAACCTAGTTCGAAAGCGATGAATTCTTGAACTTCTGCGCTATATATAAGATCAAAAAGAGTTTCGCAGCTGTGGCCTATCCACAAGCAAACGGGCAAGTGGAAGCCATCAACAAAATACTAAAGTCAACCATCAAGAAGCGTCTTGAGAAAGCCAAAGGCAACAGGGTTGATGAACTTCCCTTTGCATTTTGGTCATACCGGACAACCCATAAAATTGCCACGGGCCATACCCCATTCTCACTTGCATTCAGGTCAGAAGCTATGATCCCAGTAGAATTAGAAATGCCACCTCACCGCAGAATTCACTTTAATCAGGAGGAGAATGAAAAGCTGCAGTTGGAGGCGCTTGATTTACTCGAGGAAAAGCGAAAAGAAGCAGAGCTTAAAATAGCGGCCCATCAACGGAAAATAGCTAGATATTTCAATACAAAAGTCAAGCAAAGAACTTTTCAAATCGGAGACCTCGTCCTGAAGGGAATTATGACAGGAACCAGGTTATTTGGACCCAATTGGGAGGGACCATACATGATCAGCCAGAAGTTCGCAGATGGCACTTTCAAGCTAAAAACGACAGATGGAATCGCACTCCCTCGAGCATGGAATAGCATTCACCTTCATCGTTATTTCGTTTGAAATTTCTTTCACATATTTCGCATAATACATACATCATGAATTGTAAATATATCATGCATTGTGATTATCGTGCAAAGTTGTTACAAATTAATGAAAGAAACTACATTACCCATCTAGAATCGTACATTTACAAGCTTTTATATCAAGCTGATAACGTCGATCTTGATTATAGGCCTTTTTAAGTGGATAAAAGCGCACTTTAAGCCAGACAAAGCTCGATTAATGCTACAACGCACCTCCTATCTAGGGAGCACAAATATCCTTGCATCTCGTGTCACACAGGGTATAAAATATGAGGCTATAAATGAGAGGTATCAAAAACTTTGAACCTAAACGACGTGACATCCAGGCTACGGACCAAGTTCTGAATTTCACCATAAGGGCATGCTCTTAATAACAAAGCTCGAAGTTCCAATTCTGACCAGCCACAATAAGAACTCAGCAAGTAAACTAAAAATCATCCCTCAAGAACAATGTAGTAATGAACCCAAGACCTCCCCGAGGGGCACCCGGTTCATCGCCGACGCCATTAAGATATGGCCGGATGTGATACAAACACCGGGCTCTGAACCCAAGACCTCTCCGAGGGGCACCCGGTTCATTGCCGACGCCATTAAGATATGGCCGGATAGTGATACAAACACTGGGCTCTGAACCCAAGACCTCCCCGAGGGGCACCCGGTTCATCGCCGATGTCATTAAGATATGGCCGGATAGTGATACAAACACCGGGCTCTGAACCCAACACCTCCCCGAGGGGCACCCGGTTCATCGCGACGCCATTAAGATATGGACGGATAGCGATATAAACACCGGGCTATGAACCCAAGACCTCCCGAGGGGCACCCGGTTCATCGCCGATGCCATTTACACATGGCTGGATAGCGATATAAACACAGGGTTTTCAAAGAACTCTTCGGAGGCATCCGCTCAGATGCTGGATTTTTCAAATCTAGCTATTGATTCTGGGTCCTTCAAACCCAGTTACTGACGGACCCAAAGGCCTCTTCGGAGGCATCCGACAAGTCCAACAAGTGTCTGAATTATTCAGATCCAACGAACAACGGATCAAAGATCCTTTCAAGGACATCCGGTTATAAGCCGGATCTTCCAAATTCAGTTAATGATAGAACCAAAAACTTCCCTGAAGATTATTTGATAAAAACCACAAGTAACTGGCCCACCCAGTTACTAGAAAAGATATTAAAACCGTGGCTAATTTTCAAAAAATTAAACCCAATTGTGGTATGGGGGCATTACCACCACATTAACGAAATTTAGTGACGCTCCCTTAAACATACTACAATCCGGTCATAATTTCATGAAAACCCGGCATTAGGTCACTCCAACTAACAAGACTGGATTTTCCGAAATAACTAAGATGAAATTAAAAGATCCTAATAAAATGGTTATCCACATGAAAGGGTTGTGAGCATCGTCTTAGTCAAGATCAGGAAAATCCAATAAAGTTGGCCTGTCATAACAAATAACTTGTAGTGCAGAATTTGCATTGCAAATATGAATCTAGCGTGAAATGCAAAAAATATAAAAGCACAGCGAATCCTATGTGGCAAAACTTAAAGCATAAAAAGCGGGGTACAATTTCCTGACAAGCAAAATAGGAGGATACAGTAAGTGAAAGCTTAAGTGCAAGAGCAGAGCACAACTTCATTCTAACATCGTTTGATAGCATAACATACACACAGCCAAAATTACATCATCCACCAGGCAGGTCTAACGCAGGGTTAAGCATATAAGCCAAAGTCATAAGCGAGGATTGGCACTCGCATAAAAAAATCCAGTCTAATAATTTACATGCATAAGATGGCACCTCAAAAAGCAGAATAAGAAAGTCATGAAAGTCACGATTCCTTCCCATCAGGAAATCGCACCCTAAGCAGAAGGAGAGGGGGGCGGATCAACCTTTCCCTCCTGGCCTAGAAGCTCGGCAATGACCCTATCTCTAGACTTCAAGGCTCGAATAAGCACTGCTTTGTCATCCTCCAGAACAGAAATTCACTCAGGATTTTCTCTGTTCAATCTCTGGAGGTCACAGGCGAGCATGTTCCAACCAATCATCTTCTTTACAGTATAATTCTCAAGGAGATTGGTATGCTTCTCAAACCAGTCTCTGGTATTATCAAGCGATGCAAGCGCACTACGTTGTATGACATCTATGTCATCAGGAACAACTTGTTTGTCGGACGGATATATATCCACCTCCACGCGCGCACCTTTTACACACCATCCTTCGATTCGGCTAGCAAGTTCAGGATGACATGGTTCAGAAACATAGCGAGGTTTATCCATAATGACTAGCAGGTCTTCAAGAGACGGAGCATTATAGGCAGGGGGATCTGAGGAAGAAAAAGCATCTATTTCAAGCGGCTCACTCGACTTACGTCGTTTCCGAAAATCATCCTCCTTCAAAGGACCCTTCATCTTGTTATGGCTAGAAGACATCCTGCATGAGCAATTGCACTTAAAAAAAAGAGAAGAGAGAGAAGAGGAAGGGGTGACAAACATTAAAGTAGGGCATTCGTTGACATCAGGGTCAAGTCGTAGCAACGACATGACGACCTGCTCACATTACCGCCGCGACTTGGGGTTCATGTCGGAGCCATGGCCTAAGTCCCATATCGGTTAGCAGCAGGAGGACCACGCCAGTTCACGACATAAAAATTTAAATCGTGTATACTACATAAAATTGAGGTTGTAAGAAAATCGAAAAATTCCTAAGCCCTTATGCACATTATACCCGACCAAATCCAACTCATTTTCAATTCATAACACAAAATATTCAAATTCAGCTCGTAAAATCTTCACTTTATCTAAAGTAAGTGAGAATCTTAGAAGTTCTGCACAAGTCTTAAGCATTCAGAGAAATAAAGAAGGGAATTTAGAATCACACCTGATTTGTGAAGACCAAAAGCTTTAGAATCTGATTATTAAACTGAGGGATTACGTGGACTTGAATCGCTATGATAATAATGATGATCGGAGGGTTAATTGGAGACGACCACCATTAATGAGGTTTCTGGCTTAAAAGAGAATGGTATAGAAGTGATGATTTAATTAAAAAATAATAGAAAGGAACATTAAAATAGATAAACCAAATTTACTAGGCCCCCAACGACCTTGTACCAAGGGAAAGCCAATGGGCTTTAGTCAGACCGCAACCAAGAAGTCACAATGACTCCGGTTCAGTACACGACTTAGGAAGCTGGATGACCTAAAGCCCACTGATAATTCAGAGGCGCACGACTCACGACATGATAATGAAGAGGGATTGATTTTTCAAAAGCTTCAGGAAATTTAATTAAAGTGCACGAAAAAGGTATTGGGAATATCAAGGTTCGAAGCCCAAGTCATTTTCAATAACACGAACTTCGAGAGGCAAATGTTAACCCATAAAAATGCGTGTTCAATAAGTGGGCAAGACCATGACGTTATTCGATATGTCGTGGGGCCTGGTGCATAAATACCAGATCATTCTAAAGCCATGTCGTAGAGATAGGAAGGAACCATGCCGTCTTCAACTGTGGCATATCAGTCAGGTCGTCATACTGCTAAGGCTTGTGCCTCTGTGTCACGACCAAGACTCTTCTAAATTGTATCGCAACTCATCAAGTCGTCCCCAAGGTCAAGACGAAATATCGTAAGATAGGGCTGAACTTCATGTCGGTCAGCGACATGAAGCTATATCCCTGTTATCCATGTCGTTCGGCGGCATGATCTACGAGTAACTCGTATCGGCCTAAGACCATGTTAAGTGAGCCAAGTCGGATTCAGGAAACATACCATGTCGCCCCGAGGAAACTAGGTTGGCCCCAAGTCGTGCTGCATTTCATTCATGGCGACAGAGTAAAGTAAAAGCATTTGGCAATCACGTCGTCCATCCATCGTGTCATTCAGCGACATAAGGAACAAGTGGACGGCATAAGGATCAAGCTGCTACTCAAGATCTCAACACAAACCATGTTGTGACCTACCTATGCCGCGAGATATGAAAGCCAAGCCGTTAGAGTCATGTCGCAAAGGAGGAGGGTCATCCATACTACATCGGGTCGCTTGCAATCATATCGCGCCCTTCCATGTCGTGCACCACTCATGACATCGAGGCTAAGTTGTCATGCACCATGGCGTGCTATAAGCCTAAGGCACAAAGAAACATAAAGTTACACGACATAAGTCATGCCGTTCAGCCTTCATATCGTTTAACAACATAAAGGACTAGTTGCCATTCAAAGTCCGAAGCTAAACAATGCCACGTCTTATTCATGTCGCCTCCAACTAATGTCGAATCACACCAACGATACGAGCCATGATAGGGAAAGTCATGTCGTGTCGAGAGTTCAAGACGCCAGGAGCTTAACCCGCTATACGACATACGTCATGTCGCTAACGACATGAGTAAGAGTCCAAGTCGTGTCCGAGGGCAACATGAATCAAGTGATTTTCTGCATAATTACAAAACTGCCACCTGGTCTAGAAAACTCCTATAAATACCCTCCCCCTCATTTCTTCATTTAGGGGGATCGAATCTTGAGACCACGAAGTGCTGCCGGAAATATTCCACAACATTTCTAACACTTATCCAACACGAATCCAACATGATAAGGGGGAAGATTAATCCATGGATCATGATCCCTATCAAGCACATCCAAATGATTCAAGAGTTGAAGATTAATTGAACGAGCCTACATGGAAGCGGGATTCCTTTCAATTCCACCAAATCTACGTCAAATCTCTGCTAAATAATTCTCTTCTCAATCATCTTTAGTAGATTAAGTGTGATTCATGAGTGTGGGAGTGATAAAGTTGATGTAAGAGAGAAGTTAATCTTGTAATTTGCATATTGGCAATGAAATTTCTTATGAAAGTGGATGTAAACCCTTATTGGGTTGAACCACTATAAAACTTGGTGTCTTTTTCTTATATTTCAATTGTCGTAAGGCTCCACTTTTCATTTTTGTGAGACATTTCTTCAGATTTTTGGTGTTTTGCCCAATTTTGGGGGTAAACAGCTGGTGTGAGAACCCAAACTAGATAAGATTTATTGTTGTGATTGACACACAATATATAATTTTTGTGTATATAAAAAAAATTATATGTTTGAAAAGCTAATCAACTAATTGATTGCTGGTTGTGTTGTATGATTATTTGTTAACTAATAAAACCAATACATGAATGAATGGTAAATTTAGCCAAATTGTATCGAATGTTGAACTAAATTGAATTTTTTTGGAAATTGCATACATGTACATATGTGTATTAAACAGGTCATAACAAGGAGGCTAGAGAAGAGGAATAAAATTGTATGCCCGACAAATAGGTACATGTTTACAAATTTATTGGGTTTGGATGATTTTATGAGTCGATTGGCTAGCCGCTTGGCTTTTTCTTTTTCTTTTTGAATGACAAGGGCCCTGTGTGGCAAGTTGCAGTTTTAAATGTCTCCCCGTACAAAGGAGGTTATGGCGAAATTTTTCAAAAATTTAGGGTGTTAGACAAATTTTTGAAGAATTGGAAAATTCTTAGAAACTGAAAAGTTGAAGAATGAAAGCCAAACTGAAAGTTGAGTTGATTAGTTAAACAACTTTCGGCTCCGTTCCTTTTCGAGGACGAAAAGATTTTAAGTGGGGGAGATTGTAACAACCCGAAAAATCAGAACCAAATTAAAAAATTTATTTTGGCAATTTTAATGAATTTTGAATATTTAAAATGATTTATTTTAAATAATAACGACTAGAAATTTATTTTGAATAGAATTAGAGCATATAAATTTATTTAAATCGAAATTAGAATATAAATATTTATTTTAATTATAAAAGGAATTGAAAAGTGGCGCAGTAGTTTGAAATTTCGATTTCAAATTTCAAATGAATGTACGAGATCCAAAATAAACAGGATTTTGATAAAACCAGAAATATTTGAGTCTATTTGAAAATATCTTTCCAACGATTGTGAAAAATCCAGATTTCATAGCGGGAATAAAAAGTTATGTCCAGTTGAAAATTCAGAATAGTCGCTATGGATATAAATAGCCCTTGAAAATAGCAATTTTGCAAACGACCTCCGTTTTCGACGAGACCATTTTTGTTAGATCTGAAATATCAAGTTATTGCTAGATTCCAATTTTCATAATTTTTGGAACAATATGTGAGCGTGGTGAATTAAAACGTGTTTGGCAATTTTAGTTTGAATTTAATTGACTGGAAATTGACCGTTTTTCTAACGGTCTCCAAATTCGATGAAATTAGTTTTGTTAGGACCGTATCGTCAAAACATTGCTAGATTTATTTTTCGGGAATTTTAGGAGTCATTATGTGGCCCCGGTAAATTTAAAATGTGCATTTGAATTTAAAATATAATGATTTATATTTTAAATTTAGCGAAAACCGATTGCAACAGCCAAATTGGCTAGCGGGGCATATCATAATGTGTCCGGAATGGGCGTAATTAGCTAGGGGCGGCAGTCGTTGGGTCTGATTTGGAGTTTGATTTAAAAAGCAACTTTTTGGAGAAATAAATAAATTAATTAAAAAATATATTTTAATTTAAACACCCTCCCCCTCTTCCCTTCCTCTCTCCTCAACACTTCGAAATTAAAAAAAGAAAAAAAAACTCGATCGCGCATCAGACCCAGCAGCCGATCGCCTGTGTCGCGCCCCCATCCGCGCCGCCACCCACCGTCGATCTCTCCTCTTCCTCCTCCTTTAATTGGAAACTGCCCCTCCCCTTCAATAAACCCCCAAATTCCTACAAACAGCAACCGCCGCTACCTCCTTCTGGCACCGCCGCAGGCCCCACACCCCCCTGCCGTGCCACCGCAAACACATTCCCCCCTTTGAGCGACTGTGCCACCCCGATTCAACGGTATGTTCTTCTTTTATTTTTACTTATTTACATAGGATAAAAAAATATGATTTTTATTTATTTACATAGCATTAAAAAGATTTGATTTTTAGATTTGATTTTTAGCATTAAAAAGATTTGATTTTTAGCATTTAAAAAGTATGATTTTTAGCAATAAAAAGATTTGATTTATAGCATTAAAAAGATTTGATTTTTAACATTAAAAAGATTTGATTTTTAACATTAAAAAGATTTGATTTTCAACATCAAAAAGATTATATTTTTAAAAATGAAAAGACGTTTTATTTTTAATTATAAAAAGATTATATTTTTAAAAATGAAAAGAGGAGGTTATATTTTAAATTATAAAAATATTATATTTTTAAATATGCAAAGAGGAGATTTTTTTAATATGGAAAAGGTGAGATTTTTACTAATGTAAAGTGGTGATTTTTAAAAATATAAAGTGGTGGTTTTTAAAAATATACGGTTGTGATTTTAAAAAATATAAAGGTTTGATTTTTATTTATACAAAGATATGATTTTAATTATATAAAAATTATGATTTTTATATAAGCAAAGCATTATAAAAATATGGTTTTTATTACATAAAAACGTCATATTAAAAATGTGATCTTTAATATGAACAACGTAGAAAAGACTACGTTGAAATTTTGGGCAAATTCAAACGGTTCAGAAATTCAGAAATAATACAGGAGGAGTGGAACCCAAAGGCGAGAACTTCTCATTTTAATTTATTTTCTTGTTAAAAATATATAGTAGGATGCAGACGGTGCTTAGTAGCACTCGACACCTTTGTTTGAAACCATGTTTGTTTGGTAGCTTGGTTGATTGGATTATTTGGTTGAATTTGGTTTGGGAAATGAAATAGATTGATTAGAAATTGGTTTGTACATGGCGCGAGCCATTATTAGGCGAGGGATAAGACTAGACCTTATTCCGGTTCTAGTATTGCGCCGTTATGCTGCCGAAATTTTCTAAAAATGTTAGAATAATAAAAATATCATTTTTATTGTATAAATGAACTATATAAAATATTCATGAGTTGAAATAAATATTTTATAGTTAAAAATAAAATTTTAATGTGTATAAAAATAAAATAAATATTCATTTACAAATCGGAAGATTTGTTTGTGTACACACATTTGACTAATATGGATTGGGATGATATATTTTCCACATCTTCCAACTACACAAATAATAATCAGTGTGTGTTGTTTGAAAACCCCACACGGGTATTGGGATGATAATGGACATACACTAATCCCAATATTTAGTTATATGTCAATCGATGGGTTGACAAATTATTGTAAGCGTTAATTATTTATATTTAATGCTTATGAAGTTGTGTAATGCACTCTGGATGATGGTTGACTGTGTTTGATTATTGTTGTGTACATGTGTGTATGAAATCCATATAAATAAAATTGTATGTAATTGATTGTGTTTGATTCCAATTCGGAAAAATGAATATTTTAAAAATAATGAATATTTTAAAATGGCGAATAATGAATATTTTAAAACAACTAATATTTTAAAATAATATTAAGTAATGGATCAAAATATGATTTCGATGTCCGAATTGGGATGGACATGGAAATATTAAAATTTATGAAGCCATGTTCATTAGAGATGCGCCATTTTGACACGAACGATATTTATATCAATTTTATTCATTTTAATAATGAATATCGAAAAGGAAGTAATTTCAAAATCTAATGTTTTGAAAATATTATCATTTATATATTAATGATATGGAATATTCAATTTTAATTTGAAATTGAATATGAAGTTGAAATCATTTTGAAAACGAATTTAAAATGATTTATAAAACACATTTTAAAGGAAATCGATGAAATATATACAATATATATTATATATATTTAATGGCCTGAATAGAATGCGTCGCGCTGCGGTAGTTCGCGGATTTTGATTATTGACTTCAAATTGATATTATGGGAGATCGGACCGACGGATTCTCCTAAAACTAGAACCGTTGGGTTCATATCGAAAATAGCTTTCCAACGAATATAAGAGATTTGAAATCTAACAGTTGGATTTGGAATTATGTCCAAATCAAATTTGGAAAATGTCGTTGAAAGTGCAGTTCGATGACCGTTTATGGAAATCGACCGTACAGGCCTTTATAAAATCATTAAAAATATCATTAATTTGTGTAAAATCATAATAAATGATTTGGAAAGAATTGGGATGAAAATTTTCATATTTGAAAAGATAAAAATATATTTTTGTCAAAATGAACTATTTATGAACTAGAATTATAATCCAATATTTTGTAATAAATAAATTGGATTTGAAATGGTTTTAAAAATAACCAGAATTTCCAATATATGAATTGGAATGGACTTGAATCGAAATCATCTTTAGAATATTTTGATATTGGATTTCGTGATTATACAGATATTGTTATGGAAATTTGGAAGATATATATATCGTTATTTCCACTACGATATTGGTTGGTTTCAGAATTTGATATTGAATATAAGCCGATATAATTTCTATTCAGAACCTTGTATTTAATATCAAATGGGATTTTGGGTTTGTCGTGAATGGTGTCTTAAATAACACTGTTCTTAAACCCCGTGTGAAAAGAATAAATCTTTTAATTAAGATTATTAGAGTTTTTTAGTTAATTAACATTTAATTGGAATAAAATGGGATTTGAATTGGGTTTATTGTGAACTATGTTTTAAAGACATTCGTTCTTTAACCAGATTTACAATAAAATGTGATTTGGAATTTATAAATCTTTTCATTAAGATTTAATGGAAATTTTCCAAAGTTAAGTTTTCCAATTTAAAATATTAAATTGGAATTGAATGGAATTCGATTTGGTAATAATCGAAGTGAACTTCTGTAGAGGAAGACTATTAATATATATGGAATTTAAAAGGCTTTGTCATTATTCCATTTATATTATTAGTCGGATACAGAAATTGATATCGATTATATATTGATCTATTTTCCGTGAAGATTCCATAATTAATGGAATGTGATTTGGGTTTATCGTTAACTGTGTTTTAAATGACGTTAGTTCTTTAACCCAGTTAAAGACAGTATTACATGTCTAACATTGTATTTTGAACTGTATGGTTGATCTCTATTAAATATATATCTGTTTGGTGACGGAGAATTTATTCTCTTTCTTAACACCCTTCTCTAAGACGTACGAGCTTAGATGTTATATATCGGCAGAAATCAATAGTACGGTGTAGATTGTCGATGCGACATTTTTGTGTTTCCAAAGTTAAATAATCATTAATATTGATTTTTAGGAAGATTAAAACTAAGTGGAGTTTTAATGAATCTTTAATTAGATTGAAATGGGAATCGATAATTTAAATTATCAAATTTGGGAAATGATCGTGAATGGAGTTTCACCAGTTTTGCTCCTAGCGATAGATAAATCTTTAAATAGATTTGAATGTGAAATGGTAATTAAATTTACCAATAACACCGTGGTATAAGATATGGAGTATGACCAGTTTTGCTCCATGGGATAAATAGGTTGGGATTGGGAAATTAAACAAATGATTACTTCGGTAAGGTGCGCTAATCCTGACTAGTTTGGGAAACCTTAAAATGGTTTGAATTGATATCCAAAGGAAGATTAAAGAATATATTTAAAGAATTTATCTTTGATAAAATTAGTGGGAATCTTTCCCAAAGGATATGAATATTTAAATAAAAGAATATTCAGAATTGGAATGAGGTGTATGTAGTGTTTTTATAGCACTTTTTATTATATATGCGAGTTGTTCGGAAAGGTCGGGTTTATACCCATTTTGAATAACTGATTCGACGATGAAGATGGTGGTTGAAGACCGGAGGTCTTCACATCGTTTGGATGATTGTTGATGTCTTGATTGGGCTGTACACCCAAGACAAGGTAATAAGTGGTGATCGTCCAGACGTACTTGGAGATCGATCGGATATGCGAGGAGCCCTCTCCTGTATTGGACACGGGATGAGGAATAAGGTGCCTCCGGTTTCGTTCAGACCCAGAAACGAACTTGTAAATGGATGTGTGTCTGACATTGGATTATATTCTGTGTTGATTGATCTCTATTAAATATATTTGTGACGACCCCAAAACCCCGTACGACGGTGTTAAGGGTAATCTTTGGAATATAACACATAAACAGATAATAGCGGAACAGAAATAAATAAATAAATACACCAGATAAAGTACACAAAATACACTGGATAAACAACAACATCAGAGTTACACAGTATACAGGATCATACTTAGTACAAATACAGTTCAGCTATACATAAATGTCTACAGCGGAAAACAAACATAATATGTACAATAGGAGCTGAATAGCATAAAAAGAGATAAATAATAGAATCCATCTTCAGCTCCAGCTATCCAGAAAGAGCCTGCTAAAACCTGAATACAAGGCTACCCGTGTAGAAAGAGGGGCACCCGAGTTTGCAAGTGAAACAAACTACGAGTCGGTCATGGGACTGGTATGAGAAATCTACTTAACACATTTTATAATATGGCTAATCACAAGACCACGCCACTTTCGCGGAACGGTTTACTCCATTGGATTGCCAGTACTTTAAAACAAGTAAATCTTTTAAACATCGCAATGCTTTTTATAAAAATGAAGCAGATATAAGACTCAAGTCCCATCACACAATGCAATGCAAACCAGAGGATAGAGTTTTACCTTATATCGACCAAGATATGCTTAATACGTGTAAAGTAAAATCACTTAAAATGTAAACTTCGTCGTTTAATTCTAAATCAGACTCCAACTGTAAAATAGTAAGAGAACGATTCCCTATGTATTAACCCCGAAGGCCGAAACCAACATCAGACCAATACCCAGGAAACCACCCATCTTAGCTCATTTCCAGTCAGTTTCTAATTTTATATACAATCATAAATATCAATCATAGACAGCATTAATGCCTCATACCACTATGCCTCCATAATAGGTATACAATCAAAACCACACATGTCGTATTTGGAAATTGGATTTCCGTCATGAACCAAGGCAAAAGATAGTCCTTACCGAATTCGAGACTCTCTAGCCCGAGCCTCAGGGCAAGTACTCAGTCAAACCCTTGGATCCTCAGGGCCAGTCCACCGATGTGGATTAAAATGTCTGAACACTGCATTTCCCCGCCCTTTGGGGGCGTAAATGAGCCAACGAATGACTCCATCGGCTCCACATAGTCACCTTTATATCCGAGGCACCTCGCAACAGCAACAACCACACAGGTGAAAATAATATGAATGTCAGCCAATTTAAGCACTGACACCACCTCTAGCTAGAAGGAAACGCATGCCCTCTCTGACTCCTCTCCCTTTTCTGGTTCATACCGGGGTGTGAGGCTCGCGAATTCACATTATACACAAAGCTATGCCATACAGGCCGTGCTTTGATCATCAACCACAAGACTTTGCTTTTCAACAGAAGCCTTGATCATCTGCCACTTAGGCGTGCCACACAGGCAATTCACGCTATGCGATTGATTTCTATCGATATATAACCTTTGAGCTCGTACGTCTCAGAGAAGGGCGTTAAGCAAGAGAATAAATTCTCCGCCACCAAACAGATATATATTTAATAGAGATCAGTCAGCACAGAATAAAATCCAATGTCAGACACACAGTCCATTTACAAGTTCGTTATGGGTCTGAACGAAACCGGAGGCACTATATACCTCGCATACCCATCGATCTCCATGTACGTCTGGACGATCACCACTTATTATCTATATTTCGAGATGCCTCCCAATCAAGACATCAGTTATCATCCAACCGAGGTGAAGATCTCCGGTCTTCAATCCCCGTCTTCATCCTCGACTTCTTATCGTCGATTCAGTTATTCAGAATGGGATAAACCCGATCTTTCTGAGCAACTCGCGTATATAATAAACAAGTGCTACACAAACACAACATATGCCTTATTCCAATTCATTAGTCACTAACCGTAAATAAGTAAGAGAACGATTTCCTAAATATTAACCCCGAAGGCCGAAACCAACATCAGATCAAAACCCAGGAAACCATCCGACTTAGCTAACGTTCAGTTGGTTTATAAATTTCACATTCAATCATCAAATATTCAATAAACCGGGTAAATTCGGTTTATTTCCATTCCATATCGTTTATAATATTTTAAAATGATTTATCGCTATTTTATTTATTTAAAAATAGCCATTTCATTCAAATGACGCTTCGGGCCATAACGCGGCCGTGGCGCTGTTTTTCTTCAGATTTGATTTACACATATTTGAAAATCTACCATTGGATCTTCACATACTTTATATCATTAGAAATATCTTTTCAAAACGAATCCAACGGTTTCAGTTTTGGGAAAATCCGACGGTCGGATCTCCCGGTACACTCGTTTGAAGTTTCAATTTCAAAATACGAACTGCAGCGTCGTTATTCAATTCAATTTAATTATATATATAAAAATATAATCGATTCTAGCGCTGTTTTTCTTCAGATCTGAATTAAACATTCCAGACAATCCAACCGTTGGATTTTCACAAAGTGGATATCGTTGGAAAGATATTTCCAAGACGAACCCAACGGTTATGGTTTCGGGAAAATCCGACGGTCGGATCTCCCGCACTCATCGTTTGAAATCACGGTTTTAAAACACGAACTGCAGCTTCGTTATTCGATATATTTTAATTATATATATATATAAATATAATTGATTCTTAGATTTCAAAACCATATTCTTTTCATACATTTGATAAAAATGATATTTTTATCCAACAGACATTTATTTCTACACTTCACTACTTTTAACAATTCATGTATTATATAAAATGTGATTTTTATTATAAAACAATTTATTTCAAAACAAGACTATTTTATATAGTTCGTACAGATGGTAAAAATATGATTTTTATTATAAAACAATTTATTTCAAAACACGACTATATTATATAGTTCATACAGATGGTAAAAATATGATTTTTATTATAAAACAATTTATTTCAAAACACGACTATTTTATATAGTTCATATAGATGATAAAAATATGATTTTTTATTATAAAACAATTTATTTCAAAACACGACTATTTTATATAGTTCATATAGATGATAAAAATATGATTTTTATCATAAAATAATTTATTTCAAAACACGACTATTTTATATAGTTCATATAGATGATAAAAATATGATTTTTATTATAAAACAATTTATTTCAAAACATGAATGTCGTTCAACACATGAATTCCTATTCAACACATGAATTTCTATTCAACACATGAATTTCTGTTCAACACACGAATATAATTCCAACACATGAATATTATTGAAAATTTCGGCAGCATAACGGCAGGGTAGTTAAAACCGGGTCCGTCCCTAGTATGGCTCCTCGCTCTACCTTAAAGCCTTTCAGCTTTTGACAATGGGGATTTCATGCATCTAGTTCGCACGCAGGCAGCATGTTTATATTTTTTTTCCACAAACTAATCCTATGTGGTTTCAACCAAATAATTCTCAACCACAAACGTGTATTTTTCAACCACAATCAATCAATTTCAACCACAAACAATTCAAATCAACCATTCGCAATCAACCAATTTTCACACCAATCACAACCAATAAATATCGTCCATGGTTTGTGGACAAGGGGCATATATATATATATATATATAAGTAAATTTCACTTCTATTTCAACAGATATATAATTTTTACAATGCATAAGTTATACATTGAACATACAACTTATACAACGCTTATACATGAGGTGTACAATGCTTATATAACTCATACTTCGAAAATATAATTTATACATCATCATTTCCATATCGTTTATAATTCAGAAATCTGACATTGGGTTCCACTCCACCGAAAATAGCAGAAGGCTCAGAAAAATATGCGGTCCCTTCTAGAATGTAGAAGACGTCCACACCAGTCCACTGTCTCTTGTTTCACTGAATTTCTTCAACAAACGAAAAAGATATGAATTTTACAGTGAAATCAAAAACCGTAGTGCTTTAAAGTGCTGTATAATAGTTTGAAATTAAATCAGCCATACCTTTCTGATTTGGTTCAAAACTAGGTTTCAACCTAGCGCGCAACACGAGGCACGAGGTGATGATCGGCTAGTACCACGACGCAGAGCTTGGAGTCAGCTTCCAATCGCTGGTGGCCACCTTCAGATCGACGGCCTGGTAAAGACACGGTGGAGCGACGAAGTGGCCGACTTTGTGGGCTTGGATCTCGATGAACACACGATGGTAAGGGACGAGGCTTATACGGATTTGAAGAGCTCGGGAAGATCTACAAAAAGCTCAACATCGGCCTTGAATTTTATTGAGTGGATTGGCCAGAAATCGAGAGAGAAGCGGGTTGTTCTTTTCCGCCGTGCGTCGATCGGGGAGAGAGAATGTCGGGGGAGAGAGAATCTGATGTGGTCCAATGATAATTTTTTTTATATTTATAAATTTTAAAAATCCAAAAATACCCCTTATCTCATACGAACTCCAATCCAAACCCAACGACTGTCGTCCCTAGCTAAATACCCCCAATCCGAACACAATGGGATATGTTACGTAGGCCCATTCGACTGTTTCAGTCAGTTTTCCTTCAAATTAAAATATAAAACATTCAATATTTAATTTGAACGTACATTTCAATTTGCTAGGGCTACATATTGATTCTAAAAATTCCCGAAAAATAAATCTAGCTATGTTTTGACGATACGGTCCCAACAAAACTAGTTTCATCGAATTCTGAGACCTTTTGAAAAATGGCCCTTTTCTGGTCGATCCAATTTAATAGAAATCGACCAAACACGTTTTCCTTTGCCACACCCACATACTAGCTTCAAAAATTATGAAATTTGAAATCTAGCAATAATTTAACATCCCGGATCCAACAAAAGAGGTTTCGTCGAATTCTGAGGTCGTTTGCAAAATGACCATTTTCACAGGCTATATAAACTCTACAGCGACCTTTCTGAAAATTCATTTAGACATAACTTTTGCTTCCAGCTACGAAACTTTGATTTTTTAGATTCGTTAGAAAGATATTCAATAGCAAATTTAAATATTTTTGGTTTCACTAAAATCCGTTTTAATTTGCACCCGGTACAGTCATTCAAAGTTTGAATTGAAATTTTGAAACTACCGCGCCATTTCAGGCCTTGTTTATAATTAGAAATAATTATATTCATTTTCAAACATCGATTCAAACTCACTTTTCATCATTATTATTTAAAATAATTTATTTTAAATATTAAAATTCACTAAAATAGCCAATTTAAAATTTTCAAACTGGTTCAGATTTTCTGGGTCGTTACAATCTCCCCCACTTAAAACTTTTCATCCCCAAAAAGGAACAAAATCGAAAGTGGTTTGATTAATCAACTCTACTTTCAATCTGGCCTCCATTCTCCAACCTTTCAGTTTCTGAGAATTTTCAAATTCTTCAAAAATTTGGCTAACACCCTAAATTTTCGAAAAATTTCGCCATAACCTCCTTTGTACGGGGAGGGGTTTGGAAATTTATTGGGCCGTATTAGGTACCCAATAAATCCTAATAAGCATGCACATATTTACAGTGATATATTCCGGTGTCCACAAGGGAGTGTGTATAGATCACAACTCCAGAGAATAAATTCTCGTCACCCTGTAAATGGTTTTTGTGCCTTAATGACCAGAGAGACGTGTTTATTGTCGTCTCCAGACCCGTGTGGGGTTTTTATTAATCTTGCCATTTACCGTTACATTTTACATATTCCATATCAGTCATTATTTCAACCTGTAAAATATAGTCATTGCCATACAAGCCTCTCACTCGTATGGTAAATCTTCAACCTCGTCACACAAGCTCCAAATGCTTATGTGGTATATGATGAAGCATGCCTATCTTCAAGAAGTATGCCATGTAGTGTAGTTCAAAATTAATTGTTACTATCCTATGGCGACGTTTATTATTACACACAGAACAACCAGAACTCCGCATCCAATGGCATTCACAGGAGTTGATATAATAATATTTCCCATCCAACTCATTAAGGTTTACCTATTTGTCGGGAACGCAAATAAATTCTTTACTCAACCGCTATCCATTTACCTGTTCAAACATATATAATGCACATGTATATATTTCTATATATTTTTAAATTAGTTCAATACTTGATTTAATTTCATAAATTTACCATCATTTTCTTCTTGATTAAATTAACTATTGTTCTAATAATTTAATTAATTATATCCACTATCACACCACACAAACAACAATCAATTTGTTTTTGACTTTTTAAAAATATGTTAATCGATTCATATACTCTTTTAAGATAATCAGACTATAGAATTACAAGTTTACATCCATGAAAAGAAAATAACAACAAAGTAGAGAACAAATGGTAATGCAAAGTATGGTAAATGTACCTTGCACCGGAGTCAATCAGAGATATCCACCATGCACTTAGGATAGGCTTTCTTAATGCTTTCCTCTGTTTTCCAAGTACAATCTCGCGGATCTCCACTCCATTGCACTTTGACTAAGTAAACCTTCTTGTTCCTCAGTTCTTTGGTTTCTTTACCGACAATCTTTAGTGGCTCTCTTCTCACAGCCAATTCTGGAGTAATTTCAATATCCTGTTGCGCTGCTTCTTCCACGATCAAGTCTGGATCATGAACGTGCTTTCGAAGTTGATATATGTGAAATACATCATGCACTCTAGGCAACCAATCCGGTAATTGAATTCTATAAGCCAGGGTTCCAATCTGTTCTAGTATATGGAATGGAGCAATAAATCCGGGCATCAACTTCCCAGTTTTGCCAAATCGAATCACTCATCTCATCGGAGAAACCCTTAGATACATATAATCACCAACAGAAAAAGCCAAGTCTCTTCTTCTCGAATCATCATAGCTCTTCTGACGGCTTTGAGCAGCGAGTAATCGTTTCTTAACGAAATCGACTTTGTCTACAGCTTCACGGATCATATCAGGTCCCAATACAAGCTTACTGCCAGGTTCGACCCAACAAGCAGGAGATCAGCACGGTCTACCATACAATGCTTCGAATGGTGACATTGTCAGGCTCGCTTCGTAGTTGTTGTTGTATGAGAACTCAGCTTAATGTAAATGATCTTCCCATGATCCACTAAAATCAAGTACACAAGACCGCAATAGATCTTCTAAAATACGATTCACCCTCTCAATCTGACCATCTGTCTGAGGATGATAGGCGATGCTTAGATTCATCTTTGTCCCCAGTTCTACTTGAAATGCCTCCCAGAATTTGCTAGTAAATATTGGATCTCTATCACTAACTATACTGATCGGCACTCCATGTAGCCTAACAATTTCCTTGAAATAAATCTGCGCCAGACTCTGAGCAGTCCTGTTCAATCTTACAGGTATGAAATGGGCGGTCTTCGTGAAGCGATCTACGATCACCCAAATACTGTCATTTCCTTTCCTGGTTATGGGCAAACCATCTATGAAGTCCATGGAAATATGTTCCCACTTCTAACCTGGAATGTCGAGCGGTTGCAACAATCCAGCAAGTTTCTGCTGGTCGCTTTTGACTAGTTGGCAAGTAGAGCACCTGCTAACATATATTAAAACGTCCATTTTCATAGCCTTCCACCAGAATGTTCGCTTGAGATCGCTATACATTTTGGTCACACCTGGATGGATATTCAGCTTGGAATTTTAACACTCGTCTAACACTTCCCTTTTTAACTCGGGTATGTCGGGAACACAAATCCATCCTCTCAATCTCAGGGCCCCATCATTATCTATTTGAAAATACGAGGGTTCGCCTTTTTGAATCCTTCTGATCATATCCTTAATAAAATTATCTTCCTTCTGAAGAATAGATATTTTGTCAATCAAAGAAGTCGTAATAATGAAGCTGGCGATTATTGCATTCTTTCGACTTAGCGCATTGGCCACGACATTGGCTTTCCCTGGAGTGTACAAAATCTCAAAATCGTATGCTGCAAGGAACTCTAGCCAACGTTGCTGCCTCAGATTCAAGTCTTTCTGGGTGAACAGATACTTTAGCGACTGATGATCTGTAAACAGTTCGAATTTCTCACCCAAAAGATAGTGCCTCCAGATTTTCAAAGCGAATACGATAGCCAACAACTCAAGATCATGAGTAACGTAGTTCTTTTCATGTGGCTTCAGTTGATGGCTAGCATAAGCAACAACTTGGCCTCTTTGCATTAATACTACACCAAGGCCTTCTCTAGAGGCATCCGTCCATACTTTCAAGTCTTGATTGCCATCGATTATCGTTAACACTGGAGACGTTGTTAATCTTAACTTTAGCCTCTCAAAAGCCTCCTCACATTCTGGAGTCCACTTGAACTTTGCGTGCTTCTTTGTAAGCTTTGTTAAGTGACTAGATATCTTCGAAAAATCTTTAACGAACTTCCGGTAATAACTATCCAATCCAAGAAAACTTCGGACTTCTGTGGGAGTACTAGGCTGTTTCCAATTTTGAATAGCGGTGATTTTACTTGGATCCACAGCAATTCCCTCTTTTGATACGACGTGGCCAAGAAACTTTACTTCATCCTGCCAGAATATACATTTGGAAAGTTTAGCTTTCAATACATTCCTTCTCAGAATTTCTAGAACTTGCTCCAAATGTTTTTCATGTTCGGCCTTTGACTTAGAGAAGATTAGAATATCATCAATAAAAACCAGAACAAACTTATTCAAGACTCCTCTGAACACTCGATTCATCAAATCGATGAAGCTGGAGCATTACATAAGCTAAACGACATTACTAACCACTCATAGAATAAGTCTGGACCTCTGAATGCTGTCATAGGAACACACTCTTCGGCAATACAAAGCTGATGGAAGCCTGTAGCTAGGTCCATCCTTGAAAATACTTGGGCACCATTCAATCGATCCAACAAATCATCGATTCGCGACAATGGATATTTATTCCTTATTGTCTGCTTATTCAAGTCACGATAATCCGCACATAGTCGCAGAGTACCGTCAGACTTTGGGACAAACACCACTGCTGCTCCCCAATCAGAGAAACTAGGCCTAATCAGACCCTTCTATACAAGCTGTCGAGTTTGATTGTCTAGTTCTTCTTTCTCCTTTAGAGTCATTCTCTGAATAGCGCGCACTACTGGCCTTGCATTCGGAATTAAAGCGATCTTGAAATCAATTTCTCTCTGCGGAGGTAAGCTAACAACTTCTTCGAACACATCCGCATAATTCTTGACGATAGGAATATCTTTTATGAGGTCGGGAATATTCTCTGTGACTACATGGATATTTTCTATTCGAGCAGGAGAAACATCTAGAGCTGACCAAAAGTCTTTTCTATTTGAATCCGAACCTTCACATGGTATGGTAATATAATTCCCTGATTTAATCTTTGCCCTAACAACTCTCTTGGCGCATCTAACCTCTGCTTCATATTTGGTTAAACAATTCAATCCCAAAATAAGATCGAATTCAGTAAAATTCATGACGATAGAGATGGTAGGGAACTTATAACAGGAAAAAGTGACAGGCACCCCACAAACCCAACTGAGATCGAGGGAACCCCCAACCGGATTATGCACAGTGATGGGTTTTTTGAGCTTTTTCAATTTCAAATCCAACTTCTTAACTGCATTCTTTGCAATAAAGCTTCGCGACGCGCCTGTATCAAACAGTACTTTAACTGGAATATTTTTGACATTAAGCGTGCCTTCCAAAACATCAGCCCTTCCCTGACTAGCTGAGGGCTCAGAAGTTTCTGCTACTTCATTTACATGTACTGCCTCGGATTTCTTTGAGAGTTGGCACTCCCGTGCAATATGACCTGCTTGGTGACACTTATGGCATCTCCTCCCACTATGAGATTTCTTTTGTTTCTTTAAAGCTCTGCAATTTACCGACAAATGTCCCTGCTTATTGCAGTTATTACATACGACAATCGTTATTGGTTCTTTCTCAGATTTAACCCTTTTCCTCTTGGCTTTGGGCTTCTTACTGGCCTCAGGACTATCAATCTCAGACTTCCCTTTGTTACTAGAACTGACTTCCTCTTCGTCGTGCAACATACCTTTCTTATGGAGATCTTCATATTGGTAAGCCATGTATACCATTTAAGAGAAAGGAAGCTTCACATGACCCATTACTTTATTTTTTTACTTTCTTTGTAGGCCATGAATAAACCTCAGATTCTTCCTCTTCGGATTTTGAATTAGATGATGGGCAAAGTGAGAAAGTTCATTGAATTTCTTATGATATTCTGGAACGGTCATATCTCCTTGTATCAGATAAGAGAATTCATCACATAACCGCTCAGTTGCTTCTGGAGGAGTAAATCTTTTGAACCTATCCCAGGTGATATCTCCTTCTGGATTATCTTTGATGATCGTTTCCCACCAGATTAAAGCTTCTTCTTTGAGTGCCCCAAATGCCACTAATCTTTTCTGATCATCCCTCAACTGCATAGTTCAAAAATCCTTTCAACAGAACTCATCCAAGCTTGAGTTTGAATTATAGATTCATTGCCCGAGAATTGTGCTCCGCCCAGATTTCAATATCTTTTTAATAGAGCCTCTAGATCTGGTTCTGCATTCCTTCTGCTTCTGACACTCATTTTCTAGTACTTCTGCAAATAGAAGATCAAGTGTCAGGTCAACAGAAAAGGTATTTTAAAACATAGAAACATGTACTTGAATGTAAATGTGTCTATCGGGTGTATTTCATTCTGCTTTACCCATACTAGGATATTACTGATCCTATCTATAATGATTTACTCATCCTAGAATACTACTGGTTCTATTTCTGATGAGCTCGTTAATATGTTATATTCCAGAACTAAGCTTAACCAAAGCCCTGATACCACGTTGTGACGACCCCAAAACCCCGTACGACGGTGTTAAGGGTAATATTTGGAATATAACACATAAACAGATAATAGCAGAACAGAAATAAATAAATACACCAGATAAAGTACACATAATACACTGGATAAACAACAACATCAGAGTTACACAGTATACAGGATCATACTTAGTACAAATACAGTTCAGCTATACATAAATGCCTACAGCGGAAAACAAACATAATATATACAATAAGAGCTGAACAACATAAAAAGAGATAAATGATAGAATCGATCTTCAGCTCCAGCTATCCAGAAAGAGCCTGCTAAAACCTGAATACAAGGTTGCCCGTGTAGAAAGAGGGGCACCCGAGTTTGCAAGTGAAACAAACTACGAGTCAGTCATGGGACTGGTATGAGAAATCTACTTAACACATTTTATAATATGGCTAATCACAGGACCACGCCACATTCGCGGAAGGGTTTCCTCCATTGGATTGCCAGTGCTTTAAAACAAGTAAATCTTTTAAACATCGCAATGCTTTTTATAACAATGAAGCCGATATAAGACTCAAGTCCCATCACACAATGCAAAGCAAACCGAAGGATAGAGTTTTACCTTATATCGACCAAGATATGCTTAATACGAGTAAAGTAAAATCACTTAAAATGTAAACTTCGTCGTTTAATTCTTAATCATACTCCAACTGTAAAATAGTAAGAGAGCGATTCCCTAGGTATTAACCCCGAAGGCCGAAACCAACATCAGAACAATACCCAGGAAACCACCCATCTTAGCTCGTTTCCAGTTAGTTTCTAATTTTATATACAATCATAAATATCAATCATAGACAGCATTAATGCCCCATACCACTATGTCGCCATATATAGGTATACAATCAAAACCGCACATGTCGTATTTGGAAATTGGATTTCCGTCATGAACCAAGGCAAAAGATAGTCCTTACCGAATTCGAGACTCTCTAGCCCGAGCCTCAGGGCAAGTACTTAGTCAAACCCTTGGATCCTCAGGGATGGTCCACCGATGTGGATTAAAATGCCTGAACATTGTGTTTCCCCGCTCTTTGGGGCGTAAATGAGCCAACGAATGACTCCATCGGCTCCACATAGTCACCGATATATCTGAGGTGTCGCGCAACAGCAACAACCACACAGGTGAAAATAATATGAATGTCAGCCAGTTTAAGCACTAACACCACCTCTAGCTAGAAGGAAACGCATGCCCTCCCTGATGTCCTCTCCCATTTCTGGATCATACCGGGGTGTGAGGCTCACGAATTCATGTTATACACAAAGCTATGCCACACAGGTCTTGCTTTGAACATCAACCACAAGACTTTGCTTTTCAACAGAAGCCTTAATCATCTGCCACTGCTATGCGATTGATTTCTATCGATATATAACCTCTGAGCTCGTACGTATCAGAGAAGGGCGTTAAGCAAGAGAATAAATTCTCCACCGCCAAATAGATATATATTCGATTGAGATCAATCAGCACAGAATAAAATCCAATGTCAGACACACAGTCCATTTACAAGTTCTTTCTGGGTCTGAACGAAACCGGAGGCACTATATACCTCGCATACCCATCGAACTCCACGTACGTCTGGACAATCACCACTTATTATCTATATTTCGGTATGCCTCCTAATCAAGATATCATTTATCATCCAACCGAGGTGAAGATCTCCAGTCTTCAACCCCCGTCTTTATCCTCGACTTCTTACCGTCGATTCAGTTATTCAGAATGGGATAAACCCGGTCTTTCTGAGCAACTCGCGTATATAATAAACAAGTGCTACACAAAAACAACATACGCCTTATTCCAATTCATTAGTCACTAACCGTAAATTAGTAAGAGAACGATTTCCTAAATATTAACCCCGAAGGCCGAAACCAACATCAGATCAAAACCCAAGAAACCATCCGACTTAGCTAACCTTCAGTTAGTTTATAAATTTCACATTCATCATCAAATATTCAATAAACTGGGTAAATTCGGTTTATCTCCATTCCATATCGTTTATAATATTTTATAACGATTTATCGCTATTTTTATTTATATAAAAATAGCCATTTTATTCAAACGACGCTTCGGGCCATAACGTGGCCATGGCGCTGTTTTTCTTCAGATTTGATTTACACATATCTGAAAATTTAACCATTGGATCTTCACAAATTTTATATCATTAGAAAGATCTTTTCAAAACAAATCCAACGGTTTCAGTTTTGGGGAAATCCGACGGTCGGATCTCCCGGTACACTCGTTTGAAGTTTCGATTTCAAAATACGAACTGCAGCATCGTGATTCGATTTAATTTAATTATATTTATATATATATATAATCGATTCTGGCGTTGTTTTTCTTCAGATTTGAATTAAACATTTCAGACAATCCAACCGTTGGATTTTCACAAAGTGGATATCGTTGGAAAGATATTTCCAAGACGAACCCAACGGTTATGGTTTCGGGAAAATCCGACAGTCGGATCTCCCACACTCTTCGTTTGAAATCACGGTTTCAAAACACGAACTGCAGCTTCGTTATTCGATATATTTTAATTATATTTATATATATACATAAATGTAATCGATTCTTCGATTTCAAAACCATATTCTTTTCATACATTTGATAAAAATGATATTTTTATCCAACAGACATTTATTTCTACACTTCACTATTTTTAACAATTCATGTATAATATAAAATGTGATTTTTATTGTAAAACAATTTATTTCAAAACACGAATATTTTATATAGTTCACACAAATGGTAGAAATATGATTTTTATTATAAAACAATTTATTTCAAAACACGACTATTTTATATAGTTCATACAGATGGTAAAAATATGATTTTTATTATAAAACAATCTATTTCAAAACACGATTATTTTATATAGTTCATATAGATGGTAAAAATATGATTTTTTATTATAAAAAATTTATTTCAGAACATGACTATTTTATATAGTTCATATAGATGATAAAAATATGATTTTTATTATAAAACAATTTATTTCAAAACACGACTATTTTATATAGTTCATATAGATGATAAAAATATGATCTTTATTATAAAATAATTTATTTCGAAACATGAATGTCGTTCAACACATGAATTCCTATTCAACACATGAATTTCTATTCAACACATGAATTATATTCAATGCACGAATATAATTCTAACACATGAATATTATTGAAAATTTCGGTAGCATAACGGCAGGGTAGTTAAAACTGGGACCGTCCCTAGTACGGCTCCTCACCCTACCTTAAAGCCTTGTAGCTTTTGACAATGGGGATTTCATGCATCTAGTTCGCACGTAGGCGGCATGTTTTTTTTTCCATAAACTAATCCTATGTGGTTTCAACCAAATAATTCTCAACCACAAACGGGTATTTTCCAACCACAATCAATCAATTTCAACCACAAACAATTCAAATCAACCATTTGCTATCAACCAATTTTCACACCAATCACAACCAATAAATATCGTCCATGGTTTGTGGACGAGGGGCGTACATATATATATATATATATATATTTATATAAGTAAATTTCACTTCTATTTCAACACATATATAATTTTTACAATGCATATATAACTTATACATCGAACATACAACTTATACAACGCTTATACATGAGGTGTACAACGCTTATATAACTCATACTTCGAATATATAATTTATACATCGTCATATCCATATCGTTTATAATTCAGAAATCTCACATTGGGTTCCACTCCACCAAAAATAGCAGAAGGCTCAAAAAATATGCGGTCTCTTCTAGAATGTAGAAGACGTCCACACTGGTCCACTGTCTCTTGTTTCATTGAGTTTCATCAACAAACGAAAAAGATATGATTTTTACAGTGAAATCAAAAACCGTAGCGCTTTAAAGTGCTATATAATAGTTTAAAATTAAATCAGCCGTACCTTTCTGATTTGGTTTGAAACTAGGTTTCAACCTAGCGTGCAACACGAGGCACGAGGTGATGATCGGCTAGTACCACGACGAAGTGCTTGGAGTCAGCTTCCAATCGCTGGTGGCAACCTTCAGATCGACGGCCTGGTGAAGACACGACAGAGCGACGAAGTGGCCGACTTTGTTGGCTTGGATCTCGACGAACACGCGATGGTAAGGGACGTGGCTTATACGAATTTGAAGAGCTCGGGAAGATCTACAAAAAGCTCAACATCGGCCTTGAATTTTATTGAGTGGATTGGCCAGAAATCGAGAGAGAAGCGGGGTATTCTTTTCCGCCGTGCGTCGATCGGGGAGAGAGAATGTCGGGGGAGAGAGAATCTGATGTGGCCCAATGATAATTTTTTTATATTTATAAATTTTAAAAATCCAAAAATACCCCTTATCTCATACGAACTCCAATCCAAACCCAATGACTATCATCCCTAGCTCAATACCCCCATTCCGAACACAATGGGATATGTTTCGTAGGCTCATTCGACTGTTTCAGTCATTTTTCCTTTAAATTAAAATATAAAACATTCAATATTTAATTTGAACGTACATTTCAATTTTCCATGGCCACATATTGATTCTGAAAATTCCCGAAAAATAAATCTAGCTATGTTTTGACGATACGGTCCCAACAAAACTAGTTTCATCGAATTCTGAGACCGTTTGAAAATAGGCCCTTTTCTGGTCGATCCAATTTAATAGAAATCGACCAAACACATTTTCCTTTGCCACGCTCACATACTAGCTTCAAAAATTATGAAATTTGAAACCTAGCAATAATTTAACATCCCGGATCCAACAAAAGTTGTTTTGTCGAATTCTGAGGTCGTTTGCAAAATGACCATTTTCACGGGCTATATAAACTCTATAGCGACCTTTCTGAAAATTCAGTTTGCCATAACTTTTGCTTCCAGCTATGAAACTTTGATTTTTTAGATTCGTTAGAAAGATATTCACTAACAGATTTAAATATTTTTGGTTTCACTAAAATCCGTTTTTATTTGCACCTGGTACAGTCAGTCAAAGTTTGAATTGAAATTTTGAAACTACCACGCCATTTCAGGCCTTGTTTATAATTAGAAATAATTATATTCATTTTCAAACATCGATTCAAACTCACTTTTCGTCATTACTATTTAAAATAATTTATTTAAAATATTTAAAATTCACTAAAATAGCCAATTTAAAATTTTCAAACTAGTTCAGATTTTCCGGGTCGTTACAATATTTCTGTTTGGCAGCAGAGAATTTATCCTCTTACTTAATGCCCTTCTCTGAGACATACGATCTCAGAGGTTATATATCGATAGACATCAGTCGCATAGCATGAATTGCCTGTGTGGTATGCTGAGATGCAAATGATCAAGGCTTTTGTTGAGAATCAGATTCTTGTGGTTGATGATCAAAGCACAACTTTAATATAGCATAGCTTTGTGTATAGCGTTGATCCGCGAGCCTCACACCTCGGTATGAGTCAAAACGGGACAAGGGAACGCAGTGAGAACATGACGTTTCTTTCTCGCTATGGGTGGAGTCATGGTATTGAGCCCAGACATTTATATTTTTACCCATCTGGTTGTTGGATTGCGAGGCGCCTCGGATATATCGGTTACTACGGAGCCGATGGATAGGTCTTACAGGATCGGGAAACGTGGGTTCCGGAATAACTATGTAATAACCCGGAAAATCCGAGCCAATTAAAAAAATTATTTGGAAATTTTAGTGAATTGTGAATATTTAAAATGATTTATTTTAAATAATAACAACGAGAAATTTATTTTGAATAGAATTAGAACGTATATATTTATATATAGATCGACGTTAGAATATAAATATTTATTTTAAATTATAAAAGGAATTGAAAATGGCGCGGTAGTTCAAAAATTCGATTTCAAAGTTTAAATGAATGTACAGGATTCAAAATAAACCGGATTTTGGAGAAACGAAAAATATTAGAATCTATTTGAGAATACCTTTCCAACGAATTCGAAAAATTAAAATTCATAGTGGGAATAAAAAGTTATGCCCAGTTGAAAATTCAGAATAGTCGCTATGGAATTTTAGCCCTTAAAAATGGAAATTTTGCAAACGATCTCTGTTTTTGACGAAGCCACTTTTGTTGGATCCTGGATGTCAAGTTATTGCTAGATTCCAAAATTCATAATTTTCCGAATCAATATGTGAGCGTGGCAAAAGAAAACGTGTTTTGTTAGTTTCAGTCAATTTTGATCGACTAGAAAATGCCCATTTTTCAAACGGTCTTCAAATTTGATGAAATTAGTTTTGTTAGGACCGTATCGTCAATACGAAGCTAGAAATAATTTTTCAGGAATTTTTAGGGTCAGTATGTGACCCCAGTAAAAATAAATGTGCGTTAAAATTCAATATATAGAATTATATTTTGATTTTAGCGAAAACCGATCTAAACAGCCAAACTGGCTTATGATACATATCCCATTGTGTTCGAAATGAGGGTAATTAGCTATGGACGACAGTCGGTGGGTCTTGTTTGGAGATCGAAATAAAAAGTTACTTTTCGAAATTAAAAATAATATATATATATAATAATATCCTCACCCCTCTCTCTCTTCAGTTGATATCGAAATAAAAAAAGAAAACCGACGATGGCCAGCCCCCTCCCCCCGGCGATCGACACCCATGTCGCGGCCTACCCCCCCTCCAGCCCAGCGCCACCTCAGGCCGCCACCCCCTCCCGTTATCTCTCTCCTCTCTCTCTCTTCTGTAAATCGAGCCCTAGCCCGAACAAACCCGCTCCAGCGTCGATGGGACCCCTGTCGCCACCTGATGACCTCGACGCGGCCCCTGCTACCACCAGTACCCCCTCTGACCCCCTCTCTCTTCCTCTAAGCCCCAATCCACCGCAAACGACCCCTAAACCCCCATTTGAAACCCTAGACCACCACGAAACCCTCCACCAGGGACGCTGATCCGCCTGCACTGGCCAAGCACGCCAACACCCCGCCGTGTATATGCTATCATTGAGTTTCCTTTGATTTTTATTTATTTAAGATATTAAAAATACAATTTTTGTATATAGCGTATAAAAATGTGACCTTTTATATGTGTATAGCGTTAGAATATAAAAAAGCATGACCTTTATGTGTATAGTAGAATAAAAATTCGATTTTTGTATATTATAACATAGGGAAAAATATGTTTTTAACCACATAAAAGAATATATTTTAGTTGTATAAAAATCAGATTTGTTAATAAGATAAAGATCGGATTTTTAGTAAGGAAGAGATATGGAATTCATAAAATAAAAATGCGATTTTTACATGTAGAGATTAATTATAAAAATATGATTTTTATTTATGTAAAGTAATAAAAATATGATTTTGATTTAAATAACCTTAACATAAAAATGTAGTTTTTTATTTAAAAAGAGTTGTTTTAACAATGGGATTTAGAAATATATATAACATCGAGTTAAAAATATGATTTTTATAAAGAAAGCGTTGAAATAAAAAGGTGATTTTTATTTATAAAAATCATTGGTTAAAACATGATTTTTAACGTATACCGCATGAAACAGATCTCGTTGGAAACACAACAAGGGTTTTCTACATATGAAGAGTCGCGGTGTTTGGTTAAGCTTATAGGTGAGAACTCCTCACTTTTATTTTAATTTCTAGTTTGAAATATACACTAGGATGCAGACGGTGCTTAGCAGCACCCGACACCCGTCGTCCACAGACCATGGATGACTTGTTTGTTTGATTGATGTGTTGTGAAATTTTATTGTGTGATATGGAATGAATAAATATTTTATAGTTAAAAACATAATTTTTAACGTGTATATATAATAAATATTTATAAACAAATCGGACGGTTTGTTTATGTACATTCATTTGACTTATATTGATTGAGACGATAAATTTTACACATCGCCCAACTGCACAAATAAAAATCTGTGTTTGTTGATTTGAAACCCCACATGGGTGTTGGGATGATATTTGGCTTACACTAATCCCAATTATTTAGCTGTATGTCGATCGATTGGTTGACAGACTGTGTAAGCGTTAATTATTTTTATTTAATGCTCATGCAGTTGTGTGGTGCACTCTGGATGATGGTTGATTATTTATCGTTTCTATTATATACATGTGTTGTAGGGAATCCATATAATTAACATTATATGGTAATTGATTGGGCCTCATTCCAATTTGGAAAATAAAGAATTTTATAAAATGAAAATTCATGTGTTGAATAAAAGAATATTCATGTTCTGAATAAATGAAAATTCATGTGTTAAATAAAAATATATTCATGTGTTGAATAAAAGAAAATTCATGTGTTGAATAAAATATATATTCATGTGTTGAATAAAAGAATATTCATGTGTTGAATAAAAGAAAATTCATGGGTTAAATAAAATATATATTCATGTGTTGAATAAAAGAAAATTCATGTGTTGAATAAAAGAAAATCCATGTGTTGAATAAAATATATGTTCATATGTTAAAGAAAATATTCATTTGTTGAATAGAATAACGAAGTTATTGAAATATATAAAGCCATGTTGATTAGATATGCGCCATTTTAACGTGAATGATATTTATATCAATTATATTCGTTTTTATAATGAATATAGAAAAAGAAGCGATTTCAAAATATAACATTTTGAAAATATTATCATTTACATATTAATGATATGGAATATTCAATTTTATTCTGAAATTGAATATGAAGTTGAAATCGTTTTGAAAACGAATTTAAAACGATTTATAAAATACGTTTTGAAAGAAAATCGACGAAATATATATAATATATATTATATATATATATAATGGCCTGAATAGAACACACCGCGCTGCGGCAGTTCGCGAATTTCGACCATTGACTTCGAATGGACGTTACGGGAGATCCGACCGTCGGATTCTCCTAAAACTGGAACCTTGGGTTTGTATCGAAAAGAGCTTTCTAAGAATATTAGAGATTTGAAATCTAACGGCTGAATTTCGAATTATGTCCAAATCAAAGTTGGAAAACGTCGCTGTAGGTGTAGTTCGATGGCCGTTTATGGAAATCGACTGTACGGGCCTTGATAAAATTATTAAAAATAGCAATAATTTGTGTAAAATCATAAGAAATGATTTGGAAAGAATTGGATGAAAAATTCCATATTTGAAAAGATAAAAATAAATTTTAATCGAAATGAACTAGTTTTGAACTAGAATTATAGTCCATTTATTTTTGAAATAAATAAATTGGATTAGAAAGGATTTTAAAAATAACCAGAATTTCCAATAGTTTAATTGGAATGGATTTGAATCGAAATTGTCTTCGGAATATTTCGATGTTGGATTTCATGATTATACAGATATTGTTATGGAAATTTGAAAGATATATTAATATCGTTATTTCCAATACGATATTTGTTAGTTGTAGAATTTGATATTGAATATAAGCCGATATGTTTTCTATTCAGAGCCTTGTATTTAATATCAAATGGGATTTGGGTGTGTCATCAATGGTGTCTACATTAACGCTGTTCTTAAATCCAGTTGAGAAAAAGATTAAATCTTTTTATTTAGATTTAATGAAGTATACTAATTAAATGGTATTTAATTGGAATTGAATTGATTTTTGGGTTTATTGTGAACGGTGTTTTAAATAACACTTGTTCTTTAGCCCGATAATTAATGGAATGTGAATTGGGTGTATCGTGAACTGTGTTTTAACAACATTCGTTCTTTAACCCGATTTACAGTGAAAAGTGATTTGGAATTTATAAATCTTTTATTAATATTTAAAGGAGATTTTCCAAACTAAAAGTTTTCCAATTTAATAAAATAAATTGGAATGGAATGAAATTCGATTTGGTAATAATCGAAGTGAATTTCTGTGGAGGAAGACAACTAATATATCTGGAATTTAAAAGGCTTTGTCGTTATTCCATTTATATTATTAGTCAGATATGTAAGTTTATATCGATTATATATATCGATTTGTTTTCCATGAAGATTCCATCGTTAATGGAATGTGATTTCGGGTTTATCGTGAACCGTGTTTTAAATGACATTAGTTCTTTAACCCAGTTAAAGAAAGGATATGGTTTCCCAAGTTAAACAATCAACAATATTGATTTTTGGGAAGATTAAAACCAAGTGGAGTTTTAATGAATCTTAATTAGATTGAAATGATCGAGAATGGAGTATCACCAGCTTTGCTCCAGGCGATAGTTGAATCTTTAATTAGATTTGAATGTGAAATGGTAATTGAATTTACCGATAACATCTTGGTGTTGGATACGAAGTATTACCAGTTTTACTTCATGGGATGAATAGGTTGGGATTGAGAAATTAAAACAAATGATTACTTCGGTAAGGTTCGTTTATCCCGACAAGTTTGGATAAACCATAATTTGGTTTGAATTGATATTTAAAGGAAGATTAAAGAATAAATTTAAGGAATTTATCTTTGATAAAATTAATGGGAACCTTTCCCAAAGTATAAGAATATTTGAATAAAAGAATATTCTGAATTGGAATGAGGCGTATGTTGTGTTTGTGTAACATTGTTTATTATATACGTGAGTTATTCAGAAAGACCGGGTTTATCCCATTTTGAATAACTGATTCGAAGATGTGTCGAGGATGAAGATAGTGGTCGAAGACCAGAGGTCTTCACATCGTTTGAATAATTACTGATGATTTTGATTGGACTGTACACCCAGAGGAGGGAATCAGTTGGTGATCGTCCATACATACTTGGAGATCGATGGATATGCGAGGTACAAGGTGCCTCCGGTTTCGTTCAGACCCAGAACGGACTTGTAAATGGACTGTGTGTCTGACATTGGATATCATTCTGTGTGATTGATGGATATCGGTTGCATGGAGTGGTTTGCCTGTGTGGCATGCTAAGATGCAAATGATCAAGGCTTTGTTGAAAAGAAAAGTCTTGTGGTTGATGATCAAAGCACCGCCTGTGTGGCATGGCTTTGTGTAGCGTTAATTCGCGAGCCTCACACCCCGGTTGTGAACCAGAAACGGGAGAGGACCTCAGGGAGGGCATGCGTTTCTTTCTAGCTAGGGTGGTGTCAGTGACCTATCGGCCCTGACATTTATAATATTTTCACCTGTGTGGTTGTTGGATTGCAAGGCGCCTCGGATATATCGGTGACTACGTGGAGCGGATGGAGCCATAAGACTCATTTACGCCCCAAAGGGCGGGGAAACGCAGTGTTCAGGCATTTTAATCCACATCGGTGGACCGGCCCTGATGATCCAAGGTGCAGTTGTGGCTGTTCCTGAGGCTCGGGCTAGACAGTCTCGAAGCGGTGAGGATGATCACTTGCCTCGGTTCACAGATGGAAATCCAACTTCCAATACGTGTCTTTGCGGTTTTGATTGTAGAGCCTAGTATGGCGACATAGTGGTATGGGGCACTTATGCCATCTATGATTTATACTTATGGTTTATACTTATAGAAATAATAAAAGATGAAATTTAGCGTATCAAGCATTCTTTGGCTATTATAAGGCAAAACCCTATCCTCCGGCTTGTGTTGCATTGTGTGATGGGACCTGGGTCTTATAATAGCTTCATTGTTCTTTATTTAGCATTGCGCTGTTGTTTTATGCACTGGTATTCTTGGGAGGAAACCCGTTCCGTGTTATACGGTGTGATCCCTTGATTTACCTAACTTTAAAATAAAGATTAATAACTGTTTTAGTTCTCATACCAGTCATATGACTGATCTGGAGTTTATTGTTTTAACCTAAACTCTGGGTGCCCCTATTTTCCATATGGGCAGCGAGTAGTTTTGGTTTTGCAGATTTATATTCACAGATCCTGGTTTACAGCTGGAATGATATCCGGAAAGCTCTGTACCCATATATTCTTTTCATCTGTGTTTTGTATTATTTTCCGCTGCTATGTAATATATTGTAATCTCTGATATTTATCGAATGTATTTTATTTATTCACTCTGTATATTCTTGTATTCTGATGGAATTGTTGTAATAAACAATGAAATGTTCTTCTGTTTTTGTCCCGATGTGGCTTGTTCTCAATTCAATCCAGGCTTTCCTTCACGTGGAAGTTCGGGTTGTTATAACGTGGTATCACAGCTTTGGTTTACAGAGCTCGAGAACAAGACGTATTAGAACCAAATGAAAGAATTAATCAGAGATTGGATTAGTAATATCCAATGAGAATGACTCGTTAGAGATGGGATCAGCAGTATCTTAGAACAAGTGTTAAGAGTGATATTTTGAAAATAAAATTGATAACAATTTTTGTTTTGAAAATTTAAATTGATTATTCGTATTTGAACATTTTAATATTGATTTGGACAATCAAGTATATAAAGATTTTGCGTATTCGTCTGATCCACATGTATTTGAAGTTTTAATATACTGGATAGATACAGAACACACTCTAGTCGCCCGGACATGGTCCTGATGATGAAGTATACCATCACCAGTATTTATTTTCGAGTGACGAAAGTGGGATATCTATATATCTCTAACAGACCGGTGTGAGAACCAAAATATAGTTAGAATATATTGTTGTGACTTGGCATCAAAAATATTATTTTGGACTATGTATTAAAATTATGAATTTGAAAAACTAATCAACTAATTGATTGTTGATTGTGTTGTTTGATTATTGGTTGATTAATTAAAATTTGAACCATTTAGCGAAATTATATCAAATATTGGATTGAATTGAAAATTGTTTGGAAATGCATGCATGTACATATATATGTGTGAACAGGTCATAGCAAGGAGGCTGGAGAAGAGGAATAAAATTCTTTGCCCGACAAATACGTACATGTTTATTGTATCCCTTAGGTTTTGGATGATTTTATGAGCCGCTTGGCTGCTTCTTTTTCTTATTGGATTGGAGAGGCCTGTATGGCAATTTCAAGATTTTCCCGGTGCTCCCGTGCAAGGGAGGTTATGGCGAAATTTTTCGAAAATTTAGGGTGTTAGCCAAATTTTTGAAAAATTTGAAAAGTTCTTAGAAACTGAAAAGTTGGAGAACTTAAGCCGTAATGTAAATAATGAAAGTTGAGTTGGTTTGTAAAACAACTTTCAGCTTAGTTCCTTTTCGGGGACGAAAAGTTTTAAGTGGGGGAGATTGTAATAACCCGGAAAATCCGAGCCAATTTAAAATTTTTATTTTGGCAATTTAGTGAATTGTGAATATTTAAAATTATTTATTTTAAATAATAACGACGAGAAATTTATTTTGAATAGAATTAGAACATATATATTTATATATAGATCAACATTAGAATATAAATATTTATTTTAAATTATAAAAGGAATTGAAAATGGCGCAGTAGTTCGAAAATTCGATTTCAAAGTTCAAATGAATGTACAGGATTCAAAATAAACCGGATTTTGGAGAAATGAAAAATATTAGAATCTATTTGAGAATATCTTTCCAACGAATCCGAAAAATTGAAGTTTCATAGCGGGAATGAAAAGTTATGCCCAGTTAAAAATTCAGATTAGTCGCAATGGAATTTTGGCCCTTAAAAATGGAAATTTTGCAAATGATATCTGTTTTCGACAAAACCACTTTTGTTGGATCCGGGATGTCAAGTTATTGCTAGATTCCAAAAGTCATAATTTTCCAAATCAATATGTGAGCGTGGCAAAAGAAAACGTGTTTTGTCAGTTTCAGTCAATTTTGATCGACCAGAAAATGGCAATTTTCCAAACGGTCTTCAAATTTGACGAAATTAGTTTTGTTAGGATCGTATCATCAATACGAAGCTAGAAATATTTTTTCTGGAATTTTTAGGGTCAGTATGTGACCCCAGTAAAAAGAAATGTGCGTTAAAATTCAATATATAGAATTATTTTTTGATTTTAGCGAAAACCGATCGAAACAGCCAAACTGGCTTACGATACATATCCCATTGTGTTCGGAATGGGGGTAATTAGCTATGAACGACAGTCGGTGGGTCTCGTTTGGAGATCGAAATAAAAAGTTACATTTTGAAATTAAAAATAATATATGTATATATATAATAATAATATCCTCACCCATCTCTCTCTTCAGTTGATATCAAAAAAAAACCGACGATGGCCAGCCCGCCCCCACCCCCCCCCCCCCGGCGATCGCCATCCACGTCGCGGCCTACCCCCCTCCAGCCCAGCGCCACCTCAGGCCGCCACCCCCTCCCCTTGTCTCTCTCTCTCTCTTCTGTAAATCGAGCCCTAGCCCGAACCAACTCGCTCCAGCGGCGGTGGGACCCCTGTCGCCACCTGAAGACCTAGACGCGGCCCCTGCTACCACCAGCGCCCCCTCTGACCCCCTCTCTCTTCCTCTGACCTCCCTCTAAACCCCAATCCACCGCAAACGACCCCTAAATCCCCATTTGAAACCCTAGACCACCACGAAACCCTCCACCAGGGACGCTGATCTGCCTGCGCCGGCCAAGCACCCCAACACCCCGCCGTGTATACGCTATCGGTGGGTTTCCTTTGTATTTTTATTTATTTAAGATATTGAAAATACGATTTTTATTGTATATAGCATATAAAAATGTGACTTTTATATGTGTATAACGTTAGAATATAAAAAAAAAGGACCTTTATGTGTATAGTAGAATAAAAATTAGATTTTTGTATATTATAACATAGGGAAAATATGATTTTTACCATATAAAAGAATATATTTTTGGTTGTATAAAAATCAGATTTGTTAATAAGATAAAGATTGGATTTTTAGTAAGGAAGAGATATGGAATTCATAAAATAAAAATGCGATACTTACATGTAGAGATTAATTATAAAAATATGATTTTTATTTATGTAAATAATAAAAATATGATTTTGATTTAAATAACCTTAACATAAAAATGTGGTTTTATTTAAAAAGAGTTGTTTTAACAATGGGATTTAGATAAATATATATAACATCGAGTTAAAAATATGAATTTTATAAAGAAAGCGTTGAAATAAAAAGGTGATTTTTATTTATAAAAATCGCTGGTTAAAAACATGATTTTTAACGTATACCGCGTGAAACCGATCTCGTTAGAAACACGGCAAGGGTTTTCTACATATGAAGACTACGGTGTTTGGTTAAGCTTATAGGTGAGAACTCCTCATTTTTATTTTTATTTCTAGTTTGAAATATATACTAGGATGCAGACGGTGCTTAGCAGCACCCGACACCCGTCGTCCACAGACCATGGATTACTTGTTTGTTTGATTGATTTGCTGTGAAATTTTATTGTGTGATATGAAATGAATAAATATTTTATAGTTTAAAATATAATTTTTAACGTGTATATATAATAAATATTTATAAACAAATCGGACGGTTTATTTATGTACACTCATTTGACTGATATTGATTAGGACGATAAATTTTACACATCGCCCAACTACACAAATAAAAATAAGTGTTTGTTGATTTGAAACCCCACATGGGTGTTGGGATGATATTTGGCTTACACTAATCCCAATTATTTAGCTGTATGTTGATCGATTGGTTGACAGACTGTGTAAGCGTTAATTATTTATATTTAATGCTTATGCAGTTGTGTGGTGCACTCTGGATGATGGTTGATTATTTATCGTTTCTATTATATACATGTGTTGTTGGGAATCCATATAATTAACATTATATGTTAATTGATTGGGCCTCATTCCAATTTGGAAAATAAAGAATATTATAAAATGAAAATTCATGTGTTGAATAAAAGAATATTCATGTGTTGAATAAATGAGAATTCATGTGTTAAATAAAAAAAATATTCATGTGTTGAATAAAAGAAAATTCATGTGTTGAATAAAATATATATTCATTTGAAATCTAACGGTTGTATTTGGAATTATGTCCATATCAAAGTTGGAAAAGGTCGTTGTAAGTGAAGTTCGATGGCCGTTTATGGAAATCGACTGTACGGACCTTGATAAAATTATTAAAAATAGCAATAATTTGTGTAAAATCATAAGAAATGATTTGGAAAGAATTGGGATGAAAAATTCCATATTTGAAAAGATAAAAATAGATTTTCATCGAAATGAACTAGTTTTGAACTAGAATTATAATCCATTTATTTTTTAAATAAATAAATTGGATTTGAAAGGGTTTTAAAAATAACCAGAATTTCCAATAGTTGAATTGGAATGGATTTGAATCGAAATTGTCTTCGGAATATTTCGATGTTGGATTTCGTGATTATACAGATATTGTTATGGAAATTTGAAAGATATATTAATATCGTTATTTCCAATACGATATTTGTTGGTCGTAGAATTTGATATTGAATATAAGCCGATATATTTTCTGTTCAAAGCCTTGTATTTAATATCAAATGGGATTTGGGTTTGTCATGAATGGTGTCTTCATTAACACTGTTCTTAAACCCAGTTGAGAAAAAGATTAAATCGTTTTATTTAGATTTATGAAGTATACCAATTAAATGGTATTTAATTGGAATTGAATTTGAATTGATTTTTGGGTTTATCGTGAATGGTGTTTTAAATAACACATGTTCTTTAATCTGATAATTAATGGAATGTGAATTTGGTTTATCGTGAACTGTGTTTTAACGACATTCGTTCTTTAACCCGATTTACAGTGAAATGTGATTTGGAATTTATTAATCTTTTGTTAAGATTTAAAGGAGATTTTCCAAAGTATAAGTTTTCCAATTTAACAAAAAAAAATGGAATGGAATGGAATTCGATTTGGTAATAATCGAAGTGAATTTCCGTGGAGGAAGACTGCTAATATATCTGGAATTTAAAAGGCATTGCCGTTATTCCATTTATATTATAAGTTGGATATGGAAGTTTATATCGATTATATATATTGATTTGTTTTCCATGAAGATTCCATCGTTAATGGAATGTGATTTCGGGTTTATCGTGAACCGTGTTTTAAATGACATTGGTTCTTTAACCCAGCTAAAGACAGGATATGGTTTCCCAAGTTAAACAATCATTAATATTGATTTTTGGGAAGATTAAAACCAAGTGGAGTTTTAATGAATCTTTATTTAGATTTAAATGATCGAGAATGTAGTATCGCCAGTTTTGCTCCAGGCAATAGTTGAATCTTTAATTAGATTTGAATGTGAAATGATAATTGAATCTACCGATAACACCATGGTGTTAGATATGAAGTATTACCAGTTTTACTTCATGGGATGAATAGGTTGGGATTGGGAAATTAAAACAAATGATTACTTCGGTAAGGTTCATTAATCCCGACTAGTTTGGATAAACCATAATTTGGTTTGAATTGACATTCAAAGGAAGATTAAAAAATAAATTTAAGGAATTTATCTTTGATAAAATTAATGGGAACCTATCCCAAAGTATAAGAATATTTGAATAAAAGAATATTCTGAATTGGAATGAGGCGTATGTTGTGTTTGTGTAACACTTGTTTATTATATACGCGAGTTATTCAGAAAGACCGGGTTTATCTTATTCTGAATAACTGATTCGACGATGTGTCGAGGATGAAGACAGTGATCGAAGACTGGAGGTCTTCACATCTTTTGGATAATTACTGATGATATTGATTGGGCTGTATACCAAAGAGGAGGGAATTAGTTGTTGATCGTCAAGACTTACTTGGAGATCGATGGATATGCGAGGTACAAGGTGGCTCTAGTTTCGTTCAGACCCAGAACGGACTTGTAAATGGACTATGTATCTGACATTAGATATCATTCTATGTGATTGATGGATATCGTTTGCATGGAGTGGTTTGCCTGTGTGGCATGCTAAGATGCAAATGATCAAGGCTTTTGTTGAAAAGCAAAGTCTTGTGGTTGATGATCAAAGCACCGCCTGTGTGGCATAGCTTTGTGTAGAATTACTTCGCGAGCCTCACACCCCAGTTGTGAACCAGAAACGGGAGAGGACCACAGGGAGGGCATGCGTTTCTTTCTAGCTAGGGTGGTGTCAGTGACCTACTAGCCCTGACATTTATATTATTTTCACCTGTGTGGTTGTTGGATTGCGAGGCGCCTCGGATATATCGGTGACTGCGTGGAGCCGATGGAGTCATAGGACTCATTTACGCCCCAAAGGGCGGGGAAACGCAGTGTTCAGGCATTTTAATCCACATCGGTAGACCGGCGCTAACGATCCAAGGTGCAGTTGCGGCTGTTCCTGAGGCTCGGGGTAGACAGTCTCGAAGCAGTGAGGACGATCCCTTGCCTCGGTTCACAGATGGAAATCCAACTTCCAATACGTGACTTTACGGTTTTGATTGTAGAGCCTAGTATGACGACATAGTGGTATGGGGCACTTATGTCGTCTATGATTGATACTTATGATTGAAATTGTTTTGACACTATACACTTATAGTAATAACAAAAGATGAAATTTAGCATATCAAGCATTCTTTGGCTATTATAAGGAAAAACCCTATCCTCCGGCTTGTGTTGCATTGTGTGATGGGACCTGGGTCTTATAATAGCTTAATTATTCTTTATTTAGCATTGCGTTGTTGTTTTATGCACCGGTATTCTTGGGAGGAAACTCGTTCCGTGTTATATGGCGTGGTCTCTTGATTTACCTAACTTTAAAATAAAGATTAATAACTGTTTTAGTTCTCACACCAGTCATATGACTGGCCTGGAGTTTATTGTTTAAACCTAAACTCTGGGTGCCCTTATTTTCCACATGGGCAGCTAGTAGTTTTGGTTTTGCAGATTTATATTCACAGATCCTAGTTTACAACTGGAATGATATCCAGAAAGCTCTGTACCCGTATATTCTTTTCAGTTGTGTTTTGTATTATTTTCCGCTGCTATGTAATGTATTGTAATCTCTGATATTTATCGAATGTATTTTATTTATTCACTATGTATATTCTTGTATTCTGATGGAATTGTTGTAATAAACAATGAAATGTTCTTCTGTTTGTGTCCCGATGTGGCTTGTTCTCAATTCAATCCGGGCTTTCCTTCACGGGGAAGTTCGGGTCGTTATAAACTAATCCTCAAATGTAAGAGAGGACCGACACTGCATGATCTAGGGTTGCCCAGAGTGTGTAGTCCTGAGGCACTTGCTGGAGTGTCTCGAAGCGGTTAACAGTACATCCCTTGCCTAGACTCATGATGGAAATCTAATTTCTAATATGTGACATAAGCCCAATTAGTCCTTCTATTTAAATTAATTACTAAATTATATAATTAATTTAAATACTCCCATTTACTTTGATTGTTATAAATAATAATCAATTTTAGTTATTCCTTTCTTTAAATTAATAAATAAAAATAATTTATTTAAATAATCCCTTTTAGTTGCTTCTTGAGACGATTAATCTTAGTTACCAATCGTTAAGTAATTTCTCCTCATTTACTTATAAAACCTGCAAATTTGCTTTATAAAGTCATTCTATAATTATTATAAAATTAAATTAATATTAAATAAATATTCATTTACTTTTGAAAACACATGTCGTATTTAAATTCAGTTTTGAAAACATTTCGGAATTGAGTAAAAATCGATTCCATAAATCTTTATTTTATGTTAACGGTACTTAAAGAAGCAATATCTACTTAAGTAGCCAACCGTGAAATATTACTTAATTTCACGTCCAAATGAACACAACAAATCATATTGATAAACATTATCAATATCAGTGAGAAACCCCATTGGATTTCTCCAACCTGTCAATCCTTGCATCACAAATTCAGTATCTTTAATATATATTATAATATTATAAATTTAACAACTACTGGAGAGGAATCTAGTTGGATCCCTCCAACCTGTTTTCCCTACATCAAAATACATTACCTCGAAATAATATCATTCAATTCAATATATCGATATAAGTTCTATAATCAGTCAACAACAACAATTTAACATCAACCATTTTATATTAACAAACAATCCAATCAATTAAATTAATAACATTTAATATATCATTATGAACGTGGCCAATAAGGTAAGTTACCTCAATTTGTCCCAATCGTTAGAATAACAATTTGGTGTTTCATTGAAATTAAATAATGTTTAATTTCATCGGTTTAATCAATATATGAATATATATTTAACAAATAGTCAACCATTAGCAATCATAGCACACAAGTATAAAACCCATCTTAAAAAATATAAGTGGGAAGAAATGAGTGAGTTAAACTCACCTTATTTTGATTTTTCTTTGAAACAGTTCAGTTACAGTTAAATTAAATAGCCTTTTAGTTTAACTGTAAATTTCTATTATCTCCAATCCTGTCCAGAACAGTTCCATGACGTTGAACTCATTGTCACGAACGCAATGTAATTTGTTTGGTTCCATTCTGAGTACGCAATAAAAAGTTATACAAAATTTAGTAAGCACGATCTTAATTTATATTAATTAACTTCTTAAATCAAACTATTAGTTTAATTAATTACTTTGTAAAAAAAGTTAACAGGTCACTTTTGTATCAGGTAGGTACCTCATGATTTCCAATTTCAGAACCAAGCCAAGTTTTCTTAAGACATGTCATTATAAAATCATTAAAAAAGTTAGAATATAATTATTTACCTAACCATAGTTTTAATTAATACTAATTACATTATAAACAAAAGCGGACTGACCCTTAATACTTCTTCAGCTCTTCGTATCTCCTTCGTTCGAACAGAAACTCGGGCTCCCCTACTTCGTCAAGCCACTGCGCCTTGCTCCGACGATCGAAGTTTGATCTAGGCCAACTGCGGTTACGCCTCACTGTTCTTGACCCATACTAGCAGTATCACTACGCTCGATGCCTCAGGTAGCCACCAAAATCATTTCGATCGTCCCAGGCTTTTGACTAAAATCCAGTCAGTTTGTACCCTTAAAACCCATCATCACCATACAAAACGTAGAGCTCGAGGAGTATAACAAAATTGCAGAAGAAAGTTCATTGAATTTGTGAAAGGATTTTGAGAAAAAAAGAGAGGAAGGATCAAATTATAAGGAATGTACGTTAAAACTGATGGCGGCAGTAAAGAAATTGACCATGCACGAATAAATCTTTAGGTTTGACCATTCTTAGGTATTTATAGGGCACATATATAATATCATTTTATTTAATCAAACTTAACTGCGAAGTAATGCGCAAAACCAACCTTAAACAACCTCCAAATGAAATGGAATATGAAATCCTAACATAAAACATTATTCTGGACACAGTGGAAATGGTTTCGTCGAATTCCAAGATTGTTTATGAAAAATCCTTTATAACTTATATATGTGAATCGACACACATTTAAATTGCGTGCGATCACAAACTAAATCCAATTAACTTGAAAATTGAAATACTACAATTATACATCATTATGGATTTTATAAAATTAATTTCGCTGAAAACGGAGTTTTGGATTATCAATTATTCTTAATGTCCTACTTAAATCGGCAAAATGCTTCAATAAAAAACCGAGGCGTTTTTGGCTACCATTGCCATATAGGACATTGGTTTACCATGAAATTTAATATCGTACAATAATTTAACTTTACGGTTCCAATGAAACTAAATTCATCGAAAATCGAAGCCGTTTGCAAAATGGTCGTTCTTAAGGCTTATATATAATATAAATAATATATATTCCAAAATGATCGAATTAAATAATAATAATTTATTTTTACCGTAACAATCCAAATAAAATTATCATATAGCTTCAAATATAACCCAATATGGATTTGTAACTCAACATCATCAATTCCGAGTTAAAACGGTATCCAAATTATATAATAACCCTTTTAAATTTATTAAATAAACATTATCGTTTATTAAAGATTTCCATAGCGACTATTTGAAAATTTGAATTAGACATAATAATATACAACATGAAATCTCGATTTAAACTTTCATATGAAAATTATAATTAACAAGATTCGAACGTTTCTTGTTCATAGAATTCCGACCTAAAGCAGATTCTGTATATTCAATTGAAGTTCAAAACTCAATATTATGAACTACCATGCCATTGCGAGCTCGATTTAAATAAAATATAAATTTAATGTTCCAACTTCGTTTCATAAACGAATTCAATATTAAAATCCATTAATACTCCAAATAAAATATTTAAAATATATTTAAATATTCAAATTTAAATGACCGAAAAATCTTGGTCGTTACATACTTGTTGCAGCTATGCATGAATAGTTCAGCCGATATTTTAGTTAAGCATCTGTGGGTAAATAGTTCATTCAATATTTTATTTATTAGGAGAAAAAATAGGGAATAAATCAAGATAAGGGTATTTTGGCATTTCGCGTTTATAAAAAAAGTGTGACACTAATATATTCCATTTATTATTAAAGAAAACAGTACATATGTTTATATATACAACAACCTACACAAAAAGAAAGTTTAAGAAAGTTTTTATGATATGCACAGTCTAACCTGAAGCTTGAAACCTTAGCAGTGTTAAGTAGAAGCCAATAGAAGTGAACAAGAAAGATGAGTGAAGATGAAGAGAGAAGTGAAGATTATAAATGGTATTTAAATGGGTGGTTATGTATTATGTTGTGTTATTTTTTTGGAGATAACATTTGAATATACGAGAAAATGTCAAAAAATAAATTTTCGCATATTTTGTTCTGGGGATTCGGCCAAACTTTTTCATGGGGATTCAGCCAATCTTTTTGTGCTAACTTTTGTTAAGATTTTGTTCATGCTGACCTATTCTACCTACTTGCTGCAACTATGCATGAATAGTTCAATCGATGTTTTAGTTAAGCAGATGTGGATGAATAGTTCAGTCGATATTTTATTTATTATGAGAAAAAGCAGGGAATAAATCAAGATAAAGGTACTTTTGGCATTTCACGTTTACACAAAAAAAGTGTGACAACAAATGTATTCCAATTATTATTAAAGAAAACAGTACATATATTTATATATACAACAAGGGGTTTTTTTTGCATAAGGAAAAACTTAATAAAAAAATTATTCATAAGAACAAGAGGCAAAAAATTTAACCACAAGGACAATTTTTAGTGGAAAGGGAGGAATTCAGGGGCCCACTATCATTTCATCATTTACACTAAAGTTCGTCCTTGTGGTTAAATTTTTTGCCCTTTGTCCTTAAGAATAAAATTTTTGTTAATTTTGTCCTTCACAATACTTTCCTGCACAACAAAATACACAAAAAAAAAAGTTTAATAAAGTTTTTATGATATGCATAGTCTAACCTGAAGCTTGAAACCCTTAGCAGTTTTAAGTAGTAGCCAATAGAAGTGAACAACAGAGACGACTGAAGATGAAGAGAGAAGTTGAGATTATAAATGGTATCTAATGGGGTAGTTATATATTCTATTGTGCTATTTTTGTAGTGATAACCTTTGAGTATACGAGAAAAGGTCAAAAAATAAATATCCGCATATTTATTTTGTGGGGACCCGGCCAAACTTTTTTATAAGGATTCGGCCAATTTTTTTTGTGCTGACTTTTGTTAAGATTTTGTTTATGCTGACCTATTCTACCTATTTGCTGTAGCTATACATGAATAGTTCAGCCGATATTTTAGTTAAGCAGCTATGGATGAATAGTTCAGCCGATATTTTATTTATTGGGAGAAAAAATAGGGAATAAATCAAGATAAGGATATTTTTGGCATTTCACATTTACACAAAAAAGTGTGAGACTAAATGTATTCCAATTATTATTAAAGATAAGCCTGAAGAGTATTTACTTTGTCCATTTTTCTAACAACTTTTTAAAATATGTTCTAATTTACTATGTATATACATATTGAAAAAGGTAATATTTCATGCAGATATAAAGATGTATAAATCACATAACAAGAACTATGTATATCAACAATAATGACAAAGTTAATTTGTAAAGCAATTATAATTCATTTATATCAAGAATTTATCATATGTTATGTCATAAAATTCTTCTTGAACATCAGTAACTCAACAATAAATTTATACATCTTTTGCAAATTCCTTTTCAATTCTTCCTGCTTTGCTATACATTTATACTAACTTCGTAATTTTACATTTAACGTATTTAAACAAATTCTATTAAACAATATTTGTTAAGTCGTCAAATAAATTATTAACATGCATCAATTTCAATATGCATATCTACAATAACAAAAATAATTAATAAAATTCTCAAATACACATGTGTACATTTTTGTTGTAGGCTACAGAAAATAAATTACATACAAACAGTAATAACAATTTTAATTATTAGTTTATGTATTTTATATCAATTCATCATATATTGCATAACAAAGTTCTCATTTTAACCAAAAAAATATATTATTTTAAATAATATTATCATGTGCAATGCACGAATACAAACTATTTAAAGTAAAATTAAAGTACTTATTCAAATGAAAATTAGACGACTCATCAAAAAAGTAATGCACTTTCCTCTCCCTCCCTTTATTACACTGACTATTTCATGCCATTCCTTGCATTTTCATTCTTCATTTCGAAACATCAGGAAAAAAAATGATCACTCCTCTTTAAAAATCAAAATCAATTCTTAGAAATAACAGTAAATCAGAAAGCTTATATCTTTGTGCTTATCATGCAAAGATCAACTTCGTGCTTGCTTTTGTTGAGTCTAGTGAGGTTGTGAAGCCTGTCCTGCTCGTCAGTTCAAGGACGTAGCTTAGTTGAAATTAGGGTTGTTTTTTAATGGGGATGTAGGCATCGGTTCGTTAAACGAAGTATGAATTTGGGACCGTAGAGTTGTAGAGGATTTTTCATGGAGATTTGGAAGGAATCACTACCAAAAAGTGTTTTACCCTATAGCAAGAGGAGGCGGGTAGCAATGAAGGGGGGAGGGTCGAGCTTGTCTTGTTTGGTTGTAGGAGATATCGTTGGTAAGAAGGAGTTCAATGGAGTGATCGGTGAGGAATCTCACTGACATTGGTAAGAGAGAAGGGATCAAAAAATTTATGGGTGCTGAGTTTGGTTCGCTGAGGGAAGAAAGATTAAGCAGACTATTAGTTTAAAGTAATATTAATTAGTTTGAATAACGAATGTAATTAGGGAAGTAAAATATAATTATTTAAATTTCTTAAACTTGTAAACTTAATATCTCATTCAATCTAGGTCAAAATCTAATGAGACCTGTCAAATTGGATTTATAAGGGAAAAGTCTACATTCTGGAACTAGATTGGTTGGAATCTGAGTTTGTTAGAATTTCAGTTAATATCAAATGATTATCTGAAATTAAACTGAATTGGAATACAAACCAACAGCTGGAACAAAGGTGAATAAAAAACTCATTGCTCTGATCTACTAGTATAAAATATAACATATAAAAATATTTATTATCTGCTTGATCTTGAAATTTGTGTGCTATTGATTTAGATAAATTGTTGTATTATAAATTGTCTGTTGGGATGGATCAAATTGATCGACTGTTTGAGTTAAGTCTAAGACTATGAGATAGCATCTTGAAATGCTATTAGCTTGTTTGAATCTGATTTAGGATCATGATGTAGCATCTCGAATTGCTATTAAACTTTTTGAATTTATTTTATATTAAACATCTATTGCAATTTGCAAGTATTGATTTTTAGTGAACGGCTGAATAAAATATTATTGATCATGCTATTTAATTATTGTGTAATTAATCTAAATGACATGATTTGTGTTATCTATTTGGCCAAAGAAACACCATTTAGAAATTATTAAACTTGTTCTTATTGACATCTATTAGCAGAATAAATCATCGTTTTGCTATTTTATTAATTTGGACATTTTGTTTCTGCAAGTTATGTGTATTGAATAACTGTTATATTAGTTGCTAATTATTTGTTTATTTACATATGCATGTTTATGTAAATACTATGTTTTTCTGGAAAGGTGAATTGAATATATGGTACCTTGTTTAAGTACCATTGTGATTACTAAGCCTTATGGAATAAATGTTTAGTTATATGGATTTTGGGCTACAGTTGCCTATAGTTTTTTTATGAAATAGAGACGTAACTATCGCGTAACTATAATTGTAAGTTCATTTGAAGCAAATGTTTTAGAAATCATTATTTATGTATATCTCATAATATTTCTAAAAGAAATATCATTATTTTTAATAAGGTTTTAAAATAAAGTTAATTTATTTATAAATGGTGTTTTCAAATTAACAATTATTTATTTATAAATGTTTCAAATTATTTTAAAGTTTGAAGTCAATAAATTTTTATTTAAAAGAAAAATAATAGTTATTAGTTAAAAGTTAAATTATTTCTTTGTAGGATTTAAAGTTAAATAATTATTTTATTAACGATATTTTAAGTATAATATTTATTTATCAACAATGATTATAATTAACAATTTATATTTTTAAGGTAAATCAAATACTACTTACTTGATAAGAATTTGAAGAATTAGTATCATTATTTATATATTGACTATTATTTATTTGGTTTAAAATTAATATTCATTAATTCATAATGGTTTAAAGATTTATTAGTTATCCATTAAACATATTTTAAGACAGAATGATTTGTCTTCCTTGTTTTAGTTTTAAATAAGAAGTCATTCGTTTTTTAGGTTTTAAAAGTGTTGTATTTCCTATAATAATAGATTACTCTTTCACTTGGTTTTTAAGTGAAATTCTTACCTATTATACTTTAAGAGCGACAAGTCGCTAAAGTAAAGTATTCTAAATATAAATTGTTTTTATAAAAGAATTTATTTAGAAAGACCTTTATAAATATGAATGTCTTTTAGTAAGATATTTTATAAAAGGATTTATCAAAAAAAAATTATATAAGAAATTGAGTTTTGATTTTTTTTAGATTTGATATTCTTAAAAATGGTGGTATGGACATTTGTTTAGCCCTTAACACCAGAGGAATCATGTTCGAGTTATTGTTATATCTGTTTCTTTTCAAGATCACTTTGTTTGAGTCTTTAAATATGATTTGGAACATAAGAATACTTTTGGAGTAATATTTATTAGCAATGTAAGTTAAAAATATATTTTCTAAGTGTTGAAAATATAATGTTTTGCAAATATATTTTGGTGACGAAATAAGTATATAAATATTTCAAATAAATATTTTGAAATGAGTTTTATAATTGAAGATTCATTTTAAAGAGGCTTGGTGATTATTATGGGAAATTAAATCCTTGGATGATCATTGGATATATATTTGATAGTTAAGTAACCGATTATCACATTTGGGTGCAAAGTCCGATTTGTCATTTCGAAGAGACCAAATCGGGCCTACTTGCCTGAAAAACACTTCAATTTGGCTGATGCGTTTCAAATTTGAACTTTTTTTGAAGATGATTGAAGATGGAGTTATTTAATATCATTAAAACCCAGAATGAACTTGTATGGATGATCGCTAGCAACACATATCTCTCTACAAGGCAGTGTTAGCATTCTAAAATATTCTGCTATTTATAAGGTAAAATGTAACCACTAGCATCATCACCCAATAAAATGAATAAAGCAGTGGAAAGCCACATGACTACATGCATCTTTCCCATTAGGCTATGATCATTCCATATATAGAGTCGTTTTTCCTTTGTATGCTTTGGGACCACTATATGGTTGTTTATCAACCGGGGTGATCATATACGGCGCCATCTAGCTTTTAAGGATGGTTCCGATCCTAGTTCTCTGAGGTAAAAATTAACACATCCTCCCATATGTTTTATCTAGATATGTACGGATTGGGTGGGTAGACCTTTACCCTTTCATAGTTGGATTCCATTCTCCAATGCGAACTTTCAGACTTGATTGTGTACATATTATGGTAGATTGTGAGATGCAACCATTTCGCCTATTTGATATATTTATTTGTAGATTCTAGACATTATTATAATATCATTGGATTTAAAATAAAGGTGTTTTGGATATTATAAGGTAAAAATCCGTTCGTGTTTATGTGTAGCGTGGTCTTACGAGATACCTTTGATTTCAAAGGTTTATAAGCTAAAGAAATAAATTACTTATGTTTTAAGTTTATTCACGCTAGTTTTGTTGTAATGTAGGGGTTATTTTACGATAATGCTCGGGTCAGACCGAGCATTTTTGTTAGGTCAGCTTAGCATTTTTGGATCTTAAGAAATGATTGAAGGGTCAAGAGGTAATATTTTATTTATTTTTCAGCTGTGTCTGTTTGTTGTATGATCCATCATTGTAAGGACAGGTTGTTATAACTATCCAAATTGATTTACGGATTAGTACTCTGATGTATGTACTAAATTCAAAATTTTTGATTTGTGAAAAGATTATTGTTATATTGTTGATTTTCATTCCGCCATAAGATTCTGTTCTATGACTTTTTTTCTAAAATTATATGGTTTTCCAAAACTTAGTTGTATGACACATAAGTATCGTGGTTGTATCAGTGTCGACTTTTAAGGGTAAAAAAGTTGGGGTGTTACAATAAATATATCCCTAGACCTAGCTAATTCATCACAATACAATCATTTCTCCATTGGGCTCTCTCTTTCTGAGAAAGACCAGACCTTAATTTTCCTGAGTAAAGTGTTTATAAAATAAAATATTTATATACGCGTATTAGAAACGGGATCTACAAGGCCATAGAGGAAAGCTTAACACCACGGTTAAGTGTGTAATTATTTAGACTTTTGGTAATTTAGGAAAATAAGGTTTTTTCAATTGTTTTCCTTATATTTTTTCTTATAGTTTATTAGTTTTCTATAAGTTGGTATTTTTGTAAATTCTTTTTCATGCAAGTTATTTTTTATAGTATCTTTTATACTTTTGCTAATTGAAAACAAAACTTTTATGGAAAGTAGTAAATTATGTGTAGTAAATTAGGTAAAGTGGCGGCGAAGATGCTCGTTGTTCCATTATCTCAGTAGTTTGATGCCATTGACGGTCATTAGCTTAATAGTACCATCTCCAAGCCTCCATTGAATGACGTACAGACTTCCCCAGCAAGGACCATGATCAGTCGGTGTGGGAAATATCCACTTAAGGACTAGGTCTTCATTGTCAAAGTGTTTTAGATGGACTTTTGAGTTGAACTATCGGACGACCCTTTGGCGATGTGCAACTGCTCTAAGGTCGAATTCATCCCTTTTCTCTTCGAGTAGGTTGAGGGACTCCAGAAGGAGATCTATGTTGGTCTTTGGATCGCAATAGGTAACCCAATGAGATTGTAGTTCAAACGAGATGGGAATTATAGCTTCAGTTCCATACGTGAGAGCGAACGAATTGTGTTCAGTCGTTGACTTATAAGTAGTCTGGTAAGCTCACAAGGATAAAAAGAGTTCATCTACCCACTTACTTCCAGCCTTTTCCAAATTCTTCTTAATCATGGATTTAATTACACTATTAACAGCTTTGACTTGTTCATTGGTTTAAGGATGAGCTACTATCGAGAATCGTTTCTCAATATGGTGACAACGACAGAAATCTTTGAACTCCCCATTATCATAAATGATAGTCTTGGGAACTCCAAAACAACAGATGGTTTTGCGAATGACTAAGTTGATTACTTTCTTGGTAATGATTTTCGTAAGAGCCTCGGCTTCATCTTATTTGGTGAAGTAATCAACTATGACAATGACATATCAAGCACCGCCTTTTATCATCGGAAGAGTTCTGATGATATCGATTCCCCACATTGCGAATGACCATGAACTGGCCATTTGAGTAAGTCTTGTAGGTAGGGCTCTCAGAATCTTAGATAATCTCTGGCATTTGTCGCATTTTTAGGTGTAGCCTGCGCATCTCATTCGAGAGTTGGCCAAAAGTAGGCGTATCGAAGAATGTTTTGGGCTAGAGTTTGCCTCTGGTGTGGTCGTCATACTCACCTTCATGCACGTCCAGTAGTACATGTTTGGCGTCGTTGTAGGCTACAAGCCGGAGTAGTGGAGCAAATAATCATCTTCGATAGTTCATTTCTTCTCGAATGATGTAGCATGATGCTTTACGAAGTAACTATCGCTTTCCATTTCAAGAATCTATGAGGATCCCATGTTGCAGTAGCCTTTGATCGGAGTCATCCATGACTTGGGTTCAAGCTCACTCTCCATCATTGATATAGGATCACTCTCCATCTAAACGATACTCAGGGTGTCGAGCACTTTTGATAGAGATAAGTCCTAAGAGCTGTGCATCCCCAAAACTTGTTAATTTGGCCAACAAATCGGCTTTCTCGTTTTGTTCTCGAGGGGTGTGAGTAATGATGTAATCGAAGCTAGTAAGCAATTCACAAATCCAAGATAGGAAAGAAGCGAGTCATGCTCCCTTGGCTTGATATTCCCAACACACTTGGCAAACGATTAGTTGTGAATCTGAGAAGATTTAGAGAGTCCTGATGTTGAGTACGATTGCAATTTTTAGACCAGTAATTAAGGATTCGTAGTCTGCATCGTTATTAGTTGCAGGGAAGTTGATCTTCAAGGCATAACAAATCGAACATTCTTCAGGAGTAACAAGTACAACTAACACTGATTATTTAATGAACCATCCACATACAGCTTCCATTGGATGGTATGAGGCTCATTATCTTCCGGCGGATCCAAGAGAATACCAAAATCTGCGATGAAGTCCACTAGGGCTCGGCCGAGGATGGCTTTTCGAGGAATAAAGGTAAGCTTGAATTGACCCAATTTGATACTCCACTTCGAAAGTCTCCCAAACGCCTCAAGTTGTTGAATGACCTATTGTAATGGCTGGTCGGCGCGGACTTGATAAAATGTTACTGGAAGCAGGGCGAAACTTGCAAGACATGATCAACAGGAAGTAAGCAAGCTTTTCAATTTTCAATTAGTTCTTTTCGGGTCTTGCAATCTCTTGTTGATGTAGTAAACTGGTCTTTGGACATGATCAACTTTGCGCACAAGCACTGAGCTAATTGCATGTGCAGAAATGGCTAGATATATAAATAAGTCCTCGTGGTCCGTAGGTTTTGATAGGATAGTTTGCCAGGAGGTACTAGAATGCGGTGATGCATTCTGACGTTCATGCAAAATTGCGCTTCCCTTTCCTAATCAAACCAAAGAAAGAAATGCACTTATTGGTCACTTTTGAAATGAATCAACTTTAGGCGACCACTTTTCCATTTAGACTTTGAACATCCTTGATGTTCATTGGAACTTCAATGCCCTAAATAGCTTCATTCTTTTTTGGATTGGCTTCGATTCCTCGTTAATTGACGATGAAATCCAAGAATTTTCCTAATGTAATGCCAAAAGAGCATTTCAAGGGATTGAGTTTCATACCATATTTTCGGAGAACACTGAACATCCTCATAAGGTCGTTGACGTGGTCGCACGATAGCCGCGTTTTTATTAGCATGTCATCCACGTAAATTTCCATGGTCTTCCAATTTGATTTTTGAACATTCGATTGACCAATCGTTGATAGTGGCTCCAGCATTCTTGAGAATGAAGGGCATGACAACATAGCAATACAATACTAGATTGTGATAAACGAAGTGTGCTCTTAGTCAGAGTAAATGCTAGAATTTGATTGTAACTCCAGTACGCATCCATGAAGGAGAGAAGCTAGTGATCTACAGTAGAACCAACTACTGTATATAACAATATGATTTTTCTTTGATGATAACAAATTTATATATAATATAAATGTGTTTGCAATTGCACTATTCTTCTACATCACATACAGAAATTTATATTTGAATAGAATATTATTACATAAGAATTTAAATATTGAAACAAGATTTTATTTCAACATCTGAATAGTACAAACTTCTAACTCCATTATTGTACATCTCAATGTTTTATTACATTCAGTCCTCACTACATGTAATGGCCAGCAAATCCATACTATCTAAGTCGACTAATAACACTAGACGTCCAACCCAAATTACACAGAAATACGAATCATTATTAGAAAGAAGTTAGAGGATGAGGAATAGAAAGAAAACTTAGAATAGAAGAAAAACGAAGAACACAAACTCACAGCGGAACGAATAAAATATATTAAATAACATAACTTTTGAAATACAAATATGTTTTGAATACACATACCATTATCAGAGCACAATAGTTATTTCTGGAACAGTTATAAACACCTGTTTCTAGATATAAACATGGTACACAGCGGAATATATGATAGTCTATAGCTAACCGGTGAATCCTCATGCTTCCAACTCCTCCAAGTGAATCTGTAAAATACCGACTACTTGACTGCCCATACAAATTTGGGCACCCAAGAGTTTAGGGAAAACAAACAAAATAAACTCTGGGTCAGTCATGGGATTGTTGTGAGTAAACTCCAACCATTTGTTTAACTTTCAAAATCTTTTCGAAAGAAAAGATAATAGTAAGACCAGCCCACACACAAACATGGACGGTTTTTGCCTTACTATAACCCAAAACACTTTGATACGAAAATCCAATGATATTATAATAGTGTCTAAAACAAATAAATAACAATCTAGCGGAACGCTTGCATCTCACGCTCCATATATAATATAAAATAAAATAAAAACCGCAGGGCGCTTATTGGAGATTGGATTCCAACATGATAAGGTATGGAACCACCTTCCGATAGTGTATCTCTAGAGGGAATACACTGGGGTTCAACAAGAACGTCTTGCAGCCCGGCCCACACCTGACCGACCATTCATTTCGCTTGAGTGTATTGAATGTATGTCACCAACGGTTGGGATCAGCAACCGTTTCCCGAAAGGGATAGCATCGATAGATTAAAGAAGCAAATAGAATTTTTCTAGATAGGTGATTATACACCCTAATTGGAGCGACCCACAAAGCCCATGCTGCCTGCCCGATTTTTGTCATTTCCCGGTTGTTGAGGCCTGAGGCTACGATTTCTTATCATTCATTGATAGCACAATCACTTTGAATGCCACATTGTCAGATCCGTAAATCATTAATTGATTTGCACAAATATATTCTGGATATTATGCTAAGAGAATAAATTCTCCGCCACCATATATATCTATACAAACCAACGTATGTGATCATTGGAAATACTCTGTCAGACATTCGTCCATACACTTTGTTCTGGGACTGAACGAAACCGAAGGCACAATTTCTATTAATAGAAAAGTCCTTGCACTTTACTTTGTCTTGGATTATCTTCATATAATCTGATTCGCAACGTTACTGCCAATACGGAGTGGTTTACAGATAATAATCCAACTGGTCTCTCCATATTGACAACGATTATTGGCAAATACTTCGATAGTCGGTTATTTAACTATCGAAGAAAAACAAACATTCGACCAAAACATCAAACAAATCACTGAGCCCTTTAATTAATATTTTATTAATTAAAACACTTCTCCATTTCCTTATCTATATTCGTTAACACGATATTTTCAATAATCATCTTGACCTCTTGCGCTATTTGGAAAACATTTCCATATATCGCCTTCTTTTATTTTCTATATTTGGAAAATATATTCTATTTATAATTGGAAAACGTTCCAATTACTTATCTCTTGCACGATCATTCATTTATTTCTATACTCAGGAAATATTTATTATTATATTTCCAAATTTCCACTTACTTGGGTTAAAATGAATGTTGGGTAAAACATCGTTACAACAACCCAAAACTTTGCATTCAACTAACTCTTATCAAACATTTCTCTTCGAGGCTGGATCTTGCTATTTATCAGTTAGTAATGAAATCAATCAAGTTGGGGTATAATTACCTCTCAGACCTTGACTGAATAACATCTTTAACTTCAAAACAGACAAGAACACCTATCTCAAATCATCAACACCATAAAAACCACTTATTCATTTTTTAAAACGTGTGTATATATATATATTTCTCTTTCTATTACCAAATTTTTGATTTCTCTTTTGTTTATAATATTTTATTTTTAAATTCGTTTCCTTACCGAATTCTATATATATCGATACACTGATTTCTAACTATCAAATTTTCTAAAAAATATTCTAACTCCTTAAATTTCCAGAAAATTTCTCCATAACCTCCTTTGTACCGGTCGATAGTTCAAACCTCAACTCGCCTCTCTAGGCCCTTTCCATTCAAAAAGAAAATCAAAAAGCCAAGTGGCTTGCCGATTCAGCGCATAAAATCTCATATGGAATTTAAACATGTGCCTTATTGTCAAGCACACGAATTATAATCTTCATATACTTCATTCCATACCTGTGTAACCCATATATGTCCACTTAAATTTTATTCCAACTCAGTTTGGCCATTTTTATTCAATTCGCTAATTAATTCTCTAATTAGCTCTTTTGCCTATTCCACTTTCTGTTTGAACATATCAGTTCAAATACAAAACCCATTTGAATTCCATTTTCACTTCAATTTCCATATTCGATTTCGAATATTAATTACAAACCCCATTCACTTATCCATTGTCAAATTCAACCCAAAGGTTCATTAACTAATTTTTCTTCTAATTAGTTAATTCCTTCAATAATTTAAAAATCTGATTTTTGTTTCAAAAATCATTTTATTTACACAACTTGAGTTCGCATTTATTTTACAACTCATGTCTGGATTTTTCTAATGGAAATTCGGATTTTATTTACTTAAAATTCCATTATTTATTTAAATAAACCGTTATAGTTTTATTATGGTTATGGCGCTGCTTTTCTAAAAATTTGATTTTGACGTAACTCAAAATCTATTCGACGAAATCCAGAATTTTCTCTTCCGTTAGAAAACCGTTATTCCAATGGTCCTGACATTCTTGTTTCAAAGAATTCCGACTTAAATTGAGTTCATTTTAATTATATATATATATATAAACTTTTAAACTTCGCTTAAAATAAATTCAACTCCATTCTAATTTATTTTATATATATGTCAAACCAATTTTCCCTATTCAACTCAATAATTCTGATTATCTATAATCGCTGATTTTTCCTCACACGGTTATACATTTATTTATACTCGATTTGTTATTTTAAATCCCAATTCCTTTTATAAATAAATTATAAAATTCGGTATAATCGAATTCCAATTATAAATCCTTTGGATTTTCTCAATTCAGTTTATATTCTAAATCCCGGAATATAATCAATTATTCTATTTTCAACGAGTTTTTCAATTTCACTTTTTAAATTTTTTTCTTGAATTTAAATTTCTAAATTATCCAATGATAATTTATTTCCCAATTTTTATAAACATTGTCTATAGATTAGTTTTCTTGTTTAAAAATTAAAACAAGCTTTCCTTTCAAATACCTATTTGAAACCCAACCCCTGTCATATTCCGAATTTCGGAATAAAAACTATCATTTCCTTTTTTCGAAATGATTTAAATTTATACTTTTAAATTCATATTTGAATTTAATATTTCAAATTATCTCTTGATAATTAATTCATCATATTTATAAACATCGTTTATAAATTTCCTTGTCTTATATATTTAAACAAGTTCTATTTAGAAATCTATTTACAACCAAAATCTTATTTTGGAAATTTCTATTTATAATAACTTATATATATATATATATAACAACCAATTTATTTTCATATTCAATTTAACTTCTATTTAAAAAAAATCGAATTAATCGAATTCAAATCGTAAATCCTTACAGATTTATTTTAGTTCAATTTATATTCTGAACATCAGAATAAATTCCATCGTTTATTTCGTTAAACGATTTCCCCATTTCTATTTTTAAATTCACATTTGAATTTAAATATTCAAATTATCCAATGATAATTTTTCCACTTTATTTATAAACACTATTTATAATTTCACTTCAAATCTCGTATTATTAATTTATAAACAACGTTTATAAATTCACTACTTGTTTTATGTATTCAAACATGTTAATATATTTATAGTCCAATTTAAATTCAAATTCTAATTTAGATAAATAGAATTTTCCCTTTAAATTTCACAAATACCAATTATCAACTACGGATTTTCTAACACATCATATATGACAATATATATGAGAACAAACAAATAATAATATTTTTGAGGAATCCAGTTGGATCCCTCCAACCTTTTTTCCTGCATCCACAGACGTTAGCCAACATAAATAATACCCATCATGCTTCGAGGCAGGATATCGCGGTATAGAAGGTCATCCATTATCATAGCGTGGGGCATATAGGGTCATCCGCTAATGATACTGCGGGTATCCGCTAATGGTACTGCGGGAATCCAATCACCAATGTATATATATATAATAACCACAAACACCAATCCCGAATAACTAATATATCTGTATAATAGCCACAGTAATATTTAAATGCAACCAAACAACCAACAAATTATTTTTAACGATAAAAATAATTTAAATAAAATCTTGAGTGGGAACTCACCGTGATTTTTATTTCTCGAAATACGGTCGGCTTTTTATTAAATTAAACAAGTGTTTAATTTAAAATTACCAAATGGTTCCTGGTTCGATCCAATTCCATACGGAGTATTCTCTAACATGATCCCAACATACTTCGGTTTTGTTGGATTCTGTTCTCGTATGGAAAAAAATATGATTTTTACAAGCTTGTACAATATATAATTTTAAACGTAATTAAGTAAACTAAATTAACAAGTTAGATTTACCTTAACTCACGTTTTACCCATTTTTCCCAAAACTGGACACAGTACCCTCCTACTGCGAAGACTACAGTACCATTCCTATTTCATCCTTATGCAGTGGGACAACAGCTTGGAACCACCATCGAACAAACAACGTTCACCTAGGCCAATGCTCTGACTCGCATCGATATTGTCTCTGACCTCCCTAGCTCTATCGCGCAAGCACCTAGTTCAGCACCATCCCCAATCGCAATCCTCAATCACTACGTCACCAGAGTCAAATATCGATTTCGAGTTCCCTGAAACTCGCAATTGCTCAGAACCCCTTTTGAAACCGACCTCGACCACTAGTAGAATCGTGAACCATGACTTCAATGAAACTCTCGAAAATACACCATTTCAGATCACAATTCCCCATAGTAATCTGAACCCTAACCTTTTATCAGAGATCAACGCGCACCTTACTGAAGTGGAGCTCCAGAGGATTTACGTGATTCGATCGAGATCCGTGGTTTATATGATAGTGGATTGGTTTAGTTTTCATTGCAACAGGAACGGAAAAAAACTTTGAAGTAGTTTCTGATTTTATAATGAAATCTGGTTTCCATTTCCATTTGTATAAAATGATGAATAAAAAGAGAGAATGAGAGGAGCGTGTAAATTGTTTTCTGGAAATCCAATAGCTTGCGATTATATATAGATGAAAATACTTCACTACGAAGGAATTAGTCTGTGAGGTGATAGCTTAAGTACAACATATTTAATTTGATTTGATTTTGTTTTGACTTCGATTTGATTTTTTATTTAATACGATTCGATATAAAGAGATTTTTATTCTTTTTAGATGGATATCGATTTGATTTCAAGCCTATCCACAATCCAATATCTCGGGGTCCATTAATTGAAATCACGAACTGCTATTTTAACCTACCGACCGACGTTCCAACATAATTTCACTATTCTGAACTCACTGAGATAGGTTTTGAAGTAGAGTTCGGTCATATACGGAAGATATTAATTTAAATCGATATAAATTAAATTCAAAACAAATAAATTCCTCGATGATAAATTATTATTATCGTTTATATATTCAAATGGAATTTATATTGATCACATAAATCTTTTTGATTCAGTTTCAGCTTCGAATTTTACAAGATTTGTTTTTATATTACGATTATTCAATATATTTGAAATAAACCGTATGTCGATTGTTAAATTGATAACAATATAAAAATTGATTTATATTATCAACTCAATATTTAAAACGATATTAAATATTTCAAATAAACTGTTCGAAAATTCAGGTCGTTACACTACAACACTCAATGTTCACTTAGTTACATTCAATTTCATATTCAATTTCAAATACATAGCTCCTCACTACATTTCACTCAGTTTCACTCATATACATTCGTTCACTCATACTCTGGCTTCATAGTCAGTCCAGTCATCGGCATACGTATCACAGAAACACACAGAGTAAACTGGAACAAGAAGTGATTTAAATTCTAGAAGATATAAATTTATTTTTAATCTTATTTGCCTCAGAATTTTGGTGTGTTTCTCATCATATATCCTGACTTGGTTTGATATGTATATACATATATATGTGTCTGACTGCTTGTGATATTCACAGTGGTTCATCATAAATACCATAAGGCATACTATTTGTCTAGTGCTCACAGACTGTCTGTCATTCAAATAGCTCATATATATAAACTGCACATATGCAAGATACATGTATAAACATGCATGTGTATGTATATACACATATATTTTGTGCAGGGGCAACATGGTCAAATATCAGTGAATGCATATAAACCAAGAAATTCGATGCAAGTGACAAAGCACATGTGAAGAACACTCATTTACAAACTTATATATACACACATTTGTGTATATATGTACATGTATGTATACATGGAATACAAGGAAGCTTGCATGATACATGGACAACATCACAAACAAGAACAACACAGTGGACAACAAGATCAAATACATGGCCAAACATGGATTGTGCACAAGCAAATAGAAAAACTACAGGAGCTCCAAGACTGGTCAAACTCAACTGGGTCTGGAAAATGGTGATAATGACCAGTGCATGATGCATATAAATGGAACCAGACTAGTGTACGTGAAGTGGCATCACACAAATCAAATATAGCTCAGCATGCTTGAGAACAAACCAGAAAGGTAGTGCAAAAGCATAAATTAGCTCAATGGCATAATGCACAAAGCCAAGTAAAGTCAAGAATTTTATGCATATGTGAAATCTATAAAACCCACAAGCATGAGCTAGGGGCTAAACAAGTACAAGTATCCATGAACACACAGGTTTTAACATGCACAAAAACAATACAAATCTGTGTGTCAAGCAAAATGCAAGCAAATGGAGTCAAGCACCATTAACATAGATGTACAGGCATGCATGACACAAGTGCAAAGTCTGCATAAGTGTGAAGCAACATAAAACAAGGAACCACAACATTTCCTAAATTATGAGCCAGTTTTCAAATTCATTTAACACAAATTCTACAATGAGATGTCATACACAAATCACTCAAATGGACACAGCATAGCAGAGATCTCAAAATTGGATGGCATGTAAAGCACAAGCTCAAGCAAAGATGCATGGCTCAAATACAAGGCACAAAGAAGAAAAGCCAGTAGCATGAATGGCACAATATAGCATGGATATGTGACATGGAAAATGTACGCAGATGTCAGAGAAGCAACTGATGTACACAAATGCTAACATGCTCAATTCACAAGGAAAGACTACAACACAATGACAAAGTAGATAAAACATACAAAATACAAGCACGTATATACATATATACACATCTGTGTGTGTATATATATACACACATACATATGTATGTGCTTGGGAGCATTACAAGGCCCATGAATGAGCAGCATATATGGAATGAAATAGATGCAACAATCATGGCCGATTAATTTACTAGGAGTATCAACAAATATGGGTTAACATGAACAAGATGTGCCCAGAAGAAGCTGCATGAATCTCATGAATGGGCAGACCAGAGTATGGCACATGTGCAAGAACAATTTCCAAGAATTAATCAAGAGAAAATTCCGACAAATATATTTGGAATTTTTTTATTTCCAAATAAATGTTTCCAGATTTATCTCTGTAAAATGATCAGTGACAAAACATGGGTAGATTTATCAAGAATCAATAGACAAGATTTTTGTCAACACAATCATAGGTGTGGTTTTAGGCAAGAAGGAATTGGTTGATTTCCGGTCATGCCACAAATTCCAAAAATCAATTTTGGGCAAGGAACAATTTGATTATTTCAAGAAAGCAATCAAGCATACATGATAATAAATCAAGTAATCAAGCAACATTCAAGGCCAAGAAGTCAATGGAAATCAGAGACTTAAGGGTTTCATAAACTTATAAATTCACACCTATTTCATCATAGGCAACATCAAAACAAAAGCAACAAAAATTAGAGAGCAAGAGATAAACAATTTAGGGAACTCACAAGGGTTTCGATCACAATCCCCATTCAATTGACTAGTAAGCAATAACAGTTAAGCCATCAAGAGATCTTCCAGATTTGAAGTCGCGATTCGATTTGGGTAGCAGTAACCCTAATTTCATTTTTCGTCCACTAATGAAGAAAAGATTTGAAGCCGACATTTTTTTAAGTGACAAAGAAATAAGGGGATGACTTTTTTGCTTTTTTTATATTTCTTTTGTAACCGATCCATCGGTTTTTTATTTTTCTGTAAAACTAGGGTATACTAGCTATAGGATTTATAGTTAAGGTTTTTGAGTTACGGGAATGTAATTGGGGCAAATTCTGTTCTTGTGGATAAAAATCAGTGCAGGGTTTTTAGCATAGGATTAGAACAGTTGAGAACGGGTGTTGCGAGTTTACAGCGTATTGTAAGCGTAGAGATTGCTTTAATTTTATATAGAAACCTCAGGGAATGCAGTAGTAGGTAGGGTTTTGATGAAGCTGGGTATATCTGTGTGTATTTACTTTTCCATAATTACTCTGATTTTATTTATGTTTCTATTATTTATTACTTAACGAAAAACTGCAATAAATCCTATTCTGCCCCCTCTAGGGTTAATCTAGATCCTTTAAGCGGTATTAGAGCAGGTATTTACCATTAACTCTAGAGTCATGGATTGTTCTAGTTGTCAGGTTAACGAGAATCAATCCAGTAATATTCCAATTATTTTCAATGGAATGATTTTTTATTTTGGAAATCAAAAATTGAATTCTATTTAAAACTTTAATTTTTAATATTGGAATATTATTGAAAAATATGGGGGAGATATGCTAGATAAGAGAAATAAAGTTTTCAATGCTCATGATATGCATATTATTTATTCTTATCTTAGTAATGATCAATTAAATCTTATCTCTCATTATTTAACTACGTAGGATATCTAGAAAATTCTCAATGCGTTGTATGGAAGAAAACGCAACTGCTCAAAACCCTAGAAAGTCAACTCAAATTCAGATTTATGCTTAACAGTAGTTACTGATTAAGATTCAGATGATGATAGAAATGGAGACTTTTCATATGAAGAATATTTCATCATTGTACATATTTAACTAAAACAGTTGGTAGTCTCTGACGGAGAAATAAACGTCTAAAATCTGGAAATCATGAGTTGACCAGGAAAAGTAATGTCTTGGAATAAAAACTTGAAAATGTCAAGAAGTTTTCAAACTTTGTTTGCGAAAATTATTTGAATTTGAAAAATGATCTTGTTCATCAAAATGAAAATATTCAAAAACTTGAAAATGAAATTCTGATCTTAAAAGAGAATAAGATTGAGCAAATAAGTACAAACAATTTTTTGCAAAAGAAATTCGAAAATTTTAAGACGACCATACATCCAAACATGAATTTGCTGAGAAAGAAAATTTCCTAAAAACCGAATCAATTTTGAAAGAACTTAATAATGAAATTGAAATTTTCAAGGAATTCAAAATTTTTGAGATTGAAAAGAAAAAACAATTTGAATCTGAGATTTCCGAGTTTAAGGCTAAAGTCAAATTGCTTGAAAATGAAAATTCAATCTTGAAACAAAATGATTCGGAGAAAAATAAAATTGGATCGATTGTTGCTCCAAGCTAATAAACGAGAATAATCTTTTGAAAACTAAAATCAATGGTCTTGAGTTGAGTTTGAAACATTTTTCAACTAGAGAAAAATCTTTGAATTTGTTGTTGGAAAACCAATTTTCTGCTGTAAATAAGAATGGTCTTGGCTTTGAGAAAATTAATGTTTTTGGAAAGAGAACTGCTAATGATTTCAAAAACCCTTTAAAGTGTTTTGAAAAAGATTAATTTAAAATTTTGAACTCTCAAAATTTCAAAGGATTTTTGAATCACAAACGAGATGCGAACTTGTCTTGTAACAATCCTATCAAACATTTTTGGATCCCAAAAATAAATAAAACAGGTTTGATTAAATTTAAATAAATTTGGGTTCTTAAGGGTACAAAAGAAATTCATACGGATTGTTATACAAACAAGTTTGGGTACCTAAAGTCGTGAATACAGTTCAGAGTGGTTTTACAAACTTTGTTAGACTACTCGATCCTCTAAATTCTTAGGTACTGAAGGAGGTTGAGGAACCACTTTGCGAAAGAGAGAATGAATTCAAGTTGTTCCATATTTTTGAATCATTCAGTGTTCCTTAGCCATGATTGTTGAGTTGGAGATCCACAACGTCGACTGTAAATCAAGTATGTTCTCTAGACTCACATTTTTGTTTATATTCTCTGTTTTTTATTCTTCCTTTCTATCCCTTCTTCTATTTTTTCTTCTTTTATTCTTCCCTTTGATTATGTTTAATTGTATTAACACTGCCACACCTTTTACTTCTTTTGAGCTTCCTCAACTTCAAATTGCAAAATTCTTGATTTTCTGAAAATTAGATTCATTTGTATAAAATTTTCATATTTTGATGATTTCCAGATCTTGAATTTAAAATTGTAAATATTTTGCAATTCTTCTGGAGTTTGATTGTCTTTGATTCTTGAATCCCTTACATTGTTGAAGCATTCTTATCATATCTTGAACACTATTATTCTGAATTGTAAATTTTTTGATGATCTAAAAAGTTAATGAAATTTCACACAACTTTGCTATTTTGAGGTTCTTCCAAATCATCTTGTAGACTCTTGAATAACTATACTCATTTCAGCACACTACTATTTTCAGTTGTGATAATTTCATTGGTTTTTGGATGGGCTTGACTATTCTGATTTGAAAAATTATTTGATATGAGATTGTTAGTTGCATCTTGAAGCTCACTTTTAAATCATGATCATCTCGCTTGGATATTTGATTTTTTTTTTTTTTTTGAAATCATTTCAAATTGTTGATATCTTTAATCTCACACACATCTTGGATTTAAAATTGATGATCTTGTGTGATAGATTTATTGAATCTTGAAATTTACGCATCTCTTCAAGTGATTTCAATTGAACTTTTTTTAATCTTGGATCATGATTCATCTCTTAGGCTTGATGCAAATATACAGTTTTTTTTTTTTTTTTTTTTTTGAGAATCTTGTTCTGAAATTGATATATTATGCTCTGATAAAAGAAACTGTCTTGTAAATGTTTTAGATGACTGCTTGATTTGGTATCAAATGTTTTCTGATGCTCGAGTTAGGTGCTATAAATTCAGTACTTGGTTCTCATTGACTTCTATAGGCATTTAGGAGCTCCAAGTTGTATCTGACTTAGAAGACTTACTCGATTGATTGATTTGTTTTTAAATTGAGTCTCAATAGATCTTTCTGAATCCCTCTTGTAATTGATATTTTAAATTTTAAAATTATTTTTGGTTATTTAATCAAAAACTAAAATCATTGACCAAATTGAATTACATTTGGAATTCATTAAAACTATTATCGGATTTTTGAAATTGTGATGAGTTGTACTATATTATATTTTACAACATGAGGAGATTTTTATTAAAATTCTAATAATGATTGAACAATTTTTATAATATCTTTTAATTGATGCTTATTTCACGAACATCTTCCTCTTCTATCATCGTTCTATCATCCATCATGGTTTTATTTAATGTGGAAAGTATAATAGTTTTTAAAAAATCATAGTAAATGTATAGTTTCAAAATTTGTGATGGAAATGTGACTATATTATCTTTTAGAATAAGAGATAAATGAAGATTTTCAAAAATCCAAATATATTTGAGCATATTTCGTAGTATAATCGATTTAGAAAATTATATCACGACCATCTCTATTTCTGCTATATTTCTATCATTCATTTTGATTTTATATACCGAGGAGTTTTTGTATATAATATGTGTTTCTCTAATCTCATTTAAAAATCCAAGATATGGTTATGCATGGTTAGAGATTACTTATATTTTAAGTTGCAACTGACCGCATTTAAAAATCGAAGATATATTTATGTGTGGTTAGTGTGCTCTTAAATAAAAAATGGAAATAAAAGGAAAAGAAGAGAAAAAGGAAAGAATATATATATATATATATATGAAATCCTCCTTGATATGTAAAAACCAACCTATCAATCCATTTTCTAAATTGTGAAATGTGTTTCCGTTTTATGATTTATTATGATCTTTTGATTGATAGTCTTTTGGGATTTGAGATTATTTGAGTTTGTCACCTGATTTGAATTTATAACCATAGTCCAAATCCATCGGTATTTTGTGCTCATATTTTAAAATTTTATTTTGAAAATATATGGAAGTCGTATGTTTAAAACTCTCTTCATTTTGAAAAATTCATCGTAAATCCATCATTCTATAATGTGAAATTTGTCGCTAGTTTGAAGAATATTATGATTTTTGTTTGATTGAATGAGATTTATGATATATATTCTCTCTCTTGGTCAGATTTTCTATTTCTTGTCTATACTTCATCATTATTTCGATTTTTATATCATTTTGATGATAACAAAAAGGGGAGAATGGTTAAGATTTTGATAAATGAGTGAATAGCTCATGAATATTTTAATATTGGGAATTCAATTCATGTATTTTTTTCATTCATATGCGCATATTTCAGCGAAATTCTATTGTATGGGGAGCATACATACATGGGGAGTCCTACACTTCACTGTCAAACACATTTAGTGTACTCAAAATCTTATTATATGTTTGTCATCATCAAAAGAGGGAGATTGTTGTATATAACAATATGATTTTTGTTTGATGATAACAAACATATATATTATTATAAATGTGTTTGCAATTGTACTATTATACTACATCACGTAAAGAAATAAATATTTATATTTGAATAGAATACAACTGCACAAGAATTTAAATATTCAAACGGTATTTTATTAAAATATAATATTTTATTTCAACATCTGAATAGCACAAACTTCTAACTCCACTATTGTACATCTCCGTGATTTATTACATTCAGTCCTCACTACAACGCTCAGTGTTCACTCAGTTACATTCAATTTCATATACATAGCTCCTCCAGCCTCCTCACTATGTTTCACTCAGTTACATTCAATTTCATATACATAGCTCCTCCAGCCTCCTCACTACGTTTCACCCAGTTTCACTAATATTCATTCACTCTTACTCTGACACACTGTTTCTTCAGTTTACTTCACAGTCAGTCTGGTCACTGGCATACCTGTCACAGAAACACACAGAGTAAACCGTAACAAGAGTTGATTTAAATTCTAGCAGATATAAATTTTATTTACCTTAAAATTTTGGTGTATTTCTCATTATATTTCTTGACTTGGTCTGATATGTATGTACATTTATCTGTGTCTGGCTGCTTGTGATATTCACAGTGGTTCGCTATAAATACCATAAGGTAGACTATATCTCTAGTGCTCATAGACTGTCTGCCATTCAAATAGATTACATGTATAAACTGCACATTCATGATACATGCATATACATGCGTATGTATATACACATATATTTTGTGCAGGGGCAATATGGTCAAATATCAGTGAGTGCATATGAACCAAGAAATTCAATGCAAGTGACAAAGCACATGTTAAGCAACTCTCGTGTACAAACATATATATACACGCACATTTGTGGATATATACATGTATGTATAAATAGAGTACAAGGCAGCTTGCATGATACATAGATAACAACATAGACAAGAATAACACAATGGACAACAAGATCAAATACATAGCCAAGCGACACAAGCAAATGGAAAAACTACAGGAGCTTCAAGACTGGGCAAACACGACTGGTTTGGCAAATGGTGATAATGACCAGTGCATATAAATGGAAGTAGACCAGTGTACAATAAGTGGCATCACACAAATCAAATACAGCTCAACATGTTTGAGCACAAACCAGAATGGTAGTGCACAAGCATGGATCAGATCAATGGCATAATGCACAAAGCCAAGTAAAATCAAAAAATTTATGCATATGTGAAATCTAGAAAACCCACAAGCATGAGCAAGGTGCTAAACAAGTACAAGTATCCATGAACACAGAGATTTCAGCATGCACAAAAACAATACAAATCAGTGTGCAAAGAAAAATGCAAGTAAATGGAGTCAAGCACCATGAACACAGATGTACAGGCATACTGACACAAGTGCAGAGTCTGCATAGTGTGAAGCAACAAGAAATAAGGAACCACGCTAGTTCTTAAATTATGATCCAGATTTCAAATTCATGTAACATAAGTTCTACAATGGGAAATCATATACAAATCACTCAAATGGACAGAAGTTAGCAGATGCAGCAACCCGAATTCCGACAGACCGAATTTTCTTCAAAAATCCAATCTATCGAAAATCGAGTTGGCTTGTCTGGTATCCTGTAGAAAAGACAAAGATATAAAATATATCAGAGCTTAGAACACATCTCACAGTGGAATGGAATAAAATATAATATAATCAAATATAGCCTCACCAAAGTAATAATACTGCCTAACCAGTATCCAAAGCTACCATATCTCTGCCATAGACCTAACCTGCGAGTATGTTATGAGGAGAGGGTCTGAACACAAGTTCTGGTGACTGGACTAAATTACAAATTCTGAAATAACCCAACATATACCGTTCAGTTATGTTTTCTAGTTTATTAGGTTAGTTTTGGGTTAATAGCACTCAAGGCTTTACACACACGTCATGCCCATCTACCTCCTAGTAGATTAACCTAATTTAGATTATATGTGGTTGCCCCTAATATCAAGGTATTTCACATGGTACCCTTCTCGCACAGTCTCCGCCGCACGCCTTGGAAGCATATGCAACACTCATCCTACGCCGAACGATGTGCGAACCTCCATATTAATACACCACGTTTTACACAGAACTACCGTCGCTGTGCTACGTAAGCGTAGGGACCGCCATATCCAAACCCCTTGGTTGAATTATGTCTCACCACGGAGTAATGCCCTAGCATTTATGATACACCACCCGGTGCGGCGTGCGTGTACACCCTAGTGTCTACAATGCACCACCCGGTGCGGTGTGCGTATACCTAGACCCTCACATGTACGTACTGTCTACTGTACCCTGAGTCCCTTAATAGGGTTACATCCAATGCACATAGGTCAGTCAGAAGCTTTTCCATATTTGTATAGGTCGACCAACAAGGCCTAAAGTAAAAATATCCAAACTAAGGTCTGCATTTTCACGGTGGTTATGGTCCCACCTCGACCGTTCCTTCAACTAGTGAAAGACCACATCAAGAGTTAAGTGACGTGCCCCTAGCAAACAATCTACATCCAAATTGGCGTGTACCACAACCAAAGTCTCGATAGTGAAAGATCGATGTCCTATAGGTTTAGCTTTAGTCTTTCCGCATCCCACCGACTGTCAATGGAAGGTACCCTACGATTACTATCCTTTATTTGGTCCTGACCAGCCTATCTGTTGGCAAATCGTCGAATCACCCCAATGCCATACCGCCGCTGCCTTTTGACTGCCAAACTACCATTGTAGTCAAGGTATACTCATCGGGTAGTAACGCGCAGACCCAACCTCTACGAGTACAGCCTGAGCATGCACCACAACAGAGGACCACCATGGTATACCCTACCACGCCCCTCGAAAGTCGCGTGCTTCCTTCCCATCCCATAGAGTCGGCAAGCAGAATATCAAGTAGAAGAATCAGATGGACGTGCTTCTCTCATGCCTCCAAACACGTGATGATCTACCCCGTTGGGTTCTTTACCTTCAGACGTGCGGACTGGTCCAACCGTCTCACGCTAACGTATTATTAGACCTTATATCTAATTGTTTAATCATGTGTTTGCTCTATCTTATTAGCTTACCAATTAACTAGATTATCCACATTTTATCTTTTATTCAAGCTATAAGGTTTTCTTCAAGCCCCTTATATCTTTAAGGAATGGACCCCTCTCGCTTATTGACTCAGTGATACCCATTTAAGTTCATTAATGAGCCCCTAACATGTTATTCCCTAGATTGTAATTAATGAAAGTGATCCATAATCTTTTTACATTATTACCATGTCATTCATTGTCCAATTTCGGGTTTACATGTTATAATAACATGTTCTACTTAATGTATAATTAAGTATATCTTATTACAATTCACATGTTTTCTATTAACATGTTACTTAAAACATATAATTATGTATAACTTATTTCATTTCACTGTTATTTCAGGTTACCAGATTCGTTAGCATATAATTTGCTTCATACTTTCTTCATTCAGTTGTATGTCGCCTGAGTAGACTTCCGCTTATTATTAATTTCTTTTATTAGACTTCATAATTCTCATTTATAAGTCTACCAATAATAAGCCTATTACATTCTTTCTCCTTAAACATGACTTTGCTTAACAAAACCTTTTGCTGTTATTTACTTAGTTCTCTTAAATAAGGTTTATCGGTAAGATCCTTACCATCTATTATAACCAACGTTATAACTTGTCCCTAGGACAAGACTACCTATTATCTTCCATTCTCATTCATATAATCAGTTATAATAGGTTATATTGCCCGTTCATCATTATTCTCTATAGGTTTCTTAATATGGACCAGCCTTTGTTGTTGTATCATTCATTCCTTTTACCATCTTGTATATTTTCACACGTACCATTTAATTCTACTAATTACAATTAATGTCACTATGAACCTAACGATCATAGTTTCCTAAGACATGTATTAACAATGAAGTATCTTCATTTTATCAATCCTAAAATATCTATTTGTTGTACCCCAACAAACATTACTAATTTATTTATTTACTTATTGTCTTTTATATACATATATTTTCATATATGATTAGGCACCAGACCTCTCACGTTAAGTTGACAACTTGTGGATGTTGGATTTGCCGGGCGGTTCTGAGCAGGCTTCTACCATAAGTTGAACTTAACCTCATGTCTCAGTACGTTTACCTACAATTTCCCAATTACTGTAAATTTTACATACAAGTTAGGCACATCTATTATTTTTCTATTATTCCTAATTTCACTATAATTTGATTTACAATATCCAATTTGTTGTTAACGACATTTTCTGTAACATATTCATTTTTATTGTAAATTCCACAATTCCAGTATTACAGTGATTTTAGTCCAATTCACAGATTCATTGAATACATCTATACAACAGTAATATTCTTAACATAACTAAAATTTAATTATACTGTAATTATCACAACGTTCAGTTATGTTACATGTTAAGAATGGCGGGGAATGTAAATGATAAATATACCATTATTTAAAAAGGTATAATTTAAAACCACTCACCAGACAACTTCCAGTCCTTGAATGTGATTTAGATCTGTGATTCTGTGGTCTTCCCAACTGTATCTAATATTAAACAACCACATATTTACTAATACTAAAAGAAGAGGGAAAGAGAAAAAGAAACCTAAATAAAACAGATTCAAGAACTTACCTCACATTGATCAGAATTTTGAACACCTATTTGTAGATTTATATCTCTTATCTTCAAATCTTGAATCAGAACCCGTATAAACTAATATTCTAATCGTCTGGAAAGATATGGAAGAAGAAGAGAATGGCAGAGCCTAGGCAACATCTCAGAAAATATGAGTTTAAAGCTAGGACCCTCTAATCTATTTATAGGTGTACGAGAAAGTTTGGTCCATCGTATTTAATCAATTAAAATCCAAGTCATTTATATCAGAAATCTACGTCATGCAGAAAACAGATCTGGGTCGACCAGGTCGACCCCTGGGTCGACACATAGGTCACCCACGTATGACCTAGGTTGACCCATTCTAGGTCCAGGTGCGTTTTGTTTTCTGGCTATGTTAATAAATAACATTAATTCTGTTACTTGATATAACATATCTGATTTTGAACGTTAATTATTAACGTTATTCACTTACTTAATATCATTCTTCTAATTTTCATTATTCTAGTTATAAACTATATTTACTATTGAATTTCAAATCTACGTACATACACACACACACACAATTTCTTGACTATTTAGTTCATCGGTAACTTACCTTTCAATTCCTTGTCCTTTAATGGTTGCTTATTTAATGTAATTAACGAAGCTATTAATTCATTGTTTTATTCTCCTTTTTAATGCATTGTTTTATTTCTCTTTTTAATCATTATCTTATTCCTCTTTTTAATGCATTGTCTTATTCCTCTTTTTAATGCGTTTCTTTCTTTCTTCTCTTAACTTGCACCATTTATTTCAATATTAAAATTATATGCATATATACATATTCATGCAATCTTTATTTATTACCCATTTTATTATTTAATGCAGGGTGTTACATTCTCTTATCTTTAGGAAATTTCATCCCCTAAATTTGGTAAGGGTAAAATTAAGTAATCCCTCACACGATATACATCCATCATGTGTACATCCAATTTCTGCAACCATTTGTGCACTCGTGCAAAATGTAATACAACATAGTAGTACATGAAGTAATGTACGCCTAAGCACTACCTTTACTATATAATGTAAAATTTTCTTGAAAATCTTTTGAAAACATGATGCACACATCCTAAATATACTAGCAATTTCTACATGAATGCAATATGTTGAAAACCAAAATACTTCTTCATCCAAATTTTCACACACTCATATAGAGAAAGAGCGTAGTTCATCTAATTTTTGCATCCAGAACCCTACAAACCAACTTTAAAATCTTGAATCTCAGAAAAATCTAACTTTCTAAATTTAATTTCTTACGTTAAAAAAAGGTGGAAAAGGGAAAACTACACACCTTCCGTTTTTCTTTTATGTACAATTTCTATTTGCACTTAGATTTTATGCAATTATTATCTAAAGCCGCTACCTTCCTATCAAAGCACAATTCACATGAGAAAATTTTCTTTTTTATAGCATTTTCTTTTTCAAATTTCTTTGGAAAAATCCATTTTTATTCTCGTTTTTCAAAATTTTCCATTTTTCTCAGCTGTCATGTTTGTTGCTTAACTGGATTTGTTGTTTTCCTTTTAGTTATGTCATTACACTTTTCTCGGCTTATTTAGCTTAATCCACTAATTTAAGTTTAGTCTTCAAATAAGCCTACTAATCCTTCAACTAAAACAGGAAAATAAGAGCTCTACACATCCACTACCAAGCGCTAGGAATCCTAGGACCATGTCCTCTATAACCAAGAAAAGTCCAAAACAAAGGATCTAAACACTTACTTACCTTTTACCATCTAGTAGTCAACACTAGTCCTTACTGTGTACAACAGTCCATTTCAAGCAACAACCTAGGTTCTATAATGCTTACGCATTCTACGGGAACTTTCCATTATTTCAAAATAATTCTCGCTATCAACTTCATAGCCTCAAAATATTTCCCGTCTTTCCTAGGTACTAATCCTTACCTACTCCATGATTAAAGAAACGTGGTTTGGCATCCTCATTTAACTTTTCTGCTAAAAATTAAAAGTGTAAAAGCTTTATTTTTCCTCATTAGAATTTACCTTTGCCAAACCATGAAAATATGTTATCCCCAAAAAATGCAAAAACAAAAATTTCAAATCACAAAAACTGGAGCAGACAAGGACAACTACTTCTCTATCAGTTTCACAAACGTTCTTGTTTATAATGTCGGTTCAATTACTTACAACTAGGTGCAAACATCTACTATATTCTTAATCCTTACAACTTATTTTGTCCACTAAACAAGTTTTATGTCAAAACAGTTATAAAAAAATATTCTCAAAAGAATAGAGAATTTCAAAAAAAATACCGAAAATTTTAATTTTTACCGTAATACAACCTTTTCTTTGCTTTGCCATTTAATCCTTTCATATATTATAGCTTAAAAGCTGGTGAGCTATACATGCTCTATAATGTGCATCATTTTCTAAAAGAATTCATTTTATAGAAGAATTCCATAAGAAATCATCATTTCCAAAACATACCCCTTTTTCTCTGAATTCTAATATGTACTTTTTCAAATATGTTCCTTACATGTATTTTTTCAAACATAAAAAATACTACCTATTTGTTTCAAAAATTGTTTCTACACAATTTAGCTAGTACATATTTTAACAATTGTAACTTTTAACATCAAAACTTGAAAAACACCATAAAATATCACCCAAAAGCTTTTAATTTTTCAAGTTCTCAAAAGTTAACAATGGGGCTCAACTCAAAGTGGATTCCCAACTTACCTAGACTTTCCTAGATATCCCCACAAAGACATTTCTCCCAAATAAATATATTTCTAATCCATTTACCTTCTTACTCTTTTCCAAATTTAAAATGCTCTACTGCCAAACCCACTAATCCAAAAATACTAGTATATCAGGTATCGATATATGGGATCCATCTTTCTCCAGTACAAAACACATTGTACACTTTTCACCCAAACCACCTAAGGGTCTCAAAGTTCCATAACTGTTTCTCTAGTGTACATAATTGATAACCCAACTCCATGCATAAACCTCTCTTCCAATTTAGAGGGTTCCTTTATGGATCTAGGTGTGTGTGTGTATATATATATATAATATTTATATTCTAAAAAAATACAGATACGTTCACTCACTATCTATACAGGAATCCTGAACCAAAGCTCTAATACCAGATGTAACAACCCGAATTCCGACAGACCAAACTTTTTTTCAAAAATCCCAATCTATCGAACTAAAGTTGGTTTGCCTGGTATCCTGCAGACAAGACAAAGATATAAAATATATCAGAGCTCATAAAACATCTCACGATGGAATGGAATAAAATATAATATAATCAAATATAGCCTTACTAAAGTAATAATACTACCTAACCAGTTTCCAAAGCTACCATATCTCGCCATAAACCTAACATGGGAGTGTGTTATGAGGTGGGGGACAGAACATAAATTCTGGTGATTGGACTAAATTACACATTCTGAAATAACCCTACATATACCATTCAGTTATGTCTTCTTGTATATTAGGTTAGCTTGGGTTAATAGCACTCAAGGCTTTACACACATGTTGTACCCATCTACCTCCCAATAGATTAACCAAAGATAGCATACATGTAGCTACCCCCAATATCAAGGTACTTCCCATGTTACCCTTCTCACACGGTCTCTGCTGTCACTCCTCGGAAGTGTATGCTACTTTCATCCTATGCCGTACGGACCTCCATACGCCACACTCTACACAGAACTACCCTCGCTATGCTAAGTAAGCATACAGACTGCCATATACAAACTCCTCGGTCGAATTAAGACTCAACATGGAGTATTTCCCTAGTGCCTACGATACATCACCCAGTGCAGCGTGCGTGTACCCCTAGTGTCGACGATACACCAACCGGTGCGGTATGTGTGTACCTAGACCCTCACACATGCGTATTGTCTACTGTACCCCGAGTCATGTAATAGGGCTGCATCCAATGTATGAAACTCGATCGGAAGCTTTTCCATATCTGTATAGGTCGAATAACAGGGCCTAAAGTACAAATATCCAAACTACTGCCTGCATTTTCACGATGGCTATAGTTCCACCTTGACCCCTTCCTCAACTTGTGAAAGACAATATCAAGAGCTAAATGGCGTTCCCTTAGCAAATAATCGACATCCAAATTGGCGTGTCCTACAACCAAAGCCTCGATAGTGAAAGATCAATGGTCTATTGGTTTAGCTCTAGTCGTTCTACATCACACTAATTGCCGATGATAGGTACCCGATGATTAATATCCTTTATTTGGTCCTGAACAACCTATCTGTAGGCAAATCGTCGAATCACCCAATACCATACCTCCACAGCATTCTGACAGCCAAACTACCATTGTAGTCAAGGTATACTCTCCGGGTGGTAACGCACAGACCCAACCTCTTCGAGTATAGCCTTAGCAAGCACCACAACAAAGGGCCATCACGGAGTACCCTACCACGTCCCTCGGAAGCAGCGTGCCTCCTTCCCATCCTACAGAGCTAGTAAGCAGAATATCAAGTAGAAGAATCGGATGGGCGTGCTCCTCCTATGCCTCCAAACACCTCGATGATCTACCCCGTTTCAAACGTGCGGAATGGTCCAAGCGCCTCACGCTAACGTGTTATTAGACCCTTTAATCATGCGATTGCTTTGTCTTATCAGCTTACCAATTAACTTGATTATCCACATTTTATCTTTTATTCAAATTATCAGGTTTTCTCCTAGCCCCTTATATCTTTAAGGAATGGAACCCTCTCACTTATTAATTTTGTGATATAACTTAGCCCATTTAAGTTCATTAATAAGCCCATAACATGTTATTCCCTATATTGTAATTAACGAAAGTAATCTACAATCTTTTTACATTATTAAATGTCATTCATTGTCCAATTTTGGGTTTATAAGTTACAATAACATGTTCTACTTAATGTATAATATATCTTATTATAATCCACATGTTTTCTGTTAATATGTTACTTAATATATATAATTAAGTACAACTTATTTCATTTCACTATTTTCTCAGGTTACCAGATTCTTTAGCACACAATTGGCTACTTACTTTCTTCATTCAGTTTTATGCCGCTTGAGCGGGCTTCTGATTATTATTAATTTCTTTTATTGGACTTCATAATTCTCATTTATATGTCTACCAATAATAAGCCTACTACATTCTTTCTCCTTAAACATGACTTTGCATAACAAAACCTTTTGCTGTTATTTACTTAGTTCTCTTAACTCAGGTTTATCAATAAGTTCTTTTCCATCTATTATAACCTACGTTATACTTTCCACTTGTCCCTAGGACAAGCCTACCTATTATCTTCTATTATCATTCATATAATAGGTTATATTCCTCATCCATCATTATTCTCTATAGGTTCCTTAATATGAACTAACCTTTACTGTTGTAACATTCATTTACCATCTTGTATATTTTCGCACGTATTACTTAATTCTATTAAGTATAATTAATGTCACTTATGAACCTAACGGTCATAGTTTACTAAGGCATTAGTTGACAATGAAGTATCTTCATTTTTTTCGCTCCTAAAATATCTATTTTCTGTACCCCATCTATTGTACACATATATTTTTATATATGTTTCGGTACCAGAACTCTCACATTAAGTTGACTACTTGAGGATGTTGGATTTGTCAGGCGGTTCCGGGTTGGCTTCTACCACAAGTTGAACTTAACCTCGTGTCTCGGTACGGTTATCTACAATTTCCCAGTTATTGTAAATTTTACACACAAGTTAGGCATATATATTCTTTTTCTATTATTCCCAGTTTCACTGTAATTTGATTTACAACATCCAGTTTCTCATTAGCAACATTTTCTGTAACATATTCATTTTTATTGTAAATTCTACAATTCTAGTATTATAGTGATTTTGATCCAATTCACATATTCATAAAATAGATCTATACAACAGTAATATTCTTAACATAAGCAAAAATGAATTGTACCACAATTATCACAAATTACAATTATTTAACATGTTAAGAATGATGGGGAATGTAAATATACCATTATTTAAAAAAGCTATAATTTAAATCCACTCACCAGACAGTTTTCCAATCCTTGAATCTAATTCAGATCTGTGATTCTGTGGTATTCCGAATAGAATCTAATATTAAACAACCACGAATTTACAAATCTGATACTAAAAGAAGAGCGAAAGAGCAAGAGAAATCTAAATAAATCAGATTCAAGAACTTACCTCACGTTGATCAAAATTTTGAACATCTGTTTGTGGATTTATATCTCTCATCTTTAAATCTTGAATCAGAACACCTATGAACTAATATTCTAATCTTCTGAATATATTTGGAGGAAGAAGAGAATGTCAGAGCCCAGGCAACATCTTAGAAAATACAAGTTTAAAGCTTGGTCCTGTTAGTCTATTTATAGATGTACGAGAAAGTCTAGTCCATCAGATTTAATTAATTAAGATCTGAGCCATTTATATTAGAAATACACGTCACACGGAAAACAGATCTGGGCTGACCGGGTCGACCCCTGTGTCGAGTCACCCTAAGATGGGTCTAGGGCTGGCAATATATCACGATCTAAAATCCCCCGATCTCCTAAAAGACGGAAAAACCCGGATTGTTTGAAAACATGACGCATCGGAACGCAAAATGACAGAACTTTTCATTCCTATTACAACAATTTACGTTAGAGTCCAAGATATTAAAGTACGAATAATTATTACACATCGGAAAAATACAATTATCAGAGTATAAATTACATAGCAGCAAAGTTAAAAATGTATAAATGCAATGCACAGCGGAAATACATCAACTACCACAACTGAAAGAAATACACGGATACAAAGCTTTCCAAATATAGCTCCAGCTGTAAACCAGGATCCTATTAAATAGAAACGAGCAAAACCCAAAACTACCGACTGCCCGTGTGGAAAGTATGGGCACCCAGAGTTTAAGCAAAAACAGTAAACTCCAGGTCAGTCATGTGATTGGTTTGAGAACTTAAATTTTTTTATTAAACTTTTACTTTAAAATAGGGTAAATCATGGGACCACGCCGTATGTCACGGAACGGGTTCACTCCCATGATTACTCTGAAATAAAACAATTTGTAAAAGAACGCAATGCTTTTCGAAAAATGAGGCTATTATAAGACTCAGGTCCTATCACACAATGCAAACGCAAACCAGATGATAGAGTTTTACCTTATAACAGCCAAACATGCTTGACACGCTTCAAAACAAATCATTTTTATATTACTATAAGTGCATAGTGTGGCAAACAACTTCAAATATAAATGTATCAATCATAGACGGCATACTACCCTATCCTACTATGTCGCCATATAGGTTTATAACTAAAACTGACAATTGCGTATTGGAAATTGGATTCCATCTATGAGTCGAGGCAAGGGATCGTCCTCACTGATTCGAGACACTCTAGCAAAGGATCACACATATGGTCAACCCTTGGATCTTCAGGACCGGTCCTCTCTTAATTTTAAGAATTGGTTCCCGGTCCTGTCGGACCTACCACTCGAGCCCTTTAGTCGGCTCTATATCCGAGGCGCCTCACAATCCAACATCCATATAAGTAGAAATGTCTGGGCTTTATACCATGACACTACTTCTAGTTAGAAAGAAACGCATGCACTCTCTGCAGTCATTATCCCGTTTTTGACTCATACCAGGTGTGAGGCTCGCGAATTAACGCTATACACAAAGCTATGCTACTTAAATCTGTGGTTTGATCATCATCTACAAGTCCCTTCTTTACAACAAAAGCCTTGTCATTTGCATCTTAACATACCACATTGTCAATCTATACCATACTATTGATTTCTGCCAATATATAACCTCTAAGCTCGTACGTCTCAGAAAGGGTGTTAAGTAAGAGAATAAATTCTTTTCCACCAAAAAGATATATATTTAGCAGAGATCAGAGAATATAACACATAATACAATGCCAGACATAATCTATTTACAAGCCCGTTTTGGGTCTGAACGAAACCGAAGGCACCTTATTCCTTATCGCATATGTCCAATACAGGAACTCCATCCAGGGCATCAGTAGTAATCCATTCGATGTGAAGATTGTTGGACTTGCATTGTCTTCAATATCTTCGACTTTTAGTCGTCGTAACATTTATTTAGAATGGGTTAAACCCGGTCTTTCCGAATAACTTGCACATCTTATAATCAAGTGATATATAAACACATCATATTCTTCATTCCAATCCAGAATATTATTTTATTCAAATATTCTTTACACTGGGAATTTTTCCCATTAATCTTATCAAAGATTTAATTCATTTAAACCTCTTTTTTAAGTCTTTATTTGAAAACCATTGCAAAAGATTTTGTTATATCTTTTCACAACTTAAACCAAATTAAGGTTTATATAACTAGTCGAGATTATTGAGCTTCACCGAAGCAATCATTTATTTTATTTATCCTAATCCCAACCTATTCATCCCATGGAGCAAAACTAGTAGCACTCCATATCTAACACACATTGTTATCGGTAAATTTAATTACCATTTCATGTTCAAATCTAGTTAAAGATTTAACTATCGCATGGAGTAAAACTGGTGGTACTCCATTCTCAAACATTTCTTGAATTTGATAAATTTAATTATCCCCTTCTCGTCTTAATCTACTTAAAGATTCATTAAAACTCTAGTTCGGTTTTAATTTCAAAAATCATTACTTAATGATCATTCAATCTTTGGAAATTAATCTTGTCTTTACTTGGATTAAAGAACAAATGTCATATAAAACACCGTTCACGATAAACCCAAAAATCATCTTCCATTTTATATGGAATCTTCACGGAGATCTGAACCGTTTATAATCGATAAAAATTTCCGTATCAGACTAGTACTATAAGTGGAATAACGGAGAAGCCCCTTTAAATTCCATAAATAGTAAACACCTTCCTTCATAGAAGCTCATCTCGATTATTATGAATCGAATTCCATTCAATCCCAATTTAATTAAATAAAGTGGGAAACTTCTCTAAATTTTAATCAATAGGTTCATTCCATTCACAAATGGGTTTAAGGACAGTATTAATGAAAATACCATTCACGACAAACCAAAAAAATCTCATTCTCTATTTTATTCCAATTTATATGTTGGAAACTCCTGGTTATGTTACAAACCATTCGCAAATCCAATTTACTATTTCTAAAAATCATTAAATTGTTATTCTAGTTATCAACTAGCTCATTCAGATAAAAATACCTTTTATCTTTTTAGATGTGGAATATTTCATCTAAAATCTTTTGAAATCGTTTATTATGATTTTACATTATTTATTCATATGTTTAATAATTTTACCAAGGCCCTAGTAGTCGGTTTCCAATTTTGGACCCTGAACTGCATCCATAATGATCTTTTCCAAAACTAATTTGGACATATTTTAAAATCTAACCGTTCAAATTTAAATCTCATATATTCATTGGAAAGATCTTTCCGATACGAAACCAATGGTTCTAGATTTAGGAGAATCCGACGGCCAAATCTCCCGTTACGTCCAATTCAAGTCAATAGTTGAAATTCGTGAACGGTCGTCGTGCGATACGTTCTATTCAAACCACATATATATATATATATATAATATATCGTCGATTTCTATTTAAAAACGTATTTTATAAAATGTTTACACATTCATTTTAAAACGGTTTCACTTCCATTTCCAATTTAAATTAAACTTGAACATTGCATTTTATTATGATCTAAAAAGGATAATATTTTCAAAATGTAATATTTTGAAATTCAATCTTCTCGATATTCATTTTAAAAATGAATAAAATCAATGTAGATATCCGTTCGAGTTAAAATAGCGTTTTCTACTTAACCCGGCTTCATATAATTTACATTTTTGTATTCATCCAAAATCAGACATAAAAATCAACTTTTCAATTCTCACTGAATATCACATTATAAAAATATTCATGTTTATTCCGAATTGGAATAAAATCTCAACCAATATCCATATAAATAAATTTATATGGATTACATTCATCATTTTCATCCAATGATAGTTGCAAACAACTATCAACATACAAAATGACATCTAGTGTGCATGTCATTTTTATATAAGCTTCAATCAAATAACTGACGCTTACATAAATCCGTCAATCTACCGATTAACCGAAATTTTAACAAGGGAGATGTGTGAGTCAAATATCATCCCAAGACCCATGTGGGGTTTTCAACCAACAACAATTAATTTAAATCAATCACTGACATAAAGTCATAAATAAATACTTAACTACCAAATGCCATTTAAGGCCGCCACAAGTGTCCATCGACGTGTATGCCATGTGAGTGTTACATATTCATACAATGCTTATAATACAAAAGATTTTTGAATTGTTCAAGTGTTGAACTCCAAAAGGGATAATATAACTACATGACAATTTCTAACTTGCAACCTAAAATCCATAATTAACTAAATACTCTACTTTACTAATTTAGTTTAGAGCTCTCACCCAAGCTATACCAAACACCATGATCTTCCTAATGTAGATTCTCTTGTTGCGCGCTCGCCGTTTGTCATTTTTCGCACTCGAATTCGCCTCTCTTGCTCTAGAATTTGCATATGACCTCCAATCCTCACCAACTATATCATTAGCACAAACGCGCCATTCCGAACATCTTTTGCCTGTGGACTTCCTTCCAAAAATGCACCAATTCACCAGAAATCGCTGATCTTTGCATCAGTTCTGCAAACTTCAAATGCGTTTTTCGGACAACCACGAACTCCAAAATTCGACTATGATATATCAAAATCGAAAAGAAAAACGTGATCTACAACTTTTGTTTTGTGGAGTTTTGGCCAAAAATGCACAGATTGAAAGTTATTGAGAAAATAGTGACATGGGGTTATTTGCTAACGGATTTTTGGAAAAAAGAAGGATTTTGAGGAGACGGGGCCCATGGCCTGAGGTGGAGGCCTGACCGCGGCCAGGGGGCGGGCTGATGTGGGGGGTGGTGATGGCAGCAGCGGCGGAGCCCGTGGTGGCTAGGGTTTGCAAATTTGGGGTTTTATGGTTTTCAGAGAAAGAGGAGAGAGAGGAGAGGAGGAGAGTGAGGGGAGGAGGAGGAGAGGGGGGATAACTGATCGGCAGCCAGCAGGGGAGGGGAGAGGGAGACGGCTGGTGCAAGGGGGAAGGAAGGAAGGAGGAAAATGAAGAAAGAAAATGAAAGAGAAGCGATTTAATCTCTTTTTCCATTTGATCGCCCTACTGCAAACGATCTCCGTTTGCCACGAATTTTGGACACGAGATAGTACACGTCAAGATGAATCCAACGAACCAAGTTTCGTCGGATTCTGAGTTCGTTTGTCTTTCTGTTAAAATTCTCAAAGATGCTCAAATAATGTTCAAAAATGCGATTTTAGCGTACCTTTTCCTCCTGCACGCCCACACACTAACTCCAAAAATCATGGCATTTTGGATTTAACCATTATTTGACGATACAAATCCAAAAATAACAGAAATGAATTCTGAGATCATCTCAATAATGTTCTTTTGTAAACTGATCGCTTGCTTTTTAACAAATGGTTTTGCTGCGCACGGCCACATACTAATTTCGTTCGACGCAAATTTTGAAACTCAACAATGATTTTCCATTATGAATCCAAAAAGTTTTATCTCGTCGAACTAGCAAAATTTCACTTTTTAAGGCTATGTGTTGATTTTAAAAATCGAATTTTTAAAATTTTCAAAAGTAAAGCTTATAAATTCCATAGCTACTATTCTAAATTTTAATTTGAACATAACTCATAATTCATAACATGTAAACTTAATTTCTTACATTCGTTAGAAAGATATGATTAATTAGATCCTAATGTTACCGATTTCATCAAATTCTGATTTATATAGAATTCTATACATTCATTCAAAGTTTAAATCTAAATTTTCAAACTATTGCACCATTTCAAGCTCGTTGTATATAAATTTATTAATTTATAAGCTCTAACTTCGTATTAAATAAATTTTAAAACGTTTATTCTCAAAATGAATCATTCAAAATATTTAATTTCCATGGAAATCAATTAAAAAATAAATTTTAAATTAGTTCCAAAAATACAGGTTGTTACGACCTCCCCTACTTAAAGCTTTTTCGTCCTCAATAAAAAAACGGAGCTGAAAGTTGTTTAACTAACCAACTCAACTTTCATTCTGGCTTGAGTTCTTCGACCTTTCAGTTTTTAAGAACTTTCAAATTTCCTTGTAATTTGGCTAACACCTTAAATTTCTGAAAAATTTCGCCATAACCTCCTTTGTACGGGGAGAGTCTGAAAAATTTATTTGGCCATATTAGGCACCCAATAAATCATACATATTGCATACATAACAATTGTGCATACCCCTTATAATTTATAAACCCTGCTCCCCCCATACCCACGCGCTAAAATTAAAACAAGAGAGATGTGACGTGTGTATTTTTTGTCATCTCAAGACCTGTATAGGATTTGTTATTAAATCTTGCAATTTACCGTTATAAATTATTAAGTCCATAAACAGTCCTCAGTACAACCTGTAATTCAGTCCTTGCCATACAAGCATATTGCTCGTATGTTAATCCAAACCTTGTCATATAAGCGCCAAATGCTTATATGGAATATGATATGTGATGCCATCTTTCGTAGTATGATATGCGATGTGATGCATAATTTATTTGTTACTATCCTATGGTGTATGTTTTAAATTTCACACAGAAAAAACCATTACAGCGCATCCAAATCACTCACAGTAGTTTAATATAATAATAAAATTGCGCAATCAACTCATTAAGGTGCACCTGTTTGTCAGGCACGCAATTTATTTCCCTACTCAACGCTATGCCATTAACCTGTTCAACATATATATGTGTATATATATATCTAATTCTAACTAAACTTGCAATTTAGTTTAATTTAACTCAATTAAATTAAATAACAATGTATATTTAATGTCCAAAATTGCCAAAGATTCCTTCTAATTTATTTAAATCAGACGTCATAAGTATTCAAACAAACACACAAATAATCAATTGATTATTTAACTTTCTAAACATATAGCTTTTATATACTCAAAAATATATATTTCGTAAGATCGGAATATATATATAATCTGAAATACGTTGCTTATAAACATATCACTCTCAACTCATTATCTCTAATGAGTTTCTCATTCTAGAATACTATTGATCCTATCTCTAGTGAGTATTCTTAAATAGAATGTTACTAATTCTATCTCTGATAAATTCTTTCATTTGGTTCTAATGTGTCTTGTTCTCGAGCTTTGTAAACCAAATCTCTGATACCACCTATCACGATCTAAAATCCCCTGATCTCTGAAGAGACAGAAAAACCCAGATTGTTTGAGAGCACGACGCATCGAAACGCAGAACGATAGAACTTTTCATTGCTATTACAACAATTTACATAAGAGTACAAGAATATCAGAGTACGAATAATTATTACACAGCGAAAATATACAATTATCAGAGAATAAATGACATAGCAGCAGAAATAAAAATGTATAAATACAATGCACAACGGAAATACATTAACTACCACAACTGAAAAAAACATACGGATACAAAGCTTTCCGAATATAGCTCCAGCTGTAAATCAGGATCCTATTAAATAGAAATCTGCAAAACCCAAAACTAATGATTGCCCATGTGGAAAACATGGGAACCCAGAGTTTAGGCGAAAATAATAAACTCCAAGATAGTCATGGGACTGATGTGATAACTTAAAAACAGTTACTAAACTTTTACTTCAAAATAGGGTAAATCGGACCATGTTGTATGTCACGGAATGGGTTCACTCCCATGAATACTCTGAAATAAAACAATTTGTAAACAACACAATGATTTTCGAAAAATGAGGCTATTATAAGAGTCAGATCCCATCACACAATGCAAACACAAACTAGAAGAAAGAGTTTTACCTTATAATTGCCAAACATGCTTGATACGCTTGAAAACAAATCATTTTGATATTACTATACGTGCATAGTGTGGCAAACAACTTCAAATATAAATGTGTCAATCATAGACGACATAGTACCCCAGCCTACTATGTCTCCATGTAGATTTACAACTAAAACCGACAGTTGTGTATTGGAAATTGGATTCCATCTATGAGTCCAGGCAAGGGATCATCCTCACCGACTCGGGACACTCTAGAAAATGCCTCAGCATCACACCTATGGGCAACCCTTGGATCCTCAAGGTCGGTCCTCTCTTACTTTTGAGGATTGGTTATTCCTGAACAATACGTTTCCGGGTCCTGTCGGACCTATCACTTGAGCCTTTTAGTCGGCTCTATATCCGAGGCGCCTCACATTCCAACATCCACATAAGTAAAAATGTCTGGGCTCCATACTATGACACCACTTCTAGTTAGAAAGAAACGCATGCACTCCCTGTAGTCACTATCCCATTTTTGACTCTTATCGGGTGTGAGGCTTGTGAATTAACGCTATAAATAAAGCTATGCACTTAAAGTTGTGCTTTGATCATAATCCACAAGGCCCTGCTTTTCAATAAAAGTCTTAATCATTGGCATCTTATCATGCCACATTGTCATTCCATACCATACCATTGATTTCTGCCAATATATAACCTCTAAGCTTGTACGTCTCAGAGAAGGGTGTTAAGTAAGAGAATAAATTCTCCGCCACCAAACATATATATTTAGCAGAGATAAAAGAATATCACATAATACAATGTCAGACATAATCCGTATACAAATCGGTTATGGGTCTGAACGAAATCCGAGGCACATTTTTCCTCGTCCCATATGTCCAATACAGGAGAGAGGCCCTTGCATATCCAGACAATCAACAAGTACGTCCGGACAACTACCATTATAACCTCTTCAAGGTAGCAACTCGATCCAGGGCATCAATAATAATTCATTCGATGTGAAGATTGTCGGTGTTGCATCGTCTTCAATATCTTCGACTTTTTGTCGTCGTAACAGTTATTCAGAATGGGTTAAACCCGGTCTTTCCGAATAACTTGCGCATCTTATAATCAAGTGATATATAAACACATCATATGCTTCATTCCAATTTAGAATTTTCTTTTATTCAAATATTCTTTACAATGGGAATTTTTCCCATTAACCATATCAAAGATTTAATTCATTTAAACCTCTTGTTTAAATCTTTCTTTGAAAATCATTGCAAAAGATTTTTTATATTTTTTCACAACTTAAACCAAATTAAGGTTTATATAACTAGTCAACATTATCTAGCTTCACCGAAGTAATCATTTATTTTATTTATCCCAATCCCAACCAATTCATCCCATGGAGCGAAACTGGTAACACTCCATATCTAACACCCATCATTATCGGTAAATTCAATTACCATTTCACGTTCAAATCTAATTAAAGATTTAACTATCGAATGGAGCAAAACTAGTGGTACTCCATTCTTGACATTTCTTGAATTTGATAAATTTAATTACCCCATTCTCATCTTAATCTACTTAAAAATTCATTAAAACTCTAGTTCGGTTTTAACTTCAAAAATCATTACTTAATGATTATTCAATCTTTGGAAATTAATCTTATATTTACATGGAATAAAGAACAAATGTCATATAAAACACCGTTCATGATAAACATAAAAATCATCTTGCATTTTATATGGGATCTTCACAGAGATCTGAACCATTTATAATCAATGTAAATTTCCATATCAGACTAGTACTATAAGTGGAGTAATGGAGAAGCCCCTTTTAAATTACATAAATAGTAAACTCCTTCCTTCACAGAAGCTCATCTCGATTATTATGAATCGAATTCCATTCAATCCCAATTTAATTAAATAAAGTGGAAAAATTCTCTAAATTTTAATCAAAAGGTTCATTCCATTAACAAATGGGTTTAAGTACAGTATTAATGAAAATACCATTCACGACAAACCCAAAAATCCCGTTCTCTATTTAATTCCAATTTATATGTTGGAAACTCCTGGTTATGTTACAAACCATTCACAAATCCAATTTATTATTTCTAAAAATCATTGTATTGTTATTCTAGTTATCAACTAGCTCATTCAGATAAAAATATCTTTTATCTTTTCAAATGTGGAATATTTCATCCAAAATATTTCTAAATCATTTATTATGATTTTACAAAATTTATTCATATGTTTAATAATTTTACCAAGGCCCTAGCAGTCGGTTTCCAATATTGGCCCCCGAACTGCATCCATAGCGACCTTTTCCAAAACTGGTTTGGACATATTTCAAAATCTAACCATTCAAATTTAAATCTCATATATTAGTTGGAAAGATCTTTCCGATACGAAACCAATGGTTCCAGATTTAACAGAATCCAACGGCCGAATCTCAATGGTTGAAATTCGTGAACGGTCGTCGTGCGATACGTTCTATTCTAACCATTTAAATATATATGTAATATATATCATTGATTTCTATTTTAAAATTTATTTTATAAAACGTTCATACATTCATTTTAAAACGGTTTCACTTCCATTGCCAATTTAAATTAAACTTAAACATTGCATTTTATTATCATATAAAAAGGATAATATTTTCAAAATGTAATATTTTGAAATTCAATCTTCTCGATGGCCATTTTAAAAACGAATAAAATCAATATAGAAATCCGTTCGAGTTAAAATAGCGTTTTCTACTTAACCCGGCTTCATATAATTTATATTTTCGTGTGCGTCTAAAATCGGACATAAAATAAACTTTTCAGTTCTCATTGAATGTCACGTTATGGAAATATTCATGTTTATTCCGGATTGGAATTAAATCTCAACCAATATCCATATAAATAAATTTATGTGGATCACATTCATCATTTTCATCCAACAATAGTTGCAAACAACTATCAACATACAAAATGACATCCAGTGTGCATGTTATTTTTATATAAGCTTCAATCAAATAATTGGCGCTTACATAAATCCGTCAATCTACCGATTAATCAAAATTTTAGACAAGGGAGATGTATGAGTCAAATATCATCTCAAGACCCATATGGGGTTTTCAACCAACAACAATTAATTTATATTAATCACTGGCATACAATGCACACACCAAAGTCATAAATAGATAAATACTCAACTACCAAATGCCATTTAAGGCCGCCACAAATGTCCATCCACGTGTATATCATGTGATTGTCACATATTCATATAATGCTTCTAATGCAAGTGATTTGTGAATAGTTAGTGTTGAACTTCAAAAGGGATAATATAACCACATGATGCAATTTCTAAACTTGCAACCTAAAATGCATAACTAACTAAATATTCTACTCTGCTAATTTAGTTTAGAGCTCTCACCCAAGCTATACCAAGCACCACGACACTTCTAATATAGATTCACTTGTCATGCGCTCGCCATTTGGCATTTTTCGCACTCGAATTCGCCTCTCTTACTCTAGAATTTGCATACGACCTCCAATTCTAATCAACTATGTCACTAGCACAAACGTGTCATTCCAGATGACTTTTGCCTAGTGGACTTCCTTCACAAAATGCACCAGTTCGCCAGAAATCGCGGATCTTTGCATCATCTCTGCAAACTTCAAACGTGTTTTCCGGACAACCACGAACTCCAAAATTTGATTGTGATATATCAAAAACGTGATCTACAACTATTATAATGTGGAGTTTTGGCCAAAAATGCACGGATTGAAAGTTATTGAGAAAATAGTGATAGAGGGTTATTTGCAAAGGGATTTTTGGAAAAAAGAGAGATTTTGAGAAGATGGGGCCCATGGCCGGAGCTGGAGGCCTGACCGCGGCAAGGGGGCGGGCTGACGTGGGAGGGGGTGGTGCTGGCGGCGGTGGCGGTGGAGCCCGTGGTGGCTAGGGTTTTCAAATTTAGGGTTTTAGGGTCTTTAGAGAAAGAGGAGAGGAGGAGGAGGAGAGGGGGCAGGACTGATCAGCTTCCGGAAGGGGAGGGGAGAGGGCAGCGGCTGGTGCAAAGGGGGAGAGGTCACCATTTTTGAGGAAAGGAGGAAGGACGGAAAGAGGAAAATGAAGAAAAAAAATGGAAGAGAAGCGGTTTTATCTCTTTTTCCATCTGATCGCCCTACTGCAAATGATCTCCGTTTGCCATGCATTTCGGATACGAGATAATACACGTCAAGATGAATCCAATGAACCAAGTTTCGTCGAATTCCGATTTTGTTTGTCCTTCCGTTAAAATCCTCAAAGATGCTAAAATAATGTTCAAAAATGCGAATTTAGCATACCTTTTCTTCTTGCACGCCCACACACTAACTCCAAAAATCATAGCCTTTTGGATTTAACTATTAATTGACAATATGAATCCAAAAAAAGGGATACGAATTTTGAGATCATCTCAATAATGTTCCTTTGTAAACTAATCGTATGTTTTAAATGGTTTTGCTTCGCATGGCCACATACTAACTCCATTCGACGCGCATTTTGAAACTCAACAATGATTTGTCATTATGAATCCAAAAAAAAACTTATCTCATCGAATTTTGAATTTCCTAGCAAAATTTTACTTTTTAAGGGCTATGTGTTGATTTTAAAAATTGAATTTTTTAAATTTTCAAAAGCAAAGCTTATACATTCCAAAGCGACTATTCTAAATTTTAATTTAAACATAACTTATAATTCATAGCATGAAAACTCAATTTCATACATTCATTAGAAAGATTTGATTAATTAGATCCTAATGTTTTCGGTTTCATCAAATTCTGATTTATATAGAATTCTATGCATTCATTTAAAGTTTAAATCTAAATTTTCAAACTATTGCGCCATTTCAAGCTCGTTACATATAAATTTAAAAGTTCAAACTTCATATTAAATAAATTTTAAATTATTTAAATGAATCGTTCAAAATATTTAATTTCCATGAAAATCAATTAAAAAATAAATTTTGAATTGATTCCAAAAATACGGGTTGTTACAACCTCCCTTTCTTAAATCTTTTTCGTCCTCGAAAAGAACGGAGCTGAAAGTTGTTTAACTAACCAACTCAACTTTCATTCTGGCTTGAGTTCTTCGACCTTTCAGTTTCTAAGAACTTTCAAATTTCTCTGAAATTTGGCTAACACATTAAATTTCTGAAAAATTTCGCCATAACCTCCTTTGTACGGGGAGGGTCTGTAAAATTTATTGGGCCGTATTGGCACCCAATAAATCATATATATCGCATACATAACTATTGTGCACACACGTTATGATTTATAAACCCTGCTCCCCCCATACTCATGTGCTAAAATTAAAACAAGAGAGACGCGACGTGTGTATTTTTTGTCATCTCATGACATGTGTATGATTTGTTATTAAATCTTGCGATTTACCATTATAAATTATTAAGTCCATAAACAGTCCTCAGTACAACCTGTAATTCAGTCCCCGCCATACAAGCATCTTGCTCGTATGGTAATCCAAACCTCATCATATAAGCGCCAAATGCTTATATGGAATATGATATGCGATGCCATCTTCCGTAGTATGATATGCGATGTGATCCATAATTTATTTCTTACTATCCTATGGTGTATGTTTTAAATTTCACACAGAACAACCATCACAGCGCATCCAAATCAGTCACAGTAGTTTAATATAATAATAAAATTGTGCAACTAACTCATTAAGGTGCACCTGTTTGTCGGGCACACAACTTATTTATCTACTCAACGCTATGCCATTAACCTTTTCAACATATATATGTGTATATATATCTAATTATAACTAAACTTCCGATTTAGTTTAATTTAACTCGGTTAAATTAAATAACAAGTGTTTCGTATATTCAATATCCAAAATTGCCAAAGATTCTGTCTAATTTATTTACATCAGACGTCATAAGTAATTAAACAATCACACAAATAATCAATTGATTATTTGACTTCCTAAACATATAGCTTTTATATATTCAAAAATATATATTTTATAAGATTGGAATATATATATAATCTCAAATATGTTGCTTATAAACATATCACTCTCAACTCATTCTAGGGCATTATTAGCCCCATATCTAATGAATTTCTCATTCAAGGATGCTACTGATCTTATCTCTAACACGAAGCATCGGAACGCAGAACGACAGAACTTTTCATTGCTATTACAACAATTTACATCAAAGAACAAGAATATCATAGTACGATAATTATTACACAGCGGAATAATACAATTATCAGAGAATAAATTACATAGCAGCAGAAATAAAAATGTATAAATACAATGCATAGCAGAAATACATCAACTACCACAACTGAAAGAAATACACGGATACAAAACTTTCCGAATATAGCTCCAGCTGTAAACCAGGATCCTGTTAAATAGAAATATGCAAAACTCAAAACTACTGACTGCTTGTGTGGAAAATATGGGCACCCAGAGTTTAGATGAAAACAATAAACTCCAGAACAGTCATGGGACTGGTGTGAGAACTTAAAAACAATTAATAAACTTTTACTTTAAAATATGGTAAATCATTGGACCACGCCATATGTCATGGAACAGGATCACTCCCATGAATACTCTGAAATAAAACAATCTGTAAACAACGCAATGCTTTTCGAAAAATGAGGCTATTATAAGACTCAGGTCCCATCACACAATGCAAAAACAAAAAACCAAAGGACAGAGTTTTACCTTGTAATAGCCAAACATTCTTGATACACTTCAAAACAAATCATTTTGATATTACTATAATTGCATAGTGTGGCAAACAACTTCAAATATAAATGTATCAATCATAGACGGCATAGAACCCCAATCGACAGTTGCGTATTGAAAATTGGATTCCATCCATGAGTCGAGGCAAGGGATCATCCTCACCGATTCGAGACACTCTAGCAAATGCCTCAGGATCACACCTATGGGCAACCCTTGGATCTTCAGGGTCGGTCCTCTCTTACTTTTGAGGATTGGTTATTCCTGAACAATACGTTTCTCGGTCCTGTCGGACATATCACTCAAGCCTTTTAGTCGGCTCTATATCTGAGGCGCCTCACAATCCAACATCCACATAAGTGAAAATGTCTGGTCTTCATACCTTGACACCACTTCTAGCTAGAAAGAAACGCTTGCACTCCCTCCAGTCACTATCCCGTTTTTGACTCATACCGGGTGTGAGGCTCACGAATTAATGCTATACACAAAGCTATGCTACTTAAAGTTGTGCTTTGATCATCATCCATAAGGCCATGCTTTTCAACAAAAGCCTTGATCATTTGCATCTTGGCATGCCACATTGTCAATCCATACCATACCATTGATTTCTGCCAATATATAACCTCTAAGCTCGTACGTCTCAGAGAAGGGTGTTAAGCAAGAGAATAAATTCTCCACCACCAAATAGATATATATTTAGCAGAGATCAAAGAATATAGCACACAATACAATTTCAGACATAATCCCTTTACAAGTCCATTCTGGGTCTGAACGAAACCGGAGGCACCTTATTCCTCATCCCATATGTCCAATACAAGAGTGAGGACCTCGCATATATGAACAATCAACAAGTACGTCCGGACAATTACAACTATAACCCCTTTAAGGCAGAAACTCCATCCAGGGCATGAGTAGCAATCCATTCGATGTGAAGATTGTCGGTCTTGCATCGTCTTCAATATCTTCGGCTTTTAGCCATTATAACAGTTATTCAGAACCCGGTCTTTCCGAATAACTTGCACATCTTATAATCAAGTGATATATAAACACATCATTTGCCAATTTTGAATATTCTTTTATTTAAATGTTCTTTACACTGGGAATTATTCCCATTAATCTTATCAAAGATTTAATTCATTTAAACCTCTTGTTTAAATCTTTCTTTGAAAACCATTGCAAAAGATTTTGTTATATCTTTTCACAACTTAAACCAAATTAAGGTTTATATAACTAGTCTAGATTACCGAGCTTCACTGAAATAGTCATTTATTTTATTTATCCCAATCCTAACCTATTCATCCCATGGAGCAAAACTGGTAGCACTCCATATCTAACACCCATCATTATCGGTAAATTTAATGACCTTTTCACGCTTAAATCTAATTAAAGACTTAACTATCGCATGGAATAAAGCTGGTAGTACTCCATTCTCGAACATTTCTTGAATTTGATAAATTTAATTATCCCCTTCTCATCTTAATCTACTTAAAGATTCATTAAAACTCTAGTTCGATTTTAATTTCAAAAATCATTACTTAATGATTATTCAATCTTTGGAAATTAATCTTGCCTTTACTTGGATTAAAGAACAAATGTCATATAAAACACCGTTCACGATAAACCCAAAAATCATCTTCCATTTTATATGGAATCTTCATGGAGATCTGAACCATTTATAATCAATATAAATTTTCGTATCAGACTAGTACTATAAGTGGAATAACGGAGAAGCCCCTTTAAATTCCATAAATAGTAAATGCCTTCCTTCATAGAAGCTCATCTCGATTAGTATGAATCGAATTCCATTCAATCCCAATTTAATTAAATAAAGTGGAAAACTTCTCTAAATTTTAATCAACAGGTTCATTCCACTCACAAATGGGTTTAAGGACAGTATTAATGAAAATACCATTCACGACAAACCAAAAAATCTCATTCTCTATTTAATTCCAAATTATATGTTGGAAACTCCAAGTTATGTTACAAACCATTCATAAATCCAATTTATTATTTCTAAAAATCATTAGATTATTATTCTAGTTATCAACTAGCTCATTCAGATAAAAATACATCTTATCTTTTCAAATGTGGAATATTTAATCCCAAATCATTCGAAATCATTTATTATGATTTTACATAATTTATTCATATGTTTAAATTTTTTACCAAGCCCTAGTAGTCAGTTTCTAATATCGACCCTCGAACTGCATCCATAACGATCTTTTCCAAAACTGATTTGGACGTATTTCAAAATCTAACCGTTCAAATTTAAATCTCATATATTCATTGGAAAGATCTTTTCGATACGAACCCAATGGTTCTGGATTTAGGAGAATCCGACGGTCGGATCTTCCGTTACGTCCATTTCAAGTCAATGTTGAAATTCACGAACGATCGTCGTGTGATACGTTCTATTCAAACCATCTAAATATATATAATATATATCGTTGATTTCTATTTAAATACGTATTTTATAAAACGTTTATACATTCATTTTAAAGCGGTTTCACTTCCATTGCCAATTTAAATTAAACTTAAACATTGCATTTTTTATGATCTAAAAAGGATAACATTTTCAAAATGTAATATTTTGAAATTCAATCTTCTCGATATTCATTTTAAAAACAAATAAAATCAATATAGAAATCCGTTCGAGTTAAAATCACGTTTTCTACTTAACCCAGCTTCATATAATTTATATTTTCGTGTCTATCCAAAATCGGACATAAAAATCAACTTTTCAATTCTCATTGAATATCACATTATAAAAATATTCATGTCTATTCCGGATTGGAATAAAATCTCAACAAATATCCATATAAACAAATTTATATGAATTACATTCATCATTTTCATCTAACGATAGTTGCAAACAACTATCAGCACAAAAATGACATCCAGTGTGCATGTTATTTTTATATAAGCTTCAATCAAATAATTGACGCTTACATAAATCCGTCAATCTAACCGAAATTTCACACAAGGAAGATGTGTGAGCCAAATATCATCTCAAGACCCGTGTGGGTTTTCAACCAACAACAATTAATTTAAATCAATCATTGGCATACAATGCACACACCAAAGTCATAAATAAATAAATACTCAACTACCAAATGCCATTTAAGGCCACCACAAGCGTCCATCCATGTGTATGTCATGTGAGTGTCACATATTTATAGAACGCTTCTAATGCAAGGGATTTGTGAATAGTTCAAGTGTTGAACTCCAAAAGGGATAATATAACTACATGATGCAATTTCTAACTTGCAACCTAAATTGCACAACTAACTAAATACTCTACTTTACTAATTTAGTTTAGAACTCTCACCCATCATATACCAAACACCACGACACCTCTAATGTAGATTATCTTGTTGCGTACTCGCCGTTTGTCATTTTTCGAACTCGAATTCGGCTCTCTTGCTCAAGAATTTGCATACGATCTCCAGTCTTCACCAAACCTTGTCACCATCACAAACCGCCATTCCAGACAACTTTTGCCTAGTGGACTTCCTTCAAAAAATGCACCAATTCGCCAGACATCGCGGACCTTTGCATCAGGTCTGCAAACTTCAAACACATTTTCCAGACAACCCTAAACTCCAAAATTCGATTGTGATATATCAAAATCGAAGAGAAAACGTGATCTACAACTTTGGTATTGTGGAGTTTTGGCCAGAAATCCACGGATTGAAAGTTATTGAGAAAATAGTGAAAGGGGTTATTTGCAAATGGATTTCTGGAGAAAAAGAGGGATTTTGAGGAGATGGGGCCCACGGCCATAGGTAGATGCCTGACGGCGGCCAGGGGGCGGACTTACGGGGGGTGGTGGTGACGGTGGAGCCCGTGGAAGAGAAGCGATTTTATCTCTTTTTCCATCCAATAGACTGACTGCTAACGATCTCCATTTGCCACGGATTTCAGGCATGATATAGTACACATCAAGACGAATGCAAACAACAAGTTTTGTAGAATTTCGAGTTCGTTTGACCTTCCGGTAAAATTCTCAAATATGCTCAAATAATGTTCAAAAATGCGATTTTAGTGTATCTTTTCTTCATGCACGCCCACGCACTATCTCCAAAAATCATGGCCTTTTGGATTTAACCATTATTTGATGATACGAATCCAAAAAAAATGGAATCAAATTCTGGGATCATCTCAATAATGTTCCTTTGTAAACTGATCACCTGTTTTTGAACAAATGGTTTTGCTTCGCAGGCGACATATTAACTTCGTTCGACGCGCATTTTGGAACTTAACAATGATTTGTCTTTATGAATCAAAAAAAATTTATCTCATCAAATTCTAGGCTTCCTAGCAAAATTTCACTTTTTAAGGGCTATGTGTAGATTTTAAAAATCGAATTTTTAAAATTTTCAAAAGCAAAGCTTATAAATTCCACAACGACTATTCTAAATTTTAATTTGAACATAACATACAATTCGTAACATGAAAACTCAATTTCTTACATTCATTAGAAAGATATGATTAATTAGATCCTAATGTTTCTGGTTTTATCAAATGCTGGTTTATATAGAATTCTATACATTCATTTAAAATTTAAATCTAAATTTTCAAATTACCGCGTCATTTCAAGCTCGTTATATATAAACTTATAAATTTATAAGTTCTAACTTCATATTAAATAATTTTAAATCATTTATTTTCAAAATGAATCGTTCAAAATATTGAATTTTCATGAAAATCAATTAAAAAATAAATTTTGAATTGGTTCCAAAAATACGGGTTGTTACACTATGGATACCCGAAAAATCCGATAACCATCTGCATCCGTATCCGAAAAGCGGATAAATATCCGATATCCAAAAAAGCGGATACGGATACATAAATATCCGCATCCGAAAATTATTCATCCGATTATTTTTAACATTATGCTCAAAATTATATGTATTTTAGTACAAAGAATCGGGTTTGTTTATTGCTTTACTATGTCAAAAGTTTATATTATATGCACTTAATGCATATTAGCTACTCAAATATAATTATTTTCATTATATATGTTTATATTCAACACTTTAGTCATCAATGAAATTGAAAAACATCTATGTTAAACTAGAAATTTATGTTTCTTGATTTACCGATCATTGGCGGATAGGATAATTATCCAATATCCATCCGTATCCGCAGATACAGATATCTGATATCCGAAAATGATTTTGGATATGGATATAATACTATCTGTATCCGAAAGTATCTGTTGACAGCCCTAAGTGGGTCAACCCATTCTGGGTCTAGGCGCATTTTCTACTGTGTTTTTATTTGGTTTTAACGTTAATTTTATTACTTGATATAACATATCTTATTTTGACTGTTAATTAATAACATTATTCACTTACTTAATATAATTCTTATTTTATATTATTCCAGTTATAAACTATGTTCACTATTGATTGTCAAATCTACATGTATACACGCACACAATCTCTTGATTATTTAAATCATCAATAACTTACCTTTCAATTCCTTTTCCTTTAATGGCTGCTTATTTATTGTAATTAATCATGTTATTATTTCATTATTTTATTTCCCTATTTAGTGCATTTTTTTATTCCTCTTTTTAATGCATTGCCTTATTCCTCTTTTTAATGCATTGTTATATTCCTCTTTTTAATGCATTTATTTCTTTCTTCTCTTAACCTGCACCTTTTATTTCAACATTAGAACTCTATTCATATATACATATTCATGCCATCTTTATTTATTACCCATTTTATTATTTAATTAAATGCGGGGTGTTATAGTAGAGGTCCAAAATTGGATGGCATGTAAAGCAGAGCAGAGATGCATGGCTCATGTACAAGGCACAAAGAAGCAAAGCCAGTAGCATGAATGGAACAATATATCATGGATATGTGACATGGAAAATGTACATAGAGTTCAGAGAAGCAACATGATGTACAGAATTCCAACAAGCTCAATTTACAAGGAAAGACTGCAGCACAATGACAAAGAAGATTAAACATACAAAATACAAGCACATATTTATACACAAATTTGTGTGTGTGTGTGTATATATATATACATATACATACATACATACATATATATGTATATGGGAGCATCACAAGGCCCACGAATGAGGAGCATATATGGAATGAAAATGATGCAGCAATCATGGCAGATTAATTTACCAGGAGTATCAACAAATATGGGGTAAACATGAACAAGATCTGACCAGAAGAAACTACATGAATCTCATGCACAAGCCAAGCCAAGTGATTCAAGAATAAAATCTGGAATAACAATGAACAACAAGGTGACATGTAACATGAATGGGCAGACCATTGTATGACACATGTGCAAGAACAATTTCTAGAAATTAATTAAGAGAAAATTCCAGCAAATATATTTGGAAATTTGTTATCGCTAAATAAATGTTTCCAAATTAATCTCTGTGAAATGGTCAGTGACAAAACATGGGCAGACTCATCAAGAATCAACAAACAAGATTTTCTCAACACAATCATAGGTCCAATTTGAGGCAAGAAGGAATTGGTTGATTTCCAGTCATGCCACAAATTCCACAAACCAATTTCGGGCAAGGATCAATTTGATTATTTCTAGAAATAAATCAAGCATACACGGAAATAAATCAAGCAATCACGCAACATTCAAGGCTGAGCAATCACTGGAAATCATAGATTTAAGGGTTTTATAAACCCTTTAAATTCACACTTATTTCATCAAAGACAACTACCGAAACCAAAGAAATAAAATTTTGAGAGCAAGAGAAAAACAATTCAGAGAACTCACAAAGGTTTCGATAACAATCCCCAAATCAATTGACAAGCAAGCAATGACAGTTGAGCCATCAAGAGATTCTTCCAGATTTGAAGTCGTGACTCTATTTGGGTAGCAATAACCTTAATTTCCTTTTTTAGCCATCATTGAAGAAAAGATTTGAATCCGACATTTTTTCAAGGTATAAAGAAGTAAAGGACGGGCTTATTATTTTTAAAAGTTTTTTTTTTTGCTTTATTTTATCGTTTTGTTTTTTATATTTCTTTTGTAATCGATCTATCATTTTTCTGTAAAACTAGGGTATACAAGATATAGGATTTATAGTTAAGGTTTATGAGTTACGGGTTTTTAATTTGGAGAAAATCTGATCTTTGGGATAGAGATCAGTGAACGGTTTTTAGCATAGAATTAGAATAGTTAGAAGCGGGTGTCGAGAGTTTTTAGGGTATTGTAAGCGTAGAGATTGTTTTAATTATATATAGAAACCTTGGGGAATGCAGTAGTAGGCAAGGTTTTGCCGAAGTTGGGTATATCTGTGTGCTATGTAACTTTCTACACTTACTCTGATTTTTGTCTATGTTGCTATAATTTAGTACTCGGCAAAAAACTGCAATAAATCCTATTCACCTCCTCTAGGGTTAACCTAGATCCTACACCAACAAGTCAATCAATCTTCAAAAGTGAGAAGCTACCTTTTGTGTAACGACCCGCAAACCCCCACCTCTCGAATCGACCATAAGCCACACAGGTCCGATCCAAAATGTAGAAATAGGCGAATTGTTATGATAACACGATGCATCAGAACACAGAACAAGAGAACTTTTCATTGCTGTTACAACAATTTTACATCAGAGTACAAGAATATCAGAGTATGAATAATAGATACACACTAGAAAAATATCAGAGAATAATGAATTACAAAACAGTGGAAACTTAAATACATAAATACAATGCACATCAGAAAACATCAACTAACACAATAGAAGACTACAAAATAATCCAGAGTATAGCTCCAGCCATAAACCAGGATCCCGTTAAAGAATATCTTCAAAACCAAATTACTAGCTGCCCTTGTGAAAAATATGGGCACCCAGAGTTTAAGTGGAAAATAATAAATTCTGAGTCAGTCATGGGATTGGTGTGAGAAATGAAATAGCTATTTAAAAAATTATTTTAAAGTTGGGTAAATCACGGAACCACGTCGTATGACACGAAACGCGTTTCCTCTACATGAACACCATAAAAAAAACTCCCAATGCTTTTTGCAAAAATGAAGCTATTATAAGACTCGGGTCCCATCATATAATGCAAGCACAAGTCATAGGATAGAGTTTCACCTTATAATATCCAAATATGCTTAATACGCGAAATTTCTCTTTTTATTATTATTATATAGTATAAAAAAAAATTGAAAATAAATGTATCAATCTTAGACAACATAATATCTCATCCTATTATGTCGTCATATAGGTTTACAACTAAAAACGCAAGGTTCATATTGCAAATTGGATTTCCATCATGAGCCGAGGCAAAAGGTCTTCCTCATCCGAACTTTAGAACATCTCAAGCAAAATGTTCCAAGGAAAACAACATCCCTTTGGAGCGGCAGAGCCGGTCAACAATACGTCGCTGATTGGATAATTGCCTGAGTAGTACACTTCCCGGTCCTATTGGACCTCTTGGTCAGTACTCAGTACCTCAAACACCATGGCCTTATTCGACCATATCCAAGGGCCCTCGATTCCTACATCCACATAAGTAAATTGCATGGGCTCCATACCATGATAACACTTCTAGCTAGAAAGAAACATATGTCCTCCCTACTGTCCTTCATCCCGTTTTTGACTCATACCGGGGTGAAGCTTGACAAAGTCACATCACGATGCAAAGCTATGCTAAATTAGTCATGCTTTGATCATCATCCATAAAGCTTTACTTTCCAAGAAAATCTTTGATCGTTGCATCTTAGCATGCCACATTGTCGATCCGTACCATACCGTTGATGTCTATTCATATGTAACCTCTAAGCTCATACATCTCAAAGAAAGGTGTTAAGCTAAGAGAATAAATTCACTGTCACCAAACAGATATGTATTTAGTAGAGATCAACTAATACAGAATAAAATACAATGTCAGACAAATAATCCATTTGCAAGTCCGTTCTAGGTCTAAACGAAACTGGAGGCACCTTATTCCTTATCCCGTATGTCCAATACAAGAGAAAGGTCCTTGCAAATCCGGTCGATCTCCAAATACGTGCGAATGACCACCACTTATTACCTTACCTTGGGTTTATGACCCAATCAAGACATCAGTAGCAATCCGAACGATGTGAAGATCTCCAATCTTCAACCATCCTCTTCAATATCTTCAACTTTTAATCGTCGTATAAGTTATTCAGAATGGGTTAAACCCAGTCTTTCTGAATAACTCACACATCTTTTAAATTAAGTGATATATAAAGATATCATACATCTCATTCCAATCTAGAATATTCTTTTATTCAAATATTCCTTACGCTGGGAATTATCCCCATAAATCTTATCCAAATTTTATATCATTTAAACACTTGTTTAAATCCTTCTTTGGAAATCATTTCAAAAGATTTTATAAGATCTTTCCACACTTTAAGGTTTATAACCCTTATAGGAATCGTCGAAATCTATAAAAAGGTAATATCTAAAATCGTTATCCCATTCCCAACCTATTCATTCCATGGAGCAAAACTGGTAATACTCCATATCTAACACTTATTGTGTTTCAGTAAACTTAATTACCTCTTTATAATTCAAATCTAATTAAAGATTCACTAAAACTCCAACTTAGTTTTAACCTCCTGAAATCATTATTTAATGATTATTTAACTTTAGGAAATTAATCCTGTCTTTAAATGGGTCAAAGAACAAATGTCATTTAAAACATCGTTCACGACAAACCCAAAATCAACTTCCATTTAATTCCAATTTAGTTTATTAAATCGGAAAACTTCACTTTGAAAGAAATCCATTAAATATTAATTAAAAGATTTAATCCATAAATTCCATTTTTAACTAGGTTTAAGAATAGTGTTATTAAAGACATCATTCACGATAAACCAAAAATCCAACTTGATATCAAATATAAGGCTTTGAATAAAAATCGTATTGACTTATATTCGATATCAATTTCTGAAACCAACAGATACCGTATAGGAAATAACGATATCTATATCTTTCAAACTCCTCAAAACAGTATCTGTGTTATCACAGAATCCAATACTGAAATATTCGAATACTATTTCCATTCAAAGCCAGTCCAATTTATATATTGGAAAACTCCGGTTATATATAAACCCTTACAATCTGAAATATTATTTTAAAACCACTGGATCATTTATCTTCAGAAAACATCATATGATCTTAGTCGAATATCTGATGTCCTTTCGGCTTTTCCAGTCCCTTGCCTAACCGAATAGCCTCCTGTTAGATCCCATAGGTGGTACTGGACTGTACTTTCATGAATCATCGCATATTCCTTTTGGTTATTTACTCTAGTTGTTAACTATCTCATTTAGATAAAATATCGTTTATCTTTTCAAAACTTGTAATATTCCATCCAAAATCTTTTAAAATCATTTATTATGATATAACATAATTTTTTCATAATTTTCTTAAAGCCCTTACAATCGGTTTCCAATTCCGACCACTGAACTGCATTCATAACGACCTTTTCCAAAATAGATTTGGACTTATTTAAATATCAAACCATTTGATTTCAAAACTTCTTATTTCATTTGAAAATTCTTTTCATTTTGGACCCAACTTTTTTCATTTTAGGATAATCCGATGGTCGAATCTCCCGGTACATCAATTTGAAGTTACAGGTTGAACTTCGTGAATTATCGCTGCCCGACACATCCTATTCAAATCCAAATTTGATTTATAATTAAAATTAAATCAAAATGCTTCCAAAACAAATTATAAATTATATATAATTATCACTGAAAATTCTATTTCAATCATTATACTTCAAAATTGAATATTCCAATATTAAGCCATTTTAATATTATTTAAATCATTAAAATAATACTGTTTTTCGAAACTCGTTATTTAAAAGTTTAAATTTTCCTGACATTCTTATAAAAATAAACAAGATACTTTTGAAAAAAACTCCTTCTATTTCTAGATAGCCTAGCTGAATTTCACTTTTGACGGTTTCTATTCATTTTAAAAATAAAACTTCGATATGATATAGGTATATGAAATTTACTTCAAAATAACTTGTCATAATTACAAATATCCATCGATATTTTAATATCTTCACGTCCATCCAAAATCGAACATCAAAATCAAACTTTGATTTTTCACTGAATATTATATTATTAAAATATCAAGTTTATTCTGAATTGGAATGAAATTCAACCAAGTACCATATAATTCCATTTATATGGATTTCACACATCATATGCATCTAACAATAGTTGTAAACAACCATCAAGCATCCAATTCACATCCAAAGTGGAATTCACCGTATAAGCCTTAAAAGAATAACACTTATATTGGTCTGTTAATCAACCGTTTGACATATAAAATCAACACTTGGGATTAGTGTTCATTAACATCCTAATACCCATGTGGAGTTTTCATCACATTCGCAAACTAGTGATTATATGAGATACACACTTGGGAGATGTGTAAGTAAATTACCTTCCCAATACCCTTGTGGGGTTTACATCACAAACCATGTGAAATTATCTACACACTTTGGAGACGTGTTGGTTAATTATCATCCCAATACCCATGTCCGGTTTTCAATCAATTCATATCAACTACAAATTCAAACAATTAACAATAATTTGTTCATTTCAGGTTATACTTTTACTAAGTCAGCTTGACTTAAACAGGTGATCATAAATACATTATTCGATTTATAAATGGGTGTTTAACCCTATGACAACTACCACAAATGTTTTAATACTGTTTTAACATGTTATGTAATCCAATTCAACTTTCAAACCATATCGCAACTCAATATTAAATCAACCACAAAGCAACTAACTTCTTACAGTATAAACTATTGCATAAACTACGATTAACTGTTTAATTTAACCAAAGCAAGTTAGGGAGTTCTCACCCCAGTCATCCTACACCTCAATACTTCTCGGTAGGGCTACAGAAGCTTGCTACAGACCCAAAATCATGTCTTTCCACATTGATTTGCCTAGCTATCTCACATACACACTCGCACACACTTCAATTTAGGGATTAATAAGGAAAGTTGAAATTTTTAAAAAATTTAGGGCTTTGGGGGGATAGGGGACCATGGCATGGGCTGTTAGGGGTGGCGCATGGTGGTGATGGTGGGGGTCCAAGACGTGGGTAGGTGGTATCCACAGGAGGAGGTAGGAGGTGGTAGAACTTGATTTAGTGCTTAAAGGTGATAGCTTTTAAAATTAAAAAGGGGAAATGGGATTTTAGAGCAAAGGGAGGGGCCCATGGCCAGAGAAGGGCTGGAGGACGTGGTGTGGAGGCGGCGCACGGTGATGGAAGGCTAGTGGGGGTTCCTTGAGGTGTGACATGGGGTTTAAGGGAGGAGAGGAAGTGATAATTGAGTTTTAAGCTTAAAGAAGAAATGATTTATGAAATGAAAAATAAATAAAAAGAAAATAATCTTAAGTACACTAGAGAAGAGAGCCTTAGGAAGAGATTGACACTTGTATTAGAGGACAATGAGTTTTTTTATTTTGATTGGTTATAGAAGTTAGTGATAAAAGGTGTAATTAATTCCTTAATAAATTATACTTTGTATCCTTCGTTTTGGTCGTACGACCACATGCGAAGTCCAAAAATTACGAAACTTGAAATCTCGCTTCACTACGGAATTACAATTCCTTGGATCATGGACTTGTCTAATTCGGATACCGTTTGAAAAATCACCTTATTTCTAGCTTAAATTGAAATTTGACTAAATTTTCAACTTACGTTAATAAACCGTACGCTTACACACAAGCTCCGTTTGACTTGAAATTTTAAATCCTACCATATTTTGATGTTCTAGATACAATAAAAGTGGTTTCGTTGGATTCCGAGACTATCTCAAAAATGGTCCTTTTACACGTCATCAATAAAGCATTAAAACATTGATTTTCAAAGTCTCACTTTTAAATTGATTTAAAAAGTTAATTGGCCTTTTTTAAGTCAAATATAACATTAAACCAAGTTTGAAATTTATTTTCATATTCTATCACGTTCAAGTTCAACATTTTCCATTATAAAATTCATAAAAATATATTAAAATTTAAATTAACCAAAAATACGGGTCATCACATTTTGGACATGCTTTATTCAAGTCAGAATAATCAATGCATGTCCTTCATTTCCCATTTGATTTGATAACTAGGATCGGGCTGGAGACCCATTCTAGATAGAGGGTATCACGAATAATGTTGTTCTCGAGTAGCCTATCCACCTTCTCACTGAGTGTTGTCAATCTTTCTGATCCTAAGATTCAGCGTTTCTGTTTCGCGGGGAAGAACTTTGGGTCGATACCAAGCATGGGACAAGCGATTCCTGAGTCGATGCCACACGTATCGGAGTGCGTCAAAGAAAATACATCCAAGTTGTCCCTTATAAAATCCACAAGTTCTTCCAAGATAGATAGATGGAGCTACTATCCAACTTTTGAGACCCAAGATGGGTCGACGAGGTTGATCGCAGCATTAATGGTCGGCTCTACCAGAGTAGCCCTCTCATACTCAGCCTCTTCTTCCTTTCGCATATCGAGATCATGGAAGAAATGGATTTGGTGTTTGAGTCAAGGCTCATATTTCAGTGGCTACTAAGCGCTGAAGCTTATGGTGCAAAGTGCCATCTGTACATCCTTTCCCTGCTCCTTGTTAATGGCATCCTTCCATTCAGCAAGATAATGGCTCTTACTGCAACTTGGTCACCCTGGATGGTTATGAGCCCATTGTCAATTGGGAACTTAATTAGTAGGCACCAAGGTGCCGTGGATATTCAGGACTCGGTGAGGGCTTGTTGTTGGAGGAGGACATTGTAGTAAGGAGGGACGTCGATGGTGACGAAGGTGACGATCCTAACTCGATTTTGATCTCATCTCTTGGTTGTATTGACATCTCTACAAGACCGACTGGAAGCACCATTAAATCCATAAAAAGTATTGTTGCATGGTCTTAGATCTACAGCCTCAAGCTTCATTTGATCGTAGGCTTGTTTAAGGATGATGTTCATGGAACTCCCCAAGTCGACGAGGACTTTCTTGACATAGGTCGGACCTATGTATATGGAGATGTCAAATGGATCAATGGTGGGAATATCAATTCCTATATTATCCTTCTCTCAAAAGACTATGCCATCCCTCAAAATCTTTTGCAGCTTTGCAGGGACTGACTCATCAGTGGCAGTAGAGCATGCTTCTTAGTCAGCATGCTTGATGGAAAGCCACAAATAGTGTTAATTATATGTGAGAACCCAAAATCTTGTGACCCTAAATTATATTGATTATAATTAAACTTGTGTATATATATTTAGGGTAGATGAATGGATAAATAAATAAATCATTTATTTATGTACATGATGGATATATACAAGTGTGTTTGGTTAACTTGTAAATGAAAATATGCATGCTTATTTGTATATGGTGTGTGTGTGTGTGACATAAAAATTAGTTCAAGTGTAACATGAAAATGGGTTTAAACTATTATAAAAGGCAAATGAAAACCCTAGGCGGAATATAGGAGTTAGGTAAGGGTAGAAACCATAATACGTTAGCCTACTCAAATAAGCCGGCCCCAATTCATTTTTCTTCATTCCAGCAAAACGAAATAAAAATCAACAATGGCCGAAGCCCTAGGAAAATAAAAATTGGGGGAAAATCAACAAACTCTACCATCTCGCGTCAAAATGGAGACGGATTAGTGGTGGAGATGAACTCGAGAGATGGAGAGAGATAGAGCAGCGAGTCTAGGAGAATCTCGAACCGAAATCAAGATCTTAAAAGGGATAAAGTCGAGAGATAACCTACGGTGAGTGTATTTTACTTTTAATTGGCACTAAGACCTAATTTAGGCAACCTTTTCCTATAGGCGTGCTTTGTAGTAGGATTATTATTCATAAACCAGTCTTTAAATGGATGTTTGGCTTCATTACTGAATATCATATTTGGTTAAATAAGGTAATTGTGCTAATGGTTGGGTGTGAGTCTCTGGTTGAATGTTTGTGTTGAGCATTGCACGAGCTTATTGCTTGATAAATATATATATCCTGTATATTATAAATTCTGGGTGAATGTTACGGACAATAGCTAGGAAGTGTGAAATCGACATGTTGTGACCTAGTATAAACCTGTTTGTTTAATTTTTGGAATGTCATTAACACTTAGAAATAATCAAAGTTATACATATGCAAGGGGACAGAACTATAGGAATGGACAGGAATGATAGTTGCCATGCATGAATGTATTGTGTGATCTATGTTGACTGAAAGGCCACATTAAAATTGAATTGATATATATATGTGTGTTTGTGTGTGTGTTTGTGTGTGCGCGCGCGCGCGCGTGTGTGTGTATGCGTGCAGATTTTTGTGTGTGTGTGTATGTATAACAAAGAGTTGGATGCTAGTTAATATTGTTATTGACTGAATATTTCAAACAGATGTGAATAGTTATGTATGCTTGTGTTAGCTAATATGAATCACTTGGGTGGATCTGGAATTTTAAGTAGATGAACATGTATACATGCATGAAAAATGGTGTGTATACACATTTTAGACATGAGTTATGAAATTAAGAGGATACATCTGTATACATGCATACAAATGTGTATGTGTATATATAAATATACATATGTCAAAATTAAATTGTTAGGTGATTCTGAAATTAAATGGATGCATATATATGTGTGTGTGTGTGTGTGTGTGTGTGTGTGTACATGGAAAATATATGTATGTAGGTATATATATATTAGAAGTAAATTGCCTAGTTAAGCATGATGTTGATTAAATAACATTAGCATATATAAATGCCCTAACCATATTTATATATTATGGTTGACATGAAGATAATTTTGTTGTTCACTCTAATTGGACCGAATGTATGTATTTTGGCTATTAACCTACATATGACAGTATGTAACCTAACGGGGTGTGTGTGTGTATATATATATTGGTTTAGTACATAAGTTATTATGCCATGATCATGTGCGTACCACTTTCTGTAAATTAACAGAATCTGATTTACACCCTGATTAGTAGTACATAAATTGCCATATACATATGTGTATTGCATATTGGTGTGCAATTGGTTGTGCATGTGTTTGTACTTATCAATATGTTGTTATACTATGTGCTAGCAATAAAATTCATGAAGTGTGAAAATGCTAAGATTATGTTAGCCTTAATATCATTATAACATGCATTTGTTAATGTTCAGTGTAAAGTGAGCTTTGATTTGATTCCCTATAACTATTTGGTGAACATATAACTAGTGTATACATTTGTTTATATAGTATTGACATGTTAATGAATTTTTTTGCTTAAACTGTATAACACACTAGAAATTGTACCTTGGGTATTGCACAATATAAGTTTAAACTTGTGTTTACATGCTGCATGATTTATAAAATACACTCATACCAGATGTTTTATGTCTGACCCTGCTGATTGCCTATGCGATCTCCTGGGGTGTCTCATTCAAATAAGGCACTGAGGCAGTCCGGAGAGTTGTTTTTATAGGTAGGAAAGCACCTTAACAATTGGGTCGATGGGTAAAAGTTTGGTTGTTAGATGCATTTAGAAGGCAATAATGATTTAAAGCATTATTTGCATTTAGGATTTTGTATCAATTTTGTGATTCCCTGTATATTGTATTGTATTGAATACAAACTGTTTGTAAGTTATAATATGCTCTGTATAACTAACATGAAAGATAGAAGTGGTACCTAGAATTTGTTAGTATTATGTATAATTGCTTGTACTTATTCTAATTTCCAATGTTAAATCTGGATTATTAAATTCTATATAGGTAAATGAATAAATGTGTGTATTCATGTATTGAGTACAAATTTGAGCATGTTTGTGTTTGAGCTTAGATGAGGAGCCAAGCCATATAACTCATACATGCACGTGGCTTCTCAGAAATTGTCAAAAACCGTGTTGAACATTTAACACATGAAGCTTAAGATATGGTTGTGGTATGAGCCTATTTAAGGAAATTATATGATTTATTATTTTATTGACCTCATTATGCCTGTGATATTGAGATGGGTACGATATTCAAGTTGATGAGTACGCATACCCAGCTCACTATACAGTGGAACTCCCAGTTTTTCATACAAATGGGTACTGAAATATATAGTTAAAGCTACTTTCAATGAGTTACATAAAGCAGTATATATAGCATAGAGAATGTTTGTATAATATGTTTATGTAAGAATGAATTGTATTAGATTTTACTGGGAGAATATTGGTACTTTTATAAACACTATCCTATGAGTGTTAAGCACTGTGTGTAAATACATGTCAGTTTTGTAAAAGTGATTAAAGCTGATATATTTATAGTTCATCTGTGTAATATATGCAATGCTCCATGATTTTATATATACACACACACATACATACATGTATTTGAATGGACACTACTAAGACTTTGGGATGATCTCAAATATGGCAAAAATGTTAAAATATCAATATTACTTATTATATCACATGTTGAACAGAATATTAATAAGTTATTTGTTTTCAAGAGAATGGTTTAATGAATAAAACAAGATAAATTTCATTCTTTTTATGTTGTGTAGTGTTTAGTTATTTTTAGTTAATCTAATATCCTTAACTATTTGATTTGACTCTGATACGAGTAATGGAGACTTGTATATCTCCATATATACAAGTAAATAATTGAATTATGCTGAAATATTTATATTGGTGTTGAGTGATCCTGGAGTTGAAGGGCTATAAGAAGATAACCCTTAAGTGGAGGACCCAGGACTGTTGAAAATTATATTTTAATAAATGAAAAATTGTTTTATAAATTCTGGGGGTCCTCTCAGTTGGTATCAGAGTCGTGGTTATAAAAAACAGCCATAGTAAATAAATTTTTATGACTTTTAATAAAGCATACTAATATAACATGTATGTAAAAATTGAGTGATTGGGTGACTTTATTTGTTTAAGTAGTGCGAAAAATTTAATGAGATTGCACTAATTTTATCATAGCTACCCCTAAGAAGGGTTGTAACACCAAGAATTGGATGTTGCTATTTGTCCGATTGGGTGTTATGATTGATGAAGTACATTAAAATAAAATGTGGAATCAGTAAAATAACTTGTACAATGGGCTCAACTTATAGTTGAATCAGTTCTAATCATGTTATGTCCATTTGCATGTATGTTTGATATGAAATTGCACTTGGTTTTAAAGGATGAATTATGTGATTTGCTAATTTTTAATTAGATGTAATGCAGGATTATATATATAACCCTATGATATGATGAAAAATGACAGGAATAACCTGCAAGTTCATTTACAAATGTTTAGCTATTATACTTGAGATTTAACACTACAATTACTAATGTGCAAGTGATTGTGGCTATAGTAGTATGATCATCTCTAAAAATAGTATTGAAGTATGGACTGAAAATTTCTATTTGAAATTTATTTGTGCATTATTTTAATTTGGATTCAACTTAACCAATGAAGAGAAAACTGCATAGAAAATTCACGAATGGATTAGAACTGCAGGAATTGGTTTATGTTATTGTTATGATTTTGGTTGAATCATATTGCGTGGTTTATTGAATATGCATAGTTATGAAAACCTTTGTACAAGTATGTGCATATGATTTTAGAACATTGGTAACGAAATGTGTTCTGAAAAATGTTGGGTACATGGCACTGATATCTGTTTATGTTGCTTATGTCTTGTATTCAAGAGAGGGACTAGGGATGCAATGGATAGTCATGCGCTGAGCCTCTAGTTTTGCAAATATTTCCTTGTATATAAACTGTGATTTAGCCAGGCTTATCAGATAAATAAGCACTATGTAATGTCCCGTATATTTTCTGTATAATAATTAATTTATTTAATTATTTAAATAGTGAATTAGAGATTTAAATGGTTGTTTAATTAAATAATATTCAATATTCAATTAATATAATAATAAAATAATATATTTAATTTCTGAAATAGTCGGAAATAGCCAAATTCACGATATTCTGTGAATTGAATAATATATGGGATTTAATTCAATTTTTGATTTGAATTATATTAACGAATTCATTTATAAAAGTCAGTTGAACGTATAATTTATATTATAATTATAATCGAGCTTGAAATGACATAGCAGTTCGTAATTTGGTGTAATTTATATTATAATTATAATCGAGCTTGAAATGACGTGGCAGTTCGTAATTTGGCGATTTAAACTTTAAACGAATGTACATAATCCGTTTTAAGCCGGATATCTGTGAAACAAGAAACGTTCGGAGCTGGTGAAGTACATTTTTCTAATGGAAGAGAAAAATTGAGATTTGGTTGGGTAGATTTTGAGTTAGGGTGCGTTCTTAACCAATGCGAGCGGGGTATTTAAGCGTGGCATTTGAGCGTGGTACTGTAGCGAACGGGGAATGTGTTTTTAGCTGCGAACGGGGTATTTGAGCGTGGTATTTGAGCGTGGTATTTAACTGTTAAATTAATGGTTTTGATTTAATTAAATTCTAATTGCATCAAACAAAACGACAACATATTTCATAAAATAAACGACAACGTTTTTCATAAAACATAAAGAACACAACGGTACTGGAATTAAAATAAGTACATGAAAATCTAAAATAAACGACGATGAGGTAACTGACTCAACTTAGCTGAAATAAACCCACATATGCCCTCATCGGTAAGCTCCCGAAAAATATCCACATTCCGCTCTTCATTATGGAAAATCGTCAGAATCTCCCAAAGGTCCACATGCATACCCGATCTCTGAAGAAGCTCCAAGCACCGCCGGGCAAGCTGTCTCGTATCGTCGATCATAAACGAGCTGGCACGCGCTAGCTGTCTGCGCCTAGATGGCTGACCAGAAGGGGGATCACCCGAAGCCATCCAACCAGTATAGAAACCCGCGTCGGCAGGGGAGAAAGAAGCAGCTGGCACAGGCACTGGTGGAGGTGCTGGTGCAGTAGAAGGTGCAACTGCAGGTATCGGATACGCACAAGTATCTTTCCGCAAACAACCCTTGAACATAATGTCCTGCTCTCGGAACTTCAAAGGCGAGTTCCTCCAGAACCGTCTGTAAGGTCTGTCACCGCCAGTACTCCAAAAATCATCTGGACCGTCCAGATAATCGAACTCTGCATTCCATACACCGCCGGGTGTTCGTAGCAGTCTATCCCAATCGCGAAAAGAGCGCTTCATGTTGTCCCATTTATTTTTGATCTAAGTTTTTGTGAACACCAGATTATAACGGTCATTCATTATTGCCGCGACCGTTAAGTAGAACCCACTGACGCCTGTATCGCGAGCGGCTATAAACTCAACGCAAATATCTATAAAAGCGAACTCCCAGTCGTCCGTCCAGTTCGCAAATGGCTGCGAGGTAGCAGAGGTGGAAGAGGATGCCATCTGCGTAACCAAAAAAAAATTCTAGAAAAATTCGAAAAAAATATATGTTGTAGAGAAATGAAAAAGAAACACAATGGTATATAAATTTACCGTTTTTGCAGCTCGAAATTGCACCAAAAAATTGAAATTCATGGGTAAAGAGGGGAGGAATCGGGTTGAGATGGGGAAGAAAGGGGGGCGCGGTTTTATAGACGGTGGAAGGGTACGTTGAAAAATCAACCGTTGGCGTCCGACGTGTCGGACGCCAACGGTTGATTTTCCAACGTTCAATAATCGCGCTATCTGGAAGGGGAAAAGTAGCTTGCGTCCGACGCGAAAAAAAAATGAACGCGCCAAATTTTGACTGCGAACGCACCCTTATATTCAAATCAAATTTTAAAACAGTCGCTATGGAATTCGTTTGTAATTTATAACGAATTTGTAAAAGAATTTCTATTTTAAATTGAATATCGATTAACTCTGATTTTGAAATATCGAATTATAAGTCCCGATATATTGATTTTGGAGCTAGAAAATATTCTATGTGAATATATACGATGATATTAAATTATTTATATTTAATTAATTATTTTTAAATATACTAATATTTAAACTAGTCTATTTAGAGCTTAGAAAATAGCCACTTTTGCAAACGACCTCCATTTTCGACGAAACTAACTTTGTTGGATACGGAATATTAAATTATTGCTAGATTTCAATTTTCGTAATTTTTGGAGTGAATATGTGGTCATACGATTTTTAATGAGAAAAACAGTCAGTATTTTGACTGTTAAAAATATGTTGTGTGAGAAAACGGAGTCGGAATTCGACGAAACAAGTTTCGTTAGGTCCGTAATGTCGAGCTGAAGGTGTATGTCCATTTTCATGATTTTTGGATATCGTGTGTGATTATAGGAATTTTTAAACGATGAATGAAATAACAATTGTCTATAAAGTAATAAAATAATGAATATAAAAATAGTTTTTCCACACTATAAATACCATTAACCTATTCCAAACCCTAAACTATTTCTCTTCTGGTCAATAAAAATCCGCCATCATCTTTTTTCTTTCCAACGTAAGGTTTCTTCCTTTGGAAAGTCAAAAGAAATCAATCGTAATTCTATAAATCAATTCCCTTGTATATTCGATCTCCTCTGAAGTTGCTCTCCATGTTGGTATCGGTTTAAAGTGTTTCGAAGCATTTTCTTTTCACTGGAAAATCGACAGTAAACTAGGGTTTGAGATTCAAAAGGACTGGAGCTGTGATTCAAGTTTTGAATGTGATATTTGGGTTTGTGAAATGAAATAAGGTTCGTTGGTATGATTTTTGTGGTCTTCAGTGGAAATAAATGTCGCGTTCTGGCCTGGATGCATGGACCTGGGGCCGGCGACGCATGTCTGAAGATGATCTCGAGTTGGGTAAGAGTGGTATGGCTAAGAGGAGATTGAGATGAGAAGAACAATGGTGGCTCCAGTTTGAAGAACGGTGAAGTAAACATGGAGTGGGGGTGGAAGGAAGATCGGAAAATGGTGTTAAGCAGCGTGGTGTTTTCCTGGAACTCACGGAAGTTTATTTTGGGGGAGACGAGACACTGTTCATGCGGGTCCTGGGCAATAAAGGTTTGATGGGCCAGTTTTATTTAAAGGGGTAAGGCTCGGAGTTTTAATATATATATATATATATATGTTAATCGAAATTAATTAAAGTGTTAACTTATATAAGTAATATCTCGTTCATAATGTATCATAATTTCGAAGGTCAAATCCATTGGGATCGTATGGACGAGGGCTACATAATCGAACCGACAGGGAGTGAATTGGAGCTAGTTACAATTTATAGCGAAATAAATTGTCTGTCTGAATCAACCGTAGTTATCGTTATTTAACGATGATCGTCCAATGTGAGTAAATATCACTAACTCTGCTTAGTTTATATTTGCATAACGTATTTTTAGAGCTGATAAATATTGGTTGATTGTTGTGTGTTGATTGGTTGGTTGAACTGCTAACTAATTGGTTGAAAATACCGATATAGTTATCTATTTATATCGTTAATTAAATATTGATTCTGTTGATTAGAATATTTCATATTGAAATGAAATTGATGTTAATTATATTATTTAACTTATGTGGATGCAGAAAAACAAGTTGGAGGGATCCAACTGGATTCCTCAATATTTATAATACTATTTTTCATATATTGTGATATATGATGTGGTATATAATCTGTTATTGATTGTGTGTGTTTGAATGATGATTGATCCTTTTGATTGGTACTTTAAATACCATATGAAATACTGGAATGTAAAAAGAGAATTTTCAAAGTGTATTTTGAAAATAAATTATTTATATAAAATCAATGGATTTTATATAAAAGGTAATATTTATATGAAATAAATATAATTATAAAGGGTAATATTTTGGAAAATAAATAAAATTAGAAAAGGGATTATATATAAAATAAATAGAAGTATATAAAGGAAATATTCATATAAAATAAATAGAATTTTATAAATGAAATATTTATATTAAATAAAAAGAATTATATAAAGGAAATATTTGTAAAACAAATAGAATTGAAAAGGGAATATTTGTAAACATTTACAAATAGAATTGAAAAGGAAATATTTGGAATCATTTATAAATAGAATTATAAAGGGAATATTTATTCAGAAAATAAATAGGAGTTATAAAAGGGAGTATTGTATAAAATGAATAGAATTTTATAAAAAAATAAGTGGAAAATAAATATTAAATGGAAATCTGTTTTTAACAGATGAATGGGAAAAATTAATTTAAAGTAGAATTAAGTAGAAATATGTTTTAACAGATAAAATGTAGAAGACTAATTTATAAATAATGTTATATAAATTAAGTAAATAATTTATCATTGGATAAATTGAATATATAAGTCTGAATTTATATATGGAAGTAAAAATCGGTTTTAACATCGATATTTGAGATTGAAATTGAATGTAGCAATCATAAAAGGATTTATAAACAAGATTTAAGTATTAGAAATAAAAAGGAGATTTCATATGAAAAATTCTTTAAATAGAATTTGGAAATGGGATATTTTTTAAAATACGAAACCAAACTTAATGGATCATATAAAGGGAATATTTTTCACATTCGATGTGAACAATGGATTAAAATAAATATTTTATAATTTAAAACATTTATCAAGAAATTGGATTTTGAATTGGAATTTGAATGGGAAAGGAATTAGAGTTAATCGGATGTAAGTCATTCGAATAAAAGTTAATCGAATGGAATTAATCGAATATTAGTTATTTGAATTAGAGTTAATCGAATATTGGTTAATAGAATAGAGTTATTCGAATATTAGTTATTCGAATAAAGTTAATTGAATATATTTATTCGAGGAGAAGAGTTATCGAACAAAGTTATTCGAAGGAGAGATTATCAAATAGAGTAACTCGAAGGAGAAGTTAATCGAATATAGTTTATTCGAAGAAGGAGAGATTATCGAATATAGTTTATACGAAAAAGAGTTATCGAACAGAGATTATTCGAGAGAGAATTATACATTTGGATTCGACTATATCGAATGTAGGAAAGTACTATTTACTTTCCGGATTTTAAATAAAGATTTATTTATTTAATAAATCATTTACTTAATTATTTAAAATAATAAATAAAAGTTATATTGAAGTTATTATATTTCAGAAGCATGGAATTATAACACTATTGTTATAATCAAATGATTTCTGAAAAAAGAAGTGGATTCGTAAATAGAATCCGAGAGTTACATAAGGAAGTTTGTTAAAGATTTAAAAGGTGAACTTTTTCTATTTTAAGGTTAAAAACATTGTTCAGTTAAGGTCTGAGAGGTAGCTATACCCTAACTCGTTGCTGGCTGTGTGAGCTTGGTACGGATGATAGTGGGTTCTCGCTTCGCGTTAGGTGGCGACCGGAAGACTCTTACCTCTACATGTCCCTCAAAAGTAAGGGAGGGTTGGTTGTGAAGTCAAAAGGCTGGCCGTAAAATGAGTTGGTAGGGTACCAGTGTAAGCCACGGTGGGATGTTAGCCCGCTGACTTGGGGGTTGAGGGATGGTTGAAATGGACCGGGACCAGATTTATTATCTGAAAACCACTTAGTACGGGCATTAGCGTTACGAATCAAATCTGATGAAGATAATTGAAGACGGTGTTTATGCAAGGGTTATTCTATCGATCCTAGGTAGAAATTGCCTAAGATGAATTTACAGAATAATTCCTTCGGTTTGTCCAGACCCAGGACAATGTGTATGGACGAATGTCTGACAGAGTATATCTAATGGATCACGTAAGTTGATCGCTTCAAACGTATCCACGTTTGGTGGCGGAGGAATTCGTTTCTCTTAGCTTTATACTCGTGGTATTTTTGTGGAAATCAATTTGTGATTTGGAGGGTATGACGATGTGGTATTCAAAGTAAATGGAGGTGTGATCTATCAAAAGATACGTTATGACCTCAAGCCTCGTCAGCCGGGAAATGACAAAAATCGGGCAGGCAACATGGCTATGTGGGTTGCCCCCATTAGGTGTATTGTCACCATCTAGAGAATATTCATATTTGTTACTTCTTTTTACTTCTGTATCTCCCGGGAACGGTTATGTTGCTAGCAACCGTAGGTGACAATATATTCGATACACTTAAGAGAAACGAGTGGTCGGTCATGTGTGGTCGGGTTGCAAGACATTCTTGTTGAACCCAGTGTATTCCTCTCTAGAGATATACCATCAGTAGGTGGTTCCATACCTTGTCATAGTCAGAATCTAATCTCCATTAAGCGCCTACGGTTTTGATTGTATACTATATATATGTGGAGCGTAAGATGCAAGCGTTCTGCTAGATTGTATTTACTTGTGATTAGACATTATTATAATATCAGAAAAGTATTGATTTTGAAAATGTTTTGGGTTATCGTAAGGTAAAAACTATCTGTGTTTATGTGTGGATCGGTCTTATGATTATCATTTCTTTGAAAAGGATTTTGAAAAGTTAAACCGAATGGTTGGAGTTTACTCACACCAGTCCCATGACTGACCCAGAGTTTATTTTGTTTTGTTTTCCCTAAACTCTTGGGTGCCCAAATTTGTACGGGCAGTCAAGTAGTTGGGATTTACAGATACACTAGATGGAGCTTGGAGCAGGAGGCTTCAACCGCATTATATAGCTATTGTTTATTTCCGCTGTGATGTAAGTGTTGTACACTAATATACAAATACAGATTTGTGTTTCAATGTTATTTCGTATACTATATTTTATTCGTTCCGCTGTGAGATTCGTATTACTCTGATGTTGTTGTGTTCTTCTTCTTCTATTCTAATTCTCTATCTTATCTATTTTCACCCTTTAACTTCTTTCTCTTAACTATCCGGTATTCCCGATGTCTAAATAGTCGACATTGGTATTTATGTTGACTTTCAGAGTCGAAAATTCCTGGGTTGTTACACACTAATTAAAGCATAGTGGTAGGGAATGAAGGCTTTAGGGTGTGCCAATATAAACACTCATGGCCACATGATGTAAGCAATGTAAAAGAGGTAGAAAATACCCAAGATACACCCATACTAGACACTGTGAATGGCATATCTAGAAAATCTAACTTCTATTTATGCTGAGTGTAATTTGGATGCTACATTGAGTTGACTGAATATTAGTAAGCTAGTTGAGTGCTAATGTTTAGAAATAATTATGTTTAAAATGTTAAGATGCTTACATAAGTAATGGTTGCCATGATTGATGTGAATGTATGGCTGATATTGCTGGATGTATTTGATTCATTTCTGAGGGCAGTGGTACTTTGGGATTATGAATGGGTCAAACAGGGAAAAAGCAAGAGAAATACTTAGTGTTAAATTAAGGATTGATCGGGTTAGGGAAAAATTATCTTGAGTAGCTTGGCATGGGTTACATTGCAAGCTTGTACACGACTTGTTTACGTCCAGAAACCTGAGTGTCTAAAAACAGAAGGGGATTCTAGACAGTGTGCACCATAGAGTCAAGTATAATATAACCTGGTTAGAATTGAAATATGTAGATGAGTCTACAGATAAATTTATGAAAGATATAGGCCTACTAGATTGCACTAGAGAATGTTGGGAGGGTGGGATATGTGAGTATTAATCTGTTTATTTTAAATACTTGATGTGAATGACTTCATACTCTGCTTGTGTATGATGGATAATTCTTGTGTGGAATTGTGTGAGTGAACCAGTGATTAAGTATGATCAAGTAATCACAAATGTTGTAAGTGTTAATTTGAAGAACACTGATAAGTTCACACATATAACTTTAATATGATGATATTTGCACACCCCAGTGAATACTGTAGTATACTTGAATGAATTTTTAGGTGTGTTATGGATTAAAATTAATATAGACCCTAAAGTATGCAAATTCAAGTTTGTTAAGTAAACAAGTAAAATGCTAATGATACTTATGTTGATTTTGGGTATGTTAAGTGTGAATAATCTTGTAATATTTTTACAAATGGAAATACTTGATTTACACTTATGTTGTGTTATGTGCATGAATGTGGCTTGCTATTGGATTTACCCTATTGTTTTGAATAAATTGATACTTGGGAGGGAAGTATGACTTAAATAGGGGGAAAGAAGCAAGAAAACTTAGTAGTAGACTAAGTTTAAGGTCACCTATATCAGGTTGGGTATGGGGTAAGTAGATGCTGCATATTTGGTTGGCTTGCATCAAAGGAGTGGTGTGAGTCTGCACATGGCTTGTTCAAGCCCTAAGGTTTTTGTGTCTAGGGACAGTGATGGAGATCCTAGGCAGTGTGCACCAGTGGACTTATGAATATAGCATTGGACCTAAAAGATGTTAAAAATTAGTAACACACAAGGAACGATAGGCTAAAAGTATAGGGGAGTCATGGATTGGGTGATTTCTAGTTGATACTTTAACTTGAATCATGTGTGTATGTATATTATGTTACAACCAGTGAGAAATTAATATATTTTTATATTAATTCTAGGAAAAAAATTATGTATGATAGCGGGTGATTAACATAGATGATTTGATATGTATTGCTAAACCCATCATAGATGACTAGACTATATCATTGTTTGAACAGTTTAATCTGTTTATGAAATGATTAGTTCAAACTGAGAATTACAATTGATTTGTGCACTGAAGTGTTAAAATTGCTAAATAACTTATAGGATAAATTTCCTAGTAAGAGTAAAGATGATTAACTGATATGATCATATTTATGAATGCTTCGGATATATATGTGCCATGATTAATATGTATGTAAGTTGGCTAATTCATCATAATTAGTCGAATGCAATTAAGTTGGAAGTTAATCACCTGACCTGCTATATAGATTTGTTTAGAATGTTTAATTTGTTGGATGCCTTCCTAAATTAAACTGATGATATATGGACATAAATATATTTGAACTATGTTGAATCACATCCCATAGAGACCAAGTTTATAGGTTATAAATTGAAAATAACTATGGTAATACTTGTGTTATAATGTTTTTAAAAAAATTTGTGTGTGTTTGTTGTTGCAAAATATAAGGATAATAAAGAAGTAAGGTGTCAGGCAGTAGGAAAATAGGTATCCATCTTATGTCTTATACCTGAAAAATGACATGGGTGCAATGTTTTTCATTTGCTGATCTTATGATCATGTGAGGATCCAACAGGGAGTTCAGTATAGTAATACGTAGATCATATAGCTTATGAAATATTGAGCATCTTGGGGATTTATTCTCTGAAATAAGGTAAAATGACTTAAAAATACATTAATAAATAAAACTCTAGTTACAAAAAGACAAAATCTGCAAGCATTGTGTGTTTGAACCATTTGTTTGAATGTTGTAGTAGTAAGTTAGTTTGTATATTTGAATGCTATATGGATACTTAACTCAATACTTAATTCAGTTTTGATGTTAATTAGTTAGAGCACACACTTGATATAAGTATAAATAAATTGTGGGACACAGTTTCTAAAAGGAGAGGTGATTATGAGAACCCAAAATCTAGTAACCCTAAATTATATAGATTATAATTAAACTTATGTATATATATTTAGGGTGGATAAATGAATGAATAAATAAATCATTTATTTATTTACATGATGGATATGGTTAACTTATAAATGAAAATATGCATGCTTATTTGTATATGGTGTGTGTGACATAAAAATTAGTTCAAGTGCAAAATGAAAATGGGTTTAAAGTGTTAAAAAAGGCAAATGAACATCCTAGGGGCAAAATATGAGTTAGGTAAGGGTAAAAATCCTAATACGTTAGCCTAGTAAAATAAGTCGGCCCCAAATCATTTTTCTTCATTCCAGCAAAACGAAATAAAAAAAAAATGGTCGAAGCGCTAGAAAAATAAAATTTGGGGAAAAATCAACATAAACTAACATCTCGCGTCAAAATGGAGATGGATTCGTGGTGGAGTTGAACTCGAGAGAGAGAGAGCAGTGAGTCTAGGAGAATCTCGAACCCAAATCGAGATCTCAAAAGGGATAAAGTCGAGAGATAACCCACAATGAGTGTATTTTACTTTTAAGTGGCACTAAGACCTAATTTAGGCAACATTTTCCTATGTGCTTTGCAGTAGGATTATTATTCATAAATCAGTGTCTGAATGGATGTTTGGCTTCATTACTGAATATCATATTTGGTTGAATAAGGTACTTATGCTAAATGGATGGGTGTGAGTATCTGATTGAATGTTTGTGTTGAGCATTTCTCGAGCTTATTGCTTGATAAATATATATGTCCTGTATATTATAAATTTGGGTGAATGTTACGGGTAATGTCTAGGAAGTGTAAAATTGACATGTTATAACCCAGTATAAAACCTGTTTATTTAACTTTGAGGATGTCATAAACACTTAGATTCTAAGTAATACATATGCAAGGGGACAAAACTGTAGGAATGGACAAGAGTGATAGTTGCCATGCATGAATGTATTGTGTGATCTAAGTGTTGATTGAAAGGCCACATTAAAATTGAATGGATATATATGTATATATGCATGGAAATGTGTGTGTGTATACATATGTACACCAAAGAATTAGATGCTAGTTAATATTGATATTGACTGAATATTTCAGACAGATGTGAATAGTTAAGTATGTTTGTGTTAGCTGATATGAATCACTTGGGTGGATCTGGAATTAAGTAGATGAATATGTATACATGCATGAAAAATGGTGTGTATACATATTTTAGAAATGAGTCCAGAAATTAAGAAGATATATCTGCATACATGCTTACCAATGTGTGTGTATTTATATATATCAGAATTAAATTGTTAGGTGATTCTGAAATTAAATGGATGTGTGTGTGTGTGTGTATATATATATATATATGTATGTATGTATGTGTGTGTGTGTGCATGTATATACATGGAAAATGTATGTACATAGGTATATATATATATTAGAAGTAAATTGCCTAGTTAAGTATGGTGTTGATTAAATAAAATTGGCATGTATAAATGCCCTGACCATATTTATATACTATGGCTGACATGAGGATAATTTTGTGGTTCACTATAATTGGATTGAATATATGTGGTTTGGTTATTAAACTACATATGACAGTATGTAACCTGACGTGTGTGTGTATATGTGTGTGTGTGTGTGTATTTGTTTTAAGTACATAAGTTATTATGCCATGATCATGTGCATACCACTTTCTGTAAATTAACAGAATCTGATTTACACCCTGATTAGTAGTACATAAACTGATATATACATATGTGTATTGCATATTGGTGTGAAATTGGTTGTGCATGTGTTTGTACTTATCAATATGTTGTTATACTGTGTGCTAGCAGTAAAATTCATCAAGTATGAAAACTGCTAAAATTATGTTAGCCAGAATATCATTATAACATGCATTTGTTAATGTTCAGTGTAAACTGAGCTTTGATTTGGCTCCCTATAACTATTTGGTGAACACATAATTAGTGTATACATTTATTTATACAGTATTGACATGTTAGAGATAGTGTTTTGCTTAAACTATATAACACACTAGAAATTGTACCTTGGGTGCACATTATAAGTTTAAACTTGTGTTTACATGCTGCATGATTTATAAAATACACTCATACCAGATGCTTTTTGTCCGACCCTGTTGATTGCCCATGCTATCTCCTAGGGTATCTCATTCAAATGAGGCAGTCTGGAGAGTTGTTTTTACAGGTAGGAAAGCACCATAACAATTGGGTCGATGGATAAAAGGTTGGATGTTAACTGCATTTGAAAGGCAATACTGATTTAAAGTGTTATTTGCATTTAGGATTTTGTATCAATTTTGTGATTCACTGTATATTGTATTGTATTGAATACAGACTGTTTGTAAGTTATAATATGCTCTGTATAACTAACATGAAAGATAGAAGTGGTATCAAGAATTTGTAATTATTATGTATAATTGCTTGTACTTATTCTAATTTTCAGTGCTAAATCTGGGTTATTAAATTCTATATAGGTAAATGCCTAAATGTGTATATTCATGTATTGAGTACAAATCTGAGCATGTATGTGTTTGAGCTATGATGGGGAGCCATGCTATATAACTCATATATGCACATGGCTTCTCAGAAATCGTCAAAAACCGTGTTGAACATTTAACACGTGTAGCTTAAGACATGGTTGTGGTATGAGCCTGTTCAAGGAAATTATATGATTTCTTATTTTATTGACCTTATTATGCCTGTGATATTGAGATGAGTATGATACTCGAATTGATGAATATGCATACCCAATTTACTATACAGTGGAACTCCCAGTTTTTCATATAAATAACTACTGAATTATATAGTTGAAGCTACTTTCAATGGGTTATATAAAGCAGTACATATAACATAGAGAATGTTTATATAATACGTTTATTTAAGAATGAATTGTAATAGATTTTATTGGAAGAATATTGGTACTTTTATAAACACTATCCTATGCATGTTAAGCACTTTGTGTAAATACACGTCTGTTTTGTAAAAGTGATTAAAGTTGTTATATTTATATTTCATCTGAGTAATAAATGAAATGCTGCATGATTATATATATATACATGTATTTGAATGGACAGCATTAAGACGTTGGGATGATCTCAAATATGGAAAAACGTTAAAATATCAATATTACTTATAATATTATATGTTGAACAGAATACTAGTAAGTTATTTATTTTCAAGAATATGGTTTAATGAATAAAACAAGATAAATTTCATTCTTGTTATGTTGTGTAGTGATTAATTATTTTTAGTTAATCTAATACCCTTTACTATTTGATTTGGCTCCGATACGATTAAAGGAGACTTGTATATCTCCAGATATACAAGTTAATAATTGAATTATACTGATATCTTTATATTGGTGTTGAGTGATCCTGGAGTTGAAGGGCTATAAGATGATAACCTTGAGTAGAGGACCCAGGACCTATGCCGTTAAATCCCCGCTAAAGCCCCGAAAAATCCCCGGTTTAGCTCATAGCGCCCTTCAGCCGCTGTGCTATTTCAATTTAGTGCTGATGAATAGTAGTTCCGCTTGTAGTCCGTTATTTCCCACTGCGTCTGTTAAATCAAGCCTTTTTAGCACCCGCTTTAGCAATATTGATATACATGGATTGATTTGACTGGTTCTCTTTTAAAAAAAATCAATAAAGTTAGTTTAAAGTACTAATTTTAAGGCCTAAGTGCCTAATATATATTAGATTTCTATTATAATCATTAAATTTAGTGTGCAAAACTATGATATTCTGTAATTTCTTTATACAAGATTAACTAAATGTTAGTTTCTTCTACACATATAACGTGAGAATGATAAATAATCAATTTTATTTTCACATATAATGAACTTTTTGCACATCCGCTATATCCCTGCTATTTCCCCGCTACACATTTTTGGATCTTCACCGCTATAGAACCGCTAAGCGCTTTAACTACCCAGCCCAGGACTGTCGAATTTTATATTTTTATAAATGAAAAATTGTTTTATAAATTCTGGGGTCCTCTCATCGTAATACCCCTTCTTGGATTGCACTCCCCAAGCGTCGCTTAGATCTAAGGAGGTAAGGACGTTAAAGGGCATGCAGCCGCTTCTTCCAGAGTAAGATCTTGGATGTACTACTTAAGGCATTTCTCACAAATGGATTCTCGAAGTGATCAGAGGTGTTAGCAATCATTTGTGTTATGGCCTAACATATCGTGGAATCTGCAGTATCTGCCAGAGTTTTTCTCTCTTCCGGTAGATTCTCGCGATGCTGGCTTCTTATATTGCAATATATTACATGTCTCAAGATAAATAGTCTCCAAATGAATATTCAGTAGAGTGTAGACTATATAAGTAGGGAAGCGATTACGCTTCTTGGAGTCCTCTTGATTGTTGAGGCTTCCAGGTTGGCCGTTGTTTGGCTTGGGCTTGAACTGGGCAATCCCTTTACCCTTGTCCGAACTTTCTATGACTTATTTGGATTTGATGATATCTTGAGCAAAGCCTGGGTGTGGGTTGTTGGGGGTAGCCAACTTAGGCATCCCTGTTCTTATGTGCTTCTTCCTAGCAAAGGAACTGATTAGCTTTTTCATAGAAAACTTCCAAAGACTTAGGTTGTTTTCTGTCGATCCATGCCTTGGAATCTGGTAGTATGCCCTTGGTAAGAAGAACGGATGGTGTCGAGCTCAAGATCTTTGACTTTGACCAAGGTATTGTTGAATTGTTCGAGGTAGCTCTTGAGAGTTTCCCCAGTGCCCTGGTATAAGTTCGAGAGGGATACAGTGCCATTTAGTCTGGCGATGTGCATTATGAACTTCTTCAACAACTCGATAGCAAGCTGATTGAAAGTCGCTATGGTTCTCAGCAATAGTCAAGAGAACCAGAGTATAGCCAGACCTTCGAGAAAGATAGGAAAGCATTTGCACTTGATTGCGTTGGTGGCACAGCTAGAGTCCATGTGCCACTCGTAACAGTTTAGAAAGTTTCGAGGATCGGTCTTCCTCGAGTTAGTTGTTAGCTATGGCAAGTTGAAGTGTCTCAGAGATTCAGTATTGAGGGCAGCTAGAGTGATGCGGTTACTTCTTGTATTGGTTTCCCCAACGTCAATGATGTGCCCCTTGATTCCCTCATGATCCTATGGACCATGTAAGTGAGAATTGAAGGTTGGACCTCCATTGGATTCCAACGGTCGTAGGCCGCATTAGGAGTGTGTGGCCTTGGGGGACTTATCGAATGAATGTCAACGTCATCCTCTAGTAAGTCATCAACCTCGACACTCTAATTTTTCGAACGTTGGTTAGGAAAAACTTAAGCCTGATTTGTAGATGCCTGTGTTGGCAACAAGTTCGGAATGGAGGCAGGTGGAGGCTTCCTTGTAGAGGGTTGGGTGCTAGTTTCGAGATCAAGAGTAGGCCCCAAACGGGAGCTGTCGGAACGACGGGTTCTGTCTCTGATAGTAAGCGTACCACCTATACCATTAGTTGTTAACCTTTGACTACGATTGCTATGATAAGTATCATAAGAAGATCTTTCCAGGATGTATTGAGGAGGCCGGGTGGCTTTATTTTCTTGAAGGTGCGTGATATCCCTATGGGAACTCTTTGCAGCCTTTGCATTAAGTCAATATTCTGCTTAATTTGGTCGATAAGTAGTTGTTGAGATTCCTCCAATTTTTTGGTCACTTCGAAGAATTGAGCTAAGATGACCGGAGCTTCCAGGTTGGAGGAAGTTTCCATATCCATGGCAGTCGGACCTTTCAATGGTTGGTGTTGAGGAGAGGTTTTCGAACCGATAGTCAAAGTCCCAACTAAAGCATCTTTTCCTTTCCTCACCATTTTGGTAAACTTGGTAGGTAAGTCTAGGAAGACCTAAGTAGCGCTTCCAAGTTTCAGTAGAAAAACAGTATGAAAGATGAAGTCTTTAAGCTCTCAGTGAAAGCACCTGAATGTTGATGCGCAAAAGTTGGCACAACACCCAACGAGTTCCAAGACAATGAAACTAACCATCTAGTATGAAAAATGTGCAGAAAAGTGAATCAACACAGTATTTATAGTGGTTCAATCCGTGAGAACCTACATCAACTTTAAAGGTTTTGCATTTTTTATCCATTTCATATTCAAAGTACAATGGTGGGAACAACTGTTCTTGTTGTTTACAACAACAATTGTGGGAAGTATATTTAATTAGGTCCAAAATGAAGCCTAACTTCTTCTCCCCGAGTTTTCTGTGGCAGTCCAAAAGTCTTGAAGTCTTTAAAAAGAGGTAGATTTCTTCTTCTCGAAGTTCAAAGGTAGGTTATGGAGTGAAAAAACTAATATCTTCTTCCAAGAGTGTCAAGAGAGAGAAAATCCAATCCTTTTCTCGGATTTGAGGTGGGGTATTTATAGGGAAAGGGAGCATGTAGGACGTGGGATACGTGGGCAAGTGCCCACACTTTTAATCTCCTGGGATCGGTACATGTCCCGGGGACTTAGCCTATTTTCTTTGCCACTTCGAAGTTCTTGTCCTTCTGCTTTTCTTCTCCATATCCCATGATACGAAATGGTTTTCATCTCCCTGTTATACATAATTGAATTCTGTTGTATATGTTGGGAATTCAAACCCGAGGATATGAATTTAGAGCAGTGAAGTGGGGGTACGAAAGGTGAAAGGGAGAGCTAGGATACGAAATGTGAAGGAAAAACACCGTGGTACGAAAGTTGAGGGAGATTTATACCGATCCCTAGGTACTTAGCTATTTTTGAGAAGCTTCGACGAACCGTGACAACCATACTTGTACGACTCCATCTGGGCTTTGCTTATAGATATAATGGAAACACTCTCGGGTCGTTTAGCTATGTGATGGGTTGAGTTGTATGGGCCTGGACTGCTTTTTGTAGCTGGACCAAAAGGCCGGGTAACAATAACTATTAAGCAGGGCCTAATATGGATAAGACAGCCTTAGAGGCCAAGGATTGCGAGGTGACTTAACAAGTATTGAAGTAAGGAATTAGTAAGATATTATTATCTTTAAAAATGAAATACCTGGGGTGGGCACTAAGCTGAGAGGATTATAAGGAAACGTGTTGATTAAAAGAAGCAAGTAATAGAAATGGAAAAGGGTTGGTGAAAGAGGTGTTATCTATCTTTAGTCCTTCCTAGTTTTCCTATTTTATATGATTTAGGAGCATTCCATTACTTTATCTTTGATTCACTGGTTGGGGTGTGGCTGCGTGGGGCTATAGCCACGCTATTGTGTGATATACCATGTAGAGCATATGTATTATAGGCCTAACGAAGCTGTCCTTTACATATGTAGTAAATCCCCGTTCCATGTAGAGTGCAGGTTAGTGAAACTAATTGATTGTTCACTTATGTTTTTTCTAGGCGCAGTAGTAGTTTTTCAACCCCGTAAGAGGATTGACATGGTTATATAGGATAAATCAGGGTCTGAAACTAGATATTCTAGATATAGGGGATGCTTAGGGCATTTCTGGGTATGAGCTGGGTTTTGTGTCTAAATAAATTAGAATATAGTCGGTCATCTTATATTGTCGCAATAATAGTAGAGTTTGATTGGGACGCTTATAATTTGCGATATTCGAGATAAGAAAATTTGAGGATGGATTAGTTAGCCACGTATGAGGTTATTCTGACTGCAAGAGGAGAGTTGACATGCTAGGACATGCAACAAACTTACTCTTGAGATTTCTTATGACATGAATGGCTAGTCATGTTATTTCCCTATTTTCCTTAGTGCATCTCTGGCCGATATCGATTCAATTATCATTATGCTAGATTTTCCAACTATTAGAAGAGGTTAAAAGGCTACCTCCTAGACAAGAGATTGATTTACGAATTCATATATATGACCATGCTAAACCTGAAGCATTACCAATAAAGCATATAGTTCTAAAGGAAAGAAGAAGTTGAGTTTCATATCTATGACATGAGGCTTTCCTTGATATAAAGTGATGTTTATAAATTTACTAAGTGTGGATTGGTTCAGAGTTTAAACAGGTTCGCTATATGATGTGTAACACCCCACCTCCGCCAGGGTGGCTCTTGCAAGCACTCTGACTTTGGAGGGGCGTTTGAATCAGGTAAACATGCATAATGATATATCAAGGCAGAACAAGAACATATGTATATAAGTAAACAGAGTGAATAAGATAAGTAAAACAGCGGAAGATTTCAAACTATTTCAAAACAAGTCTGGTACAACATAACTTTCCAAATAAACAAGTCTAGATAAAAAAACAACATCACTGAAAAACTGAAATACATAAGTACTATCCCCAAAATAAGTGATAACCATAGCTAGCTTCATGTCAAGACCGTACATGAGCTAAAATCCCACAAGCAAGCGATCAGAAATCCAAGCTAAGCTCCAATATTCCTACCCTGAGAACCTTGGGGGGGAAACGGAAGAAAAGAGGCGAAAGAAAAACAGGTCAGTCAAAAAGACTGAGTAAGCCCTACTACAATCAATGTAAACTGATAAAGTTAACTGGCATGAGAAGCAGGGATGATCATAAGGATAACAACATACTAGCATGATGATTAACTAACAAGGTAGATAAAGGTGTCATCGCATAATCAGGTTTAAGGTTTTTCACCACAGGTGTACCAGCATTCTAACATGTCATGTATAATCAAGAATTTATCCCTTGGCCTAAACTTGGCCCAGTATCAGGTGTTTGACTTAAATCAAGATCCAACTTCTTGGTACCAATTCTAGTATAACAGGATTAGGTGTTACCCCAATGTTCACATCGAAACAGGACGGAACAGAATGGTCTATACAGAGATAGAGTTTGGGGAAAATGGGCTTTTACCACCCTAACAGATAAAGTACAGAAACGGAATGCTAACAATAATGGGCCTTAAGCACCCTAACAGATAAAGTACAGAAACGGAATGCTAACAATAATGGGCCTTAACCACCCTAACAGATAAAGTACAGAAACGGAATGCTAACAATAGTGGGCCTTAACCACCCTAACAGATAAAGTACAGAAACGGAATGCTAACAATAGTGGGCCTTAACCACCCAAACAGATAAAGTACAGAAACGGAATGCTAACAATAATGGGCCTTTACCACCCTAACAGATAAAGTACAGAAACGGGATACTACAATTAGGTGTACACTAGTAGTGGGCCTTTACCGCCCTAACAGACGGTACCACGCAGAAGCAGACGGGTGTTGCCACCCAACAAAACAGACAGTACCAACAGAATCAGACAGAGCTAAGTGTACCCTAAATCCTACCCAAGCGATCGGCTCCCTAATACATAAATACCCTGTGTCGGCCCCACGATAGGGTGTATCACTCCCTAAAGTGGCGACCAATTGGCACAGGCATATTTACAGATGTCACGGCGTCTTACATCCTCAGAGGCAGACCGGGATCCATGCACGCACATGACCCGGTTGGAACGCACCATCAACACCCATCGCCATTATCAGAATGAACCACTTATAATTAGTTCAGTAAGCGTGCCCGGACCCCACCTACAGTTGGGTCAAAGTTTTGATACCAGAAAGGGTTACTGACTAATATGGGTCCCAAACAACAAATGACACAAGTATTCCCCCTTGTGTCCCCAGACTATCCGATTCAGATTAACTTATTAACAGAGTTCAGAAATACAAAGTTCAGACGATCAGTTTTCAGACTAACGGATCAGATAACAGATTTACAAACTTGCCTAACTTGGTGTGGGTCCTACAGATCCGCAAAACAGGTTCGTTTAATTAATCAATCAAGTTAGTTTATCCAGACCAGGTATCAAACTGGTTCTCAGCCTTACCAAATTACTGAGTTGGATTGGTTAAGTATAGTTTAACTTAATCCCGTTAAATTACCGAGTTCGGATTGGTTAAGTGTCATAAGTCAAATTTACTTAACCTTATCATGTAGCATTAATCAATTAATGTGCCTTAACCTCTCACATTAGACTTTGTTGCGGTTACTAGTTAAGCCGGTCGGTTCCGGGTAGCTTTACACCACAACTTGGTCTAACCTCGGGTTCAAGGTACCACATGACCAACTTCTCACATTGGGTCCTATTGTTTGTAACAACTAGTTAAGCCGGTCGGTTCCGGGTAGGTTTACGCTACAAACTCAACCCAACCTCGAGTTGGTCACACTTATATTTTCTAAGTGTCATGTCCATTATGTTTACAAAACATATTACAAGTTTTCAAGAATTTGGGTAGACCTAACTTAATAGGTAAATTCCCAATGGGTAGACCTAACTTAATAGGTAAATTCCCAATCTTATGTTTTTATGTCTTTTAAGTTTACCCAACCCCAAACGCAATCCCATCGCTTACATATCGCAATAGCGCATAAAGGATAGAAAGAGGGAACTTGGCATAATCATGACATAAAGGTGTTGAAGCCACAAGTTTAACATGGTGGCATATGAAATGTACATATGTTCATATACTTGCATATTACATTTCTAGGCCTCAAAAGCATGCATAAAACCAAACTTAGCATATTGGTGATACATGGTGATAAATGACATGTAGAAATGGCCACAAGTTCGCATTTAGCCTCACATGCAAGTTATCATAAGAGATATGATAATCCTACATGTTGCCAAAATGCAACCTTTAGCATAAAGCTTGAAGCTTTATGTTCATATACTCAAGGTAAGCTTGCATAACACGATAACATAAGTAAAACGATCAACCCAAACTTGCATAACATACATGGCAAACTTGCATATCATAACATAGCAAACTTGCATAACATAACATGGCAACCTTGCACATAAACTTGCATATCATAACATGATAAACTTGCATATCATAACATGGCAAACTTGCATAACATAACATGATTAACTTGCATATCATATCATAATGATCAAACACAACTTGCATCATTCATTAACTTTAGAGTTTAAATATGAAAGTAGAAAAGGGCTTACCATGCTTATGAAGACACAAAAATATGACAAAGCCCTTATGCAATCAATTAAACCCAAAATGCAAGCTCTAATAGAAAAACCCTTGAGCCAAAATGATCAAAACTCTTGCTTTATGATGCAAATATAGAAACTTGACTTGAATGCAAGCTAATGATGCTCATACAAGCTTGAAAACACTTGTATGCATGGAAAATCTCTCATAAAAATGACTTAGGAATTTTATGAAGAGAGTGGAGGCCATGAGAGGAATGATTTTGCCATAGTTTAGTTACTTGAGTGAATAATGATGATTTAGGGTTAGGTTAGGGCCTTATTTATAGAGATTAGGATTAGTATTAGCCCTAGGATTAAACCTTAGTTCCAATCTCAGCCCTCAAAACCGAATCTGGCCCCCAAGCTCAACACAACCCCAAAATGGTGCACCAGGAAAAACTGCCCGGCTGGACCAAGTCGACAGCCAAGTCGACAGGGCTGTCGACTTGGGTCCAACCAAGTCGACTCCCAAGTCGACAGGGCTGTCGACTTGGGTACTCTGGCGGGAATTTTCCCGCCTGCGCCCAACTGCCCTAATTTCCAAATTCAAACTTGAATTTGAAATCTGTTTTTACTTTGAAATTTTCTGAAAGTTCGTTGGGCCTTAATCGGGTCATACGGACTCCGATTTTCGAAAACTCGGACTCTATTTCGCGTATTTTTCCGAGACGAACGCAATGGCACAGCCCGTTTCCCTTGATTCAGATTTATAAATTAAATTCTGCCTCGATTTACGTTATAACAGGTTATTGAAAATACGGGTTGTTACATTCTCCCCTCCTTAAAGGATTTCGTCCCCGAAATCTTCAAGTTGGGAAGAACGTATCCTACCATCCAATCATCCATCTACTCAAAACATCATCCACGAGCAATCATTGTCCTTACAAGATTCTAAATGTTGTATGAACATATGCAAAGGTGTGTGTATATGTACTTATCTTATGCAGATATCATCAATGCAAATTATGTTAGTGAAATGAATCCATATGTATGCAAATAGTCCTAATCATATAATACTATATGTGTGCACAAACATTCGTCCATATGCAACATCCATGTGCTGAATTAACCATCTTGCAACCATAAGAATTGAAAATGTACACACGTCCATATGCAATATGAGAGTGTATTTCAAGCCGATCTAGTGCCTAGTGTGTGTTTATGCATCCACGAGCAACCACTAGAAACCACTTGCATCCACTTGCAACCATCAAACATAACATGTCTCAAACACATGTTTACATCCATAGGATTCCTATCTCAACAAGATACAGTCGAGTGATGGAAGCGAGTACAGATAAAACAAAAACTTGGTACATATACTTACAGACTACTAGTACAGATCAGATTTCCCCAAATGATTCTTAGGAAACTAAGCATGGTAGAAACCCAGAATGTATTCGTCATAGTCACCCTCATGCCCAACACAGATACTCTCAAATCCCAATTTATCACAAACAGATGAGTTATAACTCTCAGGGAGTTTGAGACTATTACCAGATCAGAAGCAAGACTAGCATTAAAGTACTGAGTTTCCATTACAGAATCAAAATACCAGAAAAAGAGTTTCAAACTGAAAATCAGACAAGGAAAATTAAACATCCTACAGACAAATTATTCTAGCCCTAACCTATTCACCCGCCATGCGAGTATCCACCGTTCCTTCCGATGTAGTCCCTTTCTTCTTCGGGCAGTCCCTAGTGAAGTGTCCCATCTCTCCACAGTTAAAGCAAGTGCCCTTCCTCTTTCTGCAATCCTTGTTTAGATGAGTTGAGCTTCCACAAGTAAAGCACTTCTTTTCCTTCTTATCTTCAGACTTCTCCTCCTTCTTTTGCATTTCCTTTTTGGGCCCCGTTTTCTTGTTTTGAGACTCATTCACCTTGACCTCCTACTTTGCACTCTTGTTCTCTTCATTGAGTAGGGCCATATCTACCAAACTCTCAAACGTGGCCCCCATGGGCACATGAGACATAGCTAACTCCTGTAACGGCTCATTCAATCCTTTAGCAAAACGAAGAGCCTTCTTCTGAGTAGTACTCACCATATCCAAGCCAAAACGAGCTAACTGATTGAACTTGTTCACATATTCTTTGACAGACATGTCTCCTTGCTTCAAAGCAATAAACCTTTCCATTTGCAAATTCTCTTCAGTAGAAGACAGAAATTTAAGCCCGAATCTTGTCCTGAAATCGGCCTAAGTCTCAACAGGCCTAGTCGCGGTGGTGATCTCCCACCAATAAGCGGCTTCATCCTTCATAAGCCAAACCGCCAACAAGATCTTTCTCTGATCATCTAATCCAAAGATAGCGAATAAATCCTCGGTCTCTTTCAACCAATTCCGGGCCTCTACAAAAGTCTCGGTACCTAGAAAGTTCTTGCCACCCATTGCTTTGAAGTCCTTGCAAATCTTCGTGAATTCTACTGGAGGTGCTGAGGGGGAGGAGGAGGAGGAGGAACCTCAGCGACAGGAGGAGGAGGAACATTAACCACCGGAGGAGGAGTAACATTTGCGGGGCCGACTTCGGTCGCCCTAGCCTCCATAAGTCTCCTATACCAAACAGGAACTTGCACTCCCTCTGGGATAACAAAGTTATCGGCCATACTGAAACGAAGGAAAAGATAGATTCAGAACGAGGAAACTAAGAATAGATAACTAAGGATTGTGCTAATGGCTTTTGGGGAATAGCCTTTAAAATAAACTAGACTTTTCTTTGGAAATTACTTTATACTTGGTTTTGAAAATAGTTTTTCAAAAGCTTTTGTTCCTTCTCGTAAACCATAGGCTCTGATACCAAATGTAACACCCCACCTCCGCCAGGGTGGCTCTTGCAAGCACTCTGACTTTGGAGGGGCATTTGAATCAGGTAAACATGCATAATGATATATCAAGGCAGAACAAGAACATATGTATATAAGTAAACAGAGTGAATAAGATAAGTAAAACAGCGGAAGATTTCAAACTATTTCAAAACAAGTCTGGTACAACATAACTTTCCAAATAAACAAGTCTAGATAAAAAAACAACATCACTGAAAAACTGAAATACATAAGTACTATCCCCAAAATAAGTGATAACCATAGCTAGCTTCATGTCAAGACCGTACATGAGCTAAAATCCCACAAGCAAGCGATCAGAAATCCAAGCTAAGCTCCAATATTCCTACCCTGAGAACCTGGGGGGGGGACAGAAGAAAAGAGGCGAAAGAAAAACAGGTCAGTCAAAAAGACTGAGTAAGCCCTACTACAATCAATGTAAACTGATAAAGTTAACTGGCATGAGAAGCAGGGATGATCATAAGGATAACAACATACTAGCATGATGATTAACTAACAAGGTAGATAAAGGTGTCATCGCATAATCAGGTTTAAGGTTTTTCACCACAGGTGTACCAGCATTCTAACATGTCATGTATAATCAAGAATTTATCCCTTGGCCTAAACTTGGCCCAGTATCAGGTGTTTGACTTAAATCAAGATCCAACTTCTTGGTACCAATTCTAGTATAACAGGATTAGGTGTTACCCCAATGTTCACATCGAAACAGGACGGAACAGAATGGTCTATACAGAGATAGAGTTTGGGAAAAATGGGCTTTTACCACCCTAACAGATAAAGTACAGAAACGGAATGCTAACAATAATGGGCCTTAACCACCCTAACAGATAAAGTACAGAAACGGAATGCTAACAATAATGGGCCTTAACCACCCTAACAGATAAAGTACAGAAACGGAATGCTAACAATAGTGGGCCTTAACCACCCTAACAGATAAAGTACAGAAACGGAATGCTAACAATAGTGGGCCTTAACCACCCTAACAGATAAAGTACAGAAACGGAATGCTAACAATAATGGGCCTTTACCACCCTAACAGATAAAGTACAGAAACGGAATACTACAATTAGGTGTACACTAGTAGTGGGCCTTTACCGCCCTAACAGACGGTACCACGCAGAAGCAGACGGGTGTTGCCACCCAACAAAACAGACGGTACCAACAGAATCAGACAGAGCTAAGTGTACCCTAAATCCTACCCAAGCGATCGACACCCTAATACATAAATACCCTGTGTCGGCCCCACGATAGGGTGTATCACTCCCTAAAGTGGCGACCAATTGGCACAGGCATATTTACAGATGTCACGGCGTCTTACATCCTCAGAGGCAGACCGGGATCCATGCACGCAAATGACCAGGTTGGAACGCACCATCAACACCCATCGCCATTATCAGAATGAACCACTTATAATTAGTTCAGTAAGCGTGCCCGGACCCCACCTACAGTTGGGTCAAAGTTTTGATACCAGAAAGGGTTACTGACTAATATGGGTCCCAAACAACAAATGACACAAGTATTCCCCCTTGTGTCCCCAGACTATCCGATTCAGATTAACTTATTAACAGAGTTCATAAATACAAAGTTCAGACGATCAGTTTTCAGACTAACGGATCAGATAACAGATTTACAAACTTGCCTAACTTGGTGTGGGTCCTACAGATCCACAAAACAGGTTCGTTTAATTAATCAATCAAGTTAGTTTATCCAGACCAGGTATCAAACTGGTTCTCAGCCTTACCAAATTACTGAGTTGGATTGGTTAAGTATAGTTTAACTTAATCCCGTTAAATTACCGAGTTCGGATTGGTTAAGTGTCATAAATCAAATTTACTTAACCTTATCATGTAGCATTAATCATTTAATGTGCCTTAACCTCTCACATTAGACTTTGTTGCGGTTACTAGTTAAGCCGGTCGGTTCCGGGTAGCTTTACACCACAACTTGGTCTAACCTCGGGTTCAAGGTACCACATGACCAACTTCTCACATTGGGTTCTATTGTTTGTAGCAACTAGTTAAGCCGGTCGGTTCCGGGTAGGTTTACGCTACAAACTCAACCCAACCTCGAGTTGGTCACACTTATATTTTCTAAGTGTCATGTCCATTATGTTTACAAAACATATTACAAGTTTTCAAGAATTTGGGTAGACCTAACTTAATAGGTAAATTCCCAATGGGTAGACCTAACTTAATAGGTAAATTCCCAATCTTATGTTTTTATGTCTTTTAAGTTTACCCAACCCCAAACGCAATCCCATCGCTTACATATCGCAATAGCGCATAAAGGATAGAAAGAGGGAACTTGGCATAATCATGACATAAAGGTGTTGAAGCCACAAGTTTAACATGGTGGCATATGAAATGTACATATGTTCATATACTTGCATATTACATTTCTAGGCCTCAAAAGCATGCATAAAACCAAACTTAGCATATTGGTGATACATGGTGATAAATGACATGTAGAAATGGCCACAAGTTCGCATTTAGCCTCACATGCAAGTTATCATAAGAGATATGATAATCCTACATGTTGCCAAAATGCAACCTTTAGCATAAAGCTTGAAGCTTTATGTTCATATACTCAAGGTAAGCTTGCATAACACGATAACATAAGTAAAACGATCAACCCAAACTTGCATAACATTCATGGCAAACTTGCATATCATAACATAGCAAACTTGCATAACATAACATGGCAACCTTGCATATAAACTTGCATATCATAGCATGATAAACTTGCATATCATAACATGGCAAACTTGCATAACATAACATGATTAACTTACATATCATATCATAATGATCAAACACAACTTGCATCATTCATTAACTTTAGAGTTTAAATATGAAAGTAGAAAAGGGCTTACCATGCTTATGAAGACACAAAAATATGACAAAGCCCTTATGCAATCAATTAAACCCAAAATGCAAGCTCTAATAGAAAAACCCTTGAGCCAAAATGATCAAAACTCTTGCTTTATGATGCAAATATAGAAACTTGACTTGAATGCAAGCTAATGATGCTCATACAAGCTTGAAAACACTTGTATGCATGGAAAATCTCTCATAAAAATGACTTAGGAATTTTATGAACAGAGTGGAGGCCATGAGAGGAATGATTTTGCCATAGTTTAGTTACTTGAGTGAATAATGATGATTTAGGGTTAGGTTAGGGCCTTATTTATAGAGATTAGGATTAGTATTAGCCCTAGGATTAAACCCTAGTTCCAATCTCAGCCCTCAAAATCGAATCTGGCCCCCAAGCTCAACACAACCCCAAAATGGTGCACCAGGCAAAACTGCCCGGCTGGACCAAGTCGACAGCCAAGTCGACAGGGCTGTCGACTTGGGTCCAACCAAGTCGACTCCCAAGTCGACAGGGCTGTCGACTTGGGTACTCTGGCGGGAATTTTCCCGCCTGCGCCCAACTGCCCTAATTTCCAAATTCAAACTTGAATTTGAAATCTGTTTTTACTTTGAAATTTTCTGAAAACTTCGTTGGGCCTTAATCGGGTCATACAGACTCCGATTTTCGAAAACTCGGACTCTATTTCGCGTATTTTTCCGAGACGAACGCAATGGCACAGCCCGTTTCCCTTGATTCAGATTTATAAATTAAATTCTGCCTCGATTTACGTTATAATAGGTTATTGAAAATACCGGTTATTACATGATGAGTCATCCCAGATGTTGAGAGAAAGATAGTTATTTGGAGTTGTGCATAGTAGTTGCACCTTAGGATTAGCCTGTGAAGGATCAGTTGATATGGATTATTTTATTCCTTAGACCTATCTTTTTAGTCGATTGAGTTCAATGCCTGGATAGGAGCTTTCCATATGTATTTTAAGGAAGTCACTGAACTTCAACCATAGCAAAAAGATTTTGGGAAAATAAATTATGGAACGTTTGAAAAGGATTGGTAAGAGTAAGCATTTTGGATGAGAGGCATCACTCATTTTTACAACTAAGACAGATAGTTCCTTTGGCTCAGTGCTCATAAGTAAATTGTTTTAGAACCATTACCCTTTGCCTCATGTAGATGGTCTTTTTGATTATTTAGAAGGAGCCAGATCTTTCCATAGCAAGATTTATTTGCTAGTGATTTCCACTAATTTTGGGCAGTGGAGAGGATTAGAGACATTGTTTTTCGTAGAACATCCGACGGATTTCAAGAGCATTTGTCATACTTGTTGAATTGGTTTTTTCCTAGGTCTAATTATCAACTTATGTGGTAGGGCTTTTGGTGAGGTTTTATAGGAAGTTAGTAAGGGTCTGTGTAGACGGCATGTTGGTCTGACCAAAGAATATCAAGGGATTATGTATTTGGTACCTTATAAGCACATGGACCTAAGACCAATTCCTTTAAGGATCAACTTTGGAAGGTAAGGAATTTTCTTAGATTAATAAGTTATTGTAGGAAAGTTATTAAATGTTTTTCCAAGAAACCGATTTTCTTGATCTACCAGTACTCTAAGAGAAATTTAGCTTTTGTTGACATAAATTGGGAAACAATTTTTTAAGAGTTCTAATTAATACATTAGTAAGAGGTCTCATGATAGTAGTTACATTGGAATAACTACCATTAGTTTTTTAGTTAGGCCATGAGGGTGTTACCTGTTATGAGAAAGGTTTGAAACTTCAATAACCTTAGATTGTTAGTTTTTTGTCCCCAACAAGAAATTGGAACTTAAGACAATAAAGAATAATAGAGTTTGAATGTTCGATGTTTTTTGGTTTTTCTTGTGCTCTGAAAGTAAAAATGTAGTTAACTTAAATTCTTGGCTTTTGATATAAGAATTCTTGGGATAGAAGCATTGGGTATATAGGTAACTTTTATGAAATATCTTGTAGTGTGTTGTGGCAAGATCTATAAGAATAAAGATGAAACTAGGATAAGTCTAAGTATAACAATTAGAACCCGAAAAGGTTTAACTCGGAAATATACCCTGAAATTTTTCTAGGATATGAGGATGAATATCACCATCAGTTATGTTCAATGATCGAGAGTTTGGCGTTCATTAAGGTTATGTCATTTGGGCATAAGACAAGGATCGAAGGAATTTCGTTTGAATAAAAATAACTTATAGGGATAGAAAAATAACTTATAGGGAGATTGGTTTGACTTACTCTGTTACCATAATTACTTCACATATAAACAAAATTTATTTACCTGCCCAGCTTCAACTTCAGTCTGAAACTTCCTTGCAGCTACCAGATGTCGTAAATATTGACGCTCCATAACCATACTTGACCTATTTATATGAGTGGAAAATCAATAAACCCACAAATTATTTTGAGTTTCCAGATAATATAAGAGCCTACTACTAGAAAAGTACTTGATTTTGTTGACAATCTTGATAGCTTCATTTAGACTTTCAGCCTGGTGGTTGAAAATTTCAGTATTGAGGCATAATAAGCAAGAAGTTCTGGAGACAAATGTAAGAAACATAGGTGTATATATACCTATATGCAGACTAGAACTGGGCCAAAAATTTCCTCCTATTTGCAAATTCAAAAAAATTATTACTCATTTAATTTTTGTACAATTCACAATAATATAACTCTAAGATAGCATCTGTCTTACACTGTAAATGGTTACAATCATTAGGTTTGCTATCAATAGAAAAATGTTGCACATAAACCAAGCCAAAAAGCAAAAGAAATCATTGGCAACATGAAAACAAGAGGTAAACCCTGCCATGAATATGGTACTAGTGATCATGATAGCATTGCCTCTGAGTGTTGTATGACCAGATCTTGTAAACAACAAATATACATATAGTTGATTTTATTGAGTAAATAAGACACTTCGTGACTTGTGAAATCGTTTTTGTTAAGGGTACTTACCCAATTGTAAGCAAGTGCAATAGATATGAAACTTCTCATTAGGTCAGCTCACCATACAGTGACCTACGTGGAAAAAAGGCAGGAAGATGAGAATATATATTCTTTTGTTTAAGGAGTTGCAACTAAATGGAATAAACACTTGTTGATTAAAAGTAATTTTTTCACATGCAGACTTCTTTGTCAAGATTGAGAGGAAAGATAGTAGGAAGACGAAATATTTCAAGACTTATCAGATATTGTCTCGAGTGCTTACAATTCAATGCTGAATGAAAATTAGTAAACTATGTTAAATATGTACTTGTACCTTGCAGCGAAATTTCATTCTCTTCATTTTGTGTTAATTGCAGCTGAAGTGGTTTATCACTTAAAAATGTAATCTCTGCACTAGAAATGAAGAGCGTTCCCGCTATCAGACCAGCTGTAGTGAATAAATAATACTGATAATAAATTTTTGAATACCCTTCCTTTTCCACTTGTTTTATAAATCTTGCCTTCTTGTTTGAATTTCTCCTTACAGTCTGAGAAACTTTTAGTCTTAAATTCACTATTAAAATTAAAAGAAAGCATAAGATAAATTCATATTATTAGTGCAATACTTTTATAAGATAAGTCTGAATATGAAATACCATAATTCCTTATGTCCTACAGATTGCTTGCTTTGATTTTGAACTTGGAAAGCTTGTTACTTATTAGAAATGTACTATCTGCAAATTCCATATAAAAACAGGTAAGCAATATTGCAATTTAATATTTCAGGTGAATTAGACTAAGCAAAAATTAGTATTAAAGTGTAAATGTTCTTCTTTTATAAATGTTCTTATTTTGTAACTATTCTTTCCTAAACACATGAGTATGTAGTTACTGTAACTGTTCTTTCATAGTCGCAAGAAGAGAGGATTAAAGTGTAACTGTGTGTGTATATAGGACTGCAAAGGTATGGAAGGAGCTACAGGCTGAGATAGAGAAACTATCTAAGGCCAGACCTGAATCATTGGGAGTTCAAGGAAATGGAGGAGCAGATGATAATCAAGTTCCACATGGTGCTGGAGAACAGGTGGTCGACAATAGCGGTGCAACTGCCGGGAAGGACGGACAATGATGTGAAGAACCACTGGAACACGAGCCTGAAGAAGAGGCTATCCAGTATGGGGGTAGACCCGGTGATTGACGGGGTCGTACATGAATTTGAAGGAGGATGTGGCAAAGCCTTGATTTGATGTATGGTGATGGGGTGATGCAAATGACTTCGATGGTATGAAAAGCAAAATGGTTTACTGTAACTAGGAAGGAATGGTGATGCAAATTGCTGCAAGTAGAAGTGAATGTTCCAAAAGATGTAGTTGACTGAGCAATGATTTCTGGTTATGGAGTTCTTAATGGAAATGATTGATTCATCATAAGTTCAAGCAACTGAAAATGTAGATGAGAGGGATACTACAGTCGCTATCCATGTCAACCTGCACTGTTCAAATCTAGAATTTCATGACACGAAATATTCGACATTTCTTTACTAGAAAGATAGCGAGAAAATTCTGATCATGGAAATAAGAACTACATGTGACTTTATCATCTGTTAGTAGCATAATAATTGCTGAAAATAGCAAATAAAACATAAATGTGATACTAATAAGTATCCCTCCCCAGTTTTTGTTCAAGCACACTTCAATAGTGGTGACAGCCCTCTGTTATAAGACACCATATGGCAACAATGCATGTTACATTACACGCTATAGCATATATATTATACAAAAAATAATAATAAAGAATTGTCTGGATCTGTATACTGAGTAGGTAGTAATAAAATGCATAAATAGACGGCGATATGGACATCTACCTAACTTTGGATGGAAACAGAAAAAAGGGAGCAGATATAATGAAAATCATAATAACATCCAATGTTTGAGATATGAGATCACCAACTGTGACATTATCTATGTCTCAGTAGACTTCTCATAAGTAAATAGCACACAAGTACCTGAAGATGCATTAACTTACTGAATAATTTGATGTACCTTTTGGTATAGTGATCATCATCGCAAGCCTCTAGAACATAAGCCCAAAAAGAATTTTGGATTAGATAAGAGCGCAAGAAAAAAAATCCATGAAGAATTATTCCATCTCGCTTGAATTGTAGCCTGAACTCTATCACCTGACAAATGAGACAACCGACTGTTTGAATTAGGTAGCTCCTACTAATATTTCATTAAGCTATTACATGCTATATGGAAAATGGAGGTGGGTTAAAATTAATCTTAATAGAAATATGAAGGACAAATGAAATACCGATTAGAAATGAACTCTAAATAATAAACAATATGAGTAGGAGAAAAATATCAAAATGCACTTGTTGAAGCCATCTTGCACTAAATAAGCAACTACATCTTATTAAAGCCATCTTGCTTTAAATAATAAATAATACGAGTGGGGGGAAAATGCAAAAATAAAAAAGTTTCTTTTATCCAAAAGGTTGGGAAGAATTAAACATGTATATAATATTTTTTTTTTTAATAATTTTAGCGCGCAACGTGCATTTTAATATTTTGGCCAAAAATATTCCACAAGGCTACCATCAAATTGTTATATATAGATGAGAAATGAATTGAGATATCCACCCATAAAAGCGTGTAAATAGCAAATAAAAAATAAAAATAATCAACTATTCCTACGTTGATAGAGGGAACATATTATGCACTTTTCTACATCAATTTTTGTACTAACAGATTTAGTCTCCACAAATAATGAGAAATAAAGGACTCCTCCAAAAGGTTAAATAGCATATTTGAATTTCCTATTAGTGCTGATAATTCCAAATTCCATGTTCTTCTATGAAATTTGTCCTTCAAAACTACAAGGAATATTAAAAAATATTACAAAAGATAGCAATCATGTTTAACTGCAATTCAATTGTTATAGTTTATACAAGATATAAAAAGCTATACTATAAATCCAGAAGTATGTACTTTATGTTGTTTACAACACAACATGCCACTATCATTTTTGCTTTCATCAATAAATAAATATAGGTTAAAGGAGTACCCGTCCTTGAGAGTCAAAATTGCCGAGTGGATGGCATCCTCAAGCTCCCTATGGTTTAAGAAAAATTGATAGTAAGTTGGCTATTCCATTAAAATCAGAGAAATGGTAGTTACAGATAGTTCCATACTGAATCATGCGCGAAACGAAATCAAATGAAACACCACTGCAGGTTTGATATTTTACTAACCAAATAAAACCTGTTGTTTATGGCAGTAGGAGCTTACATTCACGGTGGATAAATCAACAAGATCCTTTGAATGAAACATCACTGCAGTTTTTATTATAAGAAGACATAAATTAAGTATTCCATGCAGCTACAGTGAAATATATGTTTGTATTAATAATACGAATATTCCACTTCAGCAATACATCATTGCTGAGGAGGTTATGCACAAATGTAAATCTAAAAAGAATGAGTTATACTTGCATCATTTTCTTGTCTTAAACTTTTACTTGGACAAAAATATTATGATCAAGCGTTAAATGTTTACCTTAAAATTATGGATAAGGATCATTTCATGATTTCAGTGATCTAAACCTACAACAAAAAATAGTGGAGTTCAGCAAGTATATTAATGTACACCAAAATATTATGTTCTCTATTTCCTGCATTATTATTACATATATAATAAAAGCCAAATGGTTTAAAAATGAAATAATACAAGGAAACAAAATTTTCAACATTTCTTCTCTTAATCCTTCAGAACTGAAAAAACCATAGGCGTTAAAAGAACAAAAGACACAATCAGCGTTTCTTCTCCTAATCCTAAAGAAAGTGAGCAGACCACTTTGGCCTTTGTTATCACAAATTTTGCCTTAGCAAACTACTTGCACTATCTATCTCATCTCCTTTCCTCCATTCTTCTCTACCCCGCAATTTTTATTATATTCAGATACATACAAGTGAGAATATATCCTTTTAGAAATTTTGTTTACCCACTTATGTCATTTTTCATAACTCATTGTACATTAAAACCCTTTTGAAAACCAATTACACATGGAAGACATCCATGGCAGAGAATCAACTTTTACATTGGCGTGCTTTGAAGCTGTAGAAGAGCACTATTCACCAAAAGAAAACAAATCAACATTCATCATTAAGATACAAGTGATAATTTCAGCCAAAAATAGAATCGCCACCTCAACTCACCAATCAATCCACAACTATCAAACCTGCTTCAATCCACAAATTTAAATTCCTAAACAACATACCTCAAACCAATGATTGTGATTTCGATTTTATTTGGTGAAAGCCGAATATTTGGGCGAACTAACTGGCTTTCAATTTGGATTTGGATTTTCTGATTTTGGGATTTCGCTAGTTAAACAAAGAGATTAGGACGGATTTTCACCAATTACTGAAATTTCAACACAAATTTGCATACAAAATATAGAGTAGAGACTACAGAAAAAACATAACAATATAAGATTAAGAATTTCGCACTATTCATCTTTGACTATTAACCGAGGATTACCTTCGGAGGAAAAAGGAAAACGACGAATCTGGAATGGGAGATCTGAAGGAATCGCACGAAGAATGGTTTAGGAAAAAAGAGAAGGAACGCGGCCTAATTTATGAAACACGAACCGAGAAGGGAATGGTGGTTGGGATTGTCAGTCGAACCGTAATTTCATAGAGAAGCTAGGAAAGAATTTTAATTTTTTGCATGCAAAATTATATACTTAAAATAATTAAAAAATAATGGAAACACTTTAGTAGACATAGAAACACTATATGAGCGTTTCAAGTCAAGAAACTGAAAAAGGGTTTCAAATAAAAAAAAATCATGTGTTTCAAATTTGCTTATTTGGTGTAGTGTATAAGAATAGAAATGATAGAATATATCTTTATATGACCACGAAATTAAAGTACATAATAAGTTTGGCTAGTAGATAAGTCATTAAATGTTTATACTGAAGGATACAAAGATTTCAAACGGATTAATGAAATGATGAATAATTGTGTTCTAAGAAAAGAATTTTGAAGAAGAATATTTTGAGGAAAAAGGAAATTTTATGTCCACTTTGAGTCTGAACCCCACATATACATGGTTCTAGAAATAGAAATTTTAAAGTCCAGTGTGTTTTGTTATGAGATTCACAATTTTTGAGAATTTCATGGATATATATGTGTGTGTGTGTGTATATATATATATATATATATTGAAAAGAAACTTGGTTGTAACTTTATGAATAATAAGTCTACTTACTGAGATTTTTCAAATAAGATTTGAAAAGATAAAAGTCAAGTTTTGAAAAAAGATATAAATAGATAGTTTAGATTCAAGAGTTTCCTTCCTCTTTTTAATCTAATGTCCGCCGTGCCGAATCCCACTCTGTCCAATCCAAACCATACCCTTCCTCTCTCCTCTAATTCATCATCGCCACTCTTAATCCCTGAACCTCCTCCTTGGCAACGTCCTCCTGACCCTGATCCTTCTATCCCTGCTTCCATTCATGCTCTGTTAGTTCCCAATCTTAATCCAAATCCCTCTCAACCTAATCCCATTTGTCCTCTTTCCTCTACCCCTCCCATCTAATCGACTGAACAAGATTGGTCTTCCGATCGCCTCTTTCGTAACTTGCCTTGAAATGTTGGGAAGCACACGCCTGTTCAGTACAAGATTACTTCCAAAGGAGATAAAATGGTACCTCCTTCTGATATCATAAGAGCAGATGAGAAAATTTGGAAGAACTATGTTGTTGGTTTTTTTATTGACAGGTCGTTACCCTACACCATGATTATTGAAACCCTAAAACAACAATGGAGGCTTAGAGGTAATTTTGAAGTAAAATCTGATGGAACTCTGTTTTTGTTCAATTTCTTTGATGATAATGACAAAGATAGAGAGTCATACGAGTTGATCCTATAGTCATGAAAAATAAGTTATTTATAATTAAACAGTGGGATGTTAACGTTAGCAATGTTTCTGGTTCAATAAGGGCAGTCCTTGTATGGGTGAGAATGTTGAACATTCCCATTTACTTATGGTCACCGAATGGTATAAACTGGCTATCAAATCGCCTTGGAAAATTGATATGTTTGGATGGAGCGGCGGAGGCGCTGTCAAGAATAACTGATGTAAAATGCTTGGTTGAAATAACGCCGGACTGTGAACTAGTGAATGCGTTTGAAGTAGAAAATCCAGATGGATCCACATAGATAATTCAGGTAACTTACTTATGGCAGCCGGACATTTGCATTCACTGTAAAGTATTTGGGCATAAGAGTGGAAAGTGCAAACCAGAAATTGTAACAACTGAACTTGTAAAAGGAAAAGAAGTGATTGAAATGGAGAATAAGCAAAATGATAAAGGAGTATATGAAAAAACAAAGATAGCGCCTGCTGAAGCACAAAAGACGACATGGACAAAAGTTAAGACAAATAGAAGGAGAATGAATGCATTTCCAGTAAGAAATCACAAACAATACATGAGGAAGAATGAAATGGTTAGACAATTAGCTAACAAATACGATGATACACAAACAACAATAATTCCAGGAAGAAGAGAAGTTAGTACTGAGGTGCACAACAAATTTGAAAGCTTGGACGCAGCAAATGATGAAGTAATAACAGTTGAGGGGGACAATGATGACATGCAAAACAATGTAGACAAAGAAGATACCCAAACAGAAAGGGAAATGGATGTTATTGAGAAACACACAGAGGTAAAAGAAGGGAAAAGCAGACACAACTCAATCATCTCAACAAAAAGGGGAAAATAAAGTGGTGCACAACATATCAGGAAACAAAATACTAGTGAAAAGGCATCACATGCACGTGATGTTTTAGTTGTGCATGGCCAAATTAAAGTGCATGAAAGCTTTAATGTCTAACAAATTCAACAGGATGCTAATTATGATGGTTGCATTAATGTGTCCCTGCCTTCCAACCAAGTAATAACTACCTCCCAATCCATTTCTGAATCTTCCTTCACCATCAATGTCAACCCAACAATATCCTCCAATAATACCCCTCTGATTATAGTCAATCCCATACCTCCTCCTCCTCCTCCGGATATCTCTACCATCATTTCCAACATGTCGAAAAATCAAAAAAAGGCTAAATCCAAATCTTCCTCAAAACTCAGTCATTCTCACTTTCTAAACCCTCATCCTCATCCATAGTACCCGAAAACCATGACATATTCTCTCCTCCTCTTGTTGTTCTCTTTTCTAAAAGGAATGCAAGATGTATGAAAATCCAAAGTGAATATGAACCAGCGGTAAGAACATAAAAGAAGGAAAAGGAAAAAAAATCAAACAAAAAAAAGGAAGGATTCCAGATCAGTGAAATGTATCCATCTCCTATAGATTCATATTATCACTCTGATGATTCTGCTCAAACATATCCACTCAAATCCCCTCCTATTCTCCAAGAATAACCAGAAGCTCCAGCAAAACCCCAATTGTATAATCATGCAACACAACATTGCTGCATGGAATATAAGGGGAGCTCACAAACCAAAAAAGTTAGGCCAAATTAAAAACCTTATCCATGTTCACCACCTTTCTCTCATATCCATCTCCGAAACTAAACTCAGTTCCCTCCTAACATCCAAAGCGTTAGCCTACATAAACCCATCATGGTCCTTTCTAACCAGTCTAGACCAAGCCTCATACGGTAGGCTGCTGATCATGTATAACCCCAATATTTTCCATATCACTCCTGTTATGTTGGACTATCAGTTTATTCATACTAAAGCTTTCCATATCCCTTCATCCACTTCCCTATTTCTATGCTAGTAATACCCCATCCATACGTAAGCATATGTTGGATGCTTTACCGATGCTCAGTCAGACGGCCCTTCCATGGATAGTGCTAGGAGACTTTAATTGCTCCTACTTATCCTCTCACAAGAGTGGCGGGGTTCCTTTAAGCCTTGCTGAACTTAATTCGTTGAACACTGCTATGCACTTATCCTCTCTGATAGAGATTCCTTCCTCTGGCTCTAGCTACACTTGGTCAAATAAAAGCATTACAGGTCCGAGGACTTTGACGAAATTGACCATGGGATAATGAATTTCCAATCCCTATCATCCTAGCCAACCATAAACCTTAACATTACTATGCCCCTCCTGTCTGACCACTGTCCCCTCATCCTCTCATTCAGCTTGGCACCCCCTTTAAAACAGGTAAATTTCAAATTTTTTGATGTTTGGACTACAAATGTTACAATGACGCAGGTTATCGAGGAAGCCTGGAACATCTACGCTTACGGTAACCCAATGGTAATACTCCAACAAAAGCTAAAGAACACAAAGGAGGCTCTAAAGAAATGGTCCAAGAAAATATACGGAACAGGAAGCAAGAGATCGACAATTTTAACTAAAAGACTAGAACAGGTCCAACAACTTACTTTACAACCTAATGTGGATGTGATACACTTACAACAAGAGAAAGAACTGGTTACGCAACTCGAGGAATCTCTTGATGATGAAGCGAAGATGATAAGACAGAAAGCAAAGAAACAATGGTCACTGCACGGAGACAGGAACACAAAACAGTACCATGCCTCGTTGAAGTTAATTCACGTAAAAGAATACATTCATCAAATTGCCGATGAAGATGGTAACAGTCACACATCTCCTAATGCAGTTAATGATGCATTCCTGAAATACTACACGGACTTGATTGGAAATGATACTACTGAGCCTGATCCTACTTTTCTACAAAATATTGACCTAAAGATTATTCCTTTGGAAAAACTAGAGTTTTTAGCCAGACCTGTGTCGGATGATGATATCAAAGAAGCAATATTCACTATGAGAAAAGCAGCATTGCCTGTTCTGGATGGGTTTACAGTGTCTTTTTATCGCATTATTGGCATGTGGTAGCTCTTGAAGTGGTGAAAGCAGTTAGAAGTTTCTTTCGAAATAGCAAAATTCTATCTTTAATCAATTCTACAAACTTTGCGCTAATTCCGAAATGCCAAAATCCCATAGATTTCTCTCAATTCCGGCCCATAGCATGCTGTAATGTTATATACAAGGCTATATCTATATCCTATCGAAGAGGCTAAAAGAGGTTCTTCAGCCTATCATATCCTCAAACCAACCGCATCTTACCTTCACGTAACATACTGGACAATGTGATGCTAACTCATGAACTCCTAAATGGATATTCAAGTATCAATGCTTCCCTAAAAGCCATGTTTAAGATTGACATTAGGAAGGCGTTCGACTCAGTGAAATGGTCTGCCATCATTACCATTATGATAAAGATGTGTTTCCCTATCAAATACGTATATTGGATATACTTATGCATATCTACAGTTCGATACTCATTGGTATACAACGCTCATACGGTCGGTTTCTTCAAAGGCAAGAGAGGGTTGAGGCAAGGTGATCCTATCTCACCATATCTCTTCATAGTGCTGATGGAAGCTATCACTAAGGAATTAGAAAGGCAGGTTCATCTAAAGAATTTTATATTACACCCAAAATGCAAATCTCCATTGATAACTTCACTTGCTTTTGCGGATGACCTCCTTATTTTTACTAAACCGTCTGTCTCCTCTACTCAATGCATCATGGCATGTCTCTCATCTTTTCATTCCTTTTCTGGTTTGAAAATCAACGGTGCTAAATCACAGGTTCTTCTTGCTGGGCTCAGCCCCTCTCAAGCTCAATCCATCTAGTCTAGTACTGGCATGTCTTTCATGTTGTCTGGTATATCATACTTGGGTATCCCGTTGGCAACAAAACGTATTTCTAAGTTGCAATGTATCTCGCTCTATGAGAAAATAATGACAGTTCTTTCATGTTAGGATGATAGATGCATTTCTCAGTCCGGCAGATTGGTTATCATTAACGCAATTGAATTCTCGATGGCAGTTTATAGGTGCAGATCTTTCATCCTTCCTTCCAAGTTGCTGAATATGTTGAAAAAGGCAATGAGAAACTTCTTGTGGTCTGGTTCTATATATACGACCAAATTAGCGCCGATAGCTTATAGTAAAATAGAGAAACCAAAGAAAAATGGTTGGCTAGGTATTAAACTATTAAACAATGGAATATTGCGGCTTTTTCTAGGCAACTCCAGTCTATAGTTAAGAAACAGGACACTTTATGGGTTTGATGGATACTCGAACATAACATAAAAAAGACGAGATATGGGTGACTACTTAAACAGTCGAGTAGTTGGGTCTGGAAGTTTACGATCAAAATAAGGGACAACATCATGCCTTACATGAAGATAAATATAACTGAATCCAATGAAGCGAAATTCTGGAATACTTCGTGGCTTGATACGGGCTTGTTCCTCCATCAGCAAATTGAATACAATGAGATAATATCTAGTGGAATACCGTTGAATGCAAAAGTTGTATCCTACATACGTGAAGGTAAAATCTCATTGCCAAGAACCAGCATACCTGCTTTAAACGCGGTCTGGCAGAGATATGATGGAAGAAATTATATATGCCCAAGATGAGGACTGTGTGTGGACAAAGAAGAATACTAAACATGAGATATCGGTTGTATACAAAGCTCTTATGTGTGAAGATCAGTATAGGACGTGGCCTTGGTTCGGTCGCATACGGAATAGGATATCAAATGAAAAGCTAAATTTCTTGTTGTGGAAGGTATGCGCCAATGCTATTCACATGCACTTTATCTAATCTAATGCGCAAGGGAATGAATGTTTCTAAGCTGTGTGTATTTTGCAAATTGGCCAAGGAGGACACGCAACACCTATTTTTCAAGTGCACATATTTGCAATTTCTGTGGAAAAGGATCAAAGATAGAGGCTGTTATGTGTCGCCTCTGACCGATAATAAACGAGAATGGATGACGATATATAAAGCCACAAGATGGAAGCATGCAACATGTTATGAGCTATTAATAATGCTAAAAGTAACAATCAATGAGATATAGAAGGACAGAAATCAAAGGATTTTTCATGGCAAGAAGAACAGCAGGTTGTGCACTTTTCACGATATATGTAGAGACACCTGTAACGAGCTAAAGCTCTCTTCATTTGTTTTTGACTCGTATGTCGAAAACAAATGGGAATGAGCTCCTTTTCCTTTTTCTGTTTTATGGTTTTCTTGTTATTTTTTTTCAGTTTTGCCTTTTCTTTTGCACATGTTTATTTGTAAGAACTTCATATGATATAAATAAAATGGTTGGGGCCATTTAACCCCACAGGCTTTGCCAAAAAAAAAAAAAAGTTTTAAAAAAAGTACATCCTTATGGAGTTGGACAATATAAGTGGAACAAATAGAGGAATACAAGACCATAATGGTAAAGACTTGAGATTGGAATACACACACACACACACACACACACACACATATATATATATATATAGTAAAAGTGACTCTACTTGGAAGGTAGAATAGGCTCTAGAATTTTAAAACCGAGTTGTGACAACAACTTAGCCATACTAAACTAGTTTAATCCAAAAAAGGCTATACTTACTAGGAAAATTGCATTTTAAAAAAAATCATAAAAATTCGAAGGTTCATTTTGATGGAAATTTTTTATAGATGGAGTTAACCACTTAGACAATAGATTTCCTGGAGAGAAATAGCTCGACAACAAAATGATAAAAAGCTTAACACCTCTTATTTCACTAAAAAATGCAAAGGTCCTTCCTGCTTATTGAGTATTAGAAGAACTTTCAAATGGGATAGACAGAATCTGTAACCTCCATTAGCAGACTCATTTTCAGTAGTTTCCCTGATTAAGCTAGAGGTTACCAAGGAACCATGCATAGCACTAAATAGGGAGCAAGGTAAAAAGGGTAAAGAGCAAAGGGAAAAAAGCATGAAACTTTAAGATAAGTGGATTAATTTATTTGAAAGGTTTCTTTCTAAAGTATTTAGGGTGGGTAAGAAAATAAAGCTCTCCGATGGATTTGGTTCGAATGACTCGGTAGTTATAAGTGAAACCATTCAGGTTGGAAGTTTGGAGAGAAAAGTACGAGTCACTGGTAAGTCATCACGCGATTAGGCATTAATAAATTCATCTATAAGATCTTTCATCTCGTATGGAGAACTTCTAGTTATAGAAAATTCGGTATCTTAGAAGAATTCAAGTTTCTTACTCGTGTTCTTTTGACAAACATTTCCTTTTAGACATTTTATCATAGCATTTTCCTTTGATTGGGGTCTTTCTTCTAAATATACTTGGGAATGGTAGATCTTAGGATTAAGCCTATAAATGGTAGGATTGATTGTAAACATGTTATGTATGATCTACGCAAGTGTTTGCTAGCGAATGCAATTGACGCGTAATACACACTAGGTACTATTAGATGTCATCTAAGTAGGACACCAAGCATATGCATATGGATGTATGTACATTATCGCTTTATTTCCATGGTTGTAAGATGTTCTCATATGATCATTGCATATGGATCATGGTTGTAGCACGAACATAGAACTATCTGTTATCATTATGATATTTGCATACAGCTGGATGATGTCACGAACATCTTTTGCATAAAAATGAGGTCGACTAAATTAGTAGATCGCCTAATCTTTTTCATTATTTAGGTATATAGACACTACACTATTGCATAATAACATAAATTGCATTAGAAAACATAAAAACAATGGATGCAATGGTTAATGATTTGGAAGATGGATGTAGTTTTTGGTTGTAATTGTATGTATCATTCTTCTATCCTTGGAGATTTCGGGGACGAAACCATCTAAGGGGGGAGAATGTAACTACCCAAAATTTAAGGATAATTAATTAATAGATTTGAATATTAAAAGTTAAACTTACGAAAATATAATATTACAAGGTAATAAATTGAATTAATGAAAACCTTTACAGTAATGTTACAAAAAGGAAAATGAAGGAATTAAAAGACAAAAGTTATAACCATAATATCAAAATCTCATTAAAGAATTAATTAGATAATGAAATAAGTTTATAAAATTATTAATATTTAGCTACAGGGTTGCACCATTATGTCCATGGTAATTTTCCGATCAATTTACATACGAAGTTTGTGAAAATCAGTGCTAATATAAAGAACTTATAAACGAGACAAGTTATAAGCATAATTTGGAAATTAATAAAAGAAAGAAGCTAAAAAGAAATTTCTTGAAAATGACTGAATTTGGATATAGGACCTTGTCCATTGCGTCGGTTACGATTTTCTGGGTTATTTTCATATACAACTAGTCAAAATTAGACTTTTAATGAGAGAGATATTGCAGAAAAAATTCAGAAGAATATATATATATACAGGGGTTGACTCCTGAATCGACCCGAAAAGGCTGATGGGTCGACCTACACGAGTATCTGGCGATTTTCGCCCACATAAATGGCCAGAATGTGGTTTTTGAAGTAGGGACTGATGTGGCCTTTTCCTATTGGTCGAAATTGAAATCAGAGCAAATATAACATATTCATATTGGTTGAGAGATGCGGTTGGCCTGGAGTTTTTTAGAAGTCCAATAGTCTAAGATTCCTAGCCTAAACTATAAATAGACCCCTAAATCTAACTAATTCTTCACAATGCCATATTTTCTCACTACAAGAAAAAGTAGAATAAACATCACAGTTTTAACATCGATCGTAAATTCAGCCGATGCCATAACGTTTTTTAACATCAATAATTTTTAAAGTGATGTTGTTGGCTTCTCAGGCATTGATTTATTGAACGACTAATGTCTTAAAACACTTAAAAAATTGAACTTAGGCCATACCAAAAATCCTGGCTATTACATCACTTACTAAAATAGTTGTTGTCTATTACATCACTTGTGAAATGTATTATTGTTATTGATTAATAATTAGTAAATTATAGTTAATATTTATTAATTTATTTTATAGCAAAATTATGTATTATTGTTAAGATGGATTATACCAAAAAAACTGGATGGTTGACATCCCGGATGGGGGCCGACCTGCCCGGTCAGGTCGCGGGGGTCCAGGGGGCAGCGCCCCCGGCGGGGTGTGGGGAAGCTCCCCATACAAAAACGGTATCTCTTGTTTCTTAGCAAAATACAAATTAGAAAAAAAAATCTTACATTAATAAATAAATTGAAATGTGCTTTAACATCAGTTTCTATGCATCATTTACATCAGCTTCATGCGTGATGTTAAAGGTCTCATAATTTTCTTTCCTTGTCAATCCACACCACCCATAATTTCCTATATCTAGCCATTAATCACTTCTCCTAATCTACAACCATCAAAACCCTTCGATCAGCCTCTTCCACATCATCAGTAATTCCCCTTCGTTAACTTTTCTCACATCTACATTGTGTTTCTTAGGTCTAATACTCCTCAAATTCATTTCAACCTGTTATCTCTTCTTTGAAAAAAAATGGCGGTGGCGTTATAAGCTAGGGTTTCGAATCCCTTTGATTTGAAACTTATGCTCTCTTATCTTCTCCCGTTTCCAGTATTAATCTCTGTTGCTTTACTCGAGTTGAAATGCTTCTAGTCGATCCAAAATTTATTATTCGATCTCTGGTATGATTTTTAATTCGAATTTATGTTTGATTTATGCTCGTACTTGGATGCTTGCCAATGAGGAATTGCATGTGAATTTATAGGGTTCCTAAGTCCGATAATATCTTTGATTTCTTATTTGATTTGATCGTGATTGTTTTCTTCGATTTTATCGGTTTGAAATGTCCAACCCTTCTTGAATTTTCGTATATACTAGGGTTTGAACTCGAGTCTTTATTGGGATTTTAGATTAAGTCTTCCTTACCAAAAATCTAGTGTGTGTGTGTGTGTATATATATACATATATATTTCTGGAAATATCAACTTGATGATTTTCTGGACCTTTGATTTCTGGAACCTTAATCCTTTTGTTGACACTTTCAACCTCATTTTTAAAGGATAGTTCGCGTAATATACTCCTTTAGATCTTCGAACCATTATTGAACCTTAGAAGAATTTGTATGGGTTTCTCCTATTCTTTAGACAATGCATTTCCCTTTAAACGTATCTGGAAATTTTCTTGAACATTATCAATGTGATTTTGAACTAATACTGTCTTGATTAATCTGCTGCCTTAAAAACGAAGAGTTGCTATCTTTGGAATATTCTGATAAGAACATATGGTAAAAACTTGAGCTGATCCTACTCTTAATTTGCCATTAAACATTAATACATGCTCATTTTTTGAACGGATACTTCACATTGGTCTGTTGTCACTCGAATTTGTATTATGATGCTTCGACGCTTTTTGCTCCTGAGAACAAATGCTAGAAAAATTGAACTATTGCTTCACTTGAGAAGATCAAGAACATATGCTTTACTGAACACGCCTGTTGTGTATTGTCGCATTGATGTATTTCGACCTCTTTCACCACGTTTACACTGCTTGCTTAGAATATGACAACCTAGAACATTTGTTGTGTGTACTCTTATAAATATTTTGCTTGTGTATCTTACCTTATTGCTTCATGCATGCTTTTTCTTGTCTTGACCATTGTGTACCTAGATTTGATCATGCTATCTTGTTGTGGCTTTGTACTAAGCTATTTACTTGAGTTCTTTTACCATCCCTTGGGATTGCACTTGCTTGCTGAACCATGTCGTGTATTTTCCAGTGTTGTTTGCTGAGACACTGAGCTTGACCATGTGTTATACATTGTTTGCTAAAACCGGAAGTAGTTTTGATTCTGGCATTCCATGTTTACTGGTAAAAATTTTCCCAAATGTATACTCATGTGCTACCTGAACTTGTGCATGATAAAATTATTATGCATCTGCACCATTGTGTTAATTTGAGTCTTGTTGCATATAAACTTGGGTTGTTGCATGAATTCAATTTATATGCAGTGTATCCCATTTTGTTTGTACTTTTGCCTCGGCCATTTCGATTCATGCATGCTTTTTCTTGTATCTTACCTTATTGCTTGTGTATCTTACCTTGTTACTTCATGAATGCTTTTTTCCTATCTTGACCATTGTGTACCTGGATTTTGAATCATGCTTACATGTCGAACCTATTCACCTGCACCTATATATGTGTGTATGTATACAACTATATGTGTATATATGTATCATGCGTGTGTAATATTTATATTTGTAGGCTATATGAATGGATAACGTGAATTTTCTATCAGCGGACACTATAACAGAGTTGTAGCTGTTCAGAATCAACTAATTAAATGTTGGTTTCGATCAGCAAACTAGTGTAGTTGTGCCGGAGCTGATTTGTGAGAACTAGAGTGTGTGTGTGTGTATATATATATATATACATATATATATATATATATATATATATATATCAGACCAAGTCTAGAAAATTGTTGAGAAACACACAAAAATTATGAGGCAAATAAAATTTAAAATAAATTTATGTTTACTTGTATTTAAATTATATTATATTTTACAATTTACTGCTCTAGAAATGTACGTGATAAGTACAGAAGAATGGACAGCTGGAGCACAAGCTAGACAATGAAAATCAAGATCAAGCTAGCTAGAGTGATGAGTGTTGTAGCGAGGTGGCAGTGTAAAACTGATTGTGTATGAGAAATGTGAATGTAAAATAGTTGGAGTCAGAAATTTGTGTTATTTCATATGTTGAAATAAAATATTTAATTAAATAAAAGTACCGTTTGAATATTAAATTCTATGCAATAGTATTTCATTTAATAAATGTTTATTTCTATATATGAGATGAGAAAACAACATAAACAAGCCATCATATACATTAGTATAAAGCCATCGTAGATATCAGTCAAAAGCTGATATGGTAAAATACTTATTACAACATATAATTAATTAATTTATGATGCCTTAAAGCTGCTTTGACATCGTCTTTTAACCGATGTAAAAAAGGGGTACTTTAGACATCACCAACAAGGACATCACTCCAGAAAAACAAGACATCATTTTTTAGCCGATATCTATGTGACTTTTTCTTGTAGTGTCTCCCTTTGGTTTCTCTTTTTTGAGACAACCCCAACTTAAATTTTTCTATGGAAAGGATTTATAAAATAAAATATTTATATACACCTATTAGAGACGGGATCTATAAAGGCCACGGAGGAAAGCTTAGGACCACGTGTAACACCCCACACCCGCTACGGTCACTCTCTAAGGGAATGCCATAACATCGGTGGAGTATTTTAAGTGAATATAGAACAGAAAAATTACAACAAGACAGATATAAGTAATACTTGAGAATTTAAAACATCATTTCATTTCAGCGGAAAGTAAAACATGTTTGGTTACACCAAAACCATAAATAAGAGTCAAGTACATAATACCCATCCTGATAGAAAAACAAAAGTACATAATCCCACTACATAACCTAATAGCCATAATAGAAAAGATAAACTGAGCTTTACATCCACGGTCCAAGCTCCAAAAGATAGATAAAGCAGTCTGATCAAAGCCCACTAGTGCTAGGCCCACTCTGATAACCTGAGGGTTGGGAAAAAGATAAAGAAACAACGGGGTCAGACATAAGTCTGAGTGAGTCCTATAACCCTAACAATACAATCATTAAAGTAATTAGGGTATGATATAAACAAGGTACGGTACCTCTGGGGATAATGACTACACTAAGTAGCCAACTAAACACAGGATGTACTAAGATAACCGAAAAGACGCATTTATCCACCCAAGGATAATTACTAGATTGCACCACCCCAGATCTACCCACCCAAGGGTAATTCCTACACTGCACCACACCAGTTCTACCCACCCAAGGGTAATTCCTACTTAAAGGTTGATCCCACTAAGTGTACTTAGTAATTTTACCCAGTAGTTTCTTGTACCCCTAGCTGACTACATAGGTGCCGTCTGCCCCTATCTCCACTAGGTGTACCCACTACCCCCAAGCGATCGGCTCCCTACCGTAGATACCCGTGCTGGCCCCACAGTGGGGTGTATCACTTCCCAAAGTGGCAACCTGATAATCAATGGTGCACGGCTTATACCTACACGATGCAACAACGTCTTACCTACCAGCCCGGGTCCACACACGCATATGAAACCCGTTGGACTCGCGTTGCCACCGCTACCCCGTTTTGGCCTCTTATAGTCAAGCCCAATATGCGTGTCCCGTCCTCGACTTGGGTCGAGCCCACAAAGATACGTTTGGGATATTGGTTGAAATGGGCCCCCACAAGCTACTACTTAAGCTTGCCATTTTATCTAGTGCGTCCCACTTAACCCCTTTTATAATCATGCCCACTTACATGTTAAGGTTTGGTTAAGTCATCTAATCATATTTCAATTGCCACTTAAGGCCCCCACAAGCTACTACTTAAGCTTGTCATTTAATTATATTTCAATTGCCACTTAAGGCCCCCACAAGCTACTACTTAAGCTTGTCATTTAATTATATTTCAATTGCCACTTAAGGCCCCCGCAAGCTACTACTTAAGCTTGTCATTTAATTATATTTCAATTGCCACTTAAGGCACCCGCAAGCTACTACTTAAGCTTGTCATTTAATTATATTTCAATTGCCACTTAAGGCACCCGCAAGCTACTACTTAAGCTTGTCATTTAATTATATTTCAATTGCCACTTAAGGCACCCACTAGATTTCCGCATGCCACCCAAGGCACTTACTTGATTCCCACATGCCACCCAAGGCACTTACTTAATTCCCACATGCCACCCAAGGCACTTACTTAACCCTTTAATCATGTTTGATTACATGTTCCACTTTGGTTAAGTATTCTAATTGTATTTTCTATTGCCACCCAAGGCAACCCACTAGTTTCCTCATGCCACCCAAGGCACCCCCACTAGTTACTACATGCCACCCAAGGCACCCACTTAACCCCTCATGCCCCTCTACATGCTAATTTGGTTAAGTGTTTCTTAATTAATTAAGATCGTAACCTTTGTAAAGACCTCTCACATTAAACTGTCTTTTATGGCAGCTGGATATGCCGGTTGGTTCCGGGCAGCCTTACACCATAACAGAGTCTAACCTCGTGTCTTTACACTTGTCACGTATTTAGTTTATGACTAAGACCTCTCACATTGGGCCAATCATTTGTAGCCGCTGGATTTGCCGGTCGGTTCCGGGCAGTCTTATGCTACAAAAGGGTCCAACCTCGTGTCTTAGTAGATTAATTACACCTAATTAATCACCCCCATAATTTGTATTAATTATCCCTAATTAATTACAAATATTTAAGAATATGGGTAGACCTAACTCAATAGGTAAATTCCCAATTCCATAATATGGGTAGACCTAACTTAATAGGTAAATTCCCAATTATGTCCATCCACTTTACGGTATGTTTAATCATACCCACTTCACACAATTTTATGTGTTCATTAATTTTTACCCCATCGTCCCCACGTAAATACGTTAACATGACATACTTCAAAAGAGAAGATTCATCATACACACAATGGGTTCAACTTAGCATATCATTGGCATTATCATGGGTTTAAAAGGTGTCAACTTGTATATATGACCATAAACCCAACTTGCATAAATAACCAACCCAAACTTGCATGAATCACATATGTCATAAAGATGGTAACTTGCTTAAATGTTCATGTCATAGACCTATCATAAAGGTGTCAACTTGCATACATGTCATAGGTCTAAAAGGGATGAACTTGCACATGTACTTATGTCATACATAGAGGCAAACTTGCATATGAACTTGCATCATAACTTGTATATGAACTTGCATCATAACTTGCATATGAACTTGCATCATAACTTGCATATGAACTTGCATAACATGCCATACTTAGAGGCAAAATTGCATATATTATGCATATCATAAAAAGAGACAAACTTGCATATGAACTTGCATCATAACTTTCATATGAACTTGCATCATAACTTGCATATGAACTTGCATCATAACTTGCATAAAACCAAACACTTAGCATGCATAAAACCAAATACTTAGCATGCATAAAACCAAATACATAACTTGCATAACATGTTACATATAAACTTGCATATAATCTCACATATAGCTTGCATAACATGTTACACATGAATCAATGTTCAACATAGTGTTTTGCATCATAAAACATAGCATTAAACTTGCATATAGCATAAAACTTGCAAAACACACAACATACACTATACTAAACTTGCATAAACACATTGATTCCACAAACATAGCCATATCTTATCATATCCTATCATAATCAATTTAACAATTGATTGTTAAGTCTATAGAAACTCACCACTAAACTCCAATAAGCAAACCCTTGCCACAAATCACCCAAAAACTCTAGCCTTGAACATAAAGCTTGCAACTTGATGATGAATGCAAGCTAATGATCACTCATACAACTCAAAGATGCTTGTATGAACATGAAAGCCTTCATAGAAATAGTTTTATAAGAGGATGGAGGCTAGGGCTTTGAGTGGAGGCCATGATCATAGAAAATTTTGGCATAGTTTAGTTAGAGTATAGGATTATGATCATTTAGGGCTAGCTTAGGGTCTTATTTATAGGATTAGGCAACTGTTTTAGGCCATTAGATTAACCATAAATTAGATTAGGACCATCAGATCTCGGAAGCTTCCAGAAACCAGCCCCAAAACACAGCCCAAACCCTGAAATGGTGCACCAGGCCAAACTGGCCGAGCACCCCCTGTCGACACCCAAGTCGACAGGGCTGTCGACTTGGTCCTAGCCAAGTCGACTGCCCAGTCGACAGGGTTGTCGACTTGGGTAGCTAGGCGGGAATTTTCCCTCCTGCGCCCAATGGCCCCAATTTCGAAATTTGAACCTGAATTTTAAATCTGTTTTGAACTTTGAATTTTCTGTAAACTTCATTGGGCCATAACCGGGCCATACGGACTCCGATTCTCGAAAACTCGGACTCTATTTCGCGTATTTTTCCGAGACGAACGCAATGACGTAGCCCGTTTCCCCCAATTCTCACACATGAGATTATTTATTCTGTAATTAGTGAATTTTAGCATTAACCGAAATTCGGGGTGTTACATTCTCCCCTCCTTAAAGGATTTCGTCCCCGAAATCTCTAAGCTAAGGAGAATGCATATCCTACCATCCAAACAACCATCTACTCAATCCATCAAACACAGGCATCCATTGTCCTTAAAAAAATTTCTAATGATGTATGAGCATATGCAAAAAGTGTGTGTATATGTTCCCTATCTAATGTATGAACATATGCAAACCATGATAGTGCCATGCATCCATTATGTATGCGAGAGAACCCTATCGACACATACAATATCTACATGAGTGCACAATCATTCACCAAAATGCATCATCCATATGATAACACAATCATTATATATCCATAAATATAGCTACCTACACACAATTATATGCAATATGCAATATGAAGTGATTGAGCCGATCTAGTGTCTAGAGTGTGTGTATATGCATCCGCGAGCAACCACTTGCATCCACATGCATCCATCAAACATAACATGTCTCAAACACATGTTTCAACCATAGGTTTACCCTATCTAAAGGTCAAAGGTACTAATGAGAGGACATACTAAAGATAAGATAAGCACTAGACAAACGATAAAGGAGACGTTTAAAGGACATACCCTTAAAAAGGAATGGGTATAACGAACGCATCTTCGCTTCTGTCTCCCAAGTGGCATTGCTCTCACCTTCTCCCCTTTTCACTTTGACTAGTCGAACCTCTCTGTTTCTCAACTTCCTAACCTCTGACCCAAGGATGCGGGTAGGAGCTCGTCGAATAATCACATCACGCTCTACCTTTACTTCTTTAAGCAAGCTCGGCTCTACCGCCTCTGCGGTCTCATGTAGGCACTTCCTCAAATGTGACACATGGAATACGTCATGTTCCCTATGCAACTAACTATCTCTCGAATATAAACTGAAGCTAGACTTGGAACAGTCCTCTTGCTCTTCACGGGTATGAAATGGGCACTCTTAGTAAGTCTATCTACCACAACCCAAATTCCCGTATTACCCTTCCTCAATCTCGGTAATCCATCGAGACACTATCCCACTTCCATAGCGGAACCTCCAATGGGTGAAGCAACCAACCGGGTTTCTTTTGCTCCGCTTTTACTTTTTGGCACACCAAGCATCTAGCGACATACTCGGCCGCGTCTTTCTTCATACCGGCCCAAAAGAAAACTCGCTTCATGTCTTGGTACATCTTGTCCCCACCGGGATGAATGGTCATCTTCGACCGATGTGCATCATCAAGTATAGCCTTCCTCAAACCCTCGCCTTGCGGTACACAAGGTCTACCGTCTCTACGCAACCACCCCTTACCATCTAGGGTGTACCTACTCAAATGGCTGGACGACTCCCCCTCCTCATGAGCTTCTCTACTAACTCAACCAACCGTGGGTCGTCTCGCTGCGCTCCGCCAATCCGCCCCAAAAGAGTAGGCCTAACCTCCAAGGAGGCTAGCAAACCGGGTACAAAGTCAACGGAAGGTCTAAAGTCAAACATCGAAATAAATTCCAAGCTCCGTCGTTCAACGAACAATGAACTCAAGGACAACCTTTTTCTACTTAAGGCGTCCACCACCACGTTACCCTTGCCATGGGTATACGCTATCTCAAACTCATAGGATTCTAAGAATCCCATCCACTTTTGCTGCCCTAAGACTATGCGCTCGAAGAGTCTCCAACACTTCCCTAAGATGTAGGGCATGCTTTTCTCCACTTCTAGAGAAAACCAGGATATTACCCCATCCAAAATCATCACAACTGTCCATCTCTCACGCAGACCATCCTAGTCGAACTTGACATCCCCCAAGTGCAAGCCCCAAAGGCCTAAACCAATATCAGACAAACACCCAAGGGATACCTCCTTCGAATTCAGGCGACCTACGTGAGATGATACTAGTAAAAACGGCTAAATAATTAAGCCCTTGTCCAACTCTGGATGTCCTCGCCAGTCTCGCTCCAAAACCACCGTTTATCCCATAACTGGCTTTGCTCAACCTATTGAGCACATACGAAAACTTATTTCGCTCCTAGGAAAGACCAAGATGTCATTTACAAAGACCATCACGAACTTATTTAGGTACTCCCTGAACACCCTTCTCATCAAGTCAATAAAGTATGCAGGGGCGTTCGTCAAACCAAATGGCATCACCAGCCACTCAAAAAAAACCATCCGGAGTCCTAAAGGTAGTCTTCTCTATACTATCCTCAGCCACTCTCAACTGACGAAACCCCGTGGCTAAGTCCAACTGCGAAAATACTGAGGCGCCCACTAACTGATCAAAGAGATCATCAATCCTCGACAATGGGTGTCTATTCTTCTTTGTGAGTTTATTTAGTTCTCTTTAGCCTACACAAAGTCTGAGGGACCCATCCGCCTTCGTGGCAAAGACTACTGGAGCACCCCACTCCGATATACTTCGTCTTATGAACCCCTTCTCAAGCAAATCGCCTACTTGCTTATGGAGTTCCCTCCTCTCACGAGGAGCCATGTGGCACACTGGCCAAGATACTGGTTTGGCATTGTCTATCAGATATATTCGGAAGTCAATATCCCGCTCCGGAGGTAAGCCCTTCACCTCCTCAAACACATCCGAGTATTCCCGGACCACTCTAACAGATCGCAAACTCTCGACCGACTTGTCAAGCGATTCTAGATAACTTAGCATAACAGATTCCATGGGATTACAAGAGATCTCGAGAGTGTTACCCAAGCGGGTCATAAACCTAACAACTCTCCCTTCAAAATCAAGAACGGCACCCCTACTGGATAACCAGTCCATGCCCAAAACTAACCCATAGCCCGTGAAGCCCAAAAAGCATCACATCTAAACTCAACGCTAAGTATAGCAACTTTCAAACCTAAACACATCATGGAGCCCCAATTGGGTTTGAAACAACTAAGGGATCATCTACTAAACTGGTGTCTAAGTGCAATGACTCCACTAACAATGATGAGATAAACGAACTCGACGCGTCAGAATAAAGTTCGAACGGATAACAAAGAAATCCAAATTCCAACCTAGACGGTCCTATCCCCATCTGGTACACTAGCCGTGAGGGAATACAACTACCCTCCAGGAGATTCCGTACCTTGCCCTTGCCTCTTTGGATAATCCTAATAAGGTGTCCTATTCCTCCAAAAAGGATAACTACTAGCCCTCTTCTTCCCATTCTCCACTCGTAACCTCCCATCAAAATGAGGTTTCGCTCTTCATTAACCAAACAATTATTTGAGCCTTCCTCCCATCGTCTATCCAATAGGTACCTACAAGTCCTCCTCCTTCTTGAACCAACTTCTAGTCCGACTAATGTCTAAGTCCCTTGAAGTGGTTTTCCATTCTTATCTATCTTAGAAAGATCATCTATACACGGAGGGTAAACTCAAAACGAGAGAGGAAGAGATTCAAAACGGAGAATTCGAAAGATATAGATATGGCTATTGGGGATTATGCTTTTCTTTCAAAAACTTTTCTCTTAAAAGACATGTTTTTGAAAATACTCCCTTCAAAAATATTCTTAGAAAATAGTTTTTCTAAAAATTTTATCTGTTCTGGTAACCTTAAGCTCTGATACCACGTGTAACACCCCACACCCGCTACGGTCACTCTCTAAGGGAATGCCATAACATCGGTGGAGTATTTTAAGTGAATATAGAACAGAAAAATTACAACAAGACAGATATAAGTAATACTTGAGAATTTAAAACATCATTTCATTTCAGCGGAAAGTAAAACATGTTTGGTTACACCAAAACCATAAATAAGAGTCAAGTACATAATACCCATCCTGATAGAAAAACAAAAGTACATAATCCCACTACATAACCTAATAGCCATAATAGAAAAGATAAACTGAGCTTTACATCCACGGTCCAAGCTCCAAAAGATAGATAAAGCAGTCTGATCAAAGCCCACTAGTGCTAGGCCCACTCTGATAACCTGAGGGTTGGGAAAAAGATAAAGAAACAACGGGGTCAGACATAAGTCTGAGTGAGTCCTATAACCCTAACAATACAATCATTAAAGTAATTAGGGTATGATATAAACAAGGTACGGTACCTCTGGGGATAATGACTACACTAAGTAGCCAACTAAACACAGGATGTACTAAGATAACCGAAAAGACGCATTTATCCACCCAAGGATAATTACTAGATTGCACCACCCCAGATCTACCCACCCAAGGGTAATTCCTACACTGCACCACACCAGTTCTACCCACCCAAGGGTAATTCCTACTTAAAGGTTGATCCCACTAAGTGTACTTAGTAATTTTACCCAGTAGTTTCTTGTACCCCTAGCTGACTACATAGGTGCCATCTGCCCCTATCTCCACTAGGTGTACCCACTACCCCCAAGCGATCGGCTCCCTACCGTAGATACCCGTGCTGGCCCCACAGTGGGGTGTATCACTTCCCAAAGTGGCAACCTGATAATCAATGGTGCACGGCTTATACCTACACGATGCAACAACGTCTTACCTACCAGCCCGGGTCCACACACGCATATGAAACCCGTTGGACTCGCGTTGCCACCGCTACCCCGTTTTGGCCTCTTATAGTCAAGCCCAATATGCGTGTCCCGTCCTCGACTTGGGTCGAGCCCACAAAGATACGTTTGGGATATTGGTTGAAATGGGCCCCCACAAGCTACTACTTAAGCTTGCCATTTTATCTAGTGCGTCCCACTTAACCCCTTTTATAATCATGCCCACTTACATGTTAAGGTTTGGTTAAGTCATCTAATCATATTTCAATTGCCACTTAAGGCCCCCACAAGCTACTACTTAAGCTTGTCATTTAATTATATTTCAATTGCCACTTAAGGCCCCCACAAGCTACTACTTAAGCTTGTCATTTAATTATATTTCAATTGCCACTTAAGGCCCCCGCAAGCTACTACTTAAGCTTGTCATTTAATTATATTTCAATTGCCACTTAAGGCACCCGCAAGCTACTACTTAAGCTTGTCATTTAATTATATTTCAATTGCCACTTAAGGCACCCGCAAGCTACTACTTAAGCTTGTCATTTAATTATATTTCAATTGCCACTTAAGGCACCCACTAGATTTCCGCATGCCACCCAAGGCACTTACTTGATTCCCACATGCCACCCAAGGCACTTACTTAATTCCCACATGCCACCCAAGGCACTTACTTAACCCTTTAATCATGTTTGATTACATGTTCCACTTTGGTTAAGTATTCTAATTGTATTTTCTATTGCCACCCAAGGCAACCCACTAGTTTCCTCATGCCACCCAAGGCACCCCCACTAGTTACTACATGCCACCCAAGGCACCCACTTAACCCCTCATGCCCCTCTACATGCTAATTTGGTTAAGTGTTTCTTAATTAATTAAGATCGTAACCTTTGTAAAGACCTCTCACATTAAACTGTCTTTTATGGCAGCTGGATATGCCGGTTGGTTCCGGGCAGCCTTACACCATAACAGAGTCTAACCTCGTGTCTTTACACTTGTCACGTATTTAGTTTATGACTAAGACCTCTCACATTGGGCCAATCATTTGTAGCCGCTGGATTTGCCGGTCGGTTCCGGGCAGTCTTATGCTACAAAAGGGTCCAACCTCGTGTCTTAGTAGATTAATTACACCTAATTAATCACCCCCATAATTTGTATTAATTATCCCTAATTAATTACAAATATTTAAGAATATGGGTAGACCTAACTCAATAGGTAAATTCCCAATTCCATAATATGGGTAGACCTAACTTAATAGGTAAATTCCCAATTATGTCCATCCACTTTACGGTATGTTTAATCATACCCACTTCACACAATTTTATGTGTTCATTAATTTTTACCCCATCGTCCCCACGTAAATACGTTAACATGACATACTTCAAAAGAGAAGATTCATCATACACACAATGGGTTCAACTTAGCATATCATTGGCATTATCATGGGTTTAAAAGGTGTCAACTTGTATATATGACCATAAACCCAACTTGCATAAATAACCAACCCAAACTTGCATGAATCACATATGTCATAAAGATGGTAACTTGCTTAAATGTTCATGTCATAGACCTATCATAAAGGTGTCAACTTGCATACATGTCATAGGTCTAAAAGGGATGAACTTGCACATGTACTTATGTCATACATAGAGGCAAACTTGCATATGAACTTGCATCATAACTTGTATATGAACTTGCATCATAACTTGCATATGAACTTGCATCATAACTTGCATATGAACTTGCATAACATGCCATACTTAGAGGCAAACTTGCATATATTATGCATATCATAAAAAGAGACAAACTTGCATATGAACTTGCATCATAACTTTCATATGAACTTGCATCATAACTTGCATATGAACCTGCATCATAACTTGCATAAAACCAAATACTTAGCATGCATAAAACCAAATACTTAGCATGCATAAAACCAAATACATAACTTGCATAACATGTTACATATAAACTTGCATATAATCTCACATATAGCTTGCATAACATGTTACACATGAATCAATGTTCAACATAGTGTTTTGCATCATAAAACATAGCATTAAACTTGCATATAGCATAAAACTTGCAAAACACACAACATACACTATACTAAACTTGCATAAACACATTGATTCCACAAACATAGCCATATCTTATCATATCCTATCATAATCAATTTAACAATTGATTGTTAAGTCTATAGAAACTCACCACTAAACTCCAATAAGCAAACCCTTGCCACGAATCACCCAAAAACTCTAGCCTTGAACATAAAGCTTGCAACTTGATGATGAATGCAAGCTAATGATCACTCATACAACTCAAAGATGCTTGTATGAACATGAAAGCCTTCATAGAAATAGTTTTATAAGAGGATGGAGGCTAGGGCTTTGAGTGGAGGCCATGATCATAGAAAATTTTGGCATAGTTTAGTTAGAGTATAGGATTATGATCATTTAGGGCTAGCTTAGGGTCTTATTTATAGGATTAGGCAAGTGTTTTAGGCCATTAGATTAACCCTAAATTAGATTAGGACCATCAGATCTTGGAAGCTTCCAGAAACCAGCCCCAAAACACAGCCCAAACCCTGAAATGGTGCACCAGGCCAAACTGGCCGAGCACCCCCTGTCGACACCCAAGTCGACAGGGCTGTCGACTTGGTCCTAGCCAAGTCGACTGCCCAGTCGACAGGGTTGTCGACTTGGGTAGCTAGGCGGGAATTTTCCCTCCTGCGCCCAATGGCCCCAATTTCGAAATTTGAACCTGAATTTTAAATCTGTTTTGAACTTTGAATTTTCTGTAAACTTCATTGGGCCATAACCGGGCCATACGGACTCCGATTCTCGAAAACTCGGACTCTATTTCGCGTATTTTTCCGAGACGAACGCAATGACGCAGCCCGTTTCCCCCAATTCTCACACCTGAGATTATTTATTCTGTAGTTAGTGAATTTTAGCATTAACCGAAATTCGGGGTGTTACGCCACGGATGAGTGTGTAATTATTTATTCTTTTGGTAATTTGGGAAAATAAGGTTTATAATAGTTGTAGATTTTCCCATAGTTTTTATTACAGTTTTTTTGTGGTTTCTGTAAGTTCTTTTTCCGATAGGTTGTTTTTTGCTTATTTTTCAGTCTTTTTTCTTATATTTTTAATTTATTTAAGTACTATAAGATATTCTTTTAGTCCTTTTCCCTCTTTTAGTATTTATGTCTGTAAGTTATTTTACAGTTTCTGTTTTGGTTTATGCCTAATGCATGACTATATCTATAAATGTTAGTATATTGACGCCTGATTTAATCTTTTTATTGTATGCCTAGAAAAATAGAATTAAAGTTATAATTATGCTAATGTGGATTAAAAAAAGGGACTAAATTTACAGAAAAGTGTTCATAAAATATTGGCCTATAATTAAAAAATGATTGGACTGAAATATGCAAATTAACGTAGACTTGTAATTAAAATAATGACATGGGTTCTAATTGGAAAACACTAAACATATTTGCAAGAATAATATTATGATAAATTGCATAAATAAATAAATCATAATGGATAGCAAATATAATTATAACTTGAGGGTTATATTTGAAAATAATAATGAAAAGGCTTATTATTAATATAAAATTAAAATGAGGTTAGGTTTAAACATGTACTAGTTGTTGTCCATTCCAATAGCACGAGGCTGATTTGAAAAAATAAAGACGTAAGTTAATAAGCACATACTAGTTGTGTTCCGTTCCAGCAGCACGAGAATGATTCAAGAAAATAAGTGACAAATGAATAAGGCCCAGATCAAACGGGGCCTGGATTTGGGCACAAATTAGAATATTTGTCTGCTAGGATCTGTACCAGCAGCATTCCCTTTCAGATTTATCACTGGTGGTCTCATAATGGATGGTGTTGGAGGTTGGGCATGCTTATGTTGATTTGGGTAAATAAGAGAACAATAGAGGCATGTATGTGTATGGTTGCTTTCCGGTAGTGCAACGAGCATGCATTTGTATCAACAAGGGAAAATAAGTCACTACTGCATCCAACATCAATTAGTCACGTCTTTACTGATGGGTTGAGTCAAATAAAGCCCGAGATCCATAACAATATAATTTATCATGCAAGACGGTAAAATAGTAGGTTAAAGCCGATCGATAAGTAGTATTAAGAAATTATCCTAATCACGGTTATTGTGTTCAGTAATTGAGAAAGTGTAAACAATCAAACAAAATATTTACATTTACAGTTCAAGTATATTTCCTTGTACATCATTCCAATATGCCAATTTTTTGTAGTTGTAGACGAATACTTACCTTATTTGACACTAAAACTATTATTAAGTCTATTTCTCTTTATTACTCAATCATGATAGCAACTACATCATTCACAAGACTTCATGTCTGACTCACTCCTTTTTCTTCCTTTTCCTTCCCCTAGTAGGCTCATAGGGCAGAGATTGATTCGTCTTGGAGGATTAATGTCAGAGATCTTATTTTCTTTCTATTCTGTTTATTTAATTCCATTTTATGCTGGATTATTTGTCATGGTCAGAATTTGTACTTAAGAGGGGAAATGTTTCATTGTATACTTTGATTTGAGGTGAGATTATGTAAGATATATATCTTGTATCAAATCTTATTTTGTGTAAAACATTGTTTTCAGAATAATAAGTTGTTTGAAAAATAAGTGTTTTCATCATTTCTATTTTATATCTTGTGAATCTTAGTCCACATGATGAGTTTCTTTGTGCTTACAATGCTCTACATTTCTTAATATGACCTTTATAGGTAATATTAAGGGGTGTAGGGTGTTTTAACTACCTTGCCAAATAGGCGGATTAACACTTGACTCACAAAGCATGCCTCGTGATATGAAGGTTGCTTTATATAAGAACCATTTATGAAATCATTCGTAAGTGAACAACCAAGCCTTGATCTCTTGGGATCACTTGTTAAAACTGGCGACAATTCTAAGTTAATAACCTAATCTATGGTCTCTCCAGATCATAATCCAAATCAAAAGTTATTGAAAGTCGTTACCAAATCTACAACCTCTTCGGGTTGTTTGCCAGATCGTTGATCTCATCGGTTTGTTATTCAAATCCATGATCTCTTCTGATTAAAATCTGAGTTTATGACCTCTTTGGACCAGTAGAAAGGTTTATGGTGTCGTTGGGCCGAACCATAGTCTCTCTAGACCATTATCCCTCTCCATGGTCTCTTTGGATTATTTGCCAAATCCTTAACCACTCGAAGTCAGTATCAAATCATGTGATATCTCCAGACTGATTGCCAAGTTTATGGTCAGTCCAAACCAATTGATAACCTCATCAGTACCTTAGTAAGCCTAACCCACAAACTCTCTAGTATGGGGACTCAACAACGAGTAGGTTGATCATATCTCTCTCGGACAAAGCGATTCACTTCTTGCACTTCAGTCTAATTAGACTCAAAACATAATGTGATATCATGCTTTCCCTAGACCGACCATGGCCTCTTCAGGCACAAAATGAACCCAATCCAACCACTCTCTGGTAAAGGGGAATAAAGATAAGTAAATCGATCATGTTTCTCTCTAGTGAAGCTGCATACTTTTTGCAGGCCGCTTCTATGTCTTGGAACACAACGTGATGTCATATCCCTCTCGGGCTAATCCTAGTGCCTCCAAACCCTAATTTGACCCTATATACTTACATTTTGGTGAGGGGAAGCAGCAGTAGGTAATTCTGTAGTGTCTCTCTCCAATGAAGTGACTTATATATTGCTCTCACTCCTTAACTCTTTGTTCAAGGACATAATGCAATCAATACTATACTAACTTCCTTTCTTCAATCTCAACTCTCAAGAGAGGACTTAATCAGTGTCATATGGGTCCATCACGCTACTTTTTAGTGAAGTAATTTGCACATTGGAATGTGGGTCTTCTTTCTCCGATAGGTAGACTGATTCTCATAAAGTCCGTGTTGGACTCTATAGGATCGCATGTCTTTACTGCTATGACTCCTACTTCTTCTTTCTTCTGCTCTTATAGCTCATTGGCATCGTCCTCTTTCTGGGGTAAAAAGGACAACGCTAATCGTCACCATTAGATTTCTTGGGATATTATTTGTCGTCCCAAAAGTGAGGAAGGTTTGGGCCTCTGAAATCCAAAGGATATCTATACTGCCTTTGCTTGCAAGTTGTGGGGTTGGTTTGAAGCGAACGATTCCCTTTGGGCGACGTTCCTCCACGCCAAGTACCATAGACTTCAAGATGCAAATTTCTTCCGTGTCCCATCATACGCTAGTAAGACGTGGAAACAGATGTAATACGTGAAGCCCTTATCAGACTCATATGGTGGTGGGTCCGGATGTGATGGTCGTGACTTCTCGATTAAGGTGGCGTGAAGCTCGGCTAGGACCCCATCTCCACGTCTCCATCTTTTTTCTTTTGTTTGGGATATTTGATTACCTCCGAAGGTCTCTTTATTTATGTGGCAAACCCTGCATGATGGGTTACCAATAAACGAGAACCTCTAGAGGATTGACATCCCATTAGTGCCCCGTTGCAAATGTTGTGGAACTGGTGACATGGAATTCATTGCTCAATTGTTTTTTTAGGCTACTCTGCCAGAGTGGTTTGGAATTACTTTGGGAACTTGGTTGGTCTTCGAGGTAACGCGTCTTCTCTTGTTGATTTACTGAGATACTGGGGGCCGATATCTTAGGTAAATCTATTCGTTCGATCCTTTTTCGTCTAATTCCTTATCTTATCTGCTGGCATATCTGGTGCTTGCGGAATATGGCAATATTTGACGAATTGTCTATGGACCATCCTACCATCATCCGACGGGTAAGAAACGATGTTTTCTTTGCGGTTTATGGTAGGCCATTTAAGGGTACAATTGGCTTCCGCTCGAGGAGGTTGGCAGGTACCTTCGGTGTTACTTCAGTACCGCCTACCCCCAAGGCGGGGATTGGTTGAACCCTTTTCATTTATGAGAGCGGGCTCCATCCCGCTTTATTCTCCTCACCCCCTTTTATTCTGATGATGTTTTGTAGTATTGCAGGTCCTGAATTTATACGTTCTTGTTGGTTCGAGTATCTTTGGGTCTTTTGGTTTCTGGCAGGGCAAATTCGAAGCTGGAGCTTTCAGATGGAGTGGGTTGCTATAATCTGCTGGATATTTGGCTTGACTGGTCCCTTCCCTGGATCTCCTCCCTAGATCTCTGGAGCTGTGGAGGCTATGTCGTCATTTTTGTGATTGGCGAGTGGCTTGTCAGAGTCTGTTTAGAATGACATCTACTATGAGCTATGATGGTTCTTATTTGTATTTGTGTTTTACATATGTTTATTTATTTATTTTGTATGTGCACAGATTCCGTAGTCATTTCTATAAATATGTTTTTGTGAGTTGTTGAAGAATGACTTAATTCTCTTTTTCGTTGTATACGTATGCTTATTTTGTAAAAAAAAAAAAAAAAATAAATAAATAAAAAATAAATATCCTTGTTTAAACCCTGCTGTTCGCACTTTCATGCTCTAGATGTTTGTTTCATGGCGTAGCCTCATAATCCTGTTTATATCGTGGAAAAACATAGCCCAGGCCAGCCAGACCAGCAAGCCTGACCATATATGTATAGTAAAACGAAAGAAACGCTAGGAATGAGATACTACTATCGATCCAGCGTATAGGATCTCTTCCACACATCCAAGCAGTTTAATCACACTGCACTTCTCTTTTTAACTTCAAAATTTTTTCCATTTAGCTGCAAAATGATGCATAAGAGATTCCTTTTTATCATCTTTTTCTTCTTATTTTCATCTCTAATCTGTGCTAGTTCCTTCCCTGATCTCGATTTGACTCTTCCGGAAACTTCTAGCTTCCCGACAGTCGACGCAGAAAATTTGATCCGATCTTTGAATCTGAATCCTAAAGATGCTGTTTTTGAACACCAAAATAGAGATTTTGATCCGAGTAAGATAATCGTTGAGAAAAAATTGAGGCTGTCTGGCGTTGCTGATGAGGTTTCGGTTGATGACTTGGGGCATCATGCTGGATATTATAAGTTGGCTCATACCCGTGATGCAAGGTCTGGTTCTACTTAATTTTGTTACGTCTTGTTTTGATTATTTCAGTATGTTGGATGAATTTTGGTTTATTTTATGCATTTTTTATGAAGGCCAATTCCATTCCTATCTAAGAATTTGCTTAGTAGACCCCTCCAGCTTGAAAAAAAAAAAACTCCTAATTCTGCTGAGTAGACCCTGTTGAGTTTAAAAAACCCAAAAACCCCTTCCACTTAGGATAACTGCATGGTTTTTGAAAGTATCTCGTAGTTGCCCTATGTGGTTCCTTAGAGTACCAAGTAGGAGATCTTCGTGGTTCCGTCAGGGACCACGTAGGTCAACTAAGTGGTACTCTAAGGAACCACGTAAGGCAGCTACGAGGTGTGCAAAAAATGAGAAAAAAATATAACAGAAAAATAGTATTTTCATCCTACTTTTTTTGATGAAAGGAAGGCTACTTTGCGTTTTGCTGGATTGGAATATAATTAGCTTTTTATGAAATATTCACTGCAAATTTGAAACTCAATATATGATGTACAATTTGAGTTATGTTATAAATTCTATTCAAACACCAGAAAATACTACACTCATGCCAAAACTCTTGACAAATCAATATACACTAGTGTTATTTTAAACTACACAAAATACCCGTACCTTCCGATGAAATTATATTCCTTTGTTTTTCAGTTTTAACCTTCAAAACAAAATTACCAAATTAAACCTAACAAATCAGATTTAACTTTATATATGTTTAGGTGAATTTTCATATCAGTCATTACTTCATCAGAACTGTAAACATCTATTTCAAATCTTATCGTCGAGTACTACTGGCTCAACCATTTAATGATATGACGCTTTATACTTAGATTCCAGAGGTCATGAATTTGAATCCACGAGACATCAAAATTAATGCTTTACTTGAATAAAATAACTTTCCTATTATAATACAGAAGATATATCAATTTGGTTAATTCAAATCAAAAAAGAAATCGAAAATAAAAAGATAACGAAAATATTACATATGTTTATTTTGTTCTATTTCAATAGCAAATTTCACAATGAACATGGTTAGTCTTTTCTTTTCTTTTTTATAGAAACTTGAAGTGCAAATGTTAATGTTCTAACGAAAAAGAAGCAAAAAATTCGTCCTAAAAATCAATTTTCAAACTACATGTGTAAGTTAAGTAATGTTTGAATAGAATTAACCTTTATCATTTTGTTTTGGAGCAAAATAAAGAGCCATTCTAACATACAATAGAATTATATTTCAAACGTAGTGATTCGATCCTATATGAAAAAGTGAGGAATGTGTAATATTTGTGGGCAGTGTAACATGCGTCAGGATGAGATGTGCTTGGCATAGATAAGCCATCGTCGACCGAACTATTTTTATATGCTCGGTGTTTGCCCAATGAACAAAGTAAGGTATCCTTCGGTTTTTGAACCATCATCCATTTTCGTCAAAAATGACCAAACATCTTAAACAGAGTTTTAGTAGAGCATAGGTTGTTGAGTGCAATCATAATGCTCATTTCTAGGTGGGATTTCTATTACCCAAACATGTTAAAATTTTACTTTGATTCAGATTACAAGCCACATGCGATATACTATAAAGCAGAAAATAAAATAATTTGAAAAAGATGGAAAGCGTTTGGTCTACTATTATGGTGCAATTACCATGCTATAATAGTGCAATCGACAACCATTTTTGAGCTAAATTGGTGTATTGGTGTAATACGTACGATAATGGTAATTGTGAAATGTTTTTTAATACTGGTATTTTGCTGACTTATTTATGTCTTTTTTTCTTAATTCATTATTCCAAAAAAATTCAAAACTCCAAAATCATATCTTGTCAATTGACCATTGGATTTCTTTCTTGGAGAAATTTGACCTTAATTTTTAAGGTTCAAAATTTCTTCTATTAACAGTAAAATTTTATACTCGCAAGTCCCAACTTCCATCTCCATCTTCATAGTTCTCGTTTTAATATAAAAGAATTAGAATAAATGAAAATGAGTTATAACTGAACTTCCATATTATTTCAATTTATAGGTTTGGATTTCCTAATATGTATGAAGCAAATTCACTAGGAATACATCGTATTGTGTTTTAATACGAGGATACTCATAGAACTGGTTGTATGATAATTATTTAAAAGCAAGTTAGTAACTAGATATAACTTGAAGTTAGATTTGAATGATGTTAATTGTTCACTTATTTCTCGTTATGCCTTTTATTACACAATTACAAATTGCACGGTGAAGCGCCATTGGTGAAAATAAGTATTTATTTTTGGCAACAAATGATTATTTAACATGACTAATTTAACAAACATCAGTTCATCAGTATATCAATCTTTTATATAGTAATAAATTTAAGGGTATGTGCTTATAGCTTTGTGAAATTGTAGTTGTAATTGTTACCACTAACAACCCTACATGTAGTAATTGGCTTGAAACCTAAATTATTCATATGCACTATTTTCAAAACAAATCTATGTAATGTACTTTATTGTTTTATAATGTTATATTTCATGTATCAGTTGATTTATTTTCATTTTAAATACGGTGGAAGTATAAATGAACTAGTTGTGTTTTTCTATCAACTTGTAGCATTTCTCTTTAGAATATATTATTTACGTACGATCAAATATAATACGGTCTTGACTTAATAAATTATTAATTTGGTAATATGATTTTATGTTTATGGTTGAAAAATTAACAACATAATTCAAATTATAGTCTTACGTAGTTCAATAACTATGTCAAATAACTAACTAAAAATTATAAAAAAAATGCAGTATGAGTGTTTACCATGATGACATAATATAACCGTTATTATTTATAATCTAAAAAATCCTAGCAAATGCGTAGTATTTTAAAAGTCGTCGTGCACTGATGCCACAAAAAGGGTTTGCGTCTTTTCACGCCATGCATTATAAATAACACTCGGCCTTACTTAACTATTGTATATAAATATATTTATGTGACAGTTTGGCTAAGGCCTCTATTAAATTTCAAAATACATAAAACCATGGTTCTTATTTCTAGTCGGCACCTTGAAATTCTGGCCATTTTAATCCGGTTTTGGTGGTGATCGGTCTGAAATTTGATTATAATTTCGTTTGCTGCAGTTATTGCTGTAATATGGGAAAAAACACCTAGAAAAAGCTCTTATTCATACTTTATCTAGCTACGTCTACATAATCAAAGAAAACTGACGCGTCAAAGAAGAAAAAAAGTATCAGACACTCCAAGTTAACTAAATTTTTGAGTTTTTCTTAAGAGCAAGAGAAATCCAACATGAGATGAGAGAAATCGAGCGCGACGAGCGAAGATTCAAGCTTGAGAAGTGAAAATCCAACATGATGAGGGGGAAATGGATTACCAGAATAGCTTTGTTTGAGGCGGAGATGAATGTAAGGGTTAAAAATAATGTTTAGGCTTGCTACATAAACGAGTTTGGTGAATAAAACTCAGCCGGTGAATGTTGTACAAGTTGTTTATTGGGCTTGGTGGGCTCCTTTGTAGCAGAGGAATGCTAGAGATAGAAATGTTAAAGAGTTCTTTTTTCTTTTGGTTTAGGCTTGTTAAAATGTAAACTCTGCTGGTTAAATCTAGTTACAATTATATTTGGTATATTACAACCACAAGTGGGAAAGATTATAATGTTAATTAAGGTACCAATATGTATAGAAGTTAAAAAAAAAAACAAACGAAACCATAACAAAATTTCCGAAATTACTGAAACAGTGCCTGATCTATTCAAATTTTCAATCGGCGAAACATAAAATTTTGAGCCTTACACAAAACATCATTGCCAAAATAGTTATGTAAATTTGGCCCTTTTTTTGAAAATCATAAAAAAGAATCAGAACATAATGTAAAAAGCTTTCAAATTTCAGAATGTATTTCAATTTATGTTTATCTTCATTTATATTTTTGTCAGACAAATAAAAATAAAATGGATATGAAAAAAATGAAAACAGTAAGCTTTAGGAGAACTTGCAGAAATGTATGCAATTTTTTATGAATGTTTTAAATTTTTAAATTTTATTCAACATCATATTTATTGCAAAAAAACAAGAAAAATTAACGCAAAACGAACACAAACAAAACATATAACTTCCAGCGGAGAATTGCAGACAAGTTTGCAAATTTATAGAATAACTACAAATCTTTATGCAATTTTTTGATGTCGGCAAATATTGGCTTACTGAGTGAATATTAATAGGTATATCTGCAATTATTGGGTGAATATTTTCTTATATGTCTATGAAGAGAATTGGGAGAAAGAAAAAATAAAGAGAAAAACAATCTTTTTTGTCATTATTTAGAGCAGACCACTATACATAATTTAGACAAAAAATCTACCGTAAAATCTCCTTTATTACATGATAAAATAATCCATTAAAGTTAGGGATTTAAAAGGAAACAAATCACGTAAAATAAGCAAGGAAATTTCAGATTTTTGAGATATTACCTTTTAAGAATAAATCTAAAAATAAAAAGAATAAATTGTGAGAATGTGAAGTATGGATCTTAAGACTAAATTAATGCTAAGGGGGGTGGATAGTGTTTTGTAACTTAAGTAAATCATTTTAAAATTTTAACAAAATTATACTTAAATTAATGCAATTAACAAACGCAGAAACAATCAAAAAATCAAGATGCATACAAAAGTAAATACAGTAAAGTAAAAGGAAAGAACACACCGAGATTTTATATTGGTTTAGAGCTACACTACATCCAATACTGCACAAACCTTGTATGGATTCTTTTTACTTAGTAAATGCAAATACAATCTCAATTTCAAGGCTACGAGATAATCCCTCTAAAATTCCGACCTCTGGGTAGGGCCACTTGATTTCTGAGGCAACAAGTTACACCTAGTGAATTTCTGAGGCTATCACCTCACCCAATTGATTTGCGTCACACCTTTATAAACAACAATTTTTAGTTTTATATAGTTTATAGAGTCAGTTCTTTTGATCGTTGATTACGGTTGATCCTATAACTCTGAATTGCGCTTTGATCTTGAGAGATTAATGAGAGCATGATAGAAAAACAAATCAAGATAAAAGGTTTCGATTCTGGTTGAGTTTCATTAGAGTTTGGTTAAAAAATTCTTAGAAGCTATAAGCAAATAAAGAGGAGAGAAGAATGAAAGAAAGTAGTTGTAAAATTTGTTCAAAATGACTGGTATATATAGTGGAATAACAGTTATGTCTTTTCGCGAAAGGTTGCGATGAAAAGACACTTTTTAAATTAGATCTTTGAAAAAATCGGGTAGAGTGTTGACATACTCATGTTGGATATGTCGACATATCCTTTGAATATTTGAAAACACTTTGTTTTTCAAATTTGAAAATATGTTGGTTTGTAAAATAAATTGAAACTTTATTAAATTACTTGATCATAGTTTATACATATTTTAATCATAATAACACATAATAAAACTTTAGAAAATGATTTTTGAAATATTTAATGTAAAATATTAAATATAATGTAAATAATTTATATAAAATTATTTTAAAAACAAAGCATAAATATATTGTCAAAACATAAACATATAAAAAATTATAAAACTAAAATATAGAAAATATAAAAGGTTAGAAACAAAAAAAGAAGGTTTGAAAAATATCATTTTGAAAATGAGAAAGAGAAAGACCAAGTGCTATCAGAATTTTGACATATATTCTAAGACTATGAAACTTATTCATCCTGAAATCTTAAACTCTTCAATGCTCATTGGTCTTCATTCTGCGTCTTGATCAGTGTTATTACGGCGCTCGACTAGTCGCGACTAGTCGATTAGTCCACATCGGAGCATCAACTGGAAGAGTCGACTTGCCATTAGTCGAGCTCAAACCCTAAATCATGATAAATCACGAAGTCGAACCTTAATCACGAGCTCGAACCTTAAATCATAAAGTCAAAGTCGACTCCAAGCCGCGAAGTCGAAATCGAGAAGAATTCACCAGAAATCACGAAGTCAAAATCGAGAAAAATTCACCTGAAATCACGAAGTCGAATACGAACTGGAGAAACCCAAAGTCGATTTATTTATACTTAGGATTTCATCTTAATTAACTTGAAACTGATCGCAAATCACGAAGTGGAATACAACCTAGAGAAGAAGTAACCCGAAATGAAATACGAACTGCAATTATCATGTATTAATATATACATACCTATTTATTTATTTATCGACTAGTCTACGACTAGTCGATTTGTTGGGCTTCTATCGACTCGACTCAACTTGCCGCCGTAACAACCATGGTCTTGATAGTCTTTATATTGTACAGTCTTCATAATCAATACTTGTCTATATCCCGCACTATGCACTACATATATTTAGATAAACATTAGCATATATATTTTATATCATTTCCTAAGGTTGTTATCAAAACCATTATATGGTACTAACATAAATTTGACATTCAACACTCCCCCTTTGTATGGGAGTTGTCAATCATTCCTAGCTTGAATATCAAATTGTCATATTTGATTCTTGGAAGAGCTTTTGTAAGATATCAGCCGTCTTACAACCAAGCATCCTTGTCTCTTTTAGTAGATCTGGGACATACTCCCTTTGAGAGACTACAATTCCCTTCTTTGATCGAGCCACCTGCATACTTAGAAAATATTTTAGAGCTCCCAGGTCTTTTATTTCGAAATATCTAGCGATTTTTTAATCTATACGTCTCTTCCAAGAAATTCCCCGTCACAGTGATATCATCTATGTAAACTATAAGAGTAGCAATCTTATGGTCTTTAGAGTGCTTAACAAATAAAGTATGATCTGCTCATGGTTATATAAGGTTGTCTTGAATGCAGGCCCGACCCTGGGCATAGACGGCCGCCTAGGGCCTCTGATTTCCGGCGGCTTTAGCCCAGGGTCTCTGGCTGGTCGAGGGACCTCAAACTTGTACTAAACTAAATGTATATATGGAATTTGGATTATGTAATTGAGTGTGTGATTGGCTGAGTGGTTGAGGTATGTTGTTGTCTTTGTGTTGGTTTGCAGTTCGATACGTTGTCGTCTTTGTATTGGTCTGCAGTTCGATACGTTGTTGTGTCATGAGCCATTTTTTTGTCTCCCCATTCCACTTACCACTTTTTTCTGCCTAGGGCCTCACCAACCTCAGGAGCGACACTGCTTGAATGTTTACGGTACGAGGGAGCACATGCGTACGAGAAAACACAAGGGTACGTGGGAACACATGAGCACGAGGGAACGCATGGGTACGATGTGTCATTGTGTAGTATAACATAATACTTGTAGAGTTTGCACCTCATCACTCTCCAAGAACCATAATTAAACATTCAAATTAAGACAAATAAATATTTATATGCAAAAACTTCATAATTTTAAAACATTCATATGCTGATATGCATAAATGAAAACACATCTCGTTAGTTGTGCTGTCCTTACAATATACATGCAAAGTAATATATTATATAGCTGTCCTTCCACTGTATATTGCAGCTCATATACAATTATACATCACAAATCGAGGGGCGCGTCATCATCTTCTTCCCCATCTCTTCACTGCCTCCCTTACTTCTGTACCCAATCGAGAAATAAAACCCTAGTTGCCTTCTTACTCACTGCCTCTTCTTCAACAATCCCATTTATAAAACTATAGCTCCTTTAAATCGAGGAGATACACCACCAAATCCAGGTCGTTGGGTCGTCACCGCTAGCGTTTCAGGTTGCCACCACCAGCGTTTCTGGTTGCGTTTGTTCCGGAATCGGGAACGAATGAATTGGATCGCCAATCGTGGCTACTTCCCGCGTTCCTTGTTTATCTGGATTTGCTTGCCCTTGTAAGTACACTTGTTTAACTGCTCCAGTGAATCTCCCAAAAAAAGACTCGGGTGATTGTTCAAGACCATACAAGGATTTTTGGAGTCTACAAACCTTATAGGCATCTTGGTTTTAAATCCTTGAGGAATAAACTTCTTCCTCAAGTCTCCATTTAGGATAGCATTTTTGACATTCAATTAATAGGAATGTCAGTCTGGATTTACTACCAAGAAATGCAAAATCCAAACATTATTCAATTTGCAACTAGAGCAAATTTCTCTTGATAATCAATACCGTAGGTTTTATTAAACTCTGTAGCCACTAACCTTGCTTTGCAGCAATCTATACTTCCATCTGGCTTGTACTTGACATTGAAAACCCATTTGAACCCGTAGCATGTTTCCCATTCGGCAAATTTGTTTTTTTGACACGAGTTAAAAATGGTGACCATGAGAAATCTCTCTTCCCCTTCCACCTCCATTGCCTTCGACGTCGCCTTTCCTCCCCTTCCATCTCGTTTGCCTCTTCCCCCCGATCCATCACCCTCTGGTGTTAATAACAAGGTTCAAGAACTCGGTTTCGGACTTTTGAAATTTTGTTTGTTTCGGACAATTTCGGAAGATTCGGTTTTATCTCGGTTTCGGTTCAGATCTCGGGTTTTCTGAAGTTTGTTAGTACTGTAATAACACTAAATATAAAACATGGTCCGAAAAAAAAAATTGAGCACAATATTAGTACCCTTTCTAGGTTATGAGAATTGCAATTTATCAAACTCGCATCCTTTAATTAAATCTTGTTGTTGCCTTAAATTATTACAAGAGAGACATATATGTGCTAATTTAACTGCAAAGCCCAGCGCTACATTAAATTAGATATAAACTCCAAGGCCGGATAAAGCAGCCCAAATAAAGCAGCCTTTTTACTTTATTTGCTCGCTTACTGCCCAGCTAAGCCATTTCGAAAGGGGAAAAAAGACACGAATAAAGAAAGCCACGAAGAATTAGAAGAAACATGGTCTAGAAACTGCTAGGTTACGATGACAAGCAGCCTTCGCTGCCGCACAAGCTAATTGGTTTCGATTTCTTCTTTTGTTCGTTTCGATTTTTCTGGCGATTTCTTCTTCTGTTGGTTTCGATTTAATTTGTAACCGGAAAAATCGACTTTTTTCATTGTGTAATCACTTTCGACTCTACTGTTGATTGACCTTTTATTCCAATTGGCTCGTCCTTTTCGTTTCAGATCTCGTGATTTTTGTACTTTAATTTAGGGTTCTTTTTATTACTGTTTTTTTTTTTTGAATTGTGTTTTCTTTTCTATTATCCCGAGACCGAAATTGAACCCTAATTTCGGCTCGTTGTTGGCCGATACCGGTACGATACTCCCGAAATATCGGCGTATCGGCTGATTTCTTAAACCTTGGTTAATACCTCCTCTGATAAACCCCCTGACACTAATTTTGGAGCTAATTCAACATTTTCAGATTCAAGAAATCCTTCTTTTAGAACCAATTTTCTTGACAATTTCACGGCGTCGCAAGCATCTTTCCCCTCTTTTACGAAACGGGATTATGCTTCGCTCTTTGCTTCGCTCTTTACTTCGCGTCCAAGAAACGCTGGAGTTTACGAACCTATGCATTCCGACATTCCAAGAAACGGTGTGCCTCATAAAATACTGATAAAAAACAAAGGTATGAAGTTTTAGGGTAATCTGTTAGTAGGTTTTTTCTTGGACGACTCTATATCTTATCCTACCGTGGTCAATTCTTTATTGAGAATTTGGAAATTAGAAGGTGAGGTAGATACTAACTATGATGGAGCACACTTTTATTTTAAATTCTCAAATGATTTGGACAAAATCAAAATTCTCAAATTGGATCCAATTTTCATCAGAGGGCGTATGTTCATTATTACTGTATGGGATTCTTCAATTGGCCACCCTAAATCACAAATTAAAAAAGTTCCTGTTTTGGTTCAATTTTATCGAATACCTACTATACGGACACTTGTAGGTACAATTGGTTAGCTTGTCATATAGGGAAGTTAATTTGTTTCGATACAAGTAATGAAAGGTTGCAGAGATTTCGTTAGCTAAGGCATTGGTTGAGATTTCTGGTGATGTTGATTTATCAGAGCAAATTGTGGTCGATTCAAATTAGATATGATTGGAGGCCTAGCATCTGTTCTATATGTAAGACGTTTGGACATAATACTTGTAATTGTGAGTTTAATTCTAAATATGACGTGGTAAATGAAGAGTATGTAGTGAATAACGGTGAGGAACTGCTTGGTAGAGGCAATGTAGTAGGCAACTAGTACACCAAAAAGAGTTTCTCTCAGGTCATAACTAATAACTGGAATGATGTTAAGTATAGGAAATTCTGGAGGAGGAAAAGTGGGTTTGATAGTAAAAAAAAGATGGTGATAAATCAGATGAGGTTCATACGAATTCAAATCCTTTTAATGTGCTAAATGCTGAGGGTAGTAAAGAAGGATCTGCGGTAGATAAAAGTTTAAACGTCGAGGTTATTATTGTGAGTAGAGAGCAAGTATTTAGCAGAGAAGATAATGTAAATTGTGCTAATGGAATTCATGTGCAATAAAATGAAGATAGCGACAGTAATCAGTATAAAAATGCACAAGCATTTAATGAGGACACCTCTAAAGTGGGAACAAACTCTGATTGTAATACTGGAGCTAAAATAGTTAATCAATCAGGATGTGAAAATGATAAGTGTATTAACAGTAATCAACATGGAAATTAGTTTATTAATGTTGAGAAAGAGGTTGCAGATTTTGGTCTAGGTAACTTGTTTGATAGAGGAAATAGTTTTGTGCAAACTGTCAACAAGGAAAACAGATAGTGCAAGATTCTGGAACACATGTGTCAACTTCTCCTTCACAAAATATTGTTTCTCCTATGTGTACAGCTATGTCAAACTGCACTATGTCTTGTTCATCATCTTATAGTGATCGAGCAACTCATATTAAAACTTCATCTCAGCTGCCTCTTCAAAATGTTTCTGGATGTGGATTGACTTTCCGAATTGTTAATACTGCATTAGCTAGTAAGTCAACTACATCATCGTCTTTGATTGGTCAATCTGATATGAGCTACAGAGGTGATCTTGGTACGCAATCTGTCTCTGGTTGTTCAGTACCTGAAAAGACTTATATTTCTACATTTTGCCTCCTCCATCAACTACATCAAATTCTATGAGACTTAAGGTAGGTTTTGGGATAAGGGGGCTGAGAATGATCAGTCTCCAACAGATGTAACTCCTTCTAAAACTGCCTTGAAAAATGCTAAGAGAAGGGCTAGAAAGAAAAATGTTTCTGATAGTAAAGACAATGCAGATGATGGACTTGGGAATGGGCCTGATGATTTTTTGTCATCCAATTTTCATAAGAAATCTTTAACTAGACATATAAGAAGTAATCCAGTCTAATTAATTGTGATGCTCACAGTTCGATAGTTGATCAATCTATTAAAGTGGTAACTGGGAGATAAGTATTGTTATATTGTCGAAGGTATTGTTGTGATATGATCATTGGTTTGGCCTAGTAGTGAAGTGTATAGCTTGTTATATATTTGCATGGAAGAATACTGGATTTTTCTTTGAAGTTTTGTGGCTTGAGTGTGGAATCAATTTGACACTTCCAGAAGAAATCAATAGTAATTTGGCATTTCCAATTTTGGTTAATAAGGCGGTCTTGAAGGATTCAGGACCATATTGATACACATGACCATTTTGGTTAATAAGGCTTTAGTCTAGCAGTTTTGAGTTTTTTTTTGTATTCATTTGTAACTCATTCATTGTTTTTATTCCTTTTTCTTTTCACATTACTGTCTAGTTGTGGAATATGTATTAGTGTAGTCAGTGTGTAGGTTATTGTGAATTTTTGTATGCACATTGTAATAGTTTCACAGTGTTAATAATAGTTTACTTGCCTTTCAATCTGTTTTTCTGTTTTAATAAAAATTGAGTACTTTATATACAAGTAGTATATAACATACTACATTGCAAGTAGGTCAAATCCCGCAAGGCGGGATTTGAACCATGACATCTCGCACCTTGTTGAAATATTTTAACCACTTGCACAATGGTGCTTGTCTAAATTTGTTAATTTGCATGTTTTTTTTCTTTATGAGAGCTCTAATATCCTCTTCCATAGTTGCTCTCCATTCAGGTTTTCCTAGAGCTTCATGGATATTATTAGAAATTTCAACAGTAGACAAACTAATAGCAAAATTTCCATATTGAGATGACATGTCTTCATAAGAAATACATCTAGATGTTCTAAGTTATTATCAATATGAAATTCATGATTAGTATTACCTAAAATATCAAAACTTGGATTGCTCGAGTTGAACTCTTGATTCTGCTCTCATAATTTATATTCATTGATTGAGGTATTTTCCTCCTAATGTAAACTCGTAACTATTTAGCAACAGTAGTGTGTATTTCTATGTATACTCTTTCATTGTATTACAAATTTCGTAGTTGTCTATTAACTACAAATCTGTTTTTGTACGCCCCCGGAGAAAGGCTTTTTTTTCTCCCTTTTGGTATATAGTTTTCCTTTTTCTAAAAAAAAATAGTATCACCGATATTGTTTTTAAGAGTGGGCACTTCTTGTATGTCTAGAGGAAAGGAGATTGGTATATTAAGCTTGAAAGATGAAAAGACTTATATGAAGATGTGGGCTCTAGTGGAGATGTGAGTTCATGATAGGTAGGCATGGACCCAGTTTGAGGTAGAATAGGTAGGTGTCGACTCAGCTGAGGTAGATTAATGTGTGGAAGTGGCATGTATTGTACTCTCAGGTAATCATAAATTGCATATATTAGTATCCAAGTTCTTTGCTTGGATGTTGGATTTTTGATACTACGGTTGATTTTCAAAAAGATTACATTCACTAAGATGCAAGTTTTTCGAGTGATAGGAGAATAACATTTATAGACTTTTTGATAGAAGAGTATCCTAAAACATTTGATGGCTCTAGGGTCTAGTTTGCTAAGATTTGGTTGGTGATTATGAACAAGGCTGTACATCCAAAAAAATTGATTGGTAGAGACAAGATATTACGAACCTAAAGATAAGATAGGAGGAAATTTTGACAAAGGGATTTGAAATTTATGACTGTAGAAGGCATTTTGTTGAACATGTTAAGTAGCAGTTAGAATTGCTTCTCCCAAAAAAATGTTCAGGAACATTCATAGTGAACACGACATATCGAGTAACCTCTAGAAGATGTCAATTTTTTCTTTTAGCAACCTTGTTTTGTTGGGATGTATTAACACAAGAACTTTGGTTTATGCCATTTTGTTGAAGAAAATCGTTAGGATCAAATTATAGTAATAGCTGGCATTGTCAGTCCTAAGGTTTTTCTTTAAACTGGGTTTGGATCATGCTGCAATTTTTTTAATAAAATTATATAACAAGTTTCTGACTTTTTATTAGATACACTCAAGTTACTTTAGAATGATCATTAATAAAGAAAATAAACCATCGAAAACCAAAACAATTAATGACCCTAGTTGTTCCCAAAATGTCGCTAATCATAGAAAAAGGATGAAATATTTTATAGCCTTGAATGTAAAAGGTGGATACCCAGTGCCAAAGGCTCCCGTACTCAAGCGCGAGAGGACTTCCCTGGTCAGTCTCCCGTCTCAGTACTAATCTTACGGCTTTCTAGGCTCTGGGGGTGGTCGATTAGTGCGCACAACCTTTCCCTCGCATATGTGAAGATGCCGGGACTCGAACCTGCGTGCTTCAGATTACCAGTCGGGTAACCTTACCGTTGCGCCAGACACCACCTTCATTTTATAGCCTTGAGTATGATATGTATTATTTTGCATGTTTTGAAAGCTGACAAAACTCGCATCGAAAATGTGTAGCATTTGTGTTATTGAATAAGTTAAGAAACAGTTTTCTTAAATAGAAAAAAATAGGATGTCTTAACATATAGTGCCATAACGTGATAACACCCTCGTCATTGAAAACAAATGATGACACATTACTAGCTGTTGGAGTTTGTTTTCTAGGACTACTGGATGTCTTAAGAAGAAAGGGTCTCAAACATTCCTTAGCATTGTCAGTCATCCTTCCCGATTCCAAGTCTTGAAATCAACAGTACGCTGGGAAAAATTTAGCAATACATCGCATATCCCTTGTAAGCTTGCTGATGGATAAATGATAATAGATTGCATGTCAGATTTGGAACCAGTAGGACAAATTTTAGAGTCAGAGTAGTCGAAATAATAATTGTACCAGTCCCTTCCATGTTGGGTAAGGATCTATCGGTAATTCTTATCATTAAGTTTCTAGAACATGGAATGAAAATATGAAATACTGTAGCATGACCGGTCATATGATTTGGAGTACCAGAATCTATTATCCAGGGTTAGACTTTTCGACCCTAGAGTTCAACGCCACTGATTTTTTTTTTTTTTTTTCCTTTTGTGACATCTATTTAAAATGTTTCCAGATGTGGGTTGAATGGGAAACCGGATAATTTTGAAGTAACTTCATCTTTTCCTTCATCTTTTCCTTAGTGTAGAAACCAGTTGTAGGTTTCGGAGTTGAATCTTTGAGCCATAATTTTCAAGAGCTCCCTTTGGACTGTGTCCAACGATTAGCATTTCAGACGTTCTTCTACAGTTGAAGAAGATGGCCTCTGGAATGGAAATCACTTTAGGAGGTAGGACTTTGATTTTCACTTCTCATTCCATACATACCATCTATTTTAATTTTATTTAGGAAAGCAAAACCTTGCTCCGATACCATGAAATTATTTAGACTAGACTACTATACATAGTTTATAGGAGAAGTTTGATAGAAAATATGCCACAAAATCTGCTTTATTACATGATTCTCTCTCTCTCTCTCTCTCTCTCTATATATATATATATATATATATATATATATATATATATATAGGGATGTTGATTTGAGTGGGGGCATATTTTAGTTTAAATTATAAATTTATATTAATTTGCAATGTTCTATATAATTTTGATTGTCAAATTTTGAATATATATTGCAAATTCATTTATCATTGTTTTATTATTTAATATCTACAAATCTAAAAATAGGAAGAACAAATTTGACATTCTAACAGTCTGCAATATATTTCATTACCTGCAGACATTTCTACAATTATTTTTTGTGTCTATCCAGTTGTCTAATTTTAACATATACAATTTTTTTTTTAAGCAATGGAATAAAAAATCTCGAAAAAAATTTGTTACAGCAAAATAATTCGAGGGACCCGTTTTACATTTACTACTTGCGCCGTGATGCATCCCTAAAACCAAACATCCGCATCCACATCCGAAGTCATTTTCGAATATTAGACATCTGCATTTGTGATATAGACTAATATCAAACATATATCCTTTTAGCCAACGAATGACGAATCTAAATAGATAAATAGAAAAATTTGGTTTAACATTAATTATCTTTAGTCCTGTTCATTATGAGAGCGTAGAAAATAAACCATATGGTGATCATAAATAGTTTTGAGCTATTAATATGCATATAATATGAGCTATTGACTTAATAAAATGATAAATGCATATCGTTCGCTGCACTAAAATGCACATAATATTATCTATATTTTCGATCAAAGTTGAACGGATAAATTTTGAATGGAAGATCGTTGAAAATTTGTATTTGCACTTCTCAACGTTTTGATCGGCTGAGCTACCCTTGGGCACCGATGTCATATTTTAGCAGCACAGGTCATAATCATTATAAACCTGTTTCACATGTAATATACTTATTCCACAACATAAAGGTGTGGAGCTGGCAAAATAATATGTGGAAGTAGGACGCATTTAAATAATAATGTGTGGCAGACTCTGTCTTTTATAACTGTAAGCACTCACTCTATCGCGAACGTTAATTATCGACATCATATCAAGCTCTTACATCACCCAGACTTGGGGCCCTTTAATTTTCTTACAAGTTATCTTTTTGTTTGTTAAACTATGAATTATGTGTAAGTTTCATTACTAATTAAATTATCTACTGTCTTTTCATTCAGTGATAATGCAGTCCCTTTCATCTATATGAAAGTACTCAACGAATAATTTGCTAACAACAGAAAAGGAAGTATTTGAATACCTTAATTATTATCATACTTATTAACTGATACGTTGAATTATTATGCTAAACATTGCTAGCGCTTTTTTGAATAAATAAAACATAATTGTACTGTTGGTGACTACTTTACATACATTGAGGTTTGAACCCTTTAATATCGTTGGAAAAAGGATATTTCAAAATTTTAACGTTGTTTGTGAGACAATTTGTCATGACATAATATATTCTACATGGTATTAGATTTTTATTTTTATGTGTGTTACCCTTCAAATATTTTTATGCTTATACTTGGTTTGAAGTATTTATTGCGTGAATATGACATGAAATTAGAAAGTCAAAATTGATAGATTATCAACGAGCTCTTGCTGCTCTTTGCCATGAAGAGTAGAGCAAAGTGCTTTCAGTAGATTATGGTATAATACATCTGCAGTGCCAAAAACTCTGACACAAATTGACTTTGTTCTTTCAAGGATGTTCTATTTCTTCTTTGAATCGAGGCATAGTAAGAAGGATCCAGTTGTGATTTGGCTGACAGGCGGGCCAGGTTGTAGCAGTGAAATAGCCGTATTTTTTGAAAACGGGCCTTTCAAAATTGCAAAAAATTTATCGCTGATTTGGAATGATTTTGGTTGGGATCAGGTATTTATATCAGTTCCAATTTATATGTTATCATTTGCTCACTATAGTTATTACTATGATTTAATTGATGTTTAGCTAATGAATCTTACTTGGTGGGGGAATTGGTTCCCTATGTGGAGTTTTCAAGTTCTAATCTCATGCGAGAGCATGGAATTTCACACTTGTAGGTGTTGTTTGGTTTAGAATGTGTTTTGTATTTTGAGTTTCAACATATATTACAAGAAATAAGAAGAGTTGAGGGATGGGGGAGGAAACAGAAGAACAATGAAGGGGAGGACGGAGGAGATGAAAGGGACAACCGAAGAATAAATTACCTTTCATTCTTCTATTACTTTCTAAAATACGTAAGATAAATAGAAGTTGTTTTCTATTTTGTGGAGTAATTTCGTTGTCCAAAACGGTTGTTTTTCACGACATACGTGCATCGTTTGTATTTATGTATGGATGAAAACCTAAAACTAAAAAGAGTAAATTAAACACCACTGTAGTTCTTAAGAAATAAGTTAACACCTGGTTAATTTGTTCATCACAAACTTAAGTGTATCTGGATATGCTGAGGACATGTCATTATAATCAAGTATATATAAAAAAATGTTTTGCTTGTGTTTTTTTTTTTTAAATTTTGATCGTTGAATTCCCTAGCGTTATCAGAGTGTGTTTGTTTTTATAAATTCTCAAATTTCTTCATAATGTATAATTGCAACTTTGTATGTATTGTTATTCTCAGATCAGCTTAACCGAACGTTAGTTGAATTTGTTGATTACGTGAATGACTAATGGTCTCTGTCCAGGCTTCAAATCTAATATACGTGGATCAGCCTACTGGAACTGGTTTCAGTTACAGTTCAGACAGACATGATATTCGTCATAATGAGCAGGGTGTGAGCAATGACCTATATGATTTTCTTCAGGTAAGTGCACACTTTTACACTCTTCTACCGTTTAGCTCTGTCTCACAGAACCTCATATGTTCACAGAAATGTACTTTTGTCTGTTTTAACTTCTTGAAACTTTCACTTGTGTAATGATCATAAACTAATAGTTTGACCTGATTCAATATTCTAATATTCTTAAAATATGCACCTATATTTCAGGAATGACAATGAATAGAAGCGATTCGGTTACTTCTTTGCCCCTTTCATTCAATATGAGCTGGATGTCAATTAATTATAAAAACCTTCCTCAGTGGTCAAAAACATCCAACTAGTTTTTTGGCCCTTCAACTTAATATCGAGAATTTAAGGCTTTATAAAACTGTTACAACTTTTCAAGATAGAAAAAGCCTTCTAATAGTGCATTTATTTGACGATTTTTAGTATAATGAAGTAGATATTCCAGTATCTTGGTCAACTGTTTCCCCCCTTCTGTTTGACATTCAGATGCATCATATAATTTTGTCTCAGTGAGTCTTTTACCATATGTATGTCCTTACGCTTAGTAGTCCATTTTGATAAAAAATGATCAAAGCCAAATGCCATGTTTGTTTCTGTCAAATTTCCACAGAACGAATCGGGACTAAAATATAACATAATTTTAGGTAATAGATCATTGTTCATTAAAAAGACAAGGGGAAATGAATAGTTGTGTAAAATAAACATATATTGGTTGATTTATTTTAACCTAAGCTCTGATGTAGTTTCTTTTATAATATAGGCTTTTTTCACTGAGCACCCCGATTTTGTGGATAATGACTTCTATATAACTGGAGAATCTTATGCGGGTCATTACATTCCAGCTTTTGCTAGCAGGGTTCACCAAGCAAATAAGGCCAATGAAGGCATTCGTATAAATTTGAAGGTACTGTAGCTCTGGAACTTTAATTTGATAATTTAAAAAATGTGCTAATTTATAGCATATTTTGTGCAGGGCTTCGCTATTGGTAATGGACTCACTGATCCAGCAATCCAATACAAAGCGTATACAGATTATGCATTGGACAATAAAATAATAGAGCAAGCTGATTATGAAAGAATCAACAAATATTTACCAGCATGTGAATTTGGTATTAAGCTTTGTGGTAATCCCTTTTACTTGAGTACTTTAAGGTTTTCATTTTGGAGCCTTATATTTCAAAATACAAGAAAGCTGGTCTTTCTTTTTCCCCTTCTCCTGTTCCTCCAACTTCAAATATTCCCCATGGCACAAGGTAATAACGTGTCAGTAATCAGGTACATCTGGATCACTATCGTGCTTGGCTTCATATGTGGTCTGTACGAGTATTTTCAATTCTATTATAAGACTTGCTGGAAATATTAATGTAAGACCCATTCATCCGCTTATCTTTGTTATATACTCATCTGTTTAATCTTCCTTTGACATTGTATTATCATTTTTTTAGACGGTACTAAGATCCATTCATCAGCTTGTCTTGGTTATATACTCATTTGTTTGATGTTCCCTTGACATTGTATTATCATTTTTTAAATAGTACTATGATATAAGAAAGCAATGTGAAGGAAGTCTTTGCTACGACTTTTCAAGCATGGAAAATTTTCTGAATCAAGATTCAGTTAGGGCTTCCCTTGGAGTAGGGGATATAGAATTTGTGTCGTGTAGCCCTACAGTATACCAAGCCATGCTCATTGACTGGATGAGGAATTTGGAAGTTGGTATTCCTGCGCTTCTTGAAGACGGTATTAAGCTTCTCATTTATGCTGGTGAATACGATCTGATCTGCAATTGGCTTGGTATGTTTTATTTGTTATAATTTTTTATTATTAAATTGCTTAGACCAGGGGCTGTGCTGCACATTTCTCAGTTGGGCTTGGCTGAAATGTGTTTTTTTCAAACCATTACATGCTGTTGAAACCGTCAAATGTAAGGAGATTTTGATGCATAGTTAATGATGTCAATAAAAAAAAGGAAAAAAAAAATCAGGAAATATTTTGATGAATTTTCATCTAATTTTTATCTTCCAGTTTATCCAAATAATGTAAACAGGTAAGTTCTTTAACCAGCTCCAATTTAATGAAATTATAGCACATTCAATTAAAAGAAGCTATATGAATATTTCATCGTTTTTGAACATCCTAATATCAAAAGGCAAAGATATTAAGTTTCAATCCACCTTGTTATAATTGTTTAAAGAAAAAAGCGTGATCAATTATTATTATTGCGAAGAGATTACCCGGCATAGTTGAGTTGTTTCATTTTTACCAATTGAATTAGTATTTTAACAGGAAACTCAAGGTGGGTCCATGCTATGGAATGGTCTGGTCAGCAAGATTTTATATCATCTCCTGAAAAGCCTTTCACAGTTGACGGAGTGGAGGCTGGTTTATTGAAAACTCATGGACCCCTCAGCTTCCTGAAGGTTAGAATCAAATCGATAGACGATGATATTTGTTATCTACTTTATACTAGGCTACATGTTTCCTGTTCGTTTTCTTTGGACCAAGTACCGCTTAATTTTGATCCAAAACCACCGTGCCAACCCGATGTGGGAAAAAAAAAAAAAAAAGGGTATATATTATACTTGTATAAGTTACTGGTTTATGTTTTCATAAATGCTGAAAATATTCTGAACTTTGGGGTTTTACCCCCATCTCTCTCTACGGGTAAAGCTCAAAATGTGGGTAGTAACTGTTTCATTCTCGCTTTTAACCTTATAATACTGTTAAATGTGTAATCTAAATTTGTCAATGGTGCCAGATGCAAAAAGTACTACTGTTCTGTGCTGGCACTTTGTAAACTTGCACATGAGGATGTATTTGGCAATCGACACCATCCCATGTAACATACACTGTAAATTGTATTTGTGTTAAACAAGCGATCACCTTTAACTTCAAGTTCATAGTCATTAGTTTGGCTCAATGCAGGTGCATGATGCTGGACACATGGTGCCCATGGATCAGCCCAAAGCTGCTCTTGAGATGTTGCAGAGATGGACTACCGACAAACTTGCGGACCCTTCTTTTGACTTGACAAGTTTAGTTGCTGATATTTGAAGCTGATCTCATTTAGCTAAATGTGGTGACAAACTATTATTCATGTAGGGAAGTTCTACTGGAGATGAACAAATAATAACATTTTAAGTTCTGTTCTTCTCAGTTAAGCTATCTTTTAAAGCTTTAGAATCACACACTGTCTACAAGAGACAACTTCAGATGTCACTGTCTTCTCCGTTCATTTCCTTTGGGCTTCAGTTAGTGCTAAATGTGGTTGAGCTGTCTTTTGAAGCTTATGAGTCATAAATTGTCTACACGGTACTCCTAAGCTTCACTTTGGTTATGTTGGATTTGATTCTCCTTTCTTCAACTGTTATATCAGATGTTTATAAATTGAAATAGTAATCAGCTGTTAAAGTTTATTGTACTTGGTTCTGTCCAGTTTGGGTAACCTACGTTCGGAACGGCCATGTTACATGGAAGTGCACATGGAACGGGTGAAGTTTCTCATACTGAAACGATGAACGTTCGCCTTGTTTCACACAAATATTATTTGCAGCAGATTTTCGTATTGGACTTCTTTAAAACAAAGTACCAACTCAAATTTTCCTTCAATCTTTTGTGTTATAACTCTTCACTGCTAATAAAACTTTGTTTTGTATATTATATTTTAAAAATAAGCAGCTGTGAAATATTGAAGTAAACTAAATACATAAAAATATTAAATTAATATATACTGTTCAAATTTGGATGAAATAACATGTTGGTTTGGACTGAAAACCGAACAAATTGAGTTATTTTTTCTAAAGCTGCACAAATCCTTAAAAAATTAAGGATGAAAGCAGATAAATAATGTTGTCATGCATTTGATTAATCTTTTTTTCTCACAATACGTAGAAGATACATTTGCTTGTCAAATTAGCCACAGTTTGGCTTTACCATAGCTTAGTTTTATTTGCATTCTATCTTTGGACAAGAGCTATTGTTTTCCGCCAGATGACATGATGGCTATAGGAATTACCAGTTGTTTCATGGCAAAAAGAAAAAAGTTGTGTATTTTCAGTATTAATTACAAAAACTAAGAAGAGCTAAGGGAATGGAGGGAATGTAAGAATGATAGAGTAGACGACGGGGAAGAAGTAAATACGATGAAGGGTTGACTTGTCCTTTGTTCTTTCATTAATTCTCAATATATTAAAATGAATAAAAGTTATTTTTTGTTTTGTGTGTTATGTTTGTTTTTTAAAACGGTCGTTTTTAATGATGCATATGCATCATCCACATTTTTATGTGAACATAAATCCAAAACTAAAAAGGGTAACTCAAATACCAGTTGAAGTTTTGTACCCAGTTCAACAAATTTAAAGGAAACGGAACATTGTTAATTTTTATATCACTACAACAACTAAGCCTCAGTCCCAAACAAGTTGGAGTTGGCTAGAGATGGAATCAGAAACCAAATGAAAAAATTATAAGGTTTCATATCCATAAAACAGACTATGTTTTTACGTTGGTCTTGCTTCAAGCCAAGCCTATTACAGCTCTCCTCCTTTACCCCGATTTAGACAGAGTGCATGTGAAATGACACAGACGGAGTTAATAATACTTATATCACTATCTTTACATATTATATTAATTAATTTAATTTGATGTAATTAATTAAATATTAAATTTAACTTAAAATGTAAAATTAATTTATTTGGTTGATAATTTGATTAATAAACAGATAAAATGAGAACTAAATAAGATGCGTTGAAATAAAATAGTGCAAAACTAAAATAAAATATAATGAGATAAGTTTCGGCTATGCGGTTATTTTTTATGGTGGAACGACATATTTGAGCTTAACAAGAGGATAAGGAATTAATATATTTAGCAAAGGAATTAAGCCCAAAGCCCATGATGTTAACTTTTATATCACTTGAAAACATATCTGTCATCTTCGTTTTTCTTTACTCAAAAATGAAAATAGACTACACCTAAGCTTGACTACCATTATCAAGATGACACGAGGGGAGCAAATTCAAATACAAGTATAGCAAAAGTGAAGAATATTTTAATCAACTTTCTTCATTCGAGCAAGTAATAATATTACCCATTACACTTTCATGTTTTGTAGTGCATAATAATTGTTGACATTATGAGATTTCGCTATACTATCATGGAAACAAACATAGAGAAATATACGTTAAGTCCTATAAAAAAACGATGCTTTTAAATTCAAAATCGCACCTAATGGCATCCAAGTGATTGAATATTTTGATATCATGATTAAGATTGGATTTAAATGGATTTTAGTTTAATGATCTCTCGCGTGAAGATTAATTATTAAAAACTTCAGTGAGCAATTTGGATACAAAAATATGAATGAATATTCAACATAATAATCCAAAATTCTTACAGGAGCAGTGCACTTGTTTTCAACGAATTTTCGATATTTTAAAATTTTCTAATTGGTTCGACTAAAACAACAAGTAGGTAGTGTTTGGTTTATTTTATGTTTTGAGTTTTTAGTTTTCGGCGTTAATATGAAAGTTGGGAAATTTTGAAGTATATCGGAGGTGATGGATCAAAGGCGGAAGAAGTGACGTAGGGGACCGAGGGATGATGGATAGATGAATTTGTTATCATCCTTCGGTTGTTTCTTAAAATATGAAAAATAATAAAAAGTTATTTTTAATTTTGTGTGTTAACTTCATTTGTAAAATGAACGTTTTTCATGATATGTGTGCTCGGTCGGTACTTCTGTATGTGTGAAAACTCAAAATTAAAAAATGTAAACTAAACGCACCCTTAACTTTTTTAATTAAAAGACTAATTAAGGAGTAAGATTGATTGATTTAATTTGAAATTAAAGAAGACAATCACAGTGTGTGAAAAACCTTTACACAATGGTTATATAACTATAAATGATGATATGATAAGTGTAAAGATTTAATAGAAAGATATTACCTAGTCAAGTAATTATTCAACTATATACTTATTTGGATTTGCCATGGCCTCGTTATATTTTCGATAAATAAATAATTGCATTTTCTATTGCATTTGGAAAGACTTGTAACTGCATTTTCAATAGCATATAAAATACTATTTTTCGATAAAACACTTCCATGTTACATGGCTTTTTATGTATGTTGTGAACGTGGTTGGATCGCAGATCTGTTCAATATATTATTGATATGAAATGACCATCACTGTAATACAGGTGCATTGTCGACGCCGACAATTGGCCGCCAACGGTCAAGAGTTCCAACAATTTAAGACTAAATGTCCAGAGCGGAAAAGCATGTGAGATGCAGTATAACATGCGGGAAGTAAAGGACACAGTAATTTACAATGGTTCGGTTCGGATTGAACCTACATCCATTTTGAAGGATTTACTTATTTTATTCAATGTTGAAAGTTACAAGAGTTGAACATCATCATTATAATAGTTTACAAATATTGACTAAGAATTCGGGAGTCATTATTTGCAAGTTCCGAGTTTTAAGGAAAAGTTGATTCTTCTTCACCGGAGCTCAAGAGGCCATTAATAGTGTTCAAGGTCCTTTTTTAAGTGTAGAGAGCAAAAATGTCAACCTCTTTCATGTGTGAGGTTAAGGGATATTTATAGGTAGTGGAGTAGGTGAGAGTATATGAGAAATGGGTCCCACAGCCCTAAATTTGCATCCCTTGTGCAATTTTTGTATCCCAGAGCGACCAACAAAAACAAATGATCGGCGTGTGTCGATCAACCATTTTCAGGTGATCCACACGTGCCAGATCAATTTTCCAGATATTGTGCCAAGGCTTGGCTGATCACTCCAGAACACAGCACGCGCAAGGTTCTTTGCTGATCTGCATGGGATGGAGCTTGCCATGGCAAGCATGGAGATTTTTCGCATCCCAAGTGAGATACGAAATTCGTATCACTGTTGGGATATGAATTTCGTATCCCGAGCTGGGAAATGAAATTTCGTATCCCATGTAGGGATATGAAGCTCCAACATTTGGCATAGGTTTTTGGAGTGCGCAGCTCGTGGTGATCCGATTTACTGGGATGCGACATTGGTTGAGCGGATGCGAAATGTGCTTGAGCAGGGGAAATGTTTTTGAGGTGATCCGCTTGGAGCGATCCACTTTTTGGTGATGCGAAACATAAGAGGCAATGCGAAGTTTACGAGCATGCCAGGGCAAGTTTTTGGAGCTACGCGCGACGTGGTGTTCCAAGTTTTTGGGCATGCGAAGTTGGCCTGGAGGGGATGTGAAATCTGGTTTGCTGAGGCAAGTTTCAGAGGGTGGCAATTGCGTGTTGTGCAAGTCATTTGGCGTGATCGGCTCGAGTTAGGGCAGGGTTTTCGAGATGTAAAATTGACTTGGGACGCGAAGCCAGGGAAGTGCCGGAGCAAGTTTTCGGAGCGAATCGGTGCGTGTCGCGCAAGCTTTTGGAGCTGATCGAGCCATGGTGATTAGTTGTTTGGGAGGCAAAGTCGAAGTGAGCCAAGGCAAGGCATTTTAGTGATTCGCCTTGCACGATCACGTATTTGGGATGATTGACACGTGTTGGGCGGGAGATCTGCGATGCTAATGAACTTCGTATCCGAGGGATACGAAATTTCGCCAATGACTCGACTTGTCTTCCAGTGTCAGAACCATGATTTTCCCGATACGATCGCACAATTCTGAGTACGTACCTTTGATACATGACTTATATTGTTCGAGAGCAGTTTGACGAGCCGCGACGACTGTTCTCGCGCGACCCCATCTTGGTCTAATTCTTAAGAGTGTTGGCAACGCTTCAGGGTCGTTAAACCATGCAAAGGACCGAGTCGCGTGGGCCTGGACCGCTTCTAGTAATCGGACCAAAATGTTCGTTAACACTTTCCCCGCAAAGTATGTCTTGTGTTTACGGGACATGCTTTGAAACAAGTCAAGTCTGGTGACGACCGAATAGATCTCCATGCCATGTTTAGTGATTGATCGTGATTGTTTCGCTGAGTTGTACACTAGGAAGTGCGCTGCTTCGAAGCGGCTGAGATGTATTGTTGAAGCCTGTTGGTATGAGTTTGGGGTTCCAACATTGTTGAGATTTTTGATTCGCTTGGATCTTACTGTTCGGACTAGAACCTGTTCGAGACGTCTAATCTCTGTCGATTCAAAAAATTAAGTATTAGTCGCCGACTCCCGATTACACGGAAGAGTAAATGGTTCGTCGTTGGGTTAGAGTCGCGTATGCACTCACACGTTTGCACATGGTTTTGCGCGATGTGATCAGAGTCAGAATAAGTAACATGGCTCTAAATAGTGTGTCGCGGGCGTACATTCGCGCAAGTTAGCTTCCGAAGAGTTACCGAATTGGGACTTAATCGTTCGGTGTGCACTCTTGGATCGTTTAAGCCTATGAGCGCACAATTGGTTAACGAATCGAGTCGGCTTGATCGAATGAGGTTTCGGAAGCATGTATGTGTGGTCGTAGCTTTGGCATGGACGCGCGACCGCATAAGTTAGTTATCGAAACGTTGCTGAGTTAAGGCCTGGTCGTTTGACATGTTCTGTTGAATCACTTGGGTTCGTAAGTACACGAACACCTAACGATCCGAGCTAGTTCGAACGATCAAAGCTTCGAAAACTCGCATATGCAAACGTCGCTGCTAAGGAAAAACATAACCTATGTTGTGGCGTATGATCATACAAGTTTGGTTTCGAAGCGGGACTGAACTCAAATGCCAAGCGTGTGTACTTGGATGGTTGAACCCTTGGTAGGTACATGAGTGGTTATTGAGTCGCGGTTGACTCAGTAACTGAGACTTCGATGGCAAGTTAATATGACCATATCTTGGTTTATAATTCAGAATTCCGATCCCAAAATGCACATTTGGAGTATGTCGATTCCAGAGTTGAATTTGCTTCTTCTCGTTTCTCCTTTAGATAGAAAATCAACTAAGGCATGAAGAGTACAAAATGCAGCTGTTGTATCTCGGAGGTCTGAGTTGTTTCGGGTTTTTGGGAGAAGGAAAGAGAGATATGGAAAGTTGTTTTTGGGTTTCTGGAATGTGGAGTGGTGGATTTCGGGAAAGGGAATCAGGGGTTGAGGGAAAAGTTGCCAAGTATGTGTTGATACGGGATTAGACTTCGTATCATAGACATTTAGTAGAACTTCCAGGTTGTTCGAGAGTTCGAAGTCGGATTAAGAAACATGATAACTTAGCCAGTGCGTGAGAACACAAAATATAATTTCGTGCTCTGAAGACTTAGCCAATCTCTCGTGTCTTTTCGATTTTAAGTTCGAGTTGGAGATTTTGAATCATTCGACAACATCGCGCGATTGGATTGGGATTGAAGTGTCGCGACCTAGTGGCGTGACACTCCAGAAATGGATTTGTTTGAACTGGCGATTCGGATGTGCACATGAGATATGGACATATGAGTGAGTCGTCAACTTAAAGATTCGATCTCTAGCCCAATCATGACATAGTCGTATCTCGATCCAGGCATCGTGCTGGCAATCGGCGGTGACTATGGTTTTAGTCGTTAAAACAAATGATTTTCATCGTGTTCCGAAGTGCTTGTTTGTGAGGAGTCCCGACGTCGATGGAATGTTGGTAACTTCCGAGGCCTAAATTTTTGGTTTTGGATTGCCTTCTCGGCAAGGTGGACGTGCTTCCAAGATGATCGCTCCATGGGTTATGGTAAAGGTGACGCCAATGGGGGAACTGGTGGGGATTTGCCTCAGGTCCTGCGAGGGAATTTTGATGCAGGAATTGGTAGAGAACTGCTCCCAGGCCTACATACTTACTAAGTTGTTTCTCAATCCCGAGTCTAAGTTAGCAAGTACGGATCATCCCATGACATCGCGTGATTGGATTGGGATGGAAATCGAGCGTAACGCAGTTGACTGGTGTAACATTCGAGAAGCGAACTCGATCAGACTAACTACTCGGGTATGCACAAAAGATATGGATATATGGTTGAGTTGTCTATTCTGGGGTTCGATTCCTAATCAATTACGTCATAATCACGGTCAGATCCGAGGGTTGCGCCGATGGCCGGCGATGACCATGGTTTTAGTTGTTAAAACTAAAGGCGGTCACTGTGTTTTGGGACACTTGTATTTAGGAAGCCTTAGCATCGGAGGAAGTCGCAGGTGGTTTCCGTAGTGCGAAGCTTTTGGTTTTGGACCATCTCCTCCGTGTAGTGGGTTTTCTCCCAAAAGGCCGCTCCACAGATGCGGAGAAGATGACAGTAGTGAGAGTGCAGGAACTAATGAAGGACTGGTGCCTCCAAGCCCGCTTTCAGTGGCATGCCTCTTGTTGTGCTTACGGACGTACCTCCAGTTAATGGGAGGGGGTCGGGGCTCAAGTGGAGGAGAATGGCTACGACACAACGAAGAGGAGAGATGTTCTTTAGAGAAGAGGGCTTTCTTTCTGTCCGTGTTTCGCCTCCAACGAGGGAGGCAAAGGTGGAAATGAGTCACGAGCTGGTATCTTTGAAGACGACCTCAGAGACCACTGCATCATAGAAGTTGGTTGCGGGAATTTTACCTTGGGCTTGCTTCCGTGAGGTGCCTCTGGTAATGCTTCTCGACGTGCCCCTATTTAACTGGGAGGCGGCCGGAGCATCAGGTTGACGGAAATGGTCATAACATAGTGAAGAGGAGGCATCCCTTGGAGAAAAGGGTTTTCTCCCCATCCTCGTTTTGCCTCCGACGAGGGAGGCAAAGGTGGGGATGAGTTGCAAACCGGTATCTCCGATGATGACCACAAAGACCACTACACTATGGAAGTTGTGGTCCCAAGTGCTCGAGTATCATGACTTATCGTTGCACTCAGGGTTAAGTTAGTCGAAACCCCACTCTCGAGAGACTCGAGTCAGGTGAGGTTCGAGTGGGTGAACCTCGCCCTCGATTAGCTCGAAGCGTGCGAAGTTCATGTGGAATGGTGCCAGTAGACCGAATCTTGAGTGTGCATGAGTGTAGGTTGGTCGTCTAAGTTTATTGGCCTTGGATTGGTAGTGCCAACAATTCGCCGCCAGAGTATGCCCAAGCGTAGGTAGGCAGGGCTAAATCTGTTGGACTTGTGATGTTTGCCCTCAATTCCAGGGGTAGGTGGTTAATGAGATTACTCGGTTACAATTGTAGTTATTGTACTTCAGACAAATGTTACATCAACGTGGATCATGCTAACAACTTGAGTAGTACATCAAGTACATGATTGAAAACAAATTACAACCAAAAGTAAAAAAACAGGGTGTAACTCAAGCAAGATGAGGCGTTGTGACATCGGAGAGCTGAGCCACTTATTGGTGTTGCAATCTTACTGAGTTGAGAGGTGATCCCGGTCGGTTTAGTGGATGACTGTCCTGGTTGAGAGAAATTCATGGTGAGTGTTGGAAGGCTAGAGAACTTCACTCGAAGGATCGTGATGGTACTGCTCAAGACCCAGATGGCAGACAAGATCTTCAGAAGAGCGTAGTTGTGTAGCGGAGGATTGTCGGGTCTAGCCCCGTCGTTGCTGTCTTGAGAAGTCTTGCTAGGATGACCAGAATCGTAGATGTCAAAGCCTTGGGCTTCACCTTAATGTGGATTGTGGAGATGGCCAGGTCGAGTAGCTCGAATCCTACGTGCTTCTCCTTGGCTTAGGAGTTGGTTGGCTTTTTCATAAAGGACTTCCAATGTATTTGGTTGCTTTCGGTCAATCCACGCTCCGAATTCGAAATCAGGTAGCATGCCCTTAGCGAGCTGGACGAGCACAGTTTGAGGGGTAGGGTCCTCGACTTCGGCCAAGGTGGTGTTGAACCTTTCGAGATAGCTTTTAAGAGTTTCACCGGTACCTTGTAAAATGTTGAGATTGAGAGGATGTCTTTAGGTCTTGCGACGTGCATCCTGGACTACGCAACCAAACCCCTTGCTAGTTGGTCGAAAGTTGAGGTCCCCATCGGGAGTCGAGAGAACCATGGTAGAGCCACACCTTGAAGAAAGACGGGAAGCACTTGCACTTTATGGCGTTAGTAGTGTGTGATGAATCCATGTGCCACTCGTAGCGGTTAATGAAGCTTCGAGGATCAGAGTCCCGCTAAGAAAACAGTGAGTCATGGCATGTCGAAGCAGCTAGGCCATTTGGCACCGAGGACTGCTAGAGTAAAGGGATTATGCCTCGTACTTGTTTCCCATATGTCGTCGGTGTGCCCCCACGATTCCCTCATGATCCTATGGACCATATCCGTGAGAATCAAAGCTTGGGCTCCCATCGGATTCCAGCGGTCGTAATCCAACTAGGGAGTTTGGAGCCTAGGGAGTCTTCTCGAAGGAAGGTCTTCACTATTTTGTGAGTCTTCAACCTCGACTACATTATTCTAGGGAGGTTGGTTTGGGTGAACCCGCATCTGGTTAGCTGCAAGGACCGTAGGTGCCAAGTTCGGACTCGTGGCAGTTTGAGTCTGCCTAGTGTGGGCTTGAGCTCTATTCCTTTGGTTGAGATTAGGTTCAAGCCGGGAGCGGTCGGGATGACGCATTCCCTCTCTGATGGTGAATCCAACATTGCCGACGTTGATTCTATGACGTGGGTTTCAGTTATTGGGAAGAGAAATGGAGGTGGAGTTCAAGGAGACACGATTTGGAGGAGGCTGAATGCTCATATCTGCCAGAAAGAGAGAGGTGTCTCATTGAGCATGTTGTTGGAGTCGATGGATAAACTTCGTGTTTTTCCTGGCTTGGGATTCGAGTTGTCACTCGGTTTCTTCGAATCTCTTTGTAAGTGCGAGAAGTTGCGCTTGAGTTTGAGTAACTGGGGCCTTGGGCACCGGAGGTGATGCTACATCAGCGGTGACTGAGATGTCGGAAAGAGATCGCTGGCAGACCGGAGCGTCTTGATCACCATTGGATGGTACGCCAAGGATAGATTTTACCTTGTTTGCCATGGTCGAGAAGATTGCTAGGTGGATAAAATGGAATCCGTGTAGCACAAACAAACTTGTGGTCGAGGAACGATGGGAAGAGTCTACTTCGTCGAGTTCGAGCGAATGCGTTGTCCAAAGGTGCGCTTTACTCCCCCTTCGTGGCTCTTCAAAAATTGATTGCCAACGCTCGATAGTTCCAAAAATTTGAAACTAAATGTCTAGAGTGGAAAAGTATGCTAGATGTAGTATAATATGCGGGGAAGCAAAGGAGGTGTAACGACCCGCATTCTACGCATCCAAGGATCCTAGAATATTTATTTCCTTTTCATATGAGGTCATATGGTCGTGTAACTTTGGGGAACGACTAATGGGGTCATTTTCCATATTCACGATTTTTTCCGATTTTTAAATGACCGTTTTGCCCTTGATGAATCTTGTTTTGCTTATAACTTTTGATTGGTAAGGAGTTTTCATTTGAAACCACTTCCATTGGATTCGAATGATGGTTTAACTTTCCGTAGAGTGGTCACACTAGCCAAACGGACTTACCATTTGGGAGATATGGCTGGAACACGGTTTAGAAGGTGAAAAATAGTTTAACCGGGCCTAATTAGGGTGATTAGCAGCTAGGCCCATAACTCATTTCGGGAATACGGTTAGAGGAGGCTGAAATCAGTTAGGAAACGATCTCATTTTATTTTCTCTGCCGCCTAAAACATTTTTCTAACCCTAGCCATGGCCTCCACTTTCTAAAACACCTCCAAATCACTTTCTAATTGAAGATTAAGCTAATTAGCATCAAACCAATTCTAATCAACATCAAATTAGAGGAAAAGGCTGTTGTGGGCATTGGAATTCATGCCATTTAAAAAATCATTTCAGACCCGAGTTTATATTTTGGCTAAGGTGAGTGATTTGCATTGTTTTTCACTAGTTACGGCTAATTAGGGGTGATTAATGTTAATTAACGAAATTATGCATGATAAAAATCTGGAAAAATTTGTAAAATTCTAAAATATTATTTTATGCCTCTGTTAGAAATTTGGGTTAATTAGACATGTTTTGCTAATCGTATGGTTAAATCATGATTAAGGGGATTAAGGGAAAAACATGGTTTTTAGGGTATGTTTGATCCATATAAAGATGTCATATTGTTGTTTTGGTGTTTATTGTCGATTCTCTATGTTGCTGTTTCTGTTTGGAATGTTTGTGATTACCTAGTGAAGTTAGATTGGTCAAAAACGCCGTCGTATGGCATAAATAGCTCGTTGGAAAGTTGCAGGAAATTGGTCACAAACCCGTTCGTGAAGCAAATGTCACAACTCGACCCGCTCGCGACTAGGGGACCATGACCCGATCCCACTCGTGCTCTCCTACGAACCACTCTAGCAACACCATCAGGAGATCACGAACCGGACCATGAAGCTAGACCTCGAACTACTTTATGACCACGAACCGGAGCACCACGATCACGAACCGTGTTGGCATATCTGAACCGACCCGATGCTTGGAGAGGAGGACCGAACCGGAGCTTGGAGTCATCACGAGCCGACCCCGTACGAGGGTCACGAACCGCCAGGAGTGTGGAGCCACGACCCATTGTCACGAGCCAATGCCAGGTGGGACGAACCGCGAGCCAGTGCATGGAGAACCATGAGTCGTACTTTGAGGGCCACGAGCCGAACTGAAGAACCACGAACGGGAAGTAACCAAAACTCGAGATGCAAAGTTAGTCCAAATAGGAAGTTAAAACTTAGGATCCAGTTGGGAACCAACGAGTTAACTTCATGAGTTAGGTTTTTCTACGGGACGCGTGCTAATGGGCTATCGACGTCCATAACTTTGACTCACCAACAAGACGGATGTTAGGCTACGGATCAGTGCAGTGGGGTAGTTATTACTCCATGGGGCAGAGTGATCATAGCATGGTTATGAGCCAGTGCAGTGGAGTCGTCATGACTTCATGGGGCAGAGTGGACATAGCAAGGGATTAGTGGCTATGGATTAGTGCAGTGGAACCATCATGACTCCATGGGGGCAGAGTGTTCATAGCTAAGGATTTGGGTGGTCAAAGCGGTGGATATTGTATGCTTTACGCACTGAGTGAGAGATGTGAGGATGGTTACTATGATTGATTATTTGACATCACTATGACATGCACACCTCTCCCCCGTTTCTTTACACCATATATTAGTGTCACCTTAGAGTACTGTATATCTTGTTGTGCTAACTCTTTGGTTGTAGGTCCAGGTTCAGGTATGGTTAGTTACCTGTTATTGTTCTGTTTTGCTGCTTATCGCTCATACCAGACTTTTTCCTGACCCAGAGTTTTATGTCTCTTCTTATTACTCTAGGTGCTCTTAAATGGGAAGACTAGAGGTAGGTCATGTGATTATGCACGAGTAGCTATACCGGAGACAATCAGGAGGCTTCCACGTATGATATATATATATATAAATATTCTCCCTGTGTTGTTGCTGCTCACTACTTTCGGCGTTAGTAGTGTACCTCTTTCTTTTGCTTTAGAGACAGTATTTCAAAGTTGTAATTGTGTTGGTTTAGATGATAAGCTGTATTTTGGATTTCCGCTGCTTAGATGGTTTAATTTTCAGCTTATGCACTGTCTCGCCTGTTTTATGTCAAAGTTATGTTGTTATTATATTTTATCCCATGCACTGTGAGACATTCTATAGGTTCCTTGTTAGTTCAAATTCCTTTCCTTTCTTTGGTGACCGTCCCGTACTAGTCGGGCATTGGCACAGCGCACTTTCATTGGAAATGTCGGCTGGTGCGGGGCGGGCCATCACACTTGGTATCAGTGCTCTTGGTTGCATAATTAACCTAGGGGAAGACATCAGGGAGTGATGGTACGTATATGAGAGCACGTATTTGTGATATTTTGGTTTTCAAGAGCTATATATATAATACTAGTATATTTAAGGATGGAGTCGCACTGCATTGGCACCACTGAAGAGATGGTCAATCGTTTTCTCTTTACAGATTGAACGATGAGCCGATATACGAGGGGTACTGGTTCAGGGACCAATAATAGGAGTGCTCCTGATATGAGGACGATGTTCACTGACTTCATGAGAGAGATGCTTAGGGATGTTCATCGGGTAACTCCTAATGCTGCAAATGATGGTGGTGCAGCAGTGCAGGTGCCTAGGGCCGATTTCGCCAAGCTCTGTAAGGACTACACTAGTCTTGGTGGGAAGTCGTTCCACGGAACGGAATCGACTACAGAAGTTCAAGATTGGCTTGATAGTTGTGAGCGTATCTTTGAGGATTTGGGAATCGAGGATGCGAAGAAGAGGAAGCTAGCATCCCGACAGCTGCAAGGACGGGCTATGAATTGGTGGAATGCTATTAAGGCAGCTACCCCTGAGGATCAAGTTACTTGGGATCAGTTCAAGGCCCGATTCAGTGATAAGTTTATCCCAGCTACTAAGAAATCAGAATTGTTTAGAAAGTTCTTGGAGCTTAAACAGAATGGTAGGGCAGTCTGGAATATATTGCTGAGTTCGATACTTTATCGAAGTATGGATTATATCCCTTAATGACACTTCCGAGAAGAAGAATGAGAAGTTCATAACAGGCATAGATCAGTACTTAGGGGAAAGGCTTATAAACCATATTGATGATACTTTTGAATCGATTGTTGGGAAAGCACTGAGATCAGAAAGCCTTTATCCTAAGCTCAAGGCTGAAGTCGCTGTTGCATCTGCAGAGGGGCCAAAGCCGCATGCAAACGGTGGAGGCAAGAATAATTCTCAGAATAAAAGGAAGCAGAGTCAGACCAAGGATGGTCAGAAAAAGAAAGATAAGAAAGATATTGAGTGCTTTAGCTGTGGTAAGAAGGGCCACTATGCTAAAAAATGCCGAGCAAAGCCAGCAGACAGGAAGTGCTTCAACTGCAACCAAGTGGGACATCATAAGGATAAATGTCCGCAACCCCCAAAAGAGAAGCAGATTGTGAAAGCATATGCTATTAATGTTGTTCCTTCTTCGTCGAATGCCCCAACTGTGGCGGGGAAAGGGAAGAATGTCGTCATTCAAGGTATGCTTTCTGTTTGTGATGTTCTTGTTCGAGTACTGTATGATACTGGGACTTCCCGTTCCTTCATATCTAGTGACCTGGTAGATAGGTTAGGATTGGAACCCGAGATAGTCGATAGACCTTTAGTTGTGACGAACCCGATTGGTGGTTCATCTAGCCTTAGTATGATTTGTTGAAATTTGGTCTTATTGAGTCATGAATGTATGTTTGCTTGTGATTGCTTTGTTTTGGGCTTTATTGGGTTCAACATTATTTTGGGAGTCGGTTGGCACCAAAGATATGGGGTGATGGTAGACTGTGAGGGAATTTCGGTGACAATTAGGGTGGATGACGGGCGAAGGGTAGTGTTTGGTGGACTACCTAGTGATGAGGTGATGGCTAGTTTTCTAAATTCCTTCGACATGCCACGGGACGAGTTAGCAGGAATTTCCATTGTTGGCCAGTATCCGAATATCTTCGAGGAAGTGACCGGGCTTCCACCACACCGAGAGATTGAGTTCCGTATTGAATTAGTGAAAGATGCCAGACCTATAGTGATGCCACTTCGTCGTATTGCGCCAAGGGAGCAGCGAGAGCTCGGCGTGCAAGTAAGCGATCTTTTGAAGAAGGGATTTATCCAAAGAAGTATTTCCGAGTGGGGAGCACCAGTTGTATTTGCTACCAAGGCAGATGGTTCCCTTCGTTTATGTGTGGACTATCACGAGTTGAATAAGGTGAATAAGAAGAATAAGTATCCTATTCCACGGATAGATGATTTGTTTGACCAACTGGAAGGAGCAAGAGTGTTCTCCCAATTGGACCTCGCGATAGGAGTTCATCAGCTCCAAGTAGCAGTTGATAGTATTCCTAAAACGGCATTTCGGACGCCGTCCGAATTCTATGAGTGGTTTGTCATGGCATTCGGATTGACCAATGCACCAACATATTTTGTAGATCGTATGAATAGGGTATTCAGGGATCAATTGAATAAGTTTGTTCTTGTGCTCGTAGACGATATCTTGGTTTACTCGAGGATAGAGAAAGAACACAAGGAAGATAGTGATGGAGGTGTTGAGGAAACACCAATTGAAAGCGAAGTTTTCTAAGTGTCACTTCTGGAGGGCGGAAGTGAGATTCTTGGGCCATGTTGTTTCAGAGAATGGTATTGCCGTGGATCCTGCAAAGGTGGCTATGGTACAAGATTGGTCTACGCCCAAGAATGCAATAGACGTAAGAAGTTTCTTGGGATTAGCTGGATATTATCGTAAGTTTATCCAAGACTTCTCCAAAGACAGAGCACTGTTAACTCAGTTGACCAAGAAGAATCAAGCTTTCGTCTGGGACGAAAGGTGTGAGAATGCATTTAAGAGTCTAAAGGAAAAGTTGATGTGTGCACCAGTGTTAGTTATTCCCAAGGGAAATGAAGAGATGGCGGTATACATGGATGCCTGTGGTACCGGACTAGGTGTTGTGCTGATGCAAGGAGGTAGGGTTATAGCTTATGCTAGTCGACAACTGAAACCGCATGAGAAAAGATATATCCTACCCATGATTTGGAATTGGTAGCGATCGTGTTCATGTTGAAGATGTGGAGACATTTTATCTTGGGAGAAAAATTCGAGTTGTTTACTGATCATAAATCATTAAAGTATCTTTTCTCTCAGAAGGATTTAAATCTCTGTCAGCAGAGATGGTTAGAATTCTTGGCTTCCTATGATTTCGATATCGCATATACACCAGGAAAGGGCAATACAGTAGCTGATGCATTGAGTAGGAGACATGCCAGTTTAAGGGCAATATTTCTTGAATGGAAGCAACTGGAATATATCGCATGGTATGATTTCAGACCAAAGTGCGAATTGGATCCAGAAATGCTAGCAAGTTTGACGGTCAGACTCACTTTGATTGAGAGGATTGGTTCTAGTCAGAGGGACGATCCTAGTCTATTAGAAATCATCTCCAAGTTAGAAATGGGAATCGACGAGGAGATGAACAAGCATGGGCTTGATCGAGATGGATGGCTTAGAAAGAATGGGAGACTAGTTGTACCCAATGTCAATGGATTGTGAGATGAAGTGCTTGGAGAATGTCATCACTCAAAACTAACTATACATCCCGGCGGTAACAAAATGTATTGAGGCATGAGGCAGACCTACTAGTGGGAAGGAATGAAGAGAGATGTTGGGAAGTTTATATCCAAATGTATGAATTGCTAGCTAGTTAAAGCCGAGCAAAAGAAGCCTAGTGGTTTGCTACAACCACTGGAAATTCCAGAATGGAAATGGGAACAAGTCTCAATGGATTTCATTGATGGGTTACCAAGGACTAGATCAGGCCATGATAGCATTTGGGTGATTGTGGACCGATTGACCAAGAGTGCAAGGTTTATACCCATCAAGTCGAATAGATTGGCAGCTAAGTTAGTGGAACTGTATATGAAGTGGGTTGTGAGATTTCATGGAATACCCAAAGGCATTGTGAGCGACCGAGATCCGTTGTTTACTAGTGGATTTTGGAAGAGCTTACAAGAGGCATTAGATCAGAATTACGTCTTAGTACCGCGTATCATCCTCAAATCGACGGTCAGTCAGAGAGGGTGAATCGTATACAGAAGATCTCTTGAGAGCTTGTATATTGGATTTTGGTAGAACATGGGATGACCATTTGCATCTGGTTGAGTTTGCATATAATAATAGTTATCAATCCAGTATTGGTATGGCTCCATATGAAGCTTTGTACAGAAGATCGTGCAACTCACCATCATGTTGGTTAGAAACCGATGAGAAATTCGTACTTGGGCCAGATGTAATAAGAGAAACCGCAGATAAGATCAAGGTTATCCAACAGCGAATGAAGGCTGCCCAAGATAGATAGAAGAGTTATGCTGATAAGAGGCGAAGAGATTTAAAATTCTCCATTGGCGACTTGGTGTTTTTCAATATTTCTCCATTAAAGAGCATGATTCGATTTGGTAAGAGAGGCAAGTTAGCACCAAGATTTGTTGGTCCATTTCCAATTCTCGAACAAGTTGGGAATTTAGCATATAAAGTTGAATTACTTGACAAGATGGCTGGAGTTCATAACGTTTTTCATGTTTCCCAGTTAAGGAAGTTCGTGCACGACCCCGATGTGACTATCTTACCGAATCAGTTGGATGACATCGAAGTAGAACCCGAGGCGGTTGGGAATCGCAAGCTGATCCGTATTGTCGAGAGCGATACGAAGCAACTTCAAAGGAAGGCGGTGAAACTGGTCAAGGTTCAATGGGGCGAGAATGAGAGTGGCTGTACTTGGGAAACAGAGGAGAGCGTAAGGGAATCGCATCCAGAACTCTTTGTCTGGTAAGATTTTAATAGTGATAGTTTGTTCCCTTGTTAGTAGACCGCATGCTAGGGTATGTTTGTTGTGCTTATTGTGTATGTTTGATTGTTTGTGAATGACTGATAGGCATGCGGAACACCTTTGTATGTTTTTGGTTAAGAAAATGGGGGAGGGGGGGGCAAAATTTCTTAAGGGGGAGGGAGTGTAACGACCCGCATTATATGTATCCAATGATCATAGAATATTTATTTCCTTTACATATGAGGTCGTATGGTCGTGTAACTTTGGGAAACGACTATTGGGGTCATTTCTCATGTTCACGATTTTTACCGATTTTTAAATGACCGTTTTGCCCCTAGTGAATCTTGTTTCGCCTATAACTTTTGATTGGTAAGGATTTTTGACTTGAAACTACAACCATTGGATTCGGATGATGGTTTACCTTACCGTAGAGTGGTCACATTAGCCAAATGGATTTACCATTTGGGAGATATGGATGAAACAAGGTTTAGAAGGTGAAAAACAGCTTAACCGGGCCTAATTAGGGTGATTAGCAGCTAGGCCCATAACCAATTTCGGGATTAGGGTTATTGGGAGACTGAAATCAGTTAGGAAATGATCTCATTTCATTTTCTCACCCGCCTAATACATTTCTCTAACCCTAGCCATGACCTCCACTTTCTAAAACGCCTCCAAATCACTTTCTGATTGAAGATTAAGCTAATTAGCATCAAACCAAGTCTAATCAACATCAAATTAGAGGAAAAGGCTGCTGTATGCATTGGAATTCGTGCCATTTAAAGAACCATTTCAGATCTGAGTTTATATTTTTGCTAAGGTGAGTGATTTGCATTGTTTTTCACTAATTACGGCTAATTAGGGGTGATTAGTGTTAATTAATGAAATTACGCATTATAAAAATCTGGAAAAATTTGTAAAATTCTAAAATATTATTTTATGCCTCTATTAGAAATTTGGGTTAATTTAGACATGTTTTGCTAATCGTATGGTTAAATCATGATTAAGGGGATTAAGGGGAAAACAGGGTTTTTGGGGTATGTTTGATCCATATAAACATGTCATACTGTTGTTTTGGTGTTTATGGTCGATTCTCTATGTTGCTATTACTATTTGGAATGTTTTGTGATTGCCTAGTGAAGTTAGATTGGTCAAAAACGCCGTTGTATGGCGTAAATAGCCCGCTGGAAAGTTGCAGGAAATTGGTCACAGACCCGTTCGTGAAGCACATGTCACAACCCGACCCGCTCGCGACTAGGGACCACGACCCGATCCCACTCATGCTCGCCCACGAACAACTCTAGCACCACCATCAGGAGATCACGAATCGGACCGTGAAGCTAGACCTTGAACCACTTGATGACCACGAACCAGAGCACCATGATCACGAACCGTGTTGACATATCTGAACAGACCCGATTCTTGGAGAGGAGGACCGAACCAGAGCTTGGAGTCATCACGAGCCGACCCTATACCAGGATCACGAACCGCCAGGAGTGTGGAGCCACAACCCATTGTCACGAGCCAATGCCAGGTGGGGCGAACCGCGAGCCGGTGCAAGGAGAACCATGAGCCGTACTTTTAGGGCCACGAGCTGAACTGAAGAACCACAAACGGGAAGTAACCAAAACCCGAGATGCAAAGTTAGTCCAAATAGGAAGTTAGAACTCAGGATCCAGTTGGGAACCAACGAGTTAACTTCATGAGTTGGGCTTTGCTGCGGGACGTGTGCTAAGGGGCTATCGACGTCCATAACTTTGATTCACCACCAAGACGGATGTTAGGCTACGGATCAGTGCAGTGGGGTAGTTATTACTCCATAGGGCAGAGTGATCGTAGCATGGCTATGAGCCAGTGCAGTGGAGTCGTCATGACTTCATGGGACTGAGTGGAAATAGCAAGGGATTAATGGCTATGGATTAGTGCAATGGAGCCATCATGACTCCATGGGGCAGAGTGATCATAATAAAGGATTTGGGTGGTCAAAGCGGTGGATATCGCATGCTTTACGCACTGAGTGAGAGATGTGAGGTTGATTGCTATGATTTATTGTTTGACATCACTATGGCATGCACACCCCTCCCCTGTATCTTTACACCATATATTAGTGTCACCTTAGAGTATTTTACATCTTGTTGTGCTAACTCTTTGGTTGCAGGTCCAGGTTCAGGTATGGTTAGTTATACCTGTTATTGTTCTATTTTGCTGCTTATCGCTCATACCGGATTTTTGTCTAACCTAGAGTTTTATGTCTCTTCTTATTATTCTAGGTGCTCTTAAATGGGCAGACTAGATGTAACGTCCCATATTTTCTGGCCAATTATTTGAATTATTTTATTTACTTAAAATATTGATTTGAAATTAAATAATTGAATTTAACCATTTTTATTTTGAATATTTATTTATATTAATAATATAATAATATTTTAATTTCCAAAATAATTGGAAAATGTTGAATTTGAAGTATAATGTGATCAGGCAATTTAAAATGGTTTAAAATTGTTTATATTGAAATTATAGTATCGATTTCGTTTATAAAACGATGATTGAGTGTTAAATTTATAATTATATTATAAAACAAGCTGCAGCGGCGCGGTAGTTTGTAATATGGCGTTTTGAACTTTAAACGGCTGTACATGATCCAAATTAAGTCGGATTTTCTTGAAACAAGAAACGTCTGAATCTGTTGGATAATATTTTTCTAATCAAAGAGAAAAATCCAGTTTTCATAGCGTAGATTTTGTTTTTTGTCCAAATCAAATTTTAAAATAGTCGCTATGGAATTCCTTTATATATGATAGCGATTTATTTATATAAAATAAATTGTTTTTAAATATTTTAAATATCGATTTGGCTTGAAATTCAACCTGTGAGTGGTAGTGTGTGAAATTCTGCTCATGTTTGGCCGATAATGGCACATAAAGCTAGGGAAGAGCTGGGCAAGTATATCACCGACTCGATCTGGGGAGAACTAGTTGATAAAGAAGGGTTGGCGCCAATATTTTATTTATATTACATTGAGGTATTTTAAAATTGGTTTATTTTATTTTGAATTGGGCAGTTATAAAAGGGCCATTATTCAAATGACCTCCATTTTCGACAAAACAAATTTTGTTGAGACCGCAATAGTAAAATATTGCTAGATTTTAAGTTGCACGTAAATCAGAGTTATTCTGTGAGCATGGCAAAATAAAATGCAAATAAAACGACCATTTGGACGTGAACGAGCGCTGTTTGAGGAAACGGACTCGGAATTTGACGAAACATGTTTCGTTAACGTCAAATTATATCATGCCGTCCATTCGCATCACGAACGGAGTTTGTATGTGAGCACAGGAGCCAATAAACGATGTTCGAAATTGCGATAGACACAGGAAAAAATACCGCTAGTCATGTCGATATAAAATATTATTATTTATACTTATATATACACTCCTTTCAGCCCAAATTTATGTTCATTCCAGTCCCAATCATTTTTCCAGCGTTCATTTTTGCAGAAAAGTCCTCGAATGCAAAATAAATTATTTCTCCAAGTCCATCATGAATTAACCTAGGGTACCTGAAGCAAAAGTGAAGATCAGAGCGAGATCTAGCTTCAGTAAAAACTTGGGGTGATCGAACACTGGTGGTGGCCGGAATTGGCCAAAAACCGAAGAAAATGGGTTCGTTCTTTGCTGATTTGGAGGAGATGTGGTAAAATTTAGAAGCTTAGACCGGTGGGAGGACAAAGAGGGGAGATCAGGCTTTGATTTGGCTCTGGTCTGGAGTTATGGAATCACCTGTAGTGGTCGTGGAAGGTAGATGAATGGGGAGTGAATTCCGGGTTGATTTTTCGAAGTGGTAGTTGGGTTTTGGGCTTTTCTGGCAGGCTTGTGGCGAACGGGTGGGAAGGAGGCTGAGGGGCAATGAAAGAGGGATGTGAGGTGGTTAGAACGATGGTGGTGCGTCATGGTATGGCGGCCTGTGGTGGCATGATTTTGGAGTTGAACGGAAATGGGTTAAGGGGAAATCCGGCGTATTGGCGAGGTGTTAGGGTTCGGGGTGGCTGGTGATGAACACTGGCGGAGATGCGGTGTCGGCGGCGAGTTCGGGTGGGTGTCGGACTGACGGAGGTGGCGGTTGTTGATGTTGTTTGGTGTCGAGTTCGGTGGTAATGGGTTCTGGAAGAAGGCCATCGGGTTCGAGAATCAAGCGGAGAAGAAACCATGTGAGGGAGGCTGACGTGGCACACTTAATTAATAAGGTAATTATTGAATAACTAGTTAATTATTAACTTAATTTAAATTAAAACTAGTTAAAACTTTAATCGATCATAAATTTCCCATATGTTAACAAAATTCAACGAAACAGGATCCATTGGGACCGCGGGGACAAGGCCTAGACGATGGTACTGACCGGGAATTGATTGGAGTTGTTTGGAATTTCAGATAATTTTGAACAATCGTTTAAAATTAAATGGAACAAACATGTCGACCGCCAACCGAAATAAAATCCAGCGAGTTAATTCTCACACCTTCTGGAATTCTATGATGTGGTCAATTTATAGAAAAATATAATTTACCGTTAACAGTATAAGTTGGATGATTGGCTGCTATGGATGCTAATTGGTTGTTTATTTGTTGATTGGTTGTCGTTATTTATATTTCATCATTATATTATTGGAATTAAATTCGTATATTATTATCAAATATTATCTGTGATGTAGGGAAGGACAGGTTGGAGGGATCCGACCGGATTCCTCAAATAAACTGTGTTTTTATTTATGGTGCATATATGAATTGGTCACCCTGACTGACACTAAAACCTGTTTTAATGTTGATGGTTGAATATATATTCATCATTTTTGTAATTAAAATCAATTGATAGTATTGATTGGGTAATTGGTAGTGAATGGCCTGAATTATATTGTTTTAAACGTTGTTCTACCATCAGGTAGATTGACGTGGTTTCAAAGTTATAAATTATTTTATAACTGAATTGGATTTTTCCAGTTATTTTGTATAAATAATTAAATTAGAAATTTATAAATAAATATTTTAAATTGATTTTATAAAAGAAATTATTTAAACGGCTTATGTAATCAAATCTTGTGATCTATACAAGTTCTGAAAGCCAAAGAATTTACATACGGGTTAGTCAAATAGAATAATTGTTTTTAAACCAATTAAATAGTGTTTTAAATTAATTAAGTTATTTAATCAATTTAAAAGGGGGAAATGACAATGGAATTCAGTTAAAAGTTAACTGATATGTACGGTTGACAAAATCAACCGTGTTTGAATGAAATTGATAATGGAATTAAATTGATAATGGAATTCAATTTATAATGGGATTAAACTGATAATGGAATTAATTGGGTTTTCTAGATATTCGTTAAATTTAACAAATAGTGTAAATTATTAGTTAATCTCTGATTTACTACAAATTAAGAAAAATATTGAGTTGTTTAGGGTTGAGTATTAGCTAATCTTCGATTAACTATAAAATAAGGAATTATTGAAGTATTTAGAGTTAATGAAATTAATTATCATTTGATAAGCTTTTAAAGGTGATAATTATTCTATTAATAACAAAGTTAGCTATCTTTAATATAGTTAGTGTTAAGGTTAATTATTAATTTAATTAAGAATAATTAAAGAAATGATCTTTAATTGGAATTTCCATTATAAGTGATTAAGTATCGATAAGTTCGATCAAGGTCAAATAAGGTTGTATAAAGGGATTTATAATCCAGGTTTCCAAACGAGATTGGTAAATAGGATTTAAAAGGGAATGCAGAAATTTAAATAAGATTTTACTAAATTGTCAATTAAGTAAAGTCAATTCAAAAGGGAATGAAACTTCCAAGGGAGAGGATAAAGCAGAAATGTAATGGTTTTGGAATAAAATCTAAGAAGTTGTTATAAGAGACTAAACGGATTAATAAATGATTTGGGAGAAATCCAAATATGGTTTTAAAGGGGTGTTTAAAACCAAAGCGATGACTTAAATGTTAGAGAATTGAACTTAAGCGAAATAAGGTAATTGAAATAAGAATTTCAAAAGCAAGGGAAAATAGTGATTTTGGGTAAAAATGGGTAAACGGATTTTGGAAATAAAATCCAAGTTAACGAGGTCTTAAAGAAGGTGGTAAACAGATTTAGTTATACAATCCAAGATAGAATTCATTATAGGAATGCTCCATAGATGGAAGCAGATTATTTGACATGTGGTTTTTATTTTAAGTCCAAAGGTGATAATCAAAATTATGGGTTAGATTAAAAAGCGGTGATTTAGTAAATATTTACTTAATTAAAGGAATTAACTAAAAGGATTATCGAATGAGGATTTCAAATATAAGAAACAGTTTATAAAACCAGATTTGAAATCAAGGTGGTAAATGAGAATTTTAATATCAGTGGTTAAGTGACAAACTGATATTATTCTAAGGTAACAAAGAGGTCAATCAAGGTCTGAGAGGTAAATAAAATACCCCAACTTGAACGGTTTCACTATTATCGAGGAATGGTATTAGTTTGAAACAAGGAAAAGATGTTGAAGTCGGTAAATTATTCCATACAAGGAATATTGAACATGAGTACGAGGTTTTTGAATATAAATGTTAGTTATAAGGTAAATAAGAATATTTGATTTTAAGTTATATAAATTTGACATTTGATTTGTCATATCAGAATTGGTAATATGGTTTATTCTATTAACTATTATATATAAATATATATATCGTGAATGCCAGGATTTAAGGAAATGGGAAAAGTGGTTTGGAAGAATATAAAAACATTTCCAGTGGTGATTAAAATGGAAAGTTAGGTATATATATTCATTTTCTAAAACATAAAATAGTTTTATTATAATGAAATAAGGATAACTAAATGTTATTATTATATTGGCAGAATTTAAGGTCGATTAAACATTTTGTTAAATATATTTTAAATAGGCCAAGTAATGCCAAATACTGAATTAGTGAAATCAATTTATTTACACGATTATTATTTGATAGTTAAATCACCGACTATTAAACTTGACCATACGATTGTTGGTACGGAAAGACCGGGATCGAATCTATATTCGAAAACCATTCCGAACCAGCAAATACGAAATCATGAAGATTGAAGATGGAGCATTGAAGACTGTGATCTTCATAAGCGGAAGGATTGCTTAAAATCTCTATGTTGCAACGCAGAGATATACTGTGATTCTACCATGGTTGAAATCTACGAATTTGCAAGGACTTCTCGCTATTGATCCATGGGGTGATTTCTATATCGGATGCAGTAGGAGAGTGCCTTCGGTTCATCCTGTCCCTGGATGACTTGTATGGACGAATGTCTAACAGAGTATTTCCTAAAAATCACATACGTTGATTTTTACAAATATACCGAGCTGGTGGCGAAGAGGGGCACTCCTTTTATACCCAGAGAATATTTGTGGACGTCAATTATTGATTTAGCAGATCTGACAATGTGACATTCAAAGTGAATGATTACCAGATATTATAAAGATGAATTTTATCCTCAAGCCTCATCAATCGGGAAATGACAAAAATCGGGCAGGCAGCATGGCTATGTGGGTTGCTCCCATTAGTGTGTATAATCACCTATCTAGAGAAATTCCATTTGCTTCTTTAAACTATTTCGATGTTGTCCCTTTTCGGGAGACGGTTGCTGATCCCAACCGTCGGTGATATACATTCGATACACTCAAGCGAAATGAGTGGTCGGTCATGTGTGGGCCGGGTTGCAAGACATTCTTGTTGAACCCAGTGTATTCGCCTCTAGAGGTACACTATCGGGAGGTGGTTCCATACCTTGTCCTAGTCGGAATCCAATCTCCAATAAGCGCTCTCGATTTTGATTATATACTATATACGTGGAGCGTGAGATGCAAGCGTTCCGCTAGATTATATTTATTTGTATTTAGACACTATTATAATATCAGAATAAGTCATGATTTCAAAAATGGTTTGGGTTATAGTAAGGTAAAAACCGTCCATGTTTATGTGTGGGCTGGTCTTACTATTACTCTTTTCTTTCAAAAAGGGTTTTTCAAAGTTAAACAAGTTGTTTGTGCTGTGAATTTATCACTCAAAGTATTCCAAATTGACCCGATGAATTTTTCTTTGCTTCAAATGTGCTCGGGTCGGACCGAGTATGTTTCTAGGTTAGGTTTCGCTTGGAGTTTCAGGAGCTGGAAGCAGGAGGCTTCACCGCTACTTATATAAAGTTATTTCCGTTGTGACTTTTATATGTTGTATTCTGATGATTGGTATGTATATATACAGTTCTTTTTGGTATAAATAGATTTGTTATATTATAATTTATCTATTCCGCTGTGAGATTCTGATGTGATGTTCTTCTTCTTTCTTTTATTCTAATATTTCTGTCTTTTCTCATCCTCTAATTTCTTTCTAATAATGTCCCTTTTTTTCGGTGTTGGGAAGGTTGGCATTAGATACGGTAATTGTATTTATGTCGATTTTCGGGGACGAAAATACACTGGGTCGTTATACTAGAGGTAGGTCAGGTGATTATGCACGAGTAGCTGTACCGGAGATGAGCAGGAGGCTTCCACGTATGATATATATAAATATTCTCCCTTTGTTGTTGCTGGTCACTACTTTTGGCATTAGTAGTGTACCTCTTTCTTTTGCTTTAAAGACAGTATTTCAAAGTTGTAATAATGTTGGTTTAGATGACAGGCTGTATTTTGGATTTCCGCTGCTATGATGGTTTAGTTTTCAGCTTATGCACTGTCTCGCCTATTATATGTCAAAGTTATGTTGTTATTATATTTTATCCCATGCGCTTTGAGACATTCTACAGGTTCCTTGTTAGTTCAAATTCCTTTCCTTTCTTTGGCGACCATCCCGTGCTAGTCGGGCATTGGCACAATGCACTTTCATTGGAAATGTCGACTGGTGCGGGGCGGGCCGTCACAGTTCGGTTCAGATTGAACCTATGTCCACTTTAAAGGCTTTGCTGATTTTATTCAATGATGAAGATCACAAGAGTTGAACATCATCATTGTAATGGTTTACAAATATTGACTAAGAATTTAGGAGTCATTATTTACAAGTTCGGAGTCTTGAGAAAAAGTTGGTTTTTCCTTATCGGAGCTCAAGAGGCCATTAATGGTGTCCAAGGTCCTTCTTCAAGTGTAGAGAGAAAAAATGCCAACCTCTTCCATGTGTGAGGCTAAGGGGTAATTATACGCAGTGGAGTTGGTGGGATTATGTGAGAATTGAGTCTCACAACCCAAAATTCGCATCCCCTGTGCAATTTCGCATCCTAGAGCTATCAACCAAAAATAGGTGATTGGCACGTGTCGATCACCCATTTTCAGATGATCCACATGTGCCAGATCTTATGCCAATGCTTGGCTGATCACTCCAGAACACAACACGCACAATGTTTTTTCCTTGATCGGCATGGTATGGAGCTTGCCATGGCAAGCATGGGATTTTCGTATCCCTATAGGGGATATGAAATTTCGTAACTCGAGCTAGGATACGAAATTTGGTATCCCACGCTAGGATATCCTATGTAGGGATACAGAGCTCCAGTATTTGGCACGAGTTTTTAGAGTGCGCAACTCGTGGTGGTCTGTTTTTTTAGATGCGACATTGGCAGAGCAGATACGAAATGTGCTTGATTCACGGCAGTGTTTTTGAGGTGATCTACTTGGAGCGATTCACTTTTTGGTGATGCGAAACATGGGAGGTGATGCGAAGTTTGGAAGCATGCAGAGGCAAGTTTTCGGAGCTACCGCAGACTTGGTGATCCAAATTTTTAGGGATGCGAAACCAGCCAGGAGCGGATGCACAATCTGTTTTGCCGGGGAAAGATTCAGAGGGTGGACTTTGCGTGTTGCGCAAGGCATTTGGCATGATCGGCACAAGTTGGGGCAAACATTTTAGGATACGAAATTGTCTTAGGACACGAAGCCAAGGAAGTGCTGAGGCAAGTTTTTGGAGTGGATCGGTGCGTGTCGCGCAAGCTTTTGAAGCTGATGGAGCCGGGGTGATTAGTTGTTTGGGAGGCAATGTCGGAGTGTGCCGGGCAAGACTCTTTGAGTGATCCACCTTGCACGATCACATATTTTGGAGTGATCGACAAATGCTAGGCAGGAGATCTGTGGTGCTGATGAATTTCGTCTTCGAGGGATATAAATTTCTGCTAGTGACCCAACTCGAGCCTTCCATGCCAGATTTATGATTTTCCCGATACGTTCACACAGTTCTGAGTACGTACCCTTGATTCATGACTTGTATTGTTCGAGGGAAGTTTAACGAGCTGTGACGTCTGTTCTCGCGCGATCCCGTCTTGGCCTGATTCTTAAGAGGGTTGGCAACGCTTCAGAACCTTTGTACCATGCGAAGTGCCGAGTCGTGTGGACTTGTAATACTTCTGGTAACCAGACCAAAATGTCGGTTAACATGCATATGAATCTTATCTAGATGAAGCTATTGTTTCTGTCGTATACTATTGTTTCTTTGTTGTGTCATTTTTTCCATGTCCCTGGGATTTAACTAGATGAAGCTGTATATCATGCTATCGCTTTAAGAGAATAACATGCTAATAAGGCTGCTTAACTATTGATCTACATTTATAAGGCTGCTTAATTACTGATCTACATTTACAATTTAATTTTACCTTTCCGTACTCTTATTACAAATTCCATGTATTTCTTAAATCTACCACTATCAACCTTAGCAGATTCTTAATAATTCCGTGTGAAAGTCACAATAGTCAACACTGGAAATTTACGTGTAAGCATCGTCTCCAACTTATTTTTCATGTTTATCATACAAATATGTATATATGTTGTCAGTGCAAACATGGGCTATTGTTAATTACCGGTTTAAGATGCTAGCATCTGAGTAAATCATATGTGTTGCGCATGTACATTCGCATATCTGTAAAAATGAAATCCATTAAACTATAGTTGTGAAGACGGAACCGTAAGTCAAACCGTGGTAGTGTAAGGTCCAAGGTTCTCGTGGTTGAATCGATTAGACCATGGGAACTACATTGTTAGTTTATTTCTACTTTTCAGATTTTAAACGTAAAATTATTTCAATTATAGCTAAATTTAATCAATTATGACAAACACCTTTGTCCAAACTAGTGTGGATACCTAAACATGTTGTAAGAGGTTACGAGTTGGATTTATCTTGAGCTTGTTTGCCATGTAATATGTTATATACTAGCTAAATTTATAAAAAATATCAATTTCCTTGGAATTTAAAATGGTAATTTTTTTTTGAATTTGTTCAAGAGGAAAACCGACCGGATTCGTAACCTAGTGCACCTAGCCTGGTCCGCGAGCACCACATAAGTGGCTGATCTTAGCGTATGCATATAGTAAACTCTTAGTTTGTCATTCCGGGTTTTGAACTAGCGCCACTGTTACCATAGCACAAAGTCCTTAACCACTGGGCTACTGCTGTGGACATTTTTTAATATTCATACCAAATACTAATTGAAATAATTGTATAACAACTTCTCGTAGAAAAGATGTGAATTTACAAATTCTTTATGGGATTAGTTCAATAATAATTCATAAAATGTATGCTAATAATAATTTATGTCATCCAAAATTTAGAGATAATTGCTATAAATGATTAATTAAATTTATTATGCCAAAAAATGAAGAATGAAATGATTTTTTTTGTTTAATTTGAAGAACTGTGAGGTTCAAAGGAGTCGGTCCAAGAGTATTGAGATTAAATCACGCGTTTATGCACGTGCAAGATTATTTCATTTTCAGAGGCATAAAGCTCTAAGGTCGAAGGTTAACCGTGATCAAACCGATGTTGGGTTAGGTCTTTAAACCACTAATTAAAACATTATTATTTATGTACCGGTTCAAGATGCCAGCATCTACGTAAATCATGTGTGTGTTGCATGTACACTCACACCATAGTTGTGAAGATGGAATCGTAAGTCAAAAAGTGGTAGTACAAGATCCAAAGTTCTCGTAATTGAACCGATCAGACCGTAAGAACTGCGCTACAAGTTTATTCCTACTTTTAAAATTTTAAACATAAAGTTATATTCAATTATAGTTAAATTTAATCAATTATGACAAACTTTTTTGTCCAAACTAATGTGGAGACCTAAACATATTGCAAGGGCTTATGAGTTTGATTTGTCTTGAGTCCGTTTGTCATGTAGTATGTTACATACTATCTAAACTTATAAAAAGAATTAATTTCCAAAAGGAAAAAAAATTAAAAATTCCAATTACAGTAAATGAATTGAAATTTAAAACGTCAATTTTTGAATATTCGTACCAAATACTAATTGGAATAATTATATAACATTCTTGTAGAAAAGATGTGAATTTACAAATTCTTTATAGAATTATTTCAATAATGATCCGTTAAATATATGCTAGTAATAATTTATGTCATCCAAAATTTAGTGACAAATGCTGTAAATAATTAATTAAATTTATTATATCAAAAAATGAAGAGAGAAAATAATTTTTTTCTTAAATTTGAAGAACTGTAAGTTTAAAAGGGGTCGGTCTAGGGGTTTCCCAAGGGTTTTAAGATTAAACCGCATGTTTATGCACGTGTAAGGTTATTTCATTTTCAAAGGCATGAAGTTCTGAAGTTGAAGATTAACGGTGATCGGACCGATGTTACGTTGGGTCTTTAAAACACCGATTAAAGCTCTATTATTTATGTACTGCCTCACTCGTGACATTCGTTGACATTATTTTCTATGTATTTGTTAGAATTTGTTCACCGTGCTTTCCATTGATTTCCCTTTGAACAAGTACAACTACCAAAGCGCAGTCTTAAAGCATTGAAGATAATGATATTTACATTAAAAATACTAATTGATTTCCATATAAATTGTATTCCTAATTTACTGGACAGTAAATTAAGTGAATTATCAAATGTACTCGTACATCGACATCCTACTTACTAACATTTTGATATTAAATACGCAAATAGTAAATGATATGAGAGAACTTTACTTTGCAATTGAACAATGACGTCCTACTTACTAACACTATGTTGAAGGAAATTCAAACGTCAACTTCTATGCTACTTCGATTTTGCATTGTTGCAATTTTGTTCATATCCTGTCGCATGTTTAGCGTATTATTAATGGAGTCCTAATATATACTCCATCATACATCACTATGTTTTTCATACTGAAATGATGAATGTTCACCTTGTTTTGCACAAATATTATTAGGAACAGGTTTTTGTATTGGACTCCCTTAAAACAAAGTACCAACTCAAATTTCCTTTTCAATCTTTTGTGCTTTAACTCTTCACTGCTAATAAAACTTTGTATTGTATATTATATTTTAAAAATAAGCAGCTGTGAAATATCGAAGTAAATTAAGTACATAAAAATATTAAATCAATATGTACTGCTCAAATTTGGATGAAATAACATGTTGGTTTGGATTGAAAACCGAATAAATTAGTTTTCTTTTTGAAGCTACACAAATCCTTAAAAAAAAATTAGGGTGAAAACAGATGGATGATGCTGTCAGGCATTTGATTAATTTTTTGACACAATACGTATTAAATACATTTGCTTGTTAAATTCTCCTCAATGTGGTTTTTAACTTAGCTTTGTTTTATTTATGTTCTATCCCTTGACAAGAACTATTGTTTTGGTTTCACCATATGACATGGTGGCCGTAGGATGGTAATTGCTTGTCGTTTATTCATTTATTTCATTACTCAAAACAAAAACGTTTTGTATTTTCAATATTAATTACAAAAAACTGAAGAAAGGGAATGTAAGAATGATAGACTAAACGACGGAGATGTAGATACGATAAAGAGTTGAGTTGTCCTTCGTTCTTCCATTATTTATCAAAACATTAAAATAAATAAAAGTTGTTTTTTGTTTTGTGCATTAAATTTATTTTTTAGAAAGGCCGTTTTTAATGATGCATATGCATCGTCTGCATTTTTATGTGAACGAAAATCCAAACTAAAAAAGGAAAATCGAATATCACTTTTATATCCAGTTCAACAAATTTAAAGGCAAATGGAACCTTGTTAATTTTTATGTTACTACAACAACTAGGCTATTAGTCTCAAAACATGTTGGGATTGGCCAGAGATGGAACCAAAAACCAAATGACAAAATTACAAGTTTCATACGCATAGGAGAGGCTATGTTTTTACATTGGTCTTGGTTCATGCCAAGCTTATCACAACTCTCCTCCTTTGCACTAACTTAGATAGAGTGCATGGGAAATGACACAGACAAATTTAATACTTATATTACTATCTTTACATTTAATATTAACTAATTTTAATTTAATGTACTCAATTAAATATTAATTTAACTTAAAATGTAAAATTTAATTATTTGATTGATAATTTGATTAACAAAGCGATTAATATTTGGATAAAATGAGAACTAAATAAGGTGCGATGAAATAAAATTAAATAGTGCAAAACTAAAATAAAATATAACGAGATAAGTCTCGACTATGGGTTATTTCTATTTGATGGAATGACATATTTGAGCTTAATAAGAGGTTAAAAGAATTAATATATCTAGCAAAGGAATTAAGCCCAAAGCCCATGATGTTAACTCTTATATCACTTAAAAAAATATCTATCGTCTTCATTTTTATTTACTCAAAAACAAAAATAGGCTGTACCTAAGCTTGACTGCCATTATCAAGATGACATGAGGGAAGCAAATTCAAATACAAGTATAATATTACCCATTACACTTTCATGTTTTGTTGTACATAATAGTTGTTGAGATTAAGAGATTTTACTATGTTATCATGGAAACAAACATAGATAAATATACAGTAAGTCCTGTAAAAAAATGAGGCTTTTGAATTCAAAGTCGCACCTAATGACATCCAAATGATTCAATATTTTGATACCATGTTTATGATTGGATTAACATGGGTTTTAGTTTAATGATCTCTCATGCGAAGATTAATTATTAAAAACTTCTTAAGAAGTAAGCAATTTGGATACAAAAATACAAAAGAATATGAAATTTTAACATGTTAATCCTAAATTCTTATAGGAGCAGTGCACTTGTTATTTTCGGTGATTTTTTGGGATTTTTTATTTTTTCTAATTGGTATGACTAAAATAACAAGACCATTAACTTTTTTAATTGAAGAACTAATTAAGAAGTATAACTGATTGATTTAATGTGAAATCAAAGAAGACAATCACAAAGTGTGAGAGACCTTTACTGCAATGATTATAAAAATATAAATGGAGATATGATAATTGTAAAGATTTAGTAGAAAGTTATTACCTAGTCAAATAATAATTCAACTTTATACTTATTTGTATTTTCCACGGCCTCGCTATATTTTCGAAAAATAAATAGTTGCATTTTTTATTGCATTTGAAAAGACTGTAACTATGTTTTCGATAGCATATAAAATATTATTTTTTGATAAAACACTTCCATGTTTCCAATAATGAATGCTCAGTGTTTTCAACAAAAAAACTATCTTGTGTATTCGATGATAGGGTATGACATGTTTTCGAGACTAGACCATCTTATTTTTTCGATAGCAAACAATGTCACGTTTTCAGTAACCATGTTGATTGTATTTTCAATAACTAGTAAAGCCTTATTTTAGATAGCACGATTAATAGCGTGCAAAATCATATTTTTTGATAGTCTGAATGTTTTGCTTTGATAGCCTAAAAGTAGTGCATTCGAGTCAAATGTCATGTTTTTGGTGCAGTTGATATCATATGTTTGGTAGTCCTAAGTCATGCTTTTTGATAGCCTTGGGAGCATATTTCTGACATCTTAGATATTTGCAATAAAGTTGTTTGAATTTTCTATTATACACCTTTTTGTATTATGGTACAATTAATTAATTTAAAGTGTATTAAATAGAAAAGTTCTAGTATGTCACATGATAATAGTTATAAATAGGTGTAATTATGAAAAAATTGTCATGACATTGAATAACATATTGGTTTAATCGAATAAAGTTGATTTGATATCTATACATCCGTAAAAACAAGAGTATGTAACACTCTTCAAATGTTAGTTTTTGAACTTATGATTATTGAGGGCATCAAGAGGTTACATATAATTTTTGGTTACCTATAGAATGACTCGTTTGAGAGTATTCTGTTGGTTAATAACAGCTAGGTCAAATGTGAAATCTCATAGTGACAATGTTTCACAGTTCCCTTGACTTCGTAATACCATTGAACTGTCAACAATTCATTATGAATATAGTTAAATCATGGTGGCAAGCATCGAGCGATATAGATGGGGTTTGAGTTAAAGAACTAGAAACGAAATACTTTTCAGTAGAAAAGAAAATTGTGTCTTTAGCCATATGAGATTTAGTATCACGATCAAATGTAATCAACTCAAAATCAAAATCTGTAGCTGAAGTAGTATGGTTAACAACAAGTATTATTATCCAACTAGAGAATTTGTTTATGGACCAAATGTGTTAAATATGGATAAAATTTGAATTTTAACCAAAATAATATTTCATACATTCCAAAGTGATATAGTGTTTGTAACACTCCACACTTTTTTGTGCTCGAATTTCGACAAAAATCGAAACTCAAACTCATTCAAGCACGAGGAGTATAAATCTAGTACTTTCACATATCGAGCATGAGTATAATCATAGTACAATAAAACTAACTCACAACGGAAACAAGATAGGATAACAAGTATCGACTTCGGTAACTATCTTAAAAACAAATCGCCGCATCAGTACCGAGCATAAGAAAACAAGAACTAAAAACCAAACTTGAACACTTGCGAACACTTGTCTTTCCTGAGACAAACCCGAGAGTTGTTATGAGGAGGGGAGTCAGAACAACAAATCCTGGTGAGTAGAAAATGTATAATATTGTCCACAATATGTAAATGTATCCCGTTTGGTTTCACCAAAAGCCATTTGTCTAACAAGGCAAGTAATTCTAACACAACCTTGTAAAGATTTTACATACAACAACTAACTACCATATCCAAGGTAGCACTACGTAAAGATAAGATATCGCGATATTGAGAGAATTTTCATGCATAAGTATGAAGCCTTTAAACCACCACTCAAACAATTACTAAGGCTAAGAGGCAGGCTCTCCAACTATTCAATACCCTATAAAGGAGGTAGGTTATTCTATATAGCCACTTATGACCTCACTAATAATATAATGTAAGGGACAATTCTTATGATCACTTAAGACACAAGGCAGATCCATTTATCACTTACTACATTACCAAGTGGTTCACCATTAGAATGCTAGTTGCTAAGTCCTACTAATTTAAGGCTTCCGTCATTCACACATATTCCCAAACCTCGCATAAGCGGAGATATAGTAAGTTGTAACGACCTTGAAAATTTGACATTTAATTATTGAAATTAATTAAGGATTTAATGTTAATAATTAAAATTTATATTTGAAATTTATTTGTGATTTTGAAACTAGTCTATTTTAAATGGGTTCTAAATTAAGTTTATTGCAATATGTTAATTTAAATAGTTTGATTAAGATTTAAATGTGGTTAATATTCTAACTGATTGGATTTTATTTGTTTTAATATTTATAAATCTTGATTTTTGAAATATAATTTAAACTAAGAATTGAAATTTAATATAATTTAAATTTAATTAACTTTTAAATATACATTTGGAGATGTATAAACGTACTTGCATTTGTTTGTATAATAGCATAGTACATACACTAAAATAACTATTTAATGAACATTGCTTCTAGTTGAAGGCAGGCTGAAAGCTAACACTTATCTGTTATTTCTTTTGTCTGAAAAACCACCAGATGCCTTGCCCTTGATTTTTCACCACGCGTCCCCTGCCTTCGTACTAAAGAAAGCCCAACCCTCGTCCATTTTCATTTTCCATTCTAGTTGATAACCCTATTTCCCTAAAGAAAAAAAATGGCTTCCACGGTTCAGCTTCTTCAACTCGCAAGCACCCAAATCGCCCTCTCTCCCTGATCGAAGCCATTGCCCATCATTGTTTTCATCTCTGCTCACATCCACCTAGCCATTGCAAAAAGCACCTTCACCTCTTTTCGCGTCATAAGCCTTATACCTTCACCGCTTAGCAAATCGAACCCAAGCCTTCGCCAATGTTGTTGTACTAAAGGTGAGTTCCAACTCACGATTAACTTTAATTTCAAGTTTACCAATTTCATGCGATACTGAAAATGGTTAATAAGGTAAATGTTCATTTGTGATTGCATGAAAATCTAGTTTTGAGTATGATAATTGTTGGAATGTTTATGTGTGGTTGCTTAGGTCTGTACTATGCTATCGAATCAGTTAATTGTATACCAATCCTGCTGCATGCTCACGAAAGTGATTGTATATGTATACACTTAGAGATGTATGTGTATATATGTATAAATTCACTACATACCTTCATGTAGCTGAAATAATTGTCGCTAAAACTAGGCTATGGCATTTTGCATTTGTAGATGTTTTTCCCTTGTCTTGACTTGTGTTTTCTCCTTCACCGGCCTTTTCGGGTTGATGCATGGTGTCCTACATTGAAAGACATGTTTTATTGTGAGCACCGATCTTCTGCACTTGTTTGTAAGGTTGTTTGTAAGGATAGCAGTGTTGTAATTTTCATTGATGTGTTTCCATTTGCACTATACACTAGGGGTGAGCAAAAAACTGAAACCGATAAAAATTGAACTGCAAAAAACCGAAACTGAAAATCAAAAACCGAACCGTACTAGTATTTCGGTTTCGGTTTTAGGTCCAAAACGAACGAAAAAACTAAACCTAACCGAATTATAAAATGTTGCACATTGTCTCTTGCTACATGTTGTTTCATATTATATAGTATATACACATTGGCCACTGCTTCACTCATTTGATTTAGCTGAATTCATGATTAGGGGTAGACTAATTAATATAAAATGTCCATTTCTTGTTTTTGTAAATTCTTGGATTTGAAAGTTGAGGTACCAATAGACTATTTTCTAGAATTCCAAGATGTTGTTGGTCTGCTGTAATGTGGTTCACTAGAGTGCTCCTGCTCATTTCCTTTTTTGTTTCTTCTCTTCGGCTTAGAGCTTGCTAGCTTAGCTTTATACTACTTTGGATGACTTATAGTCTATTAGTATGTACTCTGTACCATGAGTCTCAATACACTTGGTTGAAACAATTTATTTTAATTTCTTTTACGGTGTTTAGATTTATAATATTATTTGTTTAAATCGGTTTAAAACCGAAACCGAGCCGATAAAAACCAAAACCGAGGTTTTGAAACCGAAACCAATGCTTTGGTTACGGTTTCGATTATCGATTTTTAAAACCGAGGTCTTTCGGTTTCGGTTTTGATTTTACCCCAAAACCGAACCAAACCGGGGTTGGCTCACCCCTACTGTACACTGCCATGTGCACTTGTTCACTGCTAGAATCACCTTGCCTTGATGTGTGCACTGTAACGACCCGCGTTTTTCAGCAATATAATTAATTAATTTAATTATTTAAATAGTGATTTAGGAAATTAAATGGTTGTTAAATTGAATAATATTGAATATTTAATTAAAATAAATAATATAATAATATATTTAATTTCTGAAATAGTCAGAAATGGTAGAATTCACAAAATAGTGTGAATGGGATTATTTAAAATATATATAGTTCAGTTTCGAGTTGAATTATACGAACAAATATATTATTCGACGGCAGTTTGAACGTATAATTATAATATAATTAAAATCGAGCTCGAAATGGCGCGGCAGTTCGCTATTTGGTGATTTGAACTTCAACTGAATGTACAGGGTTCGTTTTAAATCGGATTTATGTGAAACAAGAAACGTGTGAAGCTGATGAAGTATATCTTTCTAGCGGAAGAGGAAAATCAGGATTTCGTCGTGTAGATTTTGATATATGTCCAAATCAAATTTTAGAAAAGTCGCTATTGATTTCCTTTATAATTTATATCGATTTATTTATATTTTAAAATGGATTTTTTAATATAAATCGAATATCGATGTAACACTGGGTTTGAAATATCAAGTTATAAATCCCAGTGGAGCTGTACGATAGTCTATTGTGAATATATACAATAATATTTATTTCTAAATATTAAATTTAAATGTTTTTAAATATATTTCTATATTTAAATGGGTTATTTAGAGCTTTAAAAATAGCCAGCTTTGCAAACGACCTCAGAATTTAACGAAACTAATTTTGTTGGATTCGCAGCATCAAATTATTGTTAGATTCCAAGTTTGGTGATTTTTAGAGGCAGTGTGTGGCTGTACAGATTTTTAGAGTGAGAAACAGCCAGTATTTCGACAGTTAAAAATACGTTGTGTGAGCATACGAAGTCGGAATTCGACGAAACCAGTTTCGTTGGGTCCGCAATGTCAAACTGTGGTTGCATGTCCATTTTCGTGATTTTTGGGTATCATGGGTAATCACAGGAATTTTTAAACAGCGTATACAAGTAGAGATGGATTAAAATAAAATAAAATATCGAATAAAAATATATTTTACCATACTATAAATAATCCTAACATCCTTCTAACCCTAACCCACTTTCTCTGTTCGATAAAATCTGCGCCGCCACCACCGAATAAAATCTACAGCAAAATCCCTCTTTCAAAATTCAAAATAAAATCAAATAAATTCCTAAAAATCAAATCAAGGGTATATTTAGGATCTTGGGAGTAAACTCTACAATGCCGTAACCTTTTTTTTGAGCTCGCAGTGGTTTCCAGTTTTCCCAAAACACCTAGGGTTCGACGCAGAAGGAAATCCGAGTAGTTATTCGAAATTTGAGGTTCGTATTTGGATTCAAGAGGGGAAAACACACTTGTGGGATTTTTTTGAGGTATTCGGTGGAAAATGTTGTTGATGGTTACTGTGCACTACTGGGGAGAGCGTGGGAACGGGTTTTAGAAGAAGCGTTCGAATGCTACAATGTTGATATGAGTGTGTAGAGAAATCCATGGCAAGAGCAAAGGTGGTGGTCGTTTTGGGATTTATGGAGTATTAAGGGTGGAACGGGGCCTTGGAATATCGGCAATGGCCATGGAATTTGCGTTGGAGTAGTTCTGGAAGGAGGAGAGAAAGCTTAGGCCGGTTCTAGTGGGTATTGGGACGGGAAAGAGAATAAGGCCCATTAGAAATAAAATACAAGTTTTTATTCTAATTTAATGTATATTAACTTCGACAATGAATAACTTGGTCATACGATATCGGTTTCCAGCGAAACAAGATCCGTTAGGATCGTATGGACGGTGGCTACGACATGGAACTGACCGAGAGTGAATTGGGACTCGTTTGGATTTATGGTGGAATTTAACGCCTGAATCAGATCAATGACCAAAATATCGTTATTTAACGACTACCGACCAATGTGAGTAACTCTCACTAACTCTGATCAATTTATAATTCTATAAAGTATTATTAGAATTGAAATTATTGGTTGCTTTGTTGTGTGTTGGTTGTTTGGTTGAACTGCTAGTCAGTTGGCTGAAATTATTGATAACGATATATATATAAATTGTATCGAAATATTGACTTTGTTTATCAGAATATTTTATATTTGTGTTGACTGACATCTGTGGATGCAGGGAAACAGGTCGGAGGAACCCAACTGGGTTCTTCAACATTTACCTTACTGTTTCTTCTATATTGTGACATATGATGTGATTATAATCAGTTGTTGATTTGGTTTGTTGATTGTGGTTATTTGGTAACTTTAAATACCAAAGGAAATATTGGGATGTGAAAAGGAGAATTTCAAACTAGAATTTGAAATAAATATTCATATAAAATCAAAGAATTTTATAGTAAAGAAAATTGTGAAGTGGACAATTTAATTTAAAGGATTTTATGAAATCAAATAGATTTTATAAAAGGAGACATTGAAATTAAAATAAGGAACTTCTATATGAAATTATTAGCAATATTATATGGAAGTGTAAAGGACTGTTTGAGTAAAATACTTAATGAGAAATAGAAGGTGAACTGTATGGAATAAAGGATAATCTGAAAGGAAATATTTGTGAAATCAAATTAAATAGATTCTATAAAAGGGGCATTTTTTCCCATCTGGTGTGGAAAATGAATTTAAGAAAATATTTTGCAAATAAACCCATTTATAAAGGAAAGTGGGTTTTTGAGATGAGAGTTAAACAGAAATGAGATTTCAAATGGTTAGAAATAAAGAACTTGTTTAAAATGAAACAAGTGTTGTGAATTGCAAACAAAGTGTCTGAATGAACTAAATTATAATTATCAGTGGAAACTGAGATTTGCGAATTCAATAGTGAATTTGGATAATAGGAAATTGGAGTGGTTTTAAAGGGAGCGATGAAATACATTTCGATATTCGGAATGTAAAAGGGGTTAAATAAATTCCGTAGAGAGAGATTATCGAATATAAGTTATTCGAGAGAGATTTTCGAATATTAGTTATTCAGATAAAAGAGTTAACCATATAGAGTAATTGAACTTAGTTAATCAGATTTGGATTTAAATTAATATTGGTTGTTCAATCAGAGTTGATCAAATATAGTTATATAGGGGTAGAGTTAGTCAAACCTAGTTATTCAGGAAGAGTTGTCATTTCGTACGATTGCTAGCGTAATTCGTAGGGCTGCGGATAGCCTACGGCGGTCGGATGTTTCCTGAGGGAATCAGGCGTAACCATTGTGATCGCTGCGATCTAGAGTCAAGAGAATGGAGTTAAATAGAATATTAGTTAATCGATAAGAGTTAAATAAGTCGAGTCTGAGTTAATCGATCATAGTAAATCAATAGAGTCAATCGGTAAGAGTCAACCAGTTAGAGTTAATCAGTTAGAATTAACCAGTTATGGTTAATCAATTAGAGTAAATCGATTGGAGTTAAATCGAATTAGAGTTATTTAAATAGAACTAATCAAGTTCGAGATAGTCAAGTATTAGTAGATTAAATAGAGTTAGTAAAAAGGAAGTAATCGGATATCGCTTATTCGAGGTAGAGTTATTGAGTATAGTTTACTCGAGAAGAGTAATCGAATATATTTCATTCGGAGTGAGTTAAATCGAATATAGTTATTCGAAGAAGAGAATTATCGAATATGGTTTATTCGAAGAGAGATTATTGAATACAGTTATTCGAAGAAAAGGATGATCGAATATTAGTTATTCAAACAAGAGGAATCGAATGTAGTTTATTCGAAAGAGAAAGTTATCGGATAGTGATTATCCGAGAGTGAATTATACATTGGAATTCGACTATATCGAATTAAGGGAAGTAATGTTTACTTTCCGTTTCAAAATTGAGTTTTTACTTATTTGTTCAGAAATTAGTTGTTTATCATTTACCCAAATTAAGATATAAAAGCTATATTTAAGTTAATATATTTCGAAAGCATGGAGTTATAACATTATAGTTATAATCAAATGATTTTGTCAAGGGAATGGATTCATAAACAGAATCCGAGAGTTTAGCAAGAAAGTTTCTTGAAGATTTAAAGTTTGAACTTTGTCTATTTCGAAGTTAGAAATGTCGCTCAGTTAAGGTCTGAGAGGTAATTATTACCCCAACTTGATTGACTTCAGTTTTAACTAAGAAGTGGATAAGGTTCGATAGTGAAAGTTGGTTAAGTAAATTGAGTTAATGACTGTAATGGGTTAAGATGGCATAAGGATGTTTTTTTAAACATCTGTTTAAATCCAGTAAAGGAGATTTGGACATGTTTTCCAAATAAGGATCAGAAATGTTTCGCAATATAGGAAATAGGGAAAGGAAGTGACTACGGAAATGTTTCCCTAATGATCTATAAAGTATATTTTCATAATTTAGAAAATGAGAATTTACAAATATATAGAAATGAGGAAATGGATAAATTAAAGATAATTTAACATGAAGAGATAAATGGTGGATGATGATTGATCGATAGAATTTCCATCTGGAAATAATATCGTTGTTTGTACACCTGTTTTTCTTTGATAGTTAAATCACCGACTATCGAGGTTTTGACCATTTTTACGTCGTTAATACGGAGAGACCGGGATTAGATTCATTATCTAAAAACCACTATGTATGGACGTTAGCGTTGCGATCAAATATTGAAGACGGATTTATGCAAGGGCTATCCTATTTATAGAATAGTGCCTTCGGTTTGTCCAGTCCCAGGATAAACGTGAATGGACGAATGGACGAATGTCTGACAGAGTATATCTAACGGATCGCGTAAGTTGATCTCTTCAAACGTACTTACGTTTGGTGGCGGAGGAATTCGTTTCTCTTATCTTTATACCCGAGGTATTTTTGGGGAAATCAATTTGTGATTTGGCGGGTATGACGATGTGGCATTCAAAGTGAATGGTGGTCAAGTGTTTCAAAAGATACGTAATGACCTCAAGCCTCATCAACCGGGAAATGACAGAAATCAGGCAGGCAACATGGCTAAGTGGGTTGCTCCCATTAGGTTGTATATCACCTATCTAGAGAAAATCCATTTCATTCTTTGTCTATTCGATGTTGTCCCTTTTCGGGAAGACGGTGGGTAGCTCCCAACCGTTGGTGGTATACATTCGATACACTCAAGCGAAATGAGTGGTCGGTCATGTGAGGGCCGGGTTGCAAGATGTTCTTGTTGAACCCAGTGTATTTGCCTCTAGAGATACACTATCGGCAGGTGGTCCCATACCTTGTCAAGGTCGGAATCCAATCTCCAATAAGCGCCTGCGGCTTTGTTTGTATACTATATATGTGGAACGTGAGATGCAAGCATTCTGCTAGATTCTAATTACATGTGATTAGACATTATCATAATATCAGAAAAGTATCGATTTCCAAAAATGTTTTGGGTTATCGTAAGGTAAAAACCGTCCGTGTTTATGTGTGGATCGGTCTTACGATTATCTTTTCTTTTGAAAGGATTTTAAAAAGTTAAACCGATGATTTGAGTTTACTCACACCAGTCCCATGACTGACCCAGAGTTTATTTTGTTTTGTTTTCTCCCTAAACACTTGGGTGCCCAAATTTGTACGGGCAGTCAAGTAGTTCAGGTTTTCACAGATACGCTTGGAGAAGTTTGAAGCAGGAGGCTTTATAACTATATAGCTATTGTTATTTCCGCTGTGTGTAAGTGTTGTACTCGGATAATGTTATTGTATATATATACACTGTTTTATTTCAAAGTTATGTTGTATAATATATTTTATTCGTTCCGCTGTGAGATTCGTGTTTACTCTGATTATGTTCTTCTTCTTCTATTCTAAATTTCTATCTTATCTATTCTCACCCTCTAACTTCTTTTTATTAATGATCTGGAATGTTCGATGTCTGGATAGTCAACATGGCAGTTTTATGTTGCTTTTCGGAGTCGAAAACCCCAGTTCGTTACAGTGGTATCAGAGATGAAGGTTAAGCGAATTACCTTGGCTCTGTGACGTGACTCAGTAGAGATGGGTTTAGTAATGCCCTAGATTGAGTTTGGGTGTATATATACGAGTGAACGTATTTGTAGATTGATTAAAAAAATTGTTTTATATTGTGTAGATTTATTGGTTGAGTCGTTTGTGAATTCTGGTCGATCAGTTTGATCCACTATATCGATAGGGATTACCAAACACTTGAATACGATAAACCGACACAGTATGTTTTGAAAGAGGGTAAATGAGATAGTTTTACCCAAAGTATATTTCGATATAAAGAAAATATTTATATTCGAATTATTATAGTATGTTGGATGTGTTGGTTGATTATAAGTAAAATGGTTATATAAATAACCAAACAGAATTCGTATAAGTGTATATGTGGAAGCAGATTAATTAAATCTGAATTAAATCAGAATTGGAACTAAAATTCGGAAAATGGGGAAAAAGTGTTTGTAAGTGGATCTGAATTAAGTATAAGGAAATTTTAAGATCCTGGGAGGTTTTAAATTGTTTACAAGTATCGTGAATGATATTTTGAAAAGATTTCAAAATGGAATTGTTTTAAAATGGTTTTTAGAGTGATATAGTATTGAACTTACTTCGATATCTAGGAAATAACCCTGATGATACTGGCCGCATCATCAGTGTTCATTTTCGAGTTGTAAGTGACGGATTACTACCAAAGAAATTGTTTTTGAAATTGTTTTGAGAAAGGAAGCTGTTTTGAATCCAAAAAGGAATAATTGATTTTTGAAAGAGCTAAGCTGTTTAAAAACTTCCAGAAAGAGACTGTTTGAATTAAAAACAAGTTTATAAAAAATTGGCGAAAGAAAATTGGAATTGAATTAAGACCAGAAATGGAAATCAAATAGGAATTGGGAATTGCAAACTGGAATTTGATAAAAACCAGTAAGGAAAAGTTGAATTGAAATAGAATGATATCGAATAAGGTTGAAGTTGTGAGTTATGAATTTGTGTAAATATATTGGACGGGTATGTAAGAGTTGAAATTGGTAATGGAATTTGAGAATGAGTCTGAGATTTGGTTTGAAAATAGGATGATTGGATTTGAGAACAGATGATTGGAGCGTGATTGGGATGACTTTGATATATGCTGAATTGGCAGCAGAATAAAAGGATGTAATGGTTTGCCCGACAAAAGGTACATGTTTAAGTTTCCATATGAGGTTTTATGGGCCGATTTGGCAAGCCACTTAGTTGTTTGATTTTCTTTTGGATTGGAAAGGGCCTAGAGAGGCGAGTTGGGGTTTGAACGATTGACCGGTACAAAGGAGGTGCTGGCGAAATTTTTCAAAAATTTCGGGTGTTAGAAAATTTTTCAGAAATTTTGAAAATTTTCATTAACTAAATTTAATTAATATTTTAATTGAAATTAAATGGGTTTAGTTAAAATTGAAGTTAAAAGTAAACGCATAGTTTTTAAACTAGTTAATAGGGTCTGTTTTCTACCTTAGCAATTTCGAGGACAAAATTATTTTAAGGGGGGAAGAATGTAACGACCCGCGTTTTTCAGCAATATAATTAATTTATTTAATTATTTAAATAGTGATTTAGGAAATTAAATGGTTGTTAAATTGAATAATATTGAATATTTAATTAAAATAAATAATATAATAATATATTTAATTTCTGAAATAGTCAGAAATGGTAGAATTCACAAAATAGTGTGAATGGGATTATTTAAAATATATATAGTTCAGTTTCGAGTTGAATTATACGAACAAATATATTATTCGATGGCAGTTTGAACGTATAATTATAATATAATTAAAATCGAGCTCGAAATGGCGCGGCAGTTCGCTATTTGGCGATTTGAACTTCAACTGAATGTACAGGGTTCGTTTTAAATCGGATTTTTGTGAAACAAGAAACGTGTGGAGCTGATGAAGTATATCTTTCTAGTGGAAGAGAAAAATCGGGATTTCGTCGTGTAGATTTTGATATATGTCCAAATCAAATTTTAGAAAAGTCGCTATGGATTTTCTTTATAATTTATGTCGATTTATTTATATTTTAAAATGGATTTTTAATATAAATCGAATATCGATGTAACACTGGGTTTGAAATATCGAGTTATAAATCCCAGTGGAGCAGTACGATAGTCTGTTGTGAATATATACAATAATATTTATTTCTAAATATTAAATTTAAATGTTTTTAAATATATTTCTATATTTAAATGGGTTACTTAGAGCTTTAAAAATAGCCAGTTTTGCAAACGACTTCAGAATTCAGCGAAACTAATTTTGTTGGATTCGCAGCATCAAATTATTGTTAGATTCCAAGTTTGGTGATTTTTAGAGGCAGTGTGTGGCCGTACGGATTTTTAGAGTGAGAAACAGCCAGTATTTCGACAGTTAAAAATACGTTGTGTGAGCATACGAAGTCGGAATTCGACGAAACCAGTTTCGTTGGGCCCGCAATGTCAAACTGTGGCTGCATGTCCGTTTTCGTGATTTTTGGGTATCGTGGGTAATCACAGGAATTTTTAAACAGCGTATACAAGTAGCGATGGATTAAAATAAAATAAAATATCGAATAAAAAAATATTTTACCATACTATAAATAATCCTAACATCCTTCTAACCCTAACCCACTTTCTCTGTTCGATAAAATCTGCGCCGCCACCACCGAATAAAATCTACAGCAAAATCCCTCTTTCAAAATTCAAAATAAAATCAAATAAATTCCTAAAAATCAAATCAAGGGCATATTTAGGATCCTGGGAGTAAACTCTACAATGCCGTAACCTTGTTTTTGAGCTCGCAGTGGTTTCCAGTTTTCCCAAAACACCTAGGGTTCGACGCAGAAGGAAATCCGAGTAGTTATTCGAAATTTGAGGTTCGTATTTGGATTCAAGAGGGGAAAACAAACTTGTGGGATTTTTTTTGAGGTATTCGGTGGAAAATGTTGTCGATGGTTACTGTGCAGTATTGGGGAGAGCGTGGGGATGGGTTTTAGAAGAAGCGTTCGAATGCTACAATGTTGATATGAGTGTGTAGAGAAATCCAAGGCAAGAGCAAAGGTGGTGGTCGTTTTGGGATTTATGGAGTATAAAGGGTGGAACGGGGCCTTGGAATATTGGTAATGGCCATGGAATTTGCGTTGGAGTAGTTCTGGAAGGAGGAGAGAAAGCTTAGGCCGGTTCTAGTGGGTATTGGGCCGGGAAAGAGAGTAAGGCCCATTAGAAATAAAATCCAAATTTTTATTCTAATTTAATGTATATTAACTTCGACAATGAATAACTTGGTCATACGATATCGGTTTCCAGCAAAACAAGATCCGTTGGGATCGTATGGACGATGGCTACGACATGGAACTGACCGAGAGTGAATTGGGACTCGTTTGGATTTATGGTGGAATTTAATGCCTAAATCAGATCAATGACCGAAATATCGTTATTTAACGACTACCGACCAATGTGAGTAACTCTCACTAACTCTGATCAATTTATAATTCTATAAAGTATTATTAGAATTGAAATTATTGGTTGCTTTGTTGTGTGTTGGTTGTTTGGTTGAACTGCTAGTCAGTTGGCTGAAATTATCGATAACGATATATATAAATCGTATCGAAATATTGACTCTGTTTATCAGAATATTTTATATTTGTGTTGACTGACATCTGTGGATGCAGGGAAACAGGTCGGAGGAACCCAACTGGGTTCCTCAACATTTATCTTACTGTTTCTTCTATATTGTGACATATGATGTGATTATAATCAGTTGTTGATTTGGTGTGTTGATTGTGGTTATTTGGTAACTTTAAATACCAAAGGAAATATTGGGATGTGAAAAGGAGAATTTCAAACTAGAATTTGAAATAAATATTCATATAAAATCAAAGAATTTTATAGTAAAGAAAATTGTGAAGTGGACAATTTAATTTAAAGGATTTTATGAAATCAAATAGATTTATAAAAGGAGACGTTGAAATTAAAATAAGGAACTTCTATATGAAATTATTAGCAATATTATAGGGAAGTGTAAAGGACTGTTTGAGTAAAATACTTAATGAGAAATAGAAGGTGAATTGTATGGAATAAAGGATAATCTGAAAGGAAATATTTGTGAAATCAAATTAAATAGATTCTATAAAAGGGGCATTTTTTTCCCATCTGGTGTGGAAAATGAATTTAAGAAAATATTTTGCAAATAAACCATTTATAAAGGAAAGTGGGTTTTTGAGATGAGAGTTAAACAGAAATGAGATTTCAAATGGTTAGAAATAAAGAACTTGTTTAAAATGAAACAAGTGTTGTGAATTGCAAACAAAGTGTCTGAATGAACTAAATTATAATTATCAGTGGAAACTGAGATTTGCGAATTCAATAGTGAATTTGGATAATAGGAAATTGGAGTTGTTTTAAAGGGAACGATGAAATCCATTTCGATATTCGGAATGTAAAAGGGGTTAAATAAAATCCGTAGAGAGAGATTATCGAATATAAGTTATTCGAGAGAGATTTTCGAATATTAGTTATTCAAATAAAAGAGTTGACTAGATAGAGTAATTGAACTTAGTTAATCAGATTTGGATTTAAATTAATACTGGTTATTCAATCAAAGTTGATCAAATATAGTTATATAGGGGTAGAGTTAGTCAAACCTAGTTATTCAGGAAGAGTTGCCATTTCGTACGACTGCTAGCGTAATTCGCAGGGCTACGGATAGCCTACGGCGGTCGGATGTTTCCTGAGGGAATCAGGCGTAACCATTGTGATCGCTGCGATCTAGAGTCAAGCAAATGGAGTTAAATAGAATATTAGTTAATCGATAGGAGTTAAATAAGTCGAGTTTGAGTTAATCGATCATAGTAAATCAGTAGAGTTAATCGGTAAGAGTCAACCAGTTAGAGTTAATTAGTTAGAATTAACCAGTTATGGTTAATCAATTAGAGTAAATCGATTGGAGTTAAATCGAATTAGAGTTATTTAAATAGAACTAATCAAGTTCGAGATAGTCAAGTATTATTAGATTATATAGAGTTAGTAAAAAGGAAGTAATCGGATATCGCTTATTCGAGGTAGAGTTATCGAGTATAGTTTACTCAAGAAGAGTAATCGAATATAGTTCATTCGGAGTGAGTTAAATCGAATATAGTTATTCGAAGAAGAGAATTATCGAATATGGTTTATTCGAAGAGAGATTATTGAATATAGTTATTCGAAGAAAAGGATGATCGAATATTAGTTATTCAAACTAGAGGAATCGAATGTAGTTTATTCGAAAGAGAAAGTTATCGGATAGTGATTATCCGAGAGTGAATTATACATTGGAATTCGACTATATCAAATTAAGGGAAGTAGTGTTTACTTTCCATTTCAAAATTGAGTTTTACTTATTTGTTAAGAAATTAGTTGTTTATCATTTACCTAAATTAAGATATAAAAGCTATATTTAAGTTAATATATTTCGAAAGCATGGAGTTATAACATTATAGTTATAATCAAATGATTTTGTCAAGGGAGTGGATTCATAAACAGAATCCGAGAGTTTAGCAAGAAAGTTTCTTGAAGATTTAAAGTTTGAACTTTGTCTATTTCGAAGTTAGAAATGTCGCTCAGTTAAGGTCTGAGAGGTAATTATTACCCCAACTTGATTGACTTCAGTTTTAACTAAGAAGTGGATAAGGTTCGATAGTGAAAGTTGGTTAAGTAAATTGAGTTAATGACTGTAATGGGTTAAGTTGGCATAAGGATGTTTTAAAGGAGATTTGGACATGTTTTCCAAATAAGGATCAGAAATGTTTCCCAATATAGGAAATAAGAAAAGGAAGTGACTACGGAAATGTTTCCCTAATGATCTATAAAGTATATTTTCATAATTTAGAAAATGAGAATTTACAAATATATAGAAATGAGGAAATGGATAAATTAAAGATAATTTAACATGAAGAGATAAATGGTGGATGATGGTTGATCGATAGAATTTCCATCTGGAAATAATATCGTTGTTTGCACACCTGTTTTTCTTTGATAGTTAAATCACCGACTATCGAAGTTTTGACCATTTTTACGTCGTCAATACGGAGAGACCGGGATTAAATTCATTATCTGAAAACCACTCTGTATGGACGTTAGCGTTGCGATCAAATATTGAAGACGGAGTTATGCAAGGGCTATCCTGTTTACCGAATAGTGCCTTCGGTTTGTCCAGTCCCAGGATAAACGTGAATGGACGAATGTCTGACAGAGTATATCTAACGGATCGCGTAAGTTGATCTCTTCAAACGTACTTACGTTTGTTGGCGGAGGAATTCGTTTCTCTTAGCTTTATACCCGAGGTATTTTTGGGGAAATCAATTTGTGATTTGGCGGGTATGACGATGTGGCATTCAAAGTGAATGGTGGTCAAGTGTTTCAAAAGATACGTAATGACCTCAAGACTCATCAACCGGGAAATGACAAAAATCGGGCAGGCAGCATGGCTAAGTGGGTCTCTCCCATTAGGGTGTATATCACCTATCTAGAGAAAATCCATTTCATTCTTTGTCTATTCGATGCTGTCCCTTTTCGGGAAGACGGTGGGTAGCTCCCAACCGTTGGTGGTATACATTCGATACACTCAAGCGAAATGAGTGGTCGGTCATGTGAGGGCCGGGTTGCAAGATGTTCTTGTTGAACCCAGTGTATTTGCCTCTAGAGATACACTATCGGCAGGTGGTCCCATACCTTGTCAAGGTCAGAATCCAATCTCCGATAAGCGCCTGCGACTTTGTTTGTATACTATATATGTGGAACGTGAGATGCAAGCGTTCTGCTAGATTCTAATTACTTGTGATTAGACATTATCATAATATCAGAAAAGTATCGATTTCCAAAAATGTTTTGGGTTATCGTAAGGTAAAAACTGTCCGTGTTTATGTGTGGACCGGTCTTACGATTATTTTTTCTTTTGAAAGGATTTTGAAAAGTTAAACCGATGATTTGAGTTTACTCACACCAGTCCCATGACTGACCCAGAGTTTATTTTGTTTTGTTTTCTCCCTAAACTCTTGGGTGCCCAAATTTGTATGGGCAGTCAAGTAGTTCAGGTTTTCACAGATACGCTTGGAGAAGTTTGAAGCAGGAGGCTCTATAACTATATAGCTATTGTTATTTCCGCTGTGTGTAAGTGTTGTACTCTGATAATGTTATTGTATATATATATATACACTGTTTTATTTCAAAGTTATGTTGTATAATATATTTTATTCGTTCCGCTGTGAGATTCGTGTTTACTCTGATTATGTTCTTCTTCTTATATTCTAAATTTCTATCTTATCTATTCTCACCCTCTAGCTTCTTTCTATTAATGATCTGGAATGTTCGATGTCTGGATAGTCAACATGGAAGTTTTATGTTGATTTTCAGAGTCGAAAACCCTAGTTAGTTACATGCACTGATTATACCTTGATACTACACATCTTATTTTATATGTGTGTATATATATATCTATATATATATACATGTATGGAAATATGTGCAGTTCGAATAATAGTTTCCAACGGACTGTAAAATTCGTATAATAACTATATTTGTATATATGCGTGTAGCAACGTGTGTATATATGTATTTATATACAAGTTTATATATGCACTTGGACCTCATATATACATATATGTGTGTGTATATATATATATTCCTTTGTAATGAAAAAGACACTCAGTAGGCATATTTAGAAAAACTAAAATTGGTGTGTCCTCGCTGTTCTGGATTGAACCTGAAATATGTATATATATATATATGTATATATATATATGTATATATATATATTAATACTTGATTTTTCTGCACCTTGGTACATATATACACCTAAGTATTGTATCTTGCATGTTAAACCTGGCAGTAATCACTTTCCTTTGTTGATCATTCAAATACTTGCGTCTTCATGTGATGCGCATGCCGTTGTCTGCGCATTATTTCATATATTCTTCAAGTTGGCTATAGATTGATAGTAGAAGTTCAATACAAATATTTGTGAATAGCATTATTGTTCATGATGCTTTGGTAACAGAAATAATCATATATATATTTATTATTGTTCCCTGAACCGCATGCTATAAAACTTTGGCTGACAATTGTAATTAAACATTTTATTAGCTGCACCACTTGATTTCCATTCTATATATATTATTGCATGCCTTATTTACACGTGAATGAGAACATTTATTTGCGTGAAAATTTGACGATGGACCCAGGACTGTGTATATATAGGCAGCACGTGTATATGTTTATGCGTGAATATATGCACTCGTGTTATTGTTTACACAGTGGTTTTGTGCAAACTTAATTTATAGCTTGTAGCACGCATACTGTACCTCTCTTTATTTGCAATTATTAATATTTTTGTATGTCACTTGACATTGGATAAAGTATACTCCTTGATTTCCCTTCAAATTCACCATTTGCTGCGATTTTTGTTTGCAATATGTTTTGTTACCACATTTATACTATTGCCAAGCACTTTGCTATCTCGAAATTTAATATACATGCTACCTCATTTGCTATGCTTTACTACATGTCTCGAAACCGATCAACTCCTCGATTTTTGGGTCAAATATATTTTGGCAGTTCACTTGTCCATTTTGGCACATATTTGAATATTTCAAACTATTCAAACGCATGTTGTATAGTGTTCATGAATAAGAAAATGTATCTGAACCTAAAAGCTAGGATCAACTATTATATTTCAGTGTTTTATTGAAGTTGTCTACTTGGAATAAGTTTAATCCCGACTCTCGTGTTTTATGTTTTGCATGAAATGCTCGGGTCAGACCCGAGTGTTGCAGATCATAAAGACTACAACTATCGAAGTTAGAGAGTGGGCAAAACGTGCTTGCCTCGGGGTTCTTCAAATCAGTAAAGTTGTATATTTAAATTCTTATGTATAAAATCTTCCGCTGTATACTAAGAATATTGTATAAACTCTGGTTTGTTAATAAAAATCCCTGTTGTGAGAAATTGTGTCATTTATTGTGTTTGTGATTCTATATGTTATTTGTGTTTTAAACTAAATAAGCTAACAACCATCTTTGTGAGTGTTTCGAGTTGGTTTAATTACCTATTTAAAACAATCAAAAAGGTGGATCGTTACATTTGGTATCAGTGCTTTGGTTTAACAAAGCTTAGCTTATCGGGTTTGAAACTCATTAGAGATAGGGTAGTAATACCCTAGAATGAGTGGAATGGACATTAGAATTACTCTAGATAGAGCAATTTTTGGAAGATAAAATAATTTTAGGAGTATAAAGTGTTTTGAAAGTATAATTTATTTTGAAACACAAATTATATTAGAATTTGAATATTTCTTTTCGAATCCCCACTCTCCAAATCAATGTTTTGATAGCTCTCTTCGATAATGCCTCCTTAAGGTTGAATCTCAATTCCATTTGAAATCAATCGTCGAATTGCTTGAAATTTGTTGATGAAATTTTAATTGTAGTTGTTAAACTATCAGAATGAAATAAGAAGTGTGTATTCAACCAGATAAATTCAAGTTATAAAATAAGGACATGTCGGGTTAGTTATAAGTAAGGAAATCGTTTGAATATAACTTGATAATTTGATTCCGAAGTTTTTTGAAAGTGATTTTATATGTTTTGAAATACAGTACTAGTAATATAAACAAGTATTTTCGAATAAAAATAATTCAAAGTGATTTTCCATAATATTTTCGAATAGGAATGACTTTGGAAAGAAAAATCCGGAGTTGAATCTCGAGTAGGTTGGATGATAATCCTATATATCAGGATAATGTAATTGTACATCTTAAAGAGATGTATTGAGGTAATGATTGAGTTCTAGATTCCCAATTATTAAATTGGAATTTAATTTTTTCGACTATCGAATAATTCAATTTTTGCTAATAAGATTTGAACTTCAAGTTGATTTTAATCTAAATAAGTACAAAACAAATATCGTAAGAGCAAGTGAAGAAATTTTCATAAGAATGAAAAGTTTTGAAATGTTTTTAAAATAAGATTTTGTGAAGTATCATTTTGGGAAGGAAAAATTATATTGTCAAAGCATGACTTTATGAATCAAACTAGTTCTAATATTAAATTAATATTTCAAGCTTGGACTAATGATTCAGATTAATCCATTTGGAAGTGAAATTTAATTTGACTAATTCAATGAATGGTTTTATTTGAGAATTAGTTGACTGTTTTGAAAAGTTGAAGATAAATGCAAGGTTTAAATGGTGTTTAAGCTTTGGTTTAACAAATTCAAATTATAAACTTGTGATGAATCGATTTAAGCGATAAACTTAATATTGGAAAGTTAGAAGTTGATGTAAAACCAATGTTATGGAGTGAGTGTATAATTCAAAATTCATATTAAGTCGAAGTTGAGAATTTAAATTGGGGAACTCGAGTTATAGATTAACCCGAACAAATAATTCAACTTAAAATTTCATAAAAAGTGAGTCTTAAGCTTAATTGAGTTTAACTTCGACATTAACAATGTAAGTCAAGTTTTGAATTTCGGATTTTGGTTTGGATTGTATGTCTAACATTGTGGTTTATGGCATATCAATTGATCTCTATTAATATATATCTGTTTGGTATCGAAGAATTTATTCTCTTAGCTTAGCACCTTTCTCTGAGATGTACGAGTTCAAAGGTTATAAATTAATAGACATCAGTTATGTGTTATGAATTAAAAATGTGACATGTAGTCCAAATCAAGTGTGAGAATTGGTAATTGACTTACAAATATGAGTTTGTATTTGGAATTACATCGAATATCTGAATCGATGTAGAAACAAGGTTGAATTTGTAATGGAAATTTGAGATAAAGTTTCTGAACCTTATATATAGAAGATTTATATAAGTAAGATGATTAATTCAAAAATTATTGATTTAGAAGGTAATCAATTTGAAATGAAATCTTATATAATGAAGTTTATATAAGAATGATATGTTTGAAAAAATGATTTGGAAAGAAAATCTTATGTAACCTGACATAAGTATGTTTTACGAGGAGTATGAAATGAGGTATATAGTATTATGTGTTTTCAAACCAAGATAACGAAAGTCCCTTCCTTCTCCTTCGAAATGATGAGCTTAGTTGACAGGTTCTGCAAGTGATAGTTGGTTGTTCGAACATAAAACTCATGAGTTTCCTTTAAATTTGGCTACGTACCGAAATTCACAAAGATGCGAGATCCTACGGAGACAAATGTTTCCTAGGGGAACCAGGCGTAACCATTGTGTCTGCTGCGATCTAGGGTTGATGGCGAAATCTGTAGAGCTGAGTAGGCTTACAGGTACAAATGTTTCCTAGGGGAACTAGCCGCAACCATTGTGTATCTACGGTCCACATGGCATGTCCACAAGTGAAAGAGATGTAACCGTTAGAGTTACTAAAGGTAGAATGTTGAGCCATGCGTTTGGTTTGTGATAGTGCATGATAGTGGTTTTTGAGTCACTTTTGGTCGCAACTCCTTGTCCCTTCGACTTGATGATAAAGTAACCTTAGAGACTACACTCTGTAGTGATCTTGGGTATTATAGATGTCTCTTATTGATTTTCTCATGACGAAATTCGTAGGGAAACGAATTCCTATGGGTACAGATGCTTTCTGGGGGACCCAGACGAAACCATTGTGTATCTACGATTCATGAATGGTTCAATGGTCGACATCGGTTGGTACTTACCTTATCATCATTTTCAATTTTCACTGGAAGTTGAAACAAGTATATTTAAATACTAGGAGACTTTAGTCATTCACCTAACCAGTGTATGTCTAAAGTCTGTGAGAATGACAATAGCTTGTCAAACTACGAGTTATCAAGTATTTTCAAACTTTAAATAACAAATCAATAATCTAAAATTAAAACTTGTAAGACCTCAAAAAATAAATTAAAAAAGAGTGTTTTAAATGTTTTTCAAGCTATAGCTTTGAAATGATATAGATACATAAATTTCCAACACGAATTTCATATTTGAATTTGAAGTTTTGGAAAATCAAAAGTTTTATCAAAGAATTCAGATTTTGGATATTTTCAAAGTTTGAATGTAAAATGGATTGTCTAACAAATGTTAAATCAAAGAAGACTTTATTGTCAATGTTTAAACTCCTCAATAAATATTTGAATATGTTAAATGGATTGAATGAATTGAGACCTGGTAGAATATGGATGGTACATGATGGGCGCAAGCCAAACTAAGTTATTAAAGCTAAAATATGATATTTTGGCAAGCAAATTGAATCTTACTTAAAGAGTTTGGAAGGAAATATTTACTTGAGTAATTGCTACAACACCCCGTATTTTCCGTGAATATTAAAATAACAAAATTAAGAACACTTAATTTTTAGAAGAGGAATTAAGGGAAACGGGTTATGCCATTTCGTTCGTCTCGGAATTCTGCTTGAGATAGAGTCCGAGTTTGTGTGAATCAGACTCCGTATGAAGAAGTTATAGAGGTTAGAAGTTTTCAAGTTTAAGCAAAAATTAAATTAAAATAATAATTAAATAATTAAAGCAGATTTGAATTTCAAAACTTCAGAAAATAGCTGAGCGGGAAATTTCCTGCTCAGGGGTGTCGACATAGGTGTCGACCCCCCCAAGGGGTGTCAACATGGGTGTCGACCCCCCCCCCCCCCCCCGTAAGGTCGACACCTGCGAACTTATCTCAACAGTGATGATTTTCTGAGGTGTTAGGGCATATGTGTCATGTTCTGGTTGGCTCTCTTGGGTTTGGATGGCTTTGATGACTCCTAGGTTGATCTAAAGGCCCATATTAATCCTAAACTTCTATATAATCACCCCAGACCTCAACCCTAGACCTCATAAACCTATTCTATGAAGCCGTCATGTTGTCCATGTCTAAGCTAGCCTAGCCTCCATCTTCTCCAAACTAGAAATCAAGTTAGAAAGCTCCAAACCAAATCCAAACTAGAGAATAAAACGTCTACATCAAGGGTTAAGCTTAAGAAATTAAGAAATCAGATCACTAAATACAAGATCCGTTCTTTTTCTATAAGTTCAGTTATTATTCAGATTTGAACACGCAATAGAAACTATGACTGTAATAATCGGATCTAGAACTATGCCTAACCCTGATTCATGCTTATCCTTTTGTCAAATCTGAATTGCCTATGCCTATGAGACTATTGTGATTGATATAATGAAACCTATCATGCCTATGAGACTGTTGTGATTGACATAATGAAACATATCATGCCTATGAGACTGTTGTGATTGACATAATGGAACCTATCATGCCTATGAGACCGTTGTGATTGATATGATGGAACCTATCATGTTGTACATCCTATGCCTATGAGACTACTGTGATTGATATAATGGAACATATCATGTTGTACATCAAAATTAGTGATTCTCTTAAGTCCAGTTCTATCTAATCTTTATACCTATAGTGTAAATTGCCTAGCTTGCCCACACTTATTGTTAATGTACAACAAGCCTATTGGAAACATGATTCTTGAATCAGGTACACCTTTACATGCCTATTTTTCCTTATGTCAATTATTATGCTCCTTCTCTGTTTTTCCCCTTTTTATTTTCTTTTATGAATACTAGGTTCATTCGGAACTTAGATTGAATCTCGTTGTACGTGCGATTATAACGTGGGAAAATTGGGTATAATTTAATTGAGTAAATTTTGGGCATAACAAGTGAATGTGGCATAAAACTTGTACTAACTACATTTGGGGAATATTGACATAAAAAGACCTAAACTTGGACACATATGACAAATATGTAAATTGGCTAAAGATGATCATGCCTAACCCGAGGTTAGATTGAGTTGCGGTGTAAGACTACCCGGAACCGCCCGGCACATCCAACGACCGCAACAATATAGATCTAATGTGAGAGGTTAGAGCATTAAGCCCACAAACCCGAGGTTAGATTGAGTTGCGGTGTAAGACTGCCTAGAACCGCCCAGTACATCCAGCGACCGCAACAATATAGATCTAATGTGAGAGGTTGGTGCTTTAATGAATGAATTAAAGCTAAGGGACAGACAGGCTAAAAATGGTAGGGTTAAGTTAATTTAGGCAATACTTAACCAATACAACATGTTAATTAAACAGATGGGTGGGGTTAGGTTAATTTGAGAACACTTCACCATTATAACATGTTGATTAGGAAACCCTAGTAACAGGGACCCATTTCAACAGTAACCCACATAGATGTATCACGGTACCCTGAACTAGACAGGGTGGGGCACGATTACTGGGTTGATTATAAGCGGTCAAAATAGCGGCGGGTGGTGCAACAGTGTAGGTTCCGGCGGAGTATGGGCGTGCACGTACTCCGAAGTAGAAAAAGCAGGCACTGGGCATAAGTAATATACAATGTGCATCTTGAATTTGTGTCGGGTTGCCACCATAGGAATTGATACACCCCATGGCGGGACCAGCATAGGTATCTACAATCAAGCGGGACCGAATGACACAAGTAATAAATGCATGAGAGTAGAAGCCGATCGGAAAAGGGATCACTTTGTTATGAACACATGATGGTAGTTGAAACATTCGTTAGTAGGTGTAGAGAAATGGAAATGAGTGTGATAATATATTCAGTTTATCTTGCCTTATTTTATGTTATCTTAGTGCTACGGTATTGTCCTATGTTCAGTTTATTCATGTCATGATCCTTTTACCTATTTGCATGCTGAATAATCACTGGACTTACCAGGCTTATGTCTGACTTGTTTTCTTTCACCTTCTTTCCTTCCGCCCCCTCCCTCAGGTTCTCACGGAGGGAATACTTCAGCTTAGTGCAGACCTTTTCCAGCTTGAAGAGAGTAGATGTATTGTTTGGATCCTCTTTTTTGGGCTATGGCTGTGGTTACACTTTTATTAGGTATTTATGCTGCTTTACTACTGTTTTATGCTTCTTTATGTACTTCGAGTTTTAAATCAAGACAGATGTTTTATTGTAATAATTTAGAAGTTGGGTTTTGAGACAATGCTTGTAATGTTTTTACTAAACCACGCTTTTTATGAAATGATTTCAGTTTTCCGCTGTTTATATATCTGTCCTGCAAATTATATGTGCCTTTTACCAAAAAAGCTTCACCAAAGTTAATGCATTCCCTTTGTGAGTGACCTTAACAGAGGTGGGGTGTTTCACTTGGTATCAGAGCGATGGTTTACCATATCAGATAAAAGTTTTTGAAAACTATTTTTCGAAAAGAAGTTTAAAGAAGCATTTTCATGAAAAGTGTTGTTTTATTTTAAAGGCATAATCCCCAAAGCCATATGCACTATTTTTCTATCCTTTGTTTTGAACCTTTTCTTTTCGTTTCAGCATATCTGGGGATCTTAATCTTCCCGAGGGTGTACTGATACCTGGCTGGTTCAGACGGTATCTGGAGGTTAGGGCTAATGACGCAGGCCCAACAGACGTTCCTCCTCCCCCAGCTACAGCCGTTCCTCCTCCTCCATGTGTGAATGCTTTCTCGAAGATATGTAGAGACTTTTGAGCCATGGGTGAAAAGAACTTTAATGGGACTGAGTCATTTGTGGAAGCAAGAAATTGGCTCAAGGAAACAAAAGATTTGTTTGTTATCTTCGAAGTGGACGATAGGCAGAAGATACAATTGGCTGTATGGTTACTTAAGGACGAAGCCTCTTTCTGGTGGGAAGTTACTAATGCTGAGAGACCAGTTGAAACTTGGGAGGATTTTAGAATGAGATTTGAAATGAAGTTCCTCTTGCAAGCTGAACGAAGCCTACAGATGGAGAAGTTCTTAGCACTCAAATAGGGAAGCCTATCGGTTAAGGAATACATCAACCAATTCAACTAGCTGGCTAGATTCGAACTGGAGTTAGTAAACACTCCATATAAAAAGGCTCTCCAATTCGTTCAAGGGTTAAATGAGCCACTGCACAGCCTAGCTATGTTCTGTATACCTATGGGTGCGACTTTTGAGAGACTGGTGGACATGGCACAGTTACAGGAGGAAGACAAGGATGGCAAGAAAGAGGTAAAGGTGGAAGAACCTGTAGACAAGAAAGTGGAGGGATTGCAGAATAAGAAGACGGATTCCAAGAAAGGCGGAAAGAGTAACAAACCCAATGATAAGAGGAAGTGTAAATTTTGTGGCATACCTGGACATCTAATTAAACACTGCAGGAAGAAGAAGAGGAAGATGAGTGGTTATTTTCAATGTGGCGAGACAGGACATATGGCTAAGGTTTGCCTAAGAGGGCAAGGGCAGAGGACTGGATCTTCTTCTGGAGGGCAGATTCACGCTCTCATTGCACCTCCGCAAGAAAGCGGTATAAATATTTCTGTTGAGAGTTTAGTTTATCTTTCTGATCATCCAATTTGTACTCTTTTTGATTCTGGCGCATCGCACTCTTTTATATCTACTGCTTTAGTTGAATCTCTGCACCTAAATACCAGTATAGTAGAGGATCCCATGGTTGTTACAAATCCAATTGGGGGTTTGGCTTATTTGTCAATGATTTGTTTGGATTTGGAAATTTCTATACTAAGCGTTGGGTTTAGATGTAATGCTTATGTTTTGGGTTTCACGGGTTATGGGTTGATTCTAGGCATGGATTGGTTATTCAGTAATAGTGTCATCCTTGATTGTGAAAGGAGAATGGTTAGACTTACGACTCGCCTCGGTAACACTCTCGAAATCTCTTGAATCCCATTAATTCTGTTATGCTTAGCTATCTAGAATCTCTTGATGCGTCTGTTGAAAACTTTCAATCTGTTAGAGTAGTCCGTGAATACTCGGATGTTTTTGAAGAGGTGAAGGGTTTACCTCCGAAGCGAGAAATAGACTTCCGCATATACCTTGTTGATAATGCAAAACCTGTTACTTTACCCGTTAGACACATGGCTCTAAGGGAAAGAAAAGAGCTCAGCAAGCAAGTTAAAGAGTTGCTTGAAAAGGGGTTCATAAGGCGGAGTATTTCTGAATGGGGTGTTCCAGTGGTGTTTTAACAAAAGCGGATGGTTCACTTCGCCTATGCGTGGACTATAGGGAGCTAAACAAGCTGACCAAGAAGAATAGGCACCACTTCCTAGAATAGACGACTTGTTCGACCAGCTCGTAGGTGCCTCAGTTTTCTCCCAACTAGATCTAGCCACTGGATTTCATCAGCTAAGACTGGCTGAAGACAGCATAGATAAGACCACATTCAGGACCCCGGATGGTTTATTCGAATGGCTTGTCATGCCTTTCGGCTTGATAAACGCACCTGCTTATTTCATAGACTTAATGAATAGGGTGTTCAGAGAGTTCCTTAATAAATTTGCAGTGGTCTTCGTGGACGACATTTTGATTTTCTCAAAAAGTGAGGAAGAACATGCTTTGCATTTAAGGGAAGTTATGGATACTATTCGAGCACATCGGCTGAAAGCAAAATTCTCCAAATGCCATTTTTGGAGAGAAGAAGTAAGGTTTCTTGGACATGTGGTGTCCAAAGAGGGGATAGTTGTGGATCCCGCAAAAGTAGTTGCGGTATAAGATTGGAAGATTCCGCAGAATGCAACCGAAGTATGCAGTTTTCTCGGGCTAGTGGGCTTTTACAAAAAGTTCATTAAGGACTTTGCGAAGATCTCAGCCCCACTTACTAGGTTGACGAAGAAGAACCTAACTTTTACCTAGGATTTAGATTATGATGTTGCTTTCCAACGACTGAAAAGGGCTCTGACAACGGCACCAGTTCTGACATTGCCTGATGGGAGTAAGATGTTTATGGTATATACAAACGCATGTGGTACCAGACTAGGCGTTGTCTTGATGCAAGAAGGCAAGGTAGTTTGTTATGGGGGAAGGCAGTTGAAGGTACATGAGAAGAACTACCTAACTCATGATTTAGAACTAGCCGCCATTGCTTTCGTTGTTAAGTCATGGCATCATTACCTACTAGGAGAAAGGTTTGAATTGTTTACTGACCATAAATCGTTAAAGTACCTTTTCTCATATAAAGATCTTAACTTAAGACAAAAAAGGTGGATGGAATTTATTGCCTCATACGATTTTGAGATTGCTTATACCCCTGGCAAGGGCAATGTGGTAGCAGACGCCTTAAGTAGGAAGAAGCTAACCTTAAGTCCTCTTTTTGTAGAAAGGCAAAGCTTGGAGTACATGGCAAACTTTGACTTTAGACCCTCCTTTGAATTTGTACCTGGTTTGTTAGCATCGCTAGAGGTGCGTCCTACTCTTTTGGACTCAATAGGAACCCCGCAACGTGAAGACCCTCAGCTAGTTGATGTGATGGATAAACTAATTAGAGATGAGACTTCTAGTCACCTCAATAGATACTCCATCGATGACAAGGGTTGGTTGAGACGGGACGGAAGACTATGCGTCCCACAAGCAAGGGATTTGGTGAAAACCGTTCTCGAAGAAGCACACCATTCTAAATAACCATAAACCCAGGTGGGGACAAGATGTATAAAGACATAAAAAGGGTTTTCTTCTGGAATGGCATGAAGAAGGATGTAGCTGAGTTTGTCTCTAAATGATTGATAAGCCAGCAAGTCAAGGTAGAGCAGAAGAAGCCTGGTGGTCTGCTTCATCCTCTAGAGGTCCCACAGTGGAAATAGGATAGCATTTCGATGGACTTTATTGATGGGTTGCCTAGGTTAAGAAGGGGAAATACCAGTATTTGGGTAATAGTGGACAGGCTCACTAAAAGCGCTCACTTTATAACTGTTAAGAGTTGGAGGACTGCCTCATCGTTAGCATCCATTTATCTTAAAGAGGTGGTTCGACTACTTGGAATACCCTCTAGCATAGTAAGTGATCGAGATCCTATTTTTACGAGCGAGTTTTGGAAGAGTTTGCAAGAGGCTGTAGGCACACAGCTATGCTTCAGCACTGCCTATCACCGTCAAACCAATGGTCAGATGGAAAGGGTGAACAGAGTATTAGAAGATCTTTTGAGATTGTACATTCTTGATTTTGGAGGAACATGAGAGGATCATCTTTCTTTGGTGGAGTTCGCCTACAACAATAGCTACCAAGCCACCATAGGCATGGCACCCTTTGAGGCTTTATGTGGAAGACCATGTCGATCACCAACTTGTTGGTGGGAGTCTACAGACAAGCTCGTACTTGGGCCTGACAAGATCAGAGAAATTTCAGAGAAGGTGGACTTGATACGAAGACGAATGAAGACCGCACAGGATAGGCAGAAGTCCTACGTTGATAAAAGAAGGACCGATCTTGAGTTTGAGGTTGGAGACAGAGTTTTTCTTAAAGTATCTCCTTTGAAGAATGTCGTTCGCTTTGGGTCCGTAGGAAAATTGGCACCAAGATTTGTAGGGTCGTTTCCTATCATTGAGAGGATTGGGAAGATGGCTTATAAAGTAGAGCTGCCCGAAAGATTGGCTGGAGTTCATAATGTATTACATGCCTCTCATCTACGAAAGTGCTTACATGAGTCTGCGGAAGTTGTGGAGCCGAGCATACTAGAGGAAGTAGAAGTGGAGCGAGAAGCAACGGTGAGAAGAGTTCTAACTCGTATCTTGGGTACAGAAGTTAAAAAGCTACGCAATCGTGAGGTCAAGCTAGTTAAAGTACAGTGGAGTGACACTAAAGGAGACGCGACTTGGGAGACGGAAGACAAGATATGCTCATCCTACCCTTTTATTTTTGAGGGTACATCCTTTATCTCTTTTTCCATAAGTTTATGCATGCTTGTATCTATCTCTTAAGTATATCTCCTCCATCCTATTCTTGATCCTTAGGTAGAGCCAATGAATATAAACATGTATTTGAAAACATGTTATGACTGATGGTTGCAAGTGGTTGCTCAAGGATGCATACACACACACACACACTAGGTACTAGATCGGCTCAGTCACTTTCATATTGCACATGAACATAGGTATTTATATATGGATTGAAACTTGATGTGTTACCATGTGGACGTTGCATTTGTATGAATGATTGTGCACTCATGTAGAAGTTACAAAATACGATTAGGAATAATTGCATACATGATGGACTCATAGCACGGACATGATTTGCATCAAGAAGGTCAAGTGAATCAGTAGACCGCCTGATTTTGCATTAGATAAGGACATATACACACACTATGCATATGATCATGAAAGCATTTGAAATCTTTTTAAGGACAATGGATGTCTGTGATTTATGGTTGAGTAGATGGATGTTGGATGTTAGGATACATTCTTCTTAACTTAGAGATTTCGGGGATGAAATCCTTTAAGGAGGAGAGAATGTAACACCCCGTATTTCCCGTGAATATTAAAATAACAAAATTAAGAACACTTAATTTTTATAAGAGGAATTAAGGGAAATGGGTTACGCCATTTTGTTCGTCTCAGAATTCTACTTGAGATAGATTCCGAGTTTGCATGAATCGGACTCCGTATGAAGAAGTTATGGAGGTTAGAAGTTTTCAAGTTTAAGCAGAAATTAAATTAAAATAATAATTAAATAACTAAAGAAGATTTGAATTTCAAAAGTTTAGAAAACAGCTGAGCGGGAAATTTCCCGCTCAGGTGTGCCGACATGGGTGTCGACCCCCTTGTAGGGTCGACACCTGCGAACTGATCTGGACAGTGATGATTTTCTGAGGTGTTAGGGCATATGTGTCATGTTCTGGTTGGCTCTCTTGGGTCTGGATGGCTTTGATGACTCCTAGGTTGATCTAAAGGCCCATATTAATCCTAAACTTCCATATAATCATCCCAAACCTCAACCCTAGACCTCATAACCCTATTCTATGAAGCCGTCATGTTGTCCATGTCTAAGCTAGTCTAGCCTCCATCTTCTTCAAACTAGAAATCAAGTTAGAAAGCTCCAAACCAAATCCAAACTAGAGAATCAAACGTCTACATCAAGGGTTAAGCTTAGAAAATTCAGAAATCAGATCCCAGAATACAAGATCCATTCTTTTTCTGTAAGTTTAGTTATTATTCAGATTTGAACACCTAATAGAAATCATGACTGTAATAATCGGATCTAGAACTATGCCTAATCCTGATTCATGCTTATCCTTTTGTCAAATCTAAATTGCCTATGCTTATGAGACTATTGTGATTGATATAATGAAACCTATCATGCCTATGAGACTGTTGTGATTGACATAATGAAACATATCATGCCTATGAAACTGTTGTGATTGACATAATGGAACCTATCATGCCTATGAGACTGTTGTGATTGATATGATGGAACCTATCATGTTGTACATCCTATGCCTATGAGACTGTTGTGATTGATATAATGGAACTTATCATGTTGTACATCAAAATTAGTGATTCTCTTAAGTCCAATTCTATCTAATCTTTATACCTATGGTGTAAATTGCCTAGCTTGCCCACACTTATTGTTAATGTACAACATGCCTATTGGAAACATGATTCTTGAATTGGGTACACCTTTACATGCCAATTTTTCCTTATGTCAATTCTTATGCTCCTTCTTTATTTCCCCCCTTTTTATTTTCTTTTATGAATACTAGGTTCATTCGGAACTTAGATTGAATCTCGTTGTATGTGCGATTATAATGCAGGAAAATTGAGTATAATTTAATTGAGTAAATTTTGGGCATAACAAGTGAATATGGCATAAAACTTATACTAACTACATTTGGGAAATATTGACATAAAAAGACCTAAACTTGGATACATGTGACAAATATGTAAATTAGCTAAAGATGATCATGCCTAACCTGAGGTTAGATTGAGTTGCGGTGTAAGACTGCCCGGAGCCGCCTGGCACATCCAGCGACTGCAACAATATAGATCTAATGTGAGAGGTTAGTGCATTAAGCCCAAAAAACCGAGGTTAGATTGAGTTGCAGTGTAAGACTGCCCGGAACCGCCCGACACATCCAGCGACCGCAACAATATAGATCTAATGTGAGAGGTTGGTGCTTTATTGAATGAATTAAAGCTAAGGAACGGACAGGTTAAGAATGGTAGGGTTAAGTTAGTTAAGTCAATACTTAACCAATACAATATGTTAATTAAACAGATGGGTGGTGTTAGGTTAATTTGAGAACACTTAACCGTTATAACATGTTGATTAGGAAACCCTAGTAACGGGGACCCATTTCAGCAGTAACCCACATAGATGTATCACAGTACCCTGAACTAGGTAGGGTGGGGCACGATTACTGGGCTGATTATAAGCGATCAAAATAGCGGCGGGCGGTGCAGCAGTGTAGGTTCCGGCGGAGTATGGGCGTGCACGTACTCCGCAATGGAAAAAGCAGGCACTAGGCATCAGTAGTATACACTGTGCATCTTGAATTTGTGTCGGGTTGCTACCATAGGAATTGATACACCCCATGGCAGGACCAACACAAGTATCTACAATCAAGCGGGGCTGAATGACACAAGTAATAAATGCATGCGAGCAGAAGCCGATCGGAAAAGGGATCACTTTGTTATGAACACATGATGGTAGTTGAAACATTCGTTTGTAGGTGGAGAGAAATGGAAATGAGTGCGATAGTATATTCAGTTTATCTTGCCTTATCTTATGTTATCTTATTGCTATGGTATCCTTTGTTCAGTTTATTCATGTCATGATCCTTTTACCTGTTTACATGCTGAATAATCACTGGATTTACAAGGCTTATGTTTGACCCGTTTTCTTTCGCCTTCTTTCCTTCCTTTCCCCCCTCCCAGGTCCTCTGGGGGGAATACTTCAGTTAATGCAGATCTTTTCCAGCTTGAAGAGAGTAGATGTATTGTTTGGATCCTCTTTTCTTGGGCTATTGTTGTGGTTACACTTTTATTGGGGATTTATGCTGCTTTACTACTGTTTTATGCTTCTTTATGTACTTGGAGTTTTAAATCAAGACAGATGTTTTATTGTAATAATTTAGAAGTTGGGTTTTGAGACAATGCTTGTAATGTTTTGATTGAACCAAGCTATTTATGAAATGATTCCAGTTTTCCACTGTTTATATGTCTGTCTTGTAAATTATCTTTTCCTTTTACCTAAAATGCTTCACCAAAGTTAATGCATTCCCTTTGTGAGTGACCTTAACTGAGGTGGGGTATATATATATAGGCCCACATACTTAACCCAATACATGTTATGTAATTATAGACACTTGAGTAGTATACATAACGGGTAGGTAAAATAATAAAGGCTATGTAATTAAAGATCACGCTTTTAGGGTATACATAGTCAGTGGAAAACCTAGTGGGAATACAAGACAAAGGGGAGATCTTGTATCATATTGTGTGGGAGTTATGTAATTAAAGATCACCCTTTAGGGTATACGTAACTAGTATAGGGCTATGTAATTAAAGATCGCCCTTTTAGGGTTTACACAGTCAGTGGAAAACCTAGTGGGGATACAAGACAAAGGAGAGAGCTTGTATCATATTGTGTTGGACCCATTTCAGTTAGTAACATGTAGTTGGTATCAGAGTAGAGGACTCCGTACTAGGCGGAGAAGGGGAACGCTTACTGATTGATTATAAGAGATCCAAAACGTGACGAGTGGTGTTGACGGCGCAAACCGACCGGGGAAATGTGCGTGCATGGGCCGGGCGGAGGGGGATAAGACGATCGTGACACCAGTAGGTATCCCTTTGCACATCTTGGGTTGCCACTTTAAGGAAGTGATACCCCCTACTGTAGGGCCAGCACAGGATATCTACAGAGTAGGGAACCGATCAATTAGGGTAGTGGTTATGGTTACTTGGACGTATGACCTAAGCCTACCAGCTTATAGTGGAAAGGATCATTTCAGTTATACTAGTAATATTGCAGAGTAGTCATTAGTGAAGCATGTATATACCTTACCTTTTCTGCCTTGTCACACCTGCCATTTGTATAGTGATCTCTCTTATCCACTTTATGCCTGTCATGATTACTTTTATTAATTTACTAGCTAAAAGTAACTAGACTCACCAGACTTATGTCTAACCTAGTTTGTTTCGCCTTCTTTCTTTCGTTTGCCCCCCCCCCCAGGTTCACAGGGAGGAAACACCCAGGCTTAGTCAGGATTCAGATATCTTTTTGCTAGGAGCTATTACTGAAGTATGGCCCAAGTTCTTGTCTCTACTATGGCTTACTCTTTTTATTAGGGAATAATGTTTTCTTTTGATTCCTATGCACTCTGATTATGCAAGACAGAAGTATTTTGTTGTAATGGTTTTATGACTTATGCTATTGTAAACCACGGGATTATGCTTTCGGAAATTTTTGGAATAAATTTCTAATGTTTGGAATAAACATATTTGGGAAGTAATACTAGTTGAAATATGATCTGAGCAACGCGGCGAAAGCATGTTGGTATTTTTATGGTGTAACGAATTTTTCCAACAAGTGGAATAATGAAACCATTTCAAATGGACTTTGATATTTGAGGCGAGAATGGATAAAAATCCAATATATTACTTGTTTAAGGAATTTTTGAAATAAGATATATCTTGAAATGGAAGAATATTTGATTTTATGAATCGTAGTTGATTTCTAAAATATCGATTCACGCTTTTGAAAGATTATATCTTATGAGATATGAAATTATTTGGAAATCTCGATATATTTTAAAGGAAGTTGATATGATTTTATCATAGCATGTTTATGATTTTGGGAAATAATTTTTGTTTTGGAAATCCCAAAGAAAAGTTTTTGTTTACGTAAGTATAATTTTAACGATCTCTCGTTTTCGAGGATGAAAAGTTTTAAGGGTGGGAGATTGCAACAACCTGAAAATTTGGCGTTTAATTTGTGAAATTAATTAAGGATTTAACGTTAATAATTAAATTTTATATTTGGAATTTATTTTTGATTTTGAAACTAGTCTATTTTGAACTGGTTTTAAACTAAATTTATTGCAATCTGTGAATTTAAATAGTTTGATTAAGATTTAAATGTGGTTAATATTCTAACAGAATGAATTTTGTTTGTTTGAATATTTGTAGAACTTTATTTTTGAAATATAATTTAACCAGAGAATTGTAATTTAATACAATTTAAATTTAACTTAATTTTAAATATACATTTGGATAGGTATAAACATACTTGTATTTGGTTGTATAATACCATAGTAAATACACTAAAATAATTATTTAATGAACATTACTTCTTGTTGAAGGTAGGCTGAAAGCTAACACTTGTCTGTTCTTTCTTTTGTCTGAAAAACCACCTGGTGCCTTGCCCTTTATTTTTCACCACGCGTCCCTTGCCCTCGTACTAAATAAAGCCCCCCTCGTTCATCTTAATTTTCCGTTCCAGTCGATAATCTTATTTACCCAAGTCAATAATAATAATATTGGCTTCCACCGTTCTGCTTCTTCAACTCGTAAGCACATAAGTCGCCCTCTCTCCCTAATCGAACCTAATTCCGTTTATTGTACTCGTCTCTGCTCAAATCCACCTCACCATCGCTAGAAGTGCCTCCGCCTATTTTCATGCTGTAAGCCTTAGATACTCACCACTTAGCAAATCGAAGCTCAAGCCTTCGCTTGCGTCGTCGTATTAATGGTGAGTTCCAATTCACAATTAACTTCAATTTCAATTTTATCAATTTCATGCGATACTGAAAATATGATGGTTAATAAGGTAACTATTCACTTGTGATTGCATGAAAATCTAGGTTTGAGTTTGATAATTGTTGGAATATTTATGTGTGGTTGCTTAGGTCTGTACTGTGCTATCGAATCAATTAATTGTATACTAGTCATGCTACATGCTCATGAAAGTGGTTGTATATGTATACACTTACATATGTATGTGTATATATGTATAAATTCACTGCGTACCTCCTTGTAGAAGAAATAATTGCCGCTAAAACTAGGATATGGCATTTTGCATGTGGATGTTTTGCCCTTGTCTTAGCTTATGTTTTCCATTTCACTGGTCGGTTTGGGTTGATGCATGGTGTCCTTTATTGAATGCCATGTTTCATTGTGAACACCGATCTTCTGCACTTGTTTTTATGGACGATAGTGCTGTAATTTTCATTGACGTGTTGTCGTTTGCACTGTACACTGCCATTTGCACTTGTTCACTACTAGAATCACCTTGCCTTGATGCGTACACTGATTATACCTGGATACTGTACATCTTATTTCATATGTGTATATATATCTATATATAAATAAACATGTATGGAAATATGTACAGTTTGAATAATAGTTTCCTGCGGACCATAAAATTTGTATAATAACTATATGTGTGTCCATGCGTGTAGCAATGTGTGTATATATGTATTTATATACATGTATATATGCACTTGGACCGCGCATATATATATATATATATACGTGGGTAGTATTATTCCTTTGTAATGAAAAAGACACTCAGTAGGCATATTCGGAAAAACCTAAATTAATGTGTCCTTGCTGTTTTGGATTGAACCTAAAATATATGTGTGTGTATATATGTATATATATATATATGTGTGTGTGTGTGTGTGTGTGTGTTTGTGTGTGTGTGTATTTGATTTTGCTGGACCTTAGTCCTTATATACGCCTAAGTATTGTATGATGCATGTTTCACCTGGCAGTAATCACTTTCCTTTGTTGATCACTTAAATATTTGCGTCTTCTTGTGTCGCGCGTGTCTTTTTCTGCGCCTTATTTCATATATGCTTCAAGTTGGCTCTAGATTGATAGGAGAAATCCAATACAAATATTTGCGAATAGCATTATCGTTCATCGTGCTTTGGTTACAGAAATAACCATATATATTTATTATTGTGCCCTGAACCGAATGCTACAAAACTTGGGCTGACAATTTTTATTAAACATTTTAGTAGTTGCATCACTTGATTTCCATTCTAGATATTATTGCATGCCTTATCTACACATGAATGAGTACATTTCTTTGCATGAAAATTTGACGGTGGACCAAGGACTGTGTATATATAGGCAGCAAGTGTATATGTGTATGCGTGAATATGTGTGAATAAATCACTTGCGTTATTGTTTACACAGTGGTTTTGCGCATACTTGATTTATACCCTGTAGCATGCACATTATACCTCTCTTTATTTGCAATTATGAATATTTTTGTATGCCTACTACTTGACATTGGATAAAGTATACTCCTTGATTTCGCCATTTGCTGCAATTTTTGTTTGCACTATGTTTTGTTACCCCATTTGTACTACTGCCAAGCACTTTGTTGTCTCGAAATTTAGTATACATGCTACCTCATTTACTATGCCTTGTCGCATGTCTCGAAACCCATCAACTCCTCGATTTTTAGGTCAAATATATTTTGGAAGTTCACTTATCCATGTTGGCACATATTTGAATATTTCAAATTGTTCGAAAGCATGCTATATAGTATTTGTGAATAAGAAAATGTATTTGAACCTAACAAGTTAGGATTAACTATTATATTTCAGTGTTTTATTGAAGTTCTTTGCTTGGAATAAGTTTAACCCTGACTCGAGTGTTTTATGTTTTACATGGAACGCTTGGGTCAGACCTGAATGTTGCATATCATAAAGATTACAACTATCGAAGTTAGAGATTGGGGAAAACGTGCTCGCCTTAGAGTTCATTTAATCTGTAAAGTTGTATATTTAAAATCTTATGTATAAAATCTTTCGCTGTATACTAAGAATATTGTACAAACTCTGATTTGTTAATAAAAAATCCCGGTTGTGAGATATTATTTTATATATTCTGTTTGTGATTTTGTATGTGGTTTTTGTTTTAAACTCGATAAGCGATACAATCCGTCTTTATGAGTGGTTCGAGTTGGTTTAATTACTGATTTGAAACGGTCAAAAAGGCAAATTGTTACTTAAGTATTCACTTATGACCGACAATATAGGTAGACGACTAATGCCATTTATGTCCTTTTCCAATGGTCCCCTATGTTACTATCTAATTGACCTTATTAGACAATCCCCAAGTCACTTAATACTTCCCGCAGGATAGACAGTCCCATGGACATTTAATACCTTATCATAAGTCGGACTTCAACCCCAGGCACTACTACGTAGAGGGCGCGGACCTTCGTAGAGATTACCGATCTTGCACCCAATTAGCCTTTCTAATAATTCTCTAAGTAGGCTATGCTGTGAATTATTTCCTTTTTTGTTTCTTCATTTGGAAGGGGGGCGGGCCCTACAACCACTTAATACCTCACGTTTGAAGTAAACCGTTTTTGGGAATAACTCTCATTACACAACTAACTATCTTTAAGGGTTCCTATGGTTAATGATGTCTCACATCTTTTGTACGTATATATCCAGTTGCTGGAAAGTGCAGAATTCTGTCGAATAAGGAAACTAACCTCGCACCATTAACCTACTAGGTCCAATCCTTAATTCTAGATTTAAACTAGAATAAGCTAAAGATAACCACTTATAACTTCCCTTCCACGAATATTTAATTATTTACTTCCTTAATGGACTTAGTTTTTTGCTATGGCAATCAATCCCCATTAAATCTCTTTGATCCCATTTATTATTATAACGATCTTATGCATTAATGATCCTAGCAATTATGTTTCACAAGGCAATGGATGCTAAATCAATTTAATTTCCTAATTGTCTGGTGCCATTAATGACCGTAATAGTCATGTTTCCTAAGGCAACAGATGACCTTTTAAATGCCATTTATATCAGTCTCATTAGAATTATAATCTAATTCTTGTAACTTCCAAACATTACTATATTAATTTAATTTCATTTGATTCTTATTTGAATGTGTGTGTGTATATATTTATTTCTCGGGTTGGAGTTACAACTTCTATTCTTAATCACAATTTAAATTGTAGCCAATTTGACACTTATTCCATGTTCAATTCATTTCGAAAAAAGTACATGTTTACAATATTTGTTACCATATTTATGGCCTTTTCATTATAGCAATTGATTCCTCGTTTATTGCTACAACGGTCACACATACTTACTTCCATTTATTATAGGGGTTTATTACCTTATATTTATTCCTATAAAATGGAAACCTTTCAAATTCAATCACACAACAACAAACACTTATTTAATATAATAGGGTTATTAGCTTAGGTTTGGACAGATAAGTTTATAATAATTATATATATATTTATATTGTAAGCGCGATGTTAACGTAGTTACTAATTATATTTTATTATCGTTATTATTCTTTTACATTCCAGCCTAAACTAACTACTAGAATAATCATTTTTGTGTTTAATCTTGTTTAAGATTCAAAATCTCATAAAAATGTTATTTACTATAATTATTATAAAATTTTCCAACATATTTCAAATCATATGGAAATAGTTAATATTTTATTTAAAATAGATGTTGCAAACTACGTACAAAAATGTGTGAATTTGCACATCTCTTCTTATTTGGTTCATTTACGTTCCTTGTAGATTTCAAACAATGCCTTTTAATATAGAAGGAGAAAAACATGGAAAATTTACAATAATAAAATAAAAACCCTAAACAATACCAAACACAAACAGGTTTATATTTCTAAAATCAATACTGCACAAAACCTATATTTACACCCAAATCCTATGAATCTGGAATAATAACAATACATATCTGTCAATACTTTGGGACTGATTTCCATATTTAGGGTGTTTACAATAACAAAAAACAATTCAAGAATAATTTTAGGCTGTAAGGACCCCATCTCCATACCCGTACTATCCAAGAGTATTATAAGGTAATATTGTGAGATAATACAGAGAATGAGGCTACAGGGCCGCACACGTGTAAATTATCTTAGGTTAACACTGGTACATATTAAAGTTTCCAAAATTTCAACTCATCTATATGTATACAATTTTATTACAAAACAATAACACGTGTACCTCCTCGATAGAACAATATAGAATATACAGATCATAGAGTCAATCGCAATGATAAAATATAATATTCAGCATTTTATACATGCTTTAACTTATCACACATCATTATATGCATCAATCCATACAATACATGATAATACATAATTTACTAAGTTATTATACTCCTCTAATCCCAGTAAATACAAGTTGATCTAAATGTTCCTGTACCTGAAATGTCTCGGTCTGACCAGAGTATTATATGAATGATAAACGAATCAGTCAATATCCGAATCCATTATAGTTAATATAAAATGTTTGGGTTTTCTAGGTAATAATAACAGGAAGATATAACATCATAATTTAATCCATCATTTATAAAATCCATCAAAATAGATTCATAAAATCAATACAAGAGACCGATCATATAAACTGAAATCTCAATCATATTCAAGAATCATCTCCAAGAAGGATTTCACAATATATAAATGGCCAATAAACAAATAAATACAAATACCATCCAATTACTATAAATATATATCCTCAACATACATGAAAAAATATCACAGGAAAGCCAAGGAATGCCAATGGAGGAATACAACAGGAATTCCAAGAACCTCAATTTTTATATGATAATACTTGATGATATGCCAATATATCATTATACAACACATAAATAATAATAATATGTGGTGATATGCTCAAAGAAGGAAAACGAGGATGGATCATACTCAGGATCCTTCGTATTAACTATACATTGAACCAAAGCTAGAAAGGAAGATCGACGAATGCATCTGCTCTAGAAGACTCCACACTTACTCTCCTACATTCGTACCATCGATTACCACTACCTCTCATCCTTAGTATCATGGCATTAATCCACCATATGTACATCAACGCGAAACACCTATGGTCACAATACTCACATCTGCCTCTGTGGTAACTGGCTGTTGTCCTCGGTGACACTAGGGACACTACATATATTAATAACAATAATAATATACTATTGTGTGACAGATCTGGGGCGCTACCTCGCAACTAGGCCACCAGGGTGGATATGGGCCATTCTAGCTCACTCGCGTAAAATATTGAAAGTTAGTCAGTAATAGTACGGTACTAATAACAAACCCACATATATATATATATATAATGTAATAGGTGTATTGCAGTGCACAAAACTACGCAAGTCCTGGTCTATTATAGAATATTTTTACCAACGTACTGTATATAATATATAGGCAGCACATGGCTAAATATTATTATAGATCAATAAATGACTACTATATTTATATGTATTCACCGCAGTGAATACCACACTACTAATCCTCGTATTAAGTGTTATACACTAGCAAAAGATAACTAGATAAATATCTCTTCGGTGTCTCACACCACCATGTTTACTAGTTTGTTTATTTAGTGCTCGCATGCCACACTTACCCTTTAATATTCTACATAATAAGTCTAACAAATAATTAGGGAGGTGATACCCGAAAGTCCCAAACCAAACGGTTTCACCAAACTGTTTATTTAAATTTCTCATTACATAGAATGATAGAATATAAATATTATAAAGTCACATAAAAGATGTCATCACTGTATCATATTGAAATCATCAACCAAATTATCAACAGTGAATCATTCCCAAAATAAAAATTCACAAAAGAATTGAAAAAATAAAAAATTATACCAATAATGAAAGAATCCAAGAATTATATATTCAGTGAATACATGGAATTCCAATATAATTCACAAATAGATAAAAATAAAACAATGATACTCAAAGAATGGTTCAAGTACTTGAAAAGACTAAACATTCATCACACTTATGCAAACCAATAAAACATGTTATATAACAAATTTCACACATTGGAATGTCAATTATTATCAAACTATTTTATATAAAAAATATGAGAACTTCTCAAGTGAATAAATCGAAACAATTGTAAAATACATTATGTAGCTATGCAAAATTAATTAGATATATTTTAAAATAATGCATTTAAAATAAAGGGATAAACTGGATAAAATACAAATATTCAGATAAGTTTTCATACTTATAATTGTTAGAATATAAATTAAAATGCTAATATTTGCTTAAGTAAATAAATAAATATATACATATAGTTAAATTCAATATATTTATAATTTGAATAACAAATCAATATTTAAAATTATGTTGTATACTATAATTTATAATTTAAAACGTCGTGTTATTATTATTATTTGTATATATATATGGGGAAAGTCTAAATGGACACAAAATGTTGATACAAAATTAAACACACAAAATTTGAGCCATTAGATTTCCCCCAGAATTACACCTCACACATAAAGACAAACAAATCTTATGGTATAGATTTTGTATACATAATTTTGTGTCCAATTTGTGTCCCCATAACCGCTCCCACATACACATACACACACACACACACACACACACACACACACACATATATATATATATATATGAGCTTTCTCAATTTATTTAAAATTACACAATTAATCAATCGTCAAGTTAGTAAATTTATATAAATGTAATTCAAATATAAAATAGACAACATCCCCACTATGTACCTAATTTTTCTTCCTTTCATATGGACTGAAACCTTAATAGAAAAAAATATATGAACATTTGTTATGCTTCATTTCTAAGATGTTCCCATATCGTTCGTTTGACTTATATCATGGCCTGCTCCATATTTAATTAGATGTATTTAACCAAACAACAACGGAAGTGTTTACCTACTGTAAATTGCAATTTAGAATGTATGTAATGACTGCCCTGTACCAGCCAACACCCAATGAGTTGTGTTGTGATGGTGCTCGACTACTACAAGACGATCATCAAAGTTGAAATAATAAAACCCAAGTAACCTGTCATGTATTACACAGCGCATGGAATGAAATATAATAATAACATAAGACATGATATAAAACAGGCGAGTTAGTGTAAACTAAATGAATCACAACTCAAAATAACAAATTCATATCACAGCATAAGTACAAAAATAAATGAATTTAGTTACATCTCCAAAATACTATCTCAAAAACCAAATACACTACTAATGCCCAAAGTAGTGATCATCAACAATAAACAGGGATAAGAGTACATATAATACATGGGAGCCTCTGGCTTCTGGTCAGCTACTCGGCACACCAACCTATCTATAGTCTGCTCATTTAAGAGCACCCATAGTAATAAGAAGCAAAGCATAAAACACAAAGTCAGCCAAATTTTGGTGTGAGTGATAGTAATCTCAATCATTATATAAGATAACATGATAATTATGATAAATCATACTTGACTTCACCTTCCGTCCAAAGAGTTAGCACATATAATCATGTACTCTACTCTATGGTAATCATAATACTGAGTGTAAATGGAAGTATGCGTGGCATGATAATAACAACCATGCAAACATAGCATACATCCTTGCTTCACTCCTCAGTGCGTTAAGTATATATTACTCACTACTTTCGTCATCCAATCCATTTGGGGTCATGGTGGGACCAACTGCCCTGGTCTCCACTCAGCTCTACTATGACCAACTGCCATAATCTATAGCCACTAGCCCTACCCGATCCACACTGGCCTGGCTCGGGGGTCCTGTCTGAATCAGTCCACACTGCCTTAGCTCTTATTTGTCTACGTGTTCCCTCTCTTATAAATGCACTAAAGTTATGAGTACTAATAACTCCTTTGCACGCATTCCCCCAGCGAAGTCCAACTTAGAAGTTACCCCGGTGGCTCCCATCTGGTCCTTAGTTGCAACCTCCCACTTAGACTTTCTTCGCATCTCAGGTTTAACTAGTCGTATTGGAGTTGATCATCAAAAGAGCTCGATAATCATCGTGGAGAAGTACTACGCATGCACCTCCATTTAGAAATCCTCATTCTATGTCCTCCTTCGGATTGGCTCGTACCCGGATCAACAATCACTACGCCGTAGATGGCCTATAGCAACGAAATTACAAGATGTTGCTAGTTATAATGTAATGATAGCTATGGTAATTTTTGTCTATTGAACATTCACTTCAAGGTGTTAGCATTGATATCAGATGTTGTAGTAGCTAAAAATATATTCAAAAAAAAATTACACCTCAACGATCCACACCATCGTTTAAAACAAAATATCAACTAACAATTAATTCCATCAATCCATACCTCAGCTATTTCTATTTCCCATTTTTATTTCCATTCACCCGCTTTCCTTTTCATTTCATTCCGATCCCTAAATTTCCAAAATCAGACCCCTAATTTTCGTTCTTACCCCTAATTTTTGGTCCATAATTTTCATTATCATCTTGAAACAAGGAGAGTTTGGATCGATCCACCGAGACTTCAACATCGCATCAGGCAGATGGGAATTCGATCTTATGGATCTAGAAAACCCATTCCCTAATAATCAAGGCGCCGTACACTTATGGCAAAGAGATGAAGATCGGATTGTATCTGCCCCTCTTGCGTGTTTCACAAGTTAGAAACTCTCCTAGATTATGTACCATAAGGTCCCAAGTGTTGGTCATATGTTTCCCCTAGAGGATGGTATGGGAGATCACATAGTGAAGAAACTTATTGTTGGAGATTACAAAAGTGTTTCATTGTGCATTGCTGAAGGTAAAATTTTTATGGGTGAACCTGTGTTCAAATTTATATTTGGATACATTTGGTGGAAAAACTTACATATATTTCAATTGAGTTAAAATGCAAATCATTATATTTTTTTCTCCCATCCTTTTTACCATATTATGTGATTAATTGATGTTATCTTTTTAGTTAAGGTAATTTGTGTATTCTTTAGTATTATCATGTTCGATAACGGGACTTTTTATTGGACATGTGGTGTCCTCGCAACTAATTTAATTGATGAGTTGCTTAACAGCTTGTGATTGAGATTCCGTTGGTCTGTGTGATGTACGATGTGGTTTTGTCAATACATCTCTTTTCATTTTTACAATGTTGTACTACAACTCAGTACTAAATATTGAGCATGATCTTGTTATTTTTTCCCCTTGCTATCTCTTTGCATTTATGATGAATGGTGTCAATCTAAAATCACTGCTTCTTCAACTGAAAGGTTGGATTAAAAGAAAGAAACAAACGGTTTACAGGTCTTTTTTTCACAAATTGCATCATTAATTTAGGTTTACAGGTAGTTTGTTGTTTATTGCACCTTGAAGTAGTGCCCAGGCTATATTGTTTCCTTGCTGTTGAGAAAAAGGTTGGTTCATCGAAATATTTGATGGTAGCACCTTCGTTTGTTATGCAGGAAACTGCTGGTTCCTGTGGTTTTGATAAGAATTCCACCCACTAAAGCCTCGATTACAATTACTAGACTGAAATCTCTCCTTTTAGGAAGTTTGAGTTTCTACTTAAGTTCCAATTGTTCTGATGATTACGACCCCCATTTCATATGCTGTTGTTCTCTCGATAATATGGAATTTTGGACCAAGCATTATTGTTATGACACTGCTGAAACTGCTTAGTCGAGGAACCAGTATCATTCATTGCTCCCGTGTTTGCACTTCGATTGGCAAGCTTTGATGCATTATTAATCTTTCCATCAAGTGCATCAATCAGTAAAACTGAGTTTTCTTGCTTCTCTGATGGCCTCCGCATTTGCAAATTAGCTAGAAAAAACTTGTTTGCATTCCATTTTCTCAGCACTACCAATGAAAACGACCCTTGAATTTTTCCAGCTGGGTCCTGATAGTGCCAAACCATTTCAGTTTCATTTACAGTAGAAACTTATGACAAGGTTTTAGGTGAATTGGTAGAAGATTGCACAGGCTCTCTCATAGTTGTACGTGCATAGGATTTTGGAGTTACAGGACTATTCACTTGACAAGCTTTGCTTATTTAATTGTTAGGTATTGATATATATTTTCTCGAGTCCCTGAATGAAACGGTGTACTGAGTATTTGAGTGTATGTAGTGAGGTGTGAATGTGACTTGTATTATAGAGAGATGCAAAATATTGTACTATTTAAATGTTGAAATATTATATTGAATAAAATATTGTTTGAATCATTTAAATTCTTTGCACTAGTATTATTATTCAATATCAATATATTATTATATGAGATGCAAAATAGTATAGTTACAAGGTGTGGACCCAAACAAATTCAAAAAGTTAATATCTATAGCAACATTTTTGGAATGTTTCCATAGACACCTATGGAAGTTTCTATAGACTCAAATATGGTTCTATTGCGACAATATTTGTTTAGTCAAAATGTTGCCTTTGTGGTCTGCAGGAATGGTGAAAATTGCATCATAGTAAAAGTGTTGCAAAAAGAGCTATGCCAACATTTTTTGGACTTGGCCCAACATTTTTTTCTGTTGTAGAAGGCCATTTATGGCGTAGTGAATGTCGATCTGGATTGGCTATCTTTCTGGTATAGGAGAAATCTCGGATACGAGAAGTCTCGGATAGGAGAAGTCTCGGATATGACAAGTCAAACCAAACTTCAAAGCACCATAACTTGATCTTCATAATCTCAAATGACTTGAAATTTTTCCTACGGCCTCCTGGGGCCTTCCTTGTCATCCCCACAAAGTTTCGTGCCAATCGGACAATACTGGTCTAGCTCTACAATCTGGCTTTAAGTAGAGTCGAGAATGTCGAACGGGGACCTATAGCACTTCCAGGATGGTTTTTAATGTCTGTTTTGCCATATGACGGCGTTTGCATCTAACATTTTTAGGCCATGTATTAGCATACCAAACAACTAAAACAACATATACAAGCAATATCTAGGCCAATAAAGTAAGGAGAATCATCACAATGAGGCTAGGAAGCATTGTTAATTTGGCTTCCTTGATTTTCGGGATTAACAGAACTTGATCAAATTAACCCAACTTCGTGTATATGCAATAATATATTAAAAAATGATTTGTGAGAATTTTTTACAATATTTAGCAGTGATTATCTACTAATTAACCATAATTAGTGAATAGTGAAACTAACCACACACCTTAATTTCCCCAAATAATTAGATCTGAAATTGATGATGATTTAGTTTGGATCCCAATGCTATGCAGCAGTTCCAAGCTTGATTTGACGTTGAGGTGATTAAATCTTCGTTAATCTTAGGTTTAAGCTAATTAAAAAAGGGATTAGAAGGTGCTTTCGAGAATGGAAGCTATTTGAGGTTGATGGGACCATTCTTGGGAGTTTTGAAAGTGAGAATGAATGATTTACCTACACCATTCATCCCTCACTTAACCTTAATCCCAAAATGGACTTTGGGCCCTCGCAAAAGTGGCTTTACCCAACCCAATTAGGCTGCCTTAACCAATACATATCTTAATTCATCCAGTCCTCTCAAATGACTAGCCAGTTTAGCTATTGTGACCACTCTACGAAATGGGACACCATCATCGGAATACAGTGGAAGTGATTTCAAGTCAATCTCTTATTAATCAAAATTTATGGGCAAAACAAGATTCACCCGGAGTAAAATGGTCACATTAAAATTCGATAAAAATAGTGAATGTAGGAAATGGCCCTGTTAGTCATTTCCTTAAGTTACACAGTCATACGACCCTATATGAAAATAAAATAAGTACTCTACGTTCCCCCGATACATAGAATAAGGGTCGTTACATTCTCTTCCCTTAAGAAATTTCACCCTCGGAATTCCTTAAGCAACAAAAAGGATTGTCCTGCATGCCTAACAATCATCACGTGCAACACAACATACATAGCAAACATGATAGAAAAACAGTTTAACTCTATCCTTGCGTGCAGGATACTAACACAAGAAAACTGATATGATAACGAATGGAAATTTAAGAGCGATGTATAAAAACTGACCAAGTAAAGAGCTCTGGACAAGACATCCTCATGCTTTCCTCAGTTTCCCAAGTACAACCACTCTCATTTTTGTTCCACCAAACCTTGATAAACCTCATAGTCTTCTTCCTAAGCTATTTCTTATCATGTCCAACGATACGAACTGGTCTAAGGGCTATTGTGGCTTTTTGTTCCACTTTGATATCATTTAACTGAACCGGTGTGATAGTTGTATTAAAATCATTCACTGTAGCGACCCGGGATAAAAGAACGACAATCAGGTTCTCGACAACAATACATAAACTCGTATCACTTGCCAAAAACCCAAGTATCGAACCCCCAGATTGTCATGAGAAAGAATTTAGAGGGTGAGGATAGAAAGAAAGAAGTATTAGAATAGAAGAAAGAAGAAGAGCACATCAGAATCTCACAGCGGAACGAATAAAATATAATATCAAATCTCTTTATACAAAGAACTATATAAAACATACCAATCATCAGAGTACACATACATTAGTCACAGCGGAATAATAACTTTGAATAACTAGTGGTGAAGCCGCCTGCTTCCAGCTCCTGGAACTCCAAGTGAACCTAACCTGGAACATACTCGGTCTGACCCGAGCACATTTGATTTAAAACAAAATACACCGGGTCAGTCTGGAATACTATCAGTGATAAATTCACATAACACACAACTTGTTTACACACACACCTGTTTAACTTTGGAAATCCTTTTCGAAAACAAAAGGATAATAGTAAGACCAGCCCACACATAAACACGGACGGTTTTTACCTTACTATAACCCAAACCATTTTTGAAATCAATATCCTTCTCTGATATTATCATAATGTCTAATTACAAGTAATTAGCAATCTAGAGGAACGCTTGCATCTCACGCTCCACATATATAGTATACAATCGAAAACCGTGGGCGCTTATTGGATATTGGATTCCAACTTGACAAGGTATGGGTCCACCTTCCGCACGTGTATCTCTAGAGGCGAATACACTGGGTTCAACAAGAACGTCTTGCAACCCGGCCCTCACATGACCGACCACTCATTTCGCTTGAGTGTATCGAATGTATATCACCGACGGTTGGGATCAGCAACCGCCACCCGAATAGGGTCAGCATCGAAACATAGATTAAAGAAGCAAAAGGAATTTCTCTAGATAGGTGATCATACACCCTAATGGGAGCGACCCACATAGCCATGCTGCCTGCCCGATTTTTGTCATTTCCCGGTTGATGAGGCTTGAGGCTAGAACTTTATCTCTAGAACATCTGGTCCTCATACACTTTGAATGCCACATCGTCAGATCCGCCAGATCACACTTGATTGACGTCCACAAACATACTCTAGCTATCTGGCTAGAGAATAACCATTTCTCCGCCGTCAACTATCGTACGTTTGGAGAAATCAACGCATGTAAACCTTTTTGGAAATACTCTGTCAGACATTCGTCCATACAAGTCATCCAGGAACAGGATGAACCGAAGATACTCTCCTACTGCATCTCATATAGGAATCACCCCATGAATCAGTAGCGAGAAGTCCTTGCAACCCGTGGATTTCAACCACGACAGAATCACAAATCAAAATAACTCTGGCTGCAGGCCAGAGAAATTCAACAAGTAGTCCTTCCGCTTATGAAGATCCACGGTCTTCACTTGCTCCGTCTTCAATCGACGTCTTCACGTATTTGATGGTCGGAATGGTTTTCGAATATAATTCGATCCCGGACTTTCCGAACCAACAATCGTATTAGTCTGGTTTGATAGTCGGTGTTTTAACTATCAAATAACAATAGTGTGAACACAATGAGTTTCTGATTCAGTATTTAGCACAACTCGACTTCTTTTAAAATATGTTTAACCAAATTCCCTTTTGACTAACTTTAACAAATTTGCTTTGGTTGCTTAACTCTAACTTGACTGACTCAACTTATTTAACTCGACAAACTTGACTTGATTTCTCCTATTAACTAATACTCGACTTAACTCCATTCGCTCGACTCTAGATCGCAGCGATCACAATGGTTACGCCTGATTCCCTCAGGAAACATCCGACCGCCATAGGCTATCTGCAGCCCTGCAAATTTCGCTAGCAGTCGTACACAATGGAACTTTTTCCTAGATAACTTTGTTTGACTAACTCTAATTTTTATTTGACCAATTATAATTGAATAACAAATGTTTACTATGATTTGAAAACACATTCTTATTCCCTTTGAAACTAATATCGTAATATTATTAGATTTCCAAAACCTCGCATCATAGTTTGATATTCCTCGTATAGGATAAAACCAATTCAACTATCTCTTTAGGCTATAGTTAATCGAAGATTAACTAATATCCAACACTATTTGATAACTTTAATAAATATTTAACCAACATTTATTTCCTTTGACCATTCTACTTGCACTGGTGGATTTACCAACCATACACATTAGTTAACTATTAACTGAAATTCCAATTGTCATTTCCCCTTTCTTAAATTAATTAATTAACTTAATTAATTTAAGTCACATTTTAATTGTTTGAAACAATAAATTTCCCTTTTTAACAACCTATGGAATATCTTGATTTCTGCTTCTCAATTGATCAAAACCATTTAACTAAATTCTCTTAATAACTCGATTTAACTTATTAAATTTAAATTCCCGATTTAAATACTCGTATGAAATAATTGAATAACTTAAAATTCAGTTATAAATAAATTATAACTTTGAAACCCCATCAATTTCCCTGACGGTAGAACAATGTCAAAACCCTACGACTAGACCATTACTGCCCATCTACTCAATCAACACAAACAATTGACTTTAACCACAACAACGATGGTTGTATATTCAACTATCAACATTCAAATAGTTTTGGTGTCAGATGATGTGAACAATCCATATGTATGCACAACAAAACAAATACAGTAAATTTGAGGAATCCGGTTGGATCCTCCAACCTGTCCTTCTCTGCATCACAGATGTCAGTTGATAACAATATGCGAATTAAACAATTTGCAGAATATAAATAACTGCAACCATCAATCAATAACAAGCAACTTGCATCCATCGCATCCAATCAGTCAATTTAAACTGTTAACCGCAAAATATAATTTACCGTGACTTTACCACATCACAGTATTCCAGAAGGTGTGAGAATTAACTCACCAGAGTTGGTTCTGGTCAACGGTTGATGCGTTTGTCACTTTTAACTTGAATCATTCGTCCAAAAATAGCTGAATTTTCAACGGTGTCGGATTGACTCCTAGTCAGTGCCATCGGATAGGTCTCGTCCCTGCGATCCCAACGGATCTTGTTTCGTTAAATTTCGTTAAAGTTTGAACAAGTTACGTTCGTTTAAAGTTTGAATAAATATACGATTTTTAATTAACTAATTAATATTTAAATTAAATAACTCACCGTTAATTACCTTTCTTAACTATTTTTGCCACGTCAGCCTCGTTATAGTCGAAACGCGTTTTCCTTCTTACGGGGTTCTTCTTCCCCGATGGTTCCCCTTTTGAACCCGACGTCCAAGAACACGCCACCTTACTCCTCAAATTCCGCCGCCGCCGTTAGCTTCCAGGCCGCCAGAACCCCGCCACTGGCTTCGCAGGTCAAAGCCGCTTCGTCCCCTGAAACTGGACCCCCCCAATCGAACCCAGGCCGCCAGAAAACTCGGTCCCACCGTGCTCCGTTCAACTCAAACATTCAGCCACCACAGACCATTAGGGTCGACCGGACCACCTCAGTTCGACGCGCCAGACCTTCCTCCTCCGACTGACCCTGGACCACGACGCCATCAACCCCTCGAGCCGCCGGAAAATGTAAAAATCCGACCATGCTTCAAAACTGAACCCAAAAACCTTCACCTCCGTTCATCCTCTAATTTCTCTCTCCACAGATCACTAGGGAGCCTGACACCACCACCAAAACGAAGCTACTTCTCCCCTCTACGAAAGCCCTAAGGTCCCCTTGTCTAAAATCAACCACAACTCACGAATTTTGGCCACGACCGAAGACTGTTCTTCGCTGTTCTTCGTGGATTCCGGCCACCTCGGACCTCCGATCAACCCAAGTTTTTGTCAGCATGTAGATCTCGACTGGATCTACAACATTGCCTTTGGTTGCCATAGCAAAATCATCATGGATTGAAAGATATAATGGTTTTTGTGTTGAGGGGCTTTTTTGCAAAAATACATGAAGAAGATGGAGCTTGGCTGGAAAATGGTGAGGGAAGGGGTTTATATAGAGTGGAAAAATATTATTTTAAGTTGATGTGATGTCTGACACTGACTGACGATTTTTATTTCGTACCTATCGCTATTTCGAATATCGTTTATTCGCTGCTGCGCTCACATACGAACCCCGTTCATGACGCAACTGGACGGCATAGTATATTTTGACGATACGGTCCTAATGAATCTTGTTTCGTCGAATTCCGTGCACGTATGCTCAAATAGCGTTTGTACACGTCCAATTATATCGATTTATTTTGCATTTTATTTTGCCACGCTCACAGAATAACCCCGATTGACGCGCCGTTTGAAAATCTGACAATAATTTACTATTACGGTCACAACAAAATTTATTTCATCGAAAACAGAGGTCGTTTGAAAAATGTCCCTTTTGAACTGGCCAATTTGAATTAAAATAACCCAATTTTAAAGTACTTCAATATAATATTATTAAAATATTGCAGTTGGCCATACACGACCAGAATTTGATGTATTACCAAGGAAAAATATCCCGGGTTGAATTCCAAGCCAATTCGATGTTTAAAATATTTAAAAACCGTTATTTTATATAACTGCAGCGCTATATATATTAAAGGAATTCTGGCGCTGCTTTTCCCAAAATTTGATTTGACTATAAAACAAAATCTACACGACGAAAAATGGATTTTTCTCTGCCGTTGGGAAGATATTGTCAAACTGGTCCCAACGTTTCTTGTTTCGATGAAATCCGACTTATTTTGAACCCGGTACGACCAATTGAAGTTCAAAACGCCAAATCGCGAACTACCACGCCGCTGCAGCTCGTTATTTAATTAAATTATAAACCATATATATTCGTCGTCGTTTTCAAAATGAATTGTCACTAAAATTTCAGTATAAACAATATTTGACCACTTTAAACTGTCGGATCACAGTATATTTCAATTTCGACAATTTCCCATATTTTGGAAATTAAAATAGTATTTATTATTTATTTTATATAATATATTCACAATATAATCGTTAAATTCGATTATCCAACCTCAAACCAATATTTTAAATTATTAAAATAATTAAAATAATCCAATTAAATTGGTAGAAAAATACGGGTCGTTACATTCCTTCCCCCTTAAAATAATTTCGTCCTCGAAATTGCTAAGTAGAAGAAATGCCGTCTATTATTGTCTTTTCAAAAATAATAAAATTTAAAACTCGAATTTATTTTCAAACTGACCCTATTGGTTTTAAAACCAATTTATTTCAAATAAAAGGATTTCTCTAAAATTTCCAAAAATTTTCTAACTTCTTAAATTTTAGAAAAATTTCGGCAGAGTCTCCCCTATACGGAGGACCATCTGCAATATCGCAGGATCAAGAAATATGTATACATCGACTCTCATGGTCGGAAAATAAAAATTCAACCCCAAAATCCAAACAAAATCCAAAATTTCATATTTTCGTAAGCGTACCTTTTGGCGAGCGTTATTATGCAATAAGCGATATATTTATATTCGAGCTTGCTTTATTGATTTTGCAACTCTACTCAACTGGATTCAAATAACTCCAGATTTTCTCCTTTGGTTGGGTTTAAAGCTGAACTGGCACTTTACACCTGTTCTCAACTCAAACAAACTTATCAGTTATCAACAAATGTCAATTATGTTTGATACATCCATATCATTCCACACCAACCAATTATATACACAGTTCAACCCACACGAGATTATAATTATTTATATCACTTCGCTTATTTCTTAAATTATCCATTCAGATCTGTTAAATTTGGATTGATTACCCAACTTGTTTATTTCATCTTTGGTTTTTCAACCAAGTCTATCTATTTCAAGTTCAGGTTATATTCAAGCAATCAACCATACACTACAAACATATTATACAACCAACATTAACCAATCAAGATGATTGCCCATACTATAATAACTTTTACCTTTATTTATTATAAAATAAAATTGGGCAAAAATAATCATTAAAAACAATTTTATATCAAATCACAAATACGCTCTCTCGTATATCTACTCAAACTCAATCTAGGGTACTGCTAACCCCATCTCTATTGGGTCACACCACAGAGCCAAGGTTAATCATAAAACCAATAGCTCTGATACCACTGTAGCGACCCGGGATAAAAGAACGACAATCAGGTTCTCGACAACAATACATAAACTCGTATCACTTGCCAAAAACCCAAGTATCGAACCCCCAGATTGTCATGAGAAAGAATTTAGAGGGTGAGGATAGAAAGAAAGAAGTATTAGAATAGAAGAAAGAAGAAGAGCACATCAGAATCTCACAGCGGAACGAATAAAATATAATATCAAATCTCTTTATACAAAGAACTATATAAAACATACCAATCATCAGAGTACACATACATTAGTCACAGCGGAATAATAACTTTGAATAACTAGTGGTGAAGCCGCCTGCTTCCAGCTCCTGGAACTCCAAGTGAACCTAACCTGGAACATACTCGGTCTGACCCGAGCACATTTGATTTAAAACAAAATACACCGGGTCAGTCTGGAATACTATCAGTGATAAATTCACATAACACACAACTTGTTTACACACACACCTGTTTAACTTTGGAAATCCTTTTCGAAAACAAAAGGATAATAGTAAGACCAGCCCACACATAAACACGGACGGTTTTTACCTTACTATAACCCAAACCATTTTTGAAATCAATATCCTTCTCTGATATTATCATAATGTCTAATTACAAGTAATTAGCAATCTAGAGGAACGCTTGCATCTCACGCTCCACATATATAGTATACAATCGAAAACCGTGGGCGCTTATTGGATATTGGATTCCAACTTGACAAGGTATGGGTCCACCTTCCGCACGTGTATCTCTAGAGGCGAATACACTGGGTTCAACAAGAACGTCTTGCAACCCGGCCCTCACATGACCGACCACTCATTTCGCTTGAGTGTATCGAATGTATATCACCGACGGTTGGGATCAGCAACCGCCACCCGAATAGGGTCAGCATCGAAACATAGATTAAAGAAGCAAAAGGAATTTCTCTAGATAGGTGATCATACACCCTAATGGGAGCGACCCACATAGCCATGCTGCCTGCCCGATTTTTGTCATTTCCCGGTTGATGAGGCTTGAGGCTAGAACTTTATCTCTAGAACATCTGGTCCTCATACACTTTGAATGCCACATCGTCAGATCCGCCAGATCACACTTGATTGACGTCCACAAACATACTCTAGCTATCTGGCTAGAGAATAACCATTTCTCCGCCGTCAACTATCGTACGTTTGGAGAAATCAACGCATGTAAACCTTTTTGGAAATACTCTGTCAGACATTCGTCCATACAAGTCATCCAGGAACAGGATGAACCGAAGATACTCTCCTACTGCATCTCATATAGGAATCACCCCATGAATCAGTAGCGAGAAGTCCTTGCAACCCGTGGATTTCAACCACGACAGAATCACAAATCAAAATAACTCTGGCTGCAGGCCAGAGAAATTCAACAAGTAGTCCTTCCGCTTATGAAGATCCACGGTCTTCACTTGCTCCGTCTTCAATCGACGTCTTCACGTATTTGATGGTCGGAATGGTTTTCGAATATAATTCGATCCCGGACTTTCCGAACCAACAATCGTATTAGTCTGGTTTGATAGTCGGTGTTTTAACTATCAAATAACAATAGTGTGAACACAATGAGTTTCTGATTCAGTATTTAGCACAACTCGACTTCTTTTAAAATATGTTTAACCAAATTCCCTTTTGACTAACTTTAACAAATTTGCTTTGGTTGCTTAACTCTAACTTGACTGACTCAACTTATTTAACTCGACAAACTTGACTTGATTTCTCCTATTAACTAATACTCGACTTAACTCCATTCGCTCGACTCTAGATCGCAGCGATCACAATGGTTACGCCTGATTCCCTCAGGAAACATCCGACCGCCATAGGCTATCTGCAGCCCTGCAAATTTCGCTAGCAGTCGTACACAATGGAACTTTTTCCTAGATAACTTTGTTTGACTAACTCTAATTTTTATTTGACCAATTATAATTGAATAACAAATGTTTACTATGATTTGAAAACACATTCTTATTCCCTTTGAAACTAATATCGTAATATTATTAGATTTCCAAAACCTCGCATCATAGTTTGATATTCCTCGTATAGGATAAAACCAATTCAACTATCTCTTTAGGCTATAGTTAATCGAAGATTAACTAATATCCAACACTATTTGATAACTTTAATAAATATTTAACCAACATTTATTTCCTTTGACCATTCTACTTGCACTGGTGGATTTACCAACCATACACATTAGTTAACTATTAACTGAAATTCCAATTGTCATTTCCCCTTTCTTAAATTAATTAATTAACTTAATTAATTTAAGTCACATTTTAATTGTTTGAAACAATAAATTTCCCTTTTTAACAACCTATGGAATATCTTGATTTCTGCTTCTCAATTGATCAAAACCATTTAACTAAATTCTCTTAATAACTCGATTTAACTTATTAAATTTAAATTCCCGATTTAAATACTCGTATGAAATAATTGAATAACTTAAAATTCAGTTATAAATAAATTATAACTTTGAAACCCCATCAATTTCCCTGACGGTAGAACAATGTCAAAACCCTACGACTAGACCATTACTGCCCATCTACTCAATCAACACAAACAATTGACTTTAACCACAACAACGATGGTTGTATATTCAACTATCAACATTCAAATAGTTTTGGTGTCAGATGATGTGAACAATCCATATGTATGCACAACAAAACAAATACAGTAAATTTGAGGAATCCGGTTGGATCCTCCAACCTGTCCTTCTCTGCATCACAGATGTCAGTTGATAACAATATGCGAATTAAACAATTTGCAGAATATAAATAACTGCAACCATCAATCAATAACAAGCAACTTGCATCCATCGCATCCAATCAGTCAATTTAAACTGTTAACCGCAAAATATAATTTACCGTGACTTTACCACATCACAGTATTCCAGAAGGTGTGAGAATTAACTCACCAGAGTTGGTTCTGGTCAACGGTTGATGCGTTTGTCACTTTTAACTTGAATCATTCGTCCAAAAATAGCTGAATTTTCAACGGTGTCGGATTGACTCCTAGTCAGTGCCATCGGATAGGTCTCGTCCCTGCGATCCCAACGGATCTTGTTTCGTTAAATTTCGTTAAAGTTTGAACAAGTTACGTTCGTTTAAAGTTTGAATAAATATACGATTTTTAATTAACTAATTAATATTTAAATTAAATAACTCACCGTTAATTACCTTTCTTAACTATTTTTGCCACGTCAGCCTCGTTATAGTCGAAACGCGTTTTCCTTCTTACGGGGTTCTTCTTCCCCGATGGTTCCCCTTTTGAACCCGACGTCCAAGAACACGCCACCTTACTCCTCAAATTCCGCCGCCGCCGTTAGCTTCCAGGCCGCCAGAACCCCGCCACTGGCTTCGCAGGTCAAAGCCGCTTCGTCCCCTGAAACTGGACCCCCCCAATCGAACCCAGGCCGCCAGAAAACTCGGTCCCACCGTGCTCCGTTCAACTCAAACATTCAGCCACCACAGACCATTAGGGTCGACCGGACCACCTCAGTTCGACGCGCCAGACCTTCCTCCTCCGACTGACCCTGGACCACGACGCCATCAACCCCTCGAGCCGCCGGAAAATGTAAAAATCCGACCATGCTTCAAAACTGAACCCAAAAACCTTCACCTCCGTTCATCCTCTAATTTCTCTCTCCACAGATCACTAGGGAGCCTGACACCACCACCAAAACGAAGCTACTTCTCCCCTCTACGAAAGCCCTAAGGTCCCCTTGTCTAAAATCAACCACAACTCACGAATTTTGGCCACGACCGAAGACTGTTCTTCGCTGTTCTTCGTGGATTCCGGCCACCTCGGACCTCCGATCAACCCAAGTTTTTGTCAGCATGTAGATCTCGACTGGATCTACAACATTGCCTTTGGTTGCCATAGCAAAATCATCATGGATTGAAAGATATAATGGTTTTTGTGTTGAGGGGCTTTTTTGCAAAAATACATGAAGAAGATGGAGCTTGGCTGGAAAATGGTGAGGGAAGGGGTTTATATAGAGTGGAAAAATATTATTTTAAGTTGATGTGATGTCTGACACTGACTGACGATTTTTATTTCGTACCTATCGCTATTTCGAATATCGTTTATTCGCTGCTGCGCTCACATACGAACCCCGTTCATGACGCAACTGGACGGCATAGTATATTTTGACGATACGGTCCTAATGAATCTTGTTTCGTCGAATTCCGTGCACGTATGCTCAAATAGCGTTTGTACACGTCCAATTATATCGATTTATTTTGCATTTTATTTTGCCACGCTCACAGAATAACCCCGATTGACGCGCCGTTTGAAAATCTGACAATAATTTACTATTACGGTCACAACAAAATTTATTTCATCGAAAACAGAGGTCGTTTGAAAAATGTCCCTTTTGAACTGGCCAATTTGAATTAAAATAACCCAATTTTAAAGTACTTCAATATAATATTATTAAAATATTGCAGTTGGCCATACACGACCAGAATTTGATGTATTACCAAGGAAAAATATCCCGGGTTGAATTCCAAGCCAATTCGATGTTTAAAATATTTAAAAACCGTTATTTTATATAACTGCAGCGCTATATATATTAAAGGAATTCTGGCGCTGCTTTTCCAAAAATTTGATTTGACTATAAAACAAAATCTACACGACGAAAACTGGATTTTTCTCTGCCGTTGGGAAGATATTGTCAAACTGGTCCCAACGTTTCTTGTTTCGATGAAATCCGACTTATTTTGAACCCGGTACGACCAATTGAAGTTCAAAACGCCAAATCGCGAACTACCACGCCGCTGCAGCTCGTTATTTAATTAAATTATAAACCATATATATTCGTCGTCGTTTTCAAAACGAATTGTCACTAAAATTTCAGTATAAACAATATTTGACCACTTTAAACTGTCGGATCACAGTATATTTCAATTTCGACAATTTCCCATATTTTGGAAATTAAAATAGTATTTATTATTTATTTTATATAATATATTCACAATATAATCGTTAAATTCGATTATCCAACCTCAAACCAATATTTTAAATTATTAAAATAATTAAAATAATCCAATTAAATTGGTAGAAAAATACGGGTCGTTACATTCACGAACTTCCTCAAATGGGAAATTTGAAACACATTGTGTACCCCAGCCATCTTATAAGGCGGCTTAACTTTATATGCCAAATTTCCAATCCGCTTAAGGACATGAAATGGACTAACGAACCTTAGCATCGACTTTCCCCTACTACCAAACTGAATCACGTTCCTCAAAGGAGAAATCTTGACAAACACTAAATCACCAACAGGGAACTCCAAGTCTCTCCGTCTCTTATTGGCATAACTGTTCTCTCTATCTTGTGAGGATTTCATTCGTTGTCGAATGATTTCAGTCTTCTTTGAAGTTTCTCTTATCATATCTAGCTTAAATATCAGTTTCTCACCTGCCTCCCACTAATATGAAGGATTGTTGCACGACCTCCCATAAAACACTTCGTATGTAGCCATGGCAATGCTTGATTGGTAGTTTTCTATTGTATGAGAACTCAACCAATTGCAAATGATCGTCCTATGATCCTCCAAAATCCAGGATATACTCCATCAAAAGATCCTCTAATATGCGATTTACTCTTTTAGTCTAACCATCAGTTTGGGGAGGGTAGGCAGTACTGAGATGCAACTCCGATCCCAAAGCTTACAAGAAGCTCTTTCAGAATCCACTAGTGAACAATGGATTTCGGTCACTCACAATGTATTTTGGTACTCCATGGAAACACATAACCCATTTCGCATATAACTTTGCTAGTTTGACTGTTGTCCTATTTGACTTGACGAGTATAAACCTGGCATTCTTGGTTAACCTATCTACAATGACCCAAATACTATCATGTCTGCCCTAGTCCTCGCAAACCATCAATGAATTCCATCGAAACTTGCTCCCATTTCCACTCGGGAAACTCCAGCGGTTGTAACAAGCCATTAGGCTTCTTCTGCTTAGCTTTAACTTATTGGAAATTCATGCACTTGGAGATATGTCTCCCAACATCCTTCTGTTCCTAGTAGAAAATTTTCGTTATGTCTCTATACACATTATTACCACCGAGATGTATGGTTAACTTTGAGTGATGACACTCGTTAAGCGCTTCATCTCAAAGTTCATCGTTGTCGGGTACAACCAATCTCTCATTTTTTTCGAAGCCAATCTTCATGGTCGAGTTAGTACATGGTCTTAACCTTATTGTCTTACCAGAGTCCATTTTGGTGATCGTCTCTAATAATCTAGGATCGCTCCTCTGACTAGAACTTATTTGTTGAACCAAAGTTGGTATAATCATTAAGCTTGCCAACGTCTCTGGCTCCTATTCACATTTAGGCCTAAAATCCTACCTAGTGATATTTTCCAGGTACTTCCATTCTAGGAACATAACCTCTAGACCGACATGTCTCCTACTCAGTGCATATGCGACTACGTTACCCTTTCCTAGGGTGTATGAGAAATTAAAGTTGTAGCAAGCCAAGAATTCCAACCACCGCTATTGACGGAGATTTAAATCTTTTTGAGAGAAAAGACACTTAATGACTTGTGGTCGGTAAATAATTCGAATCTTTCCCCAAAAAGATAGTGTCTCCACATCTTCAATACAAACACAATCGCAGCTAGTTCCAAGTCATGCATTGCGTACCTCCTCCCATGTGGTTTCAGTTGCCGACTAGCATAAGTGTAACAACCCAAATTTTGACAGACCAATTTTCTTTCAAAATTCCAATCTATTGAAGCCCGAGTTGGATTGTCTGGTATCCTACAGAAAATACAGAGATGAAAAAAATATCAGAGCTTGATACAACATCTCACAGCAGAATAGATAAAATATAATAATCAAATAAAGCCTTATCGAAATAATAACACTACCTAACAAGTGTCTAAAGGCTATCAAATCTCTTCCATAAAAATAGCCTACGAGTATGTTAAGAGGAGGGGGTCAGAACACAAAATTCTGGTGATTGAACAAATTATACATTCTAAAACAACCCTACATATACCGTTCAGTTATGTTTTCTTAATTATTAGATTATTTAGGTTCTCATGTGTACCTAACTACTTCCCAGTATATTAACTTAATATAGCATATATGTAGCTAAACCCCACATCTCAAGGTACTCCCCATAGTACCCTCCTCGTATGGTCTCTATCGCCATGCCACAGAAGCGTATACAATATCCATCCTACGCCAAATCGCGTATGGAAAATCTATATCATTACGCCACGTAATCGAAGTTGTACATAACTACTATCGCTATGTCACATAAGAGTACGGATCGTCGTATCCGAACTCCTCAGTCGAATCAAGCCTCAACACGGAGTAATGCCCTACTGTCTACGATACACCACCCAGGGTGTGTATTTAGACCCTCACACGTATGTACTGTCTACCATACCCCGAGTCCTGTAATAGGGCTGCATCCAATGCACGGAACTTGATCAGGAGCTTTCCATATCCATAAAGGTCTGCCTTATGAGGCCTACAATACAAATATCCAAGTATGGTCTGCATTTATACGATGGCTATGGCCCCACCTTGGCCCCTCCCTTAACTAGTGAAAGACTACATCAAGAGCTAAGTGGCGTCCCATAACCAATGTCTCGATAATGAAAGATCGATGGTCTCTTGGTTTAGCTCTCGTCTTTCCACATCCCACCGACTGCCGATGACAGTTACCCGACGAGTACTATCCTGTATTGGTCCTAACCCGACCCCTTCCCTAGGCAATCTCCGAATCACCCAACGTCATTCGCCACAGCCTTCTGATTGCCAAGCTACAGTTGTAGTCAAGGTATAGTCATCGGGTGGTACCGCGCAGACCCAAACCTCTACGAGTACAGCCTGAGCATGCACCACACAGAGGACACAGAGTACCCTACCATGTCCCTTAGAAGTCGCGTGCTTCTCTCCAATCCCACAGACAAAATAGACAGAATAACTAGGCAAAATAATCAGATGGGCGTGCTTCTCTCGTGTCTCTAGACACCACGATGATCTACCCCGTCGGGTTTGTCACCTTTGTACGTGCGGACTGGTCTAAGCGCATCACGCAAACGTGTTATTAGACCCTGTCTTAATATTTTAATCACGTGCTTGTCTTATCTTATCAAATTTCCAATTAACTTGATTATCCACATATTAGCTTTTTATTCAAGTTACCAAGTTTTCTCTGAGCTCCTTATATCTCAAAGGAATGGACCCCTCCTGCTTATCAATCCAATGCTTTAACTTAATCCATTTTAAGTTCAATAATAAGCCCGGTGAGATAACATGTTATTCCTTATATTATAATTAATAGAAGTAATCTACAACCACTTTTTATCGCCATATCATTTATTGTTCAATTACAAGTTTACAAGTTACAATAAGATGTTTTACTTAATGTATAACTAAGCATATCTTTCCCAATTCTCAAGTTTTCTTATGACATGGCTACTTAATACAAAATTAAGTAAGACTTGTTTCATTTCATAAGCCTACCAATAATAAGCCTACTTTATTCTTTTTTATTTAGTCATAACCTTGTCTTACACTGTCATCGCAACCTCCTGTTGTTGTTTACTTATTAACTTAGTTCACTTAACTAAGATTTATTAATAAGTTCTCTTTATCATTTATTATAATCCATATTATAATTCTGTTTGTCTCTAGGATAAGCCTACCTATTATATTACATTCCCATTCATATAATTAACTATAATAGGTTATATTCCACGTTCATCGCATTTTCCCTTGGTTTCTTAACATTAACCAAACTTTTACTATTGTAACTGCCATTTATTTACCGTCTTGTACATTCTCATTATTTTAGGAAAATATTTCACACACCTCGTTAAATTGATTAGTGGAAAGATACAAAGATCCATTTCAATAAGGCACATCAAGCAAGATCCGTAGTTGCAAGATATCTCTTTTATTTTCGTCGTAGACATACATATATCTTTTTATTTGATTAGTGTGCAATATGGTAAAAGAGTCCATATTTCACACTAATCCCCTTTTCCTTCCTTTTTCTTGCAACTACGTTCTTGGTAATTATACCATTATGGAAATGTATCAATTTTTCCCAAATCCATTTAACCCAGTCCACTACTAACTTCCCTTTTTTATTTTCTGAGTTAGATGATATTTACCATTTCCAAATTATTGTAAATTTTCTATACAAATTAGGCACATCTATTCTTTTTCCATTATTCCCAATTTCACTGTAATTTGATTTACAATATATCCAATTTTCCATTGAACAACATTTTCAGTAACATATTCACATTATTGTAAATTCCATAATTTCAGTATTACAATAATTCTTAATCCAAACAGAAGATTAATAGGATAGATTTATACAACAACATATTCTTAACATACATGAAAATAAATTATATTGCAATTACCACAAATTATAGTTATTTAACATGTTAAGAATAACAGGGAACGTAAATGGTAAATATACAGTTACCCGAAAGGTATAATTTTAAATCCGCTCACCTGACTGCTTTCCAATTCTTGAATTTGATTCAGGTCTATGATTCTCGGCCTTCCTAACTGAATCTAGTATTAAAATGACCACGAATTTACAAATCTTACACTAAAAGAAGATTGAAAGAAAGAAACCTAAATAAATCATACTCACAGGACTTACCTCATGTTGATCAGAAATCTGAAAACCTATGTTGTATATTTATATTCTTTATCTTCAAATATTGAATCAGAACCCCTAAACTAATTTTATAATTTCTAAAAGATTTGGACAGGAAAGAAAATGGTAGAGTCTTGGCGTCGTCTCAGAAAATATGAGTTGAAGGCAAGGCCTTGCGAGTTTATTTATAGGTGTACAAGAATTTCAGGTCAATCGGATTTGGTAAAATAAAATTCGGACCGTTTAAATCAGAAAAACACATCTCAAACAAAACAGATCTGGCCCAGATGGGTAGACCCGAGGTGGATCGACCCTATGGTCAACACATGGGACGACCCGTGTGAAGCCTAGGTCGACCGAGCTCCTGGGTCTTGAACGTGTTTTATTATGTTTTAATTCCTGATTAACGTTAATATTAATGTTTAGTTTATTTCTAAATATTACTTACGTGAATTATTATTTTTCCACTTATAACTCATCTCTAATTTCAAATTTCAAATGCATGCATGTATATATGCATGCAACCTTTTATTCTTTAATCGTTAATAACTTTCCCATACGGACTCCGATTTAGGCAAGTCATATATCAAAACGAATCAGAAAATTGCCACAAACACTTTGGTATATGTTTCAGGGCTAAATTCTAAAACTATAAATTATTAATATTTTTGTTCAATATTTGTATAAAATACGGGGTGTTACAATAAGCGACAATACCCCCTTGCATTATTACTGCACCTAACCTGGTACCACAAGCATAGGTGTATACCGTCATCTCTTCATTTCCTTTCGGAATAACCAACACTGAAGCACACGTAAACCTTTCCTTTAGACCCATAAATGCACCTTTGCATCTTTCATCCTAGACAAAAACCTGATTCTTCTTAGTCAATCGAGCCAATGATGCCGCTATCTTGGAGACATCCTGGATCAATTTACGATAATATCCAGCTAACCCTAATAAACTTCTCACATAGTTTGCATTCTTGAGCGTAAAACAATCTTGTACTATTGCCACCTTTGCAGGGTTCACGACAATACCTTTTTAGAAACAGCATGGCCAAAGAACCTAACTTCTATCCTCCAGAAGTGGCATTTAGAAAATTCATCCTTAAGTTGGTGTTTCCTTAACACCTCCATCACAATTATCAAATGATGCTTGTGCTCTTGTTCTGTCCGTGAGTAGATCAGAATATCATCAACAAACATAAATACAAACTTATTCAATTGATATATAAAAATATGATTCATGAGATCCACAAAATATTCCAATGCATAGGTCAGTCCGAACAGGATAACCAATCACTTATAAAAACCAGACCGCATCTGAAATGTTATCTTGGGTGCACTCTCTTCTGCTACCTATAGATGACGGAATCCTATCGCAAGGTCTAATTGAGAAAATATCCGCAAACTATTCAATTGGTCAAATAAATCATATATCCGTAGAAGAGGATACTTATTCTTTCTTGTCACCTTGTTCAGCTCACGGTAGTCTACGCCTAATCTAAGGGAACTATCCACGTGCTTCCCACTCGGAGATACTTCTATGAATTAACCCTTTCTTCAAGAGGTCACTCACTTGCACCTCGAGCTCCCACTACTCTCTTGGTGTCATCCGTCGAAGTGGCATCACTATAGGTCTGCATATTTTACTAAATCAATATGGAACTCAATCTATCGGTGCGGTGGAAGCACGATCACTTCTTTGAAGACGTTCAGATACTCACTAGCAATAGGCACAACCAATAACTCATTGTACGTAATGTCAAAGGATTACAAAACACTAGCCATCACCTCATTACCAGGTAGGCAGCCCAACACTACCCTCCGCCCATCATCCTTCCTAATGGCCACCGAAGACCTCTCACAGTCCACCACCACCCCATGCCTTTGGAACCAATCGACTCCGAGGATAATACCAAACACAGTAAATCCCAAAACAAAACAATCACAAGAAAACATGCATCCATGACTTGATAAGACCCCCCACGACAAATCATGCAAAGGCTAGTGGAACCACCAGTCGGGTTCGTCACAACAAAATTTTGTCAAAAATCTTAGGTTCTAATCCTAACTTATCTACCAGGTCACAAGATATGAAGAAATGGGAGGCCCCTGTTTCAAAAAATAATCGAATATGATATCCTAAACTGAAAGCATACCTTGGATGCCGATACCCTTTCCCTTCTTTGCCGTTGTTGGGGAATTAGATGAAGAAGGAACAACATGATAGTGAATGCTTTCACCAACTTCTTATCCTTTAGGGGCTCCATACAATCTTTCTTGAAGTGTCCCTCTTTATTTATCACAATTTAAACATTTTTGTTCCCCTGGCGTGGACCTACAGTTCTTGATATAATGGCCCTTCTTTCCCCACTTATAACACTCTATCTCTTTGTTATCCTTCTTCTGCCCATCCTTGGCCTGGAAAGGCTTCCTCTTATTAAGAGACTTATTCTTGCGTATGCCGCCTATTTTTGGCTTTGGCTCTTCCTTAGAAACATCAGCTGGTTCAGTCTTTGACTTAAGGTAAAAGCTCTTTGACCTAAAAGCTTTTCTGACGACAGACTCAAAAGCCTCATCGATGTGATTTATAAGCTTATATCCTAAGTAATCATCCAATTCCATGATGAATTTCTCATTTTTCTTCTCAGCCGTATCAATAAAAGACATTCCGTACTTCGATAATGCATCGAATTCATCAACATACATAGAAACGGTTATGCCATTCTACTTAAGCTCTGCAAATTTCCGAAACAGCTCTGACTTTTAAGCAGATGTAATAAACTTTTCACAAAATCGAGTCTTGAATTGATCCCAAATAAGCTGGTCCTTGGGAGTAGCAGCTTTAACAACATTCCACCAATTCATGACTCTGTGTTGGAGCTAGCGTGAAGCCAACCTCCTTTTTGTAGCACTATGTAGCCTAATCCTCAAAGATACGTTCACAAGTATCAACCGAATCTTGAACCACTATAGCCGACTCCGTTCCTTGGAATGGTTTACCACCCATACTAGTGAAATCCTTGTTTAAATTAGCAAAGTCGGCTCTGAGCGCCTGCACCAGTGCACCACCGCCCTCAACAACATTTTGAGTAGCTCCTTGAGTATTTCTAAGCATTTCCCTCATGAAATCAGTAAACATCATCTGCATATCAGGGGGATTAGCATTGTTTGCTCCTTAGCATGCTCCCTCTTCAACTCTAGAAGCGGAATTTCTAGCAGTGTTACTTGTTAGACGACTCATCATTTCATTCAGTCTGTAAAGAAGTCGATTAATCGTCTCTCCAAGGAATTCTACTTAGTGATGCTTGTGCAGTGCAACTTTCCTTAAATATACTAATAGCATATACATATATATAGGTATAGTTTTGAAAACCAAAATACGCGCTCTCATATACGTATACTCTTCCCATGGCACCACACACTTAGATTAAACTATGCCACCTAAGCTTTGATACCAAATGTGATGACCACCCTATATCAGCCAACACCCAACAAGTTGCACTGTGATGGTGCTCAACTAATACAAGAAGATCATCATAGTCGAAATAATAAAACTCAAGTAACCTGTCATATATCTCATAGCACATGGAATAAAATATAATAATAACATAAGACATGATATAAAATAGGTGAGACAGTGTAAACTAAATGAATTACAACTTAGAATAACAGGTTCATGTCACAACATAAGTACCAAAATAAATGAATATAGGTACATCTCGAAAATACTGTCTCTAAAATCAAATACACTACCAATGCCCAAAGTAGTGATCAACAACAATAAACATGGATAAGAGTATATATATTACGTAGGAGCCTCCTGCTCATCTCCGATCAGCTACTCGGTACACCAACCTATCTATAGTCTTCTCATTTAAGAGCACCCAAAGTAATAAGAAGCAAAACATAAAACCTAAAGTCAGACAAAATTTGGTGTGAGCGATAGTAATCTCAATCACTATATAGGATTAAACAATAAGTATGATAAATCATACCTGAGTTGGCCCTGCATCCAAAGAGTTAAAGGGGGAACAAGCACACTTAAAGAGCGCAGTACAACAGAGAGTTGTATGCTGCGTTCGGGAAGGATGAATCACTCCCAAAAAAGAATCTATTGATTCTCTCCTACTTGATTATCTTAGTTGCGATGATTTACTTCACAGGCGAGGTCTCTAGTTCAAATCCAGGATGACCCAACTACGTCAGGGAAAAGAATAGAAGAAGCATCTGACTCTTTCATGCATACTCCATTTGGCTTGGGGGAATATAGCTCAGTTACTAGAGCTCCATTCCCAGGATTGGGTCATTGTGATTACGGGTTGAATGTCTAACGGTCTAAGTGGTTATGATAATATCTTGTACCCGAATCGGTTGCTCGTGTTTTCTATTACTTGGGCTGTAGACTCAGAAAAATATTTGGCTGGATCTGTTGCCCGATCAACCATGAAAGAAACCCCTTCCCAATGCAATAGTAGTTAAGAACTATTACGCAACAGCTAACAAGGCGAGGATGAATTACCTAGCTGGTTAGGTGAAAATGTCGACAACTAAGGCTTTGTCCTTGTTCCTTCTATCGGCTTATTGCGCCCAAGATAAATGTGAGTTAAAGATCCTCTTTGTAATGACCTGCCTTTTTTTTTACCGGTCCAAGTCGGTATTTAACCCAACTCGAAGCGTTCACAAAGACAGATAGTTATTTTAGCTTGCGGGTCTAACAGAATAAACACAAAAATCACACACAGAAGAATGCAATAACTCACATCGGAAATTTTTATACAAAAAAATATTAGAGTTTACAAATCATTTTAATATAGCAGAAGAATTTTATTACAATACATGAATTTTTAAAAAAAAATAGAAGTTACGGTTTGAGTCGGGCTTGCGCGCATATGTGTCTTCACATTCCACTCCAATTTGCAAGCTGAACACTTCTAAAATGTGCAACGCTCGTATCTGATCTGAGCGTTCCATACAAAAACATAAAACACTCGGCTCAGGATTAACCTTTGTTTCAAGTTAGCAAATTTCCACAAAATCACATAAATATAATTGGTTAATCCTGAAACTAAATAATGATTTGAGCTTAGTAACCATGGACTGCCTAAACGACATGAGGTACATTATGGTAAAGAACATGCGGATGGTTGCATGAGTGTGGGTAAAAAATGCAACTGAGTAAAAGCTTATAAGAAAGACCAAGAAGTTACATTTAGCAACCATATGATGCACAATAAGTAAGACATGAGCAGCTCATAAATTCAGTATGGAACTTTGAATTCAGGAAAAAGGGTTGGTGACAGATCAATACATATGCTTGCATTATAGTGAAAACTTGGAAATGCTAGATACGAAGGCTGACAGTGCGGTGCCACAACAGTTTACGACTAACTATTTTAACATGGCATGAATAAAGCAAGTAAATAAGGTGCCATCCTTTGTAGAATGCACAGGAAATTTTAAACCAAGCGTGAATGTATGAAAAGTAAATAAATATGTGTCCAAAGTTTTCCTCATCATATATATACATGGTTTAAGCTGAACAATCACTTTTACTAGTCATATCCACAGTGAGATTTCATGCCAATGGGAAGTGACAGTAGAATTCATGACAATTTATTCTAACATAGGACTGTGCATACAAATGAAAGGGATGTATTTAGGAAGGCCCTACTGCAAATCCATATGACAACAGAAGTGTGGGTGGTTGCATTGTCTGCGAAAAGAGAATGATGCGACACAAATAATAGCATAAACATGGCATGCGTGCAACCTTCATATGTTCAACGTCCACACTAACACACATTCATGCCCACTCACACCCACCACATGTTATATATAATTGCTCACACACACATGTAATTCATATACCAGTTTATAGATACATGCATTATTAGGGTACTGTTTCCAAGTAAAAATGACAAGCTGTTACATGCAATTTTAAAAGAAATGGGAGCAAAGGCTAGTGGTAACAATTGTGACAATACAAGTATATGGAAACAAAGAATATGCGAGAGCTTGCAACAAGCATGTATATGTACTGGCATACAAGTGTAACAAAATTCAACATGCAACTAAATAAATAGACAAATGCATATAGACATACTTAGTTCATACCCAAAGGAAAAGGACCTAAATGACAGTTTAAACTTGCATGCAGAAAGGATATACATGTCCAACAAGAACAAGGCAGAGAAACCAATTAGCAACCGAAATATGTGTGTGTGTATATATATGTCAAGATGGGTCAAAGTACACGCAGTTCAACAATTAATATGGCGACAGCCAAGAGTACTTCGCATATGCAACCAAGAGAGCTAACTAACGATAGCAAAACAGTCTAAACAATCATACTCTATGAACTGCGAAGTAAACTAGCTTGAAATAATCTTAATCGTAAGAAACCTACATCGAATGACGGTGGATAGGCACAATGACAGGAACAACAGAAAACAGACGGAGGCGAAAAGGCTTTGCTTTGGAGCTGGTTCGAAGACGGGATTGTTATGCATCACGATTCTGGCGTGGGGATGGGTTCGACGAGGGCTCAGATGTCATGAAGTTGCAGCAAGGATGAAAGCTTCGGATCTGCCAACTTGCAGGTTCAATGTTTCGGGTCCTAGGTGAAAGAGGCAGAGGGGTGCTGGCCTCGAGCGGCGGCGAGCGGAGGTAAGGTAGCTATTTCCATGGAGGTGCGGGACCTGTGACACAAGTTGCGACGAGGTGAAGGCTGCGAGCTTGGGTTTGGAGCAGGATACGGCGCGATGGTGCGGAGAGAGGAGTGATGTCAAATAGTGGAAGGTGATCGCGAGCGATGGCTCTGGTGAGTGGCACGACAAGGCTTCGGCCATTAACATGATTCTCGATTTGGGGATAATCAATTTGGACTGATCTTTAGGGAGAAACGAAAATAAACGGTTGATAAAATGAAACCAGGATAGAAATGCCACGGTAAAACAAATAAAAAGGAAGATGCATGTAGAAAAATAAGGACACACGTACAAAAATTTCAGAACAAACGATCTAGTGTTAAAACAATTTAAATGTTACAAGAACAAAGAAAGAACATAAGAAATGAGAGAGAGCAAACATTTTTATTCATTCAGATGTAATTACAACATACACAAGCTCTCTATTTATAGGCTTTACATGTCTCATCAATTACAATAGTGTCCCTTGTGTTAAGCGTATTCACCCTTAAAGACATATATATTACAACACTCCCCCTGAATATGCGTATGCAAAGATGATAAGATTGATTGCCTCATTAAAAACCTTTTTATGAAAAAACCTGTGGGGAAAATCATAAATAAGGAAAAGAGTACAATTTTCATCTCTAGGTAACATATTGACAATGTTCCAATGAGGGTTGATACTTCTGGATCAAAATAATGCCTCGTTAAAAACCTTACTAACAAAAACCCAGTGGGAAAAATATTAGTACATTACAGCATAATATATGCTCCCCCTGATTCGTAACGCATTATTCAAATAGTTTGGTGATGTAAACGACGCATACCAATTTTATAAATCATCTTCTGAAAATTTGACTTTGGAAGTGCTTTGGTGAATAAATCTGCTGGATTTTCTTGAGACTGAATTTGCTTCACTTCTATCTTATTGTCTTTCTGAAGTTCATGTGTGAAGAAGAATTTGGGAGAAATGTGCTTTGTCTATCACCCTTGATGTATCCTGCTTGAATCTGAGCTACGCATGCGGCATTGTCTTCATAAATAATGGTTGATCTTTCTGTAGTTGAGGGAAGTTGACATGTGTTTCGAATATGTTCGATTAATGATCTTAACCAAATACATTCTCGACTTGCTTTATGTAGTGCTAGTATTTCAGAATGATTGGATGATGTTGCTACCAATGTTTGCTTTGTAGATCGCCATGAAATAGCTGCATTGCTGTTAGTAAACACATATCCAGTTTGTGACCTTGCTTTATGTGGATCAGAAAGGTAACCTGCACCAGCATAACCAACTAGAATTGGATTATTGCCTGTGTTAGAATAAAATAAGCCCAAATCTGTGGTTCCTCGCAGATATCTCATGATATGTTTTATGCCATTCCAGTGTCTTTTAGTTGGTGCAGAACTATATCTTGCTAGAAGATTGACTGAAAATGCAATATCTGGTCTCGTGCATTGGGCTAAATATAACAATGCACCAATTGCACTGGGGGAGATTGTAATAACCCGGAAAATCTGGGCCAGTTTAAAATTTTTATTTTGGCAATTTTAGCGAATTTTGAATATTTAAAATAGATTATTTTAAATAATATCGACGAGAAATTTGTTTTGAATATAATTCAAACGTACATATTATATACGCCGTCGTTAGAATATAAATATTTATATATAATTATAAATAGAATTGAAAATGGCGCGGTAGTTCGATAATTCGATTTCAAACTTCAATTGAATGTACCGGGTGCAAAACAATCCGGATTTTAGTGAAACCAAAAATAATAGGATCTAATTGATAATATCTTTCCAACGAATCCAACAAATCAAAATTTCATAGCGGGAATCAAAAGATACGTCCAGTTGAAAATTCTGAATAGTCGCTATGGAATTCAGGCCCTTAAAAATGGGAATTTTGCAAACGACCTCGGATTTCGACGAAACCACTTTTGTTGGGTCCATGATGTTAAGTTATTGCTAGATTCCAAATTTCATAATTTTTCGAATCAATATGTGAGCGTGGCAAAGGAAAACGCGTTTGACCAGTTTCAGTTGATTTTAATCGACTGGAAATTGGCCATTTTTTCAATGGTCTCAGAATTCGACGAAACTAGTTTTGTTAGGACCGTATCGTCAATACGAAGCTAGAAAATATTTTTCTGCAATTTATAGAGTTCGTATGTGACCCTGGTAAATTGAAATGCTCGTTCAAATTCAATATATAGAGTTATACGTTGATTTTAATAGAAATGGATCGAAACGATCAAATTAGCTTGCGATACATATCCCATTGTGTTCGGAATAGGTGTAAAACGCTATGGACGACAGGCGGTGGGCCTCGTTTTGAGGTCGAGAATAAAAGTTGCTTTTTTAGTAATAAAATAAAATAATTAAATAAAAAAATATATAAAATTAACCCTCTTCTCCCCCTTAAATCACTCTGCCCCCCCCATTATTTCAAAACCGAAATCGATATCAGAAAAGAAAAAAAAGAAAAAAAAACCCATCGACGTTGCCAGTCGCCCCCCCTCGCGATCCACCACCGCCATAGCCGCCGACCCCATCTCCCCCTCCGTTACCGCTCCTCCACCATCTCGCCGGAGCCGCGAGCCCCAATCTCGAACCCCCCTTTCTTCGTCTGGAACCCGAGACCACCGCCCCTCCCAACCGCGAGACCCCCCCCTTAAGCGAACCCCACCATCGACCGCCACACCCTCCCCCCTTCCACCGTGACGTTGCTGAGACCACCCCTCCCTCTTCGAAAAGTAAGTTTTTCTTTTTATATTTAATTTAAATCAGTTTTTATATTTAATTTAAATCAGTTTTTATATTTAATTTAAATCAGTTTTTGTGGGTATTTACATAGTAGGAAAATCAGTTTTTAGCAAAGGCAAAAGATTTTTAAAAGGCAAAAGATTAGATTTTTAAAAGGCGAAATCTTTATTTTAGAAAAGGCGAAATCTTTATTGTAGAAAAGGTGAAAGATCTATTTTTGAAAAGGCGGAAACTTTATATGGAGAATAGCGAGATAAAATAGAATTTTTATCCATAAAGCATAGTAAAAATTCGATTTTCATACATTGAATAGCATAGTAAAAATTCGATTTTTATATATTGAATAGCATAGTAAAAATTCGATTTTTATATATTGAATAGCATAGTAAAAATTCGATTTTTATATATTGAATAGCGTAGTAAAAATTCGATTTTTAAATATATGAAGTGATTATAAAAATATGATTTTTAAATTGAAAGTGAACAAATAAAAATGTGATTTTTATTTTAAAGACATCAAAATATTAAAATGTGTGATTTTTATATATGTAGTGGCTACGGGCAAACGAAAGCGACAAGAGACGAGAACGACGAAGATTTCTACTTAAGAAGTGTCGTGAAGTTGGGATAGCTTTTTGTGAGAATTTCTCACCTTTCAATTTCTTTTTCTAGTTATATATATATATATATATATATATATATATATATATACTAGGATGCAGATGGTGTTTAGTAGCACCCGACACAATCGTCCACAGACCATGGACTTGTTTGTTTGATTGTATATTTGGTTAGATTATTTGGTTTGAATTGAATGGTTGGGTGAAATTAAATTGAATTGATTGATGTGTGAATGGCGTGGGCCTTCACTAGACCGGGGATAAGGCTAGGCCTTGTCCCGTTTCTAGTATCGTGCCGTTATGCCGCTGAAATTTTCTAAAATATGTTAGAAAAATAAAAATATCATTTTTATTGTGTAAATGAACTGAATAGAAATTCATGTGTTGAAATAAAATATTTTATCATTAAAAATATAAATTTTTAACGTGAATGTGAATAAATAAATATTCATTTACAAACCGGACGGTTTGTTTATGTACACCTATTTGAAGGACATTGATTGGGTCGATAAATTTTACACATCGCCCAACTGCAAAAATAAAATCTGTGTTTGATTGTTTGAAACCCCACACGGGTGTTGGGATGAAATTTGAAGTTCACTCATCCTGATTGATTGAATATGTCGATCGATTGATTGACAGGCTGTTATAAGCGTTAGATATCTATATTTGATGCTTATACAGTGTAGTGCACTTTGGTTGATGGTTGATTATTTTTCAATGCTATTATATACGTGTGATGTATGAAAATCCATATAATTAACATTATATGGTGATTGATTGGGCCTCATTCCGATTTAGAAAATAAAGAATAATATAAAATAAAGGTTCATGTGTTGACTGTACTCATCCGTTGAGATTAGTCATGTGTTGAACGAAGTATTTTAACAATAAAATCTACATCTTTATCATTATACAATAAAGGTTCATGTGTTGACCGTACTCATCCGTTGAGATTAGTCATGTGTTGAACGAAATATTTTAATAATAAAACTACATCTTTATCATATATAGAATTAGAAATCAACTGGAAAATAGATGAGATGAGTGGTCTCCTGGATATTAATCTGATGTTGGTTTCGGCCTTCGGGGTTAATATTCAGGGAATCATTCTCTTACTAATTTACTGTTGGAGTCTGATTTTAAATCAAACGATAGATACCATAATTTTTATAAAATATATTAAATAACAAAAATAGTCACACGTGGAAAGTACTCATTCGTTGAGATTAGTCGTGTGTTAACAAAAATAAATATTCATTTGTTGAATAGAATATTTGAAAATAGAAATATATGAAGCCGTGTTGGTTAGATTGACGTCATTTTGACGTGAACGATTTTTATATCGATTTTACTCATTTTAAAATGAATATTGAAAAGTGATTTCGTAATCGAATATTTTGAAATGAAATTTGAATTGAATAGAAAACCAATTTGATTTGAATTGAAAACGAATTCGAATTGAATAGAAAACGAATTCGAATTGAATTGAAAACGAATTCGATTCGAATTGAAAACAAATTGCAATGAATTCAAATTGAATAGAGATGAATTTTAAAATGAATTTATAAGGAAGAATTCAATTTTGATTTGATTTGAAATGGAAGTTTAAAATGTTTTTGAAACGAATTCAAAACTATTTATAAAATTCGTTTTAAATAGAAATCGACGAAATATATATTATATATATTATATATATAATATAATGATCTGAATAGAACGCGCCGCGCCGTGGGAGTTCGTGAATTTCGACCATTTATTTCAAACGGACATTACGGGAGATCCGACCGTCGGATTCTCCTAAAACCAGAACCGTTGGGTACGTATCGAAAAGAGCTTTCTAACGAATATTAGAAATTTGAAATCTAACGGTTGGATTTGGAGATACGTCCAAATCAAATTTGGAAAAGGTCGCTGTAAGTGCAGTTCGATGGCCATTATTGGAAATCGACTGTACGGGCCTTAATAAAATTATTAAAAATATCAATAATTTGTGTAAAATCATATGAAATGATTTGGGAAAAATTGAAATGAAAAACTCCACATTTGAAAAGATAAAAATAGATTTTTATCGAAATGAACTAATTTTGAACTGAAATTTAAAACCCAATTATTTTTAAATAAATAAATTAGATTTAAAAAGGGGTTTTAAATAATCGGAATTTCTAATATATTTGATTGGATTTGAAATGGTTTTATCGTGAACGGTGTTTTAAATAACACTAGTTCTTTAACCCGATAATAAATAGAATGTGATTTGGGTTTGTCGTGAACTGTGTTTTAAATAACACCTAGTTCTTTAACCCAGTAAAAGGAGTTTTAATGAATCTGCAATTAGGTTGAAATGTGAATCTATAACCTAAATTATCAAATTTAGAAGTGATCGAGAATGGAGTATCACCAGTTTTGCTCCAAAGCGATAGTTAAATCTTTAATTAGATTTGAACGTGAAATGGTAATTAATTTTACCGATAACACCATGGTGTTAGATATGGAGTATTACCTGTTTTGCTTCATGGGATGAATAGGTTGGGATTGGAAAATAAAATAAATAATTACTTCATTGTGGTTCGCTAATCTCGACTAGTTTGGAAAACCATAATTTGGTTTGAAATGACATCCAAAGGAAGACTAAAGGATAAATTTTAAAGAATTTATCTTGGATAAAATTAATGGGAACCTTTCCCAAAAGATGCGAATATTTAAATAACAGAATATTCAGAATTGGAATGAGGCGTATGTTGTGTTTGTGTAACATTTGTTTTAAATATACGCGGGTTGTTCGGAAAGTCCGGGTTTATACCCATTCTGAATAACCGATTCGACGATATGTCGAAGATGAAGACGGTGGTCGAAGACCGGAAGTCTTCACATCGTTTGGATAATTACTAACGATCCTGATTGGGCTGTACACCCAAGAGGATGGAAATAGTTGGTGGTCGTCCAGACGTACTTGGAGATGGATGGATATGCGAGGAAAGTGCCTCCGGTTTCGTTCAGACCCAGAACGAACTTGTAAATGGATTGTGTGTCTGACATTGGATTTTATTCTGTGTTGATTGATTTCTATTAAATATACATCTGTTTGGCGGCGGAGAATTTATTCTTTTGCTTAACGCCCTTCTCTGAGACGTACGAGCTCAGAGGTTGTATATCGATGGACATCAGTCGCATGGCATGAATTGCCTGTGTGGCACACTAAGATGCAACGATCAAGGCTTCTGTTGAAAAGCAAAGTCTTGTGGTTGATGATCAAAGCACGCCTACGTGGCAGCTTTGTGTATAATGTGAATTCGCGAGCCTCACACCTCGGTATGAGTTAAAAACGGGATACGGACCGCTGGGAGAGCACGACGTTTCTTTCTAGCTTTGGTGGTGTCAGTGACTTACCAGCCCTGACATTTATATACTTTTCACCTTTGTGGTTGTTGGAATGAGGCACCGCGATTATAGGTCTGTAAGGACCGGGAAACGTGTGTTCAGGCATAATTAATCCTCTAACGTAAGTGAGGACCGGCCCAGCCGCATCCGGGGTTGCCCAGAGTGCGTAACCCTGAGGCATTTGCTAGAGTGTCTCGAACGCGGAGAGGAGCTTGCCCCTTGCCTCGACTCATGACGGAAATCCAATTTCCAATACGTGTATTGCGGTTTTAATTGTAGAACTAGTATGGCGACATGATATATGGTACCCATGCCGTCTATGATTTATATTTATGATTGAAACTGTTTTGACACTATACACTTATTATAGTATCAAATGATTTGTTTTAAACGTACCAAGCATGTTTGGCTGTTATAAGGTAAAACCCTATCCTCCGGCTTGCGTTGCATTCTACGATGGGACCTGGGTCTTATAACAGCTTCATTTTTCGAAAAGGCATTGCGCTATTTATTCTATGCACTGGTATTCTTGGGAGGAAACCCGTTCCGTGTTATACGGCGTGGTCCCTTGAATTACTCCCTTTTAAAGTAAAGTTTAAATAACTGTTTTAGTTCTCACACCATTCACATGACTGACCTGGAGTTTATTGTTTTAACCTAAACTCTGGGTGCCCTTATTTTCCGCACGGGCAGCTAGTAGTTTTGGTTTTGCAGATTTATATTCACAGGATCCTGGTTTACAACTGGAATGATATCCGGAAAGCTCTGTATCCGTATATCACCTTCGGTTGTGCTTTGTATTATTTCCCGCTGCTATGTAATTTATTGTAATCTCTGATATTTATCGAGTGTAATTTATTCATTTATACTCTGTATATTCTTGTATTCTGATGGAATTGTTGTAATAACAATGAAATGTTCTTCCGTCTGCATTCTGATTTGTCCTGTTCTCAAACGATCAGGGGTTCCGAACGGTCTAGATCGGTTTAATGACTGATTCAGATCGAGCGAAATTCTGTGTCGTCACATTTGGTATCAGAGCTTTGTTTTATAGAGCTCGAGAACAAGGCACATTAGAACCATACGAAAGAATTCATCAGATATTGGATTAGTAATATCCAATTAGAATGACTCGTTAGAGATAGGATCAATAGTATCCTAGAACGAGTGTGAAGAGTATATTTTTCAAATGAAAACAATTTTTGTTTTGAAAGTTAAATTCAAGTATATGTATTTGAATATTTATTTGTATAGAATTTGGACAATCTAGTATATAAAGGTTTTGCATATACGCGTCATGAACGTATATTCGAAGTTTTAATATATTAGATAGATATAGAGTCACACTCTAGTCGCCCGGAGATGATTCTACTGATGACTATATAGCATCAGTAGTGTGTGTTCGAGTTTCGAAGGTGTGATATCTATATATTTCCATTAGACTGGTGTGAGAACCAAAACTTACATAGCTAGATACATTGTTGTGAATTGGCATCAAAAACATGATTTTTGACTATATATCAAATTTATGAATTTGAAACTCTAATCCACTAATTGATTGATGTTTGTGTGGTTTGTTTAGTTGCTTGATAATTTTGAACCATTATGCCTAATTGAACCAAATTTTGAATTGTATTGAAAATTGGTTACATTTGCTTGCATATACATGTACTTACATTGAACAGGTCATAGCAAGGAGGCTAGAGCCGAAGAATAAAATTTGTTTGCCCGACAAATAGGTACATGTTTACTACATAATTTACTGTTTTGTTTGGGTGATGATGATTTTATGAGCCTATTGGCTAGTCGCTTGGCTTTTTCTTTTTCTTTTTGAGATCAGAAGGCCTATATGGCAATTTCGGGATTTTCCCGTGGCTCCCGGTGCAGAGGAGGTTAAGGCGAAATTTTTCGAAAATTTAGGGTGTTAGCCAAATTTTTGAAAATTTGAAAATTCTCAGAAACTGAAAAGTTGGAGAATGGAAACCAGATCGAACGTAGAGTTGATTAATCAAACCACTTTCGACTTTGTTCCTTTTCGGGGACGAAAAGTTTTAAGTGGTGGAGATTGTAATAACCCGGAAAATCTGGGCCAGTTTAAAATTTTTATTTTGGCAATTTTAGCGAATTTTGAATATTTAAAATAGATTATTTTAAATAATATCGATGAGAAATTTGTTTTGAATATAATTCAAACGTACATATTATATACGCCGTCGTTAGAATATAAATATTTATATATAATTATAAATAGAATTGAAAATGGCGCGGTAGTTCGATAATTCGATTTCAAACTTCAATTGAATGTACCGGGTGCAAAACAATCCGTATTTTAGTGAAACCAAAGATAATAGGATCTAATTGATAATATGAATCCAACAAATCAAAATTTCATAGCGGGAATCAAAAGATACGTCCAGTTGAAAATTCTGAATAGTCGCTATGGAATTCAGGCCCTTAAAAATGGGAATTTTGCAAACGACCTCGGATTTCGACGAAACCACTTTTGTTGGGTCCGTGATGTTAAGTTATTGCTAGATTCCAAATTTCATAATTTTTCGAATCAATATGTGAGCGTGGCAAAGGAAAACGTGTTTGACCAGTTTCAGTCGATTTTAATCGACTGGAAATTGGCCATTTTTCCAATGGTCTCAGAATTCGACGAAACTAGTTTTGTTAGGACCGTATCGTCAATACGAAGCTAGAAAATATTTTTCTGCAATTTATAGAGTTCGTATGTGACCCTGGTAAATTGAAATGCGCGTTCAAATTCAATATATAGAGTTATACGTTGATTTTAACGGAAACGGATCGAAACGATCAAATTAGCTTGCGATACATATCCCATTGTGTTCGGAATAGGGGTAAAACGCTATAGACGACAGGCGGTGGGCCTCGTTTTGAGGTCGAGAATAAAAGTTGCTTTCTTAGTAATAAAATAAAATAATTAAATAAAAAAAATATAAAATTAACCCTCTTCTCCCCCTTAAATCACTCTGCCCCCCCCCATTATTTCAAAACCGAAATCGATATCAGAAAAGAAAAAAAAAAGAAAAAAATAACCCATCGACGTTGCCAGTCGCCCCCCCCTCGCGATCCACCACCGCCACAGCCGCCGACCCCATCTCCCCCTCCGTTACCGCTCCTCCACCTTCTCGTCGGAGCCGCGAGCCCCAATCTCGAACCCCCCTTTCTTCGTCTGGAACCCGAGACCACCGCCCCTCCCAACCGCGAGACCCCCCCCCCTGAAGCGAACCCCACCATCGACCGCCACACCCTCCCCTTCCACCGTGACGTTGCTGAGACCACCCCTCCCTCTTCGAAAAGTAAGTTTTTCTTTTTATATTTAATTTAAATCAGTTTTTATATTTAATTTAAATCAGTTTTTATATTTAATTTGAATCAGTTTTTATATTTAATTTAAATCAGTTTTTGTGGGTATTTACATAGTAGGAAAATCAGTTTTTAGCAAAGGCAAAAGATTTTTAAAAGGCAAAAGATTAGATTTTTAAAAGGCGAAATCTTTATTTTAGAAAAGGCGAAATCTTTATTGTAGAAAAGGTGAAAGATCTATTTTTGAAAAGGCGGAAACTTTATATGGAGAATAGCGAGATAAAATAGAATTTTTATCCATATAGCATAGTAAAAATTCAATTTTTATATATTGAATAGCATAGTAAAAATTCGATTTTTATATATTGAATAGCATAGTAAAAATTCGATTTTTATATATTGAATAGCATAGTAAAAATTCGATTTTTATATATTGAATAGCGTAGTAAAAATTCGATTTTTAAATATATGAAGTGATTATAAAAATATGATTTTTAAATTGAAAGTGAACAAATAAAAATGTGATTTTTATTTTAAAGACATCAAAATATTAAAATGTGTGATTTTTATATATGTAGTGGCTACGGGCAAACGAAAGGGACAAGAGACGAGAACGACGAAGATTTCTACTAAAGAAGTATCGTGAAGTTGGGGTAGCTTTTTGTGAGAATTTCTCACCTTTCAATTTCTTTTTCTAGTCATATATATATACTAGGATGCAGACGGTGTTTAGTAGCACCGACACAATCGTCCACAGACCATGGACTTGTTTGTTTGATTGTATAGTTGGTTAGATTATTTGGTTTGAATTGAATGGTTGGGTGAAATTAAATTGAATTGATTAATGTGTGAATGGCGTGGGCCTTCACTAGACCAGGGATAAGGCTAGGCCTTGTCCCGTTTCTTATATCTTGCTGTTATGCCGCCGAAATTTTCTAAAATATGTTAGAAAAATAAAAATATCATTTTTATTGTGTAAATGAACTGAATAGAAATTCATGTGTTGAAATAAAATATTTTATCGTTAAAAATATAAATTTTTAACGTGAATGTGAATAAATAAATATTCATTTACAAACCGGACGGTTTGTTTATGTACACCTATTTGAAGGACATTGATTGGGTCGATAAATTTTACACATCGCCCAACTGCACAAATAAAATCTGTGTTTGATTGTTTGAAACCCCACACGGGTGTTGGGATGAAATTTGAAGTTCACTCATCCTGATTGACTGAATATGTCGATCGATTAATTGACAGGCTGTTATAAGCGTTAGATATCTATATTTGATGCTTATACAGTGTAGTGCACTTTGGTTGATGGTTGATTATTTTTCAATGCTATTATATACGTGTGATGTATGAAAATCCATATAATTAACATTATATGGTGATTGATTGGGCCTCATTCCGATTTAGAAAATAAAGAATAATATAAAATAAAGGTTCATGTGTTGACTGTACTCATCCGTTGAGATTAGTCATGTGTTGAACGAAGTATTTTAACAATAAAATCTACATCTTTATCATTATACAATAAAGGTTCATGTGTTGACCGTACTCATCCGTTGAGATTAGTCATGTGTTGAACGAAATATTTTAATAATAAAACTACATCTTTATCATATATAGAATTAGAAATCAACTGGAAAATAGATGAGATGAGTGGTCTCCTGGATATTAATCTGATGTTGGTTTCGGCCTTCGGGGTTAATATTCAGGGAATCATTCTCTTACTAATTTACGGTTGGAGTCTGATTTTAAATCAACGATAGATACCATAATTTTTATAAAATATATTAAATAACAAAAATAGTCACACGTGGACAGTACTCATTCGTTGAGATTAGTCGTGTGTTGACAAAAATAAATATTCATTTGTTGAATAGAATATTTGAAAATAGAAATATATGAAGCCGTGTTGGTTAGATTGACGCCATTTTGACGTGAACGATTTTTATATCGATTTTACTCATTTTAAAATGAATATTGAAAAGTGATTTCGTAATCGAATATTTTGAAATGAAATTTGAATTGAATAGAAAACCAATTTGATTTGAATTGAAAACGAATTCGAATTGAATAGAAAACGAATTCGAATTGAATTGAAAACGAATTCGATTCGAATTGAAAACAAATTGCAATGAATTCAAATTGAATTGAAATTTGAATTGAATAGAGATGAATTTTAAAACGAATTTATAAGGAAGAATTCAATTTTGATTTGATTTGAAATGGAAGTTGAAAATGTTTTTGAAACGAATTCAAAACTATTTTTAAAATTCGTTTTAAATAGAAATCGATGAAATATATATTATATATATTATATATATAATATAATGGTCTGAATAGAACGCGCCGCGCCACGGGAGTTCGTGAATTTCGACCATTTATTTCAAACGGACATTACGGGAGATCCGACCGTCGGATTCTCCTAAAACCAGAACCGTTGGGTTCGTATCGAAAAGAGCTTTCTAACGAATATTAGAAATTTGAAATCTAACGGTTGAATTTGGAGATACCTCCAAATCAAATTTGGAAAAGGTCGCTGTAAGTGCAGTTCGATGGCCATTATTGGAAATCGACTGTACGGGCCTTAATAAAATTATTAAAAATATCAATAATTTGTGTAAAATCATAAGAAATGATTTGGGAAAAATTGAAATGAAAAACTCCACATTTGAAAAGATAAAAATAGATTTTTATCGAAATGAACTAATTTTGAACTGAAATTTAAAACCCAATTATTTTTAAATAAATAAATTATATTTAAAAAGGGGTTTTAAATAATCGGAATTTCTAATATATTTGATTGGATTTGAAATGGGTTTATCGTGAACGGTGTTTTAAATAACACTAGTTCTTTAACCCGATAATAAATAGAATGTGATTTGGGTTTGTCGTGAACTGTGTTTTAAATAACACCTAGTTCTTTAACCCAGTAAAAGGAGTTTTAACGAATCTGCAATTAGGTTGAAATGTGAATCTATAACCTAAATTATCAAATTTAGAAGTGAGCAAGAATGGAGTATCACCAGTTTTGCTCCAAAGCGATAGTTAAATCTTTAATTAGATTTGAACGTGAAATGGTAATTAATTTTACCGATAACACCATGGTGTTAGATATGGAGTATTACCAGTTTTGCTTCATGGGATGAATAGGTTGGGATTGGGAAATAAAATAAATAATTACTTCATTGTGGTTCGCTAATCTCGACTAGTTTGGAAAACCATAATTTGGTTTGAAATGACATCCAAAGGAAGACTAAAGGATAAATTTTAAAGAATTTATCTTGGATAAAATTAATGGGAACCTTTCCCAAAAGATGCGAATATTTAAATAACAGAATATTCAGAATTGGAATGAGGCGTATGTTGTGTTTGTGTAACATTTGTTTTAAATATACGCGGGTTGTTCGGAAAGTCCGGGTTTATACCCATTCTGAATAACCGATTCGACGATATGTCGAAGATGAAGACGGTGGTCGAAGACCGGAAGTCTTCACATCGTTTGGATAATTACTAACGATCCTGATTGGGCTGTACACCCAAGAGGATGGAAATAGTTGGTGGTCGTCCAGACGTACTTGGAGATGGATGGATATGCGAGGAAAGTGCCTCCGGTTTCGTTCAGACCCAGAACGAACTTGTAAATGGATTGTGTGTCTGACATTGGATTTTATTCTGTGTTGATTGATTTCTATTAAATATACATCTGTTTGGCGGCGGAGAATTTATTCTTTTGCTTAACGCCCTTCTCTGAGACGTACGAGCTCAGAGGTTGTATATCGATGGACATCAGTCGCATGGCATGAATTGCCTGTGTGGCACGCTAAGATGCAATGATCAAGGCTTCTGTTGAAAAGCAAAGTCTTGTGGTTGATGATCAAAGCACGCCTATGTGGCAGCTTTGTGTATAACGTGAATTCGCGAGCCTCACACCTCGGTATGAGTTAAAAACGGGATACGGACCGCTGGGAGAGCACGACGTTTCTTTCTAGCTTTGGTGGTGTCAGTGACTTACCAGCCCTGACATTTATATACTTTTCACCTTTGTGGTTGTTGGAATGAGGCGCCTCGATTATAGGTCTGTAAGGACCGGGAAACGTGTGTTCAGGCATAACTAATCCTCTAACGTAAGTGAGGACCGGCCCAGCCGCATCCGGGGTTGCCCAGAGTGCGTAACCCTGAGGCATTTGCTAGAGTGTCTCGAACGCGGAGAGGAGCTTGCCCCTTGCCTCGACTCATGACGGAAATCCAATTTCCAATACGTGTATTGCGGTTTTAATTGTAGAACTAGTATGGCGACATGATATATGGTACCCATGCCGTCTATGATTTATATTTATGATTGAAACTGTTTTGACACTATACACTTGTTATAGTATCAAATGATTTGTTTTAAACGTACCAAGCATGTCTGGCTGTTATAAGGTAAAACCCTATCCTCCGGCTTGCGTTGCATTGTGTGATGGGACCTGGGTCTTATAACAGCTTCATTTTTCGAAAAGGCATTGCGCTATTTATTCTATGCACTGGTATTCTTGGGAGGAAACCCGTTCCGTGTTATACGGCGTGGTCCCTTGAATTACTCTCTTTTAAAGTAAAGTTTAAATAACTGTTTTAGTTCTCACACCAGTCACATGACTGACCTGGAGTTTATTGTTTTAACCTAAACTCTGGGTGCCCTTATTTTCCGCACGGGCAGCTAGTAGTTTTGGTTTTGCAGATTTATATTCACAGGATCCTAGTTTACAGCTGGAATGATATCCGGAAAGCTCTGTATCCGTATATCACCTTCGGTTGTGCTTTGTATTATTTCTCGCTTCTATGTAATTTATTGTAATCTCTGATATTTATCGAGTGTAATTTATTCATTTATACTCTGTATATTCTTGTATTCTGATGGAATTGTTGTAATAGCAATGAAATGTTCTTCCGTCTACGTTCTGATTTGTCCTATTCTCAAACGATCAGGGGTTTCGAACGGTCTAGATCGGTTTAACGACTGATTCGGATCGAGCGAAATTCCGTGTCGTCACAGATATGGTACTTCTGGACCAAGTATATTTTCATCATCTTCTTTTGGTCGGTAAGGGTCCTTTTTAATATCTAGTGATCTGACAACCATAGGTGTACTAAGTGGATATGCTTTATCCATTTGAAAACGCTTCAGAATTTTCTCAATGTAATTTGATTGATGGATTAATATGCCATTTTTACTGTGCTCAATCTGTAGACCAAGACAGTATTTGGTTTTTCCAAGGTCTTTCATTTCAAATTCCTGTTTTAGGTAATCTATTGTTTCATTGATCTCTTCTGGAGTTCCAATCAAATTTATATCATCAACATATACCGCTAAGATAACAAATCCCTTTACCGATTTCTTTGTAAAGACACATGGACAAATGAGGTTGTTTTTGTATCCAGCTTTTACTAAATATTCACTAAGACGGTTATACCACATTCTTCCAGATTGTTTCAAACCGTATAGTGATCTTCTCAATTTTAATGAATACATTGACTTTGATTTTGCTTCAGGCAATTTATATCCATTTGGGATTTTCATGTAAATATCGGTATCTAATTCACAGTATAGATAAGCTGTCACAACATTAGTCAATCTTATGTCAAGCTTCTCAGAAACTACAAGGCTTATTAAATATCTAAATGTTATGACATCCATAATAGGAGAGTATGTTTCTTTGAAGTCAAAACCTGGTCTCTGCAGGAAACCTTGTGCAACAAGCCTTGCTTTGTATCTCACAACTTCATTTTTATCATTTCGTTTTCTAACGAATACCCATTTGTAACCGACTGGTTTAACACCTTCTGGTGTTTTCTCTATTGGTCCAAATACACCATGTTTTTGAAGTGAATCTAACTCAACCTGAATAGCATCTTTCCACTTTGGCCAATCTTGTCTTTTTCGACATTCATATATGCTAGTTGGTTCATTATCATTATTCTCATTATAGTCGTGACTTTCAGTTATTTCAGTAGCTACTGCGAATGAGAATACATCATCAATTGTTATTTTACTTTGATCCCACATTTCTCCATAATTCGTATAGAATATTGAGATCTCATTATTATTAGGTACCATTTTATTTTCGGAAGCTTCTATTACTTCTTCTGGGATAATAGTTCCTTCACTGATTTTAGGAGAATTGAGATTTTCTTTTGAGTTATCCTTTGGATCATTTATAACCTCTTCGGGAGGTTTGCTAATTGATGATTTTTCATTAGACTTTCTTTTTCTAGGCGCCAAGTCTTTTGAACCTATCGGTCTTTCACGTTTTTGTCTAGCTTTAGATTCATTTGCTGCTATCGGTCCTTCGGGGATTTCAATTCTAGCTGGTGTATTTGCTGCTGGAATGTGAGATTTAGTTATTTTTGCAGCATCATTAAATGCATCTGGCATTTGATTTGCAATATTTTGAATATGCAAAATTCTTTGTACCTCGTATTGACATTGTTTGGTACGTGGATCCAAATGAAACATAGAGGGATTATTCCATGAAATTTCACGCCGTTCTACTGGAACGGTCTTTTCTCCCCCTAACGGCGGGAAATTTGACTCATCAACTTTGCATTCTGCAAATCTTGCAGTAAATACATCACTCGTAAAAGGTTCAAGATAACGAATTATCGAAGGTGAATCAAATCCCACGTAAATTCCCAACCTTCTTTGAGGACCCATTTTAGTACGAAGTGGGGGACTAATAGGTACATGCATAGCGCAACCAAATTTTCGTAGATGCGAAATATTTGGTTGGGATCCAGTTAAAAGTTGTGATGGTGAAAGTTGATGATAAGCCGTTGGTCTAATTTTAATCAATTTGGATGCATGCAAAATTGCATGTCCCCAAGCTGTAACAGGCAGCTTTGATTGCATAAGCAGCGGTCTTGCAATAAGTTGCAAACGCTTAATTAATAATTCTGCCAGACCATTTTGAGTGTGAACATGAACTACTGGATGTTCAACTTCAATTCCCAGTGATAAACAATAATCATCAAATACTTGAGAAGTGAATTCTCCTGCATTATCTAATCGTATTGATTTAATTTGATGATCGGGGAAGTGTGCTCTTAATTTAATTATTTGAGCAAGTAATTTGGAAAATGCCATGTTTCTAGTAGAGAGCAAACATACATGTGACCAACGAGTTGATGCATCAATTAAGACCATAAAGTATCTAAATGGCCCGCAAGCGGGATGAATCGGACCACATATATCACCTTGAATTCTTTGCAAAAATGCTGGAGATTCAGAGGTGATCTTACTGTATGAAGGTCGAGTAATTAATTTTCCTTGTGCACATGATGTACACATGTAATCATTTGGTAAATTCAACTGATTTGGTAAATCATGCCCATTTGAGTTCTTAGCAATTTTACGCATCATAGTTGATCCAGGATGACCTAAACGATCATGCCAAAGAATCAATTTCTTTGTATCTGTGAGCTTCTGGCTCATGTTTATAAAATGAGATTCAACTATGCCAATTTTGGTAAAGTATAATCCAGTTGAAATTGTACCAAATTTTTCTAAAATAAGCTTCTGGCTTTCAATTTTAGAAATAACACATAGATATTCTTTGTTGTTTTCATTTATAGTTTCAATATGATATCCATTCATTCTTATATCTTTGAAGCTAAGCAGATTTCTTTTAGAATTGCTTGAATATAGCGCATTTTGAATGAATATATGTGTACCATTTGGTAACACTATATGGGCTCTTCTGGACCCTTCAATTATATTGGCTGAACCAACTATAGTTGAAACTTTATATGAAATATTTTCAGATAATTCAAAGAAAAACTTCGGGTTTTTCAATATCGTATGAGTAGTTCCACTATCAACCAGACAAATATCATCGTTTAAACATTGTCGGTCCATACCTTAAGAATTAAAAACAATACAGCTAGTCAATAACTGAAAAAACTTATAAATATAAATAAATATCCACGAGAATAAACTAGTCATCATGTCCAACATTACACATTATTTCTGCAGTTCCATAAGAAAATACTAAAAGAAGAAAAAAAATAAACAAAAGTTCCAAACTAATACATGCTGAAAAGAAACAAACTGAAAGTCATATAATAAGCTTCAGGCTACTTATTGGTTGGTTCAGTCATCTCTTCGAATATTGCATTCAAATTTTCGTCGCTGAACAAATTCCCATCATAGTCTTCAAATAAATCATCTAACTTCAGGTTAGTGTTATCGGACAGTCCCTCAGTATTATTTGTCTCGATATTCTTCGATTTATGATACTCTTCGATTGTTTTCTTTGATGATCTACATGTCCGTGACCAGTGACCAGTACGCCCACATCTGTAGCAAATTTCCTCATAATGCTTCTTATTTTCAGCAGCTGAATTATTGCTATTTCCAGGCTCATTTTTCATTTGCTGCTTAAAATCAGTAGTTTTGTTGACTCCAAAACCACTATAACCACCTCTGTTGGGGTTGTATCCACGTCCACGTCCACGACCACGACCACGCCCTCTTCCTCTTCCTCTTCCTCTGCCATGACCTCTTCCGGAGTGGGCAAAGTTAGCATTAACTTCAGGTAATGCAGCTAAACCAGTTGGTCTTGAGGAGTGGTTTTTAAGAAGTAGTTCATTGTTTTGTTCAGCAATCAATAGACATTCTATGAGTTCAGAATATTTTGTAAAGTGACGCTCTCGATATTGCTGCTGCAGGAGCACATTCGAAGCATGAAATGTTGAGAAGGTCTTTTCCAACATTTGCGCATCATCTACCTTTTCTCCACATAATTTTAGTTTAGAAGTAATTCTAAACATAGCGGAATTATATTCCCTTACGGTTTTAAAATCTTGAAACCTCAAGTTTAACCATTCTTGCCTTATATTTGGAAGTATGACCGTCTTCTGGTGGTCATAACGCTCCTTCAGGGAGTTCCATAAGTGGAGAGGGTCTTTTTCAGTTAAATATTCTGATTTTAAATCATCGTGGATGTGGCATCTTAAAAATATCAGAGCCTTTACTTTGTCATGCTGGGACATATTATTGCCGTTTTTAATGGCGTTCTCTAAGCATTGAGCTTGTAAATGGATCTCGGCATCCAGTATCCATGACAAATAATTGTCTCCAGAAATGTCCAATGCTTTAAATTCAAGCTTAGCGATGTTTGACATTTTGCTAACTACATAAAAAAAATTGCGCTAAATAAACTATACGATAATAAAGAGGATAAATAAATAGCATCATAAATAGATCTACACAACATTTGTAAATAAATCATTGAGCGAACAAAACATGCGTGAGTATCATACAACAAGTTACATAATATATACATCAATTGGGAATGTCTCAAATGAACTAACAAACATTAATAATATTGCATAGAACGTACATGGAACATTAATAATATTGCGCAGAACATTCAAAGTTTTCAATGATTGTACAAAACATTAATAATATCAATAACATTGTTTTCATTGGCCTGCATGGACCGAAAGCTAGCAGGTAGAAAAGAAATCATCTGTGCTAAAGACGAACAGGTAAATCAAAGACTTTCATCCAAACAGCACTTTAAAAAAAAAGTTCACTATGGGAAAACAAAGATCCAAACCTTGTTTAAAGAAAGCAGGAATATGCTTTGCTGTTTAGAGAAATAATTAAAAAGAGGGTTTGTTGTTGAGAAGATAAAGAGGTGACCGATTGTCATGCGGTGAATATATAATAGTAGATAAACTAGAGAATAGGTAGCTCGTATGACTTAGTAAAATAAAATTTAAATGTATAGATATTATTAATATAGAAGTACGTGGAGCTATAGCTAAAGACTAGGTAAAAAGGATGGGCTGGAAGTACATTCCCTGGATACTATGAATACCAGTTCAAAATCCTCGTAGAGGATATTAAATATATGAACTTGCGTACATCATAGAACAAAGTATCACATGCCAAAACTTTTTAAAAATTGCTCAAAGTTTTATTCAAGATAAATAAGAAGCAGCATTAATAAAAATAATAGAACATCGTGCTGATAACGTGTTACAAGAACAAAGAAAGAACATAAGAAATGAGAGAGAGCAGACATTTTTATTCATTCAGATGTAATTACAACATACACAAGCTCTCTATTTATAGGCTTTACATGTCTCATCAATTACAATAGTGTCCCTTGCATTAAGCGTATTCACCCTTAAAGACATATATATTACAACATTAAACAAATAATTTAAAGGGGTATTTAGTTTGAAGGACAAATTCAAAAGAAAAATTAGATCAAAGGACAACTAAGTTTAATAATTAAATTAAGGACAAAGGTCAAATTTTATTATGCAACAAAAAATTCACTTAAACTCTCATTATTAACGAATTAATATATAAAATAAAAAACAATCCTCAAAATTGAAAGAAAAAATATGATTTTAAAATTATTTTAGTCAATTCATGTTATTGTAAACATTTAAAAATAATCAGTTTGGAAAGCTAAATGAATATAGCAATATAACTTAAAAATATAGCGTTATATTGTATCATCCAAATACAAAATTAAGTCATTTTAAAGCTAATCTCATTTACACCATAAAAAAGCTATACCGTAAATAACGAAGCTATATGCATTTAGCTTTCCGAACTGAATTTTCTGATGTTGCTTTTTCTTCCATATTTACAACAAAAAAACATTTCATAATTAATTTTTATTATTTTTAATCTTATAATCATAGAAAAATATTTTTGTATTAATTTTTATTATTTGTAAAATGCCAACACATGTCCTTAGTTTAAAATATTTGGACTTTTTCCAATTAAAACATGAAAGTAGTCCTTAATTTACATAGAAAAAGTCGTTTGTCCTTTGATCTAATATTTTTCTAAAATGTGTCCTTCAAAAAAATATCCACTAATTTAAAATAAAAGGGTATATAACAAATAATTTCTAAGTATATACCATTTGCTTACAAAGTATATTCTATTTTTAAATACAAACTTAAGTAAATTTTAAACCGAAATTCAAAGTTAAATAGATTTATTTGAGCACGATTATACTTCTCAAATTAAATTAAAGAGCAAATTTAAGATTTTCAAACCATATATTCAAGTAGTTTTAAAATACTAATATCGTATAAAATTGACAAATAACTCACACCAAAAATTCTCTAACAATGTCTAAATATCAACAAATTTTAAATTTTCAGTTAACGTTAAATTTAGTAAAGTTTTTAAAATTCGAAAAAAATTTAAAATGTACAAATTGATTTAAACAATTTCTCAAACACTATATATATCAATTAGTTTTAAAATATCACTAATGTTTAATTTAACAAAATATTTAAATTGAATATAAAAGAAATTTAAATCTATAACTACAAAATTGATTTAAAACCAAAACAAAATCGATTAAATCTAAAATATAAATAATTTCTTAATATAAGTTTAATTACACAACACAATGTTAAACATGTATAAAATTAATTAGATCTACATAAATTAAAATAAAACTCAATTTAAAAACTAAAAATTAAAATTATAGATTCCCAAATAAAATATTTTAATAAACTTTAAAACATAGCTAACCTAAAAAATTGTAACCAAACAACTTTATATACAAAGATAATTAAATCAGATAAACTCTCAAGTTAAATAAACTTCAAAGTTCAAACTAAACAAAGTAAAATAAATAAAACTCATGTTTAAATTTCAAAAGAAAATTTTCATTTCACAAACAATATGTTCAAAAATGTTACTAACGTTTAAATTTTTCTCAAACCATTCAAATTCCAATATTAAAATATAAATTCACATATACAAAATTAATTCAAATAATGTTTAAATAGACCGGATTCAAATTATAAACAAATATAAATTTCTTAAATATCAATTCAAACAAATTTCATATATTTTAAAACGTTAAAATCTTGGTTCGTTACACTCTTGTTTTAGTGAGTTGTGTCAATCCAGTATATTAACTCTTGGATTCCAACATATAATCATGTACTCTACTCTACAGTAATCATAATGCTGAGTGTAAATGAAAGTGCGTGTGACATAATAATAACAATCATGCGAACATAGTATACATCCTTGCTTCACTCACTTAATGCATTAAGTTTTTAGTACTCACTACTTTAGTCATCCAATCCGTTTGGAGATATTGCGAGACCAGCTTCCCTGGTCTCCAATCAACTCTGCTATGACCAATTGCCTTGGTCTATAGCCACTAGCCTTACCCAGTACACACTGCCCTGGCTCTAGGGTTCGGTCCAAATCAGTCCACACTACCCCTGGCTCTGATTATTCTACATGTCCCCACTTTCATGAATGCACTAATGTCTTGAGTGCTAATAACTCCTTTGCACATGTTCCCGTAGTGAATTCCAACTTAGAAGTTACCTCGGTGGTTCCCTTCTGGATCCTTAGTGGCAACCTCCCACTAAGACTTTCTTCATGTCTCGGGTTTAACTAGTCTTGTTGGAGCTGGTATTCAAAAGAGCTTAATCGTTTTCATGGAGAAGTACTATGCATGCACATACATCCAGAAACCCTCATTCTACGTCCTCTTTCGGATCAACCCGTACTCGAATCAACAATGTCGTTTCGGATTGGTTATCATATCCAGTATAAAAGAAATCTCGGATACGAGAAGTCTCAGATAAGAAAACTCCCGGGTAGGAGAAGTCTTAGATAGGAGAAATCTCAGATAATGGAAGTCTCGGATAGGACAAGTCTCAAATAGGACAAGTCTCAGATAAGACAACTCTCGAATATGAGAAGTCTTGAATTGGACAAGTCGAATCGAACTTCAAAGCACCATAACTTGGTCTCCATAACTCCAAACGACTTGAAATATTTTCTAGGACTTCTTGGGACCTTCCTTGTTGTCCCCTCAAAGTTTCATGCAAATCAGACAATACTAGTCCGACTCTAACAATCCGGCTCTAACTAGAGCCGAGAATGTCGAGCCGGGACCTGTAGCACTACAAAAACGGTTTTTAATGTCCTTTTTGGCCATACGACGACATTTTCATCCATCCTAACCTTTCTAGGCAATGTCTTGGTATACCAAACTAATACAATATATATAAGTAATATCTAGGCAAATAAAGTAACGAAATCATCACAAGGAAGTTAGGAAAGTATTATTAATTTGGCTTCCCTAATTTTCGAGATTAACAAAACTTAATCAAACTAACCTAATTTCGTATATGTGCAATAACATATTATATCATGATTTGTGAGCATTTTTATATAATTTTCAAAGGTGATTATCTACTAATTAACCCTTATTACCGAGTAAAGGAACTAATCACTCACCTTAATTGCCCCAAATAATTAGTCTGAAATATATGATAATTTGGCTCGGATCCTAATGCTATGCAGCAGGCCCAAGTTCTATTTGACATTTAGGTGATTAAATCTTCACTAATCTTAGGTTTAGGCTAATTAAGGAAGGGATTAAAAGGTGTTTTAGAGAATGGAAGCTATTAGAGGTTGATTGGACCTTTCTTGGGAGTTGAAAACGTGAGAATGAATGATTAACCTACCCCATTCAGCCACCACTTGACCCTAAATTCGAAATGGACTTTGTACTCTTGCACAAATGGCCTTACCTAGCCCAATTAGACTTTGTCCATTTGGCTAATATGATCACTCTATATAATGGGAAATCATTATCTGAATCCAATGGAGGTGGTTTTAAGTCAATATCTCTTACCAATCCAAAGTTATGGGTGAAACAAGATTCCTTAGGAGTAAAATGGTCACATTAAAATTCAATAAAAATGGTGGAAGTACGAAATGTCCCTATTAGTCATTTCCCAAAGTTACATAGTAATACGGCCCCATATGAAAATAAAATAAATATTCTACGATCCTCCGATATATATATATTACGGGTCGTTACAATGTACATATACAAAATAACATAATGTGTGATTCAAACTTGGATGGATTGGCAAAAATGAATAAACTCTTACCACTAGTCAGACCACACATTTTTTTGAGTGATCAACAGCACCACCTATCAACACGTAGTGGTCGATCAGTTGGAGCTTGAAGGTTAATTAGTCAATCTACCCCGGTCATTACTTTATAAAGCAATTGTTTATGTCTTTTGTTCAATTCAGACCATATCACACACCAAAAAGAGTAAGAATGAACATTCTATTAATGCATGCACATTATTATTAGATGTAGACCCCTCTGCGTACGTATATATGTACTCGTGTGTTTACACTTATGCAGTTAAACCCCCGCTAAAGCCCCGTAATATCGCTGCTATAGCCCATAGCGCTTTTCAACCGATATGCTATTTTGATTTAATGCTGATGAACAGTAGATCCGCTTTTAGCCCCGCTATTTTCTACTGCATCCGCTAAATCAATGCTTTTTAGCGTTCACTTTAAGAATATTAATACATAAAGCTTGATTTGACTAGTTCTCGTTTCAAAAAATTCGGTAAAGTTAGCATAAATGGCTAAATTAAAGGCAAAAGTGCCAATACATGATAATAACCAATTACACTCATCAAATTTAGCATGCTTAACTATGATATTCCTCGATTTTGTTATATAAGATTAATATTAGTTTCTTGAACTTATATAACTTGTGAAAGACGATTAATTAATTTTTTTAATATTTGATGAGCCTTTTTGTGCCTTCGCTATATCCCCGCAATTTCCCCGCTTTATCCCCGCTACACCTTTTTGCACATTTGCCGTTATGAAATCGCTACGCGCTTAAACTGCACAGGTGTGTACACACACACACACCAGATCCACCATATCCTTCCATATGCCCAACTTCTTTACTCACATTCAATTCAAACAAATCTTCATACTCAATCTTATTATCACTGCTTATGCTACTAATCCCAGGGAAGGGCTTAAACGCATCGTCATCTTATATGAGCTTACCAACATCAACCTAGCCGAGCTCGATTTGGAATGAAATTTGGGTTATTTGGTAGGAAATGGTCGAGTTCTGGAAGGGAGAGTTCCAGGGGTAGATAAGACAATAAAATGCAATTAAAGTAGAGCCATAAGTACATAATGCGTACGAAAGAAAAGTGAATCATCAAAGTTTTGCTCAGTGACTCTTGGATTTCATGACTTTTGGTTTCTAGTTTGAGAATGGCTTAGACCAAAGCATTCCTGAATCATCTTTTGTAGTAAAGCATAGATATATATACATACACACACACATAAAACATTTCTATTACCAACCAAATTACAATAATAGAAATTAGCTGATTTATAGTTAGGTTGTAAACTAATATAAGTTACAACTAAACGTCATAACAACATATCAAATTAACTAATGAATCAAACAATCCCTTTTATCCATCTGTCAATTCTAATCTACAATCAATTTAATTGATTCAAGAAACTCAACTAATTAAACAATGGCATAATCAAATTTTATTTTACTAGATCAAACAATTCAATAATATTAATACTATTTAACACAAATTCATGAAACGAGAATCAATTCCACCCACACTGTAACTTTCAATTGTTCAAATAGCGAACAAAGCTACTCCACTCATTTTAAGTTCTACATGAAAGACTACATCTGAATCCAATCTCATACGTGAGAGATATTAATTATTAAACATCACAATATTAATCAATACATTAATTGACTTAATAAACTCTTAAACCTTAAGTAACCTAACGTACGGAGATTTAATAGCCACCGGCCTTTAGTACGCATCGCACCTCCACTACCAATAACCATAACCAAGAGAAATTCAATGCCACCAACTGCACCTACCCTCATTATTTCTTTAACTGGAGATAAAACAATAAATGTTAGCATCGTTTAAATCGAGACCTTCACTGCCTCGAGGCCACTTAACACTATGCCACCAGTCAACCTCCTCGACTCCCCTAGCAGGTCATTTTTCCTTAAAAACCCATCATTGTTGTTCTTTTATTCCGAATGAGGGAGAGGGAACGTAGTGGAAGAAAGTGAGGGATTTAGTTTATGAAAGTAAAATAAAATAAAGTTATGTGTATATATATATATGAGGAGCGTTCAATGGCACCCTAAATAGTGAGCACCCCATTTGCCCCTCTATATAAACCAAGCATTTATATTAGAATAAGTGAGTGGGAGGTGAGAGAATGAGTGGAAGGAGAGAGAAACGAGATATGTGGTGGAAATCAGGAGGCATTTAGGGGTGTTGCACTATTTGAGGTGCCATTGAACGCTCGGCTATATATATATATATATATATATATATATATATATATGGAGGCGACTATTTGAACATAAAATTTGATACAAAGAGAGAGACGGAGCCTCAACCGTTGGATCTTTTTATCTTTATATGAAGAGGTGTAATTCATGGGGTGATCCAATGGTGCAAATCAATTGTGTCACCATCTGTGTCAAAATTTTGTGTCCCTATATAATTTCCATATATATATATATATTAAATTTTCACTTCTTGTTTTCGACTCGTACAAGCAATAAAAAGATATAATTAAGATGATTCTTTCTTCGCCCAGTTCCATACATTTTTTGATTCCACTGGTATAAAATACAGTACATTCCGGGGCTATTTCCCAAATGGTCAATTTCACATATATCTGTTTCCCTTATCTATCGAGAAAATCTGCTACTCCGAATAAAGCATGCTTATTTTGGTTTATAACCAACTATTTATATTCTGCACTCAGTGGAATAAGTTTGGAGACTTAGTTTCGTCATATGCAAAGGTTAGCCAGTTAGATCAATCTACTAATCAAACATAACTAGTTACTAAAAAATTCACCAAACTAAATATATCAAATTCAATGGAAGTGGTCCATATTTCTAATCGCCCATTTGTGAAAGTTGAATTATTAGTTTGTCAATTAAATCAGCTATTTTCATTTAAATTAATTAGTCATATAAATATATGGTGTATAAAAATACAGGTGTTGCTACAAAAACCAGTTTCTTGTTTACAGATCTCTAGTTAAAAAAAGAATGGTGCAAATGCCAATTTTATTAACCTCTTTAAGCTCGAATTGCCTGTCCTGGAGCGTGGGAAAATAAATAAAATATAAATTTGCACCATTTCGGAGTATCTTCTCAATGTTGGAGATACCATTCCTGTAATTAAAACAATAGGAAGTTACGGTTTACCAACTACAATAAAAAAAAGCTTTGTTAAAGGGGACTAGTTTTAAAAAAGAGAAGGCTAGTTTTTAAAAAAATATTAATAAGAGATTTACCAAAAAAGTTTGTCCTTTTTAACTAAAAGTAAATTAATCATAATTATTGTTGGGACAATTAACGATAAGGACAAAATTAAGCGTTTTTTCATAAGGACAGCCCATTAAAAATTTAACCAAAAGGACAATACACAAATTATCACTACTATAAAAGTGGGCATATTCGACACTATTTTTATGCGGTCGTAGATCAAAAAAGCGTTGCCTTAGGCCATTTTTTCAAATAGGCAACACCAGGGGGGCGTGGCATCCGCGGCCGTTGCATTAGCCACCTAAGGCAACACTTTTGCCCATCTACGGCCACGGAAAGAAAGTGTTGCATTATAGCCATAATGCAACACTATTTGCATGTAATGCAACACTATTCAACGTTGCCTTAAGCATTAGTTAGGGCCCGGCTTCCAGTGCCGCCATGTCATCTTTCCACGTCAGCTATCTACGTGTCACACGACACGTCATCTCTCCATGTCAGCACTCCACGTGTCACATGCCACACCAGCTATCCACGTCAGTTGTGGGGTCCACGTGCGACGGGTAAGCAATTATATTTAATGTAATGCAACACCACTACAATATGTAATGCAACACCATTACAATGAAATGCAATATCAATAAAAGCTAACACAACAGTAGAAGAAGGAAAATGCAACACTAATTTGATAGAAATACAATGCTTTAATTAAATATTTTGCAATACAAGTTTTGTACAAGAAACTCATCCAAAGCAATTGTTTTAATTATCCAAATATCAAAACTCAAAAATCAGCTACACCGTTTTGTTCATTGTATACAGTAAGCTCGAACTACTTCAAGAATAGGTGCACGGCATAAGGGACATTATCCGGATCCATTCCTGGCCAATTCTTTAGCGAATTCTGAACATGTACACATGTGTCCACACCTGCAAAATGTATTACTCATTTATATATATGAATCATATATATGCAGCAATCCGATTGCAATAGGAAATATATATGTATGTTAGTATGTACCTATATATGAATCATATATATGCAGCAATCCGATCTGCAAAATGTATCCCTCTGCCTTCCAGAATTAAATATGCACCTGATCAAATGATAACAAGTTATTTGATAAGTGGTGGCATCGAATGGCCATTGGCCTTCTTAGTAAAATGTTATGAACACAATTATTACAATTGACTTACTGACCATTGGCGACTGGTCACTCATGCCAGCCAACAAATAAGCAATTTCATATGGCCATTCGTCTTCTGAGCAAAAAGTTTTCAGTTCCCATATTACTGCCACGTACAGTGTGTCACTTCATATCCTGTCAAGCTTCAGAAGCATATCGTCATCTACATCTTCAACTCCTAAACAAAACTCCATCGTCAAAAGTTAAAAAAAAAATAGAGGACTCTTCACTATGCATCACTTCCACTGTTCTTTCAGGACATTGGAATTACGAATTTGTGCATCTCACGCTTAGGCATATGCTGAAGCTTAATGAGGAGTGGACTATACGGGTTATACCCAAAAACTCTTTTCTAATAACATGCCCATCTTACAGTACGCGTGATCATGCACTAATGTTGAAACTTTTTACAAAAATTGGAGGTGCTTTTTATGTGCAACAATGGTCTGCTGAAGAATTTGAGCCTGAACCAGCGTTCAAGGCAGAATCATGGGCCAGAGTTGTTGGCTTTCCCGAGTCCCTGAAGACAAATGTTCCTGCAATAAAAGAATTAATGACGCCAATGGGAAATGTGTGTGAAATTGACGACTGTCATTGGTCTCGAATTGACCATAGATCATTATACCTGAAAATGGAATTTTATGAAGGCATTGGCTTGGAGAATGTTTTTGCTGCTCGATTCGACAACAAGAAATACATCCTTAGGGTTGAGCGCACCACACATACTCATCCTTTGACGAGGCCTGAAATTCTGTTTGTGAGCAATAGGGAGGAACCGGTGGTACCATTTTTTTGTGATCATAGGTAAATTTTACTTCCATCCACAGTTTCTTATAGTGAGACACAACCACACATGCACACACTCACATACATACATACAAGGTTATAATGCCCCACCCAAGATTCTGAAATAATAATACAAATTGGTGCTCTGTTAGTTGTACATAGATGTGGTTGTGTGGCTTGAATTTGAGACACTGTTATTGTATGGCTTGAATTTCCTTCAGATGTGGTTACATGTCAAATTGTTTGATAATTAATGTGTGTTACATGTCAAATTGTTTGATAATTAAGGCATATAAACTCGTAGGTGGATCACATTATTTGAGAATTGAATCATATAATATATTAGGTGGATCACAAAATATTTACAGAAATAGAAGTTTGATAATATAATATATTAGGTGGATCACAAAATGTTTACAGAAATAGAATTAACATACCTATTGAAGTTTGATCATCCAAAGATCACTTTGCCCTCCACAACAAGAAATTCTGGTTTGGTCGCTGACTATGCTCTATCCTTAACAGCCACTCTGACATAGACAACGACTCTGACATGGACAATGACTCTGACATGGATGCTGGTGTTGATGCTGGTGTGGATGCTGGTGATGACTGGTGATGTTTGTGGATGTTGGTTTTATTCTGCTGGTAATGATTTTTGGCTTGAAATTTTGTGAATATTTGTGAAACTTTGTGTGGTTGTGGAAGTTTGTGATGACTGGTGATGACTGATGATGGATGCTGGTGAATGTTTTTTTTTTTTGATGCAAAAAAGGTAGTGAATCGCTAGATTCACGCCTTCATTCATTCATTAAGCATATAGCAAGTACATCGTGATCAGCATACATAGAGCTATCTACTAGTTACAATAGTTACATATATTTACATACATATGTACAATCAAAATACATGCACGCAGGCATGTTTACATAGAGTCCAAAAAATTTATGAAACTACAGCAAAAACAGCATGCAAACCCAGTAAAGTGAATCATGGCAACATCAAGCTCTGCTACCACGGGCCCTGTCCATCACTCTAGCTCCGATTGTGTCAACAAACCTGATTTCTTCATTGCCTGACCAAAGAGAAACAAAATTAAGTATGCGAAAAATAACTGAGTTGGGCTGTTTCATTTTGCATTTAAACTTTCGTGAGTTGCGTTCATGCCAGAGGATCCAAACATAAGCAAAGTTCAAAAGAGCAAACATATGGCGCATGTCAGTGTCAGGTAATGTAATAATAGTACTATTCCAGAAGAGAAATTGGTCAGAGATGAAGTGAGACCAGTCTAAGCAGATATTAAGGCTAACTAAACACTTCGTCCACACGTAAAAGGCGAAATCGCAATCAAGAAAAAGATGCATATAATCCTCGCCATCGTCATTGCAGAAAACACATCCCCCAGTAACATGAACACCTTTAAGCCTTAATCTTTTCACTGTATTGAGCTTGTTGTGCATGATCGTCCACATATGTATCCTGACCTTAGCAGGTACAGCTTTAAAACTCCACATTCTCATGAATCCATCGTACTTTCTTCCTGAGAAGTTCATCAACTTATAAAGTGCACTCACGCAAAATTTACCACCAATCTTCCACTCAAAGTCATCCTCCTCATTGCCATGAAGGTGAACATCTTCAAGCAAAAGAATCAGTCCACAAAGTTGAAGCAGAGCATTACCAGCCACAATACGACTAAAGGACAGGTTCCATTTAAAGTTAGCAGAATTCGCATTAAACATTTCACAGACTGAAGCACCTTTGTTGCATGCAATAGCAAACAGATCGACAAATTCTTTACGCAAGGGGATAGGAAGCAACCAACAGTCATACCAGAAAGAGACGCTTCGGCCGTTTTTAACTACAATCTCAGTCCCAATCTTCATCCAGTGAACATTTGCCATAACACCACGCCAGAATATTGAGCAATGGGAAATGTCCGCATTCCAGTCGAATCTACCACCATAGCAAGTGTTTAAGATCCACTCCTTCCAGAGAACTTTCTTTTCGCTAATCATAATCCAAAGCCATTTACAAAGTAGTGCATGATTCATATTCTTCAAATTGATGACACCTAAGCCTCCTTGAACTTTGGACTTGCACACCTGATCCCACGACACTAGACAGCAGGTTTTGCGCGTGTCCTTTGTACCGGTCCAAAAAAAATTCCGACGAACAGCATCAATCTTCTGAACAACCCAACCCGGACACGAATAAAAAGAGAGCCAGTACAAAGGGATAGCCGCCAGAACAGAATTCACCAGCACCAGGCGTCCAGCCTTTGATAGACAATTTCCTTTCCATCTCGCTAATCGCCTGTCCACTTTATCAATCACATATTGCCAATCACTCTTCATCAATCTCTTTGGACGGATATAAGCACCAAGGTATTTGAGAGGGAAAGAATCAGCCATGCAGTTGAGCATTTCAGCGCAATTCCTGTGCACATCAACACTACAACCCAAAGTGTAAACACTGCTCTTGTGAAAATTAATTTTTAAGCCAGATAAACTTTCAAAGGCATAAAGCAAAAATTTTAAAGAGGCAATATTCTTGCAATCAGGGTTACAAAAGATAATGGTGTCATCAGCATATTGTAGGGAATTAATACCCCCAATGATGTGATCACGCCCAAAGCTTTGAATAATCTCATTAGAACTCGCCACCTGAAGGATCCGACAAAATACATCGGCAGCCAAGTCAAAGAGGAGTGGGGAAAGTGGGTCACCCTGTCGCAGCCCACGCTTGGATACAATAGTTTTGCCAGCCACTCCATTCACACAAATATTGGATCTACTTGAAGTTAAAATGCAATGAATCCAGTTTAGCCATTTACACGGAAAGCCTCTCGCGCTTAGAAGATCCATGATAAACCTCCAGTCAACTGTGTCAAAGGCCTTAGCAAAGTCCAACTTCAGGATTGCGCAAGGCACGTTATGTCTATCACTATGGGAGATAACTTCTTGAACAAGAGCCGCACCATCAAGAATGAATCTTCCTTTAATAAATGCTGTCTGCGAAACATCAATCAGGTTGTCCATCTTCGCTTTCAGTCTGTTTGCGAGAACCTTCGTGATCAATTTGAAACTGCTATTCAAGAGACTAATAGGTCGAAAATCTGCAGCCGAGACATTTCCTCCTTTCTTAGGGATCAAAACTACATTAGCGTATCCCAACATGTCCAATCTCAAGGAACCAGAATGAAATTCTTTGAATATGTTAATAACATCCTCTTTAATCACATCCCAATATTTCTTATAGAAGGAATTTGGAAAACCATCAGGGCCAGGGGCTTTATCACCAGGCATTTCGTTTAAAGCCGCGACGATTTCCTCTTCTGAGAACTCCGAATCAATGCCACTAAGATCAACAGCCGAAGGATACAGCTTCTTCCAATCAACATTCACCCGATTCTCAATGCGTTCACCAAAGATTCCCTTATAAAATTCAGTAAAAACCTCCTCTATCCTTTGATGATCACAGATTTCAACTCCGTCTTTCCAAATGCTACATATAGTGTTAGTACGCCGTCTACCGTTCGCAACTTTGTGGAAATAACTTGTGTTACTATCACCAAGCTTAAGCCACTGAGTTCTCGACCTCTGTTTCCAAAAGATCTCTTCTTGATCAATCACCGTTAGAAGCTCCTTTTCTTTTGATTTTAACAAGGCACGCTCGGCCTCACTTAGATTACGCCCTTCCTCAAGCACATTGAGCTCCATAATCTCAGATTCAAGTCTCTGCTTCTTGACTCTAATGTTTCCAAAGACTTCTCTATTCCATTTGGCTAAAAATTTACGCAAAAGTCTCATTTTCCTACAAAAATTACTAGCTGCATCGCCAAAGTTGCGAAACTCTATCCACTTCTCCCGCAACATCACATCAAAATTTGGTTCAATACACCACATATTCTCGAACTTAAAAAAAGATTTCCTTCTATAATCTACATTAGTGTTGAGAACAACCGGGCAGTGATCAGAAATAAGGGAAGTAAGACCTCTTTGAAGAGTTAGGGGGTGCAAGTCATCAAAAGCAGAATTAATGAAGAAGCGATCGAGTCGAACTAAAGTAGGAGGGGTCCTACCGTCAGTCCACGTATATTTTCTATTAGTCATGGGTAGGTCAATGAGGCCACAGTTTCCAACAAAGTCACTAAAATCGTTCATGTCACCCAAGCCAGCGTTTTTCACAACATTACGTTCAGACATAAATCTTGTAACATTAAAGTCACCACCAATTACCCAGGGACCATACATAAGTTTATAGAAGTCCAAGCCCTCAGCCCATAATGTCATTCTTTCTCGTCTTGTATTGGGTCCATAAACATTAGAAAAGAAGTAAAGTACATTTGTAGATTTACATTCCAGGGCTAAATGCAGACAGTAAGTTTGTTTGATTTCTTGCTTAAGCAACCAAGAATTGCTATTCCAACCAGTAAAAATGCCACCCGAGGTTCCCACAGCAGGTATAAAAGCCCAATCATCAATGACACCCCACCCCAGACATTTGAAAATAAATGGTTCAGGATTTTCAAGCTTGGTCTCTTGAAGCATGATGATGTCAGGTTTTACAGACTTGAGGTAATTTTTTACCCTAAGGCACTTATCAAAAGTTCCTAGGCCTCTAACATTCCAAGTGACGATAATCATGTTGAACCTTTAACCCTCTCATTTTCTTTATTCTTAATATCACTTATCACATCATCATTTAACACAAAACCAGATTTACTTGCAATATCATGAAGTTGATCACTAGACAAAGTATTAAGTATAGCAGGAACAAAAATGCTACCTGCCAAAGGGTGACCCATCCCACGTGCGCTGCGACGTAGCATGACCACGCCATGATCCGATGCACTCTTGCCTTTACCACCTGTAGCCGAGCATTCCCCTGAGCTGGTTGGAGCCAGCGTCAAATCCCCAGCCAAATTTAAGTCTTGTGATTCATTGTCCATGACTTGTTCATCCACCGCCTCTCTGGCGCCTTGCATGTTGCCTTCCTCCCCAAGATCCTGTAAACCTACTCCCTCATTTTCGTTGACGGCAATGATCTCTCTGGAGTTGGCACCCACACCCACAATATTACCAACCTCGTCAACCTCTACTGCCACCCCATCATCAAATCGAACCACATAATTTTCATTATTCCTTCTTGCAAAAACATCCCCTTCTCCTTCAATAACCGAATCTGCCACCGAAGCAATCACTTCCTCCACATGCATATTGGCACCCCCATCCTTACTACTCAAAATTTTAAGCTTCCCCTCTCCATCAGTTGCAAACACCCTCTGCTTGAAAAGAGGAACATTGATTTTCGGTGGCGAATCTTCCTCGCAGCTTTCGATCTGAACAACATGGGAAAAACCATCAATTGGAATTGCCACTGAAGTCGGCAATGGGGTGCCCACCTCCTTCGTGAATTTGGCACGCAAACAAGTATAATCCACATCATGAATTGCACCGTACTGGACTCTCTCCACTTCTCCATAATCTTCAAGAGCTGTTTGGAGGACGTCAAGCTTACGACATACAAGCGGAGCATTTTTCAATAAGATCCAAAAAGTTTCCTTCTCCCTCGAGACACTGCCAAAACGCGGACTCCACCGCCTCAGGTTAATTCTCCCCATGGTAAAATTGAAGTTATACTGGAAGTTTACTGTCAGCAGATGTTGTGGGAACCGAACAACAAAGACATCACCCATTCGCTTGACGTTCCAGTCCCAGGATGGGGCACGACGACCATATCTGGCTTTCAAAATCTCCTCAATCTGCCGTATCGAGAAAGATCCACTCGCAATAGAGATGATTACCATCGATCGAGCCCAATCAAAAGAATTTTGGAAACGATTAGCGGAAATTGGTTTTCTGGAACTTTCAGCCATTTTTGGGGGAGGAGAGCGAAAAGATTTGCAATTAAAACCCTTGTGCCCTGTCTTATGACATTTAAAACAAATAACTGGATTGCAGCATGATCTCGCCCAGTGATCTGTCGAACCACATCTGAAGCAGCCATTTTTTGATTTGATATTATTGAGATTTTCATTATAGCTGCGAAGGATGCGAGGAGACGGTTTTGACAAAGGTCTTTTATTATTTAAAAAAATCGGATCTGGATTACGCTTTACAGCTGGCCTGAGCAGAATATCCTTATAAGATGGATTAGCAGAAACGTTTTTAGCGTTGTCAACCTGATCAACGTGTAAAGAAGAGATTTGTGAGGAGAGAGACGATTTGAGAGAAGAAAAAGCGTGTTTTGAATTTTCAAAAAGCGATCGCCATGACGACGCCATTTTTCAAACAAGTTTTTGTTGATGGTTTTTTTGATGGTTTTTTTTTTTTTTTTTTTGATGTTTTTGAATGTTTGTGAATGGTACGTTGTTTTGTTTGTGAATGCTGGTGATTTTTTAAAATCTCTGCGTACGTCTCTGGTGTATACTTATGATACTTGTGCGTGTATACTTGTGCGTGCCTTCAGATGGCTGCCTTATGATACTTGTGCGTGCATGTATACTTGTGCGCGCGTGTATACTTGTGCGTGTCTACTTGAGCGTGTGTACTTGTGCGTGTATACTTATGATACTTGAGCTTGTATACTTGTGATACTTGTGCGTGTATACTTGTGCGTGTATACTTATGATACTTGAGCGTGTGTACTTGTGCGTGTATACTTATGATACTTGAGCTTGTATACTTGTGATACTTGTGCGTGTATACTTATGATACTTGTGCGTGTATACTTGTGCGTGCGTGTATACTTGTGAGTGTATATATGCACTGCGTGTATGATGTGTATTGTAATAAAACGAAAATGCTTGAGTGCCCGCTTCAGATTTTGTCAAAATCTGCGTTAAGAGGCTTAAAATTCGGATGTCGTCGCAGTGCATACACACCGCAGTGCAAATTAACCTCAAGCATACAAATTAACCGCAGTGTAAGGTATGAACCTCAAGCAGTGCAAATTAACCGCAGTCCCCATTCCTTAACTAGCTCGACCTCTATAATAAACCAATGTCTTTTTCATGCCAGTAGCCCGGTTCTCATGGTTTATTGCTGGGTATAATTTTCGAATAAACCTCAGCATAATCCCAAATCCCAAATCAATAATAAGCGCAACTAATTACTCATAAGCGAATGGGTTTTCCAAAATGTAACAAATGAACTAATTACTAATTACTCATAATCCAATCTATAATAAGCGCAACTAATTCACAGTGCAATACAAACTGAACCTGAGGGAAAAAACTGGCGATGTCAGCGCCCTGAGCAATCAAAACTAGAAAGCGTTTCAAAGCTTCATCCTTTTCGGAATAGAATTTGCTGTCGAGGAGAGGATCGATACTGACATGAATTTAGGTTTAAATTTTTGTCAATAGTAAAAAGGGGGGAAAACGATTAGATGATAGAGAAGAAAACGATTTCATGAAGGGAGAAGATCGCGCCAAAATTTCGTCAAAAGAATGAAATGACGTGGCTGTCAATGATTGGATGATGACTAACATTAAGATCATCAGATCCATAGATGGTTTGAACCGTTGGATTAATCTTTCATCTACGGTTGGGGGTTTTATATGTTGATAACGCGGATAGCTGAGCTGGATTATATATACGTAATGCTACGCTTTTAACTGGTGTTGCACATCAGAACACTAAAATTCTCACCGCAACAGTGCATCCACGTATAATGCAACAACATATGAATGCTGTTGCAGAAGCTCGAAGAAATCATAGCTTTCGCCACACTTTTCATGCAACGCACACAAATTAGTGTCGAATATGCCCACTTTTGTAGTAGTGTATATTTTAATTCCCTAAATCACGTGCCTTGTTTCTTCTTTGTCGCTCCTATCTCGCGTGATTTTTTTCTCGTTCAATTTTTCTCCAGCACGGTTTTTTCTCCATGGTTTGATCTTCAAACATCTATCTCGTTCAATCATCTTCAGAATCGTTCGAGCTCCTCAATTTATTCGATTTGCCTAATTTTATCCTTTCAATCGGCTTCGTCGATTCATGAAGGTGCCATGGATTTTGATTCGGTAGGCAGTAAAGATGATTTCATGATTTTTGATTTTGTGAATTCGTTGTAGAAAATCAAACGAGAGAGATGAACGACAGAGTTGAGCGACGGAAAATACTTTTTGTGATTGTGAATTTAGCAGCAGTTTTTAGGTATCAGTTTACTATTTTTTAAAATATCAGTTTTCATGAATTAACAGTGTTATGCTTTTATCTTTATAATTTTGGTGCTATATCATTTTTGTACTTGTATTGTTGCATTAGATTTGCAACTCAATCTAAATTATGTCATTTTAATCAATCAAAGTGGGATGTAAACATTTTTTGTATTAGTTTTTCTTTAAAATATCATAGCAGTTTTTAGGTATCAGTTTTATATATTCTAGTTGAATTTAAATCATAACAGTTTTTAGGTATCAGTTTTATTTTTTCTAGTTGAATTTACATCATAGCAGTTTCTAGGTATAAGTTTTATATTTATTGGGTATCAATTTTATATTTTCTAGTTGAATTTACATCATAGCAGTTTCTAGGTATCGGTTTTACATTTTTTTTGGGTATCAGTTTTATATTTTCTAGTTGAATTTACATCATAGCAGTTTTTAGGTATCAGTTTTATAATTTTTTAGGTACTATCAGTTTTATATATTCTAGTTCAATTTACAATATTATGTTGGTATAAGTTTTGATTGTGTATGAAATACTTGCAGATACTGCATGCTGTTGGAATTTACTTGAATTCAAGACTGGATTGAGTACAAGTAAAAGTAAATGAATGAATGCATGCTTGGAATGGAGAATAGTGTTCTATGTACTTAGATTGTGTATGAAAACAATGTATCCTATTAAATCAGTTATGTATCATTGTAGGTATCATATGATACAAGTGGCTATTATTGTGTATTACTGAGAATAATCTCATTTTTGTGATAATTGAATTGATTGCTATTATTTTTTTAATCAGTAGGTATTATTGAGAATAAATATTATTTTGTGAGATTTGAATTGAGTAGGTGGGTGTTTTTTTATCAGTGAGTATCAGTTATAATTAATGTTGTGTATCAAAAAAGTCAATTACCAAAGCAAACAACACAAATTTACCAACTTGCCACGGTTCTTATACACTAAGCCATAAAACTGATACCTTAAAAAAAAAAAAAACGATACCTAAAATCTGCTATAATATTTAATGATAAAAGTAATACAGAAAATGGTTGAATCACAATTTGATTGTTTAAAATGAAATAAATTCGTTTGAGTAGCAAAATTGATGCAGCAGTACAAGAACAAAAGTAAAATAGCATCCAAACTATAAACAAAACAGTATAACACTATTAATACAAGAAAACTGATACTTAAAAAAATAGCAAACTGATACCTAAAAACTGCTGAACTAATTTAAAACTAAAACTAATGCAAAAAATGTTACACTACAGTTTGGTTGATTATAATGAAATAAGTTCAACTGTAATACATAGATAATGCGACAATACAACTACAAAATAAATAAACATTAAAATCCCAACAAACAAATATAAAACAGTGTTAAACAAACAAAAATGATACCTAAAAGAATATAAAACTGATACCCAACTGCTGAATAACCAATCATTAAAATTGGAGAACATAAAACACTATGAATCACCTTGCGAAATAAAAAAACCTAATCGGCAGAAATGAACATTAAATTATAATGATTATAGCAACAACAACAAAAATCAATCGAGGTTGATTTTTGAGATCGATTTCGTGCTGAATTTTGTTGTTTCGATTGATTTTCGACGTCCGATTGTAGGAGACGCCGCGGATTTGTTTTCATTCGATTTCCAGTTGATATGATTTCATTAATTTTGATTTGTTGATTTCATTGTACGAAATCAAAAGAGAGGAATGAGCGACGGAAATTTTTAGGGTTATGTCCTTTTGGATAAATTTTTAAGCGCGTGTCCTTGTGGATAAATTATTAAGGCTGATTGTCCTTGTTATTAGTTTCCTGACTATCATTTATATTTTGGTATTTATGTAATTTTGGTTTGATTTTTTGACCAAACACCGCTAAAAAGTGATTTTTCAATGAAACTTCATCATATTATGCTTTAATTATCACTGAAATTCTAATTCATTTAGGTCTTTGTGAACTTTTTTATGATGTAATCCTAATAATGTGCTATTAAGTGAATCACCATGGTTAAATAGACGGTAGTAACATAAACACTTCAAAAATAACCAAATTTGATTACGTAAATCAACATAATAATGTATAAAGGGGGTTTCTTAATTATACCTCATGGAGCTATCGTGGCTCTTTATCAATCATCAAAGTAAGCATTTTTTGGTTGTTCTAGATGTCGAACGTGGATTCAATGCAGCTGTCCTTTCTCTATGCATCATAACTTAAAGGTTGAATTGATTTTTGCGAACGGGATGTGTGTTCTCTTTCCAAATGAATTTAAGAGGATTGGGTGGATAATAATGGTGAAGGGGTGAGTTTTGGTAAATATAAGAAATGGATAATTGAAAGAGATAATTTTCGAGTGGATAGTAACACTCATTCTTCAAATCAATTTGGGATGGTAATTCTATAATAATCGGAAGAGATAAGTTTGGAGTGGGTAACAACCCACTAGATTGCTAATAACACATTGATAACGTTTGGCTGCTTCATTTTTCAGTTACCCATTGTAAACTACGCATTTTCCACACACATCATTGGGTACTTAATAGAAAGTTGCAGTCTCCGAGTTAATCAGAATCTATCATCTTAGAATTAGCTGTAAATCGTTCTTGTACATTGGTACATGGTAAAGTATAGACCGACTTTGATTGAACTGTGCTGCCTTTTGTCTTTTTGTCTATGTTGGCAACTGTGGAGTTGACTGTTTGCTTTCAGTTGAGTTTCTAATTAACCTATTAGCCTAGATCCAAGAGGTAGCAGGAACTTTTTTAGGATGTATTTGTAGGGATCTAAACATAACATTTGAGCGGGCAGCTGAACTGGAAAGTTGGATCAATGTGAATGTATTTGATGGTAAGAATAGTGAATTTGAGCATGATATTCTAATGAGATATTTAAGTTATGGTTTTTAGTTAAATTAATTAATTGATATTTTAAATAAATAATATATGTCAATAATTTTCAAACTAAATAAATAATGAAATTATAAATTGTTTAGATTCAGTTTAAATGAACTTCATAATTTAGTGTATTTCGATACGATTGCAATGCAATAAATCGCATTTCAAAGAGCCTCGTTAGCATGAGTTATTAAATGTTGAAATTTATAAGATAATTTAACTAAGTAATAAACTAATTTTATTGAACGTTCCGAACACACCACTCATCTCCAATGTAGCAAACCTTCTATTTTCCCCATTGAGGTATCCGATGCAATGGTCGCGATCCCAACTTTGACAGGAAGAAACTGCTGCGAAGAACCCCTACTCCCATAGTATTCATGAACAATAATTGCAAATTAAAGCCATTCATGACTGGCTTGGGTAATATAACAACATGATTAAGAGAATAGACTAAGCAATGGCTTACCAAAAAAAACCCTCTAGTGTTCTTGCTTGTTTTCCAAAGGACGGTACTAAGAATGTAACATGTATTCACTTCTCTGTAACAGTTATTATTGACAGGCTGAGCCCAATGTACATTGTGAAATATAAATAACTTGGCACCTTGTAAAAGAGATATTGCTCTCTCATTTTATCAAATACAAATCTTCTCTTTTCACCTTTTATATTATTTAATTATCCATTCATCATCAAGTATTAAAACAATCATTTAGTCATTACGTTGTTTCAAAATCTGACATGGTTTCACAGAGCAGCATTCCCGGTCAAATTAAACTTCATCATTTGGGGGTGCGTTCTGAATCTTGATCAAGTGATCAAGTTCTACTACGTTTGATCCATCTAAATGAAGCGAGAATTAGATTAATATCTTCATCCTCTTCTCTCCCAGTTGCATCAAGATCATCAGTTTCTTTCTCATTTTGTATAGTATCATGGTGTCATTCCAAGAAGTGGTATTTCAGAGTTTTGTTATCATCAGCACCACCCCAGTTGCATCTGAATTCTGTTTACATCAGGTTTATATACTTGAAAATCTTCAATTCTTGGTTCTTGATTGAATTCAGTTCATTTTATCATCACGGCCAAATAAGGAGATACAGGAAGATATCTAATCTCTAGTTAACAGGTTCACAAAGCCAACCAGAACCATTTATAATCCGATGAAAACCATCATCGAACAACAAAAGCTGATTTCAAACCAACTCGATGAATCAGACTACCTGCTTTGGAAATTGCAAATGGAAACTGCTATTAGAATTGTTCCACCAAAATTCATAAGAGATAACGTGGGCAGACTTGTGCCAAATCAAGATTAGATAACACATCAAAGACAAGATAGTCTTGTATGTTCTTGGATGATATCATCCATCAATGCAACAATTCTTCCACAACAGAATGTATGTAAAACTGCCTAAGAAATTTGGTCTTTGTGGAAAGAATCTTCATTTCCAAGTCATTTGCTAGGATAATCCATCGTAAAAGACAATTACAAAACATCATAATTGGTAACATGACTATAAACAAATATATACTCAAAGTTATAAACCTATGTGATCATCTAGCCTCTGCAAAACACATAGTATCAGAATTCGAACATGTTCTATCTATAACTAGTGGGTTGGATGATGATTACAAGCAGTTGTTAAAATCCTCTCTTCCATGAATCCCACAACATCACTACAATATGTCTACTCAACATTACTTGCACATCAGGGGAGAATTGAACATAAAACAGTTGTCATCTCTTATTTCTCAGTCAATTACACAATGTACAAAGGCAAACAATAAGAAAAGAATTATGTAAGAGGAAAATTCAGGAATTCTCAAAGAGGCGGATAGTCAAATGGAGCAAGAGGAAGAAGAGGCGGAAACAATAACAAGCATCATAATAAGATGTCAGATTTTTGAGAATTATAGGCATAGTGCTAATAAATGTTATTTCAGATTTAATGCCAATTACACATCATATCAAAAAAGCAATAACTCAAGTGCAAACGTTGTTAATGTGAAAAAAGAAAACAGGGCATTTATAAAATTTGAACATAAACAACGCTAAAGCTGAAGGCATAAGTGATAACTACTGGTACCCCGACTCTAGAGCTAGCAACAAGGTGATCTACAATCCGAACAATATGAAGTTGGGCAAAAAAATACAATGGTGCATACAATTTACTTATTAGAAATGGAAAATCTGTTCAGATCACACACTCTGGAAATGCAAAGATTGATGGACCCAAATATTTGTTCCTTAAAAATCTATTGTGGGTACTACTAATCAAGAAAAACCTAATGAGTGCTTCCCGATTTGCAAAAGACATCAATGCTTACTTTGAATTTTACCCAAATACATGCATAGTAATAGATATACTAACACAAAAAATTATCTTGCAAGGTAAAAAGAGGAGGAGTTTATGCAAATTTGATGTTTCTAGTTCAAGAATTTCTGAGTTTAAGGAAAATACTTGTATTCTTACAGCTATAAAGGACTATGAATGTTGTAAAACATTTGATTGATGTCATAGTAAACTGGGACATCCTAGTGTAAAAAATGTCAAGCATGTTATTGATGGTAATAATATTTCTATTGATAAAATTTCTATTTCATATGTATGTATATTTTGACGAATGGGGAAAAGTCATAAAAATATATTTCTAAACTCACAAAATAGTTACACTAGAACACTATAGTTAATTACTACTGATCTACAGGGTCCTTCCACAATTAGTTCAGACTAAGGTTACAAGTATTATATATCATTCATAGATGCATACTTAAGATCTGTATGGATATATTGTTGAAATTCAAGTAACATAGTTACGCAGTTTTTTTCTAAGTCAGAAAACATAACCGGTAATCAAGTGGGTATTTTACAGATAGATGAGTGAAAGGTATTTCTATGATAAAACAATTTTCTGAGAAAAATGGAATAACTCATAGAACAATATGTCCTTATACCTTAGAACAGATGACATTATAGAGAGAAAACATAGACACTTTTTTGAAATTGGCCTAACTCTACTTGCTCAATCTTTTATGCCATTAAAATTTTGGTCAAAAGCATTTACCACTTCTATACATTTGATCAATTTAATTCCAAAAAAATTACTTAAGTTTAAATGTTTGCAGGAAGTAATAACTAAAATTGAGCTAAATACAAACACTTTAAGAGTTTGGGTGTCAATGTTTTCCATATCTAAGAGCATATAACACCAACAAATTAAATTTAGGTATACCTCATGCACTTTTTTGGGTTTCTGCAATAGTCTAAATGATTAAAAGTGCCTAGACAACACAGGTAATATATATATATATATATATATATATATATGTGTGTGTGTGTGTGTGTGTGTGTGTGTGTGTGTGTGTATGTGTGTGTAGTATGTAATGAAGAAGTATACCCTTTTAGTTAAGAAGAATTCAAGATTACAAGTAAATCCAAGACAATTCATTCTTGACATACCCGATGAAGTAGAAGTGATGGTGCTAACCCAACACAAAGAGAATGGAGCCAACAATAGCTCTCAACTTGCAATGGCATCACACGAATCAGGTCAAGACCAACAAAATGTATCAGCTGGCAATATCATTCATTCTCAATAGAATTAAGGCATCAATAATGCAAGTGAAAGTTAAAGACCTGACACAGGCACCATCTCTATAAGCAACATTGATCATGACATCACGGTGAGAAACAATGCAAATAGGCATCTTATGTTGACAAGTGATAAGTGTGGGGTATCCATGCCCAAATTTATTAATACTTCCATGATGCAAGAAGAACCATCATCATACACAGAGGTTGTTTATTGTGATAAATGGGGAACAACCATGGAAGAAGAGTATACTGTTATAATTAAAAACAAATCTTGGACTCTTGATGAAAAATCAAGAAATAAACATATAACTAGGTTTAAATGGACTTTCAAACTCAAGAAAAATGATGATTGTTCAATATACAAGTATAAGGCAAGGCTTGCAATTTGATCTTTTAGAATCTTTCTTCACCTGCTGTGAAATCATTCTCAATTAGAATAATTTTAGTCATTGCCTTACACAGGAATTGGATCATCAAGCAATTGAATGTAAATAATGCTTTTCTTAATGGTGTATTGCAGGGAGAAGTCCTTATAAAATAACTGCAAGGTTTTATTCATAAAGGAATAAGGAACTGGTGTGCAAACTTAATAAAATTATCGATGGAATAAAGCAAGCACTAAGAGAGCAGTTTGACAAGCTACAGTCCACACTTGTCAAACATGACTACAATTCAACAAAATCTAACGACTCAAAATTTACTATGATTACTGACATCATTGTAACATACATACTAACTTACGCTAGTAATTTCATCATTATAGGTAATAGAGAGTCAGAAATGTTATACATATGCTCAACACAGAATTCTCAAACAAGGATCTTGGGAACCTAAGCTACTTTTTGAGCATTGAGGTAAAAATGACAACACATTCAAATATGCATCACAATCAAAGAAAATACATTTTTGAAATTTTGTCTAGAGCTAAAATGGATCAAGCCTACCCTCTACCAACACCAGTTGTCACTAACTCTCATTTGTCCAAAACAAAAGGAGTGGCCATTCAAAATGATAAACAGTTAAAAGCACTACACTGTAGGAGAACTACAATATGCAACCATAACAAGGCTTTACATATCTTATAGTGCCAACAAAATCAGTCAGTACATGTAGAAGCCCCTTGATAATCATTAGAAGGTAGTCAAAGAGATACTTAGATAATTAAAAAGGGACTATCAACAAATGACTAATTTTGAAATCAAGTAGATAGCTCAACATCAATGCATATGTTGATGCAGACCATTGTACATATCAAGATGGCAAAAAGTCTACATCAGGCTATTTTATTTTTTTAAGGGAAAAATTCTAGTTTCTTGGCATGCTAAAAAGCAAAATACAGTATCTAGATCCAATACATCAGCAAAATTTAGAAGCGTTGCTAGCACTGCAACAAAAGAAATGTAGGTAGAGTCCATATTAAGTGAATTTAGTGTAACACCCCTAAATTTTAATACTATAAACCATACATTAAGATAATAACTCGGGAATAACTTAATTAAAGATTAAGAACTGAGCGAAACCGATATTACCGTTATGTTCGTCTCGGAATAATGGTTCTGATAGACCCCAAGTTTGCATAAAACGAACAATGTATTAAGAAGTTATGAGCATTAGAAGTTTGTATACGTGTAAGGAGCTTATATATAAATATAATATTAAAATTAATTCCAGAAATTTCGAACAAAGCAAGCGGGAAAAGTAAGCGGGAACAAGGCCCGTTATAGGGCGATCCATGCTTAGCCCGGATCGACCCATAGGTCGACCCAAGGGAGCTGGTCAACCTTGGGGTCGACCCACCCCAGATCCAAGCGGATTCTGAATGACGAACCTGGACTGTTTTCCGGACTGTATTCATTGTTAACTCAGCACTGAGTGTACGGACTAGATTAAAACCCCAATATCTGACGGTGATGGATTGTCCTAGGTAGTCTATATAAAGGCATGTAACCTCATTTGTTCTACAATACACAAAACCATTTCTTCCTCCAAACCTTTTCTAAGATAAATATGTGCATAGAACTATCGAGGTGCTGCCTAAACATATATTAGCAAGGACAATTCAGACTACTCTACACCAAGACAAGATTAAAGTGGATATTTTTTTCAGTAGCATATTTATACCCTTCACCAAGTCCCACTGTGATTTCTAGATTTGATTATTTAAAATGGTTTTGGATAGTGAATAAGATTGCATCTGATATAAATAGTGCCTAAAGTAATCCCTATATATGTTTATATAAGTTTTTCTCTTCAGAACTACAAGTTAGATTATGTACTTTAATCTTTCTTATCCCTATCATGCCTTTCAATTATTTACAGTCTTTTTATATGCCTTTTACTCAGTTTAAGATATGTTTTCTCCCTTTTTCCTTTTTATTCTACGTGAAACATAGGCTACTCAAGCCAAGTCTATTATGTTAATTATGTATAAAGGACATAAATTGGAATGATTAGATAATGACATATAAATGGGGAAAATTGGGCATATTATGTATGAAACCCTTGTCTGTAAGAGTTGGAATAATTACATGTTAATCTATTAGATTGACATAATTACATGTTGATCTATTAGAATTGGGATAATTACATGTTATTCTTTTAAAATTGGGTTAATTACATGTTAGGAAGAACATATGACAAGATAATGAGTTAAAAAGGACTTGATATGATACTAAGTATGACATGTACCAGATGTGAAAACTGCGTAAATTACTGTTGGTATAATTACACATCTGGGCAGGTGCTTGTCGGGGAAAAGGGTTGTACACTAATAACATTTAGATAAATGTAATTTTACAACCGGGCTTATTATTAAACTTAAACTTGCTAAGTTACACCTCTTAAATAATAAGCTAAAGAGGTCTCAAGTCTAGTTGTTGTATAAGGTTGTTGGGACTCTTAAATCCTAGGTACACGGGGACACAAGCCAAGAGGTAGCCTATGTCAAGTTGTGTGGAATCCATATCAGTCAGTATCCTTGTTGGTATCTCGGTAGGGACCCCACACTAGGTTGGGGTCAGGGCACGCTTTACTGAACTTGATTATAGGTTCAAGGTTTAGGGGGTGTACAAGGCGAGTTCCGGTGGAGTCATGAGCGTGCATGGGTCCGACTACAAGAAACTAAGCCACAAGTAACACCTACAGATGTGGCTGTGTTTTATAAGTTGTTGGGTTAGGGACTGATACACCCTACTGCCGCGGTTAACACAGAAAACTCAGGTAGTAAGGAGCCGATCACATGGGTAGTAATTAGGGTAACACCTAATCCTGTTAATACTAGTGAAAATTGGTGTAGTTAGTTTGATTCTTGGGATATAAATGAGAAGTTTTATCTTCCTTTATCTTGTTTTGACACCTCGTTTACCTCTTATGTATATATATGTTTTATTGTACTTTCTCTTCCATTATTATTGATCTTTCATGACAACTTTTCATATACATATGCTAAAAATTACTGGAACTCGCCAGGCTTTATGTCTAACCCTTTTGGTTTTCCTTCTCTCCCCCTTCCCTCAGGTTCTCATAGTGGGAATGGTCAATAGTTGAGATCGTGATTCTTCTTAGGCTGATAGCTCTCCTTTTTCAAGTATTTTCTTCGGTTTATTCACGCTTATTGTAATGACACTTGAGTGATATTGTTATGTTTCTTGTACTCTGATTATGAGATAGATTGCTTTTGACATTTGAGAAAACACAATGTTGTAACTTTGGGTTTGGAACATTGTTTTCCTGATTAATAAAAAATTTAAGTTTTTCTGCTCCATTATTTACATTTGTCTTGTAAATTTAGTCACTTTTTACCTATTGTGTTTCAGAAAACTTAATGCATTCTCAATGAAGTGACATTAACGGATGCGGGGTGTCACATTTGGTATCGGAGCCAAAGGTTACAAGAAAAGGGAAAAAGTTTTTGAAAATTGCTTTCATAATAAAGGATTTTCAAATAAAAAGTGATTTTATAGCATATCCCCTCAAGTTATTTACAATATTCCTTCAATTCTCTTTTTGAATTCTTTTTTCATCCTTTTTTAGCTTGTCTGGGCCTAGCTTTCCTAAGGGCATTCCCATATCCACATGGTTTCGTAGATACATAGAGGCTATGACACCTATTGGGTACAAGAGAATGTCCTTCCCCCAGCTGCAGCTGCGGTAGTGCCTCCTCCTCTTCCCCTCCTCCCGTAATCAACTTCTCTAAGCTTTGCAAAGACTTCAGCTCAATGGGAGGAAACCCTTCTTGCGGTACCGAAAGTTTTATAGAAGCGCGAAATTGATTAAGAGAAACGGAGCACGTGTTCAACTTGTTAGAGCTCGATGATAGGAGGAGAGTCCAGTTAGCAACTTTTCAGCTAAAGGATGAAGCATCATACTAGTGGGAAATAGTTAAAGCTAGACCAAAAGTAGCTACTTGGGATAACTTTAAAGTTATCTTTGAGGCAAGATTCTTACCACAAACTGAAGAAGGAATGCAAGCGGAGAAATTTCTGAACTTGAAACAAGGGAGCATGACTATAAAGGATTATGTCAACACTTTTTACCAACCGGCATTATTTGGATTAGAGTTAGTAAATACTCCTCACAAAAAGGCTTTGAGGTTTGCTAAGGGATTAAACTAGCTGCCCCAAGAATTAACACTAATGCATGTACCAATGGGAGCAACCTTTGAAAAATAGTGGACATGGCCTTAATGCATGAGGAGGCCAAAGAAGGAAAGAAGGAAGAAAAGAAAGAGGAAGAGAACCCAAGGCAGATAAAAAGAAATGGTGGCCTAATAAGAACAAGAAAGGGGGAAAGCCCAAAAAAGCTCAGATCAAGACAGAAGTGACATGCCGTGGGTGTGGTGCTTTAGGACACTTTGTGAAAGACTGTAGAAAAACAAAGAATGCTTGCTTTAATTGTGGCCAAGTGGGACATTTCAAGGGACAGTGCCCTTAGAGACAAGGACATAAGGCTGGAACGTCTGGAGCGCAGGTTAACGCTTTAGAGGCCGGTGAATCGGACCCTGGTAGGAAAGTCGCAGTTGAAGGTTTGATCTCTCTTTTAGACTATTCTATTAGAACTCCTTTTTATTCCGGTGCTTCTCACTCATTCATATCCAACTAAGTAGTAGAAAATATGCACCTAAGTACTAGTATTATTTCTGATCCCGTTATAGTCTCAAACCCCATAGGAGGAATGACTCATTTATCCATGGTATGTAGGGGTTTGAGGATTTCCGTTCTAGGCATCGAATTTGAATGTGACGCATATGTTCTCAGTTTCATGGGTTATGGATTAATTCTAGAAATGAATTGGCTAGACGTATATGGTGTCATCCTTGATTGTGAAAAGAGAGTAGTTAGACTTCTTACTTGCCATGGTAGAACTCTCGAAATTTCTTGTGACCCACGGGGGTCAGTGATGCTCAATTTCCTAGAATCTATAGATGCTTCCATTGATGATCTTCGGTCAGTATCATAGTTGGCAAATTTCCAGATGTGTTTGATGAGGTTAAGGGGTTAACTCTAAGGCGGGAGATAGACTTCCGAATATATTTGGTGGAAAACACGAAGCCAGTCACATTACCAGTGCGCCACATGGCTCCTAAGGAAAGGAGTGAGCTCGGTAAACAAGGGGTGAGTTGTTGGAAAAAGGATTCATTATGCAGAGTATTTCAAAATGGGGAGCTCCAGTCGTCTTTGCAACCAAGGCAGATGGCTCTCTTCGTCTATATGTAGACTACAGAGAACTAAACAAACTCAGCAAGAATAATAGGCACCCACTAACAAGGATTGATGACTTGTTTGACCAACTAGTAGGCGCTTCAGTCTTCTCGCAATTGGATCTGGCCATGGGATTTCATCAGCTCAGAGTGGTAGATGATATATCAATAAGACAAATTTTTGAACTCCGGATGGTTTCTTTGAGTGGATGGTAATGCCTTTTGGGTTCCGCATACTTCGTGGACTTGATGAGTCGGGTGTTTAGGGAGTATCTGAACAAGTTCGTGGTAGTGTTCGTAGATGACATTCTGATCTTCTCAAAGAGCAAAGAAGAGCATGCCCAACACTTAGAAGAGGTTCTCAGTACACTTAGAGCACACCAACATAAAGCAAAATTTTCTAAGTGTCATTTCTGGAGGAAGGAAGTGAGGTTCCTAGGGCATGTGGTCTCCAAGGAAGGGACAGCGGTAGACCCCACTAAGGTGGTCGTCGTTCAAGATTGGAAGGCTCCGAAGAATGCAACGGAAGTAAGAAGTTTCCTTGGATTGGTGGGCTATTATAGGAAGTTTATTAAAGACTTGCATGAGTCTCAGCTCCACTTACACGTCTGACAAAGAAGAACTTGACTTTTTCTTGGAGCACGGATGTTGAGGATGCTTTCCAGAGGTTGAAACGGGCTCTGACAACAGCCCCAGTTCTAACTCCCCACGACGGAAGCAAGATGTTCACAGTTTACATAGATGCTTGCGGCATAGGATTAGGTGTTGCACTGATGCAATAGGGTAGGGTAGTATGCTACGAAAGTAGGCAACTAAGGGTTTATGAGAAGAACTACCCAACCCATGACTTGGAGTTAGCAGCAATAGTGTTCACACTTAAGTCTTGATGGCATTATCTACTTGGAGATAGAATTGAGTTATATACGGATCATAAGTCGCTCAAGTACTTATTCTCACAGAAGGGCCTCAATCTAAGGCAGCAAAGCTGGATGGAGTTCCTAGCATCCCACGACTTTGAGATAGCTTATACCCCAAGCAAGGGTAATCTGGTGGCAGAAGCATTGAGCAGGCAGAGGATGACCTTGAATCCTCTATTCGTAGAAAGGCAGAGCTTGAAGTACATCTCGACCTTTAATTTTAAGCCATCTACGAATTTCACACATGGTTTGTTGGCATTATTGGAGGCGTGACCTACTCTACTGAAGCTAACAGGATCTTTGCAGCAAGAGGACCAAAAGTTGAAGGACATTTCGGATAGACTTGGTCAAGGAGAAACTTCTAGTCACCTTTCTAGATATACTATGGATGAAAAAGGCTGGGTAAGATGATATGGAAGGCTGTATGTCCCTAGAATTAGGGAATTGCTAAAGGCAATGCTAGAGGAAGCTCATCACTTTCAAATGACTATCCATCCTGACAAGATGTATCGAGACATGAAGTGTGTTTTCCATTGGACAGACATGAAGAAAGATGTAGCAGAATTCATAGTCCAAAGTTTGACTTGTAAACAAGTCAAGGCTGAACAAAAGAAACTTGGTGGATTACTTTAGCCCTTAGATATCCCGCAATGGAAATGGGAGAGTGTCTCTATTGATTTCATTGATGGACTGCCCAGATCAAGGAAGGGCAACACGAGCATATGGGTGATAGTGGATAGGCTTACAAAGAGCGCTCATTTCATCCCAGTCAAAAGAAAGAGGCGACAACTTGGCTAGCTTCAGTTTACCTCAAGAGATCGTCTGACTACATGGGGTACATTTAAGTATAGTAAGTGACTATGACCCCATATTTACTAGTGAATTTTGGAGGAGGTTGCAAGAAGCTATAGGCATACAGTTAAGACTTAGCACATCTTATCGCCCTCAGACTGATGGGAAAACTGAGAAGGTTAATAGAGTTCTTGAGGATCTACTAAGACTATGTATACTAGACTCGAGAGGGACTTGGGAGGGACTTAGGAGGAGCATCTCCCATTGGTTAAGTTTGCATATAATAATAGTTATTAGTCAAACATAGGCATGGCATCCTTTGAAGCGTTATATAGATGACCTTGCAGATCACCGACTTGTTGGTAGGAGTCTACGGACAGACTTCTACCAGGACCTAACATGACAAGAGAGATTTCAAAAAAGACAGACCTCGTTAGAAGAAGGATGAAAGCTGCCCAAGATCGACAAAAATCTTATGTCGATAAAAGGAGGAGCGCAACTTGGAATTTTAAGTGGGAGATATGGACTTCATCAAAGTTTCACAGCTAAGGAATGTAGTTCGCTTTGGCTCAGTAGGGAAGTTTTCACCGAGATTCATAGGACCATTCCCTTTAGTAGAGATGATAGGTCAGATGGCCTATAGGATCAAGCTATCGAATAGATTGGCAGGCGTGCATGATATATTTCACGTTTCCTATTTAAGGAAATTTCTCCATGATACGACAGAAGTAGTAGATCCAAGCACACTTGAAGGCATGGAAACTGAGAAGGAAGCATTAGTGAGAAGAGTTCCTACTCATATCCTTGGATCAAAAATCAAGAAGCTACATAATAAGGAGATCAGATTAGTGAAAGTAAAATGGGGAGAACACCGCGAAGATGCAACGTGGGAACCCGAAGTAGGATTCGTGCTTCTTACCCTTTTCTTTTTGAGAGTACATTCCTAACTTCTTTTCTAGGCCTTTTACTTTACATTTGCTTTTATCATTCAAGTTTATCCTATCGTTCGAACCTTTTGACCCTTAGGTAGAATCCAATGGTTGGAAACATGTGTTTGAAACATGTTATGGTTGATAGTTGGAAATGAATGCATGTGTTTGATAGTGGTTGCTTGTGGATGAATACACACACATTAGGCACTAGATCGGCTCAATCACTTACATATTGCATATGGATATGTGTGCACTTAAATTTTCTTTGGATGGAAATGAATGGATCATCATATGGATGTTGCATTTTGATGAATGGATGAGCACACATGTAGAACTTACATGTACTATTAGGATTATTTACATACATATTGGATACATGGCATAAACATATATTGCATTAAGGAGGTCAACTGAATTATTCAACTGCCTAATTTTCGCATTAGGGTAAGGACATATACACACAACACTCTTTTTGTATATGTTCATACAAAGCATTAGAAATACTTAAGCACAATGGATGCCTGTGGATGATGGATGAGTTGATGGTTGTAGGTGGTTGTTAAGGGTTATAACATTCTTCTTAAACTGGAGATTTCAGGGACGAAATCCTTTAAGTGGAGGGAATGTAACACCCCAAAAATTTAATACTATAAACCAAATGTTAAGATAGTAAATCGGGAATAACATAATTGAATATTAAGAATTAAGCAAAACCATTATTACTGTTTCGTTTGCCTCAGAATTCTGGTTCAGATATACCCCAATTTTGCGTAAAACGGACAATTATGAAGAAGTTATGAGCATTAGAAGTTTGTATACGTGTAAGGAGCTTATATGTAAATATAATACTAAAATTAATTCTTGAATTTTCGAACCAAGCAAGCGGGAAAAGTAAGAGGGAACTAGGCCTATTATGGGGCGACCCACGCTCAACCCGGGTCGACCCATAGGTCGACACAATGGGGGTTAGGTCGACCCTGGGGTCGAACCAGGGGTTAGGTAGGTCGACCCACCCCAGATCCAGGCAGGTTATGAATGACGAACTTGGACTGTTTTGTGGATTGTATACATTGCTGACTCAATACTGAGTGTACGGACTAGATTAAAACCCTAATATCTAATGGTGACGGATTATCCTAGGTTGTATATATAAAGGTATGTAACTTCGTTTGTTCTACACTACACAAAATCATTTCTTCCTCCTTCCTACAAATCTTTTCTAGGATAAATATGTGCATAGAACTATCGAGGTGCTGCATAAACATATATTAGCAAGGACAATTCAGACTACTCTATGCCAATACAAGATTAAAGTGGACATTTTCTTCAGTAGCATATTCATACCCTTCACCAAGTCCCACTATGAGTTCTATGTGATTTCTAGATTTGATTATTTAAAAAGGTTTTAGATAGCGAATAAGGTTGGATCTGATATAAATAGTTCCTAAAGTAATCCCTATATTTGTTTATACATATTATTCTATTCAGATCTACAAGTTAGATTATGTACTTTAATCTTTCTTGTCCTTATTACGCCTTTCATTTATTTACAGTCTTTTTATATGCCTTTTACTCGGTTTGAGATATGTTTTCCCCCTTTTTCCTTTTTATTCTATGGGAAACCTAGGCTACTCAAGCCTAAACTGTTGCGTTAATTGCGTATAAAGGACATAAATTGGAATGATTAGATAATGACATATAAATAGGGGAAATTGGGCATGTACTGAAACCCTTGACTGTAAGAATTGGAATAATTACATGTTAATCTATTAGATCGAGATAATTACATGTCGATCTATTAGAATTGGCATAATTACATGTTATTCTTTTAAAATTAGGTTAATTACACCCGACACTCCTAGCTCAGTTGGTCAGAGGTGGGCGAATTGGGATGAGACATAGGTCTCAGGTTCGAGGGCCACCTCTGCCAACTTCTAGGGGTGACTACCTAGGTAGTGTGAAGGCGTTGAAAAATCGGGGTATATCACTACCCGTGGGGTTTACTAAGACCGACGAGCAATGGCCTGAGTGAAGTCTTAGGTTCCACACGTAAATCAAAAAAATTAGGTTAATTACATGTTAGGAAGAACATGCGACATGGTAATGAGTTAAAAATGACTTTATATGATATTAAGTATGACATGTACCAAATATGAAAAATGAGTAAATTACTGTAAGTCTAATTACACGTCTGGGCAGGTGCTTATCGGGGAAAAGGGTTGTACACTAATAAATTTTAGATAAATGTAATTTTACAACCGGGCTTACTATTGAACTTAAACCAGCTAAGTTACACCTGTTAAATAATAGGCTAAAGCAGTCCCAAGTCTAGTTGTTGTATCAGGTGGCCGGGGCTCTTAAATCCTAGGTACACAGGGACACAATCCTGGGGGGTGGCTTGTGTCAAGTTGTGTGGAACCCATATCAGTCAGTTTCCCTATTGGTATCTCAGTAGAGACCCCACACTAGGTATGGGTTAGGACATGCTCTACTGAACTTGATATAAGAGATTCCTGGTTTAGGGTGTGTATAGGGCGCGTTCCGGCGGAGTCATGAGCCTGCATGTATCTGACTACAGGAAACTAAGCCGCAAGTAACACCTACGGATGTGGATGTGTTTTATAAGTTGTTGGGTTAGGGACTGATACACCCTACTGCTGGGGTTAACACAGAATACTCGGGTAATAAGGAGCTGATCACATGGGTAGTAATTAGGGTAACACCTAATCCTGTTAATATTAGTGAAAATTGGTGTAGTTAGTTTGATTCTTGGGATATGAATGAGAAGTTTTATCTACCTTTATCATGTTTTGACATCTCGTTTACCTCTTACGTATATACATGTTTTATTGTACTTTCTCTTCCATTATTATTGATCTTTCGTGACAACTTTTTATATACATATGCTAAAAATTACTGGAACTCGCTAGACTTTTCATCTAACCCTTTTTGTTTTCCTTCTCTCCCTTCCCTCCCCTATCTTCTAGGGTTCTCAGAGTGGAAGTGGTCAATAGTTGAGATCGTGAATCTGCTTGGACTTGGATAGCTCTCCTTTTTCAAGTAGTTTCTTTAGTTTATTCATGCTTATTGTAATGACCCTTGAGGGATATTGTTATGTTCCTTGTACTCTGATTATGAGACAGATTTCTTTTGATATTTGAGAAAACACGATGTTGTAACTTTGTATTTGAAACATTGTTTTCCTGATTAATAAAAAGTTTAAGTTTTTCTACTATATTATTACATCTGTCTTGTACATTTAGTTACTGTTTACCAGTTGTGCTTCACGAAACTTAATGCATTCTCATTAAAATGACATTAACGGACGTAGGGTATCACATTTAGAATCAGAACTGGTGAAAACACGTTAATATGGTGTGATAATCTCCGTGCTATTTTACTTACAACAAACTCAATCTTACACCTAAAGACAAAACATATTGAATTGGATCTATACTTTATTAGAGCACAAATAATTATGGGAAAATCAAAGGTCGGATACATACCATCTACTCATAAAAAAGCTGACATATTTACTAAACCACTCTAGCAACCAAGCTTCATTAAAAGGAGGATTGAACGTCGACGAAGCAAATCCTCTCGTCGGATCACAAATGCAATCTGTTTATCAAAGTAGATCTGAAGTCTACTGAAGATCGTGTTATTATGGTGGCGCTACATGATTCGTTGCTCAACATTTTCTAATTAAAGCAGCAATAAGAGGTTCGACATCGAATCTGCGAATTTGTTCTGAACCATCTCAACCTGACACCGCTACTTTATTTCTTTTGCAAACCCTAATTCTAGTCAGGTTTGGGAGAGGATATTGAGAATATAATATGTATTCACTACTCTGTAATGGATATCATTGATGGAACGAGCCTAATATACATTATGTAATATAAATAACATGATGCCATGTAACAGAGATATTTCTTTCTCATTTTATCAAATACAAATATTCTCTTTTCACCTCTTATATTCTGTAATCATTCATTTACTCATCAAATATCAAAATAACCATTCAATCATCATATAATATTAAATTGCAACAGATAAGAATACAAACTCAACTGCATTCAAAAGGAAAACATAAATTCTCCTCATTTGTGTCCATCTAGTGTCTGTTTCTTTAAAATTTAAGTTGAATAAGTTATGCCAATTTGTAATTTTCTTGTTTCCTTTGCATTCGATTATGAGATGCAGAAATCTAATAATTAGCTTTTGTTGTGGGAAATTTGGTTATCTCGATTCAATATATCCCTAGATTTTTTTATTGAAAATTATGTAACACCCTACATTTTTAATTAAAAAAAATCTGTATGTTTTCTGAATTTTGTCACTAAACTAGCGTCATTGTGTCCGTGATGATTTTCAGATCAATTTAGACTTATGGTTTGTAGAAAGAAGACTTAAAATGAAGAAGAAATCATTAAATGAAGTCTCAGGAAAAACAAGAAAAAGAATAAATAAGAGAAACACACATATGACCAATAAGTTTTAGTGCTCTAATTTTGTGAACAAAAATATAGTGTGGTTCAATGGTTATGCACTTGCCTTCTAAGTTCTAGCTTGTGAGTTCAAATCTCACTAACGTCATGTTTTTTAATTTTAAGAAGGCCATCTAAAAAGATGCATGTTCTAAGAGAAAAGTATGTGTATGTACATATAAGGAAAAATTGTATGTAGATGAGTGTGTGTATATAAATATATGTATGCATGTGTATATACGTGTGTGTGTATACATGTATAGACATGAATTTCAAAACTAACGCACGCTCAATCAAAACAAGTAAGAAATAAAATTAGGATAACGATGTTTGAATTTGGAAAGTAAATGGAGTTGTGTGTAAATATATATTCAAAATTGAAATTTAAAGCATAAACTTAAACGGAAGGTAATAAATGCAGAATGAATGATAATATGCAAGCGAATAGCTACGTTCGAAACTTGAACATATATTAAAAACGGAAAGAATCAATGAATTAATAACGTATAAGAAAGAAAAATTACGCAACTATTAATGGATGAAATTTTATGAAGTTGTACACAAATATATATGCACAAATTTAAGGTATAAATCTGAGTCATGTGATATAAATAGAAGATATTAATATAAGGGAAAGAATAATAGGCAAGAATGTAATGTTGAATGTAACGTTAAACTAAAAATTAAATCGAAGCCGAAAATACGTGTATGACCCAGTACATGGGTCAACCCATGCAATTAGTGGTCCGACCCGCCTTACTACTGGGTCGACCCACCTGGGGCTTGGATCACCCAAATATTGGGTGAGGCAGCGTGGTTCGAACGTTTTAAATAGGCCTAGTTTTATTTATTTTCAATCCAACGGAACATGATTCTTCTAAGCACCTATAAATAGACTAAGAGGACCTGGTTTACGACTCATATTTTCTAAGATGGCGTTATAGCTTTGCCATATTCTTTCTCCTCCAAATTCTTCAGAAATAAGAATATATTAGTTTTAGGATTCTAATTCAAAATTAGGAGATAAAGAATGTAGAACTAAGCTATAGATGCTTAAGTTTCTCATCTACTTAAGGTAGATTCTCCGAATCTAGATTATTATGGTCCTTCTCCTTCTTTTAACGTCAGATTTGTAAATCCATGGTTATTTCAATATTAGATCCTATTAGGAAGACCACGGGTGGAAGATCTAAATCAGATGTAAAGAATTGTGCACAGTTAGGTGAGTAGATTTAAATTATAATTTCCAATAGTAATATGTTGTATGATTTGATTCCTGTTGGAATTTACAATATGTTTTTCTTTTCCCTACTTTTGCATCAGAATATACAGTTTTTGTTAAATTTTATTTATGTGAAAAAGTAAATAAAATTGTAGCTATGCGCAAAAATGAATAAAATTGAAGTTATGCATAAAATTTTATGTGTAAATTGAATAAAATTACGGTTTGGCACAGAATAGTTGAATTGTAGTTAGGAGCAAATTCATTGAAATGTGGTTATGCGCAAATTGATTGAAATTATGAACAAAATGGGGAAATCTTATGATATGGGGAAAAAAGAATATATTGCTAAAATTAAAATGAAAGGGAAGATCTGAGAATTTATATACTATTTGAGAGGAATCACCTTTCAAATTTAAAATGAAATAATTAGAGGGATAAGAAAATGGTATATGTCTAAATCTTACTTAAGTACAAAAGTTATGTTAGATTTGGGAACAATAAAAGTAGAAGGCAGGAGTCCATATATACCTATAAATCCGAAAGTTTAAGAATAACCTATATTTATTAGTTAGTTAAAGAGGAATGTATTCACATAGTTTGGTAAATAAAGAAAAATAGGATACATGATTGCAAACATAAATTATGAGTAAATGAAGATTAGTGTAAAATAGGGAGTTAACTATATTGCGCATTATTTTGATGACCCTCAAAAATAAGGAAAGAAGAGTTTTGCAATCATGTGTTCATCTTATAGCAATCACCTGAAACTATGGAAATTTAATTTAATACAGTTTTAGTAACTAATCAATTTGGAATAGGCCTAACTACCTAAAAAGAAAAAATTGTAAAGATAAGACTGAAGGGTAATATAAGTGAAAGAGGTTATGAAAATAAAAAGAGATATAAAAGGCTTGTTGTGTAAACTTACAAAGACAGTAAGTAGATTTAATATCATAACTATAAGGGTTATGTTAAATAAAGAAACCTGTGAAGTATGTAATGAATGTGGAATGTAACCTATTATAATAAATTATATCAGATAGGAATGTAATATAATAGGTAAACTTGTTATAGGGACAAGTAGGACAATAACACATAGGTGATAATTAAATGATGAAATAGGAAGTAAGAGGCTTATTATAAATAAACTTAGACAACGGGGAATAAGTTTAATAAGAAAAATTCGCAATTATAGTTGTGGTAATTTTATAGCGCAAGTTTACAATTAAATGGAAATGAGTGGAGTAGGCTTATTATTAATAAACTTATAATTGAGGAGTCGAGTTTAATAAATATAATAACATGAAAAGGTCCATTCCGACAGTAAAAGTTGATTAAGGAAAATATGCAACCAGCTAAAGCTAATAAATGAGTACCTTGAATATAGAATAAACAAGTAAATGTTCAAGTTAACCAGCAAAGTGGTGAGTAAATCAAGCATGTAGTTGAAGATCTAATAATGTAATGATGAGATGCGCTTGGACTAGTCCGTACGTATTTGAGATTAAGAGCTCAACAAGGTAGACCATCGAAGGTGTCTGAAGACACGAGAGGATCACATCCAGCTTATTATTCGACGAGACTGGAAGGAAGTGCACTACTTCTTTGGGATGTGAGGATACTCCATGATGACCCTTTGTGGTAGGCCTAATGAAGCTGAACCCACAGAGGCATGGTTTGTATGGTTCCATCCGGTGAGCATGCCTTAGATGCATCTTCTATGGCGGGCATCCTAAGACTGATGGGGTGATCTTAGGATGATTCGACCGCTTCCTCAAGGGGGGAGGCTTCGTGGTCGGGACCCAATGAAAGATAGTAGGCCATTGGATATGCGTCATCGTAAGTCGGTGTAACAACCCAAATTCCGATAGACCGATTTTTTTTTCAAAATTCCAATCTATCGAAACTCATATTGGATTGCTCTGGCATCCTGCAGAAAAGACAGAGACATAAAATATGTCAGAGCTCAAAAAATATCTCACAACAGAATGGATAAAATATAATATAATTAAAGTATAGCCTTACCGTATTAATAATACAGCCTAACCAGTATCCAAAGCTAAAATGTCTCATGTCTCTACCACAATTCTAACCTGCGAGTATGTTATGAGGAGGGGGTCAGAACACAAATTCTGGTGACTGGATTTAAATTATACACTTTGGATAATCCTACGTATACCGTTCAATCATATTTTTCTATTTATTAGGTAATTGGATTAATAACACTCAAGGATTACACACACGTCATACCCATTTACTTCCCAGTGGATTAACCTAATACAATATATATGTAACTACCCCTCAATACTGAGGTACACCCCATGGTACCCCACTCGCACGGTATCCACCGTAATGCCATAGAAGTGAACGCAGTCCCTCATCCTACACCGGAGTGACATATGGATCTCTACATATCAATGTTACGTTCTGCATATATCCGTTATTACTACGCTACGTAAGCGTACATACTGCCATCATCGATCGAATCAGAATTCATACCAGAGTAATGCCCTCAAGTCTACAATACACTACGCAGTGCAGACATGCATGTATCTAGACTGTCCCACATACGTGTTTTCAATTGCAGCTCAATGCCTTAACCGTACGTCCTCTAATGTGCACTGAGTTCCATGGCAGAGCGATACAAGAAACACAAAACTCGATCGGGAGTTTTTCCATATCTGTACAGACCCGTCTTTAAGATCCTCTATATATAGATATTCATAGGGTCTATTTTCATGGTGGCTACAGCACCGCCTCAGCCCCTTCCTCAACTAATGAAGATTACAAGAGCTAAACTACTGCCCGAAAAAAACAATCTAAACATCCATTTGGCGTCTTCCCTCAATCACCGTACCCCGATAGTGAAAGGTGAATGGTCTATTGGTTTTAGCTCTAGTCTTTCCGCATCCCGCTGCTGCCTATGACGGGTATTCGATGATCTACTATCCTTGTTGGTTGTGACCCTTTGCCTCCCCGTTGAGGCAACCGCCGAATCACCCTGGTGTCACCGTGTCACAACATTCTGACTGCAATGCTACTTTTGCTGTCAAGGCCCACCTACCTAGTAGTTACGCGCAGACCCAACCTCTGCGAGCACGGCCTAAACATCTACCACCGCACAAAGGTCTACTAGGAGCACCTTACATATCTCAGGAAGCTGCGTGCTTCCCCTTCCATTCGTTCGGAGCCGACAGAGTAATCAGATGAATGTGCGCTCCCCTCGTGCCTTATAACACCACGATGATCTACCACGTTGGGTTATTCATCCTCAAACGTGCGGACTGGTCCAAGCGCCTCACTTTAATATGTTATTAGACCTTATGTCCAAACATTCTTTTATGCACTCGCCTTACCTCATTAGGTTTCCATTTAACTTGGTTATTCACATTCATATTGAATTCTTAATCAAGTTACCAAGTTCCTCTTGCTTGTTAATTTCAGTTATATAACTTAACCCATTTAAGTTTATTAATAAGCCCACAACATGTTATTCTCTATATTGTGGCCCAAGGTATGTAATCCACAATCTCTTTTATATTCTTGTTTGCATCATTATAATAAATTTTCTACTTAATATGTAATTAAGTATATCTCAATTCACATGTTTTCTTGTTAAACATGTCAGTCATTATTTATGATTAAATATAACTTATTTCATAAGTTTTCCTCATTTTTTCTTATTTAATCATAATTCCATTTTACACCGTTACTACAACTTATTGTTGTTTTCTTATTAACTTAGTTTTCTTAACTAAGATCCATTAATAAGTTTCTCTACCCATTTATTATAACCTATGTTATAATTTCCTCTTGTCCCTAGAACAAGTCGAAACATGTTTTTCTTATCAGCGGGTTTCAGACTTCCAAGTTTACAGATAACTTAATTTATAATTAAGTACAACTTCTTATATTTCATATATTTTCCCCCTTTTCTCTACTGGTTTCCGGTTTTCCCTATTTACCGATTACTTAATTTACCATTAAGTGTCCCTTATCTCATTTCATCAGTTATCCCATTTCCATACTAGTTTATTATAACCTAAGTTATAATTTTCACTTGTCCCTAAGACAAGTCTACCTATTATACAACATTTTCATTAATGTTATTTATTTATAATAGGCTATTATCATTCCCCGTTTAAACCATTTACTGTTGTAATCCGTTATTCTTCATTCATAGTAATATATGTTCCTTATTTTATTAAGGAAAACACTTCATGCACCTTATCAGTTTGATTTATAAAAGGAATCAGTGATTTATTTTCATAACGTATTCCCATGTAAATTCGTGGTGGCAAGTAATTTCTTTCTCCTTTCTTACTTTAAAATGTGGTTTACTTGCAACCGCGTTCTCAGAAATAGGTCATTTAGGGAAATACATCACTTTTCCTTTGCATCACACTAACTCAGCCTATTACATCCCTTCCTTTCTTATTTTCTGAGTTAGACATTTAATTACCATCATTGCCATTTATTCATATCTTGTTATATATACATTTATTTATTTATATTTATATGCACTAGACCTCTCACATTAAGCCTACACTTGTGGATGCTGGATTTGCCGGGCGGGTTCAGGCAGACTTCTACCACAAGTTGACTTAACCTCGTGTCTTAGTACCATTGCATGTTTTAATTATGCACTTAGACCCCTCACATTAGATTTACCACTTGTGAATGCTGTATATGCAGGGCAGTTCCGGGCAGACGTCTATCACAAGTGCAATCTAACCTCGTGTCTAAGAGTGTTACTATGTCAAATTACTGTGAATCTAGGCATGTTCATTCTTTAACAATTATTCCTATTTCATGTAAATTTTTAGGCATATTGTCGTTTTCATAAGTTTACTGTAATCCAATTTACATGTCATCAAATTATGCCTATATTTTGTCGCATGTCCTTTTTAACATGTGTTTAATTCTATTTTGATATGTAAATAATTAATCGGGTAATTGTTCAAATCCAACAAGTTAAACATGCCATTTACTCAATAATATACCACAATTAAATCATGTGATTATAACAACAGTAGTCATTACCCATTTTCTAACAAGTTTGTTTTCAAAATGTAATCATTTCAACACTTTAACTGATTCAACATATGAATTATTCATATTAACATCTCAACTTGTTATAACATTAATTCTTAATTATTCTGGCAAATTCAATTATACAAAATGGGGAAATGGGAAATGGTAAATAGCTTAAACCCACTCACCTCGAATGCTTTCCCAATTCTGGATCTGATCCAGCTTTAGCATCCATGGTTTTTCCCTTAATCGGATTTAAAACTTAACGACCATGGAATGATTATTTTCATTAAAAGAGAAAGGAAAGAAAGAGAAAGGAATTTGAATAGATTGGATCTAGATAATTACCTTACTATAATAAGAGATCTAAACATAGATCTAAACACCCATTTACAAACATACGTTTCTTTCCTTCAGATCAGGATCTAGAATTTTTCCTAAACTAATAATCTTAATTTTCTGAATAGATTTGAGGAGGGAGAGGAATGGCAGAGCTTCTGCATTGTCTCAGAAATATGAGACTTAGGGTAGGCTCTATAGGCTTATTTATAGGTGTTCAGCAAAGTATTTGGTCAAGAAACGAATCCACATTCACAAAACCGAATTCTGTCCAGATCTGTATGGAGGTCGGCCCCCACTTTGGGTGTCGACCCCAAAGAGCCTGGGTCGACCCCCAAAATTGGGCGGTTCGGCTACAGGGGCTTCCATTTGCTAGTTTTGATTTTTGTTTTGAATTTTTTAATATTTTTATTTGTTTGTATATATATATATAACTCTCTTGCGTGTATACAAACTTCTAGGCTTAATAACTTCTTCATACGGTGTCCGTTTTATGCAAAACCGGTGTTTATTTTGACCAAAATTCCGAGACGAACGCAATGACGTAGTCCATTTCACTTAATTCTTAATATTTAATTAAGTTATTTTTATTTTATTATCTTGAGTTAAAAAATGTGGGGTGTTACAGTCGGAGCATGTGCAGGAAAGCCTGGAGCTAAGTGAAAAGGATAATGATCTTTTACTATCATTGGATGAGGGAACACATGTTGTTTAGATTGGATGGCAGGGCAGTCATTTAGCTCTTTGAATAGTCTTTCATTAATAGAGGGTAGGCTAGGTGAGGCCTTGAAGAGCTATTAGAAGAGACAAACCTATCTTTGGATATTTGTATTGTAGGACTAATGAGGTTATCCTTTATACATATGTGTAAAGCCCCGAACCGAGTTCCATGAAAGAACTCCGGGATTAGGGTGCCCTTATGGCACAGCGGTGGAGGCTCCCTTTCATGGCATAACATTGAAGACTTAGTATGACTTCGTAGCATATTCTAGTATGCCTTCTTAGTGCGGAGGTCCAGTAGGTTTTCGCAGTACGACAATGAGGACCACTTTAGGAGGGTACTATGGGAATTACCTCAATATATTAGGTATATAGTTGCACATATATATATATATTAGGTTAGTCTACTAGGGAGTAGATGGGTATAATTTATGCGAAAAAATAAAAAGTGTTTTGTGAGATAAACCCGAATAACTTAATAAGTATGAATCAGTGATAAATCGGTATATGTAGTGTTATTTGTAGAAATTATGATTTGTCCGTTCACCAGAACTTTTGTTCCGACCCCTCTCATCATAACAAAACCGCAGGTTAGACATGTAGTTAAGATTCTGGTGCTTAGAGACACTTGTTAGACACTGTCATTATATTGGTAAGTGTTTAACTACTATTATATTTTATTCCCTTCCGCTATGAGATTTCTATTATGAGCTCCGATATATTTACTTTGACTTCTATAGGATATGAGATAAACCAACTCGAGTTCCAATAGATTCATATTTTTGAAAAGAATTTGGGTCTGTTGAAATTCAGATTGTTACATTTGGTATTCGAGCTTAGGTTTAGGATTTCTATATAGATAATGAGTGAGTGTATTTGTATTTTCAAAATATTATATATATATATACCTATATCCATAAAGGAACCCAATAATTAAGTGAACAACACATGGAGGAAGTTGGGGTATTGGTTTTGTTCACTAAGAAAATGGTTATGGAAGTTTGAGGATTACATACCCATGATTGGCTAGGGTGTAAAGTGTACAAAAGGTTTGAAAAAAAGAGAGAGAAGATTCCATCTACTGATATTTGAAGTTTTGGTATTTCATATTAGTGGATTAGAGAGTAGGGCCTTATAAATTGAGAAAATATTAAAAAAGAGAAAAATGGATTAGGAATATATATATATGGCGCAAAAATGGCACTGGTCATATTCTTCAGTTCTGACATAGTTTGGTAGGAAATTATATGAAGAAGAAATTTAGGCCAAATAAATGTAATTTCACACAAAGAATTTGAAAAATGCAAAAGTTAGAAACCACTTTGTGCTTAGCCCCATAGTTAGAACTTATAAAAAGAACTTGAAAAAAAATTTAAATATAGAGAAATATTTCTAGAAAAGGTTTTTAAGTTTTAAAAATTTATAAGCGTACAATTTTAGAAATTTATTTGTTTGTAACAGTAATAGTTGCGTTAAAATGATTTTTGAGAAAATTGTAAAACTTGTTTCCAAAAAGGTATTGAATGCGTAAGCAAGTTATGGGTTTAAGCGATATAAGTGGTTAAGAGAAAGCACGAATAAATGAATTGTCCATTTGTGGTGTGTGTCAGTGACCTTGAGTGAAATAAAACACTTTTTTCTTAAAGGGCAGATTGTGGCACATTTTAATTTATTGGGATAAGAAGAATTATAAGATACGTATTTATGAATCAATAAGCTTGTAAGGAAACATGTTTTGTTAAAATGGAAAGGAGATGCATAGCAAAAGAGGTGTGCAAAACACAAAAGTCCTCTCTAGAAAAGGTTTATAGAAATTTAATCTTATTTAATTAAAAATAATTTAGTGAGAACGGTTGCATTAGTATGCATGGACAATTGGTAAAAGTTTGAGGAATGAATAAGGAAAAAGCAAGTTGAGATTTATAAGTAAATTTGTGACATGATTAGTAATTAATAAAAATCCTTTTTAACACTCCATGAGGAAATTAGAGAGATTTCTTTTAGTATAGATTTGCATTCCTATGTAGTGTTTTATTTTAGAAAGATATAATAATTTAATAGAATATTTTCTTCCAAGGTGTTTGTGGTGATCGCTAGGTAAGAAAAATACCATAGAATATTATGAATAAAATGAAAATGAAGGTAAAAATGAACAACTAATAGAAAAACAAATAAATACGACAACTGCAAAAAATGAGAACAATAAATAAAAATGAATTCTTTAAAGTAAGCTTGGAAAACTGAAAAGGATTTTTTCTTATGTAAACTGTGCTTGGAAGAGAAAATAGGATATTTTATAAGATTAACAATTAAGGTTTCCGAGTATAGGGAGAATGGTGCATAAAAGTGGATGAAAAATATGTAATTTTCCATTTTCTACCTCTTTCTAACATAAATAAAACGAATTCAGAAAATTAGATGATTTTTTAATTCGCAAACTTAAAGTTGGTTGGTAGGGTCTGCATGCAAAAATTGGATGAAATATGCTCTTACTTTTTAAGAATGTGGGAAAAATTGGATGAAAAAGTACTTTTGATTTTCAAAATATTGCATTCATTTAGAAATTATTAGTATATTTAAGATGCATGCATTATGTTTTCAAAAGATTTTCATGAAAATTTGCATTTATATAGGAGATACTACTTAGGCATTCATTGCATTCATATATTTTTATGCTGTGAGTTACACTTTGCACAAGTGCACAAATGGTTGCAGAATTGTATGTACACATGGTGGTTGTAAATTATGCGTGGAATTACTTAATTTTACCCCTACCAAATTTCGGGGGTGAAATTCCTAAGGAGGGGAGAATGTAACTTCCCGCATTTTTAATTAAACAATAAAATAAAATTTGTTTAATTTTTTAAATTTGGTCATGGAACTACTATCTTTGCATCCGTGGCGATTTTTTGATCCATTTAGACCTATGATTTGTAGAAAACGGACTTGAAACGAAGACGATATCATTAAATGAAATTTCAAGATGAACACGAAAAAGAAGAAATAAGAGAAACACACATAAGATCAATAGCGTTCAATGGTCTAATTTTGTGAACAAAAACAAAGTGTGGTCTAGTGGTTAGGCACTTGCCTCCGAAGTTGTAGCGTACGAGTTTGAATCGTACCAACATCATATTCCTAAATTTTAAGAAGGCCAACAAAAAGAATGCATGTTCTAAGAGAAAAGTATATGTGTATGTACACATAAGGAAAAATATTATATATATATATATGAGTGTGTGTGTGAGTGTATATACGTATGTGTATATACGTGTGTGTGCGTATGTGTGTATATATATAAACGTGAAATTCAAAGGTAACACACACTTGATCAAAACAAGTAAGAAATAAATGTTGGGATAACGCTGTTTGAATTTTGAAAATAAATGGAAATGTGCGTAAATATATGCGCATAGATTCAAAATTGAAATCTTTAACGGAAGGTAACATCCATGGAATGAATGAAAATATGCAAGAGAATAGCTACATTTGAAACTTGAACATATATTAAAAACGGAAAGAATCATTGAAATAATAACGTTTAAGAAACAAAAATTACACATCTATTAATGGATGAAATTTTATGAAGTTGTACGTGAATATGTACGCACAAATTTAAGTTTGAAATTTGAAACATGTGAAATAAATGGAAGATATTAATATAGGGTATAGAATTATAGGCAACAATGTAACATTGAGTGTAACATTAAACTAAAAATTAAATCGGAGCGGAAATTAGTGCATGACCCAGTAAATGGGTCGACCCATGCAACTAGTGGGTCTACCCAAGGGTCGATGCCTTAGGACTGGGTATACCCAGGGGTCAACCCAATTGGAGCTTGGGTCGACCCAATGTTGGATGAGGCAGCGTGGTTCGAACTTTTTAAACGACCCGTATTTTTATTTATTTCAATCCAACGAACGTGATTCTATGAATCAAGATTATTATGGTTCTTCTCCTCATCATAATTGTAAATCCATGGTTTTTCAATATTATATCCTATTAGGAAGACTATGGGTGACAAATTTGAATCAGATTTCAAGAACTGTGCACAGTCAGGTAAGTGGATTTAAATTACATTTTCAGATAATATTATGTTGTATCGTTTGATTCTTATTGGAATTTACAATATGTTCTTCTTCTTCTTTCCCCTCTTATGCCTTCGATTACATAGTTTGTGTTAAATTGTAGTTATGCACAAAAAGGAATAAAATTTTAATTATGCACAAAATTGAATAAAATTGTGGTCATGTGCAAAGTTGAATAAAATTGTGGTTAGGCGCAAAATAATTGAAGGTGCAGATTTATTGAATTGTGGTTATGCGCAAATTAATTGAATTATGAAAAAAGGAAATATGATGGTTTGGGGCTAAAAAAATATGTTGTGCTACTGTTGAAATAAAAGGGAAGATTTGAGAATTTACATACTATTTGAGAGGAATTACCTTTCGGGTTTAAAATGAGATAATTACAGAGATGGGAAAATGGTATAATTCTAAATCGTACTTATGTACAGAAAATATGTTTAGATTTGAGAATAATAAAAAGAAGAAGACAGAAATCCATATATATCTATAAATCTGAAAGGTTGGGAATAACCTATATTAATTGGTTAGAAAAAAGAGGAATGTATTTGCATAGTATGGTAAATAAAGAAAAATAGGAAACATGATTGCAAATTGAAATTATGAATAAATGAAGATTAGTGTGAAATTGAGAGTTAACTATATTGTGCACTAATTTGATGGCCTTAGAAATAAGGAAATAAGTGTTTTTCAATCATAGGTTCCTATTATAGCAATTGCCTAAAACTATGAAAATGGATTTGATTACAGTTTAAGTAACCAATCAATTTGGAATAGGCCTAACTTCCTAAGTAGAACAAATTGTAAAAATGAGAAAGAAGGGCAATATAAATGATAGAGGTCATGAAAAGAAAAGGAGATATGAAAAACTTGTTATGTAAACTTGCAAAGATACTAAGTAGATTTAATGTCATAACTATAAAGGTTATGTTAAATAATAAGAAACCTGTGAAGTATGTAAGGAATATGGTAACCTATTATAATAAATTATATCAGATGAGAATGTAATAAAATAGGTAGAATTATCAAAGGGACAAGTAGAATAATATCACACATGTGATAATTAAATGATGAAATGAGAAATAAGAGGCTTATTATAATTAAACTTAGATAATGACGAATAAGTTTAATAAGAAAATTTCACAATGATAGTTGTGGTAATATTATAGCACGAGGTTACAGTTAAACGGAAACGAGTGGAGAAGGCTTATTATTAATAAACTTATAATTGGGGAATTAGGTTTAATAAATATAATAATAAGCAGTGACTCATTCCGAAGGTGAAAGATGATTAGGAAAAATAAGCGGCCAATTAAAGCTAACAAATGAATATCTTGAATGTAGAATAAACAAGTAAATGTTCAAGTTAATTAGCAATGCGGTGAGTAAAGCAAGCGCGTAGTTGAAGATTAGACATATGGTCTAATAACGTAATGATGAGATGCACTTGGACCAGTCCGTATATATTTGAGATGATGAGCTCAACGAGGCAGATCATCGAGGGTGTCTGGAGAAACGAGAGGATCATGTCCAGCTTATTATTCGATGAAATTGGAAGGTAGTGCGGGACTCTGTGATGGGTCCTCTGTAGTTGGCCTAATGAAGCTAAACCCACAAAGGCATGATCAGTACGGTTCCATTCGATGAGTATTCCTTGGCTGCATCTTTGATGATGGGCAGCCTAAGAGCGATGGGAAAATCTTACGATAATTCGGCGGCTGCCTCTAGGGAGGAGGCTTTGTGGTCGGGACCCAACAAAGGATAGTGGGTTGTTAGATATCTGTCATTGCTAGTTAGAGAGTATGCGAGAAGGATTGAAGCTAGGCCAAAAGGCCAACAATCTTTTACTATCAGGTCATTTGTTGAGGGATCACATGTTTTTTTAGATTGGATGGTAGGATAGTCATTTAGCTCTTTGAATAGTCTTTCATTAGTATGGGTAGGCTAGGGGGTTTTGGAGAGTCACCGGAAGAGACATACCTTTTTTTAGATATTTCTACTGTAGACCTGACGAGGTTGTCTTTAGGGCTGTCGATGGATACCCGAAAATCCGAAATCCATCGACATCCGCATCTGAAAGCGGACAAATATTCAATACTAGGAAAAAAGGATGCGGATGCGTATATAAGCACATCAGCATCCGAAAATTATCCGTCTGCTTTTGTAAAATAATAGCTTAATTATGTGTATTTTAACACAATCAAATATAATAATTTATTATTTTACAAAGTTGAAGGTCTACTAAATGCATGTTAATTGCTCAAAATTATGTATTATCATCATATTTATTTATACCTAGTATTGTAACAATCAATTGGGTTGAAAAAAAACTTAATATTAAACTTAATATCCATTAATGTTCATTGATTTATTGATAATAGTAGGAGTGGGTAATTATCTGATATCCATCTGTACCGTGATGCATATATCCAGTATCCCAAAATGATTTCAGATGCAGATGCGGATATGACACTTTCCACATCTGACAATATCCATTGACAGTCCTATCCATCCTTTATAGATATGTGTAAAGCCCCCAACCGAGTTCTATAAAAAATCTTAGGGATAAGCACGCCTTTATGGTGCAATGGTAGAGGCTCATTCGCTTTCGCAACGTAGCCTAGCACGCTTTCGTCCTTCATCTGTATTCTCCCAAAACATACCTTTTAATTTATTGCTTTTGGATTTTACCGAAGGGATTGAGCTAGTTGGCATTGTTGAGGATAACAAAGTTGGATTCACAAATGGAAATGTTAAACCTGCTCCCGTCACATTAGATGGTGGCAGTTTTAAATTTGAAGGTGGCTTTGAATGTGCATAAGGAGAAGTTTTAACCTATGTAGAAGTTGAACTGCTCAGTGTCTTGTTGATGTTAGTAGGAGCTGAGGAGCTAATGGTGGAAGGAAAAGACATGGCAGTTATAGAAGAAGAACCTGAAGACCAATTTTTTTTATCTATACTAAAAGAAGAAGTACCAAAAAATTTTGAACTCATAAGTGTATCTCCAACAAAATTAGTATCCAAGTTGCTACCAGTTTCATCAAATAAGTTGCCTATAAGAGAATCATCATCATTAACCATTGACTTGGAATTATCCACATTTGATCTACCCTTATTGTGGATAGTTTTATCACTCTGGTACCCTGAACTGTACAATCATTTATCTCATTATCAACATCAACTCCATTGGTATCAATATTATCTGTTGCCAGTGCCTCAAACTGATTTGTACACACATTACTAGCATCATTATTATTATCTACATTATCCTTATTTATACTAACATTTTTCATCCTCTATACTTGTTTTTTCTTAGGATTAATAGTTGTTCATGTATTTAAATTTACATCAGCACGGATTTTCCTATTTTTCTTTCCATTGTGTACAAAATCATGTACATGATTACCCTCCATATCAACATTGAACCGGTTATCATTTTCCATCTTATACTTAGTATTTAATTCACTATTTGCAGTATTATGTACAAAAACCTTGCAGATAGTACAAATCATCGGTTTCCAGTCATGTGAGATCTACACCGAGGGATAATAATCTCCCAAACCATCAATATCTATAGATTCTGGAAGCTCAAATTCAGGAGTTACCTCTATTAATGCTTTTGCATATATAAATCTATTTAATCTTTCAGTGCTATTGTCATAATAGATTAACCTACCCACATGATTTACAAGCCAATTTATACCTATCACTGTCCAAAGAATCATCGGTATTATGTATAAATGGATTCAAACAGGGACTTTCCTGATCTGATATTGTGAACAACTGATAGTAGTATCCCATGTCGTAATGATGAACATTCTCCCACGTATAAAAATTGGATCAGAATGTAGTATTTTCTTGCGATCCAATTTATTTGTAAACTTAAAATAGAAATAAAAAATGTCCAATTTTATATCAATCTCTCCACTTAATCTCCAATTTCTTTTTAAGTAATTATAAACAACAAGATAAGATAAAGTACCGTCAAGGAAGAAGCCAACCAAGAAATTACTCCAATATTTAAACCCTTCGTTTCTGACTGGATCTCGAATCTTTTTCTTCGAACCATCTCTATCAATATCAAATTGATGAGGTTGATATGATCCTGCATTGCGTGTAAGAGCCTTGAAAAGAGATGCATAGTCTGGTTTCACGAAAGAGGGAAAAGAATTTATAGATGTACAGAAGGTTTCTGAATTCGGCAAATTGGTATCAGGTAAATTTTCTTGCACTGGAGAGGGATTGACTCTAGTAGTAGGTGGATCAGGTGGTTTAGAAGGAGAAAGGAACGATGGAAGAGGAGGGAAGGCTGAATCGAAGGCGAAAGAGGAGGATGGAGAAGAAAAAGAGGATGTCATCATCGCCATTAACAAAGGCCGTGAAAAAGAGAAAAAGGCCATGAAAATACCATCAAACAACAATGTTATCTTAGCTGACCCACTCCCAACCAAGAACAAGTTTAATGCTCTTCTTGGATGTAACGAGGAGATTGCCAAGGTAACTGAAGAAAAAGGGAGTGATTTGAAATTAGTAAGTGACCATGCAGAGGATACAAGTAATGTTACTCAAGAACATGTCACAGAGCACAATGGAAATGAAGGAGCACAAGCTAATGAAAAAGTTCGTGGCAAGAAACAGTATTGACAAATGAACGTGTTGATGCTGTTAAACCACCCGACATTTCAACCTTTGGCTTTGAACCTAGCATCTTAAAGCTCTTTCCGGAAGTTGCCTCATTTATATTATGTACCTTAACTGCAAGTAATAAAGACGACGATGAAAAGCTCAGCAAAAAGGTGATGGATGTGAATACTTCGGAAGGAACAGCCTTCGTAGCGTTGAAGAATACTTATAGCAAAATCCCACCATCCCCAGGCCATATGGAAGCTACTAATTCTCATCTCTTTGAGGTGGATACGAATAGAAAAGAGTTGCAAAACGATAAATGTAGCGACCCGAGCTTCCCGGCCGGCCTAAACCGAACAAGAAGGCGGACTGCTTTGAGAACAAGACAAATCGGAGCACAAATAGAAGAAAATTTCATTGCTTATTACAACAATTTACATCAGAGTACAAGAATATACAGAGTATGAACAAATAATATACATTTGGTAAATATCAGAGATTTACAAGTTACAATGCAGTGGAAAATAATACAAAACACAACTGAAAGGAATATACGGATACAGAGCTTTCCGAATATAGCTCCAGTTGTAAACAAAGATCCTGCGAATATAATATCTACAAAACCAAACTACTAGCTGCCTGTGTGGAAAATAGGGGCACCCAGAGTTTAGGTTAAAACAATAAACTCCAGGTCAGTCATGTGACTGATGTGAGAACTAAAACAGTTATTTAAAAACTTTACTTCAAAATGAAGTAAATCAAGGGACCATGCCGTATAACACGGAACATGTTTCCTCCCAAGAATACCAGTGCATAAAACAAACAACGCAATGTTTTTTGGAAAAATGAAGCTATTATAAGACTCAGGTCCATCACACAATGCAACGCAAGCCGGAGGATAGAGTTTTACCTTATAATAGCCAAATAATGCTTGATACATGAAATTTCATCTTTTATTATTACTAAGTGAAGGAATCAACTTCAAATATAAATGTATCAATTATAGATGGCATAGTGTCGCATCCCACTATGTCGCCATACTAGGCCCTACAATTAAAACTGAAATGTCACGTATTGGAAGTTGGATTTCCGTCTGTGAACCAAGACAAGGGATCGTCCTTACTACTTCGAGACTCACTAGCCTGAGCCTCAGGATCAGAGCTCGAGTGACCATTGGATCATCAGGGCCGGTCCACATGAAGTGGATTAAAATGCCTGAACAATACGTTTCCCCACCCTATGGGGCGTAAATGAGCCAGATGACTCAATATCCATCGGCTCCGTAGTAACCGATATATACGAGGCGCCTCGCTATCCATCATCCACATAAGTAAAACGTTTGGGCTTGCAAAACACTGACACCAGTCCTAGCTAGAAGGAAACACATGCCCTCCCTGAGAACCTCTCCCGTTTTTGGTTCACACTAGGGTGTGAGGCTCGCAAATTAACGCTATACACAAAGCTATGCTATATTAAAGTCGTGCTTTGATTGTCAACCACAAGACTCTGCTTTTCAACACAAGCCTTGATCATTTTCATCTTGGCATGCCACACAGGCAATTCACTCCATGCGACTGATGTCTATCAATCACACAGAATGAAATCCGATCTCAGACACACATCCATTTACAAGTTCATTCTAGGCTGAACGAAACCGGAGGCACCTTATTCCTTGTCCCATATGTCCAACACAGGAGAGAGGTCCTCGCATATCTAGTCGATCTCCAAGTAGGTCTGGATGATCACACTTGTTACCTCGTCTTGGATGTACAGCCCAATCAAGACATCAGTAATCATCCAAACGATGTGAAGACCTCCGGTCTTCAACCGCCGTCTTCATCGTTGACATATCGTCGAATCAGTTATTCAGAACGGGTATAAACCCAACCTTTCCGAATAATTCGCATATATTATAAATAAGTGATATAAAAACACAACATACGCCTCATTCCAATTCTGAATGTTCTTTTATTTAAATATTCATATCCTTTGGGAAAGGTTTCCATTATTTTTATCAAAGATAAACTCTTTAAATTTATTCTTTAATCTTCCATTGGATATCATTTCAAACCAAATTAAGGTTTATCTAAACTAGTCGGGTTTAGCGAATCTTACCGAAGTAATCATTTACTATTTTACCCAATCCCAACCTATTCATCCCATGGAGAAAAACTGGTAATACTCCATATCTAACACCATGGTGTTATCAATAAAATTATTTACCATTTCACGTTCAAATCTAATTAAAGATTTAACTACCGCTTGGAGAAAAACCGGTGATACTCTATTCTCGATCATTTTGTGAATTCGACAAATTTGATTATCTCATTCACATTCCAATCTAATTGAAGATTCATTAAAACTTTAATTCAGTTTTAATCTCAAAATTCATTACTTAATGATTATTCAAAGTTAAGAAACTAATCTTATCTTTAACTGGGTTAAAGAACTAATGTCATTTAAAACACAGTTCACGATAAACCTAAATCACATTCCGTTATTTATGGAATCTTCACGGAAAACAGATCAATATATAATCGATATCAATTTCCATGTCCGACTAATATTATAAATGGAATAACGGCAAAGTCTTTTAAATTCCATATATATTTACAGTCTTCTTCCACAGAAGCTCATTTCGATTATTATCCAATCGAATTCCATTCCATTCCAATTTATTGTATTAAATTGAAAAACTTTACTTTGGAAAATTTCCTTTAAATCTTAATAAAAGATTAATAAACTCCAAATCACATTTCACTGTAAATCGAGTTAAAGAACGATTGTCGTTAAAAACACAGTTCACAATAAACCCAATTCACATTCCATTTTACTCCAATTAAATGTTAGTTAACTAGAAGCTCTAATAATCTTAATTAAAAGATTTATTCTTTTCATAAGGGATTTAAGAACAATGTTAATGAAGACACCATCCACAAAAAACCCAAAATCCCATTTGATATTAAATACAAGGCTCTGAATAGAAAATATATCGGCTTTATTCAATATCAAATTCTGAAACCAACAAATATTGTATTGGAAATAACGATATAAATATATCTTTCAAATTTCCATAACAATATCTGCATAATCATGAAATCCAACATCAAAATATCCCGAAGATTATTTTGATTCAAATCCATTCCAATTCATATATTGGAAATTTTGGTTATATTAAACCCATTCTCAATCCAATTTATTTATTTAAAAATAATTGGATTTTAATTCTAGTTAATAACTAGTTCATTTCGATAAAAATATATTTTTATCATTTCAAATATGGAATTTTTCATCCCAATTCTTTCCAAAACATTTATTATGATTTTACACAAATTATTAATATTTTTAATAATTTTATCAAGGCTCGTACAGTCGATTTCCATAAACGGTCATCGAACTGCACTTACAACGACCTTTTCCAAATTTGATTTGGACATAATTCCAAATCCAACCGTTAGATTTCAAATCTCTTATATTCGTTGGAAAGCTCTTTTCGATACGAACCCAACAATTCCGGTTTTAGGAGAATCCGACGGTCGGATCTCCCGTAATGTCAATTCGAAGTCAATGGTCAAAATTCGCGAATGGCCGCGGCACGGCGCGTTCTATTCAGGCCATTAAATTATATATAATATATATATTATATATATTTCGTCAATTTCCATTTAAAATATATTTTATAAAATCGTTTATAAATTCGTTTCAAAACGATTTCAACTTTGTTTCAAATTTCAAATCAAATTTGAATATTCCTTAATAAATTCGTTTTAAATTCATTTTAAAACGATTTCAATTTCATTTCAAATTTGAATATTCCTTAATAAATTCGTTTTAAATTCATTTTAAAACGATTTCAATTCCATTTCAAATCAAATTTGAATATTCCTTATCATTATAATATTAAATGATAATATTTTCAAAACATTAGATTTTTGAAATCATTTCCCTTTTCGATATTTATTATAAAATGAATAAAATCGATATAAATATCGTTGACGTCAAAATGGCGTTAATCTAATCAACACAGCTTCATATATTTAAATATTTTCGTGTCCATCCAAAATTGGACATCAAAATCACATTTTGATTCTTTTCTGAATATTATTTTGGAATATTCATTATTTTAAAATATTAGTTATTTTAAAATATTCCTTATTTCTGAATTGGAATCAGACCCAATCAATTACCATACAATTTTATTTATATGGATTTCATACAACACATGTATATATCAACAATGATAAATAATCAAACATTAGCCAGAGTGCACTACACAGCTGCATTAGCATTAAATATAAATAATTAACGCTTACAACGGTCTATCAACCCATCGATTGACATACAACTAAACTATTGGGAGTAGTTTATGTCAAATATCATCCCAATACCCGTGTGGGGTTTCAATCAACAAACATAGATTTTATTTGTGCAGTTGGGCTATGTGTAAAATATATCGTCCCAATCAGTATCAGATAAATGGGTGTACATAAACAAATTGTCCGATTTGTTTATGAATATTTATTTCAACACATGACTATTTTAAACAGTTCATATATACAATAAAAAATGATATTTTTATTGTTCAAATATTTTATTCCATACATGAATATATTATATATTTTATTCATTCAATAAAAATGATATTTTTATTGTTCAAATATTTTATTCCATACATGAATATTTTATATATTTTATTCATTCAATAAAAATGGTATTTTTATTGTCCAAATATTTTGTTCCATACATGAATTCACGATCAACATTCACAATACAGTCAATTTCCACAGCACAATACAATAAAATAAGTCGTCCATGGTCTGTGGACGACGGTGAGCAGTTCATATATGCAGTTATAAAATAAATAACTGTACAAGAAATTATAGTGAGAAGTTCTCACCGTGGTTGGTTTTGAAATCGTTAAAAACGATTATTTTAATTAAATTAAACCCGGTGTTTAATTTAATCAAAATCTACAACTGCTTCCAATCTTCTTCTAGTCAGTTCTGAAATGTAGTGCTCCTCCTTACGATTCCAAAGAGACTGAATTTGCGAATTTCTGAGCTCGTATGAAAGAGATACGTTGTTTTAAAGATCAATTACATTATGGAATAATTAATTAATAATTAGATTAACTAATTACTTTCCTAATCTTTCCCTACCTCATTCAAAACCTTCAGGCCTCTTTCATGCTTAACAGAACCCGTTGTTGACTTCAAAACCCCAACCCCGCGTCATCCAGGTGAAGGCAGACCAAGATCAGACCCCCTCACGACGTGCGCCGCCACGTCTGCCTTCGTCGCCCTCAGCCGCGCCAACTTCGGTGGTGCTAGTCGCCAGAAAATCGCTCCCAAATGGAGGGCCTTCAAGCTCAAAATTCCAACATCTCAGGCCTCGAGAAAACATCAAATCGGTACAGAAGGGAAGAGCAAAGAAGGATCTTTGATTTTCATTTCTGAGGCACGGTTTAATTCACATAGAATTGAGGGGATTTTGGGGATTAGATTCAAACGATTTTATGCGTCCATTGAGGGATGACGGCGGCTGAAATATAATAGGAGAATTAGGGCTTAAATATTTGTGTGTGTGTGTGTGTGTGTATATATATATATTATTTTAATTTCTAAAATACCCTTGTGTTGATACGAACTCCAAATCAAACCCAACGAGTGTTGCCCCTAGCTCAATACCCCCAATCCAGACATAGAGGGATAGGTCCAGTAAGCCAATTCGGTTGTTACGATCAGTTTCCGTTAAATTTAAAATATAAATCGTTATATTTTAAATTCAAACGCACATTTTAATTTACCGGAGCCACGTACTGACTCCAAAAATTCCAAAAAAATAAATCTGTCTATGTTTTAACGATACGGTCCTAGCAAAACTAATTTCATCGAATTTGGAGACCGTTTGAAAAATGGTCATTTTCTGGTCGATTATATTCAAACTTAACTGACCAAACACGTTTGAATTCACCACGCTCACATATTGATTCCAAAAGTTATGAAAAATGGAATCTAGTAATAATTTGATATTCTGGATCCAATAAAAGTGGTCTCATCGAAAAAGGAGGTCATTTGCAAAATTGCTATTTTTATATATTAAAAAATATATATATATTCCATAGCGACTATTCCGAATTTTCAACTGGACATAACTTTTTATTCTCATTATGAAATCTGGATTTTTCACATTCGTCGGAAAGATATTTTCAAACAAATCCAAATATTTTTGGTTTCACTAAAATCCGATTTATTTTGAATCATGTACATTCATTTGAAATCGAATTTTCAAACTACAACGTCATTTCGAATTCCTTTTATAATTAAAATAAATATTTATATTATAACCTCGATTCAAATAACTTTATATGTTCTAATTCTATTCAAAATAAATTTCTAGTCGTTATTATTTAAAATAAATCATTTTAAATATTCAAAATTCATTAAAATTGCCAAAATAAAAATTTTAAATTGGTTCTGATTTTCCGGGTTGTTATAATAAAAGTTCTAAAGCTAATAAAATTCCTAAGTTTAATTCTCCAGTGGCTACTAGTGCACATATTTTTATTGAAGCAAACATTATCAAGACTAGATCAATGACAAGAAGCACCAAAAACATCTTGAGTTTAATAATGTTACCAAACATTTGCATTTGGAACATTAGAGGAGTGCATATGGACATAAAACTGGATAGATGCAAGCTACTTATTAGGAAATACAACCTTTCTACTCTAGCTCTTTTAGAAACCAATCTCAACGAAGATTTAATTGCTAGAGCTGCCAGGTATGTCAATCCTAACTGGGTATTATTACACAATTTGAGTGATGCTAGTTACAGTAGAATCATGCTAATTTATGATCCTTCTGTTCATAGATTTACTAAAATTAATTCCATGAGACAATACATACATTGTCCAAACCTGCATATTCAAACTTTCTTACTTATTCTTCACTTTTGTTTATGCTTATAACTCGTCTGCTGCTAGAGAGTCTCTTTTTCTATCTATGCCATCTTTGAAACAACACTTGCATCCTTGGATCATCAACGAAGACCATAATTCACCTTTGAAACTTTCAGACAGAATTAGAGGCTCTGTGGTATCCCTTGCGGAAATTAGATCCATTAATTTAGCAATATCGAACTCTGAATTAGTAGAAATCAACACCTACGGTTCAGAATTTACATGGAATAATTCCAAAAGAGATGGCACTAGAACCCTTTCTAAAATTGACCACTCGCTTTGGAATTTAGTGTTAGAGTTTATGCCCTAGAAGCAATCTGTTAGATGTGAATAATGATAACATTGTTGATGTTATGTTTTATTTGGAATAAAATGTTCTGTTATTTTATATTTACTGCGTAATATAAACACTAACATAATAGAAGTCCTTAGAATAATAATACGGAATTATATAGTTCGAGTAAGACTGAACTTGAGATTATATAAAATGATAAGTATTATAATTCTTAAATGTCCCTAGTCGAGTTTTATTGTTTATATAGGACAACAATAAAGCGTTAAGACTAGTATGTTGATTGACTAACGTTCACATCTCATTGATCATTAATATATGTGATATTAATGTCAAAACATAAATACATATTGGAGAATATCGTATTGGGCTGACCCATCGTGAGATAACTACATGGAATATAGTTAATAGTATCATAAGTTATTCTCATAGTGACAGTGATGTAATGGTCCTTAGACCTGAAATCATTATAATTTTATTCGAGGATATTTGTGTTTTGATATCATCTAAAGTTATTCGTAACAGAGTAATGATAACGGTGATTATTGGATACGTCTCGAATCGAATGAAAATTATGAATGATCTAGATAGAATTTAACCCTACGATATATTCGTAGTGATATCCAGGGGCCTCTTGATTGAGTGAGACTATGAAATGCATGGCCGTGCTCAAATATTGATTTGTTTATATAGAATATTCATCGATCAAGATAAACGGATCAAAATATAAAGAGGATGATACGTTCCGTGCCTTGAGTTTAATCCTGGATATACTGGTTAAAAGGATTATACTACATTGATACACTAAACGCAGAAAGGTTGTACTGAATCATTAATATTATTATAGCATGGGTAACAGCGATGTATTACTAGATATTGCTCATTGTTTGCAGTTTAAATATTGTTTAAATTGTTGCCAACGTTATGATAACCTATAGGGTCACATATATAAACATTGTATAAGGTGAGAACATTTAAATAAAAGGAAATAAAAGGTTTGACAATTTCTTTTATTTAAGTAAGTGATAACAGATCTATGGTTTTATATAAGATATCAGATGTAATGTTATAAAAGGAAAGGTACCGACTTTTTCCGTTATTCACTTACAACATATTATGCTCAAAAACCCTAGAATTCTCCAAATCAGCTAGTACTGAGCTCACCCTCTCTCGACTCTGTTTGATGATCTTGAGGACAACATTCGTGGATTTCCAATAGAGACGCTTTGGTTTAAGCATTAGATTCGATTCAATCAGAAATAAGCATCGTTGATTTTGCAATTCAAGGAAGAAAGGTACATGTTTTGATTCGATTTTGGATTTGATTTGTAAACTAGGGTTGCTGAATTTATTAATAACCTCTGCATCTTGATCCTATTTTACCTTCAATGGTATCAGAGCACAGTTCCAATCGATTCAGTTATTGATCTATCCATGTAATTATTATTGTAATAATCTATGAAGTATTGCGAATACTCATGTAAATGGGATATGGAATGTATATAACGTGTGATTCAAAATCGAAATTGTTTCGAGTTAGAACAAAATTCTGTTTTGTTTACAGTTTTGAATCTGAGTTTATATTTGATGTTAATTCGGATCTATTTGAATTCCAGTTCTTATTTATGAATAATATGGTTTAATCTATCGACTGATTCTGTGATTATAATTAGGGTCAATTTTTTTTATTTTTTTGATTCAATTTTTGAGTACAGATCAAGTTTCATCTTGCTAGCTTAATTCTGTCTGTAAGATTGGGTTTCTTATATCACTATCAAAACTGGTTTTTTGTTGTTGACCCTACTAGGTCTATTTAAAGAACTATGAATATATATTGCTCATCAAATTAATTCATTTTATAGGTTCATAGTTGATCTGAGCACAGCCATGTAAACTCTATGCAATAACTCATCTCATTCTTTTAAGTTAGTAAAAGATTGATTTAGTTTTGTTTCAGGGTTGATCTGTTTTAATATAACCTATGCTTAAACTCCAGTATTTACCATATATCTGTTTTACAAGTTTCCAAATCAGTCATTTTTTTGTACATTCGAACTTGTTTCTGTAGTCGTAACTGTAAGAAAAAAATTCCTATAACATATATATATATTTCTATGTTATAGACATACCTGTTATGCTCCCATGAATCTGATAACAATACATATGTATATCTGGGTTTTTACATGCATATAAAATACTTCTATCACTGACCAGTTATGTGTGCAATACTGCACACAGATATGTAAATCTGATATGCACACAAATATGATATAATCATATCATTACTTCTGCATGTATATTTATAATGTGAACACAATTTATATTAATTGTTAAATCTGTGTTTAAATTGTTTATGACATGTATTTGAATACAAATATGGGTAAATCTTTATGACAGTGAAATCTGTTTTTACAACATGTCTTCACATTTGGATATATATATATATGTTAATTTGTCCTTATAACCTATATAAGGCTAATGTAATCTGAAATTCTAGTGTTATATAAATATATATATGAGTTTGTTCAGATTATAACTTTGTAACGACCTGCATTCTACGCATCGGAGGATCGTAGAATATTTATTTCATTATGATATGAAGATGCATGGTCGTGTAACTTTGGGGAACGACTATTGGGGTCATTGTAACACCCCACGTCCACTAAGGTCACTCATACCAGGGGAATGCCTTAGTTTCGGTGAAGTATTTTAAGTGAATATAGAACAGTAAAATTACAACAAGACAGATATAAGTAATACTTGAAAATTTAAAACATCATTTCATTGCAGCGGAAAGTAATACATGTTTGGTTACATCACAAAACCATAAACCAAAGTCAAGTACATAATATCCATCTTGATAAAATAGAAGTACATAATCCCACTACATAACTAATAGCCATAAAAGAAAAGATGAACTGGGCTTCACTTCAATGGTCCAAGCTCCAAAGAATAGATACAGCAATCCGATCAAAGCCCACTAGCACCAGGCCCACTCTAATAACCTGGGGTTGGGGGAAAAAGATAAAAACAACGGGGTCAGACATAAGTCTGAGTGAGTCCTATAACCCTAACAATACAATCATTAAAATAACCAGAGAAGACATAAGTCGATATACGGTAACGCCTGGGGATGCATGGCTACACCAAGCAGCTTGGCAAACTTAGGATAAACTAAGATAACCGTAAAGACGCATTTACCCACCCAAGGATAATTACTAAATTACACCGCCCCAGACCTACTCAAAGATAATTCCTACACTGCACCACACCAGTTTTACCTACCTAAGATTAATTCCTACTTAAAGGTTGATCCCACTAAATGTACTTAGTAATTTTTACCCAGTAGTTTCTAGTACCCCTACATAGGTGCCGTCTGCCCCTATCATTACTAGGTGTACCCACTACTCCCAAGCGATCGGCTCCCTAACGTAGATACCCGTGCTGGTCCCACAATGGGGTGTATCATTTCCCCAAAGTGGCAACCTGATAATATCAACGGTGCACGGCTTTATATCTACACGATGTAACAACGATTTACTAACCAGCCCGGGTCCACACACGCATATGAAACCCGTTGGTCCTACGTTGCCACCGCTAACCCGTTTTTGGCCTCTTATAGTCAAGCCCAATATGCGTGTCCCGTCACCCGACTTGGGTCGAGCCCACAAAGATACGTTTGGGATATTGGTTGAGATGGGCCCCCACAAGCTACCACCTAAGCTTGTTAATTTTATCTAGTGTATCCCACTTAACCCCTTTAACCATGTCTACTTACATGTTATAAATACTTTGGTTAAGTCATTAATCATATTTTTATTTACCTTTCAAGGCACCCACTAGATTTCCACATGACACCCAAGTCCTTTACTTAATTCCCACATGCCACCCGAGGCACTTACTTAACCCTTTAATCATGTTTAATTCCATGTTCCACTTTGGTTAAGTATTCTAATCGTATTTTCTATTGCTACCCAAGGCAACCCACTAGTTTTCTCATGCCACCCAAGGCACCCACACTAGTTACTACATGCCACCCAAGGTACCCACTTAACCCTCATGTTCCACTACATGCTAATATGGTTAAGTGTTTCTTAATTAATTAAGGCCGTGATCCTCATAAAGACCTCTCACATTAGACTATCTTTTATGACCGCTGGTTAAGCCGGTTGGGTCCGGGCAGCCTTATGTCATAACCGAGTCTAACCTCGTGTCTTTACATTAATCACGTATTTAGTTTGTGCCTAAGACCTCTCACATTGGGCTAACATTTGTAGCAACTGGTTAAGCCGGTTGGGTCCGGGCAGTTTTACGCTACAACTGAGTCCAACCTCGTGTCTTAGTCAATTAATTACACCTAATTAATCACCCTCATAATTTAAATTAATTATCTCTAATTAATATTAAACTTTTCATAACATGGGTAGACCTAACTCAATAGGTAAATTCCCATGGGGTAGACCTAACTCAATAGGTAAATTCCCAACACATAGTATGGGTACACCTAACTTAATAGGCAAATTCCCATACTATGTTCATTTATTTTATGTTATGCATAATTATGTTAATTTCACACAATCTTATTAATTTATGCATTGAATTAACCCCATCGTTCCCACGTAATTTCGTTCTCATGACATAACACATATAAAAGGTGTCAACTTACATATGTATGAACATGTTTCAAAGGTGCCATCTTGCATATTAACAAACACATAACTTGCATGTGAACTTGCATAACATGTCATATATCTTGCATATAATCTTGTATAACATGTCACATAACTTGCATATAATATGTCATATAACTTACATATTAGCTTGCATAACATACTTGCATATTAACTCATAAACTTGCATAATGTCGTCATGAACTTGCATATTAACAAACATGTAACTTGCATAGCATATCTTGCATATTAACATACATGTAACTTGCATACTAACAAACATGTAACTTGCATATTAACAAACATGTAACTTGCATATTAACAAACATGTAACTTGCATATTAACAAATATGTAACTTGCATAGCATATCTTGCATATTAACATACATGTAACTTGCATATTAACAAACATGTAACTTGCATAGCATATCTTGCATATTAACATACATGTAACTTGCATACTAACAAACATGTAACTTGCATAGCATATCTTGCATATTAACATACATGTATCTTGCATACTAACAAACATGTAACTTGCATATTAACAAACATGTAACTTGCATATTAACAAACATGTAACTTGCATATTAACAAATATGTAACTTGCATAGCATATCTTGCATATTAACATACATGTAACTTGCATATTAACAAACATGTAACTTGCATAGCATATCTTGCATATTAACATGCATGTAACTTGCATAGCATATCACCATGAACTTGCATAACATGCATATGATTACATAGCCCACAACTTGCATATTTAGCATCATGCAAACATAACATACATCATATTAAACTTGCATAAACTTACATACTCAACATGCATAAACATAAGATTAATGCTAACATCATATCATATGATTCAAGACTCATTAATCCACATACAAAACCATAAATCTCATCATATCTCATCTACTTAGTTTAACAAAAGATCATCAAAGTGATAGAAACTCACTACTAGCAATTTTGCACTCCAAATGAAGAAGATTAAGATGCTTAGAAGGGATTAGAGGTTGATTAGAGAGTGATTAGCTTGCAACCCTCTTCATAAATTAGTGGAGGCCATGAGAGCTAGCATTTTGCCATAGTTTAGTTGTATGATAGATTAATGATGATTTAGGGCTAGGTTAGGGTCTTATTTATAGGATTAGGTAGTGTTTTAGGCCTTTAGATTAACCCTAGAAGCCATCAGGTCCGTCCAGCACATCAAAAATCGTCACAAGCCACCAAAACACAGCCCAACAGCCAAAACAGTGCACCCAGTCCAAACTGGCTCGACACGGGCGCACTTCCCAAGTGCGCCAGTGTATTTTTGTGCTGGCGCACTTCACAGGTGCGCCAGTGCATTTCTGGCCTGTTTCCGGTTTTTCTGCCTAACTTCGTTCGTCCATATCTCCTTCATACGGACTCCGATTTTCGAAAACTCGGACTCTATTTCGCGTATTTTTCCGAGACGAACGCAATGACGCAACCCGTTACCCTTGATTCCCACATCTGGGATTAGTTATTCTGTAATTAGTGAATTTTAGCATTAACCGAAATTCGGGGTGTTACATTCTCCCCTCCTTAAAGGATTTCGTCCCCGAAATCTCTAAGCTAAGGAGAATGCATATCCTACCATCCAAACAACCATCTACTCAATCCATCAAACACGGGCATCCATTGTCCTTAAACAATTTCTAATGATGTATGAGCATATGCGAAAAGTGTGTGTATATGTTCCCTATCTAATGTACGAACATATGCAAACCATGATAGTGCCATGCATCCAATATGTATGCGAGATAACCCTATCGACACATACAGTATCTATATGAGTGCACAATCATTCACCAAAATGCATCATCCATATGATAACACAATCATTATACATCCATAAATATAGCTAACTACACACAATTTTATGCAATATGCAATATGAAGTGATTGAGCCGATCTAGTGCCTAGAGTGTGTATATATGCATCCACGAGCAACCACTAGCAAACACTTGCATCCACTTGCATCCATCAACCATAACATGTCTCAAACACATGTTTCAACCATAGGTTTTCCCTATCTAAAGGTCAAACAGCACTAATCGAGAGGACATACTAAAGATAAGATAAGTACTAGGCAAGCGATAAAGGAGAAGTTAAAAGACATACTCTCCAAAAAGAAATGGATGCAAAGAACGCATCTTCGCTTCCGTCTCCCAAGTAGCATTTCTTTCGTCATCTCCCCCTTGCACTCTAACTAGCTGAACTTCTCTGATCCTCAACTTTCTAGTCTCTGACCCAATGATGCGAGTAGGAGCTCGTCGAATCGTCTCACCGCGCTCTAACTCTACTTCTTTAAGCAAACTCGGCTCTACCACCTCAGCGGTCTTATGTAAGCACTTCCTCAAATGGGACACATGAAATACATCCGGTACACCACTAAGTCTGTCAGGCAACTCCACTCTATATGCCATCCGTCCAATTCTTTCCTTAATGGGAAATGGCCCTACAAACCTTGGTACTCACTTCCTAACAGATCCAAAGTGAACCACATTCCGTAACGGAGACACCTTGATAAAAAGCATGTCCTAATATCAAACTCAAGCTCTGTTCTCCTCTTGTCCGCATAAGATTCCGCCGCTTTCATCCTTCTTTGAATCAAATCAATCTTCTCTGAAGTCTCTCTAACCATATCTGGCCCAAGCAAGATCTTATCCGTAGATTCCCACCAACATGTAGGAGATCGACAAGGCCTTCCATAAAGAGCTTCGAAAGGAGCCATACCAATACTGGACTGAAAGCTGCTATTATATGCGAACTCCACCAACGGAAGATGCTCTTCCCATGTACCTCCAAAATCCAAAATACATAACCTCAAAAGATATTCTAAGATACGGTTCACCCTCTCGGTCTAACCGTCCGTCTGAGGATGATATGCGGTGCTCAAACACAACTGAGTCCCTACCGCCTCTTGCAAACTCTTCCAAAACTCACTAGTGAAGATAGGATCTCGATCGCTCACTATACTGGGAGGTACACCATGCAATCTAATAATCCCTTGAAGGTAAACTGAAGCTAGACATGGAATAGTCCTCTTGCTCTTCACGGGTATGAAATGGGCACACTTAGTAAGTCTATCTACCATAAGCCCAATCCCCGTATTACCCTTCCTTGATTTTGGTAATCCAACGAGACACTATCCCACTTCCCATTACGGAACCTCCAACGGGTGAAGCAACCCTCCGGGTTTCTTCTGTTCCGCTTTCACTTGTTAGCACACCAAGCATCTAGCGACATACTTGGCCGCGTCTTCCTTCATATTGGCCCAAAAGAAAACTTGCTTCATGTCTTGGTACATCTTGTCCCTACTGGGTTGAATGGTCATCTTCGATCGATGTGCATCATCAAGTATAGCCTTCCTCAAATCCTCGTCTTGCGGTACACAAAGTCCATCGTCTCTACGCAACCACCCCTTACCATCTAGGGTGTACCTACTCAAATGGCTGGACGACTCCCCTCCTTATGAGCTTCTCTACTAACTCAACCAATTGTGGGTCGTCCCGCTGTGCTATGCTAATACGCCCCAAAAGAGTAGGCCTAACCTCCAAGGAGGCTAGCAAACCGGATACAGAATCAACGGAAGGTCTAAGTCAAACATAGAAATAAATTCTAAACTCTATAGTTCAACGGACAACCTTTTTCTTCTTAAGACGTCTGCTACCATGTTTCCCTTGTTAGGGGTATACGCTATCTCAAACTCATAAGATGCTAAGAATCCTATCCAAAATCGTCACAACTGTCCATCTCTCACGCAGACCACCCTAGTCGAATTCGACATCCCCCAAATGCAAGCCCCAAAGGCCGAAACCAATATCAGACAAACACCCAAGGGACATCTCCTTCGAGTTCAGGCAACCTACGTGAGATGATACTAAAAATAATAATAATAATGGCTAAACAATTAAGCCTTTGACCAACTTTGGATGTCCTCGCCAGTCTCGCTCCAAAACCACCGTTTATCCTATAACTGGCTTTGCTCACCCTATTGAGCACATACGAAAACTTATTACGCTCCTTGAAAAGACCAAGATGTCATTTACAAAGGCCATCACAAACTTATTTAGGTACTCCCTGAACACCCTTCTCTTCCAATCAACAAAGTATGCAGGGGCGTTCGTCAAACCAAATAGCATCACCAGCCACTCATAAAACCATCCGGAGTCCTAAAGACAATCTTCTCTATACTATCGTCAGCCACTCTCAACTGACGAAACCATGTGGCTTAGTCCAACTGCGAAAATACTGAGGCGCCAACCAACTGATCAAAGAGATCATCAATCTTTGGCAATGGGTGTCTATTCTTCTTTGTGAGTTTATTTAGTTCTCTTTAGCCTACACAAAGTCTGAGGGACCCATCCGCCTTCATGGCAAAAACTACTGGAGCGCCCCACTCCGATATACTTCTTCTTATGAACCCCTTCTCAAGCAATCGCCTACTTACTTATGGAGTTCCCTCCTCTCACGAGGAGCCTTGTGGCACACTGGCCAAGTCACTGGTTTGGCATTGTTTACCAGATATATTCGGAAGTCAATCTCCCGCTCCGGAGGTAAGCCCTTCACCTTCTCAAACACATCCGAGTGTTCCCGGACCACTTCTAACAGATCGCAAACTCTCGACCGACGTGTCAAGCGATTCTAGATAACTTAGCATAACAGATTCTATGGGATTACAAGAGATCTCGAGAGTGTTACCCAAGCGGGTCATAAGCCTAACAACTCTCCCTTCAAAATCAAGAACGGCACCCCTACTGGATAACCAGTTCATGCCCAAAACTAACCCATAGTTCGTGAAGCCCAACAAGCATCACATCCAAACTCAATGCTAAGTATAGAAACTTTCAAACCCAAACACATCATGGAGCCCCAATTGGGTTTGAAACAACTAAGGGATCATCTACCAAACTGGTGTCTAAGTGCAGTGACTCAACTAACAATGATGAGATAAACGAACTCGATGCGTCAGAATCAAATAAAGTTCGAATCAGATAATATAGAAATCCCAGATTCCAACCTAGACGGTCCTATCCCCATCTGGTACACTAGCCGTGAGGGAATACAACCACCCTCCAGGAGATTCCGAACCTTGCCTTTGCCCCTTTGGATAATCCTAATAAAATGTCCTATTCCTCCCAAAAGGATAACGACTAGCCTTCTTCTTCTTCCCATTCTCCACTCGTAACCTCCCACCAATGAGGTTTCGTCCTTCATTAACCAAACAACTATTAGAGCCTTCCTCCCATCGTCCATCCAATAAATACTTACAAGTCCTCCTCCTTCTTGAACCAACTTCTAACCTGATTTACGTCTAATTCCCTTGAAGCGGTTTTCCATTCTTATCTATCTTAGAAAGATCATCTACACACAGAGGGGAAACTCAAACCGAGAGAGAAAGAGATTCAAACGGAGAATTCGAAAGATAAAGATATGGCTATCGGGGATTACGCTTTTCTCTCAAAAACTTTTCTCTTAAAAGACATGTTTTTGAAAATACTCCTTCAAAAATTTTCTTAGAAAAATAGTTTTTCTAAAAATTTTATCTGTTCCGGTAACCTTAAGCTCTGATACCACGTGTAACACCCCACGTCCGCTAAGGTCACTCATACCAGGGGAATGCCTTAGTTTCGGTGAAGTATTTTAAGTGAATATAGAACAGTAAAATTACAACAAGACAGATATAAGTAATACTTGAAAATTTAAAACATCATTTCATTGCAGCGGAAAGTAATACATGTTTGGTTACATCACAAAACCATAAACCAAAGTCAAGTACATAATATCCATCTTGATAAAATAGAAGTACATAATCCCACTACATAACTAATAGCCATAAAAGAAAAGATGAACTGGGCTTCACTTCAATGGTCCAAGCTCCAAAGAATAGATACAGCAATCCGATCAAAGCCCACTAGCACCAGGCCTACTCTAATAACCTGGGGTTGGGGGGAAAAGATAAAAACAACGGGGTCAGACATAAGTCTGAGTGAGTCCTATAACCCTAACAATACAATCATTAAAATAACCAGAGAAGACATAAGTCGATATACGGTAACGCCTGGGGATGCATGGCTACACCAAGCAGCTTGGCAAACTTAGGATAAACTAAGATAACCGTAAAGACGCATTTACCCACCCAAGGATAATTACTAAATTACACCGCCCCAGACCTACTCAAAGATAATTCCTACACTGCACCACACCAGTTTTACCTACCTAAGATTAATTCCTACTTAAAGGTTGATCCCACTAAATGTACTTAGTAATTTTTACCCAGTAGTTTCTAGTACCCCTACATAGGTGCCGTCTGCCCCTATCATTACTAGGTGTACCCACTACTCCCAAGCGATCGGCTCCCTAACGTAGATACCCGTGCTGGTCCCACAATGGGGTGTATCATTTCCCCAAAGTGGCAACCTGATAATATCAACGGTGCACGGCTTTATATCTACACGATGTAACAACGATTTACTAACCAGCCCGGGTCCACACACGCATATGAAACCCGTTGGTCCTACGTTGCCACCGCTAACCCGTTTTTGGCCTCTTATAGTCAAGCCCAATATGCGTGTCCCGTCACCCGACTTGGGTCGAGCCCACAAAGATACGTTTGGGATATTGGTTGAGATGGGCCCCCACAAGCTACCACCTAAGCTTGTTAATTTTATCTAGTGTATCCCACTTAACCCCTTTAACCATGTCTACTTACATGTTATAAATACTTTGGTTAAGTCATTAATCATATTTTTATTTACCTTTCAAGGCACCCACTAGATTTCCACATGACACCCAAGTCCTTTACTTAATTCCCACATGCCACCCGAGGCACTTACTTAACCCTTTAATCATGTTTAATTCCATGTTCCACTTTGGTTAAGTATTCTAATCGTATTTTCTATTGCTACCCAAGGCAACCCACTAGTTTTCTCATGCCACCCAAGGCACCCACACTAGTTACTACATGCCACCCAAGGTACCCACTTAACCCTCATGTTCCACTACATGCTAATATGGTTAAGTGTTTCTTAATTAATTAAGGCCGTGATCCTCATAAAGACCTCTCACATTAGACTATCTTTTATGACCGCTGGTTAAGCCGGTTGGGTCCGGGCAGCCTTATGTCATAACCGAGTCTAACCTCGTGTCTTTACATTAATCACGTATTTAGTTTGTGCCTAAGACCTCTCACATTGGGCTAACATTTGTAGCAACTGGTTAAGCCGGTTGGGTCCGGGCAGTTTTACGCTACAACTGAGTCCAACCTCGTGTCTTAGTCAATTAATTACACCTAATTAATCACCCTCATAATTTAAATTAATTATCTCTAATTAATATTAAACTTTTCATAACATGGGTAGACCTAACTCAATAGGTAAATTCCCATGGGGTAGACCTAACTCAATAGGTAAATTCCCAACACATAGTATGGGTACACCTAACTTAATAGGCAAATTCCCATACTATGTTCATTTATTTTATGTTATGCATAATTATGTTAATTTCACACAATCTTATTAATTTATGCATTGAATTAACCCCATCGTTCCCACGTAATTTCGTTCTCATGACATAACACATATAAAAGGTGTCAACTTACATATGTATGAACATGTTTCAAAGGTGCCATCTTGCATATTAACAAACACATAACTTGCATGTGAACTTGCATAACATGTCATATATCTTGCATATAATCTTGTATAACATGTCACATAACTTGCATATAATATGTCATATAACTTACATATTAGCTTGCATAACATACTTGCATATTAACTCATAAACTTGCATAATGTCGTCATGAACTTGCATATTAACAAACATGTAACTTGCATAGCATATCTTGCATATTAACATACATGTAACTTGCATACTAACAAACATGTAACTTGCATATTAACAAACATGTAACTTGCATATTAACAAACATGTAACTTGCATATTAACAAATATGTAACTTGCATAGCATATCTTGCATATTAACATACATGTAACTTGCATATTAACAAACATGTAACTTGCATAGCATATCTTGCATATTAACATACATGTAACTTGCATACTAACAAACATGTAACTTGCATAGCATATCTTGCATATTAACATACATGTAACTTGCATACTAACAAACATGTAACTTGCATATTAACAAACATGTAACTTGCATATTAACAAATATGTAACTTGCATAGCATATCTTGCATATTAACATACATGTAACTTGCATATTAACAAACATGTAACTTGCATAGCATATCTTGCATATTAACATACATGTAACTTGCATAGCATATCACCATGAACTTGCATAACATGCATATGATTACATAGCCCACAACTTGCATATTTAGCATCATGCAAACATAACATACATCATATTAAACTTGCATAAACTTACATACTCAACATGCATAAACATAAGATTAATGCTAACATCATATCATATGATTCAAGACTCATTAATCCACATACAAAACCATAAATCTCATCATATCTCATCTACTTAGTTTAACAAAAGATCATCAAAGTGATAGAAACTCACTACTAGCAATTTTGCACTCCAAATGAAGAAGATTAAGATGCTTAGAAGGGATTAGAGGTTGATTAGAGAGTGATTAGCTTGCAACCCTCTTCATAAATTAGTGGAGGCCATGAGAGCTAGCATTTTGCCATAGTTTAGTTGTATGATAGATTAATGATGATTTAGGGCTAGGTTAGGGTCTTATTTATAGGATTAGGTAGTGTTTTAGGCCTTTAGATTAACCCTAGAAGCCATCAGGTCCGTCCAGCACATCAAAAATCGTCACAAGCCACCAAAACACAGCCCAACAGCCAAAACAGTGCACCCAGTCCAAACTGGCTCGACACGGGCGCACTTCCCAAGTGCGCCAGTGTATTTTTGTGCTGGCGCACTTCACAGGTGCGCCAGTGCATTTCTGGCCTGTTTCCGGTTTTTCTGCCTAACTTCGTTCGTCCATATCTCCTTCATACGGACTCCGATTTTCGAAAACTCGGACTCTATTTCGCGTATTTTTCCGAGACGAACGCAATGACGCAACCCGTTACCCTTGATTCCCACATCTGGGATTAGTTATTCTGTAATTAGTGAATTTTAGCATTAACCGAAATTCGGGGTGTTACAGTCATTTCCCATGTTCACGATTTTTTCCTATTTTTAAATGACCATTTTGCCCCTGGAGAATCTGGTTTCACCTATAACTTTTGATTGGTAAGGATTTTTGACCTGAAACCACTTCCATTAGATTCAGATGATGGTTAACCTTTCCGCAGAGTGGTCACACTTGTCAAACGGACTTACCGTTTGGGAGATATGGCTGAATTAAGGTTTAGAAGGTGAAAAATAGCTTAATTGGGCTTAACCGAGTGATTAGCAGCTAGGTCCATTGGGGGATTTCGGGATTAGAGCTATATAAGGGCTGATTAGGGTTAGAGAAAGCTTTTCTTTGTCATTTTCCAGACGCCACTTACCTCTCTTCAACCCTAACAATGGCCTCCACTTTCTAAATTCATCCCAAATCACCGTTTAATCGCGTATTAGCTTAATCTACACCAAATCAAGAAGTTCTAATGGAAAATCAGAGTTGGAGCTACTGCAAAGCATTAGAATTCGACCTATAATAGTAGCAAAGTTCAGATTTAAGATTAATTTGTGGCCAAGGTGAGTGATTTGCATCGTTTTTCACTAATTACAGCTAATTAGGAGTGATTAGTGATAATTAATGAAATTATACATTATTAAATTATGAAAAAATGTTTATAAATTCTTAAATATTATTTTAAGCCTATGTTAGAAATTTGAGTTAATTTGGATATGTTTTGCTAATCCTATCATTAGTTATGGTTAAGCATGACTAAGGGGAAAATATGGGTTTTGGGTATGTTTGATCCATTTTGACATGGTTATTTATCATTTGGGTGTTTATGGTTGATGTTATATGTTGCTATGACTGTTTGGTATGATTCATGATTGCTTAGAACAGTTAGATTGATCGAAAATGCCGTCGTGTGGCATAAAACAGTCGTTGGAAAAGTTGCACGAAATATGCAGACAACGGATCAGATCGGGTCCTCCGAACCCAAACTGCTCATGAAGCACCACTCCGATCCGAACCAGATCAAGTTGCCTCCTCTGAGCCTGTGTGTTCCACGAATTGATCGTGGAGTACTCACCAAACCGACCCGCTCGTGAAGACCCGAACCACCTGGTGGCCACGAACAGGAAGAGTTGCCATACCCGAACCGAACCAGTGCGCTCCACGACCTGACCCGAACGAGGTATCACGAACCGAACCGATGGACCCAAGTTGATGAAGGAGCTCATGAACCAGAATGGGTACCACGAGCCGAACCACTACTGGAGGATTGAACCGAACCGAGGACCTTGGACCGTAATCGTGAACCACAAACCGAACTGGGAGTACGATCTGAAGCGAAGAGAGGTGAAGAACCGAACCGATCCGGAGGAGACCAAAACCCAAGATGTAAAAGTAGTCCAAATGGGAAGTTTGTACTCAGGATCTAGCTAGGAACCAACAAGTTAACTTCATGATTGGACTTTGCTGCGGGACGTGTGCAAAGGGGTTATCGAGGTCTATAGCTTTGATTCACCACTGAGAGACGGATATTGGCTATGGATCATTGCAGTGAAGTTGTCATGACTTCATGGGGGCAAAGTGATCGTAGAAAGGCTATGAGCCAGTGCAGTGGAGTTATTATGACTCCATAGGGGCAGAGTGGACATAGCAAAGTATTAGTGGTTATGGATCAGTGCATGAAGTCGTCATGACTCCATGGGGCAGAGTGATCGTAACAAAGAATTAGGTGATCAAAGTGGTGGATATCATATACTTTATGCACTAAGTGAGAGATGTGAGGATGGTTGCTATGCTTGATTGTTTGCCATCACTATGACATGCACACCCCCTCCCCCGTTACCTTAACACTTTATGTTAGTGTTACCTTAGAGTATTGTACATCTTGTTGTGCTGAATCTTTGGTTGCAGGTCCAGGTTCAGGTATGGTTTAGTATACCTGTTATTATTCTGTTTATCGCTCATACCAAACTTTCCTATGACCCAGAGTTTTATGTCTCTTCTTATTACTCTGGGTGCTCTTAAACGGGCAGACTAGAGATAAGTCAGGTGATTATGCACGAGTAGTAGTACCGGAGACAAGCAGGAGGCTTCCACGTATGATATATATATATATATACTCCCTATGTTGTTGCTGGTCACTACTTTGGGCATTAGTAGTGTTCTCTTTCTTTTTTGCTTTAGAGACAGTATTTCAAAGTTGTAATAATATAGGTTTGGATGATAAGCTGTATTTTGGATTTCCACTGCTATGATGGTTTAGTTTTCAGCTTATGCATTTCTCGCCTATTTTATGTCAAAGTTATGTTATTATTATATTTTATCCCATGCGCCGTGAGATATTCTACAGGTTCCTTGCTAGTTCAAATCCCTTTCTTTTCCTTTCTTTGGCGACCGTCCCGTGTTAGTCGGCATTGGCACAGCGCACTTTCATTGGAAATGTCGGCTGGGGCGAAGCGGGCCGTCACGCATGGTATCAGAGCCCTAGGTTGCGTAGTTAACCTAGGGAAAGACACCAGGGAGAGATTGTACGTATATGAGAGCGCGTATTTGTTATATTTTTGGGTTTTCAAAAATTATATATATACTATTAGATATCTAAGGATGGAATCGTACTGCACTAGCACCACTGAAGAGGTGGTTAATCGTTTTCTCCTTACCGATTGAACGATGAGCCGATATACGAGGAATATCGGTTCAGAAGCCAATAACAAGAATGCTCCTGATATGAGGACGATGTTCACTGACTTCATGAGAGAGATGCTTAGGGATGTTCAGAGGGCAGCTCCTAATGCTGCGAATGGTGGTGGTGCAGCAGTGCAGGAGCCTAGGGCCGATTTCGCCAAGCTCTGTAAGGGCTACACTAGTCTTGGTGGGAAGCCGTTCCACGGAACGGAATCGGCCACAGAAGTTCAGGATTGGCTCGATAATTGTGATCATATCTTCGAGGACTTAGGAATCAATGATGCAATGAAGAGGAAGCTAGCATCCCGTCAATTGCAAGGACGGGCTATGGATTGGTGGAATGCTATTAAAGCAGCTACCCCTAAGGATTAAGTTACTTGGCATCAGTCCGATTCAGTGATAAGTTTATCCCGGCTGCCCAGAAGTCAGAGTTGTTTAGGAAGTTCTTGGAGCTTTAACAGAATGGTAGGGAAGTCTCGGAGTATATTGCTGAGTTCGATACTTTATCAAAGTATGGAGTATCCCTTATTGACACTCCCGAGAAGAAGAATGAGAAGTTCATAACAGGCTTAGATCAGTACTTAGGGGAAAGGCTTATAAACCATATTGAGAAGACTTTTGAGTCGATTGTTGGGAAAGCATTGAGATCAGAGAGCCATTATCCTAAGCCAAAGACTGAAGTCGTTGTTACATCTGCAGAGGGGCCAAAGCCGCAAGCAAGCAGTGGAGGCAAGAATAATTCTCAGAATAAAAGGAAGCAAAGTTAGACCAAGGATGGTCAGAAAAAGAAAGACAGGAAAGATGTTGAGTGCTTTAGCTGTGGCAAGAAGGGCCATTATGCTAAAGAATGTCGAGCAAAGCCAGCGGACAGAAATTGCTTCAACTGGGGCCAAGTGGGACATCACAAGGATAAATTCCGCAACCCCCTAAAGAGAAGCAGATTGTGAAAGCATATGCTATTAATGTTGTTCCTTCTTCGTCGAATGCCCCTAATGCGATGAAGAAAGGAAAGAATGTCGTCATTCAAGGTATGCTTTCTATTTATGATGTTCCTATTCGAGTACTGTTTGATATTGGGTCTTCCCGTTCCTTCATATCTAGTGACCTGGTAGATAGGTTGGGATTGGAACCCGAGATAGTCGATAGACCTTTAGCGGTGACGAACCCGATTGGTGGTTCGACTAGCCTTAGTATGATTTGTCGTAATGTGGTCTTATCGAGTCATGGATGTATGTTTGCTTGTGATTGCTTTGTTTTGGGCTTTACTGGGTTTGACATTATTTTGGGAGTCGATTGGCTCCAAAGGTACGGGGTGGTGGTAGGCTGTGAGGGATTTTCGGTGACTATTAGGGCGGAGGGTAGTGTTTGGTAGCATACCTAGTGATGAGGTGATGGCTAGTTTTCTAAATTCCCTCGACATCCCGCAAGATGAGTTATCAGGGTTTCCCATTGCTAGCCAGTATCCGGATATCTTCGAGGAAGTGACCGAACTTCCACCACACCGAGAGATTGAGTTTCGTATTGATTTAGTGAAAGATGCCAGACCTATAGTGATGCAACTTCATTGTATGGCACCAAGGGAGCAGAGAGAGCTAGGGTGCAAGTAAGCGATCTTTTAAAGAAGGGATTTATCAGAAGAAGTGTCTCTGAGTGGGGAGCACCGGTTGTATTTGCTACCAAGGAAGATGGTTCCCTTCGTTTGTGTGTGGACTATCGCGAGTTGAATAAGGTGACTAGAAAGAATAAGTATCCTCTTCCGCGGATAGATAATTTATTTGATCAACTGGAGGGAGCAAGAGTGTTCTCCCAATTGGACCTCGCAACAGGATTTCATCATCTCCGAGTAGCAACCGAGAGTATTCCTAAAATGGCCTTTCGGACGGCGTCTGGATTCTATGAGTGGTTGGTCATGCCATTCGGGTTGACCAATGCACCAGCATATTTTTTGTTACTTCTGAATAGGGTATTCGGGGATCAATTGAATAAGTTTGTTTTAGTGTTCATGGACGATATACTTGTTTACTCGAGGACGGAAGAAGAACACAAGGAACATTTGAGAGTAGTGATGGAGGTGTTGAGAAAACACCAATTGAAAGCGAAGTTTTCTAAGTGTCACTTCTGGAGGAGGGAAGTGAGATTCTTGAGCCATGTTGTTTCAGAGAATGGTATTGTCGTGGGCCCTGCGAAGGTGACTACGGTACAAGATTGGTCTACGCCCAAGAATGCAACAGGCGTTTCTTGGGATTAGCTGGATATTATCGTAAGTTTATCCAAGACTTCTCCAAGATAGCGGCACCGTTAACTCAGTTGACCAAGAAGAATCAAGCTTTCATTTGGGACGAAAGGTGTGAAAATGCATTCAAGAGCCTAAAGGAAAAGTTGATGTGTGCATCAGTGTTAGTCATTCCTAAAGGGAATGAAGAGATGACGGTATACAAGGACGCATGTGGTACCGGATTAGGTATTGTATTGATGCAAAGAGGTAGGGTTGTAGCTTATGATAGTCGATAGCTGAAACCACATGAGAAAAGATATCCTACCCATGATTTGGAATTGGCAGCGATCGTATTCGTGTTGAAAATGTGGAGACATTATCTCTTAGGAGAAAGATTCGAGTTGTTTACCAATCATAAATCATTAAAGTATCTCTTCTCTCAGAAGTATCTAAATCTCCGATAGCGGAGATGGTTAGAATTCTTGGCTTCCTATGATTTCGATATCGCATACACACCAGGAAAGGGCAATGCGGTAGCCGATGCATTGAGTAAGAGACATGGCAGTTTAGGGGCTATGTTTCTTGAATGGAAGCAACTAGAGTATATCGCTGGGTACAATTTTAGACCAAAGTGCGAATTGGATCCAGAAATGTTAGAAAGTTTGACGATCAAACCCACTTTGATTGAGCGGATTGGTTCCAGTCAGAGGAACGATCCTAATCTATTGGAAATCATCTCCAAGTTAGAAATAGGAATCAATGAGGAGATGGAAAAGTATGGGCTTGATCGAGATGGATGGCTTGGAAAGAAAGGGAGACTAGTTGTGCCCAATGTCAATGGATTGAGAGGTGAAGTGCTTGGAGAATGTCATCACTCAGAACTAGCTATACATCCTGGTGGTAACAAAATGTATCGAGACATGAGGCCGACCTACTACTGGGAAGGGATGAAGAGAGACGTTGGGAAGTTTATATCCAAATGCATGAACTGCCAGCTAGTTAAAGCTGAGCAAAAGAAGCCTAGTGGTTTGCTACAACCACTGGAAATTCCCAAATGGAAATGGGAACAAGTCTCAATTGATTTCATTGATGGTTTGCCGAGGACTAGATCGGGTTATGATAGTATTTGGGTGGTTATGGACCGATTGACTAAGAGTGCAAGGCTTATACCCATCAAGTCGAATAAAACAACAACTAAGTTAGCAGAATTGTATGTGAAGTGGATAGTGAGATTTCATAGAGTATCCAAAGGCATTGCAAGTGACTGAGATCCATTGTTCACTAGTGGATTTTGGATGAGCCTACAAGAGGCATTAGGATTGGAATTACATCTCAGTACCGCGTACCATCCTCAAACCAACAGTCAAACAGAGAGGGTGAATCGAGTATTAGAAGATCTCTTGAGAGCTTGCATATTAGATTTTGGAGGGTCATGGGATGACCATTTACATCTGGTTGAATTCGCAAATAATAATAGTTATCAGTCCAGTATTGGTACGACTCCATTTGAAGCCTTGTACAGAAGACCGTGCAACTCACCATCATGTTGGTTGGAAACCAATGAGAAATTTGTGCTTGGGCCAGATGTGATAAGAGAAACCTCAGATAAGATCAAGGTTATCCAACAGCGAATGAAGGCTGCTCAAGATAGGCAGAAGAGTTATGTTGATAAGAGGATAAGAGATCTAAAATTCTCCATTGGCGACTTGGTGTTTGTCAAGACTTCTCCGTTAAAGAGCGTGATTCGATTTGGTAGAAGAGGCAAGTTAGCACCTGTGACGACCCCAAACCCCGTACTGACGGCGGCAAGGGTAATCTTTGGAATATAACACAGAAACAGATAATAGCAGAACAAAAATAAATAAATACACCAGATAATGCACAATAGAATATACTGGATAAACGTAATCATCAGAGTTACACAGTATACAAGATCATACTTAGCACAAATACAGTTCAGCTATACATAAATGTCTACAGTGGAAAACAAACATAATGTACAATAGGAGATGAACAACATAAAAAGAGATAAATAATAGAACCCATCTTCAGCTCCAGCTATCCAGAAAGAGCCAGCTAAACCTGAATACAAGGTTGCTCGTGTAGAAAAAGGGGCACCCGAGTTTGAAAGTGAAACAAACTACGAGTCAGTCATGGGACTGGTATGAGAAATCTACTCAACACATTTAATATATGGCTAATCACAGGACCATGCCACTTTCGTGGAACGGGTTTACTCCATTGGTTTGCCAGTGCTTTAAAACAAATCATTCTTTCAAACATCGCAATGCTTTTTATAAAAATGAAGCCATTATAAGACTCAGTTCCCATCACACAATGCAATGCAAACCGGAGGATAGAGTTTTACCTTATAATGGCCAAAATATGCTTGATACGAATAAAACGAAATCATTTGATATTATTACTAGTGTTTATATGTTTCAAAAACAATTTCAAATCATAACTATCAATCATAGACGACATGAGCGTCCCATGCCACTATGTCGCCAAATATAGGTATACAATCAAAATCGCACACTCACGTATTTGGAAATTGGATTTCCGTCATGAACCAAGGCAAAGGATAGTCCTTACCGAATTCGAGACGCTCTAGCCCGCCCCTTAGGAACAGCCGCAACTGCCCCTTGGATCGTCAGGGCCGGTCCATCGATGTGGATTATTATACCTGAACAATACGTTTCCCCACCCTATGGGGCGTAAATGAGCCAACGAATGGCTCCATCGGTCCCGGATCGACCGATATATCTGAGGCGCCTCGCTATCCATCATCCACATAAGTAAAATGTCAGGCCGTGTAAAAACAACGACACAACTCCTAGCTAGAAAGAAACGCATGCCCTCCCTGAGGTCCTTCTCCCGTTTCTGGTTCATACCGGGGTGTGAGGCTCGCGAATTCACGTTATACACAAAGCTACGCCACACAGGCGGTGCTTTGATCATCACCACAAGACTTTGCTTTTCAACAGAAGCCCTGATCATTTGCCACTTAGGCATGCCACACTAGCAATTCATGCCATGCGACTGATATCCATCGATATACAACCTCTGAGCTCGTGCGTTTCAGAGAAGGACGTTAAGCAAAAGAATAAATTCTCCGCCTCCAAACAGATGTATATTTAATAGAGATCAATCAACACAGAATAAAATCCAATGTCAGACACACAGTCCATTTACAAGTCCGTTCTGGGTCTGAACGAAACCGAAGGCACTATATACCTCGCAAACCCATCGATCACCACGTACGTCTGGACGATCACCACTCATTATCCACATTTCGGGATGCCTCCCAATCAGGACCTCGGTTACCATCCAAACGAGGTGAAGATCTCCGGTCTACGACCACTGTCTTCATCTTCGATTTCTTATCGTCGATTCAGTTATTCAGAATGGGATAAACCTTGTCTTTCTGAGCAACTCGCATATATAATAAACAAGTGCTACACAAACACTACATACGCATCATTTCAATTCATTAGTCACTAACCGTAAATCAGTAAGAGAACGATTTCCCAAATATTAACCCCGAAGGCCGAAACCAACATCAGATCAACACCCAGGAAACCATTCGACTTTGCCAACCTTCAGTTAGTTCCTAAATTTCACATCCATATTGATTATAATATTTTATAACGATTTATCGCTATTTTTATTTATTTTAAAATAGCCAATTTATTCAAAACGACGTTTCGGGCCATAACGCAGCCGTGGCGCTGTTTTTCTTCAGATTTGATTTACACATATCTAAAAATCATACCGTTGGATCTTCACAAAATTTATATTTTTAGAAAGATCTTTTCAAAACGAATCCAACGGTTCCAGTTTCGGGAAAATCCGACGGTCGGATCTCCCGGTATAATCGTTTGAAGTTTCGATTTCAAAATACGAACTGCAGCGTCGTTATTCGATTTAATATAATTATATTTATATATATATATAATCGATTCTGGCGCTATTTTTCTTCAGATTTGAATTAAACATTCCAGACAATCCAACCGTTGGATTTTTACAAAGTTGGTGTCGTTGGAAAGGTATTTCCAAAGCGAACCCAACAGTTGCGATTTCGGGAAAATCCGATGGTCGGATCTCCCGCACTAATCGTTTGAAATCACGGTTTCAAAACACGAACTGCAGCTTCGTTATTCGATATATTTCAATTCTATTTATATATATATATATCGATTCTTTGATTTCAAAGCTATATTCTTTTCATACATTTGATAAAAATGATATTTTTATCTAACTGCCTTCTATTTCAACACTTCACTATTTTTAACAATTCATGTATATAATAAAAATGTGATTTTTAATGTAAAGCAATTTATTTCAAAACTCGACTATTTTATATAGTTAATATAGGTGATAAAAATAGGATTTTTATTATAAAACAATTTATTTCAAAACAAGATTATTTTATATAGTTCATATCGATGATAAAAATTGGATTTTTATTATAAAACAATTTCTTTCAAAATATGAGTACCATTCAACACATGAATTTCAATTCAACGAATGAATTTTGATTCAACACATGAAGGTTTTCTATAGTTTATATATATAGATAAAAAGGTGATTTTTATATTTAAAAACACGAATACCATTCAACACATGAATTCTATTCAACAAATGAATTTCAATTCAACACATGAAGGTTTTCTATAGTTTATATAAATAGATAGAAAGGTGATTTTTATATTTAAAAATACGAATACCATTCAACATATGAATTCTATTCAACGAATGAATTTCAATTCAACACATGAAGGTTTTCTATTCAACATACGAATATAGTTTCAATACAGGAAAATAATTCTAATACATGAATATTATTCAAAATTTCGGCAGCATAACGGCAGGGTAGTTAAAACCGGGACCGTCCCTAGTACGGCTCCTCGCTCTACCTTAAAGCCTCGCAGCTTTTGACAATGGGGAATCATGCATCTAGTTCGCACGCAGGCGGCATGTATATTTTTTTCATTTCCAAAAACTAATCCTATGTGGTTTCAACCAAATATTTCTCAACCACAAACGGGTATTTTTCAACCACAATCAATCAATTTCAACCACAAACAATTTCAATCAACCATTCGCTATCAATCAATTTTCACACCAATCACAACCAATAAATATCGTCCATGGTTTGTGGACGAGGGGCGTGTATATATATATATAGCATTTCACTTCTATTTCAACACATATATAATTTTTACAACGCATATATAACTTATACATCGAACGTACAACTTATACAACGCTTATACAGGAGGTGTACAACGCTTATATAACTCATACATCGACTATATAATTTATACATCGTCGTTTTCCATATCGTTTATAAATTAGAAATCTCACATTGGGTTCCACTCCACCAAAAATAACAGAAGGCTCAGAAAAATATGCGGTCTCTTCTAAAATGTAGAAGACGTCCACACGAGTCCACTGTCTCTTGTTTCACTGAATTTCGTTAACACAGCAAAAGATATGATTTTTATACGATTAACTAACTTTGCAACACTTTTAGATGTTATAAACCATTTAAAATAAATTAGCCGTATACCTCAGCTAATCCTTCCAAACTAGGTCTTGATTTTTCTCCCGATACACTGCACGAGAGGCCGATCAGGTTATATCACGATGGAGAGCTACGAGAGGCGCAGCAGGTGGCCCCCACCCTGACGAACTCGAACGCGACTGGAGGGAGGAATCGGGCGATGTACGGCGGCACTTCAGAGCGACGAATCTCGAGAAATACAAAACGAGAAGGGGCGATACTTGTTCTGATTTGAAGAGGGACAGGAGATCTTCAAAAACCCCAACTGGAGCCTAGCCTGAAGATGAACGTGGCGGCGGCAAAAGGGCCGGGAAGCTTCGAACTATTTCCGTCGTCGATCGCGATGCCTGGGGGGTTTCCGTGTTTTTTTTTAATGAATATAAAATTCTGATTGGCCGATGTTTTATAATTTCAAAAATTAGGGTTTTTTACAAACGAACTTCAATTCAAACCCAACGACTGTCGTCCCTAGCTAATTACCCCCATTCCGAACACAATGGGATATGTTTCGTAAGCCCATTCAAATGTTTGAGTCAGTTTTCCTTCAAATTAAAATATAAAACATTCAATATTTAATTTGAACGTACATTTCAATTTGCCTGGGCCACAAACTGATTCGAGAAATTCCAGAAAAATAAATGTGGCTATGTTTTAACGATACGGTCCCAACAAAACTAGTTTCGTCGAATTCTGAGACCGTTTGCAAAAATGGCCCATTTCTGGTTGATCCAATTTAACTGTAATTGACCAAAAGACGTTTTCCTTTGCCACACTCACATACTAGCTTCAAAAATTATGAAATATGAAACCTAGCAATAACTTCACATCCTGGATCCAACAAAAGTGGTTTCGTCGAATTTCGAGGTCGTTTGCAAAATGGCCAATTTCACGGGCTATATAAATTCCATAGCGACCTTTCTGAAAATTCATTTGGCCATAACTTTTGCTTTCCGCTATGAAACTTCGATTTTTCAGATTCGTTAGAAAGGTATTCACTAACAGATTTAAATATTTTTGGTTTCACTCAAATCCGTTTTGTTTTGCACCCGGTACAGTCAGTCAAAGTTTGAATTCAAATTTTGAAACTACCGCGCCATTTCAGGCCTTGTTTATAATTCAAAGTAATTATATTTATTTTCAAACGTCGATTCAAACTCACTTTTCATTGCTATTATTTAAAATATTTATTTTAAATATTTAAAATCCACTATTTTAGCCAATTTAAAAATTTTAAATTGGTTCAGATTTTCCGGGTCGTTACAGCACCAAGATTCGTTGGTTCGTTCCTAGTTCTCGAGCAAGTTGGGAATTTGGCATATAAAGTTGAGTTGCCAGACAAGATGGAGGGAGTTCATAACGTGTTTCATGTTTCCCAGATAAGAAAGTTTGTGCACGACCCCGATATGACTATTTCACCGGATCAGTTGGATGACATCGAAATAGAACCTGAGGCGGTTGGGAACCGCAAGCCGATCTGTATTATCGAGTACGATACGAAGCAACTTCGAAGGAAGGCGGTGAAACTGGTCAAGGTTCAGTGGGGCGAGAATGAGAATGACTGTACTTGGGAAACAGAGGAGAGCATAAAGGAGTCGTATCAAGAACTCTTTGCCTGGTAAGATTTTAATTGCGATTTAGTTATTCCGCATGCTTGGATAGACTTGTTGTGTTACTATGTGTGTTTGATTGTTTGTAAATGGCTGATAGGCATGCGGGACCGTTTATATGTTTTTGGTTAAAGAATTTCGGGGGTGAAATTTCTTAAGGGGGGATAGTGTAACGACCCGCATTCTATGCATCGGAGGATCGTAGAATATTTATCTCATTATCATATGAAGTCGTATGGTCATGTAACTTTGGGGAACGACTATTGGTGTCATTTCCCATGTTCACGACTTTTGTCGATTTTTAAATGACCATTTTGCCCCTGGCAAATCTTGTTTTGCCTATAACTTTTGATTTCTAAGAAGTTTTGACCTAAAACCACTTCCATTAGACCCGAATGAAGGTTTACCTTTCCGTAGAGTGGTCACACTTGTCAAACAGACTTACTGTTTGAGAGATATGGCTGAATTAAGGTTTAAAAGGTGAAAAACAACTTAATTGGGCTTAATTGGGTGATTAGCAGCTAGACCCATTGGGGGATTTCGGGATTAGAGATGTATGATGACTGATTAGGGTTAGAGAAACATTTTCTTTGTCATTTTCCAACCTCCACTTACCTCTCTTCAAACCTAACAATGGCCTCCCCTTTCTAAATTCATCCCAAATCATCGTTTAATCGCGTATTAGCTTAATCTACACCAAATCAAGGAAGTCTAGTGGCAAATCATAGTTGGAGCTGCTGCAAAGCATTGGAATTCGACCCATAACAGTAGCAAGGTTCAGATCTGATATTAATTTGTGGCCAAGTTGAGTGATTTGCATCGTTTTTCACTAATTAAGGGTAATTAGTGCTAATTAACAAAACTATGCATTATTAAATTCTGGAAAAATGTTTAGAAATTCTTAAATATTATTTTAAGCCTTTGTTAGAAATTTGGGTTAATTTGGATATTTTTGGCTAATCCTTTCATTAGTTATGGTTAAGCATGAGTAAGGGGAAAATATGGGTTTTGGGTATGTTTGATCCATTTTGACATGGTTATTTATCATTTTGGTGCTTATGGTTGATGTTATATGTTGCTATGACTGTTTGGTATGATTCATGATTGCTTAAAATAGTTCGATTGGTCGAAAACGCCGTCATGTGGCGTAAAACAGTCATTGGAAAAGTTGCAGGAAATATGCAGAGACCGGATCGGATTAGGTCCCCCGATCCAACCCGCTCGTGAAGCACCACTCCAATCCGAACCAGATCAAGTTGCCTCCTCTGAACCTGTGTGTGCCACGAATTGATCGTGAAGTAATCATCCAAATCGACCCGCTCGTGACCGAAGACCCGAACCACCTGGTGGCCACAAACCGGAAGAGTTGCCATACCCGAACCGAACCGGTGCGCTCCACGACCCGATCCAAAGAGAAGGCCACGACCCGACCCGGACGAGGTATCACGAACCAAACCGATGGACCCAAGTTGATGAAGGAGCTCACGAACAAGAATGGGTACCACAAGCCGAACCACTACTGGAGGATTGAACCGAACCAAGGAGCTCGGACCGTAGACGTGAACCACGAACCGAACTGGGAGTATGATCTGAAGCGAAGAGAAGTGAAGAACCGAACCGATCCGGAGAGACCAAAACCCAAGATGTAAAGGTAGTCCAAATGGGAAGTTTGTACTCAGGATCCAGTTGGGAACCAATGAGTTAACTTCATGATTGGACTTTGCTGTGGGGCGTGTGCAAAGGGGTTATCGAGGTCTATGGCTTTGATTCACCACTGAGAGACGGATATTGGCTATGGATCAATGCAGTGAAGTTGTCATGACTTCATGGGGCAAAGTGATCGTAGCAAGGCTATGAGCCAGTGCAATGGAGTTGTTATGACTCCATGGGGCAGAGTAGACATAGAAAAGTATTAGTGGTTACAGATCAGTGCAGTGGAGCCGTCATGACTCCATGGGGCAGAGTGATCGTAACAAAGAATTGGGTGATCAAAGTGGTGGATATCGTATACTTTATGCACTGAGTGAGAGATGTCAGGATGGTTGCTATGCTTGATTGTTTGCCATCACTATGACATGCACACCCCCTCCCCTGTTATCGTAACACTTTATGTTAGTGTTACCTTAAAGTATTGTACATCTTGTTGTACTGACTCTTTGGTTGCAGGTCCAGGTTCAGGTATGGTTTAATATACATGTTATTGTTTTGTTTTGCTGCTTATCGCTCGTACCAGACTTTTGTCTGACCCAGAGTTTTATGTCTCTTCTTGTTACTCTGGGTGCTCTTAAACGGGCAAACTAGAGACAGGTCAAGTGATTATGCACGAGTAGCTGTACTGGAGACGAGCAGGAGGCTTTCACGTATGATAAATATATTATCTCCCTGTGTTGTTGCTGGTCACTACTTTGAGCATTAGTAGTATTCCTCTTTCTTTTTGCTTTAGAGACAGTATTTCAAAGTTGTAATAATGTTGGTTTGGATGATAAGCTGTATTTTGGATTTCCGCTGCTATGACGATTTAGTTCTCAGCTTATGTGTTGTTTCGCCTGTTTTGTGTCAAAGTTATGTTATTATTATATTTTATCCCATGCGCTGTGAGACATTCTACAGGTTCCTTGCTAGTTCAAATCCCTTTCTTTGGTGACCGTCCCGTGTTAGACGGGCATTGGCATAACACACTTTCATTGGAAATGTCGACTAGTGCGGGGCGGGCCGTCACAAACTTAAAGTGTATTCACAATCATGGAGCGTGTGTTATCTTGCGACAGTTCGAAATAAGTTAGCATATGTTAGTACATCTCATTTGATTATTGACCTGAGTCTTGAGACATCACTTATATGATTTGTAATTTAGAATAGCCAATATATTTCTTGTCTGTTCAAATGCCCTCTAAGTGTTTGTTCATATGCCAAAAAATATTGATATAGCACCAGTATTATATAGTAACCTGCATAATCGAATTTATATTCATGAATGTATACAAAATTTCGTTACAGTGGAACATGCGCGATCTGATTATATCATGTAATTATTTAAATTCATATATGATCATGTAAATGCAGGTTTTATAGTATTCTGGTTTTATTTCTGCAATGGTTGTATTGATTTTGATCATTTTAAATGGATACACATGAATGATGTATGACATAGTATACTGATGTATTGGTAAGATTGAAATGAGTGTCATTATTCTTTTGGTTTATTTTTTGTATATCAGCTACTTTAGTTATGCAAATTAAATTATATATGTTGATATCTTCAATGAATGAGCTCAATAAATTTTTTTAACATATATTTGTTGGGCTTTTTAAGTCTGGCTCTAATATTAGTTAGCACCAAAGAGGGCTGCGTCACATTTTAATTAGTATAATTTTAAAGGATGTTCTGATATCATATTGACATTTTAAAATTACAAAACTATTTTGTTTTAGAATTACACCTTTTAAAAGGAATCCGAAATGTTTAGCTACGTTGTATAAATTTTAATGTGACAATAAACACTTGCTTGCATTAATTTTAACAATATAAAATTCACAAATTCAAAAAGGGTGTATAAATAACATAATTTATCAAATTCGAATTTAAGTCCCTTATTAAAACTATTGTTTATATTAAGTCAAGGTGACGTCTTCCAATAATACACTCATCAATGTCAAAAATCACTAGGGTGTAGGTAACGCCAAAGCGTTGTGCATCCTTTTTATTTTGGTCACATGCGATGGAGTAAATGTGGTGCTCCAACGTATTATTGGGTCTGATTTAATTAGGCTGCATAATACGATTATGGCCTTAGAGACAAATATCATGCATTATTCTATATTTGAGCAAATGAATAATTTAATGAACAAAATGTTCATCATGCGATCCAAGAATTATATATACGATATAATTGACATATGATGTCTACCTAAAAGATTGTGTTTTGGGGAGTTAGCCAAAGCTAGGTCAAAGTATGATTAGATATGGATCTTGGAACACCAATATATATATATACACACGCACACACACGCATATATATATATATATATATATATATATATATATATACTAAACATATGTATATTTTAATATATGAATGTTGATTTGAGTGGAAGCATATTTATTTTATTTATACATTATTTTTGTAATGCAATGATTGATATTATTTTGATTGTCAAAATTATTTATCATTATTGTTTATTATCTCTTGCAGATACTAAATGGAAAACAACACCAACAATTTATCACTAAGGTCTGTTCTTGAAAAAGAAAAAATAAATGGAATTAATTACCTTGACCGACAACGTAATTTGAGGATTGTCCTTGAACAAGAAAGGAAGTTGTATGTACTTGATAGGCCTATTCCAGAGGCACCACCAAGTACTGCACCCCGTGCAGAGATTAATGCCCATAAGAAGCACCAAGATGATGCTATTGATGTCAGCTGTCTCATGCTAGCAACCACGACTCCGGGACTTCAGAAGCAACACGAGTTCATGGATGCTTATGAGATAATCGATCCCCTTAAGAAATTGTTCGAAGGGCATGCTCGACAAGAGAGGTATGACACAAGCAAGGCTCTATATCACTGCAAAATGGGAGAAAAGGAACCCGTTGGTCCATACGCACTGAAGATGATTGGATATATAGAGTATCTTGAAAGGTTAGGATTTCCGTTGACACTGGAAGCTCAAACAGATCTTGTGCTATAATCACTAAACAATAAGTATTCTCAATTCGTCATGAATTGTCTCATGAACGAAATTGAGAAATCCTGGATTGAGTTATTAAGCATGTTAAGAACTGCTGAAAATAACATGAAGAAAGCAGAACCGGCTGCCATAATGATGGTACAAAACTGCTAAAGGCAAGGTCAAGAACAAGAAAAAGCAGCAACTTAAGAAGACTGCTAATAAGACCAATTTCAAAAACGCATCAAAGCATAAAGGAGGGGTTCCCAAAGAGGGTGATTGTCACTACTGCGGAAAGCCGGGTCACTTGAAACGCAACTGTTATGCTTATTTAGAAGATCTAAAGAAGAAGAAGGGAAGTTTGACTTCGCCCAATTCAGGTATAAATGTTATATATGTCAATTTATCTACTTCTACATCTTGGGTATTAGATACTGGATGTGGATCACATATCTGTGTCAATTTGCAGGAAATGCAAAGGAGTAGAAACTTGGCAGAAGGAGAAGTGGACTTACGAGTGGGAAATGGAGAAAAAGTTGCTGCATTAGCCATAGGAAGTTGCCACTTGTCCTTACCAACTGGTTTAGTTTTAAAATTAGAAGACTGTTATGTTGTTCTTTCCATTATAGCAAATATTATTTCTATATCTTGTTTGGACAAGCTAGGATTTTCATTTATAATAAAAGACAAATGCTGTTTATTTTATTTAAATGAAATATTTTATGGAAGTGCATAGTTAGTTAATGGCCTTTTTGTTCTTAATTTTGATATACCAGTTTATAACATTAATACCAAAAGGATTAAATCTAATGATTTAAATCCAACATACCTTTGACATTGTCGTTTAGGCCATATAAACAAGAAACGCATATCAAAACTCCATAAAGATGGAATTTTGAATTCATTTGATTTTGAATCATATGATGAATGCAAGTCTTGTTTGTTAGGCAAGATGACTAAAGCTCCTTTCACTGGACAGTGAACGGGTTAATGATCTATTGGCCCTTATACATAGTGATGTATGTGGACCAATGAGTACATCAGCCAGAGGTGGGTTTTATTACTTCATTACATTTACTGATGATTTTAGTAGATATAGATATGTGTATCTTATGAAACACAAATCAGAATCCTTTGAAAAGTTCAAGGAATTCAAGAATGAAGTTCAAAACCATCTTGGTAACAACATAAAAACTCTTCGAACAGATCGAGGAGGAGAATATTTAAGCCAAGAGTTTAATGATTATCTGAAAGAGTGTGGAACTGTATCACAACTCACTCCATCGGGAACACCACAATGGAATGGTATATCCGAAAGGAGAAATTGCACCTTATTAGATATGGTACGATCGATGATGAGTCATACAGATCTTCCAATAAGTTTTTGGGGTTTTGCCCTTACAACAGCTGCATACATACTTAATCGAGTTCCCACTAAAACGGCTCAAAAGACACCATATCAGACATGGATTGGGAGATGTCCTAATGTCTCTTACATGAGGATTTGGGGATATGAGGCTTTTTTTTAAGCTTCCTAACTCTGATAAGCTCGGACCCAAATCAGAAAAGTGTTATTTTGTGGGATATCCAAAGGAAACAAAAGGATATTATTTCTACAAACCTTCAGAGCATAAAGTGTTTATTGCTCGAACTGGTACTTTTATGGAAATAGATCTAGTCTCTAAAAGTACCAATGGGAATAAAATAAAACTCGAAGAAGTTCGAGAACCACAAGATATTATTGAACCTGAACTTGAAATTGAGCAAGAACCACAATCTGTTGTGGAAACTGAACCTACTCAAATTACACAAAACATTCGAAGATCTAGTAGAATACGTCATGTGCCCGATAGATATTTTGGATATCTAATAACTCAAACAGAGGACTAATGCTCATGGATCAAGATGAGCCAACCTTTTACCTAGATACTATGAATGGGCCAGAATCTGAGAAATGTCTTGAAGCCATGAAATCTGAAATGGATTCCATGTGCACCAACCAAGTGTGAACTTTGGTTGATCCACCTGACAGGGTAAAACCAATCGGGTGTAAGTGGGTTTTGAAGAAGAAAACCGACATGGATGGTAAAGTGTAAACCTATAAAGGTCGATTGGGGGCGAAAGGTTTTTAATAAGTTCAAGGAGTTGACTATGATGAAACTTTCTCCCCAGTGGCTATGGTTAAATCCATTAGGATTATGCTAGCAATTGCAGCCTTTTAGGATTTCGAAATCTGGCAGATGGATGTCAAAACTGCATTCCTTAATGCGAATCTTATCGAGGATGTGTACATGACACAACCTGAAGGTTTTGTCAATCCAAAGGATGCTAGAAAGGATGTAAACTGCAGCGATTTATATATGGATTGAAGCAAGCATCTCGGAGTTGGAATCTTCGTTTTGATGAAACAGTCAAAGAGTTTGGCTTCATTAAAAATGAAGATGAACCCTGTGTATATAAGAAAACTAGTGGGAGTAACATTATATTCCTAGTATTATATATGGATGACATATTCCTTATTGGGAATAATGTTGATTCATTACAAGCGGTAAAGACATGGTTAGGGAAAAGTTTCTCAATGAAAGACTTAGGCGAGGCGTCATATATTTTAGGTACTAAGATCTATAAAGATAGATCAAAAAAGTTAATAGGCCTAAATCAGAGTACATACATTAATAAAGTGTTGAATAGATTTAGCATGCAAAAGGCAAAGAAAGGATATGTACCCATATCACATGGTGTATCACTTTATAAGTCTCAATGTCCTAAATCATCAGATGATAAGGAACGCATGAAGATAATCCCTTATGCTTCGGCAATTGGGTCAATCATGTATGCAATGTTGTGTACTCATCCAGATGTCTCCTACGCTTTAAGTATGACAAGTAGATTCCAATCAGATCCAGGTGAAAGTCACTGGACAGTAGTCAAGAACATTCTTAAGTACCTGAAAAGTACTAAAGACTCGATCTTGATATATGGAGGCGAAGAGGAATTAATGGTAAAGGGTTACACAGGCGCTAGTTTCCAAACTGATAAAGATGACCACAAGTCACAGTCAGGTTATGTGTTTTTCTTGAATGGTGCTGCTGTTAGTAGGAAAAGTTCAAAGCAAGAAACAGTCGCTGATTCAACTATGGAGGCTGAATAAATTGCTGCTTTAGAAGCTGCTAAGGAGGCTGTTTGGATCAAGAAATTCATCACTGAACTCTTTGTTGTTCCATCCATTGTTGATCTAATAGATCTTTGTTGTTACAACAATGGGGCCATTGCTCAGGTTAAGGAACCTAGATCACATCAACGATCCAAACACATACTTTGGCGATACCATCTCATCCGTGAAATTGTTGACAGAGGAGACATACATATCTGCAAGGTCCCAAGGGATAATAATGTTGCAGACCCATTGATTAAAGCTCTGTCGCAGCAGAAAAATGATAGTCACACTAGTTTCATAGGCAATAGATACATGAGTGATTAGCTCTAGTGCAAGTGGGAGATGTTAGAGTTTATGCCCTAGAAGCAATCTGTTAGATGTGAATAATGATAACATTGTTGATGTTATGTTTTACTTGGAATAAAATGTTCTGTTATTTTATATTTACTGCGTAATATAAATACTAACATAATAGAAGTCCTTAGAATAATAATATGGAATTATATAGTTCGAGTAAGATTGAACTTGAGATTATATAATATGATAAGTATTATAATTCTTAAATGTCCCTAGTCAAGTTTTATTGTTTATATACGACAACAATAAAGCGTTGAGACTAGTATGTTGATTAACTGATGATCACATCTCATTGATCATTAATATACGTGATATTAATGTCAAAACATAAATACATATTAGAGAATATCGTATTGGGCTGACCCACCGTGAGATAACTACATGGAATACAATTAACAGTATCATAAGTCATTCTCATAGTGACAATGATGTAATGGTCCTTAGACCTGAAATCATTATAATTTTATTCGAGGATATTTGTGTTTTGATATCATCTAAAGTTATTCGTAATAGAGTAACGATAACGATGATTATTGGAAACGTCCCGAATCGAATGAAAATTTTGAATGATCTAGATGGAATTTAACCCTACGATATATTAGTAGTGATATCCATGGGCCTCTTGATTGAGTGAGACTATGAAATGCATGGCCGTGCTCAAATATTGATTTGTTTATATAGTCTATTCATCGATCAAGATAAACGGATTAAATTATAAAGAGGATGATACGTTCCATGCCTTGAGTTTAATCCTGGATATACTGGTTAAAAGGATTATATTACATTGATACACTAATCACAGAAAGGTTGTATTGAATCATTAATATTATTATAACTTGGGTAACAACGATGTATTACTAGATGCCGCTCGTTATTTACAGTTTAAATATTGTTTAAATTGTTGTCAACGTTATGATAACCTAAAGGATCACACATATAAATGTTGTATAAGGTGAGAACATTTAAATAAAAGGAAATAAAAGGTTTGACAATTTCTTTTATTTAAATAAGTGAGAACGGATCTATGGTTTTATATAAGATATTGGATGTAATGTTATAAAAGGAAAGGTGCCGACTATTTCCATAATTCACTTACAACACCGACGCTCAAAAACCCTAGAATTCTCCAAATCAGCTAGTACTGTGCTCGTCCTCTCTGGACTCCATTTGACGATCTTGAGGACAACGTTCGTGGATTTCCAATAGAGACGCTTTGCTTTAAGCGTTAGGTTCGATTCAATCAGAAATAAGCATCGCTGATTTTGCAATTCAAGAAAGGTACATGTTTTGATTCGATTTTGGATTCGATCTATAAACTAGGGTTGCTGAATTTATTAATAACCGCTGCATCTCGATCATGTTTTACCTTCATTTAGTTGCACTTAACACATGGCCTTGTCTTTCTAATGAACTTGTTATGCCTATAATTTCTGATCACACACCTCAAGTTATTCATTTGAATGAAAAGATTGTTGATAGAATGCCTGGTTTTCATTTTTTTTATATTTGGACCAAGGAACAGGATTTTCTTCGCTTGGTTAAGGATACTTGGGATGTGCAATGTTTTGGCAATCCTATGTATGTTCTCTACAAAAAACTTAAAGCTCTTAAGAACGTTTTGAAAGATTGTTTGACTAAGAACTTTGGTAGTGGAAGCTTGAAATCAAATCTTCTCCTTAGACAACTTGAAAGTGCTCAATTGCAAATGCAGAATGATCCACTGAACCCTAACTTAGCCAGTCACGAATCTGACATTTCACGTAAACATAAAGAAGTTTTGCTAGTAGAATCAATGATGAAGAAACAAAAAGCGAGAATTAAATGGTTTAAGATGGGGACAGAAAGTCTGCCTACTTTCATGTTGTTCTTAAGGCCAAGCAAGTCAAGGAGACCATCCATACGATTTCTGATTTGGAAGGACAGGTACATATCATGCAAACTAGTACTCAAAATGCATTTGTTGATTATTTCTCTGACCTGTTTGGCAATAAAGATAACTTCGAACCAATAATTAATGAAATTAATCCTATGTTATTTCCAAAACTTACCCTTAACCTCATAACTTATTTAAGTAATGATATTACTGATGATGAAATAAATGAGCCCATGTACTCATTGAATAAACAATCATGTGGTGGTCCTGATGGCTATAATGTGGTTTGCTACACTATTTGTTGCCAAATCATACATAATGATGTTTGCATTTCTATGAAACATTTTTTAAGAAAGGCCAAATGTTTGAAGCATTTAATAACACTATAATTGCTTTGATACCTAAAGTTTCGAATGGTGATACTGTGAGTGCCTTTAGGCCCATTTCATGTTGTAATACTATTTACAAATGCATTACCAAAAAGAATTGCTAACAAATTCAAGCATGTTCTTCCAACCCTCATCTCTGCAAATCAATCTGCTTATTTACCTAATCGTAATATTCTTGACAATGTTCTGCTTTCTCATGAATTAATTAAGGGTTACAATGCTCAGAATATTTCCCCTAGAGCGATGATTAAACCTGACATTAGGAAAGCATTTGATACCTTACAATGGTCCTCTATTATTAGAATTTTAAGCTTTATGAATTTCCCACCTTGTTTTAATGCTTGTATTTATGCTTGTGTGAGCACCACACACTTCTCAATTAATGTCAATGACACCCCTATTGGCTTCTTCCAAAGCAAATAAGGAATACGCCAGGGTGACCATATTTCTGCTTATTTCTTCATTTTCGTTATGGAACTGTTGATGAGAATGCTCACTAAGCTTGTTGAAAATAACCTATTTACGTTGCACCCTAAATGGAAGGATCCCTATATTACTTCTCTTATGTTTGCGGACGATCTAATTATTTTTTGCAAACTTGATAATACAATATTGTGTAATATTATGGCTACTCTTGATAAGTTTTATCAACTCACTAGATTGAAAGTTAATTTAGACAAATCTAACATTTTGATAGCTAGGGTTAGTCAGGCTCATAGTGAGTACATTCGTGAACTAATTGGTCTGAATTTTAGTAATTCCACTTTATCCTACCTTGGACTTCCTATGGCCATGTCCAGAATTACTACAATTCAATGCCTCCCTTTGTTTGATAAAATTAACAAGAGAATGGAATGTTGATCTACTAACTTTCTCAGTCAAGAGGGTAGACTTACGTTAATTAAATATGTCATCATATCCATATAAGTTTATTGGTCGCGCACTTATTTACTCTCAAATAAACTCCACAGTATGATTAGATCTGCTTTTATGAAATTCCTATGAAAAGGCAGTATGCATGTCAAATATATTGCTCCTATTTCTTTTTCTAAACTAGAGAGACCCATCAAAAATGATGGGTTCGATATTCTAAATACCAAGATTTGGAATTGTGCTGCTATTGGCAAGCACATCGATGATATACTTAACAATAAAAACAGCTTGTGGGTCATATGGTCCTTAAAACGTGTTCTCAAAGAACAGTGTTTTTGGTTTATGAACACCGAGCAAAACTTTAGTTGGACTTGGAAGAGCCTAAACAAGCTCAAGGCAAAACTACTCCCATATTTTAAATTTAATCTTGCTGCATATGATCGCACTAAATTTTGGGAGGACCCCTGGATTGAACATGGATATATCATTGATCATCGTGTTATGCATCTAGAGAAAAGTCTTTCTGGGGTTCACAATGATTGTCGAGTAGCTGATCCACACGTGCATGGCAAAATTTGTATGCCAGCTACTTCAATTTGTACTGTTCAGGCTATATGGAACCGCATTGAAAGCAGCAGTGCTGCCATGACTAATGACCACACTACTTCTTGGCTTTGGCACGGTGAGAAGTTCAAAATTAATTTTCTTTACAGTGCTTTGCTTGGTACTTCTGATTTTGATGTTTGCTGATGGCATACGCTTGTATGGAAGAGAGACAACGACGCGAAAGAAAACATGTGCTTCTAGAAGGTGCTAAACCATGTTGTGCTTACAAAGGAAAGACTGCTGCAGTTTGGCATGCAAATGGATGATAAATGTATGCTATGTAGAGTGATTGAAATACACATCATCTGTTCTTCGAATGCTGCATTGTGATTCACCTTTGGAATGATGTTCTGCCGCAGTTGGCTTACACTGGGTTTCCTGCTACCAGTTGTAACAATGGAAGTATATACGCAAGAGAGTGAGAAGTAGAAGAGCAGCTGCAAGACTTTTTAACTTTGTGCTAAAGAAAGTGGTAAAGAATATATGGAAGGAACGTAACACTTTTGTATTTGAGCAACAACATATCCTCTCTTATGCTCAGTGGAAGCAACACTTATGGAGAGACATCGGGATTGGGCTCAGGTTTCTCAAATTTACATACGATCCTAGGATTTTTGTGTCATAAGTTTTTGTCGACTTCATTTTTTGTGTATATTTGTTCATTTTGTCTCCTTTAGCTTTAACGTTGATATGCTGTGTTTCCTCCGTTATTTTTTTTGTTTTCTTTTGCTAACTTTGTTGTCTTTGTAATCGTCTCAGTGTATCAATAAAAGTGGTAGGGGTTTACTCAACCCTGGTTGCTCTGACAAAAAATATAAAATAAAAAAATAAAAGAGAGAGAGAGAATTTTTTTTTACAACTCTGACGGTTTGACTGATTGAACCATCGAAACCTTAAAACTCGATGTGGAACAAGAAACATTACAAACAAAACTACATATAGGTTATGTTAGGCTAGTTCAACATGGACAAAACAAGCACTGTTTGTTGGTAAACACATTTTGGTTTTGAGAATCTCAGACTCAGAAGCAGCAATGATGCCTCTTCACAAAAAACCAAAATTAATAGAGGAAGCTACGACTTCTGACATTCCTTTATCCAATTCTACAAATGACACGATTTGAAATAGAGCTACAAGCAACTGAATTATTTTGAACAGTTTGACGCTGCAGTTCTACCATCTAATATCCATCTATATAACCTTAGGTCCCGTTTGGCAACCCAAAGCAAAAGCACTTATGCTTCTATGATAAGTGCTCTTACTTCTAAAAAGTTAAAAAACCAAAAAGTTCGTTTGGCATAATATTGACTTATAAGTCCAAAAGCTAATATGGATAATTTTTTTTAGCTATATGGCTTTTGCACCACAATATTAAAATAAAATGCAACACAATTCATATTTTAAAAAATATACTTACAGCTACTTAACAAAAAATCACAAAACAATTCGTATTCCGAAATGTAAATAAAAAAATATTGAATTGAAACATGACATAAATACTTGCATGTTATTCGCACATAATCCAAGCAGTTAAGTCCATTTTAACTTACAAAATCAAACAACAAACCACACAATAGATAAAAGTTGGTCTTTTACACAAATTCCAAGCATTACAACCAAAACATTAAAAGCTTCTAAAAATCATATGGAACCCATAATGGACAATGATAACAAGTGGCCATGCTTCGTCGGATTTGTTCTCTTTTGTTGTTGAAATCTTGTCTTTCTCCTTGAATTGAATCCACTCCAACCGAACTTTGATTAGATTCAAGATTGTTTTCTTCAGAAAAAAAAACAAATCATCATTAATAGTTAATTTGTAATTCAGTAATAGGAAATCAGTTTTGTAATAGTCCTTTTCACAGAAGTGGAACAATATAATGGTTAATTTGTAATATACCAAGTAAAAATAAACCATTCAACCATTAATCTATTACTAATATACAACCCATGAGTTGAGATGAATGATGCTAAAAATTCTGTCACGCATTTTGCGATTAAATGGGGAAAAAATGACACTAACTCAATAACTATTTGATAAAAAAATCAATAGTAATTGACAAAAAATTTGTTGCATTTCACACTGAAAGGTACAGATTTACACTAAAAGCAATCACATGTTCCATGCTCTAAAATGAGAGCTACATGCTACATTTATTAATCAAATGCATGTATTAAATTTACCAACTAAAAAAAAATTATATATATGACCAATTTTAAAGTTGAGAAGGAAAAAGGAATAATTAGCACATACTCATTTTCTTTATTCAAATTTTTTCTCCATCAACACTTATGAAAGCCAGGCTGAACTGATGCATCATTATGAAGCTGCTGGTTGAATCAAAGTATGCATGTACTGATTAACTGCAGTTAGTGGTAATCACAATTAGCAATAGATTGAATTAATGTGGTGTCAAATACAATCCTCCTCCTCATTCTTAACTAATGAAATTTTAATTTAGTTAGACCAAATTTGTTTAGTCTGGAATTATTATAAATATAAAAGAGTTCTACAAAATTGATAATAATAATAATGTCAAATTATATTGTTTCTGATGTTTTCCTTTCAGTTTAATAATTTAATAACAAATTTTAGTGATATTAAACTTATATTGCACAACTTTTGTGGGAAAATGCAAGAATGGTAATTAATGCATAAATGTGTTTATAGTGAACTAATATGTATTAATGTGCTTAAAAAGAGCCTACTAATTAATGCATTCATAGTGATTAATGCACTTATTTCAGCATCCATTAACACATTTCGTTATTGACAAAAAAAATGTCGAGAATTAGCACTAACTTTTTTCAGCTTTTTATATATGAATAAATGAATGAAGGTGGGCATCTGCCAGCAATTTAATTTTATTCCATTAAAAGAATTTCCATACAAGAGCAATCAATGGAGTTAACTTTGTGTGATCCAAATAATCAAAATTTTACCTAAATAATCATAGAAGAGAAATCAATGGAGTTATTTAGACAGTTAATATAAAAACACTGAGGTGCAATTACACATGTATAAAGTATAAACAGTTGCTGCAAACTTCTCAGTTTATATGAAAACTCAGTAGAAATATAAAATTCATATAAACCGGATTATAAATGAAGGAAATCATTGATACAGCTAAAATAATCTAAATAAACTCATGTAGATATATGTGTGAACACTCTATTGTTGCCGCGACTGTCTAAAATTTTAGATTTCTTTTCTGTTTTTCTCATGTTATGTTGTAAATTTTAAAAATACAAATTCAAACTAAACAGGCCCGCATATTTGAAGAATTAAAGTCATACTTTTATTCAAATAAGCTTTAATAACAAAAAAGGAAATTTTAAGAAAGTATTGATTTGATGTGTGCCCCATTTTCTTCTTCAACCACAGTTAGACTGGAGATGTTCTCATGCAATAGAAATAACAAAGAAATGAACTATCTACCATTGATATATTGACATTGAACTGTCTTTAAAAGTTGCCACCCGATGCATTTGAACATACATGGTTTTATATTCACATCTTCATCAGTAATCATTATGACATTTTCTCATCAACAAACACAAACATATTGATATTTACCTGAGTCGCTCACCGATTAAAAAACTTAATAGCATGTTTGGAAACTACTTACAATAGTCAAAACAACATTAAAATGACTTATTTGTTTTTGTATGTTTAGTAACTTAAAGGAGCGAAAATAAGGTACTTTCAAAGTTCTTAAGGCATGTTTGCTCATAACTTTAATCATTTTCAACTAATTTTTATTAAAATTTTATCTTATCACTGCATTTTTTTTTTACTTTTAACTATTAAATCAAAAATACTTTGAAGTCACCACTCAAATAGCTATCGTTATAAAACATAGTTGTCCCCAAGCAGGCTGACATTACCTCTATCAGTCACTAGAACTACTGTATGATACTTTGCTGACATTTTAATTTTTAACCATCAATTTTGAAAGTGTTTTCTCTGTATTTTGTGTCACCGCTCATTGTTATAAAGCAGGAGATTGTACTTGAAAAAAAAGGCCACATTCAACCTATGTTCCAATTCCATGGTTTTGTACATGAAAAACGGAGAATTATATATTATGTTGAGGACAAAATGTACACCACTAACACATGTATGTACCCATTGACCTGCATCCAGTTATTTGGATGTAGTATATTATACTGCTAACATTATTTTCATTACTAACATTATTTTCATTACTTCAATACAGTATTCCAATATGAAACATTTTCAAGCTTAACACAGTCAAGCAAAAATGCAAACGGAGACAGGAGACGTTGCAATAAATATGTTTTCTGTATCATGATAACCATGATTCTTCATTACAGTATTCCAATATTCCAATCTGCTCATCATTAGGTTGAACACTACTAAAACCAAGGGTACAAATCAACATAAACACTTATGATTAATCACTACCAGAATTTTTTTATCGCAACAAATGTCTCCATCGATCGAATTAAGAACAAATAATTGAAAGCTTAGTAGATTGAAAGCATTGAGAATGAATAAGAGAAGAAAAACGGTACCGTTTTCAAAAATATTGAAGAAGATTTGCGGCGTGGCGACCGGTCGAAGAAGTGAAAAAATCGCCAAAACCCTAATTGTAAGAAATGCGGCCGAGAAGTCAAATTTTGATTCGGAAAGCAAAAAAAATCTGCTTCTCAAATAAGCAAGAAAGTTGCTTTTGAAAGCCCAATTTTTCCTGAGAAACATATGGGCTTTTTTACTTCTGCCTTTTGAAAGCCGAAAAGTTGCTTATTATAACTCAACCAAACGGGCCCTTAGACAAAGAAAACATATATTATCTTTGCTCCGTTACCAAAACATGCTACCATACACATCTGTACCGGCTGCAGAAGAAGCCCTTGGCCGAAGCCTCACCACTGCAGAGACGATCTGGTTCCTACCTTCCGCAGACATGCCAGATTATTTGCTCTATTACCATAATACCCTCTTCCTTTTCGTCATTTTCACTCTGGTGCCTTTGCCTCTTGTTTTGCTTGAGCTGTACATGCCCTCCTTGGTTTCCAAGTATAAGATACAACCCAATGTACATCTTTCGCCTTCTCAAGTTCTAAACTGCTACGCAGACGTTATTAAGTTGTTCTTTTTTCTTGTCTGTCCATTAACTGTTTTAACATATCCAGTTACCAAGGTTACGACTCTACTTCATTCCATTTTATATGTGCAAGAAGCACATTCTGATGCAGCTATGTATACTTCAGTTCATTAACTTTTATTCCTTCAGGTGATAGGTATAAGGACAGGGCTACCATTGCCGTCAAAACTGGAAGTAATTTCCCAACTATTGGTGTACTTTATGGTGGAAGACTATGGAAGATACTGGATACACAGATGTTTACACTGCAAATGGCTGTATGAGAAGCTACACAAGGGCCATCATCGATACCCAGCTACAGTAGGCTATGCAACGCCTTATGGAGACTGGAGTGAGGTGGTGATACTTGGCATTCCTACGTTTGTAGGACCAGCAATTGCGCCTGGGCATATGATTACTCTTTGGCTCTGGATTGCCCTTCGACAGATTGAAGAAATCGATACTCGTTGCAGCTGTGCTTACCTGTTTTTATATGTTCTTGTTATACATGAATAGGTAGGAATATAATTATCTTTCTAATGTGAAAATTGATCAAACAGGTATAACTTTCCTGTAAACTTCACGAAAATCATACCTTTCTATGGAGGGCGGAATTCCATGATTATCACAACTATGTTGGAGAACAAAGCAGGAATAATTTTGCTTCTGTGTTCACTTACTATGACTACATATATGGCACTGACAAGGTTTGCGCTGCCATCTACACACACAATGAAAAAAATGGTGAAATAATGCTACTGTAATTCATCATTTTTTGTTGTTGTAGGGTTATAGATACAAGAAGAGGCAGCTTGCCAAGGCAGCTTAGTTCTATTACAACTTAGTTATTTACAAGAATACTGATACGACAGTGGTAATAAATGATTTTTAACAACTGAATTTTCCTGACATTTTAATAAAGGATTTTAACAACTATTTTTTCTTAACAGAAATAATAGACATGTTTTAAGGACTTTCTGTTTTTGCCTCTACTCATGTTTAGAGCAACTCAAGCAGTGGCTTATTATTACAAATATGTAACAATCGCACTCAGAATGGCTTCCAACTGGATGTAGATTTCTGAATCCATCCAAAATTCTGTGTTTTTGTTTACAAAAACATAGCCAGAAAAGACATTGGTTGAACTGACGTCCGAGGTGTAGCGCCTGTTCAACCAACACCTATATATTAAAAAAAAAATCTTTAGATGTCTGTTCAACAGACTCCTGAGCTCAAACGTCTGAAGTTTTTTTATTTTTGACCGGGTCTCATTGAGCTTTAGGCATCTTTTGAACAGACGCCTAAACTAAAATTATTGTTGAGAAACCCGATTATATTTTGTAATTGGTGTATTTGTAATTTTGAATTATTATTTTTTTGTTGGAGAGAGAAGAGTATATTCGCATCGCATTTATGCTTCGTGTAAAATTGCCATGGACACGTTGATTTTCGTGAAGTTAAATAATCATAGTCTAATGCCTTCTATAGTATTGTTTAGTTTTTTTTAAAGTTATTTTGTTGCTAAAGGCCAAAAATTTTAGCATTTAAATCCATGTATTCTGAAATTACTGAAAGATAGCTTTATGTGAAAACATGTCATTTTGAACTGTCCTAATATTTTAGCTTTGCATCCATCAGAATTCAGGCGTGATCGAGAGCCCTCGTTCATATTTTTAAATATGATCCATATACTATAAGAATGACTATTGACAGCGATGTCAAAAGTACTCGTTTTAGCTGTCGTTAGAAGTTACTTAACATCATCGCCTTTTGACGAACACAAACAAAACAATGTCAATTTTAATGATGGCCATCGTGGCAATATTAGTGATAGTTTGTGTCGGGAGGTTGAAATACGTGACATGTTGCGGGAAGTTGAATGACTTTCGTTAGCCGTTTCTAACCGACACAAACCTGAAAACAATATGTATCACCAGCCGTCGCTAACTTGGAATAAAAACATCGGTAGCTGTCACTATCTGTCGCTAAACTGGAACTTTATTTTCTAAAATCCAGATGCTATCTTGTCTTCCAACCACGCAAGCCTCGTCCAATCAGCCCAATCTCTCTCTCTCTCTCTCTCTCTCTCTCTCTATATATATATATATATATATATATATATATATATATAACATGTACCCATATCCATTCTACAAATCATATATATTCAATTCCATTGGAGATAATATGCACACCTTACGGTCCTACATAGGGATGTTGACTAGGACTATCATTTCCACGGACATTTCAAGTTGACCAAATGTAGATCCAGAATTAAAAGTGAAGTTATGGAAGGGTATTCTGCTAAAATATAATAAAATAATCAATTATACATTTGACACACACAATAATAACATAATTTGTTGTTAAAAAATATTACATAAATTCTGTTGTTGCTATCCAACCATATGCTTTCATGTTGCTCTTTAGGATACTTTCAATCTCTCTCATGAATGTGAATTAGTGGTTCTAAAGTTCGTAGGGACGAAGTGGAGACAATTCAAAACTAACTTAACTACTCAATATGTGATGCCACACCTTGTACAGAGGAAGAAATTGAGGAAACCTCCAAAAAAAGCACTACGCCATAGACAACCTATTACAACGAAATTACAGGGTATTGCCAGCTAAAATGTAACGATAGTTGTGTTGATTTTTGTCTATTGCAACATTCACTTCTAGGTGTTAGCATCGATATCAGCAAGATGTTGTAGTAGCTATAAATATATTAATAAAAAAAGACTCTTCAGCGAATCACACCATCATTTAAAACAGAATATCAACCATCAATCTACACCTCAGCTATTCCTATTTTCAACTTTTATTCTTATTCACCGTCTTTTTTTTTTGTTCTCCGCCAAATGTCTGATCCCTAATTTTTATTTCGTGAATTCTTTCATCAATAAATCAGTGAAATTCGACGATTAGGATGAAGGACAACCTTCGACAACTCGTTGCGGCATCGGGTTTTTCGCTCCTGTTCTTTCGCCACCTTCTACCTCGACACCGCCAACGTTGAACTCGCAATAAAGTTAGTAATCTTACTTTCACTATGTTAGTTTCATATTAGATGCCACTTTGATTTGTTTTTTATTCTCAGCTCAAATGATAAATTATTTGTAAACTTGAATTTGATGGAAAGTGGAAGAAGTCATATTATTTAAGTTGATACGAAATGGGATTTGGGATTGGAAGTCATTTCAAATCGGTAATTTTTCTTTTTCTAAATTACATTTGATGGTATTTTTCAAAATACAGGTTGGAAAATTCTTATGTGGTTTCCAACAATTTCATAGCATTGATGAAAGATCGAATGTCTGACTTTCAGGTATTACATTAGTTCTAGTACATCAGTGAACATAATCATATGATGAAATTAACTTCAAATAACCTTTTCTTTTATGCAGCGTAACGAGTAAAATCTGTTTTCACTTATAAGATGAACCCTTAAACTTGTAATTATCTTGTTCAATCTGTGTGTAGTCTTTAAGGGAAACTATCCATCAAGCGTACCAAGAGGTTATCGAGCGCAGAGTTTATACAGGTCGGTAGTTACAGTCTTGCATGCTTAAAAAGCGTTGTATGCTAAAACTGTTTCGACCCATAAAAATGAGTATGAGCTACTTGTCAAGACTTCTGGACATTTTCACCTTGAACCATAAAAATGAGTATGAGCTACTTGCACTAGCTTGTTGTACTTATGCTGAATCACCATTGTTTTGACCCTCGAGCTTTCACATGTACACACACTTGTCTCACCATTGGATGTATCATCAATACTGGGTTGACTGGTTTATGGACATGCACTTGTACATGTTCACATGAACCTGTTTTCTTGATATGTGTCCACACATACATGTCACCATGCCACTATATTTACGCTGCTCGACCTCTTGATTTTGTTCAGGCTCTCGACCATGTGCATTGTGTATGTGTATCCATGTGTACATATATGTACACGCATGTGTATATATAATGTGTGTGTATATATATATATCTGTGTGTGTGTGTGTATGTGTCACTCGAAAGACCTACATGAATAATTTTATCAGTAGACCTCTACACTGTGTTGAGGCTATTCAAAATCAGCTACTGGTTCTAATCAGCAAACCGGTGGAGTGTGTTGAGGCTGATCTGTGAGCACTAGAAATATTGTCTATATAAATCAGATCAAGTCATGAAAAATGATGAGAAACACACCAAAATTCTGAGGCAAATAAATTTTAAGAATAAAATTATATTTGCTAGAATATAAAATATTATTATTCCTGTTTACTGTGTGTGTTTCTGTATGTGACAGGTGTGGATGACTGGAAGCTATGAAGACAGAAAACTAAAGACAGTGTCAGTGTGTATATGTGACAGTGAATGTATGTATATATATGAAATCGTATGGAGTGACTAAATGACAAAGAGTTGTAGTGAGGAACATCGTATGAAACTGAATGTGTATAAATTGTATATCTGTGAAAATGTACAAATAGTGGAGTTATAAATTTTTACTGTTTGAATGTTGAAATAAAATATTGTTTTCAAATAAAATACTGTTTGAATGTTTAATTCTTGTGCAGTAGTATTCCATTAAATATAAATATTATATTTCTGTATGTGATGTAGTATAAAAGTACAATAACAAACACATTTATAATAATAAATATATTTGTTTGTTATCATCAAACAAAAAAACATATAATTGTTATATACAACAACGTTATATACAATAGGAATAGCTATGTCAGGAAAGCAAGGATAAGAAGACTAATACATAGAAGCAAGAAATCATGTTCAGTAAGAAACACAGTATTGGTTAAAGTACCTAAGAATATAGGAGATGCTGCATTAAACGTATTAGAGCTCAGGGATATACCCTTAGTGCCAGAAAATTGGATGAGCGGTTGTCCTAAAATCTTTTGTCCTGGAGGAAGAAGACCACATTGGCGAAGTCTGGCAACCGTAAGCAAGGATGACCGATGTCCTAGCTTTGTGGACGTTTTAAAGATAGCTTCAACGACTTGAGTCTCCTCTTTCGACAAAGTTGCATTCTTGGAGGAAGGATCTGGGTAAAAACAAGGATAAAACAAAAAGCACTGGGATAATGTAATCACTTTCATACGACAAGAAACTCACCAAGATCAATGAACTTTCCCAATATACCAGAGGGACACCTAACATAGAAAAATTGGTCATCCTAGGATGTAATCTTGCTGATGCTATCACTTATCAACCTTTTTATGGGGTTCGCATGTAAAATAGGCGATTTTGCACTTTTCGAAAATCGTATCATGTGACGAATGAGCTTAGGGCTAAGAGAAGCCTGACCTGATCCAAGTGCCAAAACCTTCAGTCATAAAAGTAAAGTGTAAGTATTGGGCGATGGCTGGACATGGGCAATTCCTAAATCACACAAGATCCTAAGAAAGAAAAATGGGAAAGAAAGGAAACCCCCATGTCAATTGTGGATTGCTGAGTATGCAAAATACCCCTTTGGAGGATATTGGATAGCACCTTGGGCTGTAGTCGCAATAACATCTATACCAGAAATTCCATAGTTATTGAGAATAGTCTCCACCTTATCTTGAGAGGTGATGGGTGAAGGCTTTAAAATAAAACCCTTCTTGGTTTGTGGGGCATTGGAACCCTTGGGCTTTGGCTTAACAGGACTATTTTTACAAAACATGATTCTGCCAGGTGATATCATTTCATAAGATATGTGTTAACACTATTCTTTCACAGAAGTACGCATGTAGCATCCACAAGTGGAAGAGCAACATGAAAAATTGCTAATATTGGAAATTTGGCTTGTCACACACTAAGTTAATCACGAGTATTAATTTTGGAAAGGTTTATGCATAATTTGCATTCACCTAGAAACAATTAAGACTTTGGTGATGATAAAGTTGGTTATCCTGACGTCAAAGTCAAAAGGACGAAAGGTAGATGTGAAATAAAATAAACTATCGATGACATCTAGTAACGGTACAACCCGAGACCAAGTAATTTAATATCATCACCAAAAGCCTAATTGATTTTCAAATCCTGTGCGAGTAAAATCAAGACTAGAATGACGTTAAGTTTTTAGATTTTACCGACACTCAGAAAAACAAACCTTTTGACTACACTTTCTGATGACCCGACACCTCTAGGGCGAAAGCTAAATAAATACAAATATCAGCGTTACCAAGGTTGGAAATAAGATGATTTTTGGAAATGATGTTGAATTAACTCATACTGAAAGCATAACATTTCATTTCATGATAAAATTAACCTTTTTACATGTTAATTTTGCACATTGGACCACAAAAGGGTACATTAAGTAAATAGTTAACCTATCATATCGGCCATTAATCATCATTCAAGTTATCATCGGTGTTTAAGTCACACTAAGCGCATATAAATCCTGGTATATTTCCTAATCAGTTTAAATTCCTAATTTAGATTTCTACTCATGATTTAAACAGAGATACTTGCAGAGGATCAAACTTGAGATTCTGGGAAAGCTTGAAAATTCCAGAAAGACACTAATCGGGTTTAGTCAATTAATTTGCAGATAAAAGGGGTGAAGGAGAAGAAGGGGAAGTATTTATGTCAAATTATCCTTTAAATCTAAGTCGTACAGATGGAAAACAGATCAACGAGACTGATTGAAGGATACCAAGAGACAGGAAGTCGAAACTCAAAAAAAGTTAAAGTTTGACTTGAGAAGTCGAAATTACCCCTTCACAAAGGGGAAATGTTACTACCAAAATTAACACCGAGACAGGTTGACGATGAAGGGGTATCAGACCATCATGAGCCGTAAGCAAAAACCCGGCACAAGAGAAGGCCGAAAGCATAAGGGAAGCATTCAAAACAGCAAACCAACGACCCTACCATCAAAGAGGAGACCTTAAATCCGATGTAGAGAAAAAGTGCCGGTAGGGTAGTTCTGGCATGAAAAGTAGTTAACGAGAGTACATTTCCAGAGGAAAGTCAATTAAAACTGGAAGTAGATGAAGAAAAAGGACGGAAGCCTAGAACTTGAGACAAGAAGGGCAAAAGGTATATCGGCATTAAGCTCGATACAAAAGGAGACGAAAGCATCAAAAGCATAAAGATCCGAAACATAAGAAGAACCATCCGAAAACCAGTTATCAGAAGTAAATGTTGATGATCACAAAAAGGCAGTTCCTGAAATCAAGAAATATTGCACCGGCAACATCCCTCCGAAAGGCCAGGACCTCCTTTAGAGATTCACTGAGAGCGATTCAAAGCTTCTAAGAAGAAGATCTATCCACACTGATTTTCTTGGTATCGATACCGAAAGGGGTGACGACCCCCAAAAACATAACTATCGAAGCCTGAAAGTAAACATCATGAAGACCTAAAGGCAAAACCGGGAGCTTATAACCGAAAGACGAAAGCCTATCTCAAAGCATTCATACCAACAGGCTTGGTATCGATATTAGAGGAAGAAAAAACGTCAAAGAGAAACTCTTAAGACCGAGAACTGCCTTCCGAGAACCGAGACCGGCACCCAGGAAACAATACTATATCCATCAATAACGCCACAAGAGTGGCCGATACCCAAGGCAACGGAAACCGAAAAGGAAAATTGGCTGACACGTAGTTGTTGCACCCGGGAAAAGGCTTCTGCTGGCCCAGTGACAAAAGGGGTCCAAATTTGTCTATAAATAAGACCCTGGGGTTTCATTTTCGAGCCCGAATTCTCATTTCTTAATCTTATACTCTTTTCATCTAGATTAAACCCTAATTTATAAATCGATTTGGGGATTTCCTTGGTAAACACTTATGTATTCCAAATCAATAAGCAATAAAGAGTGGATTAATACTTAGAATGTTTTCTACGAGTTTCTTAGCCATTTCCTTAACAAAGTACTTTATGCTTTCAACTTTTCAAAGGTTCCTTCCGCAAGTTTAAACCCCTTCTTATAAGCTATTTAGCTTTCTATCTTGTGTTGTGCTTAGGGAACCCTTATCCCAAGGTAACTGTTGGTTCTTAAGTCATGTAAGCGTGATACTCACCCCTTGAGGGAAGAGTAACAAATCTTTCAGATTGTAGACCTTGATATCTACGAAATGGTGAACTAACTCAAGCTTGCAGGAACTAAATAACCATATTTTCTACTTTCGTAGACCTATCTTTGATGTTGACGAAACATATCGTTAACATGTACGTTTTCGTAGTACGACGATGGAGACCACTTGAGTATGGTACTATGGGAAGTTTCTCAATATATTGGGTGTATAGCTACATATATATGATTTATTAGCTTAATCTATTGGGGGAGTAGATGGGTACAATTTATGCGGAAAAATCAAAAGTGTACTATGAGATAAATAAATATGAATCAGTGATAGAAATGTATATGTAGTGTTATTTGTCGAAAATATGATTCGTTCATTCACCAGAACTTTTGTTCAGACCCCTCTTTACAACAAACCCGCAGGTTAGACAGGTGGTTGAGATTCAGCAGCTTAGAAACACTTGTTAGACAATGTCATTATATTGGTAAGTGTTTCATTACCTACTGTTATTTTTTATTCTCTTCCGTTGTGAGATTTCTATTATGAGCTCTGGTATATTTATCTTTAAATTTTGCAAAATACCAGATAAACCAACTTGAGTTTTGATAGATTCAGATTTTTGAAAAGAATTCGGGTTTGTTGAAATTTCGGTTGTTACAAATTACGTCACATGAATTATTTTGAACCGGTGTTTTCATGACCATACCAACCACGGTTCATCCTCGAATAACCTTGAATCATGGATCTCTATAACCTGGAACTCAGTTAGACTTCAATTATCTACGAACCTCAGTCGGATGTTAAGACCTATGGTTCAACCATCAATTTTAGACGGTTGAACCACGATTCATTAATTTTTCTCTTACTTTTCCACCAAGAAATTATCTCTCATTCTCGTTATTTTTACTAATTTGAAGAAAATAAATAAATATATATTTCAAAAATAATCATCATCCAAAAATTTAACTACACATTCAACCACTTCAAATTTCGCTGCTATATTAATTTCTTCAATACCGTTGTAAAATTCATTAAATTTATCGTTATTAAACTTCTATTATTGTGTATTGCTCTATTGTATACACAATGTAGTTGTGCATTATAGCAGTACATAAATTCAGTTATAAAAATTTAAGATCATTTATAATTTATATATGTATCATTGTTATTTTAATATTATTATATAAAAGTTATTGATAAACGCATAAATTGAAGAATTTTTTTTTTACAATTTTTATGTTTTGACTGATTGAGCCATCGAAACCTTAAAACTCGATGTTGAACAAGAAATATTACAAACAAAACTACATATAGGTTATGTTAGGCTAGTTCAACATGGACAAAACAAGCACTGTTTGTTGGTGAACAAATTTTGGTTTTGAGAATCTCAGACTCAGAAGCAGCAATGATGCCTCTTCACAAAAAAACAAAATTAATAGAGGAAGCTACGACTTTCTGACATTCCTTTATCCAATTCTACAAATGACACGATTTGAAATAGAGCTACAAGCAACTGAATTATTTTGAACAGTTTGACGTTGCTGTTCTACCATCTAATATCCATCTATATAACCTTAGACAAAAAAACATATTAATATCTTTCCTCCATTACCGAAACATGCTACCATAATACCCTTGGCCGAAGCCTCACCACTGCAGAGACGATCTGGTTCCTACATTCCGCAGACATGCCAGATTACTTGCTCTATTACCATAATACCCTCTTTCTTTTCGTCATTTTCACTCTGGTGCCTTTGCCTCTTGTTTTGCTGGAGCTGTATGATATGACTATAATTAGGAGAAGAAGAAGAGTAGCTAAAATATTTCTTTTCTATCCATTTTTACCCAAACAGAGGTACATATATAGCTGGAAAGTATAACAAACTTTAACACCTGGCTTACTTTAGGCGCCAAAAACAAATAACAAAATTGAAAAAGTAACTTGGCTGCAGATTTAAACTAATTTGTGGCGCCATTTTATATCACTAATCCAATAATGGGCCCTGCATTAATTAGTAATCAGGCTGCCTACATGTGTTGTTGGGTAATATTATGCGTATCACTGTACATGCCCTCCTTGGTTTCCAAGTATAAGATACAACCCAATGTACATCTTTCGCCTTCTCAAGTTCTAAACTGCTACGCAGACGTTATTAAGTTGTTCTTTTTTCTTGTCTGTCCATTAACTGTTTTAACATATCCAGTTACCAAGGTTACGACTCTACTTCATTACATTTTATATGTCCAAGAAGCTCATTCTGATGCAGCTATATGTATACTTCAGCTTATCAACTTTTATTCCTTCAGGTGATAGGTATAAGGACAGGGCTACCATTGCCATCAAAACTGGAAGTAATTTCCCAACTTTTGGTGTACTTTATGGTGGAAGACTATGGAAGTTACTAGATACACAGATGTTTACACTGCAAATGGTTGTATGAGAAGCTACACAAGGGCCATCATCGATACCCAGCTCCAGTAGGCTATGCAACGCCTTATGGAGACTGGAGTGAGGTGGTGATACTTGGCATTCCTACGTTTGTAGGACAAACAATTGCGCCTGGGCATATGATTACTCTTTGGCTCTGGATTGCTCTTCGGCAGATTGAAGCAATCGATACTCATTGTGGGTGTGCTTACCTGTTTTTATATGTTCTTGTTATACATGAATAGGTAGTCAAGGAATTTGGACCAGTTCACAGATAGATGAGTAACCCGATACGGTAGGTCATCGCTTAAACACACGAGGAGGAGCAAATTATCTGACTTAGATAAGGGCTCCAACGAACTGGGTGACGAAGCGGTAGCTTCGGGGAAACGTGAGGATACTCTTGGTATCCCTCTGTGAGGTTGCGGATGGTCCATGAAACCAGGGCTCACAGAGGTTAAGGTCTGCTGTAGGAGAACCAAGGGTATGCCTTGGTTGCTGTGCGAGCAACCTAAAGACTAGGGTGGATTAGCGTGGGGTCGGCGATATTTTCATGGTAGCCCTAGATAGCACATTCGTCGGCCACCTATCATCTTTAGTCAATCGTGTACGAACGGAAAGGCAGAGAGCCCCCAACAGACCATGTTCTTGCTATCGAGTCATGGGTGAGGTTGGCCCATAGGAAAGTGGGGCTATAGTGGGGCCGGGATGTGGTTCTCATAAATGATTTTTCTTGGATTGCCTTTCAGTAGTTGAGGGAGGGGTCACGTGGGACCATAGCCACGGATACAAAAACAGACCTTGATATCTGCATCAGCAGACGACTTAAAGCTCCCGACCGAGTTCCATATTTCTCGATTTGCCCTGGCACGGAACTCGGATGGCACATTGAGATATATGTGCGTCTAGACATGGAAAAACGATTCACGATATATACGTGGGATAAAAGGGCGCGGTTGACGGGTGGCATAATCCCTAGTGACCATAGGTGGCCTGAACCCAAACCGAGACACGGAAACGTTCATTAGGTAGCATAATACCTAGTGGTCCTAGGTGGCATAAATCCTAAGTGAACACGCGATAGTTCATGGTAAGAAAACATAACCAGATCAAGGGTAGCAGTCCAAAACAACTTCAAGGATAAAATGGTACTACGTTGAGGTGGTATAGATTTACATGGGAAAGCCCGTACGGCCTACGGCAAAGGACTGAACCTATACATGGAAAGAAACATACGAGTTGGGAAAACCTACATATGCTATATATTAGGTTGACATGGACCATTACTTGACATTGGGCAAGGGACATTCATAGTTAACACATGACGTGGGTTGAGATACTAGTACGAGAGGTGCAGAGTAAATATACATGATAAGTACCGGGGGATGTTATACATGATAGATACCTTGGGACAGTATACTTGATAGAAACCTGACGATGTGATACCTTGATTTATCTGGACATCGTAGTTTATCATGATACCTTAGTTTATCTTGCTACAGTAGTTCATCCAGTTATCTTGATTTAGTTTATCTATCTTGTCGACATCCTTATGTTTACTTTCAGTTTATGCATGTCATGTTACCTTTACCTGTTTTTAAACTGGAAGTAGATAGGACTTACCAGTCTTTATGACTGACCCCGTTTTGTTTCGCCTCTTTGTCTTCCGTTCCCCCCCCCCCCAGGTTTTCAGGGAGGAAATGATGTTGTTTAGTTCGGAACTCTTATGCTTGAAGGTCATCATGTATAGCTTGGTCTTCTCTTGGCTATGGCTGCTTCACCGCTTTATTTTGGGGAATAATTTATGAAAAGGTTTTATGCTTCTTTACTATTGCAAGACAGGTTTTGATGTATTCTGATGTAAAAGGCTTTAGACCTTGTTTTATAAGGTAATGAAATTTGTTTTACTTCCGCTGTTTTATATATGTTCCATCTTATAATATTTCTGTGCATGTTTACCTCGATAATGCTTCACCAAACCTAGTGCATTCCCTTTGTGAGTGACCCTAGCGAAGGTGGGGTGTTACATTTGGTATCAGAGCAGAAGGTTACCAGACTGGGCAAAGGTTTTTAAAACCTTCTGAAAACTATTTGAGAAACCGTTTACAGAGAAGCATTTTTCAAGAAAAGTTTTTTTTAAAAAAAAGGCTATTCCCCAAAAGCCATTAGCACTATCCTTTGTTTCCTTGATTGAACCTCTTTCCCTTTCTTTCCTCTATCTGAAGTCACAGTAGTTTTAACTGCGACTAATCCTTGTCTAGCTACGTAAGTGTTTTCCCGTGCGATGGAGGAAGTTCTCGAGAGACCTGTTACCGAAGTTATAAGAAGGGATAATAAGAGCAAGGATAAAGGACACAAGCTTAAGAATAAGCAACTTGTTGGTATGGCTTGATCCACAAAGGAAGATAAGGACAAGATTAGCGAGAGGGCAATTGTATGCTCTCATTTCTAGCGTACCTAAGAGAAATGGTACCGTTTCTGTTAAAGGCTTAGCCTTTCTTTTCTATCATCCCGTCCAGACTTTGTTTTGATCATCGCATCATTTAAGTCTGCTTCGATAGTTAAGTCTCTGCACCTTAGTACTAGCATGGTAGAAGATCCCACTTTTGTCCCAAAATCTGGTTGGAAGATCGGTCCATTTATTCAAAACTTGTTGGGCTATGGATGGATTCTAGGGGTAAAGTGGTTATCCAGTAAGGGATATCATCCTCGGTTTTGAAAAGAGGGTAGTCAGACTCTTGACTTGCCTTGGTAATACCCTCGAAGTCTCGTGTAACCTTTTGGGTTCTGTCATGGTGAGTTACCTAGAATCTCTTGATGCATTTATCGGAAATCTCTGATCCGATCGAGTAACGTTCGCCACTAAGGCGGATGGTTCATTCCGCTTAAGCATGGGTTATAGGAATCACCCTAGTAGGTGCACGTGGTAACATGGATTGGCATTGGTAAACGAGATCCAGAATTCACTAGTGAATTTTGGAGAGCTTGCATGAGTACGTAGATATGGTTGAGCCAAGTATACTAGGGAAAGAATAAATGAAAATGGAACGAGAGGCGACAGTGAAATGAGTTCCAACTCATACCTTGGAAATAGGAATCAAAGAGCTACGAAAGCATGAAGTCAAAGGCGGTCAAGGCACAATGGAATTAACCTCATGGAAATGCGGCTTAGACGCGCGCATCATGTCTCTTTTTTAAGAGTATATCTTTGATCCTTGGTACACCTGTAGAGCTTGCTTGCACGCTATCGCTTGGTGGATATCCTCTCGGTCCTGTTTCTGTTACAAACCCCGTAAGGAGTTTGTCTTGTTTATCTCCTCGATCTTATCTTGGGAACCTTAGATAGAACTCTATGGATGTAAACATGTATTTGAAACATGTTATGATTGGTATGGTTGCAAATGGTTGCAAGTGGTTGCAAGTGGTTGCTCGTGGATGCGCGAATACACATTAGATACTAGATTGACGCGGTCACGTTTCAGGTTGCATATGCACGAGTATTTATACTTGTTTATGGATGAAATTTAATGTGTTACCATGTGGATATTGCATGTGGATGAATGGTTGTGCACACATATAGTGTTCATATGACTAGGACTATTTGCATACATGCTGGACTCATGGCACTAAACATATTTTGCATTAGAAAGATCATTCAGGCCTGATCATTAGCATTAGCTAAGGAGCATATACACACACGTTTTGCATATGTTCATATGGCATTAGAAATCGTCTGAGGACAATGGTTGCCTGTGGATGATGTTTTGAGTAGATGGATGATGGATGGTAGCATACATTCTTCCTAACTTGGAGATTTCGGGGACGAAATCCTTAAAGGAGGGGAGAATGTAACAACCCGAATTTTTAACCACATGTTAAAATAAGAATCAACGCAGAATTAAATTATAACATTTGAAACAGGGGAAACGGGCTGTGCCATTCTGTTCATCTCGGAAAAATACGCGAAAAAGAGTCCGAGTTTTCAAGAATCGGAGTCCGTATGACCAAGAAATGGTCCGTCGAAGTTTTCAGAATTTTCAGAGTTCAAAACAGATTCGAATTCAAATCAGGAATTCAAAAAGTCAACACAGGCTAAGTCAAAGGGGGGTGTCGACTGCCAAGTCGACACCCCCCCCCCCCCCAAGTCGACTGCCAAGTCGACTGGGAGTCGACACAGGTGGCCTGGCTAGTTTGGCCTGGTGCACCTGACTTCTTCCCCAAGACATGCTTTTGGTCTGGTTTGTTAGCTTGTGACGAATTTCAGTGGCTAGGATCTAAACTAGGGTTAATCCTATGGCCTAAACTATCCTAATCTTCTATAAAAAGACCCCTAACCTAATCTAAAACCTTCATAAATTGATCCTACAACTAAACTATGCCAAAAAAATTAGTCATGGCCTCCATCCTCTTGTCATAAATTCTATCTTCATTCACATGAGAGATTACATGATCATATGAGTGATTTCAAGTTTGTATGAGAGTTCATAAGTTGCATTCTAGCCAAAGTTGCAACCTTTCTACTTCAAGGCAAGGATTTCTATTGATATTTGCTCAAGGGTTTCATTTGGAGCTTATCATTTGGGGTTTTTGGTGTTGCTTGAGTGGCTTCGTCTCAATCTTTGTATTATATGTCGTTTTATTGCCTTCATAGCATTGTAAGCCCTTTTCTACTTTCTTTTTAGACTATGAAGTTAAATGAATGTTGCAAGTTGGGTTTGAACATTAAGTATCATACATGCTATCATGTTATGTATCCCATCATGTTTGTAAAGACATTATCTTGATCTTGTGGGCTAAAAGCTATAAGCTTTATGTTGAATGTTGCATTATGCAACATGAGAGCTATCATATCCCTTATGATAACTTGCATATAATGCTATATGCGAACTTCTAGTCATCTTTCTATGTCACCTATCATCATGATTCGCCTATGTGCTAAGTTTGGGGTTATGCATGTTTTTGAGGCTTAATAATGTAACATGCAAGTTAATGAACACATTTATGCCTCATATGCCACCATGATTAACTTGTGGCCTTATACCCTTTTTGTCATGCCTTTGCCAAGTTCCTTCTTAAATCCATTATGCGTTGTTGCGAATGTATATGCGAGTTTAAAAGCATTGGGGTTACATTATGGGTAAACTTTAATGACATGAAACACGACTTGGGGTAAATTGGTATAAACATAACAACATGTAATTTTGGCTATGAACATGGAACTTGAAAACTTGACATGTATGGGTTGTAAGTGTAATAAGACACTAGACCAAACATGAAAGTGGCCAACTCGAGGCTGGGTTGAGTTTGTAGCATAAATCTACCCGGACCCGCCCGGCTTAACTAGTGGCTACAAACAATAGGACCCAATGTGAGTAGTTGGTCACATAGCACTTAAAACCCGAGGTTAGACTAGGTTGTGGTATAAATCTACCCGGACCCGCCCGGCTTAACTAGTAACCACAACAAGGTCTAATGTGAGAGGTTAAAAGTGCATTAATTTAATTAATGCCACATGATACGATTAAGTAAATTTGACTAATGACACTTAACCGATATGACATGAACGGGTAGGTTAAGTTAAACCGGACTTGATTTCTTAATGACACTTAACCATATAAGACAGTTAGGGGATGGGGTTAAGCTAAACCTACACGTAACTAATCTAAACACGGTAATTAGATGGGGTTAAGTAACCTACACTTAACTAATCTAAACACGGTAATTAGATGGGGTTAAGTAACCTACACTTAACTAATCTAAACACGGTAATTTGATGAAGTTAAGTTAACCTAGACTTAACTAATATAAACACGGTAATACGATGGGGTTAAGTTAAACACTTAACCAATCTAAACTTGATAATTCAATGAGGTTAAGTAACCAACACTTAACCAACTAAACGTGATAATTTAATGGGGTTGAGTAACTTATACTTAACCAATTATACACGATGATTTGATGAGGTTAAGTAACCTATACTTAACCAATCTAATATGAGAACTTGATAGGGCTAAGTCACAAGACCATTTAAATATACTTAACCATTGTAATACGATTAGTGGATGAGGTTGAGCTAAGCCACACCTAACCAATCCGACTCGATAATCTGATGGGGTTAAGATAATCTATGCTTAACCAATCTAACACGATAATCTGATAGGGTCAAGACAAACTAATACTTAACCAGTTTGACTTGATAATTGAATAGGGTTAAGTCATGAGCTTCTTGGTATACTTAACCAACTTGTAGGGCTAAGTTTCGAGCTTAAAATCTTGACATGATTTGTAGGCGGGTTAAGTCATGAACTGGAATGACAACACTTAACCCATTTGAAAAAACCCTAGTTCAGGGGACTAGGTGGGAAATCGTAGTTAACAAGGATAACGGGAAAGGGAACTAAGTGATAAACCTTAGTTTAGGATAACTAAGTAATAATTCTTAGTCAAGGAATTTGGACCAGTTCACAGATAGATGAGTAACCCGATACGGTAGGTCATCGCTTAAACACACGAGGAGGAGCAAATTATCTGACTTAGATAAGGGCTCCAACGAACTGGGTGACGAAGCGGTAGCTTCGGGGAAACGTGAGGATACTCTTGGTATCCCTTTGTGAGGTTGCGGATGGTCCATGAAACCAGGGCTCACAGAGGTTAAGGTCTGCGGTAGGAGAACCAAGGGTATGCCTTGGTTGCTGTGCGAGCAACCTAAAGACTGGGGTGGATTAGCGTGGGGTCGGCGATATTTTCATGGTAGCCCTAGATAGCACATTCGTCGGCCACCTACCATCTTTAGTCAATCGTGTACGAACGGAAAGGCAGAGAACCCCCAACAGACCATGTTCTTGCTATCGAGTCATGGGTGAGGTTGGCCCATAGGAAAGTGGGGCTATAGTGGGGTCGGGATGTGGTTCTCATACATGATTTTTCTTGGATTGCCTTTCAGTAGTTGAGGGAGGGGTCACGTGGGACCATAGCCACGGATACAAAAACAGACCTTGATATTTGCATCAGCAGACGACTTAAAGCTCCCGACCGAGTGCCGTATTTCTCGATTTGCCCTGGCACGGAACTCGGATGGCACATTGAGATACATGTGCGTCTAGACATGGAAAAATGATTCACGATATATACGTGGGATAAAAGGGCGCGGTTGACGGGTGGCATAATCCCTAGTGGCCCTAGGTGGCCTGAACCCAAACCGAGACACGGAAACATTCATTAGGTAGCATAATCCCTACTGGTCCTAGGTGGCATAAATCCTAAGTGAACACGCGATAGTTCATGGTAAGAAAACATAACCAGGTCAAGGGTAGCAGTCCAAAACAACTTCAAGGATAAAATGGTACTACGTTGAGGTGGTATAGATTTACATGGGAAAGCCCGTACGGCCTACGGCAAAGGACTGAACGTATACATGGAAAGAAACATACGAGTTGGGAAAAACCTACATATGCTATATATTAGGTCGACATGGACCATTACATGACATTGGGCAAGGGACATTCATAGTTAACACATGACGCGGGTTGGGATACTAGTACGAGAGGTGCAGAGTAAATATACATGATAAGTACCGGGGGATGTTATACGTGATAGATACCTCGGGATAGTATACTTGATAGAAACCTGACGATGTGATACCTTGATTTATCTGGACACCGTAGTTTATCATGATACCTTAGTTTATCTTGCTATAGTAGTTCATCCAGTTATCTTAATTTAGCTTATCTATCTTGTCGACATCCTTATGTTTACTTTCAGTTTATGCATGTCATGTTACCTTTACCTGTTTTAATACTGGAAGTAGATAGTACTTACCAGTCTTTATGACTGACCCCGTTTTGTTTTGCCTCTTTGTCTTCTGTTTCCCCCCAGGTTTTCAGGGGAGGAAATGATGTTGTTTAGTTCGGAACTCTTATGCTTGAAGGTCATCATGTATAGCTTGGTCTTCTCTTGGCTATGGCTGCTTCACCGCTTTATTTTGGGGAATAATTTATGAAAAGGTTTTATGCTTCTTTACTATTGCAAGACAGGTTTTGATGTATTCTGATGTAAAAGGCTTTAGACCTTGTTTTATAAGGTAATGAAATTTGTTTTACTTCCGCTGTTTTATATATGTTCCGTCTTGTAATATTTCTGTGCATGTTTACCTCGATAATGCTTCACCAAACCTAGTGCATTCCCTTTGTGAGTGACCCTAGCGGAGGTGGGGTGTTATAAATAAGGTATATTCGATAACTCTATTCAATTTACTCTATTCGATTAACTCTTTTCAATTAACTCTATTGGACTAACGCTATTGGATTAACCCTATTGGACTAACGCTATTGGATTAACTCTATTGGACTAACGCTATTGGATTAACTCTATTGGACTAACGCTATTGATTTAATCATTTCACTTAACTCCTTTCGAATAAACTATATTCGATAACTCCTTTAACTCTATTCGAATAACTATATTCGATTAACTCAATTGATTCTATTCGAATAAACTATATTCGATTAACTCCTTTTACTTTATTCGAATCACTAATATATTATAACTCCTTTTACTTTCTTCAAATCACTAATATTCGATAACTCCATTTGAATAACTCTAGTTCGATTTACTCTAACTGATTAACTCTAACTGGTTTAACTCTAACTGGTTAACTCTAATTGATTAACTCTAACTGGTTTAACTCTAACTGGTTAACTCTAATTCGAATAACAAATATTCGATTAACTTTATTCAACTAACTCGACTCGACTAACCCCTTTCGAATAACTAATTCGATTTACTAACTTTCGAATACCATATTCGATCTAACTCCTTTATTCACTTTATAAAGATTTCCCTTTTAACAACGTTTATTCATTTTTTTAAAGATTTACTTTTAGTAACGGTTCTCCACTTTAAAATGATTTCCTTCTTATAACAGTTTCCTTTTTATAACGTTTTCCCTTTTTCTAAATATCTCCTATTTATAAATATTCCAATTTATAAATATTTCTTATTTATAAGTATTCCATTTATAAATATTTTATTTTCAAATATCACTTTGAAAATATTCCCTTATCAACATTTCGTTATGTTATGGTATTCAACATATCAAATCACGATGACCAATATCGTTCAAACACATATAATCGACAACAGATTATATATATCACATCATATATTACAATATATGAATCACAGTAAAATAAATGTTGAGGAATCCAGTTCCAACCTGTTTTCCTACATCACAGATGTTAAACAATATAGATAACATCACTTTCAGTTCCATATGATATATTCTGTTAAACAGAATCAATATAGAAATTCAACTAACTGACTAGCAGTTCAATCAAACAGACAACACACAGTCAATCAGGCAATATTTAACAGTTCTAAAAATACAACATGAAATTATAAACTGTTCAGAGTTAGTGAGATTTACTCACATTTGCAGTTTGTCGTTAAAGAACGATAAACTGTTATTTGATTTGAATCAAACAATTTATTCCGCCATAAATTCATACGAGCCCCAATCCACTTCCAGTCAGTCTCATTGTGTTGCTCCCGTCCATACGATCCCAACGCAACTTACGGTTCGTCAATCTGATATCGTATGACTAAGATATCGTCATTACAATTTATAAGTGTATTTAAATTAAATTAAAAACATAAGTTTAACTTTAATTGGGCTTTACTTCTCTTCTGGCCCATTACCTTTTTAAACCTTCCTGGCCCGCTCGTATACTTTTCCCCAAACACCACCGTAAGCTTTCCAACCCGTTTCTCCTCCATTACACCACTTCCACTGATCCAAACCTCCTCCATCTTTTAACTAAATTCAAAACCGATTTCACCAACGATCTTCTCTTCAAACTCTCTACGTTTCCCACACCAAAGTGCCACACTCGAACCTACATTGCCCGTTCCGTCCAGGACCAGCTGCACGCTTCACGGTGGAAACCACCGAACAATTTTTGCATAGAAAAACCCCAAAAATCCACAACTCCATCCATTCTCCAACCTGAATCCAAATATCAACCTCAAACGAGCTAAAAACCCATCAATTTGGAGATTATTGAAGCCCTAGACTCTGCTGTTCATTTCAGCGAACGAGAAAGATGAAACCGAGTTCAACAAAACTCATACTAGAACGAAGAGCATCACTCATTGAATCCAAATATATATGTAGTTTGATTTATGGATTTTCTTTGTATTTGATTTTGATTTTTAAATGTGGATCTCCTTACGTTTCCTGAAGAATATACAACGGCGGAAGAATTGTTGACTAATGAATGAAGAGATTAGGGTTTAGGAATGTTAGAGGGTTATTTATAGAACTTTTTAAATAATTTAATATTAGATTATTATATTAAATTATAAGCAAACGCTGTTCTTCTGTGTCCTCTAAAATTCCTGTGATCACTTACGATACCCAAAAATCACGAAACTGGACATGCAGCTACAGTTCGACATTACGGTCCCAACGAAACTGGTTTCGTCGAATTCCGACTTCGTATGCCCACACAGCGTATTGTTAACTATCAAAATATCGATTGTTTTTCACTCTAAAAATCCGTACGGCCACATACTGACTTCAAAAATCATGGAAATTGAAATCTAGCAATAATTTAATATTGCGGGTCTAACAAAATTGGTTTCGTCGAATTCTGAGGTCGTTTGCAAAACTGGCTATTTTTAAAGCTCTGGATGACCCATTTAAATATAAATATATTTAAATATAATTAAATTAAATATTTATAAATGAATATTATCATATATATTCACATACGATATCATACAGCTTCAGAATATTCCTGTATGAATTTCTAACTTGATATTTCAAATCTGGGTCAACCCGATATTCGATTTATATGGAAATTCCTTATATAATATAATTAAATTATAAAGGAATTCCACAACGACTTTTTCTGAAATTTGATTTGGATGTGAATCAAAATCTACACGACGAAATCCCGATTTTTCTCTTCCACTAGAAAGATATACTCCACCAGCTCCACACATTTCTTGTTTCACAGAAATCCGGCTTAAAACGAATCCTGTACATTCAGTTGAAGTTCGAATCGCCAATTTACGAACAACAGCGCCATTTCGAGCTCGATTTTAAATATATTATAACTCTACGTTCAAACTATCATTTATATAATATATTCGTTATTCAAATTCAATTCCAAGCTGAATTAAATATCACAGATGATCCAGTTCACGCCATATCGCCATTTCAGCCAATTCTGATTATTCCAGAATTAAATATATTATTTAATTTATTGTTTTAATTAAATATTCATCCTTATTTAATTCCACGACCATTTAATTCACTATATCACCATTTATATAATTAAATAAATTAATTATAATACCTCTGCCAATGCGGGTCATTACAATCTTCCCCACTTAAAATAATTTCGTCCTCGAAATTGCTAAAAGGTATAGGACAACCCTATCGACTGGTTAGAACATATTTGTTCACTTCTTAACTTCAGTTTCCACTGGACTAATTTAATTTTAATCAAAATATTAATTAATTCTTACCAACGAAAATTTTCAAAAATCCTGAAAATTTTCTATCGCCTTAACTCTTCGAAAAATTTCGCAGCACCTCCTTTGTACTGGTCAATCGGTAAAACTCCCACTCGCCTCTCTGGGCCATCTCCAACCCAAAAGAAAATCCAACAGCCAAGCGGCTTGCCAATTCGGTTCATAAATCTCATGCTTATATTGAATATAAACTTGTACCTTTTTGTCGGCATATCATTATATCCTTTCCACCTGTTATCAATTCAGCGGATACAAGGGTCATCCCAATCAAATCCCAATCTGCTTTTATCCACAACACAACCATTCGCTTATATCTGAGCCAAATATCATTTCAACTCGAGTTTCTTCTCGATTCCCAACTCTTAACTTGATTATCCCATTACACTTCAAATTTGAATCTCACAATCCAATTTGTCTTGATATCATTCTAATTCAACATCAGTTACCACTTTACTGGCTTTACTTTAATTCAATTTTGCTTTCACAAATTTCTGTTAAATTTGTTTTTAATTAAAACAGTCTTTTCCTGGGAGTTTTCAAACAGTTTACTCTTTTCAAAAATCAAATTTTCCTTTTGAACATGCCACTGAGCCCTTAATTAATATTCCATTAGTTAAATCACTTCTCTATTTCTTTATCAATATTTGTTAACCAAATATTTTCAATAACCATATTGGCCTTTTACGTTATTTGGAAAACATTTCCGAATATCGCCTCCCTTTATTTTCTAAACTTTAGAAAATATATGCTATTTATAATTGGAAAATATTCCAATTACTTATCTCTTTTCCGATCTCGTTTATTTCTATACTTAGGAAATATTCTTTATTATATTTCCAAGCTTACACTTATTTGGGTTAAAACGGATGTTGTGTAAAACATCGTTATGACAACCCAAATACTATATTCAACTAACTCTTATTCAACATTGATCTTCGAGCCTGAAATCTTACTATTTATTTGTTAATAATGAAATCAATCAAGTTGGGGTATAACTACCTCTCAGACCTTGACTGAATAACATTTATAACGTCAAAACAGATATGACTACTTACTCGAATAATCAATACCATACAACTACTTATTCACTTTTCAACACGTATACGCTTCATCTTTCTATTCTTACTAGATTTTATTCTTAGTCTTCCTTTTTGATTTTACTATTCTATTTCTAAGTTCATTTCCTTATCGACTTCTATACATATATCGATACGTTGATTTCTAACTATCAAATTATCTTAAAAATATTCTTACTCCTTAAATTCCCGGAAAAATTCGCCATAACCTCCTTTGTACCGGAAGCATCGGGATGTTTCAAATAGCCTCCCATGGCCCTCACCAATCCAAAAGAAAAAGAAAAATCCAAGCGGCTAGCCGATACGGCGCATTAAAATCTCATATATTAATTAAATACATACCTTTTCGTCGAGCATTCTATCTGTACCTTCATACCTTATCCATACCTATCTCATGTATATTTATACCTGCCCAATCTATTTTAACTATACCTAATCGTTTTAACTCAATTCGTTAATTAATTTGTTAATTAACTCTTTAGTCTATTTCACTTTTGTATTTGAACATGACATGTTCTAATATATTTTAACTTGCTTATTAACTAATCAAATTCTACCTTTTCAAACTCAGGTTTCATATTCGATTTCGAATATAAATTTACCAGTCCCCTTTACTTATCTAAAGTTCAACTTCAATTCAAGATCCATTTACTAATGGCTAATTAACTGGTTTACCTATTTCATCTTTTTATTTGAATATACATGTTCAAACATAAGTTTAACTTGTTTATCAACTAATTGAATTCCATTTCAATTCTATTTGAATTTCCTATATTCAAATTCCATTTCAATTCTCTTATTCAAATTCTATATTTGAATTTCATTTCAAATCTATTTTCAAACTCCATTTGAATTATATATATATTCCAATTCCCATTTCAACTCTATTTTGAAATTCTATTCACATTTCATTTCAAACTATTTGAATTCTATATTCAAATCCCATATTTTAAATTATTTGAATTGTATATTCAAATTCCGTCTTTATATTTTTTTTATTCAAATTCTATAGTTTAAATTCCATTTGAATTTCTATATTCAAATTCCATTTCACTTTCGATATTCAAATCCTATATTTGAATTCCTTTATACTTTCTATATTCAAATTCTATATTTGAATTCCATTTGAATTTCTATATTCAAATTCTATATATTCAAATCCTATATTTGAATTCCATTTGAATTCTATATTCAAATTCTATTTGAATTTCTATATTCAAACTCTATTTCAATTCCATTGAATTTCATATATTCAAACTCCCTTTGAATTTCTATATTCAATTCTATTTGAATTCTCTTTATTCAAAGTCTATATTCAATTCTATATTATAAATCCTATTTTGAAATTCAACACAACTTGTCTTTCCCAAAACAAATTCAAAACAGTATTTCTGGTAGTAATTCGTCACTTACAACTCGAAAATGAATACTGATGATGTAGCTGTCATCATCGGAATCTATTTTCCAGCGATCGAAGTGAGTTCAGTACTATAAAACCATTTCTAAACATTTCCACTTTGAAATTCATTTCAAAATATAATTCACACTGCTTGTAAAACAATTTAAAATCTCCCAGGATCTTAAATTTTCTTTATTCTTAATCTAAATCCATATACAAACACTTATCCAATTCTCCAGAGTTTTAACTCAATTTCTGGTTTAAAATTTCAGATTCAACTCATCTGATTTCACGTATTTCACTTATATGAATTCTGATTGATTATTTACATAACTATTTTACTTATAATCTTACTCGATTATAATAACAACCAGTATATCCAATATATTATAATATTGATATATATATCTTCTCTATATCAAGATATACCTTGGGTAACTTATTTTAATTTACCATCTTTTCAAAACATATCGTGCCGACCCATCGTATTTGAGTGTTTAGTAACTCCTACCGATACAGTGGATCAAACTGATCGACCAGAATTCACAAACAACTCAACCAATAAATCTCCACAATATAAAACAAATTTTTATATCATCTACAAATACGTTCACTCGTATATATACACTCAAACTCAATCTAGGGTATTACTAACCCTATCTCTACCGAGTCACGCCACAGAGCCAAGGTAATTCTTAACTTAACCTTATGCTCTGATACCAACTGTAATGACCCGGGATTTTGACGACTTTGGTTATTGCCATAAACACGATGACGACTAACCAAACATCGAAAAATACCGATCATTAATGAAAGAAATTAGAGGGTGAGGAAAGATAGATAGAAACTTAGAATAGAAGAAGAAGAAGAACACAACATCAGAGTAACACGAATCTCACAGCGGAACGAAACAACATATAATAGATAACATATCATTGAGATCAAATCATTATATGTATACAATAACATTATCAGAGTACAACACTTACAACACAGCGGAAATAACCTATAGCTATATAATCTTAAAGCCTCCTGCTCCAAGCTCTTCCAGTATATCTGTAAATCCCGAATACTTGACTGCCCGTAAAAATTTAGGCACCCAAGATTTTAGGGAAAACAACAAAATAAACTCCGGGTCAGTCATGGGACTGGTGTGAGTAAAACAGTTTAAAACAGTTCAAGCAGGTAATCGATATCTCATAAGACCACGCCGTATACCGGAACGGGTTTTTCCCTTATGAGAATCCAAATATCTTTATATCAAAAACCCTTTTGATATTATAATAATGTCTATCAACACAATATAATAATCATCTAGCAGAAACACTTTCATCTCACGTTCTACATATATAGTATACAATCAAAACCGCAAGCACGTATTGGGTAATGGATTTCCAACTATGACAAGGTATGGAACCACCTTTCGCTAGTGTACCTCTAGAGAGGAATACACCGGGTTCATCAAGAACATCTTGCAACCTGGCCACACATGACCGACCACTCATTTCGCTTGAGTGTATCGAATGTATATCACCAACGGTTGGGATCAGCAACCGTTTCCCGAATGGGACAGCATCAATAATAGATTTTTAGAAGTAAATGAAACTCTAAATCAGGTGATTATACACCCTACTTCGGTGCGACCGACTTAGCCATGCTGCCTGCCCGATTTCTGTCATTTATCGGATGTGAGGCTAGAAGCTACGCTTTATCATCACACCAGATTCACTTTGAATGCCACATCGTCAAATCCATCAAATCACCGATTGACGTCCAAAACCATACATTATGTGTTAGCTAAAAGAAGTTTCCTTCTCCGCTTCCACTCTTGGTACGGTTGGAGAAATCAATATACATGATCGTCTGGAAATACTCTGTCAGACATCCCTCCATACAAGTCATCCAAGAACAGGATGAACCGAAGGCACTGTTCTGTAAACAGGATAGCCCTTGCATAACTCCGTCTTCAATTTCCTTTGGCATATATGATTCGCAATGCTTATGCCAATACAGAGTGGTTCTATGGTAGATAATCCAACCGGTCTCTCCATATTAACAACGTTAAAATGGTCAAAACTTCGATAGTCTGTGATTTAACTATCGAAGAAAAACAGGTGTGCAAACAACGATATTATTTCCAAATGGAAATTTATATCGATCAAACATCATTCAACATTTATCTCTTTATTTCATTAATTTACTTATCTCCTATTTCCCTATATTCAGTATTTCTTATTTTCTAAATTTGGAAAATATACGTTATTAATAATGGAAAACATTTCCATTTCTTGTTTTCTTTATTGGAAAACATTTTTGGTTTCTTATTTGGAAAACATTTCCAAAGCTTCTTCATTGGACTTAGACAGATGTTTAAACAAACCATCGCGATGCCAACTCAAACCATTTCCTTTAATTACTAAATTCACTTAACCATCCTTTACTATCGAACCTTAACCAACCCTTAGTTAAAAATGGGGTCAATAAAGTTGGGGTAATAATAACTCTCAGACATTAACTGAACAACATTTCTAACTTTGAAATAGGCAAAGTTCACTTTATATTTCTTTAACTAACTTCCTTACTTAACCCTCCTTTGAATCATCTCTTATTCGATAATTCTTTCCTTCGAATAAGGTATATTCGATAACTCTATTCAATTTACTCTATTCGATTAACTCTTTTCAATTAACTCTATTGGACTAACGCTATTGGATAAACCCTATTGGACTAACGCTATTGGATTAACTCTATTGGACTAACGCTATTGGATTACCTCTATTGGACTAACGCTATTGATTTACTCATTTCACTTAACTCCTTTCGAATAAACTATATTCGATAACTCCTTTAAATCTATTCGAATAACTATATTCGATTAACTCAATTGATTCTATTCGAATAAACTATATTTGATTAACTCCTTTTACTTATTTCGAATCACTAATATTTGATTACTCCTTTTACTTTATTCAAATCACTAATATTCGATAACTCCATTTGAATAACTCTAGTTCGATTTACTCTAACTGATTAACTCTAACTGGTTTAACTCTAACTGGTTAACTCTAACTGATTAACTCTAACTGGTTTAACTCTAACTGGTTAACTCTAATTCGAATAACAAATATTCGATTAACTCTATTCAACTAACTCGACTCGACTAACCCCTTTCGAATAACTAATTCGATTTACTAACTTTCGAATACCATATTCGATTTAACTCCTTTATTCACTTTATAAAGATTTCCCTTTTAACAACGTTTATTCATTTTTTTAAAGATTTACTTTTAGTAACGGTTCTCCACTTTAAAATGATTTCCTTCTTATAACAGTTTCCTTTTTATAACGTTTTCCCCTTTTCTAAACATCTCATATTTATAAATATTCCAATTTATAAATATTTCTTATTTATAAGTATTCCATTTATAAATATTTTATTTTCAAATATCACTTTGAAAATATTCCCTTATCAACATTTCGGTATGTTATGGTATTCAACATATCAAATCACGATGACCAATATCGTTCAAACACATATACTCGACAATAGATTATATATATCACATCATATATTACAATATATGAATCACAGTAAAATAAATGTTGAGGAATCCAGTTCCAACCTGTTTTCCTGCATCACAGATGTTAAACAATATAGATAACATCACTTTCAGTTCCATATGATATATTCTGTTAAACAGAATCAATATAGAAATTCAACTAACTGACTAGCAGTTCAATCAAACAGACAACACACAGTCAATCAGCCAATATTTAACAGTTCTAAAAATACAACATGAAATTATAAACTGTTCAGAGTTAGTGAGATTTACTCACATTTGCAGTTCATCGTTAAAGAACGATAAACTGTTATTTGATTTGAATCAAACAATTTATTCCGCCATAAATTCATACGAGCCCCAATCCACTTCCAGTCAGTCTCATTGTGTTGCTCCTGTCCATACGATCCCAACGCAGCTTACGGTTCGTCAATCTGATATCGTATGACTAAAATATCGTCATTACAAGTTATAAGTGTATTTAAATTAAATTAAAAACATAAGTTTAACTTTAATTGGGCTTTACTTCTCTTCTGGCCCATTACCTTTTTAAACCTTCCTGGCCCGCTCGTATACTTCTTCCCCAAACACCACCATAAGCTTTCCAACCCGTTTCTCCTCCATTACACCACTTCCACTGATCCAAACCTCCTCCATCGTTTAACTAAATTCAAAACTGATTTCACCAACGATCTTCTCTTCAAACTCTCTACGTTTCCCACACCAAAGTGCCACACTCGAACCCATATTGCCCGTTCCGTCCAGGACCAGCCGCACGCTTCACGGTGGAAACCACCGAACAACTTTTGCATTGAAAAACCCCAAAAATCCACAACTCCATCCATTCTCCAACCTGAATCCAAATATCAACCTCAAACGAGCTAAAAACCCATCAATTTGGAGATTATTGAAGCCCTAGACTCTGCTGTTCATTTCAGCGAACGAGAAAGATGAAACCGAGTTCAACAAAACTCATACTAGAACGAAGAGCATCACTCAGTGAATCCAAATATATATGTAGTTTGATTTATGGATTTTCTTTGTATTTGATTTTGATTTTTAAATGTGGATCTCCTCACGTTTCCTGAAGAATATACAACGGCGGAAGAATTGTTGACTAATGAATGAAGAGATAAAGGTTTAGTAATGTTAGAGGGTTATTTATAGAACTTTTTAAATAATTTAATATTCGATTATTATATTAAATTATAAGCAAACGCTGTTCTTCTGTGTCCTCTAAAATTCCTGTGATCACTTACGATACCCAAAAATCACGAAACTGGACATGTAGCTACAGTTCGACATTACGGTCCCAACGAAACTGGTTTCGTCGAATTCCGACTTCGTATGCCCAAACAGCGTATTTTTAACTATCAAAATATTGACTGTTTTTCACTCTAAAAATCCGTACGGCCACATACTGACTTCAAAAATCACGGAAATTGAAATCTAGCAATAATTTAATATTGCGGATCTAACAAAATTGGTTTCGTCGAATTCTGAGTTCGTTTGCAAAACTGGCTATTTTTAAAGCTCTGGATGACCCATTTAAATATATAAATATATTTAAATATAATTAAATTAAATATTTATAAATAAATATTATCGTATATATTCACATACGATATCATACAGCTTCAGAATATTCCTATATGAATTTCTAACTTGATATTTCAAATCTGGGTCAACCCGATATTCGATTTATATGGAAATTCCTTATATAATATAATTAAATTATAAAGGAATTCCACAGCGACTTTTTCTGAAATTTGATTTGGATGTGAATCAAAATCTACACAACGAAATCCCGATTTTTCTCTTCCACTAGAAAGATATACTCCACCAGCTCCACACGTTTCTTGTTTCACAGAAATCCGGCTTAAAATGAATCCTGTACATTCAGTTGAAGTTCAAATCGCCAATTTACGAACTGCGCGCCATTTCGAGCTCGATTTTAAATATGTTATAACTCTACGTTCAAACTGTCGTTTATATAATATATTCGTTATTCAAATTCAATTCCAAGCTGAATTAAATATCACAGATGATCCAGTTCACGCCATATCGCCATTTCAGCCAATTCTGATTATTCCAGAATTAAATATATTATTTAATTTATTATTTTAATTAAATATTCATCCTTATTTAATTCCACGACCATTTAATTCACTATATCACCATTTATATAATTAAATAAATTAATTATAATACCTCTGCCAATGCGGGTCATTAGACTTTTGTTTTCATGATGTAACCATATTAAGAACATCTCAAATCAAAAACTTAGATTCTTTGATCAGCTTCTATTGTCATTATGAATCTTAGCTAAATGCCAATATTTATATAGGCAACAATAGGGAAAAGGGAGTAGTTTAATGTGCTATCACTAGCACTGCCACATTCAACATTAGTTTTGCTAAACAGTGATATTTTTTGACTCATTTTAAAACTAAAATAAGAACACTTAAAACTATAATAAGGTAAATAGACCCTTTAATTACGTACTGCAATATCATGTGAAGTTGCCTATTGTTTTGCTATTCCAATGTGATATTTTGAAACAGTCTGTTAGGGAATACAAATACCTACGCTCACTGCTTGCACTCAATCAAAGATATAATTCGTAGTTGTTAGCAAAATTATGCTCAATTATGCATTTTACTGGGATTCCCTCAATCAATGATTCCATTAATATGATAAGTTGGCTGAGGAGTAGTAGATTTTGTCAAACCAAACTTGCAGAAACCTGATACTAAGATCACACACTACTTCCATAACAAGAAAGCTAATGTTCATCCCAACAATTGATAAAAGAAGATGTCAAAATATATTTCAAGGTCATTCAGCATCCACTCCACTCGGTTCACAATCAGCATGTTAGTCTTCATCTGCTATGCATGTCTTATCATAGTCCCATTAACATTATTTGGTCTTTATATTTCACTGAGTGTCAATACATATCCTCTGCTTGCGCTCATAGCACTCCTATAGCCATTATCAATGTATTAACCTTCATCTGCCTGCAATCATTTGTAACCTCCGGAGCAATAGTGTCATTTATAACTTGACTGGTTTTTTTCTAGTTATGGCTTAATTACTATAGAAATGATAATCCAAACATGCTCTTAAATTTGAATCTGTAACAAATGCATGATAAATGGTTTACTATAGTTCAACATAAAAATTGAGTCTGTACAGTATGAATTTTCACTTAGCATTAGATCATAAATATAAAATATTTATGCAATTATAAATGGTGTTTGATTTTCTTGTACCATGAAAATAAGATTCATATCTTTTTTTTGATGCCTCACATGAAATCCAAACCAAGTATTCTCATAATGTCAAATGGACGTAGTCAAAATCCTATTCTCAGATGTAAACATATTCTGAATCATTTAAAAGTAAAATAAATTGGATTTGAAAACTCATTAATCCTTGCGAATGCAAGACAAAAATAACCCAATACGACTTACCTTAGGTTCTAGCTACTCCATTTATTAGTTACAGAATCATCGTGTGGTCTGAATCAAATTCAATTCAAGTACTCAAAGCAAGATTCACCTGCAGATGATTTTCTATTAATATAATTAAATAATTCATTATTCAATCAACTAACATAATTCAGACTGTAATGCAAATCTACACAACCAAACTATATACAATTGCACACAAGAGATGTACATGTTGATGCCACTAGTAATACAAATACAAGGATGTTGTATTACTTGCAAGGATAAAGTCAAACATAACTCAACCAAATCTAATTTTATATAGCTTGAAAAAGTTCTTGGTTGCTGCAACTATATTTGCTTATGCAGCAGTAACTGTTGTTGGAAATAATTTTCAATTCAGCCATAATCCCTAATCAATTCAAGAGAAATCAAAACCATAAACAAAAGAGATTGCGGAAGCGTACCCGAATCAATTGATTCAATTTGAATGAAGTTGTGATCTTCCAAGAATAACGTCCTTCTGTTTTCAATATTTCTTTCCAACGGGGAAGAAAGAAAAATGAGAAGTGTACATATTCTCGGGGACCCAACGGCTTTTTATTAACCAACAAAAATCAGTTATTTTATATTTACAATTTAGCCCCTCAATAAATTGTAAATAGCATTTATTTTCATACCCTAATTATAATAGCAATATACATTTAACATATGTTGCCCAAATAAAAGAAAGGGGAATTTTGCCACAAGGACAAAAAAACAAAAGGTTTGCTCAAAAGGACAAGAGGCAAAAAATTTGCCCAAAAGGACATTTTCTAGTGCAAATGGTGGAACTCAGGGGGGCCCCTTGTTTTTCCACTTTACACTAAAAGTTGGCCTTTTGTGCAACTTTTTTGCCTTTTGTCCTTTTGGGCAAACATTTTGGTTTTTTTTGTCCTTCACACAAGTTTCTTGTAAAAGAAATTAATCCAACAATCTCCCACTTCGGCAACATATGTTTCCTTATAAACATACAACCATGTGAGCTTAAAATTTGCTATTAAATAAAGGTATTCTTTAACAATCTCGTCCATCAACTATATTTATATAGGATCATAGTGGTTCTTTCCATATTAATCATGACCAAATCCATTAATGGTCACATACACATATATAGTTAAATGATATAGATCAATCCTGAATACGTAGCATGAAAATCACATGTAATGTGAATCAAACACGTATATATTTCAGTTGGTCCTCCTTAAACTTATGTGAGGTCAGAATCAAAATAGTAAGCAGAGCGAATGAACTGAATACTTTAATTCTGATTAGAAAATCGTATACATAATTATCTTAAGGTAAATATAAAGCATATAAAATACAAACTCCTACTAAACCATGATATCCTCTAACAGTACAACACCCATATGAGCAGTGTGCTCATGAAAGGCCTTAGATGGTAAACCTTTTATGAGCAGATCCGCTATCATGAAATTTGTTCCAATATGCTTTATAGAAATCTGTCCACTCTGCACTCTCTCTTTCAAACAGTTATAAGTGACCTTGAATTGAACTGGATTGTGGTGAAAGAGAGATAAGCACTATATGCACAAGCAATTCATCCGAAAGCCAAAGATTTAGTGCCTTCAATTTCGAAGCAAGGTGAGACATTTCCATAATGTACTCCCTTATGTTTTCCTTGTCCTTGAACTTCATGGAAATAAGTTTCTTTAAAAGAGAAATTATTTCCACCTTATCGCTTTTTGCAAAGCGTTTCTCAATTTCAACAAGGAAAGTTGTAGCATCGGTGATCTCTTCGGATACCGCACCCCTAAAAACCTCAGGTATGCCGCGTTTGATGATCAATGGACTCATGCAATTTGAACGGTCTCATTTCTCAAAAAATCCTCCTTTCCTCGGAGGTACTAGCATCTGTAAGAGAAACAGATCGATCCTTCCTTAATGCAAGGTCAAGATCCATGCAGTCAAGAACAATTAAATGTTCTCCTTCCAGTCCTTAAAGTTATTTCCATTAAGGACCGGTACCGAATTAGGATTAGCAGATGCAGCAGCAACAACGGAATCCATATAAAACAATAAATTCAAATATTGGTTAATCCCATCTCAAGATACCAAACATATCATTAATATCAAGTCTTTGGACAGTAATATTAACTGTAAGCGGTACTCTTGTTGTAGCAATCAAACGTTGACAATAAATTATGTCAAACAATATGCAATCTTTGGACTGTCATATTGCTTACATAGAATACCTTATAATTGTCACACATTTATCACCACAAGTATGTATGAAATTCGGCCAAGTATTAATTCACCTTTGGGCTCGTTAATAAATGCATAATTTACATACACACAATTATTTTGATATTTTATTTAGGTTAATCTACACAAAAGTGATCGCTTTGGCGATATTTTGTTTCAATTAATCCATTAAAATATCAAATTTCCACATGAACCATATTTGAATACATACAAATTTAAATACAATATATTTGATCCTTGAAATGTTACATACTGTATTTAATCAACAGTTACCTTACAAGACCATAACATTATGCATTTAAATTTGTAGCTTTATACTGCATACTGTCTGTCATTAGTGACAGCAATATTTTATTCAAAGGCTTGAATTAAACGAGATAGACATCGCTAATTCCATGCAACAGCAAAAATACCAATGTTAGATAAAAAGCATCATGCTTTGCAAAAGTGGCTTTTACTTCCAATAAAAGGCCATTAAAATGCAAGAAGCACTACAACAGAATGTACCAAATATCAACAAATGCATGCAATTCAAGCCATCCTGGATTTTAATAACTTTAACCATATGTTATCTTTATGTTTTATGCTACTGAAAATGCATACAAAACCTAGTTCCAGTGAATAGCATGCCAAACATATTTCTTTAGAAATTTCAAGTTCATCAAGACATGAACGCATCAATAAATCATTGGCAAATTAATATATGAAGATTTGATATACAATTCAATAAGATGCTATTATGCCAAGTTATTCTGGAGAAGTTTCATTGTCAACGTCTACTATATTCAAGTCTTAATACCCATCCAGAATAGATCAATAGTATAACCTTAGTTGATTTCTATGTACATAGAATCCATATTGCCATGCCTATAGAGATATGACACATGATTGTAACAAATAAAAGCATATCCTTGGATACGTTTACAACCTTAAAACATGCATACCTTATATAACCATGATTCTCGACAGAAAAGAGCCCGTAGATTAATCATAATCAAGGTTTGAAATTCCGTGTTCCTTTTCCGTTCCGGTTATCTGAAGATTTCGATATTTCGGTTCCATTTCAGGAATTTCGGAAATTCCGTTTTATTTCTGTTTTATAAATTCTGGTAGTTTTTTTTGCAAACATGTGAAATAATATGAAACTAACATACGGAATTTTGAGGTAAATGTCATACAAACTATTTCTGGCTGCAAAGTGACTTATAATTACATAAAATATTATGTGTTTTGTGATACTATAACAAGCCTCATTATTCTCGGGCTATAGTTTTTGTTAACAAAAAATTAAATAATATAAACTTTGTGAGCCCAGATTGTAAGCCCATCCCACCAATGAAATACTATCAAAACCAAATAAAGATCTGGCGGCTACTTGAATTGAAAAGAAAAAAGAAAAACCCTAATTACGTTTTTCCGCTCCCTTCCTCTCTGTATTTGCTGCTCCGTCTTTCTTCGTTCTCGGTTTCACCTTCTCTCCTTCTCGTCTTCTGTTTCGTTTACTTTTTCTCCTCTCTAATGTATTTTTTATACTTAGCTTCCGGAAACGGTTTTTAAGGAAGATTCCGGTCTGGTCATCGCCGGAACCGGACCGGAATGGGGGGAATTCCGGCGAGCCGACCGGAATCTCAAACCATGATCATAATTTACATTTATCAATTCTAAAACCATGCCAAGGCATGCATCCCAAATGCCGTACCCAATTTGGCATGACCGCAAAAAATAGAAAGTAGGAAATAAATAAACAAAGCAAAAGTGGCACATTTACTTTATAATCAATTATAAAATAACCTATACAGTACCGTGCCAGTCCATTGCATAAAACAAAAAACAAAAGGACAAATCCTTAATAAATTAACCATGTTTTGTACAGCACATGCATTACTATATGTATATTGAGAGCATGGGTTATGCATGGTGCATAGTCAATTTATTGCTTATGCCAGCAAACAAGACAAATGCCAAATGAAACTAGAATATTTCATTTTAGCCATTGCCTGGATAGTTAAGGCGAGCGCAGCAAATTAAATTGATTTTAGGCATTGGAAGATTACATCACTACCGAATCCTCAAGAATTAATTTAGGGTTGCGCTGATACCAATTATTGGAGAATTTTCAATTCAACCATAACCCTAATCAATTCGAGAGGAATCAAAACCATAAACAAAAGAGATTGAGGAAGCGTACCAGAATCAATTGATTCAATTTGAATAAAGTTGTGATCTTCCAAGATTAACATTCTTCTGTTTTCAATATTTCTTTCCGACGGGGAAGAAAGAAAAATGAGAAGTGTACGTATTCTCGGGGACCCAACGGCTTTTTATTAACCGAAAAAAATCAGTTATTTTATATTTACAATTTAGCCCCTCAATAAATTGTAAATAGCATTTATTTTTATATCCTAATTATAATAGCAATATACATTTAACATATGTACCCAAATAAAAGAAATTAATCCAACAACTGTTAGGGCAACAAAAGCTGACTTGTTCTTTTAATTCGAAATGAGCTTTAGAAACCATGACAATATTATTTTATAGTAACTACTATTTGTATTATTTAGAAGAATGGTGATAAAAAGAGATGATATTTTTGTGTTTAACTCAATAGATTTGAGTTAGGTGTTGAAGTATGATGTTTGTGTGCTGTTCATGTTCAAGGCTTATATATATGACAGTTTTTTTGGTTTTCAAGGTAAAAAGCAGTCAAAACTAAATGTAAACCAATATTTGCACTACACACAAGTGTGTGTATGTGTGTGCACATACGCACGAGTGTGTGCGCACGTGCGTGTGGGTGTGGGTGTGTGCGCGCGTGTGCATGCTCGTGCATGCAAGCGCGTGTGTGTTTTTGCATGTGGGTGGGTGTGTGCGTGTGGGTGTGTGTGTGTATGCGCGTGTGCTCTTGCTTGGTAGCTCCAAGGTTCAATCCAAGAACTGAAGGATCCATCTTAAAGTAAATTTTCCCAAAGGTTCAAAGGGACAGTTTGCTGCTGTCATTCTCTTTTTAACCAAAAGAAAAGATCTCGGAAAGGATCTGTAAAAAGAAAATAACTTTGGATTATTCTTTGTTATATATTGTTAAGAATGAGAATCAGACCCTTATATAAATACATAAAAAAAAATTGACTTCTATAAGATTAATTTAAATCTTTACTTTCTCATTTCCATGTACTTTTTTCTTTTTCTATCAAAACCTTTTTCATCTGTAGAGCTAGTTTTGTGATTGTTATTATCAAAGAGAGAGAATGCACCTCAGCTTCCATCAAACTTTTTTATATCATTCTCATTATCTCATCTATATCTTTATATAAATATCTAATGACATAAATGGATATGAGTATTGACATTTTTTTGTTCAAAATTTTTAGTGATGTTTTGAAGTTACATCGTTTGAAGCGAGCAGCTTCTACGTGAAACTAGACATCCAAACGGAATACAAAATGGATCAAGAACTTTAGTGTTTCAAACCTAAAAGGATAGCTTTTCTACTTGCACAATTCATTTGAAAGTAATATTTGTTTGGAGAAACTACATGAACAAAATTCACAGATAAAGTTTTTTTTAGTAAATGATTTTGGCGTGCAACTTTGCACATTAAAATTATTCTACATAATCATTATATTATACCAGATATAAATAAGAGTTTTTATTTGTTAATTATAATTATTATTTTGCTTGCCATAGATAATAGTTTTGTTTGATTTTGCTTTATATTTATGTATCATACTTGTTTGCCAGGAAGATTTAAGTATTCTTAAAGAATAGATTTTGCATAGGGATGAGAGAAACCATTAAATAGAAGATCTACAACGGGTATTCTAAAAAAAATAGAGAAGAATATGACAAAAGGGGGAAAACATTTAATTTGAATAAGGTGTTAGAGGTATCAATTTGAACCTTTGTTGCATAAGTCCACAAATACATACACGCATCATGACAACAATATTTTGAACCTCTGTAAATGGCATTTCAATAATTAAAGATAGGAGTTCACCTGGGTGCCAATTGGAATTGAACTTCCCATGTCGTTGGATGCTGAAATTGAGAAAAAGATAAATTAAACATGAAAGATTGACTATTGATTGCAACTATCATGAAATTTGGGAACATAGCAAAATTTTGAATAAATTACTGAATCCAGTAGGATTATTCCAAAACGATAAGATATTGCTCTTTTTCTTGAGTCTCATTGAAGACCCACTTGTGACTGTGATCTGCGACAAGTTTAGCAATTAGCCTACAAAAACAAAATCAATGATTCCATATACTTCTGATTTTATTATAGTTTCTTAATATACAACGTAAATGGCAATACCCTTCTCCAAAATTGTAAATTTCATGAAACATTTTGAAGAAGAGTTCAGGCTGAAGACTTTTAGCTACTTGACTTCATCTTGATTTGATGCTCCTGAAGCTTCTTCACATGTGGTTGATGCTGCAAAATTGCAGAATCCATCTTCTCAAACCAGTATCCTACTTAAATTAGAAGAATCATTCAAAATTATTTTGAATTAATCTTCTCAATTTTCATGAACATGTCAAATGAAATCTAAATGGAAACTTTAATTCAGATTGATTATTCTTAAAATTAATTACCAATTTCTTCTATTTCCTCTGTTCTTGTCACACATCCGACCTCACAAATTCCATCTGCAAAAATCACACTAGAATAATGAATTCTTGCAAGTGCAGAAAGACCTGAAAAGACTAAGTTATTACCAACATCTATTTTTATCAGTTGAAAATAATCAAGCAGTGAAATCACAAAGCACAAGACAATACACTAATTGTGCATATGTAACTTTTTGCAATCTAGCTTAAGGTTTATTAGCAGCATTTACTTTTATCATTTGAAAATAATGAAATAGTAAAATCATAAAGCACAAGAACATTAACTAATATAATTTAGCCAAACTCGAGAAACCCTGAACAAGAAACTCTAAACAAAACACTCCTAAATTCTAAAGAGTAAATAATACTTGAAAAATAACCAATATGTAATAACCTCTCCATGCTCAAGCTATGTAGAAACTGGAAAGAAGCATTAACTTCCAGAGATGATCGGAATTTGGTCCATGGGTCACCAGAAAAAGAGCTGGAAGGAGGAGCAAGGTCAGACAAGGCACTGGAGATAATCTGGAGTGAACATTAGTGCTTCAGTTAGAAGATACAGTTATGTATCAGTGTGCATAATAATACACATGCACAGCTGATATATGCAAAGATGAATAAAATGCCAGTGTGAACGTGTTATGTGGTTTTCTTGAATTCTAGCTGTTGTAAGTATGCCTATAAATAAAGGCTAATATCACATGTAATAGGCATTGAATGAAATAAGAAATCACTTACTTTTCCCTTCAAATTTCTATTTCTCTTATCCTCTTAATTTCTGCACTTCTAAACCCTAATCCCCGATTCTCTTTCTTCTCCAATTCATCTCCTTCCTTTGAAACTCTGATCTTTGTTCACTCCCTAAACCTCATTTCACCTCTACTTCGAATCCTCTGTCTAATTTCTCTTCCTTTAGCCTCTAAAACTTCTTCCAACTTCACGAGCATTTTATCAAACACCTTTCTTCCTCCATCGAACACCTTGTTATGGCCAATTCTGATGATGACCGTAACAAATTGGTATCAGAGCGGTTGTCTGAGCAATCTACTGACCCTCAGACAGATGATCCACACTATGCTCTCAATGCATTCCTTTTAGATCAAGAAGAAGCATGGAAAGAACAAAGAGAAATCAATACCTCTGCAAATTCATCAATAAAGAGACTTGAAACTGCAGTACTAGGAGTTGATAGCAAACTGGAGAGATCAATTAAAGATCTCAATACGAAATATGAGGGAGTTATCAATGTCATGAACTCCATTGCACATGATGTACAACAAATTAAGATAAACAGTAGTTCAAACCAACTTGTTGCTTTCACCACTAATCTGCAAGGTGTTCTGGCTGTAAATCCTCAAATGAGATCCATTAATCCTCCTCCAGTCCCTCAAAATTCCAGGAACAACACTCCTGATTTGCAAGGTAATTCCAATAATGACCCAAACCAGCAACTTATGGCAATATCAAACCAATACCTGACAACCCAAGAAACCAATTCTTGGAACAAGAATTCTCCCTTTCCAAAGCTTAAATTAGACTTCCCTTTATACAATGGAGATGACATGGTATAGGAATGGATTGATCAAGCTGAGCAATTCTTCAAATTCCATCGAGTAGATGAGCCACTGTGGGTTGAGGTTGCGTCAATCTATCTTAAGAAAGATGCCTTGAAGTGGTATAACTGGCTTAAGAAAAATGTGCCTGACTTTAGTGACTAGACAATCTTCAAAGAAGAAATTCTGACCAGATTCAAGCCTGAGGACATGGAAGTACCTTATGAAACGCTGGCGAAACTCAAACAAATTACTACTGTTTCTGCCTACCTATCCAAATTTGAGGCTCTACAAGCCACCATTGAAACTCTTCCTACACAATTTCTTCTTGACAGATTCATTGGAGGCCTGAAGGAAGAAATCAGGTATGATGTGTTAACTTCCAGACCTATTACTTTTAAACAAGCTGTGTCTTTAGCAAAGATGTTTGAGAGAGTTTGGAATTTAACTAAGAAAAATAAGAGTAACCGTCCTTTTATTAAAATTAACCCTACCCCATCTACCAACTATTCCAAAGGACCACGAATTGCTTCAGAAAGGGGTAACACTAATTTAGATAGGACAGCTAAGAGTAAAGGCTTGACCCCACACCAATTGCTTGACATGAGGAGACAAAACTTATGTTATGGTTGTAAAGAACCATGGAGCAGAGACCATCAATGTAAAAGTCCTCAAATACACATTTTAGAAGGAATGATGTCTTTTGCAGATGATACTGAAGACAATATTGAAAATAATGAAGTAATAGAAATAAACAGTGAGGAAAACTGTGAAGAAAGCAATCAGTAAACACGTGCTATTATCCTTCAGGCCATATGTGGAGTTCTTGCTTTATCAACAATTAAAGTACAGGGTACTGTAAAGGGTAAAGCAGTTCAAATATTGATAGATTCTGGGTCCACTCACAGTTTTATAGACAAAGAATTAGCCTACAAACTCAGACTCAAAATTGATGAATCCAGAACATATGAAGTCATGGTTGCAAATGGTGAAAAATTAAAGGGCTCTAGTATTTGTAGCAATATAATTTTGTGCTGTCAAGGGTGTAAAATGCCAGTAGATTTACTCTTATTACCATTGGAAGGATGTCAAATTGTATTGGGAGCTCAATGTATGAATTTTTTTGGAGAAATAACCTTAAATTTAGAGAAACTGCTGGTCAAATTTACATATGAAAACAAACCCTATGTATGGCAAGGCATAAAACAACAAGAAGTCAAATTAGTGGAGAAGAAAACTATAAGTAAAGAGCAGTCAAAGGGACAACTGGCCATAATGTTATGCACAGCTCAATCAACTCCAGAAAATTTAAATAAAGATGCTATACCTGAAATTCCTCCAGAAATACAAGTGTCGATACAACATTATCCAGAGGTTTTTTCTGCAGCAACAACTCTTCCACCACCATGCAGGTATGATCATAAAATCCCTCTAACTGGAAAAAAATTATTAAGGAAATGCTTGAAAATGGTATTATAAGGCATAGCAACAGTTCTTATTCTTCCCCTGTTGTTATGTAAGAAAAAAGATGGTTCCTGGAGGTTATGTATTGATTATAGGGATCTCAATTCTTTAACAATAAAAGATAAATTTCCCATTCCCTTAATTGATGACCTCTTTGATGAATTATATGGTTCCAAATATTTTACTAAATTGGATCTTAGATCTGGTTACCACCAGATTAGGATGTGGGAAGAGGACATACACAAAACAGGTTTTAAAACACATGATAGGCATTATGAGTTTATGGTTATGCCCTTTGGCCTAGTAAATGCCCCTTCTACTTTTCAAGCTTTAATGAATGACATTTTCAGACCTTATTTAAGAAAGTTTGTACTTGTATTTTTTGATGATATACTCATTTATAGCCAGACTATGTCTGAGCATGTAGAACATTTAGGGTTTGCATTCCAAGTACTAAAAGACCACCAACTAGTTGTCAAATTATCTAAGTGCAGCTTTGCAAAAAAATCAATTGAATACCTGGGCCATGTTATCTCTTCAGAAGGTGTTGTTGTTGATCCTCATAAGGTTAAAGCTATCATGGAATGGCCACTTCCAAAGAATTTAAAGGCACTTAGAGGCTTCCTGGGTTTAACTGGTTATTACAGGAAAATTATTAAAGGATATGGATCAATTGCTAAGCCCTTGACAGATATGCTAAAGAAAGATTCTTTCACGTGGAATGAAGAAGCTTTACAAGCATTCAAAACCCTGCAGCATTTCCTTGTAAATCCACCCATTTTATCCATGCCTTACTTTTCAAAACCTTTTATCTTAGAATGTGATGCATGTGGATATGGCATTGGAGCTGTGTTACTTCAGGAAGGGAAACCCTTGGCTTATCTCAGTAAAGCTTTAAAAGGAAGAAACCTGCTATTATCAACATATGAAAAAGAGTTAATGGCCATTATCATTGCAATAAGGAAATGGGCTCAATATTTACTAGGAAGGCAGTTTGTTATTAGAACTGACCATCAAAGTCTTAAACATCTGTTGGCACAGAAGATTCACACAAATATACAGAGTAAATGGCTAGCAAAAATGCATGGTCTTGATTACAAGGTGGAGTACAAGTGTGGTAAAGAGAATATAATTGCAGATGCATTATCCAGAAAAGAGGACGATCAACAAATGATTCAAACACTTGCAATTTCCACTATCCAAACTCCTTGGCTACCTGAATTAAAGAAAACACTTTTGTCATCAGAATGGTACCAAGGTTTATTGCAGGATATTAAAAGCAGAAAAGTGGCAAGTGGCAAGTATCATATAGTGGATGACTTAATTTTCTACAAAAGGAAAATTCTTCTAGATCCAAAGTTAAAAGATTTAATACAGGTAATAATAGAAGAACATCACTCAACCCCTCTTGGTGGGCACACTAGAATAAAAGGAACTGTCAGAAAAATAAAACAGACCTTTTACTAGAAACACATGAAAAGACATGTAGAATTTTTTTTAAAGTCATGTGAAGCTTGCCAAAGAAATAAAGCTGAAAATGTGCCTATGCTAGGGTTACTAAATCCACTGCCTATTCCAGAAAGAATTTGGGAAGATGTGTTAATGGACTTCGTCACATGCCTACCTAAAAGTCACAGATACACTGTTATTTATGTTGTGGTTGACAGACTAAGAAAGTATGCACATTTCTTCCCTATGTGTCACCCTTATACTGCTAAGGAGGTTACAAAAATATTCTTCAATGGTGTTTTTAAGCTACATGGAATGCCTAAAACAATTGTGAGTGACAGAGATGTGATTTTCACAAGCAATTTTTGGCAGGAGCTCTTCAAACTGCGAGGGTGCAAGCTGAACTTAAGCCCTGCATATCACCCACAGAGTGATGGCCAAACAGAAATCATCAACAAAATTTTGGAAGGCTACTTAAGATGCTTTGTATGCCATAGAGCACATGAATGGAGTGAATGATTAACACTTGCTGAATATTGGTACAATGTAACTTGGAAATCATCTACACAAACCACTCCATTTAAAGCAGTATATGGAGTAGACCCACCTACCTCATTGACTTATGTGCCCAATACAGCAAAAGTAGAAAAAGTAAAGGAAATGTTATTCAGTAGAGATATCACACTTGAATTTCTAAAAGATAGATTCAAGTTGGCACAAAATCGAATAAAGAAAAATGCAGATTTAAGAAGAACTGAAAGGCACTACCAAGTAAATGATTGGATATACTTAAAGTTACAGCCCTATAAGCAAATTACTGCTAGAAATTATCAATCCCACAAGTTATCTCCTAAGTATTTTGGTCCATACATGATAATTGAAAAAATAGGGACGGTGGCATATAAATTACAATTACCTGAAAATGTCAAGTTTCATTCTGTCTTCCATGTTTCCCAGTTGAAGAAGAAAGTTGGAGCTAATATAGTTATTCAGGATGAGGTGCCAAGCTATGAAGTAGAAGAGGTGATGCAACCTGAAAAGATTTTGGATGAGGATGGTCCCAAGAGATGGTCAAGCAGTAGTGCAGGTGTTGGTTAAATGGAGAGGGTAAGCTGAAGAGAATGCAACATGGGAAGATTATTGGTCATTAATTCGAAGATTTCCTATTTTTGACCTTGAGACAAGGTCAGTTTTTTAAGGGGAGGGGAGTTGTAATAACCTCTCCATGATCGAGCTATGTAGAAACTGGAAAGAAGCATTAACTTTCAGAGATGATCGGAATTTGGTCCATGGGTCACCAGAAAAGGAGCTGGATGGAGGAGCAAGGTCAGACAAGGCACTGGAGATAATTTGCAGTGAACATTAGTGCTTCAATTAGAAGATACAGTTATGTATCAGTGTGCATAATAATACACGTGCACAGCTGATATATGCAAAGATGAATAAAATGCCAGTGTGAACATGTCATGTGGTTTTCTTGAATTCTAGCTGTTGTAAGTATGCCTATAAATAAAGGCTAATATCACATGTAATAGGCATCGAATGAAATAAGAAATCACTTACTTTTCCCTTCAAATTTCTGTTTCTCTTATCCTCTTAATTTCTGCACTTCTAAACCCTAATCCCTAATTCTCTTTCTTCTCCAATTCATCTCCTTCCTCTGAAACTCTGATCTTTATTCAATCCCTAAACCTCATCTCACCTCTACTTCGAATCCTCTGTCTAATTTCTCCTCCTTTAGCCTCTGAAATTTCTTCCAACATCACGAGCATTTTATCAAACACCTTTCTTCCTCCGTCGAACACCTTGTTATAGCCAATTCTGATGATGACCGTAACAATATAATACGCGACTTCGGAGATAAGAAGGCATGGGCTTCGGGGAATGGCATAGAGGAGGTGACAATGGAGGGGGCCTCGCAGAAGGTTAAGGTGAAGGTGATGACGGAGGTTAGGGTTTCGGTTTCGGAGGTGAGGATTTTGGGGCGTGTGGAGACTATGCGGCGGCGGTCAAGCAGGGTGAGGTTGAAGGGGAGGAGCAATTAATCACAAATTAAATTTTGAACGGGTTGGAGAGATACACCGATGGTGGAGGAAGACGTATTTTACCGAAAGAGAAGAAAAGCGTGCTATTTTGGCTTTAGACAACGAGTAAGCCAAAAAAGCAAGACTTTTCGGGAGAAGTAGACGGGATTGCTGAGAAAACATTGGAGAAAATTACGGGAAGATGGCGAGAAGAGAGCAGAGTATATTCGCATTGCTTTATTTATGCTTCATGTAAAATTGGCATGGACATGTTGATTTTGGCTTCTCATAGTAGGAAACCACCTGTTCTTTTAAATTAAGAGTGGTATGTCTGAATGTCCAATTAATTAATGAATTGTTAATGTCCTGTTCTTTTAAATTAAGAGTCTGCTACACTACATAAATGGTTCCAACTATAATAGGCTGAGCGTTTTTTTTATTGTTTTCTTTACACCATCATGTTCAATCTGTACGAATTCATTATGTGAAGTTAAATAATCATAATCTAATGCCTTCTATGGTATTGTTTAGTTTTTTTTAAGTTGTTTTGTTGCTAAAGACCAAAATAATTAGCATTTAAATCCATGTATTCTGAAATTACTGAAAGATAGCTTTTTGTGAAAACATGCCATTTTGAACTGTCCTAGTATTTTAGTTTTGCATCCATCAGAATTCAGGCGTGATCGAGAGCCTTCGTTCATATTTTTAAATATGATCCATACACTATAAGAATGACTATTGATAGCGATGTTAAAAGAACTCGTTTTAGTTGTTGTTAGAAGATACTTAACATCATTACCTTTTGACGAGCACAAACAAAACAATATCAATTTTAATGATGGCCATCGTGGCAATATTAATGATAGTTTGTGTCGGGAGGTTGAAACACGTGACATGTTGCGGGAAGTTGAATGACTGTCGTTAGTCGTTCCTAACCGACACAAACCTGAAAACAATATGTATCACCAGCCGTCGCTAATTGAAATAAAAAACATCGGTAGCTGTCACTATCTGTCGGTAAACTGAAACTTTATTTTCTAAAATCCAGATGCTATCTTGTCTTCCAACCACGCAAGCAGCGTCCAATCAATCCATAACTCTATATATATATATATATACATAATTCTATAACATGTACCCATATCCATTCTACAAATCATATATATTCAATTCCATTGGAGATAATATGCACACTATACAATCCTACATAGGGATGTTGGCTAGGACTATCATTTCCACCAACATTTCAAGTTGACCAAATGTAGATCCGAAATTAAAAGTGATGTTATGGAAGGATATTCTGCTAAAATATAATAAAATAATCAATATTACATCTGACACACACAATAATAACATAATTTGTTGTTAAAAAGTATTACATAAATTCTGTTGTGACTATCCAACATATGTGATGCCACACCTTGTACAAAGGAAGAAATTGAGGAAACCTCCAAAAAAGCCACTACTCCATAGAAAACATATTACAACGAAATTACAAGGTATTGCCAACTAAAATGTGACGATAGTTGTGTTGATTTTTGTCTATTGCAAAATTCGCTTTAGGGTGTTAGCATCGATATAAGCAAGATGTCGTAGTAGCTATAAATATATTCAAAAAAAAGACACCTCAACGATTCATACCATCATTTAAAACAGAATCTCAACCATCAATCTACATCTAAGTTATTCCTATTTTCAACTTTTATTCTTATTCACCCGCTTTTTTTTGTTGTTCTCCCCCAAATGTCTAATACCTAATTTTTATTTCGTGAATTCTTTCATCAATAAATTGGTGAAATTCGATGATTAGGATGAAGGACGACCTCTGGTAACTCGTCGTGCCATCGGGTTTTCCGCTCCTATTCTTTTGCCACCTTCTGCCTTGATACCGCCACACGTCGAGCTCGCAATAAAGTCAGTAACCTTACTTTCACTATGTTAGTTTCATACTAGATGCCACTTTGATTTGGTTTTTATTCTCAGCTCAAATGATAAATTATTTGTAAACTTGAATTTGATGGAAAGTGGAAGAAGTCATATTATCTAAGTTGATACGAAATGGGATTTGGGATTGGAAGTCATTTCAAATCAGTAATTTTTCTTTTTCTAAATTACATTTGATGGTATTTTTCAAAATACAGGTTGGAAATTTCTTATGTGGTTTCCAACAATTTCAGAGCATTGAAAAAGAAGTTGAAAGATCGAATGTCTGACTTTCAGGTACTACATTATTTCTAGTACATCGGTGAACATAATCATATGATGAAATTAACTTCAAATAACCTTTTCTTTTATGCAGCATAACGAGTAAAATCTGTTTTCACTTATAAGATGAATCCTTAAACTTGTAATTATCTTGTTCAATCTGTGTGCAGTCTTTAAGGAAAGTTATCCACCAGGAGTACCAAGAGGGTATCGAGCGTAGAGTTTCTACAGGTCGGTAGTTACAGTCTTGCATGCTTAAAAAGCGTTGTATGCTAAAACTGTTTCGAGTGTCACTTGATTTCATTAGTGAATACTGATTGGTATTTTCTTCCACTTTGTGCTTCTTATAAAGTAATGGGTAATCAGCTGATGAAGAGGTATAAACAACTATTTATTGACGTTAATTACGATCGTTGTTCTGTAACTTTCTTGGCATCATAGTGTCATTGCCTTTTTTTTAACCAATAATAGACAAGTTAATAGAGACCAGCAAAAGCAAACAAATATTTCAAACTGTTATTCAGGGTCGAGGCCAGGTTTTTCCTGACAAACGATTATTGTTCTTTATTCCAAAGAAGAAATAAAACATCTTTTATTTTCAACATTGCATAATATAGCCATGTTAAAAAATTTCCACATTTGTTCAAGGTTACTACAAATATTTGTAGATATGGTTGTTCTAATTGATGCACACGGGTGATATGCTTGATAACATCGAAAATCATGTAAGCAACGATACCTTTGTTTTATCTTTATCGCATGGTACAAGATTTTTTTCTTCTTCTTTTTAATACTTGCTTTTATGTGTTTGCATATAATTTTGAAATTGTTGGTTTTAGATTTCTGTGTTGAATGTGGTATTTTCTCTATTTATCGAATCTAATTTGAACCTTGCTAGTAATCAGTAAATAATCAGTAGCAGTTTTACTCATGGTAAACTGGCTCTTTCTTTAATTGTTTTATATTTACCATATGTAGGAAATAAAATCTTTGGAACACACTATTGCACCATACTAGTTTACTGAACCCAAGTTGGGTTACAGTACAAAAGCAAGTGGTTTTTGTAATGCAAAAAAAATGAAAGATTAAATTTGGTAGTTGTAGATGATTTTTTGTGCCGGTTGTGGAGGAGAAATAAAAATTTAAGAAAAACAGAGGTAGGTCGAAAAAAAGAAATGTGTTTTTAGGAGCAATTAATAGATATTTTGTCTTCTTGTATTTTGTTGTTAATATGACAAATGGTTTTGTTATTCAATACATGTGTACACAACACAGAATTTTTGATATTAAATTGATCATATAACCATGTTTTATCCATTGATGTTATTAATTAGTTTTGCTAATGTTTATTTTATGTAGAATCTGATTATTCTTTATTGCTTGACTTACTAAGGCATTGAATCAACTATGGTTTATTTATTTTACAGATTTTCTGTTATTCTATGTTGTTGCCAAGTTCAAACATCCTGTTAATTTCTGTTATTGGTGTGTGTGGTCAGAGATGATGCAAGTATGTTACAGAAGTGGAAGTTTTGAAGTTTAATGTTTGTTGTTGTTGTTGTTTAAGGCTTTGGGTAATAATGGACTTAGTGTGCAATGTTTCAAAGAAGGCTTGGTCTTTCGAAATCAGACGAACCGAGTCATGTCCACTTGTTCGACCTAACCGGTTAGGTCGATCCCCACTGGGACTGCGGGGACCCGTACCTCGCCAGCGCTGCGGCCGGACCCGCTACTCTGCACTCCTTCGGCTCGACGTATATTTGTCGGTGTCATTGTCTGTATAAATTGAAACTACATATGTAATGAGTGAACTGAGTGATGTAGTGAGGAATGTCCGTATATGTGAATAATCTGTATTTTAGTAAATCGTTGACTTGTAAATCAAAAATTTATACTATTTCAGTTATTGAAATAAAATATTTTATTTATTAATAAAACACTGTTTGAATTCAAATTCTGTATAGTAGTATTCTATTAAATAAATATTTAATCCTGTTGGATATGAAGTATATATAGCAACATTTTTAGAATGTAAAAGTGTTGTCATTGGATGGTAAAAGTGTTATTATAGATAATGTGAGGGCCATTTTTAAGTAAAATTAGTATCTGTGGCAACATCAGGAAAATGTTGTCATTGGATGGTAAAGATGTTGTCTTTGACTCTAGGGCAATGCGGTAAAATGCAACACCGAAATTTTTTTGCCTTTGATCTTTTTTAGCTTATAGCAACATTTTTTGGCACTTCCTGCATCACTTCTCGGGTGTTGCAGTAGACCATCTATGGCGTAGTAAGTACGTAAATTTAATTATTTCAATTTTTTGCTGTAGTCAGTATGTAACGAATAATTTGAGAGAGTGCGTAAGCGGAAATATCCTCACCACTTATGAAGTATAGGGTATATTGGTTTGCAAGAAGAAGTAGTAATAACCTATCAGTATTATTGTAATTTTTATTTTTGATGGAATTTAAATGTTTATAAATTTTAAACAGATAAAGGCAGGGAAATTGGAGCCCGGAGAATTACCCGATCGGGCAATTTTGTGGAAAAAAGCTCGTATGCCAAAGGATGAGAATATTGATGAAGAGCTAGCAAAGATCATTGCCAAAATTGTAATCATTTGTTATCATTAATTCCCAAAATTGTAAGCATTTGTTGTTTTGAAATCAATTTTAGTAGGTATATTATTTTAATATAATTTGTTTGTTCAAAAAATGAATTAAAATGGTATTAATTGTTATTTGTTTGTAACAAGTTGACACATATGATGAAATATATCAAAATTTTATACTCAAATTTAGCCCTATCTTGACATAAATTTGTAATTTGAATGATGCTGCTGACAGGATGTGTTAATAAAAAAAAGAAGTAAAAGGCGAATTTCGACCATTTGGAAGTGAAGATGTCTTAAGTACGACAATATAAACTTCTAAGCAATTAGGTAGGGTACGAGGAGTTGGAGGCTTTGTCAGCCCTATAATGTTCTTCAATTTGCCGAAGGGTAAGAGAAACACATAACAGAGGCCGGTTTGTTGGCCCATGATCGACAGCAGGACGAGCAGTTAGAGAGAACCAAGCAAGACTTTTTGGAGCAGATTGATGCTTTAATAGCACTGATTGATCAATCAATCTGCCTTCTCCAATGTTGTCGGACAAATCAAGTTGCCAAGAAGTGCTTCAAGGTACAAGCGGAAACCCTAAAATTGCAAAAGAATTATTGGTGGATGATGACAGTGTTGCTATTAACCCCCTTCCACTTGATAGAAAGGTAAAATAAGTAGTATGTTTGTATCTTCTAGTGCAAGAATACCATACAAACTGTAGTTATTCTCTTTTGGCGGGAGGGTCCATGATCGGGTGAGCTTGCAGTGTAAAGCATAGAAAACATGGTTGCATTTGGAAGGGTTTTTAATGAGCCAGAACTGAATACGTCGATATGTAGAGTGCCTCTGCAACCTGGTTGTGTTCGTGTTGTGGTAGATAGTATCATCAAATGGGATGCCTTGGTTTCCGTGTCGATAGCAGGTGAAACAGAGAAGGTCAACGAAGCACTTTTTGCTCACTTAGCATGGCCTCGATACTTGATAATCTTCTTGACTGTGGAGGAGACTGCAGTGAAGCCGACTGTAGGGAAGGCAGTAACTATACAAACGAAGAGAAAATACTTGCCTCGGTCAAAAGGAGACAATGAGTAGCTAAGAATGCACATCTTGTTCTGTTTCAGGATGCTATATAAACATGCAAAAACATCCATGATAATTTCTTGTATCTCAATATCGATTCCTTGTGAAGCCAAATATTTTGGAGTTTGAGAAGATGATTTACTTTTTGCATGAGAATCTAATCGCCTTGTTAGAGTTTGACATGACTGGACAAGCTGCAATATCTGCATATATGGCATAAGTATATTTTCAATCTTAATTTCTGGATATGTTGATTAGCTATTTCATATTTATATGTAGGTACTTGCATGCTTCGGTTCGTAAGAGTAATAATTTTGAGTTGTTTGCCTTTATCGATCCTGGAATGAATTTTAAACTTACGTTGTTAATCGATTGAGACAGGGTAATCCTGATCGCCTATTCTTAATGCTACATAATGAAAAGTAAGTGTTGATACAATATATATTATGATTTTTGCGCAATTCTTTTTTGCAAACTCTGACTTTTGTATATTTTCTAATAAAAACAGCATGCAATGGATTTTAATCATAATATGAGATGGTGACATTTACATTCTCAATCCTTTGTCTCATCAGGCGCGTTTTTCAGCATTAGAAAAAGCATTATCAAGGTAACAGATTTGTATTATAATAATATGATTCATTGATGTTCTATTCACTTGACATTTGATTTTATATATGCTGCTATCATTACTGCCACTGGTTGCTTGTTGCATTCACCATGAATTCATGCATGTTTCTGGGAATGGCAATGTGGTGGGTTTCACATGCCTCAGACCCGCCCCGAACTTTTTTACCCACGACCCGTAGATCAGACACGGGTCCTATTTTCTGCCCCGACCCATGCCCCTGACGGGTAACGGGTAGACCCTCCCCGACCCAGACCCGGTTCCTGTAGCATAATCTACTGCTTTGTCTCAAATTTCAAATGTATGAAACTATGTCAATCATCATGGATATCAGTATACTTAAAAGCATACAACCACAAATTAAAATATGAAGCCAAATAGACTTAAGAATAAATATGCATTCATCTTACTAGCAAAAAAAAGTTGCATTTTCAACTACACATCCACTGCAGAAACAAAGAAAATACACTGCATATTGTATTCATCTTACTAGCACAATGCATCACTCACAGCACTAGATAAAAAGCATACAAAGATTCTTACATACGTGGAATCTAGAAAGCTAATATAATACATAAAATAGATCAACTACATATAACATATCAATGCCTAGAAAAATAAAAGACGTGTTAAGATTCATTACTGCACCAGCGGGTCTAGCACCAAGCAAGATGCAGCAAATAGAAGCCTCATTTTATTCAATGATTGACATAATACGTGGTTTTGGAAAAAATATTCATGGTGTTGGGATATAATCTATAACCAACTTAGTTCTTTCCTTCCAGCTTTTGACAAAGAATTTTAAATGATTGACAAAGAATGGATTTTGACGTCAGTAGAGAATGCTTTTATAATCCATGGTTATGCTGCATTAGTTATGCAGTTACAAATGCAATTAGCCACTAAACATAAAAATCCTTCAAAAAAAATGTCGGATACAGCAACTATGTTGTACACATGTTTTTTTGGTAATAACTATATACATTTTTTAGACTTAGTTTGTAAACTGCACATCTAAATGGTATTGGGATTAGATGATTATTTTCTGAAACAAATCAACGTACTTTTTATAACGATAAAACAAATAAAAGAATTACAAATGCAATTAACATATAAAGCTAGAATCAAATTGCATACCTTTTGACAACGTGCTCATAAGAATCAAAGTATCAAACCAGTACAACATGACGAACCAACTCCTCTTTGAACATCCTGTAAGGAAAAGAAACAAATTAAACTCCAAAAAAAAGATCATGTCATGTGACAGAAAAAAATATGGATGCATACACTATCACTTTTTGAATCATCGTCCATGGTTGGAATAAGTCCACCTTTGGAAGAACCGACCATTAACCAACTTTGACAAAACATCTATGCCTCCAATGTCGTAGGATGTAATCTACTTCTATGAGGATTAATAAGTCGACCACTAGTACTAAAAGCAGATTCAGATGCTAAAGTTGAAATCGGTATTACATAAATATCTTTGGCAATTATTTGCATTATAGGATATCTAATACCAGTAGTTTTCCACCAAGCTAGAATGCTAGAACTATCACTTATTACCAACATAAGCTCCTACAAATATCGATTCAACTCTAATTTAGTGCTTGCTTTGGATGTTTATATTTAAATATGCATCAAACCTGTGAAGACTCGTAAAGCCATCATCTATGGAGTTCGCTTGTATTGTTTGAGGATGAGAGGGAAATGAAGAACCACTGTCATCGGCCCTTGAAACCATTTTATCTTTTTGCTCATACTCATTCAATAACTTATAACAAAGTGTTTGGATCTTATTAATTTCTTCTTCTGCATTTTCACCAAAAATATCAACAAAATAAAACTCCAACAATTCAAATTTATATCTAGGATCAAAAACAGCTGCAATACTCGTGATACCATGAATTATGCTCCAATATTTCTCAAATTTGGTAGCCATGTTGCTTGCCATTTCTCAGATAACTAAAATATCAGATACTAACCACGTGGACAAAGCCAATCTAATTTCATATATTTGAGGAAAATAAAGGTTGGCAGTGGGATATTGAGTTCCGGAAAATAGTTTGGTCACATTATAAAAAACCTTCAACTTATCACAAACTTCTTTAGCCAAATCCCAATCTCCATCCATAGGCAAACATTTATGAAGTGTTTCATGTTGTTATAGACGTGGAAAGACATCCTTATAACCTAAGGCAACAACAAGCATAATATAGGTTGAGTTCCATCTAGTCTTATAATCAAGAATCAACTTTTTAGAGCAACAAGTTTCTAATTGTTTAGCAGCTATCTCAAATCTTTCTAGCCTTTTAGGTGTGGCAGTCCAAAAAGACTCATTTATGACACTTAACCTATCTTGGACGATCAAATTCAAGATATGAGCATAACATCTCATATGTATCATATCACCATTCAACGTAAGGGAACTTTTTCTAAGTCTATCCTTCAAAATATCTATTACCTTATCATGTTGAGCAATTATCAAGAGCGATGGTAGACAATTTTCTATCAATATTCCAATCTAAGAAACAAGTAAGTAAACAATCTGCTAACACATCACTTGTGTGAGGACATGATACATATGCGAACCTTATGATTCGTCTATGTAAGGCCCATGAATCATCAATAAAATGAGCAGTAACTACCATATAACCCTTCTTCTGATTGCTAGATTCCACATATCATTTGTGATAGCTATCCTACTTTTATTTTTATCCAATATTTTCATTAAAGAAGTCTTCTCAACATATTTTTTACATAATATCACCTTTTATTGTGTTTCTCGATGCAAGCGTAAATGCAGGCTAAAGGCTTTTGCAAAAGTTAATAATCCAATATGATCAACAGTCGAAAGTGGGTACTTATGCGTTATAATAATTCGAACAAGATAGGATCTAGCATTCTCTTGATCAAACACATAATTAGAAATGTGTATCTTTCCATTAGAGCTTCTAGCATTCTTCAATGCTAATTGACGCATATATACTTGTTGTTTTCCATTGCATTTGCTATTATGCTTCAAAAGGTGTGTTGTCCCATTGTTGACCCTTACTACATACATCTATTTGCAATACTTGCACTTTGCTTTCTTCTGACTATTGATTGCTACACGGTCAAAATGTTTCCAAGCTCCAGATTCTTTCCTTCCAGCTTTTTTATTTTCACCGCCATCGATGGGGTCAATATCATTTTTCTCATTTGTATCATCACTATTGTTTTAGTTTACTACATTTGATTGAATAGAACTTGAACCTCCATTTGTAGAAATTTCCAAATTAGGTGGAGTTGGGCTTTCATTATTTGTTTCCATTTTCCTGTAAACATGTAAAAATCTTTGATACACATAAATTATAACGTTATCACTTATCAGGATGCTTGAAAATCACTTGTGCTAACTTTAAAATTTAGCTAACTTTTCTTATTATAGTGCACAAAATGCAAAACAACGTAGTACTTAGGTTAAAACTTAAAACTGATACATATTGGGTGAGAATCATATAGGGTTGCAAGCTAAAATAATCGACTAAAATGATTATTAAGTACAAGCTTAAGATAGAATATTGAAATAAATAGGTTAAAATTCTACACTTGCAAATACATAGTGTCCACTTCTTATTTTATATTTTAACAGAAATCATCCTTAAGGTGCACATTTAATGATAAACAAAACCAAAGTATGGAGGACTCAGTAAAAAAAAAATCGTACATGATTTGTACGATATCTTTATCAGTGGCAAGCTAAAAAAATAAAAAATCGGTCCTTAGGTTGGTAACTGATGCTCTTTTGCATTTGGAAGTGATACTTCATCATTTTTAAGGTGGAAAATTGAATGAATACATAACATTTGAACTCAAAAGTATTTAGCCATCAGGGGAGAAAGCTGATTAACTTACAAAAGAAGAAGCAAACAATGGTTGTCGATATATAGCAAGGCCCAATGATATGCCAAGGTATCTCAGTTATTATCATTTTCGCTCTTCTAAGTGTCTGATTTAGGTCAGGTGTATAAAGTATAATGTGATAACTAAGGAACAAACTGACTGAATATATAGAGGATTATTAACATGAATAACAGTCGCAACTTTGCTTACAAATACAAAATTAAATTAAGAATCAATATAAAATTACAAATTAAGAAACAAAAAAGAAATCTTACAAATTAACATGAATAACAGCGGCGAATCTAGATCCGTGGTGAAAACTGAAAACAATATAACCCTGCAACCTTGCTTCGAGCTTTGACTGGAGATTGAAAACCTAAATTCGCGAATCACAATCAGTATTTTGGAGGAAAATTGAAAATTTGGGGACGAAAATTGTAATTAGTAATCATGGAGTGCTTCGGTTAGGTTTTTTATATTGAGAAAATGAGAACTAAGAAAGTGAGAACTAAAAAGTGGCAAAAGTAAAAGAGTGGGTTGTGTAACTGCGTCACCTTCTTGTGTTTGTATTGTATTTTAAATGGCCATGTTAAAGTTATAGCATTTCATGTATAACACGTCCATAGATTTTAGCTGAACTAATGGGCTATGGGTTGGGTTGGGGTGGGTCGACCAATCCCTATACCCACTCATAACCCGAACAATTTTTAACCGGGTCTGAGTCTACCCGCCCCGATGACCCAATGGGGTGGGTTTTGATGGGTCAAAACAGGGGTGGGTCAACTGGGTTTAGACCCAAAACCCGCCCAATTGCCATTCCTACCTGTTTCATGCTTCATTTATGTGAACAGCTTTTGTATTCCAATAAATTTGAACAGATGCTATACTTTTTTTTGTTCCAATCATATGTGTGCTTAATATGATTTTGCTTGTTGTTTACCTTCTTATATATTACTTATAAGAACAGATATATAATTGATGCCCTACTTCATATGTCACCATCTTCTATTGCCCGTTTGTGAAATCATGACCAGATATTGTGACTATGTTGACCATTTGTAATGCCATGATCTATGACCTGTAAAATCTAGCATTTCATGGTTTGTCTGCACATTTGTATTACATGTATTCACTGTCCATAGTTGTTTTCGTTTGCCACATGCTAGTTGTTACTATTTACTAACCATATCATTTATTTTGCTTACCTTTTTGTATATTACTGATAAGAACAGATATATAATTGATGTCCTACTTCATATGTCACCATCTTTTACTTCCCATTTTTGAAGTCATGAATGATCTTGTGACTGTGTTGATCGTTTGTAATGTCGTGATCTATGACCTGTAAAATCTAGCATTTCATTGTTTGTTTGCACATTTGTATTGCATGTAATCACTGTCCATATTTATTTTCATTTGCCTTATGTGTTACTTAAATTGCTACATTTATGTAGCCCAACCAAATCTTTCAGCGCTCAAACCGGAAGAGAAAACAGAGTTCCTAAAGTTAAGAACCTTGCAGTAAGTATTTTGCACTTTAGTTAATTTGTCCTACTTACTGGTCCAGCTTCTTTTTGGTGTTTATTGAAACAACTCACATTATTATTATTTGAATAGGGATCTCCTAAACAACTAGTATTCAGCTACGTTATGATGCGCTATACGAAAGAAATTATTTTGGACAAGGAAATGTTTTTTTACTGCCGAGGTAACCTATTTTATATTTTGATTGAAAGATAGTAAGATATTTAGATAAATATATTATGCTAATTTGTGTGTTATACTTTTTAGTGGGCGACAAAGACAAGGAAACTCTACACGATGCAAGAGCTTGATGATGTGCGTCATTTGGTTGTCTAATTCATACAAAACAAAATGTAAAGTTTTTATCATCTTATGAATTCATCCAAGGAAAAATGTAGTGTGACTTAAGATTGATTGAGGAAATAAGAGGAAGGGAAGTACTGTACTTTGTTTATGTGGATTCATGTCTGGGTTGTTTGGAATGTTCTAAATGTTGGAGTTTGATGGATTATTGTTGGATTGGTATTAAGGTCAAAAACTGAAACTGATTGGAGTTGTAATGTAATAATTGTTGCAACAATAATTATTAGTTCCAACTGTAATGTTAGCAATATATTTATATGTGTATGTTAGTAAGCAGGATAAATTGACATCAGGATGTCCAAAACCGATGTTATTACTACAAATTTACATTGTCTGCTATAAAAAACTGATGTCTATATTCAATATTTAACATGGCTATGAATAAGGTAATCGTTGTCTATCATACCTGATTAACATCACATAACTTAAGGAATCGATGTCTACAACTACATGTTTACATTGCTTGTTTTAGAAAACTGATTTATGTAACAAGAAGTAACATCAGTTCCTTTCAAGGTGACTGATGTAATAAACATATTTAACAAAAGTTATTTATAAATAACTGATTTAGAATTCTCGTTGCGACGCCGGTCATAAATCATCGTATATCCAGATAAAAAAATTGTATAAAGGCTACTTAGACATTGGCCAAAAACCGGTGTTAAAGACCCCGACCTTTCTTTACACATGCGATGACATCGGTTGGAAATATTTTACACATCAGTCAAAATTCGATGTCGTAACTAGTATTTCTAGTAGTGATTATGGTTGCTAGATTGGATGGTAGGAGATGGTTGTAACACAAATGCATCGTGCACTCATATAGAAATTATATGCATGTTAGGAAGTTTTGCATACATCATGCATCACTTATTACACATACACGCTAGGACTGAGCTCACTTTAGCAAGTCTGCAATGCATAATCACTATGAGTTATAGATGTTTTATGAATGTTTATTAAATAAGATGGGTATATAACTTGATTGTTTAGAGCGAGTTGTATTTTTGCTCCTTGAGGAAATATTTCGGGATGAACTCTCTTTTAAAGGGGAAGAATGTAACACCCTGTAAAAATATACCATAAATAAACATAAATAATTTAGTTAAGTATAAAAAATAATAAATTAATAAAATATTATTGGGCTGAGAATAAGAATTTTGAAAAATACAGAATAGGGCCACGAAAGTTTTACTATTGGGTCTGTGTCAAGATTCTAATCCATTTACATATTTTATTTGCTGAGAATGAAGTCCGTATGAAGAAATTAAGATTAAAACAAGTTATATGTGAATTGTTTACACACAATATTTGAAATTCAATTTTTATAAATAAATAAATGTAATATAATTATATATTAGTTGGCATGAAAAGAATATTCCATGATAATTTGAATTGTGTGTGTATATATACATGTAGGAAGGGACAAGAATAATCAGCTTAAGGAAGGCAATCAATTTAATTTAATGTTATAATTAATATAAAAGAACCGAATTCTCTAGCTCGACCCCACAAGGGGGTCGACCTCCCCTATAGAAGGGTTGTCGACGTGGGCGTCAACCTCCCTTCTATAGAAGGGATCGACCGCCCTTAAGGGAAATGGGTAGTGAATGCTTGTTTTTATAGGAGCTTATATATAAATTGCAAACAACGAACCAGATTAAATTTAGTTAATCTAATGGTTTGTATACACACTTGCAAGGTGTATATATCATCCACCTAGCCTCTCCCAAACCTTAGTCTATTTTTCTTCTTGCGCCTCCATTCTGCCACTAGAATTCCAAAGAAAGGTTTAGGTTTTCTTCTAAATCCTTAATCTTTTTATTCTTCTCTATTTTGATTTAGGATTAGATTTAGATTTTATATTCTTGAATTCAAAGATTTATATACAAGATTCTAATCCCTATATAAATATATATTAACAAGAATTGAAGAACGTTTTGTACGAAGGATTGGATCCAAAAGCAAACACCATTCAAATTTCCACTATTTTATCCTTCTTAGCACTATGAGCGGAAATGACATCAATTTGCTATTTTCCCTCCAAGAAGCTTTACAATGTTTCATCTTCTCCTTAGAATATGTTGGAATTGATCAGGATGTCTTTGGGCATGTTAATGTGCATCCTGAACTATTTCACAAGTTCTTTGGCAGTCTGGTCAAAAAATATATGGTTTTGGGCGTTAGTCGAAAGAATGATAATAGTGTCACACCTTCGAGGAATACGAGAAAGCACTTGCATTCCAACGCATCAGTGGCACGAGATGAATCCATATGCCACTCGTATCTGTTGGGGAATTCCCAAAGATCGGTTTTCCTCGAGTAAGCAGCAAGTTATGGCATGTAGAACCTTCGAGGTCATTTGGCATTCAAAATGACTTTTCGGTGAAAGAATTGCATCTCATACTGACTTCCCAGTTGTTGGTGGCACATCCTTGAGTTTCATGTACAATCCTATGGATCATAGTGGCAATGTCCAGAGGTGAGGTCTTCGTTGGATCCCGACAGTCGTGATCTCTTTCGGTTGTATAGTGCCCGCGCCTTCTCCTTGGAGGGCATTCATCATCATCATTATCAAGTTGGACCACATTATTATCCTGGTTTCAAGGAGACTAGACATGAGCAGTTTGGTTCTAGTTGACAAGGTAGTCCAGAAACCAGATTCTGAATTGTGGCACGAGGTTGAGTGTTAGGGGATACGGTTTCAGTCCCTTGATTTTGAGATCGGAACAAACAGGTTGTCTCATTTCCCTCTCTAACGTTAGCTCTCATGTCGTCTGAGATGTCCTTCTCCAGTGACTTCCATTGCTCTGGAGGATCCTAATTAAGAGCATTCAAAGGCACGATTATTATTAGGAGAATGAACTCCTACCTCCCTCCATGCGAGTAATATCCATTTAGGGAGATTGTCGTAGTGCCATCATTAGTTCAAGGTTTTTGATGATCTACCAATTAAGATCTCTTTGAGTGTTCTCCAGCTTCATCATTTTGAGCATTTGAGCTTGTGTGACCAGAGCATCGAGTTTGAAAGTAGTCGCATCAGTTGTGGTGAAGAGACTAGAAATAGAATTATCAAAAGGTTGTTGTTGGAGTTTTGCCTCTTTATGATTGGCATGTGAAGTTCCAGTGGCTTGGGATTTAGTTTTCTTCATCATGATTCCAAGCTTCGAATATAGACCACATTGAGATCTGAAGAGATTTTGAAAATCGAACGATTAGGAAGAAAAAGAAAAAAAATGAATTTTTCTATCTCTCAATGAAAGTACTAGAATGTTGACACCAAAAAATGAAACAACACATAATGAGTTCAACGGTAATTAAAGCAAATAAAAAAATGAGCATGATAGAAATGCAGTAGAAATAAGAGAAAACGATTTATAGTGGTTCGACATGAGTCGGCCTACGTCCACTTAGGAAGTTTAATCACTTTATTGTTGAAATACTACACCAAAACATCAAATTTGTTACACCAGGATGTGGAGATTTGATACGGCTTTAAGCCGTATCAAATTTGATACAGCTAATAGCCGTATCAAATTTGATACAGCTAATAGCCGTATCAAATTTGATACAGCTCAACCGATCCGCACCTCCCCCAACTTCTAAAATCTAACTGTAGATCTTTCAAGGTTCGGATCAGTTAGTATGATAAGGCTTTGAGCCGTATCAAAATGCATGACATCTTCGCTTCCTTCCCATTTTTATTTTTCTTTTCTCCCCCTCACTTTTTCCCTTTTCATTTCAGCTGAAATAAAACCCTTTTCTCCAAATCAAAACCGCTTCCCCAAGTCGACCCGTGTCTTCTATTCTGGAAATCTATTCTTCGATTTCTTGAGTATCGTTGCTTGCTTGTTAATGATTTGGGGATTTCGATCGAAAACCGTGAGTTTCTTTAATCTGATTTTTTGATTTGCTTTTAGTATTTGTTGCTTGGATTTCGTGTCTATTCCTACCACATAGCCCTATTTCAATTTCTACAACCTAACCCTAGGTATCTCCCTATCAGTAATCAATGATAGCTTGACTGACTGAGGTAGGCAATTATGATCTTCATCATTCCATCATCGCCAATTAGCGATTTTCTCCGTCTATGGTTCTGGTTAGCTACTCGATAAACACTCCCTTATATTGATGATATACTAAATTTTGATGTTATTTTTCATAAGAGTCTATTATGGATAAGGTTAGCTTTCTGTTTTAACTACAAAACTAATGTCCATTCTTCTCAGTTTGTGCAATTTAGTTGCACTTCATCGTTTCTGTAATGTGGGCCCTGATAAAGAAATAAAGTGCAGCGTTTGATATGCCTCCTCCGTAGTTATTATTTTTCTATATTATCGTCATTTTGATGAGTATTTGAACCACAGTTTTATCTATGTTGTTGTCTCAGTAAGAAATGTAGAATTTTAATATTAACTTGATTGAACATGTATTTTCTTTGCTCCATCCAGCATGTCGTTTATTCTCAGTTGGTAGTATTACTTGCAACCTCCTACATTAAACATTGAGATGTGAGTTTATATAGTGTTATTCTTTTAAATGATCTTTATCACTATAATAATTGAAATTTTATTGCTACATTTGAAAGAAAACCTTTGGTTTTATTATCAAAATGTACAGTTTAATTTTTGCAGCAATTCAGAATAAACAAATACAACTTCACTGAAGAAAGCGTTGGCTCTTCTGGTGTACAAATCCACACTGACTCTGGGTTCCTCGCATTGCTTCAAGAAGATGAGTTGATTGGTGGGCTTGAAGTGATGGATAACTCTTGTTCATTTGTGTCAGTTGATCCCGTTCCTGGATCTTTTCTTTTGAATATCGGCGATGTTGGACAGGTAATCTCTATATTTTATTGTTGTCCAAATTTTTTGTCAATAATTGCCATCATTTAGGTTAATAACCAGTTAGTAAGCATTATACTAAAACACATTAAACGAAAAAGGATGACCCTATAATTACTATCTAATTAGTTTCTAAAAACTTACAGTTTATTTATGAGTGTAAACATCAATATTAAAGTGATACTTTGACCCGAAAGAGGTTATTATAAAAGAAAATTAACTAGGCTGATATGAAACTTAAGAGAGGCAAAATTCAGTTGCAGATCAGTTTGGCCACTGAGTTGCACTGCTCAGTTGTCCACTGAGTTGACAATTATGTATATGTATATGTCTGTTTTTTATGTCTCTTTGCACAACTCAATTAACAATTATGTATATTGAACTTGAAAACTGGTTTGACATGAGCCATGCATATTGAGCTTTTGCATGTCGTTTGTTTTTATAGACTAAATACTGACTAATTCATTACTTTTACAGCTTAAAACAGAGATTGAAGAGGATGAATTACCAGACAATTGCAGTGTGTTGTTGGTCAATAGCAAAGTTGAAAATCAGCAACATGCTTGAACGTAGTTAAACCCACGCTTGTAATTCATGAATTTTCTGTAATGAATTTGCAGTCTACCTTACTCCATGAAGCAACTAATTGTATTTTTTTAAAAATAGATACGGTTTTAATCCATATAAATCTACGAATTTGATACAACTTAAAATCGTATTGATCTATGAATTTGACAGTGCTAGTATACTAATTTAATACGGTTTTAAGCCATATCAATATAGCAATTTGATATGGTTTTAAGCCATATCGATCTATAAATTTGATATGGCTTAAAACCGTATCTATCTATGAATTTGATACGGCTTTAAACCGTATCAATCTATGAATTTCATATGGCTTTAAGCCGTATCAATCTATGAATTTGATATGGCTTAAGCCCGTATCTAAGTGACCATGACGCCATTTTTTGATACGGCCCAGAGCATTGCCAAATCGAATTAGATACTGCCATGAGCACTGTTTAATTGGCATTTTTAGTGTAGAGAAAATCACTAAGTACAATGCTCGAATCTGTATTACTCTGTTGCAAGATAGTACAAAGTAACAAGACGGCAAAAAGATCCATTTATCATCTGAAAGAGGACTGCTTATAGTTGCAATTCACGCTGGAAAGTCGGAAAACCGTTAGAGAGGAAGTCACGTAGGCCTAAAGCCTAATACATCTAGTGTCGGATCAGTACAAAAACCTATAGGGATCGGTACCGATCCTCATACTTTGTCATTTTGAGGTCTCGGTCTTTGTTAGCTTCTTTTTGGGGTCTTCTTAGCCTTCTGGTAGAGTTTGGTAGAAATGGATCTGTGAATGTTGAAGTACGTGCTTTTGAAGTTTGTAGTAGTGAAGTTGCCAGAATATGGAGTTGTACAGATCCCTAATATGGGAGTCGTACCGATTCGGGTTGATAAAGAGTTGGGAGTTGTGCTTTGCCAAAAAAAGAGGTGGGAGTTGTGTTGAGCTGTTAAGTAATCAAAAGTTGAGGTCAAGGGATTCATACCGATCCGTTGGAGATTCCTGCCTATCGTTATTGTTGGTAATCGAGAAAGAGTTACTTCATGATTTTCTTATGATCGGGCCATGTCGATCATGTATTTTTAGGTGATCGGACTATACCAATCACATATTTTTTGGAGTGATCGACCCAATCCAGGACATGACCGATTAACATAATTTGAGTGATCCTAAGAGTTTATCGGGCCTTTTCTAAGCGATTAGAAGACCCTAGAGGTAATCGATCTTAGTTGAGCCAACTTTTGGTTCTCAAATTACTCGTCGATCCTGACGCTTGGTTTGAGTCTAGATTGCTTTTGATAGTCGGATCAAAGGGTTGGGTAACAGTTATTGTCACTTATGCAGGAGAAAATGCATTTTGATAGATCGGCTTCTTAAATGATATAGATAACACTTTCATCGAATATACTACTTAAACCTATATTTTGTGTAATCCATTCTTATCGATAATCATCAAGACTTATTTAACATAATGGTATAACTAAGGTTTGCCATAACAAGCACCTCACATGCATTTGTAATCAACTCCTTAAATTGTCTTAATTTTATACATGGATGATTAATTTCTTTATTCATGGAATAAATTTGAAGCATTATTTTTTGCAAGTAAAGTAATTATGGACAATTCACAAAAAATGTTGTTGCAAATTAGAAATTGGAGAATTTGTAATTTGATATTAAAAAATAATTGGATGGAAGAAAGAATTGCATAAGTTGTATTGCTGAACTGATGAATCAATACAAACGTTTCAGTATGTACATATATTTATAGTTACATATATCGATGGGTCTAAAGGCCCAAAGCCCATAAACAAATGAAATAAATAATGCTTTTAGTACCGGTCGCTTCCTCATTAAATCAACATCGTATATTTCTTCTATTACGCCCTCTCAAATTAGGATTAGGGTTTTCCAGAGTGGACCTAATTTGAAGCAACAATTTGAGGAGAATGACCACCATCGGTGAATAGATGAAGTAAAACTGGAGATAGAAGCAAACCAAACAATGATTGCAAGGAAATTAGTAAGAATCAGCAGCAATAAGATGTCAGAGCGTCGGATCTGGAGAATCTTTCATGGATTTGTCTTAATTTCTTTGGATATGTCTTCTGTGAGATCTTTCTATCCTTTTAATTATCTGACAGATTGTATTGTTCCACTATCGTTAATTCACTTCTGAGTCGTGAGAAATCCTTTATTGATATTGCTTTAGTAAAGTTGTCTTCTTTCTGATGATAATTAGGATCATAATTGACTTGCAAAATTTTCTTCTGCACTTGTTCATGTACGAAGTATATATCTATTTCAATATGTTTAGTTCATGCGTGTTGTACTTGATCAACAGTCATGTAGACGGTACTTTGATTGTCAAACCATATAATGGACTTTCTGTTAGATGATATCTTTAGTTTCTTCAGCAGTGATTGTAACCATAGTATTTCAGTTGTAGCACTTGAAATACTTCTATATTCAGCCTCTGTGCTGGATCTGGAAATTGTTGTTTATTTCTTTGAACATCATGATATTAAGTTATCACCTATGTAAACACAATATCTTGTAATAGATCTTCTATGTAACACCCCGAATTTCGGTTAATGCTAAAATTCACTAATTACATAATAAATAATCTCAGATGTGAGAATTGGGGGAAACGGGCTACGTCGTTGCGTTCGTCTCGGGAAAATACGCGAAATAGAGTCCGAGTTTTCGAAAATCGGAGTCCGTATGGCCCAGTTATGGCCCGATGAAGTTTGCAGAAAATTCAAAACTAAAACAGATTTAATAATTTCAAATATTCAGATTTGGAATGGGCCAGGCGGGGTCAGGCGGGAAGCTTCCCGCCTAACCCATGTCGACAGGGCTGTCGACAGGCCTGTCGACAGGGGTGTCGACATGCCTGTCGACTTGCCTGTCGACAGGGTGGCACCGTCCAGTGAACCTGGGTGCACCAGGTTGCACCAGGTTGGGTCTTGGGCTGGCTTGGAGGGCTGGTTCTGGAAGCTTCTTGGATCTGATGGTCCTAAATTAATCTAGGGTTAATCTAAGGGTCTAAAATGCAACCTAATCCTATAAATAACACCCTAACCCTACCCTAATTCATTCATAATTAAACCTAGTAACTAAACTATGGCAAAATGAAACTTGGTCATGGCCTCCACAAATCAATGAAGAGGAAAGCAAGCTCTAATCAATCTCTAATCCATTCTAAGTATCTTAATCTTCTTCATTAGCTTGCTAATTGTGTTTTGGTGAGTTCCTATAGCTTTAATAATCAATTGTTAAATTGATTATGGTAGGATGTGATAAGACATGGTTATGTTTGTGGATAAGTGAGTTATATGCAAGTTGTATGATATGTGAATTGCAAGTTTTATGCCATATGCAAGTTTATTTCCATGTTTTATGATGTAAAATATTATGTTGAACATTTATGCATATGTAACATGTTATGCAAACTATATGTGAGAATATATGCAAGTATATGTAACATGATATGCAAGTTATGCATGTGATTTTATGCATGCTAAGTAGTTGGTGTTATGCATGTTAAGTATTTGATGTTGTGCATGCTAAGTATTTGATTGTATGCATGTTAAGTATTGGGTTTTATGCATGCTAAGTGTTTGGGTTTATGCAAGTTAAGTGGTATGTTTATGCATAATAAGAAATTGGTTCTATGCATGCTAAGTATATGATATTATGCAAGTTTAGTATGTGATTCTATGCATGCTAAGTATATGATATTATGCAAGTTTAGTATGTGATTCTATGCATGCTAAGTATATGATATTATGCAAGTTTAGTATGTGATTCTATGCATGCTAAGTATATGATATTATGCAAGTTTAGTATGTGATTCTATGCATGCTAAGTATGTGATAATATGCATGATTAATAAGTTGTTTTATGCATATTTAACAAGTGGGTTTATGCATGTTTAACAAGTTCATATGCAAGTTACATGTATGATAATATATGCTATGCAAGTTACATGTATGTCAATATGCAAGATATGCTATGCAAGTTACATGTTTGTTAATATGCAAGTTACATGTATGTTAATATGCAAGATATGTTATGCAAGTTGTGAGAATGCTTATATGCAAGTTCAACATGTCATGCAAGTTAGGTGTGCTTATGCAAGTTATGTGAATGCTTATATGCAAGTTCAACATGTTATGCAAGATATGTGTATGATAATATGCAAGTTTGGGTTAAATATAGTTGGGTTAATATATGCTCATATATGCAAGTTGACGTCCTCTTAACCCATGACAAAGTTATATTCTAAGATTCGGTTAAACCCATGATATTTGTGATAGATCTTCCCTTTTATTATGTCGTGAAATGAGAACGATTTGCGTGGGGAACGATGGGGTTAATAAATATGTTAATAAAAGTATGATTGGGTATGATTAAGCATACCATAAAAATAAATTAACATAAGTGGGAATTTACCTATTGAGTTAGGTCTACCCCATGGGAATTTACCTATTGAGTTAGGTCTACCCATGTTATGAAAAACTTGATATTAATTAGGGATAGTTAATATAAATTATGAGGGTGATTAATTAGGTGTAATTAATCGACTAAGACACGAGGTTGGACTCAGTTGTAGCGTAAAACTGCCCGGACCCAACCGGCTTAACCAGTTGCTACAAATGTTAGCCCAATGTGAGAGGTCTTAGGCACAAACTAAATACGTGATTAATGTAAAGACACGAGGTTAGACTCGGTTATGACATAAGGCTGCCCGGACCCAACCGGCTTAACCAGCGGTCATAAAAGATAGTCTAATGTGAGAGGTCTTTATGAGGATCACGGTCTTAATTAATTAAGAAACACTTAACCAAATTAGCATGTAGTGGGACATGAGGGTTAAGTGGGTACCTTGGGTGGCACGTAGTAACTAGTGTGGGTGCCTTGGGTGGCATGAGGAAACTAGTGGGTTGCCTTGGGTAGCAATAGAAAATACGATTAGAATACTTAACCAAAGTGGAACATGGAATTAAACATGATTAAAGGGTTAAGTAAGTGCCTCGGGTGGCATGTGGGAATTAAGTAAATGACTTGGGTGGCATGTGGAAATCTAGTGGGTGCCTTGAAAGGTAATTAAAATATGATTAATGACTTAACCAAAGTATTTATAACATGTAAGTGGACATGGTTAAAGGGGTTAGGTGGGATACACTAGATAAATTAACAAGCTTAAGTGGTAGCTTGTGGGGGGCCCATCTCAACCAATATCCCAAACGTATCTTTGTGGGCTCGACCCAAGTCGAGTGACGGGACACGCATATTGGGCTTGACTATAAGAGGCCAAAAACGGGTTAGCGGTGGCAACGTAGGACCAACGGGTTTCATATGCGTGTGTGGACCCGGGCTGGTTAGTAAATCGTTGTTACATCGTGTAGATATAAAGCCGTGCACCGTTGATATTATCAGGTTGCCACTTTGGGAAAATGATACACCCCATTGTGGGACCAGCACGGGTATCTACGTTAGGGAGCCGATCGCTTGGGAGTAGTGGGTACACCTAGTAATGATAGGGGCAGACGGCACCTATGTAGGGGTACTAGAAACTACTGGGTAAAAATTACTAAGTACATTTAGTGGGATCAACCTTTAAGTAGGAATTAATCTTAGGTAGGTGAAACTGGTGTGGTGCAGTGTAGGAATTACCCTTGGGTGAATAAGTCTAGGGTGGGGTAAGAATTATCTTTGGGTGGATAAATGCGTCTTTTCGGTTATCGTAGTACATCCGGTGTTTAGTTGGCTACTTGGTGTAGTCATTATCCCCAGAGGTACCGTACCTTATTTATGTCATACCCTAATTACTTTAATGGTTGTATTGTTAGGGTTATAGGACTCACTCAGACTTATGTCTGACCCCGTTGTTTTTATCTTTTTCCCAACCCTCAGGTTATCAGAGTGGGCCTAGCACTAGTGGGCTTGGATCAGACCGCTATATCTATCTTTTGGGCTTGGATCGTAGAAGTAAAGCTCGGTTTATCTTTTCTGTTATGGCTATTGTCTATGTAGTGGGATTATGTACTTCTATTTTATCAGGATGGATATTATGTACTTGACTCTGGTTTATGGTTTTGTGATGTAACCAAACATGTATTACTTTCCGTTGCAATTAAATGATGATTTTAATTTTCAAGTATTACTTATATCTGTCTTGCTGTAATTTTACTGTTCTATATTCACTTAAAATACTTCACCGAAACTAAGGCATTCCCCTGGTATGAGTGACCTTAGCGGGAGTGGGGTGTTACACGTGGTATCGGAGCTTAAGGTTACCAGAACAGATAAAATTTATAGAAAAACTATTTTTCTAAGAAAATTTTTGAAGGAGTATTTTCAAAAACATGTCTTTTAAGAGAAAAGTTTTTGAGAGAAAAGCATAATCCCCGATAGCCATATCTTTATCTTTCGAATTCACCGTTTGAATCTCTTTCTCTCTCGTTTTGAGTTTTCCCTCCGTGTGTAGATGATCTTTCTAAGATAGATAAGAATGGAAAACCGCTTCAACGGACTTAGACGTAAATCAGATTAGAAGTTGGTTCAAGAAGGAGGAGGACTGGTAGGTATCTATTGGATAAACGATGGGAGGAAGGCTCAAATAGTTGTTTGGTTAATGAAGGACGAAACCTCATTGGTGGGAGGTTACGAGTGGAGAATGGGAAGAAGAAGGCTAGTCGTTATCCTTTTGGGAGGAATAGGACATTTTATTAGGATTATCCAAAGAAGCAAGGGCAAGGTATGGAATCTTCTGGAGGGTAGTTGTATTCCCTCACGACTAGGGTACCAGATGGGGGTATGACCGTCTAGGTTGGAATTTAGATTTCTTTATCATCCGATTCAAGCTTTATTTGATTCTGATTTATCAAGTTCGTTTATCCCACCATTGTTAGTTGAGTCACTGCACTTAGACACCAGTTTGGTAGATGATCCCTTAGTTGTTTCAAACCCAGTTGGGGCTCCATGCTATGTTTGGGTTTGAAAGTTTCTATACTTAGCGTTGAGTTTGGATGTGATGCTTGTTGGGCTTCACGGACTATGGGTTAGTTTTGGGGCATGAACTGGTTATCCAGTAGGGGTGCCGTTCTTGATTTTGAAGGGAGAGTTGTTAGGCTTATGACCCGCTTGGGTAACACTCTCGAGATCTCTTGTAATCCCATAGAATCTGTTATGCTAAGTTATCTAGAATCGCTTGACACGTCGGTCGAGGGTTTGCGATCTGTTAGAAGTGGTCCGGAAATACTCGGATGTGTTTGAGAAGGTGAAGGGCTTACCTCCGGAGCGGGAGATTGACTTCCGAATATATCTGGTAAACAATGCCAAACCAGTGACTTGGCCAGTGTGCCACAAGGCTCCTCGTGAGAGGAGGGAACTCCATAAGTAAGTAGGCGATTGCTTGAGAAGGGGTTCATAAGAAGAAGTACATCGGAGTGGGGCGCTCCAGTAGTTTTTGCCATGAAGGCGGATGGGTCCCTCAGACTTTGTGTAGGCTAAAGAGAACTAAAGAAACTCACAAAGAAGAATAGACACCCATTGCCAAGGATTCATGATCTCTTTGATCGGTTGGCTGGCGCCTCAGTATTTTTGTAGTAAGACTTAGCCACGGGATTTCATCAGTTGAGAGTGGCTGAGGATAGCATAGAAAAGACTGCCTTAGGACTCCGGATGATTTCTTTTTATGAGTGGTTGGTGATGCTATTGGGTTTGACGAACGCCCCCGCATACTTTGTTGATTGGAAGAGAAGGGTGTTCAGGGAGTACCTAAATAAGTTTGTGATGGCCTTTGTAAATGACATCTTGGTCTTTTCAAGGAGCGTAATAAGTTTTCGTATGTGCTCAATAGGGTAAGCAAAGCCAGTTATAGGATAAACGGTGGTTTTGGAGCGAGACTGGCGAGGACATCCAAAGTTGGTCAAAGGCTTAATTGTTTAGCCATTATTATTATTATTATTAGTATCATCTCACGTAGGTTGCCTGAACTCGAAGGAGATGTCCCTTGGGTGTTTGTCTGATATTGGTTTCGGCCTTTGGGGCTTGCATTTGGGGGATGTCGAATTCGCCTAGGGTGGTCTGCGTGAGAGATGGACAGTTGTGACGATTTTGGATAGGATTCTTAGCATCTTATGAGTTGAGATAGCGTATACCCCTAACAAGGGAAACATGGTAGCAGACACCTTAAGAAGAAAAAGGTTGTCCTTGAGTTCATTGATTCGTTAAACGACGGAGCTTAGGGCTTATTTCTATATTTGACTTTAGACCTTCCGTTGACTTTGTATCCGGTTTGCTAGCCTCCTTGGAGGTTAGGCCTACTCTTTTGGGGCGTATTGGCAGAGCACAGCGGGACGACCCACAATTGGTTGAGTTAGTAGAGAAGCTCATAAGGAGGGGAGTCGTCCAGCCATTTGAGTAGGTACACCCTAGATGGTAAGAGGTGGTTGCGTAGAGACGGTAGACTTTGAGAAACGCAAGACGAGAGTTTGAGGAAGGCTATACTTGATGATACACATCGGTCGAAGATAACCATTCATCCCGGTAGGGACAAGATGTACCAAGACATAGAGCAAATTTTCTTTTTGGCCAATCTGAAGAAAGATGCGGCCAAGTATGTCGCTAGATGCTTGGTGTGCCAGTAAGTAAAAGCGGAACAGAAGAAACCCGAAGGGTTGCTTCATCCGTTAGAAGTTCCGTAATAGGAAGTGGGATAGTGTCTCATTGGATTACCGAAATCAAGGAAGGGTAATACGGGGATTGGGCTTATGGTAGATGGACTTACTAAGTGTGCCCATTTCATACCTGAGAAGAGCAAGAGGACTGCTCCATGGCTAGCCTCAGTATATCTTCGAGAGATAGGTTGATTACGTGGGGTACCCTCTAGCATAGTAAGTGATCAAGATCCTATCTTCGCTAGCGAGTTTTGGGAAGAGTTTGCAAGAGGCGGTAGGGACTCAGTTGGGTTTGAGCACCGCATAGCATCCTCAGACGGACGGTTAGACCGAGAGGGTGAACCGTATCTTAGAATATCTTTTGAGGTTATGTATTTTGGATTTTGGAGGTACATGGGAAGAGCATCTTCCATTGGTGAAGTTCGCATATAATAGCAGCTTTCAGTCCAGTATTGGTATGGCTCCTTTCGAAGCTCTTTATGGAAGGCCTTGTTGATCACCTACATGTTGGTGGGAATCTACGGATAAGATCTTGGTTGGGCCGATGTGATTAGAGAGTCTTCAGAGAAGATTGACTTGATTCAAAGAAGGATGAAAGCGACGCAAGATAAACAGAAATCTTATGCGGACAAGAGGAGAACAGAGCTTGAGTTTGATATTAGGACATGCTTTTTATCAAGATATCTCCGTTACGGAATGTGGCTCACTTTGGATCTGTTAGGAAGTGAGTACCAAGGTTTGTAGGGCCATTTCCCATTAAGGAAAGAATTGGACGGATGGCATATAGAGTGGAGTTGCCTGACAGACTTAGTGGTGTACCGGATGTATTTCATGTGTCCCATTTGAGGAAGTGCTTACATAAGACCGCTGAGGTGGTAAAGCCGAGTTTGCTTAAAGAAGTAGAGTTAGAGCGCGATGAGACGATTCGACGAGCTCCTACTCGCATCATTGGGTCAGAGACTAGGAAGTTGAGGAACAGAGAAAATCTGCCAGCTAGAGTGCAATGGGGAGATGACGAAAGAAATGCTACTTGGGAGACGGAAGCGAAGATGCGTTCTTTGTATCCATTTCTTTTGGAGAGTATGTCTTTTAACTTCTCCTTTATCGCTTGCCTAGTACTTATCTTATCTTTAGTATGTCCTCTCGATTAGTGTTGTTTGACCTTTAGATAGGGAAAACCTATGGTTGAAACATGTGTTTGAGACATGTTATGGTTGATGGATGCAAGTGGATGCAAGTGTTTGCTAGTGGTTGCTCGTGGATGCATATATACACACTCTAGGCACTAGATCGGCTCAATCACTTCATATTGCATATTGCATAAAATTGTGTGTAGTTAGCTATATTTATGGATGTATAATGATTGTGTTATCATATGGATGATGCATTTTGGTGAATGATTGTGCACTCATATAGATACTGTATGTGTCGATAGGGTTATCTCGCATACATATTGGATGCATGGCACTATCATGGTTTGCATATGTTCGTACATTGGATAGGGAACATATACACACACTTTTCGCATATGCTCATACATCATTAGAAATTGTTTTAAGGACAATGGATGCTCGTGTTTGATGGTTTGAGTAGATGGTTGTTTGGATGGTAGGATACGCATTCTCCTTAGCTTAGAGATTTCGGGGACGAAATCCTTTAAGGAGGGGAGAATGTAACACCCCGAATTTCGGTTAATGCTAAAATTCACTAATTACATAATAAATAATCTCAGATGTGAGAATTGGGGGAAACGGGCTACGTCGTTGCGTTCGTCTCGGGAAAATACGCGAAATAGAGTCCGAGTTTTCGAAAATCGGAGTCCGTATGGCCCAGTTATGGCCCGATGAAGTTTGCAGAAAATTCAAAACTAAAACAGATTTAATAATTTCAAATATTCAGATTTGGAATGGGCCAGGCGGGGTCAGGCGGGAAGCTTCCCGCCTAACCCATGTCGACAGGGCTGTCGACAGGCCTGTCGACAGGGGTGTCGACATGCCTGTCGACTTGCCTGTCGACAGGGTGGCACCGTCCAGTGAACCTGGGTGCACCAGGTTGCACCAGGTTGGGTCTTGGGCTGGCTTGGAGGGCTGGTTCTGGAAGCTTCTTGGATCTGATGGTCCTAAATTAATCTAGGGTTAATCTAAGGGTCTAAAATGCAACCTAATCCTATAAATAACACCCTAACCCTACCCTAATTCATTCATAATTAAACCTAGTAACTAAACTATGGCAAAATGAAACTTGGTCATGGCCTCCACAAATCAATGAAGAGGAAAGCAAGCTCTAATCAATCTCTAATCCATTCTAAGTATCTTAATCTTCTTCATTAGCTTGCTAATTGTGTTTTGGTGAGTTCCTATAGCTTTAATAATCAATTGTTAAATTGATTATGGTAGGATGTGATAAGACATGGTTATGTTTGTGGATAAGTGAGTTATATGCAAGTTGTATGATATGTGAATTGCAAGTTTTATGCCATATGCAAGTTTATTTCCATGTTTTATGATGTAAAATATTATGTTGAACATTTATGCATATGTAACATGTTATGCAAACTATATGTGAGAATATATGCAAGTATATGTAACATGATATGCAAGTTATGCATGTGATTTTATGCATGCTAAGTAGTTGGTGTTATGCATGTTAAGTATTTGATGTTGTGCATGCTAAGTATTTGATTGTATGCATGTTAAGTATTGGGTTTTATGCATGCTAAGTGTTTGGGTTTATGCAAGTTAAGTGGTATGTTTATGCATAATAAGAAATTGGTTCTATGCATGCTAAGTATATGATATTATGCAAGTTTAGTATGTGATTCTATGCATGCTAAGTATATGATATTATGCAAGTTTAGTATGTGATTCTATGCATGCTAAGTATATGATATTATGCAAGTTTAGTATGTGATTCTATGCATGCTAAGTATATGATATTATGCAAGTTTAGTATGTGATTCTATGCATGCTAAGTATGTGATAATATGCATGATTAATAAGTTGTTTTATGCATATTTAACAAGTGGGTTTATGCATGTTTAACAAGTTCATATGCAAGTTACATGTATGATAATATATGCTATGCAAGTTACATGTATGTCAATATGCAAGATATGCTATGCAAGTTACATGTTTGTTAATATGCAAGTTACATGTATGTTAATATGCAAGATATGTTATGCAAGTTGTGAGAATGCTTATATGCAAGTTCAACATGTCATGCAAGTTAGGTGTGCTTATGCAAGTTATGTGAATGCTTATATGCAAGTTCAACATGTTATGCAAGATATGTGTATGATAATATGCAAGTTTGGGTTAAATATAGTTGGGTTAATATATGCTCATATATGCAAGTTGACGTCCTCTTAACCCATGACAAAGTTATATTCTAAGATTCGGTTAAACCCATGATATTTGTGATAGATCTTCCCTTTTATTATGTCGTGAAATGAGAACGATTTGCGTGGGGAACGATGGGGTTAATAAATATGTTAATAAAAGTATGATTGGGTATGATTAAGCATACCATAAAAATAAATTAACATAAGTGGGAATTTACCTATTGAGTTAGGTCTACCCCATGGGAATTTACCTATTGAGTTAGGTCTACCCATGTTATGAAAAACTTGATATTAATTAGGGATAGTTAATATAAATTATGAGGGTGATTAATTAGGTGTAATTAATCGACTAAGACACGAGGTTGGACTCAGTTGTAGCGTAAAACTGCCCGGACCCAACCGGCTTAACCAGTTGCTACAAATGTTAGCCCAATGTGAGAGGTCTTAGGCACAAACTAAATACGTGATTAATGTAAAGACACGAGGTTAGACTCGGTTATGACATAAGGCTGCCCGGACCCAACCGGCTTAACCAGCGGTCATAAAAGATAGTCTAATGTGAGAGGTCTTTATGAGGATCACGGTCTTAATTAATTAAGAAACACTTAACCAAATTAGCATGTAGTGGGACATGAGGGTTAAGTGGGTACCTTGGGTGGCACGTAGTAACTAGTGTGGGTGCCTTGGGTGGCATGAGGAAACTAGTGGGTTGCCTTGGGTAGCAATAGAAAATACGATTAGAATACTTAACCAAAGTGGAACATGGAATTAAACATGATTAAAGGGTTAAGTAAGTGCCTCGGGTGGCATGTGGGAATTAAGTAAATGACTTGGGTGGCATGTGGAAATCTAGTGGGTGCCTTGAAAGGTAATTAAAATATGATTAATGACTTAACCAAAGTATTTATAACATGTAAGTGGACATGGTTAAAGGGGTTAGGTGGGATACACTAGATAAATTAACAAGCTTAAGTGGTAGCTTGTGGGGGGCCCATCTCAACCAATATCCCAAACGTATCTTTGTGGGCTCGACCCAAGTCGAGTGACGGGACACGCATATTGGGCTTGACTATAAGAGGCCAAAAACGGGTTAGCGGTGGCAACGTAGGACCAACGGGTTTCATATGCGTGTGTGGACCCGGGCTGGTTAGTAAATCGTTGTTACATCGTGTAGATATAAAGCCGTGCACCGTTGATATTATCAGGTTGCCACTTTGGGAAAATGATACACCCCATTGTGGGACCAGCACGGGTATCTACGTTAGGGAGCCGATCGCTTGGGAGTAGTGGGTACACCTAGTAATGATAGGGGCAGACGGCACCTATGTAGGGGTACTAGAAACTACTGGGTAAAAATTACTAAGTACATTTAGTGGGATCAACCTTTAAGTAGGAATTAATCTTAGGTAGGTGAAACTGGTGTGGTGCAGTGTAGGAATTACCCTTGGGTGAATAAGTCTAGGGTGGGGTAAGAATTATCTTTGGGTGGATAAATGCGTCTTTTCGGTTATCGTAGTACATCCGGTGTTTAGTTGGCTACTTGGTGTAGTCATTATCCCCAGAGGTACCGTACCTTATTTATGTCATACCCTAATTACTTTAATGGTTGTATTGTTAGGGTTATAGGACTCACTCAGACTTATGTCTGACCCCGTTGTTTTTATCTTTTTCCCAACCCTCAGGTTATCAGAGTGGGCCTAGCACTAGTGGGCTTGGATCAGACCGCTATATCTATCTTTTGGGCTTGGATCGTAGAAGTAAAGCTCGGTTTATCTTTTCTGTTATGGCTATTGTCTATGTAGTGGGATTATGTACTTCTATTTTATCAGGATGGATATTATGTACTTGACTCTGGTTTATGGTTTTGTGATGTAACCAAACATGTATTACTTTCCGTTGTAATTAAATGATGATTTTAATTTTCAAGTATTACTTATATCTGTCTTGCTGTAATTTTACTGTTCTATATTCACTTAAAATACTTCACCGAAACTAAGGCATTCCCCTGGTATGAGTGACCTTAGCGGACGTGGGGTGTTACATTCTATCATCATTGTCAGTAACCCAATCTGCATCACTATAAGCAGCGATGTTGAAATTGTTGCTGACAGCTTTCCAGTGTTCACCCAAAGGATTCTACTAAAATTGAGAAACTTTGTTAATATTGAATGATATATCAGGTCGTCTTATAGTAGCATATTATAATGCTCCTACAACACTTCTACATTGTTTTATACTATCTATGGCTTCTCCCCTGTTTTTACTATAGTGTTGACAGGATATCGTGGGTGTAGGCTGGGATTTGGCTTCATTCATATATTTTTTAGTAAGTAGCTCAGGAATGTATTTTCTTTGACAAAGTTGCATTTCAGTGCCTGAAAGCCTTTTGACCTCCATACCCATGAAATATGAAATGTTGCCTAGATCTTTGATTGAAAACTGCTCATGTAAGTATTCAGTTAACTTTCTAACATCTTCACTATTACTTCCTGTAATAATTAAATAATCAACATATATTAATATGTAAACCATAGATAAATCATTGATTTTAATGAACAGTGATGAGTCTGATTTTGTAGGATTGTATCCCATAGCCTTGAGTGTGACTTTGAGTCTGTCAAATTACACTCTTGATGCTTGTTTAATCCCATAGATTGCCTTTTTCAGCTTATAGACATGATTCTGATTTTGTATGAACCCTGGTGGTTGTTGCATACATATTAGTTCCCGCAAATAACAATTTAAAAAGGCATTACTTACGTATAGATGTTTAGTATTCCAATTGTTACTCAAAGCTGATGTACGAATTAGCCCGCTTGTAGATGGTGAAGTGAAAAGGTTTCACAGAAGTCAAAGTCATATTCTTGAGCGAATCCTTTTGCAACCAATCTTGCTTTCTATATTTTTATGGTCCTATCAATATTTCTTTTAAGTCTGAAAGTCCATCCGCATCCTATAATATTTTTATTATCTAGTGAATTAACCAATTCCCAAGTGTTATTTCTGATGAGTGCGTTATATTCTTCTTTCATAGCAACTCTCCAATTTTCATCTTTGATATCTTGATTGAAATTATCAGGTTCATCATTGCTGATGTTGGCAGTATAAGTTTTTAGCTTGAAAATGCCACTTTTGGCACTAGTTATCATGTGATGACTGGTTTGATTTTGTGGAGGATTGACAGGTAATTCTTTTTTAGCACTTTGTGTTTTTTCATTGCTTGTGTTGTTTTTATCACTTTCTTCTGTTCCTTGTAATATTTGATCATTGCTCGGTTGCTCTCTGACATTATTGCTTGAATCAGGTTATTGATAGGCGGGGCTGAAAGATTCAATGTGGGCTTCAATGGGACTTCATTAATCATACCGAGCATCGGCAGACTCGGTAATTCTAGTCTTCTCCCACACTTCAATGAATGTAGGGGGTTCAGGTAAAAAAGCCTTTGGATTGTGCAGTTTCATAGAAATTTTCATATTATATTGTTTATATGGAAAAATCATCAAAAATAACTTGCCTTCTTGCGAAAACTTTACCATTGAAATCTGTGCACTTATATCTGATTTAGTTTTACAGTAACCAATAAATGTATAGGGTTATAAAATCAAGTTTGTTGGTAATATATGGTCTTAAGTGTGGAAAACAAAAGCAACTAAATGTTTTTAGACTATTATAATCTGGTTTAACACTGTTTAGTTTTTCTAGAGGACTCATACTACTTAAAGTTTTGGTTGGCATTTTGTTTATTAAAAATACAGCCGAGTTAAATGACTCAGGCCAAAACTTTAAGGGTAGGCAACTTGAACTAGCACTGTTAAGCCAGTTTCAACTATATGCCTGTGTTTTTTCAATTAGACCATTTTGTTCAGATGTGTAAGGACATGTTATTCTATAAATAATTCCTTTTTCCTGAAAATATTTACTATGTGTTTTAAACTCGGTTCCCTCATCAGATTGGATTTTTTTACAGTGTTGCTAAACTGATTTTCAACCATATTAATAAAATCAGAACAATATTAAATGCATCAGACTTTGATTTTAATAAGTGTAACAACCCGAAAATCTGGGCCAGTTTAAAATTTTTATTTTGGCAATTTTAATGAATTTTGCATATTTAAAAATCATTATTTTAAATAATGAGGACGGAAAATTTATTTTGAATGGGATTCGTACGTATATATTATATACGTCGTCGTTAGAATATAAATAATTATTTATAATTATAAAAGGAATTGAAAATGGCGCGGTAGTTCGATAATTCGATTTTAAACTTCAATTGAATGTACCGGGTGCAAAACAAACCGGATTTTAGTGAAACCAAAAATAATAGGATCTAATTGATGATATCTTTCCAACGAATCCGAAAAATTGAAATTTCATAGCGGGGATCAAAAGATATGTCCAAATGAAAATTCTGAATAGTCGCTATGGAATCCAGGCCCTTAAAAATGGAAGTTTTGCAAACGACCTCGGATTTCGAGGAAACCAATTTTGTTGGGTCCGTGATGTGAAGTTATTGTTAGATTCCAAATTTCATAATTTTTCGAATCAATATGTGAGCGTGGCAAAGGAAAACGCGTTTGACCAGTTTTAGTAGATTTTAATCGATTGGAAAATGGCCATTTTTCCAACGTTCTCGGAATTCGATGAAATTAGTTTTGTTAGGACTGTATCGTCAATACGAAGCTATAAAATATTTTTATGGAATTTTTAGAGTTCGTATGTGACCCCGGTAAATTGAAATGCGCGTTCAAATTCAATATATAGAGTTATACGTTGATTTTGACGAAAACTGATTGTAACGATCGAATCATCCTACGATACATATCCCATTGTGTTCGAAATGGGGGTAATTAGCTATGGGCGGTGGGCCTCGTTACGAGGTCGAAATAAAAAGTTGCTTTTTGAAATTAAATAATTAAATAAATTAAAAATAAAATTCCTCACTCTCCCTCCCCTTATACGCCTTCAGGCCCCCCCCCCTTCATTTTCGATTTCGATTTAAAATATAAAAAAAGAAGAGAAGGACGGAGCCCTAGCACGCCGCGCCGCCAGGGGGTGGGCCACCGCCGCCTTCCCCGAGCTCACACCTCGCCCACTCCTCTTCCGTCGATCCCTCCCTCCTCCTCTTCTCCTTCCCGCTTCCCTCCTCGCTCCACACGAACCCGACCACCCCAGACCCCTCTCTTTGATCACCGCCCCGCCCTACCATCCGCCTCCTCCTCGACCAGCGACTCCTCTCCCCTCCTTCCAGCCCATAACCACTGAAAACCCCATCGATTCGCTGTAAGTTTTTTTTTGTTTTTTTTTGTTTTAATTTGTTTTAAATATTTGGTGTAGCTTATTTAATAAAAAAAATCTGATTTTGTTTAAATTATAAAACATAGATTTTTAAAAGAGATAAGGAAAGATTTTTATTTATATAGCAGTAAAATAAAAATAGAATTTTTAAACAAAGAAAAGATTTGATTTTATAATAAAGAAAAATATAGATTTTTATTCGTGTAAGGAGTAGATTTTTAACGATATAAAGAAGTGATTTTTAATCTAGGAAAGATGATATTTTTATATGATGTGAAAATAAAAAATATAATTTTTAATTAAGTAGTGAAGTAAAAATACGATTTTTACTTCGATAAAAATAGGATTTTCATTGATGTAGAAGTATAAAAATATAATTTTTATATAGGTAAGATAGTAAAAATATCACCTTTATATATGTAGTGAAATAAAGGCGAAATCTTTATATTTGAAAAGGCGAAATCTTTATATTTGAAAAGGCGAAATATAAAGCGAAATCGTTATATTTGAAAAGGTGAAATCTTTATATTTGAAAAGGCGAAATCTTTATATTTATAAAGGCGAAATCTTTATATTTGAAAAGGCGAAATCTTTATATTTGAAAAGGCGAAATCTTTATATTTATAAAGGCGAAATCTTTATATTTGAAAAGGCGAAATCTTTATATTTGAAAAGGCGAAATCTTTATATTTGAAAAGGCGAAATCTCTATATAGTAGCGATGTAAAAATAGAATTTTTATCTATATAGTAGCGATGTAAAAATAGAATTTTTACCCATATGGAGTAATGATAAAAATATGATTTTTATATACATAGCAACAATATAAAAATGTGATTTTTATATATGTAGTGGCTACGGGCAGCGAAAGTGACAAAAGGCGAGAACGACGAAGATTTCTACATAAGAAGAGTCGTGGAGTTAGGATAGCAATTGGTAAGAACTTCTCACTCTAAATTTCTTTTTCTAGTTATATATATATATACTAGGATGCAGACGGTGCTTAGTAGCACCCGACACTCGTCGTCCACAGACGATGGACGACTTGTTTGTTTGATTGATGTGTTGTGAAAATTGATTGTGTTGTGGAATGATTGAATAATAAAATATTCTTGTGTTGAAAGGAAATAAAATATTTATATAGTTAAAAATATTAGTTATCGTTAAAAATATAATTTTTAACGTAAAGGTGAATAAATAAATATTTATAAACAAATCGGCCGATTTGTTTATATACACTGATTTGACTGATATTGGTTGGGTCGATAAATTTTACACATCGCCCAACTGCACAAATAAAAATCTGTGTTTGTTGATTTGAAACCCCACACGGGTGTTGGGATGATATTTGGGTACACTAATCCCAATTATTTAATTGTATGTCGATCGATTGGTCGACAGACTGTGTAAGCGTTGATTATTTATATTTGATGCTTATGCAGTTGTGTGGTGCACTTTGGATGATGGTTGATTGTTTATCGTTGCTATTATATACATGTGTTGTATGGAACCCATATAATTAACGTTATATGGTAATTGATTGGGCCTCATTCCAATCGGGAAAATAGTGAATATTATAAAAGAAAATTCATGTGTTGAATATAAAAATAGTCGTGTGTGGACAGTACTCATGTGTTGAGATTAGTCGTGTGTTGAAAGAAATATAGATTCATGTGTTGAATAGAATAAATATTCATTTGTTGAATAGAATAAAGAAGTTTTTGAAAAAAATAAAGCCGTGTTGATTAGAGATGCGTTATTTTGACGTGAACCATATTTATATCGATTTTATTCGTTTTATAATGAATATTGAAAAGTGATTTCAAAATTTAATATTTTGAAATGAAATTCAAATTAAATTAGATTAAAATTCAAATTGAAATTTTATTGAATCAATTTGAAGTGAATTCGAATCGAATAGAAAATGAATTCGATTCGAATTGAATAGAAAGTGAATTTGAATTCAAATCAATTAGAAATGAATTCAAATTGAATTAAATTGAAATTGAGTTAAAAACGAATTGAAATCGTTTTGAATGAAATTTAAAACGAACTGAAATTGAATTGAAATCAATTTGAAATGAATTCAAATTGAATTAAATAGAAGGTAAATTCAAATTGAATTGAATTGAAACGAATTAGAATTTGAATTGAATTGAAACGAATTTGAATTTGAATTAAATAAAATTGAAATGAATTCGAATTGAATTGAAATCAAATCTATTTGAAATTGAATGTAGCGTTGAAATGGTTTTGAAAACGAATTTAAAACGATTTATAAAATACGTTTTAAAAGGAAATCGACGAAATATATATAATATGTATTATATATATATATATAATGGCCTGAAAAGAACGCGCCGCGCCGCGGCAGTTTGTGAATTTCGACCATTAACTTCGAATTGACGTTGCGGGAGATCCGTCCGTCGGATTCTCCTAAAACCGGAACCATTGGGTTCGTATCGAAAAGAGCTTTCCAATGAATATTAGAAATTTTAAATCTAACGGTTGGATTTGGAATTATGTCCAAATCAAATTTAGAAAAGGTCGTTGTAAGTGCAGTTCGATGGCCGTTGATGGAAATCGACAGTACGTGCCTTGATAAAATTATTAAAAATATCTATAATTTGTGTAGAATCATAAGAAATGATTTGGGAAAAATTAGGCTGAAGAATTCCACATTTGAAAGGATAAAAATAGATTTTTATCGAAATGAACTAGTTTTGAACAAGAATTAAAATCAATTTATTTTTGAAATAAATAAATTGAATTTGAAAGTGATTTTAAAAATAATCAATATTCCCAATACATGGATTGGACTGGAGTTGAATCGAAATTATCTTCGGCATATTTCGATGTTGGATTTCGTGACTATACAGATATTGTTATGGGAATTTGAAAGATATATTTTATATCGTTATTTCCAATACGATATTTGTTGGTTTCAGAATTTGATATTGAATATAAGCCAGTATATTTTCTATTCAGAGCCTTGTATTTAATATCAAATGTGATTTGGGTTTATCGTGAATCGTGTTTTAGATGACATTGGTTCTTTAACCCAGTTAAAGGCAAGATGTTGATTTTTGAAAGGATTAAAACTAAGTGGAGTTTTAATGAATCTTTAATTAGATTAAAATGTCAATTGATAATTTAAATTATCAAATCTGAAAAGTGATCGAGAGTGGAGTATCACCAGTTTTGCTCCAAAGCGATAGTTAAATCTTTAATTAGATTTGAACGTGAAATGGTAATTAATTTTACCGATAACACCATGGTGTTAGATATGGAGTATTACCAGTTCTGCTCCAGGGGATGAATAGGTTGGGATTGGGAAATAAAATAAATAATTACTTCGGTGTGGTTCGGTAATCCCGACTAGTTTGAAATGATATCCAAAGGAAGATTTAAGAATAAATTTAGAAGAATTTATCTTGGATAAAATTAATGGGAACCTTTCCCTAAGAATGTGATTTTGTGAATAAAAGAATATTCTGAATTGGAATGAGGCGTTCATTGTGTTTGTGTAACATTTGATTATCATATACGTGGGTTATTCAGAAAGGCCGGGTTTATACCCATTCTGAATAACCGATTCGACGAGATGTCGAAGAAGAAGACGGTGGTTGAAGACCGGAAATCTTCACATCGTTTGGGTGATTACTGATGATCTCGATTGGGCTGTACACCCAAGATGAGGGAAACAGTTGGTGATCATCCAGACGTACTTGGAGATGGATGGATATGCGAGGAAAGTGCCTCCGGTTTCGTTCGGACCCAGAACGAACTTGTAAATGGATTGTGTGTCTGACATTGGATTTTATTCTGTGTTGATTGATCTCCATTAAATATACATCTGTTTGGCGGCGGAGAATTTATTCTCTTGCTTAACGCCCTTCTCTGAGACGTACGAGCTCAGAGGTTGTATATCGATGGACATCAGTCGCACGGAGTGAATTGCCAGTGTGGCACGCGTAAGTGGCGATTGATCAAGGCTTCTGTTGAAAAGCAAAGTCTTGTGGTTGATGATCAAAGCACGGTCTGTGTGACGTAGCTTTGTGTATAACGTGAATTCGCGAGCCTCACACCTCGGTATGAGTTAAAAACGGTATACGAACCCAAGGAGTGCACGACGTTTCTTTCTAGCTAGGGTGGTGTTAGTGACCTACCAGCCCTGACATTTATATTCTTTTCACCTGTGTGGTTGTGGGATACGAGGCGCCTCGAATATAGGTCTGTAAGGACCGGGAAACGTGTGTTCAGGAATAATTAATCCTCAAAAGTAAGAGAGGACCGGCCTTGGAGGTTCCAAAGGATCATAGTGGGGTCCTGAGGCATTGCTAGAGTGTCTCGAACGCGGAGAGGAGCTTGCCCCTTGCCTCGACTCATGACAGAAATCCAATTTCCAATACGTGATAGTGCGGTTTTATTTGTAGAACCTAGTATGGCGACATAGTGGTATGGGTCATTCATGCCGCCTATGATTGATATTTATGATTGAAATTGTTTTTACACTATACACCTATAATAGTATCAAATAATGTGTTTTAAACGTATCAAGCATGCTTTGGCTGTTATAAGGTAAAAACCCTATCCTCCGGCTTGCGTTGCATTGTGTGATGGGACCTGGGTCTTATAACAGCTTCATTTTTCTTTATTTAGCATTGCGCTGTTTGTTTCATGCACTGGTATTCTTGGGAGGAAACCCGTTCCGTGTTATACGGCGTGGTCCCTTGATTTACCTAACTTTAAAAATAAAGATTAATAACTGTTTTAGTTCTCACACCAGTCACATGACTGACCTGGAGTTTATTGTTTTAACCTAAACTCTGGGTGCCCTTATTTTCGACACGGGAAGCTAGTAGTTTTGGTTTTGCAGATTTATATTCACAGGATCCTGATTTACAGCTGGAACGATGCTCGGAAAGCTCTGTATCCGTGTATCACTTTCAGTTGTGTTTTGTATATTTTTCCGCTGCTATGTAATTTATTGTAATCTCTGATATTCATCGAATGTAATTTATTCACTTATACTCTGTATATTCTTGTATCTGATGGAATTGTTGTAATATACAATGAAATGTTCTTCCGTCTGCGTTCTATTTTGTCTTGTCCTCAATTCTATCTGTGCTTTCCTTACCGGGGAAGTTCGGGTCGTCTTAGTTTGGTATCAGAGCTTTGGTTTGTAGAGCTCGAGAACAAGACACATTAGAACCAAACGAAAGAATTCATCAGATATTGGATTAGTAATATCCAATTAGAATGACTCATTAGAGATAGGATCAGTAGTATCCTAGAACGAGTGTGAAGAGTATATTTTTCAAATGAAAACAATTTTGTTTTGAAAATTTAAATCACTTTATACGTATTTGAATATTTATTTATTTTGAATTTGGACAATCGAGTATATAAAGATTTTGAATATACGCATCATGAACGTATAGTCGAAGTTTTAATATACTGGATAGATATAGAGTCACATTCTAGACACCCGGGGATAATTCTGGTGATGTGGCCACAGCATCAGTATTTATATTCGTGTTTCGAAGGTGTGATTTCTATATATTTCCATTAGACTGGTGTGAGAACCAAAACTAATATAGCTAGATTTATTGTTGTAAATTGACATCAAAAACATGATTTTTTGTATATGTATCAAAATTTTGAATTTGAAACTCTAATTCACTAATTGATTGATGGTTGTATAGTTTGATTATTTGTTTGCTAATTTTGAACCATTTAGCCTAATAGATTTGAATATTGAATTGTATTGAAAATTGGTCGCATTTGCTTGCATATACATGTACTCACATTGAACAGGTCATAGCAAGGAGGCTAGAGCAGAGAATAAAATTTGTTTGCCCGTCAAATAGGTACATGTTTACTATAATTTACTGTTTTGTTTAGGTGATGATGATTTTATGAGCCTATTGGCTAGCCGCTTGGCTTTTTCTTTTTCTTTTTTGAGATCAGAAGGCCTGTATGGCAATTTCGGGATTTTCCCGTGGTTCCCGGTGCAGGGGAGGTTATGGCGAAATTTTTCGAAAATTTAGGGTGTTAGCCAAATTTTTGAAGAATTTAAAAATTCTCAGAAACTGAAAAGTTGGAGAATGGAAGCCAGATCGAACGTAGAGTTGGTTAATCAAACCACTTTCGACTTTGTTCCTTTTCGGGGACGAAAAGTTTTAAGTGGGGGAGATTGTAACAACCCGAAAATCTGGGCCAGTTTAAAATTTTTATTTTGGCAATTTTAATGAATTTTGCATATTTAAAAATCATTATTTTAAATAATGAGGACGGAAAATTTATTTTGAATGGGATTCGAACGTATATATTATATACGTCGTCGTTAGAATATAAATAATTATTTATAATTATAAAAGGAATTGAAAATGGCGCGGTAGTTCGATAATTCGATTTTAAACTTCAATTGAATGTACCGGGTGCAAAACAAATCGGATTTTAGTGAAACCAAAAATAATAGGATCTAATTGATGATATCTTTCCAACGAATCCGAAAAATTGAAATTTCATAGCGGGGATAAAAAGATATGTCCAAATGAAAATTCTGAATAGTCGCTATGGAATCCAGGCCCTTAAAAATGGAAGTTTTGCAAACGACCTCGGATTTCGACGAAACCACTTTTGTTGGGTCCGTGATGTGAAGTTATTGCTAGATTCCAAATTTCATAATTTTTCGAATCAATATGTGAGCGTGGCAAAGGAAAACACGTTTGACCAGTTTTAGTTGATTTTAATCGACTGGAAAATGGCCATTTTTCCAACTGTCTCGTAATTCGACGAAATTAGTTTTGTTAGGACCGTATCGTCAATACGAAGCTAGAAAATATTTTTATGGAATTTTTAGAGTTCGTATGTGACCCCGGTAAATTGAAATGCGCGTTCAAATTCAATATATAGAGTTATACGTTGATTTTGACGAAAACTGATTGTAACAATCGAATCAGCCTACGATACATATCCCATTGTGTTCGGAATGGGGGTAATTAGCTATGGACGACAGGCGGTGGGCCTCGTTACGAGGTCGAAATAAAAAGTTGCTTTTTGATATTAAATAATTAAATAAATTAAAAATAAAATTCCTCACTCTCTCTCCCCTTATACGCCTTCAGCCCCCCCTCCCCGTCATTTTCGATTTCAATTTAAAAAAAAAAAGAAGGGCGGAGCCCTAGCACGCCGCGCCGCCAGGGGGTGGGCCACCGCCGCCTTCCCCGAGCTCGCACCTCGCCCCTTCCTCTTCCGTCGATCCCTCCCTCCTCCTCTTCTCCTTCCCGCTTCCCTCCTCGCTCCACACGAACCTGACCACCCCAGACCCCTCTCTCCGATCACTGCCCCGCCCTGCCATCCGCCTCCTCCTCGACCAGCGACTCCTCTCCCCTCCTTCCAGCCCTTAATCGCTGAAAACCCCATCGATTCGCTGTAAGTTTTTTTTTTTTGATTTTGTTTCTTTTTGTTTTAATTTGTTTTAAATAATTGGTGTAGCTTATTTAATAAAAAAAATCTGATTTTGTTTAAATTATAAAACATAGATTTTTAAAAGAGATAAGGAAAGATTTTTATTTATATAGCAGTAAAATAAAAATAGAATTTTTAAACAAAGAAAAGATTTGATTTTATAACAAAGAAAAAGATAGATTTTTATTCGTGTAAGGAGTAGATTTTTAACGATATAAAGAAGTGATTTTTAATCTAGGAAAGACGATATTTTTATATGATGTGAAAATTAAAAATATAATTTTTAATTAAGTAGTGAAGTAAAAATACGATTTTTACTTCGATAAAAATAGGATTTTCATTGATGTAGAAGTATAAAAATGTAATTTTTATATAGGTAAGATAGTAAAAATATCACCTTTATATATGTAGTGAAATAAAGGCGAAATCTTTATATTTGAAAAGGCGAAATCTTTATATTTGAAAAGGCGAAATATAAAGCGAAATCGTTATATTTGAAAAGGTGAAATCTTTATATTTGAAAAGGCGAAATCTTTATATTTATAAAGGCGAAATCTTTATATTTGAAAAGGCGAAATCTTTATATTTGAAAAGGCGAAATCTTTATATTTATAAAGGCGAAATCTTTATATTTGAAAAGGCGAAATCTTTATATTTGAAAAGGCGAAATCTTTATATTTGAAAAGGCGAAATCTCTATATAGTAGCGATGTAAAAATAGAATTTTTATCTATATAGTAGCGATGTAAAAATAGAAATTTTACCCATATGGAGTAATGATAAAAATATGATTTTTATATACATAGCAACAATATAAAAATGTGATTTTTATATATGTAGTGGCTACGGGCAGCGAAAGTGACAAAAGGCGAGAACGACGAAGATTTCTGCATAAGAAGAGTCGTGGAGTTAGGATAGCAATTGGTGAGAACTTCTCACTCTAAATTTATTTTTCTAGTTATATATATATACTAGGATGCAGACGGTGCTTAGCAGCACCCGACACCCGTCGTCCATAGATGATGGACGGCTTGTTTGTTTGATTGATGTGTTGTGAAAATTGATTGTATTGTGGAATGATTGAATAATAAAATATTCTTGTGTTGAAAGGAAATAAAATATTTATATAGTTAAAAATATTAGTTATCGTTAAAAATATAATTTTTAACGTAAAGGTGAATAAATAAATATTTATAAACAAATCGGCCGATTTGTTTATATACACTGATTTGACTGATATTGATTGGGTCGATAAATTTTACACATCGCCCAACTGCACAAATAAAAATCTGTGTTTGTTGATTTGAAACCCCACACGGGTGTTGGGATGATATTTGGGTACACTAATCCCAATTATTTAATTGTATGTCGATCGATTGGTCGACAGACTGTGCAAGCGTTGATTATTTATATTTGATGCTTATGCAGTTGTGTGGTGCACTTTGGATGATGGTTGATTGTTTATCGTTGCTATTATATACATGTGTTGTATGTAACCCATATAATTAACGTTATATGGTAATTGATTGGGCCTCATTCCAATCGGGAAAATAGTGAATATTATAAAAGAAAATTCATGTGTTGAATATAAAAATAGTCGTGTGTGGACAGTACTCATGTGTTGAGATTAGTCGTGTGTTGAAAGAAATATAGATTCATGTGTTGAATAGAATAAATATTCATTTGTTGAATAGAATAAAGAAGTTTTTGAAAAAAATAAAGCCGTGTTGATTAGAGATGTGTTATTTTGACGCGAACGATATTTATATCGATTTTATTCGTTTTATAATGAATATTGAAAAGTGATTTCAAAATTTAATATTTTGAAATGAAATTCAAATTAAATTAGATTAAAATTCAAATTGAAATTTTATTGAATCAATTTGAAGTGAATTCGAATCGAATAGAAAATGAATTCGATTCGAATTGAATAGAAAGTGAATTTGAATTCAAATCAATTAGAAATGAATTCAAATCAATTAGAAATGAATTCAAATTGAATTAAATTGAAATTGAGCTAAAAACGAATTGAAATCGTTTTGAATTAAATTTAAAACGAACTGAAATTGAATTGAAATCAATTTGAAATGAATTCGAATTGAATTAAATAGAAGGTAAATTCAAATTGAATTGAATTGAAATGAATTAGAATTTGAATTGAAACGAATTTGAATTCGAATTAAATAAAATTGAAATGAATTCGAATTGAGTTGAAATCAAATCTATTTGAAATTGAATGTAGCGTTGAAATGGTTTTGAAAACGAATTTAAAACGATTTATAAAATATGTTTTAAAAGGAAATCGACGAAATATATATAATATATATATTATATATATATATAATGGCCTGAATAGAACGCGCCGCGCCGCGGCAGTTCGTGAATTTCGACCATTAACTTCGAATTGACGTTGCGGGAGATCCGACCGTCGGATTCTCCTAAAACCAGAACCGTTGGGTTCGTATCGAAAAGAGCTTTCCAATGAATATTAGAAATTTTAAATCTAACGGTTGGATTTGGAATAATGCCCAAATCAAATTTAGAAAAGGTCGCTGTAAGTGCAGTTCGATGGCCGTTGATGGAAATCGACTGTACAGGCCTTGATAAAATTATTAAAAATATCTATAATTTGTGTAAAATCATAAGAAATGATTTGGGAAAAATTGGGCTGAAGAATTCCACATTTGAAAGGATAAAAATAGATTTTTATCGAAATGAACTAGTTTTGAACTAGAATTAAAATCAATTTATTTTTGAAATAAATAAATTGAATTTGAAAGTGATTTTAAAAATAATCAATATTCCCAATACGTGGATTGGACTGGAGTTGAATCGAAATTATCTTCGGAATATTTCGATGTTGGATTTCGTGACTATACAGATATTGTTATGGGAATTTGAAAGATATATTTTATATCGTTATTTCCAATACGATATTTGTTGGTTTCAGAATTTGATATTGAATATAAGCCGGTATATTTTCTATTCAGAGCCTTGTATTTAATATCAAATGTGATTTGGATTTATCGTGAATCGTGTTTTAGATGACATTGGTTCTTTAACCCAGTTAAAGGCAAGATGTTGATTTTTGAAAGGATTAAAACTAAGTGGAGTTTTAATGAATCTTTAATTAGATTAAAATGTCAATTGATAATTTAAATTATCAAATCTGAAAAGTGATCGAGAGTGGAGTATCACCAGTTTTGCTCCAAAGCGATAGTTAAATCTTTAATTAGATTTGAACGTGAAATGGTAATTAATTTTACCGATAACACCATGGTGTTAGATATGGAGTATTACCAGTTCTGCTCCAGGGGATGAATAGGTTGGGATTGGGAAATAAAATAAATAATTACTTCGGTGTGGTTCGCTAATCCCGACTAGTTTGAAATGATATCCAAAGGAAGATTAAAGAATAAATTTAGAAGAATTTATCTTGGATAAAATTAATGGGAACCTTTCCTTAAGAATGTGATTTTGTGAATAAAAGAATATTCTGAATTGGAATGAGGCGTTCATTGTGTTTGTGTAACATTTGATTATCATATACGTGGGTTATTCAGAAAGGCCGGGTTTATACCCATTCTGAATAACCGATTCGACGAGATGTCGAAGATGAAGACGGTGGTTGAAGACCGGAAATCTTCACATCGTTTGGGTGATTACTGATGATCTCGATTGGGCTGTACACCCAAGATGAGGGAAATAGTTGGTGATCATCCAGACGTACTTGGAGATGGATGGATATGCGAGGAAAGTGCCTCCGGTTTCGTTCAGACCCAGAACAAACTTGTAAATGGATTGTGTGTCTGACATTGGATTTTATTCTGTGTTGATTGATCTCCATTAAATATACATCTGTTTGGCGGCGGAGAATTTATTCTCTTGCTTAACGCCCTTCTCTGAGACGTACGAGCTCAGAGGTTGTATATCGATGGACATCAGTCGCATGGAGTGAATTGCCAGTGTGGCACGCGTAAGTGGCAATTGATCAAGGCTTCTATTGAAAAGCAAAGTCTTGTGGTTGATGATCAAAGCACGGTCTGTGTGACGTAGCTTTGTGTATAACGTGAATTCGCGAGCCTCACACCTCGGTATGAGTTAAAAACGGGATACGGACCCAAGGAGTGCACGACGTTTCTTTCTAGCTAGGGTGGTGTCAGTGACCTACCAGCCCTGACATTTATATTCTTTTCACCTGTGTGGTTGTGGGATATGAGGCGCCTCGGATATAGGTCAGTAAGGACCGGGAAACGTGTGTTCAGGAATAATTAATCCTCAAAAGTAAGGGAGGACCGGCCTTGGAGGTTCCAAAGGATCATAGTGGGGTCCTGAGGCATTGCTAGAGTGTCTCGAACGCGGAGAGGAGCTTGCCCCTTGCCTCGACTCATGATGGAAATCCAATTTCCAATACGTGATAGTGCGGTTTTATTTGTAGAACCTAGTATGGCGACATAGTGGTATGGGTCATTCATGCCGCCTATGATTGATATTTATGATTGAAATTGTTTTGACACTATACACCTATAATAGTATCAAATAATGTGTTTTAAACGTATCAAACATGCTTTGGCTGTTATAAGGTAAAAACCCTATCCTCCGGCTTGCGTTGCATTGTGTGATGGGACCTGGGTCTTATAACAGCTTCATTTTTCTTTATTTAGCATTGCGCTGTTTGTTTCATGCACTGGTATTCTTGGGAGGAAACCCGTTCTGTGTTATACGGCGTGGTCCCTTGATTTACCTAACTTTAAAAATAAAGATTAATAACTGTTTTAGTTCTCACACCAGTCACATGACTGACCTGGAGTTTATTGTTTTAACCTAAACTCTGGGTGCCCTTATTTTCGACACGGGCAGCTAGTAGTTTTGGTTTTGTAGATTTATATTCACAGGATCCTGATTTACAGCTGGAACGATGCTCGGAAAGCTCTGTATCCGTGTATCACTTTCAGTTGTGTTTTGTATATTTTTCCGCTGCTATGTAATTTATTGTAATCTCTGATATTCATCGAATGTAATTTATTCACTTATACTCTGTATATTCTTGTATCTGATGGAATTGTTGTAATATACAATGAAATGTTCTTCCGTCTGCGTTCTATTTTGTCTTGTCCTCAATTCTATCTGTGCTTTCCTTACTGGGGAAGTTCGGGTTATCTCAATAAGTACAACCATGTGTGTATAGAGCATGCATCAATAAAAGATATGTAGTATTTGAAACCAGAGTCTGAGTTAATTTGGGCAGTTCCCCATAAATCTATGGAATTAGATCAAAAGGTTTTGTGTATTGTTTTGTATAATCTATGAAAGGCAGTTTGTGACCCACGCCCATTTGACAAAATTCGCAAATGCAAGGTAACTTGACATCATCAAAGAGTATCTTGTTATCAAGAAGAATTTTCTAAACAATATAGACATAGGGATGACCAAGTTTATAATGCCATAAATCAAAGACAGACTTTCTACTATTAGTATTATTGACTTTAGATAAATTGCAACATGATACAATATTAACAAACTTATTGCAGTTTCCTAGATTAAATTTGTATAGCCCTTTTACTGTATCACCCTAAATAAGAATTGTTCTAGTTAATATGTCTCTAACAAGACAATGATTAGGAAAGAATTCAAACATATGTTGTTATCTCTAGCAAATTGCGAGACACTAATTAAATTCTTCTTGATTTCAGAAACCCTTAATAAGTCATGCAAAAATAACGGTCTTTTACCATTTGTACCGCCTTTACCAATCATAGATATGTTAATGTGCTTACCATTTCCCATGAATATAGAATTGTTACCTTTGTATTCCTTATTGTCAAGATTAAGATTTTCAAGATTATTTGAAAGATAGTTGGTTGCTCCAGAATCTGGATATCAGCTATCATTATTGATGTGTCTATTCTTACACTTTCACTTTGGTTTCTTAATGATTCAGGTGAAACAACATCACTTTGAGTCTGTGCAAGGTTGGCACCGAGATTTTTTTCCTCTCTAGTTGTTTGTATTTTAAGTCAATGCATAGTTTGTATTGAATCTGTAGAAACACCTAGGTGTAGTATGACCAACCTTTTCACAAATTTAGCACTTTGGCTTGTTAGTATTGCTGTTCCATTTACCTCTGCCTCTTCCTCTAGATGATTGTCTACCTCGTTGAAAGTTTTGATCACTTTTGATGTTCTGGTTTTTATTTCTATTAGTGTTAGCAGTAAAATTGACATTAAAATCATCATCTTGAGCTCTTTTACTATCTAATTTGGCTTCATAAGACAGTAGGATTGCATGAACATCATCAATACATGCAAATTCCTTTTATGAAGCAATTATTGCTTCAACAACTTCATATTCTTCACTTAAACCATTTAAAATAACAAGCACCTGTTCAGAATTAGGTAGCTTATGTCTTACAACATCTAACATGTCATAAATTGATTTTATCTTACTCAAACATTCTCTCATGGTAAAGTTATCTTTCTTGATCTTTTGAAGCTCCCTTTTATGAAACATTACTTAATTAGCATATGATTGATTGTTGAAAGATTTCTCTATGGCTTGCCATATTTCATTGGTTGACTTACATCATATAACTTGTGGTAGTAATTTCTCACTAATAAAAGGTAGAAGTCATGCACTGATTAGTCGATCTTGTCTATGAAACTTGTATTCTTCATTGGGAATAATATTATTACTCTGATCTGCAATGAACATGGGTGGTACTGTGTTGGTTCCCATTATGAATCCTTCAAGGCCATAGCCTTGTATTGCCTTTTCAATTTATAATTTCCATAAAAGGTTGTTATTATCATCAAGTTGCACTGTTATCAATTGTGACTGAGGACTAACAATAGTTTTTATTAAATTATCTGTTGTAGTGTTTACACATGAGCCTGATGTTGTATTATTAGCAATGATGACAAGCTACAAGATAGCAGAAATCAATGAAAAACAGGGGGTGAATGGTCAAGAATATGATCTAGATCAATTAAGATGGTTATCAGAATCTTCTATTTGCTACCAGTTGATCAAGATGATGCTACAACATGATTGGGTCACTGGAAGGTAATTGTATGTATTCTGATTTCTTTCTGGCTTTTCTTGATGTTCTTTCAAAAGATTACATAAAGCGGTTGCTGATCAGAACGATGCAGCCCCCTTGTACAGAGGCATGACACTTAGTTGCAGTCGTGTGCAGGGTTAGGCAAGGCACTAATGATTGGCCTATGCAATCTTCTCCGATGATGAAAATTTGCTGAGCAGAATAATTTTTCTGCATACATCACAATGGTGGTAAAGAGATGATTTCAGGATGGGTTTTCAGATAAAGCCATTAGGCAGTGTTATGATGCTCTGATACCAAAACAGAATTTGAAGTTGTAATTGGTATTAGAAAGTAATTGGATGGAAGAAAGAATTGCATAAGTTGTTTTGCCGAACTTATGAATCGGTACAAATGTTTCAGTATGTACATTTATTTATAATTACATATAGTGATGGGTATAAAGGCCCATAGCCCATTAACAAATGAAATAAAAAATGCATTTAGTATCTCCTTGTTATATCAGCATCCTATATTTTTTCTATTACTATATGTTTGGATATTATGTCAGACTTTGCTTATGATTGTAAAAAGAGAAATTCAATCTATTATCTACACCATGCACCTTTTTGCATAGAAACATATATGTTCTCTCCTCAGCAACCCTCCACTATTCCATGTTAATAAGATGTAGTTTTGTGTCAACTATCTTCAATTGGATCGTACAGTGGTGTTAGCGAACTCGATGGAAATAAAAGAATATTTAATTGAAGTATTAATGAGAATATTTTAAACTTTTTTAGGGTTTCAAGGTCCCTGTAGATCTCTTTTCATTCGATGTGATAATGAGCCAGGACCATGAACCAGTCTGGTATTTAGTTGCCTTTAAGAAATATCTTGTAGACAAATCTAATTAATTTTATTTTATTTAGTAGTGAAACAAATGTTAGGTTGATTATTTCAGACTTGCTTTAGATTTTCAAATTAGAATGCCTACTATTATAGAACTGTATAACTGGAGAAATTACATGCTATTAAAAGCCTTCTAACTCTATATCTTTGAAAATTATGATCATGCTCTAGAATAAAATAGAAACACATACAAGTTAATTGTTTCGTGGCTATTAATTGAGCATTTGAATGATTTATAATTTTTGATGTAGATAGATGGAGTAGTGTCGTTGCTTCCCAAACTCCACGTATGTGCAGGCCCAACTCAGCAGCTAACTGGTCACACTTGGTTACAACCCCACAATGCCGAATTCACATAGTGCAACCACCTACTTTTCTATGTTATATGCCTACCGGAATGCACGACCCTCCTACAGCACTCCATAACCAGCTTATCATGCTCCATGGCCAGCCTACATAGCAACCATTATGCCCTGCCTTCCTACTTCAATGTTGCATTGGTTGGATACAAAACACCAACTAGGTTGTTCTACCTTCCTATTACAACGCAACATTGGTAGGAAATGGAAATTACAAACGTGATGTTCTGCTCTCCTACCACGAAGTTATGTTGGCCTACTATAGTGACCTACCGTGGTGATGGACCCTATCACTTTTTTTTTTACCAATGAGAAGAATTTTTATATCAACCTAGAATTAAATTGCCTAAAACAATGGTTGCGTTTATGTTTTGATGCATAGATGAATCCTATATTGTAATTTGATTGAAAGGGTAAAATCAAACTAATGCTAAAAAAGGTAATTCTTTAGAGCCAATTGCCCCTTTTACATGCAAAATACGATCCTTTTTCATTGGTTGTCAGTAATATGATGCAAAAAGGGTCAACTTTTGTTTCAGTTGTATAATCGATACAACAAGTTTAGGCTTATTATGCCGTTTACATTTGCATTGGTTGTTGAACTGAAGAAATATGAAGAGTAAACAACTGGCATAATAATCTGTTTTGTAGTACTGTATTAGAAGTGAAATGCAATTCAATAAAGAATTTTTCTCTTCGGTTACATGAGATCAATATAACCACTACAAGAAAAATCAATGTCTTTAGTCAAAAAAATATAATTAATAATAGTTTCTATTATTGAACTAACATTTTTCTATTTGGACTAATTCAGTTGAACATAGACAATATTTTGGGTAAAACCAAGTTCAATAATCCAAAATTGATAAAGTTCTAAAAAAGAGAATCAGCGCAAAAAAAAAAATCATTACCAATAGAGATCGCTTATAATAGAAAAAATGGATTTTTATCCAAAAAACATATAAGCGATAAATTCAACCAAAATGTCACACTATCAGCTTTGTGTGAACATTAATAATTAAACGCTGACTGAATTTATAACTATGTGTGACTAATTGAATTTATAATCATTGCAAATTAATTAAATTAATTAATATTATGAAAAATTAATTATAATATTTTATTTTGTTTGATGCTCGAATTCCATTAGATTTACTGAAATGCATATATATAATACTATGTAAGAGTATTGATAAATGACATTTGTAAAATATTTAAATTAATAAATCATCGAATGGATTTGAGATATAAAAAGATTATGAATATCCCATCTTTAGCTAGCCATGCATTATAATGAGGTCTTGATGTAATTGATATTTGGTCAGAAACTAAAGGTGGAAGGTTTTAAAGGAGGATTTGGAAGTGTTTTATTTATTTATTTAAAACAAAATTCCTTTCCATTCATTCATCAAATTCTTCTAGCAACTCTATTTCTCCTTATCTCCTCTCTCCATTAAACCTCTTCTAGGACTTATAGGGCATCTGTGGAATGAAATTTCCAAAATAAAATTCATGTAAAATAAGAATATACATTATGGTGGTTTCCTTTAAATTCTTGCAAAATTCATAGGTTTGAGTCAATCAAATCTAGGAGTTTATTCTTCATTTTAAGTGTGATTTTTAGCTTCATCCTAACTTTTGAATCTTGTTCGATTATGTAATACATGGTGTTAGTATAGCTTAGATCTGCATATCCTACTTCTCTTATGATTATACTTTCATTTTGTATATATAGTTTAGATCCCAAACATTGTACAAGAAATTTTTATCTCTTTGGGTCATGTGATCTCTTTATTACTGAGGTGGATGTTAATGTCAAAAAGGCCATTTTGATTTGCAACCAATTTAATTCATCGATATGATTTTGTAAGTTAGTATATACATAAGCATAAATAAACTATATGTGTTGGAGTGTTATGGATCACACTAAATACTAGTTGGCCTTGCTAGAAAAAGCTACATGTGTTGAGTACTTGAAATCATTTTAAATTGAATCATATTTATGGATTGTTGGTTTGATATGTAAATTAATTTCGTTATTGTTTACTTATTTTTTAAAGATTGTTCACCTCAAAATTCATAAGTGGTTTTTTTTCTTGTCCAAAGCCGTTAACCTATTTTGAATCCTTAACAAGTTAAAGCTACTTTTCTATTTGCTCACTTTTTAAAACACATAAAACTTCAAAATTATGTTGTTTCAAATGTAAATAATTGTTTGCAATTATTTATACATGTATACACATATGTATTTCATTTCATATAAAATTTTATAGAAGGAACTTGTGATCAAAATCATAAATTTACTTCTAAATCCATCCTAAGTTTAAAGTGGATTTACTTGTCAATTCTATAATTCAAAACATATAAAATATTCAGAATTAATTCTAACATATATACATATGCTTGTGCATGCGGTAATAATTATATATTTAGGTATAATTGTTATTTTATATAATTTAAAGAAAACAACGGACACGAAAGGCTTATAGAAAGAGGAAAATGTGTATGTTGAAGTGTAAATTACAATGACTACGTATGTATACATTGACATGTACACACTAACATAGTGTGGCTCAGTGGAAAGACGTGTCCTACCTCGTAAGATGTCAAGAGTTTGAGGCCAACCTTGACCAGCATATTGGAGTATTAACCAATTTTCAATAATAAGTACACTATTTACATTACGCACTTGCATTATACACATATATGAGTATATTTGATGTACTAATTGTAATACTATTAATTAATTAAAATGAAACACCTTTCGACAATTTAAATAAACTAATATTAAATTTGAAATAATATTAGATGGGATCCAATACACCCTTTAGATCTTGTAGTCCTAACATGTCCAAAATATGAAAAATAAACTTAAAATCTAGTTATCTCACTCGCTTCAGACTGGTCATATTCCTTTTGGGACTTTACTCCACCAGAATAGATGGGTGAGCAGTAAAACCTTCAAATCGATGGATAATAGCATTGAAACTTGTGCAACATCTGCTTGCACGTATAGGGTCAGCTTGCGTAGATTTTTTTTAATGAACTTCAAAATTTATATAATTATTATGGATCTTTAATAGGCTAATGAGGTCTAAATTCATTTAAAACTGTCTAAATTTGGTTTAAATAAAGTCACGTATTTTATTTAAATTTACAAATTGTAGTTTGAGGTTTACTTAATTTTGGTTTTGCTCGTTTATACATATATGTATAAGTACGTATGTGTGTGTGTATGTATGTGTAACACACACACGCTCATGTGTGTATATATATGTATGTGTGTGTGCATGTGTGTGCATGCATGTCTAATCTAGCAATCTGTGCGGGTATAACATGTGTTGTATATCGATGCGTGGATTTACATCACAACTGTAACAAGCCGGATTTCAGAACCAATTTGAAATTTTTATATTAGCAATTTTAATGAATTTTGAATATTTAAAATGATTTATTTTAAATAATAACAACTAAAAATTTATTTTAATCGGAGTTAGAACGAATAAATTTATTTTAATTATAAAATGAGCCTAAAATGGCGCGGTAGTTTGAAAATTCGATTTCAAATTTCGATTGAATGTACAGGATTCAAAATAAATTGGATTTCAGTAAAACCAGAAGTATTTGAATTTGTTTGAAAATATCTTTCCAAGGAATGCGAAAAATCCAGATTTCATAATGAGAATAAAATGTTATGTACAGTTGAAAATTCAGAATAGTCGCTATGGAATTTAATATAATATATAGCCCTTAAAAATAACCATTTTGCAAACGACCTCCATTATCGACGAAACCAATTTAGTTGGATCCAGAATGTCGAATTATTGCTAGATTCCAATTTTCATAATTTCTGGAATTAATATGTGAGCGCAGTGAATTTAAATGTGTTTGGTAATTTAAATTCAAATTTAATCGACTTGGAAAATGACCATTTTTCAAGCATTCTCCAAATTTGATGAAATTAGTTTTGTTAGGACAGTATCGTCAAAACATAGCTAGATTTATTTTTCTGGAATTTTTGGAGTTAGTATGTGGCCTTGGTAAATTAAAATGTACATTTAAATTCAATATATATTGATTTATATTTTAATTTAAATAAAAACAGATCAAAACGATAGAATGGGCTTACGAAACATATCCCATTGTGTCCGGAATGGGGTATTTAGCTAGGGGCGACAGTCGTTGGACGACTTGATTTGGAGTTAGAATTGATAAACAATTAAATTTGGAAATAAATATTATTAAATAATATAAAAAACCTCTTAAAACCCAAATACCCTCAGAACAATGCCGCCATCTGTTATTGAACGAGCGGAATCGCTCGATTCTTTACCTCCAATTTTCACGATATCTGTTCAATGATTTTTCAGATTCCCAAAACAAAATCGAAGAGAATTTCATGAACTTTAAATCCATATATGGATCATCGATTATAGTTACACATGTAGGGAGAAATCACAGCTCAAACTTGGCCGTTTCGCTCGAGATTTCTGATGGCAATAGGGGTGCGAGTGGGCCCCAACTCCGGCTAGTGGTGGATCTCACAGTGGCGGTTCATGTGGGTCCTCCGATCCACTTCCGGTCTGGCGATAGCGACGAAGATTTAAACCCTATGATTTAGGCAATGGTTAGAACATCGGCTGATGGTAGTTGAGGGAGAAAGGTATTTAAAATTAATTACTTCATTAATTATTTTTAAAATGTCATTAATCTTTAAATGCTGATAACTTTTTCATACGATGTCGAAATCGCACGAACAATATTTTAGGCAAATTTGAATCCAAATTGTACTGAAATTCAGAAACAAACACTGGCAGAGTGGAAACAAATGTGAGAACATCTTCTCACTCTAATTATTTTCCAGTAAAATATATACTAGGATGCAGACGATGCTTAGCAGCATCCGACACCATTGATTGTACAAACCATGATTGTTTGTTTGGATTGAATTAACTGTGTTGTTTTTATTGATGGAATGAACTGTAGAAAATATACATGTTTTGAATAAAATATTTATACAATAAAAGATATCATTTTTATTGAATGAATAAAATATATAAAATATTCATGTATGGAATAAAATATTTGAATATATAAAATATTTGTACAATAAAAAATCATTTTTATTGAATGAATAAAATATATAAAATGTTCATGTATGGAATAAAATATTTGAACAATAAAAATGTCATTTTTATTGAATGAATAAAATATATAATGTACTCATGTATGGGATAAAATATTTGAACAATAAAAATATAATTTTTTTATTGAATATATGAACCATATAAAATGGTCATGTGTTGAAAATAAATATTCATTTACAAATTACACCCATTTAACTGATATTGATTGGGACGATAAATTTTACACATCGCCCAACTGCACATATGCAGTATTTGTTGTTTGAAAACCCCACACGGGTATTGGGATGATATTGGACGTACACTGATCCCAATATTTAGTTGTATGTCAATTGATAGGTTGACAGACTGTTGTAAGCGTTAATTATTTATATTTAATGCTTATGCAGTTGTGAAATGCACTCTGGATGATGGTTGACTGTGTTTGGTTATTGTTATGTACATGTGTTGTATGAAATCCATATAAATAAAATTATATGGTAATTGACTGTATTTGATTCCAATTCGGAAAGAACAAATATTTTAAATTAACGAATATTTTAAAATAACAAATGATGAATATTTTAAAATAACTAAATTTTAAAATAATATTTAGTAAAGGATCAAAATATGATTTTGATGTCCGATTTGGGATGGACACGAAAATATTGAAATATATAAGCCGTGTTGATTAGATTTGCGGCATTTTAAAGCAAACGATATTTATATCAATTTTATTCATTTTTATAATGAATATCGAAAAGGAAACGATTTCAAAACCTGATATTTTGAAAATATTGTCATTTATATATTATAATATTATAGAATATTCAATTTTGATTTAAAATTGAAAATGAAGTTAGAATCGTTATAAAACGAATTTGTAAATGATTTATAAAATATGTTTTAAATGGAAATCGACGAAATATATATTATATATATAATATAATGGTCTAAATAGAACGCGCGCGCCGCGCCGCTGTCGTTCACGAATTTCGAACATTGACTTCGAATTGATATTACGGGAGATTCGACTGTCGGATTCTCCTAAAACCAGAACCGTTGGGTTCGTATCGAAAAGAGCTTTCCAACGAATATAAAAGATTTGAAATCTAACAGTTGGATTTGGAATTATGTCCAAATCAAATTTGGAAAAGGTCGTTGTCAGTGTAGTTCGATAACCGTTTATGGAAATCGACTGAAATTGCCTTAATAAAATTATTAAAAATATTAACAATTCGTGTAAAATCATAATAAATGATTTGGAAAAAATTAGGATGAAAAATTCCATATTTGAAAAGATAAAATATATTTTTATCGAAATGAACTAGTTATTGACTAGAATTATAATCCAATTATTTTTAAATAAAATAAATTGGATTGAGAATGGGTTTTAATATAACCAGAATTTCCAAAATATAAATTGGAATGGATTTGAGTAGAAATAATCTTCGAAATATTTCGATATTGGATTCTGTGATTATATGGATATTGCTATGGGAATTTGGAAGATATTGATATCGTTATTCCAATATGATATCCATTGGTTTCAGAATTTGATATTGACAATAAGTCGATATAATTTCTATTTTGAGCCTTATATTTAATATCAAATTGGATTTTGGGTTTGTCGTGAATGGTGTTTTTATTAAAACTTTTCTTAAACCCAGTTGAGAAAAGAATAAATCTTTAATTTAAGATTTAGTAAAGTTTTCTAATTAACTAATATTTAATTGGAATTGAATAAAAAGAATTGGATTTTTGGGTTTATAGTGAACGATATTTTAAACGACATTTGTTCTTTAACCCGATTAACTGTGAAATGTAATTTGGAATTTACAAATCTTTATATAAAGATTTAGTGGAAATTTTCCAAAATTTTCCAATTTAATAAAATAAATTGGATTTGAATGGAATTCGATTTGATAATAATCGAAGTGAGCTTCTGTGGAGGAAGACTGTTAATATATATGGAATTAAAAGGCTTTGCCATTATTCCATTTATATTATTAGTCGGATACGGAAATTGATATCGATTATATATATTGATCTGTTTTCCGTGAAGATTCCATAGTTAATGGAATGTGATTTTGTGTTTATTGTGAACTGTGTTTTAAATGACATTAGTTCTTTAACCCAGTTAAAGACAAGATTACATGTCTAACATTATATTTCGAACTGTGTGGTTGATCTCTGCTAAATATATATCTGTTTGGTGGCGGAGGATTTATTCTCTTGCTTAACACCCTTCTCTAAGACGTACGAGCTTAGAGGTCATATATCGGTATAAATCAATAGTACGGTGTAGATTGTCGATGCGACATGTTTGTGTTTCCAAAGTTAAACAATCATTAATATTGATTTTTGGTAAGATTAAAACTAAGTGGAGTTTTAATGAATCTTTAATTAGATTGAAATGAGAAAGTGATAATTTAAATTATCAAATTCGGGAAATAACGGAGAATGGAGAACCACCAGTTTTACTCCAAGAGATAGTTAAATCTTTAATTAGATTTAAACGTGAAATAGTAATTAAATTTACTAGTAACTGGTGTTAGATATGGAGTATTACTAGTTTTGCTCCATGGGATGAATAAGTTGGGATTGGGATGATAAAAGAAGTGATTACTTCGGTAAGGTGCGCTAATCCCGACTAGTTTGGATAAACCTTAATTTGGTTTGAATTGATATCCAAAGGAAGATTAAAGAATAAATTTAAATAATTTATCTTTGATAAAATTAATGTGAACCTTTCCCTAATGATGCGAATTTTTGAATAAAAGAATATTCTGAATTGGAATGAGGCGTATATTGTGTTTGTGTAGCACTTGTTTATAATATACGCGAGTTATTCGGAAAGGCCGGGTTTATACCCATTCTGAATAACTGATTCGACGATAAGTCGACGATGAAGACGGTGATTGAAGACCGGAGGTCTTCACATTGTTTGGATGATTACTGATGTCTTGATTGGGCTGTACACCCAAGACGAGGTAATAAGTGGTGATCGTCCAGACGTATTGGAGATCGACTGGATATGCGAGGGCCTCTCTCCTGTACTGGACATATGGGACGAGGAATAAAGTGCCTCCGGTTTCGTTCAGACCCAGAATGAACTTGTAAATGGATATGCGTTTGTCATTGGGTTTTATTCTATGTTGATTTATCTCTATTAAATATATATCTTTTTAGCGGCGGAGAATTTATTCTCTTGCTTAATGCCCTTCTCTGAGACGTACGAGCTCAGAGGTTATATATCGATAGACATCAGTCGCATGGTGTGAATTGCCTGTGTAGCATGCTAAGATGCAAATGAACATGGCTCTTGTTGAAAAGCAGAGCCTTGTGGTTGATGATCAAAGCACAACTTTAAATAGCATAGATTTGTGTAGCGTTAATTCGCGAGCCTCAAACCCAGGTGTGAACCAAAAACGGGATAGTGACTGCATGGAAATGGACATATGTTAGTTCTAGCTACGATTAACGTCATGGTATGGAACCCAGACTGTTTACTCATGTGGATGTTGCATACTATTATTACTTGATGGGAGACGAGGTACCTCAGATATATCGGTCACTGCGGGGCTGATGGATATTATATCGGTCACTACGGGGCTGATGGATATGGTCGACATACTGACCATTTTAGTGGCCCGATAGAACCGGCTAATATATAGTTTATGGTATAACTAATCATCGACGGATGACCGACCATGAAGATCTAAGGGGTTCACTGCGGGGGATCCTTAGGCACTTGCTATTGTGTCTCGAAATCGGTGAGGATAATCCCTTGCCTCGGTTCATATATGGAAACCCAATTTCCAATACGTGATATTCGGTTTTAGTTGTAAATATATATATGGAGACGTAATATAATGTACCTATAACACCTATGATTGATACATTTATATTTGAAGTTGATTTCTTCACTTATAACAGTAATAAAAGATGAAATTTTGCGTATCAAGCATATTTGGCTATTATAAGGGAAAACTCTATCCTCGACTGCGTTCATTGTGTGATGGGACATAGGTCTTATAATAGCTTCATTTTTCTCTTTAGCACTGCGCTGTTATTTTTATGCACTGGTATTTATGGGCGATAAACCCGTTCCATGTTATATGGCGTGGTCCCGTGATTTATCTTACTTTAAAATCAAGTTAATAACTGTTCTAGTTCTCACACCAGTCACATGACCGACTGGAGTTTATTGTTTTAACCTAAACCTTGGGTGCCCTTATTTTCCACATGGGCAGCTAGTAGTTGGGTTTTTGCAGATATTATTTTCACAGGATTCTGGATTTACAAGTGGTGCTATATTCAGAATGCTCTGTATCTGTGTATCTCTTTCAGTTGTGTTATGCATTATTTTTCCGTTGCTAATGAAATTTGAATCTCTGATATTTATCAAATGTATATTATTTATTCATACTCTGTTATATTCTTGTCCTCTGATGTAATTGTTGTAATAAAGAATGAAATATTCTTCTTTTTGTGTTCTGATTTGTCGTGTTCTCAACTCAATCCGGGCTTTCCCGTAAGGGCGAGTTTGGGTAGCTTCAGTTGGTATCAAAGCATTAGTTTACAGAGCTCGAGAACAAGACACATTAGAACCGAACGAAAGAATTCATCAGAGATTGGATAAGTAATATCCAATAAGAATGACTCGGTAGAGATAGGATCAGTAGTATCCTAGAACGAGTATAAAGAGTGTTATTTTTTTTAAATGAAAATGAAAAAAAACTTTGTTTTGAAAATTTAATCCTTGTTTTACGTATTTGAATATTTTATTTTAAATTGATTTGGACAATCAAGTATATGAAGATTTTGCATATACGCCTAACTAGCGTGTATTCGAAGTCTCAAATATACTGGATAGATATAGAATCACACTCTAGTCGACCAGAGACGATTCTGATGATTGATGTATCATCATCAGATTCTGTATTCGAGTTTCGAAAGTAGGATATATATATATTTCCAATTGGCTAGTGTGAGGACCAAAACTAGATAGAGTTATTATTGTGAATTGGCATCAAAAACATGATTTTGTATATATATATATATATATATATATATATATATATATCGAAGTTATGAATTTGAAAATTTAATGAATCAATTGATTGTTGATTATATTGTATGATTATTAGTTCAACTGATTAAAATATTGGAATGATCAAACCAATAGGAAAATGTAAGGCAAATTAAGCCAAATTGAATCAAATTATCGAACTGAATTGAAAACTGATTGAAATTGCATGCATATACATGTATATACATTGAACATGTCATAGCAAGGAAGCTAAGCAAAGGAATAAAATTGTTTGCTCGACAAATAGGTACAAGTTTATTGTATTTCTCGTGTTTTGATGATTTTATGAGCCGATTGGCTAGCCGCTTGGCTTTTTCTTTTGGATTGGTGAGGGCCCTGTGAGGCAAGTTGCGATTTTAAAGGTCTCCCCGTACAAAGGAGGTTATGGCGAAATTTTTCGAAAATTTAGGGTGTTAGCCAAATTTTTGAGAAATTAAAAATTTCTTAGAAACCGAAAAGTTGAAAAATGAAAGCCAAAATGAAAGTTGAGTTGATTAGTTAGACAACTTTCAGCTCCATTCTTTTTCGAGGACAAAAAGATTTTAAGTGGGGAGATTGTAACAACCCGGATTTTCGGTACCAATTTGAAATTTTTATTTTAACAATTTTAATGAATTTGTAATATTTAAAATGATTTATTTCAAATAATAATGACTAAAAAATTATTTTAATCAGAATTAAAATGAATAAATTTATTTTAATTATGAAACGAGCCTGAAATGGTGCGGCAGTTTGAATATTCGATTTCAAATTTCAATTGAATGTACAGGATACAAAATAAATCGGATTTCAGTAAAACCAAAAAATATTTGAATTTGTTTAAAAATATCTTTCCAACGAATGTGAAAAATCCAGATTTCATAATGGGAGTAAAATGTTATGTCCAGTTGAAAATTCAGAATAGTCGTTATGGAATTTAATATAATATATAGCCCTTAAAAATAACCAATTTGCAAACGACCTCCGTTTTCAACGAAACCACTTTTGTTGGATCCGGAATGTCAAATTATTGATAGATTCCAATTTTCATAATTTTTGGAATTAATATGTGAGCGTAGAGAATTTAAATGTGTTTGGTAATTTAAATGTGTTTGGTAATTTAAATTCGAATTTAATCAACTTGGAAAATGACTATTTTTCAAATGGTCTCCAAATTCGACGAAATTAGTTTTGTTAGGACCATATCGTCAAAACATAGCTAGATTTATTTTTCTGGAGTTTTTGGAGTCAGTATGTGGCCCCGGCAAATTAAAATGTACGTTTAAATTCAATATATATTGATTTATATTTTAATTTAAATAAAAACTAATCAAAACGATAGAATGGGCATATGAAACATATCCCATTGTGTCCGAAATTGGGGGTATTTAGCTAGGGTCGACAGTCGTGTCGTTGGACTCGATTTGGAGTTAGAATTGATAAACATTTAAATTTGAAAATAAATATTAATAAAATAATAAAGTAATATAAAAAAACCTCTTAAAACCCTAATACCCTCAGAACAGCGCCTCCATCTGTTATTGAACGAGCAGAATCGCTCGATTCTTTACCTCCAATTTTCACGATACTTGTTCAATGATTTTTCAGATTCCTAAAAGAAAATCGAAGAGAATTTCATGAACTTTAAATCCATATATGGATCGTCGATTATAGTTACACGTGTAGGGAGAAATCACAGATCAAACAGGGCTGTTTCGCTCGAGATTTCCGATGGCGATAGGGGTGCGACTGGGCCCCAATTCTGGCCAGTGGTGGATCTCGTGGTGGCGATTCATGTGGGGTCCTCCGATCCCCTTTCGGTCTGGTGATGGCGACGAAAATTCAAACCCTAGGATTCGAGCAATGGTTAAAACGTCGGCTGATGGTATTTGAGGGAGAAAGGTGTTTTTAAATTAATTAATTACTTCGTTAATTATTTTAAAAATGTCATTAATATTTAAATGCGGATACCTTTTTCGTACGATGTCGAAATCGCACGAAACAGGATCCGTTGCGATCGTTGAGATGAGAGCTTCACAACAAGTCTAACCAGGCCCAATTTGGAGCACGTTGGAATTTCAGGCAAATTCGAATTCAAACTGTACTGAAATTCAGAAACAAACACAGGCAGAGTGGAAACAAATGTGAGAACATCTTCTCACTCTAATTATTTTCCAATAAAATACTAGGATGCAGACAGTGCTTAGTAGCACCCAACACCATTGATTTTACAAAGCATGATTGTTTGTTTGGATTGAATTGACTATGTTGTTTTTATTGATGGAATGAACTCTAGAAAATGTACATGTGTTGAATAAAATATTTATACAATTAAAAATATCATTTTTATTGAATGAATAAAATATATAAAATATTCGTGTATGGAATAAAATATTTGAACAATAAAAATATCATTTTTATTGAATGAATAAAATATATAAAATATTCATGTACGGAATAAAATATTTGAACAATACAAATATCATTTTTATTTAATGAATAAAATATATAAAATATTCATGTATGGGATAAAATATCTGAACAATAAAAATATAATTTTTTTATTGAATATATGAACCATATAAAATGTTTATGTGTTGAAAATAAATATTCATTTACAAAACGGACGATTTGTTTATGTACACCCATTTAACTGATATTGATTGGGACGATAAATTTTACACATTGCCCAACTGCACAAATAATAATCAGTCTTTGTTGTTTGAAAACCCCACACGGGTATTGGGATGATATTGGACATACACTAATCCCAATATTCAGTTGTATGTCAATCGATTGGTTGACAGACTGTTGTAAGCGTTAATTATTTATATTTTATGCTTATGCAGTTATGTAATGCACTCTAGATGATGGTTGACTGTGTTTGATTATTGTTATGTACATATGTTATATGAAATCCATATGAATAAAATTATATGGTAACTGACTATGTCTGATTCCAATTCGGAAAGAATGAATATTTTAAATTAATGAATATTTTAAAATACAAATGATGAATATTTAAAAATAACTAATATTTTAAAATAATATTTAGTAAAGGATCAAAATATGATTTTGATGTATGATTTGGGATGGACCCGAAAATATTGAAATATATAAGCCGTGTTGATTAGATTTGCGCCATTTTAACGCAAACAATATTTATATCAATTTTATTCATTTTTATAATGAATATAAAAAAGGAAATGATTTCAAAACCTGATATTTTGAAAATATTGTCATTTATATATTATAATGATATAGAATATTCAATTTTGATTTAAAATTGAAAATGAAGCTAGAATCGTTATAAAACGAATTTATAAACGATTTATAAAATACATTTTAAATGGAAATTGATGAAATATATATAATATAATGGCCTGAATAGAATGTGCCGCGCCATGGTCGTTCGCGAATTTCAACCATTGACTTCGAATTAATATTACGGGAGATTCGACTGTTGGATTCTCCTAAAACCGAAACCGTTGGGTTCGTATCGAAAAGAGCTTTCCAACGAATATAAGAGATTTAAAATCTAATAGCTAGATTTGGAATTATGTCCAAATCAAATTTCGAAAAGGTCACTGTAAGTACAGTTCGATGACCATTTATGGAAATCGACTGAAAGGGCCTTAATAAAATTATTGAAAATATTAATAATTTGTGCAAAATCATAATAAATGATTTGGAAAGAATTGGGGTGAAAAATTACATATTTGAAAAGATAAAAATATATTTTTACCGAAATGAACTAGTTATTGACTAGAATTATAATCCAATTATTTTTAAATAAAATAATTGGATTGAGAATGGGTTTTAATATAATCAGAATTTCCAATATGTAAATTAGAATGGATTTGAGTAGAAATAATCTTCGAAATATTTCGATATTGGATTATGTGATTATACAGATATTTTTGTGGGAATTTAGAAGATATTGATATCGTTATTCCAATACGATATCTGTTGGTTTCAGAATTTGATATTTAATATAAGCCGATATAATTTTTATTCTGAGCCTTATATTTAAAATCGAATTGGATTTTGGGTTTGTCGTGAATGGTGTCTTTATTAACACTGTTCTTAAACCAGTTGAGAAAAGAATAAATCTTTAATTTAAGATTTAGTAAAGTTTTCAAATTAATTAATATTTAATTGGAATTGAATAAAAAGAATTGGATTTTTGGGTTTATAGTGAATGATATTTTAAACGACATTTGTTCTTTAACCCGATTAACTGTGAAATGTAATTTGGAATTTACAAATCTTTTTATTAAGATTTAATGGAAAATTTTCAAAGTAAAGTTTTCCAATTTAATAAAATAAATTGGAATTGAATGGAATTCCATTTGGTAATAATCGAAGTGAGCTTCTGTGGAGGAAGACTGTTAATATATATGAAATTTAAAAGGCTTTGTCGTTATTCCATTTATATATTGATATCGATTATATATTGATCTATTTTCCGTGAAGATTCCATAACTAGTGGAATGTGATTTTAGGTTTATTATGAACTGTGTTTTAAATGACATTAGTTCTTTAACCCATTTAAAGACAGGATTACATGTCTAACATTGTACTTCGAACTGTGTGGTTGATCTCTGCTAAATATATATCTGTTTGGTGGCAGAAAATTTAAACTCTTGCTTAACACCCTTCTCTAAGACGTACGAGCTTAGAGGTTATATATCGCTAGAAATCAATAGTACAGTGTAGATTATCAATACGACATGTTTGTGCTTCCAAAGTTAAACAATCATTAATATTGATTTTTGGGAAGACTAAAACTAAGTGGAGTTTTAATGAATCTTTAATTAGATTGAAATGAGAAAGTGATCATTTAAATTATCAAATTCGGGAAATGACTGAGAATGGAGTACCACCAGTTTTACTCCAAGCGATAGTTAAATCTTTAATTAGATTTGAATTTAAAATAGTAATTAAATTTACTGATAACACCGTGGTGTTAGATATGGAGTATTACTAGTTTTGCTCCATGAGATGAATAGGTTGGGATTGCGATAATAAAAGAAATGATTACTTCGGTAAGGTGCGCTAATCCCGACTAGTTTGGATAAACTTTAATTTGGTTTGAATTAATATCCAACGCAAGATTAAAGAATAAATTTAAAGAATTTACTTTTGATAAAATTAACGGGAACCTTTCCTTAATGATGTGAATATTTGAATAAAAGAATATTCTGAATTGGAATGAGGCATATATTGTGTTTGTGTAGCACTTGTTTATAATATACGCAAGTTACTCGGAAAGGCAAGGTTTATACCCATTCTAAATAACTGATTCGATGATAAGTCGACGATGAAGATGGTGGTTGAAGACCGGAGGTCTTCACATCGTTTGGATGATTACTAATGTCTTGATTGGGCTGTACACCCAAGATGAGGTAATAAATGGTGATCGTCCAGACGTACTTGGAGATCGACCGGATATGCGAGGGCCTCTCTCCTGTATTGGATATATGGGACGAGGAATAAGGTGCCTCCGGTTTCATTCAGACCCAGAACGAACTTGTAAATGGAAGTGTGTCTAACATTGGATTTTATTCTGCGTTGATTGATCTCTAATATCTGTTTGGCGGCGGAGAATTTATTCTCTTGCTTAACGCCCTTCTCTGAGACGTACGAGCCCAGAGGTTATATATCGATAGACATCAGTCGCATGGTGTGAATTGCCTGTGTGCTATGCTGAGATGCAAATGAACAAGATTTTGTTGAAAAGCAGAGCCTTGTGGTTGATGATCAAAGCACGGCTTTAAATAGCATAGCTTTGTGTAGTGTTAATTCGCGAGCCTCGCATCCAGGTGTGAACCAAAAACGGGATAGTGACTACATGGAAATGGACATATGTTAGTTCTAGCTACGAGTAACGTCATGGTATGGAGCCCAGACTGTTTACTCATATGGATGTTGCAAACTATTATTACTCGATGGGAGACGAGGTACCTTGAATATATCGGTCACTACGGGGCTGATGGATATTATATCGGTCACTACGAGGCTGATGGATATGGTCGACATACTGACCATTTTAGAGGTTCTATAGAACCGGCTAACATACAGTTTACGGTATAACTAATCATCGATGGATGACCGACCATGAAGATCCAAGGGGTTCAATACGGGGGATCCTGAGGCACTTGCCAGTGTGTCTCAAAATCAGTGAGGATAATCCCTTGCCTCGGTTCATAGATGGAAACCCAATTTCCAATACGTGATATTCGGTTTTAGTTGTATATATATATACATAGATAGCGACGTAATATAATGGTGCCTACGCCCCCTATGATTGATACATTTATATTTGAGGTTGATTTCTTCACTTATAGTGATAATAAAAGATGAAATTTCGCGTATCAAGCATGTTTTGCTATTAAGGGAAAACTCTATCCTCGACTGCATTCATTGTGTGATGGGATCTGAGTCTTATAATAGCTTCATTTTTCTCTTTAGCATTGCACTGTTATTTTTATGCACGGGTCTTTTTGGGGGACAAACCCGTTCCGTGTTATACGGCGTGGTCCCGTGATTTACTTAACTTTAAAATCAAGCTAATAACTGTTTTAGTTCTCACACCAGTCACATGACTGACCTGGAGTTTATTGTTTTAACCTAAACTCTGGGTGCCCCTATTTTCCACACGGGCAGCTAGTAGTTTGGTTTTTGCAGATATTATTTTCATAGGATCCTGGATTTACAGCTGGAGCTATATTCAGAACGCTCTGTATCCGTGTATCTCTTTCAGTTTGTTATGTATTATTTTTCCGTTGCTAATGAAATTTGAATCTCTGATATTTGTCAAATGTATATTATTTATTCATACTCTGTTATATTCTTGTTCTCTGATGTAATTGTTGTAATAAACAATGAAATGTTCTTCTGTTTGTGTTTTGATTTGTCATGTTCTCAACTCAATCTAAGCTTTCCCATAAGGGCGAGTTTGGGTCGCTTCAACAACAAACAAGTTTGCTCATTTTGTATGTACTGTACGTTGTCAAATATGAGATTGAACATATAATTATAAAACTCAAATGAATATTTGTGTATATTTGTATATATTTATATATATAAAAATATATGTATATACAAAAATATTTTTATCATCAAAATATTTATTTATTTAGGTATGTCGCAAGTAAAAGAAAGATATATAATATAATAATTAATAATTTCATTTATTTATGCCATACCATGTATAAAATATATACTAGATATTAAATTATGATGATTTTGATATTTAGTGTATATATATAATATTGAACTAAATAGGTTCATCCATAATAAATTAATATAATGTAAATATACAAGTTTAAATTTTTAGAAAAATCAGAAAAGAAATTTTGGGATTTGGATAATTTTTATCAGTTTTCTAAACTAAAATATTTTTTTTATTAAATTATTATTAATTAGGCCAATACTAAAGTAATTTAAAAATAATAATAAATTAAGTTGTAAAATTGCGACTTTTTTCTAAGATATCTGGTAATGACCCATATTTTTGAACATTTAAAAATATAATTTTTTAAATGAACTTATTAGGAATTAAAATTTTACTGATTTAAAATATATTTTGGATTAATCTAACGAGAAATCTTCCAGAGAAGATGCAAATCATTGTTGCTGAGTTAATACCAGAAACTTATATTTTAGGTTAAAATAAAATAAACTTTTTAATCAAATTAAAATAATATTTAAGAAAAATTAAATGAATGTTTTCAATTTTAATATAAGTATAGTTTTATGAAAAAATTGAATTCTTAAATAATATCGTAATATTATTAAATGATCGACGTTAATGGTTATTTAAAATTGAAATTTGATGCAAAAAAGGAAAATTTATAAAGAATCATGTTTTAGGGTTTTTCGATAGTTTCACTAGAAATAGAAATATCAAAAACGTATATTTCAATTTTTATATATATATATATATATATATATATATAATGACATATTTTTGTTTGCGATCGTTGGGTCAAAAGTGAGCTTTCAGGCCTTGTATACCACTTCATCTCCCACAATTCCTTCTTTAGCCTTTAAATAGATAGCTATGGTGAAACTCGAACATCCATTGTTTAATCTCTAATTTTACTTTTCCATTGCTAATCCCAAAATTGCTTGATTATGTGCTAATGGTGATTAGCAAATCAATTGAAAAAGTGATAAAATCAAATCCGTCTAAACTATACCGAATTATATAACCCTTGAAATTCCTTGATGAGATGAAGACGTATCTAGAATTCATTTATTCATCCGAGGCTCAATTTGACCATAGGTTGGCAAATTATTCTCGATTCTCTGTTTCTGGGTCTATAATTTATCGACGGACTGGCGATTATCGAACAAACAAAGGATCTAGCATGTCAAGGTTAAGGATGATAAAAGGAGACGATCTATATAAATGGATCATCGAATATAAGGGCGAGACTCACCAAAATTCCATGATGGTTGTAGTTAGTCTGAGGCAAAGGCGGGGACTGAAGATCGTGGAATGGGTCTTGGGAGAAGCGAAATTTGACGGGGAGGCCTGCGATGATCTTTAGTCTGGTGATGTTGGCCGTTAGAGGTGATGAAAGTCAGCAACCTTTAGTTGATGTATCAGGTCCGGGTCTGGTGTTATGAGCCAGAGTAAGAGAGAAGGATATATGGTAACTTACCTACCTAGGTTTTATTTTTTAATTAAATTTAAAAATCCAAATCTTATACCGTGAGTTTTTTGCTTGCGAAATCAAATTCGTGCGGGGTTTCGTCAGTTTGACTCGTATTGAAATTCTACATAACTTGAAACTAGTTTGGTTGCAATTAGAAACTTTTGGGAAAAAAAATGTTTTTTTGGAGTATAACCTGCACAAAATCAAAGGTGAACGTTTAAACCCACTCAAGAATTTCTAGAAATTTTGTTGCAAGTAAAACCAAGTCATGATGTGATACATTTTATTAATTGTTGATTCAAATTGAAACTAACATTAAATTTTATTATAATTGCTAGTTAAACACCTGATTTATGATAATTTGTACTGTTATGATATGTTAGTTGGTTGATTTGGATGCTTATTCTATGTGTATGCTTATGGTTGCTAATGGATGATACATTGTCGAATGGATGATATTATTGATTATGATGCATCCTTATTACCACCATGTATATTACCGTAATTGTATATGTTCCTATTGATCATTTGAACATTAAACACCTGAACGAAGAAATAAAATGATATATACCTATAGCATTTAAATATGGATTGAATATTATGCAACTGAAATTTGAAATTAAAATGTTCTATTGGCTTTAAGATATAAAATAAAATAATAAGAACCAAATTTATTTAAATAAAGTTGTTTAAAATTTTAAACGTTAAAATTTTAAAGTTTGAATTTGAAGTTCAAACTAAATTATTTAAATCAAGTAATTTAAAATTTTGAAATTTTAAATGAATTATAATAAAGCTATTAGCTTGAATTTATTTATTTAAAATCATAATGTTAAAAGTGAAACTTAATTTAAATTTTCGAAACTGAATTATATAAAAGCTTTTAAATTTTTTAGTTTTAATTTAAAGAATTGAAATTATTTAAAGTAAATTTATTTTAAATAATAAATACGGTTTTAAACTTAAATTTGTATTAAATTGAAGATTGAAATATAAATCTTTATTAGAATAGATTTGAAGTTTAACTTTAAAAAAATAATTAAATTTGAATATAAATATGCCTTAAATTGATTTTGAAGCTTTTTTCTTAATTTTAAAGTTAAACTGTTTAAAGTAAAGTTCAAAATTTAAATTTGTTTAAATAGAAATTTGAAGTTTAAAATTACTTCAAATCAAAATTTGAAATTCGATTGCATTAATCTAAAATTTGAAATTCAGTTTATTTCAAACTGAAATTTGAAAATGAAACATGTTAATTTGGAATTTGAAGTTTAATTTTATTGTCAATTAAATTTGAAGTATTAATGTGAGTAAACTAAAATTTCAAATGTTAATTTGTTCACTTTAGCATTTGATGTTAGATTCGTTTTGAGTTGAAATTTTAAATATAAATTTGCAAAATTTTGAAGTTCGAAATTCAAAATCTCTTAAAATTGAAATTGGAAGTTTGATTTGTTTTAAAGAGAAATTGAAATTTGTGGTTTAAACACATCTTAAGAAATTGAAATTATTTTAAATTATTTTTTAATTTGAATAATGATATTTTTGAAATGAAATTATGATATGGTTCCTGAAAATTAAATGAATAAATGGTGCATAAAACGGATTGTTGTTAATAAAGAGACCAGGACCAAACTTTGGCACACTCTCAATCAATACATGACCACTTTAGTAACCATGTACATGATCCAAAATAAAGTGATTGAACTGGCGTATATTTGCTGGATGAAGTAATTCACAGATGATCGATAACCCTGAGGCTTATATCAGTTTGAACTGACTAAAACATGGGCTTAGGTCGGACCAAACGACTTCGCTACCTTTAGTGAATGCCCTTTTCTCATATTACCGTATTAATAGTTGATTTGATTGGTTCTCTTTTGATTTTATTTTTAAGGGGATGGAGTGCGTCAGCCAATAGGGGTTACGACCAGTCAGAAAGGATAAACTGGTAGAATCTTACCTTAGGCATTGCCTTATTGGCTTCTCATACAATTATCCTTATACAAGACCGTTAAGAGTTTGTTTTAGTATGTACTTATAAGGGACTCACTTATAACTATTAGTATATGGTGGTGTATTAGTACCTGAATAGATTACTTGCTTATAAAAACACATTAAGGGGGACTAATATGGGTAATACAATAATGCTATTTTTAACATTATACTTTACTAATAGACAATACATATATACCGTATCTTATTACATATATTTTTAACAAATCTTCAGAATATAGAAAATCATGTAACATCTTTTTGGTTAATTTTACAATTATTTCATTTAACAAAGATTTAATTTACATACGATGCTTAGTTATGACTAAAGTATATTGTTTTTCATTATGCTTGGGTGTATTTTCAGTGTTCGAAGACATTTGTTCTAAAGATGAAGATGGATATTAGTAATTCATATTTACTAGTATAATTCTAGCTGCATTACTTCGTATATTCAATGATTGTTTAACTTGGACTGTACTATAAAAAGAAATCAAATGTATTTTTAAAACAACTCCATGAATTGTTTAGGTAATTATTATATATTTTTATTTCATAGTGTAATTTTATTATTATTTTCTTTTCTTCTTATTTCCTTATTAAAATATATTGATACTCTATCTTTTTGGACTGTTTAAATTAGACATATGCAATTTATTCTCAACTTATATAATCTAAAATGGTCGACCATCACAAATCTGAAACACTTTTTTGAGCTTACGAAAAATTTAAAGAATTTTCTCATTTAAAATATTATTTTTTGTTGAATAATTGATAGGAGGCCCAAAATCAAATTATTAGAAAAAATTAAGTTAATTTTTTTTTAAAACAATTTCCAAATGCATATGACATCATGAGTTAATTTAATATATATATATATATATGTATATATATATATAATTAATATAATTGTTTGAATATGGATTATTTTATATGAATTTACAATCAAATAATAATGAAATATTAATAATAATATATAAGTATTAGTAAAAATTATCTTTAGCACTTATAATTTATAACTAACACAAATAAGTGCATCGAAGATCACTTCTCTATAATATAGATTATATATGAAAACATATGTTTTATTTAAAAATATATGTTAAAATTGAATTATAAAATAATATATACATATATAAACATAATAATTTTAAACTAAAATTTATTTAAAATTTAATATGTTAGTACCTTCTAACCAACAATAATGTTATTACAAAACCATCTCGATAGGTCTTAAATGACCATTAACCTACCTATGTTATAAGTGAAAGCAACTGCTTCTATTAGAATTATTAAGTGGGTATTGTATTTGATATTAGGAAGTTAATGGGATTTATCAAAATTTTATACCTTTTGGGCAAGGGCAGATAGTTATATGTGTAAATACTAGGTTAAAATGTATGAAAGCTTGAAAGATGGAACACTGATTTCAGAGATACTCTAATTTGAACCAAGATTCCCTGGTGAAGTTTACTCTAAGGGTTGGAGAATTTTACAAAGCTATTGGATTTGATGCATGAACTATGGTTGAGTACGCAAGATTAAATCCTTTTGATGGCATGAAAGTAGATGTTATCCCAAGGGTTGGATGCTCTATTTTGGTCTGATTGATGGACGTTTCCTTTCTTCGGGTTCGTATCGGTATTCTGAATCTCGTGGGACTTGCTTGGTACAGATTAGGGATAGGGAATTTCGGGTATGTACTCAAGTATTAAACCTTCATATGAAAATATTTCAACACACCAAGATCCTTCATATGAAAATATGTACTCAAGTATTGCTTGAATCTCAATGTCACATCATGTGAGGAACCTGCAATAATCAAACCATCCACATAAACCAGTTCATGTAAAGAAACATCATCCCGCTGATAACTAAAAAATGAATAATCAATATAGGATTGTGTAAAACCAAATTTCTGCAAAGCACTAGATAACTTAACAAACCACTGCTGAGGAGCTTGACGTAAACCATATAATGACTTGTGTAATCGACACACTTTCCCAGGGTGAGAATAACTATAACATGGGGGAAGCTACATATAGACCTCTTCCTCCAAAAGCATTACATACATCCATCTGATGCAGCGCCCAATTAAGAGCAACAATAACAACAACAAAAATACGAACAATACCTATCTTAGCAACTGTTATAGTCAATACCAGCAGCCTGCCGGTTACCATACACAACCAGTCGTCCCTTAAGACGCTCAACATCACCATTAACTTGTCGTTTTTTTATAAATCCAACCATTACCAATAGCTTTCTTACCAGGTGGCAAATCCTCCAATGTCCACGTGTCATTTCGTTGAGCGCATCATTCTCCTCTTTCATTGCCTGATGCCAATCTTCATCTTGTACGACCTCTTTGAAGGAAGTAGGCTCTTTTTGATATGTAATTGCTGCTAAGAAATGCTTATGTTTCAGAGAAATTTAATTTATCATAATTCACATAACAAGCTATATTAAAAGGTTTATTAGAGGAACGAGATGAAGTAGGAGAAGCAATATGCGATGTAAGGGGATCTATCTTGCACATAACTGTGTTAGTAACTTATCCTCGAAGACGAGACAAGGGAAGCTTGATGTGGTGCCCACGACCAAGATTATCACCATTTGGAACAATGCTTGAATTTTCTCTAGACTCCACACCATCTAAATCCACTCCCGTACTACCTCTCGACTCTACAGCCACCCTATCGGGCAACGCTGCTAGCTGCTGCTCACTCACGTCACCTCTAGCATCAACTATCACATCCTTTATAACCTAGACATCTCGTGCATTACCCAAATCATCCATAACACCCCACTCATCATAATCATCAAACACACCATTCGTGGAATTCTGCGATAGAAACTGGTTCAAATGCTTATTAGGGGAGGTAGAACAGGAAGCACGGGTAGAAAAAGGAAATACATGCTCTATAAATTTGACACCGCGACTAATAAAATAGACATGAGCATCTAAATCATACAAACGCCATCCCTTTTGGGCCAAAGATAACCAATAAAGGTACATCTCCTAGAACGAGGGCTAAAATTATCCTTGACACGAGGCTGATTTGCAGCATAGCAAAAATATACAAATACCATTAAAGCAGACATACTAGGTAGAATCCCAAAAAGTATTTCATAGAGAGTTTTACCATATAAAACAGGAGTGGGAATCCGATTAATAAGGTGACAGACAGTTAAGACACACTCCCCCCAAAAATCAATAGGTAGACAAGCTTGAAAATGCAGGGAGCGAGCAACATTTAGAATATGTTTACGTTCTACTCTACCATTTTGTTAAGGAGTATCGACACAAGAGGTTTGATGCATGGTGCCTTGTTGAGCAAAAAAATCCTTTAAACATTTAAATTCTTGTCCGTTATCACTACGCAAAACCTTCACTGATCTATTAAACTACGTTTTGACTATAGCAAAGAAATTTTGAATCAATTCACCAACCTCATATTTACCGTCCATCAAATATATCCATATAGCACGAGAAAAATTGTCAACAATGGTCAATAAATAATGAGCTCCACAACTAGAAGCAATATGATAAGGACCTCAAATATCACAATGTAATAAATCAAACAAATCAATTGCTTTACTTGTACTCAATGGAAAAGAGTCACAAGACTGTTTAGCCATAAAACAAACATCACAATTGTCATCATAAATTTTATTTGTCTAGTACTACTTCCAACTGTTAACGGACCACTTTCATGGAAGGATGTCCCAACCGCCTATGCCATAACTGAGCAAAGTCTACAACCGTGGAGTTATTTGCTTGAATACTACGAACTGGTCAGAAGGGATAGACCCATTACACTGCTCCCCTATGCCAATCAAGTTCCTCAAACTCCGGTCCTGAATGGTGCATAGATTGTTGGTGAAAAATACAATAAAATTTTGTTTTTCAAGCAATTGAGACACAGACAAGAAATTATAATTAAAAGTAGGTACATATAAAACATTATCAAGAATTAAGTCTTGGCTTAATTTAATATGGCCTTCTTTAGTGGCATTGGCAAATTTTCCATTAGGAAAACCAATGGTAGTTGAAGCAATTTCTATGATATCAACAAACAAATCAAGATTACCTGTAACGTCCCGTATTTTTGGCAGTCAATTATTTAATTTAATTTATTATTTTAAATATTATATTTGGAATATTATTGAATTTTAATATGGAATTCGTTATTTTAATGAAGTTTGAATGCTATAATTTATATATATTATAAAACGAGCTCGATATGGCGCGGGAGTTCGTAATATGGAGTTTTGAACTTCAATTGAATATACATGATCCGATATAAGTCGGATTTCTATGAAACGAGAAACGTTGGAACCATATTGATGATAGTTTTCGTACGAAAGAGAAAAATCCAGATTTCGTATTATAGTTGGTTAGTTATGGCCAAATAAAATTTTGAAATAGTCGCTATGGAAATCGTTATTTAAAATATAGGCCTTTAAAATAGCCATTTTGCAAACGGACTCCATTTTCGATGAAATCAGTTTCATTGGAACTGTATCATTAAATTATTGTAAGAAAATCAAATTGCATGGCAAACCGATGTCGTATGTGACCATGGTAGCCGTAAACGCCCATTCATTTTCAATAGCGCGTAATTAATGTAATAAAGGGATATTCGAGTGTAACTTGAGCAGACGATCAAATTAAGCCACGAAACTATTTCCGTTGAGTTAGTATCGTCGATTAGAGTCAGGATAGGTATATAGTTGATTATTTTTGGAGACCGGCTAATTTGGTGTCCAAAATGGCATTACAGCGCGTATAAAAATAGCTTATTGGGAAAACAGTCTCAGAATGCAACGAAACTGGTGACGTTGGGTTCTTATTGATTAATTATTATAGGATTTCAAGATTTCAAGTTGATTGGATTTATTTAGTGATTGTGGAAAATTTAAACGCATGTTTTTCATTTGTTTTATAAAGAATTTTTTTTCAAACGATGTCGGATTTCGACGAAACTTGTCCCATTGGATCCGGAATATTTTTCTATACTAGGGTTAGCCTTTTTATCGGAAAACAAAAGTCAATTGTGGATAGTTTTATATGTTACTTTAGCGCGAAGTTTCATTAAAATAAAATAATATAATATTGGTCCAACCTTCTATATATATGACATTATTTTTCAGTCAAACCCTACTTCCCGTATGTGCGTGGTCAACAAACCAAAGAATGAGCCTCCACCTTCATTTCAATGATTGGAATTTCTTGATCCATTTTCCACCTTCAACTGCTAATACATCGATTATTTCCACCAATCTCCAACCGTAAATTTCTTGACCTCGGTGAGATGATCAGAACTGACAGTGGAGATGGAGTATTGTTTGCCGATGTGGTCTGAGTCATGCCGAAAAACTGTCGCAATTTTAGGTGATTTGCTGGTGGATGGCAACACCGAACCAGGAGAAATTGAGGGCGGTGATTGGTCTGGGTAAGGCGCCCTGGTTGCTAGTCACCGATGATGTTCCGGTGGGACGTGGGGTGCTGCAGCCGTGGTTTCTTCGATGAGGGTCAAGCGTGAAGCAGGTCTTCAAGAACGAGAATCAAGAAGCAGATGAAGGCTACCGGTCTGTACAATGCAAACCGTAATTGTGTTTAACTAATAATTAGTTTTAAACGATGAGTAGGATTTTGTGAGGATTAACCCGCTATATTTTGTTATAGATCGGAAGAAGTCATCGTGGAAAAGTTTAGAATCGAGCAGTGCAAATAAGAAAGGATCCTCCCAATACCTTCGTTAAAACGTAATTAGTTATAATGTTACTAAATTAATAATTTATTTAAATTATTTATCAAAGGTCTAGTGTTTAAGTCAAACTGAAATTATAGGTTGCGCAGATGCCTACCGAAGAGCGACAGAGGAAATCGGGAACAAAGGAAACCCGTAATTGCCTGAGTTTGTGAATTTAAGACCATAATTATTAAGTAATTAAAACTAGTGATTTTCATTAAGGATTTATTAATAATTTATTTATAATCCTATACTAGAATGCTTATAACTAGTATGTACATGAGCAGAATGGAACGGGAGTGGAACTGCAGGAAGGGATAAAGAGGAATGAGAACAAGGAAGTAACGACCTTGGATTATACAGTTGATTTAAAGTAATTTAATTTTAACTAAACTTGATTAGAAAATTTATAATTTATATAAACTCGTGTATACTTATCATAGTGTAACTTTTACCCACTTTAATAGAATTAGACGAGAAAAGCTACATTGGAACCCAGTTGACGAATACTACAATTTGGAATTATTCTGGACAAAGATGGAATCGACTGGAATTTATTGTTAAATTAAACGCTGTTTAATTTAACTGGAACTGAACCTCTCAGGCGACAAAATGAATTTCGGTGAGTTAAACTCACTCAGTTTTACCCATTTATATTTTATATAAATTGGGTTTTTATTGTGTGCTCTGCTTGCCAATGGTTGACTGTTTGCTAACTATATATTTATTTGCTGATTTAACTGATGAAATTAAACCGTCGTTTAATTTTAGTGAAATACCAAATCGTTATTCTAACGATTGGTTCCAATAAAGGTAACTTATATTGTTTGTCATGTTTATAAAATAAACGTGTTTAATTGGCTGAATTGTTTGAATTGCTTGTAGTTGGGATTAAATGGTAGTTATTTATTATTATCAGTTAAATGAAATTAAATGATCTGTTTGGAGATAACCATTTGTATACAAGGAAGAACGGGTTGGAGGGATCCAACCGGATTCCTCAAATATATTATTTATTTTCATATTATCATATGAACTGTCATGTTTGGGTGATTGATTTGAGTATTGATCATTAACTGGAAATTCAACCTGTGTTTGGTTTTAACCAATGGGCAGTATTGGTTGAGTAATCGGCAGTAAATGGCCTAAAAGTATTTGTTTTATTTATATCGATTTACCGTTAGGTAAGTTGATAGAACTGAAGTTATAAAATTTATTTTATAGCTAAAGATAGATTTGAATATATTTTTTTGAATAAAGGATTTTTAAAAGGAAAAATAAATAATTATTATTAATTATTTAAGTTTAGAATTAATTATTAATTGATTTGATAAAGTAAATTTTAATATTAATCAAAATTATAAACAAGTGATTAGAGATTAACGCAACGATTAAATTTGGATAATTGTCTTATTAAGAATAATTAAATGGAATTATTTACATTAATTATATTATTAATTAATTCAAAAGGGAAACGAATTGGAATCGGTTAATGATATAATTGTGGTTGGAATTGACTAAGTTGACCGTTTTAAATTAAGATTATAAATAAGTTAGTGTGTTGTGAATACAATGGTTAAAGGATATTTGTTTAATTTTAATAAGATTTTAAAAGGGGATTTACTATTTATTTTAGTTAATAAATAAATTTACTACCAAAGTAGTTAATGATTTAAATAAATTATTATTTTTAATTAATAATAATTTAGAAATTTACTTTTTAATGGGAGTTCATTTAAAAAGGTAATCTAAGTGAAATGTAATCCAATTGAATGGTGAAAGGAGTTTATGAACAGGTTTTGTTTAAAACCTGAGTTTTATAACAAAGTTATAAAAGGAATTTTTAAGCGAATATTGTAGCTTAAACTAAATGCTACTTAATTATTTGAATTAAGTAAAAGGGAATTTAGATAAAAGGGTTTTATAATAAACCAGCGTTATATAAAAGAGGTTTGAGGTGTTATATCGTTAATTCTAAATTAACATTACCTAAAAATGGAATTAAGTAAAAGTGGGGATTTGAAATGAGAATTTCGAGCGGGCAAAGGTTGGATAGATGAGACGACCCCAAACCCCGTACTGAGGGTGGCAATGGTAATCCTTGGAATATAACACAGAAACAGATAATAGCAGAACAGAAATAAATAAATACACCAGATTATGAACAATAGAATATACTGGATAAACATAATCATCAGAGTTACACAGTATACAGGATCATACTTAGTACAAATACAGTTCAGCTATACGTAAATGTCTACAGCGGAAAACAAATATAATGTACAATAGGAGCTGAACAGCATAAAAAGAGATAAATGATAGAATCCATCTTCAGCTCCAGCTATCCAGAAAGAGCCAGCTAAACCTGAATACAAGGCTGCCCGTGTAGAAAAAGGGGCACCTGAGTTTGAAAATGAAACAAACTACGAGTCAGTCATGGGACTGGTATGAGAAATCTACTCAACACATATAATATATGGCTAATCACAGAACCACGCCACTTTCGTGGAACGGGTTTACTCCATTGGATTGCCAGTGATTTAAAACAAATCTTTCTTTTAAACATCGCAATGCTTTTTATAAAAATGAAGCCATTATAAGACTCAGTTCCCATCACACAATGCAACGCAAACCGGAGGATAGAGTTTTCCTTATAATGGCCAAACTATGATTGATACGAATAAAACAAAAGCATTTGATATTATTACTAGTGTTTATATGTTTCAAAAACAATTTCAATCATAACTATCAATCATAGACGGCATGGGTACCATATATCATGTCGCCATATATATATATACAATCAAAACCGCACAGTCACGTATTTGGAAATTGGATTTCCGTCTTGAACCAAGGCAAAAGATATACCTTACCAAATTCGAGACTGCCTAGCCCGAGCCTCAGGACCCAGACACAGGTGAGCCCTTGAGGCGACAGGGTCGGTCCACCGATGTGGATTAAAATTCCTGAACACTACGTTTCCCCGCCCTATGGGGCGTAAATGAGCCAACGAATGACTCCATCGGTCCCGGATCGACCGATATATCCGAGGCGCCTCGCTATCCATCATCCACATAAGTAAAATGTCAGACCGTGTAAAAACACTGACACAACTCCTAGCTAGGAAGAAACGCATGCCCTCCCTGAGGTCCTTTCTCCCGTTTCTGGTTCATACCGGGTGTGAGGCTCGCGAATTCACGTTATACACAAAGCTACGCCACACAGGCGGTGCTTTGATCATCACCACAAGACTTTGCTTTTCAACAGAAGCCTTGATCACTGCATCTTAGCATGCCACACAGACAATTCACACCGTGCAACTGATAGCTATCAATCACACAGAATAAATTCCAATGTCAGACACACTGTCCATTTGCAAGTCCGTTCTGGGTCTGAACGAAACCGGAGGCACTATATACCTCGCAAACCCATCGATCACCACGTACGTCTGGACGATCACTAGTCATTATCTATATTTCGGGATGCCTCCCAATCAGGACCTCGGTTACCATCCAAACGAGGTGAAGATCTCCGGTCTTCGACCACCGTCTTCATCTTCGATTTCTTATCGTCGATTCAGTTATTCAGAATGGGATAAACCCGGTCTTTCTAAGCAACTCGCGTATATAATAAACAAGTGCTACACAAACACTACATATGCATCATTTCAATTCATTAGTCACTAACTGTAAATCAGTAAGAGAACGATTTCCCAAATATTAACCCCGAAGGCCGAAACCAACATCAGATCAAAATCCAGGAAACCATTCGACTTAGCTAACCTTCAGTTAATTTCTAAATTTCACATCCATATCGTTTATAATATTTTATAATGATTTATCGCTATTTTTATTTATTTTAAAATAGCCAATTTATTCAAAACGACGCTTCGGGCCATAACGTGGCCGTGGCGCTTACATATCTAAAAATCTAACAGTTGGATATTCACAAAATTTACATCATTAGAAAGATCTTTTCAAAACGAATCCAACGGTTCCAGTTTCGGGAAAATCCGACGGTCGGATCTCCTGGTATAATCGTTCGAAGTTTCGATTTCAAAATACGAACTACAGCGTCGTTATTCGATTAAATATAATTATATATATATATATATATATAAGTATAATCGATTCTGGCGCTGTTTTTCTTCAGAGTTGAATTAAACATTCCAGACAATCCAACCGTTGGATTTTTACAAAGTTGGTGCCGTTGGAAAGATATTCTCAAAGCGAACCCAACGGTTGCGGTTTCGGGAAAAATCCGATGGTCGGATCTCCCGCACTAATCATTTGAAATCACGGTTTCAAAATACGAACTGCAGCTTCGTTATTCGATATATTTCAATTCTATTTATATATATATATATCGATTCTTCGATTTCAAAACTATATGATTTTCATATATTTGATAAAAATGGCATTTTTATCTAACTGTCTTCTATTTTAACACTTCACTATTTTTAACAATTCATGTATATAATAAAAATGTGATTTTTAATGTAAAACAATTTATTTCAAAACACGACTATTTTATGTAGTTCATATAGATGATAAAAATATGATTTTTATTATAAAACAATTTATTTCAAAACACGACTATTTTATATAGTTCATATAGATGATAAAAACGTGATTTTTATATTTAAAACACAAATACCATTCAACACATGAATTTTTATCCAACGAATGAATATCGATTCAACACATGAAGGTTTTCTATAGTTTATATATATAGATAAAAAGGTGATTTTTATATTTAAAACACGAATACCATTCAGCACATTAATTTCCACCCAACGAATGAATATCGATTCAACACATGAAGGTTTTCTATAGTTTATATATATAGAGTAAAAATGTGATTTTTATATTTAAAACACGAATAACATTCAACACATGAATTTCTATCCAACGAATGAATATCGATTCAACACATGAAGGTTTTCTATAGTTAATATATATAGAGTAAAAATGTGATTTTTATATTTAAAACACGAATACCATTCAACACATGAATTTCTATCCAACGAATGAATATCGATTCAACACATGAAGGTTTTCTATTCAACAGACGAATATAGTTTCAATACAGGAAAATAATTCTAACACATGAATATTATTCAAAATTTCGGCAGCATAACGCAGGGTAGTTAAAACCGGGACCATCCCTAGTACGGCTCCTCGCTCTACCTTAAAGCCTCGCAACTTTTGACAATGGGGAATCATGCATCTAGTTCGCACGCAGGCGGCATGTATATTTTTTTCATTTCCACAAACTAATCCTATGTGGTTTCAACCAAATATTTCTCAACCACAAACGGGTATTTTTCAACCACAATCAATCAATTTCAACCACAAACAATTTCAATCAACCATTCGCTATCAATCAATTTTCACACCAATCACAACCAATAAATATCGTCCATGGTTTGTGGACGAGGGGCGTGTGTGTGTGTGTATATATATATATATATATAGCAATTCACTTCTATTTCAACACATATATAATTTTTACAACGCATATACAACTTATACATCGAACGTACAACTTATACAACGCTTATACAAGAGGTGTACAACGCTTATATAACTCATACATCGACTACATAATTTATACATCGCCGTTTTACATATCATTTATAAATTAGAAATCTCACATTGGGTTCCACTCCACCAAAAATTGCAGAAGGCTCAGAAAATATGCGGTCTCTTCTAAAAGGTAGAAGACGTCCACACGAGTCCATTGTCTCTTGTTTCACTGAATTTCGTCAACACATGGAAAAAAAATATGATTTTTCAAAGTTTGCAACGGTTTAAAGGTGTTAAAATTGTTGAAAATAAACATAGCCGATACCTCAGCAGTTTGGTTCGAAACGAGGTCGGAGTTTTTCTTGCAATCCGTGAGGTTTGGTGACGATCGGAAGATGCCACGTGGAAGAGGACGGAGAGGCGCCTGTTCTCCTAGAGGTGGGGCCAGTTCGACGGCCTCAGGCGTGCGTGGCAGCGGTTCGAAGTCCTGAACTTCGGGGCGTCGATTCGCACTCCACAGGCCACGAAAAATTCCATACTATATATGGATTTGACGATCTCGAGGAGCTCTACAAAATCATCAACTGGAGGAGGGGCTAATTTTGCGTGTGGCGGTCGGAATCGGGGCTGGAAGGTTTGAATGGCTTTCCGCCTTTAATCGTGGGTCTGACGGGGAGAGAGAAAATAGTTTGACCAATGAATTTTTTTTATATTTATAAAATTTTAAAATCCAAAAATACCCCTCTTTACGTACTAACACCAATCCAAACCCAACGACTGTGGTCCCTAGCGTTTTACCCCCATTCCGAACACAATGGGATATGTTTCGAAGGCACGTTCGACTGTTTCAGTCAGTTTTCATTCAATTTAAAATATATAACATTCAATATTCGATTTGAACGTACATTTCAATTTGCCAGGGCCACAAACTGATTCGAAAAATTCCAGAAAAATAAATCTGGCTATGTTTTGACGATACAGTCCCAACAAAACTAGTTTCGTTGAATTCTGAGACCGTTTGCAAAAAGGCCCATTTCTGGTCGATCCAATTTAACTGTAATTGACCAAAACACGTTTTCCTTTGCCACGCTCACATACTAGCTTCAAAAATTATGAAATTTGAAACCTAGCAATAACTTCACATCTTGAATCCAGCAAAAGTGGTTTCGTCGAATTCCGAGGTCGTTTGCAAAATGGCCATTTTCACGGTCTATATTGTAATAACCCGGAAATCTGGGCCAATTTAAAAATTTTATTTTGGCAATTTTAGCGAATTTTGATTATTTAAAATGAATTATTTTAAATAATATCGACGAGAAATTTATTTTGAATATAATTCGAACGTATATATTCGTTTGAATCGACGATAGAATATAAATATTTATTTATATTTATAAAAGGAATTGAGAATGGCGCGGTAGTTCGATAATTCGATTTCAAACTTCAATTGAATGTATCGGGTGCAGAATAAACCGGATTTTAGTGAAACCAAAAATATTAGGATCTATTTGGGAATATCTTTCCAACGAATCCGAAAAATCAAAATTTCATAGCGGGAGTCAAAAGATATGTCCAGTTGAAATTTCTGAATAGTCTCTATGGAATTCAGGCCCTTAAAAATGGGAATTTTGCAAACGACCTCGGATTTCGACGAAACTACTTTTGTTGGATCAGTGATGTCAAGTTATCGCTAGATTCCAATTTTCATGATTTTTCGAATCAATATGTGAGTGTGGCAAAGGCAAACGCATTTTGACCATTTCAGTTGAATTTAATCGACTGGAAAAAGGCCATTTTTCAAACGGTCTCGGAATTCGACGAAACTGGTTTTGTTAGGACCGTATCGTCAATAGGAAGCTATAAACATTTTTTCTGGAATTTTTCAAGTTTGTATGTGGCCTCGGTAAATTGAAATGCGCGTTCAAATTCAAATTCAAAATATAGATTTATATTTATATTTTGATGGAAACTGATCGAAACAGTCGAATCGGCTTACGGTACATATCCCATTGTGTTCGGAATGGGGGTAATACACTAGGGGCGACAGTCGTTGGGCTCGAATTAGAGTTCGAATGAAAAACAACTTTTTAGAGGAGGAAAATAAAATAAAAGAAAAGAAATATATTAATTATTTAATCACTCTCTACCCGTTAACTTCTCTCTCCCTCCCCTTTCGTTTTCACATATGAGAACAAAAAGGGAAAGAACGGAGGGGCGCGCCGCCTCCTCCATCGCCGCAGCAGCGGCGCTGCTGCCACCGTGCCGTCCCCAACCTCCACGCGCTCCCCCCAAACTCCTCTTCCTCCATTCGAACGCCTAAGACCCCGAACCCGAAAAACCCTAGCCCCATCGCCTGGAGGCTGCCGCCACCAGTGGTTCAACTCCGACCATCCGCTCCCCGATCCCCCTCTCTCCTCTCTCTACCCTTCTTCAGCGAGAAATCCTTCGAATCCCACCTGAAACCGCCCATGTTCCCCACCATCGCTGCTGTGAGCACACCCCCCCTACGTGACCATCTGACAGCCCCCTCCACCTCCAACGCAGCAGCGAACACCCCCTCTCCCAATTCGTATGGTAAGTTTTTAATTTTTACTCTTTATTCATATACGTGTTTTAAAATAGGATTTTCAGTTTTTAAAATAGGATTTTTCTTAGAAAAAGGATATATGTTTTAATAGAAATTAAAAGATTATATTGTTAACAGGAAAAGGTTATAGCTTTATATTCAAAAAGATTCGATATTTATATTTGATATGAATATGATTTTTAATATATAAAGATTTGATTTTTATTTAATAAAAAGATTTGATTTTTAATCTAGTAAAGAAGTGGTTTTTAATTATATAAAAATATGAATTTTTATAGCAATGAAATAAAAATTCAATCTTTATATAAGAAGCAGAAAAGAAAAATATAATTTTTATATAGAATAAGCGTTGCAAAAATATATATGAATTCGAAATAAAAATGGAATTTTTATTTATTGAAATGAAGAAATAAAAATATAATTTTTATTTGAACAGCGTGAAAAGAACTGCATTGGAATTTCAAAAGAATCCAGACGGTTCAGCAGTTCAACAGCAAAGCACGGCGGAGTGGAACCCTCTGTGAGAACTTCTCACCTTTTAATTTTATTTCTAGTTAAAAATATATACTAGGATGCAGACGGTGTTTAGTAGCACCCGACACCCGTCGTCCACAGACCATGGACGGCTTGTATGCTTGTTTGTTTGATTTTGATGTGTAGTTGATTGTGTGATGTGATGGGAAATGAAATAATATATTTATATAGATGAAATAAAATATTTTATAGTTAAAAATAGAATTTTTAACGTGTATACGAAATGAAATAAAAATAAACAAATCGGATGATTTGTTTATATACACACATTTGACTGATATTGATTGGGACGATAAATTTTACACATCGCCCAACTGCACAAATAAAATCTGTGTTTGATTGTTTGAAACCCCACACGGGTATTGGGGTGATATATGACATACACTAATCCCAATAATTAGTTGTATGTCGATCGATTGATTGACAGACTGTTATAAGCGTTGAGTATTTATATTTGATGCTTATACAGTGTAGAATGCACTTTGGATGATGGTTGATTATTCGTCGTTGTTATTGTATACATGTGTTGTAGAAAATCCATATAATTAACATTATATGGTAATTGATTGGCCCTCATTCCAGTTTTAAAATAGAAATATTTGAAAAAGAAATATTTGAAATAGAATATTTGAAAATAGGAATATATGAAGCCGTATTGATTAGGTTGACGCCATTTTGACGTGAACGATATTTATATCGATTTTATTCATTTTATAATGAATATCGAAAGTGATTTCAAAATCTGATTTTTCGAAAAGAATTGAAATTCGAATTGAAATTGAAAAGAATTGAAATTCGAATTGAAATTGAATAGAAATGAATTCGAATTGAAATTGAATAGAAATGAATTCGAATTGAAATTGAATAGAAATGAATTCGAATTGAAATTGAATAGAAATGAATTCGAATTGAAATTGAATAGAAATTAATTCGAATTGAAATTGAATAGAAATGAATTCGAATTGAAATTGAATATAAATGAATTCGAATCGAAATTGAAATCGATTTGAAATGAATTTAAAACGAATTTATATTGGAATATTCAATTTTGATTTGAAATTGAATATGAAGTTGAAACCGTTTTGAAAACGAATTTAAAACGATTTATAAAATACGTTTTAAAAGGAAATCGACGAAGTATATATTATATATATATTATAATGGCCTGAATAGAACGCGCCGCGCCGCGACAGTTCGCGAATTTCGACCATTGGCTTTGAATGGATATTGCGGGAGATCCGACCGTCGGATTCTCCTAAAACCGAAACCGTTGGGTTCGTATCGAAAAGAGCTTTCTAACGAATATTGGAAATTAGAAATTTAACGGTTGGATTAGGAATTATGTGCAAATCAAATTTGGAAAAGGTCGCTGTAAGTGCAGTTTGATGGCCGTTGATGGAAATCGACTATACGTACCTTGATAAAATTATTAAAAATAATAATAATTTGTGTAAAATCATAAGAAATGATTTGGGAAAAATTGGGATGAAAAACTCCATATTTGAAAAGATAAAAATAGATTTTTATCGAAATAAACTAGTTTTAAACTAGAATTAAAATTCTATTTATTTTTAAATAAATGAATTGGATTTGAAATGGGTTTGAAAATAACCAGAATTTCCAATAATTGTATTGGAATGGATTTGAATCGAAATTGTCTTCGGAATATTTCGATGTTGGATTTCGTGATTATACAGATGTTGTTATGGAAATTTGAAAGATATTTATATCGTTATTTCCAATACGATATTTGTTGGTCGCAGAATTTGATATTGAATATAAGCCGGTATATTTTCTATTCAGAGCCTTGTATTTAATATCAAATGTGATTTGGGTTTGTCGTGAATGGTGTCTTTATTAACACTATTCTTGAACCCAGTCGAGAAAAGATTAAATCTTTTTATTTAGATTTAATCAAGTGTACCAATTAAATGATATTTAATTGGAATTGAATTGGTATTGATTTCTGGGTTTATCGTGAACAGTGTTTTAAATAACACTTGTTCTTTAACCCGATAATTAATAGAATGTGATTTTGGGTTGTCGTGAACCGTGTTTTAAATGACACTGATTCTTTAACCCAGTTAACGATTAAAACTAAGTGGAGTTTTAATGAATCTTTAATTAGATTGAAAAGATCGAGAATGGAGTATCACCAGTTTTACTCCAGGCGATAGTTAAATCTTTAATTAGATTTGAACGTGAAATGGTAATTGAATTTACCGATAACACCATGGTGTTAGATATGAAGTATAACCAGTTTTACTTCATGGGATGAATAGGTTGGGATTGGGAAATTAAAACAAATGATTACTTCGGTAAGGTTCATTAATCCCGACTAGTTGAATCGATATTCAAAAGAAAGATTAAAGAATAAATTTAAAGGATTTATCTTTGATAAAATTAATGGGAACCTTTCCCTATGAATGTGAAATTTAGAAACTAACTGTCGGTTAGCTAAGCAGAATGGTTTTCTGGATATTGATCTGATGTTGGTTTCGGCCTTCGGGGTTAATATTTGGGGAATTATCCTCTTGTTAATTTACGGTTAGTGACTGATGAATTGGAATGAGGCGTATGTTGTGTTTGTGTAACACTTGTTTATTATATACGCGAGTTATTTGGAAAGACCGAGTTTATCCCATTCTGAATAACTGATACGACGATAAGTCAAAGAGGAAGACGGTGGTTGAAGACCGGAGGTCTTCACGTCGTTTGGATAATTACTGATGATCTTGATTGGGTTGTACACCCAAGAAGATGGAAACAGTTAGTGATCGTCTAGACGTACTTGGAGATCGATGGATATGCGGGGTACTAGGTGCCTCCGGTTTCGTTCAGACCCAGAACGAACTTGTAAATGGACTGTGTGTCTGACATTGGATTTTAGTCTGTGTGATTGATTTCTATTAAATATATATCTGTTTGGCGGCAGAGAATTTATTCTCTTACTTAACGCCCTTCTCTGAGACGTACGAGCTCAGGGGTTATATATTGGTGGATATCAAACGCATGGAGTGAATTGCCTGTGTGGCATGCCTAAGTGGCAAATGATCAAGGCTTTTGTTGAAAAGCAAAGTCTTGTGGTTGATGATCAAAGCACGGCCTTTGTGGCATAGCTTTGTGTAACGTTTGATTCGCGAGCTTCACACCCGGTATGAACCAAAAACGGGAGAGGACGTCAGGGAGAGCATGCGTTTCTTTCTAGCTAGAAGTGGCGTCAGTGGTTTTACACGCCCTGACGAGTTTGACTTATGGGGTTGTTGCTGTTGCGAGGCGCCTCGGTTTGATCGGACGATCCGGGTCCGGTGGAGTCATTCGTTGGCTCATTTACGCCCCCATAGGGTGGGGAAACGCATGTTCAGAGTTTAAGTTTAATCCACATCGGTGGACCGGCCCTAAGGATCCAAGGCTTGACTGAGTACTTGTCTGAGGCTCGGGCTAGACAGTCTCGAATCGGTTGAGTACTATCTTTTGCCTCGGTTCATAGATGGAAATCCAATTTCCAAATACGTGACATTTGCGGTTTTATTTGTAGAGCCTAGTATGGCGACATGATATATGGTACCCATGCCGTCTATGATTGATACTTATGATTTGAAGTTGTTTTATACATTATACACTTATAATAGTATCAAATGATTTGTTTTGAACGTACTAAGCATGCTTGGCTATTATAAGGGAAAACCCTATCCCCCGGCTTGCGTTGCATTGTGTGATAGGACCTGGGTCTTATAATAGCTTCATTTTTCTTTATTTAGCATTGCGCTGTTGTTTTATGCACTGGTATTCTTGGGAGGAAACCCGTTCCGTGTTATATGGCGTGGTCCCTTGATTTACCTAACTTTAAAATAAAGATTTATAACTGTTTTAGTTCTCACACCAGTCCCATGACTGACCTGGAGTTTATTGTTTTAACCTAAACTCTGGGTGCCCTTATTTTGACACGGGCAGCTAGTAGTTTTGGTTTTGCAGATTTATATTCACAAGATCCTGGTTTACAGCTGGAACGATATCCGGAAAGCTTTGTATCCGTATATCTCTTCTAGTTGTGTATTGTATTATTTTCCGCTGCTATATAATGTATTGTAATCTCTGATATTTTCTGTGTAATATTTATTTATTCATACTCTGTATATTCTTGTATTCTGATGGAATTGTTGTAATATACAATGAAATGTTCTTCCACCTGCGTTCTATTTTGTCGTGTTCTCAAAACAATCAGGCGTTTCGAACGGTCTGGGTCGGTTTAGCGACTGATTCGGATCGAGCGAGATTCCTTGTTGTCACATATATAAATTCCATAGCGACCTTTCTGAAAATTCATTTGGCCATAACTTTTTCTTTCCGCTATGAAACTTAAGGTATTCACTAATAGATTTTAAATATTTTTGGTTTCACTCAAATCTGTTTTGTTTTGCACCCGGTACAGTCAGACAAAGTTTGAATTCAAATTTTGAAACTACCGCGCCATTTCAGGCCTTGTTTATAATTAGAATTAATTATATTCGTTTTCAAATGTCGATTCAAACTTATTTTTCATCGTTATTATTTAAAATATTTATTTTAAATATTTAAAATCCATTATTTTAGCCAATTTAAAATTTTTAAATTGGTTCAGATTTTCTGGGTCGTTACAATAGATTTGAAAGGAGATTGGTGAAGGTGAATATGGTAAAAGAAATGGGTCATTGGATTTTGTAAAGAAACCTGAATTATGAAATGAAATTGTTTAAAAAGGTAAAGAGTTAAAAATTGGTGTTTATACTTAATTATTAAATTAAGGGAAAGTGATTATATCCGAGAAAGAGATTTTCAAAAAGGTAAGCAGGTTTATGAAACCGTATTTGGAATAAAATAAGTTAAATGTAAATTGTGTTAATATTAGAGTAAGTATTGGTTTTTGGATTACAACTAATATTTGTCTTTAGATATGAACGTTGTTGACTAAGGTCTGAGAGGTAATTAAAATACCCCAACTTGAACAACATCAAGATTATCTGAAGTGATATTAGTTGGCAATCGTAAAAGAGATTAGAGATAATTTATTATTTCCATTAGGGAAATAATAATGCAACATTTGGTTGGAATTTGGAAATATATAATGAAAAATCCGAAGTAAAGGAAATTAGTAAGAAGGGAAATTATATAAATGAGAATTCCAAAGTAGAAGAAAAACAAAAAGGGTTTGCGTGAAAATATAACGATATTTTCGGGTTAGGAAGGAAATGTAAAGTTGAGTTTTATTCTATACTAATAAATATTAATTATTGTTTCAAGAAGGGAATAAAGGATATTACGTAACACTGTTACGAAGAATAAGTTGAATGGATTTCCCAAATGTAAATAATAAAGAATGATGTAATAAATGTTTTTTTTAAAGGAGAATTAAGTGGAAATTGAATATGGTTATTTTACTAAGTATTATAGAGAATTGGTTTTGAGAACATTAGTATATAAGAATCAAATGTCGTATTTTTTTAAACAATAAAAGAGTTAAAAGTTTTAATTAAGCAGAATTAAATTAGTTTGTTTTAATTAAAATGCCAAGTGATGATGAATACTGAACCAGTGAACTCATTGGATTGTCAAGAATGAAACACTGTTTATTTTGATAGTTAAATCACCGACTATCAAATCTGTCCAATTGTTGGAACAGAAAGACCGGGATCGAATTTATATTCGAAAACCATTCTGACCAACAAATACGTGAAGATAACAGAAGACGATCGAGATGGAGCGTTGAAGACCGTGGATCTTCATTAAACGGAAGAACTACAAAATATCTCTGGTTTAGTGGCCAGAGATAAACTGTGGTTCAGTCGTGGTTGTGATATATGGGTTGCAATGTCTTTTCGCTACTGATCCATGGGGTGATTCCTATATAGGATGCAGTAGGAGAATACCCTCGGTTCATCCTTTTCCTGGATGACTTGTATGGACGGATGTCTGACAGAGTATTTCCAAAGGGATCGCGTACGTTGATTTCTTCAAACGTACCATAGTTGGTGAGCTCCAAACTAGAGTATTTTTGTGGACGTCAATTAGTGATATCTGGCGGATTTGATGATGTGGCATTCAAAGTGAGCGGTGACCGAATATTCCAAAAGGAAATTTAAACCTCAAGCCTCACAGCCGGGAAATGACAAAAATCGGGCAGGCAGCATGGCTATGTGGGTCGCTCCCATTAGGGTGTATAATCGCCTATCTAGAGAAATTCCTTTTGCTTCTTTAATCTATGTCGATGCTGTCCCTTTCGGGAAAAGGTGGTTTGAGCCCAACCGTTGGTGATATACATTCGATACACTCAAGCGAAATGAGTGGTCAGTCATGTGAAGACCGGGTTGCAAGACATTCTTGTTGAACCCAGTGTATTCGCCTCTAGAGATACACTATCAGCAGGTGGTCCCATACCTTGTCATAGTCGGAATCCAATCTCCAATAATCGCCCACGGTTTTGTTTGTGTGTATATATATATATATATATATATGTGGAGCGTGAGATGCAAGCGTTCTGTTAGATTGATATCTACTTGTATTTAGACACTATTATAATATCAGAGAAGATATTGATTTCGAAAATGTTTTGGGTTATCGTAAGGTAAAAACCGTCCGTATTTATGTGTGGATTTGGTCTTACGATTATCCTTTTCTATCAAAAATATTTTGATTTTAAAATCAAGTTGTGTGATACCCTTAATACTATGCGAGTTTTTCTCACTCTGGTTCACCAGACTGACCCGATGTTTTGTGAATGCTCGGGTTAGCCCGGGGTGTACACGTTTAGGTTATCGAACGTTGTGAAGAGACGAGCTGGAAGAGTCCAGACACTACACCATATCAGCCAATTTGGCACACCAGGATCGGAAGTAAACTACGATTTATAGCCGTATCATATTTGATAGTGCTAAGATCCGTATCAAACTACCTTTTACGATCCGCACCACCCCAAACACCCTAAATCTAACCGTCCATCAATGAAGCTGCGGATCAGTTAATTTGATACAGCTTTTGGCCAAATCGAATGCGTATCATATTGTGCACCCCATTAGGCACTCCAAATTAAAATTTTGGCCGCTCCCTTTTCCCTCTATTTTACTTCAATGGTGACCGAAAACCCAAATTAGGGTTTCGGTCACCAAATTTTGCCTCCACCTTTCTCTGGAATCTGCCCTACCGACAGAGATGAACAAGTAAACAACCCTCTCCTTCGACGCAGCAACCCTTATTCCGTAGCCCTCCGTTCATCGCAAGTATGTGTTTCAATTGAATCATGTTTTGCATGCGTGGTAGTGGGGCTTAGGGAACAAGTTGAAGTCTTTGCGTGTTAGCTGATTGCTACTTTGTGTTAGTTTGTTAGCTGTTTCAATTGAATTGTGTTGTGCTTGCCTGATAGTGGGGATTAGGTAACAAGTTGAAGTCTTTATGTGTAAGCCAATTGCTACTTTGTGTTAGCGTGTTAGCTATTTCAATTGAATTGGTATATACTTGTGTGTTAGCTGGTTGTTATACCCTGGAATCAGAAATGTATGGTACTAGTGTGTTAATTAGCTGGTTGTTAGTGTGTTAGCTATTTCAATTGAATTGAATTGAAACATGTATGGTACAATTTTAGATTGCGGTATATTTATCCATGAAACAAAGAAATAACAATGAGTTTAACAGGTCTGTTGATATGTTCTTTAGATCGCTTGCCACGTTGAATCCGAAATGTAGTAACCACAGTCTGTACAAGTTGTCACTGATTTTTAGTTTAACTATTTAGCAACTAAAAGTTGTCTATTTCTTAAACTGAGCAAATGGATAATTCTATAGTTCAATATTTAACCATGATTTCTTCGTCATTTGACTGTTTGTTTGCCGTATGTTTGAAATTTAAATTGGGTTGTCTTATAACAAGTTTACTCTGTTTTGAGAGATAACAACTGTACTGAAAATATTTTAACAGGTTTGTTGAAAATTTTGGTAGATGGATGATTACTAGACTTTCTAGTTAATATTTTAATAGGCTATCCACCAGGCGGATGCATTTTAGCTCACGTGTAGGATCAAGTATCCATGCTTATTAGTTTTATTCAAATGTCGAATGCTGCTGCACTTAACCTTAGTAAAAGGCTGCTTTCACTAGCAACTTTTCCCTTACTTTGTACAGCGACTTTAGTGTAAGTAATCTTGCACTACACAGTCTGCTTCAAAGAAATTGAAAGTTGCAAGTGAAAGCAGTTTTTTCCAAAGGTTAAGTGGAGGGGCATTTGACATTTGAATAAAACTAATTAGCATGGAGTACTGACCCTGTGCATGAGCTAAAATGCAGCCACCTGGTGGATCGCCCAGTAAATTATTAATCAGAAAGTCGAGTATGTGTGTCATCCGATGATGATGATTCGATATCTTTAGACGTTGGAGCATGTATATATTATTTTACACATATCTCTACGTAGTATCTTACATAAGAATTGAATGGACATGTACTTGTGTGCACATCTTGAATATTATTTTCGTTTATTTGTTCCTTTTGTGTGTATAGGAGGATGTTCTGTATGCTAGGGTATGAACTACCGGTGTTACAGATGGACTAACACTTCAGGTGATTCTTCTTTTGGGTTTACAATGTGTATTCATTCATTTTTGAGACATATACTGATCGACTACACAAACACATGTTTGCTTCTCAGTCACCATGGATGGGTTTAATAACTGAAGCTTTCACTGTTAGAACCATTGTTGTGTTCATGTTTGCATCTCAATCACCAAATGTTACAATGTCGATGTACATTGCTGTATATTGAACCAATGCTGTTTCTTATATTTTATAGGCAGTCCTGTTGGAGATTATGGTGCTTTGCTGGAACGATTAGGCTGCGGGCTTTATATCACGACCTCGACTGGACTGGACTTCCCGGCCTCGATTGGACTGTTTATCAGGCTGTTGACTTTTTACCTCATTTTTGTTACTTCGTAATGTGATGAGAACTAATACAGTTTCCTTTTATTGTATATGTTTGTATGTACACATCGTGTTATGACAAACCTTGTAAAGCTTTGAGTATATATATATATAATTTGTGTTATTCCTGTGTATACTTTGTGGTATGTATGCTATGTGTTATGAAACATATGCGATACAATTTATGTTTTTTATATATACACATATATGATATATATATATACATGGGTTTATATATATATATATGTATATATATATGTGCACACACACATATAATTAGACACGGTCAAAAGACCGTGTCTTATTAGACTTTAGATACGGCTAAAAGCCGTATGATAATATATTGAGATATGGTTGGTAGTCGTATCTAATAATTAGACACGCCACTTTTTGATACGGCTTTTTACCGTGCCCAACGACTTTAGATACAGCTAAAAACACAGTCTAATCAGCATATATAGTGTAGTGAGACGTATGATATTATATAACTACTATTCCGCTGTGTGTTGTATATGGGACAGATTTTTATAACTGTCTAGAGATGTTGATGAACTCTGATATTGTAAGTATTTTTAAAAGCTCTCAATAAAGTTTTATTTCTGTATTATATTTTGTTCCGCTGCGATGTGAGACTCTGATTCTGTATTGTGTTGGTTCTTTTTCTTCTTCTATTCTTATATTTCTTTCTTTCTTATCTCACCCCCTAAATTCTTTCTAATAATGTTCCGGTGTTTTCGGTGTTTGGAAGGTCGGCATGAGGTACGGGAAATGTATTTATGTCGATTTCTGGAGCCAAAAATCCCTGGGTCGTTACAGTGGTATCAGAGCTACTGTTTTAGTAATAACCTTGGCTCTGTGGTGTAACTCGGTAGAGATTATGTTAGTAATACCCTATATCGAGATTGAGTGTAAATATATGAGAGAGTATTTGTAAATTTTATATACAAATGTTTTGTATTGTGTTTGTTGATCGGTTCAATTGTTGAGAAGCGTTGAACTGGCAATCGATACAGTATTGTTTTGTAAAGAGGGTAAATGAAATAATTTTACCCAAATTATATTTTTGTGTAGAAAGGAAATAATTTTATCAAATTATTGAGATATTAATGTGTTTGATTGATTTGGATAGAATTCAAATTGGATTGAAAATTTGAGTTGAAATTCAACCTGATTAAGTGAAATTAAATTAAGAATGATATTGAAATTAAATAAATTGGAAATTTGATTAATAAATAATAATCAAACATGTGAAACCAAAGTAAAATATTAATATTGAATATAAATTCAATTGATTTGGCTGATTAGTTGTGTATTGGTTGTTAGTTTTAAATTGTTTGTTATTGAATGATAGTTTGTTTGATGGGATAATTAACAAATTTAAGGGAGCTAAATGATTTATAAACTAAATAATAAATTTCATTATAATTAAAATGGAATGAAACTGTATAAGAATTGAAATTTATGATTTAACCCTATATTTGATAATGAATTGTTGCTGTATGTTTGATTTTGGAATTGGTGTAGTTATACCAGTTGGTTAGTGGAATATTATTTCAGAATTTCATATAGTTATTACTTATGTGTGAACTGAGTTAAGTATAGGTGCCAGATGGCTAGGCAGATTGATATTGGTTGAGTAAATCGCATATACGTTGAGTAGGTATGCTCAATAGCGCTCGTAAAAGGTACGCCTACGCGAAAGTATAAAATTTTGGGTTTTGATTTTTGTTTTCCGACCGTGTTGGTTGATGTATATATATTATTTGTTCCTACGATATCGCAGATGTCACTCCGTGCAGGGGAGACTCTGCCGAATTTTCCCGGGAATTTAAGGTGTTAGAAAATTTTCAATATTTTAGAAAATATTTATTTATGATATTGAATTGGTCTTCGATTTAAAGTAAAGTAGATTTAGAGATTAATGGGTTTGTAACGTTCTTTCCTACCTTAGCAATTTCGAGGACGAAATTATTTTAAGGGGGGAAGAATGTAACGTCCCGTATTTTTGGCAGTCAAATATTTAATTTAATTTATTATTTTAAATATTATATTTGGAATATTATTGAATTTTAATATGGAATTCTTTATTTAAACGAAGTTTGAACGCTATAATTTATATATATTATAAAACGAGCTCGAAATGGTGCGGCAGTTCGTAATATGGAGTTTTGAACTTCAACTGAATATACAGGATCCAATATAAGTCGAATTTCTGTGAAACGAGAAACGTTGGAACCATATTGATGATAGTTTGCGTACGAAAGAGAAAAATCCAGATTTTGTATTATAGTTTGTTAGTTATGGCCAAATCAAATTTTGAAATAGTCGCTATGGAAATCGTTATTTAAAATATAGGCCTTTAAAATAGCCATTTTGCAAACGCACTCCGTTTTCGATGAAATTAGTTTCATTGGAACCGTATCGTTAAATTATTGTAAGAAAATCAAATTGCGTGGCAAACCGATGTCGTATGTGACCACGATAGCCGTAAATGCCCGTTCATTTTCTATAGCGCGTAATAAATGTAATAAATGGATATTCTAGTGTAACTTGAGCATACGATCAAATTAAACCACGAAACTAGTTCCGTTGAGTTCGTATCGTCAATTAGAGTCAGGATAGGTATATAGTTTGTTATTTTTGGAGACCGACTAATTTGGTGTCCAAAATGGCATTACGGTGCGTATAAAATAGCCTACCGAGAAACCAATCTCAGAATGCGACGAAACTGGTGCCATTGGGTTCGTATTAATTAATTATTATAGGATTTTAGGATTTCAAGTTGATTGGATTTATTTAGTGATCATGGAAAATTTAAACGCGTGTTTTTCGCTGGTTTTATAAAGGACTTTTTTCAAACGATGTCGGATTTCGACGAAACTTGTCCCGTTGGGTCCGGAATATTTTTCTATACTAGGATTAGCTTTTTATCAGAAAACAGAAGTCAATTGTGGATAGTTTTACATGTTATTTTAGTGCAAAGTTTTGTTAAAATAAAATAATATAATATTGGTCCAACCTTCTATATATATAACGTTATTTTTCAGTCAAACCCTACTTCCCGTATGTGCGTGGTCAACAAACCAAAAAATGCGCCTTCACCTTCATTTCAATGATCGGAATTGCTTGACCCATTTTCCACCTTCATCTGCTAATACATCGATTATTTCCACCAATCTCCAACCATAAATTTGTTGGCCTCGGTGAGATGATTGGAACTGACGGTGGAGATGGAGTATTGTTTGTCGATGTGGTCTGAGTCGTGCCGGAAAAAATGTCGTGGTTTTGGGTGATTTTCTAGTGGATGGCAACACCGAACCAAGAGAAATTAAGGGCGGTCGTTGGTATGGGTAAGGTGCCCTGGTTGCCAGTCACCGATGATGTTCCGGTGGGACGTGGGGTGATGCAGCCGTGGTTTCTTCGATGAGGGTCAAGCATGAAGCAGGTCTTCAGGAACGAGGATCACGAAGTAGACGAAGGCTATCGGCCTGTACAATGCAAACCGTAATTGTGTTTAACTAATAATTAGTTTTAAACGATGAGTAGGATTTTGTGAGGGATTAACCCGCTATATTCTATTACAGATCGGAAGAAGTCAGTGTGGAAAAATTTAGAATCAAGCAGTGCAAATAAGAAAGGATCGTCCCATATACCTTCGTTAAAACATAATTAGTTATAGTGTTACTAATACTTTATTTAAAATAGTCAAACAAAAATTATAGGTTGTGCAGATTCCTATTGAAGAGCGATAGAGGAAAACGGGAACAAAGGAAACCCGTAATTGCCTGAGTTTGTGAATTTAAGACCGTAATTATTAAGTAATTAAAACTAGTGATTTTGATTAAGGATTTAATAATTTATTTATAATCCTATACTAGAATGCTTATAACTAGTATGTACATGAGCAGAATGGAACAGGAGTGGAACTGCAGGAAGGGATAAAGAGGAATGAGAACAAGGAAATAACGGCCTTGGATTATACCGTTGATTTAAAGTAATTTAAGTTTTACTAAACTTGATTAGAAAATTTATTATTTATATAAACTCATGTATACTTATCATAGTGTAACTTTTACCCACTTTAATAGAATTAGATGAGACAAGCTACATTGGAGCCCGGTTGATGAATACTACGTTTTGGAACTGTTCTAGACAAAGATGGAATCGACTGGAATTTAGTGTTAAATTAAACGCTGTTTAATTTAACTGGAACCGAACCTCTCAGGTGACAAAATGAATTTCGGTGAGTTAAACTCACTCAGTTTTACCCATTTATATTTTATATAAATTAGGCTTTTATTTTGTGTGCTCTGCTTGCCAATGGTTGACGTTTGCTAATTATATATTTATTTGCTGATTTAACGGATGAAATTAAACCATCGTTTAATTTCAGTGAAATACCAAATCATTATTCTAACGATTGGTTCCAATAAAGGTAACTTACCTTGCTGGTCACGTTTATAAAATAAACGTGTTTAATTGGTTGAATTGTTTGATTTGTTTGTGGTTGGGATTAAATGGTAGTTATTTATTATTATCAGTTCAATAAAATTGAACGATCTATTTGGAGATAACCATTTGTATACAGGGAATTACAGATTGGAGGGATCCAACCGGATTCCTTAAATATATTATTTATTTTCATATTATCATATGAACCGTCTTGTTTCGGTGATTGATTTGAGTATTGATCATTAATTGGAAATTCAACCTGTGTTTGGTTTTAACTAATGGGCAGTATTGGTTGAGTAATCGGCAGTAAATGGCCTAAAAGTAAATTGTTTTATTTATATCGATTTACCATCAGGTAAGTTGATAGAACTGAAGTTATAAAATTTATTTTATAGGTAAAGATAGATTTGAATATTTTTTTTGAATAGAGGTTTGTTAAAAGGAAAAATAAATAATAATTATTAATTATTTAAGTTTAAAATTAATTATTAATTGATTTAATAAAGTAAATTCTGACATTAATCAGAATTATAAACAAGTGATTAGAGATTAACCTAACGATTAAATTTGGATAATTGTCTTGTTAAGAATAATTAAATGGAATTAATTAAATTAATTATATTATTAATTAGTTTAAAAGGGAAACGAATTGGAATTGGTTAATGAGATAATTGTGGTTGGAATTGACTAAGTCGACCGTTTTAAATTAAGATTATAAATAAGTTAGTGCGTTGTGAATACAATGGTTAAAGGATATTTGTTTAATTTTAATAAGATTTTAAAAGGGGATTTACTATTTATTTTAGTTAATAAAGAAATTAAATACTAAAGTAGTTAATGATTTAAATAAATTATTATTTTTAATTAATAATAATTTAGAAAATTACTTTTTAATGGGAATTCATTTAAAAAGGTAATCTAATGAAATGAAATCCAATTGAATGGTGAAAGGAGTTTATGAACAGGTTTTGTTTAAAACCTGAGTTTTATAACAAAGTTATAAAAAGAATTTTTAAGCAAATATTATAGCTTAAAATAAATGCTACTTAATTATTTGAATTAAGTAAAAGGGAATTTAGATAAAAGGGTTTTATAATAAATCAGCGTTTAACGTTACTTAAAAATGGAATTAAGTAAAAGTGGGGATTTGAAATGAGAATGTCCAGCGGGCAAAGGTTGGATAGATTTGAAAGGAGATTAGTGAAGGTGAATATGGTAAAAGAAACGGGTCATTGGATTTTGTAAAGAAACCTGAATTATGAAATGAAATTGTTTAAAAAGGTAAAGAGTTAAAAGTTGGTGTTTATACTTAATTATTAAATTAAGGGAAAGTGATTATATCCGAGAAAGAGATTTTCAAAAAGGTAAGCAAGTTTATGAAACCGTATTTGGAATAAAATAAGTTAAATGGAAATTGTGTTGATATTAGAGTGAAGTGTTGGTTTTTGGATTACAACTAATATTTGTCTTTAGATATGAACATTGTTGATCAAGGTCTGAGAGGTAATTAATATACCCCAACTTGAACAACATCAGGATTATCTGAAGATGATATTAGTTGGCAATCGTAAAAGAGGTTAGTGTTAATTTATTATTCCATTAGGGAAATAATAATGCAACTTTTGGTGGGAATTTGGAAAATATATAACGAGAAATCCGAACTAAAGGAAATTAGTAATAAGGGAAATTATATAAATGAGAATTCCAAAGTAGAAGAAAAACAAAAAGGGTTTGCATGAAAATATAACGATATTTTCAGGTTAGGAAGGAAATGTAAAGTTGAGTTTTATTCTATACTAATAAATATTAGTTATTGTTTCAAGAACGGAATAAAGGATATTACGTAACGCTGTTATGAAGAATAAGTTGAATGGATTTCCCAAATGTAAATAATAAAGAATGATGTAATAAATGTTTTTTTAAAGGAGAATTAAGTGGAAATTGAATATGGTTATTTTACTAAGTATTATAGAATATTGGTTTTGAGAACATTAGTATATAAGAATCAAATATCGTATTTTTTTAAATAATAAAAGAGTTAAAATTTTTAATTAAGCAAAAGTAAATTAGTTTGTTTTAATTAAAAGGCCAGGTGATGTTGAATACTGAACCGGTGAACTCATTGGATTGTCAAGATTGAAACACTGTTTATTTTGATAGTTAAATCACCGACTATCAAATATGTCCAATACGATTGTTGGAACGAAAAGACCGAGATCGAATTTATTTTCGAAAACCATTCCAACCAACAAATACGTGAAGATAATAGAAGACGATCGAGATGGAGCGTTGAAGGCCGTGGATCTTCATTAAACAGAAGTACTAAAAATCTCTAGTTTAGCGGCCAGAGATAAACTGTGGTTCTGTCGTGGTTATGTTCTACGGGTTGCAAGAACTTCTCGCTACTGATCCATGGGGTGATTCCTATATAGGATGCAGTAGGAGAGTACCCTCGGTTCATCCTGTTCGTGGATGACTTGTATGGACGAATGTCTGACAGAGTATTTCCCAAGGGATCGCGTACGTTGATTTCTTCAAACGTACCATAGTTGGTGAGCTCCCAACTAGAGTATTTTTGTGGACGTCAATTAGTGATATCTGGCAGATTTGATGATTTGACATTCAAAGTGAATGGTGACCAAATATTTAAAAAGGAAATTTAAACCTCAAGCCTCACAGCCGGGAAATGAACAAAATCGGGCAGGCAGCATGGCTATGTGGGTCGCTCCCATTAGGGTGTATAATCACCTATCTAGAGAAATCCCTTTTGCTTCTTTAATCTATTTCGATGTTGTCCCTTTCGGGAAATGGTGGTTTGAGCCCAACCGTTTGTGATATACATTCGATACACTCAAGCGAAATGAGTGGTCGGTCATGTGAAGGCCGGGTTGCAAGACGTTCTTGTTGAACCCAGTGTATTCACCTCAAGAGATACACTATCGGCAGGTGGTCCCATGCCTTGTCATATTCGGAATGCAATCTCCAATAAGCGCCCATGGTTTTGTTTGTATATATATATATATATGTGTGTGTGTGTGTGTGTGTGGAGCGTGAGATGCAAGCGTTCCGCTAGATTGATATCTACTTATATCTAGACACTATTATAATATCGGAAAAGATATTGATTTCGAAAATGTTTTGGGTTATCGTAAGGTAAAAACCGTCTGTATTTATGTGTGGATTTGGTCTTACGATTATCCTTTTCTTTCATAAAGATTTTGACTTTAAAATCAAGTTGTGTGATACCTTAATACTGTGCGAGTTTTTCTCACTCTGGTTCACCGGATTGACCTGGTGTTTTGTGAATGCTCGGGTTAGTCTGGGGTGTACAGGTTCAGGTTATCGAATGCTGTGAAGAGACGAGCTGTAAGAGTCCAGACATATGATATTATTTAACTACTATTCCGCTGTGTGTTGTATACGGGACAAATTTTTATAACTGTCCAGAGATGTTGATGTACTCTGATATTGTAAGTATTTTTAAAAGCTCTCAATAAAGTTTTATTTCTGTATTATATTTTGTTCCGCTGCGATGTGAGACTCTGATTCTGTGTTGTGTTGGTTCTTTTTCTTCTTCTATTCTTCTATTTCTTTCTTTCTTATCTCACCCTCTAAATTCTTTCTAATAACGTTCCAGTGTTTGGATGGTCGGCATGAGGTATGGGAGATGTATTTATGTCGATTTCCAGGGCCGAAAATCCCTGGGTCGTTGCATTACCTGATATACGGTTTGAAGCTCCGTTATCAATAATCCATTGGTTCAAAAATTTCGTACCATGCAACTTGGGAGTAGAAGACATGGTCGAAGAAGCCTTGAGAGCTGTGATGAGCTAATACACTTGCACATCAGTGAGAGTAACGAAGCACGATCTACTTAACTGATACAACTCAAAAGGCTTTGACGAGAGTTGTCCATGGCAGCGGTAAGTTAACTTAGGAGGCTCTGATACCATGATAAGATCAAGAAAATTTGGAGAAAATTGACCATGCTTTTCATTACCAAATAAAACCATACATGCATATATATATATATATATATATATATATATATATATATATATATACATATATGTTCAACCCGAGTATATCAAGAAACACTAAAATTTATAAACAAATATAAGCATATCAAATATATCCTAATATAATCAGATGCAATATGGCATACCAAATATATTCTAATACAACATGGTGTCATATGCCATATCAAATATATCCTAATATAACCGATTGCAATATGACATATCAAATATATCCTATATAACATGGTGCCATGTTAAATATATCCTAATATAACCTGCTGTATCAAATATATCCTATTATATACATGTTCGTCAACAAACGAGGAATTTTTTGCTTTGGATTCAAATATTAAGTTAAATAGGTCACACAATCTAAATAATAATGTAAACAATAATAACATATTATATACTTATCTCAAGAAATTATCATAAAACAAAGAAAACAATTTCAGCTTCAAATACATGCATTTTTAATGCATTTACAATTATTTATTGAACATACTCAATTATTTCATGATATGTCATATATATCTAAATACATATGTTTAAATTACTCATAAAATCATCAAGTCTAATTATATGAATAATTTTACTGAATATTTAGTCTTTTTTCTAATAGCTCTTAAAACTATATGTAACACCCCTAAGTCGCACATCGTGGAAGCCTGTATGAAGTGGGTACTTATATAGTAGAGCCCATCTCTTACTAACGCCGAGGCTTTTTGAGGAACAAAATCCCACACCTATACGGTGACTAAGTTGGGGACAATATCTTGCGTGAACGGAGGTGCGGGTTGTTACACTATATGTCAACTTTACTCTATATATTAATATTAAAAAAAAAAAGATAGTTTTCCATGCAACTATAAAGATATATAAATCGCACAACATACATTATCTATATCAACAATAATGGTGACAATGACAATGTGGATTTGTAAGTCAGTTATGATTCGTTAATATCAAGAATTCACAATATATTATATCATAAAATTCATTTTTAGCGTCACTAACTCCACAATTATTTTATACTTTTTTGCTCGTTTCTTTTCAATTCCTGCAATATTATGTATTTTAACTAAATTTAAAATTTCACATTTAAATTTTAACAAACTCTATTAAATAAAATTTGCTAATTATCGATAAATTACCAATATACATCAATTTTAGTATATTGATATTAAAAAAAGCAATTTTAAAAAATTGCTGAAATATACACACGTATTGTTTACGTAAGCCGTAGAATGTAAATTACATATAAACATTTATAATAGTTTTGATTAATGGTTTTAGTATTTCATTTTAAAATTTACCATATGTTATATAACAAGTTTCTCATTTTAATATTACAATAATATATGTTATTTTCGATATTATAATATCGTAGGTGCAACCCATGGGTTAAACGGTATTGTTTAAGATTACAAGATCAACTTGTTACAATCTGATTGTACTATAAAGCAAATTAGCAGCCTGCCAAAGCAAAATGTTCCGCCCTTCATCTCGCACGCACTGGGCCTAAACCGGAACTGCGTCTCTACTTCGCTCTATAAGTATCAACTGTTTACCAACCCTCTTACTCTTAGGGTTACTGCTGCAGCCGCCGACGCCAATTGGAAGAAGTATGTATTGTTTCTCTATCTGTTTTATACATATATCGTGATTTGTTTATTTTACTGTAGAGGCATTGTATACTCGATGCCAATCTATAAGTAGAAATGTGCGAAAGTCTGCTTGTTTTCTTGATTTTAGATGCGATTGTTAGATTTTGTAGTGATGACAAAATCTAGTTCGCAATTCGGTTTTATGTTACTGATTACTTTCTGATCTCTGTTATTTTATGTTAGTCGCTTTGTTTGAAGATTAATTCGTGAGTACTGTTAACAGTCGGATACTCGGAGTGTTTTGATAAATGATTAGGGTGTCCCAGAATGAGAAAATTCAATGGGAACTAATGAAAAATGAGAAAATCAAGAGCGGGAGAAAGTGTTGAAGCATGTATGATCTTGAATGATGCTATTAGTAAGAAAAACGAGCATCCAACTGATGGGTATGAAGCTTGTCTTCTGCATACATGCCAGTGTTCATGCTCTATGCTATCATAATAGTTAGTGTCATTCATTTATGTTTCAAAGACTTGTGCAAGTTAATGCCCAAAAGTCAAAAAATAGTTTTAACCCAAAAAAAAAAAAAAAAGAGAGAGCTGATTTTTGGGTAAATGGAAATACTATTTTAAACTATGCTGCAGGAGTCAGCTACTGAGCAAATTTTAGCTATTTGATAGCAGAATATTGGGGTATAATCCAATGCTACACTAATTGGGGGTATCATTTGGGTATTATTATTTGCTTTTTCATTTTTGTCTCCCAGTGTTTCTCATGATATGCAACTTGGAACATGCATCTCGTATATACAACTGGCAGGTAACGGTGAATCAAGCATAAGTCAATTAGACAAAAACATATGTGACATGTGACATTTATTTTGAGAATTTACCTTTTGTCTGAATTCAAACACAAAAGAGTTGATGTTGTTGAAACACAGGCATTCATTCAACACTGATTTGTTAATTGAATTCTTTTAATATAATTCAGCTTGAAGGGCGAAGCAGATTGTTTTGGAGGCAATAGTTCCTATTTCAGCCAAGCATAAGAAATCATGCATGGCCGTTGCTGTATACATTGCTTGTCAAGAGGCGGGACTTGAAAGATGCAGTAACTACAGCTCATTTGTTTTTTATGTTTTTGTAAGTGTGTGAACGTAGATATTAATGCTTTTGTTGAAGTTCAAAAAGAGATAGTTGATGTAAAAGACTCGATTTGGAGTGCGTGGAAGTCAATTCGGAGCAATTGCAACTGCCCGACGGTCCAGCCAAAGCGAACGAAGAAGCTGCTTAAAGTTAGCGCAAGGTTGGACCATCGAGCAGCTGCCGTTACTTTCATTGACTTTAAGCACTTCAAATCGAGTCTTTTGCATCAACATTTTTTTTTTTTACTTTGCCAGCGCACTGATGTTTGTATTCATGCACTTGCAAAATTAAAATAAATTTCACAAAAATAAAACAAAAAGAATACAAATGAGCTTTTTATCGCATCTTTCAGACCTGCTTCTTGACAGGCAATGTATATAGCATCAGCTTATTTGACTTGATTCTGCACCTATTTAGGATTAAAAAAACAAGATTCAGCTAAAGATGCGTATGAGAATTAGTGAAGTTTGGGGATGGTGGTTCGCTGAGGTTCAAAGCAACTGTAATTGCTCACCTAATGCAGATTATATGTTTATCGAATTCAATTAGCGGTACAAACATGTCTCTAGTTCATAAACACACGCACCGAAGAAACTAAAACTCACATAATGCATGGTATATTTTTAGAGGACAAAATCTCTTTTGCAAATTTTAGAAACTCTTGTTATTCGTAACAATGCAAATGCAATACGAATCTGATAGCAATCAATAAATTGTCACTATCCAATTGTCACGTCAAGAAGCGTTACTAATTTGAATTTTTCGGTGATTTTATTGTTCTGTCATGAAGGCTTATAGTGGCCAGGGGATGTCTTCTGAGCAGATGTGACCGTCCGTACGGACGCGGGCGCACCTGTTCGCTGCGCAAGCCCAAGAGCCGAAAGGAAACGGGCGCATACGCTTCGTTCAAAACAGATCCGTCCCACCGAAATCAGGAGACCCCAAGAGCCTCAAGGCCCTATCTATGACATTTTAATATTTATTATGAAGGCCTAATGCCTATATATCCTCATTCACTCAATGCTTCATGTGCTTATTTCTTTTGTTTTGAAATAGCATATTGGGCTTTGGTATATAAGGAGACATAATCACAAATCACACACAATGTGGGACTTATATTTCTTCAATACCACTCAACCTCTTCTTCCCAATCTTCTCATTTATTTCCAACAACTCTCAGGCTTAAATTGCCTTATAGCATAAAAGAAAAAGAAGTTTGCTTATTGATGAAAAAACGACTACTTTATTAATGCAAGAGAACCGTTCTTATTGAAGAATAGGTCTACACCGCACATGTGTGTGCACGTTCTCATAATCTGTCCTTGACTGTAATTTGAATTATTATTTTTTTCACATAGTTTCGAGAAGATATGTTCTTTGAATTCGGGTTGTGGCAAAGCTGACGCCTTCACAATAAGGGATTTATACGTTATCTCTACGTTCTCCAATATCATACCAGCATTGATAAAAAATGGTTCCCTACAATTATTGTTTGAATTTTATTTGATTCAGACCAGTTTTGACAACATGATTTTCACTTAAATGATTTATTTGTTCAAAGTAATAAAATTTCAAGGAAGTACTTCTGCAAAATTAGTTTTAAGGATAATTAAAAAAAAGAGGATTTATCATTTTCAGTTATGCTTAAGTCCCTCAACCTAATTTTCACTTTTGACAACTTGTAACAAAAAACAGATCGGTTTACAAATTAATTGCAAAAATAGGTCACTTTTAGCTACGTAGGGTACTTGTGACATTTTATATGCTAATATTTTTTTTCATTTTGTTAGTGGATCCGTCACCGACCAACCGCTATCTGAGTCGTCGTCGATTGAAAAAGGGAAAAAAATACTGGTGCTATTCGATGCGTCGTTTGTATCCTACTTGGTCAAAAGTGACATGTTTTTGTAATTAGATTGTAAACTAGTTTGTTTTTGTTGTAAGTTGTAAAAACTGGTTCGAATCCAAAAAAAAAAAATAAAAAAAAAAATAAAAAAAAAAAATCCTCACTGTTATTCTACTAAAACTAGAATAATTTCTAGATTCTTTGGTATATGGTTTAGTCTGTAGGATATAAAGTTAATTGTTATTTAGGAAGGTTGAAATTGACTGGATGTAAGTTTTGTTGTTACAGAGTAGTGACATTGCGGTGGTAAAAATTATCAAAACCCTAAACCGCTAATTAGGCTGGAGAAAAACATGGAACAAAATGCTTACGTCCCTCTCTCCTCCTTGCTGATTTTAGGATGCGTAGATCCTCCATTGTTTGCGCTCTCACCGTCGGTAATTTAGCATCATTATTATCTTGCTTTGCACTCTTTTATATTTAGCCATGTTGTATTTTCTTTTGGGTTCTAATGAGATTTATTATTTGTAGATGTCGAACTGTTCTTCAACGAGTGCGATCCAAGTGAGTTATTTCTACTTTCTACCATCGTGTTGATTCGCTCTGTGCATTTTACTTGATTTTTGCTTTTCAGACTTTGTTCCGGTGAAAATTTATAATTGTTTCTGAAATAAATAATACTTACTGGATCATAAATGATAGATGCCTATGTTTTCTACAGTTACAATCTTTTACCTTTAATCAAGTTGCGGTTTAGTCATCACAAAATATTTGATTAAACCGGTTTAAAGGGAATAAATATCGACTAGGTGTCTTCAAAGTTAGCCGCACATGAGCGATTTAGGATTAGATTGGTAAGAACCCTTACAGTATTTTTTTCTTCTAAGAATGTGCTTAATTTCACATATTAATCCTGAATGAGGGCAATTAGTTTGTTATTCTTTAGAACTATGGTGGAACCATGACAGCGAACTTGATGTAGAACATGGGAGATTTCACTAAAAAGACTAGGTCGATATTTTATTTGTTTTCAATATCTCTTATACAACACTATGACAATATGCTTCTACAATCGATTTTGGGATATTTTTTATCTCAAAAAAGGCTGTCAATTACAATAATGACAGTAACTCAAATTGGAAAAAGTAATGTGTACTATCGAAACTGAGAAATATGTTGTTGAATTATTTGTATATTCCAAATTTAGGCTTTTCATTCTTTTATTACAATATATTGTTAATACAATTTCAAAAAATATCGATCACATTCATGCAACATGCATTTTTCATTTTCTATTTATTAAAAACTAGAATAAAAAATAACTAGGCATTTAAGTAGTTAATTGGACAGCATTAACTACTTGTGCTAACTGTTGAAGTATTCATGTGGCTCAATTTTGTTTATATCTTTTACAGTTACAATCTTTTACTATAAAAAACATAGGCACCTATCATTCATGATCCAGCAAGTATTATTTATTTCAGAAATAATTATAAATTTTCACCGGAATAAAGTCTGAAAATGCAAAAATCAAGTAAAATACACGGAGTGAATCAACTCGATGGTAGGAAGTAGAAACAACTCACTTGGATCGCACTCGTTGAAGAACAGTTTGACATCTACGAATAATAAATCGCATTAGAACCTCAAAAAAAAAAAAAAAAAAAAAAAAAAAACATGGCTAAAAATAAATGAGTGCAAAGCAAGATAATACTGATGCTAAATTATCGACGGTGAAAGCGCGAACAATGGAGGATCTACGGATCCTAAAATCAGCAAATACGTCCATGGGAGAGCGAGGGACGTAAGCATTTTATTCCATGTTTTTTTCCCGCCTAATTAATAATTAAAAATTCATAGTCAACCTAAATGTCTACCGAATAATAATATAATTAATAGTGTAAATTAAGATTTGAATGAATAAAATATTAATATATTTTAGCGTCATAATTACCTATATAATTTTCTAATTCTAACTACTTTACGTTCTAGTTTCAATTATTAACCACAACAATATTTCCATGTCCTGATTTCCTGAGATTTAAATCCCACTAAAAGTTTTTTTTAACTTTAATTTCCATAAATTTGGCCAAACATTAAAAATGAGGAAATATTGACATATTTAAAGTTGGAAGGAATGGGTAATCTTTTATTTGAAATAGACAAATTAAACTACATACGAAATATGTAAATTTATACATATCTTCCTATATATTTAGTGCATATTCCTTATTATTTTACACAGTCTTTTTGTGAAAAATGACTAATTTTTTATAATTAAACAAACATCTATGTACAAACCAAAACACAAATAGATTTAAACTAAAATGACACTTTGCACATATTGTATCTTTACATCCGTTTTTATAAATCTGAAACAGAACAACAAACAATAATTTTTGTATCCTTTAAGGATCAAATTTCAGATTTAGGTGCAAACACAAGTAAAAAGTCGCAGAAAGAATTGTAGGCAAAATTTGGATATTTTAACAGAATGACCTGCAATTTTGTAACATCCATTTTTTCTTACTATTTAAGTCGGTAATAAAACCAATTCAAATCGTTCGAAACAACAGATTGTTTCAACTATGGGGTTTAATAAAATTAAATTACAAAACACAAACAGATTACAAATATAAAATAGCAGAATAAATGCCAAATAAATAACTTAGTAGTTCATGAAGCCACTAGACACAAAATCTCAAAATAAATTACATAAAATATCAAAGTCATAATTTAACACATTAGAAAATCTGAGATACATAATATCTTAGCATATAAACAAATGATAGAAATGGAATACTGGATCACTAAGATAGCAATAGCAGATAGATAATAAGCTGAATCTCCAATAGATCTGCCGCTCTCAAAAGACGTATCGTCAAATCTGAACTCCTCAGTCTGACCGAGCATAAATTCAAAACAAAACATTCAGATTATGAGTAACCATCTCAACAGTGAATCCACTCAATTAAAATGTTCAAATGAAATGCATCAGTAACTTTAAGAATGTTTGGGATTCCATTCTTTAATAATATGTTAAATTAGATATTATACAATACGCTATTATAATAGTGTCTATGGTTAAATATACTATTGAAAATAGCGTAAGCGAAATTACCATTATTACCTTTGCACTGTTTATACCGTTACCTTAGAGTTTGCATATAACACACCAGTACGTCGGTGGATAGGGATGCGCCATGATAAGACAATGTCAGGTCAAAATCGTATGAGGCTCGATCAAAATAATAAGACAAGGCACACGAGGCAATACCCATGGTAGGATTCTACCAATTGCACGCCCAGACCGGTGGTAACGCATAGTTGCAACTACCGCCCACCTCGAGAAACACTCTAAAATCAAAGGGTCTCAAATCAATCACAAAGCAATAGAGATGGTGCGCCCGATAAGAGGTGCAACCCCACTTAACCACAGTGTTGCTCCTATTTTAGTCATTTTAATTATGACCCGAAGGCCAAGATTATCTATCATTGTTCTCTTACTTCATTCTAGTACCGTTCGCCAAACCAACATAGTTCATTCTGAATTCTCCACATGTGCACAGTTGTTAAAATGATATCAGTTTTCGAAGAGAGTGACAATACCAGCTCCGGTCTCTTTAACAACCAAATGCTTATTTCACACCGTGGTCATTTATATTTGAAGTACATTTAAATTATCATAAATCAAATCATAACAATATCTGTTTATACTCAAATAATTACATGTAAATATATTAATGTCATAAATCATATTTCAAATCAATTCATTATTTGATTAAGTTCATAAATCATATATCAATTCATTGCTGGACTAATTCCAAGATTCAGATTTCGTATTACAAAACAGTTTGATAACAAATTACATTTCAATTTCATATTCCTGTATCTTAAATATTATTATTTCCAAAAATCTTTATGTTAACAATTTTCGAATTCAATAGCTTGGACTGGAACAAATTTTATTTAAAATAGTTAATATAATATAACATAGTTTTATTTAACAATAAATATATTTATGTAAAATAATTGGATTAAAATAAATATAAAATATATAATAGTTTAATTTAAAAAAATGGTATAATTAAAATAACTACATAAAGGATAATAATTAAATTAAATATATAAAATAGTTATAAAATAAATATTAACTTTATATAGTAAAACTTTTATTTAGTTTAATATAGGATAATACAAATTTCAAATATTATAAGTTGTTCGAGCGCGCGCTCACACACACATACGCATATGTCCCCGTCTAGAAACATAAAGAGAAAAACACTCAAATATTGAGGTAAATAAAAATTTATATTAAATGTACATTTGCAATTTATGTTTGTTTCTTTTTTCAGTTAGCTGCATTGTTTTATTTGATGGGTACAATGGACGACTGGACAAATTTTGGAGCATGCAAAAGACGAATTCGAACAAGTGTAAGTGAGCGAATGTTACATTTTACATGAGTGTTTGAATATATAATGAGGATGTGCACGTACAAACATGAGAGTTTATATAGTGAATGTGAATTATAAAATAGTGTAAATAGAATTATATACTATTCAAGAATACAACAACAACAAAGCCATATAGCCCAAACAAGTTGGGGTTGGCTAGATATGGAACCCAAAATTAAAATAAAATAAAATTAATAATGATGATAATAATATATATAAAAAAAAGGGTTTAAAATAATCAATTAAATAAAAGTCGTCCGATAAAGGGTTTTTTTTAAATAATAATAATAAGAAGTAAAAATGTTCAATAAAAGTGAAATAAAATCTAAAATAGTAAATAAAAAGTAAAAAGGTTCAGTAAACGTGGAAAAAAAAAACTATGGGAAATAGGGTAATACATTAATAAAAAAATTGTTTGAATAAAATATTTGCTCAAAATCAAGTTCTGAGGTTGAATATTTTATTCTTCTAAATATTTATTATTTATGGGAAATAGGGTAATACATTAATAAGTGCATTTATCGAATATATATACTGAAAATGAGTTCTTTATTAGATAACTCATATCCATACAATGTACCCATATACAATACAATGTCCACTGCAACTTTCATGACAACGGGCGGTATAACATATGGAATCCATCGAACTAGCCCATCAACTTAAAATTAAAAACAAAAAAGAAAAGAAATATAAATCAAGAGGTACAATAGAGATATACAAGGTTTCACTGGGTCAAAACTCAATTCCACTGCTAATTGTCTAGCTTTTGATTGTTTCAGAAAGTTACACGGTTCTAGTTGCTGATGTAGGCATAAAGAATGCACTTTATAAACACTAACGCCTATGTCCACAAGTCTTCAAATCCCTATGTGATGAGAACCGTAAACTCTGCTCCAATACCTTTAAACTCTCTACCCATAGATCAAACCAAAAGCAGTGGTCATGAAAACTATTATGATCCTTACAGTACTAAGGAGAGTAAATCCTTTACAACATTCATGTCGCATTCAAGTTAGAGTTCATGAAAAGCATGGAGCTCCTCATTCATCTTTTCAATGGAATTGTAGGTGGTTTATGAGAGCATTTCTTCTGTCCGTACGCCAGATTCGGGGAAACCATATTAAAGAAGTCGACGACTTCTATTTCATTTGGTGTCTCCCGAATGTTTTCAGTTGTGCTCTATATGAATTATTGGGAGAACTTGTCACAATAGTTGCCTACATCACTTAAGTCTTTAATAGTTGAAATATCGCTGTTAATTGCCTTCCATCATCACTCGGTCTGGTTCATGTATATCCTATTCATGTTTTGTTGAGTCTTGAGTCTTTGGAATGTCACTTGTATCTTTTGTCTACAGACATGCAAATTGGTTATGCATCGAAATGGTTTTTTTTTGCTTGTCATTCCTTCACTTTACTCTTGGAAGAGTGCCAAACCTCTTGAATGTGTTCACGACTAACTCCATGTCTATTTTTTACTAGGTCTTGATCACCACAAGGACAACTTCATATAGCGATGACTTTTAGCTATAGGCTGCCGTAACAAGTCGTTGCCAGCAATAGCTAAAAGTCATCACTATGTAACCTAACGCTAACAAAAAGCGTCACGTCTAGCAATGGCTCGGACACCAAACTAGCTATGGTTGGCGACAACTAATATGACCACGTGGCCTTTTCGTGGACCATCTTGCATGTGTTACAAGTCGTCGTCGACAACTAATATGACCAAGTGGCCTTTTCGTGGACCATCTTGCATGTGTCACAAGTTGTCGTCAATCATCACAAAACTTTCGTAACAAGCCGTCGTCAACCGTAGCTAATCTGGAACTACAGGCCGTAGCAAGCCTTTGCCTTCCTTAGTTCAACGTGACCGGTAATCTATCACCAACCGTTGCTATTCTGAAGCTTTTTTTTTACTGTTTTTCAAGCACTATACTTCCATCAAGCCACACATACACATATCTATTCATTGCACAACTCATATACGATTTATTCCACAACCCAACATGTCATATATACTCATATTCATAACACAAACCAACATATATAGTATAAACCAACCCATATACAATAAACTAACTAATGAACCATAAATAACAATATTAAACATTCCATAAAAATTATTATGTCCACAACCGTAATAACAAACCATATCCACAAACCAACATCATATCCACAAACCATCGAAAACAAACCAAATTCATAACCATCACCTGATTATATTTACAAAAGCTGCAAAAACATCAAAAAAGATAAGTATATACTCATCTCCATCATCCTCATCATTCCCATTACTTGTCCTAGCCTCATCCCTAGGCATCCTCCCGTGCTTGGATATAAATGTAGTGATCCACTCATCGAGCGTGGAAGTCAACCCACTCTTCCTCTAATCCCGCATCTCAGCCATCTACTGGTGGTGCATAGCAATCTCCTCCCCCTAATGGGATCTCCTGTAAAAGGCTTGGGCCGTCGCTACCTGTAATATAGTATATTATGAGTTCTAATTTATATTATTCTTTGTATCATCAAGGTTGATGTAATGATCTCAAACAACATAAAGTTAATATAATATTACGTATAATCATGCAATCAAGACATAACCATATCATACCTAAATTCACCATAAGTCAATATACCCACCAGGTATATTTTATTAATGAAAATTACTATTTTATTTTCTTAAAATCCTTCCATTTTATTAAATAAATAATTATAGTTCAAAAGCTACAACATGACGATTTTTCTAGAAATTTGATTTTGACATAATCCAAAATCTACAAGATGAAATCTCAAATTTTCTCTTTCGTTATAAAACTATAATCCAATAGATTTAGAAGATTCTTGTTTCAAAGAATTTCAACTTATATTATGTCATACACACTCATTCAATGTTCAAATCAAAAAATTATGAACTGCCACTGTGCGACAAACTTGTTTTAATTATATTAAATTTATAAGTTCGACCTCCGCGAAATTGAACTGTAGACATCAATCCTAATTTAGTTTATAAGTTCTTTTGGCTGTGTAATTAAGCTGGATTTTAATCTATACAACTAAATATTACACTAAGTATTATAGATGTGCATGTTCTTGGATTGTCAATACATATTTCTTGGTAAAAATATTTATTTAGAACAATTATGGATTTTCCACTACTAGAATTTAGGATTAAATAATCATTATAACTTAGTTAATAAAACAATTTACCCATGTTTCTGAAACCGTATCGTTTATTCCGGGCAGGTGGGTCAATAATGGCATACCAGATCTGATTGCACTCCTCTAGGGTCGGGTCATACCTTAGGATTGCATCACTCGAGCGATCTCCACTTGGTATCTCTCCTATGGTAGTGAACAATAATTCAAAAATCAAATATTCAATTTCAAATGAGCAATGTGAAATACAAAGTATTACTAATGCTTACCATCACGCGCTCGGACTTAGCGTCCATCTAGGTATGAGAGGTCTTACCTTCCTCGTCGATCTGCTCGACCGCATAAGTCTGGGTAAACACCTCAGCAAGAGTAGGATCCACTAGAGAATTGTAACACCCCAAAATTTAATACACTATACCATACCTTATAATAATGAATTGGGTGTAATTTAATTAGATATTCAGAATCAAGTGAAATTGGCATTACCTTTGCGTTCGCCTCGGAATTCTGGTTCAGATAGACCCCAAGTTTACCTAAAACGATGTAACAACCCGGAAAATCAGAACCAAATTAAATTTTTTATTTTGGCAATTTTATTGAATTTTGGATATTTAAAATGAATTATTTTAAATAATAACGACTAGAAATTTATTTTAAATAGAATTGGAACGTATAATTTATTGAAATTGAAGTTAGAATATAAATATTTATTTTAATTATAACAGGAATTGGAAATGGCGTGGTAGTTTGAAAATTCGATTTCAAATTTCAAATGAATGTACATGACTCAAAACAAACCGGATTTTGGGGAAACCAAAAATATTAGAATCTATTTGAAAATATCTTTCCAATGAATCCGAAAAATTGAAATTTCATAGCGGGAATAAAAAGTTATGTCCAATTGAAAATTCAGAATAGTCGCTATGAAAATATAGCCCTTAAAAATAGCCATTTTACAAACAACCTCCGTTTTCGACGAAACCACTTTTGTTGGATCCGAGATGTCAAGTTATTGCTAGATTCCAAAATTCATAATTTTTGGAATCAATATTTGAGCGTGGCGAAGTTAAACGTGTTTTGACAGTTTCAGTCAATTTGGATCGACCATAAAATAGCCATTTTTCAAATGGTCTTCAAATTTGACGAAATTAGTTTTGTTAGGACTGTATCGTCAATATGTAGCTACAAATAATTTTTCTGGAATTTTCAGAGTCAGTATGTGGGTCCGTTAAATTAAAATGTGCGTTCAAATTAAATATATATTGAATTATATTTTGATTTTGATGGAAACTGATCGAAACAGTCGAATTGGCTTGCGGGACATATCCTATTGTGTTCGGTATGGGGGTAATTAGCTAGGGGCGACAGTAGTTGGATTTTATTTGGAGTTCGAACGGGGAATCCACTTTTTAGAAAATAGTTGAATTAAATAAATATAAATTAATTTTATATAAATACCTTAAAACCCTAATTTGGCCCTCATTAAAAAAAATTCGAGCCCCCAAAATTAAAAACCCCGACTTCCTCGATACAGCCATCGCCACCCGCCGATGTCCACCCTCCACCTCGCTCGCATCAACCCTCCGCCCTTACGCGTTGAACCACCAGTCGCCTCCTGCTTCCACCGTCCACGCCTTCTCCTCCATCGCGTCAAGTCTCCATCGGGTTGCTCGCTCCACCGTCTCGCCTCATTTCCTGCCGCCGTGTGATGTCGAGCTCGACGAGACTGAGGGTGGCTGGTGCAGATTTCGATGGAGAATGGGTAGGCAGTGTCGATGATGGTGGATGGTGAAGTGGTGTGGTGCTTGTGGTGGTCAAAGGTCGGGTCAACCGGTTCGGGTTTCTCAGCCTGGCAAAGAGCACGAAGAAGAAGAAAATGCAGTGGCCCTCAGATCAAAATCAACGGCTGTAAGAAATTCAGTTTTTAAAATATTTAACATAGCATAGAAATTCATTTTTAAAATATTTAACATAGCATAAAAGAAATTTGGTTTTTGTATTTAACATAGCATAAAAATTTGATTTTTAAAACATATAACATAGCATAAAAAAATATGGTTTATATATGGTTTATATATATAATGTTGAGAATATAAATGTGTTTTTAAAACTAAAATAACGATGTTTATAAACGTGTTTTTAAAAATAAAATAGCGATAGTTATAAATGTGTTTATAAAATATAATTCACATTGTTTGTTTTTAAAGTAGAAATATAAATATAAATATAAATATAAATATATGATTTTTACTATATATATAGAACAGTATTAAAAACATGATTTTTAATATAAATTTCATGAAACAGATAACATTCGAAACGAGAAACGAATCCAAATCCAAACCGTTCACAAATAGAGAATGGAGGAGTGGATCCCAAAGGTGAGAACTCCTCACTATAATTTTCTTTTTACAGTTATTTATTTTATAACTGCATATATGAACTACTACCCGTCGTCCACAGACCATGGACGACTTGTTTGTTTGATTGTATTGTGTGATGAAGATTGATTGTGATGTGGAATGGAATAAATAAAATATTCATGTGTTGAAATAAATTATTTATCGTTAAAAATATAATTTTTAACGTGTACATGAATAAAATAAACATTCATAAACAAATCGGACGATTTGTTTATGTACACCCATTTGATTGATATTGATTGGGACGATAAATTTTACACATTGCCCAACTGCACAAAGAAAATTCATTGTTTGTTGATTGAAACCCCACACGGGTATTAGGATGATATTGGACGTACACTAATCCCAATATTTAGTTGAATGTCAATCGATTGGTCGACAAGCTGTGTAAGCGTTGAATATTTATATTTAATGCTTATGCAGTGTAGAATGCACTATGGATGATGGTTGATTGTGTATCATGGTTGTTGTATACGTGTACTGTATGAAATCCATATAAATCACATTATATGGTAATTGACTGTGTTTGATTCCAATTCAGAAGAAAAGTAATATTTTGAAATAACGAACATTTTAAAATAAAGAATATTTTAAATTAATATTCAGTAAAAGATCAAAGTATGATTTTTGATGTCCGATTTGGGATGGACACGAAAATATTTAAATATATAAAGCCGTGTTGATTAGATTAACGCCATTTTGATGTGAACGATATTTATATTGATTTTATTCATTTTTATAATGAATATAAAAAAGAAAGTGATTTCAAAATCTGATGTTTTGAAAATATTATCATTTATATATTAATGATATGGAATATTCAATTTTGATTTGAAATAGAATATAAAGTTAAAATTGTTTTGAAAACGAATTTAAAACGATTTATAAAATATGTTTTAAAAGGAAATCGACGAAATATATATTATATATATTTAATGGCCTGAATAGGACGTGCCGCGCCGCGGTAGTTTGCAAATTTCGACCATTGACTTCGAATTGACGTCACGGGAGATCCGACCGTCGGATTCTCCTAAAACCGGAATCGTTGGGTTCGTATCAAAAAGTGCTTTCCAGCGAATACAAGATATTTGAAATCTAACGGTTGGATTTGGAATCATGTCCAAATCAAATTTGGAAAAGGTCGCTGTAAGTGCAGTTCGATGACCATTTATGGAAATCGACTGTACGGGCCTTGATAAAATTATTAAAAATATCAATATTTTGTGTAAAACCATAATAAATGATTTGGAAAGAATTGAGATGAAAAATTCCATATTTGAAAAGATAACAATATATTTTTATCGAAATGAACTAGTTATAAACTAGAATTATAATCCAGATTTTTTAAATAAATAAATTAGATTTGAAATGGTTTTAAAAATAACCAGAATTTCCAATATATGAATTGAAATGGATTTGAATCGAAATTAACTTCGGAATATTTCGATATTGGATTCCGTGATTATACGGGCATTGTGGAGGAATTTGGAAGATATATATATCGTTATTCCAATACGACGTTTGTTGAGTTCTGTAACGACCCGGATTTTTGAATAGTTTATTTTAAATATTTTATATGGTTTTAAATATTGAATTGATAAAAATGAATTTTTATATTTAGCTATCGATTTAATAATCGATTTTGATTTAATATCGAATATATTAAATTATCGTAATACGAAAAATAATTCAATTCGTGATTTAAAAACTAAATCAAAACAATTCAGATGATCAGTATTAATTATATTTGAATATAGACGATAATAAATATATTTTATTTTCGGAGAATTTATTTGTTTCTGAATTTAAATTATATTATATTAGTTTAATATGGTATATACATTCAAATTAAATTTTAGAATATATACAGTTCAATTCAAAATGACGTAATAACATTGAAATGTCGGTCGGTACGTTGAAATAGTGGTTCGTGTGTGAACCCTGAGATATTTTTATGGATAAGATCAAAATTGAATCAGTAATCAAATCAGGATCCATTTAGAAAGGGTAAAATTCTCTTGAAATCAAATCGTATTAATGTATAAATCAAATCAAAATTTATTTTGCCTGTACTTATGGGGACAAACCATTTATAACGCGTGTACCATGTTGTCTCCCATTTCCTTTTATAAATATCGCAACTTCCCTTTGTTATTTTATTTCTTCAGCAAATCAGGAAGAAAATCAAAGACTCTAAACAAATTTAAATGGCCGCACATTCCTGTTTCTCATTCCCCAATTAAATTAGGCAAAATCGTGCCATTCCTTTTCCCTCAATCAAAATGGTGGAAACTCGAATTTCATTTCAAACAAATTAAATCGCAGTCAAGATTTCATCGGTTCATTCGGAAATTCAAATTAAATCAAACTCATTGAATCATGAACTTCATGTTGGATCCACGATTTGGATTTCCATCGTCCTCACCGACGATGGGATTTAGGATTAGCAATATTTGGGTGATGCGACGGACTGGGGGACGACGATAGTGAAGTCGCGATGGTCATAGAGGGGTCAGACAAGTGGAAGTAGCGGTCTTTAAGCAAGGAGGCTCGTCAAATGCTAATTTGGGGGTGCGACATCGAAAAGTTTAGGAGTTGGATTGACTTCTTCTAGGGGTCGAACTGGATAAAATGAAGAGTGCGATAGTAGAAGAAATAGAAGTGCGACTGTGTGGTTTTGAGGTGATAAATGAAAAGAGATAGTGATGTTGAGCTCATTAGTATTGGGACCGTGATGTGGTATTCGACATTGATGATCGAATATGGATGAATGGTCAAATTTGTAGTTTGAAGGTGTGGAATTGTGTGACCGAATTTGTTGGAACTTCTAAGTTTGACAGTATGATGAAGGGAGAGTTCAGACTATAATTTTGGATGAGAGTAAGGGGAGTTGCAGGTCACGGCAGTAATGGGAGTGGTTACAAAGAATTTTGATCATACAGGAACAATTAGAGAGAGAGATTTAAGGGCAGAGAAATCAAAACAAGGTGAATCCTTAACTGAATTAGATTTATGTTTTTGTAAACAGGTAACCAAATAGTTAATTAATTTATATAAATATGTTTGATTTATATACATACAAATTTGTAAAGAAAAAATATATATAATAGTTTAAGTAAATGCAAGTAAATTAGTTTATAGAATTAGTTTTTATAAAGGAAGTTAGTAAAGAAGTATAAACTGGAAAATACCCGTTCAGTATGAAAGTAAGGTTAAATTTGGAATTTTGTTTACATATGGGGAATTAATTAAATTAAATTATTTTAGTTAGTGAATTAGTTTAAATTAAATTTGTGCGAAAGGAATAACGCGATATCTTATTCAATTTAGATCCGTTCGAGACCGTCAATTTTTATGAGCTCAGGCTTACGTTGGATTCATTTTAAGTTTTTGAAGTTGATCGGAGTCTGATTGGAATTGACTGCTAAATAAAATCAGGTGAGTAAATCTCACTCATTAATTTATTTTAGCATTTAAAATAAATTATTGGTTGTTTGTTTGCGTTTAAATATTACTGTGGCTATTTTAGATATATATTTGTTATTTAGGTTTGGCTATTATATATATTGGTTTGGTGATTGGATTGTTCCCGCAGTCTCATTAGCGGATGACCGCGGTATCATTAGCGGACGATTTTCCTATGCACCCCCTAATATATATAGTGGATGACCTTCATACCGCGATATCCTGCCTCGAAGCATGATGGGTTTATTTATGTTGGCTAACGTCTGTGGATACAGGAAAACAGGTTGGAGGAATCCAACTGGATTCCTCAAAAATATTATTATTTGTTTGTTTCATATACGTTATCATATATGATGTGTTAGAAAACCCGTGGTAGGAAATTGTGTGTTTTGATTGGTTGAATGTCACTGGCCCTGAATATCGAAATATAAAATATCGGGAAAATGATTTAAATGGAAAAATCTATTTATCTAAAACAGAATTTGAATTTAAATTGGACAATAAATATATCAACTTGTTTGAATACATAAAACAAGTAGTGAATTTATAAACGTTGTTTATAAATTAATAATATGAGATTTGAAGTGAAATTATAAACAGTGTTATAAAGAAAGTGGGAAAATTATCATTGGATAATTTGAATATTTAAATTCAAATGTGAATTTAAAAATAGAAATGGGGAAATCGTTTTAAAGAAATAAACGATGGAGCTTATTCTGATGTTCAGAATATAAATTGAACTAAAATAAATCCGTAAGGATTTATGATTTGAATTCAATTAATTTGAATTTATTTAAATAGAAGTTAAATTGAATATGAAAATAATTTGGATGTTATATATATAAGTTATTATAAGTAGAAATTTCCAAAATAGGATTTTGGTTTAAAATAGATTTCGAAATAGACTTGTTTAAAAATATAAACAAGGAAATTTATAAAATGGTGTTTATAAATATAATGAATTAATTATCATTGGATAATTTGAATATTTAAAGTCAAGTATGAATTTAAAGATAGAAGATGAAATCATTTCGAAAAGGTGAACGATGGTTTTTATTCCTGAAGTAGGAATATAAAAGGAATTGAGTTCCAAAACAGATTTTTGAAATGAAGCTTGTTTTATTATATAAAACAACGAAGTTGGATTTACAAACAATATTTAAATCTGGTGAAATAGATTATCATTGGATAATTTAGAGTTTAAAGTTAAAAATAGAAATTTGAAATAGAAATTTGAAAATAGAAATTGAAAATAGAAATTGAAAGTAGAAATTGAAAATAGAATTTGAAATCATTTAGTGTAACGACGAAATATATTTCAGAATGCGGATTGTAAACAGAATTGAAATAAATCCAAGGATTTATATTTTATCTCCAAAAGAATTGGAATATTATATATAAGATAGAGTTGTAAATAAAATTTACAATTGAGTTATGAAAATTAACGATTTAGAAAAATCGAAATGTTTAACTTAAATTTGGAAAGCCAATCTTATATATATTGAAATAAATTAGAATGGAAGTGAAATTTATTTATAAATGAAGTTTAAACCGTATATATATTAAATATAATTAAAACGAGCTCGTCGCAGCGTGGCAGTTCGTAAATTGGCGATTCGAACTTCAGTCGAGTGTATAGAACTCAATTTAAGTCGGAAGTCTTTGAAACAAAAATCGTCAGGACCGATTTGATAATAGTTTTCTAATGGAAGAGAAAAATATGGATTTCGTCTGATAGATTTTGAGTTATGTCAAAATCAAATTTTCAGAAAAACAGCGCCATATCAATATTAAAACCATAACGGGTTATTTAAATAAATAAAAGGATTTTAAGCGAATAAAATCCGAATTTCTATTTAGAAAATTTTAGATTTGAGTTGTAAAACATATGTGAACGTAAGTGGAGTAATGAATTGATTTTTGAAACAGAAATCAGATTTTTAATAGAATTAACTAATTTGAATAGTAATTGGTTAATGAGATTGGGCTTTGAATAAATGAATTCGATTTGGAAATTTATATTCGAAATCGAAAAGGAAACTAGAATTGAAATTGGAATTCAATTTGGTTATAAGCAAGTTAAATATTTTATTTGAATATGTTATGCTCAAACAAAGAAGTGAAATAGACAAAATAGCTAATAGAAAATAAATTAGCGAATTGGGTTAAGACGAATAGATTGAGTTGAAACCAAATAGGAATATTTGGATACGTGTTAAGCAGGTTTGGAATGAAGTATATGAAGAGATATAAATTGAAATGCCCGACCAAAAGGTACATGTTTAAATTCCATATGAGATTTTATGCGCCGTATCGGCAAGCCGCTTGGCTTTTTAATTTTCTTTTTGATTGGAGAGGCCTGTGTGGCGGTTTGGGGATTTTCCCGATGCTTCCGGTACAAAGGAGGTTATGGTGAAATTTTCCGGAAATTTAAGGAGTTAGAATATTTTTAAGATAATTTGATAATTAGAAATCTATATATCAACATATATTGAATTCGATAAGGAAACGAATTTAAAATAGGATAACAAAAGGGAAATCGATAATCTGGAAATAGAAAGCGAAATGTATACACGTTTTAGAAATGAATAATTGGTTTTATGATGTTGATTATTTGAGATAAGTGGGCTTGTCTGTTTTAAAGTTAAAGATGTTATTCAGTCAAGGTCTGAGAGGTAATTACACCCCAACTTGATTGATTTCATTTTTAACCGATAAATAGCTAGATCCAGTCTCGAAGAAAAGTGTTTGAATAAGAGTTAGTTGAATGAAATATTTTGGGTTGTTGTAACGATGTTTTACACAACATTCGTTTTAACCCAAGTGGTGGAATTTTGGAAATATAAAAGTAAATATTTCCTGAGTATAATTAAAGTAGTTTGGAAAGCGATAAGTGATTGAAATTGTTTTCAATTGCAAATAGAATATATTTTCTAAGTGTAGAAATTAAAAGAAGGTGATATATGGAAATGTTTTTTTTCAAATAGCGTAAGAGACCAATAAGATTACTGAAAATATTTGGTTAACAAATATTGATAGGGAAATGAAGAAGTGGATTAATTAATGTAATATTAATTAACAGGCCCAGTGATTGATTGATGTTTTGAATGGATGTTTGTTTTCTTCGATAGTTAAATAACCGACTATCGAAGTATTTGCCAATATCGTTGTCAATATGGAGAGACCGGTTGGATTATTATCTGAGAACCACTCCGTATTGGCAATAGCATTGCGAATCAGATTATATGAAGATAATCGAAGACGGAGTAAAGTGCAAGAACTTTTTCTATTAATAGAAATGGTACCTTTGGTTTCGTTCAATCCCAGAACGAACGTATATGGACGAATGTCTGACAGAGTATTTCCAATGATCGAATATGTTGGTCTGTATAAATATATATGATGGCGGAGAATTTATTCTCTTAGCATTATATCCAGAATATATTTGTGCAAATCAATTGATGATTAACGGATCTGACAATGTGGCATTCAAAGTGATTGTGCTATCAATGAATGGAAAGTAATCGTAGCCTCAGACCTCAACAACCGGGGAATGACAAAAATCAGGCAGACAACATGGCTATGTGGGTTGCTCTCATTAGGGTGTATAATCACCTATCTAGAGAAATTCCTTTTACTTCTTTAATCTATTGATGCTGTCCCTTTTCGGGAAACGGTTGCTGATCCCAACCGTTGGTGATATACATTCGATACACTCAAGCGAAATGAGTGGTCGGTCATGTGTGGGCCGGGTTGCAAGATGTTCTTGTTGAACCCAGTGTATTCCCCTCTAGAGATACACTATCGATAGGTGGTTCCATACCTTGTCATAGTCGGAATTCAATCTCCAATAAGCGCCCTACGGTTTTTGAATTTATATTATATATGGAGCGTGAGATGCAAGTGTTCCGCTAGATTGTTATTTATTTGATTTAGACACTATTATAATATCACCGGATTTTCGTATCAAAGTGTTTTGGGTTATAGTAAGGTAAAAACCGTCCGTGTTTATATGTGGGCTGGTCTTACTATTATCCTTTCTTTCGAAAGGATTTTGAAAGTTAAACAAATGGTTGGGGTTTACTCACACCAGTCCCATGACTGACCCAGAGTTTATTTTGTTTGTTTTTCCCTAAATTCTTGGGTGCCCAAATTCGTACGGACAGTCAAGTAGTCGGGATTTTACAGATTCACTTGGAGGAGCTTGAAGCGGGAGGCTTCACCTGTTAGCTATATACTATCATATTTCCGCTGTGTACTATGTGATATCTGGAAACAGGTGTTTATAACTGTTCCAGGAATAACTGTTGTGCTCTGATGATGGTATGTATATAAAGTAACTGATTTGTATTTCAAAAAGTTATGTTATATAATATATTTTATTCGTTCCGCTGTGAGTTTGTGACCTTCGTTTTCTTTTATTCTAATATTTCTTTCTTTCTATTTCTCATCCTCTAACTTCTTTCTAATAATGATTCGTATTTCTGTGCAATTTGGGTTGGACGTGTGGTGTTATTAGTCAACTCAGATAGTACGGATTTACAGGTCGTTACAGTTGGTATCAGAGTTTAGGTTGATCGAATACCTAGGCTTTGGGATTGTGCTTATTAGAGATAGGGTCCGTAGTACCCTAGAATGAGTTGAGTGTATATGTACGAGAGCACGCATTTGTAAATTGATATAAAAATTGTTTTATATTGTGTTGGCTAGTCTGTTGAGTGGTTTATGAATTCTGATCGAATCGTGGGACGCCACGAAGTCGATAGAAATTTCTAAACACTTGAACAAAGAAATTCGACACGGTATTGTTTTAAATTGGATAAATGAAATAATTTTACCAAAAAAATTCTATTTTGATATAGAAAAGAATAATTTTCTGGAATTATTATATTATATGGATGTGTTGGATGTTAATATCATAATCCAATGAGATTATAAAAATTGGAATGGTTATATATAACCAAAATAAAATTTGTATATGAATTAATTATACAAATGAGATGAATTAGAATTGAATTCAAACCAGAATTAAGAATTCAAAATCCTGGGTGTTGGAAATATTTTTGAAGTATATTAAAATAATATAGCTTTGTTTTGAAAGTATTTGAATGAAAACCATTTTGAATGGATTTTGAAAGTAATAAAACACTGAACTCACTCCAGTGGCTGGAAAATAATTCTGATGATGATCACGACATCATCAGTGCTCATTTTCGAGTTTCTAAGTGGTGAATTGCTACAATAGAAATGTTTTAAAGGAAATGTGTTTAAAAGAAAACAAGTTGATTTTTGAAAATTCAAATGTTTGAATTTGAAATGATTATAAATATATGTATATATTTATGTGATTTCAAAGGGATTTGAAATAGAAACCCGGGGATTTGGATTCTGGAATTTAAATTTAACTTAAGCAAGTTAAATGAATCAAAGTGGATAATTTGATTTAGAATCAATTTGAATGCATATAAATGAAAACCAAAAGTTTTGGTAGAACTAAAATTGTTGAAATATAAAGTGTAGAGTTTCAACATAAGTGAATTTTGAAAGAGTTAATGGGCTTGTAGCATTTTTCCTACCTTAGTAATTTCGGGGAAGAAATTCTTTTAAGGGGAGAAAAAATGTAACGACCCGGATTTTTGAATAGTTCATTTTAAATATTTAATATGGTTTTAAATATTGAATTGATAAAAATGAATTTTTATATTTAGTGTAACGACCTGTAATCTACACATCGAAGGACCGTAGAATATTTATTTCTTTCACATACGAAGTCGTATGGTCATGTAACTTTGGGAGACGACTATTGGGATCATTTCCCATGTTCATGATTTTTGCCCATTTTTAAATGACCGCTTTGCCCCTAGCTGATCTTGTTTTGGTCATAACTTTTGATTGGAAAGGAGTTTTGACCTGAAACCACTTTCATTAGATCCGGATGATGGTTTACCTTTCCGTAGAGTGGTCACATTAGCCAAACGGACTCACCGTTTGGAGATATGGCTGAAATAAGTTTCAGATGGTGAAAAACTACTTAATCGGGCCTAATTTGGGTGATTAGTGAGTGGGCCCATAACCCATTTCGGAATTAGGGTTATGGGGAGACTGATAGGGTTATGAAATTCAGTTCCTATCATTTTCCAGTCGCCACTTTTTCTTTCTTCAAGTTTAGCCATGGCCTCCACTTTCTAAAACACCCCAAATCACCTTCTAATCACTAATTAAGCCAAATCTCCATCAAATCAAAGCGGATTAGCACAAGAATCGAGGTAGAGTTGCTGTGTTGCATTGGTATTCGTGCCCAAAAAGAGATATTTTCAGATTTGGTAATTTATTTGTGGTTAAGGTGAGTGATTTGCAAAATTTCTCACTAATTATGGTTAATTAAGGGTAATTAGTGTTGATTAGCGAATTTATACATTAATAAATTCTAGAAAAATATTTATAAAATTCGAACTATTAGTATATCTAAGGATGAAGTCGCACTGCACTGGCACCACTATGGAGATGGTTAATCGTTTTCTCTGTGCAGATTGAACGATGAGCCGATACGCAAGGGGTACCGGTAGGGGAGCCAATAATGGGAATGCTGCTGAGATGAGGACAATGTTTACTGACCTCATGAGGGAGATGCTTAGGGATGTGCAGAGGGCAGCTCCCAATGTTGGTAATGGAGGTGGTCCAATAGTGCAGGCGCCTAGGGCCGATTTTGCCAAGCTGAATAAGGATTATACTAGTCTTGGTGGGAAGCCGTTCCACGGAACGAAGTCAACTACGGATGTTCAGGATTGGTTGGATAGCTGCGAGCGTATCTTCGAAGACTTGGGTATCGAGGATGCGATGAAGAGAAGGCTAGCATCCCGTCAGCTGCAAGGACAGGCAATGAATTGGTGGAATGCTATAAAGGCAGCTACTCCCGATGATCAGATTACTTGGGATCAGTTTAAGCCTCGCTTTAGCGATAAGTTCATTCCAGCTGCTCAGAAGTCAGTGTTGTTTAAGAGATTCTTGGAACTCAAGCAGAATGGCAGAGCTGTCTTGGAGTATATTGCTGAATTCGACACTTTGTCGAAATATGGGTTATCCCTAATAGATACCGCCGAGAAGAGGAACGAGAAGTTCATAACTGGCTTGGATGGATACTTGGGGAAAAGGCTTATTAACCACATCGATGAGACATTTGAATCGATTGTGGGAAAAGCTTTAAGATCGGAGAGTCTTTACCCTAAGTCGAAGACTGATGTCGCATCTGCAGAGGAGCCAAAACCGCAAGCAAGCGGTGGAGGCAAGAGTGGTTCTCAGAATAAGAGGAAGCAGAACTAGAATAAGGATGGCCAGAAGAAGAAGAAAGATGTTGAATGTTTTAGCTGTGGCAAGAAGGGCCACTATGCTAGTAATTGTCGAGCAAAGCCAACATACAGGAAGTGCTTCAACTGTGGCCAAGTGGGACATCACAAGGACAAGTGTCTGCAACCCCCTAAAGAAAAGCAGATGGTGAAAGCATATGCCCTTAATGCTATTCCTTCTTCGTTGAATGCCCCAACTACGGCGGAGAAGGGAAAGAATGTCGTTATTCAAGGTATGCTTTCTGTTTATGATGTTTCTGTTAGAGTTTTGTTTGATACCGGAGCTTCCAGTTCTTTCACATCTAGTGACTTGGTAGATAGGTTAGGATTGGAACCCTAAATAGTCGATAGACCTTTAGTAGTAGCGAACCCGATTGGTGGTTCGACCAGCCTTAGCATGATTTGCTGTAATGTGGTCTTATCGAGTCATGGATGTATGTTTGTTTGTGATTGCTTTGTTTTGGGCTTTACTGGGTTTAGCATTATTTTGGGAGTCGATTGGCTCCAAAGATACGGGGTGGTGGTAGACTGTGAGGGCTTTTTGGTGACAACTAGAGCGAATGATGGACGGAGGGTAGTGTTTGGTGGTCTACCTAGTGATGGGGTAATGGCTAGTTTTCTAAATTCCCTTGACATCCCGCATGATGAGTTGTCAGGTTTTCCCGTGGTTGGCCAGTATCCGGACGTCTTCGAGGAAGTGACCGGGCTTCCACCATATCGAGAGATCGAGTTCTGTATTGATTTAGTGAAAGATGCCAGACCTATAGTGTTGCCACTTCGTCGTATGGCACCAAGGGAGCAGCGAGAGCTCGGGGTGCAACTAAGCGATCTTTTGAAGAAGGGATTTATCAGAAGAAGTGTTTCTGAGTGGGGAGCACCAGTTGTGTTTGCTACCAAGGCCGATGGTTCCCTTCGATTGTGTGTGGACTACCGCGAGCTGAATAAGGTGACGAGGAAGAATAAGTATCCTCTACCGCGGATAGATGATTTGTCTGATCAGTTGAGTGGCGCGAGAGTGCTCTCTCAGTTGGATCTCGCGACAGGTTTTCATCAGCTTAGAGTGGAAGCTGAGAGTATAGCTAAAACGGCATTTCGGATGCCGTCTAGATTTTATGAGTGGTTGGTCATGCCATTCGGGTTGACCAATGCACCAGCATATTTTGTGGATCTTATGAATAGGGTATTCAGAGATCAGTTGAATAAGTTTGTTCTTGTGTTCGTGGATGATATTTTGGTTTACTCAAAGAACGAGGAAGAACACAAGGAACATTTGAGGACAATGATGGAGGTGTTGAGGAAACACCAACTGAAAGCAAAAAAATTTAAGTGTCACTTCTGGAGAAAGGAAGTGAGGTTCTTGGGCCATGTTGTTTCAGAGAATGGTATTGCCGTGGATCCTGCGAAAGTCGCTACGGTACAAGATTGGTCTACGCCCAAGAATGCAACAGACGTAAAAAGTTTCTTGGGGTTAGCTGGGTATTATCGTAAGTTTATCCAAGACTTCTCCAAGGTAGCGGCACCGTTGACTTAGTTGACCAAGAAGAATCAAGCTTTCGTCTGGGACGAAAAGTGCGAGAATGCATTCAAGAGTCTAAAGGAAAAGTTGATGCGTGCACCAGTGTTAGTCATTCCTAAGGGGAATGAAGAGATGACGGTATACACGGATGCCTGTGGTACTGGACTAGGTGCTGTATTGATGCAAGGAGGTAGTGTTGTAGCTTATGCAAGTCGGCAACTGAAACCGCATGAGAAAAGATACCCTACCCATGATTTGGAATTGGCAGCGATCGTGTTTGCATTGAAGACGTGGAGACATTATCTATTGGGAGAAAGATTCGAGTTGTTTACTGATCATAAGTCATTAAAGTATCTTTTCTCTTAGAAGGACCTAAATCTCCGACAGCAAAGATGGTTAGAATTCTTGGCTTCCTACGATTTCAATATCGCATATACACCAGGAAAGGGCAATGCGGTAGCTGATGCATTGAGTAGGAGACATGCTAGTTTAGGGGCTATGTTTCTAGAATGGAAGCAACTGGAGTACATCGCTGGGTATGATTTCAGACCAAAGTGCGAATTGGATCCAGAAATGTTAGCAAGTTTGACGATCAGACCCACTTTGATTGAGCGGATTGGTTCAAGTCAGAGGAACGATCCTAACCTATAAGAAATCATCTCAAAGTTAGAGATGGGAATCGACGGAGAGATGAAAAAGTATGGGCTTGATCGAGATGGATGGCTTAGAAATGATGGAAGACTTGTTGTGCCCAATGTTAATAGATCGAGAGATGAAGTGCTTAGAGAATGTCATCACTCAAAACTGACTATACATCCCGGTGGTAACAAGATGTATCGAGACATTAAGCAGACCTACTACTGGGAAGGGATGAAAAGAGACATTGGGAAGTTTATATCCAAATGCATGAATTGCCAGCTAGTTAAAGCTGAGCAAAAGAAGCCTAGTGGGTTGTTGCAACCATTAGAGATTCCAGAATGGAAATGGGAACAAGTCTCAATGGATTTCATTGATGGGTTACCAAGGACTAGATCGGGCCATGATAGCATTTGGGTGATTGTGGACTGATTGACCAAGAGTGCAAGATTTATACCCGTCAAGTTGAATAGAACGGCATCTAAGTTAGCTGAACTATATGTAAAGTGGATAGTGAGATTTCAAAGAATACCCAAAGGCATTGTGAGTGACCGAGATCCGTTGTTCACTAGTGGATTTTGGAAGAGCTTACAAGAGGCGTTAGGATCAGAATTACATCTCAGTACCGCATATCATCCTCAAACCGACAGACAAACAGAGAGGGTGAATCGAGTATTAGAAGATCTCTAGACATCTTGCATATTAGACTTTGGTGGATCATGGGATGACCATTTACATCTAGTAGAGTTTGCATATAATAATAGTTATCAATCCAGTATTGGTATGGCTCCATTTGAAGCTTTGTACGGAAGACCGTGCAACTCACTGTCATGTTGGTTAGAGACCAGTGAGAAATATGTGCTTGGACCAGAAGTAATAAGAGAAACATCAGCTAAGATTAAGGTTATCCAACAACGAATGAAGGCTGCCCAAGATAGGCAGAAAAGTTATGCTGATAAGAGGAGAAGAGAATTAAAGTTCTCCATTGGCGACTTGGTGTTTGTCAAGATTTCTCCGTTGAAGAGCGTGATACGATTTGGCCGGAGAGGCAAGTTAGCACCAAGATTTGTTGGTCCATTCGCAGTTCTTGAGCAAATTGGGAATTTGGCATATAAAGTTGAATTACCAGAGAAAATGGTAGGAGTTCATAATGTATTTCATGTTTCCCAGTTAAGGAAATTCGTACACGACTCCGATGTGACTATTTCACCTGATCAGTTGGATGATATCGAGGTTGAACCCGAGGCGGTTAGGAACCGCAGGCCTATGCGTATTGTTGGCAACGATACGAAGCAACTTCGAAGGAAAGCGGTGAAATTAGTCAAAGTTCAGTGGGGGCGAGAATGAGAATGACTGTACTTGAGAGACAGAGGAAAGCATTAGTAAGACGTATCCAGAACCCTTTACCTGGTAAGATTTCAGTTTCGATTTAGTCTTTCCGCATGCTAGGATATGTTTGTTTTGTTTGTTCTACATGTTTGATTGTTGTACATGGCTGGTAGGCATGCGGGATCCTTTGTATGTTTTGGGTTTAGGAATTTCGTGGACGAAATTTCTTAAGGGGGGAGAGTGTAACGACCCGCATTCTACGCGTCGAAGGACCGTAGAATATTTATTTCTTTCACATACGAAGTCGTATGGTCATGTAACTTTGGGAAACGACTATTGGGGTCATTTCCCATGTTCATTATTTTTGCCGATTTTTAAATGACCGTTTTGCCCTTAACTGATCTTGTTTTGGTCATAACTTTTGATTGGAAATGAGTTTTGACCTGAAACCACTTCCATTAGATCCAGATGATGGTTTACCTTTCCGTAGAGTGGTCACATTAGCCAAACGGACTCACGTTTGGGAGATATGGCTGAAATAAGTTTCAGATGGTGAAAAATTACTTAACCGGGCCTAATTTGGGTGATTAGTGAGTGGGCCCATAACCCATTTCAAAATTAGGGTTATGGGAGGTTGATAGGGTTAGGAAATTCAGTTCCTATCATTTTCCAGCCGCCACTTTTTGTTTCTTCATGTTTAGCCATGGCCTTCACTTTCTAAAACACCCCAAATCACCTTCTAATCATTAATTAAGCCAAATCTACATCAAATCAAAGCGGATTAGCACAAGAATCGAGGTAGAGCTGCTGTGTTGCATTGGTATTCGTGCCCAAACAGAGATATTTTCAGATTTGGTAATTTATTTGTGGCTAAGGTGAGTGATTTGCAAAGTTTCTCGCTAATTATGGTTAATTAAGGGTAATTAGTGTTGATTAGTGAATTTATACATTAATAAATTCTGGAAAAATATTTATAAAATTCGAAATGATGATTTAGACCTCTGTTAGAAATTTGGGTTAATTTGGTTAAGTTTTACTAATCCTATCATTAGTTTTGCTTAAACATGCTTAAGGAAAAAATATAGAATTTTGGCTATGTTTGATCCGTTTAACCTTGTCATATTGTTGTTTTGGTGTTTGTGGATGATTATACATGTTGCTATGACTGTATGGTATGCTTTGCGATTGATTAGAAAAGTTAGATGGGTCGAAAACACCGTCGTATGGCGTAAACCAATCATTGGAAAGTTGCAGAAAAGATGTGCAGAAACTGGATCGGATCGCCCCCTCCGAACCCGACCCGATTGTGGCTACCTTCCTACGAGCCGCCTGCTGAAGCTTGCCATCCCCGATCCGTTCGCCTCTGAAGTCCTCCGATCTGAACCACTCGTGAATGGAGACACCGAACCGATCCACTCTTCTGGAGAGCTCCACGATCCGAACCGTGAAGCTTGGTCACGACCCGATCCGGATGAAGAAGCTCGACCCGATCTGGTGGAGGAAGCACAATCTGATCCGACTTGGGCACCATGACCCGATGCGACAACGGGAGCACGAACCGACTAGAAGGAAGCTGATGACTATGGACTGAACAAGGGGAAGAGAACCGATACGAAAGGAAGTTTGTTTCTGAACCAGATGAAGACCAATCCAGAGAAGACCACAAACCCGAGATGCAAAGGTAGTCCAAATAAGAAGTAGAACTCAGGATCTAGGTGGGAATCCACGAGTCGACTTCATGAGTTGGGCTTTGCTGCGGGACGTGTGCTAAGGGGTTGTCGATGTCTATGACTTTGGATCACTATGTGTAGGGGGTACGTGGACGGATTCAGGGCCACAGTGTCCTAGGTACGATTAGCGGGCTATATACCAATGAAGTGGGGTCATTTGAAAAGGTTTTGTCATGATCCCATGGGATAAGCTTGGTGGTAGTAGTAGTTGTACAAGTCGAACTCCGTCATTACCTCGATGGGTCTAGTGATCGAAGTAGTGGACATCGTATGCTTTACGCTCCGAGTGAGAGATGTGAGGATGGTTGCTATGCTTGATTTGTTTGCCATCACTATGACATGCACACCCCCACCCCCGTATTCTTTACACCTTGTGTTTGTGGCACCTCAGAGTATTGTACAGTATGTAGTGCTAACTCTTTGGTTGCATGTCCAGGTTCAGGTATGGTTTAGTATACCTTTTATTGTTCTGTCTTGCTGCTTATCACTCATACCATACTTTTTTTGTCTGACCCAGAGTTTTATGTCTCTTCTTATTACTCTGGGTTCTCTCACGAGCAGACTAGAGACAGGTTAGGTGGTATGCACGAGTAACTGTACCAGAGACGAGCAGGAGGCTTCCACGTATGATATATAGACATTATCCCTGCATTGCTGCTGGTCACTACTTTGGGCATTAGTAGTGTACCCTTCCTTTCTTTTACTTTAGAGATAGTTTTAAAGTTGTAATAATGATGATGTGGAACATAAGCTGTATTTGGATTTTCCGCTGCTATGATGTTTAGTTTTCAGCTTATGCACTGTCTCGCCTGTTTTATGTCAAGTATGTTGTTATTATATTTTATCCCATGCGCTGTGAGACATTCTACAGGTTTTCGATTAGTTCATTCTCTTCTTTCCTTTCTTTGGTGACTGTTCTGTGCTAGTCGGGCATGTGTACAACGCACTTTCGGAGGAAATGTCGGCTGGTGCGTGGCGGGCCATCACATTTAGCTATCGATTTAATAATCGATTTTGATTTAATATCGAATATATTAAATTATCGTAATACCAAAAATAATTCAATTCGTGATTTAAAAACTAAATCAAAACAATTCAGATGATCAGTATTAATTATATTTGAATATAGACGATAATAAATATATTTTATTTTCGGAGAATTTATTTGTTTCTGAATTTAAATTATATTTATTTAATATGGTATATATGTTCAAATTAAATTTCAGAATATATACAGTTCAATTCAAAATGACGTAATAACATTGAAATGTCGGTCGGTACGTTGAAATAGTGGTTCGTGTGTGAACCCTGAGATATTTTTATGGATGAGATCAAAATCGAATCAGTAATCAAATCAGGATCCATTTAGAAAGGATAAAAATATCTTGAAATCAAATCGTATTAATGTATAAATCAAATCAAAATTTATTTTGCCTGTACTTATGGGGACAAACCATTTATAACGCGTGTACCATGTTGTCTCCCATTTCCTTTTATAAATATCGCAACTTCCCTTTGTTATTTTATTTCTTCAGCAAATCAGGAAGAAAATCAAAGACTCTAAACAAATTTAAATGGCCACACATTCCTGTTTCTCATTCCCCAATTAAATTTGGAAAAATCGTGCCATTCCTTTTCCCTCAATCAAAACGGTGGAAACTCGAATTTCATTTCAAACATATTAAATCGCAGTCAAGATTTCATCAGTTCATTCGGAAATTCAAATGAAATCAAACTCCTTGAGTCATGAACTTCAAGTTGGATCCGCGATTTGGATTTCCATCGTCCTCACCAACGATGGGATTTAGGATTAGCAATTTTTGGGTGATGTGACGGACTGAGGGACGACGATAGTGAAGTCGCGATGGTCATAGAGGGGTCAGACAAGTGGAAGTAGCTGTCTTTAAGCAAGGAGGCTCGACAAATGCTAATTTGGGGGTGCGACATCGAACATTTGAGGAGTGCGATTGTAACAACCCGGAAATTCAGAGCCAATTTAAAAATTTTATTTTGGCAATTTTAATGAATTTTGAATATTTAAAATGAATTATTTTAAATAATAACGATGAGAAATTTATTTTGAATGGAATTAGAACGTATATATTTATATAGATCGTAGTTAGAATATGATTATTTTAAATATAAAAGGAATTGAAAATGGCGCGGTAGTTTGAAATTTCGATTTCGAATTTCAAATTAATGTACAGGATTCAAAATAAAGCGGATTTTGGAAAAACCAAAAATATTAGAATCTATTTGAGAATATATTTCCAACGAATCCGAAAAATTGAAATTTCATAGCAGGGATAAAAAGTTATGCCCAGTTGAAAATTCAGAATAGTCGCCATGGAATTCTGACCCTTAAAAATGGAAATTTTGCAAACGACCTCTGTTTTCGATGAAACCACTTTTGTTGGATCCGGGATGTCAAGTTATTGCTAGATTCCAAAATTCGTAATTTTTCGAATCAATATGTGAGCGTGGCGAAGTAAAACGTGTTTGAACAGTTTCAGTCAATTTCGATCGACCAGAAAATGGCCATTTTTCAAACGGTCTCAGAATTTGACGAAATTAGTTTTGTTAGAACCGTATCGTCAATACGAAGCTAGAAAATATTTTTCGGGAATTTTTAGAGTTCGTATGTGGCCCCGGTAGATTGAAATGTGCGTTCAAATTCAATATATAGATTTATATTTTGATTTTGACGGAAACTGGTCGAAACAGCCGAACTGGCTTATGATACATATCCCAATGTGTTCGGAATGGGGGAAATTAGCTAGGGACGACAGTCATTGGGTTCGATTTGGGGTTCGAACAAAAATATAACTTTTTGAAATTAAGGAAATAATAAAATAATATAAAATTATATATACCTTGGCCCCCTTTATCTCTCCTCATACCCATTCAATTCAGAAAAGAAAATAGAGTATAAAAAAACAACCGACGCCCTTGATCTACCTTCAGGCATCGACGAACTCCGCCCCACCACGCCTCGGTTGGCCACCGCACCACCGCCCTGGCCTTCACTCGCCGCCGTGACGCCCCCCTCCCCTGTTAAAAACCCGAAGTCCTAGCTCCTCCCCAAATTGACCCAGCGCCGCTACACCTGCCTGAACCACCCCACGCCGCCTGTGCCACCACCCACGACCGCTGAGAACACCCCCCCACTTCAAACGAGCAAAGTAAGTTTTATTTATTTGTTTAGTTTAGGAAAAAACTCGAATTTTCCTATGTATTTTAGTTTAGAAAAAAAACCCGATTTTTCCTATGTATTTTAGTTTAGAAAAAACCCGATTTTTCCTATGTATTTTAGTTTAGAAAAAAACCCGATTTTTTTTATATGTTTTAGCTTAGAAAAATCCGATTTTTCATATATGTTTTAGCTTATGAAAATATGGTCTTCATTATGAAATAGATATCATAAAAAGTTTAGATCTTTAGAAATGAAAAGGATTTGATTCTTTTTAACAATAGTAAAATTTAATTTTTAACATTAAAAAGATTCGATTTTTACATTTGAAAAGATTGATTTTTTTATATATATTAGTGAACTAAAAATATGATTTTTATATAATAGAGAATATAAAAATGTGATTTTTATATACTAGAGAATATAAATATGTGATTTTTATATGAGTATTGATATAAAAATATAATCTTTATCAGAAGAAGAGCGATATAAAAATATAATTTTTATTATGAAGTTAGCGTGATAAAAATATGATCTTTATTATATGAACAGCGTGATAAAAATAGAATTTTTATCTATATGGTAGCGGTATAAAAATAGAATTTTTATCTATATAGTAGCAGTATAAAAATGTGATTTTTATATACATAGCAACAATATAAAGATGCGATTTTTATATATGTAGTGGGCACGGACGACGAAAGTGATAAAGGGCGAGCACGACGAAGGTTTCCTACATATGAAGAGTCGTGGCATTTGGTTTAGCTAGTCGGTGAGAACTTCTCACTTTAAATTTTCTTTTCTAGTTAAAATTATATGCTAGGATGCAGACGATGCTTAGCAGCACCCGACACCCGTTGTCCACAGACCATGAACGACTTGTTTGATTTTGTTGTGTTGTGAAAATTGATTGTGATGTGGAGTGAACGGAAACATACTCATGTGTTGAAATAAAATGTTATATAGTTAAAAATATAAATTTAAAGTGAAGGAGAATAAATAAATATTCATTTACAAATCAGACGATTTTTTTTGTACACCCATTTGAAGAAAATATTCATTCGTTGAATAGAATAACGAAGTTATTGAAATATATAAATCCGTGTTGATTAGAGATGCGCCATTTTTACGCGAACGATATTTATATCGATTATATTCGTTTTTATAATGAATATAGAAAAGGAAGTGATTTCAAAATATAACGTTTTGAAAATATTATCATTTATATATTAATGATATGAAATATTCAATTTTTATTTGAAATTGAAAATGACATTGAAATTATTTTGAAACGAATTTAAAACGATTTATAAAATACGTTTTGAATTGGAATCGATGAAATATATATAATATATATATTATATATTAATGGCCTGAATAGAACGCGCCGCGTCGCGGCAGTTCGCGAATTTCGACCATTGACTTCGAATTGACGTTGCGGGAGATCCGACCGTCGGATTCTCCTGAAACCGGAACCGTTGGGTTCGTATCGAAAAGAGCTTTCCAAAGAATATTAGAAATTTGAAATCTAACGGTTGGATTTGGAATTATGTCCAAATCAAATTTGGAAAAGGTCGCTTTAAGTGCAGTTCGGTGGCCGTTATTGAAAACCGACTGTACGGGCCTTGATAAAATTATTAAAAATATTAATAATTTGTGTAAAATCATAATATATGAATTGGAAAGAACTGGGATGAAAAACTCCACATTTAAAAGGATAAAAATATATTTTTATCGAAACGAACTAGTTTTGAACTAGATTTGAAATGGTTTTGAAAATAATCAGAATTTCCAATATACGAATTGGAATGGATTTGAATCGAAATTATCTTCGGAATATTTCGATGTTGAATTTCGTGATTATACAGATATGGTTGTGGAAATTTGAAAGATATATTTATATCGTTATTTCCAATACGATATTTGTTGGTTTCAGAATTTGATATTGAATATAAGCCGATATATTTTCAATTCAGAGCCTTGTATTTAATATCAAATGGGATTTTGGGTTCGTCATGAATGGTGTCTTGAATAACACTGTTCTTGAACCTAGTTTAGAAAAGAATAAATCTTTTAATTAAGATTTGGTGAAATTGTCCAGTTAATTAGTATTTAATTGGAATTGAATTTAAATTGGTTTTTGGGGTTTATCGTGAGCGGTGTTTTGAATAACACCTGTTCTTTAACCCGATTAACAATGGAATGTGATTTTGGGTTTATCGTGAACCGTGTTTTAGATGACATTGGTTCTTTAACCCAGTTAAAGACAGGATATTAATTCTTGGGAAGATTAAAACTAGGTGGAGTTTTAATGAATCTTTAATTAGATTAAAGTGATCGTGAATGGAGTACCACCAGTTTTTCTCCAAAGCGATAGTTAAATCTTTAATTAGATTTGAACGTGAAATGGTAATTAATATTTACCGATAACACCATGGTGTTAGATATGGAGTATTACCAGTTTTTCTCCTTGGGATGAATAGGTTGGGATTGGGAAATAAAATAAATAATTACTTCGGTGTGGTTCGTTAATCCCGACTAGTTTGGATAACCTTAACATGGTTTGAAATGATATCCAAAGGAAGATTAAAGAATAAATTTAGAAGAATTTATCTTTGATAAAATTAATGGGAACCTTTCCCTAAGAATGTGAATATTTGAATAAAAGAATATTCTGAATTGGAATGAGGTGTATGTTGTGTTTGTGTAACACTTGTTTATTATATACGCGGGTTATTCGGAAAGGTCGGGTTTATACCCATTCTGAATAACCGATTCGACGATAAGTCGAAGATGAAGACGGTGGTTGAAGACCGGAGGTCTTCACATCGTTTGGATGATTATTGATGATCTTGATTGGGCTGTACACCCAAGAGGAGGGAATCAGTTGGTGATCGTCCAGACATACTTGGAGATCGATGGATATGCGAGGAATAAGGTTCCTCCGGTTTCGTTCAGACCCAGAACAAACTTGTAAATGGACTGTGTGTCTGACATTGGATTTTATTCTGTGTGATTGATTTCTATTAAATATATATCTATTTGGCGGCGGAGAATTTATTCTCTTGCTTAACGCCCTTCTCTGAGACGTACGAGCTTAGAGGTTATATATCGATAGATATCAATTGCATGGCATAAATTGCCTGTGTGGCATGCCTAAGTGGCAAATGATCAAGGCTTCTGTTGAAAAGCAAAGTCTTGTGGTTGATGATCAAAGCACGGCCTGTGTGGCACAGCTTTATGTATTACGTTAATTCGCGAGCCTCACACCTCAGTATGAGTAAAAAACGGGATAGTGACTGCAGGGAGAGCACGACGTTTCTTTCTAGCTATGGGTGATGTCAGTGACCTACCAGCCCTGACATTTATATACTTTTTACCTGTGTGGTTGTTGGATGCGAGGCGCCTCGGATATAGGTCTGTTAGGACCGGGAAACGTGTGTTCAGGAATAACTAATCCTCAAAAGTAAGAGAGGACCGACCCTAAAGATCCAAGATCGCTGTGTGTGGTCCTGAGACATTTGCTAGAGTGTCTCGAATGGAGAGGAGCTTGCCCCTTGCCTCGACTCATGACGGAAATCCAATTTCCAATACGACCTTTGCGGTTTTATTTGTAGAGCCTAGTATTGGCGACATAGTGGTATGGGACACTTATGCCGTCTATGATTGATACTTATGATTGAAATTGTTTTGACACTATATACTTATAGTAATATCAAAATAATCTGTTTTTAAACGTATCAAGCATTCTTTGGCTATTATAAGGTAAAACCCTATCCTCCGGCTTGCGTTGCATTGTGTGATGGGACCTGGGTCTTATAATAGCTTCATTTTCTTTATTTAGCATTGCGCTGTTGTTTTATGCACTGGTATTCTTAGGAGGAAACCCGTTCCGTATTATACGGCATGGTCCCTTGATTTACCTTACTTTAAAAATAAAAATTAATAAATGTTTTAGTTCTCACACCAGTCACATGACTGACTTAGAGTTTATTGTTTTAACCTAAACTCTGGGTGCCCTTATTTTCTGCACGGGCAGCTAGTAGTTTTGGTTTTGCAGATTTATATTCACAGGATCCTGGTTTATAGCTGAAGTGATAATCGGAAAGCTCTGTATCCGCGTATTTCTTTCAGTTATGTTTTGTATTATTTTTCCGCTGTTATGTATTTAAATGTAATTTAAATCTCTGATGTTTATCAAATGTGTAATATTTATCCTTACTCTGTATATTCTTGTACTTTGATGGGATTGTTGTAATAAGCAGTGAAATGTTCTTCTGTTTGCGTTCTGATTCGTCTTGTCCTCAAAGTAATTCGTTCTTTCTCTTCTCTTCGGAGATCAGGGAAGTTCGGGTCGCTTCATTTGGTATCAGAGCTTTGGTTTACAGAGCTCGAGAACAAGACACATTAGAACCAAACGAAAGAATTCATCAGAGATTGGACTAGTAATGTCCAATAAGAATGACTCGTTAGAGATGTGATCAGTAGTATCCTAGAGCGAGTCGAAAGAGTGTTATTTTTTAAAATAAAAACGAAAACAAGTTTTGTTTTGAAAATTTAAACCATTTTGTACGTATTTGAATATTTTATTTGTATTGAATTTGGACAATCGAGTATATAAAGATTTTGCATATACGCGTCATGAACGTATATTCAAAGTTTTAATATACTGGATAGATATATAATCGCACTCTAGTAGCCCGGAGATGTTCTGATGGTGGTTCGAAACATCATCGGCATTTATGTTCGAGCTTCGAAAGTGAGATATCTATATATTTCCATTAGACTGGTGTGAGAACAAAAACTAGATAGGGCTTACTGTTGTGATTGGGCATCAAAAACATGATTTTATGTATATGTATCAAAGTTATGAATTTGAAACATTAATCCACTAATTGATTGATGGTTGTGTTGTATGATTATTGTTTTGATTAATTAAAATTTTGAACCATTTAGCCTAATGGAACCAAATTTAAAACTGAATTGAAAATTGATTACAATTGCATGCATATACATGTATATCTTTTGAACAGGTCATAGCAAGGAGGCTAGAGAAGAGGAATAAAATTGTTTGCCCGACAAAAAGGTACATGTTTACAAATTTATTGGGTTTGGATGATTTTATGAGCCAATTTGCTAGCCGCTTGGCTTTTTCTTTTTCTTTTGGATTGATGAGGGCCATGGGAGGCTATTTGAAATATCCTGAAGCTCCCGGTGCAGGGGAGGTTATGGCAAAAAAATTCGGAAATTTAGTGTGTTAGCCAAATTTTTGAAAAATTTGAAAAGTTCTTAGAAACTGAAAAGTTGAAGAACTTAAGCCGTAATGAAAATAACGAAAGTTGAGTTGATTAGTTAAACAACTTTCATCTGCATTCCTTTTCGAGGACGAAAAGTTTTAAGTGGGGGAGATTGTAACAACCCGGAAATTCAGAGCCAATTTAAAATTTTTATTTTGGCAATTTTAATGAATTTTGAATATTCAAAATGAATTATTTTAAATAATAACGATGAGAAATTTATTTTGAATGGAATTAGAACATATATATTTATATAGATCGTCGTTAGAATATAATTATTTTATTTTAAATATAAAAGGAATTGAAAATGGCGCGGTAGTTTGAAATTTCGATTTCGAATTTCAAATTAATGTACAGGATTCAAAATAAACCGGATTTTGGCGAAACCAAAAATATTAGAATCTATTTGAGAATATCTTTCCAACGAATCTGAAAAATTGAAATTTCATAGCAGGGATAAAAAGTTATGCCCAGTTGAAAATTCAGAATAGTCGCCATGCAATTATGGCCCTTAAAAATGGAAATTTTGCAAACGACCTCTGTTTTCAACGAAACCACTTTTGTTGGATCCGGGATGTCATGTTATTGCTAGATTCCAAAATTCGTAATTTTTCGAATCAATATGTGAGCATGGCGAAGTAAAACGTGTTTGAACAGTTTCAGTCAATTTCGATCGACCAGAAAATGGCCATTTTTCAAACAGTCTCAGAATTGGACGAAATTAGTTTTGTTAGAACCGTATCGTCAGTACAAAGCTAGAAAATATTTTTCGAGAATTTTTAGAGTTCGTATGTGGCCCCGGTAGATTGAAATGTGCGTTCAAATTCAATATATGGATTTATATTTTGATTTTGACGGAAACTGATCGAAACAGCCGAACTGGCTTACGATACATATCCTATTGTGTTTAGAATGGGAGTAATTAGCTAGGGACGACAGTCGTTGGGTTCGATTTGGGGTTCGAATAAAAATATAACTTTTTGAAATTAAGGAAATAATAAAATTATATATACATTGGTCCCCTTTATCTCTCCTCATACCCATTCAATTCAGAAAAGAAAATAGAATAAAAAAAGACAACTGACGCCCTAGATCTATCTTCAGGCATCGACGAACTCCGCCCCACCGCGCCTCGGCTGGCCACCGCACCGCCGCCCTGGCCTTCCCTCGCCGCCGTGACGCCCCACTCCCCCTCCCCTCCTCTGTTAAAAACCCGAAGTCCTAGCCCCTCCCCAAATTGACCCAGCGCCGCTACACCCGCCTGAACCACCCCATGTCGCCTGTGTCACCATCCACGACCGCTGAGAACACCCCCCCCACTTCAAACGAGCAAAGTAAGTTTTATTTATTTGTTTAGTTTAGAAAAAAACCCGATTTTTCCTATGTATTTTAGTTTAGAAAAAAACCCGATTTTTCCTATGTATTTTAGTTTAGAAAAAACCCGATTTTTCCTATGTATTTTAGTTTAGAAAAAACCCGATTTTTCCTATATGTTTTAGCTTAGAAAAATCCGATTTTTCATATATGTTTTAGCTTATAAAAATATGGTCTTCATTATGAAATAGATATCATAAAAAGTTTAGATCTTTAGAAATGTAAAGGATTGATTTTTTTTAACAATAGGAAAATTTGATTTTTAACATTAAAAAGATTCGATTTTTACATTGGAAAAGATTGATTTATATATATATATAAGTGAACTAAAAATATGATTTTTATATAATAGAGAATATAAAAATGTGATTTTTATATGAGTAGCGATATAAAAATATAATCTTTATCAGAAGAAGAGTGATATAAGAATATAATTTTTATTATGAAGTTAGCGTGATAAAAATATGATCTTTATTATATGAACAGCGTGATAAAAATAGAATTTTTATCTATATGGTAGCGGTATAAAAATAGATTTTTTTTATATAGTAGCAGTATAAAAATGTGATTTTTATATACATAGCAACAATATAAAGATGCGATTTTTATATATGTAGTGGACACGGACGATGAAAGTGATAAAGGGCGAGCACGACGAAGGTTTCCTACATATGAAGAGTCGTAGCATTTGGTTTAGCTAGTCGGTGAGAACTTCTCACTTTAAATTTTCTTTTCTAGTTAAAATTATATGCTAGGATGCAGACGGTGCTTAGCAGCACCTGACTCCGTCGTCCACAGACCATGGACGACTTGTTTGATTTTGTTGTGTTGTGAAAATTGATTGTGATGTGGAGTGAATGGAAATATACTCATTTGTTGAAATAAAATGTTATATAGTTAAAAATATAAATTTAAAGTGAAGGTGAATAAATAAATATTCATTTACAAATCAGACGATTTGTTTATGTACACTCATTTGAAGGATACTGATTGGGACGATAAATTTTACACGTCGCCCAACTCCACAAATAATATTCAGTGTTTGTTGATTTGAAACCCCACACGGGTGTTGGGATGATATTTGGCGTACACTAATCCCAATTATTTAGTTGTATGTTGATCGATAGGTTGACAGACTGTATGAGCGTTAATTAGTTATATTTAATGCTTATGCAGTTGTGTGGTGCACTTTGGACGATGGTTGATTATTTATCGTTGCTATTACATACATGTGTTGTATGGAATCCATATAATTAACATTATATGATAATTGATTGGGCCTCATTCCAATTTGGAAAATAAAGAATATTATAAAATAAAGATTCATGTGTTGAATAGAATAGATAGTCATGTGTTGACGATACTCATGTGTTGAGAATATTCATGTGTTGAAACTTATTATGTGTTGAACGAAATATTTTAACAATAAAATTTACATCTTTATCATATATAAAATTAGAAACTAACTGGAAACTAGATAAGATGAGTGGTTTCCTGGGTATTGATCTGATGTTGGTTTCGGCCTTCGGGGTTAATACTTAGGGAATTGTTCTCTTGCTAATTTACGGTTAGAGTCAGATTAAGAATTAAACGATAGAAATCATAATTTTATAAAATATTTTAAATAACCAAAATAGTTATGTGTTGACGATACTCATGTGTTGAAAGAAATATATATTCATGTGTTGAAAAAAATATTCATTCATTGAATAGTAGCCATGTTGATTAGAGATGCGCCATTTTGACGCGAACGATATTTATATCGATTATATTCGTTTTTATAATGAATATAGAAAAGGAAGTGATTTCAAAATATAACGTTTTGAAAATATTATCATTTATATATTAATGATATGAAATATTCAAATTTGATTTGAAATTGAATATGACGTTGAAATTGTAACACCCCATGTCCATTAATGTCACTCACAAAGGGAATGCATCAATGTCCATGAAACGTTATTGTTGTATAGAACAGATAAATTACAAGAATAAATAAACACAGCGGAAGTTAAAACTTATTTTATTGCTTCATAACTCAAAAACGAGTTTACATAAGTTGTCTCCAAAACCATTACAACAGGATCAATAGTCTTTTCCAAAAACTTCAAGGTACATAAAGAAGCAAGTACTTAAATAACATAAATGCATAAATCCCCACTGAGCATAAGCAAAGCAATAAAGATGAGAGAGTCCAAAGCGATACATCTTCTCTCTTCAAGCAACTGAAAGAAATCGGCACTAAGCTGTAGTATTCCCTCCTTGTAAACCTGAGGGGGGAGGGGAAGGGAAAAAAAGAGGTGGAAAGAAAAGGGGGTCAGACATAAAGTCTGGCGAGTGCGATAACTTTAACTATATAATTATCAAAATAACTAGGCTAAGGCATAAGCTGGAAAATAAGGAAATGACTTTGAACAATTGGGTATGACAGAACAAACAAGGAAATAAGACGAACAAAGATAACGTTAAAGGCGCCCATAATCACTATAAGATAATTACTACACTGCACCACCACTAGTCACCCTAAGGTTGATCCCGCCTACAGAACTTAATAATGATACTGGTAGTTTCGTGCACCCCTAGTTGCTTTTATAGGTGTCGCCTGCCCCTATCTCCACTAGGTGTACCCACTACCCCCATGCGATCGGCTCTCTAACTCGTAGTTACCCATGCTGGCCCCATAGTGGGGTGTATCACTCCCCAAAGTGGCAACCCGATAGCACCAACAATGCACGGCTTATACCTACACGATGCAACAACGTCTTACTTACCAGCCCGGGCCCACACACGCACATGAACCTTTTGGACTTGCGTTGCCACCGCTAACCCGTTTTGGCCTCTTACAGTCAAGCCCAGTATGCGTGTCCCGTCCTAGACTTGGGTCGAGCCCACAAAGATACTTATGGGTTACTGGTTGAAACGGGCCCCCATTACTTGACACAAGCTATCCACCTAAGCTTGGTCCCCTCTAGTACATCCCACTTAACCCTCTTCCTATTCATGTTCACTTACATGTTTCAATTTTGGTTAAGTGTTTCTAATCGTATTTCACAAGCCACCCAAGGCACCCACTTAACCCCCATGTCCCACCACATGTTTATTTGGTTAAGTGTTTCTTAATTCATTAACACCGCAACCTTGTAAAGACCTCCCACATTAGACTGGCATTTGTGGCAGCTGGATTTTCCGGGCGGGTTCAGGCAGTCTTACACCACAAACGAGCCTAACCTCGTGTCTTTACAACTGTTACGCATTTAATTTATGCCTAAGACCTCCCACATTAGACTGACATTTGTGGCAGCTGGATTTGCCGGGCGGGTCCGGGCAGCCTTACACCACAAAAGAGCCTAACCTCGTGTCTTAGGCGATTAATTACACATAATTAATTATCCCCCAATTTAAATTAATTTCCCTATTCAAATTATCAATCAATTCCAAATTTAACAATGTCCATAATTGACTCAATTATGTCCATCTATTTATGGTATGCAAAATCATACCAATTATCATCACAAATTTATTTTATGCCATTTAAGGCATTTATGCCAATTCTCAATATTAAATATTTTAATATTATCCCATTGCCCCCACGTTGTACGTTCGTTCGTTTAACGTAAAATATACGTTAGACTCGAATAGTCTAACTTATGAAATAAAGAGAAAACATCATAACATACATAGGAATAAAACTAGATCTAAACATAAGGGGTGAACTTGCATGTGTGAATGAGATTCTTCTTCTAAAACTTGCATAGGCCAAAGTCACAACTTGCATAAAACTACATATATCATAGATCTAAATCTAAAGTTGTAAACTTGTTTAGGAAATAACCACAAACTTACATTACATGATTCATACTCCAAACATACATACATATATATATATATATATATATATATATACTTCCATATGTGATTTATGCAACATAACAATGGTGTAAACTTACATCTAAGCATATAAACTAGCAACTAGCATGTAGAATTTTGTATACTAGCATATAACTCACACATAAAATAGATGTCATGAAACATGTATACGATTCTCACTAACTTGCATATGATTCATATTTAAATTAACATCTAAACTTGCATACATACATATGATTTAACATATGAATCAGTTCCAACAACATAACCAAACTAGCATATGAAACATCATTATGAATGGATTGTACATAAGCCAATCATAGATCTACAACTTAGATGATAACATCATAGCTTTACAACATAGATAATAACATCATAGAATTTACAACATAGATGATAACATCATAGAATTTACAACATAGATAATAACATACGGTCAATGATTCACAACATAACCATATAATCCAAATCATACCTCAATCCAATTAAATTGTTAATTATCTTATTAAAGAAATCGAACTCACAACTCAAAGAAGGTCTTGAGTTCTGAAATCTGAGTTCTGAAATTGATTTAGCTTTCCTTCGAAGAAGACAATTTGTTGCGGTTTAGATTAGAATTGAATTGATTAGCTTTTCTTCCTCTCTAATTGGTGGCGGCTATTCTAGGTGGCAAGGTAACGGCATGGAGGCCATGATTCTAATTTTTATTTGATTTTAGGGTTCAGTCTACATGTGTTTTTATAGAGTTTAGGATTAATTTAGGCCGTCCGATCAACCCAGAATTAACCCCAGCCATTCAGACCAGATCAGAAACCCTAATGACTCAGCATACAGTCATAAAAAGGTCATCAAACAAATCTGCCCGCGGGGGCAGGTCGACCCCCAGGTCGACCTGTGTGGGTAGGTCGACCTGGCCCTGGCGGGAAATTTCCAGCCTAGCTCAATCTGACTCTGAAATTCGAATTTTTGAAATCTGTTTAAATTTTTCTGAAACTTCCGATGGCCATAACTTCTTCATACGAAGTCCAATTCACGCAAACTCGGACTCTATCTCAACCAGAATTCCGAGACGAACACAATGGCGCAACCCGTTTCCCTTAATTCTCACATCTGAGATTAGTTATTCTTTAATTTTGTTAATTCGATTATTCTATAATTCGGGGTGTTACATTCTCCCCTACTTAAAGGATTTTGTCCTCGAAATCTCTAAGTCTAGAAGAACGTATCCTACCATCCAATCATCCATCTACTCAACCATCAAACACTGGCAACCATGGTCCTTAAAAGATTTCTAATGCTTTTCTTGTACATATGCATAGTGTGTGTATATGTCCGTATACTAATGCTAAATCAGGCGGTCTACTGATTCAGTCGACCTCCTTAATGCAAATAATGATAGTGCCATGTATCCATCATGTATGCAAAGAAACCTATACATATCATTACTACATGTGTGCACAACCATCCATTTAAATGCAACATCCATATGATACACACATTCAATGTACATTCATTTTACAAAATACATCCATTTATATGCAATATGCAGTATGAAAGTGACTGAGCCGATCTAGTGCCTAAAGTGTGTGTATATGCATCCATGATCAACCACTAGCAAACACTTGCATCCACATGCATCCATCATACATAACATGTCTCAAACACATGTTTCAACTATAGGACTACCCTATCTAAAGGTCAAAGATACTAGCGAGAGGACATACTAAAGATAGAATAAGTACAAGCTAAGCGATAAAGGAGAAATTGAAAGACATACCCTCGAAAAGAAAAGGGTACTATGAACGCATCTTCTCTTCTGTCTCCCAAGTAGCGTCGTTCTCATCATCTCCCCATTGCACTTTGACTAGCTTAACCTCTCGATTCCTCAACTTCTTAATCTCCGACCCAAGAATGCATGTAGGAGCTCGTCGCATCACGTTCTATCTCCACCTCTTTAAGCAAGCTCGGCTCTACCACTTACGCAGTCTCATGCAAGCACTTCCTCAAATGTGATACATGGAATACGTCGTGTACACCACTGAGTCTCTCGGGCAACTCTACTCTATACGCCATCTGTCCAATCTTCTCCTAGAAAACTTCTCATTTCCATTGCTTTTCTTGGAACCTTCAATTCTTGGACTGCCGCCACCTTCGCGGGATCCACAGCTATCCCTTCCTTAGAGGCCACGTGTCCTAAGGATCCCGCCTTCTTCCTCAATAAAATGGTATCAACATAGGGTCCTAAACAATCCATTACTCCACATCCCACTCGAGTCATCTCATAACCCTATTGAATCTAACTCGGGGCAGCCCATACCATCGAATAGTCTTATCATGTCACGGCTGCACATGACTTCTCGAGAAAACCAAGATATCATGCAATGAAAATCGCCACAACTATTTATCTCACACAAACCATCCACAGCTATTTATCTCACACAAACCATCCTAGTCGAACTCGACATTCCCCAAGCACAAGTCCCAAAGGCCTAAACCAATATCAGACAAGCACCCAAGGAATATCTCCTTCGAATTCGGACAATCTACGTGAGACAATACTAGCAAAGCAACCAAACAATTGAGCACCCCACTCCGATATACTACGTTTTATGAACCCCTTCTCATGGAACTCCCCTACTTTCTTATTGAGCTCCCTCCTCTCACAAGGAGCCATGTGGCGTACTGGCAGAGATACTTGTTTTGCATTGTCTACAAGATAAATATGAAAGTCTATCTCACGCCTTGGGGGTAAACCTCGAACCTCTTTGAAGATGTTACTATATTCACGGACCACACGAACAGAATTCAAATCATCATTGGATACATCAAAAGATTCTAGGTAACTAAGCATTACTGGACCTCTAGGGTCATAAGAAATATCAAGGGTCTTTCCACAACGAGTCAAAAATCTAACTACCCTTCTCTCACAATCTAGGATGGCACCGTATCTAATTGGCCAATCCATACCTAGAATCAAGTCGTAGCCCACGAAGCCAAGAACAAAGGCGTTGCATTCAAACCCAACGCCCAAGATAGACACTCTCAAATCCCGACAAATCATGGATAAATGAGCCGAACCACCAATACGATTTGAGACTACTATGGGATCCGAAACTAGACTAGTATTTAGGTGCAGTGTTTCAAATAACGAAGCAGATACAAACAAGTGTGATATGCCAGTGCCAAACAAAGTACAAACAGGATGATCAAACAGAAAAACTAAACTTTTAACGGAAATTGTTCTACCTCGTTCTTGCAGCGGTGGGGCCATGAGAGCTTGGACTTGCCCCCTTGCCTGCCCTGGTGCCATAAGAGCCTGCACCTGTCCTCCCGAGGTAGACCCTTCCCTCTGCCCTTTCCTTGGGCAGTCCTTAATCAGATGTCCCGATACGCCACAGTGGAAACAACCAGTCTTCTTTTTCTTCCTACAATCTTTGCTTAGATGGCCTGGTGTCCCACAGTTAAAACATCTTTTCTTTCCCTTACCATTATTGCCTTTACCACCTTTCTTGTTCTGTTGTTGCTGTTGCGGTTTCTTTTGATCCCCTTTCTTCTCGGGTGCCTTATTAGCATTGGCGCCCTTCTCTTCTTCATGCATAAGCGCCATATCAACTAGCCTCTCAAAGGTGGCCCCCATAGGGATGTGGGTCATAGCTAACCCATGTAGTGGCTCGTTCAAACCCTTAACAAATCTCAGGGCCTTCTTTTCGGGTGTATTCACCAAGTCCAAGCCAAATCTCGCCAACTGATTGAACTTGTTGACGTATTCTTTCACTGATAGATTCCCTTGCTTCAACGCCAAAAACCTTTCCATGTATAGATTCTCTTCAGCCTGTGAGAGAAACTTTGCCTCAAACCTACGTCTGAAATCCAACCATGTATCAACTGGACGCTCTCCATTAGTGACTTCCCACCAAAACGAAGCTTCGTCCTTCATCAACCAAGCAGCCAATTGGACCTTCTTACAATCGTCCAAATCGAAAATGCCAAACAGATCCTCCACTTCTTTCAACCAATTTCTAGCTTCAATGAACGTTTCAGATCCACTAAAAGATTTTCCACCCATAGAACGAAAGTCTTTACATATCTTAGAGAAAGTATCTACACGCGGAGGAATGACTGGAGCTGGTGGAGGAGGAGGAACGTTGGATGGACCCGTGGCAGCGGCCCTAGCCTCGAGATATTGACGAAACCAACCGGGTACATGAACACCCTCTGGTATCTCAGATGCCCCAGACATACTGAAAAGAAAAAGAAAGAGTTTCAAAACAAGGGAAGCGAAAGAGAGATGTATGGATTGCGGGGATTATGCTCTTTTAAGTAAACTTTCCTTGAAAATAGCTTCTTTAAAACAAGTTTTTGAAAATACTTTTTAGGAAAATAATACTTTTGAAAACACCTTTCAAAACATTTTATCTGTTCTTGTAACCATAGCTCTGATACCACGTGTAACACCCCATGTCCATTAATATCACTCACAAAGGGAATGCATCAATGTCCATGAAGCGTTATTGTTGTATAGAACAGATAAATTACAAGAATAAATAAACACAGCGGAAGTTAAAACTTATTTTATTGCTTCATAACTCAAAAACGAGTTTACATAAGTTGTCTCCAAAACCATTACAACAGGATCAATAGTCTTTTCCAAAAACTTCAAGGTACATAAAGAAGCAAGTATTTAAATAACATAAATGCATAAATCCCCACTGAGCATAAGAAAAGTCATAAAGATGAGAGAGTCCAAAGAGATACATCTTCTCTCTTCAAGCAACTGAAAGAAATAGGCACTAAGCTATAGTATTCCCTCCTTGTAAACCTGCGGGGGGGGGGGGGGGGGAAGGGAAGAAAAGAGGTGGAAAGAAAAGGGGGTCAGACATAAAGTCTGGCGAGTGCGATAACTTTAACAATTCAAAATAACTAGGCTAAGGCATAAGCTGGAAAATAAGGAAATGACTATGAACAATTGGGTATGACAGAACAATCAAGGAAATAAGACGAACAAAGATAACGTTAAAGGCGCCCCTAATCACTATAAGATAATTACTACAATGCACCACCACCAGTCTCCCTAAGGTTGATCCCCCCTACAGAACTTAATAATGATAATGGTAGTTTCGTGAACCCCTAGTTGCCTTCATAGGTGCCGCCTGCCCCTATCTCCACTAGGTGTACCCACTACCCCCATGCGATCGGCTCCCTAACTCGTAGCTACCCGTGCTGGCCCCACAGTGGGGTGTATCACTCCCCAAAGCGGCAACCCGATACCACCAACAATGCACGGCTTATACCTACACGATGCAACAACGTCTTACTTACCAGCCCGGGCCCACACACGCACATGAACCCGTTGGACTTGCGTTGCCACCGCTAACCCGTTTTGGCCTCTTACAGTCAAGCCCAGTATGCATGTCCCGTCCTCGACTTGGGTCGAGCCCACAAAGATACTTATGGGTTATTGGTTGAAACGGGGCCTCATTACTTGACACAAGCTATCCACCTAAGCTTGGTCCCCTCTAGTACATCCCACTTAACCCTCTTCCTATTCATGTAAACTTACATGTTTCAATTTTGGTTTAGTGTTTCTAATCGTATTTCACAAGTCACCCAAGGAAGCCACTTAACCCCCATGTCCCACTACATGTTTATCTGGTTAAGTGTTTCTTAATTCATTAACACCGTAACCTTGTAAAGACATCCCACATTAGACAGACATTTGGGGCAGCTGGATTTGCCGGGCGGGTCCGGGCAGCCTTACACCACAAACGAGCCTAACCTCGTGTCTTTACAACTGTTACACATTTAATTTATGCCTAAGACCTCCCACATTAGACTGGCATTTGTGGCAGTTGGATTTGCCGGGCGGGTCCGGGCAGTCTTACACCACAAAAGAGCCTAACCTCGTGTCTTAGGCGATTAATTACACATAATTAATTATCCCCCAATTTGAATTAATTTCCCTATTCAAATTATCAATCAATTCCAAATTTAACTATGTCCATAATTGACTCAATTATGTCCATCTATTTATGGTATGCAAAATCATACCAATTACCATCACAATTTTATTTTATGCCATTTAAGGCATTTATGCCAATTCTCAATATTAAATCTTTTAATATTATCCCATTGCCCCACGTTGTACGTTCGTTCGTTTAACGTAAAATATACGTTAGACTCGAATAGTCTAACTTATGTAATTTTTCCAAAAACTTCAAGGTACATAAAGAAGCAAGTATTTAAATAACATAAATGCATAAATCCCCACTGAGCATAAGCAAAGTCATAAAGATGAGAGAGTCCAAAGAGATACATCTTCTCTCTTCAAGCAACTGAAAGAAATCGGCACTAAGCTGTAGTATTCCCTCCTTGTAAACCTGCGGGGGGGAAGGGAAGAAAAGAGGTGGAAATAAAAGGGTATATAGGAATAAAACTAGATCTAAACATAAGGGGTGAACTTGCATGTGTGAATGAGATTCTTCATCTAAAACTTGCATAGGCAAAAGTCACAACTTGCATAAAACTACATATGTCATAGATCTAAATCTAAAGGTGTAAACTTGTTTAGGAAATAACCACAAACTTACATTACATGATTCATACTCCAAACATATATATATATATATATTTATATATATATACTTGCATATGTGATTTATGCAACATAACAATGGTGTAAACTTACATCTAAGCATGTAAAATAGCATGTAGAATTTTGTATACTAGCATATAACTCACACATAAAATAGATGTCATGAAACATGTATATGATTCTCACTAACTTGCGTATGATTCATATTTAAATTAACATCTAAACTTGCATACATACATATGATTTAACATATGAATCAGTTCCAACAACATAACCAAACTAGCATATGAAACATCATTATGAATGGATTGTACATAAGTGTAACACCCCACATCCGTTAGTGTCGCTCACAAAGGGAATGCACTAAGTTCTGTGAAGCATTTTAAGGTAAAAGATGCAGATGAATTACAAGACATACAAAAATTAAAACAGTGGAAAATAAAACATTGCTTTATTGATAAAATAGTTTGTACAACGATTTCTTTACAATATCAGAGTATCATCTGTCCTACAAAATAAAGAAGCATAAAACAACATTTATATTCCCCAATTGTAGCAAGAGCCAGCCACAGCATCTGAAAAGAGAATCCAAGCAAAACGTCGACAAATCTTCAAGCTGGGAAAGAGTGACAGTCCAACTTAACCTGAGCTATACTATTCCCTCCTTTACTACCTGGGGGGGGGGGGGGGACGGAAGAAAAGAAGACGAAAGAAAAATAGAGTTAGACATAAAGCCTGAGTAAGTTCAGTTACTTCTAGCATGTGAACATAGAAAAACAAAAGGACATGAATTAACTGAATACAAGATAACACCATGATGATAGGATCAGCAAGATTAGACAAGTTTAACACGAGATATGCTAAGACAAGATAAACTGGATATGCTCTAATACTTTCGCCGCTTCGCTCTTTCCTTGTTATATTGGTTTCTATATCTCTGCACCACCTAACTAGTGTCCCAACTAGTAATGATAACGTGATCCCAATCCCGGTAATTTCGGTTGCCTTCAGGCATACATTTATTATCTATTACCTAGATCTAATCTAGGGTTTTCTATTGAGTGATTCCTAGATTCAACTAGGGTTTATGCTATCTACTAAACGTTTCTCGAATTCAGGGTTTATGCCACCTAGGTCCAACTAGGGATTATGCTACCTGTCGAACGATGCCCCGTAGTCTAGGACACACTATCTAGAGTGGTATATGTTCCTAGACTTCCCCACACATGTATCGCGAATCGTTATCGCTTGTCTAGATGCACATGTCCTGTAATGTGCGGCCCGAGTCCTGTGGCAGGGCAAATCAAGAAACACAGAACTCGGTCGGGAGCTTTCAGATACCTGCCGATGCAGATGCTAAGGTCTGTTTTTATTCCAGTGGCTATGGTCCCACTCGACCCCTCCCTCAACTAATGAAAGGCACACCTTGAAAAATGAGCACAATACGCAGGCCCCCTATGCCCCACTAACCTATGGCCATCCTCACCCATAACTAGATAGCAAGTATATGGTCTTTTGGAGTTCTCCGCCTTTCCGCTTCACGTATCTCGATTGACTCAAGATGGATGGTAGACGACGAGTTGCTATCACAGGGCTACCGTTTTCTCGTCGAATCACGCTGGTCCATCCTAGTCTTTAGGTTGCCATATATTGCAACCAAGGCATACCCCTGGTTCTTCTAACGCAGACCATAACCTCTGTGAGCCCAGGAGGATCATCTGCAGCCTCACAGAGGGATACCAAGAGTACCCTCACGTCCCCTCGAAGCCTCGGGCTTCGTAACCCAATTCGTTGGAGCCTTCTTTTTAATCAGACGGACGTTCGCTCCTTCCCGTGTTATACTAAGAATTACTACTTAGTTTTGCTAACTAAGGTTTACCACTTAGTTTCCAGAATCGTTGTTTTCTTAACTAAGATTTACTACTTAGCTCCTTTTAACTAAGGTTTACTACTTAGTTCACTTTCTCGTCAATTTGGATTGGTTAAGTGTCATTAGTTCGTTCAAGCTAACTTAACCCTCTTCATTTATCCTGTTAAACTGGTTAAGTGTTATCAGTAATTCATGTTGACTTAACCCTACCACAAACCAAGTTATATTGGTTAAGTATTTCTTATTACTTAACCCTACCCATTCATCCTGTATTGGTTAAGTGTTCCTTTTTAACTTAACCTTGCCCATCTGTTTTAACCAACATTTTATTAATGGTTAAGTATTATCCCTTCATGTTTTAGACTTAACCCTATTCATTTATCACAATCTGATGGTTAAGTGTTCAAGTTTACTTAACCCTACGGTCTAGTCCAGCTAACATATCAAATTGGCTAAGTGTATTAAATTTTACTTAACCCCAACCTCTAGTCTAGTTAACATGTTAATTTGGCTAAGTGTATTAACTTTACTTAACCCCACCTTCTAGTCTAGTTAACATGTTAATTTGGATAAGTGTTCTCTTAGTTACTTAACCCTTACAAATCTTGTCTTGTTACGATGTTAAGTTTGGTTAAGTGTTCCTATGGACTTAACCCTCCCATTCTAGCTTAACTGTGTTAAGTGTCTGTTTGAACCTAACCCCACCCATCGGTTTAGTTATCATGTTGAATTGGTTAAGTGTCTTAGTTAACTTAACCCTACCATTCTTGTTCTAGCTTTAACTAAATAAATTAAAGCAGCGACCACTCACATTAGACAGATATTGTTGCGATTACTGGATGTGCCGGTTGGTTCCAGGCAGGTTTACATCGCAACTCAGTCTAACCTCGGGTTAGGCATATTCGTGTTTTCTAAGTTCAAAGGGTTTTGATTAATTTTCAAATCAGGTTTTGAAAGTAACCATCCCGTCCATCGGATCAGTTAGGGATAGCTAGGGAGAGTAGGAAACTTGTATTTTCCAAACTCAAGCCTAGACACCATCCTCTCTGTCACCCTAGAACTTTCTGGTGTATGTATTATTAAAAGAGATGCCATTAATAAACCTTTCTTTTGTATATATATAAATTGTTAACAATTTATCCTCAAAGTTTAACCATTTATCCTCAAAGTCCATTTTCCCTTTTTAAATAAATTTGGCCTATACCATATTCATTTGCCATGCCCACTAATGGACTTATATTCTAGGCCCAAATCTTGATTTGCCTATCTTACAGTTTATAGCAATTTAGATCCAACATCCTCATTTACAGTTCATGCCAAAACTAGATTTTATATTCTAGTTTACAGTTTATGCCAAACTAGATTTCATATTCTAGTTCACCGTTTATGCCCAAAATTTAATTTGCATACCAACTACCTACTTTGTGGCCCATTTAACCATTTACCATTTACGCCCAATGTATGTAAATTATTCACAATTATGCTAATATACTTATCATGCTTAATTTAGCCACCCGAATCTGATTTAATATTCTAATTTCAGTTCATGTCAAAACTAGACTTGTTATTCTAATTTCCATCTTAATAGTCATGCTATAATGCATGTTCCCAAATTATGCCAATTTCCAAGTTTAGTCAATTTCATGTTTTTCCCAAAACGTATTCCCATCGTTCGTATAATCGTGATTCAACCTAGATTATAAATAAATCTAGATTCGTGGATAAAAGGGAATGAACCAAAATGCCATGAAAGAATAGACATAATATCTGGCATAAGATGATATTCCATAGGCATATAGATCTGGTAATATTACGACATGAAAAGGGTTGAATAGTATAGGTTCAAGAACATGGGTAGACCTAACTTAATAGGTAAATTCCCAAGATCAAGATCCAAGGATAACTAAGAATAAACCGAAATAGAAAGTCAAGCCTAGATCCAATATAATGCCAGTTTGGGGTACAACATGGTTTTGTAACTACAGTGTCATGGGCATAAATAATAATCTTATATCCATAGTCATAGGCAATAAATCCTCACAGTTAATGAATCACAGTCATAGGCGATGTTCATAGTCAAAGGAAAATAATTCTCACAGTCATGAGTCACAGTCATAGGCAATGTTCATAGGCAATGTTCATAGTCAAAGAGGCATATGGTTTTAAGGTCCATAGTTTCATAGTCACAGTCTTATTGGTCATCGAATCATAACGGTTCTTAATTAGGTCCAAGGATATAAGCACTGATTCGAATAGAAAGATTTGGCATATTCTTTTATTCCTTTAATTTCATGTCACAAATAGAGAAAACGTTCAAATCTAAAAAGTAACCGACTTACAGAGATTATATTAGATTCGTAGAAAAACAGTCGTTGAAGTCGTTTGAATCTTCACTTGAATCCTAACTTGTTTTGAAACTCCTCTTGAAAGTATTGAGCAGCGTTTCCTCGTCTTGATTTATTTTATATATTATTTTATACATTTTCCCAGAGGCAGCATAAGGATATAATGAAATGGTGTAGAGTGAATGAGGCCAGGAATATGTTTATATAGGATTAGAGTCATGAATCTGGTCAGAAAATATGGCCAGAAACATCAAAATGAACCCAGGTTCAAAACCGGGTTCTGGCACCAGGTCGACCCCCAGGTCGACTGCCTAGTCGACCTGGTCAGGGGGGGGGGGTCGACTACCCAGTCGACTCCCCAGTCGACCTGGGTCCTTGGCGGGAATTTTCCCGTCCAGCCCGCTTCTGGGTTTGAATTCGAATTTCGAATTCGAATTTCGAGCTGTTTTCTGTTCTGAAAATTCGTGAAACTTCAGAGAGTCATAACTTTTTCATACGGACTCCGATTCTCGCAAACTCGGACTCGTTTCCAAGCAGAATTTCGAGACGAACGCAATGGCGTAACCCGTTTCCCTTAATTTTTCTTCTAACATTTAATTATACCTTGATTTGTGAATCTTAGTGTTACAGAATTACGGGGTGTTAAATTCTCCCCCACTTAAAAGGATTTCGTCCCCGAAATCTTCAAGTTAGGAAGAATGTGTCCTACCATCCAATCACCCATCTACTCAACCATTCAATCACAGGCATTCATTGTCCTTAAAATATTTCTAATGCTTTCATGTTCATATGCATAGTGTGTGTATATGTCTTTATCTAATGCAAAATCAGGCGGTCTACTGATTCAGTTGACCTCCTTAATGCGAATCATGTCAGTGCCATGCGTCCAATCATGTATGCAAGTATCCCTAGTTATGTAAATACTACATGCGTGCATAGCCATTCATCTATATGCAACATCCATATGATAACATATCAAGTTAAACTTACAAACAAATACATATCTGTAAATGCAATATGAAAGCGTCCGTACTGATCTAGTGCCTAATACGTATGCATTCACGAGCAACCATTAGCAACCACTCGCAACCATCAACCATAACATGTTTCAATTACATGTTTACATCCAAAAGAGTTTCTACCTAAGGATCGAAGATACGACCTAGAGGATATACTTTGGAAAGAGAGAAACAATTATGCGTAAAGCTCGTACAAAAAAAAGAAATCAAGGATGCTCCCTTAAGGAAAAGGGTATGATGCTAGTATCTAGCCTTCTTGAGCTTTACTCCACTGTATCTTAACTAATTTAACTTCACGATTGTGAAGTTTCTGACCTCCATTTCCAAAATAAACAGATGTCAATCACGGTACCAAGTGTATGTACTAAGATGATTAGAGGTCTCCCTCTTATCCACCATGCCATAACTATAAGGGTTGAAAGGTCACTACGTGCTTTTTAGAGTGCCTGCCACAACATTCATCTCTCACGCAAACTATCATAGTCGAACTCGACATTCCTCAAGTACAAGCCCCAAAGGCCTAAACCAATATCAGACAAGAATCCAAGGAATATCTCCTCCGAATTTAGACGATCTACGTGAGATGATATAAGCAAACTCGATAGCTATTCTCAAATCCCTACTAACCAAAAATAAACTGGTCGGACCACCAATTGGATTTGAGACTCTAGTGGGATCTTTCTACTATACAAGTACTATGGTGCAGAGACTCAATTATGGAAGTGGATATGAACAAATGCGAAGCGCTAAAACCAAAGGAAAGAGTATGAACAGCAAAACTAGACTCTTCCAACAGAACTTTACTACCTTTCTCCTAGGTATGCTTGGTGGCGAAAGTAGGTACTTGCCCTTCTGAAAATCTTGTCCTTTGCCCTTAATTACATGCCCTATTACACCATAGTAAAGATACTTCCTCTTGTCTTAGGTTTTATAATTCCTTCCTCCTTTGTGAGCTAAATCTACATCCATGAATTCCTCATCCTCTTCCATGTGTAGTTATGTTGATAAATCTCTCGAAAGCTGCCTCCATCGTACGGAAAACCCTATAAGCTTTGAAAGAAAACTGGTCGTAAGTGAAACAACTACAGCTATAGATGGAAGTCGGGCACTACTTCGCCCTTCGATGAGGTTACATCCCAGAAAGCCAGGAGCCCCAGAGACTCAAGAAAGAAGGAGACAAGAATTCAAACAGAGGAAGAGAAGATAGTGTGTATGGCTTTGGGGAATATGCCTTTTAAACAAATTTTTTCTCTTGAAAATGCTTCTTTTAAAACTGTTTTGAAAATAATTTTTCAAATCCTTTATCTGATCTGGTAACCTTCAGCTCTGATACCACGTGTAACACCCCACATCCGTCAGTGTCACTCACAAAGGGAATGCACTAAGTTCTGTGGAGCATTTTAAGGTAAAAGATGCAGATGAATTACAAGACATACAAAAATTGAAACAGCGGAAAATAAAACTTTGGTTTATTGATAAAATAGTTTGTACAACGATTTCTTTACAATATCAGAGTATCATCTATCCTACAAAATAAAGAAGCATAAAACAACATTTATATTCCCCAATTATAGCAAGAGCCAGCCATAGCATCTGAAAAGAGAATCCAAGCAAAACTTCGACAAATCTTCAAGCTGGGAAAGAGGGACAGTCCAACTTAACCTGAGCTATACTATTCCCTCCTTTACTACCTGGGGGGGGGGGGGACGGAAGAAAAGAAGACGAAAGAAAAATAGAGTCAGACATAAAGCCTGAGTAAGTTCAGTTACTTCTAGCATGTGAACATGGAAAAACGAAACGACATGAATTAACTGAATACAAGATAACACCATGATGATAGGATCAGCAAGATTAGGCAAGATTAACACGAGATATGCTAAGACAAGATAAACTGGATATGCTCTAATACTTTCGCCGCTTCGCTCTTTCCTTGTTATACTGGTTTCTATATCTCTGCACCACCTAACTAGTGTCCCAACTAGTGATGATAACGTGATCCCAATCCCGGTAATTTCGGTTGCCTTCAGGCATACATTTATTATCTATTACCTAGATCTAATCTAGGGTTTTCTATTGAGTGCTTCCTAGATTCAACTAGGGTTTATGCTATCTACTAAACGTTTCTTGAATTCAGGGTTTATGCCACCTAGGTCCAACTAGGGATTATGCTACCTGTCGAACGATGCCCCCTAGTCTAGGACACACTATCTAGAGTGGTATATGTTCCTAGACTTCCCCACGCATATATCGCGAATCGTTATCGCTTGTCTAGATGCACATGTCCTGTAATGTGCGGCCTGAGTCCTGTGGCAGGGCAAATCAAGAAACACAGAACTCGGTCAGGAGCTTTCAGATATCTGTCGATGCAGATGCTAAGGTCTGTTTTTATTCCAGTGGCTATGGTCCCACTCGACCCCTCCCTCAACTAATGAAACACACACCTTGAAAAATGAGAACTATACGCAGGCCCCCTATGCCCCACTAACCTATGGCCATCCTCACCCTTAACTAGATAGCAAGTATATGGTCTTTTGGAGTTCTCCGCCTTTCCGCTTCACGTATCTCGATTGATTCAAGATGTATGGTAGACGACGAGTTGCTATCACAGGGCTACCGTTTTCTCGCCGAATCACGCTGGTCCATCCTAGTCTTTAGGTTGCCATATATTGCAAACAAGGCATACCCCTGGTTCATCTAACGCAGACCTTAACCTCTGTGAGCCCAGGAGGATCATCTGCAGCCTCACAGAGGGATACCAAGAGTACCCTCACGTCCCCTCGAAGCCTCGGGCTTCGTAACCCAATTCGTTGGAGCCTTCTTTTTAATCAGACGGACGTTCGCTCCTTCCCGTGTTATACTAAGAATTACTACTTAGTTTTGCTAACTAAGGTTTACCACTTAGTTTCCAGAATCGTTGTTTTCTTAACTAAGGTTTACTACTTAGCTCCTTTTAACTAAGGTTTACTACTTAGTTCACTTTCTCGTCAATTTGGATTGGTTAAGTGTCATTAGTTCGTTCAAGCTAACTTAACCCTCTTCATTTATCCTGTTAAACTGGTTAAGTGTTATCAGTAATTCATGTTGACTTAACCCTACCACAAACCAAGTTATATTGGTTAAGTATTTCTTATTACTTAACCCTACCCATTCATCCTGTATTGGTTAAGTGTTCCTTTTTAACTTAACCTTGCCCATCTGTTTTAACTAACATTTTATTAATGGTTAAGTATTATCCCTTCATGTTTTAGACTTAACCCTATTCATTTATCACAATCTGATGGTTAAGTGTTCAAGTTTACTTAACCCTACGGTCTAGTCCAGCTAACATATCAAATTGGCTAAGTGTATTAAATTTTACTTAACCCCAACCTCTAGTCTAGTTAACATGTTAATTTGGCTAAGTGTATTAACTTTACTTAACCCCACCTTCTAGTCTAGTTAACATGTTAATTTGGATAAGTGTTCTCTTAGTTACTTAACCCCTACAAATCTTGTCTTGTTACGATGTTAAGTTTGGTTAAGTGTTCCTATGGACTTAACCCTCCCATTCTAGCTTAACTGTGTTAAGTGTCTGTATGAACCTAACCCCACCCATCGGTTTAGTTATCATGTTGAATTGGTTAAGTGTCTTAGTTAACTTAACCCTACCATTCTTGTTCTAGCTTTAACTAAATAAATTAAAGCCGCGACCACTCACATTAGACAGATATTGTTGCGATTACTGGATGTGCCGGTTGGTTCTGGGCAGGTTTACATCGCAACTCAGTCTAACCTCGGGTTAGGCATATTCGTGTTTTCTAAGTTCAAAGGGTTTTGATTAATTTTCAAATTAGGTTTTGAAAGTAACCATCCCGTCCGTCGGATCAGTTAGGGATAGCCAGGGAGAGCAGGAAACTTGTATATTCCAAACTCAAGCCTAGACACCATCCTCTCTGTCACCCTAGAACTTTCTGGTGTATGTATTATTAAAAGAGATGTCATTAATAAACCTTTCTTTTGTATATATATAAATTGTTAACAATTTATCCTCAAAGTTTAACCATTTATCCTCATAGTCCATTTTCCCTTTTTAAATAAATTTGGCCTATACCATATTCATTTGCCATGCCCACTAATGGACTTATATTCTAGGCCCAAATCTTGATTTGCCTATCTTACAGTTTATAGCAATTTAGATCCAACATCCTCATTTACAGTTCATGCCAAAACTTGATTTTATATTCTAGTATACAGTTTATTCCAAACTAGATTTCATATTCTAGTTCACCGTTTATGCCCAAAATTTAATTTGCATACCAACTACCTACTTTGTGGCCCATTTAACCATTTACCATTTACGCCCAATGTATGTAAATTATTCACAATTATGCTAATATACTTATCATGCTTAATTTAGCCACCCAAATCTGATTTAATATTCTAATTTCAGTTCATGTCAAAACTAGACTTGTTATTCTAATTTCCATCTTAATAGTCATGCTATAATGCATGTTCCCAAATTATGCCAATTTCCAAGTTTAGTCAATTTCATGTTTTTCCCAAAACGTATTCCCATCGTTCGTATAATCGTGATTCAACCTAGATTATAAATAAATCTAGATTCGTGGATAAAAGGGAATGAACCAAAATGCCATGAAAGAATAGACATAATATCTGGCATAAGATGATATTCCATAGGCATATAGATCTGGTAATATTACGACATGAAAAGGGTTGAATAGTATAGGTTCAAGAACATGGGTATACCTAACTTAATAGGTAAATTCCCAAGATCAAGATCCAAGGATAACTAAGAATAAACCGAAATAGAAAGTCAAGCCTAGATCCAATATAATGCCAGTTTGGGGTACAACATGGTTTTGTAACTACAGTGTCATGGGCATAAATAATAATCTTATATCCATAGTCGTAGGCAATAAATCCTCACAGTTAATGAATCACAGTCATAGGCGATGTTCATAGTCAAAGGAAAATAATTCTCACAGTCATGAGTCACAGTCATAGGCAATGTTCATAGGCAATGTTCATAGTCAAAGAGGCATATGGTTTTAAGGTCCATAGTTTCATAGTCACAGTCTTATTGGTCATCGAATCATAACAGTTCTTAAATAGGTCCAAGGATATAAGCACTGATTCGAATAGAAAGATTTGGCATATTCTTTTATTCCTTAAATTTCATGTCCCAAATAGATAAAACGTTCAAATCTAAAAAGTAACCGACTTACAGAGATTATATTAGATTCGTAGAAAAACAGTCATTGACGTCGTTTGAATCTTCACTTGAATCCTAACTTGTTTTGAAACTCCTCTTGAAAGTCTTGAGCAACATTTCCTCGTCTTGATTTATTTTATATATTATTTAATACATTTTCCCAGAGGCAGCATAAGGATAGAATGAAATGGTGTAGAGAGAAGGAGGCCAGGAAGCTGTTTATATATGATTAGAGTCATGAATCTGGCCAGAAACATCAAAATGAACCCAGGTTCAAAACCGGGTTCTGGCACCAGGTCGACCCCCAGGTCGACTGCCCAGTCGACCTGGTCAGGGGGGGGTCGACTACCCAGTCGACCTGGGTCCTGGGCGGGAATTTTCTCGCCCAGCCCGCTTCTGGGTTTGAATTCGAATTTCGAGCTGTTTTCTGTTCTGAAAATTCGTGAAACTTTGGAGAGTCATAACTTCTTCATACGGACTCCGATTCTCGCAAACTCAGACTCGTTTCCAAGAAGAATTTCGAGACGAACGCAATGGTGTAACCCGTTTCCCTTAATTTTTCTTCTAACATTTAATTATACCTTGATTTGTGAATCTTAGTGTTACAAAATTATGGGGTGTTACATTCTCCCCCACTTAAAAGGATTTCGTCCCCGAAATCTTCAAGTTAGGAAGAATGTGTCCTACCATCCAATCACCCATCTACTCAACCATTCAATCACAGACATTCATTGTCCTTAAAAGATTACTAATGCTTTCATGTTCATATGCATAGTGTGTGTATATGTCTTTATCTAATGCAAAATCAGGCGGTCTACTGATTCAGTTGACCTCCTTAATGCGAATCATGTCAGTGCCATGCGTCCAATCATGTATGAAAGCATCCCTAGTTATGTAAATACTACATGCGTGCATAGCCATTCATCTATATGCAACATCCATATGATAACATATCAAGTTAAACTTACAAACAAATACATATATGTAAATTCAATATGAAAGCGTCCGAACTGATCTAGTGCCTAATACGTATGCATTCACGAGCAACCATTAGCAACCACTCGCAACCATCAACCATAACATGTTTCAATTACATGTTTACATCCAAAAGAGTTTCTACCTAAGGATCGAAGATACGACCTAGAGGATATACTTTGGAAAGAGAGAAACAATTATGCGTAAAGCTCGTACAAAAAAAAGAAATCAAGGATGCACCCTTAAGGAAAAGGGTATGATGCTAGTATCTAGCCTTCTTGAGCTTTACTCCACTGTATCTTAACTAATTTAACTTCACGATTGTGAAGTTTCTGACCTCCATTTCCAAAATAAACAGATGTCAATCACGGTACCAAGTGTATGTACTACGATGATTAGAGGTCTCCCTCTTATCCACCATGCCATAACTATAAGGGTTGAAAGGTCACTACGTGCTTTTTAGAGTGCCTGCCACAACTATTCATCTCTCACGCAAACCATCCTAGTCGAACTCGACATTCCTCAAGTACAAGCCCCAAAGGCCTAAACCAATATCAGACAAGCATCCAAGGAATATCTCCTCCGAATTTAGACGATCTACGTGAGATGATATAAGCAAACTCGATAGCTATTCTCAAATCCCTACTAACCAAAAATAAACTGGTCGGACCACCAATTGGATTTGAGACTCTAGTGGGATCTTTCTACTATACAAGTACTATGGTGCAGAGACTCAACTTTGGAAGTGGATATGAACAAATGCGAAGCGCTAAAACCAAAGGAAAGAGTATGAACAGCAAAACTAGACTCTTCCAACAGAACTTTACTACCTTTCTCCTAGGTATGCTTGGTGGCGAAAGTAGGTACTTGCCCTTCTGAAAATCTTGTCCTTTGCCCTTAATTACATGCCCTATTACACCATAGTAAAGATACTTCCTCTTGTCTTAGGTTTTATAATTCCTTCCTCCTTTGTGAGCTAAATCTACATCCATGAATTCCTCATCCACTTCCGTGTGTAGTCATGTTGACAAATCTCTCGAAAGCTGCCTCCATCGTATGGAAAACCCTATAAGCTTTGAAAGAAAACTGGTCGTAAGTGAAACAATTACAGCTATAGATGGAAGTCGGGCACTACTTCGCCCTTCGATGAGGTTACATCCCAGAAAGCCAGGAGCCCCAGAGACTCAAGAAAGAAGGAGACAATAATTCAAACAGAGGAAGAGAAGATAGTACGTGTGGATTTGGGGAATATGCCTTTTAAACAAATCTTTTCTATTGAAAATGCATCTTTTAAAACTGTTTTGAAAATAATTTTTCAAATCCTTTATCTGATCTGGTAACCTTCAGCTCTGATACCACGTGTAACACCCCACATCCGTTAGTGTCACTCACAAAGGGAATGCACTAAGTTCTGTGGAGCATTTTAAGGTAAAAGATGTAGATGAATTACAAGACAGACAAAAATGGTGTAGAGAGAAGGAGGCCAGGAAGCTGTGTATATAGGATTAGAGTCATGAATCTGGCCAGAAAATCTGGCCAGAAACATCAAAATGAACCCAGGTTCAAAACCGGGTTCTGGCACCAGGTCGACCCCCAGGTCGACTGCCCAGTCGACCTGGTCGGGGGGGGGGGGGGGTCGACTACCCAGTCGACTCCCCAGTCGACCTTGGTCCTGGGCGGGAATTTTCCCGCCCAGCCCGTTTCTGGGTTTGAATTCGAATTTCGAGCTGTTTTCTGTTCTGAAAATTCCTGAAACTTCGGAGAGTTATAACTTCTTCATACGGACTCCGATTCTCGCAAACTCGGACTCGTTTCCAAGCAGAATTTCGAGACGAACGCAATGGCATAACCCGTTTCCCTTAATTTTTCTTCTAACATTTAATTATACCTTGATTTGTGAATCTTAGTGTTACAGAATTACGGGGTGTTACAATAAGCCGATCATAGATCTACAACTTAGATGATAACATCACAGCTTTACAACATAGATGATAACATCATAGAATTTACAACATAGATGATAACATCATAGAATTTACAACATAGATTATAACATACGGTCAATGATTCACAACATAACCATATAATCCAATTAGAGCTCAATCCAATTAAATTGTTAATTATCTTATTAAAGAAATCGAACTCACAACTCAAAGAAGGTCTTGAGTTCTGAAATCTGAGTTCTGAAATTGATTTAGCTTTCCTTTGAAGAAGACAATTTGTTGCGGTTTAGATTAGAATTGAATTGATTAGCTTTTCTTCCTCTCTAATTAGTGGCGGCTATTCTAGGTTGCAAGGTGACGGCATGGAGGCCATGATTCTAATTTTTATTTGATTTTAGGGTTTGAGTCTACATGTGTTTTTATAGAGTTTAGGATTAATTTAGGTCGTCCGATCAACCCAGAACTAACCCCATCCATTCAGACCAGATCAGAAACCCTAATGACTCAGCATACAGTCATAAAAAGGTCATCAAACAAACCTGCCGGGGGGGTGGCAGGTCGACCCCCTGGTCGACCTGGCCCTGGCGAGAAATTTCCCGCCTAGCCCAATCTGACTCTGAAATTCGAATTTTTGAAATTTGTTTAAATTTTTCTGAAACTTCCGATGGCCATAACTTCTTCATACGAAGTCCAATTCATGCAAACTCAGACTCTATCTCAACCAGAATTCCGAGACGAACACGATGGAGCAACCCGTTTCCCTTAATTCTCACATCTGAGATTAGTTATTCTTTAATTTATTTAATTTGATTATTCAAAAATCCGGAGTGTTACAGAAATTGTTTTGAAACGAATTTAAAACGATTTATAAAATACGTTTTGAATTGAAATCGACGAAATATATATAATATATATTAATGGCCTGAATTGAACGCGCCGCGCCGCGGTAGTTTGCGAATTTCGACCATTGACTTCGAATTGACGTTGCGGGAGATCCGACCGTCGGATTCTCTTGAAACCGGAACCGTTGGGTTCGTATCGAAAAGAGCTTTCCATTGAATATTAGAAATTTGAAATCTAACGGTTGGATTTGGAATTATGTCCAAATCAAATTTGGAAAAGGTTGCTGTAAGTACAGTTCGGTGGCCGTTATTGAAAACCGACTGTACGAGCCTTGATAAAATTATTAAAAATATTAATAATTTGTGTAAAATCATAATATATGAATTGGAAAGAACTGGGATGAAAAACTCCACATTTATAAGGATAAAAATATATTTTTATCGAAACGAACTAGTTTTGAACTAGATTTGAAATGGTTTTGAAAATAATCAGAATTTCCAATATACGAATTGGAATGAATTTGAATCGAAATTATCTTTGGAATATTTTGATGTTGGATTTCGTGATTATAAAGATATGGTTGTGGAAATTTGAAAGATATATTTATATCGTTATTTCCAATACGATATTTGTTGGTTTCAGAATTTGATATTGAATATAAGCCGATATATTTTCTATTCTGAGCCTTGTATTTAATATCAAATGGGATTTTGGGTTCGTCATGAATAGTGTCTTGAATAACACTGTTCTTGAACCCAGTTTAGAAAAGAATAAATCTTTTAATTAACATTTAGTGAAATTGTCCAGTTAATTAGTATTTAATTGGAATTGAATTTAAATTGGTTTTGGGGTTTATCGTGAGCGGTGTTTTGAATAACACCTGTTCATTAACCCGATTAACAACGTAATGTGATTTTGGGTTTATCGTGAACCGTGTTTTAGATGACATTGGTTCTTTAACCCAGTTAAAGACAGGATATTGATTTTTGGGAAGATTAAAACTAAGTGGAGTTTTAATGAATCTTTAATTAGATTAAAGTGATCGAGAATGGAGTATCACCAGTTTTGCTCCAAAGCGATAGTTAAATCTTTAATTAGATTTGAACGTGAAATGGTAATTAATATTTACCGATAACACCGTGGTGTTAGATATGGAGTATTACCAGTTTTGCTCCTTGGGATGAATAGGTTGGGATTGGGAAATAAAATAAATAATTACTTCGGTGTGGTTCGTTAATCCCGACTAGTTTGGAAAACCTTAACATGGTTTGAAATGATATCCAAAGGAAGATTAAAGAATAAATTTAGAAGAATTTATCTTTGATAAAATTAATGGGAACCTTTCCCTAAGAATGTGAATATTTGAATAAAAGAATATTCTGAATTGGAATGAGGCGTATGTTGTGTTGGTGTAACACTTGTTTATTATATACGCGGGTTATTCGGAAAGGCCGGGTTTATACCCATTCTGAATAACCGATTCGACGATAAGTCGAAGATGAAGACGGTGGTTGAAGACCGGAGGTCTTCACATCGTTTGGATTATTATTGATGATCTTGATTGGGTTGTACACCCAAGAGGAGGGAAACAGTTGGTGATCATCCAGACGTACTTGGAGATCGATGGATATGCGAGGAATAAGGTTCCTCCGGTTTCGTTCAGACCCAGAACAAACTTGTAAATGGACTGTGTGTCCGACATTGGATTTTATTCTGTGTGATTGATTTCTATTAAATATATATCTGTTTGGCGGCGGAGAATTTATTCTCATGCTTAACGCCCTTCTCTGAGATGAACGAGCTTAGAGGTTATATATCGATAGATATCAATCGCATGACATGAATTGCCTGTGTGGCATGCCTAAGTGGCAAATGATCAAGGCTTCTGTTGAAAAGAAAAGTCTTGTGGTTGTTGATCAAAGCACGGCCTGTGTGGCACAACTTTGTGTATAGAGTTAATTCGCGAGCCTCACACCTCGGTATGAGTCAAAAACAGGATAGTGACTGCAGGGAGAGCACGAAGTTTCTTTCTAGCTATGGGTGATGTTAGTGAGCTACCAACCCTGACATTTATATACTTTTTACCTGTGTGGTTGTTGGATGCGAGGCGCCTCGGATATAGGTCTGTTAGGACTGGGAAACGTGTGTTCAGGAATAACTAATCCTCAAAAGTAAGAGAGGACCGGCCCTGAAGATCCAGGATCGTTGTGTGTGGTCCTGAGACATTTGCTAGAGTGTCTCGAACGGAGAGGAGCTTGCCCCTTGCCTCGACTCATGACGGAAATCCAATTTCCAATACGACCTTTGCGGTTTTATTTGAAGAGCCTAGTATTGGCGACATAGTGGTATGGGGCACTTATGCCGTCTATGATTGATACTTATGATTGAAATTGTTTTGACACTATATACTTATAGTAATATAAAAATAATCAGTTTTTAAACGTATCAACCATTCTTTGGCTATTATAAGGTAAAACCCTATCCTCCGGCTTTCGTTGCATTGTGTGATGGGACCTGGGTCTTATAATAGCTTCATTTTCTTTATTTAGCATTGCGTTGTTGTTTTATGCACTGGTATTCTTGGGAGGAAACCCGTTCCGTGTTATACGGCGTGGTCCCTTGATTTACCTAACTTTAAAAATAAAAATTAATAGCTATTTTAGTTCTCACACCAGTCACATGACTGACCTGGATTTTATTGTTTTAACCTAAACTCTGGGTGCCCTTATTTTCCGCACGGGCAGCTAGTAGTTTTGGTTTTGCAGATTTATATTCACACGATCCTGGTTTATAGCTGAAGTGATATTCAGAAAGCTCTATATCCGCGTAATTCTTTCAGTTATGTTTTGTATTATTTTTCCGTTGTTATGTATTTAAATGTAATTTAATTCTCTGATGTTTATCAAATGTGTAATATTTATCCTTACTCTGTATATTCTTGTACTCTGATGGGATTGTTGTAATAAGCAGTGAAATGTTCTTCTGTTTGCGTTCTGATTCATCTTGTCCTCAAAGTAATTCGTTCTTTCTCTTCTCTTCGGAGATCGGGGAAGTTCAGGTCGCTTCAGCGATCGACTTCTTCTAGGGGTCGAAATGGATAAAATGAAGAGTGCGATAGTAGAAGAAATAGAAGTGCGACCGTGTGGTTTTGAGGTGATAAATTAAAAGAGATAGTGATGTTGAGCTCATTAGTATTGGGACTGTGATGTGGTAATCGACATTGATGATCGAACATGGATGAATGGTCAAATTTGTAGTCTGAAGGTGTGGATCTGTGTGACTGAATGTGTTGAACTTCTAAGTTTGACAGTATGATTAAGGTAGAGTTCAGACTATAATTTTGGATGAGAGTAAGCGGAGTTGCAGGTCACGGCAGTAATGGGAGTGGTTACAAAGAATTTTGATCATACAGGAACAATTAGAGAGAGAGATTTAAGGGCAGAGAAATCAAAACAAGGTGAATCCTTAATTGAATTAGACTTATGTTTTTGTAAACAGGTAACCAAATATTTAATTAATTTATACAAATAAGTTTAATTTATATACATACAAATTTGGAAAGAAAAAAATATAATAGTTTAAGTAAATGAAGTAAATTAGTTTATAAAATTAGTTTTTATAAAGGAAGTTAGTAAAGAAGTATAAACTGGAAAATAACCGTTCAGTATGAAAGTAAGGTTAAATTTGGAATTTTGTTTACATATGGGGAATTAATTAAATTTATTTATTTTAGTTATTGAATTAGTTTAAATTAAATTTGTGCGGAAGGAATATCGCGATATCTTATTCAATTTAGATCCGTTCGAGACCGTCAATTTTTATGAGCTCAGGCTTACGTGGGATTCATTTTAAGTTTTTGAAGTTGATCGGAATCAGATTGGATTTGATTGCTAAATAAAATCAGTTGAGTAAATCTCACTCATTAATTTATTTTAGCATTTAAAATAAATTATTGGTTGTTTGGTTGCGTTTAAATATTACTGTGGCTATTTTAGATATATATTAGTTATTTAGGTTTGGCTATTATATATATATATATTGGTTTGGTGATTGGATTGTTCCCGCAGTCTCATTAGCGGATGATTTCCCTATGCGCCCCACAATATATATAGTGGATGACCTTCATACCGCGATATCCTGCCTCGAAGCAGGATGGGTATTATTTATGTTGGCTAACGTCTGTAGATGTAGGAAAACAGTTTGGAGGAATCCAACTGGATTCCTCAAAAATATTATTATTTGTTTGTTTCATATACATTATCATATATGATGTGTTAGAAAACCCATGGTAGAAAATTGTGTGTTTTGATTGGTTGAATGTCACTGGCCCTGAATATCGAAATATAAAATATCGGGAAATTGATTTAAATGGAAACATCTATTTATCTAAAATAGAATTTGAATTTAAATTGGACAATAAATATATCAACTTGTCTGAATACATAAAACAAGTAGTGAATTTATAAACGTTGTTTATAAATTAATAATACGAGATTTGAAGTGAAATTATAAACAGTGTTATAAAGAAAGTGGGAAAATTATCATTGGATAATTTGAATATTCAAATTCAAATGTGAATTTAAAAATAGAAATTGGGAAATCGTTTTAAAGAAATAAACGATGGAGCTTATTCTGATGTTCAGAATATAAATTGAACTAAAATAAATCCGTAAGGATTTATGATTTGAATTCAATTAATTTGAACTTATTTAAATAGAAGTTAAATTGAATATGAAAATAAATTGGATGTTATATATATAAGTTATTATAAGTAGAAATTTCCAAAATAAGATTTTGGTTTTAAATAGATTTCGAAATAGACTTGTTTAAAAATATAAACAAGGAAATTTACAAAATGGTGTTTATAAATATAATGAATTAATTATCATTGGATAATTTGAATATTTAAAGTCAAGTATGAATTTAAAGATAGAAGATGAAATCATTTCGAAAAGGTGAACGATGGTTTTTATTCCTGAAGTAGGAATATAAAAGGAATTGAGTTCCAAAACATATTTTTGAAATGAAGCTTTTTTGATTATATAAAACAACGAAGTTGGATTTACAAACAATATTTATAAATCTGGTGAAATAGACTATCATTGGATAATTTAGAGTTTAAAGTTAAAAATAGAAATTTGAAATAGAAATTTGAAAATAGAAATTGAAAATAGAAATTGAAAGTAGAAATTGAAAATATAATTTGAAATCAGTTAGTGTAATGACGAAATATATTTCAGAATGCGGATTGTAAACAGAATTGAAATAAATCCAAGGGTTTATATTTTATCTCCAAAAGAATTAGAATATTATATATAAGATAGAGTTGTAAATAAAATTTACAATTGAGTTATGAAAATCGACGATTTAGAAAAATCGAAATGTTTAACTTAAATTTGGAAAGCCGATCTTATATATATATATTGAAATAAATTAGAATGGAAGTGAAATTTATTTATAAACGAAGTTTAAACCGTATATATATTAAATATAATTAAAACGAGCTTGTCGCAGCGCGGCAGTTCGTAAATTGGCGATTCGAACTTCAATCGAGTGTATAGAACTCGATTTAAGTCGAAAGTCTTTGAAACAAAAATCGTCAGGACCGATTTGATAATAGTTTTCTAATGGAAGAGAAAAATTTGGATTTCGTCTGATAGATTTTGAGTTATGTCAAAATTAAATTTTCAAAAAAACAGCGCCATATCTATATTAAAACCATAACGGTTTATTTAAATAAATAAAAGGACTTTAAGCGAATAAAATCCGAATTTCTATTTAGAAAATTTCAGATTTGAGTTGTAAAATATATGTGAACGTAAGTGGAGTAATGAATTGATTTTTGAAACAGAAATCAGATTTTTAATAGAATTAACTAATTTAAATAGTAATTAGTTAATGAGATTGGGCTTTGAATAAGTGAATTCGATTTGGAAATTTATATTCGAAATCGAAAAGGAAACTAGAATTGAAATTGGAATTCAATTTGGTTATAAGCAAGTTAAATATTTTATTTGAATATGTTATGTTCAAACAAAGAAGTGAAATAGGTAAAATAGCTAATTAGAAAATAAATTAGCGAATTGGGTTAAGGCGAATGGATTGAGTTGAAACCAAATAGGAATATTTGGATACGTGTTAAGCAGGTTTGGAATGAAGTATATGAAGAGATATAAATTGAAATGCCCGACCAAAAGGTACATGTTTAAATTCCATATGAGATTTTATACGCCGTATCGGCAAGCCACTTGGCTTTTTAATTTTCTTTTTGATTGGAGAGGCCTATGTGGCGGTTTGGGGATTTTCCCGATGCTCCCGGTACAAAGGAGGTTATAGCGAAATTTTCCAAAAATTTAAGGAGTTAGAATATTTTTAAGATAATTTGATAATTAGAAATCTATAAATCAACATATATTGAATTCGATAAGGAAACGAATTTAAAATAGGATATTATAAGCAAAAGGGAAATCGATAATCTGGAAATAGAAAGAGAAATGTATATACGTTTTAGAAATGAATAATTGGTTTTATGATGTTGATTATTTGAGATAAGTGGTCTTGTCTGTTTTAAAGTTAAAGATGTTATTCAGTCAAGGTCTGAGAGGTAATTACACCCCAACTTGATTGTTTTCATTTTTAACCGATAAATAGCTAGATCCAGTCTCGAAGAGAAGTGTTTGAATAAGAGTTAGTTGAATAAAATATTTTGGGTTGTTGTAACGATGTTTTACACAGCATTCGTTTTAACCCAAGTGGTGGAATTTTGGAAATATAAAAGTAAATATTTCCTGAGTATAATTAAAGTAGTCGGGAAAAAGATAAGTGATTGAAATTGTTTTCAATTGCAAATAGAATATATTTTCTAAGTATAGAAATTAAAAGAAGGTGATATATGGAAATGTTTTTTTCGAATAGCGTAAGAGACCAATAAGATTACTGAAAATATTTGGTTAACAAATATTGATAGGGAAATGAAGAAGTGGATTAATTAATGAAATATTAATTAATAGGCCCAGTGATTGATTGATGTTTTGAATGGATGTTTGTTTTCTTCGATAGTTAAATAACCGACTATCGAAGTATTTGCCAATATCGTTGTCAATATGGAGAGACCGGTTGGATTATTATCCGAGAACCACTCCGTATTGGCAGTAGCATTGCGAATCAGATTATATGAAGATAATCGAAGATAGAGTAAAGTGCAAGGACTTTTTCTATTAATAGAAATGGTGCCTTCGGTTTCGTTCAATCCCAAAACGAACGTATATGGACGAATGTCTGACAGAGTAATTCCAATGATCGAATATGTTGGTCTGTATAAATGTATATGGTGGCGGAGAATTTATTCTCTTAGCATAATATCCATAATATATTTGTGCAAATCAATTAATGATTAACGGATCTGACAATGTGGCATTCAAAGTGATTGTGCTATCAATGAATGGAAAATAATCGTAGCCTCAGACCTCAACAACCGGGGAATGACAAAAATCGAGCAGGCAACATGGCTATGTGGGTCGCTCCCATTAGGGTATATAATCACCTATCTAGAGAAATTCCTTTTACTACTTTAATCTATCGATGCTGTCCCTTTTCGGGAAACGGTTGCTGATCCCAACCGTTGGTGATATACATTCGATACACTCAAGCGAAATGAGTGGTCGGTCATATGTGGGACGGGTTGCAAGATGTTCTGGTTGAACCCAATGTATTTCCCTCTAGAGATACACTATTGGCATGTGGTTCCATACCTTGTCATAGTCGGAATCCAATCTCCAATAAGCGCCCTGCGGTTTTTGATTTTATATTATATATGGAGCGTGAGATGCAAGCGTTCCGCTAGATTGTTATTTATTTGATTTAGACACTATTATAATATCACTGGATTTTCGTATCAAAGTGTTTTGGGTTATAGTAAGGTAAAAACCGTCCGTATTTATGTGTGGGCTGGTCTTACTATTATCCTTTCTTTCGAAAAGGTTTTGAAAGTTAAACAAATGGTTGGGGTTTACTCACACTAGTCCCATGACTGACCCAAAGTTTATTTTTTTTTGTTTTCCCTAAACTCTTGGGTGCCCAAATTCGTACGGGCAGTCAAGTAGTTGGGATTTTACAGATTCACTTGGAGGAGCTTGAAGCAGGAGGCTTCACCTGTTAGCTATAGACTATCATATTTCCGTTGTGTACTATGTGATATATGGAAACAAGTGTTTTTAACTGTTCCAGGAATAACTGTTGTGCTCTGATGATGGTATGTATATAAAGTTACTGATTTGTATTTCAAAAAGTTATGTTATATAATATATTTTATTCATTCCGCCGTGAGTTTGTGATCTTCGTTTTCTTCTATTCTAATATTTCTTTCTTTCTATTTCTCATCCTCTAACTTCTTTCTAATAATGATTCGTATTTCTGTGCAATTTGGGTTGGACGTGTGGTATTATTAGTCAACTCAGATAGTACGGATTTGCGGGTCGGTACAAGTTCCGAATTTGATATTGAATATAAGCCAAAATATTTTCTATTCAGAGCCTTGTATTTATTATCAACTGAGAATTTGGGCTTGTCGTGAACGGTGTCTTCACTAACACTATTCTTAAACCCAATAGAGTTAAGGAAATTAGAAACTAATTGGAGGTAAGCTAAGTTGAATGGTTTCATGGGTATTGATCTGATGTTGGTTTCGGCCTTCGGGGTTAATACTTAGGGAATTGTTCTCTTACTAATTTACGGTTAGAGACTGATGGAATGGTGTCTTCATTAACACTATTCTAAAACCCCGTGTGAAAAGAATAAGTCTTTTAATTAAGATTTAAAGAAGAATTACCAATTAAAGAACATTTAATTGGAATTGAAATGGAACGTAAATCAGGTTTATTGTGAACTGTGTTTTACCGACATTCGTGCTTTAATCCGATTTGCAGTGAAATGTGATTTGGAATTTATAAATCTTTATTCTAAGATTTAATGGAATTTCCAAAGTAAAGTTTTCCAGTTTAGTAAAATAATTGGAATGGAATGGGATTCGATTTGATAATAATAGAAATGAACTTCTGTGGAGGAAGACTGATAATATATACGGAATTTAAAAGGCTTTGCCGTTATTCCATTTATAATTTTAGTCGGATACGGAAATTGATATCGATTATATATTGGTTTGTTTTCCCATGAAAATTCCATAATTAATGGAATGTGATTTTGGGTTTATCGTGAACTGTGTTTTAAATGACATTAGTTCTTTAACCCAGTTAAAGACAAGATTTATTTCCTGAATTGGAAAAATCATTAAGTAATGATTGTTGGAAATTAAAACTGAATTAGAGTTTTAATGAATCTTTAAATAGATTGAAAGGTGAATTAGATTACTAAATTTATCAAATTCAAGAAATGATCGAGAATGGAGTATCACCAGTTTTGCTCCAAGCGTTAGTTAAATCTTTAATTAGATTTGAACGTGAAATGATAATTAATTTTACCGATAACACCGTGGTTTAGATATGAAGTATTACCAGTTTTACTTCATGAGATGAATAGGTTGGGATTGAGAAATTAAAACAAATGATTACTACGGTAAGGTTCGCTAATCCCGACTAGTTTGGATAAACCATAATTTGGTATGGATTGATTTCCAAAGGAAGATTAAAGAATAAATTTAAATAATTTATCTTTGATAAAATTAATGGGAACCTTTCCCAAAGGATATGAATATTTAAATAAAAGAATATTCAGAATTTGAATGAGGCATATGTTGTGTTTTTATAGCACTTGCTTATCATTTACGCGAGTTATTCAGAAAGACCGGGTTTATCCCGTTCCGAATAACTGAATCGGCGAAGAGTTAACGATGAAGACGGTGGTTGAAGACCGGAGGACTTCACATCGTTTGGATGATTACTGATGTCTTGATTGGGCTGTACACCCAAGACAAGGTAAAAGTGGTGATCGTTCCAGACGTACTTGGAGATCGACCGGATATGTGAGGGCCTCTCTCCTGTATTGGACATACGGGACTAGGAATAAGGTGCCTTCGGTTTCATTCAGACCCATAAGGAACTTGTAAATGGATGTGTGTCTGACATATGATTTCACTCTGTGTGATTGATAGACATCGGTTGCATAGCGTGAATTGCCTGTGTGGCAGCTGAGATGCAAATGATCAAGGCTTCTGTTGAAAAGCAGAATCTTGTGGTTGATGATCAAAGCACGGCTTTAATAAAGCATAGCTTTGTGTAGCGTTAATTCACGAGCCTCACACCCAGGTGTGAACCAGAAACGGGAGAGGACATCAGGGAGGGCATGCGTTTCCTTCTAGCTATGAGTGGTGTCCGGGTTTTGCACGCCCAGGCGTTTTACTTATGTGGATGATGGATAGCGAGGCGCCTCAGATATATCGGCACTGCGGGGACGATGGATGTTAGGGTCTTTATATAGACCAGATTTATGCCCTATAGGGCGGGAAAACATAGTGTTCAGGCATTTTAATCCACATCAAGTGGACCGGCCCTGACGATCTAAAGGCTTGACTAAGTACTTGCCTGAGGCTCGGGCTAGAGAGTCTCGAAGCGGTAAGGACGATCCCTTGCCTTGATTCACAAATGGAAATCCAACTTTCAATACGTGACAATTGCGGTTTTGATTGTAGAGCCTAGTACTGGCAACATGATATATGGTACCCATGCCGTCTAGGATTGATACATTTATATTTGAAGTTGTTTTATACACTTTGCACTTATAATGGTATCAAATGATTTGTTTTAACGTACCAATCATGTTTGACTATTATAAGGGAAAACCCTATCCTCCGGCTTGCGTTGCATTGTGTGATGAGACCTGGGTCTTATAATATTCTCATTTTTCCAAAAAAAAACATTGTGCTATTTTGTTATATGCGCTGGTATTCTTGGAAGGAAACTCATTCCGTGTTATACGGCGTGGTCCCTTGATATATCCGATTTAAAGTAAAGTTTTAAATAACTGTTTTAGTTCTAACACCAGTCACATGACTGACCTGGAGTTTATTGTTTTAACCTAAACTCTGGGTGCCCCTATTTTCCACATGGGCAACTTGTAGTTTTGGTTTTGCAGATTTATATTCACAGAATCCTGGTTACAACTGGATTGATATTCGAAAAGCTCTGTATCCGTATATTCTTTTCAGTTGTGTTTGTATTATTTTTCCGCTGCTATGTAATGTATTGTAATTTCTGATATTTATCAAATGTATATTATTTGTTCTTAATCTGTATATTCTTGTACTCTGATGTAAATTGTTGAAATAAGCAATGAAATGTTCTTCTGTTCGTGTTTTGATTTGTCGTGTTCTCAATTCAATCCGGGCTTTCCTTTACGGGGATGTTTGGGTCGCTACATTTGGTATCGGAGCTTTGGTTTACAGAGCTCGAGAACAAGGCACATTAGAACCGAACGAAAGAATTCATCAGAGATTGGATTAGTAATATCCAATGAGAATGACTCATTAGAGATATGATCAGTAGTATCCTAGAATGAGTCTGAAGAGTGTTATTTTTAAAAGAAAAATGAAAACAAATTTTGGTTTTTAAAATTTAAACCTTATGATACGTATTTGATTATTTGTTGTATATTGAATTTGGACAATCTAGTATAGGGAGATTTTGAATATAGGCCTGACAGGGCGTATATTCGAAGCCTCAAATACTAGATAGATATGGAATCACACTTTAGTCGCTCGGAGATGATACTAGTAATTGTGATCACATTACCAATATTTATGTTCGAGTTTCGAAAGGTGTAACAACCCGAATTTTAATAACATGTTAAAACAAGAAATCAAGGTATAATTAACTTTTAAAGTGAGAATCATGGGAAAAGGGTTGCTCCATTGCGTTCGTCTCGGAATTCTGCATGAAATCGAGTCCGAGTTTTCGAAAATCGGAGTCCGTATGACCGAGTTATGACCTCTAGAAGTTTCACAAATTTTCAGAATCAAAAACAGCTCAGAAATTCGAATTCGAATTCAAGACCCAGAAGCGGGCTGGGCGGGAAAGTTCCCGCCCAGAGCCCAGGTCGACCTGGGGGTCGACCTGACCAGACCAGGTCGACCATAAGGTCGACCTGGGGGTCGACCTGGCCTCCCTGGTCGGGCCAGGGTGGCCTGGTTGGGTGCACCAGTTGAGTCAGTGGGCTGGGACGATTTCTGAAGGCCAGGATTGATTCTAGGGTTAATCTAAGGGCCTAAACTAGTTGCTACACCTATAAAAACACCCTAAAACCTAACCTAATTCATAACAAATCATTCTTACACTGTTATGCTGTTAAACTCCCTCTTGAACCATGGCCGCCGCCTCCAAGTCAAAGTACAAGCATTCAAACTCAAATCAATTCAATGAACGAAGCTTCAGCAACGATCCAAACAATAAATCAGCATTCTACAACAAATTCAGTTCTTAATTCATTAGCCACAATCTGTAAGTTCTAGTTATTTTCAGATTAAAATAATTAAATTTAATATGGACATGTGATGAAGTGAAATTGGACTTTTGATTCAAGTCTATTCTTGTTTCTTCTTGGATCTTGATTTTGGGAACTTTTCTATCTTTATTCTCATGACAAGTTTATGGTCTATTCAGCTTGTTGTGAATCAATTTTCTTAGTTCATGTTGATATTATTATCAAGATCTATTCTTTATGCCTAAGATGATGTTTTTATGCCATTTTCTCTCTGATCTTGTTTTTATTGCAACTTCTACCTTCCCCTATTTATTTTCTTTTGATGAACCTAGGTCAATTTCCGACCTAGGCCTAAACTACGATATACGTGTGATGGTATACGGGGGAAATATTGGAATATTGCCTAGTGGAATATATGTGTTTGGTGGAATTGATGGCATAACATAAAAAATTGGATATTTGGGTATTACAACCATTAACATGAATTTGGATATTTGGGTATTGTCATTAAAATGGTAATTGCAAGAATGGGGATTGGCATATGTAATTTGATATGGATCTTGATATATGTAATTTGGCTAGAACTTGTTATGGGTAAATTGGTGTAAATGTGGTATACATGTAATTTTGGGTATAAAACTTGATCTATGTAAATTAAGCATAGCTTTGTAAACATGTAAATCATGAATCTTGACATATGTAAAACGGCATGAAACTTGGTATATGTGTAAATTGGCATAAATATTGGCATCATGTAAAATGACATGAATTGAACATATGTAAATTTGGTATGAATTGGGCATATGTAAAACTGACATGAAATCTAGATCTTGGGCATATGTTAATTATGTAAAATTTGGATTTGAAACATATATAATAATTTATGACTTGGTAGAGGTTTAATATGAACGCGCCTAAATTGGGTTTTGGGTAGTTGGCATGTATTGTAAATAAAAGGCTATAACTTGGCATAACCTTATAGTGAATTATGATAATAATTTGGGAATACGTTTTGGGGGAAAGAACATGAATTATGAACTTGATAATTGACATATAACTGGAAATATGAATGTGGTTGAAACATGAACATTTTTATATGTTAAACACATGAACTGATATTGGGGTTTTGGGTGGAATACGACCATTAATGAACCTTTGACACGAGGTTAGACTCAGTTTGTGGTGTAAATCTGCCCGGAACCGCCCGGCAAATCCAGTAGCCACAAAGTGTCAATCTAATGTGAGAGGTCGAATTTTAGGCGTAACGGTTCATGACACAAGGTTAGACTCAGTTTGTGGCGTAAATCTGCCCGGAACCGCCCGGCAAATCCAGTGGCCACAAAGTGCACGGTCTAATGTGAGAGGTCATGTTTCGTTCGTCATAATGAATGAATTAAGGAATACTAACCATAACAAGACATGGGTATGGTTAGAGGGTTAGGTGGGATGACATGTAAATTTGACATGTAAATATGAACCTAACCGGTATGAGTTAAGAACGCATAAAACTTATAAGTGTGGACTTAACCAATTTGACATGACATATGGATGGGTTAAGTCATGAATCACTAGAAAACACTTAACCAAGATAATGTGTTAATCAGACAAGTAGGTGTGGTTAAGTAAAGTGAGAACACCTAACTAATACAACGGGTTAGTTAGACAAGTGGTTAAGGTTAAGTAATAAAACTTAACCAACATAACATGACAAGCAAGTGGGTTAGGTTAACTTGAATAGGTTGATAACACCTAACCGTTATAACGTGACTAGCAGATGGGTTGGTTTAACTTGAATGGGTTGATAACACCCAACCGATATAACCTGATGTGTGGTAGGTTAAGTAAATACACGAGGGTAACACTTAACCATTATAATATGGCTAGTGGATGGGGTTGAGTTAACATACACTTAACCAATCTAACGTGAGGTGTGGTAAGGGTTAAGTTAACACAGGGGAGAACGCTTAACCAATGTAACAAGACATGCGGTAAGGTTAAGTAACACAAGAAAGAACACTTAACCAAGGTAACATGATGGGGGGTGGGGTTAAGTTAACTTGAATGGATAATACTTAAACAGCCTGTGGGGTATACGAATAGACCCTAGGAAAACCCTAGTAGCGGGACCCGTTTCAGCAGTAACCCACATTAGGTATCAACGGTACCCTGAGCTAGGCAGGGTGGGGCACGATTACTGGGCTGATTATAAGCGGTCAAAACGGCGGCGGGAGATGCAGCAGTGCAGGTTCCGACGGATTACGGGCGTGCACGTATTCCGGAGTGGAAAATTTAGCCACTGGGCATCAGTAGATTTAAAGCTGTGCATCAAGAATTGCATCGGGGTTGCCATCCTAGGGATTGATACACCCTAGGGTGGGACCAGCACATGTATCTACAAGTAAGGGGGCCGCAAGAACTAGGTCGAGTAGGAGCCGATCGATTAGGGTAGTAAGGATACATCTAACACATTCATGGCAATTGGGCTGGTTGAGGTGAAATCCTCATATTAGATGTAGTCCTGAAGGCTACCACAACTACGGGGTTGGGATAACCTTAGTATATAACACATGTGAAACATTGTAAGTAAGAGCCGATCAATTAAGATAAGTACGGTGGGGACATGAAACTGTCAATATGAGGTGGGACCCTCATCGTGGGATATGTACCTATAAAACTATCATGTGGGTTATGGGGGATCACTTATCTCGTAATTACAACTAAGTAAACTAATTGGAACGCTAGTTAGGTGGTGCAGAGAACATAGGAAATCAAGGAAAATACTGTAATGGTGAAGCTTAGAAATCTTGTGATGTGATACTTGGTAAGAACCTTGTGATGCTACTCTTGATAGGAAGTATGGGATGTTATACTTGATTCATCGTTCCTATAGCTTACCTCGTCATCATGCTTATGTTTACTTTCAGTTTATTCATGCCATATTATCTTTACCTGTTTTTATGCTAAAAGTCACTAGGACTTACTCCGTCTTTATGACTGACCCGGTTTGTTTCGCCTCTTTTTCTTCCGTTTCCCCCCCAGGTTCGCAGGGTGGGAATACAACTTAGTTCGGATTTTACCAAGCTTCAAGGCTCTTTCATGTACGGCTTGGATTTCTCTTGGCTATGGCTTGCTTTGCTTTATTGGGGAATACTACAATTTATTTTTATGCTTCTTTGTTTTTGAGCAAGACAGATATTTTGACTATGTAATTGGGTATTGGAAGTTGATGGGCTTTTATTGTAAACAATTATATTTAATAAATGATTTGAAGTACTTCTACTTTACTTTTCGCTGTTTTATATACGTCTGTCTTGTAATATTTCTGTTCCAGTACCCATAATGCTCCATTGAAGCTAAGGCAGTCCCTTTGTGAGTGACCCTAACGGATGTGGGGTGTTACAAAAGGTGAGATGTCTGTATATTTCCAACTGACTGGTGTGAGAACCAAAACTAGATAGGATATATCGTTGTGATTTGACACCAAAAACATGATTTTCTGTATATGTATCAAAGTTATGAATTTGAAACGATAATCAACTAATTGATTGCTGGTTGTGTTGTATGATTATTGGTTTGGTTAATTAAAATTTTGAACCATTAAGCCAAATTGAATCAAAATTTGAACTGAATTGAAAATTGCTTAAAATTGCATGCATGTACATATATACATGTGTGAACGAGTAATAGCAAGGAGGCTACAGAAGAGGAATAAAATTGTATGCCCGACAAATAGGTACATTTTTTACTAATTTATTGGGTTTGGATGATTTTATGAGCTGATTGGCTAGCCGCTTGGCTTTTTCTTTTTCCTTTTGAGATGAGAGGGCCTGTGTGGTGGTTTGGGGATTTTCCCGGTACTCCCCGTACAAAGGAGGTTATGGCGAAATTTTTCAAAAATTTAGGGTGTTAGCCAAATTTTTGAAAAATTGGAAAATTCTTAGAAACTGAAAAGTTAAAGGATGAAAGCCAAACTGAAAGTTGAGTTGGTTAGTAGAACAACTTTCAGATTAGTTCCTTTTCGAGGACGAAAAGATTTTAAGTGGGGGAGATTGTAACAACCCGGAAAATCAGAATCAATTTAAATTTTTTATTTTGGCAATTTTAATGAATTTTGGATATTTAAAATGAATTATTTTAAATGAAAACGACTAGAAATTTATTTTGAATAGAATTGGAACGTATAATTTATTGAAATCGAAGTTAGAATATAAATATTTATTTAAATTATAAAAGGAATTGGAAATGACGCGGTAGTTTGAAAATTCGATTTCAAATTTCAAATGAATGTACAGGACTCAAAACAAACCAGATTTTGGGGAAACCAAAAATATTAGAATCTATTTGAAAATATCTTTCCAACGAATCCGAAAAATCGAAATTTCATAGCGGGAATAAAAAGTTATGTCCAGTTGAAAATTCAGAATAGTCGCTATGGAAATATAGCCCTTAAAAATAGCCATTTTGCAAACGACCTCCGTTTTCGATGAAACCATTTCTGTTGGATCCGGGATGTCAAGTTATTGCTAGATTCCAAAATTCATAATTTTTGGAATCAATATGTGAGCATGGCGAAGTTAAATGTATTTTGATAGTTTCAGTCAATTTGGATCGACTAGAAAATGGCCATTTTTCAAACGGCTTCAAATTTGACGAAATTAGTTTTGTTAGGACCGTATCGTTAATACGAAGCTAGAAATAATTTTTCTAGAATTTTCAGAGTTAGTATGTGGGCCTGGTAAATTAAAATGTGCGTTCAAATTAAATATATATTGAATTATATTTTGATTTTGACGGAAACTGATCGAAACAGTCGAATTGGCTTGCGGGACATATCCCATTGTGTTCGGAATGGGTTTAATTAGCTAGAGGCGATAGTAGTTGGATTTTATTTGGAGTTCGAAAGGGGAATCCACTTTTTAGAAAATAATTGAATTAAATAAATATAAATTAATTTTATATAAATACCTTAAAACCCTAATTTGGCCCTCAGTAAAAAAAATCGAGCCCCCAAAATTAAAAATCCCGACTTCCTCGATACAGCCATCGCCACCCGTCGATGTCCACCCTCCACCTCCCTCGCATCAACCCTCCGCCCTTCCACATTGAACCACCAGTCGCCTTCTGCTTCCACCATCCACCGCCTTCTCCTCCATCACTTCAAGCCTCCACCGGGTTGCTCGCTCCACCGTCTCGCCTCGTTTCCTGCCGCCGTGCGACGTCGAGCTCGACAAGACTAAGGGCGGCTGGTGCAGATTTCGATGGAGAATGGGTAGGCAGTGTCGACGATGGTGGATGGTGAAGTGGTGTGGTGCTTGTGGCGGTCAAAGGTCGGGTCAACGGGTTCGTGTTTCTCAACCTAGCAAAGAGCACGAAGAAGAAGAAAATGCAGTGGCCCTCGGATCAAAATCAACGGCTGTAAGAAATTCAGTTTTTAAAATATTTAACATAGCATAGAAATTCAGTTTTTAAAATATTTAACATAGCATAAAAGAAATTTGGTTTTTAAAGTATTTAAGATAGCATAAAAATTTGATTTTTAAAGCATATAACATAGCATAAAAAAATATGGTTTATATATGGTTTATATATATAATGTTGAGAATATAAATGTGTTTTTAAAAATAAAATAACGATGTTTATAAACGTGTTTTTAAAAATAAAATAGCGACGGTTATAAATGCGTTTATAAAATATAATTCACATTGTTTGTTTTTAAAGTAGAAATATAAATATAAAATATGATTTTTACTATATATATAGAACAATATTAAAATCATGATTTTTAATATAAATTTCATGAAAAAGACAACATTAGAAATGGGAAACGAATCCAAATCCAAAACGTTCACAAATAGAGAATGGAGAAGTGGATCCCAAAGGTGATAACTCCTCACTATAATTTTCTTTTTACAGTTATTTATTTTATAACTGCATATATGAACTGCTCCCCGTCGTCCACAGACCATGGACGACTTGTTTGTTTGATTGTATTGTGTAGTGAAAATTGATTGTGATGTGGAATGGAATAAATAAAATATTCATGTGTTGAAATAAATTATTTATCGTTAAAAATATAATTTTAACGTGTATATGAATAAAATAAACATTCATAAACAAATCGGACGATTTGTTTATGTACACCCATTTGACTGATATTGATTGAGACGATAAATTTTACACATCGCCCAACTGCACAAATAAAATTCATTATTTGTTGATTGAAACCCCACATGGGTATTGGGATGATATTGGACATACACTAATCCCAATATTTTGTTGTATGTCAATCGATTATTTGACAAGTTGTGTAAGCGTTGAATATTTATATTTAATGCTTATGCAGTGTAGAATGCACTATGGATAATGGTTGATCATGTATCATGGTTGTTGTATACGTGTACTGTATGAAATCCATATAAATCACATTATATGGTAATTGACTGTGTCTGATTCCGATTCAGAAGAAAAGTAATATTTTAAAATAACAAACATTTTAAAATAAAGAATATTTTAAAATAATATTTAGTAAAAGATCAAAATATGATTTTTGATGTCCGATTTGGGATGGACACAAAAATATTTAAATATATAAAGCCGTGTTGATTAAATTAACACCATTTTGACATGAACGATATTTATATCGATTTTATTCATTTTTATAATGAATATCGAAAAGACAGTGATTTCAAAATCTGATGTTTTGAAAATATTATCATTTATATATTAATGATATGGAATATTCAATTTTGATTTGAAATTGAATATAAAGTTGAAATTGTTTTTAAAACGAATTTAAAACGATTTATAATATACGTTTTAAAAGGAAATCGACGAAATATATATATTATATATATATTTAATGGCCTGAATAGAACGCGCCGCGACAGTTCGCGAATTTCGACCATTGACTTCGAATTGACGTTACAGGAGATCCGACCGTCGGATTCTCCTAAAACGGGAACCGTTGGGTTCGTATCGAAAAGAGCATACCAACGAATACAAGAGATTTGAAATCTAATTGTTGGATTTGGAATCATGTCCAAATTAAATTTGGAAAAGGTCGCTGTAAGTGCAGTTCGATGACCGTTTATGGAAATAGACTGTACGGGCCTTGATAAAATTATTAAAAATATCACTAATTTGTGTAAAATCATAATAAATGATTTGGAAAGAATTGGGATGAAAAATTCCATATTTGAAAAGATAAAAATATATTTTTTATCGAAATGAACTAGTTATAAACTAGAATTATAATCCAAATTTTTTAAATAAAAAAATTGGATTTGAAATGGTTTTAAAAATAGCCAGAATTTCCAATATATGAAATGGAATGGATTTGAATCAAAATTATCTTCGGAATATTTCGATATTGGATTCCGTGATTACATGAGCATTGTGGAGGAATTTTAAAGATATATATCGTTATTCCAATACGACGTTTGTTGAGTTTAGAATTTGATATTGAATATAAACTAAAATATTTTCTATTCAAAGCCTTGTATTTAATATCAAATGGGATTTTGGGTTTGTCGTGAACGGTTTCTTCACCAACACTTTTCTTAAACCCAATGGAGTTAAGGAAATTAGAAACTAATTGGAGGTTAGCTAAGTTGAATGGTTTCCTAGGTATTGATCTGATGTTGGTATCGACCTTCGGGATTAATACTTTGGGAATTGTTCTCTTACTAATTTACGGTTAGAGACTGATGGAATGGTGTCTTCATTTACACTGTTCTGAAACCCCGTGTGAAAAGAATAAGTCTTTTAATTAAGATTTAAAGAAGAATTACCAATTAATGAACATTTAATTGGAATTGAAATTGAAATGGAATGCAAATCGGGTTTATTGTGAACTGTGTTTTACTGACATTTGTTCTTTAACCCGATTTGCAGTGAAATATGATTTGAAATTTATAAATCTTTATTCTAAGATTTAATGGAATTTCCAAAGTAACGTTTTCCATTTTAATAAAATAAATTGGAATGGAATGGGATTCGATTTGATAATAATCGAAATGAACTTCTATGGAGGAAGACTGATAATATATATGGAATTTAAAAGGCTTTGCCGTTATTCCATTTATAATTTTAGTCGGATACGGAAATTGATATCGATTATATATTGGTTTGTTTTTCCATGAAAATTCCATAATTAATGGAATGTGATTTTGGGTTTATCGTGAACTGTGTTTTAAATGACATTAGTTCTTTAACCCAGTTTAAGACAGGGTTTATTTCCTAAATTGGAAAAATCATTAAGTAATGACTGTTGGAAATTAAAACTGAAATAGAGTTTTAATGAATCTTTAAATAGATTGAAAGGTGAATTTAATAACTAAAATTATCAAATCCAAGAAATGATCGAGAATGGAGTATCACCAGTTTTGCTCCAAGCGTTAGTTAAATCTTTAATTAGATTTGAACGTGAAATGGTAATTAATTTTACCGATAACACCGTGGTGTTAGATATGAAGTATTACCAATTTTACTTCATGGGATGAATAGGTTGGGATTGGGAAATTAAAACAAATGATAACTTCGGTAAGGTTCGCTAATCCCGACTAGTTTGGATAAACCATAATTTGGTATGGATTGATTTCCAAAGGAAGATTAAAGAATAAATTTGAAGAATTTATCTTTGATAAAATTAATAGGAACCTTTCCCAAAGGATATGAATATTTAAATAAAAGAATATTCAGAATTTGAATGAGGCGTATGTTGTGTTTTTATAGCACTTGTTTAACATATACGCGAGTTATACAGAAAGACCGGGTTTATCCCATTCTGAATAACTGAATCGGCGATGAGTCGACGATGAAGACGGTGGTTGAAGACCGGAGGTCTTCACAATGTTTGGATGATTACTGCTGTCTTGATTGGGCTATACACCCAAGACAAGGTAATAAGTGGTGATCGTTCCAGACGTACTTGGAGATCGACCGGATATGCGAGGGTCTCTCACCTATATTGGACATACGGGACGAGGAGTAAGGTGCCTCCGGTTTCGTTCAGACCCAGAACGAACTTGTAAATGGATGTGTGTCTGACATCGGATTTCACTCTGTGTGATTGATAGACATCGGTTGCATAGCGTGAAATGCCCGTGTGGCATGCTGAGATGCAAATGATCAAGGCTTCTGTTGAAAAGCAGAGTCTTGTGGTTGATGATCAAAGCACGGTTTAAAATAGCATAGCTTTTTGTAGCGTTAATTCGCGAGCCTCACACCCTGGTGTAAACCAGAAACGGGAGGACATCAGGGAGGGCATGCGTTTCCTTCTAGCTAGGAGTGGTGTCTGATTTTTGCACGCCCAGGCGTTTTACTTATGTGGATGATGGATAGCGAGGCGCCTCGGATATATCGGCGCTGCAGGGCCGATGGATGATATGGTCTTTATACAGACCAGATTTACGCCCCATAGGGTGGGGAAACGTAGTGTTCAGGCATTTTAATCCACATCGAGTGGACCGGCCCTGATAATCTAAAGGGTTGACTGAGTACTTGCCTGAGGCTCGGGCTAGAGAGTCTCGAAGCGGTAAGGATGATCCCATGCCTTGATTCACAGATGGAAATCCAACTTCCAATATGTGACAATTGCGGTTTTGATTGTAGAGCCTAGTATTGGCGACATGATATATGGTACTCATGCCGTCTAGGATTGATACATTTATATTTGAAGTTGTTTTATACACTATGCTCTTATAATAGTATCAAATGATTTGTTTTAACGTACCAAGCATGTTTGGCTATTATAAGGGAAAACCCTATCCTCCGGCTTGCGTTACATTGTGTGATGAGACCTGGATCTTATAATAGCCTCATATTTTCAAAAAAAAAACATTGCGCTGTTTTGTTATATGCACTGGTATTCTTGGGAAGGAAACCCATTCCATGTTATATGGCGTGGTCCCTTGGTATATCTGATTTAAAGTAAAGTTTTAAATAACTGTTTTAGTTCTCACACCAGTCACATGACTGACCTGGAGTTTATTGTTTTAACCTAAACTCTGGGTACCCCTATTTTCACATGAGCAGCTTGTAGTTTTGGTTTTGCAGATTTATATTCAAAGGATCCTGGTTTACAGCTGGAATGATATTCGGAAAGCTCTGTATCCGTATATTCTTTTCAGTTGTGTTTATATTATTTTTCCGCTTCTGTGTAACGTATTGTAATTTTTGATATTTATCAAATGTACTTTATTTGTTCTTAGTCTTTATATTCTTGTACTCTGATGTAAATTGTTGAAATAAGCAATGAAATGTTCTTCTATTCGTGTTCTGATTTGTCGTGTTCTCAATTCAATCTGGGCTTTCCTTTACGGGGAAGTTTGGGTCGCTACAAATGGATAACGTATGAAGTTATGGACATTAGAAATTTGTATACATATAGGGGTCATATATATAAATATAATGTTAAAATAATTCCAAAAAATAAAAATGAAACAAGGTAAGAAAACGAGCGGGAAACAAGCCCATTGTTGGATGACCCACGCTCAACCTGGGTCGATTCAAAGGTAGATCCAAGGGGGGCGGGGTCGATCCTAGGGTCGACCCCTAGGGTAGGTTGGTCGACCCACTCCAGATATGGGCGAATTCTGAGTACAAACCTGGACTGTTTTGCGGACCGTATTCATTGCTGACTTAGCATTATGTGTATGGTTAAAATTAAAACCCAAGAACCTAAAGGGCTGAGGTTGACTCTGTGAATCTATTAATAAGTGGCTTCTCCCATTCCAACTTACACCATTTCTTCATATCTTCTTCTACCTCTATGAAATTATTCTGAAAAATATAAACATATAATGGGGGAATGATGCTAAGGATTGGATCAAACATAGACAACATCAGGACTTGCATACATACAACTTGGATTGGACCTTTTCTATGGCATAATGTTATATATATAAGAGATTTATTCCCTTCTTCACCACGATCTACTGTGAGTTCCCGTCATTTACAGATCTGATTTCTTAGACTTTAAACATGACAATTAAATAAAATTGGGTTAGGATATACAGTGTTCGTAAGATAAAAATTATATATGTTTTCACTATTAATCACCTATGCCGTAATGATCAGTAAAACGTATGCCTGTGATGTTGGATAATTAACAAGTTATATGTATCTATTTTCCTTTTCTCATTTTCTATGTTTTATTTTTATTTCCATTCTTGCCTATATGCCTATGTGAATTGATTCTATCCTTCTTCCTCCATTTTCCCTTTTTATCTTACGCTAAGCCTAGGCCTTTGGAAGCCTAGGCTATACTCGACTAGAGTGTGCGTATAATTGGGGCAATGATGGGTGATATATAAAAAGGAATTTAGGCATCTTATTAGATTGGATTGATTAACTATAATTTTGGAAAAAGGATGTTGTATACATGTTTAGACTTGCTGTAAACTAATAAAAAGGGATAATGTGTATATACTTGCTGTGAATGGATAATATGCATAAACATATGCCTTGCATGTGATGTTGGATAATTAATAAGTTATATATATTTATTTTTCTTTTCCAATTTTCTATGTTATATGTTTATTTCCAGTCTTGCCAACATGCCTATGTGAATTGATTCTATCCTTCTTCCCCTGTTTTCCCTTTTTATCGTAGGCTAAGCCAAGGCTTTTGGAAGCCTAGGATATACCCGGCTAGAGTGTGTGTATAATTGGGGAAATAATAAATGATATATAAAGAGGAATTTAGGCATGTTATTAGATTGAATGATTAACTATAATTTGGGAAAAAGGATATTATACACATGTTTAGACTTACTGTAAACTAATAAAAAAGGATAATGTATATATACTTGTTGTTAATGGATAATATGCGTAAACCTGTGTATGTTGTAAATTGAAACATAGTTGATGAATAGTATGCATATGAATTGGACATGTTAGGTTTGACTTAATACAAACATGAAGTAAATAACATGTTAGAATATTGTAAGTACTAGATGAAGGTTAATAAACTGAAATGCTGTAGAAATTGTATACATCTTGGCAGGTGTTTTGGGGTAGGGTTGTACACACATAATGATGTGACAACCACGCTTATTAATAAACCTAAACCTTCTAGGTTAAACATGAGTGTTAATAAGCTAAGAGATTCCTCGTTCTTGCTGTTGTATCGGGTTTTGGGAACTCTTCAATCCTTTTTTTGGGGGCACAAGCGTAGGGGGTTTGGCTTGTGTCAATCTATTGTTCGGAACCCATACCAGTCAGCATCCCTGTTGGTATTTTGTTAAAGGGGGTCTCGCACTAGGTATGGGCCAGGGCACGCTTTACCAAACTGGATAGTAAGAGGTTCACATGGGGGTGGGTATGGGCACGTTCCAATGGAGTCATGAGCGTGCAGGGGTCGTACTACGGAAGATAAGCCATTGTAACACCAGTAAATAAGTACGTGTTATATACTTGCTAGATTAGGATGTGATACACCCTACTGCCGGGGCTAACACAGGGTATTTACGTAATAGGGAGTCGATCGCTTGGGTAGTAATTAGGGTGCACTTAATCCTGTTGTTGCGTAATTAGGTTAACACCTAATATGGTTATGTAATTAGGGTACGCCTAATCCTGCTGTTAATTCTGCTGAGGTGTAATCATATCGAGCTTGTTATGCTAGTATTAGTGCAGACATACCTAGCTAAGATATAAATGTGAAGCATTGCTCGATCATAGTTTATTCCTGTTATTCATGTCCATCTTGCTGCTTTGTTAAGTTTAGTTTAACTTATATGACAATGTACCTTTCTCATCCAGTCTTATTTACCATTCTTGGCATTTTTATTTTATGCACCTTTGTAAACCACTGGAACTCGCCAGACTTTATGTCTGACCCTTTTTCTTTCGCCTCTTTCTTCCTTTCCCCTCAATTCCTCAGAGTGGAAGCAATAAACAGTGACTAGGACTTCTCTTACAGCTTGGACTTGGATTTCTTGAGATGTATCGTGTAACGAATGCGAATTTTCGACCTCGAAAATCGACACACAACACCATGTCGACTATTCAAGAATCGGGAATATCGGAACGTTAATAGAAAAAAGTCAGAGGGTGAGAAATAGATAAGATAGAAAATTAGAATACAAGAGGAAGAAGAACATAACAACAGAATTAGAGTAATACGAATCTTACAACAGAACGAATAAAATATAGTATACAACATAACTTGGAAATACAAATCTGTCATTTGTATATATATACAAATCATCATTTGAGTATAAAACTTACACCACAACGGAAATAAACAATAGCTATATAATTTTGAAGCCTCCTGCTCAAGCTCTCCAAGTATATCTGTAAAATCCCGACTACTTGACTGCCCATACAAAATTGGGCACCCAAGAGTTTAGGGAAAACAAAACAAAATAAACATTGGGTTAGTCATGTGACTGGTGTGAGTAAACTCCGAACATTTGTTTAACTTTTAAAATCTTTTTAAAAGAAAGAATAACCATAAGACCAATTCACACATAAATACGGATTGTTTTTACCTTACGATAACCCAAAACATTCTTTTAAAAATCCATACTCTTCTGATATTATAATAATGTCTAAATCAAATAAGTAACAATCTAGTGGAACACTTTCATCTCACGTTCCAGATATATAATATATAATAAAAAACCACAGGCTCTTATCGGATAATGGATTCCAACTGGCAAGGTATGAGACCACCTTCCGACAGTGTATATCTAGAGAGGAATACACCGGGTTCAACAAGAACATCTTGCAACCCAGCTAAACTTGACCGGTCGCTTTTTTTGATTGGGTATACCAAATGTATTATCACCAACGGTTGGGATCAGCAACCATTTCCCGAAAGGGACAACATCGAAATAGTTTAAAGAAGTAAATAGAATTTCTCTAGATCAGGTGACAATACACCTTAAATTGGGAACTATCGACTTAGCCATGCGACCTACTCGATTTTATACCATTTCTCGGCTGTGAGGCTAGAGGCCGTAACGTATCTTTTTGACAGATCACACATTTATTCACTTTGAATGCCACATCGTTGTACACGCTAAATCACAAATTGATTTCTCCAAAAATACCACGGGTATACAGCTAAGAGAAACGAATTCCTCAACCACAAAACGTAAATACGTTTAAAGAGATCAACTTACGTGATCTATTAAATATACTTTGTCAGACATTCTTCCATACCGGTCGTCCTGGAACTGGACAAACCGAAGGCACTATTCTGTAAATTCATCATAGCAAATTTCTACCTAGGATTGCTAAAACAACCCTTGCATAAACTCTATCTTCAATTATCTTCATCATATTCGATTCGCAATGCTAATGCGCATACGAAGTGATTTTTAGATAATAAATCTGATCCCGGTCTCTCCTAATTGACGACGGAAAAATGGTCAAAGATTTGATAGTCGGTTATTTAACTATCAAAGGAAAACATCCATACACACAACGATCTTATTTCCAAATGAAAATTTTATCGATAAATCATCAATCAATATTTTTTTCCTTTTAATAAATTTCTCATTTATTTATTCATTTCCACATTTCTCGTTTCCATATATTCGTAAATTCTTATTTTACAAATTTAGAAAATATACCTTATTAATCATTGGAAAACATTTCCATCTCTTATTCACGTATCACTATCTTCCCACATCAATCTGTCTCTAACTGTAAACTAGTAAGAGAGCAATTCCCTGAATATCAACCCTGAAGGCCGAAACCAACATCAGATCGATACTCAGGAAATCATTCAACTTAACTAATCTCCAATCAGTTTCAAATTTTCATAACTCTGTTTCTTAACCTCTTATCAAATCATTGCTTACGCAACTCTAGGATTCAGTTTACGAATCAAATTCTTTTATAAAAACATTGGTTACAACGATAACATTATAATCCCTATTTTCGCAATATCTAACTTCAAAATATAATTTTTATTCATTAATTTGAATAAATAATAATTTATTTATTTATTAAATAAATAAATCTTGATTTAAAAACCGGATAGTAAATAGTACTTTCCTACATTCGATATAGTCGAATCCCAATATATAATTCTCTCTTGAATAATCTCTATTCGATAACTCTCTTTCGAATAAACTATATTCGATAATCTCTCTCTATTCGATAACTCTTTTTTGAATAAACCATATTCAATAACTCCTTTTCGAATAATCTATATTCGATAATCTCTCTTTCGAATAAACTCTATTTGACAACTTCCTTTCGAATCTATATTCGATAATCTCTCTTCCGAATAAACTCTATTCGATAACTTCCTTTCGAATAAACTATATTCGATAACTCTTTCTTTCGAATAAAATCTATTCGATAACTCCCTTTCGGATAAACTAAATTCGATAACTCTCTTTCGAATAAACTATATTCAATAACTCTTTTTCGAATAAACTATGTTCGATACCTCTTTTTCAAATAAACTATATTCGAAAATCTCTCTTTCGAATAAACTATATTCGATTTGCGTTACGAACTCCAGCATATTTTACCCTTTCAGGTCAACTTAATTTCTGAATTCATTTTTGAATTTAGTACTTCCCAGCAATTACAAATTTCTTTTTATAACTGTTTTAATTCTGCAAAACGTTTTCTTTTAAATCATTATTCACTTTAAAACGTGAATATTGTTCCTTTATAGAAAACTGGTCTTGTTTTATCAAATCAAAACTTGATTTCATAATTTAAATACTAACACAGGTTTAAACTCCAATTATCGAGTCATTTTATACTTTCTTATTCACATTCCTTTTTTTTTATCAAATCTCGTTTACATGTCAACTTCATAGTTGATTTTATTTAATAAGTCTATAATTCTCTATCGCCTTTATATTCGATTATAAAATATCGGTTTCAAGCCGATTATTAATTATCTTGTCAAATCCCGATTTATTCAATACATAATTTCTTGGAATAAATTATTTTACAACATTTGGCCTAGTAGAATTCTAATTACAAATCTTTATGGATTTTATTTAATCCTATTCACATTTTGAACATCGAAATAAATTCCATCGTTTTCTTTTTAAAACAACTCCCTATTTACGATTCTAAATTCTCTGCTGAATTTACATTCCAGGTTGTCCATTGATAATTATTTTTATTTCATTTGTAAACATTAAACATAGTTTATAAATCACACTACTTGTTTTTATCATTCAACAAGTTATTTATTTCTAGCCCATTCGAAATTCCATTTCTATTTTTAAAAATAGATTTTTCCCTTTTAAAATTCATATTCCATCCTTTATAATTCCCTTTATAAATGTTAAGTTTACATCCCATTTCCAAATATCGGTGTAAAAACTGATTTTACTTCTTAATATAAATTCATACTTATATATATATTTACTTTATCCCATAATAAATATTTTAATTAATTTATAAATATTGCTTATAAATTTATCTTCCCAATTTATCTGTTAAAACAGATTTTTATTTAAAATCTACTTTATATCACTTCTCGAAATCCCTTTATAACTCGTGAATTCCCCTTTTATAACTCTATTAATTTTCCAAATATTTTTATAAAATCCATTGATTTTATAAAATACTTAAATTCAATATCCACTTAACTATTTCCTTTTATATATTCCGATATCACTTATGGTATTTAAAAATACCAAACAAAAAGGTCAATCATCATCCAGATACACATAATCAATAACAGATTATACCACATCATATATCACAATATATGAAAAACAGTATTATAAATATTGAGGAATCCGGTTGGATCCCTCCAACCTGTTTCCCTACATCACAGATGTTAAACAATATAAATAACATCAATTTCATTTCAATATGAAATATTCTGATAAACAGAATCAATATTTGATTAAAGATATATATTTATATATATATTACTAGATATATAATTTCAACCAATCATGTAACGACCCGGATTTTTAGCCGCTGAATTCTGAATATTTAAAATTTGTTTTAAATATTTTATTTGAATTGTATATAGGAATATTTATTAAAACAAAGTTCTAACCTTTAATTTAATTTATATAGAGCTCGAAATAGTCTTGGCAGTTCGTAATTTAACGTTCTGAACTTCAAACGACTATACAGGATTCGTTATTAGTCGTATTTCTTTGAAACAAGAAACGTTCGGTTCTGTTTAACTATATTTTTCTAACAGAAGAGAAAATTCAAGATTTTGTCTTGTATATCAGGAGTTGTGTCCAAATCAAATTTTCAGAAAGTCGCTGTAGAATCGTATATAAGCCATAACGGTTATTTAAATATATCTAAATAACGGTCATGAATTTGGACAAGCCCTTTGAGGCATAGTGATAATTTAATTTTTAGGATTTTACTGTAATTTTTAATTAATTAAATACGCAACTTTTTATTTGGCGTGTTTTGCACCCAATATCAATATTTTGGGGTTTCATAATATAAGTTAAACTACCGATATTATTATATTTATGGAATCGTAACATATTACTCAACATAACGATATTTTTACTTCTGTCGTTCGCGTAAAATATGAGTACAATAATAATTATTTAAAAACTAATGAAGCTTTTTCCACTCTCTATCGTATGTTTTCTTTCCTTAGGTCCAAAATTTCTCTTTACTTTACTTGCACTCCAAACTATCCAGCTGTGCTAAGCAAGTTTTGAAAATCGCACCTAACCTACAGTACCTATACCCTAACTACCGTGTTCACCACGTATACGTGGGTGTCAAGGTTCATAAGTTATAAACCACGCTACTTTCCCATTGTTTTCTTCTTCTAAAATTAAAAATCCAAGCCATCTCAATCGGTATTTCTTCGAAAAATAAAATCAAAATCAAATCTCGATGAAATCCAAAATCGTTTGATTCATCCATCTCGTCTAACCTAGAGCTTTAATTCCGTGAACATATTATTAGGTTTCAGTAAAATATCTGTCGCTATATTCTTCACTACAGCGCGAGATCTGGGTTGAAGCTGCTGGAGCGATAGGGAGTTTAACACCCCAAATTTTTTATTAACAGTAATTTAACAAATTAAAGTATAATTAATTCTAAATGAAAGAATTAAGGGAAACGGGTTACGCCATTGCGCTTGTCTCGGAATTCTGCCTGAGATAGAGTCCGAGTTTGCGTGAATCGGACTCCGTATGAAGGAGTTATGACCTCCGGAAGTTTCAGAATTCAATTTAAAATTCAAACAGTTCAAATTCAGTTCGAAATTCGAAAAACAGACCCAAACTGGGCTGGGCAGGAAAATTCCCGCCCAGGCACCAGGTTGACCAAGGGGTCGTCCTGGGGGTCGACCTGGGTAACAAGGTCGACCATAGGGTCGACCTGGGGGTCGACCTGCCCAGTCGACCTGGTTTCGCCCTGGCTGGCTTGGTCGGTTTCTGGTCGAATTTCTGAGCTTGGCTGTGTCACTAGGGCTGATTTGTCACTTTCTGATTGGTTTCTCTTGATGTGTATGGTCTGGATTCACTCTATGATCATCTGACGGCTCAAATCAATCTAAAATTCTATAAATACAACTCAACACTCAACCTAAATTCACACAAATAATATAGAACTAGAGCCGTCATGCTGCTGGGAGGAAACTAAGAGTAGCCGTCAGTTAGAGAAAGCTTAGAGACGAGCAAAATTAAAGTTAAAACAAGAATCAAACAACGTTTGTCTACCCAAAGGAAAGCATTGCAAATTCAGAACTCAGAAATCAGAAAACAAGACCGTCGTTTGTTGTAAGTATAGTGATTTTTCCGATGTGAATAAAATTAAGACTTGATTCGATGTAAAATGGAAATGGAATTGTGCTATTGTATAACGACGATGTTAATTCATATCTATGTATTGAAATGATTGTGTTGTGAATGGTATTGGAATGTTTGTGGTATAATTGAGTTGATGTTGATCCTATTGTACATTTAGAATGAAAACAACATCACATGCAAGTTGTATAGTTCATGTTGTAATCTACACCTATATGTTTATGTGATTATATAGGTTGTATGTGTTATGACCAAGCTAAGATATCATGTATATACTTTATGCTAAAACCTCTATGCCTAAATGATTAAGTTCATATACATGCTCATATGTTTATACAAAAGTTGCAAGTTCATAATTGGATCCATGCCAAGGTCCATTTTAATACAAGTTTCATGTTATAGTAGTAAATATGATTTGATCTAGTTCACACACATGTGGTAAAATTATACATACTTTATGGACATGTCACATTCTTGTCATATGCTAGTGATGTTCGATGTTATGCCTAGATCTAAAAATGTTTAGGCTTATGTTGTCTAAATCATATGCTAATTCATGTGACACTTATTTGGTTAGATCCCTATTTCAATGTAAGTTCACATATATGTAAGTTGATTTAGCCAATGTTGCAAATTCACATATGAGTATGTTGATTTAGTCTACGTTGCAAGTTCACACCTATGACATTCATGTTGACTATTTTGCAAGTTCACACCTATGATGTTCATATTGACCATGCCGAAAAATGTCAAGTTTCACCTATGTCATGTTTATGTAAATGAATTTCTTATGCCAATTTTGTGCACGCTAAATTAGGCTAAGTTTTTAGGCTAATGTTATATGTTAAAAATCATGCGGACGAAAAATTAGGCTAAGATTGTTATCCTAATATTTAGACGGGGTAACATTGGGAAAAATTTGTAATTATAGGAAACTTGACATAAATTGGTGAAAATATACGAAATTGGCATGTTTGTCACATGCCAAAATTGGTGGCACTTAAATGGTATAAATTCTTATACCAAAAATGATGAACTTGGAAAGTGGGCCACAACATTTAACAAATTTACATATAACAAGTAATAGAGACAAATATGTAAATTTAGAAAATACGAGTATGCTTAACACGAGGTTGGATTGAGTTGTGATGTAAACCTGCCCGGACCCGCCCGGCTGTCCAGTAGTCCCAACAATACCTATCCAATGTGGGTGGTTAAGCATTGAGCCCAATAAGGACCCGAGGTTAGACTGAGTTACGGTGTAAACCTGCCCGGAACCGACTGGCACATCCAGTAACCGTAACAATACCTGTCTAATGTGAGTGGTCAGTGCTTTAAAAAGCTAAGGACAGACAAGTCAGGATGGTAGGGTTAAGTTAACTAAAACACTTAACCAATTCAACATGTTAATTAAACTGATGGGTGGGGTTAGGTAAATACAGACACTTAACCACTTAACATGTTTGACTAGAAAACCCTAGTAATGGGGACCCATTTCAGCAGTAACCCAATTAGGTATATTGGTACCTTGAAACTAGGCAGGGTGGGGCACGATTACTGGGCTGATTGTAAGCGGTCAAAAGCGACGGCGGTGGGTGCAACAGTGTGGGTTCTAACGGAGTGCGGACGTGCACACACTTCGGAGCAGACAAACAGGGCACTGGGGGCACCAGTAGTATAACCTATGCATTCTAGTATTGCGTCGGGTCGCCACCATGGGACTTGATACACCCCATGGTGGGACCAGCATAGGTATCTACAATCTTTGGGGGCCGTATGACACATATGATTATGCGAGTAGGAGCCGATCTTTAGAAAAGGGGATCACTTCACCCCGATCATGGGGTACCAGTTGAGACAATACAAGTAGGTGCAGAGAAATAATGTGGGGGTGCGATAGTATATTCGATCCAAACTGCTTTATCTTAGTTTATGATACTTTCCTATTTCCAGTTTTTACCTATCATGCCCTTTTTCTTATTCTCATACTGAAGAGTCACTAGACTTACCAGGCTTTATGTCTGACCCTGTTTTCTTTCATCTTCTTTTCTTCCGTTCCCCCCCCAGGTCCACAGGGAGGAAACAACCCAGCTTAGTCAGACTCTTTGCAAGCTCCAAGATAGTAGATGTACGGTTTGGACTCTCTTTCCTTGGCTATGGCTGTTGGACACATTCTATGGGGATTTATGCAGTTTTAATTATGTTTTATGCTTCTTTATTTAATTACCAAGACAGAAATGATGATGTAATGTTTTGGAAGTTATTGTGTGACAGTTATGGAAATGTTTTGTATGAACACTTATTTATGAAATAAAAAGTCTGTTTGTTTTCCGCTGCTTATATATATGTGTTTATATATCTGTCTTGTGTTTATCTGTTACTTTTACTTAAAAAAAACTCTACCAAAGTTAAGGCATTCCCTTTGTGAGTGATCTTAATGGAGGTGGGGTGTTTCACTTGGTATCAAAGCACAGATTTACCAGACTAGATAAAAGTTTTTGAAACTATTTTCAAAAAGAAGTTTAAAGAAGCATTCTTTTTCAAGAAAAAGTGTTGTTTTTAAAAGGCATAATTCCCCCCAAAGCCATATGCACTATCTCTCTATCCTTTTGTCTTGAATACTTGCCTTTTTGTTCCAGCATGTCTGGAGATCTTAACCTTCCAGAAGGAGTACCGATCCCTGGCTTGTTCCGAAGGTACCTAGAGGCTAGGGCCTATGGTGCGGGCCCAGCAGACATTCCTCCTCCCACAGTGGCAGCGGTTCCTCCTCCTCCTCATGGTAATACTTTCACTAAGACATGTAGAGACTTCAAGGCTATGGGTGGAAAGGACTTTTATGGAACTGAATCCTTTGTGGTAGCAAGGAACTGGCTGAAGGAGACTGAAGATTTATTCGTTATCTTCGAAGTGGACGACAGGCAAAATATACAGCTAGCAGTGTGGTTGCTCAAAGACGAAGCTTCTTATTGGTGGGAAGTTACCCATGCTGAGAGGCCAGTGGAAACTTGGGAAGATTTCAGGATGAGGTTTGAGATGAAATTCCTCTCCCAAGCTGAAAGAAGCCTGTAAATGGAGAAGTTCCTAACTCTTAAACAAGGAAGTATGACGATCAAAGAGTACGTCAATCAATTTAATCAGCTGGCCAGATTTGGGCTGGATTTAGTAAACACCCAACATAAGAAGGCCCTTCGCTTCGTCAAAGGTCTAAATGAGCCTCTACACAGCCTTGCTATGACCCATATACCCATGGGAGCGACCTATGAAAGCTTGGTGGACATGGCGTTGCTACACGAGGAAGATAAAGGCAAGAAAGAGGCAAAGGTGGAAGTGCCTCAAGAAAAGAAAGAGGTTTTACAGGCTAAGAAAACAGACTTCAAGAAAGGCGGGAAGAACAACAAATCCCGTGAAAAGAGAAAGTGCAATTTCTATGGCATTATTGGACATATAGAAAAATACTGCAGGAAGAAGAAGGCAAAGATGAATGGTGGTTGTTTCAATTGCGGCGAGACTGGACACTTAGCTAAGGACTACCCAAAGAAGCGGGGGCAGGGACAGAGGACTGGATCCACCTCAGGGGGATAGGTTCACGCGCTGGTGGCACCTCCACAGGAACGAGGTAGAAATATTTCTGTAGAAAGCTTAGTTTATCTCTATGATCATCCAGTTCGCACTCTCTTTGATTCTGGTGCATCACAATCCTTTATTTCATCTTCCTTAGTAGAATCTCTGCACCTAGACACTAGTATGGTAGAAGATCCCTTGGTTGTTTCAAATCCAATTGGGGGCTCGGCTTATTTGTCGATGGTTTGCTTGGATTTGAAAATCTCTATTCTAAGTGTTGAATTTAGATGTAGCGCCTTTGTTTTGGGCTTCTCAGGATATGGACTGATCTTAGGCATGGACTGGTTATCCAGTAATGGTGCCATTCTTGATTGTGAGAAAAGAGTGGTTAGACTCTTGACTCGGCTCGGTAACACTCTAGAAATTTCTTGTAATCCCTTGAATGCTGTTATGCTTAGTTATCTAGAGTCGCTTGACGCTTCTGTTGAGAATTTGCAGTCAATTAGAGTGGTCCGGGAATATCCGGATGTCTTTGAAGAGGTGAAGGGCTTACCTCCGAAGCGGGAAATAGACTTCCGCATATATCTTGTTGATAATGCAAAGCCCGTAGCTCTGCCTGTTAGACACATGGCTCCAAAGGAGAGAAAGGAGCTCAGTAAGCAAGTTAAGGAGCTTCTCGAGAAGGGGTTTATAAGGCGGAGTATCTCGGAATGGGGTGCTCCAGTGGTGTTCGCCACCAAAGCAGATGGCTCATTACGTCTTTGTGTGGACTATAGGGAGCTAAACAAGCTGACTAAAAAGAATAGACACCTGCTTCCCAGAATAGAAGATTTGTTTGATCAGCTTGTAGGTGCGTCGGTCTTCTCCCAACTTGATCTGGCTACTGGGTTCCATCAGCTAAGGGTAGCTAAAGATATCATTGATAAGACGGCGTTCAGAACCCCAGACGGTTTCTATGAGTGGCTTGTCATGCCTTTCGGCTTGACAAACGCACCCGCTTATTTCATAGACCTAATGAGCAGGGTGTTCAGAGAATTCCTCAATAAGTTCGTGGTGGTCTTCGTAGACGATATTTTGATCTTCTCAAAGAATAAGGAAGAACATGCTCAGCATCTGAAGGAGATCATGGAAACTCTTCGAGTTCATCATCTAAAAGCCAAATTCTCCAAGTTCCACTTTTGGAGAGAAGAAGTAAGATTTCTTGGACATATAGTGTCCAAAGAGGGGTTAGCTGTAGACCCCGCAAAAGTAGTGGCAGTGCAAGATTGGAAGACACCAATAATTGCAATCGAAGTCCGAAGCTTTCTTGGGCAAGCCGATTTTTACCGAAAGTTCATTAGGGATTTCGCGAAAATCTCAGCTCCACTCACAAGGCTAACAAAGAAGAATCTAACATTCGCTTGGGATTTGGACTGTGATATTGCTTTCCAACGCCTAAAAAGGGCTCTTACAACAGCCCCAGTTCTGACTTTGCCGGATGGAAGCAAGATGTTCACAGTATATATGGATGCTTGTGGTACGGGGCTAAGCGTTGTTCTGATGCAAGAAGGGAGGGTAGTAGCTTATGGTGGAAGACAATTGAAAGTTCATGAAAAGAACTACCCAACCCACGATCTTGAGTTGGCCACCATCGTCTTTGCGCTTAAGTCTTGGTGCCATTATCTCCTAGGTGAGAAGTTCGAATTATATACTGACCATAAATCGTTGAGGTATCTTTTCTCGCAGAAAGATCTTAACTTGAGGCAGCAAAGGTGGATGGAGTTCCTTGCCTCGTATGATTTTGAGATTTCCTATACTCCTGGCAAAGGCAATGTAACACCCCACACCCGCTAAGGTCACTCACTAAGGGAATGCCTTAACTTCGGTGGAGTATTTTAAGCGAATATAGAACAGAAAAATTACAACAAGACAGATATAAATAATACTTGAAATCTAAAACATCATTTCATTGCAGCAGAAGATAAACACGTTTGGTTACATATCAAAACCAACTAAAACAAGAGTCAAGTACTAAATATCCATCCTGATAAAACATAAGTACATAATCCCACTACATAGATAATAGCCATAATAGAAAAGATAAGCTGGGCTTTACATCACTGTCCAAGCTCCAAAAGATAGATAAAGCAATCTGATCAAAGCCCACTAGTGCTAGGCCCACTCTGAGAACCTGAGGGTTGGGAAAAAAGATAAAAACAACGGGGTCAGACATAAGTCTGAGTGAGCCCTATAACTTTAACAATACAATCATTAAAGTAATTAGGGTATGATATAAACTTGGTACGGTGATGACTGGGGATAAATGACTACACTAAGCAGCCAACTAGACATAGGATAAACTAAGATAACGGTAAAGACGCATCTACCCACCCAAGGGTAATTACTACACTGCACCACACCAGTCATTCCTACTTAAAGGTTGATCCCACCCAAGGACTTAGAAAATTTAACTAGTAGTTTCGTGTACCCCTAGCTGACTACATAGGTGCCGTCTGCCCCTATCTCCACTAGGTGTACCCACTACTCCCCAAGCGATCGGCTCCCTACCGTAGATACCCGTGCTGGCCCCACAGTGGGGTGTATCACTCCCCAAAGTGGCAACCCGATACAATCAACGGTGCACGGCTTATACCTACACGATGCAACATCGTCTTACCTACCAGCCCGGGTCCACACACGCATATGAAACCCGTTGGACTTGCGTTGCCATCGCTAACCCGTTTTGGCCTCTTATAGTCCAGCCCAGTACGCGTGTCCCGTCCTCGACATGGGTCGAGCCCAATAAGATACATATGGGTTACTGGTTGAAATGGGCCCCCACAAGCTACCCACCTAAGCTTGTCCCTTTTTCTAGTGCATCCCACTTAACCCTTTAATCATGTTTAATTACATGTTTCCACTTGGTTAAGTATTCTAATCGTATTTTCTATTGCCACCCAAGGCAACCCACTAGATTTCCACATGCCACCCAAGGCGCTTACTTGATTTCCACATGCCACCCAAGGCACTTACTTGATTTCCACATGCCACCCAAGGCACCCACTTAACCCTTTAATCATGTTTAATTACATGTTCCACTTTGGTTAAGTATTCTAATCGTATTTTCTATTGCCACCCAAGGCAACCACTAGATTTTTCCACATGCCACCCAAGGCACCCACTTAACCCCTCATGTCCCTCTACATGCTAATATGGTTAAGTGTTTCTTAATTGATTAAGACCGTAACCTTTGTAAAGACCTCTCACATTAGACTATCTTTTATGGCAGCTGGATTTGCCGGTCGGGTCCGGGCAGCCTTACGCCATAACCGAGTCTAACCTCGTGTCTTTACACTTGTCACGTATTTAGTTTATACCTAAGACCTCTCACATTGGGCCAACCATTTGTAGCCGCTGGATTTGCCGGTCGGGTCCGGGCAGTCTTATGCTACAAAAGGGTCCAACCTCGTGCCTTAGTCGATTAATTACACCTAATTAATCACCCCCATAATTTGTATTAATTATCCCTAATTAATTACAAATTTAACGATGTACATAATTGACTCAATTATGTCCATCCACTTTATGGTATGCATAATCATACCATCTTCACACAATGAATATTAACCCCATCGTTCCCCACGTAATACGCTAACATGACATACTTAAAAGGGAAGATTCATCACAAATGCAATGGGTTCTACTTAGCATAACATTAGCATCATCATGGGTTTTAAAGGTGTCAACTTGCATATATGACCATAGCATCAAACCCAACTAGCATAAATAACCAACCCAAACTTGCATGAATCACATATGTCATAAAGAGGGTAACTTGCATAGATGTTCATGTCATAGACCTATCATAAAGGGATAAACTTGCATACATGTCATAGGTCTAAAAAGGGATGAACTTGCATATGTTACTCACATCATAAAAAGGGGTAAACATGCATATGTATGCATGACATACAAAGGGGTAAACTTGCATATGTATGCATATCATACAAAGGTGTAAACTTGCACATGTTACTTGCATATAATCAACCACCAAACTTGCATAACATGTCATATATTGACTTGCATATAATCAACCACCAAACTTGCATAACATGTCATATATGAACTTGCATATAATCAAACACCAAACTTGCATAACATGTTATATATGAACTTGCATATAATCAAACACCAAACTTGCATATCATGTTATATATGAACTTGCATATAATCAAACACCAAACTTGCATAACATGTTATATATGAGCTTGCATATAATCAAACACCAAACTTGCATAACATGGTGTCATAATGGATCAATGTTTATCATAGTGATTTGCATCACTAGCATCATGAACACATAGCATAGATTAAACTCAACTTGCATAACTAGCATCATGAACATATAACATCAAACTTGCATAACTAACATCATGAACACATAGCATATGATAACATAACTTGCATTGATCCACATTCATAGCCATAACCTCATTATATCCTATCATAATCATTTCAACAATTGGTCATTAAGGCTAAAGTACTCACAACTTGTTTATTAGCACTCCTATGAAGAAGATTAAGTTTCTAGAGTTGATTAGAAGTTGATTTGAGAAGCTATCTTCCTCTTTAATTTGTTGGTGGGTCCTTCTAGTTGCATTTTGACGGCATAACGACGTTGTCTCCAATTTTAGTATGAATTAGGGTAGTCTTAGGGTGTATTTATAGATTAGTTAAGTGTTTTAGGCCATTAGATTAACCCTAAATCAGATTAGAGCCGTCAGATTTCGTCACAAGCCACCAGAACACAGCCCAGAGCTCAAATCAGTGCACCCAGGCCAAACTGACCGACAGGGGGGGTCGACCCCTGGGTCGACACATGGGTCGACCCCTTGGGGGGGGGTCGACACCCATGTCGACCCCAGTGTCGACACCCTCTGTCTGGCGGGAATTTTCCCGCCTCTTCTGAAATTTGAAATTTGAATATTTTAAATCTGTTTTGAATTTTCTGAAACTTCGGATGGCCATAACTTCTTCATACGAAGTCCAAATCACGCAAACTCGGACTCTATCTCAACCAAAATTCCGAGACGAACACAATGGCGCAACATGTTTCCCTTAATTCTCATGTCTGAGATTAATTATTCTTTAATTACTAAACATTAATATTAAGTGAAATTCGGGGTGTTACATTCTCCCCTACTTAAAGGATTTCGTCCCCGAAATCTCTAAGTCAAGAAGAACGTATCCTACCAACCAAACAACCATCTACTCAAACCATCAAACACTGGCATCCATTGTCCTTAAAGTTTCTAATGCTGTATGAACATATGCAAAAAGTGTGTGTATATGTTTCCTGTCTAATGCAAAATTAGGCGGTCTACTGATTCAGTCGACCTCCTTAATGCAAACCATGATAGTGCCATGCATCCAATATGTATGCGAAAGAATCCTATCGACACATACTATTACTACATGTGTGCACAACCATACACCAAAATGCATCATCCATATGACAACACAACCATTATACATCCATTAATATAACTACCTACACACAATTATATGCAATATGAAGTGACTGAGCCGATCTAGTGTCTAAAGTGTGTGTATATGCATCCACGAGCAACCACCATCAAACACTTGCATCCACACGCATCCATCAATCATAACATGTCTCAAACACATGTTTCAACCATAGGTTTACCCTATCTAAAGGTCAAAGGTACTAATGAGAGGACATACTAAAGATAAGATAAGTACTAGACAAACGATAAAGGAGAAGTTAAAAGACATACCCTCAAAAAGGAATGGGTACAATGAACGCATCTTCGCTTCTGTCTCTCAAGTAGCATTGCTCTCATCCTCTCCCCATTGCACTTTGACTAGTCGAACCTCTCTGTTTCTCAATTTCCTAATCTCTGACCCAAGGATGCGGGTAGGAGATCGTCGAATAGTCGCATCACGCTCTACCTCCACTTCTCTAAGCAAGCTCGGCTCTACCACCTCTGCGGTCTCATGTAGGCACTTCCTCAAATGTGACACATGGAATACGTCATGTACCCCACTAAGTCTCTCGGGTAAATCCACTTTATATGCCATCCGTCCAATCCTTTCCTTAATAGGAAACGGTCCTACAAATCTTGGTGCTAACTTCCCAACGGACCCAAAGCGAACAACATTCCGTAATGGAGATACTTTAATAAAGACCATGTCCCCAACATCAAACTCAAGATCCGTCCTCCTCTTATCCGCGTAAGATTTCTGCATGTCTTGCGCCGCTTTCATCCTTCTTCGAATCAAATCAATCTTTTTCGAAGTCTCTCTAACCATATCAGGCCCAAGCAAGATCTTATCCGTAGATTCCCACCAACATGTAGGTGATCGACAAGGCCTTCCATAAAGAGCTTCAAAAGGAGCCATGCCAATACTAGATTGAAAGCTGTTATTATATGCGAACTCCACCAATGGAAGATGCTCTTCCCATGTACCTCCAAAATCTAAGATACATAGCCTCAAAAGGTCTTCTAGAACACGATTCACCCTCTCGGTCTGGCCGTCCGTCTGAGGATGATATGCGGTGCTCAAACACAACTGAGTCCCTACTGCCTCTTGCAAACTCTTCCAAAACTCGCTAGTGAAGATAGGATCTCGATCACTCACTATACTAGAAGGTACCCCATGCAATCGAACTATTTCTCGAAGGTAAACTGAAGCTAGCCATGGAGCAGTCCTCTTGCTCTTCACGGGTATGAAATGGGCACTCTTAGTAAGTCTGTCTACCACAACCCAAATTCCCGTATTACCCTTCCTCGATCTCGGTAACCCATCAATAAAATCCATCGAGACGCTATCCCACTTCCATTGCGGAACTTCCAATGGGTGAAGCAACCCGCCAGGTTTCTTTTGCTCCGCTTTCACTTGTTGGCACACCAAGCATCTAGCGACATACTCGGCCACATCTTTCTTCATACCGGCCCAAAAGAAAACTCGCTTCATGTCTTGGTACATCTTGTCCCCACCGGGATGAATGGTCATCTTCGAACGATGCGCATCATCAAGAATAGCCTTCCTCAATCCCTCGTCTTGCGGTACACAAAGTCTACCGTCTCTACGCAAGCACCCCCTATCGTTTAGGGTGTACCTACTCAAATGGCTGGACGACTCCCCCCTTATGAGCTTCTCTACTAACTCAACCAACTGTGGGTCATCCCGCTGTACCTCGCCAATCCGTCCCAAAAGAGTAGGTCTGACCTCTAAGGATGCTAGCAGACCGGGTATAAAGTCAACGGAAGGTCTGAAATCAAACATCGAGATAAATTCCAAGCTTCGTCGTTCCACGAACAATGGACTCAAGGACAACCTTTTTCTGCTTAAGGCGTCTGCCACCACGTTACCCTTGCCAAGGGAATACGCTATCTCGAAATCATAGGATGCTAAGAACTCCATCCACCTTTGCTGTCTTAAGTTCAAATCCTTTTGAGAAAACAAGTACTTCAATGATTTGTGGTCAGTGAACAATTCGAACCTCTCGCCAAGAAGATAATGGCGCCAAGACTTAAGTGCAAAAACAATAGCGGCCAACTCTAGATCATGGGTAGGGTAATTTTTCTCATGCTTTCTCAACTGCCTTCCCCCATAGGCTATTACCCTTCCCTCTTGCATTAAGACTGCGCCTAGTCCTGTCCCACAAGCATCGGTATAAACAACAAATGGCTTACTCCCATCTGGCAACACTAAGACTGGAGCTATGGTTAAAGCTCTCTTTAACCGTTGGAACGCATCATCACAATCTACGTCCCATGCGAAGACTAGATTCTTCTTCGTCAAGCGAGTTAATGGGGCTGATATCTTCGTGAAGTCCTTGATAAACTTCCTATAGTAGCCAGCCAATCCCAAGAAACTCCTCACCTCCGTAGCACTCTTCGGAACCTTCCAATCTTGGAAGGATACTACCTTCGCGGGATCCACAGCTATCCCTTCCTTGGAGACCACGTGCCCTAAGAACCGCACTTCCTTCCTCCAGAAGTGACATTTAGAGAATTTAGCCTTAAGGCTATGCGCTCGAAGAGTCTCTAACACTTCCCTAAGATGTAGGGCATGCTCTTCTTCACTCTTAGAAAAGACTAAGATGTCATCCACAAAGACCACCATGAACTTATTAAGGTACTCCCTGAACACCCTACTCATCAAATCAACAAAGTATGCAGGGGCGTTCGTCAAACCAAATGGCATCACAAGCCACTCATAGAAACCATCCGGAGTCCTAAAGGCAGTCTTGTCTATGCTATCCTCAGCCACTCTCAACTGATGAAACCCCGTGGCCAAGTCCAACTGCGAAAACACTGAGGCGCCAACCAACTGATCAAAGAGATCATCAATCCTCGGCAATGGGTGTCTATTCTTCTTTGTGAGCTTGTTGAGTTCTCTATAGTCTACACAAAGTCTGAGGGACCCATCCGCCTTCGTGGAAAAAACTACTGGAGCACCCCACTCCGATATACTTCGTCTTATGAACCCCTTCTCAAGCAACTCCCCTACTTGCTTATTGAGTTCCCTCCTCTCACGAGGAGCCATGTGGCGCACTGGCAAAGATACTGGTTTAGCATTGTCTACCAGATATATTCGGAAGTCAATCTCCCGCTTCAGAGGTAAGCCCTTCACCTCCTCAAACACATCCGAGTATTCCCGGACCACTCTAACAGATCGCAAACTCTCGACCGAAGCGTCAAGCGATTCAATATAACATAGCATAACAGAATCCATGGGATTACAAGAGATCTCGAGAGTGTTCCCCAAGCGGGTCATGAGCCTAACAACTCTCCTTTCACAATCAAGAACGGCACCATTACTGGATAACCAGTCCATGCCCAAAATCAACCCATAGCCCGTGAAGCCCAAAACAAAAGCATCACATCTAAACTCAACGCTAAGTATAGAAATCCTCAAACCCAAACATATCATGGACAAATAAGTGGAGCCCCCAATTGGGTTTGAGACAACCAAGGGATCATCTACTAGACTGGTGTCTAAGTGCAGTGACTTAACTAATGACGATGAGATAAACGAATGCGATGCGCCAGAGTCGAATAAAGTTTGAACAGGATGCTCGAGAGAACCAAATTTCAACCTAGACGGTCCTACCCCCATCAGGTATACCAGCCGTGAGGGAATACATCTACCCTCCAGAAGATCCTGTACTTTGTCCTTACCTCTTTGGAAAATCCTAATAAGGTGTCCTATTTCTCCAAAACAACTAGCCTTCTCCTTCACGTTCTCCTTTCGTGACCTTCTCACCACGATGAGGTTTCGTCCTTTATTTACCAAACAGCTATTTTGAACCTTCCTCCCTCGTCCATCTTAAAGGTACCCACAAGCCCTCCACCTCCTTGGACTAACTTCTTAGCCCGACAAACGTCTAAGTCCCTTGAAGTGGTTCTTCCGTCCTTCATACGGAAGTCCTTATTTATCTTAAAAAGACATCTATACGCGGAGGGGAAATTCAAAGAGAAAGAGGAAGAGATTCAAAACGGAGAATCGAAGGAAGGATATATGGCTCTTGGGTATTATGTTCTTTTCTTTCAAAAACTTTTCTCTTAAAAGACATGTTTTTGAAAATACTTCTTCCAAAAATGTTTTTAGAAAAAAATAGTTTTTCTAAAAGTTTTATCTGTTCTGGTAACCTTAAGCTCTGATACCACGTGTAACACCCCACACCCGCTAAGGTCACTCACTAAGGGAATGCCTTAACTTCGGTGGAGTATTTTAAGTGAATATAGAACAGAAAAATTACAACAAGACAGATATAAATAATACTTGAAATCTAAAACATCATTTCATTGCAGCAGAAGATAAACACGTTTGGTTACATATCAAAACCAACTAAAACAAGAGTCAAGTACTAAATATCCATCCTGATAAAACATAAGTACATAATCCCACTACATAGCTAATAGCCATAATAGAAAAGATAAGCTGGGCTTTACATCACGGTCCAAGCTCCAAAAGATAGATAAAGCAATCTGATCAAAGCCCACTAGTTCTAGGCCCACTCTGAGAACCTGAGGGTTGGGAAAAAAGATAAAAACAACGGGGTCAAACATAAGTCTGAGTGAGCCCTATAACTTTAACAATACAATCATTAAAGTAATTAGGGTATGATATAAACTTGGTACGGTGATGACTGGGGATAAATGACTACACTAAGCAGCCAACTAGACATAGGATAAACTAAGATAACGGTAAAGACGCATCTACCCACCCAAGGGTAATTACTACACTGCACCACACCAGTCATTCCTACTTAAAGGTTGATCCCACCCAAGGACTTAGAAAATTTAACTAGTAGTTTCGTGTATCCCTAGCTGACTACATAGGTGTCGTCTGCCCCTATCTCCACTAGGTGTACCCACTACTCCCCAAGCGATCGGCTCCCTACCGTAGATACCCGTGCTGGCCCCACAGTGGGGTGTATCACTCCCCAAAGTGGCAACCTGATACAATCAACGATGCACGACTTATACCTACACGATGCAACAACGTCTTACCTACCAGCCCGGGTCCACACACGCATATGAAACCCGTTGGACTTGCGATGCCACCGCTAACCCGTTTTGGCCTCTTATAGTCAAGCCCAGTACGCGTGTCCCGTCCCCGACATGGGTCGAGCCCAATAAGATACATATGGGTTACTGGTTGAAATGGGCCCCTACAAGCTACCCACCTAAGCTTGTCCCTTTTTCTAGTGCATCCCACTTAACCCTTTAATCATGTTTAATTACATGTTTCCACTTGGTTAAGTATTCTAATCGTATTTTCTATTGCCACCCAAGGCAACCCACTAGATTTCCACATGCCACCCAAGGCACTTACTTGATTTCCACATGCCACCCAAGGCACTTACTTGATTTCCACATGCCACCCAAGGCACCCACTTAACCCTTTAATCATGTTTAATTACATGTTCCACTTTGGTTAAGTATTCTAATCGTATTTTCTATTGCCACCCAAGGCAACCACTAGATTTTTCCACATGCCACCCAAGGCACCCACTTAACCCCTCATGTCCCTCTACATGCTAATATGGTTAAGTGTTTCTTAATTGATTAAGACCGTAACCTTTGTAAAGACCTCTCACATTAGACTATCTTTTATGGCAGCTGGATTTGCCGGTCGGGTCCGGGCAGCCTTACGCCATAACTGAGTCTAACCTCGTGTCATTACACTTGTCACGTATTTAGTTTATACCTAAGACCTCTCACATTGGGCCAACCATTTGTAGCCGCTGGATTTGCCGGTCGGGTCCGGGCAGTCTTATGCTACAAAAGGGTCCAACCTCGTGCCTTAGTCGATTAATTACACCTAATTAATCACCCCCATAATTTGTATTAATTATCCCTAATTAATTACAAATTTAACGATGTACATAATTGACTCAATTATGTCCATCCACTTTATGGTATGCATAATCATACCAACTTCACACAATGAATATTAACCCCATCGTTCCCCACGTAATACGCTAACATGACATACTTAAAAGGGAAGATTCATCACAAATGCAATGGGTTCTACTTAGCATAACATTAGCATCATCATGGGTTTTAAAGGTGTCAACTTGCATATATGACCATAGCATCAAACCCAACTAGCATAAATAACCAACCCAAACTTGCATGAATCACATATATCATAAAGAGGGTAACTTGCATAGATGTTCATGTCATAGACCTATCATAAAGGGATAAACTTGCATACATGTCATAGGTCTAAAAAGGGATGAACTTGCATATGTTACTCACATCATAAAAAGGGGTAAACATGCATATGTATGCATGACACACAAAGGGGTAAACTTGCATATGTATGCATATCATACAAAGGTGTAAACTTGCACATGTTACTTGCATATAATCAACCACCAAACTTGCATAACATGTCATATATGGACTTGCATATAATCAACCACCAAACTTGCATAACATGTCATATATGAACTTGCATATAATCAAACACCAAACTTGCATAACATGTTATATATGAACTTGCATATAATCAAACACCAAACTTGCATAACATGTTATATATGAACTTGATATAATCAAACACCAAACTTGCATAACATGTTATATATGAACTTGCATATAATCAAACACCAAACTTGCATAACATGGTGTCATAATGGATCAATGTTTATCATAGTGATTTGCATCACTAGCATCATGAACACATAGCATAGATTAAACTCAACTTGCATAACTAGCATCATGAACATATAACATCAAACTTGCATAACTAACATCATGAACACATAGCATATGATAACATAACTTGCATTGATCCACATTCATAGCCATAACCTCATTATATCCTATCATAATCATTTCAACAATTGGTCATTAAGGCTATAGTACTCACAACTTGTTGATTAGCACTCCTATGAAGAAGATTAAGTTGCTAGAGTTGATTAGAAGTTGATTTGAGAAGCTATCTTCCTCTTTAATTTGTTGGTGGCTCCTTCTAGTTGCATTTTGACGGCATAACGACGTTGTCTCCAATTTTAGTATGAATTAGGGTAGTCTTAGGGTGTATTTATAGATTAGTTAAGTGTTTTAGGCCATTAGATTAACCCTAAATTAGATTAGAGCCGTCAGATTTCGTCACAAGCCACCAGAACACAGCCCAGAGCTCGAATCAGTGCACCCAGGTCAAACTGACCGACAGGGGGGGGTCGACCCTTGGGTCGACACATGGGTCGACCCCTGGGGGGGGTCGACACCCATGTCGACCCCAGTGTCGACACCCTCTGTCTGGCGGGAATTTTCCCGCCTCTTCTGAAATTTGAAATTTGAATATTTTAAATCTGTTTTGAATTTTCTGAAACTTCGGATGGCCATAACTTCTTCATACGAAGTCCAAATCACGCAAACTCGGACTCTATCTCAACCAGAATTCCGAGACGAACACAATGGCGCAACCCGTTTCCCTTAATTCTCACGTCTGAGATTAATTATTCTTTAATTACTAAACATTAATATTAAGTGAAATTCGGGGTGTTACAGGCAACGTAGTAGCAGACGCGTTGAGCAGAAAGAAGCCGACCCTAAGCCCTCTCTTTGTAGAAAGGCAAAGCTTGGAATATATATCCAGTTTGATTTTAGGCCCTCCTCTGATTTTATACTTGGTTTATTGGCATCCCTAGAAGTACGACCCACTCTTTTAGACTCAATAGGGGTCGCACAATGTGAAGACCCTTAGCTTGTGGATGTGATTGATAAACTAATTAGGGGTGAAACTTCCAGTCACCTCGATAGGTACTCCATCGATGATAAGGGTTGGCTAAGGCGAGATGAAAGGCTATGCGTCCCATAGGCAAGGGATTTAGTAAAGATGGTTCTCGAGGAAGCACATCATTCCAAGTTGACAATACCCCCAGGTGGCGACAAGATGTACAAGGACGTAAAGAGAGTTTTCTATTGGAGCGGCATGAAGAAGGACGTGGCAGATTTCGTTTCTAAGTGTGTGACATGCCAACAGGTCAAGGTGGAACAAAAGAAGCTTGGAGGACTGCTTCATCCTCTAGAAGTCCCGCAATGGAAGTGGGATAGCATTTCAATGGACTTCATTGATGGGTTGCCTAGGTCAAAAAGAGGCAATACTAGCATTTGAGTAATAGTGGACAGGCTCACAAAATGCGCCCACTTTATACCTATCAAGAGTAGAAGGACTGCCTCGTCTCTACCTTCTCTTTATCTTAAGGAAATAGTTCGACTCCATGGAATACCCTCCAGCATAGTGAGTGACAGAGATCCCATCTTTACGAGCGAATTTTGGCGGAGTTTGCAAGAAGCTGTAGGCACACAGTTATGCTTGAGCACGGCCTATCACCCCCAAACTGATGGTCAGACAGAAAGGGTGAATAGAGTATTAGATGATCTTTTGAGACTGTGCGTTCTTGACTTTGGAGGGTCATGGGAGGATTATCTTCCTTTCGTGGAATTCGCCTACAACAACAGCTGCCAAGCCACCATCGGCATGGCGCCCTTCGAAGCTCTATATCGAAGACCGTGCCGATCACCAACTTGTTGGTGGGAGTCTACTGACAAGCTTATACTTGGGCCAGACATGATTAGAGAGACTTCAGAAAAAGTGGACTTGATACGAAGGAGAATGAAGACCGCCCAAGATAGACAGAAATCCTACGCCGACAAAAGAAGGACCGACCTTGAGTTTGAGGTTGGGGACATTGTTTTCCTTAAGGTATCTCCTTTAAGGAACGTTGTTCGCTTTGGATCCGCAGGAAAGCTAGCACCAAGATTTGTAGGACCGTTCCCTATCATCGAGAAGATTCAGAAAATGGCTTATAGAGTAGAGTTGCCCGAAAGGTTGGCTGGAATTCCCAACGTCTTTCACGTTTCTCATCTCCGAAAATGTCTACATGAATCTGCGGAAGTGGTGGAGCCAAGCATTCTAGAAGAAGCCGAAGTGGAACGCGAAGCAACTGTGAGGAGAGTTCCAACTCGAATCGTAGGAACAGAAATCAAAAAGCTACGCAACCGTGAAGTCAAGCTTGTCAAAGTTCACTGGAGCAACACCGTGGAAGACGCGCCTTGGGAAACTGAGGACATAATACGCGCGGCCTACCCTTTTCTTTTTGAGGGTACATCTTTGATCTCTCTTTTTCCTTAAGTTATGCTTGTATCTATCTTTTTAGGTATATCTCCTCGATATTATCCTTTATCCTTAGGTAGAAACCCCTTTGGATGTAAACATGTATTTGAAACATATTATGGTTGATGGATGCAAGTGGTTGCAAGTGGTTGCTCGTGGATGCATATACACACACAACCTAGGTTTTAGATCGGCTCAGTCACTTCATATTGCATATGCATATATGTATTCATATTTGTATGTGGTTGAAACTTGATATGTTGTCATATGGATGTCGCATTTGTATGGATGGTTGGGGAAAAATTTGCATACATAATGGATTCATGACACTTACATGATTTGCATTAAGGAGGTCAACTGAATTAGTAGACCGCCTGATTCTGCATTAGATAAGGACATGTACACACACTATGCATATGATCATGAAGCATTAGAAGTCTTTTAAGGACAATGGATGCCTGTGTTTGATGGTTGAGTAGATGGACGATTGGATATTAGGATTTACGTTCTCCTAGACTTGAAGATTTCGGGTATGAAATCCTTTAAGGAGGGGAGAATGTAACACCCCGAATTTTCTGTTAACAGTAAATTAACAAATTAAAGTATAATTAATTCTAAATGAAAGAATTAAGGGAAACAGGTTACGCCATTGCGCTCGTATCGGAATTCTGCCTGAGATAGAGTCCGAGTTTGCGTGAATCGGACTCCGTATGAAGGAGTTATGACCTCCGGAAGTTTCAGAATTCAATTTAAAATTCAGTTCGAAATTCGAAAAATAGACCCAAACTGGGCTGGGCGGGAAAATTCCCGCCCAGGCACCAGGTTGACCAAGGGGTCGACCTGGGGGTCGACCTGGGTAACCAGGTCGACCATAGGGTCGACCTGGGGGTCGACCTGCCCAGTCGACCTGGTTTAGCCCTGGCTGGCCTTGTCGGTTTCTGGTCGAATTTCTGAGCTTGGCTGTGTCACTAGGGCTGATTTGTCACTTTCTGATTGGCTTGTCTTGGTGTGTATGGTCTGGATTCACTCTATGATCATGTGACGGCTCAAATCAATCTGAAATTCTATAAATACAACTCAACACTCAACCTAAATTCACACAAATAATATAGAACTAGAGCCGTTATGCTGCTGGGAGGAAACTAAGGGTAGCCGTCAGTTAGAGAAAGCTTAGAGATGAGCAAAATTAAAGTTAAAACAAGAATCAAACAACGTTTGTCTACCCAAAGGAAATCATTGCAAATTCAGAACTCAGAAATCAGAAAACAAGACCGTCGTTTATTGTAAGTATAGTGATTTTTCCGATGTGAATAAAATTAAGACTTGATTCAATGTATAATGGAAATGGAATTGTGCTATTGTATAATGACGATATTAATTCATATCTATGTATTGAAATGATTGTGTTGTGAATGGTATTGGAATGTTTGTGGTATAATTGAGTTGATGTTGATCCAATTGTACATTTAGAATGAAAAACAACATCACATGCAAGTTGTATAGTTCATGTTGTAATCTACACCTATATGTTTATGTGATTATATAGGTTGTATGTGTTATGACCAAGCTAAGATCTCATGTATATACTTTATGCTAAAACCTCTATGCCTAAATGATTAAGTTAATATACATGCTCATATGTTTATACAAAAGTTGCAAGTTCATAATTGGATCCATGCCAAGGTCCATTTTAATACAAGTTTCATGTTATAGTAGTAAATATGATTTGATTTAGTTCACACACATGTGGTAAAATTATACATACTTTATGGACATGTCACATTCTTGTCATATGCTAGTGATGTTCGATGTTATGCCTAGATCTAAACATGTTTAGGCTTATGTTGTCTAAATCATATGCTAATTCATGTGACACCTATTTGGTTAGATCCCTATTTCAATGCAAGTTCACATATATGTAAGTTGATTTAGCCTATGTTGCAAATTCACATATGTGTATGTTGATTTAGTCTACGTTGCAAGTTCACACCTATGACATTCATGTTATCTATTTTGCAAGTTCACACCTATGATGTTCATATTGACCATGCTGAAAAATGTCAAGTTTATGTTAATGAATTTCTTATGCCAATTTTGTGTACGCTAAATTAGGCTAAGTTTTTAGCCTAATGTTATATGTTAAAAATCATGCGGACGAAAAATTAGGCTAAGATTGTTAGCCTAATATTTAGACGGGGTAACACTGGGAAAAATTTGTAATTATAGGAAACTTGACATAAATTGGTGAAAATATACGAAATTGGCATGTTTGTCACATGCCAAAATTGGTGGCACTTAAATGGTATAAATTCTTATACCAAAAATGATGAACTTGGAAAGTGGGCCACAACATTTAACAAATTTACATATAACAAGTAATAGAGACAAATATGTAAATTTAGATAATACGAGTATGCTTAACACGAGGTTGGATTGAGTTGCGATGTAAACCTGCCCGGACCCGCCCGACTGTCCAGTAGTCACAACAATACCTATCCAATGTGGGTGGTTAAGCATTGAGCCTAATAAGGACCCGAGGTTAGACTGAGTTACGGTGTAAACCTGCCCGGAACCGACCGGCACATCCAGTAACCGTAACAATACCTGTCTAATGTGAGTGGTCGGTGCTTTAAAAAGCTGAGGACAGACAAGTCAGTATGGTAGGGTTAAGTTAACTAAAACACTTAACCAATTCAACATGTTAATTAAACTGATGGGTGGGGTTAGGTAAATACAGACACTTAACCACTTAACATGTTTGACTAGAAAACCCTAGTAACGGGGACCCATTTCAGCAGTAACCCAATTAGGTATCATGGTACCCTGAAACTAGGAAGGGTGGGGCACGATTACTGAGCTGATTGTAAGCGGTCAAAAGCGACGGCGGTGGGTGCAACAGTGTGGGTTCTAACGGAGTGCGGGCGTGCACACACTTCGGAGTAGACAAACAGGGCACTGGGGGCACCAGTAGTATAACCTATGCATTCTAGTATTGTGTCGGGTCGCCACCATGGGACTTGATACACCCCATGGTGGGACCAATATAGGTATCTACAATCTTTGGGGGTCGTATGACACATATGATTATGCAAGTCAGAGCCGGTCTTTAGAAAAGGGGATCACTTCACCCCGATCATGGGGTGCCAGTTGAGACAATACAAGCAGGTGCAGAGATATAATGTGGGGTGCGATAGTATATTCGATTCAAACTGCTTTATCTTAGTTTATGATACTTTCCTATTTCCAGTTTATACCTATCATGCCCTTTTTCTTATTCTCATACTGAAGAGTCACTAGACTTACCAGGCTTTATGTCTGACCCTGTTTTCTTTCGTCTTCTTTTCTTCCGTTTCCTCTCCACCCCAAGGTCCACAGTGAGGAAACAACCCAGCTTAGTCAGACTCTTTGCAAGCTCCAAGATAATAGATGTACGGTTTGGACTCTCTTTCCTTGGCTATGGCTGTTGGACACATTCTATGGGGATTTATGCAGTTTTAATTATGTTTTATGCTTCTTTATTTAATAACCAAGACAGAAATGATGATGTAATGTTTTGGAAGTTATTGCGTGACAGTTATGGAAATGTTTTGTATGAACACATATTTATGAAATAAAAAGTCTGTTTGTTTTTCGCTGCTTATATATATGTGTTTATATATCTGTCTTGTGTTTATCTGTGACTTTTACTTAAAAAAAACCTCCACGAAAGTTAAGGCATTCCCTTTGTGAGTGACCTTAATGGAGGTGGGGTGTTTCAGGGAGTTGGAGGTTCTTTCAGCGGTGGTACAGTGTTCATGGTAGTGAGGCGCACGACTGGGAGGAGTTAGGTAAATTCTGGTCAGAAAATTGGTCGCGACCTGTGCCTTTTTGGGTTACTGTCGCATGTCGAGTGGGGGCGTTCGAGTCTGTCGTACTGGTGATGGCAAGAAGGTGGTCGGGATGGAGAGTTAGCGGCGGTGTTCGATTGCAATATACGGGATTGCGAAGGGAGAAAAATGGTGAAATGGGTCAGTTGTTTGGCAGAGATGGAGTTCGAACTAGATACAGGAAAGAAGAGGTAGATGTGCTTGAACTATTAATTAAGGTAAATTAGATGATATTGGTTTGTGCTTGGGAGAGTGTTGTGGAGAGTGTGGTTTTGAGGATGATCACGGTGACAGGAAAAACACAGATTGGTGGAATGTTAATATTAAAGTGTTGGTTCAAATACAATGAAGGGATGGAAGGACTACCAGTGTTGTATTAGCAGTAGACGTGGGAGGGGCATAATATACCGAAAATACTGGGTATGGCGGAAACAATTTTAGGAATTTGAAGAAGATGTTTTTTTTCAAATGGTATATCAGAACGTGGATTAAAAATAATAAAAGGGGGCGTGTAATGTCATCATGTGTTCTGGGAAGGAGGAGTCGCATTGTTGAATGTGAAGAAGAGCAACATTTGTTTAAAATGTGGTTTTAAGAATGGTACCTCATTCTTCATTCATGTAGAAGCAACATAAGTTGGATAGTGAAGCATGGAGGGAATTTCGGAGTGGTGGTTACGGTAGATGAAATGGTGAATGAGGAATTTGTAAACATTGGTTTCTGATGGAAATAATTGAAGATAGCGGTAGGCTTTGCGTCAGGGTTTATTGGCCAAATTGTTGAAGTGGGTTGAGCAAAAGGTGTGGCATGGAATTGAGTTTACACAGGAGCGGGGAATTCGGTTTCAAACGGGGAAGATGTGTAATTACCAGGTGAATTAATGGTTTAAGTTTTTATTAAGGGAAATTAATTTAATAGTTAACTTATTAATAGTTTTAATTAAAATCAAAACTGGTAAAATCAATAACGGGTTCATTCGTGAACAGAATCGGACCAAACCGATTACGTTGGAATCATAACGACAAGGTCTACATTTTGGAACTAATGTAGTTGAGAACAGAGCTGCATGAATTTTGAGATAAAATCAGACGTTCGTTTGATTTTAAATGAAACAAGGACAGAATTGTCAACTACAAACCAAAGTGAGTAAACTCGCTAACTCTGACTCGTTTATATTTTTATATAAACGAGTTTTTAAATTTGTTTTATACTGTGTGATGGTTACTTGGTTGAATAGTTGATAAAATTGGTTGATATGATTACATGGTTAATCGGTTATTAGTTCCGTTATTTCATATTGATGTGAAATAATTGATGTTATTAACATCTGTGGATGCAGGGAAACAGGTTTGAGGGGCCCAACTGGGTTCCTCAATATTTATATTACTGTTTTTCCTTGATTTTGATGTGTGGTGTGATTATATATTCAGTGATTGACTTTGTGTGTTGGTTTACCCTGACCCTAGAAACTTGGTATTTTAGATACCGAAAATATTTTCAAATGTAGAAAATAGATTGGAGATTTAAAAAAAACAAATTTATTTCCAGAATAGAAGTTATATTTTGAAGGGAGTTGGAAATAGTAAACTTGTTTAAGGAATAAAACAAGAAGTTGTTTTATAAACGACATGTATAAATTTGGTATAAGATTTATCATTTGATAACTTGGAATATAAATTCAAGTTGGGATTTACATAGAAAACCAGAATTGATTTTGAAATCGATTTTTGTAACTGGATTTGATCTTAGTGATTTTAAAGGGGATTATAAATAAGATTATAAATATTTGAAGTTAAAAGTGAGATTTTTATAAACATTTATAGACAGAAGTATAAATAGAATTTGGTTTAAAAGAATATTTATAAAAACGAAACCAAATGATTGTACATGAAAGGAATATATTTAGGATTAAAGTGAATAATGGTTTAAAGGAAATATTTTGCAAATGAAATATTTATAAAGGAAATTTAGATGATTTGAAATATAAATCCAAATTGGAAATTGAGTGGAAAGGGAAAATGGTAATCGTTTTAAAAGAAACGATGAGTTTTAGTTCAAAGCTCAGAATATTAATCGAATATAGAGTATTCGAATGAGAGTTGTGTATTGGAATTCGATTATATCGAAATTAGGGAAGTAGTTATTTTACTTTCCACTTGAATCAAATTTAATAATTATTTATTTATTTACTTATAAATTTATTTAATTGAAATAAATAAATACAAGTTGCATTTTGATAAACCAAATATTTTTAAATAGCAATTTTTAACGCTGCCGTTATAATAAATGTTTTGGTAAATCTAAATAGAAATTTTAACGCTGCCGTTATAATAACTATTTTAACAGCGATCTTAACGCTATTGTTATAATAAATGTTCTATAATTCTAAACAATGATTGTAACGCTGTTGTTAAAAGAAATGTTTTATAAATCAAATATTGGGAAACAACGATTGTAACGCTGTTGTTAAAATGAAATGAATTGGTTAACGAGGAATTAAGAAATGGAATATGGAAATATTTTCCGATATTAATAATGTATATTTTCTAGATATAGAAAATAAGGATTCGTGAATATTTAGAAACGTTTTCTAACTGGAATAAGAGATATTTTCTCGAATAAAGGAATTATAGTATTGAAAATGTTTTTCAAAGAATCGAGAGGGGAAATCGAGCTTCAAAAGAATACGAAAGATGAGAAATGAGAATTGTAAATGATAATATAATAAGGCATTGATTTAAAGGGGCCAATGTTGATTGATGATTGATCGATCGAATTTCTACTTGGAAATAAGATCGTTGGTTGTACACTTATTTTTCTTTGATAGTTAAACCACCGACTATCGAAGTTTTTGACCATTTTTTCGTCATCAATACGGAGAGACCGGGATCAGATTCAATATCTGGAAACTACTCTATATAGGCGTTTGCGTTGCGATCAAATATGATGAAAATAATTGAAGACGGAGTTATGCAAGGGCTATCCTGTTTACGGGATAGTGCCTTCGGTTTGTCCAGTCCCAGGACAACGTGAATGGATGAATGTCTGACAGAGTATATCTAACGGATTGCGTAAGTTGATCTCTTCAAAACATACTTACGTTTGGTGGCGGAGGAATTCGTTTCTCTTAGCTTTATACCCGTGGTATTTTTGGGGAAATCAATTTGTGAATTGGCGGGTATGACGATGTGGCATTCAAAGTGAATGGTGGTCAGGTGTTCTAAAAGATACGTAATGACCTCAAGCCTCACAACCGGGAATTGACAAAAATCGGGCAGGCAACATGGCTATGTGGGTCGCTCCCATTAGGATGTATAATCACCTATCTAGAGAAATTCCATTTGTTTCTTTAATCTATCGATGTTGTCCCTTTCGGGAAACAGTTGCTGATCCCAACCGTTGGTGATATACATTCGATACACTCAAGCGAAATGAGTGGTCGGTCATGTGTGGGCCGGGTTGCAAGACGTTCTTGTTGAACCCAGTGTATTCGCCTCTAGAGATACACTATCGAAAGGTGGTTCCATACCTTGTCATGTTGGAAATCCAATCTCCAATAAGCGCCCTGCGTTTTTTTGATTTTATATTATATATGGAGCGTGAGATGCAAGCGTTCCGCTAGATTCTATTTACTTGTTGTAGACACGATTATAATATCACCAGATTTTGATATCAAAATGGTTTGGGTAATCGTAAGGTAAAAACCATCCGTGCTTATGTGTGGATCGGTCTTACGATTATCATTTCTTTCGAATGGATTTTGAAAGTTAAACAAAGGGTTGGAGTTTACTCACACCAGTCCCATGACTGACCCAGAGTTTATTTTGTTTGTTTTCCCTAAACTCTTGGGTGCCCAAATTTGTATGGGCAGTCAAGTAGTCGGGATTTTACAGATTTACTTGGAGATGCTCGAAGCAGGAGGCTTCATCAGTTAGCTATAGACTATCATATTTTCCGCTGTGTACTATGTTGTATAGGGAAACAGGTGTTTATAACTGTTCCAGAGATTACGGTTGTACTCTGATGATGGTATGTATATAAAGTTACTGATTTGTATTTCAAAGTTTATGTTATCTAATATATTTTATTCGTTTCCGCTGTGAGTTTGTGATCTTCATTTTCTTCTATTCTAATATTTCTTTCTTTCTATTTCTCATCCTCTAACTTCTTTCTAATAATGATTCGTATTTCTGTGCAATTTGGGTTGGGTGTGTAGTGTTATTAGTCGACCCAAAGAGTACGGAAATTCGGGCTGTTACAAATCAATTAGTAGTTCATCCAAAAAATCAACACACAACCATCAACCATCATTTATCAATTCTAAAAATACGTTATAAAAATATAAACTGGCAGAGTTAGTGAGTTTTACTCACATTGGTGGTTTATTGTTAAATAACGATAACCGTCGTTGATTCAGATCAGACAATTTATTTCGCTATAAATTGTAACGAGCTCCAATTCATTCCGAATCAGTTCCATTGTGTAGCCGTCGTCCATACGATCCCAACGGATCTTGTTTCGATAAATTCTGATAGTGTATGAGAAAGTTATGATTATTGCAAGTTTAAACTATTTAAATATTTCTAATTAAATAATTAATAGTTACTAACCTCATTAATCTCCCTTAGGCCACATCATTATCTTTAATCGGCCTGCTCATCCTTTCTTCTTCCGTACAAACAAATGTCGCAACCCAAAAATGGTTAAACTTTGAAAAGTCCAAGCACCCTCCTCACTAACTTATAAATCAAGCTAAAAATATCAATGGCATTCTATTCTCGAGATCTATCTCCACATATCCAGCATGTCAAGCTCGAGTACTTCTTCCATCTTGCGACTTAAAGGCCAAGCTCACGCACAATACAGGGGGAACGACATTTTTAATCAACGTACTTACCAAAATTTTGAGGTAAACTGCGATTTTCCATTTAGAACGCAAATATCTACTTCGAATCGCTCATCGACGCTTGACTCTCCATGTTTCGTGAACCCTAGCCATACTGTACGATTTCGAGCGTCGGGAAAAATACGTCGCACCAAGCATCACTAACATGATGTTGAAGCTCTTCTCACAAGGATCCCAAATATATTTATGTTGTGATTTATGGAATTTTCCTTGAATTTATTTCATTTTTGCAAGCTACGATTTGGTTTTTTGTGAAGAGGAATTTTGGCGGCTGTGAAAATTTGACCAGAGAAAATATGAATTAGGTTTTAGAGTGTTAGTGGTTTATTTATAGGTAAGTTTTAATATTTTAATATTTGAATTTTAGATTAATTTAAACCAATCGCTATATGTATTTGTTGTTTAAAAATTCATACGATCACATATATTATCCAATTTCAATGAAATTGGACACACAACTACAGTTTGACATTATGGACCGAACGAAACTTGTTTCGTCGAATTCCGAATCCGTTTGCTCACATAGCGTATTTTTAAAGTCAAATTATCAACTGTTTTTCAAATTAAAATCCCGTACGGCCACATACTAACTTCAAAAATCACGAAAATAGAAATCTAACAATAATTTAATATTCTGGATCCAACAAAATTAATTTCGTTGCAAACGGAGTTCGTTTGTAAAAATGGCTATTTTCTAAGGTCTAAATAAACCAATTAAATACTAATATATTTAAAAACAATTTAAGTTAATATTAATAAATTAATATTATCGTATATATTCACATAGAATATTATCTTGCTCCAAAATAAACATATCGGGATTTATAACTCGATATTTCAAAATTATAAGTTATATCGATATTCAATTTATATAAAAACCCTTTTATTATATAAATAAATCGTTATAAATTCCATAGCTAATTTCTGAAAATTTGATTTGGACACAATTCACAATCTAACAGACGAAATCTCCAATTTTCTCTTTCATTAGAAAAATATCTTTAAATGGATTCGAACGTTTCTTGTTTCATAGGAACCGACTTAAAACGGATTCTGTATATTCATTTGAAGTCCGAATCGCCAAATTACGAACTACCGCGTCGTTACGGACTCGATTTAAGTTATATTATAATTATACGTTCAATCATCGTTTAAAATAATAAATTCATTATTATAATTCAATTCTAAACTGAATTAAATCTTATAAATAATCCAATTCACACAATATTGTGAATTCCAATACTTCCGACTATTTCAGAATTAAATATGTTATTCTATTATTTATGTTAATTAAATATTCAATATTTTTTAATTAAACAACCATTTAAATCTCTAAATTACTATTTAAATAATTAGATAAATTAATTATTATACCGTTAAAAATACGGTACGTTACATTCTTTCCCCTTTAAAAGAATTTCGTCCCCAAAATTACTAAAGTAGAAAACAAACCCTATTTACTAGGTTAAAAATTATTTGTTTACTCCTTTAACTTCGGTTTCAACTGAACCAATTTATTTCAATTAAAATATTAATTCATTCTTATTAACGAAAATTTTCAAAAATTCTTAAAATTTTCTAACACCTTAAATTTTCGAAAAATTTCGCCAGCGTCTCCTTTGTACGTCTCAATCGGTACAAGTATAACTCGCCTCTCTACCTTCTCCAATCGAAAAGAAAAGCAAACAGCCAAGCGGCTCGCCAAATAGGCTCATAAAATCTCATTCCCAAAATAAAAATAAACTTGTACCTTTTTGTTAGGCATATCATTATATCCTTTCCATCTGTTACCAATTCTGCATATACCAATGTATCCATTCTAATTGATTTCCAATCAATTTATTCTCAACCAATTATTCGTTTATACCCAAGCCAAATTTCATTTCAAACTAAAACTCCATTCTCGATCCCAAGTTCTTAACTCACCAATCCACTACCATTTCTGTAACGACCCGGAAAAATGCGATCTTGGTTATCCGATATACAACACATATCGAACATCCAAGGATCGAAAATAACCGAATAGTTAATGAAAGAAATTAGAAGGTGAGAATAGATAAGATAGAAACTTAGAATAGAAGAAGAAGAACATAACATCAGAGTAACACGAACCTCACAGCGGAACGAATAACATATAATAGATAACATAACTTTGAAATATAACAGTTATGTATACAATAGCACTTATCAGAGTACAGCACTTACAACACAGCGGAAATAACTATAGCTATATGATCTTGAAGCCTCCTGTTCCACGCTCTTCCAGTATATCTGTAAATTCCTGACTACTTGACTGCCCGTACAAAATTAGGCACCCAAGAGTTTAGGGAAAACAAAACAAATAAACTCCGGGTCAGTCATGGGACTGGTATGAGTAAAACAGTTTAAACAGGTATATGAACAAGTAAACGATATCTCATAAGACCACGCCGCAGAACGGAACGGGTTTTTCCCTTATGAGAATCCAAAATATCTTTATATCAAAAACCTTTTCATATTATAATAATGTCTATGTACAAATAGATATCAACTAGCAGGAACGCTTTCATCTCACGTTCTACATATATAGTATACAATCAAAATCGCAAGCACGTATTGGATAATGGATTTCCAACTATGACAAGGTATGGAATCACCTTCCGATCAGTGTACTCTAGGAACGATACACCGGAGTTCAACAAGAACATCTTGCAACTCAGCCACACATGACCGACCACTCATTTCGCTTGAGTGTATCGAATGTACATCACCAACGGTTGGGATCAACAACCGTTCCCGTATATATATATGGGACAGCATTGATAGATTTAAGAAACAAATGAATATTCACTAGATAGGTGATTATACACCCTACTTCGGTGCGACCGACTTAGCCATGCTACCTGCCCGATTTCTGTCATTTACCGGTTGATGAGGCTAGAAGCTACGCTTTTTCATTACATCAGATTCACTTCGAATGCCACATTGTCAGATCCATCGAAAATCACTAATTGACGTCTACAACCATACATTACGTGTTAGCTAAAAGAAGTTTCCTTCTCCGCTTCCACTCTTGGTACGGTTGAAGAAATCAATGTACGTGACCGTCTGGAAATACTATGTCAGACATCCATCTTCATTCACTTAGAAATGTCACATCGTCATACCCGCCAAATCACAAATTGACTTATCCAAAAATAACACGGGTATACAGCTAAGAGAAACGAATTCCTCCGCCACCAAACGTGAATACGTTTGAACAGATCAACTTACGCGATCCATTAGATATACTCTGTCAGACCTTCGTCCATACAAGTTGTCCTGGGACTGGACAAACCGAAGGCACTATTCTGTAAACAGGATAGCCCTTGCATTTTACTCCGTCTTCAATTATCTTTGGCATATATGATTCGCGACGCTTATGCCAATACAGAGTGGTTCTATGGATAATAATCCAACCGGTCTCTCCATATTAACAACGTTAAAATGGTCAAAACTTCGATAGTCGGTGAGTTAACTATCAAAGAAAAACAAGTGTGCAAACAACGATATTATTTCCAAATGGAAATTATATCGAACAAACATCATTTAACATAAATCTCTTTAGTTCATTTATTTACTTATCCCCTGTTTCCCTATGTTCTAAATTCTTATTTTCTTTTATCAGAAAACATTTCTGATTCTCGTTTGGAAAACATTTCCAAAACTCCTTTACGATCAAACCTTACCATTTCTTAGTTAAGAAGGAAGTCACTCAAGTTGGGGTATAATTACCTCTCAGACCTTAACTGAACAACGTTATAACTTCGAAATGGTCAAAGTTTATCTTTTAATCTTTAACGACTTCTTTACGCCTTTCTCGGATCCAATTTTACTAATCCACTTCTATATTTAAAACATTGGTTATAATGATAACGTTATAATCCTTACTTTCGAATTATCTAACTTTAATTATAACTTCTATTCTTATTAGTGAATAATTAACCTAACACTTATTGATTTATAAATAAATAAATCTCTATTTAAACACTGGAAAAGTATAAGTACTTTCCCGAATTCGATAAAATCAAATTTGCCGATTAACTCTCTTCGAGAAATCTCTATTTGATTAACTCTTCTTCGAATAACCTATATTCGATTAACTCCTTCTCGAATAAACGATATTCGAAAATCTCTCTTCGAATAACTAATATTCGATAACTCTTCTTTTTCAAATATCTCATATTTGAAAATCTTACTTCGATTAAACTATAATCGATAACCCCCTTCGATGAAACTAACATCGATAACTCCTTTCGATGAACTAACATCGATAACTCCTTTCGATGAACTAACATCGATAACTCCTTTCGATGAACTAACATCGATAACTCCTTTCGATGAACTAACATCGATAACTCCTTTCGATGAACTAACATCGATAACTCCTTTCGATGAACTAACATCGATAACTCCTTTAACTCTATTCGAATAAACTATATTCGATTGACTCCTTCTGAATGTCTATATTCGTAACTTCTTCTCGAATAACCAATTATTCGATTATCTTACTTCGAATAACTTATATTCGATTATCTCACTTCGATTTACTTATATTCGATAATTCTTCTCGAATGAACTATATTCGATTTCTCTTCTCGAATAAACAATATTCGATTACTCTTCTCTTCGAGTACACTATGTTCGATAAATCTACTTTGAATAAGTGATATTCGATAACTCCACTCGATTAACCCTACTTACTTAACCTTACTGGTTTACTTGACTTACCTAACTCAACTGGTTAACTTGACTTACCTAACTCAACTGGTTAACTTGACTTACCTAACTCAACTGGTTAACTTGACTTACCTAACTCAACTGGTTAACTTGACTTACCTAACTCAACTGGTTAACTTGACTTATTTAACCCTACTTAACTCAACTGGATTAACTCCTATCGAATAACTAATATTCGATTTACTTCCATTCGCTTGACACTAGATCGCAGCGATCACAATGGTTACGCCTGATTCACTCAGGAAACATCCGACCGCCTTAGGCTATTTACAGCCCTGCGAATTACGCTAGCAGTCGTACGAGATGGCAACTTATCCTGAATACCATGTTTGACTAACTCTGTCTCAAATAACTTTATTTGATTTACTCTAGTTCGTTTTAACTCTAACTGATTAATTCTAACTGGTTAACTCTATTTGACTAACTCGACTTGACTAACCCCTTTCGAATACCATATTCGATTAACTAACTTCGAATACCATATTCGATTTCCCTTTTCGAATACCATATGCGATTAACTAACTTCGAATACCATATTCGATTTCTCCTACTTCGAATACCATATTCGATTAACTACTTCGATTGTCTATATTCGATTAACTAACTTCGAATACCATATTCGATTTCTTCTTTCGAATGTCTATATTCGATTAACTAACTTCGAATACCATATTCGATTACTAACTTCGAATACCATATTCGATTACTAACTTCGAATACCATATTCGATTACTAACTTCGAATACCATATTCGATTTCTTCTTTCGAATGTCTATATTCGATTAACTAACTTCGAATACCATATTCGATTACTAACTTCGAATACCATATTCGATTACTAACTTCGAATACCATATTCGATTACTAACTTCGAATACCATATGCGATTAACTAACTTCGAATACCATATTCGATTTCTCCTACTTCGAATACCATATTCGATTAACTACTTCGAATGTCTATATTCGATTAACTAACTTCGAATACCATATTCGATTTCTTCTTTCGAATGTCTATATTCGATTAACTTTATTCACTTTATAAAGATTTCCTTTATAACAACGTTTTATTCATTTGAAAAGATTTACTTTTAAATAACGGTTCTACCCTTAAAAAAATGATTTCCCTTTTCATGATGTTCCCTTTCCAATTCTATTTGTAAATGGTTTACAAATATTCCCTTTTCAAATTTATTCTTGAAAATATTCTAACTCCTTAAATTCCCAGGAAAATTCGCCATAACCTCCTTTGTATCGGGAGCATCGGGAAAATCCCCAAACTCGCCACACAGGCCTTTCCATTCAAAAAGAAATGTTTTGAATTTATTTCCTTTTCAAATATCTCCTATTTATAAATATCCCAATTTATAAATATTCCTTATTTATAAATATTCCACTTTATAAATATTCTATTTTCAATATCACTTTGAAAATCCTCCTTTTATCTACATTTCGGTATGTTATGGTATTCAATCATATCAAATCATGATGTTCAATATCGTCCATACACACACAATCAACAACAGGTTATAATTCACATCATATATCAAAATATATGAAAACAATAAAATAACTGTTGAGGAATCCAGTCGGATTCCTCCAACCTGTTTTCCTGCATCACAGATGTTAGACAATATAGATAACATCAATTTCATCCCAACATGAAATATACTGATAATCAGAATCCATATTTGATTGACGGTTTTCTATATATAACTATATCTACGTTTTCAATCAAATCTATTTAACAGTCCAATTTAACAGTCCAATTTAACAATCAATACACAGCAATCAATCATTAAAAATAAAGTACAGTTTATACAAATATAAACTGAACAGAGTTAGTGAGATTTACTCACATTTGCAGTTCATCGTTAAAGAACGATAAACTGTTATTTGATTTGAATCAAACAGTTTATTTCGCCATAAATTCATACGAGCCCTAATCCACTTCCAGTCAGCTTCATTGTGAAGCTCTCGTCCATACGATCCTGTCGGATCTTGTTTCGCTGAATTCCATTCATGTATGAAAGAGTTATACGATTTATAAGGTTTGAATTCATTATTTGGATTTTAATAAAACTTAAATTAAAATTAGTGGGCTTTACCCTTTATCACCCGGCCCATCCACGTTTTCACCCTCCATTGTACCCGACCCGTTTTTAATTCCTTCTTCACCGAATTGTAACAGCGACTCAGGCATTTTCCACTCCTCCATTACCGCTCCTTCCTCCATAAACTGCTCCTCCTCCCTTCAACAACCGAACAAACCTTGGCCACCATTTAACTCCTCTCGAAAATCTCCTTCCGCCAGTACCCTCCAACCTCAACTCGGCCTCCACTTTCGAAATCCGTCGAACGGCAAAAACCCACGCAACAGTATTTCGATCGAACCATTTTCATGCCAAAACCCCCAATACTTTGCAAACACATTCGGTTTTCCTTCCTCAGTCCAGAAATCATAACCAAAACGAGCACAAAAGCTTACATCACCGGATTTCTTGAACCCTAAACAACGCTGTAAAAATCCAGCGAGCGAAATCCAGCGTCGGTCTCCACGAGAATCACTCCATGTCGACCAGCATCATCATAGTAGCTCGGATTTTTATGAATTAGGATTTATAGATTTCCTTGTGAATTCTTTTGATTTTTCTTTGCTTGGTTTTTCACTGTGGAATTGTTTTTGAGCGACGGCGTGAGTTTTGAGCAGAAGAGGAATGTGGATAAGGTTTAGAAAATTATAGAGGGGTATTTATAGTGCTTTTGAAATATCTAGATATTTTACAAAGGGAATATTCCCGGTATATTCCTTTTTTTTGATAATTCGTTTTGCCTTCTAAAAATCCGTGTGATCACACACGATATTCAAAAATCACGAAACTGGACATGTAGCTAGAGTTCGACATTACGGTCCCAACGAAATTGGTTTCGTCGAATTCCGACTTCGTATGCTCACACAGCGTATTTTTAACTGTCAAAATACTGACTGTTTTTCACTCTAAAAATCGGTACGACCACACAGTGACTCTAAAAATCACGAAACTGGGAATCTAACAATAATTTGACACTGCGGATCCAACAAAACGGGTTTCGTCGAATTCCGAGGTCGTTTGCAAAACTGGCTATTTTTAACGCTTTGAATGACCCATTTAAATATATAAATATATTTAAATAAAATTAAATATAAATAAATTTATATTGTCGTATATCTTCACATATGATATCGTACAGCTACATAATATCATATCAGAATTTACAGTTTGATATTTTAGATTTCAGATTATCTCAATGTTCAGTTTATACTGATTTTCCATTTATAACGTAAATAAAGCGTCGCAAATTATAAAGGAATTTCACAGCGACTTTTCTGAAATTTAATTTGGACATACATCAAAATCTATACAACGAAATCCCCATTTTTCTCTTCCACTAGAAAGATATACTCCACCAGCTCCACACATTTCTTGTTTCACGGAAATCCGACTTAAAACGAATCCTGTATATTCAGTTGAAGTTCGAATCGCCAATTTACGAACTGCAGCGCCATTTCGAGCTCGTTTATAAATATATTATAAACTATACGTTCAACCATCGTCGATTCAATATAATCGTTATTATATTTCGAATTGAAACTCCACCAAATCTCGTATGCTATTCAATTCACACGATATTGTGAATTCTACTATTTCCGACTATTTCGACATTATAATATATTATTATATTATAATTATTTATTAAATATTTAATATTATTTAATTAAACGATCATTAACTTCTCTAAATCACCAATTATATAATTAAATAAATTAATTATATATCTCTAAAAATGCGGGTCATTACATTCTTCCCCACTTAAAATAATTTCGTCCTCGAAATTGCTAAGTTAGAGGACGACCCTATCTATTGGAATTCCTAAGATTTGTTTACCCCTTATTTCTCATTTCAACTGAACCAATTAATATTGATTAAAATATTTATTCATTCCGACTAACTAAAATTTTCAAAAATTCTGAAAATTTTCTAACACTTTAAATTTTCGGAAAATTTCGCCAGCGTTTCCTTTGTACGGGGTTACCGGAAAAATTCAAACCTTGCCACACAGGCCCTCTCCAATCCCAAAGAAAATCAAACAGCCAGCGGCTTGCCAAATCGGCTCATAAATTCCAAACTCATATAGAATATAAACTTGTACCTTTTTGGCGGGCATATCGCTGTATCCCTGCTATTCGTTACCACTTCTGCATATAACAATGCATTACCAACTTGATCTCCAATCAGTTCATTCTCAAAACCAAATCATTAGCTTATACCTAAGTCGGATTCTATTTCAACTCGAGTTCCATTCTTGATTTCAACTCTTAACTCATCAATTCAATTCTATCCTAGATTATTCTAAAATCAAATCAAGTTTTATTTAACTTGGTTCAAGTTAAATTCCAATTTATTTATTCAATTTTTACCATCTCAATCTCATTAACTTCATAAGTTAAATTCTAATTCCATAACTTAAATTCCTGGGTTTCTTTTAAATCAATTTGAAATAACAATACCAATTCAAAACATTTGAATTTCTAAACAACTTGTTTTCTCAAAACAATTCAAAAAACAAAACCTTTGGTAGTAATCCACCACTTAGAACTCGAAAATCACACCGATGATACTGCGCAGTCATCATCGGAATTATTTTCCAGCGACCCAAGTGATTTCAATACTATATCATTTCAAAACCATTACTGAATACTTCCATTTTGAAAACATTTCAAAATCTCCCAGGAACTTAAAATTTCCTTATTTTAATTCCAAATCTGATTTAAATTCATATATAATTCATCTTAATTTCATATACTTTACTTATATGATTCTGATTGGTTATATATAACCATTTCACTTTATAATCTCATCTGATTATAATTACTACCAACACATCCTATATATGATAATATATCACATATACATACTGTGTCGGTCCATCGTATTCAAGTGTTTATTTACTCCTACCGATACAGTGGATCAAACTGATCGACCAGAACTCATAAACAACTCAGCCAATGAATCTCCACAATATAAAACAAATTTTTATATCAAATACAAATACGCACTCGTATATATACACTCAAACTCAATCTAGGGTATTACTAACCCTATCTCTACCGAGTCACGCCACAGAGCCAAGGTAATTCTTAACTTAAGCTCTGATACCAACTGTAACGACCCGGAAAAATGCGATCTTGGTTATCCGATATACAACACATATCGAACATCCAAGGATCGAAAATAACCGAATAGTTAATGAAAGAAATTAGAAGGTGAGAATAGATAAGATAGAAACTTAGAATAGAAGAAGAAGAACATAACATCAGAGTAACACGAACCTCACAGCGGAACGAATAACATATAATAGATAACATAACTTTGAAATATAACAGTTATGTATACAATAGCACTTATCAGAGTACAGCACTTACAACACAGCGGAAATAACTATAGCTATATGATCTTGAAGCCTCCTGTTCCACGCTCTTCCAGTATATCTGTAAATTCCTGACTACTTGACTGCCCGTACAAAATTAGGCACCCAAGAGTTTAGGGAAAACAAAACAAATAAACTCCGGGTCAGTCATGGGACTGGTATGAGTAAAACAGTTTAAACAGGTATATGAACAAGTAAACGATATCTCATAAGACCACGCCGCAGAACGGAACGGGTTTTTCCCTTATGAGAATCCAAAATATCTTTATATCAAAAACCTTTTCATATTATAATAATGTCTATGTACAAATAGATATCAACTAGCAGGAACGCTTTCATCTCACGTTCTACATATATAGTATACAATCAAAATCGCAAGCACGTATTGGATAATGGATTTCCAACTATGACAAGGTATGGAATCACCTTCCGATCAGTGTACTCTAGGAACGATACACCGGAGTTCAACAAGAACATCTTGCAACTCAGCCACACATGACCGACCACTCATTTCGCTTGAGTGTATCGAATGTACATCACCAACGGTTGGGATCAGCAACCGTTCCCGTATATATATATGGGACAGCATTGATAGATTTAAGAAACAAATGAATATTCACTAGATAGGTGATTATACACCCTACTTCGGTGCGACCGACTTAGCCATGCTACCTGCCCGATTTCTGTCATTTACCGGTTGATGAGGCTAGAAGCTACGCTTTTTCATTACATCAGATTCACTTCGAATGCCACATTGTCAGATCCATCGAAAATCACTAATTGACGTCTACAACCATACATTACGTGTTAGCTAAAAGAAGTTTCCTTCTCCGCTTCCACTCTTGGTACGGTTGAAGAAATCAATGTACGTGACCGTCTGGAAATACTATGTCAGACATCCATCTTCATTCACTTAGAAATGTCACATCGTCATACCCGCCAAATCACAAATTGACTTATCCAAAAATAACACGGGTATACAGCTAAGAGAAACGAATTCCTCCGCCACCAAACGTGAATACGTTTGAACAGATCAACTTACGCGATCCATTAGATATACTCTGTCAGACCTTCGTCCATACAAGTTGTCCTGGGACTGGACAAACCGAAGGCACTATTCTGTAAACAGGATAGCCCTTGCATTTTACTCCGTCTTCAATTATCTTTGGCATATATGATTCGCGACGCTTATGCCAATACAGAGTGGTTCTATGGATAATAATCCAACCGGTCTCTCCATATTAACAACGTTAAAATGGTCAAAACTTCGATAGTCGGTGAGTTAACTATCAAAGAAAAACAAGTGTGCAAACAACGATATTATTTCCAAATGGAAATTATATCGAACAAACATCATTTAACATAAATCTCTTTAGTTCATTTATTTACTTATCCCCTGTTTCCCTATGTTCTAAATTCTTATTTTCTTTTATCAGAAAACATTTCTGATTCTCGTTTGGAAAACATTTCCAAAACTCCTTTACGATCAAACCTTACCATTTCTTAGTTAAGAAGGAAGTCACTCAAGTTGGGGTATAATTACCTCTCAGACCTTAACTGAACAACGTTATAACTTCGAAATGGTCAAAGTTTATCTTTTAATCTTTAACGACTTCTTTACGCCTTTCTCGGATCCAATTTTACTAATCCACTTCTATATTTAAAACATTGGTTATAATGATAACGTTATAATCCTTACTTTCGAATTATCTAACTTTAATTATAACTTCTATTCTTATTAGTGAATAATTAACCTAACACTTATTGATTTATAAATAAATAAATCTCTATTTAAACACTGGAAAAGTATAAGTACTTTCCCGAATTCGATAAAATCAAATTTGCCGATTAACTCTCTTCGAGAAATCTCTATTTGATTAACTCTTCTTCGAATAACCTATATTCGATTAACTCCTTCTCGAATAAACGATATTCGAAAATCTCTCTTCGAATAACTAATATTCGATAACTCTTCTTTTTCAAATATCTCATATTTGAAAATCTTACTTCGATTAAACTATAATCGATAACCCCCTTCGATGAAACTAACATCGATAACTCCTTTCGATGAACTAACATCGATAACTCCTTTCGATGAACTAACATCGATAACTCCTTTCGATGAACTAACATCGATAACTCCTTTCGATGAACTAACATCGATAACTCCTTTCGATGAACTAACATCGATAACTCCTTTCGATGAACTAACATCGATAACTCCTTTAACTCTATTCGAATAAACTATATTCGATTGACTCCTTCTGAATGTCTATATTCGTAACTTCTTCTCGAATAACCAATTATTCGATTATCTTACTTCGAATAACTTATATTCGATTATCTCACTTCGATTTACTTATATTCGATAATTCTTCTCGAATGAACTATATTCGATTTCTCTTCTCGAATAAACAATATTCGATTACTCTTCTCTTCGAGTACACTATGTTCGATAAATCTACTTTGAATAAGTGATATTCGATAACTCCACTCGATTAACCCTACTTACTTAACCTTACTGGTTTACTTGACTTACCTAACTCAACTGGTTAACTTGACTTACCTAACTCAACTGGTTAACTTGACTTACCTAACTCAACTGGTTAACTTGACTTACCTAACTCAACTGGTTAACTTGACTTACCTAACTCAACTGGTTAACTTGACTTATTTAACCCTACTTAACTCAACTGGATTAACTCCTATCGAATAACTAATATTTGATTTACTTCCATTCGCTTGACACTAGATCGCAGCGATCACAATGGTTACGCCTGATTCACTCAGGAAACATCCGACCGCCTTAGGCTATTTACAGCCCTGCGAATTACGCTAGCAGTCGTACGAGATGGCAACTTATCCTGAATACCATGTTTGACTAACTCTGTCTCAAATAACTTTATTTGATTTACTCTAGTTCGTTTTAACTCTAACTGATTAATTCTAACTGGTTAACTCTATTTGACTAACTCGACTTGACTAACCCCTTTCGAATACCATATTCGATTAACTAACTTCGAATACCATATTCGATTTCCCTTTTCGAATACCATATGCGATTAACTAACTTCGAATACCATATTCGATTTCTCCTACTTCGAATACCATATTCGATTAACTACTTCGAATGTCTATATTCGATTAACTAACTTCGAATACCATATTCGATTTCTTCTTTCGAATGTCTATATTCGATTAACTAACTTCGAATACCATATTCGATTACTAACTTCGAATACCATATTCGATTACTAACTTCGAATACCATATTCGATTACTAACTTCGAATACCATATTCGATTTCTTCTTTCGAATGTCTATATTTGATTAACTAACTTCGAATACCATATTCGATTACTAACTTCGAATACCATATTCGATTACTAACTTCGAATACCATATTCGATTACTAACTTCGAATACCATATGCGATTAACTAACTTCGAATACCATATTCGATTTCTCCTACTTCGAATACCATATTCGATTAACTACTTCGAATGTCTATATTCGATTAACTAACTTCGAATACCATATTCGATTTCTTCTTTCGAATGTCTATATTCGATTAACTTTATTCACTTTATAAAGATTTCCTTTATAACAACGTTTTATTCATTTGAAAAGATTTACTTTTAAATAACGGTTCTACCCTTAAAAAAATGATTTCCCTTTTCATGATGTTCCCTTTCCAATTCTATTTGTAAATGGTTTACAAATATTCCCTTTTCAAATTTATTCTTGAAAATATTCTAACTCCTTAAATTCCCAGGAAAATTCGCCATAACCTCCTTTGTATCGGGAGCATCGGGAAAATCCCCAAACTCGCCACACAGGCCTTTCCATTCAAAAAGAAATGTTTTGAATTTATTTCCTTTTCAAATATCTCCTATTTATAAATATCCCAATTTATAAATATTCCTTATTTATAAATATTCCACTTTATAAATATTCTATTTTCAATATCACTTTGAAAATCCTCCTTTTATCTACATTTCGGTATGTTATGGTATTCAATCATATCAAATCATGATGTTCAATATCGTCCATACACACACAATCAACAACAGGTTATAATTCACATCATATATCAAAATATATGAAAACAATAAAATAACTGTTGAGGAATCCAGTCGGATTCCTCCAACCTGTTTTCCTGCATCACAGATGTTAGACAATATAGATAACATCAATTTCATCCCAACATGAAATATACTGATAATCAGAATCCATATTTGATTGACGGTTTTCTATATATAACTATATCTACGTTTTCAATCAAATCTATTTAACAGTCCAATTTAACAGTCCAATTTAACAATCAATACACAGCAATCAATCATTAAAAATAAAGTACAGTTTATACAAATATAAACTGAACAGAGTTAGTGAGATTTACTCACATTTGCAGTTCATCGTTAAAGAACGATAAACTGTTATTTGATTTGAATCAAACAGTTTATTTCGCCATAAATTCATACGAGCCCTAATCCACTTCCAGTCAGCTTCATTGTGAAGCTCTCGTCCATACGATCCTGTCGGATCTTGTTTCGCTGAATTCCATTCATGTATGAAAGAGTTATACGATTTATAAGGTTTGAATTCATTATTTGGATTTTAATAAAACTTAAATTAAAATTAGTGGGCTTTACCCTTTATCACCCGGCCCATCCACGTTTTCACCCTCCATTGTACCCGACCCGTTTTTAATTCCTTCTTCACCGAATTGTAACAGCGACTCAGGCATTTTCCACTCCTCCATTACCGCTCCTTCCTCCATAAACTGCTCCTCCTCCCTTCAACAACCGAACAAACCTTGGCCACCATTTAACTCCTCTCGAAAATCTCCTTCCGCCAGTACCCTCCAACCTCAACTCGGCCTCCACTTTCGAAATCCGTCGAACGGCAAAAACCCACGCAACAGTATTTCGATCGAACCATTTTCATGCCAAAACCCCCAATACTTTGCAAACACATTCGGTTTTCCTTCCTCAGTCCAGAAATCATAACCAAAACGAGCACAAAAGCTTACATCACCGGATTTCTTGAACCCTAAACAACGCTGTAAAAATCCAGCGAGCGAAATCCAGCGTCGGTCTCCACGAGAATCACTCCATGTCGACCAGCATCATCATAGTAGCTCGGATTTTTATGAATTAGGATTTATAGATTTCCTTGTGAATTCTTTTGATTTTTCTTTGCTTGGTTTTTCACTGTGGAATTGTTTTTGAGCGACGGCGTGAGTTTTGAGCAGAAGAGGAATGTGGATAAGGTTTAGAAAATTATAGAGGGGTATTTATAGTGCTTTTGAAATATCTAGATATTTTACAAAGGGAATATTCCCGGTATATTCCTTTTTTTTGATAATTCGTTTTGCCTTCTAAAAATCCGTGTGATCACACACGATATTCAAAAATCACGAAACTGGACATGTAGCTAGAGTTCGACATTACGGTCCCAACGAAATTGGTTTCGTCGAATTCCGACTTCGTATGCTCACACAGCGTATTTTTAACTGTCAAAATACTGACTGTTTTTCACTCTAAAAATCGGTACGACCACACAGTGACTCTAAAAATCACGAAACTGGGAATCTAACAATAATTTGACACTGCGGATCCAACAAAACGGGTTTCGTCGAATTCCGAGGTCGTTTGCAAAACTGGCTATTTTTAACGCTTTGAATGACCCATTTAAATATATAAATATATTTAAATAAAATTAAATATAAATAAATTTATATTGTCGTATATCTTCACATATGATATCGTACAGCTACATAATATCATATCAGAATTTACAGTTTGATATTTTAGATTTCAGATTATCTCAATGTTCAGTTTATACTGATTTTCCATTTATAACGTAAATAAAGCGTCGCAAATTATAAAGGAATTTCACAGCGACTTTTCTGAAATTTAATTTGGACATACATCAAAATCTATACAACGAAATCCCCATTTTTCTCTTCCACTAGAAAGATATACTCCACCAGCTCCACACATTTCTTGTTTCACGGAAATCCGACTTAAAACGAATCCTGTATATTCAGTTGAAGTTCGAATCGCCAATTTACGAACTGCAGCGCCATTTCGAGCTCGTTTATAAATATATTATAAACTATACGTTCAACCATCGTCGATTCAATATAATCGTTATTATATTTCGAATTGAAACTCCACCAAATCTCGTATGCTATTCAATTCACACGATATTGTGAATTCTACTATTTCCGACTATTTCGACATTATAATATATTATTATATTATAATTATTTATTAAATATTTAATATTATTTAATTAAACGATCATTAACTTCTCTAAATCACCAATTATATAATTAAATAAATTAATTATATATCTCTAAAAATGCGGGTCATTACAATTTCAAATTCCAATCTCACAAATCCAATGTCTGGATATCATTCTAGTCCAATTCAATTTCAGTTACCACTTAACTAGCTTTATTTTAATTCCAATTTGCTTTCCCAAATTTCCGTTTAATTTGTTTTTAGTTCTAACCAATCTCTTCCTAGGAGTTTTAAACAGCTTTGCTTTTCTCAAAAATCAGACTTCCCTTTTCAGGATTCAAAACAACTTGTTTTCTCAAAATAATTCAAACTATATCTTTGGTAGTAATCCGTCACTTACAACTCGAAAATGAACACTGATAATGTGGCCAACATCATTAGGGTTATCTCCCAGCGATCGAAGTGAGTTCAATACTATATCACTTTTCAAAACTATTCCCTAAACACTTTTCATTTTGAAATTACTTCAAAATATCCTTCCAATGTTTGTAAAACAATTTAAAATCTCCTAGGATTTTAAAATTCTCATATATTTAATCCAAGTCCATTTACAAACACTTTTCCAAATTTCCATGGTTTTGAATTTCAATTATAATTTAAATTTAAATTCCAATTTAATTCATTTCGTAATATTTATACGAATTTTATTTGGTTATATATGCATAACCAACTCAATTTTAATCTTATTCAATTAATATAACGACCAACACATCTAATATACTTAATAATAATCTTAAGATAAATAATTTCTTTATATCAAAATATACTTTGGGCCAAATTATTTAATTTACCCTTCTTTCAAAACATACCATGTCTGTTTATCGTACTCGAGTGTTTAGAAACCCCTACCAATACAGTGGATCAAATTGATCGAACAAAATTCATAAACCACTCAACCAATAAATCTCCATAATATAAAAAAAATTTGTAAAACCTACAAATACGCTCTCTTGTATATATACACTCAACTCAATCAAGGGCATTATTAACCCCATTTCTATTGAGTTACGCCATAGAGCCAAGGTAATCACTTAACCTTCAGCTCTGATACCACTGTAATGAACGCGAATTTTCGACCTCGAAAATCGACACACAACACCATGTCGACTATTCAAGAATCGAAAATACCGAAATGTTAATAGAAAGAAGTCAGAGGGTGAGAAATAGATAAGATAGAAAATTAGAATTGAAGAGGAAGAAGAACATAACAACAGAATCAGAATAATACGAATCTCACAGCGGAACGAATAAAATATAGTATACAAAATAACTTGGAAATACAAATTTGTCATTTGTATATATATACAAATCATCATTTGAGTATAACACTTACACCACAACGGAAATAAACAATAGCTATATAATTCTGAAGCCACTTGCTCCAGCTCTCCAAGTATATCTGTACAATCCCGACTACTTGACTGCCCGTACAAAATTGGGCACCCAAAAGTTTAGGGAAAACAAAACAAAATAACCTCTGGGTCAATCATGTGACTGGTGTGAGTAAACTCCAAACATTTGTTTAACTTTTAAAATCCTTTTAGAAGAAAGAATAATCATAAGACCAATCCATACATAAACACGGATGGTTTTTACCTTACGATAACCCAAACATTCTTTTAAAAATCCATACTCTTCTAATATTATAATAATGTCTAAATAATATAAATAGCAATCTGGTGGGAGGCTTTCATCTCATGTTCCACATATATAATATATAATCAAAAACCACAGGCTCTTAGTGGATAATGGATTCCAACTGGCAAGGTATGGGACCACCTTCCGACAGTGTATCTCTAGTGAGAAATACACCGGGTTCAACAAGAACATCTTGCAACCCAGGCTAAACGTGACCGATCGCTCATTTCACTTGAGTATACCAAATGTATTGGCACCAATGGTTGGGATCAGCAACCGTTTCCCGAAAGGGACAACATCGAAATAGTTTAAAGAAGTAAATGGAATTTCTCTAGATCAGGTGACAATACACCCTAATTGGGAGCTACCCACTTAGCCATGCGACCTACCCAATTTTACACCATTTCTCGGTTGTGAGGCTAGAGCCCATAACATATGTTTTTGACAAATCACACATTTATTCACTTTGAATGCCAAATCGTCATACTCGCCATATCACAAATTGATTTCTACAAAAATACCATGGGTATACAGCTAAGAGAAACGAATTCCTCCGCCACCAAATGTAAATACGTTTGAAGAGATCAACTTATGTGATTTATTAAATATACTCTATCAAACATTCTTCCAAACAGGTTGTCGTGAGACTGTACAAACCGAAGGCACTATTCTGTAAATCCATCTTAGGAAATTTCTACTTAGGATTGCTAGAACAACCCTTGCATAAACTCTATCTTCAATTATCTTCATCATATTCGATTCGCAACACTAATGCCCATACAGAGTGGTTTTCAAATAATAAATCTGATCCAGGTCTCTCCATATTGACGACGGAAAAATGGTCAAAGCTTTGATAGTCGGTTATTTAACTATCAAAGGAAAACATCCATGCACACAACGATCTTTTTCCAAATGGAAATTTTAACGATGAATCATCAATCAACATTTTTTTCATTTTAATAAATTTCTCATTTATTCATTCATTTCCACACTTCCCGTTTCCACATATTCGTAAATTCTTATTTTCTAAATTTAGAAAATATACGTTATTAATCATTGGAAAACATTTCCATCTCTTATTCACATATCACTATCTTCTCACATCTATCCGTCTCTAACTGTAAACCAGTAAGAGAACAATTCTCTGAATATCAACCCCGAAGGCCGAAACCAACATCAGATCGATACTCAGGAAATCATTCAACTTAACTAATCTCCAGTCAGTTTCAAATTTCCTTAACTCTGTTTCTTAACTTGTTATCAAATTATTGCTTACGCAACTCTGGGATTCAGTTTACGAATCCAATTCTTTTATGAAAACATTGGTTATAACAATAACGTTATAATGCCTACTTTCGCAATATCTAACTTCAAAATATAACTTTTATTCATTAGTTTGAATAAATATTAATTAATTAATTTATTAAATAAATAAATCTTGATTTAAAAACCGGAAAGTAAATAGTACTTTCCTACATTCGATATAGTTGAATCCCAGCATATAATTCTCTATCGAATAATATCTATTCGATAACTCTCTTTCGGATAAATATATTTGACAATCTCTCTTTCGAATAAACTATATTCGATAACTCTTTTTCGAAAAAACTATATTCGATAACTCTCTTTCGAATAAACGATATTCGATAATCTCTCTTTCGAATAAACTATGTTTGATAACTCCCTTTTGAATAAACTATATCCGATAACTCTTTCTTTCGAATAAACTCTATTCGATAACTCTCTTTCGAATAAACTATATTCGATAACTCTTTTTCGAATAAACTATATTCGATAATCTCTCTTTCGAATAAACTATATTCGATAACTCTTTTCCGAATAAACTCTGTTCGATTACTCTTTTCGAATAAGCTATATTCAAAAATCTCTCTTTCGAATAAACTTTATTCGATTTACATTACGAACTCCAGTATATTTTACCCTTTCAGGTCAACTCAATTTCTAAATTCATTTTTGAATTTAGTACTTCCCAACAATTACCAATTTCCTTTTATAACTGTTTTAATTCTGCAAAACGTTTTCTTTTAAATCGTTATTCACTTTAGAGCGTGAATACTGTTCCTTTACAGAAAACTGGACTCATTTTATCGAATCAAAACTTGATTTCATAATTTAAATACTAACACAGGTTTAAACTCCAATTATTGAGTCATTTTATAATTTCTTATTCACATTCCATTTTCTTTATCAAATCTCGTTTACATGTCAACTTCATAGTTGATTTTATTTAATAAGTCCATAATTCTCTATCGCCTTTATATTCGATTATAAAATATCGGTTTCAAGTCGAATATTAATTATCTTGTCAAATCCCGATTTATTCAATATATAATTTCTTAAAATAAATTATTTTATAACATTTGGCCTAGTCGAGTTCTAACTACAAATTTTTATGGATTTTATTTAATCTTATTCACATTTCAAACATCGAAATAAATTCCATCGTTTTCTTTCTAAAACAACTATAATTTCCCGTTCTAAATTCACTGCACAATTTATAATCCAAATTATCCACTGATAATTATTTTTATTTAATTTATAAACATTAAACATTGTTTATAAATCACACTACTTGTTTTATTATTAAACAAGTTATTTATTTCGAGCCCATTCGAAATTCCATTTCTATTTTTAAAAATAGATTTTTCCCTTTCTAAATTCATATTCCATCTTTTATAATTCCCTTTATAAATGTTAAGTTTACATCCCATTTCCAAATATCGTTGTAAAAACCGATTTTACTTCTTAATATAAATTCATACTTATATATATATTTACTTTATCCCGTAATAAATATTTTAATTAATTTATAAATATTGCTTATAAATTTATCTTCCCAATTTATCTGTTAAAACAGATTTTTATTTAAAATCTACTTTATATCACTTCTCGAAATCCCTTTATAACTCGTGAATTACCTTTTTATAATTCTATTAATTTTTCAAATATTTCCTTTTATAAAATCCATGGATTTTATAAAATATTTAAATTTAATATCCACTTAACTATTTCCTTTTATATATTCCGATATCACTTATGGTATTTAAAAATACCAAACAAAAAGGTCAGTCATCATCCAGACACACATAATCAATAACAGATTATACACCACATCATATATCACAATATATGAAAAACAGTATTATAGATATTGAGGAATCCAGTTGGATCCCTCCAACTTGTTTCCCTACATCACAAATGTTAAACAATATAAATAACGTCAATTTCATTTCAATATGAAATATTCTGATAAACTGAATCAATATTTGATTAGTGATATATATATATATATTACTAGATCTATAATTTCAACCAATCAATTAGCAGTTCATCCAAATAATCAACACACAACCATCAACCATCATTTATCAATTCTAAAAATACGTTATAAAAATATAAACTGGCAGAGTTAGTGAGTTTTACTCACATTGGTGGTTTATCGTTAAATAACGATAACCGTCATTGATTCAGATCAGACAATTTATTTCGCTATAAATTGTAACGAGCTCCAATTCACTCCGAATCAGTTCCATTGTGTAGCCGTCGCCCATACGATCCCAACAGTTCTTGTTTCGCTAAATTCTAATAGTGTATGAGAAAGTTATGATTATGCAAGTTTAAATTGTTTAAAAATTTTAATTAAATAATTAATAGTTAATCAACCTCACTAATCTCCCATAAGCCATGTAATTATCTTTAATCGGCCTGCTCATCCTTTCTTCTCCGGTTCAAACAAAAGTCGCAACCCAAAAATGGCAAAACTTTGAAAAATCCAAGCACCCTCCTCACTAACTTATAAATCAAACAAAAAATATCAACGACTTTCTCTTCTCAAGATCTATCTCCACATACCTAGCATGTCAAGCTCGAGTACTTCTTCCATCTCGCGACTTACAGGCCAAACTCACGCATAATACAGGGGGCACGACATTTTTAATCACCATACTTCCTAAAAGTTTGAGGCAAACCGTGATTTTCCATTTAGAACGCAAATATCTACTTCGAATCGCTCATCGACGCTTGACTCTCCATGTTTCGTGAACCCTAGCTATACTGTACGATTTCGAGCGTTAGGAAAAAACACGTCGCACCAAGCATCACTAACATAATGTTGAAGCTCTTCTCACAAGAATCCAAAATAAATTTATGTTGTGATTTATGGAATTTTCCTTGAATTTATTTAATTTTTGCAAGATACGGTTTGGTTTTTTTGTTAAGAGGAATTTTGGAGGCTGTGAAAATTTGACCAGAGAAAAATATGAATTAGGTTTTAGGGTGTTACTGGTTTATTTATAGGTAAGTTTTAATATTCTAATTTATATTAATTTTAACCAACCGCTATATGTATTTGTTGTTTAAAAATTCATACGATCACATATATTATCCAATTTCAATGAAAATGGACATACAGCTATAGTTTGACATTATGGACCTAACGAAACTTGTTTCGTCGAATTCCGAATCCGTTTGCTCACATAGTGTAATATGAATTAAGTTTTAGGGTGTAACTAGTTTATTTATAGGTAAGTTTTAATATTTTAATATTCTAATTTTGTATTAATTTTAACTAACCGCTATATGTATTTGTTGTTTAAAAATTCATACGATCAAATATATTATCCAATTTACATGAAAATGGACATACAGCTACAGTTTGACATTATGGACCAACGAAACTTGTTTCGTTGAATTTCGAATCCGTTTGCTCACATAGTGTAATATGAATCAGGTTTTAGGGTGTTACCGGTTTATTTATAGGTAAGTTTTAATATTTTAATATTCTAATTTTATATTAATTTTAACCAACCGCTATATGCATTTGTTGTTTAAAAATTCACATGATCACATATATTATACAATTTCAATGAAAATGGACATACAGCTACAGTTTGACATTATGGACCCAACGAAACTTGTTTCGTCGAATTCCGAATCCGTTTGCTCACGTAGCGTATTTTTAAAGTCAAATTATCGACTGTTTTTCACGTTAAAATCCGACTTAAAACGGATTTTGTATATTCATTTAAAGTTCGAATCGCCAAATTACGAACTATCGCTTCATTACGGGCTCGATTTAAATTATATTATAATTATACGTTCAAACTTCGTTTAAAATAATAAATTCGTTATTGTAATTCAATTCTAAACTGAATTAAATCTTATAAATAATCCAATTCACACAATATTGTGAATTCCAATATTTTCGGCTATTTCGGAATTAAATATATTATTCTATTATATATATTAATTAAATATTCAATATTATTTAATTAAATAGCCATTTATATCTCTAAATTACTATTTAAATAATTAGATAAATTAATCATTATATCGTTAAAAATATGGGACGTTACATACTGTTTTGACTTGATCTCTACTTTAGTCTGGCTTATGGCAAGGGATATGATTTTATGTACTCTAATATTTTATTTCATGAGATGTTTTGTATGACAAATTTGAGACATTTGGTTAGTTTTAATTGGTTTTGATGTACTTTTGAAACTATGCTTTAATTTTAGTAACGATTTTTTCTGCTGTTTATTATATCTGTCTTGTTAATTCTCTGTAATAATTACCTATTGCGCTTCATGAAACTTAATGCGTTCTCATATGAGTGGCATTAATGGAGGTGGGGTGCCACACTTGGTATCAGAGCTGAAGGTTACAAGATCAGAGAAAAGTTTTTAAAATTGTTTTCAAAAGCGAAGTTTTTTTTCAAATAAAAATCTATTTTTGAAAAACATGTCCCCTCAAGCCATATCCAATATTATCTTGATCTCTTGTTGAATCCCTTTTCTTTTCTTTTCTTTTCTTTTCAGCATGTCCGGGCACCCAATCTTCCCGAGGTCATTCCGCTACCGACATGGTTCCGTAGGTATCTTGCGACAACGGCACCTACCGGAACTATGACGACCGCCCATAACCCCTGCACTAAACAAGAGAAATAATGCACTGAAAGGTGTGCCAGACAGCTATAGACGATCATCAAGGTTTGATAACAATCTGAACCTGTTGTAGAACTCACAACGCAAGGATAAAATATAATATAACATATACAACAGGTAGAAATAGTGAAGCATTATATAAAAAACTTTTGAAGACTTTCACAACATCCTGAAAGGTTATCCATACATCATAGGAATATCAAAGTCTATACATGAAGCCTCACTACAACACTCAGAGAGGAACTCAACCAGCGAAAATAGAAATACTATATATAAGTAAGGATAATACGCCAATCCTACTTCGAAATTATCGTTAATAATATGATTTCGAACCTTGCCATATGTCAAGGGCTAATGGTATCCCTAGTTCCAGCATAAACTCCGTACGCCTTTCAACGATACGTATGTTTGTTCAACCTTGACAACTAGGCCTTTCAACAATACCCAGGGTACTCGACTAGTAACCTTCTAGTCTTTTGGGGGCACCCATTGTATCCGTGCTTTGAGCCTGGTAGAATTTAAGACAACGATAATCTCTCGGCCTTCGTATCTCTAGTCCTCCAACCAGACGAATTTTCATAGCTCAAGCAACCATTATCCACCAACTCACTACCTTTGGGTTGTCATCTCATTCGTTGTTCTTGACCAATCAACGAACACATTCAACACTTCGAATATTCCCACTTGAACTTACTTCGAAGTCACAACATCACTGAGCCAAATAACATCACTGCGCTGCAACTAGGGTTCGGGGGGTTGCCCCCATATTTTTTTCTAGGCCTTCTTATTTAAATCTGAGTCGTACCCAAAAAATATAGTTTTTCAGAAATAACCCAGTGCGACCGACCCATCTTCTTGGAGCCGACCGACCCATCTATGTAACACAGACCAATCCATCCTCTTCTGGATCGACCGACTACTCGCACTAAAACATGACCGACCCACTACCTTGATCACGACCGACCCGAGCCTGAACGACCTGAACCCTTCTCCACGTGCCAACATGTCTATCCGACCCCACTGCTTCAACATGACCCACTCGATCCAATTGAGTACGACCGACCGAGCCATTCGCTGCTCAACCCAGATCATGACCCAACTAACAGCGACCGACCCAACCAGTTCAGACCGACCCAACCAGTATGGAGCCGACCGACTAGAGCCACTATACTATATCTTGTACTTCACTCGTACTACACTGGTACTACGACCGACCAGAAACCTGCGCAGCTCCAATTCAAATCCAATTTCGGCCAAAACTTCGCCAATCGACACAATCGACGAAATATACTCATCTAATTCAGTCAACGCAACCATAAACATTTTATGAAATAACTAACTACATGAATATAACAATCATCACTAAAATTTTGAAAATTTCACCAAAATCATGATAAATGAACATGTGAATTAAATTATGGATCTACTTGCATAAACATATGAACATATATGAGAATTACTGGTTTTGTGTTGCTAAATTAGATCCTATGGCGATTCATATGAAAATAAACTTACCATTATGTAGATCTAAGAGAAAATACTTGAATTTGATGAAAAACAAGATCAAACACTCATATACTTGAATGAATCTGTATGAAAGATGCATATCACCCACCAAATCTTTGATCTAGCTTAGAAATATTGAAATACGAATTTAGACAGTGGAGATCTTGCTTTAATCCGCTTGATTTGATGAAATCTATCCCCTTTCGATGTAGATCTAGCTTCAAATGTTGTAGATCTTCAATTCTCTAAGCTTTAATGGTGGAAAGGTGAAGAGAATGGAGGAATGGAGGAACTCTTGCTCTTCCAAATGAAGGAATGGAGAAAGTATACTCTTTCCCATGCCTCTTATCCCCATTTATAGCCTTCCACTAGCCCACTAATGGGCCTCTCCAAATTAGCCCATTATGGCTCTCAAAACCTGGACAACCAACTGCAAAACCTTAAAACAACGATTCCTCCCAAACTGCTAAGCCAAATCATTAATGTGACCACTTAGCGGAAAGGGAATCATCATTTCTTTCCAATGCCGTAGGTTTCAGCACCTGATTTGATCCCAGTCAAAAGTTATCACCCGTACAAGACTGACATAGAAAAAATGGTCGAAAACAAAATTAATAAAAATTATGGACATGTCTCACATCCCCATAAGCAACATATTAAAATATGAGAATGATCCAACCCTTAGGGAATAAAATAAAAATATTTTACGATCTTCCGCTACGTAAAATGTGGGCTGTTATAGGAGGTCAAAGTTATGCCCCAACCCCAGCTGCAGCCACTGTTGCTCCACCTCCACGAGTAGATAACTTCTCTAAGTTATGTAAAGACTTCTGCGCTATGAGAGGAAAACCATTCAGTGGCATCGAGAGCTTTGTAGAAGCACAGAATTGGCTACGAGAGACGAAGAACGTGTTTGGCCTTTTCGAGATTGATGACCGAAGGAAGATACAGTAGGCCGTATGGCAGCTAAAGGATGAGGCTTCTTACTGGTGGGAAGTAACCCAGGCGAGACAACAAGTGGAAACTTGGGACGACTTCAGGTAGAGATTTGAGATGAAATTCTTATCTCAGGCGAAAGAGAGACTGCAAATGGAAAGATTCTTGGCTTTGAAACAAGGGGACACGCCTGTCAAGGAGTATGTGAATAAGTTTAATCAACTAGCGTGGTTTGGACTGGACTTAGTGAATATGCCCCCCCACAAGAAGGCGTTTAGATTTGCCAGAGGGTTGAATCAACCTCTTCAAGGACTTGCTTTGTCTCATATACTGATGTGGGCAACATTTAAAAGGCTAGTTGGCATGGCTCTTATGCATGAAGATGGTAAGGAAGAGAAGAAGAAAGTAAGACTGAGGAAACACATGCTAAGGGCAAGAAACAGAAATGTTGGCCCAAGAAAGGAAAGCAACAAAAGAAAGGTGGAAAGCATGACAAGGCTCAAATCAAGAAAGATATCAAGTGTCATGGTTGTAGTGCTATGGGTCATTTTTTGAGGGATTACCAAAAGAAGAAGAAAGCTTGTTTCAATTGTGGACAAATGGGTCACTTCAGCAAACAATGCCCTATCAAGCAAGGACAAGGGGCCGGAAATTCATGACAAGTATATGCTTTAGAGGATAATGGACCTAATCGAGGTAATAAATTCACGGTTGAAGGTTTGATTTTCCTTTTTGACTATCCTGTTCGAACCCTGTTTGATTTTGGTGCTTCACATTCTTTATATCCAGTTCTTTAGTAGATAGTCTGCACTTAGTATAATTTTTGATCCCATAGTAGTCTCAAACCCCATAGGAGGATCGGCTCGTTTATCCATGATGTGTAGGGGTTTGAGAATTTCTATCTTGGGCACCGAGTTTGAATGCGACGCATACATGCTGGGCTTTATGGGCTATGGTTTGATTCTAGGATTGGATTGACTAGCCATGTATGGTGCCATGCTTGATTGCAAAAAGAAAGTGGTTAGACTTCTTACTTGTCATGGTAGGACTCTTGAAATTTCCTGTAACCCACGGGGATCAGTGATGCTTGGTTTTTTAAAATCACTTGATACTTCAGTAGACAACTTGCAATCTGTGCCAATTGTCAAAGATTATCCAGATGTGTTTGAGGAGCTTAAGGCACTACCTCGAAGGCATGAGATAGATTTCCGGATTTACTTGGTAGAGAATGCAAAACCAATTGCTCAACCATTACTCCACATGGCTCCTAGAGAGAGAAAGGAGCTTAGCAAGCAAGTAGAGGAGCTATTTGAGAAAGGTTTCATTAGGCGAAGCATATCCGAGTGGGGAGCTCCAGTCGTCTATGCAGCTAAGGTAGACGGCTGACTTCGTCTATATGTGGACTATGGGGAGCTGAATGTAGCGACCCGCAAATATGTCTATCTGAGTTGACTAATAACACCACACGTCCAACTCAAATTGCACAGAAATACGACTCATTATTAGAAAGAAGTTAGAGGATAAGAAATAGATGAAAGAAATATTAGAATAGAAGAAATTGAAGATCACAAACTCACAGCGGAACGAATAAAATATATTATATAACATAACTTTTGAAAATACAAATCAGTAACTGGACATACATACCAGTATCAGAGCATAACAGTTGTTCCTGGAACAGTTATAAACACCTGCTTCCAGATACAACACAATACACAGCGGAGATATGATAGTCTATAGCTAACTGGTGAAGCCTCCTGCTTCCAGCTCTTCCAAGTGAATCTGTAAAATCCCGACTACTCGACTGCCCGTACAAATTTGGGCACCCAAGAGTTTAGGGAAAACAAAACAAAATAAACTCTGGGTCAGTCATGGGACTGGTGTGAGTAAACTCCAACCATTTGTTTAACTTTCAAAATCCTTTCGAAGGAAAAGGTAATAGTAAGACCAGCCCAGACATAAACATGGACGGTTTTTACCTTACTATAACCCAAAACGCTTTGATACAAAAATCCAGTGATATTATAATAGTGTCTAAATCAAATAAATAGAATTTAGCGGAACGCTTGCATCTCACGCTCCACATACATAGTATAAAATCAAAAACCGCATGGCGCTTATTGGAGATTGGATTTCCAATATGACAAGGTATGGAACCACCTTCCGATCAGTGTACTCTAGAGGCGATACACTGGGGTTCAACAAGAACATCTTGCAACCCGGCCCGCACACGACCGACCACTCATTTCGCTTGAGTGTATCGAATGTATATCACCAACGGTTGGGATCAGCAACCGTTTCCCGAATGGGACATCATCGAACAAATAAGGAATTAAATGAATCTCTAGATAGGTGATTATACACCCTAATGGGAGCGACCCACATAGCCATGCTACCTGCCCGATTTTTGTCATTTCCCGGTTGTTAAGGCCTGAGGCTACGCTCACTTGCCATTCATTTATAGCACAATCACTTTGAATGCCACATTGTCAGATCCGTTAATCATTAATTGATTTCCACAAATATTCTGGATGTTATGCTAAGGGAATAAATCCGTTGCAACCATATATATTTATACAGACCAACCCATTAGATCATTGGAAATACTTTGTCAGACATTCGTCCATTTACGTTCATTCTGGGATTGAACGAAACCGAAGGCACAATTTCTATAAATAGAAAAGCCCTTGCACTTCACTCCATCTTCGATTATCTTCATATAATCTGATTCGCAACGCTACTGCCAATACAGAGTGATTCACGGATAATAATCCAACCGGTCACTCCATATTGACAACGATATTGGCAGACACTTCGATAGTCGGTTATTTAACTATCGAAGAAAAAAAAACTTCCATTCACAGCACCAAACAATCACTGGGCCCTTTAATTTATATTTCATTAATTAAAATACTTCTCCACTTCCTTTATCAATATTTATTAACTAAATAATTTCAATTATCATCTTGGTCTCTTACCCATTTGGAAAACATTTCCATATCTCACCTTCTTTATTTTCTACACTTAGAAAATATATTCTATTTGCAATTGAAAACAATTCCAATCACTTATTACTTTCCCTACTACTTTAATTATACTCAGGAAATATTTACTTTTATATTTCTAAAATTCCACTACTGGGTTAAAACGAATGCCGTGTAAAACATCGTTACAACAACCCAAGATATTTTATTCAACTAACCCTTTTTCAAACACTTCTCTTCGAGACTGGATCATGCTATTTATCAATTAAAAATGAAATCAATCAAGTTGGGGTAAAATTACCTCTCAGACCTTGACTGAAAACATCCTCAACTTCAAAACGACAAAACCACTTACCTCGAATCAACACACTTATAAAACCCAATTATTCATTTTTGAACATGTATATGGTTCGCTTTCTATTACCAGCCTATCGATTTCCTTTTGGTTTATAATATCCTATTAAATTCGTTTCCTTATCGAATTCAATATATATATTGATATATTGATTTCTAACTATCAAAATTTCTTAAAAATATTCTAACTCCTTAAATTCCCGGAAAAATTCGCCATAACCTCCCTTGTACCGGGAGCTTTGGGATATTTCAAATAGCCTCCCATGGCCCTCACCAATCCAAAAGAAAAAGAAAAAGCCAAGCGGCTTGCCGATACGGTGCATAAAACCTCATATATAAATTTAAACATGTACCTTTTTGTCGGGCACATAAATTAAAATCTTCATATACTTCATCCCATACCTGTCTAACACAGGCTCACCTGTTTCCAATTCAATTCAACTCAATCCAATCATTTGAATTCAGTTTCGCTCGTTTATTATTTAATTAGCCATTTTGCCTATTTCACTTCTTTTGTTTGAACATAACATGTTCAAACAAAATATTTAACTTGCTCATAACCAAATTGAATTTCAATTTCAATTCTAGTTTCCTTTTCGATTTCGAATATTAATTTTCAAATCGAATTCACTTATTCAAAGCCCAATATCAATTCAAAATCTCATTAACTAATTACTATTCAAATTAGTTAATTCTATTCAATAATCAAAATCTGATTTCTATTTCAATAAAAACAATTCATTACTCCCCTTGAGTTCCGCTATAATTTACAACTCAAAATCTGAAATTTTCTAAATAGAAATTCGAATTTTATTCGCTTAAAATCCTTTTATAAAATTAAATAAAACGTTTTGGTTTTTAAATGGTTATGGCGCTGCTTTTCTGAAAATTTGATTTTGACATAACTCAAAATCTATACGCCGAAATCCAGATTTTTCTCCTCCATTAGAAAACTATTATCAAATCGGTCCTGACGTTTCTTGTTTCAAAGAATTCCAACTTCAATCGAGTTCTGTATACTCAATTGAAGTTCGAAACGCCAATTTTCGAACTGCAGCGCTGCGGCGAGTTCGTTTTAATTATATATATATATTTATTTAACGTTTTAAAACTTCGTTTATATAAATTCAACTCTATTCTGATATATTTTACTATATATCAAATCCATTTTCCAATCCAACATAATATTTCTGATCTATTTCCCTTCTATTTGAAATTCTATATTCAAATTTCAATTCACTTCTATTTTTTTAAATTCTATTTGAATTTCTATATTCAAATTTACTTTATTCAAATCTCATTTGAATTTCTACGTTCAAATTCTATATTTGAATTTCCTTTGAATTTCATATATTCAAACTCCATTTGAATTTTCTATTTGAATCCTATATTCAAATTCCATATTTTAAATTCCATTTGAATTCTCTATTCAAATTCCATAGTTTAAATTCCATTATTTCAAATCTCTATCTTCAATTTCTATTTGAATTTCCTTTATTCAAATTCTACTTGAATCTCTATATTCAAATTCCATTTGAATTACTATATTCAAATTCTATATTTGAATTCATATTTAAATTTTCTATACCCACACTCCATTCAATTTCTATAATCAAATTTCATTTAAATTTCTACATCCAAATTCAAAATTTGAATTTCCTTTGTTTAAATTCCATTTGAATTCTATATTCAAATTACATTTGAATTTCCATATTTAACTCCATTTCACTTCTATTTTCAAATTCTATATTTAAATTTCATTTGAACTTTCTTTATTCAAATCTATTTGAATTCCTTTGAATTCAAATTCTATTTCAATGCCTTTGAATTCAAATCCCGTATTTAAATTCCTTTGAATTCAAATCTATTTCAATTCCTTTGAATTCAAATCTATTTCAATTCCTTTGAATTCAAATCCCATAATTAAATTCCTTTGAATTCAAATCCCATAGTTAAATTCCTTTGAATTCAAATATTCAATTTATCTCTTGATAATTTATTCATTATATCTATCAACACTATTTTATAAATTTTCCTGTTTTATTAAAACAAGCCTATTTCGAAATCCATTTAAAACCAAAATCTTACTTTTGAAAATTTTCTTTGCATTTTCTATATTCAAATTCCAATGAATTTCTCGTATTCAAACTTCTATTTGAATTTCTCATATTCAAATTCTATTTGAATTCCTCATTTGAAATTTCAAATTCTATTTGAATCCCTCACTTGAAATTTCAAAATTCTATTTTAGAAAAATAGAATTTCCTTTTGAATCTACGAAATTCCTTTTCATGATATTTCTAAATATCAATATTTGGGCCCAGTGATATTTAAACACCAAATAACCAATTATTTATTTTTGGTTTTCTAACACATCATATATGACAGTATATATGCAAACAAATAAACAAACAGATAATATATTTTTGAGGAATCCAATTGGATCCCTCCAACCTGTTTTTCCTGCATCCACAGACGTTAGTTAACAGAAATAATACCCATCCTGCTTCAAGGCAGGATATCGCGGTATAGAAGGGGATCCACTTATATACGTGAGCGTAGGGTCATCCGCTAATGATACTGCAGGCATCCGCTAATGGTACTACGGGAAATATCCAATAGCCATAATCACCAAGCCTAAATAACTAATATATAGGACCACAATAATTCAATAATTCATGCAAGCATCCAAGCAACCAAGAATTTATTTTTTACGCTTAAAAATAAAACTTTGAGTGAGATTTACTCACCTTGATTTTCGTTTGCCGAATATCCATTTAAAATCTCATACCGTCTTGACTATGAATCCATTACCTATGATTATATATTTCACGATTATACGACTATTTATTTAAATTAACCATTTGCAAAATTAAATAAATATCCTATGTATATTTAAATTTTGTAAAAAAATTAAATATATACCTTATGATTACCGCATTTTACTCGACCAAAAGATGAACAAATCTCTGAATATCCCAAAACTGAAATCAACCCTACTACGACATTTCAACGAACACTTCATATTCAAACCCCACTGCCAACTTCATCAGTACATGCCAATTCCACCTCAGTCCCTCCATTCGAACCACTGTCCCGCTTCCTTCCTGCCTACAGCAAAGGAAAACAAGACCCATCAGCTTGGATCGAACTATGCCAGACTCGCCTCTTTTATTCAGAATCGATCGTCCAGTGAGGAACTGCAACCATCAACCAACGCTAACCATGAACGTGACTTCGAACAGGCCTCCCAACCATTAATCATCGGTAACAAACACGACCTCCTTCATCTTCTCAATTTCATCGAAAACCTCACCTCTTCTCGCTACTTTAAACTCCAGCAACACGCGCGACAACTTAGCTAACGCGAGTTCCTCCCAATGATCGAAACCCCATCTGCAAACTCGCCTAACCCTCCTGCTGAAATCCCCTTCGAACTACACCTCGCGAGTCACCACAAACCACAGTCACATTGAAAACCCGCTTCCCTAGAACGTGCCTCAAAGATACCTTACCGCACACAAATTTAGGGCTACCAATCGATAGTACAACCTTAGACGAGTGATAGGAACCCAAAATCAAATGATTCGATTTAGTATTTTATCTATTATTTCCTTTTTTTTAAGGTCGAAAGGGGTGGTTTTGAAATTGTTCAGAAGAAATGAAAAGGAAAGGAATGGAATTAAAGGCGTATAAGGGGCATTTTTGTTTATTTATAGACGAGAGAAGGAGACCATCGTACTAGAACCTTTCATTTCCTGTTTATCTTAGCAGTGAAGTAAGGGAACCAAACGTACATGAAGTGAAAGGTGAAGTAGACGGCTACAGGTAGGTTTACAGTGTACTATTAGCTTAGGAAGGAAGGAATTAATTTTATAATTAATTTTATTATTATTTTGGTTTGAACCGAGGTGATTTTACTTTATTTAAAATACCCTGTGATTCCGGACTCCTTTCTGAACACAACAACATGCATTCCTAGGGTTATACCACTATACTGAACACATTGGGACAAGTATCGAAGCTCAATTCAATCATATGGAGAAGATATTAATTTAAACTGATATAAATTAAATTCAAAACAATTAATTCCTCGAAAATAAATTAATATTATTATTCTAATTCAAACAGAATTTTGTATTGATCATCTGAACTGTTTTCAATTCAGTTTTAACTTTAAATTCAAATAAATTCATTTTCGTATTTCGATATATATTCGAAATTAATTGTATTTCAATAACTTAATCGATAACTCAATAAAATACCATTTAGATTCTAAATTCAATATTTAAAACCATATTAAATATTTAAAATAAACTGTTCAAAAATCCGGGTCGTTACATTCTTCCCCCTTTAAAATAATTTCGTCCTCGAAATTGCTAGGGTAGGAAAAATGGTTCAAATCCATCACTTTTCAAATTCTCATTTATGTTGAAACTCAACTCTTCATATTTCAACAAATTTAATTTCACCAAAAATTTTGGTTTTCTTTAATTTGAATGATCTATGATCAATTCATTTATATCCAACCTATATTCCAATAAACCTATTCAAATTGATTCTAGTCGATTGATTCACTTCAATCCATCTAACTAGCTTAAGTTAAATTCCAATTTCAGAATCCAAATCCCAGGGTTTTCATTTTAAATCCTTTTGAAATCACTTAAACGTGTACATATATTTATAATCTTTTCAAATTCAAAATATTTGAATTTTTCCAACTAAACTTGTTTTCTTTCAAACAAATTCCCATCAAAAATTTTCCAAGGTAGCAATCCATCACTTAGAAACTCAAAAATGAATACTAACGAAGCTGCAGTCATCATCAGAATTATTTTCCAGCCACTGAAGTGAGTTCAGTGCTTTACCACTTTCAAAATACATCTAAAATTGATTTTTATTCAAAAATCCCTTTCAAAACAAAACTATATTATTTTAATATACTTCAGAAAATATTCTCCAACTTCCCAGGATTTTAAATTCTGAATTCAGGCTTGAATTAAATATTAATTCATCTCATTTGTATATTTCATTCATATACAAGTTCTATTTGGTTCTATATAAACATTTCATTTCTTATAATCTCATTTGATTATAAAAACAGCATCCAACACATCCATCTATTATAATAATTTCAGAAAATTATTCCTTTTCTATAAAAATAGATTTTTTGGGTAAAATTATTTCATTTACCCACTTTAAAATAATATCGTGTTCACTCTTCTGTTCAAGTGTTTAGAAATTCCTATCGACTTTGTGGCGTCCCACGATTCGATCAAAATTCATAAACCACTCAACAGACTAGCCAACACAATATAAAATAACTTTTATATCAATTACCAAATACGCTCTCTCGTATATATACACTCAACTCATTCTAGGGTACTACTGACCCTATCTCTAATGAGCACATTCCACCAAAGCCTAGATGTTCGCTCAACCTAAGCTCTGATACCAACTGTAGCGACCCGCAAATCTGTACTATCTGAGTTGACTAATAACACCACACGTCCAACTCAAATTGCACAGAAATACGACTCATTATTAGAAAGAAGTTAGAGGATGAGAAATAGATGAAAGAAATATTGGAATAGAAGAAATTGAAGATCACAAACTCACAGCGGAACGAATAAAATATATTATATAACATAACTTTTGAAAATACAAATCAGTAACTGGACATACATACCAGTATCAGAGCATAACAGTTATTCCTGGAACAGTTATAAACACCTGCTTCCAGATACAACACAATACACAGCGGAGATATGATAGTCTATAGCTAACTGGTGAAGCCTCCTGCTTCCAGCTCTTCCAAGTGAATCTGTAAAATCCCGACAACTCGACTGCCCGTACAAATTTGGGCACCCAAGAGTTTAGGGAAAACAAAACAAAATAAACTCTGGGTCAGTCATGGGACTGGTGTGAGTAAACTCCAACCATTTGTTTAACTTTCAAAATCCTTTCGAAGGAAAAGGTAATAGTAAGACCAGCCCACACATAAACATGGACGGTTTTTACCTTACTATAACCCAAAACACTTTGATACAAAAATCCAGTGATATTATAATAGTGTCTAAATCAAATAAATAGAATCTAGCGGAACGCTTGCATCTCACGCTCCACATACATAGTATAAAATCAAAAACCGCATGGCGCTTATTGGAGATTGGATTTCCAATATGACAAGGTATGGAACCACCTTCCGATCAGTGTACTCTAGAGGCGATACACTGGGGTTCAACAAGAACATCTTGCAACCCGGCCCACACATGACCGACCACTCATTTCGCTTGAGTGTATCGAATGTATATCACCAACGGTTGGGATCAGCAACCGTTTCCCGAATGGGACAGCATCGAACAGAATAAGGAATTAAATGAATCTCTAGATAGGTGATTATACACCCTAATGGGAGCGACCCACATAGCCATGCTGCCTGCCCAATTTTTGTCATTTCCCGGTTGTTGAGGCCTGAGGCTACGCTCACTTGCCATTCATTTATAGCACAATCACTTTGAATGCCACGTTGTCATATCCGTTAATCATTAATTGATTTGCACAAATATTCTTGATGTTATGCTAAGGGAATAAATCCATTGCAACCATATATATTTATACAGACCAACCCATTAGATCATTGGAAATACTTTGTCAGACATTCGTCCATTTACGTTCGTTCTGGGATTGAACGAAACCGAAGGCACAATTTCTATAAATAGAAAAGCCCTTGCACTTCACTCCATCTTCGATTATCTTCATATAATCTGATTCGCAACGCTACTGCCAATACAGAGTGGTTCACGGATAATAATCCAACCGGTCTCTCCATATTGACAACGATATTGGCAGACACTTCGATAGTCGGTTATTTAACTATCGAAGAAAAACAAACATCCATTCACAACACCAAACAATCACTGGGTCCTTTAATTTATATTTCATTAATTAAAATACTTCTCCACTTCCTTTATCAATATTTATTAACTAAATAATTTCAATTATCATCTTGTCCTCTTACCCATTTGGAAAACATTTCCATATCTCACCTTCTTTATTTTCTACACTTAGAATATATATTCTATTTGCAGTTGAAAACAATTCCAATCACTTATCACTTTCCCTACTACTTTAATTATACTCAGGAAATATTTACTTTTATATTTCTAAAATTCCACTACTGGGTTAGAACGAATGCCGTGTAAAACATCGTTACAACAACCCAAGATATTTTATTCAACTAACCCTTTTTCAAACACTTCTCTTCGAGACTGGATCATGCTATTTATCAATTAAAAATGAAATCAATCAAGTTGGGGTAAAATTACCTCTCAGACCTTGACTGAAAACATCCTCAACTTCAAAACGGCAAAACCACTTACCTCGAATCAACACACTTATAAAACCCAATTATTCATTTTTGAACATGTATATGGTTCGCTTTCTATTACCAGCCTATCGATTTCCTTTTGGTTTATAATATCCTATTAAATTCGTTTCCTTATCGAATTCAATATATATATTGATATATTGATTTCTAACTATCAAAATTTCTTAAAAATATTCTAACTCCTTAAATTCCCGGAAAAAATCGCCATAACCTCCCTTGTACCGGGAGCTTCGGGATATTTCAAATAGCCTCCCATGGCCCTCACCAATCCAAAAGAAAAAGAAAAAGCCAAGCGGCTTGCCGATACAGCGCATAAAACCTCATATATAAATTTAAACATGTACCTTTTTGTCGGGAACATAAATTAAAATCTTCATATACTTCATCCCATACCTGTTTAACACAGGCTCACCTGTTTCCAATTCAATTCAACTCAATCCAATCGTTTGAATTCAGTTTTGCTCGTTTATTATTTAATTAGCCATTTTGCCTATTTCACTTCTTTTGTTTGAACATAACATGTTCAAACAAAATATTTAACTTGCTCATAACCAAATTGAATTTCAATTTCAATTCTAGTTTCCTTTTCGATTTCGAATATTAATTTTCAAATCGAATTCACTTATTCAAAGCCCAATATCAATTCAAAATCTCATTAACTAATTACTATTCAAGTTAGTTAATTCTATTCACTAATCAAAATCTGATTTCTATTTCAAAAAAAAACAATTCATTACTCCCCTTGAGTTCCGCTATAATTTACAACTCAAAATCTGAAATTTTCTAAATAGAAATTTGAATTTTATTCGCTTAAAATCCTTTTATAAAATTAAATAAACCGTTATTGTTTTTAAATGGTTATGGCGCTGCTTTTCTGAAAATTTGATTTTGACATAACTCAAAATCTATACGACGAAATCCAGATTTTTCTCCTCCATTAGAAAACTATTATCAAATCGGTCCTGACGTTTCTTGTTTCAAAGAATTCCAACTTCAATCGATTTCTGTATACTCAATTGAAGTTCGAAACGCCAATTTACGAACTGCAGCGCTGCGGCGAGTTCGTTTTAATTATATTTATATATATAACGTTTTAAAACTCCGTTTATATAAATTCAACTCTATTCTGATATATTTTACTATATATCAAATCCATTTTCCAATCCAACATAATATTTATGATCTATTTCCCTTCTATTTGAAATTCTATATTCAAATTTCAATTCACTTCTATTTTTTTAAATTCTATTTGAATTTCTATATTCGAATTTCCTTTATTCAAATCTCATTTGAATTTCCACGTTCAAATTCTATATTTGAATTTCCTTTGAATTTCATATATTCAAACTCCATTTGAATTTTCTACTTGAATCCTATATTCAAATTCCATATTTTAAATTCCATTTGAATTCTCTATTCAAATTCCATTATTTCAAATCTCTATCTTCAATTTCTATTTGAATTTCCTTTATTCAAATTCTACTTGAATCTCTATATTCAAATTCCATTTGAATTACTATATTCAAATTCTATATTTGAATTCATATTTAAATTTTCTATACCCAAACTCCATTCAATTTCTATAAACAAATTTCATTTAAATTTCTACATCCAAATTCAAAATTTGAATTTCCTTTGTTTAAATTCCATTTGAATTCTATTTGAATTCTATATTCAAATTACATTTGAATTTCCATATTTAACTCCATTTCACTTCTATTTTCAAATTCTATATTTAAATTTCATTTGAACTTTCTTTATTCAAATCTATTTGAATTCCTTTGAATTCAAATTCTATTTCAATGCCTTTGAATTCAAATCCCATATTTAAATTCCTTTGAATTCAATTCCTTTGAATTCAATTCCTTTGAATTCAAATCTATTTCAATTCCTTTGAATTCAAATCCCATAATTAAATTCCTTTGAATTCAAATCCCATAATTAAATTCAAATATTCAATTTATCTCTTGATAATTTATTCATTATATCTATCAACACTATTTTATAAATTTTCTTGTTTTATTTAAACAAGCCTATTTCGAAATCCATTTAAAACCAAAATCTTACTTTTGAAAATTTTCTTTGCATTTTCTATATTCAAACTTCTATTTGAATTTCTCATATTCAAATTCTATTTGAATTCCTCATTTGAAATTTCAAATTCTATTTGAATCCCTCACTTGAAATTTCAAAATTCTATTTTAGAAAAATAGAATTTCCTTTTGAATCTACGAAATTCCTTTTCATGATATTTTTAAATATCAATATTTGGACCCAGCGATATTTAAACACCAAATAACCAATTATTTGTTTTTGGTTTTATAACACATCATATATGACAGTATATATGCAAACAAATAAACAAACAGATAATATATTTTTGAGGAATCCAGTTGGATCCCTCCAACATGTTTTTCCTGCATCCACAGACGTTAGTTAATAGAAATAATACCCATCCTGCTTCAAGGTAGGATATCGCGGTATAAAAGGGGATCCACTTATATACGTGGGCGTAGGGTCATCCGCTAATGATACTGCAGGCATCCGCTAATGGTACTGCGGGAAATATCCAATAACCACAATCACCAAGCCTAAATAACTGATATATAGGACCACAATAATTCAATAATTCATGCAAGCATCCAAGCAACCAAGAATTTATTTTTTACACTTAAAAATAAAACTTTGAGTGAGATTTACTCACCTTGATTTTCGTTTGCCGAATATCCATTTAAAATCTCATACCGTCTTGACTATGAATCCATTACATATGATTATATATTTCACGATTATACGACTATTTATTTAAATTAACCATTTGCAAAATTAAATAAATATCCTATGTATATTTAAATTTTGTAAAAAAATAAATATATACCTTATGATTACCGCATTTTACTCGACCAAAAGATGAACAAATCTCTGAATATCCCAAAACTGAAATCAACCCTACTACGACATTTCAACAAACACTTCATATTCAAACCCCACTGCCAACTTCATCAGTACAAGCCAATTCCACCTCAGTCCCTCCATTCGAACCACTGTCCTGCTTCCTTCCTGCCTACAACAAAGGCAAACAAGACCCATCAGCTTGGATCGAACTATGCCAGACTAGCCTCTTTTATTCAGAATCGATCTTCTAGTGAGGAACTGCAACCATCAACCAACGCTAACCATGAACGCGACTTCGAACAGGCCTCCCAACCATTAATCATCGGTGACAAACACGACCTCCTTCATCTTCTCAATTTCATCGAAAACCTCACCTCTTCTCGCTACTTCAAACTCCAGCAACACGCGCGACAACTTAGCTAACACGAGTGCCTCCCAATGATCGAAACCCCATCTGCAAACTCGCCTAACCCTCCTGCTGAAATCCCCTTCGAACTACACCTCGCGAGTCACCACAAACCACAGTCACATTGAAAACTCGCTTCCCTAGAACGTGCCTCAAAGATACCTTACCGCACACAAATTTAGGGCTACCAATCGATAGTACAACCTTAGACGAGTGATAGGAACCCAAAATCAAATGATTCGATTTAGTATTTTATCTATTATTTCCTTTTTTTAAGATCGAAAGGGGTGGTTTTGAAATCGTTCAGAAGAAATGAAAAGGAAAGGAATGGAATTAAAGGCGTATAAGGGGGCATTGTTGTTTATTTATAGATGAGAGAAGGAGACCATCGTACTAGAACCTTTCATTTCCTGTTTATCTTAGCAGTGAAGTAAGGGAACCAAACATACATGAAGTGAAAGGGGAAGTAGACGGCTATAGGTAGGTTTACAGTGTACTATTAGCTTAGGAAGGAAGGAATTGATTTTATAATTAATTTTATTATTATTTTGGTTTTAACCGAGGTGATTTTACTTTATTTAAAATACCCTGTGATTCCGGACTCCTTTCTGAACACAACAACATGCATTCCTAGGGTTATACCACTATACTGAACACATTGGGACAAGTATCGAAGCTCAATTCGATCATATGGAGAAGATATTAATTTAAACTGATATAAATTAAATTCAAAACAATTAATTCCTTGAAAATAAATTAATATTATTATTCTAATTCAAAAAGAATTTTGTATTGATCATCTGAACTGTTTTCAATTCAGTTTTAACTTTAAATTCAAATAAATTCATTTTCGTATTTCGATATATATTCGAAATTAATTGTATTTCAATAATTTAATCGATAACTCAATAAAATACCATTTAGATTCTAAATTCAATATTTAAAACCATATTAAATATTTAAAAGAAACTATTCCAAAATCCGGGTCGTTACACTGAATAAGCTCACCCAGAAGAATAGGCACCCGCTACCAAGAATTGACGACCTGTTCGATCAGCTAGTAGGCACATCAGTTTTCTCGTAGATGGATTTGGCCATGGGATTTCATCAGCTAAGGGTGGAAGAGGACAACATTTATAAGACTGCATTCATAACTCCAGATGGTTTCTTCGAATGGCTATTTATGCCTTTTTGGCTAATTAATGCACCTGCCTATTTTGTGGACTTGATGAGTACAATCTTTTGGGAGTTTTTGAAGAATTTTGTGGTAGTCTTCATGGATGACATTTTGATCTTCTCAAGAATGAGAAGGAGCATGCCCAACACTTAGAGGAGTATCTACGAACTCTTCGATCACATCAACTCAAGGCAAAGTTTTCTAAATGTCACATTTGGAGAGAGGAAGTGAGGTTCCTAGGGCATGTGGTCTCCAAGAAGGGGATATCAGTGGATCCCGCTAATGTCGTTGCAGTTCAAGATTGGAGGGATCCAAAGAATGCGACAGAGGTGGGAAGTTTTCTAAGATTGGCGGGCTACTATAGAAAGTTTATCAAGGACTTTGCAAAGAAGTTGGCCCCGCTCACTAGATTGACGAAAAAGACCTTGGCTTTTTCATGAAGCATCGATTATGAGGATGCCTTTCAGTGATTGAAAAAGGCTATGACAACAGCCCTAGTTCTGACTCTCCCCAACGGAAGCAAGGTGTTTACGGTCTACACAGATGCTTGTGGAACGGGGCTTGGTGTCGTTCTGATGCAAGAGGGAAGGGTAGTATGCTATGGAAGCAGACAGTTGAGGGTTCATGAGAAGAACTACCCTACCCATAATCTAGAGTTGGCTGCAATAGTGTTCGCATTGAAGTCTTAGCGACACTATCTACTTGGAGAGATATTTGAACTGTATACAGATCATAATTCACTCAAATACTTGTTCTCATAGAAGGATCTCAACTTGAGGCAGCAACGGTGGATGGAGTTCCTAGCGTCCAACGATTTTGAGATACTTATACCCCGGGCAAGTGTAATGTAGTGGCGCACGCATTGAGTAGGCAGAGGATGACTTAGAGTCCTCTATTCGTAGAAAGGCGAAGCTTGGAATACATTTCGACCTTTGATTTCAAGCCATCTACGGATTTCACATTAGGATTGTTAGCATCGTTGGAGTGTGACCTACTCTTTTGGAGCGATTTGGATCTATGCAGCAGGAGGACCCGTAGATTTCAGACATCTTGGACAAGCTTGGTAGAGGAAAGACTTCTAGTCACCTTGATAGATATGTCGTGGACGATAAACGGTGGCTAAGACGAGATGGAAGGCTATGTGTCCCTAAGATAGGGGAATTGCTCAAAGAAGTGCTTGAGGAAGCTCATCATTCTTGGATGACTATCCATCTGAGCGACGACAAAATGTATTGAGACATTAAGAGGGTTTTCTTTTGGACTGGCATGAAGAACGATGTGGTGGAATTTGTAGCTCAATGCATGACTTGCCAAAGAGTAAAGGATGAACAAGGGAAACCTTGCGGATTGCTTCACTCCTTGTATGTCCCATAATGGAAGTGGGAGAGCGTATTTATGGATTTCATCGATGGATTGCCCTTATCGAGGAAGGGCAATACGAGAATTTGGGTGATAGTGGATAGACTAACGAAGAGCGCTGTTTTTGTACCTGTCAAGAGCAAGATGATGGTGGCATGGTTGGCATCAGTATATCTTCGAGAGATAGTTCTATTGCATGGGGTACCTTCCAGTATAGTTAGTGACCGTGACCCCATCTTTCTTAGTGAATTTCGGAAGAGCTTACAAGAGACGTTAGATACACAGCTACGTTTGAGCACGACATACTACCCTTAGACAGTTGAACAAACTGAGAGGGTGAATAGAGTTCTTGAGGATCTTCTAAGATTGTGTATTGTAGACTTTGGAAGATAATCTTCCATTGGTGGAGTTTGCCTACAACAACAGTTACCAATCGAGCATATTGATGACACCCTTTAGATTGTTATATGGACGACCTTGTAGATCGCCGACTTGTTGGTGGTAGTGTATGGACAGACTTCTACTTGGAGCAGAGATGATTCAAGATACTAACGAGAAGATTGATCTTATTTGCCGAAGAATGAAATCCGCTCAAGACAAATAGAAATCTTATGCTGCAAGAGGAGAACCGACTTGGAATTTAAAGTGGGACATTTAAGTATCACCGCTAAGGAATGTAGTTCTCTTTGGCTCAGTAGGGAAGTTAACGCCGAGATTCATAGGGCCATTCCCTATAGTGGAGAGGATAGGTCAGATGGCCTATAGGATTAAGCTACGGGACAGACTGGCAGGCGTACATGATGTGTTTCATGTTTCCCATTTAAGGAATTGTCTCCATAATGCGGCAAAGATACAAGAGCTGAGCACACTTGAAGGCGTAGTGGTTGAGAAGGAATCATTGGTGAGAAGAGTTCCTACTCATATCCTTGGATCAGAAATCAAGAAGCTACGTAACAAGGAGATCAGGTAGTGAAAGTACAATAGGGAGAAGACCGCGAAGATGCGACGTGGGAACCCGAAGATAGGATTCACGCTTCTTATCCTTTTCTTTTTGAAAATACGTTCTAGACTTCTTTTTCGAGCTTTTACTTTGCAATTGCTTCTATTCAAGTATGTTTATCGTATCGCTCAAACCTTTCGATCCTTAGGTAGAATCCAATGGTTGGAAACATGTGTTTGAACCATGTTATTCTTGATGGTTGTAAGTGGATGCAAGTGTTTGCTCGTGGATGCATATACACATACTAGGCACTAGATCGGCTTAATCACTTACATATTGCATATAAATGTGTGTGCATTTAAATTTTCTACGGATTGAAATGGGTGAATCATCATATGGATGTTGCATTTTGATGAATGGTTGTGCACACATATAGAGTTTATATGCTATGTTAGGATTATTTGCATACATTTTTGATACATGGCACAAACGTATATTGCATTAAGGAGGTCAACTGAATCTGTCGACCGCCTGATTTTTGCATTAGTGTAAGAACATACACACACACACAACACTTTTGCATATGTTCATACATGCATTAGATTTTTTTAGGAAAATGGATGCCCGTGAATGATGGATGTGAAGATGGTTGTAGGTGGTTGTTAGGATAGTACATTCTTCTTAAATTGGAGATTTCGGGGGCGAAATCCTTTAAGTAGGGGAGAATGTAACACCCCAAAATTTAATACACTATTACCATATCTTAAGATAATGAATTGGGTATAAATTAATTAAATATTCAGAATAAAGTGGAACGGCATTACCGTTGCGTTCGTCTCGAAATTCTAGTTCAGATAGACCCTAAGTTTACGTAAAACGGATAACATATGAAGAAGTTAGGGGCATCAGATGTTTGTATACATATAAGGGTCATATATATAAATATAATATTAAAATAGTTCTAGAAAATAAAAACGAAACGAGGCAAGAAAACGAGCGGGAAACAGGCCCGTGTGGGACGACCCACACTCTGCGCGGGTCGACCCATATGTCGACCTAAGTGGGGCTGGGTCGACCCCAGAGGTAGTTGGGTCGACCCACTCTAGATCTGGGCAAATTCTAAGTATGAACCTGGACTGTTTTGCGAACTGTATTCATTGCTGACTCAACACTATTTGTACGGTTAAGATTAAAACCCTAAAACCTAAAGGCGGAGGTTGACTCAATGAACCTATAAATAGGTGGCTTCTCCCATTCCAGCTTACACCATTTCTTCATATCTTCTTCTACCTCTATGAAATTATTCTGAAAAATATAAACATATAATGGGGGAACGCTGCCGAGGATTGGATCAAATAGAGACAACAACAGGACTTGCATACATACAACTTGGATTGGACTTTTTCTACGGCATAGTGTTATGTGTGTGTGTTTATATATATATAAGAGATTTATTCTCTTCTTCACGTTGACTCACTTTGAGTTCCTGTCATTTACAAATCTGATTGCTTAGACCTTAAACATGATAGTTAAATATAATTGGGTTAGGATATACAATGTTAATAAGATAAAAGTTATACATGTTTTCACTGTTAATCGCCTATGCCGTTATGATCAACAAAACATATGCCTATGTTGTTGGATAATTAACAAGTTATATGTATTTATTTTCCTTTTCCAATTTTCTATGTTATATGTTTATTTCCAGTCTTGCCTATATGCCTATGTGAATTGATTCTATCATTCTTTCCTTGTTTTCCCTTTTTATCGTATGTTAAGCCAAGGCTTTTGGAAGCCTAGGATATACCCGACTAGACTGTGCGTATGATTAGGGAAATAATGAATGATATATAAAGAGGAATTTAGGCATGTTATTAGATTGAACTGATTAACTATAATTTGGGAAAAGGATATTATACACATGTTTAGACTTGCTATAAACTGATAAAAAGGGATAATGTGTATATACTTGATGTTAATGGATAATACGCGTAAACCAGTGTATGTTGTAAATTGAAACATAGTTGATGAATAGTATGCATATGAATTGGACATGTTAGGTTTGACTTAAAACAAACATGAAGTAAATAACATGTTAGAATATTGTAAGTACCAGATGTAGGTTAATAAACTGAAATGCTGTAGAAATTGTATATATTTGAGCAGGTGTTTTGGGGTAGGGTTGTACATACATAATGACATGACATGTAATGGCCGTGGGATTTTCGACCCCGAAAATCAACATAAAAACCATGTTGACTATTCAAGCGTCAAAAATACTGGGACATTAATAGAAAGAAATTAGAGGATGAGATAGGAAAGATACAACTATTAGAATAGAAGAAGAAGAACACAACTGAATAGAATCAGAGTAAACACGAATCTCACAGTGGAACGAATAAAATATATTGTATAACATTATCTTGAAATACAAATCCGAATTTGTATATACATACCATATCATAGAATAACTCATATACATCACAGCGGAAATAATCTCTAAATAACTAATGGTGAAGTCTCCTGCTTCGAGCACCTCCAAATGTATCTGTAAAAACCTGAAACACTTGTCTGTCCGTACAAATTTGGGCACCCAAGAATTTAGGGAAAACACAAAAAAATAAAATAAACTCTGGGTCAGTCATCGGACTGGTGTGAGTAAACTCCAACCATATTGTTTAACTTTGGAAAATCCTTTGCAAACAAAATGATAATAGTAGGACCAGCCCACACATAAACATGGACGGTTTTTACCTTACTATAGTCCAACATATTTTGATATCAAAATCCAGTGATATTATAATAATGTCTAATCAAATAAATTTCCAAATAGCAGAGCGCTTGCATCTCACGCTCCACATATATATAGTATAAAATCAAAAACCGTAGGGTGCTTATTGGAGATTGGATTCCAACAGACAAGGTATGGGATCACCTTCCGATCAGTGTACTCTAGAGGGTATACACTGGGGTTCAACAAGAACATCTTGCAACCCGGCCACACATGACCGATCACTCATTTAGCTTGAGTGTATCGAATATATTGTCACCCACGGTTGTTGGCCATCCAACCATAATCCGAAGATACAGAAACGAAAAGAAGAACAAATATGAATTTTCTCTAGATCGGTGACAATACACCCTACTTGGATATGACCCAACTAGCTATGCTGCCCGCCCGATTTCTGTCATTTCCCGGTTGTGAGGCTAGAGGCTACGTCTATCATTTCAGAACATCTGGCCACCATACACTTTGAATGCCACGTCGTCAAACCTGTCAATTCACTAATTGATTTCCAAAATATCATGGGTATAAAAAGCTAAGAGGAACGAATTCCTCCGCCACCAGACATAATACCTTTAAGAGATCAACCGTACGTGATTTATTAGGTATACTCTGTCAGACATTCATCCATACAAGTTGTCCTGGGACTGGACAAACAGAAAGCACTATTCTGGAACAGAACGACCCTTGCATTTCACACCATCTTCAATTATCTTCAGCATAATCTAATTCGCAACGCTTATGCCTACACGGAGTGGTTTTCCAGATAATAAATCCAACCGGTCTCCCCATATTGACAATGATGGTCAAAACACTTTGATAGTCGGTTAGTTAACTGTCGAAGTAAAAACAAAACATCCATTCAAATGTATGACTAAACATCACACAATCACCGACCCTTTCATTTAACATTTATTTCCCAATCTCCCATCTCTTCTAGATTTTTCTCAAAGCCGTTAAACCATTCACACTTCTTGGAAAACATTTCCAAATATTTTTAATTTCTTATTCCCCCATATTTTTATAAACTCTCTTTATTTCCCTTTCTCGGAAGTATTACATCATATTTCAAAAACTCCTTTAGCCTTCCTTTTCTTCGGAAATAGCGATATATACATATATAATCTATTCCATATTCGATTATCATTTCTTATATGGCCTAAAACCAATGTCGAACGACATATTTTATCATTAATGTTTTTATCAGTTTCCAAACTTGAAGATTTCCATTTAATACGGGAAATATATTAAATTTTAATTATTCGTCTTTGTTCTTTGTTTCCAACCCAACATAACACTCCTATATTTCTTTGGACAGCATCGTTACTTATTACTTTAGAATAAGTGGATTTCAAACCAACTGTTTCCATTTCCTAGGGAATAGTGCTATATATAAAAATCACGCTTAAGCTTGGTCAACAACGTTAATTTATCGTTATAGTTCAAAAACTTGCGATACGCTGCAATATCCCCATTTATAACTACTCTTGACATCTCTTTCTGTTACAAACTGATACCATTCCTCGATAATACTGAAGCCGTTAAAGTTGAGGTATTTTATTTACCTCTCAGACCTTGATCGATAATGTTCTTATCTTAGAATAGAGATAAGCCTGTAACTCTAACTCCTTATTATTTCTAATCTCAATCAAACCGTATTTCTTGTTTCATTTTGCAACATAGTTTTATAACGCCATAAACTTACTTTGAAATCGTCGTTGTTTATGGCTATTTATATTAAATATTAACCCCTTACTTCAATCTCGTTATACAACCCTAACTCCTTTACCCAAAACTCTTTAATGCTATTTGTCTTTTGACAATTCTCTTTTCATTCAAATTATTTAATTCAATTTAAACATCTCATTACAACTTAATACCATTTTAAATGAATCTCATTTGAGAAACACTAATTGACTAATAATTATTCATCTTTGAAGTAAACCCGTTTACTTCATTATTAATCTAAAATAGATGAATTGCCTACTTTATATAAACAATAACTAATTATATTAGTTCAACAATCATTTAAGCTTCATTAAAAGGGTAATCAATAATTAAGAAAATCTTATTAATTTAAACAATTAATTTCTAAGCTATTATCATTAGATTAATTGAAGATCTATTTAATCTAAAAATCATTTTCCAATAAACCAGTTGATTTAGTCAATTTCAAACCATTAGTTAATTCGTTAAATGATTCTGATTACTATACTTCATTAGATTAATATAATTAATCTAATAATATTTCTTAACCGTTTGCCTTGAAATAATTATCCAAATTATTTACTTGTAGGATAATTACAGCTTCATAACTTATTTAAATATCAAATAATCGTTTATATTTACTTTATAAAAACGAACTATAAAATACCAGTTTATAATAAAACTTCTATTATAGTTTAAACTTCGCTTTAATTATAACAATATAATTTTTTTATAATTAACTTCGTTGATTTGCCTAATAGCCAATCAACTTCATAGCAAAAGGATGGGTTTATGGTCGACTGCTGCCATTTTCTTAATCGATATCGTCTATTGATCAGATCACAATAACGTTGAATTTCCATTCAACATCAATATCTACTCAAGATTTCAATGTCATTTGGGTTCAAACAGTGCATATATAAAACAAACAGTACATATAAATATTGAGGAATCCGGTTGGATTCCTCCAACCGGTTTCCTGCATCCACAGATGTTAGTCAACACAATTAACACCAATTTTATACTAGGGAATATTATAATCGATGGAACTAGTATCCAACCAATGATGTGTACATATGCCACGATATATATATATATATATCAACCAATTTAATTGTAATCTACCTACACGACCATCACACAACATTCAACCATTATTATCAATATCAAAATATAATTATAATATTTTAAAATAGAACAGAGTTAGTGAATTTACTCACATTGCGCATTAACCGTTAAATAACGATTTGCGTCAGCTGATTATACCCGGTGCTCTAATTGCCTAACAATAACGTGCTCGCTCCAAACCAGTTTTACATTGTAGTATCCTTTGATATGATTTCAGCGGCGCTGTAATACCCGGCCCAGTAGTGAATCCATCCATGAGCTACCGTATTATCTTCCTTCTCCAATAACATTTTGAATGATCTGCTCCTTTCATTTTCCATGTCCAATTGAAAAATCCCTTCATCTCGTCTCCTACAATATCATTTCACCACTTTGAAATGTTTCCAGCTCCAATTCCTTTTATTCGCCTGTACACGTTCATGCTGCGTCCCAACCCTCTAGTTCATACACTACAAATCTCCCATTATATATATATATATTCTAATTATGGGCTTCACCGTATATTACTCGGCCCATTATTTTCAAATGCCGACCCTCATTAGTTCACATCCACACTACTGTTTTAAACAACCTGGCCCGCGTCTCCAAAAATCCATCTTCCCCAATGAAACATACGCCGCTGCTCCTTACTTGTATTAATCCACGAAAATAGCAAAAGGCCATTTCGTGTCTTTTCTTCATTCCTAAGATCCCATACCTTCATGAAACATTCCACGTCCTTACTTGTATTCACGTTTCCTAATCTCCATGCTTGGACCCGTCTTCTCTCTGGCTTACATCTTCAAATGATTTAAAGTGAGAAGACGGGTGTCGGGTGCTGCTAAGCACCGTCTGCATCCTAGTATATATTTTAGCTAGAAAACAAGATTTAAAGTGAGAAGTTCTCACCCAAGCTAAACCAAACGCCACGACTCTTCATATGTAGAAATCTTCGTCGTGCTCGCCTTTTGTCAATTTCACTGTCCGTAGCCACTACATATATAAAAATCACATTTATATATTGTTGCCGTGTATATAAAAATCACATTTTTACAGCGCTACTATATAGATAAAAATTCTATTTTTACACCGCTACTATATAGATAAAAATTCTATTTTTATAACGGTGTTCATATAATAAAGATTATATTTTTCCCTCGCCATTCTCTATATAAAAATCTCATTTTTATATATAGAGATCGTATTTTTATATCTTTGCTACCTATGTAAAAATTACTCCTTTACAACGCTACTTCCATGATAAAAATTATTTTTTTATCTTGCAAGTAATATAATAAAAATTATATTTTTATTACTCTACATGAAAAAAAATCATATTTTTATTCCTCCTATGATATAAAGATCGAATTTTTATTACCTATATAATATAAAAAACATATTTTTAATACTCTTCCTAAGTAAAAATCATATTTTTATTATCTACATTATATAATAATTATATTTTTAATCTTCAAATCTAATAAAAAATCGTATCTTAATATATGCTATACATGTATAAAAATCAAATCTTTCTACTTCAACTTCATATTAAATAAAATCACCTTTCTTCTTTTAAAAAAAATCTAAGCTTTATATTATATATATATAATTGATTTCATATAAATAAGAAACAAAATTGATTTATATTTCTAAATCTAATTACTTTAAGTAAAAACAAGGAGAAAACAAAATTAAATTAAAACTTACAGGGGGTTTTTCGGTGCAAAGTGAAGGAGGAAGAGGCGGGGAAGAGGAGAGTGGAGCGCGAGGGGGGGGGGGAGGGTCTTCTCCGATTCGGCGGCGCCGGAGGTGGGTCAAGGGGGCAAGCGGCGTCGGTTTTGGTGGGGAAAGGGCGATTTACGGGTTAAGGTTCGAAGTGGGGGAGCGAGGAGAGAGAAAGGGGGTCGGAGGCGAGAGGGAGGAGGCGATGGAAGTTCTCCAGAGGCGGCGCAGGCCGGGGGCGGCGACGAGAAAACAAGGGCGACGGGGGTTTTCTGAAAGAAGGGGGCGCGATTTTGAAAGTGGGGATTAGGTTTAGCTTTGAACGATATAAATATATATATTTATTTAATTATTTTTATTTTATTCCAAAAAAGTTGACTTTTCTTTTGAACCCCAAACGAGGCCCAACGACTGTTGCCCCTAGCCAATTACCCCCATTCCGAACACAATGGGATATGTATCGCAAGCTGATTCGACTGTTTCGATCAGTTTCCGTCAAAATCAAAATATAAATTTATATATTGAATTGAACGCGCATTTCAATTTACTGGGGTCACATACTGACTCTAAAAATTCTCGAAAAATATTTTCTGACTTCGTATTGACGATACGGTCCTAACAAAACTAATTTCGTCGAATTCTGAGACTGTTTGAAAAATGGCCATTTTCCAGTCGATTAAAATTAACTGAAACTGTCAAAACACGTTTTCCTTTTCTATGCTCACATATTGATTCAAAAAATTATGAATTTTGGAATCTAGCAATAACTTGACATCACGGATCCAACAAAAGTGGTTTCGTCGAAAACCGAGGTCGTTTGCAAAATTTCCATTTTAAGGGCCAGAATTCCATAGCGACTATTCTGAATTTTCAACTGGATGTGTCTTTTATTTCCCGCTATGAAATTTTGATTTTTCGGATTCGTTGGAAAGATATTCTCAATTAGATTCTAATATTTTTGGTTTCATTAAAATCCGGTTTATTTTGAATCCTGTACATTCATTTGAAGTTTGAAATCGAATTATCGAACTACCACGCCATTTTCAATTCCTTTTATAATTAAAATAAAATATTTATATTCTAACGACGATTCAAATAAATATATACGTTCTATTTCTATTCAAAATAAATTTCTCTTGGCTATTATTTAAAATAATTCATTTTAAATATTCAAAATTCATCAAAATTGCCAAAATAAAAATTTTAAATTGGCTCAGAATTTCCGGGTTATTACATCCTCAGAGTGGAAGCATGCAACAGTGACCAGTACTTCTCTTACAGTATGGACTTGGATTTTCAAAAATGTATCGTTTTGACTTGCTCTCTACTTTAGTCCGGCTTATGGCAAGGGATATGATTTTATGTACTCTGATATTTTATTTCATAAGATGTTTTGTAAGATAGATTTGAGACATTTGGTTAGTTGTATCTGGTTTTGATGTACTTTTGAGCTATGCTTTATTTTTATTAATGAACTTTTTGCAATGCTTATTTTATTTGTCTTGTAAATTCTCTGTAATGATTACCTGATGCGCTTCACGAAACTTAATGCATTCTCTTATGAGTGACATTAGCGGACGTGGGGTGTCACAAGAATCGACATCTGAAATGGTACAATACAAGTAAAAATTTACCAGTATGATTAAAAAATAGGTTAGAACTACTTATAAATGGAATTTATCATACGTACCAATTCCCATCGATGCTGTGAGAACGACTTACATCCACCTCGGTGTAATGCAAGACTCTTATTCATATTTGCTCGGTTTTGTTCTGAAACCTCCTGTAAATTTAATTATATAATTAGCTTAATTGATATATGAAACATGAAACAAAACAAGAAATAAAAATGAGTTTAAATAACTTACCCTTACCGCGGGACAGTCCCAGGCTCGAAGAAAATTTAACCGAACCTCTTCGCTCATCCATTAAGGCATCTTTCCATACTTTTTCACTTTATATATGTGTATTTATAGTTATTTCTCATCTTCTTATTCCAGTAATTGAGAAAGACATCCATATCTTGAGCTAAACCCGAGCAGCAACCGGCATATTAGAAAAATGTACATATTTTATATAAATTGAAATGAAAATAAATATATACTTACCAAAACCTTGACAATAATGACATTCCTGATCTGAGAAGGAATATCGTCCCAATGAAGCCAATAATCTATCAGCCTACTTATAAAGGTTGGTCTAGAAACAAATAAAATAAAATCTGCAGGCTGGATCTTAAAAACCCTTAGAAAATACGAAGTAATCAATTAATAAATTTAAATAATAAAAATTTACTAAATTAGATACTTACTCTGCACTCTTGGGTATAAGCCTTGGAACCAGATGTAAATCCGGTGTTGTACCGCACATACCTGCATCTTAAGAATGGGCAGGCCATCGTCTATGAGGCATGTCTGTCACAATCTATCATTTCATATAATAATAGCACATATTTATTTAGCATATCTATCATCGAATAAAACTAACAGCTTATAATACATCAATCCATAAACTTAGAACATACATTGTATAGGTTCACTACTTCAATTCATAAACTTAGTACATTATATCAATTGGTTATTAGAAAATATATCAATTTACAACATAGCTCACAACAAAGTTAAAATTCAAAATATATGTAAACAACAAATGATACAAATATTATCAGTTTTCTTCATTTAATGATTCAACCTCGGTCACGTTCTCTATATCGTTATCTTCTGTACTCTTAAATGCTTCTACTAAAACATTTGATTCATCATTTAAAGACTCTAAATCAATATCATCAGTTATTATTAATTCATCGTTTTATCTGCATATCCGTTTGATACACTTATTATTAATTCATCGTTTTATCTGTATACCCATTTGATACACTACATCTTCTAGTATAGCAATTCCTTCAAACATAAACTTTTCCTTCGTTTTAATTACAGCAGACCAATCTGAATTATCTCTATTTACAGATGAATACAGAGCAAAATAAACTTGTTCTTGTTTGGACAATACAAAAGGATCATAATTGTAACGAACCGGGAGATTTAAGACCCGGAAAATTGACATAAATACCATGTCAACTATTCAAGTATCGAAAATATTGGATCATTAATAGAAAGAAGTTAGAGGGTGAGAAATAGAAAGAAAGAAAGTTAGAATAGAAGAAGAAGATCACAAAGAAACAGAATCAGATTGAAAACGAAGCTCACAGCAGAACGAATAAGATATATTATATAACATAACTTTTGAAATACAAACTTGTAACTGTATATACATACCATTGTCAGAGTATAACACATAACATCACAGCAAAAACAAACTCTCTCTATATATATCCAATGTTAAAGCTTCCTGCTCCAAGCTCTTCCAAGTATATCTGTAAAATCCCTACTATTTTGACTGCCCATACAAATTTGGGCACCCAAGAGTTTAGGGTAAACAAAAAAAATACTTTGGGTCAGTCATGGGACTGGTGTGAGTAAACTCCTACCACATGGTTTAACATTTAAATTCTTTTTAAAAGAAAGGATAATCATAAGACCGATCCACACATAAATATAGATGGTTTTTACCTTATGATAACCCAGAATATTCCTAAAATCAATACTTTTCTGATATTATAATAGTGGCTAAATCAAGTAAATGACAATCTAGCGGAACGCTTGCATCTCATGCTCCATATAAATAGTATACAATCAAAACCATAGGACCTTGTTGGAGAATGGATTTCCAACTATGGCAAGGTATGGGACCACCTTCCAATAGTATCTCTATAAAAAATACATAAAGGATTCAACAAGAACATCTTGCAACCCTGGCTAAACACGACCAGCCACTCATTTCACTTGAGTGTACTGAATATAATGTCATCCTACGGTTTGGGCCCGCCGTATTCCTAAGAGATACAGAAATAAAAGAAGAACAAATAAAAATTTATCCAGATGGTGACAATACACCCTAATTGGGAGCAATCCACTTAGCCATGCGACCTACTCGATTTTATACCATTTCCCGGTTGAACAGTCTTGAGGTCATAACTTACTCTTAGACAGATCACATTTTCATTTACTTTGAATGCCACATCGTCAAACACGCCAAATCACAAATTGATTTCCCCAAAAAATACCATAGGTATAAAGCTAAGAGAAACGAATTTCTCCTCCCCTAACGTAAATACGGTTGTAGAGATCAACTTACGCAACCTATTAGGTATACCCTGTTAGACATTCGTCCATGCAAGTTGTCCTGAGACTGGACAAACCGAAGGCACTGTTATGTAAATTTATCTTAGGCAATTTCTAACTAGGAACGCCAGAACAACCCTTGCATAAAATCCATCTTCGATTTTCTTCAGCACATTTGATTCGCAACGCTAATACCCATACAGATTGGTTTCAAATAATAAACCTGATCCCGATCTCTCCATATTGACAATGGAAAATGGCCAAAAACTATGATAGCCGGCTATTTAACTATCAAAGGAAAACATTAATACAACCAACAGTCCTATTTTCAAATGAAATTTTTACAGTCAATCAACATTGAGCCCTTTAAAGTAATTTATTCATTTCCTAATTTCCCCTTTACCATATTTTTCCTTGATATTTCTTAAAACCCGTTTAGCCTTTCACGATTCTTGAAAAACAATTCTATGTATCAACAACTTCTTATTTTCTATATTTAGAAAATATATGTTATTAACATTGGAAAACATTCCCATTTCTTATTCACGCATCACTATTTTTCCACAATTATCAGTCCCTAACACTAAACTAGTAAGAGAATACTCACTATGTATCAACCCCGAAGGTCGAAACAAACATCGCATTGACACTCAGGAAGTCATTCAACTTGACTAATCTCTAATCAGTTCCTAATTTCCTTAACTCCATTTATTAAGTTCTTATCAAAAAAATCATTGCTTACGCAATTCTTGGGTTCAGTTTATAAATCCATTTCTTTAACGGAAATCATTGATTATAACGATAACATTATAATCCCTACTTCCAGAATATTTAACTTTAAAATATTACTCTTATTCTTTAATTTGAATAAATATATAATTAAATAAATAAATTTTGATTAAAAACGGAAAGTAAACAGTACTTTACTGAATTCAATATAATGGAATTTCAATATATAACTGTCTTACGAATAATTTATATTCGATGAACGTTTCAAACTTTGGAATAATTTAACGTTTCAAGTTTACTCAATTTCTAAATTCATTTTGAATTTATCATTTCCAAACATTTACCAATTTCCTTTTATAGCCATTTTAATCTACAAAACGTTTGCTTTTAAATCATTATTTCACTTTAAAATTTGAATATTATTCCTTTATAGAAATCTAGACTTGTTTTATCAAATAAATCTTGAGTTTATTTGTAAATACCTTTACAAGTTAAAATCCCATCTATCGAGCTATTTTATAAATTCGTACTCATATTCCACTTCTTAAACTTCATTTATAAGTCAACTTCTTTTAATTAAATATCAAGTTTTTAACTAAATCTCGATTACATATTCGATTATAAATTGTTGGTTTCAAACCAAATATTAACTATCTTGTCAAATTCTAAATTGTATAATATATATAATTTCTAAAATAAATTATTTTTATAACATTTTTCATAGTTGAATTCTAATTATAAATCTTTATAGATTTATTTCAACTCTATTTATATTTCGAACATCGAAATAATTTCATTATTTTCTTTTGAAACGATTTACCATTTCCCCTTTAAATTCATTCTTAAATTTACATTCCCAAATTTTCCAATGATAATTATTCCTCTTCATTTATAATCATCGTTTATAAATTAAACCACTTATTATTATTATTGAAAACAAATTACTAACTTCTGGTCCATGTGGAATTCAATTTTTATATTAAAAAATAGATTATTCGTTTTCAAAACTCAATTTCTTTTCTACTTCATTCAAATAGATTTTTGCGCTATTTAAATTCCAGTTATTTTAGGGACGGTGTTATTCAAACATCCCAAACACATAATAATCAACCATATATTATTTGTCACATCATATAACACAATATATGAAAAAAAAACAATATAATCGTTGAGGAATCCAATTGGATTCCTCCAACCTATTTCCTGCATCAACAGATGTTAATCAACATAAATAACACCAATTTCATGTCAATATGAAATATCTCTACTAATAAAGAAAATCTTTTAAGGTGGTGAAGCTTTTATTCGTTTTCATAAATACCCCCTATCCTCCCCCACATATATTCAGAAAATATTAGGGTTTCATGATAAAACCATCATTGTACGTTCCACTAATTTTCTTTTATACCATGTTGTGCAGTTAGTCAAACGTTTCTACGCATTAATTTTTCTTTTTTCCACTTCGCACTATCTTCTCCGCGTTTCTTATTTTTTTCCACTTATGTCTTCGTCATACTCGAACCCTTACTGATTGAATCTTAAACCTACAGCCTACCAATTTCTCTCCACTTGCTCGCCTCTTACACCCTATCCTCTCTAGCTCTACCGATGGCTAAGCTTGCTTCGACCTTTGTTATTTTTCTCCGACCTTCTGCTTCAGTTCAAATCCAGTACTCCAAGTTCAGGTTTGTTTCTTTACTTCTTACTACTTGCTTTAAATTTTCCAAATTTGCCTCTGTGCATGGTGTATTAACGGTTGTTTCCTTCAGATCTACTCAGGTATATATATTTTCATGATTAGTCTTATTTATATTTTTCTGTTAGCTTTGCAAAAGTAAAACGATATTTACCCAAATTCTTTCTTCTTCAACATCTGATTAATATAGTAGTTATGCTGCGGTTGTGTCCTTCGGATCTACTCAGTTTACATTTTTCACGAATATTTCGTTGTTTATCTATATTTGTCTGTAATTCAGTCACTCTTCAAAACTGCAGCCATTTCTAATGGTTGAACTTATATTATATTATGTTTCTTTTATACATGATTATGTTTTAAAGCAACAGGTTGAGGAATCAGGTTTTTGATACAAGCAAGTTAGAAACATGAAAGTTCTTATTATTATCTATGGGTTTTTATATGATTATGTAGTTAATATATTTTTATGCGATCCACAAGCAGGTTCAGTCTATCAGTCCAATGATATGTGACTTCCACTTTTAGTTTACTGTGTAACCTGCAACTTGATGTTTTTGTTGGAACTCTTAATTTGTACACAAATTATCCTCTAAATAATCTTCAACATCATAGGAGATTAAAATTTGTTCCATACCACCTGTAAAAAAGAGCCACGTTTCATAATGTGTCGGTTTATAATGTACAATAAAAGACCAGTATTTTTTGATAAAAGTTTGTTTACTTTCTTCAATAATAACATTCTTACCTTCTACTACTTTTGCAAAATCGGATTGAACTTCCACTCAGAACATTCCTTTCTCAATTTCAAAACTGAAAATAATCTATAGTAATGTTTTGCAAAAGATGTAAATTTTACATTTTCCATTTTCGATAGGTGAAACATTAGTAAAGTAGGTGAGGATCACAACAACATACGAATAAAGGAGAAGTGCAATTAATAAAGAGGCCAAGTTTGAAGGTAGGAATCATTTTTGTTTTACAAATAGGTATACATATCGCTTTAGATTTTTTATGATTTTGGTTTGCTGCAGTGCTAGATTCTTTCCAACTTTGCAATTGAGCTTCCGAAATTTAATTTATTTTCTTATGCTTGAACATGTTATTATAGAGACACTCCCTTGCTTGGTTCCTTTATGTATTGATGTTAATTTTTTTGGAATAACTACATGAACAGCTTGGTAATTTAGCTTTCACATGCATGCAAATTCGTGGGAGAAAATATATCACAATGGCTGCTGCACGGTTTATATAGACATGATGATACACGAAAACATAAAGTAGCATTGTTTAGGCAGCAAATGAGGTATCAAAAGATATGTTTTGATATTATTGGAAATAGAGATATAATATTGACATCATCATGCAAGATTTTTAGATTATGCACTATTTACTTTAGATTTGCATCAAAAGTCTAGAGCTTCATTAATGGTCGCATTACAGCTAATATAGTAGGTGAACCAAGTTTCTTTTCCTATATAATTTTCCTATAGAAATTTAAATGAGATTTTTTTTCCATAAGTTGATTTAGTTTACCCAAATAAATATGTATGTTAAATGAGATTTTGTTCTAAAAAGCTCATTAATACTATAAATATATTAATAATGATAGGTTTTTTCTCTTTCTGTATTCAATATTTTATTCGTCGGTGTTTCCAATTCAGTGCGATAAAATACATTATACTAATACATGAAAGCTCAATGAAAATGCCCAATCAAGATAAAATTAAAAGAAAATACATCATACTAATACATGATAACTCAATGACCATGCCAAATCAAGATAAAATTAAACGAAAATATATCATAATATTCTTCTTTTAGTTTTGCTACTTCAGCTGTCATACTCTTACAATAGTACTTCTTTCTTTAAACTAGAAAACATATCATACCTTATATGGTTTCATTATATTTTACTTGATCAGTAAATTTGAACAAATATATTTTAGTCTTACGATTTAAGTTATAATCATTTAAAAATATTTTAATGATTGGTGATATGAAAAGAATGTGTGAAAGTAACTTTGGTTCGGAGATAAGTTGTATGCTAAAATAGAAAGGAAGAAAAAAGCCAAAAAATATTTAGGTGCTTACGAATGGCATAACTTCCCTTTATGATTCCTTATTGTAGGTGTATGTTAGTAACTTACAGAATAATGACCATTTGATTTCTTTAAAACTATGGAGTTCCCTCTAAAGTACAATTTTTGGTTACCTTGCCTTCTTTTTCTAAGCCTAAATATTCAAGTTACTGGAATGTAGTGCTTTGAGTTTCTATAACACAAACTACAGGTTCTTATATGGAGTTTCCTTTTTCTTTTATTCAAAACAAGTAGGCAAAGCTAAACAAAAGCCTGTCTTTGCTGATAGAGAATTATTACTGTATACCATCCAGTTCATATTATGCTCTTGCCTTCTTTAGCTACAACAGTGATGCTAGGACAGGAAAAACTAGCCAATTATTGTGTTATGTAGTATAATTCTTCATATGATCATTGATGTAGTGTCCTTTATTCGGTATTCATTATATGAGTAGATAGCTTTAGTAGTTTTTCATATTTAATCCATCGTCGAATTTTATATACTCTTAATACTAAAATTTTGTGATATTAGCTCCTATTGAATGGTTGGTTAGGAAATGAACATGACACATCAATGTGTCATACACCTGCCACTAAATATTATTATGTAGATACATCTATCACTGCTCAACTACATGAATTTATGGACACCAAATATTAATTGCTTCGCAACAGCATGCACCTTTTGGCTGTTTTGCATTTCTATACAGTTCTTTAAAATAAATATCCTGTCACTTATATAAGTAAAATGTCATATTTTGTGTTTATTAAAAAAAAGATTTTTTTTCTATAAATTTATAATCTACATGTATGTACTTATGGATTTAAATATGACTCAACTTTCAGGTGAGGGAATACAGTAGGATAAATAAATCGGTACAGCTATGGTGATGCAATGACGAAGATTGACAATTTGTAAAACGAAGTTTGATGTCTCCCAAGGATGTTACTACATCTTCTTTGTACTTAGGTCAATAATCATGGTTTCTCCCATTTTATTAGTACAGCAGTACTGTATAATATTAATGACAATCTTATTTGTCTTTAAGAATTTTTTATTTTAAAGGTACGACTTGTGTTTGGCCATGGAATTGCATCTGTTACCTATTTGCAGTTGAAATATGGATCTGTCTTGGTGAGAAATAAGCATCATGAATTTACAGGGTTGTATTCCTTTTTCAGAACGGACATTCACTATTACTTCTCTTTTATTATATATATGTCAATAACCATAGTTTCTCCCTGTTTATTAGTACTTCGATATTGTATATTAATGCACAACTTATCCATATTTCTAATTTTTTTAAGCTATGTTTTCACTTAAGAAGAAAGTTTGGAACAACCCGGCAGTGGTCAGTTCCTTTTTTCAAATTCAGTAATTGTTCTTATTTCTATCATATTAACAGTTTATAAACCCTGCTTCTATCTACCTTTTTTCTTTCCCTGCAGCTTGAAGAAACTGATAGCGTTTTTGATGAGCTTTAAAGCCGCTCACGTTAATGCTTATGCTGCTGCTGCTTTTGCTTGGTTGTTTTCCCTTTCCATTAATTTTTTTTCCACTGTTGTCCTTTTTTGTTATTTCTACTCCCGAATAACAATTACTAGCTGATGCAAACTCCTATGTTATAACAACTAAGGATGACCCAAATTTTACTATTCATATTCTTCTCTTTTTGTGTTATAACAATTACTAGCTAATGCAAACTCCTAATAATTTAATGCATATCTTTTGCTTCCTTTGTTACTAGCTTGCCACTGAATTAATATTCATCCTACTGCTGCATTGTAAACATTTACTGCACATTCTGTTTTCTATTTTGTTTTGTTCAATTTGCAAACACCAGATTTTCTACAGACAAACAACTGCAAATACTGCTCCCTCTAAACTTTATTTCCATCTTTGGTCAAATTCATTTATGTACATGTCCATCGGGCGTGCCTGTGTACTAGTTATAGTAAATAAAATCAGTATTCAACCAACGATTTATATATATAACTATATATATTATTTTAACCAATTTATTTGCAATTCATCCGAACAACCATCACACAACATTTAATCATTTTTTTATTAGTTCTAAAATATATTTATAAAATTATAAAACACGACAGAGTTAGTGAGTTTACTCACCTTGGTTATTAATTATTGAATAATGATTAACGTCGGTTGGTTAAATCATATGTTATATTTTGCCTAAAATTGTAACATGCTCAAAATATCATCAAACGAATTCCAGTATGTAGCCTACGGTTATACGATCCTTACGGATCCTATCTTGTTGAATTTCGATAATGTATGAGCAAGATATGTTTAATTTAAATTAACACACTATTTAACATGAAATTAAACCTAAATTAAAATTGGCTATAAGATTTACCATATAAATTTGGCCCACCCACATGTTCATTCAGACCCACATGATGTAGTTCCTCCTTCTCTTTTCAGTATACGCACGCAATAGCTCTAAAATACATATGGCCTCTATCTTAACATCCTCCTTTCTTACTCGTTCTGCCATGAAATCAAAGACTGAGACCACCATAACCTCTCTCTTCGCAAGCCCTCCTACCTCATATATCTCATGCGCAACTCGAACTCCAAACTAAAAATGCGTCGGCAGCTCCTTCACACACTGCCTCGACTAACCCAAATTTCTAAAAAAAATCCACTAAAATTTGAAGAATAATGCTAAACATCCTCATTAACTCAATTGTTACATCCATTTTTCTTATCGATGGACATATACTCTATGAATCTCGAACCTAGGTCATGCTACCATATACCTAGTGAATAATATTGAGTTTGAATCCTAAATAATTGATACCATATTGAAGTAAAAGAAAAGAGGAGTGCAAAAAATTTTATTCCACTATTTTTAGTGGAGTATTCAACTTGTTATAACTTTTTTATGCCATTAGAATGCTTCAAATTTCCATTTTCTGAAGCCAAGAGAAGGAGAGATCGCAATGTATATTTATAGGGTTATAATATGTGATGGCCACGAGATAGGTATGTTGTACATTCATAGGTAAGTCTGCAGTGTTTTAAGGAGAAGCATGTGATTAGGTTTAGCTTAGTCGGTGATATAAAATATTAGGGTTGCTGAAACATGATCTGCAAGGTGAAAGATTACGGTAGGTCCTTTTTTAATTTTATTTAGGTAACTTAGGGGTAAAGTATTGATTGATTTAATTCTATTATTTTATTTTACACAAAATTTATGGTTGAAGCAAGAAGGAAAAACTACCACATATGATCTCTGTTTGCAATGAAACTTGTAATTTTACAATAATTAAATATTTTGAACACGCTGAAACTGGTTTCATTGAATTCTGAGTCCGTTTGTAAAAGTTTCTTTTTAAGTGCAAATGGTTAAATAATACGCATTTTAATGTCGCATGGTCACAAAATAACTCCAATTGATGCAAAACTGAAAATCTTACAATAATAATTCACTACAGATTTAATAAAATTATTTTCATCAAAAACGGAGATCGTTTGAAAATTTGTTATTTTTGAATCCCATATTAAATCGATATAATATATAAGCCGGTTAAGATAATCCAATTTAATAATAATAAATTATTGTTATCGTATATACATATATCCAAATAGAATATACTATAGCTTCAGAAATAAAAAATATACATTTATAGTTGACGTTTCAATTTCAAGTTAAAACGAGTTCATTTTGTATAAAAACCCTTTTTATTTATTAAATAAATCATTGTATTTTATAAATGATTTCATAGCGACTTTCTGAAAATTTGATTTGGACATAACTTACAATCTACAAGTTGAAATCTCGATTTTGGACTTCCATTACAAAAATATAGTTAAATAGATTTGAATGTTTATTGTTTCAAAGAAATCTGACTTACAACGAATCATGTATAGTCGTCTAAAGTTCAAAGCATAATAATATGAACTACCACGACGTTACGAGCTCGAATCTAAATTCAATTAAATATCTTAAATTATCCAATTTACACAACATTGCCAATTCAACTATTCTTAACTATTTTGGAATTAAATTTTATTACCATATTATTTATATTAATTATATATTCAAAATATTTGAATTCAAACCATTTAAATTACCAAATCTCCTATCCGAATAATTATTAAATCGTTAAAAATCCGGGACATTGCATTCCTTTCCCCATAAAATAATTTCTTCCTTGAAATTACCGAGATAGGAAAAATGCTACAACCCTATTAACTAGGTAAAAATCATTTCTTTTACTTCTTAACTTCATTTTCAACTGAATCAATTAATTTCATTTAAAATATTGATTCATTCCTACAAACGAAAATTTCCATAAGTTCTGAAAATTTTCTAACATCTTAAATTTTCGAGAATTTCCGCCAGCATCTCCTTTGCATAACTTAATCGGTACAACTACAGCTCGCGTCTCTAGGCCCTCTCTAATCCAAAATAAAATCAAACAGCCAAGCGGCTCGCCAAATAGGCTCATAACTCATCAAACTCATTTGAAATATAAACTTGTATCTATTTGTCGGGCATCCAACTTTGTTTCTTCTATTTGCTACCAAGTCAACATATACCCACGTACTCCCAGCTGATTTCCCATCAATTTATCCTCAAATCCAATCATTCGCTTATATCCAAGACGAATTCCATTTCTGTAACATCCCAGAAATTTAGGCAGTTTGATATGGGATTAATTAGAGATGTGATTATGAATGGCCAATTTTATATTGATATGTGGATCGGAAATTTGAAATCAAATATATTGATTGAACTCGTTATTTAAACACAGAATGGTTGGTCTTGAATCGAATATTTATTTTGAATATTTGAATTGGATTTTCGACTAAAATATAAATGGTTAAATAAACGTTATTGACATTAAGTGAAGAATATATTCGTTGAAAACTGAAGATTTTTTTGGATATGTGTGTATTTGTGTACATGAAGAAATTAAAATTTTATTTGGAATCAAACAAAGTTGTTGGTGGGCAACCGAAATAAATCAGTGAATCGATAAATTATTTAAATAATGTTATACAGACGGAGTCAGTGTACAAGCAAAATAATTTTATTTGGATCCAGAATGTCAAGACGTGACGAAACCTAAAATTTCATCACAATCGGAGTTAGTTTGTGGCGATTCAAAAATAAAATATCAACATAATTTGCAGTAAAAAATTTAAGGAACCATAAATAAATAAATTAAATAAAACATTTTGGTTCCTTCCTACGCACACCATCCATTCCTTGTCTCCCACGAAAACTTGGCACCCACGGTTCTGCTTCTACAAAGTCGCACTCTTTTCCCCAATTCATTCAAGGTGCAAAATCACGTTCTTCCCCTAAATTCCTTCAGAAAAACAAATAATGGCCGAAGCCCTAAATTGTTATTTTCCCTTTTTAATGACTGGAGCTCTCTTCAAAAATTTTATGGCCTTCATCACGTTAACGTTTCCTTTAATCGCTCTGTCCTCCTACTAATCGACAAGCGAGAGCCTCAGTCGCCACCACCACGAAGACCGCGAGTACTCCTCAGCAAATCGAGTGCCCCAGTCCCTTCGAATCGAAGCAGGAGGTCAAAGCTCCAAGCTTTCTACGTTCATTATCGCTACAACGTCAGGAGTAACACGGCAATAAAGGTGAACATCACTCACGATTAGTCATTGAGTCAAGTTTATTAATCTCGGTAATTTATCTGAATATAATAGTTAATCATTAATTTGTTTAGAACTTCTTACCCATTATCTTGGTTGATATTGGCTGTATACCCCTGTATACATGTACCTTTGCTTGTTCACTATCACCGCTATTGAAACCGAAACTGAGTTACTAGCCATCTTTTTGTGCCTGAACTATAAACTGTCCACTTATGCGAGAACCGCATCAGTTTAATGCATTTTCCGTTGGGTTTGAAATATCGGATGGAACATTATTTCTGTTTTTCCTGGGGTGTAAATGAGAGAGGGCAAAACTGGGTGATTTTTGTTTACACCGCCTGGAGGTTAAATCTGATGGGTCTTGCTCTCTGCAATACCGTGTCAGGTGCTGAACTCCACTTTGCTCGGCACCACAACTGAAACTAGTAATAACAATATAAAGTGTACATTATCAACATATACAGTAATACAATAACTTAAATGATTGAATGATTTTGAATACCATGATACATTGATGTTATGCGCCGGCGTATAAGGCCAAAATAGATATGTTAGTCCATACACCTCAGTTCGGATATCTCACCAGCCTAGTCCGCACAACTGAATTAAACATGTTGACATTTTTAATTTTATAAGCACTTGGATTTCAGTTTGCACAAAATGAGTACATATAGTTGTTATTTTATTCTCTTAAGTTACATTGAGAGCATCTCCAACAGTGTTACGGGCCGTAACGTTACGGCCCGTAACATTACGGGAGATATCTTTGATATCTCCCAACAGGCGCGAGCTGATTTTATCAGCTCGCAGCCTGCGAGCTGATTTTATCAGTTCGCGAGCTCGCGAGCTGATAAAATCAGCTCGCGCCTGTTCCCGAGCCTATATATGGCTCGGGAGGGGGGGGGGGGGGTGTTTGGTTATATTCATTTAATTTTAATTTCCTCCTTTTTAATTTCTTTTTTAATCGTTCCAACGTCGGGATGCCGCCACGCGTGACGAAGAGCGGGAGACGCACAGTTAGAGTTATGCCAGACGACATGTCTGGTCCAGTACACCTTCCTCCACCAGAGGGGACGACGATTGAGGACTTACGTATCCTCCACGAGATGCCACAGGGATTCACCCATCGATCAGTTACCGCGCTGGACACCGTTCAGGTATTAGTTTGACTTTATAGTTTTACGTTATAGTTTAGTGCATGTACGTTCTATGGTCTAGTAGTTTGAACGTCAATAGTCATTTAAATAGTATACATTATTGCACGTACTAGTTAAATATTGATTTAGCTGTTAAATAGTCTTTTAACTGTTAAAACTTTATCATGTAGTAGTTTGTTATACGTTAGTAGTACGAACTTTAATACTCATTTAACTGTTAAATAGTCATTTAGTGCATGCACGTTATCGTTTAGTGCATAGGCGTGCTTGGTTTTATAGTCGTTTAACTGGTATTATTTTAATAGACTCGGTATGTAAACGTTCGCGGGAGTTGGGCGAAGTTTGTAGCATCAGCCTTAGACATATTACCTCTGGATATTCGAGAGAGACTATTTGGCAGTCCATTTGGACGTTTTTTACGTATCAGGAGCACCAGGCGATTGTGCAGGGATTGCAGGAGCAGATATATGACTTACAGGCCAGATTAGCTGCAGCAGAGGGTGGGGGGACAGCAGCATCAGGTACCATTGTAGGGTCGTGTACTGGTGGTTCAGGAGGAGGTGGTTCTGGAGCAGGTGGTTCTGGAGCAGGTGGAGGAGGAGGAGGTGGTTCTGGTTCTGGAGGAGGAGGAGGTGGTGGAGGAGGTGGAGGAGGAGGAGGTGGAGCAGGTGGAGCAGGTGGTTCTGGTTCTGGAGGAGGAGGAGGAGGAGGTGGAGGAGGTGGAGCAGGTGGAGCAGGTGGAGCAGGTGATTCTGGTTCAGGAGCAGGTGGTTTAGGAGGAGGTGGGGGTGACGGTGTTGGAGGGGGTGACGTAGTTGGAGGGGATGACGTTCTTGGAGGGGAGGACGTGTTAGGAGGGGATGACGTTGATGGAGGGGATGGCGTGGTTGGAGGTAGTGATGACGATTTTACGTATTATGACCCGCCTGATAGCGGAGACGACATGTCTTTGGATGGTGGTGATGATGATGCCGCAGATTTATCATGATTTATATTTCTGTATGTCGCGGTGTATATATGTATGGCTCGATGTATGTATGTATATATGTATGTCTCGATGTTTTGGACTGTATGTTATTTTTCTATGTGTTCTGCGATATGTTATTTTGTATGTGTACTGTTTGCTACTTTCATATGTTCTGTGTAATGTTTGCTTGTTTTATTGCAAACCGTTACGTTGCCAAGTTTTGGTACTTTGGCAAGTGCCAAGTGCCAACTTTGGTACTCTGCCAAATGCCAAGTTTTGGTACTTTGCCAAGCGCCAAACCTGGTACTTAAATGTTTACATGTTTAAATAACGACGGTAGTGGACGACCCATAGTTTTTAACTCCTTTTTTAACTCCTTTTTAACTCCTTCGGGTGCGTAAATGTTTAAATCCTTCAATAAACATACACTTAAACCAATAAAGAGACACACAAACCAATAAACATACACTTAAACCAATAAAGAGACACACAAACCAATAAAGAGACACTCAGACCAATAAAGAGACACACAAACCAATAAAGAGACACTCAGACCAATAAAGAGACACACAAACCAATAAACATACACTCAAACCAATAAAGAGACACACAAACCAATAAAGAGACACTCAGTCCAATAAAGGAATCCAATAAAGAGACACTCAAATCAAACCTTATATATAACAGCAACATTGTCATACATATCTCAAATCAAAACTTACTAACAAATATAAATGGATTCCAGTTTTACAAAATGCTTGCTGGCTTTTGCTAGCGATTCAGAGGAAGATGAAATCCTTCAAGAGGAAGCAGAAGAAATACAAGAAATACGGGACCTATACCGTGAAGCGTACGGTTCATCGTCCACAACTAGAGGGGGATCGGTTCCTGGAAGGAGGTTTATACACCGAAATCATGCTAAATACCACAAGTCTTTGATGCAAGATTACTTCGATGAGGATTGCACTTACGGGCCTGATATGTTTCGTCGAAGATTCAGGATGCGGAGAAACCTATTTCTTCGGATATTGGCTGGTATTCAAGGTAACAATGATTACTTTAAGTACAAACATAATGCATCGAAGACACAGGGATTGTCCGGTGAACAAAAAATGACGGCAGCTATGAGAATGTTAGCTTATGCCACTCCAGCCGATGCTTTGGACGATGCATACCGCATAGCAGAGAGCACGGCACTAGAAACACTTGAAACTTTCTGTCAAGCAATTGTGGACGTCTACGGAGAAGAATACTTACGGTCTCCAAACGAAGCAGATGTAGTGCGAATCAGAGAGATGCACGAAAGCAGGGGTTGGCCGGGAATGTTAGGAAGTCTGGACTGTATGCACTGGGAATGGAAGAACTGTCCTAAGGGATTACAAGGTGCGTACAACGGCAAGGAAAGACGACCAACCATCATTTTGGAAGCTGTGGCATCGTACGATCTGTGGATATGGCACGCTTTCTTCGGAATGCCCGGGTCTAATAACGACTTAAATGTTGTGGAAAGATCTCATTTGTTCAATGATCTTGCTAAAGGCCAGGTACCTCCTTTAACATTTACCCTAGGCCAAAATACTTACAACCATGGCTATTACCTAGGTGACGGCATTTACCCGAAATGGAGCACCATTGTTAAAACATGTCCAAATCCATTAACTCCTAAACAAGTCATGTTCGCGGCGATGCAAGAAGGACAAAGGAAAGATGTGGAACGTGCTTTCGGTGTTTTACAATCTAGATTTGCAATGATAAGTAATCCATGTCGGCTATGGCGTAGGAGTAAGATGTCTACAATCATGTTTGCTTGCATCGTTCTTCACAACATGATTATAGAAGATGAAAGAGATATGGATGAAGATCAACGTCACTGCGATTACGAGGGTGCTTCGCTACCACCTCCAGTATTCCGACAAAACCAACCACTAACAGAGGAGGACTTCAACGTTCATTTGAGCCGTCAAGTTATCTACAGAGATGCAGAACTCCATAACCGGCTACAGAAGGATCTTATGACTCATTTATGGAACCACCACGGCGATACCTAGTTATGAAGAACCATTACCTGAATGTGTTTTATTTTATGTTTGTCTGAACTTATCGATTATGTATGCAGTAAAGATGTTCCTAAGTTATTAATCATCTATTGTACGAACTCCTTTTCTACTATTACTTCTCTTGTACGAACTCCTAAGTTATTAATCATCGATTATGTTTCATTTCCTAAGATGTTCCTAAGTTATTAATCATCGATTGTGTTTCATTTTCTATTATACAAACTCCTTTTCTTGTATTCGTACGAGTTATTAATCATCTATTATTATGTTCCTAAGTTTATTTTACAAATTACATATCGGTTATGTTTTTGTATACGACAAACTAGGGTAAAACGTTAAAAAAAAAAATTGGTTTTGCTCTTAGTAATCAAATATTATTATTATGTTTCGAAGTTTATTTTACAAAAAAATTAATGCATTTGGTATTGTATATGGTAAAAATAGTTGGGAAAAAAAAGGCCACGAGCTGATTTTATCGGCTCCTGAAGTCGCGAGCCGATAAAATCTGCTCGCGACATCACGAGCTGATAAAATCAGCTCGCGCGCCCTATTCCGAACTCTGAATCCAGCCCGTAACATTTGCCTTCATATTACACCGTGTAACAACTGTTGGGTGCAAAAATAAGGGATATTACACCCCTTAACATGAATTTCCTCCACTGTTGGAGATGCTCTGACACATTTACTTTGCAGAGTATTTTATTAAATTGTTTATTTAAATGTATAGTTCATTTGATGGTTCTGCATCAAATTTGGTTCATGATCTATTATTGGAAAGAGCTGTAAAGACGTCCATCCGCTTGAAAAGAAAACATGTTTGATAAACATTTAACATGCATATATGTTTTAAAAACGATTGAGTATAAGCTTTGACAAGCAACGCTTACCCCATTGGAAAACATTTGAATTTCCGGTAAAGAAAATTGCAAAGCTCCAAAATGAAACTTTAAAGAAAAGTGGTAGATAAGGTTAAGGAATCATATATGTTTTGTCTTTAAAGCTTACTTGCCATATAACTCACTATGTGTCGTGACTTACTGACAATTGCTTGATATGCACTCTAAATTAGCATTTTAAGCCCACTTTTAGTCTCTGCAAGTTTGATAATGTGAACCCATTTTTAGTACAGTATGCATCCCATGTTGGCATGGTATGTTAATAGTTGAACTCACAAATATGCATCTGAATCCATCTTTTGACTACCTAGTTTCCTATTGCAAGTCATACCTTATAGCACCATTCTTGAAAATTTCAAATATATAAATTCATTAGCTCCACTTGACAACCTGAAGTTGCTTTCCTCATTATATTTATGCCTCTTTGTAAGTGATTAAGGTTGGCCTTGTAGGGTCTGTATGCATTGCATTTTGTCTAGCATTACCATATCTGGTTCAACATTGCTCATGATAGGTCTGTCATGAACGAATTTGGTACCCATTTCATCGTAGATTTATCATAAAAGTATTAAAACTTTTTTTATTCCCTGTTGAAATTCGATTGTCTCATAAATTTGGCCAAATGTACGCTGCCTCTGTACATATTCTCATTTCGTCGCTATATTTGCAAGCTTAAAATGATTATGCCTTGCATATTTACATTAAACGCACACAACACCTGATATGCCTTCACTTATAATGCTTTAACCACTTGTATAGTCTGGAATGCATGATGTTGGCACCTACATGAAAATAATATGATATATTTTTGAACTTACCCATTTTTGAAGTATATATGTGTATATATATCAATCTCTTTTGGGTATACTCTCATTTTCATTAGCTGAACAAGGTCACAAATGGCTTGAAACTATTTGAACAGTCATTTTTCCTGTACAACTAATATTAGTTGAATATTGTTGCACGATGTACCCCATAGTCTTTCGTCACGCCTTGTTCACCATCCTTGGTTGCGGATGGGCTGTAGCATATTAGACTGACCCTCACTACTTTTAATAATTTAGCAACCTGTGTTTTTAATCCTACTTGTTCGCATTGGATATTATAGTTGCGCCAGGATATACTTAGCACTGGTCTTGAATTGTTTTCTCCCATGCTTGAACATGAAATTATGAATTTGTGCTTGACTGTACACATGTTATACAATACATCTGTTCGATCAAATTGGAAGCCAAACTCCCATGCCTTTAGTTCACTGCATGTATTTGTGTGTGGATGGTCATGTTAACACCCAAGTCTAATAACTATTTGATCCTGCATTTTTACCTGGCTGTGTAGCCACCTGCTTCATGAAATTGAATGTAGGCTGGAACCTTGTCACTTGATATTATAATTATCACTATTTCCTGTCGTCCATTAGTTGTTCACTTGGGCTTACGGTTGCTTACTGCCTTGATTTTTTTTTTGGATTCACCTCGCATGTGTTTGTCCCCGGAGTGCTGAGGCAGTGCACACTTGTACTTGTACACATGTGTACGTGCAGGCCTCCGTGATCGTTCGCCCTTGAAATAAAAACTGATATGAACAAATACCATAGTTTATTTGCATGTGTTATTCGATTTTAGGATGCCGGGGCAGTGTACCCATGTACATTATCTATACATGGGTGCATATGCAAGCGCCTGTGTCCGCTCCTCACTGAAAGGTAAAACTGGTATAAACAGATAACACACTTAATCTAGATACATTGACATGAACAGATACCACTACGGGTTATTATATATATATATATAACATCGATGTCGGGATTAACTGTTATATTTTAGTTTCTATTGATATTAATTTACTTGAACTATCATTAATCCTGACTCGAGTGTTTTATGTTTTTTTTGCATGGAACGCTCGGGTCAGATCCAACCATTTCAGATTTAAAGATTTCAGTTTAGAATTTGAAGACTGGCGAAGCTAGGTTCCGAAGACGCGCACTCCGAAGATTTTAAAACAGTAATATTTTCATGTATTCAAACTGTATTTTATATTCCGCTGTATAGCAAGATTTGTATAAAATTTCTGATTATATATATAAGATTATTTCATTGTTAAATATTGTTTTATTTATTATGTGCTTTCTGTGTTGATTCTTTGTTTAAACTCTGTAAGCTAAATAACGATCCGTCGATTTGAATGTTTTAAGTTGGTTTCATTATCAATTTGGAGCGGTCAAAATGGCGGGACGTTACAAGTGGTATCAGAGCTTTGGTTTATTCAAAGCATAGCTTATTGAGTTTAAAAACGAATCTTGAAAATAAAAAGGTTTGGAGAAATAAAATTTTAAAGTGTAAATAATTTTAAAATAGATTTTGAAAGAAAAATTATTTCGAAACCAGTACTTTGAAACTAATACAGCGGGAAAAGAGAATAATTCTTTTTTTTTAGATTTAAAATTTTCCCGGAATTTCCAGTCTTTGAAAGTCTTCAAATCCTGGCTTGTGAGAGATAATTTTCGTAAAGTCCTTTTAGATTTGAAATTAGAATCCATCATAGAATGGTATTTAAGGAAGATAAGTACAACGAAATCAACGAAATTAACTTCTTTGATTGTGTGTTTTGGCAATCAAAGCCAACTGAAATTTATTGAAATAAGAATTTCAATGGGAATTTGACTAAAAAGAGAAATTTTCAAACCGTTGCAAAAATGAAAACGATGAATTTTATTTCGATATTCCAAATATAAATTAATAAAAATAAAATCATAAATGGAATTCGATTGTGTCAAATTTTATTTGAATTGTTTAGAACTTGGCCAGATGATTATTAATTGGTTTCAAATTAATAATGTATAATCGAATATACGAATTAGGTAGTAAATTATGGACTTGTTAATTGATTAACAAGAAGTGAATTGAAACGAGGGTTATAAAGGAAGCGAAATATGAATGAAGATTTTAAAGAAAATTGAACCTGTATTTAAATGGAATCAAAGCAAATTTGATGTGACGAGTCCAGGTTCCTATAAAAAGGAATAATATTTACTTTTTAGAAGTAAATAATGATAGAAAGCAAAAATGTTGTAAATAAAATGAAGGACAAAGAAAATGGAGTTGACCAGTACGGTGAGATTATTCTGAAGTTCAGAATATAAATCAAATGGAATTTTTTTCGAAGTTCGGAATGTATTATCGAATAAGAGATTAATCGAAAGAAAATTATTCATGGAAATCAATTATGTTGAAAAAATTTCAAGAAATATTGTTTACTTCTTCTTTTAATCAAAATTTAATTATATTATTTATAAATTGTCTGTATATTCGGATTAATAAATAAAGTACATTTTAAAGTTAAATATTTCAAAGGCGTGAATTATTGTTATAATCAACGATTTTTGTAAAAGAAGTAAATTCTTAACTTGAATCCAGATGTTACGAATGAATGTTTTGGAAGTTGTGAATTTTATCTATTTCAAATGTTGTTCAGTTAAGGTCTGAGAGGTAATTATACCTCAACTTGATTGACTTCATTGTTGGCTGAGAAATGGTTAAGGTTTGATAACAGGCATTGGTTAACTGAAGTAAGTTAATGAGTGGCAATAGTTGAATGAGAATAATGATATTTTTGTTTAACTGTTTTAACCCAAACAACTAATTTAGAAATGTTTCCCATGAAGAAAAAAAAGGTGTTTTCTATAGAGAATAAAGATTTGCGAATATATGGAAATCTTTTTCCAAAGATCGTGAGAGGCTATCGAGTCTTGATTAATCAGAATGGCAAGAACAGAAGAACAAAAAGCAGCACGTCGAGAACGAAGGATGGCAGAACGTAAGTGAAGTGAATTCGGAAACTAAATCCGAGAGTTGCGTAAAAATTGATTGGATAAGGAATTAAAAAATGAAATTAAGGAAAATGAAAACTGACTGTAGATTAGTTAAGTTGAATAATTTTCTGAGTGTTGATTTGATGTTAGTTTCGGCCTTCGAGATTAATACTTAGACAGTTGTTCACTCACTAATTTATGGTCAGGTACTGATGAATGTGGAAGGATAGAGATATGTGATAATGCATATAACCATTGGATTAAGTATATGTAGCGATAAAAATAATATGAAGTGGATTGAGGGAAAGATGATGGTATGAGTAGATTGGTTGAAGATCATTAGATTCTGGAAATTTCGATGAATAAGAATGATGAATACCGTGAAGTCGGTTATGCGAGGATGTCTATTACGGTTCGAAAAGCAGACAATCTCCATTGATTGTAGATCCCAATTGATTAAGGGAAATTGTTGAACGAATGAATTTTCTTTGAAAGGGGAACTGAGAAGATATATTCTCATTTGCGAGTTCCAACGAAATAAAGTAAGAATTATATACGTAAATGGATTTGAGAACGAGAAACCATTAAATGAGATAAAATGGAGTATATTCCAAATTAAGTTAAATGATGGAATAGAATAACCTATCACATTGGTTATAATTAAGGAAACCGTTGAAGAAAATAAACAGGGTGTATTTGAAATGAACCCAAAATGAAATAAACTGCATATCAATTTGATTACAATTAAGTAGGTCGCTTGACGAGTTTTGAGAATTCAATTTCGAAAAATTTGAAAATTGATTTTTAAATAATTTGAGAATTTACAGTATAGATATATATATATTTTTGAATAGAAGTATCAGCAAATAGAAGAAAATCACCTTTTTAGTCCTACAGCTAGGTTGTTTTGATAAAATAAATTCATTTTGAAATATGATTTGACAAAACAACTTGATTTAGGAATATGAATATATATATATACATATTTATATTTATATTTCTGAATATTTGAAATAAAAACCTGGAATTGATTATCGAGATTGGTTGAATGGTAATTTGATATATTGGAATACTGAGATTGTACATCAAAGAGGCGTATTGAGGAACATGATTAAGTTCGTAAATTCCGAATTATTGTATTAGAAGGTGAATTGCTGGTTGGTGAATAATTCAATAAGTTTTGAAATTTAAATTGATATTTAAATTCAAATAAGTGGGAAACGAATGAAATATTGTAAGTAGAAATGAATAAATTTCCATAGAAATGAAAATTTTGAAAGACTGAAAGCAAAAGCAAGAAATTTTGGATAGGAATTTATCAATACAAGGATGTATGAAACCTATTAGATTCGAATGGAAAAATTTAAATCGGCAAGATTGAAATGAAGTAATGAACTTAATAATTTGAAATTTGAAGGAAATTTGGTTTATAACCAATGGATTTATAAGGATGAGTTTGAAAGGATATCGAATATCTGAATTGGTTAAAAGACCAAAATTGAAATTTTGGAAGTTGAATCAAAGTTCAAGGATATTAGATTTTAATATTTAAATATAGAAGTTTTGAAACTTATATGCGAAAATATATAAAAATTTAGTGAATTCAAAAACTATTGAATTGGACGGAAATCGATTTTTGATAAAATCTTATATAACAGAATTTATATAAGAACGAGATGTTTGAAACTATGATTTGAAAGGAAAATTTTATGTATGATCTATGATAAATATGAAATAAAGTACTATATGTTTTCAAGTCAAGTTAAGGAAAGTACCTCCCTTCTCCCATGAATTTCGAGCTTAGCTGAAATATGTTGCTGGTGATAGTAGGTTGTTCGGACATAAAACTCGAGTTGTCTGAAAGAACACGATCGTGTAGCGTAATTCGCAGGGCTGTAGATGGCCCACCGCAGACAGATGTTTCTTGGGGGAACCAAGCGTAACCATTGTGTCTGCTGCGATCTACAGTCGCGATAATGGCGTAATCCGCAGAGCTGTGAAAGCTTACGGGTAAGGATGTTTCCCGAGGGAATCAGGCGTAACCATTGTATACCTGCGATCCACATGGCATATCTACAAGTGAAAGAGATGTAACCACAAGAGTTACTAAATGTAGAATGAAGCCATGAGATGTTTGAGATATCTTAGTGATAGTGAGCCACCTGTTTGATGCAGCATTGTGTCTTCTAACTTGATTCGTCTTCATGACATGAATTGTGCTTGTGACTTGATTGATCCTTATGTCTTGAATTATTTTTCTAATTTGATGATTTGTTTTCGTGACCCTGACATAGAGTAGTCAACACTCAGTGACCTCAGATTTCCTTTTGATTCTTTAATATCTTCTGTTGATCTGTCCATGACGTAATTCGCAGGGAAGTGATTTCCTACGGATACAGATGTTTTCTAGGGGGATCCAGACGGAACCATTGTGTATATGCGATTCATGAACAATCAGCATATCAAAATCACATTGGTACTTTCTGTATCTATTTCTAAAGAGAATTTTTAAAATAATTTCACTGGGAGTTGAAGCAAAGATATTAAGTACTTGGAGATTTTAGTCATGCACCTGGCCAGCGTATGCCTAACATCTGTAAGAACGACAATAGACTTGTCAAACTTCGAGTTATCAAATATTTTCAAATCAATATTTTGAATGTTAAAATATACCTAATTTAATTAGTTAAGAAAGGGAATTTCGAAGTATTTTAAAATCCCTAGCTTTGTAATAATAATACAGATATTTTTTTGCATGAATTTCGTATAAAAGATTTCGGATTTTGGGAATTTTCAAGCTTTCAAGTCGATAATGTGTAACTTGAAGGGGAGATGGTATTTACACTCTTCAATGAGTGTTTGAAGAGATTAAATGGATTGAATGAAAGGAGATTGGGTGGATGGTTGCAAAGCATAGACCCATTACAGTGCAAACGATGAACGTAAATATGGACAGATGAAGAAATTTGGAACAATTTGCTCGATTTGAAATTAAGAAGAGATCAATTTTGTAAGGAAATTTGTTTTCCTGAGTTAATTGAATATGTTGAATAAATAGAGATGGTCGATGATTTAAATATCAATATTTAAATTAGTTATGAAATTTTTTCACATAAATATGAATATTTGAAATATAAAATAACTCTAACGATCGTTCCTTTTCGAGGACGAAAAGTTTTAAAGGGGGAAGAATGTAACGTCCTAGAAATTTTGGCAGTTTGATATAGGATTAATTAGAGATGTAATTATGAATGGCCAATTTTATATTGATATGTGGATCAGAAATTTGAAATCAAATATATTGATTGAACTCGTTATTTAAACTCAGAATGGTTGGTCTTGAATCGAATATTTATTTTTGAATAGTTGAATTGGATTTTCGACTGAAATTAAATGGTTAAATAAACGGTATTGACGTTAAGTGAAGAATATATTTGTTGAAAACTGAAGATTTGTTTGGATATGTGTATATTTGTGTACATGAGGAAATTAAATTTTTATTTGGAATCAAACAGAGTTGTTAGTGGGCAACTAGAATAAAATCAGTGAATCGATAAATTATTTAAATAACGTTATACAGACGGAGTCAGTGTACAAGAAAAATAATTTTATTTGGATCCAGAATGTCAAGGCGTGACGAAACCTAAAATTTCATCACAATCGGAGTTAGTTTGTGGTGATTTAAAAATAAAATATCAACATAATTTGCGGTAAAAAATTTAAGGAACCATAAATAAATAAATTAAATTAAACATTTTGGTTCCTTCCTACGCACACCATCCATTCCTTGGCTCCCACGAAAACTTGGTTCCCACGGTTCTGCTTCTATAAAGTCGCACTCTTTTCCCCAATTCATTCAAGGAGCAAAATCACGTTCTTCCCCTAAATTCGTTCAAAAAACAAATAATGGCCGAAGCCCTAAATTTTTATTTTCCCTTTTTAATGACTAGAGCTCTCTTCAAAAAATTTATGGCCTCCATCGCGTTAACGTTTTATTTAATCGCTCTGTCCTCCTACTAATCGACAACCGAGAGCCTGGGTCGCCAACACCACGAAGACCGCGAGTACCCCTCAGCAAATCGAGTGCTCCAGTCCCTTCGAATCGAAGCAGGAGGTCAAAGCTCCAAGCTTTCTACGTTCATCATCGCTACAACGTCAGGGGTAACACGGCAATAAAGGTGAACATCACTCACGATTAGTCATTGAGTCAAGTTTATTAATCTCGGCAATTTATCTTAATATAATAGTTAATCTTTAATTTGTTTAGAACTGCTTACCCATTATCTTGGTTGATATTGGCTGTATACCCCTGTATACGTGTACCTTTGCTTGTTCACTATCACCGCTGTTGAAACCAAAACTGAGTTACTGGACATCTTTTTGTGTCTGAACTATAAATTGTCCACTTATGCGAGAACTGCATTAGTTTAATGCCTTTGCCGTTGGGTTTGAAATATCGGATGGAACATTTAGTTCTGTTTTGCCTGGGGTTTAAATGAGAAATGGGAAAACTGGGTGATATTTGTTTACACTGCCTGGAGGTTAAATATGATGGGTCTTGCTCTCTGCAATACCGTGTCAGGTGCTGAACTCCACTTTGCTCGGCACCACAACTGAAACTGGTAATAACAATATAAAGTGTACATTATCAACATATACAGTAATACAATAACTTAAATGATTGAATGATTTTGAAGATGTTATGCGCCGGCGTATAAGTCCAAAATAGATATGTTAGTCCATACACCTCAGTTCGGATATCTCACCAGCCTAGTCCGCACAACTGAATTAAACATGTTGACATTTTTAATTTTATAAGCACTTGGATTTCAGTTTGCACAAAATGAGTACATATAGTTGTTATTTTATTCTCTTTAGTTACATTGACACATTTACTTTGCAGAGTATTTTATTAAATTGTTTATTTAAATATATAGTTCATTTGATGGTTCTACATCAAATTTGGTTCATGATCTATTATTGAAAGAGCTGTAAAGACGTCCATCTGCTTGAAAAGAAAACATGTTTGATAAACATTTAACATGCATATATGTTTTAAAAACGATTGAATATAAGCTTTGACAAGCAACGCTTACCCCGTTGGAAAACATTTGAATTTCCGATAAAGAAAATTGCAAAGCTCCAAAATGAAACTTTAAAGAAAAGTGGTAGATAAGGTTAGGGAATCATATACGTTTTGTCCTTAAAGCTTTCTTGCCATATAACTCACTACATGCCGTGACTTGCTGACAATTGCTTGGTATGCACTCTAAATTATCATTTTAAGCCCACTTTTAGTCTCTGCAAGTTTGATAATATTAACCCATTTTTAGTACATTATGCATCCTAAGTTGGCATGGTATATTAATAGTTGAACTCACAAATATGCATCTGAATCCATCTTTGGACTACCCGGTTTCCTATTGCAAGTCATACCTTATAGCACCATTCTTGAAAATTTCAAATATATAAATTCATTTGCTCCACTTGACAACCTGAAGTTGCTGTCCTCATTATATTTATGCCTCTTTGTAAGTGATTAAGGTTGATCTTGTAGGGTCTGTATGCATTGCATTTTGTCTAGCATTACCATACCTGGTTCGACATTGCGCATGATAGGTTTGTCATGAACGAATTTGGTACCCATTTCATCGTAGATTTGTCATAAAAGTATTAAAACTTTTTTTTTAATTCCCTGTTGAAATTCGGTTGTCTCATAAATTTGGCCAAATGTACGCTGCCTGTGTACATATTCTCTTTTCGTCGCCATATTTGCAAGCTTAAAATTACTATGCCTTGCATATTTACATTAAACGCACACAGCACCTGATATGCCTTCACTTATAATGCCTTAACCACTTGTATAGTTTAGAATGCATGATGTTGGCACCTACATGAAAATAATATGATATATTTTTGAACTTACCCATTTTTGAAGTATATATGCGTATATATATATCAATCTCTTTTGGGTATACTCTCATTTTCTTTAACTGAACAAGGTCACAAATGGCTTGAAACTATTTGAACAGTCATTTTTCCTGTACAACTAATATTAGTTGAATACTGTTGCATGATGTACCCCATAGTCTTTCCTCACGCCTTGTTCACCATCCTTAGTTGCGGATGGGCTATAGCATATTAGACTAACCCTCACTGCTTTTAATAACTTAGCAACCTATGTTTTTAATGCTACTTGTTCGCACTGGATATTATAGCTGCGCTAGGATATACTTAGCATTGGTCTTGAATTGTTTTCACCCATGCTCGAACATGAAATTATGAATTTGTGCTTTACTGTACACATGTTATACTATACATCTGTTCGATCAAACTGGAAGCTAAACTCCCATGCCTTTAGTTCACTGCATGTATTTGTGTGTGGATGGTCATGTTAACACCCATGTCTAATAACTATTTGATCCTGCATTTTTACCTTGCTGTGTAGCCACCTGCTTCATGAAATTGAATGTGGGCTGGAACCTTGTCACTTGATATTATAATTACCACTGTTGCTTGTAGTTCATTCGTTGTTCACTTGGGCTTACGGTTGTTTACTGCCTTGATTTTTTTTTCTGGATTCACCTCGCATGTGTTCGTCCCCGAAGTGCTGAGGCAGTGCACACGTGTACTTGTACATGTGTGTACGTGCAGGCCTCCGTGATCATTCGTCCTTGAAATAAAAACCGATATGAACAAATACCACAGTTTCTTTGCATGTGCTATTCGATTTCAGGATGCTGGGGCAGTGTACCAATGTATATTATCTATACATGGGTGCATATTGTAACGACACGGAATTTTCCCGACCTTAATCGATCGCTAGATCAACTAAAATCGTTCAAAACCCGCATACGTTAACTTTGGTAATACAACACATTAGAACCAATAACAGCAGACTTTTATAAACATCATAATAATGTTACATCAGAGTACAGAATATCAGAGTACATCGATAAATAAAATACAGCGGAAGATTTAATCTATAATAAATTAATACAATACACGGCGGAAGATTTTCTACGCTCTGGACACAACTTTAGGCTTCGATCCAGAATCCTGCTCAAGAGATAATATCTGCAATAAGCTACTCGACTGCCCGTGCGGAAAAGAGGGCACCCGAGTTTGCAAGTGAAACAAACTACAGGTCAGTCATGGGACTGGTATGAGAAATCTAACTTAACTAATCTAATAATAAGGATAATCACAGGACAACGCCGCTAACGCGGAACGGGTTTACTCCATTGGATTGCCAGTGCATAAAGTAAGGTAAATCGTTAAACAACGCAATGCTTTTTAGAAAAATGAAACCATTATAAGACTCAAGTCCCATCACACAATGCAACGCAAACCGGAGGATAGAGTTTTACCTTATAATGGTCAAAAGATGCTTGATACGATAAAACGGATATAATATTAGTGTATATATGTTTTCAAAAACAATTTCAATCATAATGTATCAATCATAGACGGCATGGTTACCATATATCATGTCGCCATACTAGTTCTACAATCAAAACTGCATGGTGTCATATTGGGAATTGGATTTCCATCATGAATAGAGGCTAGGGATCGTCCTTTCCAATTCGAGACACTCTAGCAAATGCCTTAGGATCCCCCGCAGAGAACCCTTGGAGCGGTAGGGCCGGTCCACACCTGCGTTAGTGGATTAGCAATTCCTGAACACACATTTCCCGGTCCTTTTGGACCTCTAATATGACCACTTACGGCCTATAAATCCGAGGTACCTCATAATCCATCGTCCACATAAGCAAAAATGTCAGGGCTGGTAGGTCAGTGACACCACTCTAGCTAGAAAGAAACGTGTGCACTCCCTACGGTCCATATCTGTGATGGCAAGGAATTTCGCTCGGTCCGAACCAGTCGCTAAACCGACCCAGACCGTTCGAAACGCCCTATCGTTTGAGAACAGGACAAAACAGAACTCATACAGAAGAACATTTCATTGTATATTACAACAATGCATCAGATTACAAGAATATACAGAGTATAAACGAATGAATATTACACAGAAATATCAGAGATTTAAATTACATTTAAATACATAGCAGCGGAAAATAATACAATACACAACTAGAAGAGATATACGGATACAAAGCTTTCCGGATATCGTTCCAGCTGTAAACCAGGATCCTGTGAATATAAATCTGCAAAACCGAAACTACTAGCTGCCGGTGTCAAAATAGGGGCACCCAGAGTTTAGGTTAAAATAATAAACTCCAGGTCAGTCATGGGACTGGTGTGAGAATTAAAACAGTTATTAATCTTTATCTTAAAAGTTGGGTAAAACAAGGGACCACGCCGTATAACACGGAACGGGTTTCCTCCCAAGGATACCAGTGCATAAAACAAACAGCGCAATGCTAAGTAAAGAAAAATGAAGCTGTTATAAGACCCAGGTCCTATCACACAATGCAACGCAAGCCGGGGGATAGGGTTTTCCCTTATAACAGCCAAAGAATGCTTGATACGTTTAAAACAAATCATTTGATACTATCATAAGTGCATAGTGTATAAAACAACTTCAAATCATAAGTATCAATCATAGACGGCATGGGTACCATATATCATGTCGCCATACTAGTTCTACAATTAAAACCGCAAATGTCACGTATTTGGAAATTGGATTTCCGTCTATGAACCGAGGCAAAAGATAGTCCTCAACCGATTCGTGACTCTCTAGCCCGAGCCACAGGACCCAGACTCAGGTGGGCCCTTGGATCCTCAGGGCCAGTCCACCGATGTGGATTAAACTTAAACCCTGAACATGCATTCCTCCGCCCTATGGGGCGTAAACGAGCCAACTAAATGACTCCATCGGTTCGAGAACGACCGATCAATCCGAGGCGCCTCGCAATAGCAACAACCACATAAGTCAAACTCGTCAGGGCGTGTAAAACCACTGACGCCACTTCTAGCTAGAAAGAAACGCATGCCCTCCCTGACGTCCTCTCCCGTTTTTGGTTCATACCGGGTGTGAAACACGCGAAGGAAACGTTACACAAAGCTACGCCACAAAGGCCTTGCTTTGATCATCACCACAAGACTTTGCTTTTCAACAGAAGCCTCGATCAATTGCCACTTAGGCATGCCACACAGGCAATTCACTCCATGCGTTTGATATCCATCAATATATAACCCCTGAGCTCGTACGTCCCAGAGAAGGGCGTTAAGCAAGAGAATAAATTCTCCGCCGCCAAGCAGATATATATTTAATAGAGATCAATCACACGGACTAAAATCCAATGTCAGACACACAGTCCATTTACAAGTCCGTTCTGGGTCTGAACGAAACCGGAGGCACCTAGTACCCCGCATCTCCATCGATCTCCAAGTACGTCTGGACGATCACTAACTGTTTCCATCTTCTTGGGTGTACAGCCCAATCAAGATCATCAGTAATTACCCAAACGACGTGAAAACCTCCGGTCTTCGACCATCGTCTTCATCTTCGACTTATCGTCGTATCAGTTATTCAGAATGGGATTAACCCGGTCTTTCCGAATAACTCGCGTATATTTTAAATAAGTGTTACACCAACACAACATACGCCTCATTCCAATTCATTAGTCACTAACCGTAATTTAATCAAGAGAATAATTCCCCAAACATTAACCCCGAAGGCCGAAACCAACATCAGATCAATATCCAGAAAACCATTCTGCTTGGCTAACCGACAGTTAGTTTCTAAATTTCACGTTCATAGGGAAAGGTTCCCATAAATTTTATCAAAGATAAATTCCTTGAATTTATTCTTTAATCTACTTTTGAATATCAATTCAAACTAGTCGGGATTAGCGAACCTTACCGAAGTAATCATTTGTTTTAATTTCCCCAATCCCAACCTATTCATCCCATGAAGTAAAACTGGTTATACTTCATATCTAACACCACGGTATTATCGGTAAATTCAATTACCATTTCACGTTCAAATCTAATTAAAGATTTAACTATCGCCTGGAGCAAAACTGGTGCTACCCCATTTCGATTATTTCAATCTAATTAAAGATTCGTTAAAACTCCACTTAGTTTTAATCTGTGACTGGGTTAAAGAATCAGTGTCATTTAAAACACGGTTCACGATAAACCCAAAATCACATTCCATTAATTATCGGATTAAAGAACGAGTGTTATTTAAAACACTGTTCACGATAAACCCAAAAATCAATATCAATTCAATTCCAATTAAATATCATTTAATTGGTACACTTCATTAAATCTAAATAAAAAGATTTAATCTTTTCTCAACTGGGTTCAAGAACAGTGTTAGTGAAGACACCATTCACGACAAACCCAAATCACATTCGATATTCAATACAAGGCTCTGAATAGAAAATATACCGGCTTATATTCAATATCAAATTCTACGACTAACAAATGTCGTATTGGAAATAACGATATAAATATATATCTTTCAAATTTCCATAACAACATCTGTATAATCACGAATTCCAACATCGAAATATTCCGAAGACAATTTCGATTCAAATCCATTCCAATGCAATCATTGGAAATTCTGGTTATTTTTAAAACCCTTTTTCAAATTCAATTTATTTATTTAAAAATAAATAGAATTATATTTCTAGTTCAAAACTAGTTCATTTCGATAAAAATCTATTTTTATCTTTTCAAATATGGAGTTTTTCATCCCAAATCTTCCCAAATCATTTCTTATGATTTTACACAAATTATTACTATTTTTAATAATTTTATCAAGGCCCGTACAGTCGATTTCCAACAATGGCCATCGAACTGCACTTACAGCGACCTTTTTCGAATTTGATTTGGACATAATTCCAAATCCAACCGTTAGATTTCTAATTTCTAATATTATTTAGAAAGCTCTTTTCGATACGAACCCAACGGTTCCAGTTTTAGGAGAATCCGACGGTCGGATCTCCCGTAATGTCCGTTTGAAATAAATGGTCGAAATTCACGAACTGCCGCTGCGCGGCGCGTTCTATTCAGGCCATTATATTATATATATAATATATATAATATATTTCGTCGATTTCTATTTAAAACGAATTATATAAATAGTTTTAAAATTCGTTTCAAAAGCAATCCCAACTTCCATTTCAATTCAAATCAAAATTGAATTCTTCTTTATAAATTCGTTTTAAAATTCATTTCTATTCAATTCAAATTTCAATTCAATTTGAATTCATTTCAATTCACTTCATTTCGAAATCGTTTTCAATTCAATTCATTTCGAAATCGTTTTCAATTCAATTCATTTCGAAATCGTTTTCAATTCAATTCATTTCGAAATCGTTTTCAATTCAATTCATTTCGAAATCGTTTTCAATTCAATTCATTTCGAAATCGTTTTCAATTCAATTCATTTCGAAATCGATATAAATATCGTTCACGTCAAAATGGCGTCAATCTAATCAACACGGCTTCATAAATTCCTATTTTCAAATATTCTATTTCAAATATTCCTTTTTCCAAAATAGTTGTTATTATCAAAATATTTCGTTCAACACATGACCAATCTCAATGAATGAGTACTGTCAACACATGAACTTTTATTTTATAATATCGATAAAGGTGCAAATTTTATTACAAAAATATTTCGTTCAACACATGACCAATCTCAATGAATGAGTACTGTCAACACATGAACTTTTATTTTATAATATTCTTTATTTTTTCAAATTGGAATGAGGCCCAATCAATCACCATATAAAGTTAATCATATGGATTTTCATACAACACATGTATAATAGCATTGAAAAATAATCAACCATCAACCAAAGTGCACTACACTGTATAAGCATCAAATATAGATATCTAACGCTTATAACAGCCTGTCAATCAATCGATCGACATATTTAATCAATCAGGATGAGTGAACTTCAAATTTCATCCTAACACCCGTGTGGGGTTTCAAACAATCAAACACATATTTTATTTGTGCAGTTGGGCGATGTGTGAAATTTATCGACCCAATCAATGTCCTTCAAATAGGTGTACATAAACAAACCGTCCGGTTTGTAAATGAATATTTTATTTATTCACATTCACGTTAAAAATTATATTTTTAACGATAAAACATTTTATCCTAACATATGAATTTCTATTCGGTTCATTTATTCAATAAAATGATATTTTTATTTTTCTAACATATTTTAGAAAATTCCGGCGGCATAACGGCACGATACTAGAAACGGGACAAGGCCTAGCCTTATCCCCGGTCTAGTGAAGGCCCACGCCGTTCACACATCAATCAAAATCACCAAACAACCAAATTCAAATCCAATCATATAACTAATCTATGCAACCAAACAAACAAGTCCATGGTCTGTGGACGATTGTGTCGGGTGCTACTAAGCACCGTCTGCATCCTAGTATATATATATATAATTAGAAAAGAAATTGAAAGGTGAGAAATTCTCACTTATAGCTATCCTAGCTCCACGGCTCTTCATTGATAGAAATCTTCATCGCTATCGCATCCTCGTCGTCTTCGTTGCCCGTAGCCACTACATATGTAAAAATCGAATTTTACTTCGCTATTCAATATATAAAAATCATATTTTTATTTCGAAGTTCAATAGATAAAAATCCTATTTTTATTTCGAAGTTCAATAGATAAAAATCCTATTTTTATTTCGAAGTTCAATAGATAAAAATCCTATTTTTATTTCGAAGTTCAATAGATAAAAATCCTATTTTTCTATTATGCAAAGTTATTTATTTCAAATATTTCATTTTGAAATCAATGTTATTTACAAAAACAAAATCTTATATTTTTCAAAAACAATGTATGTTTTACTACTTTAAAAACAAAGTATATGTTTCTACTTTTTAAAACAAAGTATAATTTTTTCTCTAAAACAAAGTATATGTTTCTACTTTTTAAAACAAAGTATATTTTTTTTCTTATAACAATATGATAATTCTATTTTTTAAACATCAAGTTAATTTCTATTCTAAAACCATATGCTAATTTTGAAAACCATTCTATTTTGATTTTTATAAACAATTTTATTTTATTTTTCAAAGACAATTTTATTTCTATATTTTCAGATTTTATAAATTCCATTACAAGTTCAATTAAACTAATTACCTATAAAATAAACAAATAAATGAGTAAATTTTAAAAACAAACTCACGGTTAAAAGATCTGAAACCCCGTTCTCTGTAAAAATCCGCTCCAGGTCCATTCGTTCTAAACCGCATCCATTCTTCAACATTAGGGCACGTCATTGCACCATCATCGAAGCGCCGGCCATCCATCAACCACCGCCATGATGAAGCTCCTTCCGCTGCCTGCCTACCCCAGGAAGCGCCGTCAGCTCGAACCCCATTCCACGCTTGAAAACTGCCACGAACCAGTGAGCATCGAGCTCGAAAACATCACAAATCCTTCAGTGCTCTACGGTCCCCTTGGCACCAAACGATAGAGCTGGAGAAGCTCGATAACCTTTGCTTGAGCGTTGGATTTAATTTCGATGGGGTTGGAAGATCATAGGGTTTGAATTTGGGGGAGAATTTGGCCGTCGATTTTAATTTGGGTGGAGGCGCGTTTTCTCTGTTGACCACGGCTTAGAAGTGTTGACCAATCCTAGGGTTGTTTATATAGGGGCTAATATGTTTTTATTATTATTTAAATTGAAAATTACTTGTTTATAGCCACGTACTGCAAATCAAACCCAACAACTGTCGCCTCTAGCTAATTACCCCTGTTCTGAACACAATGGGATATGTTTCGTAAGCTATTTCGACCGTTTTGATCAGTTTTCATTTAAATTAACATTTAAATCATTATATTGAATTTTAAACGTACATTTCAATTTACCGGGCCCACATACGAACTCTAAAAATTCCCGAAAAATATTTCCTAGCTTCGTATTGATGATGCGGTCCTAATAAAACTAGTTTCGTCGAATTCTGAGACCGTTTGAAAAATGGCCATTTTCCAGTCGATTAAAATCAACTAAAACTGGTCAAACGCGTTTTCCTTTGCCACGCTCACATATTGATTCGAAAAATTATGAAAATTGGAACCTAGCAATAATTTAACATCACGGACCCAACAAAACTGGTTTCGTCGAAATCCGAGGTCGTTTGCAAAATATCCATTTTTAAGGGCCTGAATTCCATAGCGACTATTCAGAATTTTCAACTGGACATCTCTTTTGATTCCCGATATGAAATCTTGATTTTTCGGATTCGTTGGAAAGATATTCACAATTAGATCCCAATGTTTTTGGTTTCACTAAAATCCGGATTGTTTTGCACCCGGTACATTCAATTGAAGTCTGAAATCGAATTATCGAACTACCGCGCCATTTTCAATTCTATTTATAATTATATATAAATATTTATATTCTAACGACGACGCGTATAATATATACGTTCTAATTCTATTCAAAATAAAGTTTTCGTCGAAATTATTTAAAATAATATATTTTAAATATTCAAATTCAGCTAACATTGCTAAAATAAAAATTTCAAACTGGCTCGCATTTTACGGGTTGTTACAATCTCCCCCACTTAAAACTTTTCGTCCCCGAAAAGGAACAAAGTCGAAAGTGGTTTGATTATCAAATCAACGCTCGATCTGGCTTCCATTCTCCAACTTTTCAGTTTCTGAGAATTTTCAAAATTTCAAAAATTTGGCTAACACCCTAAATTTTCGAAAAATTTCGCCATAACCTCCCTTGCACCGGGAGCATCGGGGAATTTCAAATAGCTTCCCCGGTCCTTCAGATCTCAAAAAAAAGAAAAAGAAAAAGCCAAGCGGCTAGCCAATAGGCTCACAAAATCATCATCACCCAAACAAAACAGGAAATTATGTAGTAAACATGTACCTATTTGTCGGGCAAACAAATTTTATTCTCTGCTCTAGCCTCCTTGCTATGACCTGTTCAATGATATATATGTATATGCAAACAAATGCGACCAATTTTCAATACAATTCAATATTTGATTCAATTAGGCATAATGGTTCAAAATTATCAAACAACTAAACAAACAACACAAACATCAATCAATTAGTGAATTTAACGTTTCAAATTGATAATTTTGATACATATACAAAAAATCATGTTTTTGATGCCAAATCACAACAATGTGTTCTAACTATATTAGTTTTGGTTCTCACACCAGTCTAATGGAAACATATAGAAATCACACCTTCGAAACACGAAAATAAATACTGGTGATGGCGCGCCATCATCAGAATCATGTCCGGGCGACTAGAGTGTGACTCTATATCTATCCAGTATATTAAAATTTCGAATACACGCAGATCAGACGTATACGCACAATCTATATATACTGGATTGTCCACATCAATATAAATAGATAATCAAATACGAATAATTGATTTAAATTTTCAAAACAAAATTTGTTTTCATTTGAAAAATATACTCTTCACACTCGTTCTAGGATACTACTGATCCCATCTCTAACGAATCATTCCCATTGGATTTTACTAATCCAATATCTGATGAATTCTTTCGTATGGTTCTAATGTGTCTTGTTCTCTGCTTTGTAAACCAAAGCTCTGATACCAACTGTGACGGCAAGGAATTTCGCTCGGTCCGAACCAGTCGCTAAACCGACCCAGACCGTTCGAAACGCCCTATCGTTTGAGAACAGGACAAAACAGAACTCATACAGAAGAACATTTCATTGTATATTACAACAATGCATCAGATTACAAGAATATACAGAGTATAAACGAATGAATATTACACAGAAATATCAGAGATTTAAATTACATTTAAATACATAGCAGCGGAAAATAATACAATACACAACTAGAAGAGAAATACGGATACAAAGCTTTCCGGATATCGTTCCAGCTGTAAACCAGGATCCTGTGAATATAAATCTGCAAAACCGAAACTACTAGCTGCCCGTGTCAAAATAGGGGCACCCAGAGTTTAGGTTAAAACAATAAACTCCAGGTCAGTCATGGGACTGGTGTGAGAATTAAAACAGTTATTAATCTTTATCTTAAAAGTTGGGTAAAACAAGGGACCACGCCGTATAACACGGAACGGGTTTCCTCCCAAGGATACCAGTGCATAAAACAAACAGCGCAATGCTAAGTAAAGAAAAATGAAGCTGTTATAAGACCCAGGTCCTATCACACAATGCAACGCAAGCCGGGGGATAGGGTTTTCCCTTATAACAGCCAAAGAATGCTTGATACGTTTAAAACAAATCATTTGATACTATCATAAGTGCATAGTGTATAAAACAACTTCAAATCATAAGTATCAATCATAGACGGCATGGGTACCATATATCATGTCGCCATACTAGTTCTACAATTAAAACCGCAAATGTCACGTATTTGGAAATTGGATTTCCGTCTATGAACCGAGGCAAAAGATAGTCCTCAACCGATTCGTGACTCTCTAGCCCGAGCCACAGGACCCAGACTCAGGTGGGCCCTTGGATCCTCAGAGCCAGTCCACCGATGTGGATTAAACTTAAACCCTGAACATGCGTTCCTCCGCCCTATGGGGCGTAAACGAGCCAACTAAATGACTCCATCGGTTCGAGAACGACCGATCAATCCGAGGCGCCTCGCAATAGCAACAACCACATAAGTCAAACTCGTCAGGGCGTGTAAAACCACTGACGCCACTTCTAGCTAGAAAGAAACGCATGCCCTCCCTGACGTCCTCTCCCGTTTTTGGTTCATACCGGGTGTGAAACACGCGAAGGAAACGTTACACAAAGCTACGCCACAAAGGCCTTGCTTTGATCATCACCACAAGACTTTGCTTTTCAACAGAAGCCTCGATCAATTGCCACTTAGGCATGCCACACAGGCAATTCACTCCATGCGTTTGATATCCATCAATATATAACCCCTGAGCTCGTACGTCTCAGAGAAGGGCGTTAAGCAAGAGAATAAATTCTCCGCCGCCAAGCAGATATATATTTAATAGAGATCAATCACACGGACTAAAATCCAATGTCAGACACACTGTCCATTTACAAGTCCGTTCTGGGTCTGAACGAAACCGGAGGCACCTAGTACCCCGCATCTCCATCGATCTCCAAGTACGTCTGGACGATCACTAACTGTTTCCATCTTCTTGGGTGTACAGCCCAATCAAGATCATCAGTAATTACCCAAACGACGTGAAAACCTCCGGTCTTCGACCATCGTCTTCATCTTCGACTTATCGTCGTATCAGTTATTCAGAATGGGATTAACCCGGTCTTTCCGAATAACACGCGTATATTTTAAATAAGTGTTACACCAACACAACATACGCCTCATTCCAATTCATTAGTCACTAACCGTAATTTAATCAAGAGAATAATTCCCCAAACATTAACCCCGAAGGCCGAAACCAACATCAGATCAATATCCAGAAAACCATTCTGCTTGGCTAACCGACAGTTAGTTTCTAAATTTCACGTTCATAGGGAAAGGTTCCCATAAATTTTATCAAAGATAAATTCCTTGAATTTATTCTTTAATCTACTTTTGAATATCAATTCAAACTAGTCGGGATTAGCGAACCTTACCGAAGTAATCATTTGTTTTAATTTCCCCAATCCCAACCTATTCATCCCATGAAGTAAAACTGGTTATACTTCATATCTAACACCACGGTATTATCGGTAAATTCAATTACCATTTCACGTTCAAATCTAATTAAAGATTTAACTATCGCCTGGAGCAAAACTGGTGCTACCCCATTTCGATTATTTCAATCTAATTAAAGATTCATTAAAACTCCACTTAGTTTTAATCTGTGACTGGGTTAAAGAATCAGTGTCATTTAAAACACGGTTCACGATAAACCCAAAATCACATTCCATTAATTATCGGATTAAAGAACGAGTGTTATTTAAAACACTGTTCACGATAAACCCAAAAATCAATATCAATTCAATTCCAATTAAATATCATTTAATTGGTACACTTCATTAAATCTAAATAAAAAGATTTAATCTTTTCTCAACTGGGTTCAAGAACAGTGTTAGTGAAGACACCATTCACGACAAACCCAAATCACATTCGATATTCAATACAAGGCTCTGAATAGAAAATATACCGGCTTATATTCAATATCAAATTCTACGACTAACAAATGTCGTATTGGAAATAACGATATAAATATATATCTTTCAAATTTCCATAACAACATCTGTATAATCACGAATTCCAACATCGAAATATTCCGAAGACAATTTCGATTCAAATCCATTCCAATGCAATCATTGGAAATTCTGGTTATTTTTAAAACCCTTTTTCAAATTCAATTTATTTATTTAAAAATAAATAGAATTATATTTCTAGTTCAAAACTAGTTCATTTCGATAAAAATCTATTTTTATCTTTTCAAATATGGAGTTTTTCATCCCAAATCTTCCCAAATCATTTCTTATGATTTTACACAAATTATTACTATTTTTAATAATTTTATCAAGGCCCGTACAGTCGATTTCCAACAATGGCCATCGAACTGCACTTACAGCGACCTTTTTCGAATTTGATTTGGACATAATTCCAAATCCAACCGTTAGATTTCTAATTTCTAATATTATTTAGAAAGCTCTTTTCGATACGAACCCAACGGTTCCGGTTTTAGGAGAATCCGACGGTCGGATCTCCCGTAATGTCCGTTTGAAATAAATGGTCGAAATTCACGAACTGCCGCTGCGCGGCGCGTTCTATTCAGGCCATTATATTATATATATAATATATATAATATATTTCGTCGATTTCTATTTAAAACGAATTATATAAATAGTTTTAAAATTCGTTTCAAAAGCAATCCCAACTTCCATTTCAATTCAAATCAAAATTGAATTCTTCTTTATAAATTCGTTTTAAAATTCATTTCTATTCAATTCAAATTTCAATTCAATTTGAATTCATTTCAATTCACTTCATTTCGAAATCGTTTTCAATTCAATTCATTTCGAAATCGTTTTCAATTCAATTCATTTCGAAATCGTTTTCAATTCAATTCATTTCGAAATCGTTTTCAATTCAATTCATTTCGAAATCGTTTTCAATTCAATTCATTTCGAAATCGTTTTCAATTCAATTCATTTCGAAATCGATATAAATATCGTTCACGTCAAAATGGCGTCAATCTAATCAACACGGCTTCATAAATTCCTATTTTCAAATATTCTATTTCAAATATTCCTTTTTCCAAAATAGTTGTTATTATCAAAATATTTCGTTCAACACATGACCAATCTCAATGAATGAGTACTGTCAACACATGAACTTTTATTTTATAATATCGATAAAGGTGCAAATTTTATTACAAAAATATTTCGTTCAACACATGACCAATCTCAATGAATGAGTACTGTCAACACATGAACTTTTATTTTATAATATTCTTTATTTTTTCAAATTGGAATGAGGCCCAATCAATCACCATATAAAGTTAATCATATGGATTTTCATACAACACATGTATAATAGCATTGAAAAATAATCAACCATCAACCAAAGTGCACTACACTGTATAAGCATCAAATATAGATATCTAACGCTTATAACAGCCTGTCAATCAATCGATCGACATATTTAATCAATCAGGATGAGTGAACTTCAAATTTCATCCTAACACCCGTGTGGGGTTTCAAACAATCAAACACATATTTTATTTGTGCAGTTGGGCGATGTGTGAAATTTATCGACCCAATCAATGTCCTTCAAATAGGTGTACATAAACAAACCGTCCGGTTTGTAAATGAATATTTTATTTATTCACATTCACGTTAAAAATTATATTTTTAACGATAAAACATTTTATCCTAACATATGAATTTCTATTCGGTTCATTTATTCAATAAAATGATATTTTTATTTTTCTAACATATTTTAGAAAATTCCGGCGGCATAACGGCACGATACTAGAAACGGGACAAGGCCTAGCCTTATCCCCGGTCTAGTGAAGGCCCACGCCGTTCACACATCAATCAAAATCACCAAACAACCAAATTCAAATCCAATCATATAACTAATCTATGCAACCAAACAAACAAGTCCATGGTCTGTGGACGATTGTGTCGGGTGCTACTAAGCACCGTCTGCATCCTAGTATATATATATATAATTAGAAAAGAAATTGAAAGGTGAGAAATTCTCACTTATAGCTATCCTAGCTCCACGGCTCTTCATTGATAGAAATCTTCATCGCTATCGCATCCTCGTCGTCTTCGTTGCCCGTAGCCACTACATATGTAAAAATCGAATTTTACTTCGCTATTCATTATATAAAAATCATATTTTTATTTCGAAGTTCAATAGATAAAAATCCTATTTTTATTTCGAAGTTCAATAGATAAAAATCCTATTTTTATTTCGAAGTTCAATAGATAAAAATCCTATTTTTATTTCGAAGTTCAATAGATAAAAATCCTATTTTTCTATTATGCAAAGTTATTTATTTCAAATATTTCATTTTGAAATCAATGTTATTTACAAAAACAAAATCTTATATTTTTCAAAAACAATGTATGTTTTACTACTTTAAAAACAAAGTATATGTTTCTACTTTTTAAAACAAAGTATATTTTTTTCTCTAAAACAAAGTATATGTTTCTACTTTTTAAAACAAAGTATATTTTTTTTCTTATAACAATATGATAATTCTATTTTTTAAACATCAAGTTAATTTCTATTCTAAAACCATATGCTAATTTTGAAAACCATTCTATTTTGATTTTTATAAACAATTTTATTTTATTTTTCAAAGACAATTTTATTTCTATATTTTCAGATTTTATAAATTCCATTACAAGTTCAATTAAACTAATTACCTATAAAATAAACAAATAAATGGGTAAATTTTAAAAACAAACTCACGGTTAAAAGATCTGAAACCCCGTTCTCTGTAAAAATCCGCTCCAGGTCCATTCGTTCTAAACCGCATCCATTCTTCAACATTAGGGCACGTCATTGCACCATCATCGAAGCGCCGGCCATCCATCAACCACCGCCATGATGAAGCTCCTTCCGCTGCCTGCCTACCCCAGGAAGCGCCGTCAGCTCGAACCCCATTCCACGCTTGAAAACTGCCACGAACCAGTGAGCATCGAGCTCGAAAACATCACAAATCCTTCAGTGCTCTACGGTCCCCTTGGCACCAAACGATAGAGCTGGAGAAGCTCGATAACCTTTGCTTGAGCGTTGGATTTAATTTCGATGGGGTTGGAAGATCATAGGGTTTGAATTTGGGGGAGAATTTGGCCGTCGATTTTAATTTGGGTGGAGGCGCGTTTTCTCTGTTGACCACGGCTTAGAAGTGTTGACCAATCCTAGGGTTGTTTATATAGGGGCTAATATGTTTTTATTATTATTTAAATTGAAAATTACTTGTTTATAGCCACGTACTGCAAATCAAACCCAACAACTGTCGCCCCTAGCTAATTACCCCTGTTCTGAACACAATGGGATATGTTTCGTAAGCCATTTCGACCGTTTTGATCAGTTTTCATTTAAATTAACATTTAAATCATTATATTGAATTTTAAACGTACATTTCAATTTACCGGGCCCACATACGAACTCTAAAAATTCCCGAAAAATATTTCCTAGCTTCGTATTGATGATGCGGTCCTAATAAAACTAGTTTCGTCGAATTCTGAGACCGTTTAAAAATGGCCATTTTCCAGTCGATTAAAATCAACTTAAACTGGTCAAACGCGTTTTCCTTTGCCACGCTCACATATTGATTCGAAAAATTATGAAAATTGGAACCTAGCAATAATTTAACATCACGGACCCAACAAAACTGGTTTCGTCGAAATCCGAGGTCGTTTGCAAAATATCCATTTTTAAGGGCCTGAATTCCATAACGACTATTCAGAATTTTCAACTGGACATCTCTTTTGATTCCCGATATGAAATCTTGATTTTTCGGATTCGTTGGAAAGATATTCACAATTAGATCCCAATGTTTTTGGTTTCACTAAAATCCGGATTGTTTTGCACCCGGTACATTCAATTGAAGTCTGAAATCGAATTATCGAACTACCGCGCCATTTTCAATTCTATTTATAATTATATATAAATATTTATATTCTAACGACGACGCGTATAATATATACGTTCTAATTCTATTCAAAATAAAGTTTTCGTCGAAATTATTTAAAATAATATATTTTAAATATTCAAATTCAGCTAACATTGCTAAAATAAAAATTTCAAACTGGCTCGCATTTTACGGGTTGTTACAATATCCCATTTTTGACTCATACCGGGGTGTGAGACTCGCGAAGTCATGCTATACACAAAGCTACGCCTAAACAGGCTATGCTTTGATCATCAACCATGTAACGACCTGGATTTCACCCGACCCGATCGATCACTAGATCGACAATGACCGTTTAAAACCCGAATACGTTAATTTTGGGAATACAACACATCAGAACAGATAACAACAGACTTTTATAAACATCATAATAATGTTACATCAAAGTACAGAATATCAGAGTACATTGATAAATAATACAGCGGAAGATTAAATTACAATAAATGTAATACATTTCAGCGGAACAATTAAATTAATCACGGAGGAAGACTACCAATGCTCTGGACACAGCCCTAAGCTTCGATCCAGAATCCTGCTTAATTATATCCGCAAAATAAGCTACTCGACTGCCCGTGTGGAAAAGAGGGCACCCAAGTTTGCAAAGTGAAACAAACTACGGGTCAGTCATGGGACTGGTATGAGAATTCTTTACTTAACTTATCTAATAAGGAGGCTAATCACAGGACCACGCCGCTAAAGCGGAACAGGTTTACTCCATTGGATTGCAAGTGCACAAATAAAGTAAATCGTTAAAACAACGCAATGATTTTTAGAAAAATGAAACCATTATAAGACTCAGGTCCCATCACACAATGCAACGCAAGCCGAAGGATAGAGTTTTACCTTATAATGGTAAAAAATGCTTGATACGATAAAACGGATTTGATATTACTATTAGTGTATATATGTTTTAAAAACATTTCAATCATAATGTATTAATCATAGACGGCATAGCTACCATATACTATGTCGCCACAAAACCGCATGGTGTCGTATTGGAAATTGGGTTTCCATCAAGAGTCAAGGCTAGGAACGATCTCCTGACCAATTCGAGACACTCTAGCAATGTCTCAGGATTCAGATGCTGGTGAACCCTTGGATCCTGCAGGGCCGGTCCCCCAATAGTGCAACAGGTTGGATTGGCAATTCTTAAACACACGGTTCTCGATCCTATTGGACCTATAAATTGGCCATTGCGGCCAATAAAAATCCTAGGCGCCTCAAAATCCATCAACCACATAAGTAAAATGTCGGGCCGTGTTAAACCCAAACACCACTTCTAGCTAGAAAGAAACGTGTGCACTCCCTGCATTCCCTTGCTCCGTTTCTGACTCATACCGGGGTGTGAGGCTCGCGAGGTAGCGAAAAACACAAAGCTATGCCTAGATAGGCTATGCTTTGATCATCATCCACAAGGCTCTGCTTCTCAACAAAAGCCTTGATTAATTGCATCTTGGCATGCCACATTGACAGTCACACCATGCGATCGATAACTACCAATATATAACCTCTGAGCTCGTGCGTCTCAGAGAAGGGTGTTAAGCAAGAGAATAAATTCTCCGCCACCACAGAAATATATTAATAGATATCAATTTAATTACACGACATGAAATTCAATGTTGGACAGATATCCATTTACAAGCCCATTCTGGGTCTAAACGAAACCGCAGTCACCTAGGTGCTCGCTTATCCGGACGATCAACAAGTACGTCCAGACAAACTACCACTTAACCCTTTACTGGGAGCGACCCAGTGCCAGGCATCAGTAGTTGTCCATTCGATGTGAAGATCGTCGGTCTTCATCCACCGTCTTCAATGTCTTCGACTTTTAATCGTCGTAGTAATTATTCAAAATGGGTTAAACCCGGTCTTTCGAAATAACTCGCGTATTTTTATAATTAAAAATCAAGTGTTATAAGGATACATCCAACGCCTCTTTCCAATTCAGAATATTCTTTAAAACGCAATATTCATACTATTAGGGAAAGGTTCCCATTAATTTTATCAAAGATAAAATCTTTCAAATTTATTCTTAAATCTTATTTCAAAAATTTATTAAAATTACAATTCAGTTTTAATATCCAAAATCATTACTTTACAATTATTCCAATTTAAGAAATAAATCTTATTTTTAACTCGGTTAAAGAATCAATGTCTTTTAAAAACTTTGTTCATGGTAAACCCAAAAATCATTTTCCAATAAATAAATATAAATTGAAATACCAATAATCTTAGTTGAAAGATTTATTCTTTATTTACAAGGAATTCTTTGTTTAAAAAAAATTCATTATATAAAAGATATTCTGAATCGGAAAGCGACTCAATCATTTACCATATAACTTTGGTTATATGGATTTCATACATCGTATGTAAATGACAATAATAATAAATAATCATCAATCCATCCATTCTACATCCAAAGTGAAGTCTTCAACTGTGTGAGCATTAAAATGAAATAATAACGCTCGCAGCAGCCTGTCAATCTATCGATTGACATACAAATAACTATTGGGACTAGTGTATATCAATTATCATCCTAATACCCGTGTGGGGGTTTTCAGCCAACAACAGTACATATAAATAAATAATTGGTTAATGAATTTAACCAATTTTAATACTATCAACATGTTGATAATGATGGACAAAACATGATATTTTATTCCTAATGTCGAGATAAAATATATTTGACTCGCATAATTTCTTTATATATATTTATAATATCTAATAGAATGTAATATATTTATATGACATTATTGTGGATGACAAATAAAAGATAATTTTTATTATACTTTATTTGTATATAATTATTCTCAGTTTTAACACATAAAAGAAATAATCTCATCAGTATATGTTTTTCAATGTATAACCTAACCCCTAAAAATGTTTAATTTAAATTGCATACAAATCCTAACGTATGCATTAGCATATAAAAATGTCACTTTAACTCAACTACAAATTCTAATGTATGTTTTACCAATACTATGATTCTTATATTTGAATGTAAATTCTAATGTAAGTTTGCAAATAAAAATGATTTTTATATTTGCATATAAGTTCTATTTTATGTTATGCAAATAAAAATGATTATTTTATTTGCATATAAATTCTATCTCACCAAAATGTATAAGGAGTTCCATTTTGCTGACAATTCTATTTTATCAAAATGGATATTTCTATGGTAACACAACCTATTACACAAAAATACTATTTGTGTTTATCTTTTTCATTCAACAAAAATGTAAATTTTTGTCTTAATTCAAATCTAATTAATAGAAGGTAATTTTTGTTTCCAACAAAAATGTGTATTTTGATTCAACTAGTCTTATCTTGACAAAAATATATAACTTGACCAAAATATAAGGTTTTCTTTAACTAATCTATTTTGACAAAATGAATATTTTAATTTAACTATTCTATTTCAACAAAACAACAAAGATAATGACTTTGGTTTGTTGACAAATCTAATTCAACAAAACAATTATAAGTGATGTGTTTGTTTTGTCAGATCTAATTAATTTTGACAAAAGTGATAAAATAGATTTCAACTATTATCAATTGATAATAGTAACAAATTGAGTTTAACTGTTTTAATTAGATAAAAGTGAATATATTTTCTTAATCTTTTAAAAATGACAAAATTGAATAATTTTGTCTCATTCTATTTAAATGATAAAAATGTGTCTTTTTGTTTAATCAATTATAATGAACTAAAAATGCCTCATTCTTGTTCTAACCAAAAATGCATCTTTTGTATTGCAACAAAATGACAAAATAAATCTTACCTTTCTATTTACTCTTTTTATTGAAGCTAAGATGTCACTAAAAATATATCTTTTTAATCCAAATCTTTTTATTATAATCTATGATGAAAATAAAAACATTTTATTAAATTTAACAAAATTTCAAAAAAGATGAATTCATTTTATCATAATCTTTTTATTTACTCTAGTTTTAAAGCAAAAATGATATTTTTTTAATCCTATTCTTTTATTTATATATAAAATGTAATTAAAGTGTAACTTTTTAAACTATGCTTTTTATTTGCATCTAAAATGCAAATAAAAAGATGATATTTTAATTTATGATTTATTTGCATCAAAGAATGCAAATAAAATGCAACTTCTAATTCAAGGTTTTATTTGCATCTAAATTTGCAAATAAAAATGCAACTTCTAATCCAATATTTTATTTGCATCAAGGAATGCAAATAAATATGCAATTTCTAATTCAATATTTTATTTGCATCAAGGAATGCAAATAAATATGGAACTTCTAAATTTCATAGTTTATTTGCACCAAAGAATGCAAATACAAATTCAACTTTTAATACGGTGGTTTATTTGCGTTAAAGAATGCAAACAAAAATTGGACTTTTAAATACGGTGTTTATTTGCATCAAAGAATGCAAATATATATATATATATATATATATATATATATATATATATATATATATACTCTTTTAACTATGATGTTTATTTGCATCTAAATATGCAAATAAAAAAAATAGTTTTACTTCTAATATTTTTGTTTGTATCTAAAATAGCAAACAGAAATATAGTTTTACTTATTTCAATGCATATTTGTGTTAGAGAAAGCAAATAAAATAATATTTTATATTTCAATACATATTTGCATAAAAGAATGCAAATAAAAGAACATTTTCTATTTCTATGTATATTTGCATAAAAGAATGCAAATAAAAGTACATTTATATTTTCTATGCATATTTGCATAAAAGGATGCAAATAAAAGATCAATTATATTTTTTTATTCCAAATCAATGATTTTACAAAATGATTTATTTTTATCGATTTGGAAATTCTAATCCAAATCAATAACTTTTCAAAATGATTTATTTTTATTCAACACACACAGATCTGTGTTTATACATCACTAATCAACAAATAAATCATCCACAATATTATCACAAAACAAATCAGAATCACACACATTCAATCGTCACATAACAAAAAAATTAGATAATTAATTAAATAAAAAGAAGAAATCTCACCTAGATTTTAATTCTGTACAGTTCAGATCAGAATTTGCTTCGAATTTTTATTTGCTCTGTTTCAGTCCCAGTCTGTACCATCATGTAGATCTTGTTTCTGCGATTCCAACGGGTCGAAAATCGTTCGATTTCGTTTCCGTATGAACAAGATACGAATTTTATAGTGTTAAGGACATTATTGTAATTAATATAATAATTAATTAATTAAAACACACCCTTCTTCCTCACCAATTCAAGGCCGACAGTTTTCGTATTTACTTCGAAACTAGGGTTCGGTTTTGTTTAAAATCTGCAGCACTTGGGATCGATCAGATGTATACACAGTCTCAGCCTTCGCACCAGCTCTCCAGCGAGGTGCTCGACGTCGAGTTCGACGTCCAGGTGGAGGCGCGGCGGTAGCCTAAACGGCGGCGGTTTGGGTGCTGTTTTCGAGACGCACACACAATTCCAAACCATCACACCCTATAGATTGGAAGCACACGTGATTCCCTACAACAATCTCTGAAGAACTGCCTTGGATTGATTCGTAGACTCGGAGATTTTAAGTGAAATTGATCGGAAGCTTTCTGGACATGGAATTCGAAAGTGACGGCTAGGTTTGGCTATAGGGTTTGAGAAATACGGTGGTATAATACAGCGTATTTATACTAGTATTTAATATTATTTTATTATTAATTCAAAGAAAAACCCGTTAATCCCTATACGAACCCCAAATCCAGTCCAACGAAAGTTGTCTCTAGGCAATTACCCCCGTCCCGGACACAATGGAACATGTTTCATAACCCAACTCGGCTGTTACGATATGTTTTTCTTTAAATTTAATTATAAATCATTTATTTAATTTGATTGTACATTTAAACTCACCGGGGCCACATATGCAGGGACGAATCTAGAGGGGGGCAAGTGGGAGCGGTGGCCCCCCTAAGTTTTAAGAAATAGGGAAAAAAAATTACCAATTTAAGCAAAAATGACCACTTTTTAGGCATTTTTATTGATAATATAAGACATTATAAGTTGAAATTAAGGGTAATCTGGTGTAAAAAAAAATTTTTTTGCCCCCCCCCCCCTTCGAATTCCCCCCCCTGGTGGTCGATTTCCTGGCTTTGTCCCTGCACATATGGACTCTAAAAATTCCATAAAAATTATTTCTAGCTTTGTTTTGACGATACGGTTCTAGCAAGACTAATTTCGTCGAATTCTGAGACCGTTTGAAAAATGGCCTTTTTCTAGTCGATCGAAATTGACTGTAATTGACAAAACACATTTTCTTTTGCCACGCTCACATATTAATTCTAAAAATTATGAAAATTGAAACCTAGCAATAATTTGACATTCCGGTTCCAACAAAAGTTGTTTTGTCGAAAATGGAGGTCATTTGAAAAATGACTATTTTTAATATTAAAAAATATATATAAATTCTACAACGACTTTTCTGAATTTTAAACTGGGCATAACTTTTGATTCCCACTATGAAATTTCGATTTTTAGGATTCGTTGGAAAGATATTTTTAAATAGATTCTAATATTTTTGGTTTCACTAAAATCCATTAAATTTTGAGTCCGGTACATTCGGTCAAAATTCAAGTTTGACTTTTCAAACTACCGCGCTATTTCTAACTCCTTTTATAATTAAAATTAATTTTTTTGTTCTAACTTTGACTAAAATAAATTTTTCCTCATTATTGTTTAAAATAAATTATTTTAACTATTAAAATTTCTAAAATAAATTTTTTAAATTGGTTCAGAATTTGCGGGTTGTTACAATCTCCCCCACTTAAAATTTTTTCGTCCTCGAAAAGGAATAGAGCTGAAAGTTGTTTAATTAACAAACTCAACTTTTAATCTTAATCAATTTTCAGTTTAGTTCAATATTGAATTTGATTTAGTTAAATCTTTCATTCTTTTATATATTGGTTAAATTAATTATCATTCCAATATTTTAATTAGTTAAACTAATTATCAAACATCACAACCAGTAATCAATTAGGTGATTAACTTTTCAAATATATATAACTTTTATATATAGTCGAAAATCATATTTTTAGTGCAAATCACAGCAATAGACCCTATCTAGTTTTGGTTCTCACACCAGTCAATGGAAATATATAGATATACCACTTTTGAAACTCGAACATAAATTCTAATGATGTTTCGAACCATCATCAGAACATCTCCGGGCGACTAAAGTGTGATTCTATATCCATCTAGTATATTTGAGGTTTCGAATACACGCTAGTTAGGCATATATGCAAAATCTTTATATACTCGATTGTCCAATATAAAATGAAATAATATATTCATATACATATAATAAGATTTTATATTTTCAAAACAAAATTTGTTTTCATTTTTATTTTAAAAATTAATACTCTTCACACTCGTTCTAGGATACTACTGATCCCATCTCTAACGAGTTATTCTTATTGGATATTACTAATCCAATCTCTGATGAGTCTTTTGTTCAGTTCTAACGAGTTGTACCCCAAAGATTTGAGCTAACCTAGCTCCGATACCAACTATAACGTCCCGGATTTCACCCGACCCGATCGATCGCTAGATCGACCATGACCGTTCAAAACCCTAATACGTTAACTTTGGGAATACAACACATCAGAACAGATAACAACAGACTTTTATAAACATCATAATAATGTTACATCAAAGTACAGAATATCAGAGTACATTGATAAATAATACAGCGGAAGATTAAATTACAATAAATGTAATAAATTTCAGCGGAACAATTAAATTAATCACGGAGGAAGACTACCAATGCTCTGGACACAGCTCTAAGATTCGATACAGATCCCTGCTCAATTATATCTGCAAAATAAGCTACTCGACTGCCCGTGTGGAAAAGAGGGCACCCGAGTTTGCAAAGTGAAACAAACTACGGGTCAGTCATGGGACTGGTATTAGAATTCCTTACTTAACTTATCTAATAAGGAGGCTAATCACAAGACAATGTCGCTAAAGCTGAACGGGTTTACTCCATTGGATTGCAAGTGCATAAATAAAGTAAATCGTTAAAACAACGCAATGCTTTTTAGAAAAATGAAACCATTATAAGACTCAGGTCCCATCACACAATGCAACGCAAGCCGAAGGATAGAGTTTTACCTTATAGTGGTAAAAAATGCTTGATACGATAAAACGGATTTGATATAACTATTAGTGTATATATGTTTTAAAAACATTTCAATCATAATGTATTAATCATAGACGGCATAGCTACCATATACTATGTCGCCATACTAGTTCTACAATCAAAACCGCATGGTGTCGTATTGGAAATTGGGTTTCCATCAAGAGTCAAGGCTAGGAACGATCTCCTGACCGATTCGAGACACTCTAGCAATGTCTCAGGATTCAGATGCTGGTGAACCCTTGGATCCTGCAGGGTCGGTCCCCCAATAGTGCAACAGGTTGGATTGGCTATTCTTAAACACACGGTTCCCGATCCTATTGGACCTATAAATTGGCCATTGCGGCCAATAAAAATCCTAGGCACCTCAAAATCCATCAACCACATAAGTAAAATGTCGGGCCGTGTTAAACCCAAACACCACTTCTAGCTAGAAAGAAACGTGTGCACTCCCTGCATTCCCTTGCTCCGTTTCTGACTCATACCGGGGTGTGAGGCTCGCGAGGTAGCGAAAAACACAAAGCTATGCCTAGATAGGCTATGCTTTGATCATCATCCACAAGGCTCTGCTTCTCAACAAAAGCCTTGATCAATTGCATCTTGGCATGCCACATTGACAGTCTACACCATGCGATCGATAACTACCAATATATAACCTCTGAGCTCGTGCGTCTCAGAGAAGGGTGTTAAGCAAGGGAATAAATTCTCCGCCACCACAGAAATATATTAATAGATATCAATTTAATTACACGACATGAAATTCAATGTTGGACAGATATCCATTTACAAGCCCATTCTGGGTCTAAACGAAACCGCAGTCACCTAGGTGCTCGCATATCCGGACGATCAACAAGTACGTCCAGACAAACTACCACTTAACCCTTTACTGGGAGCGACCCAGTGCCAGGCATCAGTAGTTGTCCATTCGATGTGAAGATCGTCGGTCTTCATCCACCGTCTTCAATGTCTTCGACTTTTAATCGTCGTAGTAATTATTCAGAATGGGTTAAACCCGGTCTTTCGAAATAACTCGCGTATTTTTATAATTAAAAATCAAGCGTTATAAGGATACGTCCAACGCCTCTTTCCAATTCAGAATATTCTTTAAAACGCAATATTCATATTATTAGGGAAAGGTTCCCATTAATTTTATCAAAGATAAAATCTTTCAAATTTATTCTTAAATATTATTTCAAAAATTTATTAAAATTACAATTCAGTTTTAATATCCAAAATCATTACTTTACAATTATTCCAATTTAAGAAATAAATCTTATTTTTAACTCGGTTAAAGAATCAATTTCTTTTAAAAACTTTATTCACGGTAAACCCAAAAATCATTTTCCAATAAATAAATATAAATTGAAATACCAATAATCTTAGTTGAAAGATTTATTCTTTATTTACAAGGAATTCTTTATTTTAAAAAAATTCTTTATATAAAAGATATTCTGAATCGGAAAGCGACTCAATCATTTACCATATAACTTTGGTTATATGGATTTCATACATCGTATGTAAATGACAATAATAATAAATAATCATCAAACCATCCATTCTACATCCAAAGTGAAGTCTTCAACTGTGTGAGCATTAAAATGAAATAATAACGCTCGCCGCAGCCTGTCAATCTATCGATTGACATACAAATAACTATTGGGACTAGTGTATATCAATTATCATCCCAATACCCGTGTGGGGTTTTCAGCCAACAACAGTACATATAAATAAATAATTGGTTAATGAATTTAACCAATTTTAATACTATCCACATGTTGATAATGATGGACAAAACATGATATTTTATTCCTAATGTCGAGATAAAATATATTTGACTCGCATAATTTCTTTATATATATTTATAATATGTAATAGAATGTAATATATTTATATGACATTATTGTGGATGACAAATAAAAGATAATTTTTATTATACTTTATTTGTATATAATTATTCTCGGTTTTAACACATAAAAGAAATAATCTCATCAGTATATGTTTTTCAATGTATAACCTAACCCCTAAAAATGTTTAATTTAAATTGCATACAAATCCTAACGTATGCATTAGCATATAAAAATGTCACTTTAACTCAACTACAAATTCTAATGTATGTTTTACCAATACTATGATTCTTATATTTGAATATAAATTCTAATGTAAGTTTGCAAATAAAAATGATTTTTATATTTGCATATAAGTTCTATTTTATGTTATGCAAATAAAAATGATTATTTTATTTGCATATAAATTCTATCTCACCAAAATGTATAAGGAGTTCCATTTTGCTGACAATTCTATTTTATCAAAATGGATATTTCTATGGTAACACAACCTATTACACAAAAATACTATTTGTGTTTAACTTTTTCATTCAACAAAAATGTAAATTTTTGTCTTAATTCAAATCTAATTAACAGAAAGTAATTTTTGTTTTCAACAAAAATGTGTATTTTGATTCAACTAGTCTTATCTTGACAAAAATATATAACTTGACCAAAATATAAGGTTTTCTTTAACTAATCTATTTTGACAAAATGAATATTTTAATTTAACTATTCTATTTCAACAAAACAACAAAGATAATGACTTTGGTTTGTTGACAAATCTAATTCAACAAAACAATTATAAGTGATGTGTTTGTTTTGTCAGATCTAATTAATTTTGACAAAAGTGATAAAATAGATTTCATCTATTATCAATTGATAATAGTAACAAATTGAGTTTAACTGTTTTAATTAGATAAAAGTGAATATATTTTCTTAATCTTTTAAAAATGACAAAATTGAATAATTTTGTCTCATTCTATTTAAATGATAAAAATGTGTCTTTTTGTTTAATCAATTATAATGAACTAAAAATGCCTCATTCTTGTTTTAACCAAAAATGCATCTTTTGTATTGCAACAAAATGACAAAATAAAACTTACCTTTCTATTTAGTCTTTTTATTGAAGCTAAGATGACACTAAAAATATATCTTTTTAATTCAAATCTTTTTATTATAATATATGATGAAAATAAAAACATTTTATTAAATTTAACAAAATTTCAACAAAGATGAATTCATTTTATCATAATCTTTTTATTTACTCTAGTTTTAAAGTAAAAATGACATTTTTTAATCCTATTCTTTTATTTATATCTAAAATGTAATAAAAGTGTAACTTCTTAAACTATGCTTTTTATTTGCATCTAAAATACAAATAAAAGATGATATTTTTATTTATGATTTATTTGCATCAAAGAATGCAAATAAAATGCAACTTCTAATTCAAGGTTTTATTTGCATCTAAATTTGCAAATAAAAATGCAACTTCTAATCCAATATTTTATTTGCATCAAGGAATGCAAATAAATATGCAATTTCTAATTCAATATTTTATTTGCTTCAAGGAATGCAAATAAATATGCAACTTCTAAATTTCATAGTTTATTTGCACCAAAGAATGCAAATACAAATTCAACTTTTAATACGGTGGTTTATTTGCGTCAAAGAATGCAAATAAAAATTTGACTTTAAATACGGTGTTTATTTGCATCAAAGAATGCAAATATATATATATATATATATATATATACTCTTTTAACTACGATGTTTATTTGCATCTAAATATGCAAATAAAATAAAAAAATAGTTTTACTTCTAATGTTTTTGTTCGCATCTAAAATAACAAACAAAAATATAGTTTTACTTATTTCAATGCATATTTGCATTAGAGAAAGCAAATAAAAGAATATTTTATATTTCAATACATATTTGCATAAAAGAATGCAAATAAAAGAACATTATCTATTTATATGTATATTTGTACAAAAGAATGCAAATAAAAGTACATTTATATTTTCTATGTATATTTGCATAAAAGGATGCAAATAAAAGATCAATTTTTTTTTATTTCAAATCAATGATTTTACAAAATGATTTATTTTTATCGATTTGGAAATTCTAATCCAAATCAATAACTTTTCAAAATGATTTATTTTTATTCAACACACACAGATATGTGTTTATACATCATGACCAATCAACAAATAAATCATTCATAATATTATTGCATAACAGATCGGAATCACACACATTCAATCGTCACATAACAAATAAATTAGATAATTAATTAATTAAATAAAAAGAAGAAATCTCACCTAGATTTTAATTCTGTACAGTTCAGATCAGAATTTGCTTCGAATTTTGATTTGATCTGTTTCAGTCCAAGTATGTACCATCATGTAGATCTTGTTTATGCGATTCCAATGGATTGAAAATCGTTTGATTTCGTTTCCGTATGAACAAGATACAAATTTTATAGTGTTAAGGACATTATTGTAATTAATATAATAATTAATTAATTAAAACACACCCTTCTTCCTCACCAATTCAAGGCCTACGGTTTTCGTATTTACTTCGAAACTAGGGTTCGGTTTTGTTCAAAATCTACAACACTTGGGATCGATCAGATGTATACACAGTCTCGGCCTTCGCACCAACTCTCCGGCGAGGTGCTCGACGTCGAGTTCGATGTCCAGGTGGAGGCGCGGCGGTAGCCTAAACGGCGGCGGTTTGGGTGCCGTTTTCGAGACGCACACACAATTCCAGATCATCACACCGTATAGATTGGAAGCACACGTGATTCCCTATAAAAAATTCTGAAGAACTGCCTTGGATTGATTCGTGGATTCGAAGATTTTAAGTGAAATTGATCGGAAGCTTTCTGGCCATGGAATTAGAACGTGGCGGCTAGGTTTGGGTATAGGGTTTGAGAAATACTGTAACGACCCGGATTTTCAGCCGTTGAATTCTGAACATTTAAATTGGTTTAAATATTTTATTTGAATTATATATAGGAACTTATAAGGAATTTATTTAATAAAACGATATTTAAACGTATAATTTATAATTATATTTAAAACGAGCTCGTAACGACGTGGTAGTTCGTAATTTGGCGATTCGAACTTTAAATGAATATACAGGATCCGATATAAGTCGGATTTCTGTGAAACAAGAAACGTTGGAACCGTATTGACGATAATTTTCATATGAAAGAGAAAAATTCAGATTTCGTATTATAAATAGTAAGTTATGGCCAAAACAAAATTTTAAAATAATCGCTGTGGAAATCGTTATTAAAATATACGCGTTAAAATAGCCGTTTTGCAAACGGACTCAGATTTCGACGAAATCAGTTTCATTGGGACACTAGCGTTAAATTATTGTATGGTGTGGAAAACCGATGTCGTATGTGACCACGGTAGCTGTAAACGCCCGTTCAATTTTTATAACGCGTAATTAATTTATTAAAGGGTTATTTGGGTATAACTTGAACAGACGATCGAATTAGGCCACGAAACCAGTCCCGTTGAGTTCGTATCGTCGATTAGAGTCAGGATAGGTATATAGTTTGTTATTTTTAGAGACCGGCAAATTTGGTGTTCAAAATGACATTGCGGTACGTGTAAAAATAGCCTACCGGGAAAATGGTCTCAAAACGCGACGAAACTGGTGTCGTTGGGTTCATATTGATTAATTATTGTAGGATATCAAAGTTTCAAGTTGTTTCGATTTATCTGGTGATCGTGAAAAATTTAAACACGTGTTTATTTCTGGTTTTATAAAGGAAAATTTTCCAAATGATGTCGGAATTCGACGAAACTTGTCCCATTGGGTCCGGGATACTTTTTTTCATCAAGATTAGCTTTTTTAATCAGTAGACAGAAGTCGACTGTGGCTAGTTTTACTTGATACTTCACCGCTAAGTTTCGTATAATATAAAATAATAAATTATTATACCCTTTTGCCTATAAATTAACAAGCCGTGTTCTTCAATCCCTAATCCCCTACAAATCATTCCGTTCTCTTTCTTTCAGCCATTCCAATTTCTTCGAAATACCACAAAAACGAAAAGGAAATGGCCACTGTAAAAATCAAACAAAAATCCTCCCTTTAAAATTAAATTTAAAACGAAATTTCATATTGTTAAAAACGTATAAATCTCGGAAGAAATCTCTTCCATCTTGTATGCTCTTTGGGAGACTCGCGCATCTTCCTGAGGATCGGACAGATCACCAAACCACTAGGGATGACCATCGTTCGACTTGGCGACGTCCTGGAGGTGTCTCGAAGGGTGCGGGATGCTTGCCGGAGCGAGACGCACCCAAAAGTGTGGGTCAGGCAATCTCAAGTGCTCGTTGGTGGCGGTCGACCATTGGAAGGGTATTGATCGGTGAAAGAGGGTGTTAAGGCGTGGATGAGGTCTGGATTTACTTGGTGAGAGAGAGGACAGATTTGCTTATTGCTACTGTGTGGCTTTCATGGGGGAAAGAAGGTCACGGGTCTGACAAATGGGGAAGTATCTACAGTTCTGGTTTAGGGTGGATCTTGGTTTGTTTTCAATAATGTTTAACGGGGGAATGGGTTCTGCGTTTGGAACCAGGGAAGTCTTTGATATGGGTGACGCTGTTGTTCGATTAAAAAGGGTTTGAGGTTGACGTGGTGATGTACTGGAGTGAAAAGGATGGAGTTTGGGGAAATTAATGAGCATTTGTTTTTAAATGTAATTAAGGCCAGTCTAATTCTAGGATTAAAGCCGTGGTTGGTGATGTATCGGAGCCTGCGATTGAACTAAGTGTAGTGGAAGACTGCTGATGGAAATTGTTTGACATAAATTATGAGTTTGGAATGAAGTGGGATTAAAGATGGTTTTAAGGATCATCTTTTGAATAGTATAATTGGAGAAAGAGTTCAGTATTTGCCTGGCTATGTAAGTGAAGAAGTATGAGTTGAGGGGGTTTTGAGGTTGTCCAAGGCATTGTAGCACGTTGGAAAGGTGGGAGTAGTTCATGGGGAAGGAGTCGAGCGTTGTGGTGGGATCTGATGTTTGTTTGAATTAGTGATGTACGGTGGTTAGGGAACAACATCTGGACGGAAGTTTATCGTAAAGGAGGAAAGGTTTGCACTGAATTAAATTATAATCGGTAATAAATTTTATAAATTAGTTAATTAAAAGTGGTTTAAATTATATAAATACTTGTAATCGTTATAACTTGTCCGCTCGTGAACAGAATTGAACGCGACCGGATCCGTTGGAACCGTAACGATGCGATCTACATGATGAATCTAATGTGGTTGAAAGTAGAGCGGTTGGAATTTCGTAATGAAATCAAGCGTTGTTTGATTTTAAAACAAAACAAAAGCCGTCAACTGCGGCCGAGGTGAGTAAACTCACTAACTCTGACTCGTTTATATTTTTATATAAACAAGTTTTTCAATTTATTTTATACTGTGTGATGGTTGCTTGGTTGAATAGTTGATAAAATTGGTTGATATGATTACATCGTTGATCTATTGATGTGAAATAATATTATTGATGTTGATTAACATCTGTGGATGCAGGGAAACAGGTTGGGGGAATCCAACTGGATTCCTCAACATTTATTTTACTGTTTTTGGTTGTGATATATGATATGTTATATAATCCCTGATTGGACATGTTGTGTTTGATTTACCCTGGCCCTTGAAACTTGGTATTTTAGATACCGTAAAACATTTTCGAATGAGAGGAAAAAGGAAATTGAAATTTAAAAAATGGAATTTCATTTTCAAAATAGAAATATAACTTCGAATAGAGTTGGAATTAAAACATGTTAATTATTTAAGAAGTTGTTTATAAACGAGAATATAAATTAAGTGAATTATTTATCATCGGATAAATTGAAATATAAAGTCAAGTTTGAATATATATATAGAAATTGGAAATGGGTTTGAAATTGATAATTGTAAACTGTTTAACACTTAGCGATTATAAATGAAATTCTAGACGAGATTATAAATGGATGTAATACAAACAATTTTTGTGAATGATTAGCAGTTAATAAAGGAAAATTTTGATTCAAAGGAATGAAATCAAATGGGTTTGATTATATAAAAGGGAATATTATTCACGACTAAAGTGAATAACGTTTTAAAGTGAAATTATTCATAAAGGGGATTTGAATTTGGAAATATAAATTCAAATGGAAATCTGAATGAAAGGGAAAAAGGAATTTCGTTTTCAAATGGGATTTGAAAGTAAATCCAAACAAAGTTTAGAAGGTATTTTATACCAAGGTGATGGTTCTAAAACAATTACTTAAGAATTGAATGAAACATTAAAGTAAGGTCTTTAATGGAAAAGAGATAAGGAAGAATTTTGATTGAAAAATATGTTTATATAAGCTTATAGTTATGTTTTATAAATTTAAACTATAGTTGGTGGCAACGATTGTAACGATTGTAACGCTGTTGTTATAATAAAGGTACTAAAATTCTAGACAACGATTGTAACGCTGTTGTTAAAAGCAATGTTTTATAAATCAAATATTTGGAGACAACGATTATAATGCTACCGTATAATCAATATTTTTATGTAAAGGAGGTGTGTTCTTAGATCGAATCCGAGAGTCGCGTAAGCGACGGTTTGTTTAAAGTTGTGAGCTTTGACTATTTCAAAGTTGAGAATGTTGTTCAATTAAGGTCTGAGAGGTAATTATACCCCAACTTGATTGATTTCATAATCGATGGAGGAATGGTTAAGGTTCAATGGTGAAACTTGGTTGAGCAATATGGTTAGCTAATCAATGATTAGTGGATTGAGTTAAAACAACGATGTTTTATAACATCGCGTTAATTTGAAATGTTTTCCCAAATCAAATGAAAGACATTTTCTACATATAGAAAATGAAATGAATTGGCCCACGAAGAATTAAGAGAAAGGGTAATTGGAAATAATAATATAATCATGAATTGATTTAAAGGGGCCTAGTGTTGTGTGATGCTTGATCGATAGGATTTTCAATTGGAAATAGGACCGTTGATTGTATGGATGTTTCTTTGATAGTTAAATCACCAACTATCAAAGTTTTATTTTATTTTATACCTCCGTTGTCAATATAGAGAGACCAGGATCAGATTTAATATCTGAAAACCACTCTGTATTGGTATAAGCATTATGAATCAACGTATGTTGAAGATAACTGAAGACGGAGTAAAGTGCAAGTGTTGTTCTGTTAATCATAGGTAGAAATTACCCAAGATGGATTAATAGAACGGTGCCTTCGGTTTGTCCAGACCCAGGACAACTTGTATGGACGAGTGTCTGACAGGGTATTTCCAAAGGGATTACGTACGTTGATTCCTTCAAACGTACGAAGTTGGTGGCATAAAAGGGAAACTTCTTTAGCCTAACAATCTGAGTATTTTTGTAGGAATCAATTAGTTATTTTCGATGGATCTGACGATGTGGCATTCAAAGTGAATGGTGGCCAGATTTTCTGGAAGATAATTCAAAACCTCAAGCCTCACATCCCGGAATTTGACAAAAATCGGGCAGGCAGCATGGCTATGTGGGTCGCTCCCATTAGGATGTATAATCACCTATCTAGAGAAATTCCATTTGTTCTTAAATCTATCGATGTTGTCCCTTTCGGGAAACGGTTGCTGATCCCAACCGTTGGTGATATACATTCGATACACTCAAGCGAAATGAGTGGTCGGTCATGTGTGGGCCGGGTTGCAAGATGTTCTTGTTGAACCCAGTGTATTCGTCTCTAGAGATACACTATCGGCAGGTAGTCCCATGTAACGACCCTTATTCTACGCATCATAGGACCGTAGAATATTTATTTCTTTCACATATGAAGTCGTATGGTCATGTAACTTTGGGAGACTACTATTGGGGTCATTTCCCATGTTCATGATTTTTCCCGATTTTTTTAATGACCATTTTACCCCTAGTTGGTATTGTTTTGGACATAACTTTTGACTGGAAAGGAATTTTGACCTGAAACCACTTCCATTGGCTCCGGATGATGGTTTACAATTCCGTAGAGTGGTCACATTAGCCAAACGGACTCATCGTTTGGGAGATATGGATGAAACAAGTTTCAAATGGTGAAAAACAGCTTAATTGGGCTTAACCGGGTGATTAACAGCTAGGCCCAATGGGGGATTGTAACGACCCAAGGATTTCGGCCCCGAAAATCGAAATAAATACCATTACCGTATCTTATACCGATCCTCCAAGCACCGAAAAACATTGGATAGTTTAGAAAGAATTTAGAGGGTGAGATAAGAAAGAAAGAAATATTAGAATAGAAGGGAGAAGAAGAACACTACGTCAGAATCTCACAGCGGAACAGATAAAATATAATATCAAATATACAAAAGAATTTGTATATACATACCAATCATCAGAGTTCATCAATAACTGCACAGCGGGAATAACTTTATATAACTAGCGGTGAAGCCTCCTGCTTCTAGCTCCTAAAACTCCAAGCGAACCTAACCTGGAACATACTCGGTTTTCAGAAATTCTTCCACCATCTGGTCCGGTTTTTAACGTACTTCAATCCTATGTATTCAAATCAAAAATCGGAGTTCGTTTAGATTTTCAAATAATTTATTTAAATTTTGTTTCCTTAATAACTTTCTATATCCGTTATAGGATTTTCCCAGACTTCATATATAGCTAATATCCTATGTTTAGAAGTTTCCTGGATAGGTCTCAGGTTCCAGTTTTGCCGTTAGCATTAGCAAATTCCAATTACCGTCAAAATTTAGTTCTAATTTTGGCCTTTTATTTTTTTTCTTTTCCACATACGGATGCCATTTTTGACGTAACTTGGTTACCTAATTTCATCATTTCGGATTTAATGAAACTGATGTCATCGAAATCCGAGTTCATTAGCTACTACTTCCTTTGTAAACGTACTATTGTTAATTAAAAATTTATCCTTTTATACTGCCAGTTCACATTATATTGCAGATCCACTAAATTTCTACCATTTCGGAATAAAATATTATTATATTAATAAAATATTCAAAATTATTGAAATTAAACCATTAAAATTCCAAAACAGTATAAAAAAACATTTTTAAATATTAACTAAATGGTCAAAAAGCTGGGCCGTTACAAGGATTTCGGGATTAGGGTAAGGAGGAGGCTGAAATCAGTTAGAGAACGATTTTATCCTCATTTCCCAGCCGCCGCTTTCTTTCTTGCAACCCTAGCAATGGCCTCCAACACCCAAATCACCTTCTAACCACTTTCTAATCAAGTTTTGGCTTAATCTACATCAAATTAAGGAGAGGAAACACGAAAGCAAGGCTAGAGCTGCTATTAGACATCAGTATTCGCCCAAATCAGCAAGGTTTCAGTTCTGAGAATTTCGTTTGTGGCCAAGGTGAGTGATTAGCATCGTTTTGACACTAATTACAGTTAATTAAGGGTAATTAGTGAAGATTAGCGAATTTATACACTAATAAATTCTGGAAAAATGTCTATAAATTCGAAAATAATATTTTATGCCTTTGGTAGAAATTTGGTTTAATTTGATTAAGTTTTTTTAACCCTATGATTAGTTTTGCTTAAACATGCTTTAGGGAAAATAAGGCGTTTTGGGTATATTTGATCCATTTTGACATGTAAATTCATTGTTTTGGTGTTTGTGGTTAGTTTGTTATGTTGCTTTGACTGTTTTGGATGATTTGTGATTGATTAGTATAGTTAGATTTGTCGAAAACGTCGTCGAATGGCGTAAACAAGTTGCTGGAAAAAGTTGCAGAAAGTTGTGCAGGGTTTCGGATCGGATCGGATATGGGCTCGGATCGGATAGGAGACCTGGGCAAGGAACCCGACCCGAACTGGAGTCTGGCACAAAAGAGGCTTGGCAAAAAGGAAGGCCATGTTGGTTAAGCTGGGGATCGAATCGACTTAGGGACGAAGGGCTCGGATCGGAACTTGACACTTGGGAGAACTGGCAAGAGGGAAGGCCACGCTAATTGAACTAGGATCGGATCAGATGAAGAAAGAGGGATCGGATCGGAGCACATGAAGAACGAGGGAGCGGATCGGAGCGGAAGCACGAACTGGAAGGGAGATGGCACCCGACCCGACCCGGAGGAGGACACCCGACCCGACCCGAAGTGGGACGCCCGACCCGAACCGATGCAACGCTGTGGACCCGAACCGAACCGCTACAGGGGAAGACTACAAACAAAGCCAATTCAAAGTAGAGGACCCGACCCGAACCGATGGCTAGGAGGGGAACCCGACCCGACCCAGTATTGACCAATAACCCGAGATGCAAAGGTAGTCCAATATGGGAAGTTAGAGCTCAGGATCCAGTTGGGAACCGATGAGTTCACTTCATGATTGGGCTTTGCTGCGGGACGTGTGCCAAGGGGCAGTCGATGTTTATGACTTTGGATCACTATGTATGGGAAGTACGTGAACGGATTCAGGGCTGCAATGGCCTAGGTACGACTAAAGGGCTATAAACCAATGAAGTGGGGTCATTTGTAAAGATTTGGTCATGACTCCATGTGGTAAGCTTGGTAGTAGCAGTAGTTGTACAAGTTGAACTCCGTCACTACTTCGATGGGTCTAGTGATTGACAGTGGTGGACATCGTATGCTTTACGCACTGAGTGAGAGATGTGAGGAGGTTGCTATGGATGATTTGTTTGCTATCATTATGACATGCACACCCCACCCCCGTATTCTTTACACTATTTATTATGGCACCTTAGAGTACTGTACGGTATGTGGTACTAACTCTTTGATTGCAGGTCCAGGTTCAGGTATGGTTTAGTATACCTGTTATTGTTCTGTTTAGATGCTTATCGCTCATACCAGGCTTTGTGTCTGACCCAGAGTTTTATGTCTCTTCTTATTACTCTGGATGCTCACACGAGCAGACTAGAGACAGGTTAGCTGGTGATGCACGGGTAGATGATCCAGAGACGAGCAGAAGGCTTCCACGTAATATATATATAGTATTCTCCCTGTGTTGTTGAAGATCACTGCTTGGGCATTGATGGTGCATCTTCTACTTTAGCTTTCTTTTGTTTAGAGACAGTAAATTTGGAAAGTTGTAATAAGCTGTATTTGGATTTCCGCTGCTCTGATGTTGATGTTGATTTTAGTTATCAGCTTATGCACTGTCTCGCCTGTTTATGTCAAGTATGTTATTATTATTATATTTTACTCCATGCGCTGTGAGACATTCTACAGGTTCTTGATTAGTTCATTCCCTTCTTTCCTTTCTCCTAACGACCGTCCCGTGCTAGTCGGGCATGTGTACAGCGCACTTTCGGAGGAAATGCAGGCTGGTGCGGGGTGGGCCGTTACACTTGGTATCAGAGCTCTAGGTTGCGTAGTTAACCTATGGAAGTTATCAGGGAGAGATAATATACGTATACGAGAGAGCGTATTTGTGATTATTTTGGTTTTTAAAAGCTATATATATACTATTAGTAGTATAAGAATGAAGTCGTGCTGCACTAGCACCACTATGGGGTCGTTAATCGTTTCCCTTTACAGATTGACGATGAGCCGATATGTTAGAGGTACCGGTAGAGGGGCCAATAATGGGAATGCTGCTGACATAAGGACGATGTTTACTGACCTCATGAGGGAGATGCTTAGGGATGTGCAGAGGGCAACCCCCAATGGTGGAAATGGTGGTGGTCCAATAGTGCAGGCGCCGAGAGTCTACTTCGCCAAGCTGAATAAGGATTATACTAGCCTTGGTGGGAAGCCGTTCCACGGAACGGAGTCGGCTACGGATGTTCAGGATTGGTTGGATAGTTGCGAACGTATCTTCGAGGATTTGGGTATCGAGGATGCGATGAAGAGAAAGCTAGCGTCTCGTCAGCTGCAAGGGCGGGCAATGAATTGGTGGAATGCTATAAAGGCAGCTACTCCCGAAGATCAAATTACTTGGGAGCAGTTTAAGGTTCGCTTTAGCGAGAAGTTCATTCCAGCTGCTCAGAAGTCAGTGCTGTTTAAGAAATTCTTGGAGCTCAAGCAGAATGGCAGAGCTGTCTCGGAGTATATTGCTGAATTCGATACTCTATCGAAATATGGGTTATCTCTTATTGATATTTCCGAGAAGAAGAATGAGAAATTCATAACTGGTTTGAATCAGTACTTAGGGGAAAGGCTTATTAACCACATTGATGAGACGTTTGAATCGATTGTGGGGAAAGCATTGAGATCAGAAAGTCTCTACCCTAAGCTGAAGACTGAGGTTGCATCCGCAGATGAGCCAAAGCCACAAGCAAGTGGTGGAGGCAAGGGTGGTTCCCAGAATAATAGGAAGCATAATCAGACTAAGGATGGCCAGAAGAAAAAGAATAAGCAAGATGTTGAGTGCTTCAGCTGTGGTAAGAAGGGCCATTATGCTAGTAATTGTCGGGCCAAGCCAGCGGACAGGAAGTGCTTCAACTGTGGCCAAATGGGACATCACAAGGACAAGTGTCCGCAACCCCCTAAAGAAAAGCAAATGGTGAAAGCCTACGCCCTTAATGCTATTCCTTCTTCGTCGAATGCCCCAACTGCGGCGGAGAAGGGAAAGAATGTCGTCATTCAAGGTATGATTTCTGTTTATGATGTTCCTGTTAGAGTTTTGTTTGATACCGGAGCTTCCAGTTCTTTCATATCTAGGGACCTGGTAGATAGGTTGGGATTGGATCCCGAGATTGTCGATAAACCTTTAGTAGTGACGAACCCGATTGGTGGTTCGACTAGCCTTAGCATGATTTATCGTAATGTGGTCTTATCGAGTCATGGATGCATGTTTGTTTGTGATTGCTTTGTTTTGGGCTTTACTGGGTTTGGCATTATTTTGGGAGTAGATTGGCTCCGAAGATACGGGGTGGTGGTAGACTGTGAGGACTTTTTGGTGACAGCTAGAGCGGATGATGGGCGGAGGATAGTGTTTGGTGGTCTACCCAGTGAGGGGGTATTGGCTAGTTTTCTAAACTCCCTCGACATTCTGCATAGTGAGTTGTCAGGTTTGCCCGTGGTTGGCCAGTATCCAGATGTTTTCGAAGAAGTGACCGGGCTTCCACCACATCGAGAGATTGAGTTCCATATTGATTTGGTGAAAGATGCCAGACCTATAGTGATGCCACTTCGTCGTATGGCACCAAGGGAGCAGCGAGAGATCGAGGTGCAAGTCAGCGATCTTTTGAAGAAGGGATTTACCAGAAGGAGTGTTTCTGAATGGGGAGCACCAGTTGTGTTTGCTACCAAGGCGGATGGTTCCCTTCGTTTGTGTGTAGACTATCGCGAGTTGAATAAAGTGACAAGGAAGAACAAGTATCCTCTACCGCGGATAGATGATTTGTTCGATCAGTTGAGTGGCACGAGAGTATTTTATCAGTTGGATCTCGCGACAGGTTTTCATCAGCTTAGAGTGGAAGCTGAGAGTATAGCTAAAACGACATTTCGAATGCCGTCTGGATTTTATGAGTGGTTGGTCATGCCATTCGGGCTGACCAATGCCCCAGCATATTTTATGGATCTTATGAATAGGGTATTCAGAGACCAGTTGAATAAGTTTGTCCTTGTGTTCGTTGATGATATTTTGTTCTACTCGAGGACAGAGGAAGAACACAAGGAACATTTAAGAATAGTGATGGAGGTGTTGAGAAAACACCAATCGAAAGCAAAGTTTTCTAAGTGTCACTTCTGGAGGAGGGAAGTGAGGTTCTTGGGCCATGTTGTATCAGAGAATAGTATTGCCGTGGACCCGGCGAAGGTGGCTACGGTACAGGATTGGCATACGCCCAAGAATGCAACAGATGTAATAAATTTTTTGGGGTTAGCTGGATATTATCGTAAGTTTATCCAAGGTTTCTCCAAGATAGCAGCACCATTGACCCAGTTGACCAAGAAGAATCAAGCTTTTGTCTGGGATGAAAGGTGCGAGAATGCATTCAAGAGTCTAAAGGACAAGTTGACATGCGCACCAGTGTTAGTCATTCCTAAGGGGAATAAAGAGATGACGGTATACACGAATGCCTGTGGTAACAGACTGGGTGTTGTATTGATGCAAGGCGGTAGGGTTGTAGATTATGCAAGTCGGCAATTGAAACCGCACGAGAAAAGATACCCTACCCATGATTTGGAATTGGCAGCGATCGTGTTCGCATTGAAGATGTGGAGACACTATCTCTTGGGAGAAAGATTTGAGTTGTTCACAGATCATAAGTCGTTGAAGTATCTCTTCTCCCAGAAGGATTTAAATCTTCGGCAACAAAGGTGGTTAGAATTCTTGGCTTCCTATGATTTTGACATCGCATATACACCGGGAAAGGGCAATGCGGTGGCTGATGCATTGAGTAGGAGACATGCCAGTTTAGGGGCTATGTTTCTAGAATGGAAGCAACTGGAGTACATCGCTGGGTATGATTTCAGACCAAAGTGCGAATTGAATCCAGAAATGTTAGCAAGTTTGACGGTCAGACCCACTTTGATTGAGCGGATCAGCTCTAGTCAGAGGGACGATCCTAACCTATTGGAAATCATCTCCAAGTTAGAGATGGGTATCGATGAGGAGATGAACAAGTATGGGCTTGATCGAGATGGATGGCTTAGAAAGGATGGAAGACTAGTCGTACCCAATGTCAATGGATTGAGAGATGAAGTGCTTAGAGAATGTCATCACTCAAAACTGACTATACACCCCGGTGATGTATCGAGACATGAAGCAGACCTAGTACTGGGAAGGGATGAAAAGAGACATTGGGAGGTTTATATCCAAATGCATGAATTGCCAGCTAGTTAAAGCCGAGCAAAAGAAGCCTAGTGGGTTGTTGCAACCATTAGAAATTCCCGAATGGAAATGGGAGCAAGTCTCGATGGATTTCATCGATGGTTTACCAAGGACTAGATCGGGACATGATAGCATTTTGGTGATTGTGGATCAATTGACTAAAAGTGCAAGATTTATACCAGTCAAATCGACCAGAACAGCAGCTAAGTTAGCAGAATTGTATATGAAGTGGGTAGTGAGATTTCATGGAGTACCTAAAAGCATTGTGAGTGACCGAGACCCTTTGTTCACTAGTGGGTTTTGGAAGAGCTTACAAGAGGCTCTAGGGTCAGAGTTACATCTCAGTACCACATATCATCCTCAGACCGACGGTCAGACGGAGAGGGTGAATCGTATTTTGGAAGATCTCTTGAGAGCATGTATATTGGATTTTGGTGGATCATGGGATGACCATTTGCATCTAGTAGAGTTTGCATATAATAATAGCTACCAATCCAGTATCGGTATGGCTCTATATGAAGCTTTGTACGGAAGACCGTGCAACTCACCATCATGTTGGATAGAGACTGGCGAGAAGTTTATGCTTGGACCAGATGTGGTGAGGGAAACTTTAGATAAGATCAAGGTCATTCAACAACAAATGAAGGCTGCCCAAGATAGGCAGAAGAGTTATGCTGATAAGAGGAGAAGAGACCTAAAATTCTCCGTTGGCGACTTGGTGTTTGTCAAGATTTCTCCGTTGAAGAGCGTAATACGATTTGGCAGGAGAGGCAAGTTAGCACCAAGATTTGTTGGCCCATTCCTTGTTCTTGAACTAGTCGGGAATTTGGCATATAGAGTTGGCTTACCAGAGAAGATGGCGGGAGTTCACAATGTATTTCATGTTTCCCAACTAAGGAAGTTCGTTCACGACCCAGATACTATTTCACCTGATCAGTTAGAGGACTTCGAAGTAGAACCCGAGGCGGTTGGGAACCGCAAGCCGGCCCGTATTGTCGAGCATGACATGAAGCAACTTCGAAGGAAGGCGGTGAAGCTAGTCAAGGTTCAGTGGAGCGAGGACGAGAATGATTGTACTTGGGAGACAGAGGAGAACATTAGGGAGACATACCCAGAACTCTTTGCCTGGTAAGATTTTGACTTCGATTTAGTTTTCCGCATGCTAGGATAGGCTTGTTTGCTTGTTTTGCATGTTTGATTGTTGTATGTGGCTGTTAGGCATGCGGGATCTTTTGTATGTTTTGGGTTAAGGAATTTCAGGGACGAAATTTCTTAAGGGGGGGAGAGCGTAACGACCCGTATTCTACGCATCATAGGACCGTAGAATATTTATTTCTTTCACATATGAAGTCGTATGGTCATGTAACTTTGGGAGACTACTATTGGGGTCATTTCTCATGTTCATGATTTTTCCCGATTTTTTTAATGACCATTTTACCCCTAGTTGGTACTGTTTTGGCCATAACTTTTGACTGGAAAGGAATTTTGACCTGAAACCATTTATATTGGCTTCGGATGATGGTTTACAATTCCGTAGAGTGGTCACATTAGCCAAACGGACTCACCGTTTGGGAGATATGGCTGAAACAAGTTTCAGATGGTGAAAAACAGCTTAATTGGGCTTAACCGGGTGATTAACAGCTAGGTCCAATGGGGTATTTCGGGATTAGGGTAAGGAGGAGGCTGAAATCAGTTAGAGAACGATTTTATTCCCATTTCTCAGCCGCCACTTTCTTTCTTGCAACCCTAGCAATGGCCTCCAACACCCAAATCACCTTCTAACCACTTTCTAATCAAGTTCTGGCTTAATCTACATCAAATTAAGGAAAGGAAACACGAAAGAAAGGCTAGAGCTGCTATTAGACATCAGTATTCGCCCAAATCAGCAAGGTTTCAGTTCTGAGAATTTCGTTTGTGGCCAAGGTGAGTGATTAACATCGTTTTGACACTAATTACAGTTAATTAAGGGTAATTAGTGAAGATTAGCGAATTTATACACTAATAAATTCTGGAAAAATGTCTATAAATTCGAAAATAATATTTTATGCCTCTGGTAGAAATTTGGTTTAATTTGATTAAGTTTTGTTAACCCTATGATTAGTTTTGCTTAAACATGCTTTAGGGAAAATAAGGGGTTTTGGGTATATTTGATCCATTTTGACATGTAAATTCATTGTTTTGGTGCTTGTGGTTAGTTTGTTATGTTGCTATCACTGTTTGGGATGATTTGTGATTGATTAGTATAGTTAGATTTGTCGAAAACGTCGTCGAATGGCGTAAACAAGTTGCTGGAAAAAGTTGCAGAAAGTTGTGCAGGGTTTCAGATTGGATCGGATATGGGCTCGGATCGGATAGGAGACCTGGGCAAGGAACCCGACCCGAACTGGAGTCTGGCACAAAAGAGGCTTGGCAAAAAGGAAGGCCATGTTGGTTAAGCTGGGGATCGGATCGACTTAGGGACGAAGGGCTCGGATCGGAACTTGACACTTGGGAGAACTGGCAAGAGGGAAGGCCACGCTAATTGAACTAGGATCGGATCAGATGAAGAAAGAGGGATCAGATCGGAGCACGTGAAGAACGAGGGAGCGGATCGGGGCGGAAGCACGAACTGGAAGGGAGATGGCACCCGACCCGACCCGGAGGAGGACACCCGACCCGACTCGAAGTGGGACGCCCGACCCGAACCGATGCAACGCTGTGGACCCGAACCGAACCGCTACAGGGGAAGACTACGAACAAAGCCAATTCAAAGTAGAGGACCCGACCCGAACCGATGGCTAGGAGGGGAACCCGACCCGACCCAGTATTGACCAATAACCCGAGATGCAAAGGTAGTCCAATATGGGAAGTTAGAGCTCAGGATCCAGTTGGGAACCGATGAGTTCACTTCATGATTGGGCTTTGCTGCGGGACGTGTGCCAAGGGGCAGTCGATGCTTATGACTTTGGATCACTATGTATGGGAAGTACGTGAACGGATTCAGGGCTGCAATGGCCTAGGTACGACTAAAGGGCTATAAACCAATGAAGTGGGGTCATTTGTAAAGATTTGGTCATGACTCCATGTGGTAAGCTTTGTAGTAGCAGTAGTTGTACAAGTTGAACTCCGTCACTACTTCGATGGGTCTAGTGATTGACAGTGGTGGACATCGTATGCTTTACTCACTGAGTGAGAGATGTGAGGATGGTTGCTATGGATGATTTGTTTGCTATCATTATGACATGCACACCCCACCCCGTATTCTTTACACTATTTATTATGGCACCTTAGAGTACTGTACGGTATGTGGTACTAACTCTTTGGTTGCAGGTCCAGGTTCAGGTATGGTTTAGTATACCTGTTATTGTTCTGTTTAGATGCTTATCGCTCATACCAGGCTTTATGTCTGACCCAGAGTTTTATGTCTCTTCTTATTACTCTGGGTGCTCACACGAGCAGACTAGAGACAGGTTAGCTGGTGATGCACGGGTAGATGATCCGGAGACGAGCAGGAGGCTTCCACGTAATATATATATAGTATTCTCCCTGTGTTGTTGAAGATCACTGCTTGGGCATTGGTGGTGCATCTTCTACTTTAGCTTTCTTTTGTTTAGAGACAGTAAATTTGGAAAGTTGTAATAAGCTGTATTTGGATTTCCGCTGCTCTGATGTTGATGTTGATTTTAGTTATCAGCTTATGCACTGTCTCACCTGTTTATGTCAAGTATGTTATTATTATTATATTTTACTCTATGCGCTGTGAGACATTCTACAGGTTCTTGATTAGTTCGTTCCCTTCTTTCCTTTCTCCCGACGACCGTCCCGTGCTAGTCGGGCATGTGTACAGCGCACTTTCGGAGGAAATGCAGGCTGGTGCGGGGCGGGCCGTTACATCCCATACCTTGTCATGTTGGAAATCCAATCTCCAATAAGCGCCCTGCGGTTTTCGATTTTATATTATATATGGAGCGTGAGATGCAAGCGTTCCGCTAGATTCTATTTATTTGATGTACACATTATTATAATATCACTGGATTTGATATCAAAAATATTTTTGGTTATCGTAAGGTAAAAACCATCCGTGTTTATGTGTGGATCGGTCTTACGATTATCATTTCTTTCGAAAGGATTTTGAAAGTTAAACCAATGGTTGGAGTTTACTCACACCAGTCCCATGACTGACCCAGAGTTTATTTTGTTTGTTTTCCCTAAACTCTTGGGTGCCCAAATTTGTACGGGCAGTGAAGTAGTCGGGATTTTTCAGATTCATTTGGAGGAGCTCGAAACAGGAGGCTTCACCTGTTAGCTATAGACTCATATTTCCGCTGTGTACTATTTACGTATCTAGAAACAGGTGTTTATAACTGTTCCAGAGATAACCGTTGTGCTCTGATGATGGTATGTATATAAAGTTACTGATTTTTGTTTCAAAGATTATGTTATCTAATATATTTTATTCGTTCCGCTGTGAGTTTGTGATCTTCGTTTTCTTCTATTCTAATATTTCTTTCTTTCTATTTCTCATCCTCTAACTTCTTTCTAATAATGATTCGTATTTCAGTGTCATTTGGGTTGGACGTGTGCTGTTATTAGTCGACCCAAAGGGTACGGAAATTCGGGCCATTACAAATACGGTGGTATAATACAGTGTATTTATACTAGTATTTATATATTATTTAATTATTCATTCAAAGAAAAACCCGTTAATCCCTATACGAACCCCGAATCCAGTCCAACAAAAGTTGTCTCTTGGCAATTACCCCCGTCCCGGACACAATGGAACATGTTTCGTAACACAACTCGGCTGTTACGATATGTTTTTCTTTAAATTTAATTATAAATCATTTATTTATTTAATTTGATTGTACATTAAATTCACCTGGGACACATATGGACTCTAAATATTCTAGAAAATATATTTCTAGCTATGTTTTGAGGATACGGTTCTAGCAAGACTAATTTCATCAAATTTTGAGACCGTTTGAAAAATGGCCGTTTTCTAGTCGATCGAAATTGACAAAACACATTTTCTTTTGCCACACTCACATATTAATTCTAAAAATTATGAAAATTGAAACCTAGCAATAATTTGACATTCTAGTCCTAACAAAAGTGGTTTCGTCGAAAACGGAGGTCGTTTGAAAAATGGCTATTTTTAATATTAAAAAAAATTCTACATCGACTTTTCTGAATTTTAAACCGGGCATAACTTTTGATTCCCGCTATGAAATTTCGATTTTTAGGATTCGTTGGAAAGATATTTTTAAATAGATTCTAATATTTTTGGTTTCACTAAAATACGTTAAATTTTGAATCCGGTACATTCGGTCAAAGTTCGAGTTTGACTTTTCAAACTACCACGCTATTTCTAACTCCTTTTATAATTAAAATTAAAATTTTCGTTCTAACTTTGACTAAAATAAATTATTTTAACTATTAAAATTTATATAATAAATTTTTTAAAGTGAAAATTAGGGTCACATCCTTAAAATAAAACTTAATTAGGCTCACATCCTCCTGTTTCAAAACATATAAATTACATCCCTAATTTCAAACAGCATCAGAAATTGTTACAAAAATGCCCTTTTTCTTAATTCACGCCGTATTTACCTAGGTCGGATCTACTCATTACGTAATTAGTTTTTTTTCTTTTCCAGAAACCTAATTTTCGTTCTCCATGGCGGCGGTGGCTTCAACGAAATTCATGGCCTCTAATCGGTGGCTGCTTCCTCCATCGCTGCCTGAGGTGTACACCGTCACCGCCTTCAGCCTCGCGTCCGCTTAGGGCACCGGAAAATGAGGGCACCAAAATGAGATACTCGATTCTTCTACCCAAAAAAAAACTTCGCGATCCCGATCGTGTGAAGGAAAGGAGGCGATCCATAAAAAACATCGCATCAGAACGGGCGGTGATCCAGGAACCAGTCGCGTGAAAGGCAGGGGCGCAGGTGCGTAGAAGAATCGTGAATTGGGTCAGGCGATCCAGGGCCTTCTTCTACCTTCAGACATCAGTTCTTACCGGTTAGTGATTCATTGATTAATTCAAGTAGGATAACTTGAGTTGAATAGTTGAATTAATGATTGCGCAGTTAGGCTCAATAAGTATAATTATCCATTTCCTAATTGATTCTTGTTGTATTGAGAGTCTGTGGCTACTGTGGCCGAAATCAATTCAAGTGACAAGAATAGTGAATACTGTTTTTTTTATTTTTGATTTTTTTTTGACATGATTTCTTGATATTCTACGCTGTTTATAAAATGTGGATAACACGTCTCTTTAGCTACAAAAAATATATATATTTACAATGAATGAAAGAACAAACGTGATTTTGACTGAAATTCTTTCGATGAGAATAGCAAGATAGGGGCATATCCCTACTGAATACTTTCTGTTTCGTTCTTAAGAGAACAAGCTTTATTTCTGAGTTGTTCAAATGCTTGCATTGTTTCCCTGTCGAAACCACCTGCAAACTGATGAACTCTAGACGTGAATTTAACGCCTTGAAGCATGATTGCTTCTTACACCTCTTTGAACTTATATATGCTAATGATTTTTGCTGAACTTCTAATAAAAAGTGCGGACAAATATGCAGCTATTCTTAATATATGCATATATGTATGCAATTTTTGATGAAAATACAAACAAAAAAACATTCAAAATCACGATCTGTAAGATGTAGGAAACTATCTTTGATTTTTGCTGAACTTCTGATAAAAAGTTGCGGACAAATATGCAGCCATTCTTAATATATGCATATATGTATGCAATTTTCTATCAAACAAACAGAAGAACTTATTATTTTACAAATGTATTCATATTTCTATGCATATATCTGGAATACTTGCATATAAATATTCAGAAATTATTGTGTAAGATGTAGGAAAATATCTTTGATTTTTGCTGAACTTCTGATAAAAAATTGCGGAAAATATGCAGCTATTCTAAATATATGCATATATGTATGCAATTTTTTAACGAACAAACAGAAAAACATATTATTTTAAAAATATATTCATATTTCTATGCATAAATGTAGAATACTTGCATATAAATATTCAGAAATTTTTGTTATTTTGCTAAATTGTGCGCATGTATTTATATAATTCTGAAGTAGTTTTTGTAATTTAGGTTACTGCACATTAAGCTTATTAATGTTAATTTTCTTTTATCTATAACAGTGTTCCAGCGGATATTGGTGTTATCGTGTTGTTGAAGATTGGACGTGTATCCTTTTCCAAATGATTGAAATCTGCATTTGTTTCTACAGAGACTACTAGATGTGGTTTTCGCTGGGTCTTAACAAAATTATTTGTTCTTCAAAAGACCATCATCTCTGCTTTGTAAATATGCTGAAATTTTTGATGTAGTATACGTAAATCTGGTCTGTACTTATTTTTTGATGTAGTACATGTAAATGTTATGAAATTTTTCATGTAAGTATGCACATATTTCTGTTATTTGCATATATATATGTTTCTTGTTATAATTATCTGTATTTACTTTTTTGTCATTTCTTTTGTTTCAGCAATTATGCAGTACAGTTCTGTATATGTATGCAATTATTTCACTTATTTGCGCAAAACTAACAATTTATTTTCTGCATAATATTAATATACGTATGCAATTATTACACATAGTTGCATAAATGTATGCAATTTTACGTAATATATGTATATAATTGTCCAGTTTTACGTAAAAAAAATAAAAAATTCACGTAATATATGTATATAATTGTCTAGTTTTTTGTAAAAATTAAAAAAAGTAATAAAATAATCGCTGTTGGAGTGATCGACTGTTTTCCAGAATTGTTGGATTAGGTTTATGAGCGTGATAATAGGAGCGATAGACTGAGTAAATGAGGACAAACAGTTGTTGGATATTTTTTTAGGTGTGTAAGGGTAGATCTGGAATATTTTTAGCGGAAATTCAAAAATAGGGATGTTTTCTATATTATTTTTATCACCGGGTTTTTTTTATATTTTGAAACTTAATAGGGACCTGTAAAAAACGCACCCTTTTTTAAATTGGTTCAGAATTTGTGGGTTGTTACAAACCACAAGGTCCTGCTATTCAACAAAAGCCTTGATCCATGCATCTTGGCATGCCACATTGTCAATCCATACCATACCATTGATTCCTGTCAATATATAACCTCTAAGCTCGTACGTCTTAGAGAAGGGTGTTAAACACCAAACATATATTTATTTGGCAGAGATCAACGAATACAGTATAAAGGAATACAACGTCAGACATACCATCCATTTACAAGTCCATTCTAGGTCTGAACGAAACCGGAGGCACCTTATTCCCCGCATATCCGAACAATCAACAAGTACGTCCGGACAACTACCACTACAGCCCCTTCAAGGTAGCTACTCCAATCACGGGCGTTAGTAGTCCTCATCCATTCGATGTGAAGATTGTCGCTCTTCAATCACCGTCTTCAAATATTCATTATAAAATGGATAAAATAAATCGATAAACACGTTCGGGTTAAAATGGCGTTGCTATTTAAACAGGTTAAATAGCCCAATTCATTATCTTATTCATTTATATTTTATACTGGGCCAGACCTCCCACATTAAGCCTGCGAATTGTGGATGCTGGATATGTTGGTTGGCTCCGGCAGACTTATCCCACAAGTTGGGCTTAACCTCGTGTCAAGGCCCGTTTCGTATTTGCGCACTTGGACCCCTCACATTATGCCCCACATTTGTGGCTGCTGGATATGCCGTTTGGGTCCGGGCAGACTTCCACCACAAATGTAACCTAACCTCGTGTCGAAGTACAATTGTAATTTATAATTATAATTATTTCATTGGAAATATTATTTTAAAACATCCTTTATTTTAAAATATCTCCTATTTAAAAATATAACTTATTAAAATATTCAACATAATAGAAATATGATCTTTTTATTAAATTGTTAAAAATACCTTGTTTCCAAATATCCTAACTTACATTTCAATTTTTAATAAAAATTGAACTTTCCATATTATTATAATATAATAATAAAAATCTTTTCAAAATGTTCAATTCTGAAATCAATCTTTTTATTTTAACATATGACAATTAAAAATGTAATCTTTTAATTCAATCCTTTTTATGGTAACTTTTTAACAATAAAGATATAATCTTTTTTACTCAACCTTTCCATTGTAACTTTTAAGCAATAAAGATATAATCTTTTTAATTGTCAATACCAAAACCATCATTTAATTACCTAATTGAATATTAGATTAAGATAATCTTTTAATCCTAGATTGGAATGAGACCCAACAATTTCCATATAATTAAATTACATGGATTTCAACATTGCATTAATTCCATAATTATGACAAAACATTCAAATAACAGCCAAAGTGCAATTTACAACTAAACACAAGGGTGATGTGTAGTCAAATATCAACCCAAGACCCGTGTGGGGTTTCAACCAACACAAATTCGAATAATATATTATTAATTGTGCTTTTGGACGATGTGTGAAAATTTTTCGTCCAATCAACATAAACAAGTTAGGAAACTTGTTATGGATTTGTAAACATATTTTTGGAAAATTAAAAAGTAATAACATTATTATAACATGCTACATGATTCCAATTCCAAACATTTCACCATACAACATCCAAATCAACATTTATCCAATAAACAACAATTCCAACACAGATAATTAATTTAAATTTAAGTCTAAAATAAATAACTATTCAGAAATTTGAGTGAGATAAAAGTTCTCACTCCATTTAAATGATACAAAGATGAATGTTTGGTAACATTCTATTAAATTTGACAAAATGAATGTTAATTTATGTTCTTATTCAAATTAGACAAAAATGAGTGTTTAGTGTCATTCTTTTAAATTGGAAAAGAAAAAATATTTTTGTCTACTTCTAATTAAATGACAAAGTGAATGTGAAATTTCATTCTTTCTCAATTTAGACAAAAATGAATGTTTTTATTTACAAAATGTATTTCTTTCTATTCATGTATTTATTTGCAAATAGTTTGCAAATAAAACTGTCGTATTTTTCTACTCATGTTTTTATTTACAAATAAAAAGGCAAATAAAAAAAAGTACTTCTTTTAATTATATTTCTATAATCATATTTTTACTTACAACTAAATTTTAAATAAAATACGTCCTTTTCAAAATCAGGTTTCTATAATCATATTTTTATGGTGTCAATCCAATTTCACAAAAATGTATACTTTGATGGTGTCAATCCAATTTCACAAAAATGTATACTTTGGGGTGTAAATTCTATTACAACAAAATTGAATATTTTGATGTCATACTATTTTAACAAAATGTATATTTTGAGTGCCATTCATTACAACCAAGATGACTATTTTGATGTCATTTCTAATTACACAAAAATGCCTATTTTGTGTGTCGATCTAATTTAACAAAATGACGGTGAAAAATGAATCTTTTTATTTTCAACAAAAATTGACCTTGAAAAATGAATCTTTTATTTTCAACAAAAATTGACCCTTTTTAATTTCTACGTAATTGACAATGGAAAATGTCCTTTTTGTTTTCAACAAAAAGCAATGTTAATTTTTGTCCTTTTTATTTTAACTAAATTCCAATGTAAAATTTGTCAATTTTGATTTAACAAGAATAACGATTTTATTTTGACAAATCAAACCTCAACCCAATGGTATAATTTGATTCAACAATTTTGCTTCAACACAAATATCATCACATCAACAAATCCACATAACAACCTCAATCAATTCAAATTTCATAGCAATCGACAATATGGATTTCACAACATACATATATAGAATTCACATAGCGAGGAATAATTTAATTTTAATAATGAAATATAGAAATCTCACCGAATGCTTTCCACTCTGCCAAAAATTTAAACGAGTTCCAAATATGTTTTAGTCAATTTCATCATGTAGATCTCATTGCTACGAACCCAACGCTACTTAAATCATTCAAATCGGTTTCTGTTTCAGAGAATTATAGAGTTTTAAACATTGGGTTACATAGATAATTGAATTTAAAATTAAAATAAATCTAATTACCCCACTTAGTTAACCATGTCATTAGAGAACCACTTATCATCGTTCCCCTACAGTTTCATACGAACCCAAAAACCTGCTCCCCCTTGGACCAAAATCGCACCACTTTCTACCACGCCAGACCTAGATCGACACCCACCTCCCTACTCGCCGCCACAAGCTTCAACACCTCCCTTGACCGCAGCCACCTCGGTGGACTATGCTTCGCCAGAAAACAGTTTACAGTCGACGCCGTTAAGGTGAAAAATCGAACAGCTCGTGCCATTTCATTCGATCATAGCTGTTGATTATAAAGACCTCTTTGATCTTAATGTCCTTCCATTTGAAGTTGTTCGAAGTTGTTGAGGGGATGGAGAGAAAAACCGGGAAGAAGAGGGAAGGCGCAGGTCATTGATTTGAAGATAAGGCGGCGGCTGTGTTTTTAGAGTGTATTAGGGTTTTGGTTTAATTTTAGGGTATTTATAAATTTACTTAATTCTCTTTTTTTATAACATTAATTACTACTTAAATTTATTTAGAGATGAAACTTCCCAAATTTGCTAATTAATACTTACTATGATTTCCTCTTTTTACGTTACAACAATGAATTGCTGACTAAGGCTGAGGTGGCATATTTATTTCTCATATATGTTTCAAAACAAAATTAATAAAGAAAAGAGAAGAAATGGAAAGAAATGAATGCATATCTTATTGTTTAATGATGACTACAAGAAAGTTATGTGATTTTTTTAAATTTCAAAACACATAACATTAAATAACATAATGACACTACATATTTATCTAAATAATGACATGTCATAATTTATTTATAATCTACCTATTATTTTGAATCAACATATTCAATGGTTATGCAAGAATAAAAAAATATATAAATGTACATACATAGAGTTGATTTGTTTTTTAGGAGAGATAATTAAAGAAAAAAACAAGAAAAGATAAAAGGATGTAAGTTTAAGAAATAAGAATACATGTGTGAAGAGAAATGAATTAATAGAATGAAGAGTAATAAATTACTAGACAATGAAAATAAGTGAATGCGTAATTAATGGAGAGTGGTGAGAAAAGAGGTAGTGAATTTGATAAAATTGGAAAAAAGAAAAGAAAGCTAAATAAACTTGCATGAAATGTGAATAAGAAAAGAAATTAAATGTTGATTTATTATCATAAAACTCCTATATTAAAGTTTTTAACAAAGCAATGACTCAACTACTGTTTTCTTTTATTTTCAATTGTTTGAAGTCAATTATTACAAATATACATACAATTTGATACTAATTTCAATTGTAATAAATCGCTGTTTACAAATTTTTTTTAGAAATAAATTTGAAATCATTCATAAATAACATCATAATTCTATTTAATTTTATTCTTTATTAAATTCAACTATTTAATTTAATAGTGGAATTTAAAATTCTGACGCATTTTCTAACAAAATTTCTTATTTTTTTTTAAATTGGCTCCAAAATTCCGGGTTGTTACAATCTCCCCCACTTAAAATCTTTTCGTCCTCGAAAAGGAACGAAGCTAAAGGTTGTTTAATTAACCAATTCAATTTTAATCTTTTATTGGTTTCACTAATTTTATTAGTTGATTAACTTTTCAAATATATATAACTTATATATATCAAAATCATATTTTCTATGGACGGATTATATATAATCACAAATACGTTAATTATAAACTTGTTACTCACAACTCATTTTAAGGTATTACTAACTCTATCTCTAATGAGTTTTCTCATTCTAGGATACTACTGATCCTAACTCTAATGAGTATTCTTATTGGATATTACTAATCCAATCTCTGATGAGTCTTTTGTTCAGTTCTAACGAGTTGTACCCCAAAGATTTGAGCTAACCTGAGCGCTGATACCAACTGTAACGACACGGAAATTGCCCGACCTTAATCGATCGCTAGATCGACTAAAATCGTTCAAAACCCGCATACGTTAAATTTGGGAAAACAACACATTAGAACCAATAACAGCAGACTTTTATAAACAACGTAATAATGTTACATCAGAGTACAGAATATCAGAGTACATCGATAAATAAAATACAGCGGAAGATTTAATCTACAATAAATTAATACAATACACGGCGGAAGACTTTCTATGCTCTGGACACAGCTGTAGGCTTTGATCCAGAATCTTGCTCAAGAGATAATATCTGCAAAAAGCTACTCGACTGCCCGTGTGGAAAAGAGGGCACCCGGGTTTGCAAGTGAAACAAACTACAGGTCAGTCATGGAACTGGTATGAGAAATCTAACTTAACTAATCTAATAATAAGGATAATCACAGGACCACGCCACTAATGCGGAACGGGTTTACTCCATTGGATTGTCAGTGCATAAAGTAAGGTAAATCGTTAAACAACGCAATGCTTTTTAGAAAAATGAAACCATTATAAGACTCAAGTCCCATCACACAATGCAACGCAAACCGGAGGATAGAGTTTTACCTTATAATGGTCAAAAGATGCTTGATACGATAAAACGGATTTAATATTAGTGTATATATGTTTTCAAAAACAATTTCAATCATAATGTATCAATCATAGACGGCATGGGTAACATATATCATGTCGCCATACTAGTTCTACAATCAAAACCGCATGGTGTCGTATTGGGAATTGGGTTTCCATCATGAATCTAGGCTAGGGATTGTCCTCTCTGATTTGAGACACTCTAGCAAATGCCTCAGGATCCCCCGCAGTGAACCCTTGGAGTGGTAGGGCCGGTCCACACCTGCGTTAGTGGATTGGCAATTCCTGAACACACGCTTCCCGGTCCTTTTGGACCTCTAATATGACCACTTCCGGCCTATAAATCCGAGGTACCTCATATTAAATCATCCACATAAGTAAAAACGTCAGGGCTGGTAGGTCACTGACACCATTCTAGCTAGAAAGAAACGTGTGCACTCCCTACGGTCCATATCCCGTTTTTGACTCATACTGGGGTGTGAGGCTCGCGAAGTCACGCTATACACAAAGCTATGCCTAAACAGGCTATGCTTTGATCGTCAACCACAAGGCCCTGCTTTTCAACAAAAGCCTTGATCCATACATGTTGGCATGCCACATTGTCAATCCATACCATACCATTAATTCCTGTCAATATATAACCTCTAAGCTCGTACGTCTTAGAGAAGGGTGTTAAACACCAAATAGATATTTATTTGGCAGAGATCAACGAATATAGTATAAAGGAATACAACGTCGGACATACCATCCATTTACAAGTCCGTTCTGGGTCTGAACGAAACCGGAGGCACCTTATTACCCGCATATCCGAACAATCAACAAATACGTCCAGACAACTACCACTATAGCCCCTTCAAGGTAGCTACTCCAATCACGGGCGTTAGTAGTCCTTATCCATTCGATGTGAAGATTGTCGGTCTTCAATCACCGTCTTCAAATCTTCGACTTGGATCGTCGTATGAATTATTCTGAATGGGTTAAACCCAGTCTTTCTGAATAATTTATGCAATTTAAAATCATTTGCTTTAAAACACAACCAACGCCTCATTCCAATCAAGAATATTCTTTGATTATAATTTAAACCAAATTAAGGTTTATTCAACTAGTCGGGATTAACGCCTTATCGAAGTAATCATTTATTAATATCACATTCCCAACCTATACAACCCATGGAGTAAAACTGGTGGTACTCCATATCTAACACCCAATGTGTTACGGTAAACTTAATTACCGTTTTATCGTTCAAATCTAATTAAAGATTTAACTATCGCTTGGAGTAAAACTGGTGGTACTCCATTATCGTTCATTTCTTGAATTAAGTAAATTTAATTACTTTTATCCTCATTCAATCCAATTAAAGATTTATTAAAAACTATATTTAGTTTTAATCTTCAAGAATCATTATTTAATGACTATTTAACTTTCAGGAAATAATTTTGCCTTTAACTGGGTTAAAGAACAAATGTCGCTAAAAACATCGTTTATAATAAACCCAAATCATATTTCAATTTAATATATTAAATTGAAAACTTGTCTTTAGAGTATTTCGTTAAATCTTAATTAAAAGATTTATGAATTACCAACCTAAATTTCACTGTCAATCGGGTTTTAAGAACTAATGTCATTTAAAAACATTGTTCACAATCAACCAAAAAGTCAGTTTCACTTAATTTTCAATTATGTTTAATAATTGGAAATCTTATTTAAATCTTAATTTAAAAGATTTATTCTTTCTCAAATGGGTTTAAGAACAGTGTTATTTAAGACACTGAAACGACCTGAACTTCAAATCAAACGCAACGACCATCGTTCCTAGCTAAATACCCCCATTCCGAACCCAATGGGATATGTCTGGTAAGCCAATTCGATCGTTTGTATCAGTTTCCGTTAAAATTAATATATAAATCAGTATATATTCGATTTAAACGCACATTTTAATTTACCGGGGCCACATACTAACCCTAAAAATTCCAGAAAAATTATTTCTAGCTTCGTATTACCGATACGGTCCTAACAAAACTAATTTCGTCGAATTCTGAGACCGTTTGAAAAATGGCCATTTTCCAGTCGATTAAAATCAACTGAAACTGGTCAAACGCGTTTTCCTTTGCCACACTCACATATTGATTCAAAAAATTACGAATTTTGAAACCTAGCAATAACTTGACATCTTGGATCCAACAAAAGTGGTTTCGTCGAAAACCGAGGTCGTTTGCAAAATTTCCTTTTTCAAAGGCCTTTATATATATTAAAATATATATAAATTCCATAGCGACTTTTCTGAATTTTAAACTGGACATATCTCTCAATTTCTAAAGTAAAATCTCAGTTTCATAGACCCGTTAGAAAGATATGATCAAACAGATTCCATTATTTCTTGTTTCGCTGAAATCCGATTTCTTTTGAATCCTGTATATTCATTTGAATTTTGAAATCGAATTTTCGAACTACCGCACCATTTTCAATTCCTTTTATAATTATATATAAATATTTATATTCAAACGACGATCTATATAAATATATATGTTCTAATTCTATTCAAAATAAATTTCTCGTCGTTATTATTTAAAATAATCCATTTTAAATAATCAAAATTCACTAAATTCGCCAAAATAAAATTTTTAAATTGGCTCGGATTTTCGGGTTATTACAGACACTATTCACGACAAACCCAAATTCTAATCTGATATTAAATATCATGCTTTGGACAGAAATTATATCGATTTATGTTCAATATCAAATTCTGAAAACTAACGAATATCAAATCGGGAATAACGATATTTATATCTTCCAAATTCCCACAATAATATCCATATAATCACAGAATCAAATAATGAACTAATCTAAAGATTATTTCCATTCAAATCCATTCCAATATATGTATTGGAAAATCTGGGTTTTATTAGAACCATTTAAAATCTTTTTATTTATTTTAATTAATTAAATAAATAAATAAATCACTAATTCTGATAAAGATATCCTTTATCTTTATAAACTTGGAATTTTTCATCAAAAACCTTTTTAGATCATTTATTATGATTTAACAAAATTTCTCAAAATCTAATTGTTAGATTTCAAATCTTAAATACTCATTGGAAAACTCTTTTCGATACGAACCCATAGGTTCTGGTTTTAAAAGAATCCGACGGTCGGATCTTCCGCTACGTCAAATCAAAGTTAACGGTCGAAATTCGCGAACGGTCGCTGCGCGAAACGTTCTATTCAGACCATTATAAATATATAATATATATTTCATCGATTTCCTTTCTAAACATATACTAAAATGTTTATAAATTCGTTCATAAAACGATTCCAGCTTTTATTTCAATTTTAAATCCAAATTGAATATTCTATCTATTAAAATAATATTATTTCCAAAATATTAATTTTGAAATTTGCTCTTTTAATATTCATTATAAAATGGATATAAATCGATAAACACGTTCAGGTTAAAATGGCGTTGTTATTTAAACAGATTAAATATCCCAATTCATTATCTTATTCATTTATATTTTATACTGGGCCAGACCTCCCACATTAAGCCTGCAACTTGTGGATGTTGGAAATACCGGTTGGCTCTGGGCAGACTTATCCCACAAGTTGGGCTTAACCTCGTGTCAAGGCCCGTTTCGTATTTGCGCACTTGGACCCCTCACACTAGGCCCCACATTTGTGGCTGCTGGATATGCTTGGTTGGGTCCGGGCAGACTTCCACCACAAATGTAACCTAACCTCATGTCCAAGTACAATTGTAATTTATAATTATAATTATTTCATTGGAAATATTATTTTAAAACATCCTTTATTTTAAAATATCTTAATTTTAAAATATCTCCTATTTTAAAATATAACTTATTAAAATATTCAACATAATAGAAATATGATCTTTTTATTAAATTGTTAAAAATACTTTGTTTCCAAATATCCTAACTTACATTTCAATTTTTAATAAAAATTGAACTTTCATATTATTATAATATAATAATAAAAATCTTTTCAAATGTTCAATTTTGAAATCAATCTTTTTATTTTAACATATGACAATTAAAAATGTAATCTTTTAATTCAATCCTTTTTATGGTAACTTTTTAACAATAAAGATATAATCTTTTTAACTCAACCTTTCCATTGTAACTTTTAAGCAATAAAGATATAATCTTTTTAATTGTCAATATCAAAACCATCATTTAATTACCTAATTGAATATTAGATTAAGATATTCTTTTAATCCTAGATTGGAATGGGACCCAACAATTTCCATATAATTAAATTACATGGATTTCAACATTGCATTAATTCCATAATAATGACAAAACATTCAAATAACAGCCAAAGTGCAATTTACAACTAAACACAAGGGTGATGTGTAGTCAAATATCATCCCAAGACCCGTATGGGGTTTCAACCAACAAAAATTCGAATAATATATTACTAATTGTGCTTTTGGACGATGTGTGAAAATTATCGTCCAATCAACATAAACAAGTCAGGAAACTTGTTATGGAAGTGTAAACATGTTTTTGGAAAATTAAAAAGTAATAACATTATTATAACATGCTACATGATTCCAATTCCAAACATTTCACCATACAACATCCAAATCAACATTTATCCAACAAACAACAGTTCCAATACAGATAATTAATTTAAATTTCAGTATAAAATAAATAACAATTCATAAATTTGAGTGAGATAAAAGTCCTCATTCCATTTAAATGATACAAAGATGAATGTTTGGTAACATTCTATTAAATTTGACAAAATGAATGTTAATTTATGTTCTTATTCAAATTAGACAAAAATGAGTGTTTAGTGTCATTCTTTTAAATTGGAAAAGAATAAATGTTTTTGTCTACTTCTAATTAAATGACAAAGTGAATGTTAAATTTCATTCTTTCTCAATTTAGACAAAAATGAATGTTTTTATTTACAAAATGTATTTCTTTCTATTCATGTATTTATTAGCAAATAGTTTGCAAATAAAAATGTCATCTTTTTCTACTCTTGTTTTTATCTACAAATAAAAAGGCAAATAAAAAAAAGTACTTCTTTTAATTATATTTCTATAATCATATTTTTACTTACAACTAAATTGTAAATAAAAAATGTCCTTTTCAAAATCAGGTTTCTATAATCATATTTTTATGGTGTCAATCCAATTTCACAAAAATGTATACTTTGATGGTGTTAATCCAATTTCACAAAAATGTATACTTTGGGGTGTAAATTCTATTACAACAAAATTGAATATTTTGATGTCATACTATTTTAACAAAATGTATATTTTGAGTGCCATTCATTACAACCAAGATGACTATTTTGATGTCATTTCTAATTACACAAAAATTTCTATTTTGTGTGTCGAACTAATTTAACAAAATGACGGTGAAAAATGAATCTTTTTATTTTCAACAAAAATTGACCTTGAAAATTGAATCTTTTATTTTCAACAAAAATTGACCCTTTTTAATTTCTACGTAATTGACAATGGAAAATGTCCTTTTTGTTTTCAACATAAAGCAATGTTAATTTTTGTCCTCTTTATTTTAACTAAATTCCAATGTAAAATTTGTCATTTTTGATTTAACAAGAATAACGATTTTATTTTGACAAATCAAACCTCAACCCAATGGTATAATTTGATTCAACAATTTTGTTTCAACACAAATATCATCACATCAACAAATCCACATAACAACCTCAATCAATTCAAATTTCATAGCAATCGACAATATGGATTCACAACATACATATATAGAATTCACATAGCGAAAAATAATTTAATTTTTATAATTAAATATAGAAATCTCACCAAATGCTTTCCACTCTGCCAAAAATTTAAACGAGTTCCAAATCTGTTTTAGTCAATTTCATCATGTAGATCTCATTGCTACGAACCCAACGCTATTTAAATCATTCAAATTGGTTTCTGTTTCAGAGAATTATAGAGTTTTAAACATTGGGTTACATAGATAATTGAATTTAAAATTAAAATAAATCAAATTACCCCACTTAGTTAACCATGTCATTAGAGAACCACTTATCATCGTTCTCCTACAGTTTCATACGAACCCAAAAACCCGCTCCCCCTTGGACTAAAATCGCACCACTTTCTACCACGCCAGACCTAGATCGACACCCACCTCCTTACGCGCTGCCACAAGCTTCAACACATCCCTTGACTGCAGCCACCTCGATGGACTATGCTTCACCAGAAAACAGTTTACAGTCGACGCCGTTAAGGTGAAAAATCGAACAGCTCGTGCCATTTCATTCGATTATAGCTGTTGGTTATAAAGAGCTCTTTGAGCTTAACGTCCTTCTAATTGAAGTTGTTCGAAGTTGTTGAAGGGATGGAGAGAAAAATCGGAATAAAGAGGGAAGGCGCAGGCCATTGATTTGAAGATAAGGCGGCGGCTGTGTTTTTAGAGTGTATTAGGGTTTTGGTTTAATCTTAGGGTATTTATAAATTTACTTAATTCTCTTTTTTTTATAATATTAATTACTACTTAAATTTATTTAGAGATGAAACTTGCCAAATTTGCTAATTAATACTTACTATGATTTCCTCTTTTTACATTACAAAAATGAATTGCTGACTAAGGCTGAGGTGGCCTATTTATTTCTCATATATGTTTCAAAACAAAATTAATAAAGAAAAGAGAAGAAACGGAAAGAAATGAATGCATATCTTATTGTTTAATGATGACTATAAGAAAGTTATGTGATTTTTTTAAATTTCAAAACACATAACATTAAATAACATAATGACACTACATATTTATCTAAATAATGACATGTCATAATTTATTTATAATCTACCTATTATTTTGAATCAACATATTCAATGGTTATGCAAGAATAAATAAAATATATAAATATACATACATAGAGTTGATTTGTTTTTGAGGAGAGATAATTAAAGAAAAAAACAAGGAAAGATAAAAGGATGTAAGTTTAAGAAATAAGAATACATATGTGAAGAGAAATGAATTAATAGAATGAAGAGTAATAAATTACTAGACAAGGAAAATAAGTGAATGCGTAATTAATGGAGAGTGGTGAGAAAAGAGGTAGTGAATTTGATAAAATTGGAAAAAGAAAAGAAAGCTAAATAAACTTGCATGAAATGTGAATAAGAAAAGAAATTAAATGTTGATTTATTATCATAAAACTCATATATTAAAGTTTTTAACAAAGCAATGACTCAACTACTGTTTTCTTTTATTTTCAATTGTTCGAAGTCAATTATTACAAATATACATACAATTTGACACTAATTTCAATTGTAATAAATCGCTATTTACAAAAAAAAAATTAGAAATAAATTTGAAATCATTCATAAATAACATCATAATTCTATTTAATTTTATTCTTTATTAAATTCAATTATTTAATTTAATAATGGAATTTAAAATTCTGACGCATTTTCTAACAAAATTTCTTAAAATATTTTTTTTTTTAAATTGGCTCCGAAATTTCGGGTTGTTACAATATGCAAGCGCCTGTGTCCGCTCCTCACTGAAAGGTACTGGTATAAACAGATAATACACCTGATCTAGATACATTGACATGAACAGATAGCACTATGGGTTATTATATATATATATATATATATAACATCGATGTCGGGATTAAATGTTATATTTCAGTTTCTATTGATATTAATTTACTTGAACTATGATTATGTAACAACCCGGAATTTTGGGGCCAATTTAAAATTTTTATTTTAGAAATTTTAAAATAATTTATTTTAAATAATAACGATGGAAAATTTATTTTAAACGAAGTTAAAACGAATATATTTATTTTAAATATAAGAGGAATTAGAAATAGTGCTGTAGTTTGAAAATTTGATTTCAAACTTTAACTGAATATACATGATTCAAAATAAATCAAAATCGAGCGAAACAAGAAATATTTAAATCTGTTTAATCATATCTTTCTAACGAATCTGAAAAACTGAAATTTCACTTTATAAATCAAAAGTTATGCCCAGTTTAAAATTTAGAAAAGTCCCTGTATAATTTATATATATTTTAATATAATATATAGCCCTTAAAATAGCCATTTTTCAAACGACCTCTGTTTTCGACGAAACCACTTTTGTTGGAACCAGAATGTCAAATTATTGCTAGGTTTCAATTTTTAGAATTTTCCGAGTTAGTATGTGAGCGTGACGAAGGAAAATGTGTTTTGTTCAATTCAGTTAAATTTAATCGACTGAAAAATAGCCATTTTTCAAACAGTCTCAGAATTCGACGAAATTAGTTTTGTTAGGACCGTATTGTCATAACGAAGCCAAATATATTTTTTCTGGATTTTTCTGAGTCCGTATGGGGCCTCAGTGAATTTATTTATACGAACAAATTAAATTAATAAAGGATTTAATTATTAAATTTAGATAAAACAGGCCACAGACAGCCGTTTGAGCTGACGGGACCTGTCCCGTTGGATCCGGAACATGGGCTATTGGCCAGGGACACTTTCTTCTGGACTGGATTCGAAACGGTTAAGAAGATTTGGATTTAGTTGTAAAAATACATTGAAAATAGTATAAAAATAGGAAATTTAAAACCCTAAACTACTGTTCACTATCTTCTTAGCCGCCGCCCTCCTTCTAATCTATGGCCACTGATGTTCCATCCTTCCCCTTCTAATTTCTCTTCCATCTCCACGAATTAGGACCCAATCCGCACACCACGTCGAAGCCCTCTTTCCTCTCTACACATCCATACGGAGTTTGGCCTGAACCGTGACCTGTAGCTCACGAACCACCTCCCCAAACCGTCACCTTTGCACCTCTGCCTTGCCCTTTTTCGGCCGCCGAGTTCGCCAATGACCTGGCCGTGGGTGCGCCGCCCAAAGCCCTCCAGCGTGCCACCTCCTGATCTTCGAATCATAGACTGGTTTGATCGATAAATGGATCCAAAGTTTTGAACTCCCTGAAGTAAACCAACAGTCTTTGACTGTAAAGAGGGAAGAAGGTGAAAATCCTCTTTGTTTAATTTATTAATTTAATTTAAAATATTTTCTAACTTAATTTAATCGTATCTAACTCGTACGACATCGAAATCGAACGATTTCAGAAGCATTGGATTCGCAACGAAAAATTCTACAACACAGAACAAACTAGATCTGGAAAGGAGCACTATCAAAATTCAAGAAAAATTTAGATCTAAATTATTCTGTGAGATTTCTATGTTTAAAAATAATTAAAGTTTAATTATTTCTCGTATTTAAATTCCATGTGTGTACGTTAATCTGCGACGTATGATATTGCTATGTGTTTTTATTCGTGATTGGGCTTGGGGTTGATGAATTCTGTTTTGTTGATATGTTGATTGAATGGAGTATTTTTGTTGAAACAAAAATATTATTTTTGTTGAAACAAAATAGAGGAAAACAAATTATTCATTTCTTGAAATTAGAGAAGTGTGAAAATGGAGATGTCATTCTTGATGAGTTAGAAGTACCAAATATCTTTTATGATTAAGTTGTCATATTAGTGTAGAAAAATCTCTTTTATCAAACCGACCGTTAGGGAGGTTTCCCTACTGTAAGAGCCAAAATCAATTTGTCTGAGCCAATAAATTTAGGCTTAAATTTCGGCCAGTATCTGACTTTCCCGTGAATGTCCTCCTTCTCGCTATCCCACTCTTCCTCCTCTTTTTCCTCAGTTCTTTCATTATTTTCTGCGCTTTTCTTTCTCGTCCGACTTTCCTCCCAATCTTTCAATCCCTAATATCGATTGCCACCTGCTCTCAAATCGATCGTCGTCTTCTCTCAAATCGACCGTCGCTTCACTTCAGATCGACCGCCGCCTCCTTCTCTGTTCCTCGTCTCTCTAAATGATTCAGAAAAACCCTAAATCTGCGATCTAGTTCTACAAGGTATACTTTTTACTGATCCTATTTCTTCTGCTTTCTAAAATTAAATGGAATCCGTATTAGTTCTAAAATTAGTTATTGGGGTTATGTTGAATCAACGTTTTTAATACTTTTATTTTGGGCAATTCGACCATTCTTGCCAATTTCCGTCAATTGATTTTATCCAGTATCGTTAGAATGTTAGTAGCCTTATGTTGTAAGTTTTGTTAGCTTCATTTTGGGTGTTCATTTCATTATTGTTTTTGGTCCTGTTAATTCTCCTGATAATTTTAAGAAAGACAAGCCATTGATCTCTTAAAAGATAAATAAGCTCTTCAAAGACGAGCAGAGACAGCCGAGAAAGTGAAAATGAAATTATCATCCCAAATACCAATTAATATCAGGTGCTTAACCTGGGATCTACTTTATATACTTGTACATTTTCATATCGTGTTTCATTTTATTTTTAAAAGCATAAGGTAATGTGTTATTTTTTCCTGTGAATTTGCAGCGATTGATGATTTTATATTCTTGTAGCTTACCATTAATCACTGCAGCTGCTGACAGCCTTAAACACATTGTGGCGACAATAGCAAGAACCAAATTTGAAGAACTATGTTCGGATCTTCCTAACAAGTATTCTTTTCGTGTAGACCATTGTTGGTCATGTATGGTTTTCAATGTTTCTGCAATTCATTTGTTATGTAAGTATATATGTATCTCCTATTGTATCACAATCCAAGTCACTGCAAACAACTTAATCAAGTTTTACACTAAATATTATAATCAGATTAGACACAATGAACAATTTGAACGAGCAAAATGCTATTCTAGCTTATAGATATAAAATGTATTTCCATTTCTTCTGACCGCCTTTATTTCAAACCTTCTTAAAACACTGAATATGTTCACATTTTAATTGCGTATAGTATGTATGCTATATTTTCTAATATGTCTACATTTTATTTTTGTAATCTGAAGCTTGATTTACATTGCTTCATGGTCATAATTAATGATGCAGTAGATAAAGATGTTATCGAATACGTACTTGTATTTTATTTCTAAATCCGTCGACATATATTAAGTGGGTTGATATGTATTAGGCCCAAGTTGTTAATTGGAAGCAAGAATTATCCAAGTAAACATACAGACAAAGGAACATTCATTTATAAAGCCCTTTGTCCCTTAGCTTTTGTGAAACCATAAGCGATTTCAAATGTGTTCCCATCAAAGTAATACCCTTAGCTATGGATCATAGGGAAAAACAAGCAGACTTAGAAAGTAATATTCTTTCCCTGTTTTGTATTTTATTTTGACATATATTACAGAACTAGTCTTCTTATAAGACTTATTGAGATGTTTTTTTTTAATTAAAATCTTAATCTAATTGGACAAAACCAATTGTGAGTACAATATTGTCAATTTACATTAAAAATATTGTCAATTTATAAGTCTAAGAACATGACCAAAGGACTGTAAAAGAATGTGCGTGCGTGTTATATATATATATATATATAGGAGGGTTCCGCTACACCTCTTATATTGCACATGAACTCTCCCCCTTGATCTCCACCACCCATTTCCCACTCATTCTCTCTCTTCCCACTAAGAAATAATATTGAAATGGGAAGAGAGAGAATGAGTGGGAAAATAGGTGGTGGAGATCAAGGGGGAGAGTTCACGTGCAATATAAGAGGTGTAGCGGAACCCTCTTCATATATATATATATATATCATATATATATATATATAATGTAGCTAGAAAATTAAATGTAATCAATAAGTCTTATGCTAGCTGGAATGCAAGAGTTAAAGATATAACCTTAAATGGAAGATGGAAGTTGATATTGCAGTGTGTCTTAGGCTAGCTGCGAAGTGACTTGGTTAGATTTTGCCCCAGTTGAAATTGTTGAATGGCCCTACCTCAAGTCTTAGGCTATTCTATCTATGTTCTCTTAAGCTTAACATTCATAAATTTTGTGTTGTCTGCTCCAGCAAAATCCTTGAAGGAACAAGTCATTTTCATTAAGGCATATTCAAAAGAAGGTGCTGTTTTTTACTATTATAATATGTATTTCCTTCACTTCTCAACTTACCACCTTTGTATTGTATATTCTTTTTAGTTCAATATTCATTTTCTTAATTTGTATTCTACTCGGTTTAATTCTATATTCATTTTCATAAGTAAAATTTATATAATTATAATTGGATATGGCTATATATGTCATTGCTTAGTTAATGACGTGTTTATCTAGGAGCTTATTTTAGTAATAAGTAGACATTTTTCCACTGTAGTAATGGTGTTTTGGATCCTAAAATTGTATACTAATACAAAATATCATATAATGCTAAACAAAGTAACTCCAATTCATAGTCTGAATTTGATAATGTGGAAAAACTGAATTGGATGAAATAAACTACAACGGAAGTAAATATCATATCATGTACCTCAAAGTTGTTTTATATAAACTTTGATGTATGATCATATATTTTATATTCATTGTATTAGTGATAGCATTAGTCCTCGATGTCCATTGCAGTACTTTAACTATGAGTTGACTTTATATCGTCTATAATACAAAAAATTGCTAAATTTATTAATAATGAATTGTTGGTTAATAGAAGATGTACATGCCAGTATGCCACATATGTAAAGTGAAATGCATATTAAGGTTACTTAGATGCACATATCATTGATTAATTAGTGGATCAACTGACATCTAATGTTAATTCATCCATCCCAATAAGTACTTTTGTATATATTACGCATCTCTAGATTTTGAAATAAAGATCCCAGCACTGGCAGAACTAAGATGTCATAATTTTGGCGTGTATTCATTAAAAAACTATCTTCGATCTATAAATTTTCGATCTGCATGTTCGACAGAAATGAGAGTATTATGGCTTGATGTGTTCCTTTTCTATCCACTCTTGAATGGCACTGCTTATTTTTCATCATATATTTTCTTGCATGGCCATTAGAGCAATTAACTATCTTAATCCATGCCCATGCACACCAGAAAGGGTTCTACCACACTAACCCTATTAATTCCCAACTATCTGCATTTTATGAATTATAAAAAAGTTGTAATATGGATGATTAAATTATGCATGTAGAAATAAAAAAAATTGAATGCTTATTGGCATTTCAGGTTTTGAAACATAAGTTTTAATGCTTAATTATATGTTTTCTCATTGTACTGTTTACTGTAAGATGAACTACTAATTATGTTCTTAATTTTTGTTCAAGTTTGCAATAAAGTTTGTTGTAATCTTGCTGGTTTAGTCTGCCCATGTGCAAGTTTCCATGGAAATTGCTTTGCATTTTTGAACTATTTGCTTTCATGGTTTTTATATACTTGTATGTACATACACTATAATTTAGTAACTAATCATTATGGAGCTATCGTTTTTGTATGATGAGAAAGAAAAAACGAACCTGGAAGGTTTGGGAATAACCTGTATTATTAGGTGTGGAGTTTAAGTTCATTTCATAGATCCAGAAACCTTCCCAAGTGATGTCTGCAACCTCCCAAGTGATTAAGCTCATTTCATAACATGTATTACAAGACCTATCCCGGCTGATTAAGCTTGTAGAAAGAGGAGTCTTCAACCTCCCAAGTGATGTCTGCAGGAAATGCAAATTCAAAGAGGAAAAAAGTGCTTAAGATCTTTACAAAGGTAAAATTATTAGTTGAACGGTTGTTATAAAGCCGTGTTTTTTTGATTTTTGTATAACTTGAATGCTTGATACAAATGAGATATTCTATGGATTGAAATATTTGTTTTGGTCCAGATGCAAAGAACATGTAAGACTTAGGTATGATTGTTCTTTATGAATATGCATGTGTGCTTGTTTTGTTATGCTTGGGGCAGTACTATGCTAGCATGTACCGTGTATGTGATCAATACAATATGTTTATTTAATCTGATACTTTAATATTTGATATTTTATCATAATGTTTTTGAAAGAAAATGTATTTTTGCCAACTTATGTTGCTTTGCGATCAACCTAAGATTAATATGTTTATAATGATATTGTGAGTTTAATATGCAATTCCATATAAGATTATGAAATGTTTTAAAATGCAAATTTTGTACGGTCGGTTTTTGCACTGTTGTACAGTTATACTAGTGATAAAGTTGTCATATAAGAATAGAAAAACAAAATTACTTATTTTTTTGAATGGGAAATTGTCATGTTAATATCACCTTGTTGGAAGTTGTCATGTTAATACCACCTTGAATAGAAATTGCCATTTATTAAGAAAGGTAATGTTATATAGAAAATGCCATTTATTTAGAAAGGTATACATATAAAGAATCACATAGAAATGTGAAGACAATAAATATTACATTTTTGCTGTAATATAAAACATTAGAAAAGAGAAAGACAATAGAAATTACACTTTATGTAAAATGTTATATTAGAAGAGAAACACCGTTTTGTTAACATATAAAATATTCATTTATCTGACATTAGAATTCATAGAAATTGTTAGCATATAAAATATCATTTTTATATGAAATTAGAATAACATAGAAAATGGGTTACAAAAAAATACTCATTTATCTAACATTAGAATTCGTAGAAAATGTAGATATATAAAATATACTTCTATATGTTATTTAGTAAACATAGAAATCGATTACAAATAAATGACCATTTATTTGTCATTTGTATAACTTAGAAAATTGTTTACAAGTAAATGACCTTTTATGTGTCATTAGAATTCGTAGGAAAATATTTACATGTAAGATATCATTTTATGTGATATTAGGAATAAAAGTTACATTTTTATGTAACAGGTTGTATTAGATTAGAAATTACATATTTTGTAGCCACTTTCTTTTTAGATAACTAGAATACATGGAAGATGTGAACAAATAGAAATATTCTTTTATATGTCATTTATGTTAGCACAAAAATTGTCAATTAGGTTAGAAGCTAAATTATGCCATAACATAAATTTATCATTGATGTTATACATGTTGTATTGGTAAAAAATTCATCAAGTATGTTATACATGTTATATTAGATAAATGTGTCATGTATGTGTAGTTAGAGTTGATAAATCATATATGCCATGTATGTTTAATTAGAATTGATAAGTTATAAATGTCATGTATGTTGGAGTAGAATTGACAAATCATAAATGTCATATGTGTTTAATTAGAAGCGACAAATTATACTTGTCATGTGTGCTAAATTAGAGTTGACATAATATAATTGTCATTTATGCCAAATTTGAGTTGACAAAATATAATAGTCATTCTTGACAAACTTGAATAGTTAAAACATAAAATGTTATGATGAATAAAATAACATTTTAGTTATAAAATGTTAAGGTGAATAAAAATAACATTTTAGTTATAAAATGTTGAGTTGACAAAAATATCACTTTTATTTGTTTGTTGTGTTAGAATTGACAACAAAACTAATATATTACTTTTATATGTTTTTGTTGAAACAGAATTGTCAACAAAAACAAAGTTATCCTTTTTATTTGTTTTTGTTGAAAATGTTAGAATTTATTTAACATAAAATATCCTTTTTATGTTAATATAAAAAGGTCAGAAATGTTTACATATAAAATACTCTTTTATGTGATAATAGAAATCATAGAAATGTGTTAACGTAGAAAAATATTCTTTATGTGATAATAGAATGCAGAGAAATTTGTGGACATATAAAATATTATTTTATATATTATTAGAACACATAAAAAGGGTAAACAAATAAAATATACTTTTATTTGTCACTAGAGTGCATGGGAAAAAGGTAGGGAAATAAAGGTGTTATGTTAGTTGGAAACTAAATGTAAAAGAATGATAAAAACATTTATTTTTATCATTTAAAAAGAATTAGGCAGAAATATACATTTTTGGTTAGTTAAAAAGAATTTAACAAAAATATACATTTTTGTTAGTTAAAAAGAGTTAAAACAAAAACTACATTTTTGTTAGATAAAAGAATTAAAAACAATTTTGTCAAATTGGAAGGTTGAAACCAAAATGAACATTTTGACAAATTAGAATAGTGAATTAGAAAAGTATATTTTATTCACATTTTAGATGTGAATAAAAACATGAATTTAAAAGTGAACTTTTATTTACATTTTAGATGTAAATAGAAACATAGGAAAAATACATTTTTATTTGCAATTTAGTTGTAAATAAAAACATGGATATAAAAAGGATATTTTTATTTATATTTTAGATATAAATAAAAACATGAAAATAAATAGTACATTTTCATTCACATTTTAGATGTGAATATAAACTTGAATTAAAAGTGCATTTTTATTTACATTTTAGATGTAAATAAAAACATAGGAATAAAAAGAATACATTTGAAGTTATACTTTTGATCCCATTTTAGATGTAAACTAAAACACAGAAATAAAAGACATGAATGAAAGAAATAATTTTTATTTACATTGTCCATGTAAATAATAGAAGATGAATTAAAAAGACACATTTTTAATTGCATTTTTAGATGCAAATAAAACATAGAAAAGATTACACTTTTTATTTGCAATTTAGTGCAAATAAATACATAAAAATAAAAAGTATATTTTTATTCACATTGTAGAGGTGAATAAAAACAGAAATATAAAAAGTACATTTTATTTACATTTTAGATGTAAATAAGAGCAGAGATATAAAAATGGTCTTTTTATCGTCATTTAGATGCGATAAAAAGAGTAGAAATAATAATGGTATTTTTATCGTCATTTTAGATGTGATAAAAAGAATAGAATTAAAATTGACATTTTTGTTGACATTTTATATGCAATAAAAAGAGTAGATTTAAAACGACATTTTTATGGGCATTCTATATTCAATAAAAAGTTTAGAATTAAAAGAAGTATTTTTATTGTCGTTCTAGGGACAATAAAAAGAGTAGAAATAATAATGGTATTTTTATAGTCATTTTAGATGCGATAAAAGAATGGATTTTAATAGTGGAAATCGCTAAAGGAATTATATTTATATATATAAATATAAATTAAAATTAAACGAATCACGCGCGGTAGTTCACGATTCGGCAATCGTAAATTTAAACGGATATACCATAAGATCCAACCATCGGATTTTCCCAAAACTGAAACCGTTAGGCCCGCTTTGAGAAGATCTTTCCAACGATATAAATTTTGTTGAAATCCAATGGTTAGATTTCAAGATAAGTGTAAATCAAGTTTGATTGAAAACAGCGCCAGGGCCGCCGATCGACCCGAAGCGTCGTTAAATGAAAATAGTTATTTTATTAGCGATAAATCGTTGTTAAATACTTATAATGATATGAAATGATTTCAAAATATATATATATGTGCGAGGATCAATTGAAAAGTCCGAGTTCAATCTCATTTCAAATGATTATACGACGATTGAAAGTCGAAGAGTTGAAGACGGTGATTGAAGACCAGCGATCTTCACATCGAATGGATATGTTACTACTGAGACCCATGATGGGAGTAGCTACCTTGAAGGGGCTTCAGTGGTAGCCTTTCGGCTGTACTCGTTGATTGTCGGATATGCGAGCACCTCACCTCTGTATTGGACATATGGGGGGCGGAATAAGGTGACTCCGGTTTCGTTCAGACCCAGAACGGACTTGTAAATGGATGCGTGTCTGACAACGGATTTCATTCCATGTAAATTATGTTGATGATTATTAATGTGTATTGGTTTGGTGGTGGATAATTTATTCTCTGCTTAACACCCTGGTATATATTAATAGTTATCGATAGCATGGCGTGAATTGTCAATGTGGCACGCCAAGATGCAATTGATCAAGGCTTTTGTTTAAAAGCAGGGCCTTGTGGGATGATCAAATCATAGGCTGTTTAGGCGTAGCTTTGTGTATAGCATGACTTTGCGAGCCTCACACCCCGGTATGAGTCAAAAACGAGAGAAGGAAACGCAGGGAGTGCACACGTTTCTTTCTAGCTAGAGTGTGTCAGTGCTTAAACTGGATGGCATTTTACTTATGTGGATGATGGATTATGAGGTACCTCGGATTTATAGGTTGTTAGTGGCCATATGGAGGTCCAAAGGGACCGGGAAACGTGTGTTCAGGAATTGCCAATCCACTACCGTTAGGTAGGGACCGGCCCTGAAGGATCCAAGGGTTGCCCATAGGTGTGACCCTGAGGCATTTGCTAGAGTGTCCTCGAATCGGTAAGGAGCTCCTCCCTAGCCTTGACTCATGATGGAATCCCAACTTCCAATACGACACCATGCGGTTTTGATTGTAGAACTAGTATGGCGACATGATATATGGTACCCATGCCGTCTAGGATTGATACATTATGATTGAAATTGTTTTTGAAACATATATACACTAATAATAATATTAAATCCATTTTTATCGTATCAAGCATCTTTTGACCATTATAAGGTAAAACACTATCCTCCGGTTTGCGTTGCATTGTGTGATGGGAGTTGGGTCTTATAATGGTTTCATTTTTTTCTAAAAAGCATTGCGTTGTTTAACAATTTACTTTATTTTATGCACTTTCAATCCAATGGAGTAAACCCGTTCCGCGTTAGCGGCGTGGTCCTGTGATTAGCCTTATTATTAGATTAGTTAAGTTAGATTTCTCATAACAGTCCCATGACTGACCTGTAGTTTGTTTCACTGGCAAACTCGGGTGCCCTCTTTTTCCACACGGGCAGTCGAGTAGCTTGTTTTGCAGATATTTATCTCTTTAGCAGGATCCTGGATCGAAGCTTAAAGCTGTGTCCAGAGCATTGATAACCTTCCGCTGTATCAATTTAAGTCTTCCGCTGCACTGTATTAAATTCATTGTAATTTATTCGTCCGCTGTATTATTTAATTTCCGATGTACTCTGATATATTCTGTACACTGATCTAACATTATTGTAATGTTTATAAAAGCCTGTTGTATTTGTTCTTATGTATTGTATTCCCAAAGTTAAAGTATTCGAGGAATTCCAACTTTTGGATCAGACTTGTGTGGCTTATGGTCGATTCAAAGAGCGGGAATTTTCGGGTCTTTACAGTTGGTATCAGAGCTCTGGTTAGCTCAAATCTTTGGGGTACAACTCGTTAGAACTGAACAAGAGACTCATCAGAGATTGGATTAGTAATATCCAACAAGAATACTCATTAGAGATAGGATCAGCAGTATCCTAGAATGAGAAAACTCGTTAGAGATGGGGTTAGTAATGCCCTAGAACGAGTTGAGAGTGCCAAGTTTATAATTAACGTATTTTTGATTATATATATAATCCGAGCTCAGAAAATATGATTTTTAAATATATAAAAGTTATATATATTTGAAAAGTTAATCAACTAATAAAATTATTGAAACTAATAAAAATAGAAACGAGAATGAAAAAAGAATAGTTAATTAAACAACTTTTAGCTTCGTCCCTTTTCGAGGACGAAAAGATTTTAAGTGGGGGAGATTGTAACAACCCGGAATTTTGGGGCCAATTTAAAATTTTTATTTTAGAAATTTTAATGAATTTTGAATATTTAAAATAATTTATTTTAAATAATAATGATGGAAAATTTATTTTAAAAGAAGTTAAAACGAATATATTTAATTTAAATATAAGAGGAATTAGAAATAGCGCTGTAGTTTGAAAATTTGATTTCAAACTTTAACTGAATGTACAGGATTCAAAATAAATCAGAATCGAGCGAAACAAGAAATATTTAAATCTGTTTAATCATATCTTTCTAACGAATCTGAAAAACAGAAATTTCACTTTATAAATCAAAAGTTATGCCCAGTTTAAAATTTAGAAAAGTCGCTGTATAATTTATATATATATTAATATAATATATAGCCCTTAAAAATAGCCATTTTTCAAACGACCTCTGTTTTCGACGAAACTACTTTTGTTGGAACTGGAATGTCAAATTATTGCTAGGTTTCAATTTTTAGAATTTTCCGAGTTAGTATGTGAGCGTGGCGAAGGAAAATGTGTTTTGTTCAATTCAGTTAAATTTAATCGACTGAAAAATAGCCATTTTTCAAACAGTCTCAGAATTCGACGAAATTAGTTTTGTTAGGACCGCATCGTCATAACGAAGCCAAATATATTTTTTTTCTGGATTTTTCTGAGTTCGTATGTGGCCTCAGTGAATTTATTTATACGAACAAATTAAATTAATAAAGGATTTAATTATTAAATTTAAATAAAACAGGCCACAGACTGCCGTTTGAGCTGACGGGACATGTCCCGTTGGATCCGAAACATGGGCTATTGGCTAGGGACACTTTCTGCTGGACTGGATTCGAAACGATTAAGAAGATTTGGATTTAATTGTAAAAATACATTGAAAATAGTATAAAAATAGGAAATTTAAAACCCTAAACTACTGTTCACTGTCTTCTTAGCCGCCGCCCTCCTTCTAATCTATGGCCATCGATGTTCCATCCTTCCCCTTCTAATTTCTTTTCCATCTCCACGAATTAGGACCCAATCCACACACCACGTTGAAGCCCTCTTTCCCCTCTACACATCCATACGGAGTTTGGCCTGAACCGTGACCTATAGCTCACGAACCACCTCCCCAAAACCGTCGCCTTTGCAACTCCGCCCTACCCTTTGTCGGCCGCCGAGTTCGCCAACGACCTGGCCGTGGGTGCGCTGCCCAAAGCCCTCCAGCGTGCCACCTCCTGATCTTCGAATCATAGACTGGTTTGACCGATAAATGGATCCAAAGTTTTGAACTCCCTGAAGTAAACCAACGGCCTTTGACTGTAAAGAGGGAAGAAGGTGAAAATCCTCTTTGTTTAATTTATTAATTTAATTTAAAATATTTTCTAACTTAATTTAATCGTATCTAACTCATACGACATCGAAATCGAACGATTTCAGAAGCGTTGGATTCGCAACGAAAAATTCTACAACACAGAACAAACCAGATCTGGAAAGGAGCACTATCAAAATTCAAGAAAAATTTAGATCTAAATTATTCTGTGAGATTTCTATATTTAAAAATAGTTAAAATTTAATTATTTCTCGTATTTAAATTCCATATGTGTACGTTAATCTGTGACGTATGATATTGCTATGTGTTGTTATTCGTGATTGGGCTTGGGGTTGATGAATTATGTTTTGTTGATATGTTGATTGAATGGAGTATTTTTGTTGAAACAAAAATATTATTTTTGTTGAAACAAGATAGAGAAAAACAAATTATTCATTTCTTGAAATTAGAGAAGTGTGAAAATGGAGATGTCATTCTTGATGAGTTAGAAGTACCAAATATCTTTTATGACTAAGTTGTCATATTAGTGTAGAAAAATCTCTTTTATGATTAAGTTGTCATATAAGAATAGAAAAACAAAATTACTTATTTTGTTGAATGGGAAATTGTCATATTAATATCACCTTGTTGGAAGTTGTCATGTTAATACCACCTTGAATAGAAAGTGCCATTTATTAAGAAAGGTAATGCTATATAGAAAATGCCATTTATTTAGAAAGGTATACATATAAAGAATCACATAGAAATGTGAAGACAATAAATATTACATTTTTGCTGTAATATAAAACATTAGAAAAGAGAAAGACAACAAAAATTACACTTTATGTAAAATGTTATATTAGAAGAGAAACACCGTTTTGTTAACATATAAAATATTCACTTATCTGACATTAGAATTCATAGAAATTGTTAGCATATAAAATATCATTTTTATATGAAATTAGAATAACATAGAAAATGGGTTACAAATAAATACTCATTTATCTGACATTAGAATTCATAGAAAATGTAGATATATAAAATATACTTTTTATGTTATTTAGTAAACATAGAAATCGATTACAAATAAATGACCATTTATTTGTCATTTGTATGACTTAGAAAATTGTTTACAAGTAAATGACCTTTTATGTGTCATTAGAATTCGTAGGAAAATATTTACATGTAAGATATCATTTTATGTGATATTAGGAATAAAAGTTACATTTTTATGTAACAGGTTATATTAGATTAGAAATTACATATTTTGTAGCCACTTTCTTTTTAGATAATTAGAATACATGGAAGATGTGAACAAATAGAAATATTCTTTTATATGTCATTTATGTTAGCACAAAAATTGTCAATTAGGTTAGAAGCTAAATTATGCCATAACATAAATTTATCATTGATGTTATACATGTTGTATTGGTATAAAATTCATCAAGTATGTTATACATGTTATATTAGAGCAAATGTGTCATGTATGTGTAGTTAGAGTTGATAAATCATATATGCCATGTATGTTTAATTAGAATTGATAAGTTATAAATGTCATGTATGTTGGAGTAGAATTGACAAATCATAAATGTCATATGTGTTTAATTAGAAGCGACAAATTATACTTGTCATGTGTGCAAAATTAGAGTTGACATAATATAATTGTCATTTATGCCAAATTTGAGTTGACAAAATATAATAGTCATTCTTGACAAACTTGAATAGTTAAAACATAAAATGTTATGATGAATAAAATAACATTTTAGTTATAAAATGTTAAGGTGAATAAAAATAACATTTTAGTTATAAAATGTTGAGTTGACAAAAATATCACTTTTATTTGTTTGTTGTGTTAGAATTGACAACAAAACTAATATATTACTTTTATATGTTTTTGTTGAAACAGAATTGTCAACAAAAACAAAGTTATCCTTTTTATTTGTTTTTGTTGAAAATGTTAGAATTGATTTAACATAAAATATCCTTTTTATGTTAATATAAAAAGGTCAGAAATGTTTACATATAAAATACTCTTTTATGTGATAATAGAAATCATAGAAATGTGTTAACGTAGAAAAATATTCTTTATGTGATAATAGAATGCATAGAAATTTGTGGACATATAAAATATTATTTTATATATTATTAGAACACATAAAAAGGGTAAACAAATAAAATATACTTTTATTTGTCACTAGAGTGCATGGGAAAAAGGTAGGGAAATAAAGGTGTTATGTTAGTTGGAAACTAAATCTAAAAGAATGATAAAAACATTTATTTTTATCATTTAAAAAGAATTAGGCAGAAATATACATTTTTGGTTAGTTAAAAAGAATTTAACAAAAATATACATTTTTGTTAGTTAAAAAGAGTTAAAACAAAAACTACATTTTTGTTAGATAAAAGAATTAAAAACAATTTTGTCAAATTGGAAGGTTGAAACCAAAATGAACATTTTGACAAATTAGAATAGTGAATTAGAAAAGTATATTTTATTCACATTTTAGATGTGAATAAAAACATGAATTTAAAAGTGAACTTTTATTTACATTTTAGATGTAAATAGAAACATAGGAAAAATACATTTTTATTTGCAATTTAGTTGCAAATAAAAACATGGATATAAAAAGGATATTTTTATTTATATTTTAGATATAAATAAAAACATGAAAATAAATAGTACATTTTTATTCACATTTTAGATGTGAATATAAACTTGAATTAAAAGTGCATTTTTATTTACATTTTAGATGTAAATAAAAACATAGGAATAAAAAGAATACATTTGAAGTTATACTTTTGATCCCATTTTAGTTGTAAACTAAAACACAAAAATAAAAGACATGAATGAAAGAAATAATTTTTATTTACATTGTCCATGTAAATAATAGAAGATGAATTAAAAAGACACATTTTTAATTGCATTTTTAGATGCAAATAAAACATAGAAAAGATTACACTTTTTATTTGCAATTTAGTGCAAATAAATACATAAAAATAAAAAGTATATTTTTATTCACATTGTAGAGGTGAATAAAAACAGAAATATAAAAAGTACATTTTATTTACATTTTAGATGTAAATAAGAGCAGAGACATAAAAATGGTCTTTTTATCCTCATTTAGATGCGATAAAAAGAGTAGAAATAATAATGGTATTTTTATCGTCATTTTAGATGTGATAAAAAGAATAGAATTAAAATTGACATTTTTGTTGACATTTTATATGCAATAAAAAGAGTAGATTTAAAACGACATTTTTATGGGCATTCTATATTCAATAAAAAGTTTAGAATTAAAAGAAGTATTTTTATTGTCGTTCTAGGGACAATAAAAGAGTAGAAATAATAATGGTATTTTTATAGTCATTTTAGATGCGATAAAAGAATGGATTTTAATAGTGGAAATCGCTAAAGGAATTATATTTATATATATAAATATAAATTAAAATTAAACGAATCGCGCGCGGTAGTTCACGATTCGGCAATCGTAAATTTAAACGGATATACCATAAGATCCAACCGTCGGATTTTCACAAAACTGAAACCGTTAGGCCCGCTTTGAGAAGATCTTTCCAACGATATAAATTTTGTTGAAATCCAATGGTTAGATTTCAAGATAAGTGTAAATCAATTTTGATTGAAAACAGCGCCAAGGCCGCCGATCGACCCGAAGCGTCGTTAAATGAAAATAGTTATTTTATTAGCGATAAATCGTTGTTAAATACTTATAACGATATGAAATGATTTCAAAATATATATATATATATATATATATATATGCGAGGATCATTTGAAAAGCCCGAGTTCAATCTCATTTCAAATGATTATACGACGATTGAAAGTCGAAGACGGTGATTGAAGACCGGCGATCTTCACATCGAATGGATGTGTTACTACTGAGACCCATGATGGGAGTAGCTACCTTGAAGGGGCTTCAGTGGTAGCCTTTCGGCTGTACTCGTTGATTGTCGGATATGCGAGCACCTCACCTCTGTATTGGACATATGGGGGGCGGAATAAGGTGACTCCGGTTTCGTTCAGACCCAGAACGGACTTGTAAATGGATGCGTGTCTAACAACGGATTTCATTCCATGTAAATTATGTTGATGATTATTAATGTGTATTGGTTTGGTGGTGGATAATTTATTCTCTGCTTAACACCCTGGTATATATTAATAGTTATCGATAGCATGGCGTGAATTGTCAATGTGGCACGCCAAGATGCAATTGATCAAGGCTTTTGTTGAAAAGCAGGGCCTTGTGGGATGATCAAAGCATAGGCTGTTTAGGCGTAGCTTCGTGTATAGCATGACTTTGCGAGCCTCACACCCCGGTATGAGTCAAAAACGGGAGAAGGGAACGCAGGGAGTGCACACGTTTCTTTCTAGCTAGAGTGTGTCAGTGCTTAAACTGGCTGGCATTTTACTTATTTGGATGATGGATTATGAGGTACCTCGGATTTATAGGTTGTTAGTGGCCATATGGAGGTCCAAAGGGACCGGGAAACGTGTGTTCAGGAATTGCCAATCCACTACCGTTAGGTAGGGACCGGCCCTGCAGGATCCAAGGGTTGCCCATAGGTGTGACCCTGAGGCATTTGCTAGAGTGTCCTCGAATCGGTAAGGAGCTCCTCCCTAGCCTTGACTCATGATGGAATCCCAACTTCCAATACGACACCATGCGGTTTTGATTGTAGAACTAGTATGGCGACATGATATATGGTACCCATGCCATCTAGGATTGATACATTATGATTGAAATTGTTTTTGAAACATATATACACTAATAATAATATTAAATCCATTTTTATCGTATCAAGCATCTTTTGACCATTATAAGGTAAAACCCTATCCTCCGGTTTGCGTTGCATTGTGTGATGGGAGTTGGGTCTTATAATGGTTTCATTTTTTCTAAAAAGCATTGCGTTGTTTAACGATTTACTTTATTTTATGCACTTTCAATACAATGGAGTAAACCCGTTCCGCGTTAACGGCGTGGTCCTGTGATTAGCCTTATTATTAGATTAGTTAAGTTAGATTTCTCATACCAGTCCCATGACTGACCTGTAGTTTGTTTCACTGGCAAACTCGGGTGCCCTCTTTTTCCACACGGACAGTCGAGTAGCTTGTTTTGCAGATATTTATCTCTTTAGCAGGATCCTGGATCGAAGCTTAAAGCTGTGTCCAGAGCATTGATAACCTTCCGCTGTATCAATTTAAGTCTTCCGCTGCACTGTATTAAATTCATTGTAATTTATTCGTCCGCTGTATTATTTAATTTCCGATGTACTCTGATATATTATGTACACTGATGTAACATTATTGTAATGTTTATAAAAGCCTGTTGTATTTGTTCTTATGTATTGTATTCCCAAAGTTAAAGTATTCTAGGAATTCCAACTTTTGGATCAGACTTGTGTGGCTTATGGTCGATTCAAAGAGCGGGAATTTTCGGGTCTTTACAGTTGGTATCAGAGCTCTGGTTAGCTCAAATCTTTGGGGTACAACTCGTTAGAACTGAACAAGAGACTCATCAGAGATTGGATTAGTAATATCCAACAAGAATACTCATTAGAGATAGGATCAGCAGTATCCTAGAATGATAAAACTCGTTAGAGATGGGGTTAGTAATGCCCTAGAACGAGTTGAGAGTGCCAAGTTTATAATTAACGTATTTTTGATTATATATATAATCCGAGCTCAGAAAATATGATTTTTAAATATATAAAAGTTATATATATTTGAAAAGTTAATCAACTAATAAAATTAATGAAACTAATAAAAATAGAAATGAGAATGAAAAAAGAATAGTTAATTAAACAACTTTTAGCTTCGTTCCTTTTCGAGGACGAAAAGATTTTAAGTGGGGGAGATTGTAACAACCCAGAATTTTGGGGCCAATTTAAAATTTTTATTTTAGAAATTTTAATGAATTTTGAATATTTAAAATAATTTATTTTAAATAATAACGATGGAAAATTTATTTTAAACGAAGTTAAAACGAATATATTTAATTTAAATATAAGAGGAATTAGAAATAGCGCTGTAGTTTGAAAATTTGATTTCAAACTTTAACTGAATGTACAGGATTCAAAATAAATCAGAATCGAGCGAAACAAGAAATATTTAAATCTGTTTAATCATATCTTTCTAACGAATCTGAAAAACTGAAATTTCACTTTATAAATCAAAAGTTATGCCCAGTTAAAAATTTAGAAAAGTCGCTGTATAATTTATATATATATATTAATATAATATATAGCCCTTAAAAATAGCCATTTTTCAAACGACCTCTGTTTTCGACGAAACTACTTTTGTTGGAACTGGAATGTCAAATTATTGCTAGGTTTCAATTTTTAGAATTTTCCGAGTTAGTATGTGAGCGTGGCGAAGGAAAATGTGTTTTGTTCAATTCAGTTAAATTTAACCGACTGAAAAATAGCCATTTTTCAAACAGTCTCAGAATTCGACGAAATTAGTTTTGTTAGGACCGTATCGTCATAACGAAGCCAAATATATTTTTTTTCTGGATTTTTCTGAGTTCGTATGTGGCCTCAGTGAATTTATTTATACGAACAAATTAAATTAATAAAGGATTTAATTATTAAATTTAAATCAAACAGGCCACAGACAGCCGTTTGAGTTGACGGGACCTGTCCCGTTGGATCCGGAACATGGGCTATTGGCTAGGGACACTTTCTGCTGGACTGGATTCGAAATGATTAAGAAGATTTGGATTTAATTGTAAAAATACATTGAAAATAGTATAAAAATAGGAAATTTAAAACCCTAAACTACTATTCACTGTCTTCTTAGCCGCCGCCCTCCTTCTAATCTATGGCCACCGATGTTCCATCCTTCCCCTTCTAATTTCTTTTCCATCTCCACGAATTAGGACCCAATCCACACACCACGTTGAAGCCCTCTTTCCCCTCTACACATCCATACGGAGTTTGGCCTGAACCGTGACCTATAGCTCACGAACCACCTCCCCAAACACGTCGCCTTTGCACCTCCGCCCTGCCTTTTGTCGGCCGCCGAGTTTGCCAACGACCTGGCCGTGGGTGCGCTGCCCAAAGCCCTCCAGCGTGCCACCTCCTGATCTTCGAATCATAGACTGGTTTGACCGATAAATGGATCCAAAGTTTTGAACTCCCTGAAGTAAACCAACGGCCTTTGACTGTAAAGAGGGAAGAAGGTGAAAATCCTCTTTGTTTAATTTATTAATTTAATTTAAAATATTTTCTAACTTAATTTAATCGTATCTAACTCATACGAAATCGAAATCGAACGATTTCAGAAGCATTGGATTCGCAACGAAAAATTCTACAACACAGAACAATCCAGATCTGGAAAGGAGCACTATCAAAATTCAAGAAAAATTCAGATCTAAATTATTCTGTGAGATTTCTATATTTAAAAATAATTAAAATTTAATTATTTCTCGTATTTAAATTCCATGTGTGTACGTTAATCTGCGACGTATGATATTGTTATGTGTTGTTATTCGTGATTGGGCTTGGGGTTGATGAATTATGTTTTGTTGATATGTTGATTGAATGGAGTATTTTTGTTGAAACAAAAATATTATTTTTGTTGAAACAAAATAGAGAAAAACAAATTATTCATTTCTTGAAATTAGAGAAGTGTGAAAATGGAGATGTCATTCTTGATGAGTTAGAAGTACCAAATATCTTTTATGACTAAGTTGTCATATTAGTGTAGAAAAAACTCTTTTATGATTAAGTTGTCATATAAGAATAGAAAAACAAAATTACTTATTTTGTTGAATGGGAAATTGTCATATTATTATCACCTTGTTGGAAGTTGTCATGTTAATACCACCTTGAATAGAAATTGCCATTTATTAAGAAAGGTAATGCTATATAGAAAATGCCATTTATTTAGAAAGTTATACATATAAAGAATCACATAGAAATGTGAAGACAATAAATATTACATTTTTGCTGTAATATAAAACATTAGAAAAGAGAAAGACAACAGAAATTACACTTTATGTAAAATGTTATATTAGAAGAGAAACACCGTTTTGTTAACATATAAAATATTCACTTATCTGACATTAGAATTCATAGAAATTGTTAGCATATAAAATATCATTTTTATATGAAATTAGAATAACATAGAAAATGGGTTACAAATAAATACTCATTTATCTGACATTAGAATTCATAGAAAATGTAGATATATAAAATATACTTTTTATGTTATTTAGTAAACATAGAAATCGATTACAAATAAATGACCATTTATTTGTCATTTGTATAACTTAGAAAATTGTTTACAAGTAAATGACCTTTTATGTGTCATTAGAATTCGTAGGAAAATATTTACATGTAAGATATCATTTTATGTGATATTAGGAATAAAAGTTACATTTTTATGTAACAGGTTATATTAGATTAGAAATTACATATTTTGTAGCCACTTTCTTTTTAGATAATTAGAATACATGGAAGATGTGAACAAATAGAAATATTCTTTTATGTCATTTATGTTAGCACAAAAATTGTCAATTAGGTTAGAAGCTAAATTATGCCATAACATAAATTTATCATTGATGTTATACATGTTGTATTGGTATAAAATTCATCAAGTATGTTATACATGTTATATTAGAGCAAATGTGTCATGTATGTGTAGTTAGAGTTGATAAATCATATATGCCATGTATGTTTAATTAGAATTGATAAGTTATAAATGTCATGTATGTTGGAGTAGAATTGACAAATCATAAATGTCATATGTGTTTAATTAGAAGCGACAAATTATACTTGTCATGTGTGCTAAATTAGAGTTGACATAATATAATTGTCATTTATGCCAAATTTGAGTTGACAAAATATAATAGTCATTCTTGACAAACTTGAATAGTTAAAACATAAAATGTTATGATGAATAAAATAACATTTTAGTTATAAAATGTTAAGGTGAATAAAAATAACATTTTAGTTATAAAATGTTGAGTTGACAAAAATATCACTTTTATTTGTTTGTTGTGTTAGAATTGACAACAAAACTAATATATTACTTTTATATGTTTTTGTTGAAACAGAATTGTCAACAAAAACAAAGTTATCCTTTTTATTTGTTTTTGTTGAAAATGTTAGAATTGATTTAACATAAAATATCCTTTTTATGTTAATATAAAAAGGTCAGAAATGTTTACATATAAAATACTCTTTTATGTGATAATAGAAATCATAGAAATGTGTTAACGTAGAAAAATATTCTTTATGTGATAATAGAATGCATAGAAATTTGTGGACATATAAAATATTATTTTATATATTATTAGAACACATAAAAAGGGTAAACAAATAAAATATACTTTTATTTGTCACTAGAGTGCATGGGAAAAAGGTAGGGAAATAAAGGTGTTATGTTAGTTGGAAACTAAATCTAAAAGAATGATAAAAACATTTATTTTTATCATTTAAAAAGAATTAGGCAGAAATATACATTTTTGGTTAGTTAAAAAGAATTTAACAAAAATATACATTTTTGTTAGTTAAAAAGAGTTAAAACAAAAACTACATTTTTGTTAGATAAAAGAATTAAAAACAATTTTGTCAAATTGGAAGGTTGAAACCAAAATGAACATTTTGACAAATTAGAATAGTGAATTAGAAAAGTATATTTTATTCACATTTTAGATGTGAATAAAAACATGAATTTAAAAGTGAACTTTTATTTACATTTTAGATGTAAATAGAAACATAGGAAAAATACATTTTTATATGCAATTTAGTTGCAAATAAAAACATGGATATAAAAAGGATATTTTTATTTATATTTTAGATATAAATAAAAACATGAAAATAAATAGTACATTTTTATTCACATTTTAGATGTGAATATAAACTTGAATTAAAAGTGCATTTTTATTTACATTTTAGATGTAAATAAAAACATAGGAATAAAAAGAATACATTTGAAGTTATACTTTTGATCCCATTTTAGATGTAAACTAAAACACAGAAATAAAAGACATGAATGAAAGAAATAATTTTTATTTACATTGTCCATGTAAATAATAGAAGATGAATTAAAAAGACACATTTTTAATTGCATTTTTAGATGCAAATAAAACATAGAAAAGATTACACTTTTTATTTGCAATTTAGTGCAAATAAATACATAAAAATAAAAAGTATATTTTTATTCACATTGTAGAGGTGAATAAAAACAGAAATATAAAAAGTACATTTTATTTACATTTTAGATGTAAATAAGAGCAGAGATATAAAAATGGTCTTTTTATCCTCATTTAGATGCGATAAAAAGAGTAAAAATAATAATGGTATTTTTATCGTCATTTTAGATGTGATAAAAAGAATAGAATTAAAATTGACATTTTTGTTGACATTTTATATGCAATAAAAAGAGTAGATTTAAAACGACATTTTTATGGGCATTCTATATTCAATAAAAAGTTTAGAACTAAAAGAAGTATTTTTATTGTCGTTCTAGGGACAATAAAAGAGTAGAAATAATAATGGTATTTTTATAGTCATTTTAGATGCGATAAAAGAATGGATTTTAATAGTGGAAACCGCTAAAGGAATTATATATATATATATATATAAATATAAATTAAAATTAAACGAATCGCGCGCGGTAGTTCACGATTCGGCAATCATAAATTTAAACGGATATACCATAAGATCCAACCGTCGTATTTTCCCAAAACTGAAACCGTTAGGCCCGCTTTGAGAAGATCTTTCCAACGATATAAATTTTGTTGAAATCCAATGGTTAGATTTCAAGATAAGTATAAATCAAGTTTGATTGAAAACAGCGCCAGGGCCGCCGATCGACCCGAAGCGTCGTTAAATGAAAATAGTTATTTTATTAGCGATAAATCGTTGTTAAATACTTATAACGATATGAAATGATTTCAATATATATATATATATATGCGAGGATCATTTGAAAAGTCCGAATTCAATCTCATTTCAAATGATTATACGACGATTGAAAGTCGAAGAGTTGAAGACGGTGATTGAAGACCGGCGATCTTCACATCGAATGGATGTGTTACTACTGAGACCCTTGATGGGAGTAGCTACCTTGAAGGGGCTTCAGTGGTAGCCTTTCGGCTGTACTCGTTGATTGTCGGATATGCGAGCACCTCACCTCTGTATTGGACATATGGGGGGCGGAATAAGGTGACTCCGGTTTCGTTCAGACCCAGAACGGACTTGTAAATGGATGCGTGTCTGACAACGGATTTCATTCCATGTAAATTATGTTGATGATTATTAATGTGTATTGGTTTGGTGGTGGATAATTTATTCTCTGCTTAACACCCTGGTATATATTAATAGTTATCGATAGCATGGCGTGAATTGTCAATGTGGCACGCCAAGATGCAATTGATCAAGGCTTTTGTTGAAAAGCAGGGCCTTGTGGGATGATCAAAGCATAGGCTGTTTAGGCGTAGCTTCGTGTATAGCATGACTTTGCGAGCCTCACACCCCGGTATGAGTCAAAAACGGGAGAAGGGAACGCAGGGAGTGCACACGTTTCTTTCTAGCTAGAGTGTGTCAGTGCTTAAACTGGCTGGCATTTTACTTATTTGGATGATGGATTATGAGGTACCTCGGATTTATAGGTTGTTAGTGGCCATATGGAGGTCCAAAGGGACCGGGAAACGTGTGTTCAGGAATTGCCAATCCACTACCGTTAGGTAGGGACCGGCCCTGCAGGATCCAAGGGTTGCCCATAGGTGTGAGCCTGAGGCATTTGCTAGAGTGTCCTCGAATCGGTAAGGAGCTCCTCCCTAGCCTTGACTCATGATGGAATCCCAACTTCCAGTACGACACCATGCGGTTTTGATTGTAGAACTAGTATGGCGACATGATATATGGTACCCATGCCGTCTAGGATTGATACATTATGATTGAAATTGTTTTTGAAACATATATACACTAATAATAATATTAAATCCATTTGTATCGTATCAAGCATCTTTTGACCATTATAAGGTAAAACCCTATCCTCCGGTTTGCGTTGCAATGTGTGATGGGACTTGGATCTCATAATGGTTTCATTTTTTCTAAAAAGCACTGCGTTGTTTAACGATTTACTTTATTTTATGCACTGGCAATCCAATGGAGTAAACCCGTTCCGCGTTAGCGGCGTGGTCCTGTGATTAGCCTTATTATTAGATTAGTTAAGTTAGATTTCTCATACCAGTCTCATGACTGACCTGTAGTTTGTTTCACTGGCAAACTCGGGTGCCCTCTTTTTCCACACGGGCAGTCGAGTAGCTTGTTTTGCAAATATTTATCTCTTTAGCATGATCCTGGATCGTAGCTTAAAGCTGTGTCCAGAGCATTGATAACCTTCCGCTGTATCAATTTAAGTCTTCCGCTGCACTGTATTAAATTTATTGTAATTTATTCGTCCGCTGTATTATTTAATTTCCGATGTACTCTGATGTAACATTATTGTAATGTTTATAAAAGTCTGCTGTATTTGTTCTAATGTTTTTTATTCCCAAAGTTAAAGTATTCGAGGATTTCCAACTTTTGGATCAGACTTGTGTGGCTTATGGTCGATTCAAAGAGCGGGAATTTTCAGGTCTTTACAGATTAATACTGACTCGAGTGTCTTATGTTTTTTTTGCATGGAACGCTCGGGTCAGATCAGAGCATTTCAGATTTAAAGATTTCAGCTTAGAATTTGAAGACTGGCGAAGCTGGGTTCCGAAGACGCACACTCCGAAGATTTTAAAACAGTAATATTTTCACGTATTCAAACTGTATTTTATATTCCGCTGTATAGCAAGATTTGTATAAAATTTCTGATTATATATATAAGAATATTTCATTGTTCAATATCGTGTTATTTATTATGTGCTTTTCTGTGTTGATTTTGTGTTTAAACTCTATAAGCTAAATAACGATCCGTCGATTTGAACGTTTTAAGTTGGTTTCATTATCAATTTAGAGCGGTTAAAATGGAAGGACGTTACAATTTCAAACTCCAGTTCCATTTTCAATTTCAATTTCTTACTCACCAATCCAATTCCTCAACCAAGTTAAGTTCCATCCCCATTCCATTAACTAATTAATTTCTCCAATCATTTATCTACAATTGAAAATATGATTTTATTTCAATATCATTTTCACCCAATTTAATTTCCACTTAACTGATTTCAGTTAAATTTCTATTTCGTTTTGCTTTCGCACATCTTATTTAACTTCCTTAGGTTAATTTTTATACCATTGTTATATATTAACCTTGTACACATTTTTTTAATCCAAAACAATCTCTTTTTAGAAGTTTTAAATAGCTTCGCTTTTCAAAAATTAGCATTCCTTTTCAGGATTCAAAATACCTTGCTTTCTCAAAATAATTCAAAAACAATATCGCTGGTAGTAATCTGTCGCTTAGAAACTCGAAAATGAACACTGATGATGCCATGGTTCATCATCATAATTACTTTCCAGCAACTGAAGTGAGTTCAATACTATATCAATTTTCCAAACTCATTCTTAAATACTTCCATTTTGAAATTACTTCAAACTATCCTTCACAATGCTTGGAATTTTTTTTCAAATTACGCCAAGGTTTTAAATTTCCATATATTTAATCCAAAATTCATTTACAACCATTTTCCCAAGTTTCCAGGATTTAATACCAAGTCTGTTTTAGATTTAGATTTAATCCATCTGATTTTATATATTATATTTATATGAATTCTGATTGGTTATTTATAACCATCTCAATTATAATTTTATTTGATTATAATAACAACCAACACATCCAATATAATATAATAACAATCCCAAGATATATACTTTTATATCTAAAATATACTTTGGGTAAAATTATTTCATTTACCCTCTTTCAAAACATACTGTGTTGGTTCATCGTATTTAAGCGTTTAGAACCCCTATCGACATTGTAGTGCCCCACCATCGATCAAAATTCATAAGCCACTCAACTAATAAATCTTCATAATATTAAACCAATTTTATATAATCAACAAATACGCTCTCTACTGAGTCACACCACAGAGCCACGGTTATTACTCAACCTTCAGCTCTGATACCACTATAACGAACCAAGAAATTTTAGACCTCGAAAATCAACATAAATACCATGTCAACTATTCAAGTATTGAAAATACCGGATCGGCAAAAGAAAGAAGTTAGAGGGTGACAAATAGAAAGAAAGAAAGTTCGAATAGAAGAAGAAGATCACAACAGAACAAAATCAGATTAAAAACGAAGCTCACAGCGGAAAGAATAAAATATTATGTATAACATAACTTTTGAAATACAAACTTGTAACTGTATATACATACCATTATCTGAGTACAACACATAACATCACAACGGAAATAAACTCTATATATATCTAATGTTGAAGCATCCTGCTCCAAACACTTCTAAGTATATCTGTAAAACTTGGCTCCCTATACAAATTTGGGTATCAAGAGTATAGGGTAAACGCAACAAAATAAACTTTGGGCCAGTCATGGGACTGGTGTGATTAAACTCCAACCACTTGGTTTAACTTTTAAATTCCTTATTATAACATCTCGTATTTTTAGTAGTCAGATATTTAATTTCTTTTATTATTTTAAATATTGACTTGGAATTATAAATTGATTTATAACATAGAATTTGTTATTAAACGACATTTGAACGTATAAATTATATATATAATTATAAATCGAGCTCATAACGTCGCGGTAGTTCATAATTTATGATTTACATTTCAATTGAATATACATGATCCATTTTAAGTTGGATCTCTTTAAAACAAGAATCGTCTAGATCGATTTAATTATAATTTTCTAATAAAAGAGAAAATGGAAATTTCAACTTATAGATTGTGAGTTATGCACAATTCAAATTTTCAAATAATCGCTATGGAATCGTTTATGAATGATAACGTTTATTTAATAAATATAAAAGGGTTTTAATGTAATGTCCCGTATTTTTGGTAGTAGTATATTTAATTTAATTTATTATTTTAAATATTATATTTGAGATATTAATGGATTTTAATATTGAAATCGTTTATAAAACGAAGTTTGAATGTTAAATTTATATATAATAGAAATCGAGCTCGAAATGGTGCGGCAGTTCGTAATATTGAATTTTGAACTTCAATTGAATATATATGATCCGTTATAATTCGAATTTCTATGAAACAAGAAACGTTTGAATCTGATTGATTATAATTTTCATATGAAAGAGAAAAATCCAGATCTCATCTTATATATTATTAGTTATGTCCAATTAAAATTTTAAAATAGTCGCTATGGAAATCGTTATTAAAATATAACGTTTATTTATTGAAATAATAAGGTTTTAATATAATTTGGACACCGTCTTGACTCGAAATTGACGATATCGAGTTGTATAACTATATGATAATTTTATTTAGATGAATATGATAATAATAATTTTTTATTATTTTTATTTGAACTATTTTCAAATTTAAATAATACTTTATTCCATATTATATAAGCGTTAAAAATAGCCAATTTTGCAAACGGTCTCAGTTTTCGATGAAATTAGTTTCATTGGAACCGTATCGTTAAATTATTGTAAGAAAATCAAATTTCGCGGCAAACCGATATCGTATGTGACTTCGGTGGCCAAAAACGTCTTTGTTTCTATTTAATTATTTGTATAATTTAGACAGGGGTAACTTTTAACGAATAAACGACTGGCAAAACAAACTCCAAATTTAGCAAAACAAGATTCATTGGATCCGGTAGGAAGAGGTCTAGTAAAACGTCGAGGTCTCATATTTTTTGGATTTTTTTATGTAATTATAGGAATTTTAAACGCTTGATTTTTCATCTATATTTATAAAGGCTTTCAACAAACGATCTCGGAATTCGACGAAACCTGTCCCATTGGATCCGGAATATTTTTTACGCTAGGATTAGGTGTTTTCGAATTTGAAATCATATGGAGTGTTTTTTTGTCGAAAAGCATGGCGCAAGTTTTGGAATAATAAAATAATATTTTAATGGTCCCAACTTCATTATAAATACACCTAACGCACTAGTCAAAAATCCTATTTTATACATCTGCGTGGTCAAGGCATTTGAAGCCGCCACCATCAGTAATGAACGAACGCTAATTCACCTCTTTTCCCTCAAAATTCCAATCGATCCACTAATTAAATTGAAAATGTCACAACAGCAAAAATATTCATCTCAAAGAGCTCTAAAAATCCAATGGTGGAGATGGGTTATAATTAACCCTGGTGGCTGGAGTGTGATCGAGAAGGCGCTGTTGTTTTTGGGTCTTCTGGAGCGGATGCCAAGACAAGGGAAATTAGGATTTGCGTCGAGTATGGAGCAGACTCCGGCGCATCTTCTTGTGAAGGATGATCAAACTCCGATCATCGGAGTGGAGAGCGGTGACGTTGCTCTTGGAGATAGAATGGGTTGAAGTCCGAATGAAGATGGATTGAGATGGTAGCACATGGAAGGAAGGAGCGTGGCAGTGATTGTTTTGGGCAAGCAGGTTTTGAAAAACGCCTGGAACATGGAGCAAATAACGAACAGGTGAAACAAAAGTAACCGACCTTCATTTGTACCCTAATCTAAGTTTTAGTTAATTAATTTTAATATAAATAAAAGCTTAACTGGTTAATCTAAATTAGTGAATTGTAAATGTAGAAGGGATGAGCATATGTTTTGAGGAACAAGGAGAAAGAGCTGATCGGCCATCTTATACTAAAAATGTAAATTTATGTTAGTTTTACAACTAAGAAGTTAAGTATAAAATTAAAATCTTATAACTGAATAGTTATATGTTATTATAAATGGGTTCAGGAGTTTGAAGGCATTAGTTTTGGAATGCCTAAACAAACGAAGGGGGTGGTTTGGTTTTTGGGTACGTGAGTAGGATTTGCAGAGTGGGAAATATGGGAATGTTCGGTGATAATGTGGTTCTAAGGGAAACAAAGACAGTATAAACAGAAGGGTATGTGGGAAGGAAAAGAAACTGACGACTCTGTTATATTGTGCGAACGTAATAAGACTCATCTCAATGGTTAAGTTTTAACCAATGCAATTAACTTAGGAATATTGGTATATGTTAATCCGCCTGTTTTATATATTTCAGATACAAAGAACGTGGAAACAGCGGGCACAAAAAAATTTGACTGTAAGAAAAGTAATGGCATGTTTTAAATGTAATTAGTTGACTAACCCTAATTCAAAACTAATTATATTATTAGAGAAGGATTATTTTAATTTAAATCTTATATTAATAGCAAATACAAATGGTGCAGGGCTTCAACCAGGAGCGGGTAACGAAGACAAATGAAGAAAGAGATCGGCCGTTAAGATCTTATAACGTAATGTTTTTTGTCATTAGGAATTAAACCATTTAGTTAAATTGCGTTAGGACACTGTAAATTGTAGCTGCAGAGAACAGAAATTAAGGGTTCGAGCCTTTTTTATTTAAGCTTCTATTAATTTATTAAAAAAGAAACACCCCACATCCGTTAAGGTCACTCACAAAGGGAATCCCTTAACTTTGGTGGAGCATTTTAGGTAAAAGGTGCAGATAAATTACAAGACAGACAAATAAAGCAGCGGAAAATAAAGTCATTTTATAAACAATATGGTTCAGTCAAGCTTTTACAATAGTTGTCTCAATCATACTTAAAAGTATACATAGAACTTCTGTCTTGATTCAAAAACTTCCAAGTATAAAAGAAGCATAAAAATAACAATGATATTCCCCAAATAAAGCGTGAACAAGCCATAGCAGTGGAAGAGAGAGTCCAAAGCAATACATCGACTATCTTCGAGCTTGGAAGAAAACTGAGCTAAGTGATAACATTTCCTCCCTGTGAACCTGGGGGGGAACGGAAGAAAAAGAGGCGAAAGAAAACTAGGTCAGACATAAGTCTGGTAAGTCCAGTGACTTTCAGCATATAAACAGGTAAAAGTATCATGACATGAATAAACTGAATATAAGACAATACCATGCGAAACAAGGATAACATGATAACATAGGATAAGCATAAGGTATGATATGGCAAGTTAAACTGAATGCGCTTCTACTCTTTCTCTGCTTCGCTACTACTTTATTATTCTGATTTCTATATCTATCTCTGCACCACCTAACTAGTGTCCCAACTAGTAATCTGTATAAAATGATAAAATGATCCCAATCCCCGTAATTGTGGTAGCCTTCAGGTGTACATCTATCGTGATGATTCCACCTCAATCTGCCTAATTGCCATGAACATGTTAGATGTACCCTTACTACCCTATCGATCGGCTCCTTACTTACATAAATGTTCCATGTGTCTGTGTCAATCGGCCCTCTCTTGTGTGTAGATACCCTGTGTTGGTCCCGCCATAAGGTGTATCAATCCGTATGATAGCGACCCGACACGATTCAAGATGCACAGTGTATAACTACTGGTACTCAGTGCCTGCTTTTTCCCACTCCGGAGTACGTGCACGCCCGTAAACCGTCGGAACCTACACTGACGTAACCCCTGCCGCTGTTTTGACCGCTTATAATCAGCCCAGTAATCGTGCCCCACCCTGCCTAATTTCAGGGTACCATGATACATCTATGTGGGTTACTGCTGAAATGGGTCCCCGTTACTTGGGTTTCCTGCTGGTTAAGTTTGTGGGCCTATATATACAAATATTACCCACCTACACGAGATGTACTTAACCCTCCCACCGATTCTAGCATGTTTTCTTAACGGTTAAGTTTGTGGGCCTATATGTACTAATATTACCCACCTACACGAGATGTACTTAACCCTCCCATCGATTCAAGCATGTTTATTTAACGGTTAAGTTTGTGGGCCTATATGTACTAATATTACCCACCAACCCAATATGTACTTAACCCTCCCGCACGTTATGTCATATTGGTTAAGTGTTGTCCATTCATGTTAACTTAACCCACCCATTCATCGTGTCATGTTGGTTAAGTGTTTCTTATTAACTGAACCTCGTTCATTCATCAAGTTATATTGGTTAAGTGTTTTCTTGTTAACTTAACCCCACGTGTTCATCATGTTGTATTGGTTAAGTGTCATCAATCAATTCAGGTTAACTTAACTCACCTACTTGTCATGTTACTTTGGTTAAGTGTTGCCTTCTTGTGTCAACTTAACCCTACCACAAATCAAGTTATATTAGTTAAGTGTTAAATTAACCCTTTCCATTTATCATGCTATACCGGTTAAGTGTTTCCTATTAACTTATACCTAGTCATCCATCTTGTTATATTGGTTAAGTGTTTCTCATTACTTAACCCTAGTCATTCATGTTATATTGGTTAAGTGTTCCTATGAACTTAACCCTACTCATTCATCTTGTTCATTAGCATTAATTGATTTATTAATGCACCAACCTCTCACATTAGATTTGTGTTGTTGCGGTTACTGGATGTGTCGGGCGGTTCCGGGCAGTTTTACACCACAACTCAATCTAACCTCAGGTTTTTCTTGGGCATGATGCACTAACCTCTCACATTAGGTAGGTGTTGTTGTGGTTACTGGATGTGCCGGGCAGTTTTACACCACAACTCAATCTAACCTCGGGTTAGGCATATTCATCTTTTCACTAATTTACATATTTACATATTATATGTAAATTATTCACAATTGTTGTCAATTTTAGATTATGCCACATTTTCCATAAATGTCCAAGTCTAGATTTATATGCTAATTATCCCAACCAGTCATATTCCAATTCTCAAGTTTTTCCCAACAAAACTAATTGCATGTTATGGCCCCCAAGTTCAATTTCGAGATTCACTCAAATTAGACTACATCTAATCTTCCCAAGTTTGCAATAATAGTCATGCCCTAATATCCCAATATACATTATGCTTGGCGTCTTAACCAATGGTAATGCCCAATCTAGATTAATATTCTAATTTACAGTTTGCGCCAAATCAAGATGTAATATTTCCATTTACCCCAAGTTCGCAACAAAGACAAATTATGCCCCAAATCATAAGTTACAAAATTACGTTCCACCATTACCAAATAGACTATTCCCCAATGCCCCCGCATTCCGATCGCACGTATAATAAGTTTCAGTCTAGATTCGAGGTTAATCTAGATTCATAAAATAAAGGGGACGAAAGAGGAACATAAACGAGAGTAGGCATAAAACAGGCATTAAAATGGTAGATCTGTCAAATATAATATTTTAAACCTAAGAGGATTGTAGATCTGTTAGAGTTGGGGTATAACAAAGATAGATCTGAAACAAACTGACAGAAATAGCCTCATAGACATATAGATCTGATATTAATAACATCATGAACCTAAAAGGATTATATATCAAATGTCCAACAAAGACAGGCATGATTGAATAATAACTTCCTAGGCATGTAAATCATTGATTCAATAGAAAGATAGGAATTAACCTAAAAGGTTTGTCTTATCATCAAGCATGGACTTATATCCATTTCATTATATGCCAAAATCACTATTAGGTGTTTAAATCTGAAAATAACTTGAACTTACATGTTTATAGTTCAATTTACACCCAAATCCCAAGTTACATGTCCAATATACTTTATGCCTCAAATCTCAAGTCATATGTCCAATACTTTATGCCTCAAATCTCAAGTCATATGTCCAATACTTTACGCCTCAAATCTCAAGTCATATGTCCAATACTTTATGCCTCAAATCTCAAATCATATATCCAATACTTTATGCCCTAAATCTCAAGTCATATGTCCAATACTTTATGTTTTGAATACAACATGTGGTATGTCCTCAAATCAGTTACAACTCAATTATGCCCAATTATATACAATTTAATTCTTTTTCCCAATTTTAGCGCTAGTCATGTCCAAATCATATATTATGCCCAAATTTATTTCCAACGTACGTTCATCTCTTATGAGATCTGGCTCATGCTCGCAGTAGCCTGGCTACAAAGCAGAAAGGGAAGAAGGAAAGAAGAGACAAAGAATGGACATAATATTATCAATGATGTAGATCCAAAGGATATAAAAAGACATGCATAATCTCAGATCTAGATTTATTACAATGTCAGAATCACAATTAACTTTTATTTCTGAAAGTAATGTAAACTTACAAATTACAGAACAGTCTTGAATTCTGGGATCTATATTCTGAAACTGAATAGCTCTCCCTTGAAGTAGACTATTTTTTTCTTCTAATTTAGATTTGATTTGATTCTTAGAAATAGTTGTTGAAGTCGTTGAATTAGCCTTTGAATCTCTACTTGAATTCTAACTTGATTCTACTTGAGCAGTATAACCCCGTCTTTGATTTATTTTGAAATGAATTAGGGTAGAGTATAGGCGTAATGAAGTTGTGAAGAGAAAACTGTAGCCTCAGTGGTGTTTATATAGCATAGGGATCAATGAATCTGGTCAGAACGGGCGTCCAAATGCAGAAAAGTGAATCTGTTCTCGGATCTGGAAATAGGGGGGAGGTTGACCCCCTGGTTGACCTGTGAGACCCAGGTCAACCCCCAGGTCGACCCCATGGTCGACCTGGGTCCTGGGCGGGAAATTTCCCGCCCAGCCCTGTTGTGTGATTTGAATTTCGAAACTTTAAATTTGAATTCGAGCTGGTTTTTATTTTAAATTCTTGAAACTACTAAGTGCCATAACTTCTTCATACGGAGTCCGATTTACGCAAACTATGACTCTATCTCAAGCAGAATTTCAAGACAAATGCAATGGCATAACCCGTTTCCCCTAATTCTTCTCTTAAAAATTAAGTATACCTTAATTTGTTACTTTAATGTTTACTGAAAATACGGGGTGTTACATTCTTCCCTCCTTAAAGGATTTCGTCCCTGAAATCTTCAAGTTAGGAAGAACGTATATCCTACCATCCAACATCCATCTACTCAACCATCCAATCACAGGCATCCATTGTCCTTAAAGGGTTTCTAATGTCGTATGAACATATGCAGAGTGTTGTATATGTCTCTTATCTAATGCAAAATCAGGCGGTCTACTGATCCATTCGATCTCCTTAATGCAAATCATGAGAGTGTCATGCGTCCAATATGTATGCAAATATCCCTAATCATGTAAATACTATTTGTGTGCATATTCACTTATCCTTATGCAACATCCATATGATAACACATCAAGTTCCAATCCATATACAAATACATTCATATGCATATGCAATATGAAAGTGACAGAGCCGATCTAGTGCCTAATGTGTGTATATGCATCCACGAGCAACCACTTGCAACCATCAATCATAACATGTTTCAAATACATGTTTACATCTATTGGCTTCTACTTAAGGATCGAGGATAGGACCGAGAGGATATACTTAAAAGATAAAGACTAGCATGCAAATAAATTTTACAGAAAAAGAGGAATCAAGGATATACCCTCAAAAAGGGTATGATGCGCATATCTAGTCTTCAGTCTTCTAAGTCGCATCTTCTTGAGCTTCACTCCAATGTACCTTAACTAATTTAACTTCATGATTGCGAAGCTTCTTGGCTTCCATTTCCAAAACTCACTAGTAAAGATAGGACCTCGATCACTTGCTATGCTAGAGGGTATCCAATGTTGTCGAACTATCTTTCCAAGATAAACAGATGTTAAACAATGATACCAAGTGTATATACTAAGATGATTAGAGGTCTCTCCTATACTTAGCCTATCCATCACGTCACAAATCTGAGGGTCGATATCTCTCATGCAAACCATCCTAGTCGAACTTGACATCCCTCAAGTACAAGCCCCAGAGGCCTAAACCAATATCAGACAAGCACCCAAGGAATACCTCCTCCGAATTTGGACGATCTATGTGAGATGATACTAGCAAAACAACCAAACAATTGAGCACTTAACCGACTCTAGCTATCCTCGCCAGTCTTGCTCCAAAACTATCGTTGATCGCATAACTGGCTTTGCATTGTCAACTAGATATATGCGGAAGTCTATCTCGTGTTTTAGGGGGAAAACCCATACACTGATCAAAACATCTTGCGTTCTCATGGACTACTCCAACGGATCGAATATCGTCGATAGATACATAAAGTGATTCTAGGTAGCTAAGACAAACTGATCCCTTAGGATCGCACGAAATCTCGAGGGTATTCCCGAGTCAAGTCGAAAGTCTAACTACCCTCCTTTCACAATTACTAGCTAACCAATCCATGCCTAGAATCAACCCATAGCCTATGAAACCAGGAAACATAAGCATCTCAAATCCTTATAAACCAAAGATAAATGAGCTGAACCACAAATTGGATTTGAGACAATAATGGGATCTTCTACTACAAGTACTAAGGTGTAGAGACTCAACTATGGAAGCAGATATAAACGAATGTGAGGCGCTAAAATCAAGAAGAATACTAACAGGATGATCAAAAAACTAAACTTTTTCAACAAAAACCTTACTATCTCTCTTTCAGGTACGCTGACGGTGAGAGCATTTATTTGCCCTCCTGAAAATCCTATCATTTGTTCTTGCCCTTGCCCTTAATTATACGACCCGTTATACCATAATAAAGATACTTCCTCTTGTTTTAGGTTTTACTATTCTTTCCTCCACTCCTTTGTGAACCAAGTCTATATCCATGAGTTCTTCATCCTTAGGTTGTGCTCCTTAGCCAAACTCCCTCATTCTCATCTTTGCCATCCTTGTGTAACTTGTTGACAGGTCTCTTGAAAGCTGCCTCCATCGCACGGAAAATCTTACAAAGCTCGAAAGAAAATTAGCCGTAGGTAAAACTACTGCGGCTATAGATGGAAGTTGGGCACTTCTTCGCCCTTTGATAGGGGTCGTAATCTCATCGAGCCTACGGAACCATGTCACGATGAGGTTACCTCCCAGAAAGCCAGGAGCCCCGGAGACTCAGGAAAGAAGGAAACAAGGATTCAAACAGAGGATCAAAAGATAGTGCATATGGCTTTGGGGAATATGCCTTTAAAACAAAACTTTTCTTCCTGAATATGCTTCTTTAAAATCGTTTTGAAAATAATTTTTCAAATCTTTTTTCTGATCCGGTAACCTTCAGCTCTGATACCAAGTGAAACACCCCACCTCCGTTAAGGTCACTCACAAAGGGAATGCCTTAACTTTGGTGGAGCATTTTAGGTAAAAGGTGCAGATAAATTACAAGATAGACAAATAAAGCAGTGGAAATTAAAGTCATTTTATAAACAATATGGTTCAGTCAAGCTTTTACAACAGTTGTCTCAATCATACTTAAAAATAATACATAGAACTTCTGTCTTGATTCAAAAACTTCCAAGTATAAAAGAAGCATAAAAATAATAATGATATTCCCCAAATAAAGCACGAACCGGCCATAGCAGTGGAAGAGAGAGTCCAAAGCAATACATCGACTATCTTCGGCCTTGGAAGAAAACTGAGCTAAGTGATAACATTTCCTCCCTGTGAACCAGGGGGGAGGGAACGGAAGAAAAGAGGCGAAAGAAAACTATGTCAGACATAAGTCTGGTAAGTCCAGTGACTTTCAGCATATTAATAGGTAAAAGCATCATAACATGAATAAACTGAATATAAGACAATACCGTGAGAACCAAGGATAACATGATAACATAGGATAAGCATAAGGTATGATATGGCTAGATAAACTGAATGCGCTTCTACTCTTTCTCTGCTTCGCTACTACTTTGTTATTCTGATTTCTATATCTATCTCTGCACCACCTAACTAGTGTCTCAACTAGTAATCTGTATAAAATGATAACGTGATCTCAATCCTCGTAATTGTAGTAGCCTTCAGGTGTACATCTATCGTGAGGATTCCACCTCAATCTGCCTAATTGCCATGAATATGTTAGATGTATCCCTACTACCCTATCGATCGGCTCCTTACTTGCATAAATGTTCCATGTGTCTGTGTCAATCGGCCCTCTCTTGCGAGTAGATACCCTGTGCTGGTCCCACTATAGGGTGTATAAATCCTTATGATAGCGACCCGACACGATTCAAGATGCACAGTGTATAACTACTGGTACTCAGTGCTTGCTTTTTCCCACTTCGGAGTACGTGCACGCCCGCAAACCATCGGAACCTACACTGACGTACCCCCTGCCACTGTTTTGACCGCTTATAATCAGCCTAGTAATCGTGCCCCAACCTGCATAGTTTCAGGGTACCATGATACATCTATGAGGGTTACTGCTTAAATGGGTCCCCATTACTAGGGTTTCCTGCTGGTTAAGTGTGTGGGCCTATATATACAAATATTACCCACCTACACGAGATGTACTTAACCCTCCCACCGATTCTAGCATGTTTTCTTAACGGTTAAGTTTGTGGGCCTATATGTACTAATATTACCCACCTACACGAGATGTACTTAACCCTCCCATCGATTCAAGCATGTTTATTTAACGGTTAAGTTTGTGGGCCTATATGTACTAATATTACCCACCAACCCGATATGTACGTAACCCTCCCGCACGTTATGTCATATTGGTTAAGTGTTGTCCATTCATGTTAACTTAACCCACCCATTCATTGTGTCATGTTGGTTAAGTATTTCTTATTAACTTAACCCCGTTCATTCATCAAGTTATATTGGTTAAGTGTTTTCTTGTTAACTTAACCCCATGTGTTCATCATGTTGTATTGGTTAAGTGTCATCAATCAATTCAGGTTAACTTAACCCACCTACTTGTCATGTTACTTTGGTTAAGTGTTGCCTTCTTGTGTCAACTTAACCCTACCACAAATCAAGTTATATTAGTTAATTGTTAACTTAACCCTTTCCATTTATCATGCTATACCGGTTAAGTGTTTCCTATTAACTTAACCCTAGTCATCCATCTTGTTATATTGGTTAAGTGTTTCTCATTACTTAACCCAAGTCATTCATGTTATATTGGTTAAGTGTTCCTATGAACTTAACCCTACTCATTCATCTGGTTCATTAGGATTAATTGATTTATTAATGCACCAACCTCTCACATTAGATATGTTTTGTTGCGGTTACTGGATGTGCCGGGCGGTTTTGGGCGGTTCCGGGCAGTTTTACACCACAACTCAATCTAACCTCGGGTTTTTCTTGGGTATGATGCACTAACCTCTCACATTAGATAGGTGTTATGGTGGTTACTGGATGTGCCGGGCGGTTCCGGGCAGTTTTACACCACAATTCAATCTAACCTCGGGTTAGGCATATTCATCTTTTCACTAATTTACATATTTACAGATTATATGTAAATTATTCACAATTGTTGTCAATTTCAGATTATGCCACATTTTCCATAAATGTCCAAGTCTAGATTTATATGCTAATTATCCCAACCAGTCATATTCCAATTCTCAAGTTTTGCCCAACTAAACTAATTGCAAGTTATGGCCCCCAAGTTTAATTTCGAGATTCACTCAAATTAGACTACATCTAATCTTCCCTAGTTTGCAATAATAGTCATGCCCCAATATCCCAATATACATTATGCTTGGCGTCTTAACCAATGGTTATGCCCAATCTACATTAATATTCTAATTTAAAGTTTGCGCCAAATCTAAATGTAATATTTCCATTTACCCCAAGTTCGCAACAAGGACAAATTATGCCCCAAATCATAAGTTACAAAATTATGTTCCACCAGTACCAAATAGACTATTCCCCAATACCCCCGCATTCCAATCGCACGTACAATAAGTTTCAGTCTAGATTCGAGGTTAATCTAGATTCATAAAATAAAGGGGACGAAAGAGGAACATAAACGAGAGTTGGCATAAAACAGGCATTAAATGGTAGATCTGTCAAATATAATATTTTGGACCTAAGAGGATTGCAGATCTGTTAGAGTTGGGGTATAACAAAGATAGATCTGGAACAAACTGACAGAAATAACCTAATAGACATATAGATATGATATAAATAACATCATGAACCTAAAAGGATTATATATCAGAGGTCTAACAAAGACAGGCATGATTGAATAATAACTTCCTAGGCATGTAAATCATTGATTCAATAGGAGGATAGGAATTAACCTAAAAGATTTGTCTTATCATCAAGCATGGACTTAGATCCATTTCATTATATGCCAAAATCACTATTAGTTGTTTAAATCTGAAAATAACTTGAACTTACATGTTTACAGTTCAATTTACGCCCAAATCCCAAGTTATATGTCCAATATACTTTATGCCTCAAATCTCAAGTCATATGTCCAATACTTTATGTATCAAATCTCAAGTCATATGTCTAATACTTTATGCCTCAAATCTCAATTCATATGTCCAATACTTTATGCCTCAAATCTCAAGTCATATGTCCAATACTCTATGTTTTGAATACAACATGTGTTATGTCCTCACATCAGTTACAACTCAATTATGCTCAATTATATACAATTTAATTATTTTTCCCAATTTCAGCGCTAGTCATATTCAAATCATATATTATGCCCAATTTTATTTCCAGCGTACGTTCATCTCTTTTGAGATCTGACTCAGGCTCGCAGTAGCCTGGCTATAATGCAAAAAGGGAAGAAGGAAAGAAGAGACAAAGAACAGACATAATATTATCAATGAGGTAGATCCAAAGGATATATAAAGACAGGCATAATCTCAGATCCCGATTTATTACAATGTCAGAATCACAATTAACTTTTATTTCTGAAAGTAACGTGAACTTACAAATTACAGAACGGTCTTGAATTCTGGGATCTGTATTCTGAAACTGAATAGCTCTCCCTTGAAGTAGACTATTTTTTTCTTCTAATTTAGATTTGATTTGATTCTTAGAAATAGTTGTTGATGTCGTTGAATTAGCCTTTGAACCTCTACTTGAATTCTAACTTGATTCTACTTGAGCAGCATAACCCCATCTTTGAATTATTTTGATATGAATTAGGGTAGAGTATAGGCGTAATGAAGTTGTATAGAGAAAACTGTAACCTTAGGGGTGTTCATATAGCATGGGGATCAATGAATCTGGTCAGAACGGGCGTCCAAATGTAGAAAAGTGAATCTGTCCTCGGATCTGGAAATACGGGGGAGTTCGACCCCCAGGTCGACCTGTGTGACCCAGGTTGTAATAACCCGGAAATCTGAGCCAATTTAAAATTTTTATTTTGGCAATTTTATTGAATTTTGAATATTTAAAATGAATTATTTTAAATAATAACGACAAGAACTTTATTTTGAATAGAATTAGAATGTATATATTTATATACGTCGTCGTTAGAATATAAATATTTATTTATAATTATAAAAGGAATTGAAAATGGCGTGATAGTTCGAAAATTCGATTTCAAAGTTCAAATGAATGTACAGGATTCAAAATAAACCGGATTTTAGTGAAACCGAAAATATTAGAATCTATTTGAGGATATCTTTCCAACGAATCCAAAAAATTGAAATTTCATAGCGGGGATAAAAAGTTATGCCCAGTTGAAATTTCATAATAGTCGTTATGGAATTTTGGCCCTTAAAAATGGAAATTTTGCAAACGACCTCGGTTTTCGGGGAAATCACTTTCGTTGGATCTGGAATGTAGAATTATTGCTAGATTCCAAAATTCATAATTTTCTGAATCAATATGTGAGCGTGGCACTGGAAAACGCGTTTTGACAGTTTTAGTCAATTTCGATCGACCAGAAAATGACCATTTTTCAAACAGTCTTGGAATTTGACGAAATTAGTTTTGTTAGAACCGTATCGTCAATACGAAGCTAAGAAATATTTTTTGGGAATTTTTAGAGTCAGTATGTGGCCCCGGTAAATTGAAATGTGCGTTCAAATTCAATATATAGATTTATATTTTGATTTTGACGCAAACTGATCGAAACAGTCGAATCAGCCTACGAAACATATCCCATTGTGTTCGGAATGGGGGTAATTAGCTTGGGACAGCAGTAGGTGGGTTCCATTTGGAGTTCGAATTTTAAAGTTACTTTTTGAAATTAAAAAAAATTAAAAAAAATCATATTCACCCCTTCATCTCTAAACCCCCGTACCCTCCCTCTTCTCAAATCAGAAACGAGAAAATAAAAAAAAACCTAACTAAGTCGTCGCCCCCCCCCCCCCAGCGGCGCCGCCGCAGCCGCATCCTCCCACAGCCCCCCCTCCATCGCCTGCTCCTCCCCCGCTTCCTCCCTCTCTCCTCCTCCTTTCTCGAACCAAAACCGCCTCCCCAAATTAGCCGATGCCCCACGATTGCTCGCCCACCTGGCGTCGCACCACCAGAAGCCCACCGCCTCGCCTGAGACCGCCACGCACCGCCCTAGGCCGACCGCATCCCCCTTCTTCATCGCCTCCTCCTCCTCCAATCGATGTAAGCCCTCTAATTTTAAATTTTATTTATTTAAAGTTAAGATTTTTAATAATATGAAGTTAAGTTTTTTTTTAGAGAAAGATTAGGGTTTTAATCTAGTAAAAGTATGATTTCCTTGGATTGAAATATACGATTTTTATGTAATGAAAAGGCGAGATTTTTATCATATAGAAGTAAAAAATTTATGAAATAGAAAATAAGATTTTTCTTATGTACAAAAATATAATCTTTAAGTGATACAAAAATATGATTTTTATATTATAGAGAGAATAAAAATATAATTTTTATATGATGTGAAGAATAAAAATATAATTTTTATATGATGAGAAGAATAAAAATATAATTTTTATATATGTAGAGAATTAAAAATATGATTTTTATATAATAGCGAATATAAAAATGTGATTTTTTTATATATAGAGAATTAAAAATATGATTTTTATATAATAGCGAATATAAAAATATAATTTTTATATATGTAGAGAATTAAAAATATGATATTTATATAATAGCGAATATAAAAATGTGATTTTTATATATGTAGCGAATTAAAAATATGATTTTTATATAATAGCGAATATAAAATTGTGATTTTTATATATGTAGCGAATCAAAAATATGATTTTTATATAATAGAGAATACAAAAATGTGATTTTTATATATGTAGTGAATACGGGCAACGAAAGTGACAAAAGGCGGACACGGCAAGATTTTCTACATATGAAGAGTCGCGGCGTTTGGTTTAGCTTCTCGGTGAGAACTTCTCACTTTAAATCTTGTTTTCTAGTAAAAATATATATACTAGGATGCAGACGGTGCTTAGCAGCACCCGACCCCCGTTGTCCATAGACCATGGACAACTTGTTTGTTTTTGTTGTGTAGTGAAAATTGATTGTGATGTGGAATGAATAAAAATATATATATTCATGTGTTGAAATAAATTATTTATTGTTAAAAATATAATTTTTAACGTGAATGTGAATAAATAAATATTCATTTACAAATCAGACGATTTGTTTATGTACACCTATTTGAAGGATATTGATTGGAAAGATAAATTTTACACATCGCCCAACAGCACAAATACAAATTTGTGTTTGGGGATTGAAACCGCACACGGGTGTTGGGATGATATTTGACGTGCACTAATCCTAATTGTTTAGTGATATGTCGATCGTTTGATTGACAGACTGTGTATGCACTTTGGATAATGGTTGATTATTTATCATTGCTATTAAATTCATGTGTTGAACAGAAAGAAAATTCATGTGTTGAATATAAAATAAAAATTCATGTGTTGAATATAAAATAAAAATTCATGTGTTTAATAGAATTAAAATTCATGTGTTGAATAGAAAGAAAATTCATGTGTTGAATAGAATAAATATTCATGTGTTGAATAAAAATATATATTCATGTGTTGAAGAGAATATTCATTTGTTGAATAGAATAAATATTCATGTGTTGAATAAAAATATATACTCATGTGTTGAAGAGAATATTCATTTGTTGAATAGAATAACGAAGTTAATGAAACATATAAAGCCGTGTTAGTTAGATATGCGCCATTTTGACGCGAACGATATTTATATCGATTATATTCGTTTTTATAGTGATTATAGAAAAGAAGTGATTTCAAAATATAACGTTTTGAAAATATTATCATTTGTATATCGATGATGTGGAATATTCAATTTTGATTCGAAATTGAATATGAAGTTGAAATCGTTTCGAAAACGAATTTAAAACGATTTATAAAATACGTTTTAAAAGGAAATCGACGAAATATATATAATATATATATTATATATATAATAGCCGGAATAGAACGCGCCGCGCTGCGGCAGTTCGCGAATTTCGACCATTGACTTCGAATGGACGTTACGGGAGATCCGACCGTCGGATTCTCCTAAAACCGGAACCGTTGGGTTCATATAGAAAAGAGCTTTCTAAAGAATATTAGAGATTTGAAATCTAACGGTTGGATTTGGAATTATGTCCAAATCAAATTTGGAAAAGGTCGCGGTAAGTGCAGTTCGATGGCCGTTGATGTAAATCGACTGTACGGGCCTTAATAAAATTATTAAAAATAGTGATAATTTGTGTAAAATCATAAAAAATGATTTGGAAAGAATTGGGATGAAAATTTCCATATTTGAAAAGATAAAAATTGATTTTTATCGAAATGAACTAGTTTTGAACTAGAATTAGAATCCCATTTATTTTTAAAATAAATAAAGTGGATTTGAAATGGTTTTGAAAATAAACAGAATTTCCAATAATTGAATTGGAATGGATTTGAATCGAAATTGTCTTTGGAATATTTCAATGTTGGATTCGTGATTATACAAATATTGTTATGGAAATTTGAAAGATATATTTATATCGTTATTTCCAATACGATATTTGTTGGTCGTAAAATTTGATATTGAATATAAACCGATATATTTTCTATTCAGAGCCTTATATTTAATACCAAATAGGAATTGGGTTTATCGTGAACTGTGTTTTAATGACATTTGTTCTTTAACTGATTTACAGTGAAATGTGATTTGGAATTTATAAATCTTTTGTTAAGATTTAAAGGAGGTTTTCCAAAGTAAAGTTTTCCAATTTAATAATTTGGAATGGAATGTGATTTTGGGTTTATCGTGAACCGTGTTTTAAATGACATTGGTTCTTTAACCCAGTTAAAGATAGGATATGGTTTCCCAAGTTAAACAATCATTGACATGATTTTTGGGAAGATTAAAAACAAGTGGAGTTTTAATGAATCTTTAATTAGATTGAAGTGATCGAGAATGAAGTATCACCAGTTTTGCTCCAGGCGATAGTTAAATCTTTGATTAGATTTGAACGTGAAATGGTAATTGAATTTACCGATAACACCATGGTGTTAGATATGAAGTATGTCCAGTTTTACTTCATGGGATGAATAGGTCGGGATTGGGAAATTAAAACAAATGATTACTTTGGTAAGGTTCGTTAATCCCGACTAGTTTGGATAAACCATAATTTGGTTTGAATTGATATTCAAAAGAAGATTAAAAAATAAATTTAACGAATTTATCTTTGATAAAATAAATGGGAACCTTTCCCAAAGTATAAGAATATTTGAATAAAAGAATATTCTAAATTGGAATGAGGCCTATGTTGTGTTTGTGTAACACTTGTTTATTATATACGCGGGTTATTCAGAAAGACCGGGTTTATCCCATTCTGAATAACTGATTTGACGATGTGTCGAGGATGAAGACGGTGGTCGAAGACCGGAGGTCTTCACATCGTTTGGGTGATTACTGATGATCTTGATTGGGCTGTACACCCAAGAGGAGGGAATCAATTGGTGAACGTCCAGACATACTTGGAGATCGATGGATATGTGAGGTACAAGGTGCCTCTGGTTTCGTTCAGATCCAGAACGGACTTGTAAATGGACTGTGTGTCTGACATTGGATTTTATTCTGTGTGATTGATCTCTATTAAATATATATCTGTTTGGCGGCGGAGGATTTATTCTCTTGCTTAACGCCCTTCTCTGAGACGTACGAGCTTAGAGGTTATATATTGATGGATATCAATCGCATGGAGTGAATTGCCTGTGTGGCATGCCTAAGTGGCAAATGATCAAGGCTTATGTTGAAAAGAAAAGTCTTGTGGTTGATGATCAAAGCACGGCCTGTGTGGCATAACTTTGTGTATAACGTTGATTCGCGAGCCTCACACCCCGGTTGTGAACCAGAAACGGGAGAGGACATCAGGGAGGACATGCGTTTCTTTCTAACTAGGGTGGTGTCAGTGACCTACCAGCCCTGACATTTATATTATTTTCACCTGTGTGGTTATTGTTGTTGCAAGGCGCCTCAGATATATCAGTGACTATGTGGAGCCGATGGTCTCATTTGGCTCATTTACGCCCCAAAGGGAGGAGAAACACAGTGTTCAGGCATAATAATCCACACCGGTGGACAGGCCCTGACGATCCACGGCTTGCCTGCGCGCTTGCCTGAGGGGCGGGCTAGAGCATCTCGAATTCGGTAGAGGACGATCCCTTGCCTCGGTTCACAGATGGAAATCCAACTTCCAATACGCGACTTTGTGGTTTTAGTTGTAAACCTATATGTGGCGACATAGTGGTATGGGGCACTTATGTCGTCTATGATTGATACTTATGATTGAAATTGTTTTGACACTATACACTAATAGTAATAATAAAACATGAAATTTCACGTACCAAGCATTCTTGGCTATTATAAGGTAAAAACCCTATCCCCCGGCTTGCGTTGCATTGTGTGATGGGACCCGGGTCTTATAATAGCTTCATTGTTCTTTATTTAGCATTGCGTTGTTGTTTTGTGCACTGGTATTCTTGGGAGGAAACTCGTTCCGTGTTATGCGGCGTGGTCCCTTGATTTACCGAACTTTAAAATAAAGATTAATAACTGTTTTAGTTCTCACACCAGTCACATGACTGACCTGGAGTTTATTGTTTTAAGCTAAACACTGGGTGCCCTTATTTTGACATGGGCAGCTAGTAGTTTTGGTTTTGCAGATTTATATTCACAGGATCCTGATTTATAGCTGGAATGATATCCGGAAAGCTCTGTATCCGTATATCTCCTTCAGTTGTGTTTTGTATTATTTTCCGCTGCTATGTAATGTATTGTAATCTCTGATATTTTATGATGTGTAATATTGGTTCATACTCTGTATATTCTTGTATTCTGATGGAATTGTTGTAATTAACAATGAAATGTTCTTCTGTTTGCGTTCCAATGTGTCGTGTTCTCAAAACAATCAGGCGTTTCGAACAGTCTTGGTCGGTTTAGCGATCGATTCGGATCGAGCGAAGTTCCTTTTCGTTACATTTGGTATCAGAGCTTTGGTTTGCAGAGCTCGGAGAACAAGACACGTTATAACCAAATGAAAGAATTCATCAGAGATTGGATTAGTAATATCCAATGAGAATGACTCGTTAGAGATAGGATCAGTAGTATCCTAGAACGAGTGTGAAGAGTGATATTTTGAAAATAAATTGAAAACAATTTTTGTTTTGAAAATTTAAATCAATTATTCGTATTTGATTATTTATTTATATTGAATTTGGACAATCAAGTATATAAAGACTTTGAGTATACGTCTGATCCATGTGTATTTGAAGTTTTAATATACTGGATAGATATGGAGTCACACTCTAGTCGCCCGGAGATGGTACTGATAATTGTCATGACATCATCAGTATTTATGTTCGAGTTTCGAAGGTGTGATATTTATATATTTCCAATTGACTGGTGTGAGAACCAAAACTAGATAGGGCTTATTGTTGTGATTTGGCACAAAAAATGTGATTTGACTATATATCAAAGTTATGAATTTGAAAAGATAATCAACTAATTGATTGCTGGTTGTGTTGTTTGATTATTGTTTGATTAATTAAAATTTGGACCATTTAGCCAAATTATATCAAATAGTGAATTGTATTGAAAATTTGTCGCATTTGCATACGTGTACATGTGCTTACATTGAACATGTCATAGCAAGGAGGCTAGAGCAAAGGAATAAAAAATTTTGCACGACAAATAGGTACATGTTTATTGTATTTCTTGGGTTTTGGATGATTTTATGAGCCGATTGGCTAGCCGCTTGGCTGTTTCTTTTTCTTTTTGGATTGGTGAGGGCCATGGGAGGCTATTTGAAATATCACGAAGCTCCCAGTGCAAGGGAGGTTATGGCGAACTTTTTCGAAAATTTAGGGTGTTAGCCAAATTTTTGAAGAATTTGAAAAGTTCTTAGAAACTGAATAGTTGAAGAACTTAAGCCGTAATGAAAATACTGGAAGTTGAGTTGACTAGTTAAACAACTTTCAGCTTCGTTCCTTTTCGGGGACGAAAATTTTTAAGTGGGGGAGATTGTAATAACCAGGAAATCTGAGCCAATTTAAATTTTTTATTTTGGCAATTTTAATGAATTTTGAATATTTAAAATGAATTATTTTAAATAATAACAACAAGAAATTTATTTTGAATAGAATTAGAATGTATATATTTATATACGTCGTCGTTAGAATATAAATATTTATTTATAATTATAAAAGGAATTGAAAATGGAGCGGTAGTTCGAAAATTCGATTTCAAAGTTCAAATGAATGTACAGGATTCAAAACAAACCGGATTTTAGTGAAACAAAAAATAATAGAATCTATTTGAGGATATCTTTCCAATGAATCCGAAAAATTGAAATTTCATAGCGGGGATAAAAAGTTATGCCCAGTTGAAATTTCAGAATAGTCGCTACGGAATTTGGCCCTTAAAAATGGAAATTTTGCAAATGACCTCGGTTTTCGGGGAAACTACTTTTGTTGGATCTGGAATGTAGAATTATTGCTAGATTCCAAAATTCATAATTTTCTGAATCAATATGTGAGTGTGGCACTGGAAAACGCGTTTTGACAGTTTCAGTCAATTTCGATCGACCAGAAAATGACCATTTTTGAAACGGTCTCGGAATTTGAAGAAATTAGTTTTGTTAGAACCGTATTGTCAATACGAAGCTAGGAAATATTTTTTGGGAATTTTTAGAGTCAGTATGTGGCCCCGGTAAATTGAAATGTGCGTTCAAATTCAATATGTAGATTTATATTTTGATTTTGACAGAAACTGATCGAAACAGTCGAATCAACCTACGAAACATATCCTATTGTGTTCGGAATGGGGGTAATTAACCAGAGACGGCAGTCGGTGGGTTCCATTTGGAGTTTGAATTTTAAAGTTACTTTTTGAAATTAAAAAAATATATTCACCCCTTCATCTCTAAACCCCCGTACCCCCCTCTTCTCAAATCAGAAACGAGAAAAAAAAGAAAAAACCTAACTAAGTCGTCGCCCCCCCCCCAGTGGCGCCGCCGCAGCCGCATCCTCCCACAGCCCCCCTCCATTGCCTGCTCCTCCCCCGCTTCCTCCCTCTCTCCTCCTCCTTCCTCGAACCAAAACCGCCTCCCCAAATTAGCCGACGCCCCACGATTGCTCCCCCACTAGAAGCCCACCGCCTCGCCTGAGACCGCCACGCACCACCCTAGGCCGACCACATCCCCCTTCTTCATCGCCTCCTCCTCCTCCAATCGATGTAAGCCCTCTAATTTTAAATTTTAAGCTTATAAAAAAAATAGGATTTTTAAGTAAAAAGTTATGAACTCTAGTGATTTAAAAATATGGTTTTTATTTATATATAAAAATAGGATTTTTATTTATTTAAAGTTAAGATTTTTATTAATATGAAGTTAAGTTTTTTTTAGAGAAAGATTAGGGTTTTAATCTAGTAAAATTATGATTTCCTTGGATTGAAATATATGATTTTCATGTAATGAAAAGGCGAGATTTTTATCATATAGAAGTAAAAAAATTATGAAATAGAAAATAGGATTTTTCTTATGTATAAAAATATAATCTTTAAGTGATACAAAAATATGATTTTTATATTATAGAGAGAATAAAAATATAATTTTTATATGATGTGAAGAATAAAAATATAATTTTTATATGATGAGAAGAATAAAAATATAATTTTTATATATGTAGAGAATTTAAAATATGATTTTTATATAATAGCGAATATAAAATTGTGATTTTTATATATGTAGCGAATTAAAAATATGATTTTTATATAATAGCAAATATAAAAATATAATTTTTATATATGTAGAGAATTAAAAATATGATTTTTATATAATAGCGAATATAAAAATATGATTTTTATATATGTAGCGAATTAAAAATATGATTTTTATATAATAGCGAATATAAAAATATGATTTTTATATATGTAGCGAATTAAAAATATGATTTTTATATAATAGAGAATATAGAAATGTGACTTTTATATATGTAGTGAATACGGGCAACGAAAGTAACAAAAGGCGGACACGGCAAGATTTTCTACATATGAAGAGTCACGGCGTTTGGTTTAGCTTCTCGGTGAGAACTTCTCACTTTAAATCTTGTTTTCTAGTAAAAAAATATATACTAGGATGAAGACGGTGCTTAGCAGCACCCGACCCCCGTTGTCCACAGACCATGGACAACTTGTTTGATTTTGTTGTGTGGTGAAAATTGATTGTGATGTGGAATGAATAAAAATATATATTCATGTGTTGAAATAAATTATCTATTGTTAAAAATATAATTTTTAACGTGAATGTGAATAAATAAATATTCATTTACAAATCAGACGATTTGTTTATGTACACCTATTTGAAGGATATTGATTGGGACGATAAATTTTACTCATCGCCCAACAGCACAAATAAAAATCTGTGTTTGTGGATTGAAACCCCACACGGGTGTTGGGATGATATTTGACGTGCACTAATCCCAATTGTTTAGTGATATGTCGATCGTTTGATTGACAGACTGTGTAAGCGTTAGTTATTTATATTTAATGCTTATGCAGTTGTGTGGTGCACTTTGGATGATGGTTGATTATTTATCATTGCTATTAAATTTATGTGTTGAATAGAAAGAAAATTCATGTGTTGAATATAAAATAAAAATTCATGTGTTGAATAGAAAGAAAATTCATGTGTTGAATATAAAATAAAAATTCATGTGTTGAATAGAATAAAAACTCATGTGTTGAATAGAAAGAAAATTCATGTGTTGAACAGAATAAATATTCATGTGTTGAATAAAAATATATATTCATGTGTTGAAGAGAATATTCATTTGTTGAATAGAATAAATATTCATGTGTTGAATAAAAATATATATTCATGTGTTGAAGAGAATATTCATTTGTTGAATAGAATAACGAAGTTATTGAAATATATAAAGCCGTGTTAGTTAGATATGCGCCATTTTGACGCGAACGATATTTATATCGATTATATTCGTTTTTATAGTGATTATAGAAAAGGAAGTGATTTCAAAATATAACGTTTTGAAAATATTATCATTTGTATATCGATGATGTGGAATATTCAATTTTGATTCGAAATTGAATATGAAGTTGAAATCGTTTCGAAAACGAATTTAGAACGATTTATAAAATACGTTTTAAAAGGAAATCGACGAAATATATATAATATTGAATAGAACGCGCCGCGCTGCGGCAGTTCGCGAATTTCGACCATTGACTTCGAATGGACGTTACGGGAGATCCGACCGTCGGATTCTCCTAAAACCGGAACCGTTGGGTTCGTATCAAAAAGAGCTTTCTAACGAATATTAGAGATTTGAAATCTAACAGTTGGATTTGGAATTATGTCCAAATCAAATTTGGAAAAGGTCGTTGTAAGTGCAGTTCGATGGTCGTTGATGGAAATCGACTGTACGGGCCTTGATAAAATTATTAAAAATAGTGATAATTTGTGTAAAATCATAAGAAATGATTTGGAAAGAATTGGGATGAAAATTTCTATATTTGAAAAGATAAAAATTGATTTTTATCGAAATGAACTAGTTTTGAACTAGAATTACAATCCCATTTATTTTTAAAATAAATAAAGTGGATTTAAAATGGTTTTGAAAATAACTCGAATTTCCAATAATTGAATTGGAATGGATTTGAATCGAAATTGTCTTTGGAAAATTTCGATGTTGGATTTCGTGATTATACAGATATTGTTATGGAAATTTGAAAGATATATTTATATCGTTATTTCCAATACGATATTTGTTGGTCGTAGAATTTGATATTGAATATAAGCCGATATATTTTCTATTCAGAGCCTTATATTTAATATCAAATGGGAATTGGGTTTATTGTGAACTGTGTTTTAACGACGTTTGTTCTTTAACCCGATTTACAATGAAATGTGATTTGGAATTTATAAATCTTTTGTTAAGATTTAAAGGAGGTTTTCCAAAGTAAAGTTTTCCAATTTAATAAATTGGAATGGAATGGAATGTGATTTTGGGTTTATCGTGAACCGTGTTTTAAATGACATTGGTTCTTTAACCCAGTTAAAGATAGGTATGGTTTCCCAAGTTAAACAATCATTGACATGATTTTTGGGAAGATTAAAAACAAGTGGAGTTTTAATGAATCTTTAATTAGATTGAAGTGATCGAGAATGGAGTATCACCAGTTTTTCTCCAGGCGATAGTTAAATCTTTGATTAGATTTGAACGTAAAATGGTAATTGAATTTACCGATAACACCGTGGTGTTAGATATGAAGTATGTCCAGTTTTACTTCATGGGATGAATAGGTCGGGATTGGGAAATTAAAACAAATGATTACTTCGGTAAGGTTCATTAATCCCGACTAGTTTGGATAAACCATAATTTGGTTTGAATTGATATTCAAAAGAAGATTAAAGAATAAATTTAAGGAATTTATCTTTGATAAAATTAATGGGAACCTTTCCCAAAGTATAAGAATATTTGAATAAAAGATATTCTGAATTGGAATGAGGCGTATGTTGTGTTTGTGTAACACTTGTTTATTATATACGCGGGTTATTCAGAAAGACCGGGTTTATCCCATTCTGAATAACTGATTCGACGATGTGTCGAGGATGAAGACGGTGGTCGAAGACCGGAGGTCTTCACATCGTTTGGGTGATTACTGATGATCTTGATTGGGATGTACACCCAAGAGGAGGGAATCAGTTGGTGATCATCCAGACGTACTTGGAGATCGATGGATATGCGAGGTACAAGGTGCCTCCGGTTTCGTTCAGATCCAGAACGGACTTGTAAATGGACTGTGTGTCTGACATTGGATTTTATTCTGTGTGATTGATCTCTGTTAAATATAAATCTGTTTGGCAGCGGAGGATTTATTCTCTTGCTTAACGCCCTTCTCTGAAACGTACGAGCTTAGAGGTTATATATTGATGGATATCAATCGCATGGAGTGAATTTCCTGTGTGGCATGCCTAAGTGGCAAATGATCAAGGCTTTTGTTGAAAGCAAAGTCTTGTGGTTGATGATCAAAGCACGGCCTGTGTGGCATAGCTTTGTGTATAACGTTGATTCGCGAGCCTCACACCCCGGTTGTGAACCAGAAACGGGAGAGGACATCAGGGAGGACATGCGTTTCTTTCTAACTAGGGTGGTGTCAGTGACCTACCAGGCCTGACATTTATATTATTTTCACCTATGTGGTTGTTGTTGTTGCGAGGCGCCTTGGATATATCAGTGACTATGTGGAGCCGATGGAGTCATTTGGCTCATTTATACCCCAAAGGGCGGGGAAACGCAGTGTTCAGGCATAATAATCCACATCGGTGGACCGACCCTGACGATCCAAGGCTTGCCTGCGCGCTTGCCTGAGGGGCGGGCTACGCATCATAGGATCGTAGAATATTTATTTCTTTCACATATGAAGTCGTATGGTCATGTAACTTTGGGAGACGACTGTTGGGGTCATTTCCCATGTTCATAATTTTTGTCGATTTTTAAATGACCATTTTACCCCTAGTTGGTACTGTTTTGGCCATAACTTTTGATTGGAAAGAAATTTTGACCTGAAACCACTTCCATTAGATTCGTTTGATGGTTTACCTTTCCGTAGATTGGTCATAATAGTCAAACGGACTTACCGTTTGGGAGATATGGCTGAAATAAGGTTTGGAAGGTGAAAAACTGCTTAACCGGGCCAAATAGGGTGATTAGTGAATCAGCCCATAACCCATTTCGGGATTAGGGTTATGGGGAGGCTGAAATGAGTTAGAGAATCATTCCATTTCAGTTTTCTAGCCTCCACTTATCTCCAAGAAACCCTAGAAATGGCCTCTAACCTCTAAATCACCTCCAAATCATCTTTTGATCAAGGATTGAGCTTAGCAACATCAAATCAAGGGAGATCTACACCAAAGCAACATTGGAGCTACTATTTAACATAGGGATTGGATCCAAATCAGAGATTGTTTCAGATTTAAAGTTTGTTTGTGGCTAAGGTGAGTGATTTGCATTGTTTTTCACTAATTAAGGCTAATTATGGTAATTAGCGAAGATTAGCGAAATTATGGCTCAGAAAAATCTGGAAAAATATTCATAAATTCCTAAATGATGTTTTAGACCTCTGATATGAATTTGGGTTAATTTGGTTAAGTTTTGCTAATTCTATTATTAGTTTCACCTAAACATGCTTAAGGGGAAAATATGGGGTTTTGGATATGTTTGATCCATTTTAACCTATCATATTGATGTTTTGGTGTTGGTGGTTGATTAGGCATGTTGCTATGACTGTATGATATGCTTTGTGATTGATTTCAATAGTTAGAATGGTCGAAAACGTCGTCGAATGGCGTAAACACTTGCTGGAAAAGCTTCAGGAAACAGTGCAGGTTTCAGATCGGATATGGGGGCTCGGATCGGATAAGTTGAACTGGGCAAGGGATTCGATCGGATCGGAACTTGACACTTGAGAAAACTGGCAAAAAGGAAGGCCACACTAATTGAACTGGGATCGGATCGGATAGAGGAGGAGAGATCGGATCATGTGAAGAACGAGGGAGCTGATCGGAGCTACGGAGCAGGATCAGATCGGCTTAAGGACGAAGGGCTCGGATCGGAGTATGGTGAAGGAATCAGATCGGATTAGAATAAGGAACGGGACCAGACGAGGCACAGGAGCTGGAACACGAACTGAATGGGGAATGGCAACCCGACCCGACCCGAAGAGGGACACCCGACCCGAACCGACGCGATGGAGTGGACCCGAACCGACGCGATGGAGTGGACCCAAACCGAACCGTGCCAAAGGAGGACCATGGACTGACGCAACTTAGTGGACCCGACCCGGACCGATGGATTGAAGAGGAACCCGACCCGACCCAGTATTGATCAATAACCCGAGATGCAAAGGTAGTCCAAATGGAAGTTAGAGCTCAGGATCCAGATGGGAACCAATGAGTTCACTTCATGGTTGGGCTTTGCTGCGGGACGTGTGCAAAGGGGTTGTCGGTATTCATAACTTTGGTCCACCATTGAGAGATGGATAGTGGGCTTGTAGTGATAGTTACACGGGATTGGATTCCGTCATAGCCCAAAGGATTAGGTGACCAAGGTAGTGGGTATCGTATGCTTTACGCACTGAGTGAGAGATGTGACATCACTATGACATGCACACCCGCCCCCCGTTATCTTTACACCATTTGAAATGGCACCTTAGAGTGTTGTACAGTATGTAGTGCTAACTCTTTGGTTGCAGGTTCAGGTTCAGGTATGATTGGATTATACCTGTTATTATTCTGTTTAGATGCTTATCGCTCATACCAGGCTTTATGTCTGACCCAGAGTTTTATGTCTCTTCTTATTACTCTGCGTGCTCACACGAGCAGACTAGAGACAGGTTAGCTGGTGATGCGTGAGTAGCTGATTCGGAGGCGAGCAGGAGGCTTCCACGTATGATATATAGATATTCTCCCTGTGTCGTTGGTGGTCGCTACTTGGGCATTAGTAGTGTACCTCCTTTATCTTGCTTTTGCTTTTTGAGACAGTTTGAAAAGTTGTAATAATGTTAGCTTTGGATCATAAGCTGTACTCGGATTTCCGCTGTTATGTTAGTTTGTTTTCAGCTTATGCACTGTCTCGCCTGTTTTATGTCAAGTATGTTGTTATTATATTTTGTTCCATGCGCTGTGAGACATTTTACAGGTTCCTTGTTGGTTCATTTCCTTCTTCCTTTTTCCTTCTGACGACCCGTTCCGTGCTAACTAGACATGTGTACAGCGCACCTTTAGAGATAATGTCGGTTGGTGCGGGGCGGGCCGTCACACGCGGGATAGTGTGTCTCGAATTCGGTAGAGGACGATCCCTTGCCTCGGTTCACAGATGGAAATTCAACTTCCAATACGAGACTTTGCGGTTTTAGTTGTAAACCTATATGTGGCGACATAGTGGTATGGGGCACTTATGCCATCTATGATTGATACTTATGATTGAAATTGTTTTGACACTATACACTTATAGTAATAATAAAACATGAAATTTCACGTACCAAGCATTCTTGGCTATTATAAGGTAAAAACCCTATCCTCCGGCTTGCGTTGCATTGTGTGATGGGACCTGGGTCTTATAATAGCTTCATTGTTCTTTATTTAGCATTGCGCTGTTGTTTTATGCACTGGTATTCTTGGGAGGAAACCCGTTCCGTGTTATACGGCGTGGTCCCTTGATTTACCAAACTTTAAAATAAAGATTAATAACTGTTTTAGTTCTCACACCAGTCACATGACTGACCTGGAGTTTATTGTTTTAAGCTAAACTCTGGGTGCCCTTATTTTGACACGGGCAGCTAGTAGTTTTGGTTTTGCAGATTTATATTCACAGGATCCTGATTTACAGCTGGAATGATACCCGGAAAGCTCTGTATCCGTATATCTCCTTCAGTTGTGCTTTGTATTATTTTCCGCTGCTATGTAATGTATTGTAATCTCTGATATTTTATGATGTGTAATATTGATTCATACTCTGTATATTCTTGTATTCTGATGGAATTGTTGTAATTAACAATGAAATGTTCTTCTGTTTGCGTTCCAATGTGTCATGTTCTCAAAACAATCAGGCGTTTCGAACGGTCTTTGTAACAACCCGTATTTTCAATAACCTGTTATAACGTAAATCGAGGTAGAATTTAATTTATAAATCTGAATCAAGGGAAACGGGCTATGCCATTGCGTTCGTCTCGGAAAAGTACGCGAAATAGAGTCCGCGTTTTCGAAAATCGGAGTCCGTATGACCCGATTAAGGCCCAATGAAGTTTTCAGAAAATTTCAAGTTCAAAACAGATTTCAAATTCAAGTTTGAATTTGGAAATTAGGGCAGATGGGCGCAGGCGGGAAATTTCCCGCCAGACCACCCATGTCGACAGCCCTGTCGACTGGGCAGTCGACATGGTTAGGCCCAAGTCGACAGCCCTGTCGACTTGAATGTCGACTTGGCTCAGCCGGGCAGTTTTGCCTGGTGCACCATTTTGGAGTTGTGTTGAGTTTGGGGGCCAGATTCGGTTTTGAGGGCTGAGATTGGAACTAGGGTTTAATCCTAAGGTTGAAACTAGTCCTAATCTCTATAAATAAGCCCCTAACCTAACCCTAAATCATCATTATTCATTCAAGTAACTAAACTATGGCAAAATCATTCCTCTCATGGCCTCCACTCTCTTCATAAAATTTCTAAGTTATTTCTATGAGAGATTTTCCATGCATACAAGTGTTTTCAAGCTTGTATGAGCATCATTAGCTTGCATTCAAGTCAAGTTTCCTTATTTACATCATAAAGCAAGAGTTTTGATCATTTTGGCTCAAGGGTTTTTCTATTAGAGCTTGCATTTTGGGTCTATTTGATTGCATAAGGGCTTTGTCATATTTTTGTGTCTTCATAAGCATTGTAAGCCCTTTTCTACTTTCATATTTAAACTCTAAAGTTAAATGAATGATGTAAGTTTGGTTGATCATTATGATATGCAAGTTTGCCATGATATGCAAGTTTACTAGGTCATGTTATGCAAGTTGATATGTTATGATATGCAAGTTTACCATGTTATGCTATGCAAGTTTGCCATGTTATGTTATGCAAGTTTGCCATGTTATGATATGCAAGTTTATCAAGTTATGTTATGCAAGTTTGGGTTGATCATTTTACTCATGATATCATGTTATGCAAGCTTATCTTGAGTATATGAACATAAAGCTTCAAGCTTTATGCTAAAGGTTGCATTTTGGCAACATGTAAGTTATCATATCTCTTATGATAACTTGCATGTGAGGCTAAATGCGAACTTATGGCCATTTCTACATGTCATTTATCACCATGTATCACCAATATGCTAAGCTTGGTTTTATGCATGCTTTTGAGGCCTAAAAATGTAATATGCAAGTATATGAACATATGTACATTTCATATGCCACCATGTTAAACTTGTGGCTTCAACACCTTTATGTCATGATTACGCCAAGTTCCCTCTTTCTATCCTTTATGCGCTATTGCGATATGTAAGCGATGGGATTGCGTTTGGGGTTGGGTAAATTTAAAAGACATAAAAACATAAGATTGGGAATTTACCTATTAAGTTAGGTCTACCCATTGGGAATTTACCTATTAAGTTAGGTCTACCCAAATTCTTGAAAACTTGTAATATGTTTTGGAAACATGATGGACATGACACTTAGAAAATATAAGTGTGACTAACTCGAGGTTGGGTTGAGTTTGTAGCGTAAACCTACCTGGAACCGACCGACTTAACTAGTTGCTACAAACAATAGGACCCAATGTGAGAAGTTGGTCATGTTGTACCTTGAACCCGAGGTTAGACCAAGTTGTGGTGTAAAGCTACCCGGACCCGCCCGGCTTAACTAGTAACCACAACAAGGTCTAATGTGAGAGGTTAAGGCACATTAAATTAATTAATGCCTCATGATTAGGGTTAAGTCATGGTCCACTTAATACTTAACCAATTTGGGCTTGGTGGATTAATCGGGGTTAAGTCGTGAACCCATCGTTACACTTAACCAAGTTAATCCATGATTAGTAAAAGGGTTAAACCGTACTTAACCCACTAGAAAAATCCTAGCAATGGGGGTCCACTCCAGCAGTAATCCCAAGTTTGTATCATTAAGACCCTAGGGACTAGGCTAGGGAGGGGGCACGATTACTGGACTTGAGGTAAGTGACCAAAAACGACGGCAGATTGGTACGCCGGTGTAGTTCCGGGCGGACTATGGTCGTGCATATAGTCCGAAGCCGGGGAAAACATGCACGGGTACCAGTAGATCGAGACTGTGCACATATGTTTATGGTGTCCAGGGGTTGACACCCTAGGGCTTGATACACCCGACGGGAGACCCGGCACAGTCTGACTACAATTATGTTTGGGCCGTATTGACACCATGCATACAAGTGTTTTCAAGCTTGTATGAGCATCATTAGCTTGCATTCAAGTCAAGTTTCCATATTTCCATCATAAAGCAAGAGTTTTGATCATTTTGGCTCAAGGGTTTTTCTATTAGAGCTTGCATTTTGGGTCTATTTGATTGCATAAGGGCTTTGTCATATTTTTGTGTCTTCATAAGCATTGTAAGCCCTTTTCTACTTTCATATTTAAACTCTAAAGTTAAATGAATGATGTAAGTTTGGTTGATCATTATGATATGCAAGTTTGCCATGATATGCAAGTTTACTAGGTCATGTTATGCAAGTTGATATGTTATGATATGCAAGTTTACCATGTTATGCTATGCAAGTTTGCCATGTTATGTTATGCAAGTTTGCCATGTTATGATATGCAAGTTTATCAAGTTATGTTATGCAAGTTTGGGTTGATCATTTTACTCATGATATCATGTTATGCAAGCTTATCTTGAGTATATGAACATAAAGCTTCAAGCTTTATGCTAAAGGTTGCATTTTGGCAACATGTAAGTTATCATATCTCTTATGATAACTTGCATGTGAGGCTAAATGCGAACTTATGGCCATTTCTACATGTCATTTATCACCATGTATCACCAATATGCTAAGCTTGGTTTTATGCATGCTTTTGAGGCCTAAAAATGTAATATGCAAGTATATGAACATATGTACATTTCATATGCCACCATGTTAAACTTGTGGCTTCAACACCTTTATGTCATGATTACGCCAAGTTCCCTCTTTCTATCCTTTATGCGCTATTGCGATATGTAAGCGATGGGATTGCGTTTGGGGTTGGGTAAATTTAAAAGACATAAAAACATAAGATTGGGAATTTACCTATTAAGTTAGGTCTACCCATTGGGAATTTACCTATTAAGTTAGGTCTACCCAAATTCTTGAAAACTTGTAATATGTTTTGGAAACATGATGGACATGACACTTAGAAAATATAAGTGTGACTAACTCGAGGTTGGGTTGAGTTTGTAGCGTAAACCTACCTGGAACCGACCGACTTAACTAGTTGCTACAAACAATAGGACCCAATGTGAGAAGTTGGTCATGTTGTACCTTGAACCCGAGGTTAGACCAAGTTGTGGTGTAAAGCTACCCGGACCCGCCCGGCTTAACTAGTAACCACAACAAGGTCTAATGTGAGAGGTTAAGGCACATTAAATTAATTAATGCCTCATGATTAGGGTTAAGTCATGGTCCACTTAATACTTAACCAATTTGGGCTTGGTGGATTAATCGGGGTTAAGTCGTGAACCCATCGTTACACTTAACCAAGTTAATCCATGATTAGTAAAAGGGTTAAACCGTACTTAACCCACTAGAAAAATCCTAGCAATAGGGGTCCACTCCGGCAGTAATCCCAAGTTTGTATCATTAAGACCCTAGGGACTAGGCTAGGGAGGGGGCACGATTACTGGACTTGAGGTAAGTGACCAAAAACGACGGCAGATTGGTACGCCGGTGTAGTTCCGGGCGGACTATGGTCGTGCATATAGTCCGAAGCCGGGGAAAACATGCACGGGTACCAGTAGATCGAGACTGTGCACATATGTTTATGGTGTCCAGGGGTTGACACCCTAGGGCTTGATACACCCGACGGGAGACCCGGCACAGTCTGACTACAATTATGTTTGGGCCGTATTGACACCAACACGTGACGAGTTAGGCTTATAGGGAGCCGATCGACTAGACCGTTTGGTTGGACCGCGTATTAGGGTCACTCATGTTATTGGGCCAAAGCTTGGGCCAAGGGATCAATACTTGTTTATTTAAGTCATGTTAGTTTGCTAGTACACCTGTGGTGCAAAAACCTTAAACCTGATTATGCGATGACACCTTTATCTACCTTGTTAGTTAATCACCATGCTAGTATGTTGTTATCCTTATGTTCATCCCTGCTTCTCATGCCAGTTAACTTTATCAGTTTACATTGATTGTAGTAGGGCTTACTCAGTCTTTTTGACTGACCTGTTTTCCTTTCGCCTCTTTTCTTCCGTTTCCCCCCCCCCCCCAGGTTCTCAGGGTGGGAATATTGGAGCTTAGCTTGGATTTCTGATCGCTTGCTTGTGGGATTTTAGCTCATGTACGGTCTTGACATGAAGCTAGCTATGGTTATCACTTATTTGTGGATAGTACTTATGTATTTAAGTTTTTCAGTGATGTTATTTTTATCTAGACTTGTGTATTTGGAAAGTTGACATTATGTCGTACCAGACTTGTTTTTGAAATAGTTTGAAATCTTCCGCTGTTTTACTTATCTTATTTACTCTGTTTACATATATACATATGTTCTTGTTCTGCCTTGATATATCATTATGCATGTTTACCTGATTCAAACGCCCCTCCAAAGTCAGAGTGCTTGCAAGAGCCAACCTGGCGGAGGTGGGGTGTTACAGTCTTGGTCGGTTTAGCGATCGATTCGGATCGAGTGAAGTTCCTTTTCGTTACATAGGTCGACCCCAGGTCGACCCCATGGTCGATCCCAGGTCGACCCCATGGTCGACCTGGGTCCTGGGCAGGAAATTTCCCGCCCAGCCCAGGTGTGTGATTTGAATTTCAAAACTTTAAATTTGAATTCGGGCTGGTTTTTATTTTAAATTCCTGAAACTTCTAAGTGCCATAACTTCTTCGTACGGAGTCCGATTTACGCAAACTCGGACTCTATCTCAAGCAGAATTTCGAGACGAACGCAATGGCGTAACCCGTTTCCCCTAATTGTCTAATTAAAAATTAAGTATACTTTAATTTGTTACTTTAATGTTTACTAAAAATACGGGGTGTTACAAAAAATGTTATTAAGGAAATTAGAGATTAATTTAGTTATAGTAAACTAGAATATTAATAACTTATCCATCTGTTATCAGAATCGGGAAAACCCTATAGCGTTGGAATCGTCTTGATGAGCATGACATTATGGAGATATTCTGGACGCATTTGGAATGAACTGGGTTTTTCAGTTAAATTAAACACCGGTTTAATTTAACTAAAACGAAATGTTTCAATAGTGAAAAATCAAATCAAGATGAGTTAAACTCACTTAGTTCTTCCCATTTATATTTTATATAAGTCGGGTTTTTATAATTGTGTGCTATGGTAGCTAATGATTGACTGGCTGTTAAATATACCGCATATATTGATTGAACCGATGAAATTAAACGCTGTTTACTTTCAGTGAAAACCCAAATCGTTATTTCAACGATTGGTCCCAATTAAGGTAGCTTACCTTGTTGGTCATGTTTATAAAATAAACGTGTTTAATTTAATGAATTGTTTGAATTCATTGTTAATGTTATATAAATTGGTTATTGTTAAATGGCTATTATTTATTGTTATAGAAATAATCAGTTAAAGTAAATGAATTTATGTGAGATAATTCATTTTGATACAGTGAAAAATAGGTTGGAGGGATCCAACGGGATTCCTCAAATACATTTAATGTTATTTATTCATATTATCATTATATGAATAGTTTAAACCCTTCTGTTTGAAATGATTGATTTGATTGTTGACTGTTGACCTGAAATTCAACATTTGTTCTGTTTTAAACCAATGGGTGATATTGGTTGAGTAATTGGTAGTACATGGTCTATAAATCAATCATTGTAATATGGATTTACCGTCGGATGAATCGACCGTAATGAAGTTATAGATTTATTTTATAACTGAATATAGATTTTTAAATATTGCAACGACACGGATTTTGCCCGACCTTAATCGATCGCTAGATCGATCAAAATCGTTCAAAACCCGCATACGTTAACTTTGAGAATACAATACATTAGAACAATAACAGCAGACTTTTATAAACATTACAATAATGTTACATCAGAGTACAAAATATCAGAGTACATCGATACATAAAATACAACGGAAGACTTATTACAATAAATTAATACAATGCATAACAGAAGACTTTTTATGCTCTGGACACAGCTTTAGGCTTCGATCCAGAATCCCGCTCAAGAGATAAATATCTGCAAAAAGCTACTCGACTGCCCATGTGGAAAAGAGGGCACCCGAGTTTGCAAGTGAAACAAACTACAGGTCAGTCATGGGACTGGTATGAGAAATCTAACTTAACTAATCTAATAATAAGGCTAATCACAGGACCACGCTGCTAACGCGGAATGGGTTTACCCCATTGAATTGCCAGCGCATAAAATAAAGTAAATCGTTAAACAACGCAATGCTTTTTAGAAAAATGAAACCATTATAAGACTCAAGTCCCATCACACAATGCAACGCAAACCGGAGGATAGAGTTTTACCTTATAATGTTCAAAAGATGCTTGATACAATAAAACGGATTTGATGTTATTATTAGTGCATATATGTTTCAAAAACATTTCAATCATAATGTATGAATCATAGACGGCATGAGTACCATATATCATGTCGCCATACTAGTTCTACAATCAAAACCGCATGGTGTTGTATTGGAAATTGGGTTTCCATCATGAATCGAGGCTAGGGATCATCCTCTCCGATTCGAGACACTCTAGCAGATGCCTCAGGATTCCTCGCAGTGAACCCTTGGAGCGGTAGGGTCGGTCCACACATGCGTTAGTGGATTGGCAATTCCTGAACACACGTTTCCCGGTTCTTTTGAACCTCCAATATGGTCACTAACAACCTATAAAACCGAGGTACCTCATAATCCATCATCCACATAAGTAAAAATGTCAGGGTTGGTAGGTCACTGACACCACTCTAGCTAGAAAGAAACGTGTGCACTCCCTACGGTCCATATCCCGTTTTTGACTCATACCAGGGTGTGAGGCTCACGAAGTCACGCTATACACAAAGCTACGCCTAAACAGGCCGTGCTTTGATCATCAACCACAAAGCCCTGCTTTTCAACAAAAGCCTTGATCCATGCATCTTGGCATGCCACATTGTCAATCCATACCATACCATTGATTCCTGTCAATATATAACCTCTAAGCTCGTACGTCTTAGAGAAGGGTGTTAAACACCAAACAGATATATATTTAGTAGAGATCAAAGAATACGGTATATAGGAATACAACGTCAGACATACCATACATTTACAAGTCCGTTCTAGGTCTAAACGAAACCGGAGGAACCTTATTCCTCACATATTCGAACAATCAACAAATACGTCCAGACAACTACCATTGCAGCCCCTTCAAGGTAGCTACTCCAATCACGGACGTCAGTAGTCCTCATCCATTCGATGTGAAGATCGTCGGTCTTCAATCACCGTCTTCAAATCTTCGACTAAATCGTCGTAGTAATTATTTGAAATGAGTTGAACTCGGTCTTTTCAAATAATCCTCGAATAATTATCATTTAAATCATTTCATATCGTTCATATTTATTTGTAACGGTTTATCGCTATTTTATTTATTTAAAATAGCTTAATATGATTAAACGACGCTTCGGGTCAATGGGCGGTCCTGGCGTTGTTTTTACCAAAATTTGATTTACACATTTCTCGAAATCTAACCGTTGGATTTTGACAAAATTTATACCGTTGGAAAGATCTTCCCAAAATGGTCCTAACGGTTCCAGTTTTGGGAAAATCCGACGGTCGGATCTTTCAGTATAATCATTTAAAGTCACAATTGCCGAAACGCTAACTGCCGCGCGCGTTTCGTTTTAATTTTAATTAATTATATATATATATATACCGTTTGGCGATTTCAACTACTTCCCATCGATCACATCTAAAATGTAACTTTAAAATTTATTCTTTTTATCGCATCTAAAATGACGATAAAAATGTAACCTTTCTTTCTATCATATTTGTTACATCTAAAATAACATTAAAATGTACCATTTAAAATCTAATCTTTTTATTGTCTTTATTTTGACAATAAAGATATAACATTAAATCCTATCCTTTTGATTACATCTAAAATGACATTAATTTCTATTCTTTTTATTATGGCTAAATATAAATAAAATGTCATTTTCAATTCTATGCCTTTATTTACATCTACTATGTAAATAAGAATATAACTTTTTAATCTATTCTTTTATTTACATCTAAAATGTAAAAGATGTAACTTCAAATTTATTCTTTTTATCTACATCTAAAAATGTAAATAAAGATGTCACTTTAAATCTAACCATTTTATTCACATCTAAAATGTAAATAAAGATGCACTTTGTAAATTCATGTTTTTATTCACGACTAAAATGCAAATAAAAATGTACTTTTTATTTCTATGTTTTTATTCAAATCAAAAGTGTGAATAAAAATGACCTTTTTATTTCCATGTATTTATTCACATCTAAAATGTGAAAAAAAATTACTTTTTCAATTCATGTTTTTATTTGCAACTAATTTGCAAATAAAAGTGTACCTTTCTCATTCATATTTTTTATTTGCAACTAATTTGCAAATAAAAGTGTGCTCTTCTAATTCATATTCTTATTTACGACAAGAAGGTAAATAAAATGTACTTTCTTAAATCATGATTTTATTTACAACAAGAATGTAAATAAAATGTGCTTTCTAATTTTAAGTTTTTATTCATGTCTTTATTTACATGGACAATGTAACTAAAATAAACGTCTTTTTCATATCTTTTATTTACATGTAGAATGTAACTAAAATGGTACTTTTCAATTCTATCTTTTTATTTACCGCAAAAATGTAATAAAATAAACACTTTTTATTCATGTCCTTTATTTACATATAAATGTAAATAAGATAAACTTTCTTCTATTCATGACTTTTTATTTACATGGAGGATGTAAATAAAATAAACTTTCTTTTATTCATGACTTTTTATAATCATATTTTTATTTATACCGAACATGAAGGTAAAAATGTCCTTTAATAATCATATTTTGATTTGCACCTAATATGTAAATAAAAATGTCCTTCTATAATCAAATTCCTACAATCATGTCTTTTTTTTTACAACTAAATTGTAAATAAAAAGAAATGTCCTTTTTATAATCATGTTTCTAATTTCATATTTTTATTTACAACTAAATTGTAAATAAAAAGAAATGTCTTTTTTTTTAGCTAACAAAAATGTATGTTTTTGTCTACTCTTTTTAACTAACCAAAAATGTATATCTTTGTGTAACTCTTTTTAACTAACAAAAATGTATACTTTCTTTTAATGGACAAAAATTGCCTCTTTCTTTTTGTTAGCCTACTTTGTGAACTAGGCTACACAAAGAGCAAATAGTGGGAAAGCCATCAACCGGTTCGGATCGGAGGGAACCAGCGCAGGAAAGAAGCAGAAATCAAAGACGCAGACATCACATCGGTTCGGTTCGGAGAAGCACTTCAGCGACACTAAAAGAAGGCAAGTAGCCTCATCGGATCAGATCGGAGGCGGCCGACCCGAACCCTTTTTTTATGAGCCTGTGACCGTTGCTACACACGTTTCCTGAAGACTCGGACCAAGCACAACCATTTCCTCCCACGATCTCCCACTAAATCGATGCGCTGTCACCATTTGAAGGCCTCCGAACCCGACTCTTATGGGATGGGTGCCACATAGTTTCGAACTGGAGTCACTTCGAGGGGATTTTTCACCTATAAATAGGCCATCAGGGGTCATTTGAAGGGATCTTTTGGCAAATTCTCAGCTCTAACATCCTTCATAGCCGAATTTCACAACCATATTTAGATCAAAATCATCTCTTAAAGTCTATTTTTGAGAGATTTGAGTGAGCTTATGCATTGTAATTGTGAAGTTGACTGAGAATCATTGTTTTATTTGCATTCAAATCATCAATTGAAAGAATAGAAAGTGGACGTAGGCTCTTTAACGTCGAACCACTATAAATCGTGTGTTCTTCGTTGCTTTTTAGTCCTATTTCATTGAAATCATAGCAAATTTGGGTGTTAGAACCAATTTTCGGTCTAACATTTTGGTGCTTTCACTGAGAGATCTTCGAATTCTCAGCCTTTTTGGGATTATCATTCTACTATTTGGGCTTTCAAGTTCAAAGAAGTCAATCCTCTATTTTTGACATCTTTAAGTACTTGTTGACTAACTGTTGAAGAATCGAGTATCATGGTTAAGACCAAAGGAAAAGAAGTGCAAGGCGCTAGGGGAAACGATGCTAGGGAAGATCAGCAAGCCATCGTGTTAACAAGGTCACGCGCTCAAAGCTCTGGAGCAGATCGCTCCGACCAGGAGGATCTGAACCGGATGGAAGGCACCGATCCGAACCAGATTGAAGGTACCGATCCGATTCGGTCTGATGACATCGAGTGCACTCATTCTCTCCATCCGAACCGCCCCGGCCAGGCCACTGCGAACCGATCCGAACCAGAATGAAGCTGGAACTTCTACTCGAGCTCCCTCCAACGCTCCGATTCCAGCCACGATGGCTAATGTTCAGCCTGATCCATCTGCACCCATTACCCAGGGAGATTTTTCACGCTTTCTTGACATGCTCCAGAGCACTAAAGAAGCATTGGAAGCCTAGAGGCGTAACAGTCTTCGCATGTAGGAAAACATGATCACTGTGGGTAGAGAAATACAGGAGCTCCGGAGGCAGAAGACTCCTTCCCCAACCCGCCGCCTTGCTACAGATGATTCGTCTTCTTCGGACGAGGGACGCCCTCACGAGAGAAGGCCGCTTGAACGACCTCATAACCTCGATCAGTTGACTTTTGGATCTTTAGGATCCCGAGAAGATGCCGCTCGTGTATTGGGCCCTGATGACCCAAGCCTGCAACAACCTATGTTGCTGCACATGCGCGGATCCCATGTCCTACCAAGGGATCCTAATATTATTAAACCTACGCAGCAGCAGCTTCTCCAACCTCTACCCCCTGAGATTGACCGGGAGCACAGAGAGCAACGTAGAGCAGCTGCCGCTAGAAACAGGAGTTTGTCCCCTGATCAGGAACCCAGGGGTAATCCGAACATTAGACCAAGAGAGCCTGTGCAGACATTAACAAATGCCGATGTATGGGCAATGATGCGCCAGATTATGTCCAAAAGCCGGCGGTATACTAATGAAGATTGGGGCATTGAGCGAAGTCATACCCCCTTCAAAGATGATATACTGGATTTCCAGTTCCCTCGGCGATTCAACTTGCCTCAAATGGATCGATATTCAGGAAGAACCAGACCCAGGGCAGCATCTGATGAGGTATGCATGGTTCATGAATGCGGTAGCAACTCCAGATGCCGTAAAATGCAAAGCTTTTACAATTTATCTTGAAGACGTAGCGTTAATGTGGTTCACCCGACTCCCCCCTCGGTCGATGTCAAATTTCACAGAATTGAGTGAGCGCTTCATGAATCAGTTTCGACTTCATGCCCGAAAATCCAAGACCGTCATAGAAATGTCACGGATTAAACAGGCCCCAGGAGAATCTTTGAAGTCATACTTGGATCGCTTCAACCTGGCCGTCAGAGAAGTTAGCGATCCTCATGAGCCCACTATTTTAATGGCCTTGATAGAAGGGGTAGATCCTGATACAGAGTTCGGGGATTACTTGTCGGGGAAACCGCCTCCTACTAGAGAATTGTTCTATGAAAAAGCTAATATCCGCTTAAGGCGAGAAGAAGCCAAGGCAAATCGGAAGAGAAAGTCCGAAGGGGCCTCGAGGGAAGGTGTTCAGAGTAATGTTGCTGTGAAACAATCTGGTGAAGTTCAGGGAAGGTGGAAGTAAATGTTGGCAACCAGAGTGGAGGTAATAGCAACAGAATTGGGAACGGCAATAGAAGGAACAAAAACCGAGGGAATAGTTCTAGTAAAAGACCCAGATTCTAGACTTTTGAAAATTATACGCCATTGAATGATACGTTGGAGAACATTTATATAGATACATATAGCATATTGCAATACAAAAAACCACCATCCAGAGACTCCACTGAGAAAGAAATTGCAACAGGAAAGTTTTGCTTGTTTCATGGAACCCACGGTCATTCCACCAATGAATGCCGCCATTTGAGAGATATTGTCGAAAGATTGCTACAAGAAGGAAAGTTAGACAAGTACAAGGTTGCACCAAGGGACAGGGGACAAGCCCCGGACCAAAACCAGCCTACCTCGAAACCCACAGCCCAGCAAAAGGGTAAGGGGATCGTCATTAATAGTATTATAGTTGGACCCCACCTAGTTGGTCGTAGTTTTAAAGCAATGGATCAGTACATCAACGCCGCCAAGCATTTTGAGGTAGGAGAATGCAGTAGCCACGAAGACGTTACTCCAGTAAAACAACAAAAGACGATGTCAGACGACATTGTATTCCGCAATAGAGATGATTCCGGAGTTCAATCTCCAACCGACGATCCACTAGTGATTACAACAACAATCGGCCCTGCTTTAGTCCGTAAAGTGTTAGTAGACAACGGAAGCTCGGTCAGTATCCTCTTCAAGAAAGCTTTCGAACAAATGAGACTTGAAGCAAAAGATTTAAAGCTATGTGAAGGATGGATACGTGGATTCAACGGAGCATCGACGGCTCCGATGGGCTTTGTGGAATTACCAGTCACACTAGGGCAGGGAGATCGCCAGAGAGTAAGGATCCTACCATTTGTAGTTTTGGACGTGGAGTCCCCTTACAATGCCTTCCTAGGCCGACCGGCCCTTGCCGAGTTCAGGGCATGTATTGCACCTTGGTGCTTGCTGCTTAAATTCCCGACTGACTCAGGAATTGGGGTGATGAGGGGCGACCAAGCTACGGGACGAGCTTGTTATGTGACGGAGTTAAAGATGCTAATGAAGGGGTTGAATATAGAAGCTAAGGACGATTCCGCCCCTCCAAAGGAGAACTCATCATAGCAATTAAGGGGTCCTGCCCCAAGAGAGTCGCCCTCAGACATGCTCGAGGATGTAGATCCCAGAGAGGATAGAGAACCCGGGGACAGGAAGGCAACTCCCAACGAAATAACAATGGATATACCCATTGATGAAACAGATTCAACAAAAGTATTAAAGATCGGTTCACAACTAGATCCAGTTCGAGCGAGGGAATTGGTTGATTTCTTAAAGGCAAATCTGGATGTGTTTGCCTGGACTCACGCTGACATGCGCGGGATTACGCCTACCATCATGAGCCACTCTTTGTGTATTAATCCAAAGCACCCACCAATCAAGCAGAAAAGACTTATGTTAGGCCCAGAGCGGTCAGCAGCTTTAAAAGAAGAAGTAGAGAAATTAAAAGATAATGGATTCATTAGGGATTCGAAATATCCCGACTGGATATCGAATCCTGTCCTGGTCAAAAAGTCAAACGGGAAGTGGAGAACGTGTATTGACTTTTCTGATTTGAACAAGGCCTGCCCGAAGGATAGCTTTCCTCTCCCCAGAATTGATCAGCTAGTAGATTCGACGGCCGGGCATGAGCTTTTATCTTTTATGGACGCCTATTCCGGGTACAATCAAATTCCCATGCACATTCCAGATCAAGAGCATACAAGCTTTACCACAGACTTGGGGTTATATTGTTACGTGGTAATGCCATTTGGGTTAAAGAATGCAGGAGCCACGTATCAGCGCCTAGTCAATCGCATGTTTTACAATCAAATCGGGAAGACCGTGGAGGTTTACATGGATGACATGCTTGTGAAGTCTAAACATTCTTCCGAGCATACAAGGGACTTAGCTGAAATGTTTCATATTCTTCGAAGGTATGGTGATTAACATAGAAATGTGTTATTTTTATGCTCTTATATCTTATCTTTTGTATATAAATAAATATTACTTGGGTATTGTTTTATCACTTTTACAGATATTCCAACCCAGCCCGCATGCAAACAGAAAAGTAGAGAAATAGAGATCAAATTGTTGTGTATTTGCATTTTGAAGAATTGTAGATGAAGATTCTACATCTAGGTTCTGTTGGACAAGATTGATAAAAAGGCCATGCACAACTCAATCAAGGAGGCTTGTCAAAGAACCAAGAGGAAAAGAAGAAAGGCCAAAAATTTAATAGATTTAACTAAGGCCCATTTGAGATTCTCATTGTAAACTAATTAGTGATGTAATGGCTAGGCCCATTTATAATTAGGGTTAGGGTTTGGTTATCCCCAATAAATACCCTTGTAATGTCATGGTAGCCACCATCTCATTTCTGTATTCCATTACTCTAATAAAAATTCTTCTTCTTCTTCTTTTATTTTCTAGTATTTTTTTAGCAACTAGTGTCATCTACCCAATTAGATTCGGGAGAGTACTAGTTGTATTTTACATTTGTTTCATTAGTGATTAGTCATTTGATTAGTTTCAACGACAATCCTAATTTTATTTTTGTTGTTGTTCTTCTTATTCTGCACTTTTATTTTCTGCATTGTTGTTCTTGTTTTGCAATTTACTTTCTTTAGTGATTAATCGTTGATTAGATTCAACGATAATCCTAAGTTCGCAGTTTCAATTTGTTTTTAGTTCAACAAAATCTCCAGGCTTCGTCTAACTCGCCCAAGAGATTAGATAAATAATTTGATTTTAATTTACCTCCCTGTGTTCGACCTGTATGCTACACACCTGTGCGCTTGCAGTATTTATTTTAAAATTCGGGCTTTTCTAGTTCATAGATAAGCGTCGATCAAGTTTTTGGCGCCGTTGCCGTGGAGCCTGGGCTCAGACACCATTATCAAAAACTTGATCGACGCTTATCTATGAACTAGAAAAGCACGAATTTTAAAATAAATACTGCAAGCGCACAGGTGTGTAGCATACAGGTCGAACATAGGGAGGTAAATTAAAATCAAATTATTTATCTAATCTCTTGGGCGAGTTAGACGAAGCCTGGAGATTTTGTTGAAATAAAAACAAATTGAAACTGCGAACTTAGGATTATCGTTGAATCTAATCAACGATTAATCACTAAAGAAAGTAAATTGTAAAACAAGAACAACAATGCAGAAAATAAAAGTGCAGAATAAGAAGAACAACAAATAAAATAAAATTAGGATTGTCGTTGAAACTAATCAAACGACTAATCACTAATGAAACAAATGTAAAATACAACTAGTACTCTACCGAATCTAATCGGGTAGATGACACTAGTTGCTAAAAAAAATACTAGAAAATAAAAGAAGAATTTTTATTAGAGTAATGGAATACAGAAATGAGATGGTGGCTACCATGACATTACAAGGGTATTTATTGGGGATAACCAAACCCTAACCCTAATTATAAATAGGCCTAGCCATTACATCACTAATTAGTTTACAATGAGAATCTCAAATAGGCCTTAGTTAAATCTATTAAATTTTTGGCCTTTCTTCTTTTCCTCTTGGTTCTTTGACAAGCCTCCTTGATTGAGATGTGCATGGCCTTTTTATCAATCTTGTCCAACAGCAACTAGATGTAGGATCTTCATCTACAATTCTTCAAAATGCAAATACACAGCAATTTGATCTCTATTTCTCTACTTTTCTGTTTGCATGCGGACTGGGTTGGAATATCTGTAAAAGTGACAAAACAATACCCAAGTAATATTTATTTATATACAAAAGATAAGATATAAGAGCATAAAAATAACACATTTCTATGTTAATCAAATACCCCCACACTTATCTTTTACTTGTCCTCGAGTAAAACAAGAGATGAAAAACTAAACTAGATAGGTCACACTTTCGTAGGAAACACGATTGCATTGAGCGTATGCAACAAGCCGTTAAACCTCTAGGTGTCCCTAGTAGGACGAGTGATGTCTCGTGAGGGTTTTCAGCGGATACTACCCACAAAATCCAAATGCAGTATGTGTGGATTTAATGTAACTACATGAATGCAAAGGACTTATGCAATTGAAAACAAAAATTGAAAACACGACTTGTTTCAGGAAAGTGGTACAACAAATTAAATTAACAATTTCTAGTCAGTTGATTTTATTTTAGATATCTCAACTTGTCACAAATTTTCAATATAAATCAAGTTTTCAAATGTTAAATTCCAGTTTGGCCAGTTGGTTCGGTTGATAACATAGTGCAGCCATGAAATAGATTCTTAGTTTGCTTGGCACAATTTTCAAAGTGGTATTATTATTTTCTCATGTATGGCTAGTCAAATCAATAAGGTCAAGAAGTGTTTGGGCATCATCACTTATTCTTTATTCTATAAAATTTTAAAATTTATGATTAAGTACATACACCTAACTTAGAAGACCAAGATTTACCACCCATGCACTGCCTCGCGGACTAACGGAGAGTGGGTAAAGAGCTTGGCGGATTGTGCAGGCCGACTTTGACTTTGTCAACAACGTGTCGGTAATCCTTAGGTGTCCAATCTCATAAAATGAGACTAAGATATTCCAACGCTGACTTTGTCAACAACGTGTCGGATAGAGCTTGGCGGGTTTGCACACCAACGCTTGATATACAAGCAATGTTGGATACCCTTGGATTACTATTATTATTATTGAAATTATAAGCACAAAAGAGAGTTATGCGAATTCAACTTAACACAACTTAGTTTTAAAGATTCGAAAAGCCAATATAAGTATTTTGAGTCCTCCACTTATTTAAACAAAGTCTACAATATAGAATAGATTTCATGGCCATCACCTAAGAATCTCCCTATGTACCGGTTACACTATTATCCCTCAAAATTAAACTTTTTATTATATTTCTTATTCGATCTAAGTTGAGAGAAAAAATACTATCAACTGACTAAAAATCCTTAACTTATTTTGTTGTATCAATCTAAAATGAGTCATGTTTGAAAAAAAAAATGGCATGTTACTACAGTCTAAAATGCATGATGGTCCTATTTAAATGGCTGAAAATGAAAAATAAAGAAAAAACGAAAATGAGTGAAATGCAGACCCCCCCCCCACACTAGAACTAAACAGTGTCCACACTGTAAACGTTTTCTAAATTTGAAAGATCGTACCCAAAGGTGAATGAGATGCAAAATTATTTGTAGAATGAAATGCAATCTAACTATATGTAAGAATGGATCATATGTACAATGATATATGTATTTGCGGTGCACGCGATGCAAAGAATTCCACCAACTTTTCCCCCCACACTTGGTTCTAGCTCGATGAGTCCCGTTCCCACTATGCCTAGGCATGTTTTCTAACAAACAAAAGTTTTTGAAAACCATCTCATCTTTATACCTCAATTTATAGTCCAGTAAATGAATGTTCAGGGTCGTCCTAACATGAAGTTTTTCAACAAAGCTACCATTCCAAAAATAGTTCATGTGTTCAACAAATTTATCAGTGTAATTTTTCAAAAATTTGTGATCGTATATAAACTCAGTTGCAATCCTTAAATTTGAATTCTGAGTGTTGTTCAAGATTATGTGATCACATTTCTCAATTGATAACGTATTTTCGACACTGACAATTCCATGTTCGTTTGAAATTTTCTCAAAGTTAAAATTTTCGAACTTGTGACTTGAATCTACTTCTTCCTCATTTGGCAACTCATCCTTGTACAGCCCAAAAAATTCATGTTCATTAAAATCCATCTCCAAATTTGAATTAAAAAATTCAACATTTTTATTCTGTTCAATTTCAAAAATTTCAATGTTCTCACAGCCTGAAAGAGGAAGATCAAAATCTGAGCTTAAATCTTTTTCCTGAAAAGAATTGAAGTCTAAATCATTTGCTGAATTGTGAACAACTTCATTTAGATTGTCATTTTCAATTTCCAAAGTTGTAATCTGAAAATTTTCAATATCAGCAAAGAATGGATTATTTATTGATTCATCGCATTGAATTTGATTTTGTTGCTCGAGTTGTTCTTTAAAACATGTCATTAAACAAAGAAGTTCATCCATCTTTCTATCTTTTTCATCAAGTTGTCTATCTTGCCTTTCTACCCTCTCTCTAAGAATGTTAAGATGATATTCTTTAGAATCGTTGATTTGAGAGCTCTCGTTTTGGATTTCTTGATTCTCAGAATTATAGTCCACATCAATTTCACGATCAATGTTATTTCCAATGTGGTGGTTGTTTGAATTTTCAGAAAAATGACAATGGAAATCATTTTGATTTTGAAAATTAGGTTCATAACCAAAACTGTCGAAATTCGAGGGAAAACTGCAATTTTGGTCATATTCAAGATGTGGATATGGGTTGTAATTTTGAAGATTTTGATCGATTTGAAAATCATTTTCATATCCAAAATTATTTTCGAATTGGTTTCCAACCCTGTATTGATGTTGATCAAAGGTATATTGGGATTCAAAGCTATTTTGATATGGATGTGGCCCATAATCGAAATTATTGAAATTTGAATTGAAGTCGCCATTTCGATCATAACTTTGAAAATGTTGGTCATTTTGAAAATTTTGAAAATTGATGACATTTGGGTCGTGAAATTTTGGAAAATCTTGCTTCATGAGTTGTAATTCAAAATCATACTCCTCAAGAGGACGTCTACTCCGATTATTATCCCACATATCTCTCAATGATTTTTTTGAATCAGACATTTTAAAGAAGTCACGGTAAGACAGAGTTTATTCTCGCTTCAAAATAATATAAAATACTAAGTTGTGCTCTATTAATTAACTGACTCAATTAGAAGGGGAAGAGGGTCTTATGGCCGTTCACATATAGTATAAATACTAAGGGATACGACCAATGTTTTACGGGTAGTATGCAACCTCTTTTGCTAATAGTTCAATAAATTGAACTACTAAATATCTGCGATCCAATTATACAAGGCAGTCAACTTCACAAAACACCACTTTTCAATTATATTATTTTTCAAATCAAATCAAATGTCAAAATTGAAAAAGGACGAGAGTGATGATTTTAGTTACGGAAATACGTTCCTCACAAATAGATTTAGAAATATCAGTCACAGAACAATCACAGAATAATAACAGAAAATTAAATTATTGTACAAGCAAGCCGCTGCCCCTGTAGAAGATTTTTACAAGCAATTTCTATATTTTTCAAAGCAGCAGAGCACCTGTAGAGTTAAAAGAAATTTTACACCGGGGTATGGCTGTCCGTCCAGAAAATTTGAGTAGTTTCAGCGATTAGAATCTCGGGGGTTTGTAAATTGCCTGATCTCTGAATCCTTGTTCGATTGGTTGAACACTATCTCTTGCTTTGTTTTGACTTGATTGAACACAGGGAGGTAAATTAAAATCATATGGGATGAAGCTAAACCCCCTAAAATGCTCGTTTGGGGTCGCATCTGGAAAATTTCTGGGGTTTATTGTGAGTTCTCGAGGAATTGAGATAAATCCTGACCAAATAGCAGCAATAAGGGACATTGTAGAACCACGCAAGATCAAAGACGTTCAAAGCTTGGCCGGAAAAGTTGCTGCATTGAGTAGGTTTATTTCCAAAGCTACAGATAGATGTGTACCTTTCTTCGATCTCATAAAACGGGGAAAGCGAAATTTTGAGTGGACTCCCGACTGTGTGGAGGCGTTCTAAAATCTATTAGACTTCTTAGAAAAGCCTCCAATATTATCAAAGCCTATGGAACATGAGGATTTGTTCGTCTACTTGACGGTATCATCTCACACTGTCAGTACGGCATTAGTACGTGAAGAGGATAAAGTCCAGATACCTGTATATTACGTAAGCAAAAAACTAGCTGCTGCAGAACGTAATTATCCGAAGATAGAAAAGCTTGCTTATAGCCTCCTGTTTGCTTCCCGCAAACTTCGCCATTATTTTCAGGCACACCCAATAGTTGTATATACCGATCAACCTTTGAGACAAGTGTTGCAAAAACCCGAAGCATCGGGGCGGTTACTTAAATGGAATATTGAGCTGAGTCAATTTGACTTGAACTTTCAGCCACGAAGATCAATAAGGGGGCAGGCATTGGTTGACTTTATAGCTGAATTTAAAATTCCCGAAGAGGAAGCGGTGGGTGACAAGATAGTTACTTTGGATCGAGAATTAGAGCTTAGTCCATGGAAACTATATACGGACGGAGCCAAGAACGATCGAAAGTCCGGCGCCGGAGTTGTTTTAATAACTCTTGAAGGACGATCTATTTATTATGCATTACGATTAGAGTTTGCTGCTACTAACAACGATTCTGAGTATGAAGCCCTGATTGCCGGGCTGAAACTCGCCAAAGAATTGGGAGTGAAGACACTAGATATATATTGCGATTCCAAGATAGTTGTATGCCAAGTTCGAGAGGAATTTACTGCTAAAGGACCTCGACTCATTACTTATCTCAAAAAGGTAAAGGAGTTGTTGGGAGGTTTGGAGCATTATAGCATAACACACATTCCAAGAACGGAAAATCAGAAAGCAGATCGACTGGCGAAGCTAGCAAGTTCTGATAATCCTAAAGAGACTGAAATGGTTCGATAGAGGTGTTGGAATCACTGAGTTTCGACCTGATGGAATCAGAGCTAGTCTTAGAAATTGAACCAGAGAGAGAATCTTGGATGACATCGATTAAGAATTTTCTCAAGAATGGAATCCTCCCGTTGAAAAAAAGCGAAAGACGAGCTGTAAGACGCAAGGCTGCAAGATACGTTTTACAGGACGACGTCCTTTATCGCCAAGTGTTTTCAATGCCCCTATTACGGTGTATCGCACACGACGACATTAAACGTGTACTGTAAGAAGTACATGAAGGTGAGTGTGGAGATCACACTGGGGCCAAACCCTAGCAAAGAAAGTATTACGGTATGAATATTTCTGGCCTACAATAAATAAAGACGCGGCTGATTATTCGCGACGCTGCGATAGATGTCAAAGATTCGCCAAAGTTCCCAGAGTGCCTCCGACCCAGCTCAAGTCGATGGTAAGTCCATGGCCATTTGCCATGTGGGGAACTGACATTATTGGAGTGTTACCTATTGCCAGAGGAGGAGCTAAGTACGCGATCGTTGCCATGGACTACTTCACAATATGGGTGGAAGCTGAACCTTTAACAACCATCACGGCGAGGAAGGTGATCAGTTTTGTGGTCAGAAACATTATTTGTCGATTTGGGATACCGAAGACCATCATAACTGATAATGGGACGCAGTTTGACAGCATCGAGTTCAGAAACTTCTGCCAGAAATACAAGGTTGATAAACGATACATTGTAGTAGCTCACCCGCAGTCAAATGGCCAGGTCGAAGCCATAAACAACGTCATTAAATCAATTCTGAAGAAGCGGTTGGAGCGGGCCAAAGCTAGATGGATAGACAAGTTGCCATTAGCTTTATGGGCCTACAGAACAACCTTTAAGACGGCTACCGGCCATACTCCCTATTCACTTTCCTTTGGGTCAGAAGAAGTGATCCCGGTAGAATTAGAAGTCCCTTCTTATCGAGTTGCATATTATGATCCGATGACAAATAAAGCACTCCTCCTAGAATCTCTTGATATGATTGAAGAAAAAAGAGATGAAGCCGACTTGCGTGCCTCGAGACATCGACATCAAGTAGCATGTTATTATGATCGGAAAGTTCGCTTCAAAACCTTTGAACCAGGAGACCTAGTACTGAAACGAGTCTTCCCGCCTTTGACCCAATTGGGTCCAAAATGGGAAGGGCCATACACCATCCAACGGAAGCTTGATACAGGAGCATTCAAGCTAACGACCGTGGACGGTGAGGAGATTCCCAGAGCCTGGAACGCTCAGCACTTACGACGATATCTGAGCTAAATATGAAATGTCATCCTTTTTGTTTTTATAAGCTATGTAAAAAGGCACGACTTGCCTTAAAAAATCTGTTTATATGAACAAATGATTATGAAGTGGATGTAGGCTACGACTTAGCTGAACCACTATAAAAATATTGTGTGTCATTTACTTTTCTGCATTATTTATATCTTCAACAATTATTCTATCATGACCATGAAACACGAAACGTTAAATTAAATTTGGAAAGTTGGATATGACCTATGTGCAGGAGCAAATAAAATGACTGTTTGCACGATAAAACACAGAAGAATGGGAAGACGACATTCTTAACTCTAACTCTCAAGAATCGAGAGAGAGTATAAAGGACGGTAAGACGGCGTCCCTTGAGGTGTGAAGGTGCACCCAGATGAGAGACCGCCTCAATGATACTCTAACCTGGTTATGAGACAAGAGAGTGTAAAGTTGCTAGAAAGAATAGGCATCAATGACGAAAGGAATATGGCCCCGTCAGAGAATCGGGGGCAATTGGATTTTTAGCTTAATCAATCTTGAATAATTCCTGCTCAGTTATCCAAGATTGACTGGGGGCATATATGTGCATACATATTCCCCTCAACAATGACTTCATATTATAAGTTTAATATGACATACTTTTGCATTTTCACTTAAGTGCTAAACTAACAACTATCAGACATTGCAGGAAATAAACTATTTTTTATTTACAAACATGTGAGTTTGTACAAGGAAAACAAGCAAAAAAAGATGCGAGGGCCGCGCTCGCTGCAACGATTTCGGACCAATTCAGTATCAAAATAAAACAAAGCACTTCATCACTTGGGATTTGGAGCGGACTTGGATTTTTTGGCAGCCTTCTGAGCATTCTTAGCCTCTTTTTCAGCATCAGTCATAATGCGCTTTGGCTTTTTCTTCTCTGCAATCGAAGTGCTAGAATCGGTTGATTTTTTCCCAGGAGTCGGAACACTGGAATCAAGAGAAGACTTTTTAGCAAGCTCCTCTGTAATAGACCTAGTTGAAAGCTTAATGACTAACCTTGATCCAGGATCCACCACTACAAGAGGCTTAAGGCTTTCAGGTTTCAGGTCTTCAACTTTTAGCTGCATACGTTTGTCTTGTTCGGCTTTCATTTCAGCCAAAGTGATGTCATTGGCGCTTTTTGAATCCCCAATTACAGCCACATCAGGATCTTCTTCATGCCCTTCATTACCACCGTCGTCTTTTAAGGCATCAATCATCTCGTCATCATGAGAAGTGTCGGCCTTAGACAGTTCAGCTCTCCCTCCTGACTCTACAATGGTAGCCTTATCCTGTCTTCCCTGAGACTTTTCCACGGATTTTACCCTAGTGGTGGTTCCCTGATGTATGTCAGTCCTCTCGGTCGGTTCAACACCTATAGAATGAGAAGCAACAGTTATCAACTCAGGAGAAAATAAAGGATCCCCCATCGATTGCCCAATTATGTGGTGAAAAGTGGAGACGGCCTTGACAAATTGAGGTGAAAAGGTAGAAATACCTTCCGATGGTTTCTCAATGGGAGTGACTACCGTCTCTGACGCTGATTCGGGTATAGGAGATAAAAGAGACGCTTGAGGGATCCCCGGGTTTTCGGAATCATATCCCTCGACTTTGGAAGTTTCAGCGGTAGTAGAAGAAGAACCAGCCTCAGGGATATTCTTTTGTTTGGCCATCTTCTTTTCCTCCTCCATAGCAGCGGTAATGAGGCGACGCCCCTCGGCCAGGCGTGCCGGCTCGTCATCTCTCAGATACTTTTCCATAAGTTTATCTTCGTCGATGAAGTCTACCTTAAGTTCCTCTTTCTCTCATTCGATGATTTGACTCCATACGTGAACTAAGGTAGTTGGAAAGTCTTCAATCCAAGAGATGTTTCGGCGACGAATTATGTGCGCGAAGAATTCAATCAATAATTCGCCAAAACCGTGCACTTCTTCCTGAGCCTCTGATAGCTGTTTACGGGTCTCTTCAGCAGACTTAATGACATTTTCCACATTCCCCTCAGCTAGGGCAGCCCTATTCTCAGTTTCCACTAACTTGGACTCTAAATCAGCATTTCGTTTCTCCAGTTTAGCATTTTTTCTTGCTAACTCGGCTTTTTCTTGCTCAAGAGTATTGTAATCCTGTTGCATTTTGACATTGTCCGACTTAGCATCCTCCGCTTGTTTCTTCAACTCCAAACGCTCTTGACTATGAGATTCCAGCAAGTCATGATAACGCTTCTATAACTCCTCGAATTGCTGTTTGAAGTTGTTAGCATCTCGTTGAGCGATGACAAGTTGAGCCTGTGTGTCCTCAAGGTCCTTCTCCAAATTTTTCAAGGCCTTTTCATCAGCATCTGCAGTCTTTTTCATCGAATTAACATCTGTAATTAAAGTCCGAATGATTCTGGAGAGATTGCGTGAATACTTGAACATCTCCGAGTATTGCTTATCGACTGCGTCAATCTTCGCTTTAGCCTCATCTGCCCACTTTGAGGAAATAGGCTCGAGAGCAGGTATGAAAGTCAGATTTTCAAAATAATGGTCTGGGAACTGCTTCTCCAGATATGCCAGCTTAACTTTGGACTCAGTATCCAGTGGTGGAGGTTTGCAGTACGTTAGCACAGTGTCTCTACGCTTAGTAGGCACGATGGCTGTATCACCCTTTCCAGGTCGCTTCTTAGAAACCTTATGTTTGTCTCGTGAATCGGTATGTTTTGGTGGACTTTTTTCCCGATTGTGTTTGTCTTGAGGAGAAGTTCGGTCTTTGGGCTGCGATGTGTCTTCTCCTCGACGACTCTGATAGCTTTTATATCGGTCTGGATCCGACCGGACGGGGGAGCGAGAGCGCAAGGTGTCTGGTCGATAAGAATCATGAGGCCTTCTGTCATCTCTACCTCGGCTTTCACGGTGATCATGCTCGACATCGGAAGGGGGCCTAGACATGCTACGACGTATTTTCCTGACATCATAGTAGGGGCGAGACATTGTACCTGCACAACAATGTAAAGGAATTCAGAATCAGTGTTCACTTGAGAAGTGAGTGTTGTGAAGTGTGGTGCTATTATGTTGGGTGCATCCTAAGTGGTGTCCCCCTCCCCCCCCCCCCCCCCCGACAAACCCGAGTCCGAAGCCAGGCCAGCGCGAGTGGGATCTTTGGCCTTCACGGGAGTAGTCTCCTCTGAAGAAGTGAAAATTAAAGGATTTGTGCCAAAGTCCTATGAAGTATAGATGGTTTCAGGTAGGGGGAGATCTCCTAAACCCTGAAATGTGGAATCGTCGGTAGTAGGGACATCTCCTTGAGAAGCATCTGTTGGCAACTCTTTTGGGGACGTTGACTTCTAAGGAGAAATAGCATCATCAGGGACGGTATACCATTCTCTGTGTTGTTCAGCTATGTTGGCTAACTCGTCGTCCTGAGTTGAAGATGGAGAAGGTGAAGTCCGAAGAGGTATTGTTGGATTTCTCGAGCCCTCGCCCGTTTCAGGAATAATGTCCACTGGGGGTATGTATACATATGGACCCGACCCATGGCCCATGCTACGGGTAATGGATAGTAACCCGTGATGATGGAGATACTCATCCTTAAGAACTTCATCGATGGTTAGAAACTTTTGATCGCCATTGAGAAGCCGATGCAACCGATCAAAGTATAATTGATCTGATATCTATTTTGGGTTATCAACTGCGAATAAAAGAGAAAGCAGGTTAATGCGTTGGCATGAACATTCAAAATTGAGATCTAGAAGATTGATGCTTTACTTGATTTGGTCCATCTCCTAGCGCACCCCGGCTGTTGTCTGATATAAAACCATTCGAGCTTAGAATCGCCGGCCTTGCTGCTAAATGGAGCTGAAATAATTTTCCTCTTTGGGACTGATTCAAAATAGGAGAAGGAAGGAGTTTCTCGAGTCCGATGCTTGAAATTATAAAAAAAGTGGACGTCATCGAAAGTAGGCCCTATACCTAAAAATTCTCTGTATGCTATATATAAGGTATATAAATAAGCATAAGAGTTGGGGTGCAACTGCATGGGGGCAATCCGCATCTGTCTCAGAAAGTCAACGAAAAAAGGCGGGAACGGTGGAATAGCCCCAACCATACACATCAATCGAGTAACTGCCATAAATCCTTCTGGAGGATTGTGGGGACGATCAGCTTTCGATGGCACCAGGGTATCTCTTTTCAGTATCCCGTGCTTTAAACATATTCGAACAAGTCTGTCGTCATCAATCGTCGATTCAACAGAATCTTTGGGTAACTCCAATATAATGGCAGACTCAAACTCATCAGGAGCTCGATTATCTCCTATCCCTCCTTCCTCTCCATCGCCCAGAGAAACTTCACTATTGGAAGGTGCTTCGCTGTTATGTGCTCCTACTTCATAATCTGGGCCCTCATCGTCCCATTCAGGGTCTGAGGAAGAAGATATGTCATCAAGAGCAAATTTCTCAGAAGTTTCTGCAACTTCTATCTTCTTTGCTAACCTAGATGAACGTCTCTCAGCCATGATCACTAGACTACTAAAGAAGTAATAACATAAGTTAGAGTAAGATAACCCGCATCCCCCCGTGTGTGTATGTGAACTAAAGTGTGTGCTACGTGTACCAAAGATGCAAAGTAAACGCATGAGAGCGTGATATAAAGATTCAAAGGAGTAATAATGTTTCAGAACTGTTCTTGATTCTTGTTTATGTTCATAGGGCACTTTCCTGACTGTCCCTTAAATGGAAGATTGTGTCAAGCATTGATTTATCCAGTTAAATAGGTTCTTGTTCATTAAGTCATGATAATTTAGTTCGGTTCGGATACGTGTGGGGATCGGATCGGGGAGCAGAACCTCGTCTTAGTTTAAAGAAAAAGTTAGAGCCCGACAGGCAAACCAGAGCGGTTCGGAAGAAGGAACACAGAGCGGTTCGGATTGACTTGAGTATCCATGCCACTCTTCTTCCTAATTTCTCACTCTGACTCGACCCGGTCAAGTGAGCTTTGTTTTCCCCTTTGCCTTTTGCTCCGTCCCGATCCGGTCGCGTAAACTTCTTTCCCTTCCCTTCACTCCAAAGTTTCCCCATCCGAACCGATCCCAGTTCCTCTCCTCTTCTTCATCTTCACCATTTTTCCATCCCACTCAGTCGATATCGAACCCAACTTCATGTCGAAAGCCCCCATTAAGACTAAGCGCTTATGTACTCAAATGTTCTACAATGGATCCTAACACCCTCCATCACTACCTCGAGATGGCGTTGACGCCATTAACGACGATGGCGGAGGGTGGAGAAGGCCACAACGTCAGAATTAAGCAAACACCATGTTCGAATCGTCCAATTTTACCACAAATCTAAACTGAAAATGATTACAGCAAGGTAATTCGAGATTTTAAACCTACCAAGTTGTTTAATTTAAAGACGAACGAGAGAGTTTCGGAGTTTTTGACGTTTTAGGGTTTCGGTGCAAAATTTGTTGGGCGAGAGCAATAAAAGAAGGAGAGGAAGAAGAAGACGGGAAGTAGACTTATATAAGTTTATGGTGACCACTCGTATTCCCAGTCTTTTTTACCCCATTCGGACCGGGATTCAGGCCCACAAATGCATTTTGGCCTGTTAGTCCACTGTTAAGCAATACAGGAGGGAAATCCATTCGGGTCGGAATCGAACCGAAAGGGATTATACACATTGACTTGGCATGCAGGTTGAATTCAAGGAAAAATAAAGAAAAAGCTTACCTGGAGGAATCACTGGACATTAAAAAGAGCTCTCAAAGTTGTTTGAGAATGAAGAAAGTAATTCATATGGTTTATGGATATATATAAGCAACCAAAGGCATAACTTTATGAAGTGGCACGTCTCAACAAGTAAATGGAAGCGATCATTCAATGGCTTTAATTCAAAGACTGTTTTGTAAACTACTTCGAAGCACACTTTATCTTAAATAAGAGTGTACTTCGAGGGGGCAAAATGTTAGCCTACTTTGTGAACTAGGCTACACAAAGAGCAAATAGTGGGAAAGCCATCAACCGGTTCGGATCGGAGGGAACCAGCGCAGGAAAGAAGCAGAAATCAAAGACGCAGACGTCACACCGGTTCGGTTTGGAGAAGCACTTCAGCGACACTAAAAGAAGGCCACTAGCCTCATCGGATCGGATCGGAGGCGGCCGACCCAAACCCCTTTTTTCTGAGCCTGTGACCGTTGCTACACACGTTTCCTGAAGACTCGGACCAAGCACAACCATTTCCTCCCACGATCTCCCACTAAATCGATGCGCTGTCACCATCTGAAGGCCTCCGAACCCGACTCTTATGGGATGGGTGCCACATAGTTCCGAACCGGAGTCACTTCGAGGGGATTTTTCACCTATAAATAGGCCATCAGGGGTCATTTGAAGGGATCTTTTGGCAAATTCTCAGCTCTAACTTCCTTCATAGCCGAATTTCACAACCATATTTAGATCAAAATCCTCTCTTAAAGTCGATTTTTGAGAGATTTGAGTGAGCTTATGCATTGTAATTGTGAAGTTGAGTGAGAATCATTGTTTTATTTGCATTCAAATCATCAATTGAAAGAATAGAAAGTGGACGTAGGCTCTTTAACGCCGAACCACTATAAATCGTGTGTTCTTCATTGCTTTTTAGTTCTATTTCATTGAAATCATAGCTAATTTGGGTGTTAGAACCAATTTTTGGTCTAAATTTTTCAATGAACAAAAGGTGTATCTTTTTTGTTTAATCATTTTTAAATGAACAAGACGTTTCATCTTTCCTTTAATCCTTTTTAATGATCAAAAATGTAATCTTTCTTCTTAGTGACCGAAATGTATATTTTGGTTTCATTCTTTTTAAATGACAAAAATGTATATTTTGTCTCCTTCTTTTAAATGACAAAAATGTATATTTTTGATGCAACTATTCTAATTTGTCAAAATGTTCATTTTGGTTTCAACTATTCTAATTTGATAAAAAGGCCAATTTTGTTTTCAACTATTACATTTGACAAAATTGTTTTTAACTCTTTTGTTTTACCAAAATGCAGTTTTTGCTTTAAACTCTTTTATTTTGACAAATTGTACATTTTGTTTTCAACTAACATAACACCTGTATTTCCATAACTTTTTCCTATGTATTCTAATATCATATAAAAGAATATTCGTATGTTGAACCAATTCTAACATTTTAACAAAAACAAGTTAAAAAGATAACTTTGTTTTTGTCGACAATTCTATTTCAACAAAAACATATAAAAGTGATATTTTGTTTCGTTGTTAATTCTAACTTAACAAAACAAATAAAAGATGATATTTTTATCAACTCAACATTTTATAAATAAAATGTTATTTTTATAAATCTTAACATTTTATAACTAAATGTTGTTTTAATCTATCTTATCAATTTATAACTAAAATGTTATTTTTTTTTATTTTACAAGACATTTCTTCATAAAATTGATGTTTTTAATTACCATGTCATTCTCTAATAAAAGTGATGTTTTCTAATATCGTATAAAAGAATATTTTATGTGTTAACATCTTTATTTTTATACATTTATAATGTAAATAAAGGTGTCCCTGTAAACTTGTTCTTTTTATGTGAATAAAAATGTAAATAAAGTTTTCACTATACATTTGTTCTTTTTATCTACATAAAAATGTAAATAAATGTGTCACTAAACATTTGTTCTTTTTTACAACAAGAATGTAAATGAAAATGTATTTTCATAATCATGTTTTTTATTTGTACATAAAAAGGCAAATGCAAAATGTAATCTTTTCCTATTCATGTTTTTATTCGCAAATAATTTGCAGATAAAAAATATAATCTTTTTCTATTTATGTTTGCAAATACAAAATATAATTTGCATTTCTAGATCTGAAATAAAATATAATTTTAGATCTGAATTCCAATGATAACTAAAAATTAACAAACATGTAGATCTACAAATCAGAATATCACACAACAACAATGAATAAATTCTAATTTACCAACATCGCAGATCTAGATTATTTACATACACACAGTGGTTCAACTAATGAGAAAAGAAAATATAATTAAATTATTTAATTATTTAAAAATTAGAAATCTCACAGTCGGGTTGCGAATTTAGCCAAAATCAAAACAGCTCAGAATCGGATCTAGTCTGGACAACAACGTAGATCTCGTCTCTACGATCGCACAGGATCTGAAATCGTTTGTTTTCGATGTTGTATGAGTTAGATACGGCTTAAACAAGATTGATCATAATTTTGAAATTAAATTATTAAAATATTAAAGGATTAACCTTTCTTCCTTATACAGATAACCAAGGCCGATAGAAACCCAATTAGCTTCCAACCTAGGTCTTGGATTTTCAGACAATCGATGCAGCGATTCGAAGATCGAATGGTGCCACAGCGTCGCGCTACGGGAGGCGCACGTGCGCCGGCGAAGGGGGCCCACTCGGTGGTTACTATTGGTGGCGGCGACGGTTTGTTTGGCCGGCGTTTGGGGGACTGTAGCGTGAGTTATGGGTGACGAGGAGGGGTGATGGCCGTATGGATTGAAAGAGGAGGAAAATCTCTTTAATAATTCAACTGGAGTGTGGTCTAATTCTTAGAGGAGGAGGAGATTTTAGTGGGAGAAAGAGGAAGCAAGTTCGGCCATTGATGGATAACGGTGCTGGCTGTTAACGATGAAGAAGGGTTTCGAAAAATGAATTTCCTATTATTTATATTCTTTTAATGTTAAATTTACAATTAAATACATAAGTTCTAGTCTACTCCGATTTCAGTCCAACCGGAGTTGACCCTACCCAATAACCCCCATTCCAGATCCAATGGGCTAGGTCCCGTTAGCCCAAACGGCTGTCTGTGGCCTGAAGTATTTAATTTAATATTTAAATCCTTTATTATATTAATTCGATCGCAAAATTAAATTCATCGAGGCCACATACGGACTTAGAAAATTCCAAAAAAAAATAATTTGGCTTTGTTTTGACGATACGGTCCTAACAAAATTAGTTTCACCGAATTCTGAGACTATCTGAAAAATGGCTATTTTCCAGTCGATTAAATTTGACCGAAATGATCAAAACACATTTTCTTTTGCCATGCTCACGTATTAGCTCGAAAAATTATGAAAATTGAAACCTAGCAATAATTTGATATTCCGGTTCCAACAAAAGTGGTTTCGTCGAAAACGGAGGTCGTTTGAAAAATGGCTATTTTTAATATTAAAAAATATATATAAACTCTATAATGACTATTTTGAAATTTAAACTGGGCATAACTAATAATTTATAAAGTGAAATTTCAAATTTTCGGATTCGTTAGAAAGATATGATTAAGCAGATTTAAATAATTTTGGTTTTACTGAAATTCGACTTATTTTGAATTATGTACATCCAGTTAAAGTCTAAAATCAAAATTTCAAACTGCAGCGCTATTTCTAACTCCTTTTATAATTAAATTTAATTTATTTCTGTTAACTTCAATTAAAATTAATTTTTAGTCGTTATTATTTAAAATAAATCATTTTACATATCTAAATCCATTAAAATTTCTAAAATAAAAATTTTAAATTGGTTCAGAATTTCCAGATTGTTTTAATCACCATTGTTGTACCAAAAATCAGTCGTGTGCAAGCACGTGCCTTATCTTACTTAGTAAATGATTTATAAAGTTAATTCTTATATTACTAAGACGAATAAGCAATTGAGCAAGGATTAATATAATGATTTATAAAAGAGATTTATTGTTTTTAAGAAACATTTAAATGGAATTACTTAAATTTATTATATTATTAATTAATTTAAATAAGGGACTAATTGGAACTAGTTAACGAGATAACCGTGTTTTGAATTGACGAAGTCAACAGTTTTAATTAGACCAATTTTTAAATCAGTTTATTTTGAATTACTCTAATGAAATAGTTTAACAAATATTTGTTTTAAATTTTAATAAGAATTAAAAAGAAATTTATCATTTATTTAGTAAATAAAGAAGTTAACCAATTATACAATAGTTAATGGTGAAGTAAATAATTAATTAAATTAGTAATAACTGAAGAGTTTACTATTTAAATGAAATCCATTTATGAAAGTAAACCAAGTTTGAAATGAAATCGAATTAAATTGTGGAAGGTGTTTATGAACGGGTTTTAATATAAAAGCCGAGTTTTTATAATGAAATTATAAAAGGAATTTTAGCAAATATGATAGCTTAAATTGAATATTTATTTAATACTTGAAATTAGAAAAAGGAAATTGGGAAAAGGTTGGAAAATGGTATGAAATAGTTAACGAAGTGAGATTTATTCCGAGGATCGAAATGGTATATTCCGAATTTTGGAATATTAAGCGGAGTTGAAATTATTCCGGAGTTCGGAGTGTTAAGAGAAGTTGAGATTATAAACTAAGTTAAAGGTTTGAAAATGACAACAAATATTAGTTGTCAATAATGAATTGCAAATGGGATTTTCAAATGAAGGTAAGAGTTTTGGAATGGGATCGAATATTAGTCGTCACTAATGATTTACAAATGATATTTGTAAATGAAATTAAATGTTTGGAATAAGATGTGAATAATAATAAATTGAACTATTTGATTTATAAACAAGAAATTGTTATAAAAGATCGTGATATGAATTATACAACAAATAAGTTGTAGAATTGATTTCGAAAGGATATGATAACAAAGACCAAGGGTTTTGAAAATAAGATCTGTAATGTTGTTACAGACGTTAAATGGAATTATTTGGATTAATAGTATATAAGATTTGTAAAGAATAATTATATAAGAATGGTAAAGATATTTATATCAGAATTGTAAATGATATTTACATATGGTTTGAAATGTATATATATAAAAGGATATTTTAAGAAATTTTATAAACGATTCTATTTACAATGGAATCGAAGCTCGAGTATAACATTGTAAAGGTTTATTAAAGATTAATAGAGAATTATTATAATAATAGTGTACTTAGTAATTTATTAAGTAAACGGTATTGAGATTTAAAGAAGGCTTCCAAAGGAAAACGCGTGGTTAATAAACTTTTATTTGTTCAAAAAATATGAATGTTGTTGGTCAAGGTCTGAGAGGTAAATAAAATACCCTAAATTGATTGACTTCACGATTATCCAGGAATGGTATTAGTTTATAAACGAGAGGAAGTGAGGGAAACATAAGTTATGATTTCCATAAATGATATTAAAAGCTGTGTTCGAGAAGTATATAAGAGAATGAATTGATTTTTTTAGAATATTCTTGTTTACAATAAGGAGTAAAAGATAAACACCAAATATTAGATGATTTTAAGAATATAATTAACAGATGTTTAATTAAAGAGGCCAAGTAATGCCAAGTATTGTATCAGTAAACTCATTTCATTCTCATGATTATTTATTTGTTAGTTAAATAACCGACTATCAAATTTGGCCAAATACGATTGTTGATACGGAAAGACCGGGATCGAATTATATTCGAAAACCACTCCGACAAGCAAATATGTGGAAGATGTTAATTGAAGATGGAGCATTGAAGACCGTGGATCTTCATAAATGGAAGAACTACTGGTTGAATTTCTCGGGTTTACTGGCCAGAGATATTTCGGTAGTGATTCTGTCCTGATTGGAATCTACGGATTGCAAGGACTATTCGTTACTGATTCTTGGGGTGATACCTATATAGGATGTGGTAGGAGGGTGCCTTCAGTTCATCCCGTTCCTAGATGACTTGTATGGACGAGTTTCTGACAAAGTATTTCCAAAGGAGTCAAGTACATTGATTTCTTCGAACATAACAAGTTGATGGCAGAGAAGTGCACATTCTCTTATCAACTTGAGTATTTTTGTGGACATCAATTAGTGATATCTAGCGGATCTGATGATGTGGCATTCAAAGTGGATGGAGATGTGCTATTCAAAAAATATAAGCTTAACCTCTAGCCTCATAAACCGGGAAATGGCATAAAATCGGGTAGGTCGCATGGCTATGTGGGTCGCACCCATCAAAAGGGTATATCATTACCTGATCTGGTGAAATAAAATGCCTTCAGTTGTCCCATTTTAAATTTTTGTATGTATGCTATCGGTTCGGTTGGTTGACCCCCAATCGTAGTAATGATATATTCGGTACTCTCAAGCGAAGTGAGGGGTCGGTCATGTTTAGCCTGGGTTGCAAGATGTTCTTGTTGAACCCCAATGTATTCATCTCCAGATGTACATTGTCGGGAAGGTGGTTCCATACCTTGCCAGGAAATCCATTCTCCAATAAGAGCCCGCGGTTTTGATTGTATACTATATATTTAGAGCGTGAGATGCAAGCATTCTGCTAGATTGATGTTTATTTATATTTAGACACATTATAATATCAGAGAAGATATTGATTTCAAAAACATCTTGGGTTATCGTCAGGTAAAAACCATCCGTATTTATGTATGGATTTGGCCTTACGATTATCCTTTTCTTTCAAAAAGATTTTGACTTTAAAATCAACTTGTGTGATAGCTATAAACTTAGTGTGTTTTTCGCACTCTGGTTCACCAGACTGACCCGTTGTTTGTAACGCTCGGGTTAGACCGGGTCGTACAGGTTCAGGTTATTTGATGCTACAAAGTCCAGACACGGACTGGAGATGTTTAGACGTATAATATTTAGTTGTTATTCCGTTGTGTGTTGTATATGAGGATAGGTTATTATAACTGTCCAGATGTGTGATGTACTCTGATGATTGTAAGTATTATTTCAAAGCTCTCTATAAAGATTTATTTCTATATTATATTTTATTCCGTTGTGATGTGAGACTCTGTGTTGTGTTGTTAGTTCTTCTTCTTCTTCTTCTATTCTAATATTTCTTTCTTTCTTATCTCACCCTCTAGCTTCTTTCTAATAACGTTCCTGTATTTTCAATGCTTGAATGTTTGACATGGTGTAATTGTGTCGATTTTTGGGTTCGAAAATCTGTGGGCTATTACCGTGGTATCACAGTTGTTTGCTGGCTGTGAGCTGGGAACACATGATAGGGGGTCCTCGCTTCGCGGTTTGGTGGCGAACGGGAGACTCTTACCCCTAAATGTCCCTCGAATGTAGCGAAGGGTTGGTCGAGTCGAGAGGCTGACCGTAAAAGCAGTTCTGAGGTATCATCGTAGTGTCATGCTGGGAGGTTAGGCCTGTGGTTGATGGTTGCAAAGCCTAGACCCATTACAGTGGTATCAGAGCTATTGGTTTAGTAATAACCTTGGCTCTATGGTATAACTCGATAGAGATAGGGTTAGTAATACCCTATATTGAGTTTGAGTGTGTGTGTGTGTGTGTATATATATATATATATATATATGAGAGCGTATTTGTAGATTTTATATACAAATGTTTTGTATTATGTTGTTTGATTGGTTCAAGTGTTGAGAAGCATTGAACTGGTGATGAATACAATAATGTTCTGTAAAGAGGGTAAATGGAATAATTTTACCCAAATTATATTTTTATATAAAAAGGAATAATTTTATAAAATTATTGAGATATTGGTTTGTTTGATTGATGTGAATGGAATTCAAATTGGATTAAGGATTTGAATTGGAACTTAACTTCGTTAAGTGAAAATTTAGTTAAGAATGATATTGAAATTAAATTTGGAATTTAAAATTTGAATAAATAATAATTAAATGGAAATGAATCGGATATTAACCGATTGATGTTCAAATTTGTTAAACCGAAATAAATATTAATATTGAATGTAAATTCAATTGATTTGGTTGTCTATTGGTTATTAATTGACTGTTGATTGGTTGAATAAAGTTAACCAATAATTTGATGGAGATGAATGAATAGAAAGCCGAGAAAATGAATTCCAGTATAATTAAATTGGAATGAAACTGTATATGAATTGAAATGAATGATTTAACCTTGAAATTGCATATGAATGATGTTATATATTTGGGTTGGGAAATGGTGTAGTTATATTTATTAATCAGTGAAATATTACTTAAGAATTTCATGTAATTATTACTTACATGTTGAACTGAGTTAATACTGGTGTCAGAAGGCTTTGGAATTGATATTGATTGAATAGTTTGCACGTAAATTGAGCAAGTATTCTCAATAGCGCTCGTAAAAAGTACGCCTACGCGAAGTATAAAATTTTGGTTTTGTTTTTTTCCGACAGTATGGGTTGATGTATAGATATTATTTGTTCTTGAGATATCGCAGATGTCACTCCGTACAGGGGAGACTCTGCCGAATTTTTCCGGGAATTTAAAGTGTTAGATTTTTTTGATATTTTTGAAAATTTATATTGATTACAGTGAATTGGTTTATGATTTAAAATAAATTATTTTAAAGATAACGGGTTTGTAACATTTTTCTTACCTTAGTAATTTCGGGGACGAAATTCTATTAAGGGGTGAAGACTGTAACGTCTCGTATTTTTGGTAGTCGAATATTTAATTTAATTTATTATTTTAAATATTATATTTGGGATATTAATGGATTTTAATATTGAAATCGTTTATAAAATGAAGTTTGGACGTTAAATTTATATACAATATAAATCGAGCTCGAAATGGTGCGGCAGTTCGTAATATTGAAATTTGAACTTCAATTGAATATACAGGATCCGTTATAATTCAGATTTTTGTGAAACAAGAAATGTTTGAATCTTATTGATTATATTTTTCATATGAAAGTGAAAAATATAGATTTCGTGTTATATATTATTAGTTATGTCCAATTCAAATTTTAAAATAGTCGCTATGGAAATCATTATTAAAATATAACGTTTATTTATTGAAATAATAAGGTTTTAAAATAATTTGGACACCGTCTGGACTCGAAATTGACGATATCGAGTTGTATAACTATATGATAATTTTATTTGGATGAATATGATGATAATAATTTATTATTATTTTTATTTGAATTATTTTCAAATTTAAATAATATTTTATTGGATATTATATAAGCGTTAAAAATAGCCATTTCTGCAAACGGTCTCAGTTTTCGATGAAATTAGTTTAATTGGAACCATATCGTTAAATTATTGTAAGAAAATCAAATTTGAAATGCTTGATTTACTTCACCATTAACTGTTTAAACCCATCTATTTGAAATGCTTGATTTGATTGTTAACTGTTAACCTGAAATTCAACATTTGTTCCATTTTAAACCAATGAGTGATATTGGTTGAGTAATTGGCAGTACATGGCCCATAAATCAATCATTGTAATATGGATTTACCATCGGATGAATCGACCGTAATGAAGTTATAAATTTTTTTATAACTGAATATAGATTTTTAAATATATTATTCAAAATGAAGTTTATAAAAGAGAAATAAACCAAACACATATATGTTGATTGTTTTAATCACCATTGTTGTACCAAAAATCAGTCATGTGCGAAGCACGTGCCTTATCTTACTTAGTAAATAATTTATAAAGTTAATTCTTATATTACTAAGATGAATAAGCAAGTGAGCAAGGATTAATATAATGATTTATAACTGAGATTTATTGTTTTTAAGAAACAATTAAATTGAATTATTTATATTTATTATATTATTAATTAATTTAAATAAGAGACTAACTGGAACTGGTTAATGAGATAACCGTGTTTTGAATTAACGAAATCAACCGTTTTAACTGGACCGATTTTTAAATCTGTTTATTTTGAATTACTCTAATGAAACAGTTTAACAAATATTTGTTTTAAATTTTAATAAGAAATAAAAAGAAATTTATCATTTATTTAGTAAATAAAGAAGTTAACCAATTATATAATAGTTAATGGTGAAGTAAATAATTAATTAAATTAATAATAATTGAAGAGTTTACTATTTAAATGAAATCCGTTTATGAAAGTAAATCAAATTTGAAATGAAATCGAATTAAATTGTGGAAGGAGTTTATGAATGGGTTTTAATATAAAACCCGAGTTTTTATAATGAAATTATAAAAGGAATTTTAGCAAATCTGATAGCTTAAATTAAATATTTATTTAATACTTGAAATTAGAAAAAGGAAATTGGAAAAAGGTTGGAAAATGGTATGAAATGGTTAACGAAGTGAGATTTATTCCGAGGATCGGAATGGTATATTCCGATGTTCGGAATATTAAGCGAAGTTGAAATTATTCCGAAGTTCGGAATGTTATGTTCCGAAGTTCGGAATGTTAAGCGAAGTTGAGATAATAAACTAAGTTAAAGGTTTGAAAATGACAACGAATATTAGTTGTCAATAATGAATTGCAAATGGGATTTTCAAATAAAGTTAAGAGTTTTGGAATGGGATTGTAACAACCCGGAAATTACGAGCCAATTTAAAATTTTTATTTTGGCTATTTTAGCAAATTTTAATTATTTAAAATAGATTATTTTAAATAATAACGACGAAAAATTTATTTTGAATAGAATTCGAACGTATATATTTATATAGATCGTCATTAAAATATATATATATATTTATTTATTTCAAATTATAAAAGGAATTGAAAATGGCGCGGTAGTTCGATAATTCGATTTCAAAATTCAAATGAATGTACAGGATTCAAAATAAACCGGATTTTGGCGAAACCAAAAATATTCGAATCTATTTGAGAATATCTTTCCAACGAATCCGAAAAATCGAAATTTCATAGCGGGAATCAAAAGATATGTCCAGTTGAAAATTTAGAAAAGTCGCTATGGAATTCTGGCCCTTAAAAATGGGAATTTTGCAAACGACCTCGGTTTTCGTCGAAATCACTTTTGTTGGAACCGGAATGTCTAGTTATTGCTAGGTTTCAAAATTCGTAATTTTTCGAATCAATTTGTGAGCGTGGCAAAGGAAAACGCGTTGGACCAGTTTCAGTTGATTTTAATCTACTGGAAAATGGCCATTTTTCAAATGGTCTCAGAATTCGTCGAAATTAGTTTTGTTAGGACCGTATCGTCAATACGAAGCTAGAAAATATTTTTTGGGAATTTTTCTAGTTAGTATGTGGCCCCGGTAAATTGAAATGTGCGTTCAAATTTAATATATAGAGTTATATTTTGATTTTGACGAAAACCGATCAAAACGATCGAATCCGCTTACGATACATATCCCATTGTGTTCGGAATGGGGGTAATTAGCTATGGACGACAGTATCCACCGCCTCCTTCACCTTTCTCTCCCTCACTCCCTCCCCGTTCAGAAAATCAAGAAAAAGAAAAAAAACCGCGCTGCCCTTACAATATCCACCGCCGCCTTGCCGTCGACGCGCCTCCCCCTAGAGCCTCGCCGCCGATACTCCAAACCGCCACCCCTCCTTTCCCTTCGATTCAGGAACCACGCAGCCTCCCAACCTCCTGAAGCCAACGTCGACGCCACCAAGGCCACCACCGACGAGACCGCGACTTCCCCCACCTCCAGCGATGCAAACAAACCCCCTCCTCCTCCCTCTTCATCTAAAACAGTGATTTCCTTTTTAATTTTAGCTAATTTAGATTTTAAAACTGAAATTTGTGAGATTTTAAAACTGAAATTTGTGTGATTTTAAAACTGAAGTTTATATGATTTTAAAACTGAAATTAGAATTGTTTTTAAAAATATATATACAGGGTATTAAAAGGTAAAAGGTTTGATTTTTATTATTTATATAATATTAAAATATAAAGAGGGAATTTTTATAATGTAAGAATATGTTTTTTTAAATATACAAAAAGGTTTGAACTTTAGTTATAAAGAAAGATCGTATTTTTATATAGAAAAGATGCGATTTTTAGATAGAAAAGATGCGATTTTTAATAAGAGAAAGGTTTAATTTTTATTTTATAAAAGCTATGATTCTTATATAAGGAAAGCAAGGATTTTTATATAAAGAAAAATACGATTTCTCATTGTACAAACGATTTTTATTTATAGTCATAGATAATAGAAATATAATTTTTATATAAGTAGTGAATCAAAAATATAATTTTTATATAGTGAGAAGAATAAAAATGTGATCTTTATAATATGTGTATCGTATAAAAATAGAATTTTTATCTATATAGTAGCGGTAAAAAAATAGAATTTTTATCTATATAGTAGCGGTATAAAAATGTGATTTTTATATATATGTAGTGGCTACGGGCAAGGTAATTGACCAAAAGGCGAGCACGACCAAGATTTCTACATAAGAAGAATCGTGGCGTTTGGTTTAGCTAGTGGGTGAGAACTTCTCACCTTTAATTTTCTTTTTCTGGTTAAAATATATACTAGGATGCAGACGGTGTTTAGTAGCACCCGACACCCGTCGTCCACAGACCATGGACGGCTTGTATGCTTGTTTGTTTGATTTTTATGTGTAGTTGATTGTGTGATGTGAAATGAAATAAAATATTTATATAGTTAAAAATATTTTATAGTTGAAAATAGAATTTTTAACGTGTATTTAAAATGAAATGAATATAAACAAATCAGACGATTTGTTTATATACACACATTTGACTGATATTGATTGGGACGATAAATTTTACACATCGCCCAACTGCACAAATAAAATCTGTGTTTGATTGTTTGAAAACCCCACACGGGTATTGGGATGATATATGACATACACTAATACCAATAATTAGTTGTATGTCGATCGATTGATTGACAGGCTGTTGTAAGCGTTAAATATTTATATTTGATGCTTATACAGTGTAGAATGCACTTTGGATGATGGTGGATTGTTTATCGTCATTGTTGTATACATGTATTGGATGAAATCCATATAACTGAAATTATATGGTAATTGGCTATGTCTGATTCCAGTTCAAAATTATCGAATAATTTAAAATAATATTCAGTGAATATTGAAATGTGAAGCCGTGTTAAGTAGTTAAACGCCATTTCAATGCGAACAGGAATTTTGTCGATTTTATTTGTTTTTAGGGAATATTGAAAAGTGATTTCAAAATCGAATATTTTGAAAATATAAATGAATTGAAATTGAATAGGAATCGATTTGAAATGAATTCAAAATTGAATTGAAAACGAATTGAAAACGAATTGAAATTGAATAGAAATCGATTTGAAATGAATTCAAAATTGAATTGAATAGATTTGAAATTTGAATTAAATTGAATAGGTTTGAAATTCGAATTAAATTGAATAGATTTGAAATTCGAATTAAATTGGAATGATTTCAAAATTTGAATTAAATTGAAATGAATTGAAATTCGAATTAAATTGAAATGAACTGAAATTCGAATTAAATTGAAATGAATTGAAATTTGAATTAAATTGAAATGAATTGAAATTCGAATTAAATTGAAATTGAATTGAAATCGATTTGAAATGAAATTAAAATGAATTTATATTGAAAAAATTCGATTTTGATTTGAATTTGAAAAGGAAGTTGAAATCATTTTAAAAACAAATTTAAACGATTTATAAAATATGTTTTGAAAGGAAAGCGACGAAATATATATTATATACATTATATATATAATATAATGGCCTGAATAGAACGAGCCGCGCCGCGGCAGTTCGCGAAGTTCGACCATTGGCTTCGAATGGATATTACGGGAGATCCGTCCGACGGATCCTCCTGAAACCGGGACCGTTGGGTTCGTATCGAAAAGAGCTTTCTAACGAATATTAGAGATTTGAAATATAATGGTTGGATTTGGAATTATGTCCAAATCAAATTTGGAAATGGTCGTTGTAAGTGCAATTCGACGGCCATTGATGGAAATCGACTGTACGGGCCTTGATAAAATTATTAAAAATAGTAATAATTTGAGTAAAATCATAAGAAATGATTTGTGAAGAATTGGGATGAAAAACTCCAAATTTGAAAAGATAAAAATAGATTTTTATCGAAATGAACTAGTTTTGAACTAGAATTATAATTCTATTTATTTTTAAAATAAATAAATTGAATTTGAAATGGTTTTGAAAGTAACCAGAATTTCCAATAATTGAATTGGAATGGATTTGAATCGAAATTGTCTTTGGAATATTTCGATGTTGGATTTCGTGATGATATAGATATTATTATGGGAATTTGAAAGATATATTAATATCGTTATTTCCAATACGATATTTGTTGGTCGTAGAATTTTATATTGAATCTAAGCCGATATATTTTCAATTCAGAGCCTTGTATTTAATATCCAATGTGATTTGGGTTTGTCGTGAATGGTGTCTTCATTAACACTGTTCTTAAACCCAGTTGAGAAAAAGATTAAATCTTTTTATTTAGATTTAATGAAGTGTACCAATTAAATAACATTTAATTGGAATTGAATTAGAATTGATTTTTGGGTTTATCGTGAACGGTGTTTTAAATAACACTTGTTCTTTAACCCGATAATTAATGGAATTTGATTTTGGGTTGTCATGAGCGGTATCTTTAATAATACTGTTCTTAGACCCAACTGAGTTAAGAAAATCAGAAACTAACTGGAGATTAGTTAAGTTGAATGGTTTCTTGGGTATTGATCTGATGTTGGTTTCGGCCTTCGGGGTTAATATTTAGGGAACTGTTCTCTTACTAATTTACGGTTAGAGACTAATAGAATGGAATTGGTGTGGGTTTATCGTGAACCGTGTTTTAAATGACATTGGTTCTTTAACCTAGCTAAAGATTAGAACTAAGTGGAGTTTTAATGAATCTTTAATTAGATTGAAAAGATCGAGAATGGAGTATCACCAGTTTTGCTCCAGGCGATAGTTAAATCTTTAATTAGATTTGAACGTGAAATGGTAATTGAATTTACCGATAACATTGTGGTGTTAGATATGGAGTATTACCAGTTTTTCTCCTTGGGATGAATAGGTTGGGATTGAGAAATAAAATAAATAATTACTTCGGTGTGGTTCGCTAATCCCGACTAGTTTGAATTGATATTCAAAGGAAGATTAAAGAATAAATTTAAAAGAATTTATCTTTGATAAAATTAATGGGAACCTTTCCCTAAGAATGTGAAATTTAGAAACTAACTGAAGATTAGTTAAGATGAATGGTTTCCTGGGTATTGATCTAATGTTGGTTTCGGCCTTCGGGGTTAATATTTGGGGAATTATTCTCTTGCTAATTTACGATTAGTGACTGATGAATTGGAATGAGGCGTATGTTGTGTTTGTGTAACACTTGTTTATTATATACGCGAGTTATTCAGAAAGACCGGGTTTATCCCATTTTGAATAACTGATTCGACGTGGTGTCGAGGATGAAGACGGTGGTCGAAGACTGGAGGTCTTCACGTCGTTTGGGTGATTATTGATGATCTTGATTGGACCGTACACCCAAGAGGAGGGAATCAGTTAGTGATCGTCCAGACGTACTTGGAGATCGATGGATATGCGGGGTACTAGGTGCCTCCGGTTTCGTTCTAACCCAGAACGAACTTGTAAATGGACTGTGTGTCTAACATTGGATTTTATTCTGTGTGATTGATTTCTATTAAATATATATCTGTTTGGCGGTGGAGAATTTATTCTCTTGCTTAACGCCCTTCTCTGAGACGTACGAGCTCAAGGGTTATATATTGATGGATATCAAACGCATGGAGTGAATTGCCTGTGTGGCATGCCTAAGTGGCAATTGATCAAGGCTTCTGTTGAAAAATAAAGTCTTGTGGTGATGATCAAAGCACCGCCTATGTGGCATAGCTTTGTGTAACGTTGGTTCGCGAGCCTCACACCCTGGTTGTGAACCAGAAACGGGAGAAGGACCTCAGGGAGGACATGCGTTTCTTTCTAGCTAGAAGTGGCGTCAGTGGTTTTACACGCCCTGACGAGTTTGACTTATGTGGTTGTTGTTGTTGCGAGGCGCTTCGGATATATCGGTGACTATGTGAAGCCGATGGAGTCATTTGTTGGCTCATTTAAGCCCTAAAGGGCGAGGAATTGCAGTGTTCGAGCATTTTAATCCACATCGGTGGACCGGCCCTGTCGCTCCAAAGGCTTGACTGAGTACTTGCCTGAGACTCGGGCTAGACAGTCTCGAATTCGGTAGAGGACTATCTTTTGCCTCGGTTCACAGATGTAAATCCAACTTCCAATACGTGACATGTGCGGTTTTGATTGTAGAGCCTAGTATTGGCGACATGATATATGGTACCCATGCCGTCTATGATTGATATTTATGATTGAAATTGTTTTGACACTATACACTTATAATAGTATCAAATGATTTGTTTTTAACGTATCAAGCATGCTTTGGCTATTATAAGGTAAAACCCTATCCTCCGGCTTGCGTTGCATTGTGTGATGGGACCTGGGTCTTATAATAGCTTCATTTTTCTTTATTTAGCATTGCGCTGGTTATTTTATGCACTGGTATTCTGGGGAGGAAACCCGTTCCGTATTATATGGCGTGGTCCCTTGATTTACCTAACATTAAAAATAAAGATTAATAACTGTTTTAGTTCTCACACCAGTCCCATGACTGACCTGGAGTTTATTGTTTTAACCTAAACTCTGGGTGCCCTTATTTTGACACGGGCAGCTAGTTGTTTTGGTTTTGCAGATTTATATTCACAGGATCCTGATTTACAGCTGGAACGATACTCGGAAAGCTCTGTATTCGTGTGTTACTTACAGTTGTGTTTTGTATTATTTTCCGCTGCGATGTATTTAAATGTAATTTAAATCTCTGATATTTTCTGTGTAATATTCATTCATACTCTGTATATTCTTGTATTCTAATGGAATTGTTGTAACATACAATGAAATGTTCTTCCGTTTGCGTTCTTTTGTGTGTTGTTCTCAAAGTATCCTCTCTTTCCTTACCGGGGAAGTTACGGGTCCTTATAGGGATCGAATATCAGTCATCGCTAATGATTTACAAATGATATTTGTAAATGAAATTAAATGCTTGGAATAAGATGTGTAACATTTGTTACAAATAATAATAAATTGAACTATTTGATTTATAAACAAGAGATCGTTATAAAAGATCGTTATATGAATTATACAACAAATAAGTTGTTAGAATTGATTTTGAAAGGATATGATAACAAAGACCAAGGGTTTTGAAAATAAGATCTGTAATGTTGTTACAGACGTTTAATGGAATGATTTGGATTAATAGTATATAAAATTTGTAAAGAATAATTATATAAGAATGACAAAGATATTTATATCATATTTGTAAACGATATTTACATATGATTTGAAATGTATATATATATATATATGAAAGGATATTTTAAGAAATTTTATAAAGGATTATATTTACAATTGAATTGAAGCTCGAGTATTACATTGTAAAGGATTATTAAAGATTAATAGAGAATTATTATAATAATTGTTTACTTAATAATTTATTAAGTAAACGGTATTGAGATTTAAAGAAGGTTTCCAAAGGAAAACGCGTGGTTAATAAACTTCTATTTATTCAGAAGATATGAATGTTGTTGGTCAAGGTCTGAGAGGTAAATAAAATATCCCAACTTGAATGACTTCACGATTATCCAGGAATGGTATAGTTTATAAATGAGAGGAAGTGAGGGAGACATAAGTTATGATTTACGTAAATGATATTAAAAGATGTGTTCGAAAAGTATATAAGTGAATGAAATGATTTTTTTAGAATATTCTTATTTATAATAAGGAATAAAAGATAAACACCAAATATTGGATGATTTTAATAATATAATTAATAGATGTTTAGTTAAAAAGGCCAAGTAATGACAAGTACTGTATTAGTAAACTCATTTCATTCTCATGATTATTTATTTGATAGTTAAATAACCGACTATCAAATTTGACCAAATATGATTGTTGGTACGGAAAGACCGGGATCGAATTATATTCGAAAACCATTCTGAGCAACAAATACGTGGAAGATATTAACTGAAGATGGAGCATTGAAGACCGTGGATCTTCATAAACGGAAGAACCACTGGTTGAATTTTTCTGGTTTAGAGGCCAGAGATATTTTGGTAGTGATTCTGTCGTGATTGGAATCTACGGATCGCAAGGACTACTCGTTACTGATCCTTGGGGTGATACCTATATAGGATGTGGTAAGAGGGTGCCTTCGGTTCATCCTGTTCCTGGATGACTTGTATGGACGAGTGTTTGACAAAGTATTTCCAAAGAAGTCACGTACATTGATTTCTTCAAATGTACCTAGTCGATGGCGGAGAAGTGCACATTCTCTTATCAACTTGAGTATTTTTGTGGACGTCAATTAGTGATATCTAGCGGATCTGATGATGTGGCATTCAAAGTGGATGGAGATTTACTATTCAAAAAAATAAGCTTAACCTCTAGCCTCATCAACCGGGAAATGGCATAAAATCGGGTAGGTCGCATGGCTATGTGGGTCGCACCCATCAAAAGGGTATATATCATTACCTGATCTAGAGAAATAAAATGCCTTCGGTTGTCCCATTTTAAATTTTTGTATGTATGCTATCGGTTCAGTTGGCTGGTCCCCAACCGTGGTAATGATATATTCGGTACTCTCAAGCGAAGTGAGGGGTCGGTCATGTTTAGCCTGGGTTGCAAGATGTTCTTGTTGAACCCCAATGTATTCCTCTCCAGAGGTACATTGTCGGGAAGGTGGTCCCATACCTTGCCAGGAAATCCATTCTCCAATAAGAGCCCGCGGTTTTGATTGTATACTATATATGTAGAGCGTGAGATGCAAGCGTTCTACTAGATTGATATTTATTTGTATTTAGACACTATTATAATATCAGAGAAGATATTGATTTTAAAAGCGTTTTGGGTTACCGTAGGGTAGAAACCATTCGTATTTATGTGTGGATTTGGTCTTACAATTATCCTTTTCATTCAAAAATATTTTGACTTTAAAATCAACTTGTCTGATAGCTATAAACTTAGTGTGTTTTTCTCACTCTGGTTCACCAGACTGACCCGTCGTTTGTAATGCTCGGGTTAGACCGGGTCATACAGGTTCAGGTTATTGGATGTTGCGAAGTCCAGAGACGGACTGGAGGTGTTCAAACGTATGATATTTAGTTGTTATTCCGCTGTGTGTTGCATATGAGGACAGGTTAATATAACTGTCCAGATGTGTGATGTACTCTGATGATTGTAAGTATTATTTCAAAGCTCTCTATAAAGATTTATTTCTATATTATATTTTATTTCGCTGCAATGTGAGACTTTGTGTTGTGCTGTTAGTTCTTCTTCTTCTATTCTAATATTTCTTTCTTTCTTATCTCACCCTCTAGCTTCTTTCTAATAACGTTCCTGTATTTTCGATGCTTGAATGTTCGACATGGTGTAATTGTGTCGATTTTCGGGGTTGAAAATCCGTGGGCCGTTACATTTTATATATAATTTGAATATCGTTTAACCCAGAATTTTGAACGTTGAGTTTAAAATATGTATATTGATTTATTTTGAAGTTGTATAAGATTTCATTTGGAGATATATGATAATAATTTATTATTATTAAATTGATTGTTTTGGATTTGATTATATTTTATCGATATTATATAAGCTTTAGAAATAGCTGTTTTTCGAAAAAATTTGGAAAAGTTTGCTGTAAGTGCAGTTCGATGGGTTTGGAATTATGTCCAAAACAAATTTGGAAAAGTTTGCTGTAAGTGCAGTTCGATGGCCGTAGATGGAAATCGACTGTATGGGCCTTTATAAAATTATTAAAAATAGTGATAATTTGTGTAAAATCATAAGAAATGATTTGTGAAGAATTGGGATGAAAAACTCCATATTTGAAAAGATAAAAATAGATTTTTATCGAAATGAACTAGTTTTGAAATAGAATAATAATTTATTTATTTTTAAAATAAATAAATTGAATTTGAAATGGTTTTGAAAATAACCAGAATTTCCAATAATTGCATTGGAATGGATTTGAATCGAAATTGTCTTCGGAATATTTCGATGTTGGATTTCGTGATGATACAGATATTATTATGGAAATTTGAAAGATATATTTATATATCGTTATTTCCCATACGATATTTGTTGGTCGTAGAATTTGATATTGAATATAAGCCGGTATATTTTCTATTCAGAGCCTTGTATTTAATATCAAATGTGATTTGGGTTTGTCGTGAATGGTGTCTTCATTAACATTGTTCTTAAGCCCAGTTGAGAAAAGATTAAATCTTTTTATTTAGATTTAATGAAGTGTACCAATTAAATAACATTTAATTGGAATTGAATTGGTATTGATTTTTGGGTTTATCGTGAACAGTGTTTTAAATAACACTTGTTCTTTAACCCGATAATTAATGGAATGTGATTTTGGGTTTATCGTGAACCGTGTTTTAAATGACACTGATTCTTTAACCTAGTTAAGGATTAAAACTAAGTGAAGTTTTAATGAATCTTTAATTATATTGAAAAGATCGAGAATGGAGTATCACCAGTTTTGCTCCAGGCTATAGTTAAATCTTTAATTAGATTTGAACGTGAAATAGTAATTGAATTTACCGATAACACCGTGGTGTTAGATATGGAGTATGACTAGTTTTACTTCATGGGATGAATAGGTTGGGATTGAGAAATAAAATAAATGATTACTTCGGTGTGGTTCGCTAATCCCGACTAGTTTGAATTGATATTCAAAGAAGATTAAAGAATAAATTTAAAGAATTTATCTTTGATAAAATTAATGGGAACCTTTCCCAAAGTATAAGAATATTTGAATAAAAGAATATTCTGAATCGGAATGAGGCGTATGTTGTGTTTGTGAAACACTTGTTTATTATATACGCGAGTTATTCAGAAAGACCGGGTTTATCCCATTCTGAATAACTGATTCGACGTGGTGTCGAGGATGAAGACGGTGGTCGAAGACCGGAGGTCTTCACGTCGTTTGGGTGGTTACTGATGATCTTGATTGGGCTATACACCCAAGAAGATGGAAACAGTCGGTGATCGTCCAGACATACCTGGAGATCGATGGATATGCGGGGTACTAGGTGCCTCGGTTTCGTTCAGACCCAGAAAGAACTTGTAAATGGACTGTGTGTCTGACATTGGATTTTAGTCTGTGTGATTGATTTCTATTAAATATATATCTATTTGGCGGCAGAGAATTTATTCTCTTGCTTAACGCCCTTCTCTGAGACGTACGAGCTCAGGGGTTATATGTTGATGGATATCAAACACATGGAGTAAATTGCCTGTGTGGCATGTCTAAGTGGCAAATGATCAAGGCTTCTGTTGAAAAGCAAAGTCTTGTGGTTGATGATCAAAGCACGGCCTGTGTGGCATAGCTTTGTGTAACGTGAATTCGCGAGCCTCACACCCCGGTTGTGAACCAAAAACGGGAGAGGACCTCAGGGAGGGCATGCGTTTCCTTCTAGTTAGAAGTGGCGTCAGTGGTTTTACACGCCCTGACGAGTTTGACTTATGTGGTTGTTGCTGTTGCGAGGCGCCTCGGTTAGATCGGACGATCTGGATCCGATGGAGTCATTCGTTGGCTCATTTACGCCCCAAAGGGTGGGGAAACGCAGTGTTCAGGCATTTTAATCCACATCGGTGGACCGGCCCTGACGATTCAAGGGTCACTCGAGCTCTGATCCTGAGGCTCGGGCTAGAGAGTCTCGAATCGGTGAGGACTATCTTTTGCCTCGGTTCACAGATGGAAATCCAATTTACAAATACGTGACTGTGCGGTTTTATTTGTAGAGCCTAGTATGGCGACATAGTGGGATGGGGCGCTTATGCCGTCTATGATTGATACTTATGATTTGAAATTGTTTTGACACTATACACTTATAGTAATAATAAAAGATGAAATTTCACGTACCAAGCATTCTTGGCTATTATAAGGTAAAAACCCTATCCTCCGGCTTGCATTGTGTGATGGGACCTGGGTCTTATAATAGCTTCATTTTTCTTTATTTAGCATTGCGCTGTTGTTTTATGCACTGGTATTCTTGGGAGGAAACCCGTTCCGTGTTATACGACGTGGTCCCTTGATTTACCTAACTTTAAAATAAAGATTAATAACTGTTTTAGTTCTCACACCAGTCCCATGACTGACCTGGAGTTTATTGTTTTAACCTAAACTCTGGGTGCACTTATTTTCGACACGGGCAGCTAGTAGTTTTGGTTTTGCAGATTTATATTCACAGGATCCTGGTTTACAGCTGGAACAATATCCGGAAAGCTCTGTATCCGTATATCTCTTCTAGTTGTGTATTGTATTATTTTCCGCTGCTTTGTAATTTATTGTAATCTCTGATATTTATCGAATGTATTTTATTTGTTAATACTCTGTATATTCTTGTATTCTGATGAATTGTTGTAAATAACAATGAAATGTTCTTCCATCTGCGTTCTTCCGTGTGTTGTTCTCGAACTGTCCGCGCTTTCCTTACCGGGGAAGTTACGGGTCTTCTCAGTTGGTATCAGAGCTTTGGTTTACAGAGCTCGAGAACAAGACACATTAAAACCATACGAAAGAATTCATCAGATATTGGATTAGTAATATCCAATTAGAATGACTCGTTAGAGATAGGATCAGTAGTATCCTAGAACGAGTGTGAAGAGCATATTTTTCAAATGAAAACAATATTGTTTTGAAAATTTAAATCGTTTTATACGTATTTTAATAATTTATTTATATTGATGTGGACAATCCAGTATATATAGATTTTGCATATACGTCTGATCCACGTGTATTCGAAGTTTTAATATACTGGATAGATATAGAATCACTCTAGTCGCCCGGAGATGATCCTGATGATGCCGCGGCGTCATCAGCATTTATATTCGAGTGTCGAAGGTGAGATATCTATATATTTCCATTAGACTAGTGTGAGAACCAAAATTAGATAGGGCTTATTGTTGTGATTTGGCATCAAAAATCTGATTTTTTAGACTACGTATCAAAGTTATGAATTTGAAAAGCTAATAAACTAATTGATTGCTGATTGTGTTGTTTGATTATTGTTTGAGTCATAAATTTGAACCATATAGCCAATTAATCAAATAGTGAGCTGTATTGAAAATCAGTCGCATTTGCTTACATACATGTACTTACACTGAACAGGTCATAGCAAGGAGGCTAGAGCAGAAGAATAAAATTGTTTGCTCGACAAATAGGCACATGTTTACCATAATTTACTGTTTTGTTTGGGTGATGATGATTTTGTGAGCCAATTAGCTAGCCGCTTGGCTTTTTATTTTTCTTTTGGATTGAAGAAGGCCATGGGAGGCTATATGAAATATCCCGAAGTCCCCGGTGCAGGGGAGGTTATGGCGAAATTTTTCGAAAATTTAGGGTGTTAGCCAAATTTTTGAAAAATTTGAAAAGTTCTTAGAAACTGAAAAGTTGAAGAACTTAAGCCGTAATGGAAAGAATGAAAGTTGAGTTGATTTGTGAAACAACTTTCGGCTTCGTTCCTTTTCGGGGACGAAAAGTTTTAAGTGGGGGAGATTGTAATGAGCCGAAAATCCGTGCCAATTTAAAATTTTTATTTTGGCTATTTTAGTGAATTTAGAATATTTTTAATGGATTATTTTAAATAATATCGACGAAAAATTTATTTTGAATAGAATTAGAACGTATATATTTATATACGTCGTCGTTAGAATATTAATATTTATTTATATTTATAAAAGGAATTGAAAATGGCGCGGTAGTTCGATAATTTGATTTCAAATTTCAATTGAACATACCGGGTGCAAAAGAAACCGGATTTTAGTGAAACCAAAAATATTAGAATCTATTGGTGAATATCTTTCCAACGAATCTAAAAAATCGAAATTTCAAAGCGGGGTAAAAAGTTATGTCCAGTTGAAATTTCAGAATAGTCGCTATGGAATTTCGGCCCTTGAAAATGGCCATTTTGCAAACGACCTCGGATTTCGACGAAACCACTTTTGTTAAATCCGTGATGTCAAGTTATTGCTAGATTCCAATTTTCATAATTTTTCGAATCAATCTGTGAGCGTGGCAATGGAAAACGCGTTTGACCAGTTTTAGTTGATTTTAATCGACTGGAAAATGGCCATTTTTCAAACGGTCTTAGAATTTGACGAAATTAGTTTTGTTAGGACTGTATCGTCAATACGAAGCTAGAAAATATTTTTCTGGAATTCTTCGAGTTAGTATGTGGCCCCGGTAAATTGAAATGCGCGTTCAAATTCAATATATAGAGTTATATGTTGATTTTGACGAAAACTGATCGAAACAATCGAATCAGCTTACGATACATATCCCATTGTGTTCGGAATGAGGGTAATTAGCTATGGATGACAGGCGGTGGGTCTCGTTTCGAGTTCGAATGAAAAAGTTGTGTTTTAAAATTAAAATAATAATTAAATATATATATATATATTAATCCCCTCACACTTCCCTCCTCTCTCTCCTATAAATCGAATCCGCCAGTTTAAAATAAAAAAAATAAAAAAAGGGCTGTGCCCTAGCCGACGGAGCCGCCGCTCCTGAGCTCGGCGGCGCCGGGCGCGACTGCGCCACCCTCCACCCCTCGCGTCTCTTCCCCTCCCTCGCCCAAAGCCGATGCGACAGCCCCCTCCTTCCTCCAGCCCGTCGTTGTGCCCCTCCTCCCTTCTCCGTTCAAGAACGACGCCCGACGAACCTCCAGCACCCTACAGACCACCGCGCAGCCTCCCACCTCGAGCCCGAAGCCCCCGAGCCCCCAGCGCCTCGCGCGAGCAAACTCCACCCCCACAGCGCCTCAGCCCCTCCCCATTCGACCAAGCCCGACGTGAAACACCCCCTCCTCCCTGATTTTCAACTGTAAGTTTTATTTATTTATTTCTATTTTTATTTATTTTAGTAACTAAAGATAGGATTTTTAGATGAGATAAAATGGTTTTGAAAATCAGTTTTCCTTTTCAAAGGAAGTATTGAATTTTAATTTCAGATTTTAAAATTCATAGCAGATTAAAAATATAATTTTTATATGTAAACATCGCCAAAAAGATTTGATCTTTATATATAAAACCGAATGATAAAAAGGTGATTTTTATTTTAATGGTAGTAAATTAAAAATGGGATCTTTATTTTTTGAGTACCTAAGGAAAAAATATAGTTTTTATGTATATAGTTTCAAAATATGATTTTATTTAATGTAGAGTAATAAAGATGTGATCTTTATTGTAGTAGCAATATAAAGATATAATTTTTATAATATAGAAAGGTTAAAAATATAATTTTTACACTAGTGGCATAATAAAAATATGATTTTTATCTTATGTGAAATATAAAAATGTGATTTTTATAAAGTAGAAGTATTAAAAATATGATTTTTATATACATAGCAACAATATAAAAATGTGATTTTTATATATGTAGTGGCTACGGGCAACGAAAGTGACAAAAGGCGAGAACGACGAAGATTTCTACATAGGAAGAGTCGTGGTATTGGATTAGCTAGTCGGTGAGAACTTCTCACTTTAAATCTTGTTTTTCTAGTTAAAATATATACTAGGATGCAGACGGTGTTTAGTAGCACCCGACACCCGTCGTCCACAGACCATGGACGGCTTGTATGCTTGTTTGTTTGATTTTGATGTGTAGTTGATTGTGTGATGTGATGTGAAATGAAATAAAATATTATATAGTTAGAAATATTTTATAGTTAAAAATAGAATTTTTAAGGTGTATATAAAATAAATATTTATAAAAAAATCGGAGATTTGTTTATATACACTGATTTGATTGATATTGATTGGGACGATAAATTTTACACATCGCCCAACTGCACAAATAAAATCTGTGTTTGATTGTTTGAAACCCCACACGGGTATTGGGATGAGATATGACGTAGACTAGTCCCAATAATTAGTTGTATGTCGATCGATTGATTGACAGACTGTCATAAGCATTAAATATTTATATTTGATGCTTATACAGTGTAGAATGCACTCTGGATGATGGTTGATTTTTGATCGTTGTTATTTTATACATATGTCGTAGAAAATCCATATAATTACATTATATGGTAATTGATTGGGCCTCATTCCAGTTTTGAAATAGAAATATTTGAAAAGAAATATTTGAAATAGAATATTTGAAAATAGAAATATATGAAGCCGTGTTGATTAGATTGACGCCATTTTGACGTGAACGATATTTATATCGATTTTATTCAAATTGAAATGAATATTAAAGTGAATTGAAATTCGAATTAAATTGAATTGATTTGAAATTCGAAATAAACTGAAATGATTTGAAATTCGAATAGAATTGAAATCGTTTTGAAATGAATTCGAATTAAAATTGAATTGAATTGAATTCGAATTGAAATTGAATAGAAATGAATTCGAATTGAAATTGAATTAAAAATCGATTTGAATTGAAATCAATTTGAAATGAATTTAAAACGAATTTGTAAGGGAAAATTCAATTTTGATTTGAATTTGAAAAGGAATTTGAAATCGTTTTGAAAACGAATTTAAAACGATTTATAAAATACGTTTTAAAAGGAGATCGACGAAGTATATATTATATATATTATATATATAATATAATGGCCTGAATAGAACGCGTCGTGCCGCGGCAGTTCGCGAATTTCGACCATTGACTTCGAATGGACATTGCGGGAGATCCGACCGTCGGATTCTCCTAAAACCGGAACCGTTGGGTTCATGTCGAAAAGAGCTTTCTAACGAATATGAGAAATTAGAAAGCTAACGGTTGGATTTGGAATTATGTCCAAATCAAATTTGGAAAAGGTCGCTGTAAGTGCAGTTCGATGGCCGTAGATGGAAATCGATTGTATGGGCCTTGATAAAATTATTAAAAATAGTGATAATTTGTGTAAAATCATAAGAATTGATTTGTGAAGAATTGGGATGAAAAACTCCATATTTGAAAAGATAAAAATAGATTTTTATCGAAATGAACTAGTTTTGAACTAGAATAATAATTTATTTATTTTTAAAATAAATTGAATTTGAAATGGTTTTGAAAATAACCAGAATTTCCAATAATTGCATTGGAATGGATTTGAATCGAAATTGTCTTCGGAATATTTCGATGTTGGATTTCGTGATGATACAGATATTGTTATGGAAATTTGAAAGATATATTTATATATCATTATTTCCTATACGATATTTGTTGGTCGTAGAATTTGATATTGAATATAAGCTGGTATATTTTCTATTCAGAGCCTTGTATTTAATATCAAATGTGATTTGGGTTTGTCGTGAATGGTGTCTTCATTAACACTGTTCTTAAGCCCAGTTGAGAAAAAGATTAAATCTTTTTATTTAGATTTAATGAAGTGTACCAATTAAATAACATTTAATTGGAATTGAATTAGTATTGATTTTTGGGTTTATCGCGAACAGTGTTTTAAATAACACTTGTTCTTTAACCCGATAATTAATGGAATGTGATTTTGGGTTTATCATGAACCGTGTTTTAAATGACACTGATTCTTTAACCCAGTTAAGGATTAAAACTAAGTGAAGTTTTAATGAATCTTTAATTAGATTGAAAAGATCGAGAACGGAGTATCACCAGTTTTGCTCCAGGCGATAATTAATTCTTTAATTAGATTTGAACGTGAAATAGTAATTGAATTTACCGATAACACCGTGGTGTTAGATATGGAGTATGACCAGTTTTACTTCATGGGATGAATAGGTTGGGATTGGGAAATAAAATAAATGATTACTTCGGTGTGGTTCGCTAATCCCGACTAGTTTGAATTGATATTCAAAGAAGATTAAAGAATAAATTTAAAGAATTTATCTTTGATAAAATTAATGGGAACCTTTCCCAAAGTATAAGAATATTTGAATAAAAGAATATTCTGAATCGGAATGAGGCGTATGTTTTGTTTGTGTAACATTTTTTTATTATATACGCGAGTTATTCAGAAAGACCGGGTTTATCCCATTCTGAATAACTGATTCGACGTGGTATCAAGGATGAAGACGGTGGTCGAAGACCGGAGGTCTTCACGTCGTTTGGGTGGTTACTGATGATCTTGATTGGGTTGTACACCCAAGAAGATGGAAACAGTTGGTGATCGTCCAGACGTACCTGGAGATCAATGGATATGCGGGGTACTAGGTGCCTCCGGTTTCGTTCAGACCCTGAACAAACTTGTAAATGGACTGTGTGTCTGACATTGGATTTGAGTCTGTGTGATTGATTTCTATTAAATATATATATGTTTGGTGGCGGAGAATTTATTCTCTTGCTTAACGCCCTTCTCTGAGACGTATGAGCTCAGGGGTTATATATTGATGGATATCAAACGCATGGAGTGAATTGCCTATGTGGCATGCCTAAGTGGCAAATGATCAAGCATTCTGTTGAAAAGCAAAGTCTTGTGGTTGATGATCAAAGCATGGCCTGTGTGGCATAGCTTTGTGTAACGTGAATTCGCGAGCCTCACACCCCGGTTGTGAACCAAAAATGGGAGAGGACCTCAGGGAGGGCATGTGTTTCCTTCTAGTTAGAAGTGGCGTCAGTGGTTTTACACACCCTGACGAGTTTGACTTATGTGGTTGTTGCTGTTGCGAGGCACCTCGGTTAGATCGGACGATCTGGGTCCAATGGAGTCATTCGTTGGCTCATTTACGCCCCAAAGGGTGGGGAAACGCAGTGTTCAAGCATTTTAATCCACATCGGCGGACCGGCCCTGAAGATCCAAGAGTCACTCGAGCTCTGATCCTGAGGCTCGAGCTAGAGAGTCTCGAATCGGTGAGGACTATCTTTTGCCTCGGTTCGCAGATGGAAATCCAATTTCCAAATACGCGAGTGTGCAGTTTTATTTGTAGAGCCTAGTATGGCGACATAGCGGGATGGGGCGCTTATGCCGTCTATGATTGATACTTATGATTTGAAATTGTTTTGACACTATACACTTATAGTAATAATAAAAGATGAAATTTCACGTACCAAGCATTCTTGGCTATTATAAGGTAAAAACCCTATCCTCCGGCTTGCGTTGCATTGTATGATGGGACCTGGGCCTTATAATAGCTTCATTTTTCTTTATTTAGCATTGCGCTGTTGTTTTATGCACTGGTATTCTTGGGAGGAAACCCGTTCCGTGTTATACGGCGTGGTCCCTTGATTTACCTAACTTTAAAATAAAGATTAATAACTGTTTTAGTTCTCACACCAGTCCCATGACTGACCTGGAGTTTATTGTTTTAACCTAAACTCTGGGTGCCCTTATTTTTGACACGGGCAGCTAGTAGTTTTGGTTTTGCAGATTTATATTCACAGGATCCTGGTTTACAGCTGGAACGATATCCGGAAAGCTCTGTATCCGTATATCTCTTCTAGTTGTGTATTGTATTATATTCCGCTGCTTTGTAATTTATTGTAATCTCTGATATTTATCGAATGTATTTTATTTGTTAATACTCTGTATATTCTTGTATTCTGATGAATTGTTGTAAATAACAATGAAATGTTCTTCCGTCTGCGTTCTTCCGTGTGTTGTTCTCGAACTATCCGCGCTTTCCTTACTGGGGAAGTTACGGGTCTTCTCACTGGTGAGTTTTCGATGGTCAGGGGGCTAACATGGTGGAGTGATGCTGGTGGAAGTTAGTGCAGGGAGGGGTGAGCGGTGGTGTATGAGTGTCATTGCATGGTGAAAGGAGGGTGTAGTAGTATAGCAACAATTAGATCGAAAGAAAAAATTAAAATATAAAATAAACAAGGATGGAAACAGAGAATAAATGGATGAAACAATTGGGGATGTTTTTAAACGTGAATGAAGCACATGTTTTGTGTAACAACCCGGAAAATCGGAGCCAATTTAAATTTTTATTTTGGCTAATTTATTGAATTTCGAATAGTTAAAATAATTTATTTTAAATAATAATGATTAAAAATTTATTTAAATCGAAGTTAGAACGAATATATTTATTTTAATTTTAAAAGGAGTTAGAAATAGCGCGGTAGTTTGAAAATTTGAGTTCGAACTTTGACTGAATGTACAGGGTGTAAAATAAATCGGATTTTAGTGAAACCAAAAATATAAGAATCTATTTAAAAATATCTTTCCAACGAATCCGAAAAATTGAAATTTCATAGTGGGAATCAAAAGTTATGGCCAGTTGAATATTCAAAAAAGTCACTATGGAATTTAATATAATATATAGCCTGTACAAATAGCCATTTTGCAAACGACCTCCGTTTTTGACGAAACCACCCTGGTTGGATCTGGAATGTCAAATAATTGCAGGATTCCAATTTTCATAATTTTTGGAATCAATATGTGAACGTGGAAAATGAAAATGTGTTTTGTCAATTTCAATCAATTTCGATCGACCAGAAAATGACCATTTTTCAAACGATCTTCAAATTCGATGAAATTAATTTTGTTAGGACTGTATCATCGAAACATAGCTAGATTTATTTTTTGGGAATTTTTGGAGTCAGTATGTGGCCCAGGTAAATTAAAATGTTCAATCAAAGTTTAATAATTAAATATTTTATATTTAAATTTAAAGAAAAACCTATTAAAACAATTGAATTGGCTTACGGGACATATCCCATTGTATCCGGAATGGGAGTATTTAGCTAGGGACGACACTCGTTGGGTTTGATTCGGAGTTAGTAGCGATATAGAAATTATATTGAAATTAAATGAAATTAAAATTAAAATAGAATACGTATAAATACGCGTATATAGTACAAAGCCCTAATCTATCATATTACCGCCGCCATTAATATTGAACGACGATGCTCCTCCAACCTTCCTCCATTAAAAACAATTGATCCACTCAGTAAAATACACCGATCCTTCAGCGAATTTTGAAGAGATTTTCATTCTCTTCAAATCAATATCGATCTGACCTCCTACCGTTCACTGGTTTTCGAGAACCGGGCCTTCAAAGTTGCCAGCTTTCCACCGCCGTCGTGCTCGCTTGAGGCAATCAAAGTGGGCCCCTCTATGGTGAAGACGCTCCTCCCCTGGCTCGTCGACGAGGCGGAGTCTGATTGGCTCCAAGCTCCACCAAATGGAACCGAAATTCAACCCAAGGTTCGAACATGGGTATTGAAAACTGTCGGTCTCAAGTTGATTAGAGAAGAAGGTCATTTTATTATTTAAATTAATTTAATTATTATATTTAAATTGTTTACAACCTTCGTAAAATCATATCTTCGTCATACGATAACGAAATTCGATGAAACATGATTCGTTGGGACCGTAAATTCGCGTTCTGCTTTCCAGAACCGATCAGAGGATTTTTAGAACATTCTACAATTTTGGAAGATATAAAAAGCGATGTGAGATTTCTAAATTCAATTAAATTTAGAAATAAAATATAGTAGGATGCATAAGGAGTTTAGAAACTCCCGACACCCGTCGTCCACAGATCATTGACGACTTGATTGTATTGTGATGTGGAATTATTTAATTTTTTGGTGATTAATTGTGGTTGAAATGAAATTGTTTGATATTGTGGCATTAGATTGCCTAGAAAAATGTATTAGGAAATTAAACCACTTGTAAACGCCGCGAGGCCTAAGGTAGTGCGAGGAGCCGTACATCGGGACGGTGCCGGTTTTAATTACCCTGTCATTATGCTGCCAAAATTTTCTGAAATATCATTGTGTTATAAAATAATCATGTTATTATATATTGATTGTTTAAATAATTTGAAAATTAGAATTTTTTTTAATATATATGAATATGAAAATGACCATTATATGTCAACATAAAATCTATGTTTTTGTTGTAAATCAAAAATGGTCGTTTGGTTTATAAAAATGAATTTATATTTGATTTTATTTTTTTAATGTAAATGTAACATTAAAAATAAATATTTAGATATAAAAATTAATTTAAATTTGATTTTACATTTTTAATGTAAATGTGACATTAAAAATAAAAATTTAGACATAAAAATGAATTTACATTTGATTTTACATTTTTAATGTAAATGTGACATTAAAAATAAACATTTAGATATAAAAATGAATTTACATGTGATTTTACATTTTTAATGTATATAAAACATTAAAATAAACATTGTAATATAAAATGTATTTACATTGCATTTTAAATTTTTAATGTAAACGCAACATTAAAATGAACATTTCAAAATAAAAATGTTTTGATATTGGATTTTACATTTTTAATGTATAAAGAACATTAAAAATAAAACATTGTGAAATAAAAAAATTGTATTTACATTAAATTTACACTTTAATGTATATGAAACATTAAAATAAACATTTTGATATAGAAATATATTACATTAGAAATTTACATTTTAACGTTTACGAAACATTAAAATAAAACCTTGTTATATAAAATGCTTACATTGAAATTATCATTTCTAATGTAAATGAAACATAAAAAGATTACATTTTTCAATGTAATAAAAGAAATGTAATGATATGGAATTTACATTTTTAATGTATGTATAACATTAAAAATAAACATTGATAAACAAAAATGTATTGACATTTACATTTTTAATGTATATACAACATTAAAAATAAGCATTGATAAATTACATTTCTTTTATGAAATAATAAAGGATTCCATTTTTATGAAAGGATAAAGAGGTAAACTATAAAAATCTCATTTTTATTGTATATATGAAATGAACATTATTGGAATAGAAAATATTCTAACAATAAAAATCTCATTTTATTATATATACAGAATATATGAAATGAACATTTGCAGAACAGAAAAGTTGTTTGACAATAAAAAGTTATTTAACAATAAAAATACATTTGTTTTATTATATATATATATATATATATAATGATTATTTTACGTTGGCATAAAAATTCACATTTCTATCATAGATTAAAAATGATCATTGTTGGAAGAGAACATGTTTTAACATAAAAGGAATGATAAAAAAATTACATTATTTTAATGTAATAAAAGGAATGATAAAAAATTACATTATTTTAATGTAATAAAAGCAATGATAAAAAATTACATTATTTTAATGTAATAAAAGGAATGATTAAAAATTACATTATTTTAATGTAATAAAAGGAATAATAAAAGTTTACATTTTTCAATGTAATAATATATTGAAATAAAAGTTTACATTTTTCAGTGTAATAATATATTGAAATTAAAGTTTACATTTTTCAATGTAATGGTATATTGAAATAAAAGTTTACATTTTTCAATGTAACAATATATTGAAATAAAGGATTACATTTTTCAATGTAATAAAGGGATAAGTAAAAAAGAATACAATTTTAATGTAATAGATGAATGATAAGATAAATTACATTTTTATGTAATATATATGAATCATATAAAAGATTCAATGTTGGAAGAAATTGTATTAACATTAAAATTTCATTTTTAATGTAATATTTGATTTCATATATAAAAGAAATCAATGTTGAATTGAAAATGGTGTTGAAATCGTTGAAGGAATTAATTTATATTTATATATAAATATAAATTAAAATAAAATGAATTGCGCTGTTGTTGTTCTCGTTTCGAAATCGTAACTTCAAACGCTTATACCGAAAGATCCGACCGTCGGATTTTCCCAAAACTAGAACCGTTGGGTTCGTTTTGGAAAGATCTTTCCAACGATATAAAATTCACTAAGATCCAACGTTATATTTTTAGAAATGTGTAAATCAAATTTTGATGAAAACAGCGCCAGGGCCATGTAATGACCTGAAGCGTCGTTAAATTGAAAATGGCTATTTTTAAATAAATAAAAATAGCGATAAATCGTTATAAATTATTATATATGATATGGAATGAAAAGGAATGATTTAAATTATATATATTCGATAATTATTTGAAAAGTCTGAGTTAACTCTCATATCAAATAATTATACGACGATTGGAAGTCTAAGATTTTAAGATGGTGATTGAAGACTGGCGATCTTCACATCTAATGGATGACTACTGATGCCCTAGATTGATTTGCTCCCAGGAAAGGGTTACAGTGGTAGTTATCCAGACGTACTTGTTGATTGTCCGGATATACGAGAGCCTCTCTTCCGTTAACATATGGGACGAGGAATAAGGTGTCTCCGGTTTCGTTCAGACTCAGAACGGACTTGTAAATGGATGTATGTCTGACATTGGATTTTATTCTGTGCTGATTGATTTCTAATTATTATATATCTATTTGGTAACGGAGAATTTATTCTCTTGCTTAACACCCTTCTCTGAGACGTATGAGCTCAGATGTTATATATCGATAGATATCAGTCACATGGTGTGAATTGTTAGTGTGGCATGCCAAGATGCAAATGATCAAGGCTTATTGTTGAAAAGCAGAGCCTTGTGGATGATGATCAAAGCACAACTTTATTTTACCATAGCTTTGCGTATAGCATTACTTCGCGAGCCTCACACCCCGATATGAACCGAAACGGGAGAAGGACCCCAGGGAGAACATGCGTTTCTTTTTAGCTAGAAGTGGTGTCTGGGTTTTACAAGCCCAGATATTTTTACTTATGTGGATGATGGAAAGCGAGTTACCTCGGATATTGAGTCCCTAGTGGCTCTATTTACGCCCCATAGGGTAGGGAGACATATTGTTCAGGCATAACTAATCCACTAACATATGCGTGGGCCGGCCTTGGCGATCCTAAGGGCTTGACTGAGTACTTGTCCTGAGATATGGGCTAGATTGTCTCGAATTCGGTAAGGACGATCCCTTGCCTTGGTTCATGATGGAAATCCAACTTCCAATACGACCCATACGGTTTTGATTGTAAACCTATATATGGCGACATAGTATATGGTAGCTATGCCGTCTATGATTGATACATTATGATTGAAATGTTTTTGAAACATATATACACTAATAATAATATCAAATCCGTTTTATCATATCAAGCATTTTTGACCATTATAAGGTAAAACTCTATCCTCCGGTTTGCGTTGCACTGTGTGATGAGACTTGAGTCTTATAATGGTTTCATTTTTCTAAAAAGCATTGTGTTGTTTAACGATTTACTGTATATATGCACTGGCAATCCAATGGAGTAAACCTGTTCCGCGTTAGTGGTGTGGTCCTGTGATTAGCCTTATTATTAAATAGGTTAAGTAGATTTCTCATACCAGTCCCATGACTGACTCGTCGTTTGTTTCACTTTGCAAACTCGGGTGCCCTCTTTTCCATACGGGCAGCCTTGTATACAGGTTTTTAGCAGATTCATTCTGGATAACCATGGAGCTGAAGTTGGATCCTATCATTTCTATTTTGCTGTTTAGACTTCATTTAGTATATTATGTTTGATTCCGCTGCAGACTTTTATATTAAGTTGAAACTGTATTATGTACCAAGTATGATCCTAATATGTTGTGTAACTCTGATGATAAATTATTTCCAGTGTAATTTGATGTACATTATCTGCTGTAATTCTATATTTCTGTTCTGCTGTTATTGTTTATGTGTTATATTCCAATGATTATCCTTGCTTTTGTACTACAAGAATATGGGGTCATCACATTTTGAATGGTGAAGGTCGGTTTAATTGGTGAAGAGAATGGGTGAAAATGAGGTGTGTGTAGCAGCCAATTGGGTTATTTTGAAATATACAGGTGAGGAGGAGAGATGTACAGTAAGTTTATATATGCCTAACCCCGTATTAAAATGCCTAATCTCCCTTTAGTATAACGCAAGTTAGGGTTTATATATATATATATATATATATATATATATTGCTAAGAGATACTATAGCATGCCGATAATATTTAAATATGCCAATTAATGTTGCTTAAGCCTAGTTATTTCGTGCCTGGTCCCTTTTTAACTAACAAGCCTGGAGAGTTTACATATGGGACTAATTTTATCTTTTATATATGCCTGTAACATTCCTTAGTATATCAAAGTGACTGGGTGCAATTTGAATTTTGCCAACCGATTATTTGTGCCTAATCAGCTTTATTAAACATTAATTAGTGATCTTGTTAAATAATAAATTATTTAAGTTTTAATAATATTAATTTATATAGTGAATACCATAGTGAATTTTTATCTTGGTCATACAATAACGGAATGTGATGAAACAAGGAACATTGAACCATATCAACGGGCGTAATATTATTGGATTAGAATGGACGGAGTTGAATGCAGCTGGAAACTTGTAAAAACAAACCGTTTTGACAACAAACGGAAATAAAAGGTGACTACAACTCACTCAGTTTTGTCCCACTTATATTTTATATAAGTTGGGTTAAATATTTGTATGCAATGGTTGTTTGTTATTGGATGATTACCGAATATATATTTATATGTATTGAATGAACTAATTAAATCAAACATTCAATTAATTTAATTTAAAACCAATCGTTATTTTTATTGATTATAACCAATTGAGGTAACTTACCTTGTTGGTCACATTTATAATAATATAAACGTATAAAATAAATAATTGGATGTTTAAATTACTGTTATTGGTTTATTGTTAGAAATTTTATCTATATATTGAATTGGATGATATTATTTGAGGTAACCTATTTGGATGCATGGACAAACAGGTTGGAGGGATCCAACTGGATTCCTAAAATATATTAAATGTTATTTATTTTCATATTATCATTATATGAACTATTCTAATTGGATGATTGATTTGGTTGTTAATCGTACTGGAAATTCAACGCTTGTTTTGTTTTAACCAATGGGCAACATGGCTGAGTAAATAGCAGCATATGGCATATAAATCAATCGCTTTTAGAAATGTTAATTTACCGTCAGGTAAATCGATAGAAAGAAGTTATAAAATTTATTTTAATATCTGAAGGTCGATTTTGAAATATATTATTTTGAATAAAAGTTTATTAAAAGGAAACAAATATTTACTATCTATTATTTAAGATTATAAGTAATTATTAATGATTTTATAAAGCAAATGCTCATTTTAATCAGATTTATAAGCAAATGAACAGAAATTAACCTTATAGTTAAGAGTTGGATTAATTGTTTCTAAGAAACAATTAAATAGATTTATTTAAATTAACTATGTTATTAATTAATTTAAAGTAAGAATTAATTGGAATTAGTTAAAGGCATAATCGTGTTTTGGGTTGACTTAGTCAACCGTTTGACTATGATTGATTATTTGATTAATCTAATGAGATAGTTTAACAAATACTTATTTTAATTTTAATAAGATTTAAAAAAAAAAGTAATTTACTATTTATTTTAGTAATATGAAGTTAACTACTTCTAGAATAGTAAATGATGAAGTAAATCATTTTTTTAATTAATGATAATTAAATTGATTGCTATTTAAATATAATACATTCAACAAGTAATTAGAGTAGTAATGAAATCTAGTTGGATTGTGAAAGGAGTTTATGAAAGAGTTTTATATTAAACAGGAGTTGTATAAATGAGGTTTACAAAAAGTGATGAGGTGTTAAAACGTTGATTTTAAATTGAGATAGTTAATAATGAAATTAAGTGAATGAAATTGAAACAAGATTTTCAAAGCTGAAAAGGGTTAAATGGATTAGAAGCGGAATAATATGGGTTGATATTGAGTTAAGATAAGAAATTAAAGAATTGGAACCTAACTGGATATTGGTTGAGTTGAGTGATTTTCTGAATGTTAATCTGATATTGATTTGTTCTTCGGGGTTGATACTTAGGGAGTTATTCGTTTACCGATTTACGGTCAAGGACTAATGAATGTTGAAGTAACAAAAATAAAAAGGATTTGAGAATGTAAAATAGTATTTCCAAAGTAACGGAAATAAAAAGAGATTTTTTTGAAAATATAAGGATATTTTCGAGATTTAAGAAATTAACAAGACGAATTTGAATAAGTTTATTCAAAGGGGAGTGTTAGTTATTGTTTTCGAGCAATGAAACCAAAAGAGATTTCATGACGATGTTTTACGTGAAATGGTTGAATTGAAAGTTGAGTATATATATATGATTTAATTCTGAAATGTTCAAAATGATTTTGAGAATACTCTATAATAAGAAGTAAATACTGTGTTTTGAAATATTAAAGGATATGAAGTTTAAATTAGTTTTATTTAAAAGGACAAGTAATGCTGAGTACTGAACCAGTAAACTCATTTTCATGTTTTAATGGTTGTTTATTTGATAGTTAAATAACCAATTATAAAGTCTGACCTATATGCTTGTTGGTACGGAAAGACCGGAATCGAATTTATATTCGAAAACCATTATGAGCCAGCAAATAAGAAATCGTTGAAGATGAAGATTGAAGATGGAGTAGTAGAAGACCGTGGACCTTCATAAGCAAAAGGATAACTTGTCGAATTTCCATGGCATGCAACCCGAGTTATTTGATTTATAATTCTGGCGTGATTGAAATCTATGGATTTGCAGAGACTACTCGCTATTGATCAATAAGGTGATTCCTAGGATGCAGTAGGAGAGTACCTTCGGTTTATCTAGTCTCAGGACAATTTGTATGGATGGATTTCTAACAGAGCATTTCCAAAGGAGTCACATACGTTGATTTCTTTAAACTTACCAATTTGGTGGCAAAGAAGGCAAACTTCTTTAGCTTAACTACCAGAGTAATTTTGTGGAAGTCAATTAGTAATTTTTTGGAGGATATGACAATGTGGCATTCAAAGTCAATGGTGTGTACTATATTAAAAAGGTAAATTTAAACCTAAAGCCTCTACAACTAGGAAATGACAAAAATCGGGCAGGCCACATGGCCAAGTAGGTCGCTCCTAATTAGGGTGTATTATCACCTATCTAGATAAAATCCATTTCCTTCTTTATTCTATCGATGTTATCCCTTATGAGAAACGGTTGCTGATCCCAACTGTTGGTGGTATACATTCGATACACTCAAGAAAAACAAGTGGTTGGTCATGTGTGGCTGTGTTGCAAGATGTTGTTGCAGACCCCAGTGAATTCCTCTCTAGAGATACACTATCGTAAGGTGGTTCCATACCTTGTCATAGTTGGAATCCAATCTCCTATAAGCGCCCGTGGTTTTTGATTGTATATTATATATGTAGAGCATGAAAAGCAAGTGTTCTGCTAGATGGTTATTTATTTGATTTAGACACTATAATAATATCAGAATGGATATGATTTTAAAAAAAATTGGGTTATCGTAAGGTAAAAACCGTCTGTGTTTATTGATGGACCGGTCTTATGATTATCTTTTTCTTTTCATAAAGAAATGTTTTGACTTTGGAGTCAAGTTGGATGATGCCCTTAAACTTAGTGAGTTTTCTCACTCTGGTTCACTTGACTAATCCTGGTGTTTGCAATGCTCGAGCCAGACCGAGTTTTACATGATCAAGTTATCGGATGCCGTGAAGTCCGGAGATGTGCTGGAGGAGTTCAGACATATTAGTATTCATTTCGTTGTGTGTTGTATATGTGGACAGATTATTATAATTGTCCAGATGTATTGATGTACTCTGACGATTGTAAGTATTTTTCAAGCTCTCAATAATGATTTATTTCTATATTATATGTTGTTCCGCTGCGATGTGAGATTCATATTTTGTTATATTATTATTCTTCTTCTTTTTGTTTTTTTCTAGTATTTCTTTCTTATCTCATGACTCACCCTCTAATTTATTTCTATTAACAATCTGGTGTTTTCGATTGTAACAACCCAAATTCCGCCAGACTGAATTTTTCCAAAATTCGAATCCATCAGAACCCGTGTTGGCTGCTCTGGTATCCTGCAGAAAAGACAGAGATTTAAAATATATCAGAGCTCAGAAATTATCTCACAGCGGAATGGATAAAGTATAATATATAATCAAATTATAGCCTTGCTATAGTAATAATATTGCCTAACCAGTATCCAAAGCTATCATATCTCTACCAGAAATCTAATCTGCGAGTATGTGATGAGGAGAGGGTTAGAACACAAGTTCTGATGACTGGATTTAAACTATACACTTTGGATAATCCTACATATACCGTTCAATTACATTTTCTTATTTATTAGGTTACTTGCGTTAACAGCACTCAAGGCTTACACACACGTCGTACTCATTTACTCCCAGTGGATTAACCTAATTCAGTATATATATAGCTACTCCCAATATTAAGGTACACCCCATATTACCCCATTCGCACTGACTCCGCCATAACGCCATATAAATATACACAGTCCCTCATCCCATGCCGGAGTGACGTACAGACCTCTATATAACAAAGCTATGTTCCATATAGAATCGCCATGTTACGTAAGTGTACGAACTGCCACCTTTGATCGAATCAGATCACAGAGTAATGCGCTAGAGTCTACGATACACCACCCAAAGCAGACATGTATGTATCTAGACTTTCTCACATACATATCGTCAATCGTACTCGATGCCATAACCACTCATATCCTCTACTGTGCATCGAGTTACGTGGCAGGTCTGTACAAGAAACACGGAACTCGGTTGGGAGCTTTTCCATACCTATACAGGCCCGCCTTTAAGAGCCTCAAAATACAGATATCCTTCAGGTTTGTTTTTCATGGTGGCTATGGCCCCACCTCGACCCCTCCCTCAACTAGTAAAGACTATAAGAGCTAAGCGACTATAGCAAACAATCTAAACATGCATTTGGTGTCTCCCCTCAACCACCGTGCCTCGATAGTGAAAGGTGGATGGCGTCTTGGGTTTAGCTCTAGTCTTTTCGCATCCCATTGGCTGCCAATGACGGTACCCCACGATCTACTATCCTTGTTGGTCGTGACCACTGCCTCCCTATTCAGGCGACCGCCGAATCACCCTAATGTCACCTCGTCATAGCTTTCTGACTGCAAAGCTACCTTTGTAGTCAAGGCTACTCACCGGGTAGTTACGCGCAGACCCAACGTCTGCTAGCACAGCCTAAACATCTGCCACCGCACAGAGGATTACGAGGAGCACCTTACGCGTCTCAGGAAGCCGCGTGCTTCCCCTTCCAGTCCTTTGGAGCTAACAGAATAATCAGATGGACTTGGCTCCCCTCGTGCCTCATGACACCGTGATGATCTACCCCGTTGGGTTATTCACCTTAAACGTGCGGACTGGTCCAAGCACCTTATTTTAATATGTTATTAGACCCTATGTCTAAACATTCCATTATGCACTTGCTCTACCTCATTGGGTTTCCATCTAACTTGGTTATTCCCATTCACATTGACTTCTTATTCAAGTTACCAAGTTCCCCTTGCTTATTAATTTCAGTCATATAACTTAACCCATTTAAGTTTATTAATAATCCCACAACATGTTATTCTCTAGATTTTGATCCAAGGTTTGTAATCCACAATCTCTTTATATTATTCATTGTCCAATAATATGTTCTACTTAATATGTAATTAAGTATATCTCAATTCACATGTTTTCTGTTTAACATGTCACTTATTATTTATGATTAAATATAACTTATTTCATCTCATAAGTTTGCCTTATTCTTTCTTATTTAATCATAATTTCACTTTATACTGTCACTACCACTTATCGTTGTTTACTTATTAATTTAGTTCTCTTAACTAAGGTTTACTAATAAGTTTCTCTTCCCATAAATATAACTTATGTTGTCCTCATCCATAGATTTCAGATTCTCGTTCTTACAAATAGCTTAATTTACAATTAAGTACAACTTATCTCATTACATAAGTTATTCCATTTCCTTTATCCTTCGTTATAACCTAAGTTATAATTTCTACTTGTCCCTAGGACAAGACTACCCATTATATAACATTCTCATTAATGTAATCTATTTATAATAAGTTATTATCATTCCCCGTTCATTTCATTTTCTTTTACTGTTGTAACTTCCATTCATTTTCTTATTCATTTCCATTAATCACAATTAATGCTATTTTATCAATCCTTCTTTTTACATATATATATATATGTTTATGAACTAGACCTCTCAGGTTAAGCCTACACTTGTGGATGCTGGATTTGCCGGGTGGTTCCAGGCAGACTTCTACCACAAGTTGACTTAACCTCGTGTCTTAGTACCATTACATGTATATTTATGCACTAGACCTCTCACATTAAATTAACAACTTGCGGATGCTGGATTTGCCGGGCGGTTCCGGGCAGACTTCTACCATAAGTAGAATTTAACCTCGTGTATAAGTGCAGTTACAGTTTTTTATTTACTGTAAAGTTTCTATATAATTTAGGTGTGTCCATTCTTTCAAATTTTTACTATAATCTATATTTTACATGTCATGATATTAAGCCCATTTTATATCGCATGTTCTTTCTAACATGTAATTGATTCTATTCTAACATGTAATCATTTAATCATGTAATTGTTCAAATCTAACAAGTATATATGTAATTTTCTCAGTTCTACAGCTAATAGTTCAAGTACATAATATGTCACAAGTTAATCATGTAATTAGAACATGTATGTATACAACAGTAATCGCAACACATTGTTTAACAAGTTTGTATTTCGATATATGAACATTTCAGCATATTAAACGTTTCAACATATGAATTTTCCAACATATTAATATTTTAACATATTAATATTTCAACATGTAATATTAGCATTTCATCACTTTAATCATTCTATTAGATTTACATTGCATGTTAACGGGGAATGTCAAACGATAATATACCATTATCAAAAATGATATAACTTAATTACACTCACCTAATTTGCTTTCCAAATCTTGGATCTGGTCCAGATCTAGTATTTCATGGTCCTCCTAACTGAATTTAGAACATAACAACCATGGATCCACCATTCTTACTAAAAGAAAAAAGGAAGAAAGAGGAGAAAATTGAAATAGACCAGATCTAAGAAATTACCTTACTTTGAATATGATTCTGAACACCTTCTTATTAATATTCATTCTTTTCCTCCGGATGTTGAATCAGAATTTTCCAAAACTAGTTATTCTATTTTTTTCTGAAGAGATTTGAGGAGGGGGAAGAAAGGCAGAGCTTAGATGTTGTCTCAGAGAATATGAGATTTATGCTAGGCTCTGCTAGCCTATTTATAGGTGTTCAGGATCTTATCGTACACGCAACGCTCATTCAGCATTGAACCCAGTTAAGAAGATAGTCCAGGTTCGTAGACGAATCTAGCCGGATCTGGGGGGCAGGGGTTTCGATCCCCCTATGGGTCCCGCGAGCTGTTTTGGAGCAGAAATTTGATTTTCGAATGTTTGAATTTATGGAATTTATTTAACTATTGTATTCACATGTAATCTTCTTATATGTATACAAATCTTCTAATGACCATTTTATGCGTATATATATATATATATATACACGCACAACTTTTATTTCAATTTCAAAATTCAAATGGTGTTGTACCGTTATTTGATTCTTACCATATTCTTTGATTGCAGCCTTATTTTGAACTTTATCTTATATATATATATATATATATATTTCTACACATATATACGCGTATATTTACATACACATGTGTACATATATTTTTCTACATTTCCTTATATGTATTTTTTTTCCTCATATGTGCGTTTATACATATTTTCTCTTATGAACATGTGTTATTTTAGTCGTTCCCTTAAACAAAAATATGACGCCGGTGTGGATCGAACTCAGTACCTCTTGTATGCAAGCCACATGCTCTAACCAATTGGACTACTAAGGCTATTGTTAACAAGGCTTAAAACAATGCTAGTTATTGTTCTCTTCTTACTCCTCTTTTTTATGTTTGTTACAATATTTCATTTAAACTATTGCATGAATCTTTTTATTTTATTTCTCTTTTATTATCAGTGCACAATATTTGTAAATTAGTGCATGCAATCATATTTACACTACATGCACCAATCCTGTAATAACCCGGAAATCTGAGCCAATTTAAAATTTTTATTTGGCAATTTTAGCGAATTTTGAATATTGAAAATGAATTATTTTAAATAATAACGACGAGAAATTTATTTTGAATAGAATTAGAACGTATATATTTGTATTCGTCATCGTTAGAATATAAAAATTTATTTTTAATTATAAACGGAATTGAAAATGGCGCGGTAGTTCGATAATTCGATTTCAAATTTCAAATGAATGTACCGGGTGCAAAATAAACCGGATTTTAGTGAAACCAAAAATATTAGAATATAATTGAGAATATCTTTCCAACGAATCCGAAAAATCAAAATTTCATAGCGGGAATCAAAAGTTATGTCCAGTTGAAAATTCAGAATAGTCGCTATGGAATTCTGGCCCTTAAAAATGGGAATTTTCCAAACGACCTCGGATTTTGACGAAACCACTTTTGTTGGATCCGTGATGTCAAGTTATTGCTAGATTCCAATTTTCATAATTTTTCGAATTAATATGTGAGCGTGGCAAAGGAAAACGCATTTAGCCAGTTTTAGTTGATTTTAATCGACTGGAAAATGGCCATGTTTCAAACGGTCTCAGAATCTGACGAAATTAGTTTTGTTAGGACCGTATCGTCAATACGAAGCTAAAAAATATTTTTCGGGAATTTTTCGAGTTAGTATGTGGCCCCGATAAATTGAAATGTACGTTTAAAATTCAATATAATGATTTAAATGTTAAATCTAACGAAAACTGATTGTAACAGCCGAACCGTCTTACGATACATGTCCCATTGTGTTCGGAATGGGGGTAATTAGCTAGGGATGACAGCCGGTGGGTTTGATTTCGAAATAAAAAGTTGCTTTTTGGAAATTTAAATATAATAAAATATATAAATTCATTAAATAAACTATCCCTTTCTCTCTCTATTTACTCGGTCAACACAACCCCCCCCCCTCCGTTCAAATCAGCTCAAATCGATTCCCAAAAGAAAAAAAAATAAAAAGAAAATCGTCTCCGTCGCCCAGCCCTACGCCTCCCGTCGCTTCTCCAGACGCCACCGCCGGGGGCCCCCAACGCCGCCTCAGCCTCGCCGTAGCCACTTCAGCTCCTCCTCCGACCTAATTCGTCCCAGACCCCCATGAAATCGATGAAAACCCCTCCAGCCCTTTGGCCACCACCGTACGACCGCCGAAGCCGAGCTCCGCCTCCGACCACTCCTCCGCCGCCCCTCGGGTCAACCGCACAGCCTCCACCTCCAGTTCAACTCAGTGCTAGAAAATACAGTGAGTTTTTTTTGTAAACATATTTTAAAAAATGCTGATTTTTATTATCCACAACATTGTGTAAAAAGAATAGAATTGTTTGTGCAAAAAGATTTGATTTTTATTTAGAAGAAGTGATTTTTATCGATGTAAAGGTTTGATCTTTCTATTTAAAAAGATTTGATTTCTCTATTTTATAAAGATTTGATTTTTATCTACATGAACAACAAAGAAAGGTGCGATTTTTAATTAAAGAAATGTTTGATTTTTATCGTATGGAAAATATGAAGTTGAAGCTATAAAAATCTGATTTTTAATGCAAAGTAAAGTCATAAAAATAAGATTTTTATATATGTTGTAGCGAAATCAAAATTCGATTTTTATATGATTAGCGGATTGAAAATAGAATTTTTATATGATAGAGAATATAAAAATATAATTTTTATATATGTAGCGAAATAAAAAACTGATTTTTATTATATATATAATGAAGTAAAAATGTGATTTTTATAGCGATGATATAAAAATTCGATCTTTGTATATGAAGTAGAAATATAAAAATATAATTTTTATATAGGATGAAGCGTTCTAAAAATATATGAAGTAGAAATAAAAATACGATTTTTATATATTGAATGGAGCCGTAAAACTATAATTTTTTATTTGAACAGCGTGAAAAGAACTGCATTGACATTTCAAGCAAATCCAGATGTTCAGCAGTTCAAAAGCAAAGCACGGCGGAGTGGAACCCTCTGTGAGAACTCCTCACTTTTATTTTATTTTCTAGCTAAAATATATACTAGGATGCAGACGGTGTTTAGTAGCACCCGACACCCGTCGTCCACAGACCATGGACGGCTTGTATGCTTGTTTGTTTGATTTTGATGTGTAGTTGATTGTGTGATGTGAAACGAAATAAAATATTTTATAGTGGAAAATATTATATAGTTAAAAATAGAATTTTTAACATGTATATGAAATAAAATAAATTAATATTTATAAACAAATCGGAGATTTGTTTATATACACTGATTTGATTGATATTGATTGGGACGATTAATTTTACACATCGCCCAACTGCACAAATAAAATCTGTGTTTGATTGTTTGAAACCCCACATGGGTATTGGGATGATATATGATATACACTAATCCCAATAATTAGTTGTATGTCGATCGATTGATTGACAAACTGTTATAAGGGTTAAGTATTTATATTTGATGCTTATACAGCGTAGAACGCACTCTGGATGATGGTTGATTATTTATCGTTGTTATTTTATACATGTGTTGTAGAAAATCCATATAATTAAAATTATATGGTAATTGATTGGGCCTCATTCCAGTTTTGAAATAGAAATATTTGAAATAGAAATATTTGAAAAAGAAATATTTGAAATAGAAATATTTGAAAAAGAAATATATGAAATAGAATATTTGAAAATAGAAATATATAAAGCCGTGTTGATTAGATTGACGCCATTTTGACGCGATCGATATTTATATCGATTTTATTCATTTTTCAATGAATATCGAAAGTGATTTCAAAATCTGATAAATTGAATAGAATTGAATTCGAATTGAAATTGAATAGAAATGAATTCAAATTGAAATTGAATATAAATGAATTCGAATTGAAATTGAATAGAAATAAATTCGAATTAAATTGAAATTAAATTGAAATCGTTTTGAAATGAAATTAAAACGAATTTATATTGGAATATTCAATTTTGATTAGAAATTGAATATGAAGTTGAAATCGTTTCGAAAACGAATTTAAAACGATTTATAAAATACGTTTTAAAAGGGAATCGACGAAGTATATATTATATATATTATATATATAATATAATGGCCTGAATAGAACGCGCCGCGCTGCGACAGTTCGTGAATTTCTACCATTGACTTCGAATGGATACTGCGGGAGATCCGACTGTCGGATTCTCCTAAACCGGAACCGTTGGGTTCGTATCGAAAAGAGCTTTCTAAGGAATATTAGAAATTTGAAATCTAACGGTTGGATTTGGAATTATGTCCAAATCAAATTTGGAAAAGGTCGTTGTAAGTGCAGTTCGATGGCCGTTGATTGAAATCGACTGTACAGGCCTTGATAAAATTATCAATAATAATAATAATTTGTGTAAAATCATAAGAAATGATTTATGAAGAATTGGGATGAAAAAATCCATATTTGAAAAGGTAAAAATAGATTTTTATCAAAATGAACTAGTTTTGAACTAGAATTATAATTATATTTATTTTTAAAATAAATAGATTGAATTTGAAATGGTTTTAAAAGTAACCAGAAGTTCCAATAATTGAATTGGAATGGATTTGAATTGAAATTGTCTTCGGAATATTTCGATGTTGGATTTCATGATGATATAGATATTGTTATGGGAATTTGAAAGATATATTAATATCGTTATTTCCAATACGATATTTGCTGGTCGTAGAATTTGATATTGAATATAAGCCGGTATATTTTCTATTCAGAGCCTCGTATTTAATATCAAACGTGATTTGGGTTTGTCGTGAATGGTGTCTTCATTAACACTGTTCTTAAGCCCAGTGAAGAAAAAGATTAAATCTTTTTATTTAGATTTAATGAAGTGTACCAATTAAATAATATTTAATTGGAATTGAATTGGTATTGATTTTGAGGTTTATCGTGAACAGTGTTTTAAATAACACTTGTTCTTTAACCCGATAATTAATGGAATGTGATTTTGGGTTTATCGTGAACCGTGTTTTAAATGACACTGATTCTTTAACCCAGTTAAAGATTAAAACTAAGTGGAGTTTTAATGAATCTTTAATTAGATTGAAACGATCGAGAATGGAGTATCACCAGTTTTGCTCCAGGCGATAGTTAAATCTTTAATTAGATTTGAACGTGAAATGGTAATTGAATTTACCGATAACACCGTGGTGTTAGATGTGAGGTATGACCAGTTTTACTTCATGGGATGAATAGGTTGGGATTGGGAAATAAAACAAATGATTACTTCGGTGTGGTTCGCTAATCCCGACTAGTTTGAATTGATATTCAAAGAAGATTAAAGAATAAATTTAAAGAATTTATCTTTGATAAAATTAATGGGAACCTTTCCCAAAGTATAAGAATATTTGAATAAAAGAATATTCTAAAATGGAATGAGGCGTATGTTGTGTAACACTTGTTATTATATACGCGAGTTATTCAGAAAGACCGGGTTTATCCCATTCTGAATAACTAATTCGACGTGGTGTCGAAGATGAAGACGGTGGTTGAAGATCGGAGGTCTTCACATCATTTGGATAATTATTGATGATCTTGATTGGGCCGTACACCCAAGAGGAGAGAATCAGTTGGTGATCGTCCAGACGTACTTGGAGATCGATGGATATGCGGGGTACTAGGTGCCTCCGGTTTCGTTCAGACCCAGAACAAACTTGTAAATGGACTGCGTGTCTGACATTGGATTTCAGTCTGTGTGATTGATTTCTATTAAATATATATCTGTTTGGCGGCGGAGAATTTATTCTCTTGCTTAACGCCCTTCTCTGAGACGTACGAGCTCAGGGGTTATATATTGATGGATATCAAACGCATGGAGTGAATTGCCTGTGTGGCATGCCTAAGTGGCAGTTGATCAAGGCTTCTGTTGAAAAGAAAAGTCTTGTGGTTGATGATCAAAGCATGGCCTGTGTGGCATAGCTTTGTGTAGCGTTGATTCGCGAGCCTCACACCCCGGTTGTGAACCAGAAACGGGAGAAGGATCCAGGGAGGGCATGCGTCTCCTTCTAGCTAGAAGTGGCGTTAGTGGTTTTACACGCCCTGACGAGTTTGACTTATGTGGTTGTTGCTGTTGCGAGGCACCTCGGATATATCGGTGACTGTGTGGAGCCGATGGAGTCATTTGGCTCATTTATGCCCCATAGGGCAGGGAGACGTAGTGTTCAGGGTTTCATTTAATCCACATCGAGTGGACCGGCCCTGTGGCTCCTAAGGCTTGCATGCACGCTTGCCTGAGACATGGTAGGCTAGATTGTCTCGAATCGGTAGAGGACGATCCCTGGCCTCGGTTCACAGACGGAAATCCAATTTCCAAATACGTGACTTTGCGGTTTTGATTGTAGAGCCTAGTATGGCGACATGATATATGGTACCCATGCCGCCTACGATTAATATTTATGATTGAAATTGTTTTGACACTATAAACTTATAGTAATAATAAAAGATGAAATTTAGCGTATCAAGCATTCTTTGGCTATTATAAGGTAAAACCCTATCCTCCGGTTTGTGTTGCATTGTGTGATGGGACCTGGGTCTTATAATAGCTCCATTGTTCTTTATTTAGCATTGCGCTGTTGTTTTATGCACTGGTATTCTTGGGAGGAAACCCGTTCCGCGTTAGCGGCGTGGTCCCTTGATTTACCTAACTTTAAAATAAATATTAATAACTGTTTTAGTTCTCACACCAGTCCCATGACTAACCTGGAGTTTATTGTTTTAACCTAAACTCTGGGTGCCCTTATTTTAACACGGGCAGCTAGTAGTTTTGGGTTTTGCAGATTTATATTCACAGGATCCTGATTTACAGCTGGAACGATACTCAAAAAGCTTTGTATCCGCGTATTACTTCTAGTTGTATATTGTATTATTTTCCGCTGCTATGTAATGTATTGTAATCTCTGATATTTTTATGTGTAATATTTATTCATTTATACTCTGTATATTCGTGTATTCTGATGAATTGTTGTAATTAACAATGAAATGTTCTTCCGCCTGCGTTCTTTTGTGTGTTGTTCTCGACTCAACCCGGGATTTCCCGTAAGGGGGATTTCAGGTCGTTTCATTTTGGTATCAGAGCTTTGGTTTACAAAGCTCAGAGAACAAGGCACGTTAGAACCATACGAAAGAATTCATCAGATATTGGATTAGTAATATCCAATGAGAATGACTCGTTAGAGATGGGATCAGTAGTATCCTAGAACGAGTGTGAAGAGTATATTTTTAAAATGAAAACAAATTTTGTTTTGAAATTCAAATCCTTTTATACGTATTTGAATATTTATTTATATTGATGTGGACAATCCAGTATATATAGATTTTGCATATACGTCTGATCCGCGTGTATTCGAAGTTTTAATATACTGGATAGATATAGAATCACTCTAGTCGCCCGGAGATGATTCTGATGATGCCGCGACGTCATCAGCATTTATATTCGAGTGTCGAAGGTGAGATTTCTATATATTTCCTATTGACTGGTGTGAGAACCAAAATTATATAGGGCCTATTGTTGTGATTTGGCACCAAAAATGTGATTTTTGTATATATATCAAAATTATGGATTTGAAACGTTAATCAACTAATTGATTGCTGGTTGTGTTGTTTGATTATTGTTTGAATAATTAAATTTGAACCGTATAGCCAATTTGAACCAAATAGTGAGTGTATTGAAAATTTGGTCGCATTTGCTTGCACATACATGTACTTACATTGAACAGGTCATAGCAAGGAGGCTAGAGCAGAAGAATAAAATTTGTTTGCCCAACAAATAGGTACATGTTTAGCATAATTTACTGTTTTGTTTGGGTGATGATGATTTTATGAGCCGATTGGCTTTTTCTTTTTCTTTTGGATTGAAGAAGGCCATGAGAGGCTATATGAAATATCCCGAAGTCCCCGGTGCAGGGGAGGTTATGGCGAAATTTTTCGAAAATTTAGGGTGTTAGCCAAATTTTTGAAAAATTTGAAAAGTTTTTAGAAACTGAAAAGTTGAAAAACTTAAGCCGTAAAGAAAATACTGGAAGTTGAGTTGGTTTGTTAAACAACTTTCGGCTTCGTTCCTTTTCGAGGACGAAAAGTTTTAAGTGGGGGAGATTGTAATAACCCGGAAATCTGAGCCAATTTAAAATTTTTATTTTGGCAATTTTAGCGAATTTTGAATATTTAAAATGAATTATTTTAAATAATAACGACGAGAAATTTATTTTGAATAGAATTAGAACGTATATATTTATATTCGTCGTCGTTAGAATATAAATATTTATTTATAACTATAAAAGGAATTGAAAATGGCGTGGTAGTTCGATTTCAAATTTCAAATGAATGTACCGGGTGCAAAATAAACCGGATTTTAGTGAAACCAAAAATATTAGAATCTAATTGAGAATATCTTTCCAACGAATCCGAAAAACCAAAATTTCATAGCGGGAATCAAAAGTTATGTCCAGTTGAAAATTCAGAATAGTCGCTATGGAATTCTGGCCCTTAAAAATGGGAATTTTGCAAACGACCTCGGATTTTGACGAAACCACTTTTGTTGGATCCGTGATGTCAAGTTATTGCTAGATTCCAATTTTCATAATTTTTCGAATTAATATGTGAGCGTGGCAAAGGAAAACGCGTTTGGCCAGTTTTAGTTGATTTTAATCGACTGGAAAATGGTCATTTTTCAAACGGTCTCAGAATCTGACGAAATTAGTTTTGTTAGGACCGTATTGTCAATACGAAGCTAGAAAATATTTTTCGGGAATTTTTCGAGTCAGTATGTGGCCCCGATAAATTGAAATGTACGTTTAAAATTCAATATAATGATTTAAATGTTAAATCTAATGAAAACTGATTGTAACGGACGAACTGGCTTACGATACATGTCCCATTGTGTTCGAAATGGGGGTCATTAGCTAGGGATGACCGTCGGTGGGTTTGATTTCGAGTTCGAAATAAAAAGTTGCTTTTTGGAAATTTAAATATAATAAAATATATAAATTCATTAAATAAACTCTCCCTTTCTCTCTCTATTTACTCGGTTAACACAACCCCCCCCCCCCCCCCCCCGTTCAAATCAGCTCAAACCGATTCCCAAAAGAAAAAAAAGAAAAAGCAAATCGTCTCCGTCGCCCAGCCCTACGTCTCCCGTCGCTCCTCCAAACGCCACCGCCGGGAGCCCCCAACGCCGCCTCAGCCTCGCCGTAGCAACTTCAGCTCCTCCTCTGACCTAATTCGTCCCAGACCCCCCTGAAATCGATGAAAACCCCTCCAGCCCTTTGGCCACCACCGTACGACCGCCGAAGCCGAGCTCCGCCTCCGACCACTCCTCCGCCGCCCCTCTGGTCAACCGCACAGCCTCCACCTCCAGTTCAACTCAGTGCTAGAAAATACAGTGAGTTTTTTTTGTAAACATATTTTAAAAAAATGATGATTTTTATTATCCACAACATTGTGTAAAAAGAATAGATCCTTTTATGTAAAAAGAATAGAATTGTTTGTGCAAAAAGATTTGATTTTTATTTAGAAGAAGTGATTTTTATCGATGTAAAGGTATGTTCTTTCTATTTAAAAAGATTTGATTTCTCTATTTTATAAAGATTTGATTTTTATCTACATGAACAACAAAGAAAGATGCGATTTTTAATTAAAGAAATGTTTGATTTTTATCGTATGGAAAATATGAAGTTGAAGCTATAAAAATCTAATTTTTAATGCAAAGTAGAGTCATAAAAATAAGATTTTTATATATGTTGTAGCGAAATCAAAATTTGATTTTTATATGATTAGCGGATTGAAAATAGAATTTTTATATGATAGAGAATATAAAAATATAATTTTTATATATGTAGCGAAATAAAAATCTGATTTTTATTATATATATAATGAAGTAAAAATGTGATTTTTATAGCGATGATATAAAAATTCGATCTTTGTATATGAAATAGAAATATAAAAATATAATTTTTATATAGGATGAAGCGTTCTAAAAATATATGAAGTAGAAATAAAAATACGATTTTTATTTATTGAATGAAGCAGTAAAAATATATATTTTTATTTGAACAGCGTGAAAAGAACTGCATTGACATTTCAAGCAAATCCAGATGTTCAGCAGTTCAAAAGCAAAGCACGGCGGAGTGGAAACCTCTGTGAGAACTCCTCACTTTTATTTTATTTTCTGGTTAAAATATATACTAGGATGCAGACGGTGTTTAGTAGCATCCGACACCCGTCGTCCACAGACCATGGACGGCTTGTATGCTTGTTTGTTTGATTTTGATGTGTAGTTGATTGTGTGATGTGATGTGAAACGAAATAAAATATTTTATAGTGGAAAATATTATATAGTTAAAAATAGAATTTTTAACGTGTATATGAAATAAAATAAATTAATATTTATAAACAAATCGGAGATTTGTTTATATACACTGATTTGAATGTTATTGATTGGGACGATAAATTTTACACATCGCCCAACTGCACAAATAAAATCTGTGTTTGATTGTTTGAAACCCCACACGGGTATTGGGATGATATATGACATACACTAATCCCAATAATTAGTTGTATGTCGATCGATTGATTGACAGACTGTTATGAGCGTTAAATATTTATATTTGATGCTTATACAGTGTAGAACGCACTCTGGATGATGGTTGATTATTTATCGTTGTTATTTTATACATGTGTTGTAGAAATCCACATAATTAACATTATATGGTAATTGATTGGGCCTCATTCCAATTTTGAAATAGAAATATTTGAAATAGAAATATTTGAAAAAGGAATATTTGAAATAGAAATATTTGAAAAGGAAATATTTGAAATAGAATATTTGAAAATAGAAATATATGAAGCCGTGTTGATTAGATTGACGCCATTTTGACGCGATCGATATTTATATCGATTTTATTCATTTTTCAATGAATATCGAAAGTGATTTCAAAATCTGATAAATTGAATAAAATTGAATTCGAATTGAAATTGAATAGAAATGAATTCGAATTGAATAGAAATGAATTCGAATTGAAATTGAATAGAAATAAATTCGAATTAAATTGAAATTGAATTGAAATCGTTTTGAAATGAAATTAAAACGAATTTATATTTGAATATTCAATTTTGATTAGAAATTGAATATGAAGTTGAAATCGTTTCGAAAACGAATTTAAAACGATTTATAAAATACATTTTAAAAGGGAATCGACGAAGTATATATTATATATATAATATAATGGCCTGAATAGAACGCGCCGCGCTGCGACAGTTCGTGAATTTCGACCATTGACTTCGAATGGATACTGCGGGAGATCCGATAGTCGGATTCTCCTAAAACCGGAACCGTTGGGTTCGTATCGAAAAAAGCATTCTAACGAATATTAGAAATTTGAAATCTAACGGTTGGATTTGGAATTATGTCCAAATCAAATTTGGAAAAGGTCACTGTAAGTGCAGTTCGATGGCCGATGATGGAAATCGACTGTACAGGCCTTGATAAAATTATCAAAAATAATAATAATTTGTGTAAAATCATAAGAAATGTTTTGTGAAGAATTGGGATGAAAAACTCCATATTTGAAAAGGTAAAAATAGATTTTTATCGAAATGAACTAGTTTTGAACTAGAATTATAATTCTATTTATTTTTAAAATAAATAGATTGAATTTGAAATGGTTTTAAAAATAACCTGAAGTTACAATAATTGAATTGGAATGGATTTGAATCGAAATTGTCTTCGGAATATTTCGATGTTGGATTTCGTGATGATACAGATATTGTTATGGGAATTTGAAAGATATATTAATATCGTTATTTCCAATACGATATTTGTTGGTCGTAGAATTTGATATTGAATATAAGCCGGTATATTTTCTATTCAGAGCCTTGTATTTAATATCAAACGTGATTTGGGTTTGTCGTGAATGGTGTCTTCATTAACATTGTTCTTAAGCCCAGTGAAGAAAAAGATTAAATCTTTTTATTTAGATTTAATGAAGTGTACCAATTAAATAATATTTAATTGGAATTGAATTGGTATTGATTTTGAGGTTTATCGTGAACAGTGTTTTAAATAACACTTGTTCTTTAACCCGATAATTAATGGAATGTGATTTTGGGTTTATCGTGAACCGTGTTTTAAATGACACTGATTCTTTAACCCAGTTAAAGATTAAAACTAAGTGGAGTTTTAATGAATCTTTAATTAGATTGAAACGATCGAGAATGGAGTATCACCAGTTTTGCTCCAGGCGATAGTTAAATCTTTAATTAGATTTGAACGTGAAATGGTAATTGAATTTACCGATAACACCGTGGTGTTAGATGTGAGGTATGACCAGTTTTACTTCATGGGATGAATAGGTTGGGATTGGGAAATAAAACAAATGATTACTTCGGTGTGGTTCGCTAATCCCGACTAGTTTGAATTGATATTCAAAGAAGATTAAAGAATAAATTTAAAGAATTTATCTTTGATAAAATTAATGGGAACCTTTCCCAAAGTATAAGAATATTTGAATAAAAGAATATTCTAAAATGGAATGAGGCGTATGTTGTGTAACACTTGTTATTATATACGCGAGTTATTCAGAAAGACCGGGTTTATCCCATTCTGAATAACTAATTCGACGTGGTGTCGAAGATGAAGACGGTGGTTGAAGATCGGAGGTCTTCACGTCATTTGGATAATTATTGATGATCTTGATTGGGCCGTACACCCAAGAGTAGAGAATCAGTTGGTGATCGTCCAGACGTACTTGGAGATCGATGGATATGCGGGGTACTAGGTGCCTCCGGTTTCGTTCTAACCCAGAACGAACTTTTAAATGGACTGCGTGTCTGACATTGGATTTCAGTCTGTGTGATTGATTTCTATTAAATATATATCTGTTTGGCGGCGGAGAATTTATTCTCTTGCTTAACGCCCTTCTCTGAGACGTACGAGCTCAGGGGTTATATATTGATGGATATCAAACGCATGGAGTGAATTGCCTGTGTGGCATGCCTAAGTGGCAGTTGATCAAGGCTTCTATTGAAAAGCAAAGTCTTGTGGTTGATGATCAAAGCACGGCCTGTGTGGCATAGCTTTGTGTAGCGTTGATTCGCGAGCCTCACACCCCGGTTGTAAACCAGAAACGGGAGAAGGATCCAGGGAGGGCATGCGTCTCTTTCTAGCTAGAAGTGGCGTCAGTGGTTTTACACGCCCTGACGAGTTTGACTTATGTGGTTGTTGTTGTTGCGAGGCGCCTTGGATATATCGGTGACTGTGTGGAGCCGATGGAGTCATTTGGCTCATTTATGCCCCATAGGGCGGGGAGACGTAGTGTTCAGGGTTTCATTTAATCCACATCGAGTGGACCGGCCCTGTGGCTCCTAAGGCTTGCTTGCGCGCTTGCCTGAGACTTGGTAGGCTAGATTGTCTCGAATCGGTAGAGGACGATCCCTGGCCTCGGTTCACAGACGGAAATCAAATTTCCAAATACGTGACTTTGCGGTTTTGATTGTAGAGCCTAGTATAGCGACATGATATATGGTACCCATGCCGCCTATGATTAATATTTATGATTGAAATTGTTTTGACACTATACACTTATAGTAATAATAAAAGTTGAAATTTAGCGTATCAAGCATTCTTTGGCTATTATAAGGTAAAACCCTATCCTCCGGTTTGTGTTGCATTGTGTGATGGGACCTGGGTCTTATAATAGCTCCATTGTTCTTTATTTAGCATTGCGCTGTTGTTTTATGCACTGGTATTCTTGGGAGGAAACCCGTTCCGCGTTAGCGGCGTGGTCCCCTGATGTACCTAACTTTAAAATAAAGATTAATAACTGTTTTAGTTCTCACACCAGTCCCATGACTGACCTGGAGTTTATTGTTTTAACCTAAACTCTGGGTGCCCTTATTTTGACACGGGCAGCTAGTAGTTTTGGGTTTTGCAGATTTATATTCACAGGATCCTGATTTACAGCTGGAACGATACTCAGAAAGCTTTGTATCCGCGTATTACTTCTAGTTGTATATTGTATTATTTTCCGCTGCTATGTAATGTATTGTAATCTCTGATATTTTTTTGTGTAATATTTATTCATTTATACTCTGTATATTCGTGTATTCTGATGAATTATTGTAATTAACAATGAAATGTTCTTCCGTCTGCGTTCTTTTGTGTGTTGTTCTCGACTCAATCCGGGATTTCCCGTAAGGGGGATTTCGGATCGTTTCAAATCCTTTCTTTTTATATTTTTATTTTTATTAATCTTTTCTTCTTCTTCAGTGCATGTATTTATTACATGCGATCACATATTATCTTTATTTTATTCTTCATATATATATTTATGTCAATGCATATATATACACATAAATTATTTAGTTATTTAATTGTCATAAAATGCGGGGTGTTATATTGATGCTTGAGTTTTGGCAAGTATTGCAGGTTTATGTATTATTGTTGAAATTCAAGCGTCGAAAATTACCGGGTCGTTACAGTGGTATCAGAGCAAAAGGTTTAGTAAAAACCTTGTCTTTGTGGCGTAACTTGGTAGAGGTAGGGTTAGCAATAACCAAGATTGAGTTTGAGTGTATATATTTGAGAGTGTATTTGTAGATTTTATAAGAAAATATTTATATTGTGTTATTTGATTTGTTCAATTTTGAACTAGTAATTAGCACGATATTGTTTTGTAAAGAGGGTAAACGAAATAAGTTTGCCCAAATTGGATTTTATAAATTTGAAATGGTTTTCTATAACTGAAAAGAAGATTCTACTTATGAAATTAGTAAATGAGAATTTCAATATGAGATTGAATGAATCAGAACTTGGATTATGAAACGAAGTGAAATAGTTTTGAAAATAAATTAGTTAATTGAATATGGAAATGGAACCTAACTTTGTTAAGTCGAGTTGATTTAAAAATGGATACAGAGATGGAATTAAATAAATAGATTCATAATTTCGAAACCAATTTAGTAAATTGAATAAAAATCAATCTAATATTGATTGACTGATACTGAAATATGTTAACCCAAGTGAATGTTATCAAAGTAAATATTAATGTTGAATATAAATTTAGTTGAATGATTTATTGGGTTGATTGTGGATTGTTTGTTAATTGGTGTTAGATTAGTTGAATATGAATTCATCAAAGGTTTAATAAAAGAGTTGAATAAATTGGTTTTCAATTTATAATAAATTGTTTTTTTAAGTTAATGGGTCTGTTACATTTTTCCTACCTTAGTAATTTTGAGGACGAAATTCTTTTAAGGGAGAAGGAAAGTAACGTCCCATATTTTTGGTAGTTAGATGTTTAATTTATTTAATTATTTTAAATATTGATTTGGAATTATAAATGGATTTATATCATAGAATTCGTTAAATGAAGTTTGAATTTATAAATTGTATATGTAATTATAAATCGAGCTTGTAACCTCGTGGTAGTTCGTAATTTACGATTTGAACTTCAATTGAGTATAAATAATCCACTTTAAGTCAGAACTCTTTGAAACAAGAGTCGTCCGGATCGATTTAATTATAATTTTCTAATAAAAGAGAAAATTGGAAATTTCAACTTATAGATTATAAGTTATGTCCAATTCAAATTTTCAAATAATCACTATGGAATCGTTTATAAACCATAACATTATTTAATGATTATAAAAGGGTTTTTATATATAATTTGAATATCCTTTAACCCGAAATTTTAAATGTTGAGTTTAAAATATATATTGGTTTATTTTGAAGCTGTATGAGATTTCACTTGGAGATATATGATAATAATAATTTATTATTAAATTGATTGTCTTGGATTTGATTATATCTTATTGATATTATATAAGCCTTAAAAATAGCAATATTTCAAATGACCTCCGTTGTAACGAACCGGGATTTTCGACTCCGAAAATCAACATCAACTACCATGTTGACCATTCAGACATCGAACATTCCAGATCATTAATAGAAAGAAGTTAGAGGGTGAGAATAGATAAGATAGAAATATTAGAAGAAGAAGAAACACCACACAGAGTCTCACATCGCAGCGGAACAAAATATAATACAGAAATAATCTTTATTGAAACTTTGAAAATACTTACAATATCAGAGTACATCAACATCTGGACAGTGATAATCTGTCCTCATACAACACACAGCGGAATACTAGTAATATCATACGTCTGGACTCTTCCAGCTCGTCTCTTCACAGCAGTTGATAACCTGAACCTGTACAACCCGGCCTAACCCGAGCATTTACAAAACACCGGGTCAGTCTGGTGAACCAGAGTGAGATAAACTCGCACAGTAATAAGGGTGAATCATCCAACCATGATTTTAAAGTTCAAAACCTTTTTAAAAGAAAAGAATAATCGTAAGACCAAATCCACACATAAATACGGACGGTTTTTACCTTACGATAACCCAAAACAGTTTGAAACCCATATCTTTTGTGATATTATAATAATGTCTAAATACAAGTAAATATCAATCTAGTAGAACGCTTGCATCTCACGTTCTACATATATAGTATACAATCAAAAACCGCGGGCGCTTATTGGAGATTGGATTCCAACTTGACAAGGTATGGGTCCACCTTCCGATAGTGTATCTCTAGAGACGAATACACTGGGTTCAACAAGAACTTCTTGCAAGCCGGCCCTCACATGACCGACCACTCATTTCGCTTGAGTGTATCGAATGTATATCACCGACGGTTGGGATCAGCAACCGCCTCCCGACAAGGGACAGCATCGAAACATAGATTTAAGAAACAAATAGGACTTCCTCTAGATAGGTGATTATACACCCTAATGGGAGCGACCCACATAGCCATGCTGCCTGCCCGATTTTTTTGTCATTTCCCGGTTGATGAGGCTTGAGGCCAGAATTAACTCTTGATCATCTGGTCGTCATTCACTTTGAATGCCACATCGTCAGATCCGTCAGATATCACTAATTGACGTCCACAAAAATACTCTAGCTGAAAGCTAGAGAATGGCAATTCCCTGCCAACAACTATCGTACGTTTGAAGAAATCAACGTACGTGATCCCTTGGAAATACTCTGTCAGACATTCGTCCATATACGTCATCCAGGAACAGGATGAACCGAAGGCACTCTCCTACTGCATCCATATAGGAATCACCCCATGGATCAGTAGCGAGTAGTCCTTGCAACCCGTCGATTCCAACCACGACAGAATCACAGCTTATCTCCGCTTGCCAGGCAGAGAACATTAGTGGTTCTTCCGTTTGTGAAAATCAACGGTCTTCACAGCACCATCTCGACCATCTTCTGATATCTTCACGTATTTGTTGGACGGAATGGTTTTCGAATAAATTCGATCCCGGTCTTTCCATACCAACAATCGTATTGGACAGATTTGATAGTCGGTGTTTTAACTATCAAAATATACAGTGTTTCAAACATGACACTCCAATGAGTTCACTGGTTCAGTATTCAGCATCATTTGGCCTTTGACAAACTAATTTACTTTTATTAAATTGAAACTTTCAATTCTTTAAATATCCAAAAATACGATATTTGAATAACTCTAATTGATTAATTAACATTCGTCTTAACTCCATTCGCTTGACTCTAGATCACAGCGATCACAATGGTTACGCCTGATTCCCTCAGGAAACATCCGACCGCCGTAGGCTATCTGCAGCCCTGCGAATTTCGCTAGCAGTCGTACGAAATGGCAACTTAGCCGAATAATTATGTTGGCTAATTCTATCTTGAATAACTATATTCAATTACCCACTTAAATCTTCTTTCACTTAATTCATATAATTGAGTACGTTTATTTCCTTTACCATTCAATTGGCTTGCATCTCACATTCGGTAACTTTTTAAATGAATTCTCATTTAAAATTATATTCCTAACTTTATCATTTATTAAAATGATAACTTATTTCAACATTAACTACTTTAGTAGTTAATCCCTTTATTAACTAAATTAAATATTAAATCCCTTTTAAATCCTTATTTAAATTCAAACAATATTCGTTTAACTATTTTAGTCAAAACACATTAACTTGATAAACAATTCTAATTCCAAATGGTCGTTTTAATTAACTCAAAAACTTGATTATCTCATTAACCGATTTCAACAATCCTCGCTTTAAATTAATTAAAAATATAATTAATTTAAATAGATTCTAATTATTTGTTTTTATTTACAAAACAAATTTTCCAAGGTTTAACCCTTTAATTCATTTCTTATTCTTCCACTGGTAAATTTGATTAACATCTTTGCAAAATAACTTCGTAACAAATCAAAGTCTTAATAAAATATTTATTTATTTCTCTTAAATACTTTTATTCAAATAATATAATTCAAATCTAACTCTGGTTATAAAATAAATTTTATAACCTCAACTCTATCGATTCACTTGACGGTAAATCAACATTTATAAACCGATTGATTCTATAGGCCATACTCTGCCAAACACTTAACCAATACCGCCCATTGGTTCAACCCAAACAAATGTTGAATATTTAGTCAATAAACAACAATTAAATCAATCAGCCAAACATATCAGTTCATATATAATAACATGAAAACAAACAATATTTTGAGGAATCCGGTTGGATTCCTCCAACCTGTTCTTCCCTGTATTCAAATGGTTTTCTCAAATTAGACCATTCAGTTTTGGTTTAACTGATAAATTAAATACGACCATTTAACATCAACCATAAGCAATTCAAACAATGCAACCATTTTAAACATGTTTATAAATAAACATGACCAACCAAGGTGAGTCACCTTTATTGGAACCAATCGTTAAAAATAACGATTTGGTATTTCACTGAAATTAAACACAGTTTAATTTCATCGGTTAAATCAACAGATCAATGTATAACTAGCAAAATAGTCAACCATTGGCAAGCAGAGCACACAAAATAAAAACACCCGATTTATATAAAATATAAAAAGGGTTACTGAGTGAGTTTAACTCACCTTGATTTGCGTTGTTGCTGTCCACGGCTTGTTTTAATTAAATTAAACAGTCGTTTAATCTAATTAAAATTTCCAACTAATTTCAGTTCCATCCAGATTCGTTTCATGACGTATTCTGGCCAAGACGATTCCAGCATTTCTGTTTTGTCCAATTTTTGGGGGATGTTCAACTGGCCGAATACTGTTATTTCAGCATGCTGATCTTCTTCGTTGTCACGTTCCTTCCTGTTCAACACGTTTTCTTAACGGTTTCGGTGAACCTGTTCGAACCCGATGTTGACTCCAACTTGGTTAAATCCTACATCATCCCATGCCATAATTAGATAAATGAAATTCTTAATTATAAGTTTAATAATGTTAATCACGTTTTTAAAGCAACCAAATTACCGTTTGTATGGAAATCAGAACTGACTCCTTTTAATCTGCTTTAATTATAACAATATTTTTTTTTTTTTTTTTTTAACCATACTTTATAAACAAATTACTTTATTATAGGAAGGCCGATTTGTTCTTCATCTTCCCAGGTGGTCTTCGCGGTAGCCAACCGGATCCTTCTGCATGGGATAACAGACTGCAACTTGATTATAGTTTGGCTCTCAAATCTTCCCTGATTAGAGAGCGGCAACCTGATTATCGACAACCCAAAACAGGTCGATGCTTCTGATAACAGACTGCAAGGCCGATCCTTCTGCATCGTCCAGGCTTCAAACCCGTTCTTGACTTCAGCTCCACGGCAAAACCCCACCACCGTGCTTCTATCAGTCCACCGACGTCAGATCTGGGGTGCTCACCGGAAGCCCCTCGATGTCCCTCACTTCCACGCCCACCCTCATTTTCTTCCTTGCGTTTATTATTATTATTAATTTTTATTAGGTGAGAGGATGGGTTAGTTCTCATTTGTTCTGCTGAAATGAGAATGGGTAGCAGCGGCTTTTATAAGGGATGTTTCGTGGGTGTCAAGGTGTTATAGGATATAGGTTAGTGGAGTAGCTGGGTACATTCAAAACGTGGTCGGCACGATTAATAACTGCTGAAAAGAAATTACAATAGGATGGGATCAGTGAACATGTAGACAGTAGGCTCGTACGTGCTTAGGGTGACTTGATGAGGTAGGTGGATGAAGTGATGCTACTTGCGTAAGTACCTGGGGAAGGAGGGATGTTCGAGAGTTGTGCATGTGCGTGTCTCGTACAACATGCATTAGTCATATATTCTATATATTCCTTTAAGTAGCTTTCGATTATATAGGCATTTTTAATTATAAAAATATGTTCTGTGAAACTTCAGCGTGAAGTAGTTGATAAAAACTACCACAAATGATCTCTGTTTTCTGACAAAAAAGCTAATCTTAATGTAAAAAGGTATTCCGGACCCAATGGGACAAGTTTCGTCGAAATCCGACTTCGTTTGAAAAAATTTCCTTTATGAAACCGGAAATGAACACGCGTTTAATTTTTCCACGGTCACTAGATAAATCAAATCCACTTGAAACTGCGAACATCGACAATAACTTTTCGATACGAACCCAATGGCACTAATTTCGTCGCATTCCGAGACTGTTGCCCCGGTAGGCTGTTTTTACCCTGAACCGCCCTACCCTTTTTAACGCCAAATTTCTCGATCTCTAAAAATAACAAACTATATACATATCCTGACTCTAATCGACGATACGAACTCAACGGAACTGGTTTCGTTGAAAACAGAGTCCGTTTGCAAAACGGCTACTTTAAAGGCCTATAATTTAATAACGATTTTCCATAGCGACTATTTCAAAATTTGATTTGGCCATAACTATCAAACTATAACACGAAATTTGGATTTTTCTCTTTCATATGAAAATTATCATCAATACGGTTCCAACGTGTCTTGTTTCACAGAAATCCGACTTATATCGAACTCTGTATTCTCAATTGAAGTTCAAAACTCAAATTTACGAACTGCACGCTATTTTCAAGCTCGATTTATAATTATATAAATATTATAACGTTCGACTTCGTTTCAATAACGAATTAAATATTTAATTCCATTAATATTCCCGATATAATATTTAAAACTAATTTAAATATTCATATTCAAATGGTCGAAAAACACGGGTCGTTACATTCTTCCCCCCTTAAAATAATTTCGTCCTCGAAATTGCTAAGGTAAGAAAGAACGTTATAAATCTCATTCATTTTCAAATCTAATTTTATATTAAATTAGAAACCAATTCAATACTGTATATAGATATTTCCAAAAATATTGAAAATTTTCTAACACATTATATTTCCGAAAAATTTCGCCAGCACCTCCTCTGTACGGCTCAATTGGTACAACCACAACTCGCCTTCCTAGGCCTTTTCCAATCCAAAAGAAAATGAAACAGCTAAGTGGCTTGCCAAATAGGCTCATAAATCACCAAACCCATATAGAAATAAACGTGTACCTTTTTGTCGGGCATATCTTTATATCCCTTCCATCTGCTATGCATTTCCAACAAAATTCCAATTTTAACCTCACAACCAAATCCTTCATGCATCATAACCAAATCCCATTTTTAACTCAATTTCCATCCATTATCAATTCCAACTCTTAACTTACCAGTCCAATACCATTTCAGATTCCCGTCTCATAATTCAAAATCTGATTCTACTCGATATATTACATCTCGATTCGATTTCCAGTTAATTGGTTTCAATTCAATTCATATTTGCTTTCACAAACTTTTATTAAATTTTGTTTTTGTTCAAACAATTTCCCTGGGAGTTTTCAAACAGCTCAACTTTTTTCGAAAATCAAACCTTTCTTTACAGAATTCAAAACCACTTGTTTTTCTCAAAGCAATTCAAAACAAGATTTTTGGTAGTAATCCGTCACTTAGAACTCGAAAATGAACCCTGATGATGTGGCCAGCATCCTCAGAGTTATTTCCCAGCTATCAAAGTGAGTTCAATACTATATCTTTTCAAAACCATTTCTAAACACTTTCATTTTGGAATCTTTTCAAAATATCCTTTGCAAGGCTTGTAAACAATTTAAAAACCTCCCAGGATTTTAAAATTCTCATATATTAAGTCCAATTCCAATTTCAACCACTTTTCCAAATTTCCTAAGTTTCAATTTCAATTCTGATTTAAATTCGGATTTAACTCCTCTGATTTTCCTATATTTCACTTATATGAATTCTGATTGGTTATATATAACCATTTCACATTTTATAATTTTATTGGATTATAATCACAACCAACCCATCCAATATATTATAATTCCAATATATATATTTTCTCTATATCAAAATATACTTTAGATAAAATTATTTCATTTACCCTTTTTTCAAAACATATCGTGACGACCCATCGTATTCGAGTGTTTATAAACCCCTATCGATACAGTGGATCAAACCGATCGACCAGAATTCATAAACAACTCAAACAAATAAATCTCCACAATATAAAACAATTTTTTATAAAATCTACAAATACGTTCACTCGTATATATACACTCAAACTCAATCTAGGGTATTGCTAACCCCATCTCTACCGAGTCACGCCACAGAGCCAAGGTAATTACTTAACCAATAGCTCTGATACCACTGTAACGAACCGGGATTTTCGACTCCGAAAATCAACATCAACTACCATGTTGACCATTCAGACATCGAACATTCCAGATCATTAATAGAAAGAAGTTAGAGGGTGAGAATAGATAAGATAGAAATATTAGAAGAAGAAGAAACACCACACAGAGTCTCACATCGCAGCGGAACAAAATATAATACAGAAATAATCTTTATTGAAACTTTGAAAATACTTACAATATCAGAGTACATCAACATCTGGACAGTGATAATCTGTCCTCATACAACACACAGCGGAATACTAGTAATATCATACGTCTGGACTCTTCCAGCTCGTCTCTTCACAGCAGTTGATAACCTGAACCTGTACAACCCGGCCTAACCCGAGCATTTACAAAACACCGGGTCAGTCTGGTGAACCAGAGTGAGATAAACTCGCACAGTAATAAGGGTGAATCATCCAACCATGATTTTAAAGTTCAAAACCTTTTTAAAAGAAAAGAATAATCGTAAGACCAAATCCACACATAAATACGGACGGTTTTTACCTTACGATAACCCAAAACAGTTTGAAACCCATATCTTTTGTGATATTATAATAATGTCTAAATACAAGTAAATATCAATCTAGTAGAACGCTTGCATCTCACGTTCTACATATATAGTATACAATCAAAAACCACGGGCGCTTATTGGAGATTGGATTCCAACTTGACAAGGTATGGGTCCACCTTCCGATAGTGTATCTCTAGAGACGAATACACTGGGTTCAACAAGAACTTCTTGCAAGCCGGCCCTCACATGACCGACCACTCATTTCGCTTGAGTGTATCGAATGTATATCACCGACGGTTGGGATCAGCAACCGCCTCCCGACAAGGGACAGCATCGAAACATAGATTTAAGAAACAAATAGGACTTCCTCTAGATAGGTGATTATACACCCTAATGGGAGCGACCCACATAGCCATGCTGCCTGCCCGATTTTTTTGTCATTTCCCGGTTGATGAGGCTTGAGGCCAGAATTAACTCTTGATCATCTGGTCGTCATTCACTTTGAATGCCACATCGTCAGATCCGTCAGATATCACTAATTGACGTCCACAAAAATACTCTAGCTGAAAGCTAGAGAATGGCAATTCCCTGCCAACAACTATCGTACGTTTGAAGAAATCAACGTACGTGATCCCTTGGAAATACTCTGTCAGACATTCGTCCATATACGTCATCCAGGAACAGGATGAACCGAAGGCACTCTCCTACTGCATCCATATAGGAATCACCCCATGGATCAGTAGCGAGTAGTCCTTGCAACCCGTCGATTCCAACCACGACAGAATCACAGCTTATCTCCGCTTGCCAGGCAGAGAACATTAGTGGTTCTTCCGTTTGTGAAAATCAACGGTCTTCACAGCACCATCTCGACCATCTTCTGATATCTTCACGTATTTGTTGGACGGAATGGTTTTCGAATAAATTCGATCCCGGTCTTTCCATACCAACAATCGTATTGGACAGATTTGATAGTCGGTGTTTTAACTATCAAAATATACAGTGTTTCAAACATGACACTCCAATGAGTTCACTGGTTCAGTATTCAGCATCATTTGGCCTTTGACAAACTAATTTACTTTTATTAAATTGAAACTTTCAATTCTTTAAATATCCAAAAATACGATATTTGAATAACTCTAATTGATTAATTAACATTCGTCTTAACTCCATTCGCTTGACTCTAGATCACAGCGATCACAATGGTTACGCCTGATTCCCTCAGGAAACATCCGACCGCCGTAGGCTATCTGCAGCCCTGCGAATTTCGCTAGCAGTCGTACGAAATGGCAACTTAGCCGAATAATTATGTTGGCTAATTCTATCTTGAATAACTATATTCAATTACCCACTTAAATCTTCTTTCACTTAATTCATATAATTGAGTACGTTTATTTCCTTTACCATTCAATTGGCTTGCATCTCACATTCGGTAACTTTTTAAATGAATTCTCATTTAAAATTATATTCCTAACTTTATCATTTATTAAAATGATAACTTATTTCAACATTAACTACTTTAGTAGTTAATCCCTTTATTAACTAAATTAAATATTAAATCCCTTTTAAATCCTTATTTAAATTCAAACAATATTCGTTTAACTATTTTAGTCAAAACACATTAACTTGATAAACAATTCTAATTCCAAATGGTCGTTTTAATTAACTCAAAAACTTGATTATCTCATTAACCGATTTCAACAATCCTCGCTTTAAATTAATTAAAAATATAATTAATTTAAATAGATTCTAATTATTTGTTTTTATTTACAAAACAAATTTTCCAAGGTTTAACCCTTTAATTCATTTCTTATTCTTCCACTGGTAAATTTGATTAACATCTTTGCAAAATAACTTCGTAACAAATCAAAGTCTTAATAAAATATTTATTTATTTCTCTTAAATACTTTTATTCAAATAATATAATTCAAATCTAACTCTGGTTATAAAATAAATTTTATAACCTCAACTCTATCGATTCACTTGACGGTAAATCAACATTTATAAACCGATTGATTCTATAGGCCATACTCTGCCAAACACTTAACCAATACCGCCCATTGGTTCAACCCAAACAAATGTTGAATATTTAGTCAATAAACAACAATTAAATCAATCAGCCAAACATATCAGTTCATATATAATAACATGAAAACAAACAATATTTTGAGGAATCCGGTTGGATTCCTCCAACCTGTTCTTCCCTGTATTCAAATGGTTTTCTCAAATTAGACCATTCAGTTTTGGTTTAACTGATAAATTAAATACGACCATTTAACATCAACCATAAGCAATTCAAACAATGCAACCATTTTAAACATGTTTATAAATAAACATGACCAACCAAGGTGAGTCACCTTTATTGGAACCAATCGTTAAAAATAACGATTTGGTATTTCACTGAAATTAAACACAGTTTAATTTCATCGGTTAAATCAACAGATCAATGTATAACTAGCAAAATAGTCAACCATTGGCAAGCAGAGCACACAAAATAAAAACACCCGATTTATATAAAATATAAAAAGGGTTACTGAGTGAGTTTAACTCACCTTGATTTGCGTTGTTGCTGTCCACGGCTTGTTTTAATTAAATTAAACAGTCGTTTAATCTAATTAAAATTTCCAACTAATTTCAGTTCCATCCAGATTCGTTTCATGACGTATTCTGGCCAAGACGATTCCAGCATTTCTGTTTTGTCCAATTTTTGGGGGATGTTCAACTGGCCGAATACTGTTATTTCAGCATGCTGATCTTCTTCGTTGTCACGTTCCTTCCTGTTCAACACGTTTTCTTAACGGTTTCGGTGAACCTGTTCGAACCCGATGTTGACTCCAACTTGGTTAAATCCTACATCATCCCATGCCATAATTAGATAAATGAAATTCTTAATTATAAGTTTAATAATGTTAATCACGTTTTTAAAGCAACCAAATTACCGTTTGTATGGAAATCAGAACTGACTCCTTTTAATCTGCTTTAATTATAACAATATTTTTTTTTTTTTTTTTTTTAACCATACTTTATAAACAAATTTACTTTATTATAGGAAGGCCGATTTGTTCTTCATCTTCCCAGGTGGTCTTCGCGGTAGCCAACCGGATCCTTCTGCATGGGATAACAGACTGCAACTTGATTATAGTTTGGCTCTCAAATCTTCCCTGATTAGAGAGCGGCAACCTGATTATCGACAACCCAAAACAGGTCGATGCTTCTGATAACAGACTGCAAGGCCGATCCTTCTGCATCGTCCAGGCTTCAAACCCGTTCTTGACTTCAGCTCCACGGCAAAACCCCACCACCGTGCTTCTATCAGTCCACCGACGTCAGATCTGGGGTGCTCACCGGAAGCCCCTCGATGTCCCTCACTTCCACGCCCACCCTCATTTTCTTCCTTGCGTTTATTATTATTATTAATTTTTATTAGGTGAGAGGATGGGTTAGTTCTCATTTGTTCTGCTGAAATGAGAATGGGTAGCAGCGGCTTTTATAAGGGATGTTTCGTGGGTGTCAAGGTGTTATAGGATATAGGTTAGTGGAGTAGCTGGGTACATTCAAAACGTGGTCGGCACGATTAATAACTGCTGAAAAGAAATTACAATAGGATGGGATCAGTGAACATGTAGACAGTAGGCTCGTACGTGCTTAGGGTGACTTGATGAGGTAGGTGGATGAAGTGATGCTACTTGCGTAAGTACCTGGGGAAGGAGGGATGTTCGAGAGTTGTGCATGTGCGTGTCTCGTACAACATGCATTAGTCATATATTCTATATATTCCTTTAAGTAGCTTTCGATTATATAGGCATTTTTAATTATAAAAATATGTTCTGTGAAACTTCAGCGTGAAGTAGTTGATAAAAACTACCACAAATGATCTCTGTTTTCTGACAAAAAAGCTAATCTTAATGTAAAAAGGTATTCCGGACCCAATGGGACAAGTTTCGTCGAAATCCGACTTCGTTTGAAAAAATTTCCTTTATGAAACCGGAAATGAACACGCGTTTAATTTTTCCACGGTCACTAGATAAATCAAATCCACTTGAAACTGCGAACATCGACAATAACTTTTCGATACGAACCCAATGGCACTAATTTCGTCGCATTCCGAGACTGTTGCCCCGGTAGGCTGTTTTTACCCTGAACCGCCCTACCCTTTTTAACGCCAAATTTCTCGATCTCTAAAAATAACAAACTATATACATATCCTGACTATAATCGACGATACGAACTCAACGGAACTGGTTTCGTTGAAAACAGAGTCCGTTTGCAAAACGGCTACTTTAAAGGCCTATAATTTAATAACGATTTTCCATAGCGACTATTTCAAAATTTGATTTGGCCATAACTATCAAACTATAACACGAAATTTGGATTTTTCTCTTTCATATGAAAATTATCATCAATACGGTTCCAACGTGTCTTGTTTCACAGAAATCCGACTTATATCGAACTCTGTATTCTCAATTGAAGTTCAAAACTCAAATTTACGAACTGCACGCTATTTTCAAGCTCGATTTATAATTATATAAATATTATAACGTTCGACTTCGTTTCAATAACGAATTAAATATTTAATTCCATTAATATTCCCGATATAATATTTAAAACTAATTTAAATATTCATATTCAAATGGTCGAAAAACACGGGTCGTTACATCCGTATTCCCGGTTTGGGCCCATCGTATTCTAGAGAGTTAAAGAAATGAAAGAACAAATAGAAATTTCTCCCGATGGTGACAATACACCCTAATTGGAAGCGACCACCTAGCCATGTGACCTACCCGATTTTATCTCATTTCCCGATTGAAGAGGCTTGAGGTCATAACTTACCCTTAGACAGATCACATCTTCATTTACTTTGAATGTCACATCGTCAAACGTACCAAATAATAAATTGATTTCCCAAAAATACCACGGGTATGAAGCTACGAGAAATGAATTCCTCCACCACCAACGTAAATACATTTGAAGAGATCAACTTACGCAATCTATCAGGTATACTCTGTCAGACATTCATCCATACAAGTTGTCCTAGGACTGGGAAAACCAAAGGTACTATTTTGTAAATCCATCTTAGCCAATTTGTACCTAGGATCGCCAGAACAGCCCTTACATAAACTCCATCTTCGATTTTCTTCAACATATTTGATTCGCAACGCTAACGCCCATATGGAGTGGTTTTGTGACGACCCCAAAACCCCGTACGACGGTGTTAAGGGTGATCTTTGGAATATAACACATAAACAGATAACAACAGAACAGAAATAAATAAATACACCAGATAATGCACAAATAATACATGGGATAAACATAATCATCAGAGTTACATAGTATACAGGATCATACTTAGTACAAATACAGTTCAGCTATACATAAATGTCTACAGCGGAAAACAAACATAATATGTACAATAGGAGCTGAATAGCATAAAAAGAGATAAATGATAGAATCCATCTTCGGCTCCGACTATCCAGAAAGAGCCTGCTAAAACCTGAATACAAGGCTGCCCGTGTAGAATGAGGGGCACCCGAGTTTGCAAGTGAAACAAACTACGAGTCAGTCGTGGGACTGGTATGAGAAATCTACTTAACACATTTCAATATATGGCCAATCACAGGACCACGCCACTTTCGCGGAACGGATTTACTCCATTGGATTGCCAGTGCTTTACAACAATTAAATCTTTTAAACATCGCAATGCTTTTTATAAAAATGAAGCCGATATAAGACTCAAGTCCCATCACACAATGCAATGCAAACCGGAGGATAGAGTTTTACCTTATATCGACCAAGATATGCTTAATACGTGTAAAGTAAAATCACTTGAAATGTAATTTTTTTTGTTTAATTCCTAATCAGTCTCCAACTATAAATTAGTAAGAGAACGATCCCCTAAGTATTAACCCCGAAGGCCGAAACCAACATCAGACCAATACCCAGGAAACCACCATCTTAGCACATTTCCAGTTAGTTTCAAATTTTATACACAATCATAAATATCAATCATAGACGACATGAGCGTCCCATGCCACTATGTCGCCAAATATAGGTTTACAATCAAAACCGCACGATGTCGTATTTGGAAATTGGATTTTCGTCATGAACCAAGGCAAAAGATAGTCCTTCCCGAATTCGAGACTGACTAGCCCGAGTCTCAGGGCAAGTACTCAGTCAAACCCTTGGATCGTCAGGGTCGGTCCACCGATGTGGATTAAAATGCCTAAACACTGCGTTTCCCCACCCTCTGGGGCGTAAATGAGCCAACAAATGACTCCATCGGCTTCACATAGTCATCGATATATCCGAGGCGCCTCGCAACAGCAACAAACACACAGGTGAAATGTAACGACCCAAGAATTTCAGCCCCGGAAATCGACATAAATACCTTTACTGTAACTCATGCCGACCCTCCAAGCACCGAAACACTGGATAGTTATTAGAAAGAATTTAGAGGGTGAGATAAGAAAGAAAGAAATATAAGAATAGAAGAAGAAGAAGAACACCACACAGAGTCTCACATCGCAGCGGAACAAAATATAATACTGAAATAAATCTTTAAAGAGAGCTTTTGAAATACTTACATTATCAGAGTGCATCACACATTTGGACAGTTATAACGATCCGTCCTCATATACAACACAGTGGGATGGAAGCTATATAATACAATACGTCTGAACTCTTCCAGCTCGTCTCTTCACAGCAGACGATAACCTGAACCTGTACAACCCGGTCTAACCCGAGCATTTACAAAACACCGGGTCAGTCTGGTGAACCAGAGTGAGATAAACTCGCACAGTATTAAGGGTGATCATCCAACTTGATTTTAAGGTTCAAAATCTTTCAAAAACAAAGGGTAATCGTAAGACCGAATCCACACATAAACACGGACGGTTTTTACCTTACGATAACCCAAACCATCTTTGAAACCACTATCTTTGATGATATTATAATAATGTCTAAATACAAGTAAATAGAATCTAGTGGAACGCTTGCATCTCACGCTCCACATATAGTATACAATCAAAACCGCGGGCGCTTATTGGAGATTGGATTTCCAACTATGACAAGGTATGGGACCACCTGCCGATAGTGTATCTCTAGAGACGAATACCCTAGGTTCAACAAGAACATCTTGCAACCCGGCCCTCACATGACCGACCACTCATTTCTCTTGAGTGTATCGAGTGTATATCACCGACGGTTGGGATCAGCAACCGTCTCCCGACAAGGGACAGCATCAAAATAGATAAAGAATGAAATGAATCTCTAGATAGGTGATTATACACCCTAATGGGAGCGACCCACATAGCCATGCTGCCTGCCCGATTTTTGTCATTTCCCGGTTGATGAGGCTTGAGGCCAGAATTAACTCTTGACATCTGGTCGCCATTTACTTTGAATGCCACATCGTCAGATCCGTTAGATATCACTAATTGATATCCACAAAAGTACTCTAGCTGGAAGCTAAGAGAACGGTAATTTCCCCGCCAACAACCATAGCACGTTTGAAGAAATCAACGTACGTGACCCTTTGGAAATACTCTGTCAGACATCCGTCCATACAGGTCATCCAGGAACAGGATGAACCGAAGGTACTCTCCTACTGCATCCAATATAGGAATCACCCCATGGATCAGTAGCGAGAAGTCCTTGCAACCCGTAGATTCCAACTACGACAAAATCACAGCTTATCTCTGCTTGCCAGGCAGAGAATATTAGTGGTTCTTCCGTTTGTGAAAATCCACGGTCTTCACAGCACCATCTCGATCATCTTCTGATATCATCACGTATTTGTTGGTCGGAATGGTTTTCGAATATAAATTCGATCCCGGTCTTTCCATACCAACAATCGTATTCGACAGGTTTGATAGTCGGTGTTTTAACTATCAAAATATACAGTGTTTCAATCATGACACTCCAATGAGTTCACTGGTTAAGTATTCAGCATCACCTGGCCTTTTAACACTTGATTTACTTTGTTAAATCAAAACTTCTAACTCTGTTAATATTTAAAAATACGATATTTGAATAACTCTAATTGAATTTAACTCTAATCGATTAACTCCAATTGATTAACTCAAAGTGGTTAACTCTAACTGATTAACTCGACTTCTTTAACCCTATCGATTTACTACTATTTTACTTAACTCCATTCGCTTGACTCTAGATCGCGGCGATCACAATGGTTACGCCTGATTCCCTCAGGAAACATCCGACCGCCGTAGGCTATCTGCAGCCCTGCGAATTACGCTAGCAGTCGTACGAAATGGCACTCATCTTGAAAAACTATGTTTGACTAACTCTAGCTCGAATAACTATATTCAATTTCCCACTTAAATCTTCCTTCCAATCATCTTTTAAATTCGGAAATCCATTAGTTTTAACAAAGAAATTTATAGCACATATGTTATAACAATAGCGTTATAATTACTATTTAGATTTACAAAACAACAGCGCTATAATCGCTGTTTAGGTTTACAACCCATTTACTATAGCAAAAGCGCTACAATCGCTATATTAGATTTACAAAACATATATTATAACAACAGCGCTAAAATCGCTCTTTAGATTTTCAAAACATATCCACTAATGTCTCTTACGATTACCAACTAATACTATCTTCAGATAATCCCGATGTTGTTCAAGTTGGGGTATTTTAATTACCTCTCAGACCTTGATCAACACCGTTCTCATCCTTGGACAAATATAAGCTGTAATCAAACCACTATTCTATTCCAGTCTCAAAACCATTTCCCTTTATAATTTGGATTTGGTTATACAACTCTACGACCCACTTCTTTACCCAAAATCAGTTTTACCAATCTCCTTTCAAACATATATTTAAGCATTACCCACTTAGGAATCTTATTTCAATTCCCCTTTCTTGCTTAATCCAAATTTTAAGTAACATTAACCTAAAATTTCGCTTTCCCATCTTGAACCTCAAGTATATATAACACTGGTCTATATCGATCATTTTATCCCCATCTTCTTTTACTTAACCCAAATATTGGGTCCGTCTAATCAAAGCTATCGTATTGGCCTAAAATTCTCTTTATAACTTTGGTATAAAACTCAAGTTTAACATAAAACCTGTTCATAACTCCTTTCACCGTTCTCTTGGATTTTATTTTCCAAAATCGTTTACTTCTTAAATGCATCTCAATTACAAAGTAATTTTCTAGGTTAATTAGAATAATAGTTTATTTCAATCATTAACTACCTCAGTAGTTAATTCCCCTATTAACTAAATTAATGGCAAATCCCTTCTTTTAAATCTTATTTGAATTTAAACAATATTTAACCAACTATTTTAACCCACACACATTAATTTGATAATCAATTCAAAACGGTCGATTTAATTCTCTCAAAAACTCGATTTATTTTATTATCCAATTCCACTTAATCCACACTTTAAATTTATTAAGTATATAACTAATTTAAATAATCCCATTGATTATTTCCTTTACACAGCAATTATCAAAGTTTAACCACTCGATTCCCCTCTCATACTCCTACTTGTAAATCTGATTAACATCAGCATTTATTTTATAAAATAAATTAATAACAAATCAAGGTCTTAAATAAATAAAATATTTATTTATCTCTTTAATATCTTTTATTCAAAATATTATAATTCAAAATCTAACTCTGGTTAAAATAAATTTTTAACCTCAACTCTATCGATTCACCTGACGGTGAACCACCATTTGTAAACAATTGATTTAATAGGCCATACTTTGCCAAATACCCAACCAATCCCACTTATTAGTCTAAACCAACCAGATGTTGAACATGCAGTCAAAATTAACAAATCAAATTAATCACATTCAACTGATAATAAATAACAACCATTTAGCACCAATCAAATAACCGAACAATTCAAACAACTAAGCACACTTATAAATAAACGTAACCAACAGGGTGAGTTACCTCTGTTGGGTCCAATCGTTAAAATAATGATTTGGTATTCCACTGAAATTAAACACAGTTTAATTTCATCGGTTAAATCAATAGTTAAATAGATAACTAGCAAAGTAGTCAACCGTTGGCAAGCAGAGCACACAAAATAAAAATACCCAATTTATATAAAATATAAAAAGGGTAACTGAGTGAGTTTAACTCACCTTGTCCGTTGTCGCTAAAGCGGTTCGGGTTTTCAGTTAAATTAAATGACGTTTAATTTAACTGAAATTCCAGTAGCTTCTAATCATGTCCATATCCGTTCCAATTTCTAGAATACAGTATCTGACACTGCAGTTCCAACGTAGCTAGTTTCGTCCAATTCTAATAATAAAAGCATTAGTTCACTGTTATAGGTACATGGTCTATAAAAATAAATAAATTTCCTTAATATAATATGATTAAGGTTCAATTACTTTTTATTTTATAGTTTAAATAGATCCGACACATTTTCCTTTCCTTCACGTTCAAGCCACCCAAGTTACGCCTCCGTGTATTGTTCCGAAACATTTTATGTTAGCATGATTTAAATAAAACAATAATCCCTTAATAATTAAATATTTTTAACTAATTTTATTTACTCTTGTTATAAGAATTTCATGGCCGATTCTCTTTAACACATCTTCGTTCAGATGGTTCCCAAATCTGCGATGTTCTACTTCTGGAATTATGAACCCTGCTACTATCCTTTACCCTGCGTGTAAATTAATTCCATTTAAGATCCCTTAATCACTTAGAAAATAAATTAACTACGGTTTTTCACTAAATCCATACTTAAGGAAAGTATACAGGCCCACCGTTGATCCTGTTTTTGCATTATCGGTTAGCGCTTGCCCCTTCTCTTTTCGTTTGGGTACAAGGATGTATGATCTGCTCTTGTTTTCAACACCCATTGGAACCAACGTTTCCTCAATTCCACTTCGAAGGCTCCAGCAACTAACCCTCCACGCTCGCATCATCTTCTCACCCCGTCTCTTCTCTTTTTTTGATTTGAACACATGACCTTCCAGATTTTCAGTACCTCGCACAAGCCCTTCAGCATACAACCCCACACCCCAAATTCATTTCATCACACCATCGTTACTCCACTTTACACTCCAAGCCCACGACCAGACCCTACGCATGCCCCCTCTTCTATTCCCGTCGCTCATTCTATTTCTCAACCGGTACCGCGCCATCTTATTCCCATTTGCCTGTTAAAAGACGTATTGCGTTGAGTCCTAGCGATTGGCAATTGGGAGTTCGAACTTAACTTGTGGATTTAAAGTTAAAGTGGAAAAAGAATTAGGGAATTAGGTCGTTCGTTTTAAAGAGAAGTGGCGGCTCGACAGGGTATTGACCAACGAACTGAAATTTTAGGGTTGGACTGATTTAAAAGGGTATTTATAGGGTGAGGGTTAAATAAAATATTATTAAATGAAACTTCGTGGTAAAGTAACACGCAGAAACCCCTACAGACAACTTCTGTCTACTGATAAAAAAGCTTTTCCTAATGTAAAACGATATTCCGGATCCAATGGGACAAGTTTCGTTGCAATTCGAGGTCGTTTAAAAAAAATTCCTTTATAAAACCAGAAATAAACACGCATTTTAATTTACCACGATCACCAGATAAATCAAATCAACTTGAAACTGCGAAATCCTACAATAACTTTTCGATACGAACCCAACGGCACTAGTTTCGTCGCATTCTGAGACTATTTCCCCGGTAGGCTGTTTTTAACGCGCACCGCACTGCCCTTTTCAACGCCAAATTTTCCGGTCTCTAAAAATAACAAACTATATGCCTATCCTAACTATAATCGACGATACGAACTCAACGGAACTGGTTTTGTGATCTAATTCGATCGTCTGCTCAAGTTACGCTCAAAAACCTCTTTAATACGTGCTATAGAAATTTGAACGGGCGTTTTCAGCTACCGTGGTCACATACGACATCGGTTTTCCACGCAGTTTGATTTTCTGATAATAATTTGACGATACGGTTCTAATGAAACTGATTACATCGAAAACAGAGTCTGTTTGCAAAATCGCTATTTTTAACTTTATACAAATATCGAATAAATATTAATTAAATTCCAAATAATTCAAATAAATCAAAATAAATTATTTTCAACATATATATCCAAACAGAATATATATACAGTTCTAAATATAATTCATACAACACAATATCGTCAATTTGGAGTTAAATGATTTGGATTTCCCTTTTAAATATATATAAAAACGTTATATTTTAATAGCGATTCCCATAGCGACTATTTCAAATTTTGACTTAGCGATAACTAACAAATTATAATACGAAATCTGGATTTTTCTCTTCCATATGAAAATTATCGTCAATACGGTTCCAACGTTTCTTATTTCACAGAAATCCGACTTATATCGGACTCTGTATTCTCAGTTGAAGTTCAAAACTCGAATTTACGAACTGCACGCCATTTTCAAGCTCGATTTATAATTATATAAATATATAACGTTCGACCTTCGTTTTAAATAATGAATTATATTAAATTCCATCGATATTCCAAATAAAATATTTAAAACTAATTTAAATATTCAGATTCAAATGGTCGAAAAACACGGGTCGTTACATTCTTCCCCCCTTAAAATAATTTCGTCCTCGAAATTGCTAAGGTATTATTTTAAATTAGAAACCAATTTGAATATCATATATAAATATTTTCAAAAATATTGAAAATTTTCTAACACCTTAAATTTCCGAAAAATTTCGCCAGCACCTCCTTTGTACGGCTCAATCGGTACAACTACAACTCGCCTTTCTAGGCCTTCTTCAATCCAAAAGAAAATAAAACAGCCAAGCGGCTTGCCAAATAGGCTCATAAATCTCCAAACCCATATAAAATAAACGTGTACCTTTTTGTCGAGCATATCATTATATCCTTTCCGTCTACTACCCTGTCAGCATATACAAATGTATTCCCAACAAAATTCCAATTTTATCTCACAACCAAATCCTTCACGCGTCCAAGCCAAATCCCCTCTTAACTCAACTTCCATCCATTATCCATTTCGACTCTTAACTCACCAGTCCAACACCATTTCAGATTCCTGTCTTACAATTCAAAATCTGATTCTACTTTATATATCATATCCCGATTCAATTTCCAGTTAATTGGTTTCAATTTAATCCGTATTCACTTTCATAATTTCTATTACATTTTGTTTTTGTTCAAATAATTTCCCTGGGGGTTTTTAAACAGTTCAGCTCTTTCAAAAATCAAATATTCCTTTTCAGGATTCAAAACAACTGGTTTTTCTCAAAGCAATTCAAAACAAGATTTTTGGTAGTAATCCGTCACTTAGAACTCGGAAATGGACACTTATGATGCGGCCGTCATCATCAGAATTATTTTCCAGCGATCGAAGTGAGTTTAATACTATATCATTTCAAAACTCCAACTTTAAACACTTTCATTTTGAAATCTATTTCAAAATACCAAACACAATGCCCGTAAAACAAATTAAAATCTCCCCGGATTTTAAAATTCTCATATATTCAATCCAAGTTCATCTGCAATCACCTTTTCCATATTTAGGAATTTTAATTCCAATTCTGATTTAGATTTCAGATTTAATTCCTCTGCTTTTATATTATACGAATTCTAATTGGTTATTTATATAACCATTTCAAATATAATCAACCAACACATCCAATATACTATAATATTTCAAATATTAATCATTTCTTTATATTAAAATATAATTTGGGTAAAATTATTTCATTTACCCCCTTTCAAAATATACTGTGTCGGTTCATCGTACTTGAGTGTTTAGAAACCCCTATCGATACAGTGGATCAAACTGATCGACCAGAACTCATAAACAACTCAGCCAATAAATTTTCACAATATAAAACAATTTTTTATAAAATCTACAAGTACGTTCACTCGTATATATACACTCAACTCAATCTAGGGTATTGCTAACCCCATTTCTATGGAGTCACACCACAGAGCCAAGGTAATTACTTAACCTTCTGCTCTGATACCACTGTAACGACCCAAGAATTTCGGCCCCGGAAATCGACATAAATACCTTTACTGTAACTCATGCCGACCCTCCAAGCACCGAAACACTGGATAGTTATTAGAAAGAATTTAGAGGGTGAGATAAGAAAGAAAGAAATATAAGAATAGAAGAAGAAGAAGAAGAACACCACATAGAGTCTCACATCGCAGCGGAACAAAATATAATACTGAAATAAATCTTTAAAGAGAGCTTTTGAAATACTTACATTATCAGAGTGCATCACACATTTGGACAGTTATAACGATCTGTCCTCATATACAACACAGTGGGATGGAAGCTATATAATACAATACGTCTGAACTCTTCCAGCTCGTCTCTTCACAGCAGACGATAACCTGAACCTGTACAACCCGGTCTAACCCGAGCATTTACAAAACACCGGGTCAGTCTGGTGAACCAGAGTGAGATAAACTCGCACAGTATTAAGGGTGATCATCCAACTTGATTTTAAGGTTCAAAATCTTTCAAAAACAAAGGGTAATCGTAAGACCGAATCCACACATAAACACGGACGGTTTTTACCTTACGATAACCCAAACCATCTTTGAAACCAATATCTTTGATGATATTATAATAATGTCTAAATACAAGTAAATAGAATCTAGTGGAACGCTTGCACCTCACGCTCCACATATAGTATACAATCAAAACCGCAGGCGCTTATTGGAGATTGGATTTCCAACTATGACAAGGTATGGGACCACCTGCCGATAGTGTATCTCTAGAGACGAATACCCTGGGTTCAACAAGAACATCTTGCAACCCGGCCCTCACATGACCGACCACTCATTTCTCTTGAGTGTATCGAGTGTATATCACCGACGGTTGGGATCAGCAACCGTCTCCCGACAAGGGACAACATCAAAATAGATAAAGAATGAAATGAATCTCTAGATAGGTGATTATACACCCTAATGGGAGCGACCCACATAGCCATGCTGCCTGCCCGATTTTTTTCATTTCCCGGTTGATGAGGCTTGAGGCCAGAATTAACTCTTGACATCTGGTCGCCATTTACTTTGAATGCCACATCGTCAGATCTGTCAGATATCACTAATTGATATCCACAAAAGTACTCTAGCTGGAAGCTAAGAGAACGGCAATTTCCCCACCAACAACCATAGCACGTTTGAAGAAATCAACGTACGTGACCCTTTGGAAATACTCTGTCAGACATCCGTCCATACAGGTCATCAAGGAACAGGATGAACCGAAGGTACTCTCCTACTGCATCCAATATAGGAATCACCCCATGTGTAACACCCCACCTCCGCCAGGGTGGCTCTTGCAAGCAACTCTGACTTTGGTGGGGCGTTTTTTTTTTTTTTTTTTTAAAACAAGGTAAACATGCATAATGATATAGCAAGGCAGGACATGACATATATGTATATGTAAATAAACAGAGTAAGTAGATAAAACAGCGGAAGATTTTTAAACCATTTCAAAACACAAGTCTGGTACATCAAAATATCAATTTCCCAAAATTACAAGTCTAGATAAATACATCATCTGATAAACTGAAATACATAAGTGCTATCCCCGAATTAGAGTGATAAACCATAGCGGCTCAAGTCCAAAGCATACTTGAGCTATCCAAGGAAGCAGCTAAAATCCAAGCTAGGCTCCGGTATTCCCTCCCTAAGAACCTGGGGGGGGGGAAACGGAAGAAAAGAGGCGAAAGAAAACAGGTCAGTCAAAAAGACTGAGTAAGCCCTGCTACGATCAGTCTATAAACTAATAAAGTTAACAGCATGATGGAAACTGAGATGATCATGAACAACAACATACTGGCATGATAAAGTGGCTACAAAATAGATAGAGGTGTCATCGCATAAAACAAGGTTAAGTTTTTGCACCACGGTGTACTAGCAAACCAACATAACAGGTATTGATCCCTTAGCCCAAACTTTGGCCCAATAACATGAAGTGACCTTAATAAAAGGTCCAGCCCAACGGTCTAGTCGATCGGCTCCCTATAAACCTAACACGTCAAGTGTTGGTGTCCATATGGCCCACATATGGTTGTAGTTAGTCTGTGCTGGGTCCCCCTTTGGGTGTATCAAGCCCTCGGGTGTCAACCCCGGACACTTAAGCAATAATGCACAGCCCTAACCTACTGGTACCCGTGCCTCGAGTTTGTCCAACACCGGACTACGTGCACGTCCGTAGCCCGCCTGAACCCGCACCGCTGTACCACTCAGCCATCGTCCTTTTGGTCGCTTACATCCGTCCAGTAATCGTGCCCCCGCCCTAGCCTAGTCCTCTAGGGTTGTGAATGATACCCACCTGGGATTACTGCCGGAACGGACCACGCTGCTAGGGTTTCTAAGAGGGTTAAGTGTGATTTAACCCTTCACCAATCATGGATTAAACTAGTTAAGCGTAACCAACAGTTTCACCATTTAACCCCATTTCAATCCCTCGAATCCCCAAATTGGTTAAGTATTAGTGGACCCTGACTTAACCCTAACCATGAGGCATTAATTAACTTAATGCACCTTAACCTCTCACATTAGACCTTGTTGTGGTTACTAGTTAGGCCGGGCGGGTCCGGGTAGGTTTACACCACAACTTAGTCTAACCTCGGGTTTTGGCACCACATGACCAACTTCTCACATTGGGTCCTATTGTTTGTAGCCACTAGTTAAGCCGGTCGGTTCCGGGTAGAATTACGCTACAAACTCAACCCAACCTCGAGTTGGCCACACTTATGTTTTCTAGGTGTCATGTCCACTTTATTTCAAAACATAATTACAAGTCAACAAATGCTTGGGTAGACCTAACTTAATAGGTAAATTCCCAAGGGGTAGACCTAACTTAATAGGTAAATTCCCAATCTTATATTTTCATGTATTTTAAGTTTACCCAAACCCCCAACGTCATTCTATCGCTTACATATTCGTAATAACGCATAAAGGATAGGAAGAGGGAACTTGGCACAACATACATGATGAACTTGCTTATCACAACAAACATGCATAACATGTTAGACTTGCATAACTTAGCATAGTGAACTTGCATTTTACCATAAACATGCATAACTTGTCAAACATGCACAACTTGCCATTTTTAAACTTGCATAAGCATGCATAACTTGTCAAACATGCACAACTTGTCATTTTAAACTTGCATAAGCATGCACAACTTGTCAAACATGCATAACATGGCATAATGAACTTGCATGAACATACATAACTCATTTAACTTGCAAATCATGGCTTAGTAAACTTGCATAAACATGCATAACTCATTTAACTTGCAAATCATGGCTTAGTAAACTTGCATAAACATGCATAACTCATTTAACTTGCAAATCATGGCTTAGCAAACTTGCATAAACATGCATAACTCATTTAACTTGCAAATCAAGGCTTAGCAAACTTGCATAAACATGCATAACTCATTTAACTTGCAAATCATGGCTTAGTAAACTTGCATAAACATGCATAACTCATTTAACTTGCAAATCAAGGCTTAGCAAACTTGCATAAACATGCATAACTCATTTAACTTGCAAATCAAGGCTTAGCAAACTTGCATAAACATCCATAACTCAATAAACATACATAAATCCCAACTTGCATCACATATTAACTTTAGAGTTTCTAAAATGAAGGTAAGAGGGCTTACAAATATTATGAAGACACAAATCTACTAATAAAGATTGAGAAGCCCCTTATGCAAGCATAAAACCCAAAACAAAGCTCCAATAAGAAACAAAACCCCAAAAACTCTAGCTTAGCAAATGAGACTTGCAACTTGATGTTGTATGCAAGCTAATGATCATTCATACAACTTAGAAATGCTTGTATGAACATCAAAATCTTTATAGGAATGATTCATGAAGAGGGTGGAGGCCATGAGAGTTTGGATTTTGGCATAGTTTTGTTGCTAGAATGAATAATAGGGTTTTAGGGTAGGATTAGAGGCTTATTTATAGAAGATTAGAGTGTTCTTAGCCCTAGGATTAACCCTAGATGAGTTTTGGCCCGTCAGATTTCGGAATCCTCTAGAAGCAAGCCACAAGACCCAGCCCAAATCAAACTGGTGCGCCAGGCAACATTGCCTGGCTACCCCCTGTCGACAGGGCTGTCGACAGGGCAGTCGACTCCCCTAGACCCCTGTCGACATGCCTGTCGACTTGGGGGTCTTGGCGGGAATTTTCCCGCTGACGCCAGCTGTGCCCTAATCCTTGTTCTTAATTTAAATTTTAAATCTGTTTTTACTTAGGAATTTTCTGAAAACTTCAATGGGCCTTAACTGGGTCATACGGACTCCGATTTTCGAAAAATCGGACTCTATTTCGCGTATTTTTCCGAGACGAACGCAATGGCATAGCCCGTTTCCCTTGATTCAGATTTTAGAATTAAATTCTGCCTCAATTTACATTATTACATGTTATTGAAAATACGGGTTGTTACATTCTCCCCTCCTTAAAGGATTTCGTCCCCGAAATCTTCAAGTTAGGAAGAACGTATCCTACCATCCAATCATCCATCTACTCAAAGCATCATCCACGAGCAATCATTGTCCTTACAAGATTCTAAATGCTGGATGAACATATGCAAAAGTGTGTGTATATGTACTTACCTAATGCAAAAATCAGGCGGTTACTGATACAGTAAACCTCCTTAATGCATATGTATGTAAATCAGGCGGTTACTGATACAGTAAACCTCCTTAATGCATATGTATGTCAGTGAAATGAATCCATATGTATGCAAATTCCTAACATAATGTATAATATCTACATGCGTGCTCAATCATACATCCATATGCAACATCCATGTGATAGCATACGAATTTCATCCAAGAATAAGCATAAACACTCATGCACATGCAATATGAGGAGTGTGTGAGCCGATCTAGTGCCTAATCGTGTATAATGCATCCACGAGCAACCACTTGCAAACACTTGCAACCACTTGCAACCATCAAGCATAACATGTTTCAAATACATGTTTCATCCAAAGGGTTTCTACCTAAGGTTCTCATGACAAGATCGACACGATAAACTAGATAAACTCCTTTTTGGATTACAAGAAATCCACTCAAGCTTTGACATATAGTACTAACCGATGAGTCTTAACCCCCTTATGGAGTTTACAACAGAAATAAGATCGAGAATGGGACCGAGAGGACATATACAAAAGATAACTTGCAAGCAAGCTCCACAGGAAAACAAGGATCAAAGATGCACTCTTAAAAAGAGATATGATGCGCGTATCTAGTCTTCACTCTTCTTAGTTACGTTTCCTTGAGATTAACTCTACTGTGCTTTGACTATCTTTCACTTCATGATTCCTTGGCTTCCTAACTCCTATTTCCCAAATTCGAGTTGGAACTCATTTCATTATCGCCTCTCGTCTTTCTTTTCCACTTATTCTTCCTTCTGTATACCTGGCTTAAACCTACTATAACCTCATGATCTCATGCCAGCTCTCCAAAATTCACCAGTGAATCCTGGATCTCGTCTACTTACTATAAAGTATTCCATGCAGCAGAACTTTCTCTTGAAAATACCAATCCACGTTGCCAATTGCCCTATAAACGTGATTTTCTATAACTCATGCTTAATCGAAATGAACCATCCGCCTATGAATGATAGATCATACCTAGATTCAGTTGCCTACCCATGGCTTCCTGTAGGCCATTTCAAAATTGGCCAACTTTTTGAGGGTAAACCGTTGCTAACCATGACGCAGTCCTCTTGCTCTTCACCGGACTGAAATGAGCACTCTTCGTGAGTCTACCTATTTTGACCCTCATACCCATATTCCCTTTCTTTGATCTAGGTAGTCCATCCACATAATCTATCGAGATGTTTTCACACTTCCCTTGCGAAACCCCCAATAGAGGTAATGGCCCACTGGGCTTCTATGACTTGGCCTTAGCCTGGTGGCACAACATGCATCCTGAGACCAACTCGGCCACCTCCTCGAGTGATGCGCATTTTCAAGAACCTTCTTTACCAAGTCTTTCACATAATCTCTCATCGTGCCTTAGTCATCCCTTGTCATCTATAATATATCTAGTGAGGTGACTTAACATTTCGCCTCGAATCATCTGGTCCATGTTCTTGACTAACTGCGGATCTTCTTCCTGCGAAACCCCCTTCTTGATCCAGAAGAGTAAGTCTAAGCTCCGGGAATGCTAACTAACTAGCCAAACTGAGGAGGCTTCTTACTTCAATTGCCCTCCTCATAGTTTTCCGGTTTTAAACCGTAACCACTTTAGCGGAATCCACCGCTAAGCCTTACTTAGGAACTATGTGCCCAAGAAATCCAACTTCTTTCCTCCAAAGTGACATTTGGAGAACTTGACCTTCCACTGGTGGCTCTAAGCGTATCCATCTCCTTCTTGAGATGTATAGCATGTTCTTCCTCGTTCTTTTGAGGAGATCAAAATATCGTCTACGACGACCATGACAAACTTGTTCAAGGACTCCCTAAACACCCTACCCATCAAGTTCACGAAATATGCGGGTGTATTAGTCAAACCAAATAGTATGACTAGTCATTCTAAAACCCATCTAGAGTCCTAAACGCAGTCTTGTCAATTCCATCCTCAGCCATCCTAAGCTGATGGAATCCGGTAGCTAGATCAAAAGAAAACAGATGCTCCTACAAGCTAGTCAAACAAATCATTGATCCTTGGTAATGGTTATCTCACGATAATCAACATATAAGCGAAACAAACCGTCCACATCAGTAACGAATACTACTGGAGCACCCTACTCGAAAATGCTTCGTCTCAGGAAGTTCTTCTCAAGCAACTCCTTGACTTGCTTTCTTAACTCTCATCTCGTGAGGTCACGTGCCTAACCAGCCACGAAACTGGCTTGGTGTTACCAACCAGATAATGCGGAAATCTATCCCACGTCTAGGGGTAACCCCTTCACTTCCCCCAAGATATCAGGATATTCTCGGACCACCCTCACAGATTGCAAACTATCGATAGACGAGTTGAGGGATTCAACATAACATGACGGGACCCATAGGGTTGCTAGAAATTTCTAGGGTATTACCGAGGCGAGTCATGAGCCCCACACCCTATATACAAAAACCCAGAATGGCTCCAAAACAAGACAACCATTCCATGCCCAAAACCAACCCATATCCCCTGAAACCGAGAATATAAACATCCCACGAGAATTCTATACTCAAGATAGAAATTTCCAAATCCACTCAGACCACAGACGAACGGGCAGAACCCCCAATTGGATTTGAAACACATACGGGATCATCAACCAGACTAGTACTTAGGTGCAAAACTTTCAACTAGATCGGATGAAATAAAACTATGCGATGTGCCAGAATCGAACGAAGTTCGAACAGGAAAAATCAGAAAATGCAAACAAGATTTTCAACAGAAACACTACCTCTATCATAAGATGGAAGAACGATGTTGAGGGGATAAACTAGCCCTCCAGACAGTCCTGCACACTGAGTCTGACCTTGCCCTTGTTTCCTCGGGCAATCTTTGTTGAGATGTCCAAACTCACCACAATGAAAGCATTCGCCCCGCTTTCTTCTTTCCTTCTTCCTACATTCCCTGGCTATATGTCCAACTTCACCACAGAAGTTACATTTCATATTCCCTCTTGGCTTGTCCTTGCGGTTGTTGTTATTCTTGCCCCGTTTCCCGGAATTTACTCTCTTGCCTTGAGACTCATTCGCCTTGACCTCTTTCTTGTCATTGTTATCTTCTTCTTGGAGTAGGGCCATATTTACCAAATTCTCGAAAGTCGCCCCCAAGGGTATATGAGACATGGCCAAACCATGTAATGGCTCGTTTAATCCTAGAGCAAAGTGTAGGGCCTTCTTCTGAGCTGTATTAACCAAGTCTAACTCGACACGAGTCAGTTGATTAAACTTATCTATGTATTCCCTAATAGTCATGTCCCCTTGCTTCAGTAATAAGAACCTTAGTCCAAACCTTCCTCTAAAGTCATCCCAAGTCTCGATTGGCCTAGTAGCGGTGGTGACTACCCACCAACGTGCAGCTTCTTCCTTTAGCAACCATACTGCCAATAAAACCTTCCTGCGGTCACCTATATCAAAGGTGGCTAAAAGATCTTCGGTCTCTTTCAACCAATTCCTTGCCTCTACTAAAGTCTCTGTTCCACTAAAATTCTTGCCACCCATCATCTTAAAGTTCTTACAAGTTTCCGCAAAATCCGCTTGTGGAGGCTGAGGGAGAAGAGGAACATCAGCTACGGAAGGAGGAGGAGGAGGAACAGCGGCCTTGACTGGAAAGACAACACTAGAGACACCCGGGACCGGTGCCGTGACTTCCAAGTACCGACGAAACCAATCGGGTATTGTTACCCCTTCGGGTAAGATGAGATTATCAGACATGCTGGAAACGAAAAGAAAAGAGTTCAAACGAGGGATCAAAGGATAGTGCTAATGGCTTTTTGGGGAATAGCCTTTTAAAAATAACTAGACTTTTCTTTGGAAAATACTTAATACTTGGTTTTGAAAATAGTTTTTCAAAGAGTTTTAAAAACCTTTTTATCCCTTCTCGTAAACCATATGCTCTGATACCAAATGTAACACCCCACCTCCGCCAGGGTGGCTCTTGCAAGCAACTCTGACTTTGGTGGGGCGTTTTTTTTTTTTTAAAAACAAGGTAAACATGCATAATGATATAGCAAGGCAGGACATGACATATATGTATATGTAAATAAACAGAGTAAGTAGATAAAACAGCGGAAGATTTTTAAACCATTTCAAAACACAAGTCTGGTACATCAAAATATCAATTTCCCAAAATTACAAGTCTAGATAAATACATCATCTGATAAACTGAAATACATAAGTACTATCCCCGAATTAGAGTGATAAACCATAGCGGCTCAAGTCCAAAGCATACTTGAGCTATCCAAGGAAGCAGCTAAAATCCAAGCTAGGCTCCGGTATTCCCTCCCTAAGAACCTGGGGGGGAAACAGAAGAAAAGAGGCGAAAGAAAACAGGTCAGTCAAAAAGACTGAGTAAGCCCTGCTACGATCAGTCTATAAACTAATAAAGTTAACAGCATGATGGAAACTGAGATGATCATGAACAACAACATACTGGCATGATAAAGTGGCTACAAAATAGATAGAGGTGTCATCGCATAAAACAAGGTTAAGTTTTTGCACCACGGTGTACTAGCAAACCAACATAACAGGTATTGATCCCTTAGCCCAAACTTTGGCCCAATAACATGAAGTGACCTTAATAAAAGGTCCAGCCCAACGGTCTAGTCGATCGGCTCCCTATAAACCTAACACGTCAAGTGTTGGTGTCCATATGGCCCACATATGGTTGTAGTTAGTCTGTGCTGGGTCCCCCTTTGGGTGTATCAAGCCCTCGGGTGTCAACCCCGGACACTTAAGCAATAATGCACAGCCCTAACCTACTGGTACCCGTGCCTCGAGTTTGTCCAACACCGGACTACGTGCACGTCCGTAGCCCGCCTGAACCCGCACCGCTGTACCACTCAGCCATCGTCCTTTTGGTCGCTTACATCCGTCCAATAATCGTGCCCCCGCCCTAGCCTAGTCCTCTAGGGTTGTGAATGATACCCAACTGGGATTACTGCCGGAACGGACCACGCTGCTAGGGTTTCTAAGAGGGTTAAGTGTGATTTAACCCTTCACCAATCATGGATTAAACTAGTTAAGCGTAACCAACAGTTTCACCATTTAACCCCATTTCAATCCCTCGAATCCCCAAATTGGTTAAGTATTAGTGGACCCTGACTTAACCCTAACCATGAGGCATTAATTAACTTAATGCACCTTAACCTCTCACATTAGACCTTGTTGTGGTTACTAGTTAGGCCGGGCGGGTCCGGGTAGGTTTACACCACAACTTAGTCTAACCTCGGGTTTTGGCACCACATGACCAACTTCTCACATTGGGTCCTATTGTTTGTAGCCACTAGTTAAGCCGGTCGGTTCCGGGTAGAATTACGCTACAAACTCAACCCAACCTCGAGTTGGCCACACTTATGTTTTCTAGGTGTCATGTCCACTTTATTTCAAAACATAATTACAAGTCAACAAATGCTTGGGTAGACCTAACTTAATAGGTAAATTCCCAAGGGGTAGACCTAACTTAATAGGTAAATTCCCAATCTTATATTTTCATGTATTTTAAGTTTACCCAAACCCCCAACGTCATTCTATCGCTTACATATTCGTAATAACGCATAAAGGATAGGAAGAGGGAACTTGGCACAACATACATGATGAACTTGCTTATCACAACAAGCATGCATAACATGTTAGACTTGCATAACTTAGCATAGTGAACTTGCATTTTACCATAAACATGCATAACTTGTCAAACATGCACAACTTGCCATTTTTAAACTTGCATAAGCATGCATAACTTGTCAAACATGCACAACTTGTCATTTTAAACTTGCATAAGCATGCACAACTTGTCAAACATGCATAACATGGCATAATGAACTTGCATGAACATACATAACTCATTTAACTTGCAAATCATGGCTTAGTAAACTTGCATAAACATGCATAACTCATTTAACTTGCAAATCATGGCTTAGTAAACTTGCATAAACATGCATAACTCATTTAACTTGCAAATCATGGCTTAGCAAACTTGCATAAACATGCATAACTCATTTAACTTGCAAATCAAGGCTTAGCAAACTTGCATAAACATGCATAACTCATTTAACTTGCAAATCATGGCTTAGTAAACTTGCATAAACATGCATAACTCATTTAACTTGCAAATCAAGGCTTAGCAAACTTGCATAAACATGCATAACTCATTTAACTTGCAAATCAAGGCTTAGCAAACTTGCATAAACATCCATAACTCAATAAACATACATAAATCCCAACTTGCATCACATATTAACTTTAGAGTTTCTAAAATGAAGGTAAGAGGGCTTACAAATATTATGAAGACACAAATCTACTAATAAAGATTGAGAAGCCCCTTATGCAAGCATAAAACCCAAAACAAAGCTCCAATAAGAAACAAAACCCCAAAAACTCTAGCTTAGCAAATGAAACTTGCAATTTGATGTTGTATGCAAGCTAATGATCATTCATACAACTTAGAAATGCTTGTATGAACATCAAAATCTTTATAGGAATGATTCATGAAGAGGGTGGAGGCCATGAGAGTTTGGATTTTGGCATAGTTTTGTTGCTAGAATGAATAATAGGGTTTTAGGGTAGGATTAGAGGCTTATTTATAGAAGATTAGAGTGTTCTTAGCCCTAGGATTAACCCTAGATGAGTTTTGGCCCGTCAGATTTCGGAATCCTCTAGAAGCAAGCCACAAGACCCAGCCCAAATCAAACTGGTGCGCCAGGCAACATTGCCTGGCTACCCCCTGTCGACAGGGCTGTCGACAGGGCAGTCGACTCCCCTAGACCCCTGTCGACATGCCTGTCGACTTGGGGGTCTTGGCGGGAATTTTCCCGCTGACGCCAGCTGTGCCCTAATCCTTGTTCTTAATTTAAATTTTAAATCTGTTTTTACTTAGGAATTTTCTGAAAACTTCAATGGGCCTTAACTGGGTCATACGGACTCCGATTTTCGAAAACTCGGACTCTATTTCGCGTATTTTTCCGAGACGAACGCAATGGCATAGCCCGTTTCCCTTGATTCAGATTTTAGAATTAAATTCTGCCTCAATTTACATTATTACAGGTTATTGAAAATACGGGTTGTTACACCATGGATCAGTAGCGAGAAGTCCTTGCAACCCGTAGATTCCAACTACGACAAAATCACAGCTTATCTCTGCTTGCAGGCAGAGAATATTAGTGATTCTTCCGTTTGTGAAAATCCACGGTCTTCACAGCACCATCTCGATCATCTTCTGATATCATCACGTATTTGTTGGTCGGAATGGTTTTCGAATATAAATTCGATCCCGGTCTTTCCATACCAACAATCGTATTCGACAGGTTTGATAGTCGGTGTTTTAACTATCAAAATATATAGTGTTTCAATCATGACACTCCAATGAGTTCACTGGTTAAGTATTCAACATCACCTGGCCTTTTAACACTTGATTTACTTTGTTAAATCAAAACTTCTAACTCTGTTAATATTTAAAAATACGATATTTGAATAACTCTAATTCGATTTAACTCTAATCGATTAACTCCAATTGATTAACTCAAAGTGGTTAACTCTAACTGATTAACTCGACTTCTTTAACCCTATCGATTTACTACTATTTTACTTAACTCCATTCGCTTGACTCTAGATCGCGGCGATCACAATGGTTACGCCTGATTCCCTCAGGAAACATCCGACCGCCGTAGGCTATCTGCAGCCCTGCGAATTACGCTAGCAGTCGTACGAAATGGCACTCATCTTGAAAAACTATGTTTGACTAAGTCTAGCTCGAATAACTATATTCAATTTCCCACTTAAATCTTCCTTCCAATCATCTTTTAAATTCGGAAATCCATTAGTTTTAACAAAGAAATTTATAGCACATATATTATAACAATAGCGTTATAATTACTATTTAGATTTACAAAACAACAGCGCTATAATCGCTGTTTAGGTTTACAACCCATTTACTATAGCAAAAGCGCTACAATCGCTATATTAGATTTACAAAACATATATTATAACAACAGCGCTAAAATCGCTGTTTAGATTTTCAAAACATATCCACTAACGTCTCTTACGATTACCAACTAGTACTATCTTCAGATAATCCCGATGTTGTTCAAGTTGGGGTACCTCTCAGACCTTGATCAACACCGTTCTCATCCTTGGACAAATATAAGCTGTAATCAAACCACAATTCTATTCCAGTCTCAAAACCATTTCCCTTTATAATTTGGATTTGGTTATACAACTCCACGACCCACTTCTTCACCCAAAATGAGTTTTACCAATCTCCTTTCAAACATATATTTAAGCATTACCCACTTAGGAATCTTATTTCAATTCCCCTTTCTTGCTTAATCCAAATTTTAAGTAACATTAACCTAAAATTTCGCTTTCCCATCTTGAACCTCAAGTATATATAACACTGGTCTATATCGATCCTTTTATCCCCATCTTCTTTTACTTAACCCAAATATTGGGTCCGTCTAATCAAAGCTATCGTATTGGCCTAAAATTCTCTTTATAACTTTGGTATAAAACTCAAGTTTAACATAAAACCTGTTCATAACTCCTTTCACCGTTCTCTTGGATTTTATTTTCCAAAATCGTTTACTTCTTAAATGCATCTCAATTACAAAGTAATTTTCTAAGTTAATTAGAATAATAGTTTATTTCAATCATTAGCTACCTCAGTAGTTAATTCCCCTATTAACTAAATTAATGGCAAATCCCTTCTTTAAAATCTTATTTGAATTTAAACAATATTTAACCAACTATTTTAACCCACACACATTAATTTGATAATCAATTCAAAACGGTCGATTTAATTCTCTCAAAAACTCGATTTATTTTATTAACCAATTCCACTTAATCCACACTTTAAATTTATTAAGTATATAATTAATTTAAATAATCCCATTGATTATTTCCTTTACACAGCAATTATCAAAGTTTAACCACTCGATTCCCCTCTCATACTCCTACTTGTAAATCTGATTAACATCAGCATTTATTTTATAAAATAAATTAATAACAAATCAAGGTCTTAAATAAATAAAATATTTATTTATCTCTTTAATATATTTTATTCAAAATATTATAATTCAAAATCTAACTCTGGTTAAAATAAATTTTTAACCTCAACTCTATCGATTCACTTGACGGTGAACCACCATTTGTAAACAATTGATTTAATAGGCCATACTTTGCCAAATACCCAACCAATCCCACTTATTAGTCTAAACCAACCAGATGTTGAACATGCAGTCAAAATTAACAAATCAAATTAATCACATTCAACTGATAATAAATAACAACCATTTAGCACCAATCAAATAACCGAACAATTCAAACAACTAAGCACGCTTATAAATAAATGTAACCAACAGGGTGAGTTACCTCTGTTGGGTCCAATCGTTAAAATAACGATTTGGTATTCCACTGAAATTAAACACAGTTTAATTTCATCGGTTAAATCAACAGTTAAATAGATAACTAGCAAAGCAGTCAACCGTTGGCAAGCAGAGCACACAAAATAAAAATACCCAATTTATATAAAATATAAAAAGGGTAACTGAGTGAGTTTAACTCACCTTTTCCGTTGTCGCTAAAGCGGTTCGGGTTTTCAGTTAAATTAAATGACGTTTAATTTAACTGAAATTCCAGTAGCTTCTAATCATGTCCATATCCGTTCCAATTTCCAGAATACAGTATCTGACACTGCAGTTCCAACGTAGCTAGTTTCGTCCAATTCTAATAATAAAAGCATTAGTTCACTGTTATAGGTACATGGTCTACAAAAATAAATAAATTTCCTTAATATAATATGATTAAGGTTCAATTACTTTTTATTTTATAGTTCAAATAGATCCGACACATTTTCCTTTCCTTCACGTTCAAGCCACCCAAGTTACGCCTCCGTGTATTGTTCCGAAACATTTTATGTTAGCATGATTTAAATAAAACAATAATCCCTTAATAATTAAATATTTTTAACTAATTTTATTTACTCTTGTTATAAGAATTTCATGGCCGATTCTCTTTAACACTTCTTTGTTCAGATGGTTCCCAAATCCGCGATGTTCTACTTCTGGAATTATGAACCCTGCTACTATCCTTTACCCTGCGTGTAAATTAATTCCATTTAAGATCCCTTAATCACTTAGAAAATAAATTAACTACGGTTTTTCACTAAATCCATACTTAAGGAAAGTATACAGGCCCACCGTTGATCCTGTTTTTGCATTATCGGTTAGCGCTTGCCCCTTCTCTTTTCGTTTGGGTACAAGGATGTATGATCTGCTCTTGTTTTCAACACCCATTGGAACCAACGTTTCCTCAATTCCACTTCGAAGGCTCCAGCAACTAACCCTCCACGCTCGCATCATCTTCTCACCCCGTCTCTTCTCTTTTTTTGATTTGAACACATGACCTTCCAGATTTTCAGTACCTCGCACAAGCCCTTCAGCATACAACCCCACACCCCAAATTCATTTCATCACACCATCGTTACTCCACTTTACACTCCAAGCCCACGCCCAGACCCTACGCAGGCCCCCTCTTCTATTACCGTCGCTCATTCTATTTCTCAACCGGTACCGCGCCATCTTCTTCCCATTTGCCTGTTAAAAGACGTATTGCGTTGAGTCCTAGCGATTGGCAATTGGGAGTTCGAACTTAACTTGTGGATTTAAAGTTAAAGTGGAAAAAGAATTGGGGAATTAGGTCGTTCGTTTTAAAGAGAAGTGGCGGCTCGACAAGGTATTGACCAACGAACTGAAATTTTAGGGTTGGACTGATTTAAAAGGGTATTTATAGGGTGGGTGAGGGTTAAATAAAATATTATTAAATGAAACTTCGTGGTAAAGTAACACGCAGAAACCCCTACAGACAACTTCTGTCTACTGATAAAAAAGCTTTTCCTAATGTAAAACGATATTCCGGATCTAATGGGACAAGTTTCGTTGCAATTCGAGGTCGTTTTAAAAAAATTCCTTTATAAAACCAGAAATAAACACGCATTTTAATTTACCACGATCACCAGATAAATCAAATCAACTTGAAACTGCGAAATCCTACAATAACTTTTCGATACGAACCCAACGGCACTAGTTTCGTCGCATTCTGAGACTATTTCCCCGGTAGGCTGTTTTTAACGCGCACCGCACTGCCCTTTTCAATGCCAAATTTTCCGGTCTCTAAAAATAACAAACTATATGCCTATCCTGACTATAATCGACGATACGAACTCAACGGAACTGGTTTCGTGGACTAATTCGATTGTCTGCTCAAGTTACGCTCAAAAACCTCTTTAATACGTGCTATAGAAATTTGAACGGGCGTTTTCAGCTACCGTGGTCACATACGACATCGGTTTTCCACGCAGTTTGATTTTCTGATAATAATTTGACGATATGGTTCTAATGAAACTGCTTTCATCGAAAACATAGTCTGTTTGCAAAATCGCTATTTTTAACGCTATACAAATATCGAATAAATATTAATTAAATTCCAAATAATTCAAATAAATCAAAATAAATTATTTTCAACATATATATCCAAACAGAATATATATACAGTTCTAAATATAATTCATACAACACAATATCGTCAATTTGGAGTTAAATGATTTGGATTTCCCTTTTAAATATATAAAATAACGTTATATTTTAATAGCGATTCCCATAGCGACTATTTCAAATTTTGACTTAGCGATAACTAACAAATTATAATACGAAATCTGGATTTTTCTCTTCCATATGAAAATTATCGTCAATACGGTTCCAACGTTTCTTATTTCACAGAAATCCGACTTATATCGGACTCTGTATTCTCAGTTGAAGTTCAAAACTCGAATTTACGAACTGCACGCCATTTTCAAGCTCGATTTATAATTATATAAATATATAACGTTCGACCTTCGTTTTAAATAACGAATTATATTAAATTCCATCGATATTCCAAATAAAATATTTAAAACTAATTTAAATATTCAGATTCAAATGGTCGAAAAACACGGGTCGTTACATGAAAATAATATATATGTCAGCCAGTTTAAGCACTGACACCACCTCTACCTAGAAAGAAACGTATGTCCTCCCTGAGGTCCTCTCCCGTTTCTGGCTCATACCGGGGTGTGAGGCTCGTGAATTCACGTTATACACAAAGCTATGCCACACAGGCCGTGCTTTGATCATCAACCACAAGACTTTGCTTTTCAACAGAAGCCTTGATCATTTGCCACTTAGGCGTGCCACATAGGCAGCTCACTCCATGCGACTGATTTCTTTCGATATATAACCTCTGAGCTCATATGTCTCAGAGAAGGGCGTTAAGCAAGAGAATAAATTCTCTGCCGCCAAACAGATACATATTTAATAGAGATCAATCAGCACAGAACAAAATCCAATGTCAGACACATAGTCCATTTACAAGTTCGTTCTGGGTCTGAACGAAACTGAAGCACTATATACCTCGCATATCCATCGATCTCCACGTACGTCTGGACGATCACCACTCAGTATCCATATTTCGGGATGCCTCCCAATCAGGACATCAGTTATCATCCAACCGAGGTGAAGATCTCCGGTCTTCAACCACCGTCTTCATCATCGACCTCTTATCGCCAATCAATTATTTGAAATGAGATTTAACTCGGCCTTTTCAAATAATTCACGTATATTTAGAATTTAAATCAATTCCTTTCAATGGTTAAATTATTCGACATCAATAATTCTGTTATTAAATGTAGTTTTCACACCAAACACATTCAACCATCAAATATCTAATAAAACGGGTAAATTCGGTTTATTTTCCACTCCATATCATTTGTAATCTTTTATAACGATTTATCGCTATTTTTATTTATTTAAAAATAGCCAATTTCATTCAAACGACGCTTCAGGCCATAACGCGGTCGTGGCGCTGTTTTTCTTCAGATTTGATTTACACATATCTGAAAATCAAACCGTTGGATCTTCACAAATTTTATATCATTAGAAAGATCTTTTCAAAACGAATCCAACGGTTTTAGTTTCGGGAAAATCCGACGGTCGGATCTCCCGGTACACTCGTTTGAAGTTTCGATTTCAAAATACGAACTGCAGCGTCGTTATTCGATTTATTTTAATTATATTTATATATATATATATATATAATCGATTCTGGCGCTGTTTTTCTCCAGATTTGAATTAAACATTCCAGACAATCCAACCGTTGGATCTTCACAAGGTGGGTGTCGTTGGAAAGATATTTCCAAGGCGAACCCAACGGTGGCAGTTTCGGGAAAATCTGATGGTCGGATCTCCCGCACTAATCGTTTGAAATCACGGTTTCAAAACACGAACTGCAGCCTCGTTATTCGATTTATTTTATTTATATATATAATTCATTCGTCGATTTCAAAACCATATTCACTTTATATATTTGATAAAAATGATATTTTTATCCCACATATATTTATTTCAACACATCACCATTTTTAACACTTCATATTCACAATAAAAATGTAGATTTTATTGTTCAATCTATATATTCAACACATGAATGTTTTCGACTTCACACATATGATAAAAATAGGACTTTTATCGTTCTACTCCTTTATTCAACACATGAATATTTTCTATAGTTCATATATATAATAAAAATGTGATTTTTATTGTAAAACAATTTATTTCTAAACACGATTATTTTATATAGTTTATATATAAGGTAAAAATGTGATTTTTAATGTAAAACAATTTATTTCAAAACACGATTATTTTATATAGTTTATATATAAGGTAAAAATGTGATTTTTATCTTTCAAAGAATTTATTCTATACATGAACTCCATTCAACACATGAATTTATTTCAACACATGAATTTCAATTCAACACATGAATTTTATTTCAACATTCAACACATGAATTTAATTTTCAACATTCGAATTTAAATCAAATACATAAATATTTCAGAAAATTTCGGCAGCATAACGACAGGGTAGTTAAAACCGGGGCCGTCTCTAGTATGGCTCCTCGCTCTACCTTAAAGCCTCGCAGCTTTTGACAATGGGGATTTTCAATATCTAGTTCGCACGCAGGCGAATTTTCCAATATACTAATCCTATTGGGATTTCAATCACAATCAATCATTTCAAACCAACCATTCATGATATTCACCAAATTTTCACATTAACCGATAATCCAAACAATATCACAACCAATATATATCGTCCATGGTCTGTGGATGAGGGGAGTATATATATATATATACGTATATAACTATATTTCGATTTCATTTCAATATCACTTCAGTTCATTTCAACGCATATATTATTTTTACAACGCATATATAACTTATATATCGAACATACAACTTATACAACGCTTATACATGTGGTGTACAACGCTTATATAACTCATACTTCGACTATATAATTTATACATCGTTGTTTTCCATATCGTTTATAAATTAGAAATCTCACATTGGGTTCCACTCCACCAAAAATAGCAGAAGGCTCAGAAAAATATGCGGTCTCTTCTAGAATGTAGAAGACGTCCTCACGAGTCCACTATCTCTTGTTTCACTGGATTACGATAAGAAACGAAAAAGATATGATTTTTACAGTGAAATCTTAAACCGTAGCGCTTTAAAGTGCTATAGAATAGTTTAAATTATAATCAGCCGTACCTTTCAAAATCTGTTCAAAACTAGGTTTGAACTTTTCGATCAAACGGTGAAGCGGATCGACGATCGGGTTGTGCCATGGCCTGGAGCTTAGAAAGGCGCGCCCAACGATGGTAAGGGGGCCCACTTCGATCGAGGCTGGCGGACGTGGCGGAGGGAGGAAATGGCGAACTTTGAAGGGGTGGTTCTCTCGATTGGAGCGACGATATGGGGAGTGATTGGTGTTGATTTGAAGAGTGGGAGATGGACTTCAGAAAGTTGAACTGGGGCGGTGGGTTTTGGTGAGCGTGGCGGCCGGAAAGGAGGAGAGAAGGAAAGAAGGGAGGCCACCGATCGTTTCAGGGGGATTACAGGGAGAGAGAATGTGATCTGACCAATGAGAGATTTTTATTTTATTTATATATTTTAAAAATCCAAAAATACCCCTCTTCACGTACAAACACCAATCCAAACCCAACGACTGTCGTCCCTAGCTAAATACCCCAATTCCGAACACAATGGGATATGTTTCGTAGGCTCATTCGACTGTTTCAGTCAGTTTCTCTTCAAATTAAAATATAAAACATTCAATATATTTTTTGAACGTACATTTCAATTTGCCGGGGCCACATACTGATTCTAAAAATTCTAGAAAAATAAATCTAGCTATGTTTTGACAATATGGCCCAAACAAAACTAGTTTCGTCGAATTCTGAGACCGTTTGAAAAATGGCCCTTTTCTGGTCGATCCAATTTAATAGAAATCGACCAAATACATTTTCCTTTGCCACGCTCATATACTAGCTTCAAAAATTATGAAATCTGAAACCTAGCAATAATTTGACATCCCGGATCCAACAAAAGTGGTTTCGTCGAATTTTGAGGTCGTTTGCAAAATGGTCATTTTCACGGGCTATATAAACTCTATAGCGACCTTTCTGAAAATTCATTTGGCCATAACTTTTGCTTCCCGCTATGAAACTTCAATTTTTCAGATTTGTTAGAAAGATATTCACTAACAGATTTAAACATTTTTGGTTTCACTAAAATCCGTTTCATTTTGCACCCGGTATAGTCAGTCAAAATTCGAATTGAAATTTTGAAACTGCCACGCCAATTCAGGCCTTGTTTATAATTAGAATTAATTATATTTATTTTCAAACGTCGATTCAAACACACTTTTCATCGCTATTATTTAAAATAATTTATTTAAAATATTTAAAATCCACTAAAATAGCCAATTTAAAATTTTCAAACTAGTTCAGATTTTCTGGGTTGTTACAGGTTTTCAGATAATAAACCTGATCCTGGTCTCTCAGTATTGACAATGGAAAAATAGACAAAAACTTTAATAGTCGATTATATAACTATCAAAGGAAAACATTCGTACAACCAACGATCCTATTTCCAAATGAAAATTTTACCAATCAATCAACAATCAACATCGAGCCCTTTAAATTAATTTATTATTAATTTATTCGTGTCCAAATTTCCCGTTTTCTATATTATCCCCAATATTTCTTAAACCCTGTTTAGCCTTCCACTAATCTCGAAAAACATTTCTATGTATCCCCAATTTCTTATTTTCTATATTTAAAAAATATATGTTATTAACATTGGAAAACATTTCCATTTCTTTTCCACGCATCACTATTTTTCCACTTTCATCAGTCCTTAATCGTAAACTAGTAAGAGAACAACTCCCTTAGTATCAACCCCGAAGGCCGAAACCAACATCAGATCGACACTCAGGAAGCCATTCAACTTGACTAATCTCCAGTCAGTTCTTAATTTTCTTAATTCCATTTCTTAACTTCTTGTCAACAAAATCATTGCTTACGCAACTCTCGGGTTCAGTTTACGAGTCCATTTCTTTAATGGAAATAATTGATTATGTTATAATCTATGCTTCCAAAATATTTAACTTTAAAATATTACTCTTATTACTTAAATTGAATAAATAACTAACTAATTAAATAAATAAATCTTGAGTAAAAACTATGTTATATTAATCGTTAAGTGAGGCGAGACGATGAATGCCTCGCTTCGCTTAATGGCGCTTAAGCGACGCCTAAGCACTACTTAAGCGCTAAATCCACTTGAAGTCCAAATATGCATAGTGGCTCTTAAATAGCTCATAATTAGTGCTTAAGCAACAACTAAGAAGCACTTAAGCAGTGCTTAATTATTGTATAAGTAATTCCTCACATAATACTATACACAAATGCTGAAGTTTAGGCGAGGCGTTACTAAGCTCTGGAAAAAGAGTGTTTAAGCGCTAAAACCGCTCTTAAGTGCTAGTCGCTTAATGCCTTTGCTTTATAAAAATTAAGCGATGTATTTGCGAAAATCGCTAAAGCACCAGTTAAGTGCAATTTTCATAACATAAATTAAAAACGGAAATTAAATAGTACTTTCCTGAATTCTATATAATCAAATTTCAATATATAACTCTCTTCCCAATAATCTATATTCAATTAACATTCCGAACTTCAGAATAATTTACCATTTCAAGTCAACTCAATTTCTAAATTCGTTTTTGAAGATATCACTTCCAAACATTTACCAATTTCCTTTTATAACCATTTTAATCTGCAAAGTGTTTTCTTTTAAACCATTATTTCACGTTAAAACGTGAATACTATTCCTTTATAGAAATCTAGACTAGTTTTATCAAATAAATCTTGAGTTTTTTTGAAAATACCTTTACAGGTTAAAATTCCATCTATCGAGTTATTTTATAAATTCATACTCATATCCCACTTCCTAAACTCCATTTACAAGTAATTTCTTGTTAATTATATATAAAATTTATAACTAAATCTCAATTACATATTCGATTATAAATTATTGGTTTCAAACCAAATATTAACTATCTTGTCAAATTCTAAATTTTTTTTGGCAAGGACGACGGGGTTGAGTGGTCCCCTACCACTTTATTGATGTACCAGAGAAAAGATAGAAAGTACAACACACATAAGCAAACGCAGAAACACGATACAACAATCACTAGGAAAACAAGACAAAACACATATGTACAAATTAGTGCAGTAACGTGATGAGAATTCTTGGGTCGAATGTGAAGTTTAATTGCCTCAACCCATTTCTGATTTCCATCCTCATAGACCTCTTATATTCATCAGTGTCTTAGCCTGTAGAGGAGTGAAAACTCTAGCATTTCTTTCCTTCTACGTCATTTATATGAATTTTTTAAGAACAAAACACAATAGCCATCCTTTCACAGTCTTTCTACTTGTCTGAGCACTGATTTTCCTCCATTCTTCACTATGATCTTGCACAGCATCTGTCCTCCTAATGTCATACATGATTTCACTCCAAACATGAATTGAAATTTTGCACTTGAAATATAAGTGTTGCACAGTCTCGTTCTGCATGGTGCACAAAACACACACAGAGTCCACATTCATTTCTATAATTAATAACTTGTCTTTGGTTAACAAGGCACTATTGATCACCTTCCAAAGCATTAAATTTTCTCCAGCACTGTTGTCAGTAAACCAAATCTTCCTATACCATTTGTCGTAGCTAACATCATTGAATCCAACAAGTGTAAAGTACATCGCCTTAATACAAAACTGTCCTCTACCCATCCCCCACTGTGTAAGGTCTTCACCACTACGACCAGTCCTAACATTTCATGCATTCCTCCAGTACCAATTAACAGCTGAAACAGAGGTGTCAGGAATAGAAATTTTACCATCCATCATATAATCACGAACCTTAAAATTTCTACTAAAGCCAGTCACTTCAATCTTTAGGTCAGAGAGAGCATTCTTAAGGGTTAGGCCATTAGAAAGCCAAGGATCGTTCCATAGTTTAATCGATGAAAATGGAAAGATTCTGTACCTGAAGAGTGGTAGTATGATAGGTCTCAGTTTGAAGATGCTCCTCCACGTCCAGCTTAACTTCTGCAGTTGTTTCATGATCCAAAAATCTCTATTTTTATGGCATGCTTTGCTGACCATTCTACCCACACAGTAGTTCTAGTGTTGAGATAATTATCGATGTGTTTGAGAAACGCAGCCCTATTCCAATATGTTGGTGATTCCGAGGCCTCCTTTGTTTATAGGAATTTCAATACTCATGAAAGCTATTGGAGCAAGATATCTGCCTTCGTTTTTTTCCTTTCCATAAGAATCTCATAAACGTTGTTCTAACCATTCTGATAAGCTTCGTAGGAAGGATGAAAGTCCTGGACTAGTAGACTTGCATGGAGAATACAACTGATTTAATTAAAGTTTGTCTACCAGCCTGACTCAAGAGTCTACTAGTCCAAAAGTTCAATTTGCTAGTAATTCTATTGAAAAGAGGCAAACATTGATTAGAGGTTATCTTTGTAGTACATAGTGGAAGGCCTAGATATGAAATTGTGTCTGCGTTATTAGTCAGTCCTGATTTAACTTGGATCGCATTAATTCGGCTGTCGGAAAGACTAGCAATCTTCATGTCAGATTTCTCGATATTAATCCTCAAACCAGTCATTTTATAGAAGCTTTTCAGTGTGTCAAAAATAGAATTAATAGTCCGATAGTCAGGTTTACAGAAGATAACGAGATCATCGACAAACATTAAGGACGAGATTTTAGGATCTTTACACCTAGGATGAATCTGAAACTGACCAGCTTCTATTACACAGTTCAACATCTGGGTTAACATCTCCATCACCAATATAAATATGTAAGCCAAAAGGGGGTCTCCCTGTCTGATACCTTGCTTGCTACCAAAAAAACCTACAGGAGAGCCATGTAAAATGATGGAAAATTTAGCCGTAGACATACATGAGAGAATCCATGCGATGAAGTGATGCAGAAAGTTCATAAATCCCATGATTCTAACAATAGAGTCCCATTGGATAGTATCAAACGCCTTCATTATATCTAGCTTGAACATTGCTCTAGGAGTGACGTTGTTGGAAGAGTATCCATTAAGAAGTTCATGAGATATCAGGACATTGTCAAGAACGCTTCGACCAGGCAAGAACGCCGCCTGATTAGGAGAGATTATAGAACCAGCTTTAGTATAGAGGCAATTATCTTAGATATGCATTTGTAAATTGCATTACAGCAAGAAATTGGCCTGTAGTTGGACACCTTAGAAGCATTTTTCTTCTTAGGAATTAGAGCAATATTTGTGGTGTTATAAGAAAGGTTCATCTTCGCATTCTTGAAGAAATGCTTTACTGTCGAACATACCTCAGGACTGATAATATTCCAGCAAGAGAAATAGAAAAATGAATTGAAACTGTCAGGTCCTCCAAATGAATTTTTGTTGAGTGAGAACATAGCTTTCTTAATTTATGCGTCGTCGACTTCGTTGCACATGCAATGTCGTTCTTGAGTAGAAATTTTAGGTAGAATATAAGGATTAATTAACTCAAGGTCAGGACTGAAGTTATCTCTATTACCGAAAAGGTTAGAGAAATGAGATAAAAATGCATTCTCAACTTCAGTTTGAGTGTTAAAGAAATTGCCATGCGTATCTTCAATAGTAACCAAATTTTCTATGCATTGCTTATCTTTTAGAGAGGCATGAAAAAAGGCACTGTTGTTATCACCTTCTAGCTTCCACTTTAGCCTCGCTTTTTGCTTTATCATGACATCTTCAGTTGCTACAGCGTCTTGATATTGTTTGGAGACGTAACATTCCGTAATACAAAGGGAAGAGTTGGTAGGATTTAACATCATAGCGGTTTGAATGTCATGTAATTTCCTCCTCTGGTAAGTTGATTGTTTATTTCCGGTTCCGTATTTCTCTCTAGCCCAATCTTTAAGTTTAGTTTTAGCGGCTTTGAGTTTTTTCTGCAAGACGAAAAGAGGGTTACCATATACCAGCCTCACCCACTCCTCTTTGACAAGGTCGAAGAAGTCAGGTTCAATGGCCCATTTGTTAAAAATTTTAAAGCTAGAGGCGCTTTTCATGTCGACACCACTGAGTTGCAGGATAATAGGGGAGTGGTCAGATAACAGTGGCGGAGGAAGGTTACAGGATATGGCAGGCCAAGTAAAGAAAGATAGGGAGTTACAAAATGCATGGTCTATAAGGGAGAAGGTTCTAGGTCCATCTCTCTTGCAATTATTCCAAGAAAATGACATTCCGGTGGATTTGATATGGATTAATTTAGAGTCATCAATAGCATTTTTAAGGGGGAGGATTTCAGAGTGGGACAAAGGGTTGCCACTAGTTCGTTGAGAGAGATCAAAACAACAGTTGAAATCACCTAGAATGAACCAAGGATGTGAAGACTGTCTAAGAGAAGGCATTGAGTCAAGCAGAGTTTTCCTAGTAGAGACAGAGTTAAAAGCATAAACAAAGGTAATGAAGAAATAGCTTTGATTAGAAAGGTCAAGAGCATGGCAATGAATAAATTTGGAGGTAGAGTGATAGGGTATGAGTTGAATAACCGTTGGGTTGAATAAAATCATTATTCTTCCATAAGGAGATTCAAGCAAGTTGTGTATGAGTTGCCAAGTTGGATTGATGTATTTCAAAGCTCTAAGGGTCAAAACAGAGTTGAGTTTGGTTTCAAGCATAGATAGAACACAAAACTTGTTTTTAGCAATAAGCAGCTTACACTGATCGAGTTTGTCATCATTATGCGCACCTCTCACATTCCAAACGCCAATGGTTTTCCGCACTATCAAATAGTAGGGGGAAAGAGATGTCAAATTTCATACTCCTTAGCCCGTAAGAATGAGAAGAATGAGTTAAATGGTTCTTGTCTTTGAAGTTTTCTTTTGATTTTGGAGTTAAAGAGTAAGCAGGTGGTGGTTTAAAAGCCTTGGGAGTGGAATTTTTGAGTAGGGATCTTCACATTGAGATGCAGAAGTTTCTTCGAGACAGAGTGTAGCATTATGATTTATGTTTGGGTCCAAACTAAATGAAGTAGATGAGGGGTTTTGCATGGACATGTGTTTTCGAGGTTCATTAAAGATTGCAGGGACCGCATGCACTCTTTGCTATGTGTCAACATTTATATTGTCCTCTTTTTCATCAATTTTTCCATAAAAATTTCCTTGCTCAACTTCCAGCTGCCTACTTTTATCGTTTGTAATGAATTCATGCATGTCACTGATTTCTTTCTCCCTTTCTCGCATCACAATTTGTTTCACCATTTCATTAATTCCCTCCTCCTCAGCTATTTCATCGTATTCTTCCATAACTTCACTTACTTTCAAGTTCTCTTTACTTTTTTCAATATTTTGATTCGCATTGTCATTCATTTCCTTGTACACTCTACTTGCGGCACATACAACTACATTCTTTTCCATGAAAAGTAGTTCTTTCAAACTCAACACGGCATTCTCTCTTATATCCCGAAGATCTAAATTAGCATACTTCTCTAACAGAGGATCTTCTTCGTTAGACACAACTCTACCTGCTCATTTTCACTTTCTTCCTAAATAGTAAAATTGTTTCCATTAACAATCTCTTGAGCTTGCATTTGGTTTTTTCCTTTATTTGCACCACTAGATGATGGCTCAGGACCTTTACTGCCAGCGGCATTGGCGCCTTTATTCCTCCTGTTTGTTACTGTTTGCCATCTTTGATTGCTCCTTCTCACTTCTTCATGCGGTTTATATGTGACCTGCTATCTCTGCCTAACTACCTTATTTACTTGTTCTTGTCTCCTATCTCCTCTTTCTTCACTCTCCTTCACTTTTCCATCATCACAGTGATCACTTACATGTCCGAAGGATCTGCACTTAACACAAACGTCTGGTTTCCATAAGTATTCGACATATATTCTCTGCACTCTTCCTTCCACAGCCTTAACAAGAAAATCGTTGACAAGTTCTTTACCAGGTTTCACTTCAATTAAGCACTTAGCATGATGTAACCTTTCCCTACTTTCAGTCATCTCGTCCATGCACAGCAGTCTACCCAGCATATAACTTATCCAGTTAACCCCGTAATTCGACCAAGCAAATAAGGGGAGGTTGTACAGTCTCACCCAAACAGGAACCGAACGAATATTTCCACGTACAATACTTATCGACCGGTCATACGGCTTAATGATGAACAAATTTATCAAATTCTAAATTATATAACATATATAATTTCTAAAATAAATTATCTTTATAACATTCGACATAGTCGAATTGTAGTTATAAATCTTCATGGATTTATTTCAATTCTATTTACATTTCGAGCATCGAAATAATTTCATTGTTTTCTTTTGAAACGATTTCCCATTTCCCCTTTAAATTCATCCTTGAATTTACATTCCCAAATTATCCAATGATAATTATTCCTCTTCATTTGTAAACATCGTTTATAATTAAAGCACTTAATATTTTTATTATTAAAAACAAGTTTTATTAACTTCTTATCCATTATAAATTCAATTTTTATTTTAAAAAATAGATTTTTCCTTTTCAAAACCTAGTTTCTTTTCGATTTCATTCGAATAGATTTTTGTAGTATTTAAATACCAGTTATTTTAGGGTAGTGTTATTCAAACATCCTAAATACACAATAATCAACCACAGATTTTTTGTAATAGCATATAACGTAATATATGAAAAACAACAATATAATTGTTGAGGAATCTGGTTGGATTCCTCTAACCTGTTTCCTTCATCCACTGAAGTTAACATAAATAACACCAATTTTATGTCAATTTGAGATATTATAATAAATAAAATCAGTATCCTACCAATGATTTACATAACTATATATATTATTTCAAACAATTTATTTGCAATTCATCCAAACAACCATCACATAGCATTAATCATTTTTTTATTAGTTCTAAAATATATTTATAAAATTATAAAATTGGACAGAGCTAGTGAGTTTACTCATCATGCTCGTTAATCGTTGAATAACGATTAATGCCAGTTGATTAAATCAGACGTTATATTTTTCCTAAAACTGTAACGTGCTCCAAATCTCTTCAAACCAATTCTAGTACGTAGCCTACGATTATATGATCCTAACAGATCCTGTTTTATTGAATTTCGATAACGTATAAGCAGAATATATTTAATCTAAATTAACACACTATTTAATGTGAAATTAAACCTAAATTAAATTTTGCTTTGGGCTTTACTATATAAATTCAGCCTACCCACATGTTCAATACCCAGAGCCGTGTGATACGGTCCCTCTTTCTCCCTCCTGTATAAACACGCAATAGCTCCAAAATACCAATGGCCTTTATCTTAACCTCCTCCTTTCTCACTCGTTCTACCATGAAATCAAAGGCTGAGACCACCACAACCTCTCTCTTCGCAGTCCCTCCCACCTCATATATCTCTTGCGTAACTCGAACTCTAAACTAAAAATGTGTTGATTGCTCCTTCACGCACTGCCCAGGTTTCGAGCGACCTAAATTTCTAAAACAATCCATCAAAATTTGCATAATGATGCTAAACATCCTCATAAATTCAATTGTAACATCCAATTTTCAAGTCTATAGACATATATTCCATGAATCTCGAACCTAGGTCACGCTGCCCTAAACCCGACGAATAATATTAAGTTAGAACCCTGTATAATTGATATCAGATTAAAGTAAAAGAAAAGAGGAGTGCAACAGATTTTATTTCACTATTTTTAGTGGAGTATTCAACTTGTTATAATTTTTTTATTCCATTAGAATGCTTCGAAATTTCCATTTTCTAAAGCCAAGAGAAGGAGAGATCACACTGTATATGTAACAACCTGGAAAATCAGAACCAATTTAAAAAAATTATTTTGGCAATTTCAGTGAATTTTGAATATTTAAAATGATTTATTTTAAATAATAACAATGGAAAAATTATTTTCGATGAAGTTAAAATGAATAAATTTATTTTAATTATATAACGAGCCTAAAATGGCGCGGCAGTTCGAAAATTCGATTTCTAATTTCAAATGAATATACATAATTCGTTTTAAGTCGAAATTGGACGAAACAAGAAATATTTGAATATGTTTAGCTATATCTTTCTAACGGATGTAAGAAACTGAGATTTTGTTGTATAAGTTGAGAGTTACGTCTAGTTTAAAATTCAAAAAAATCGCTGTGGAATTTATATATATTTTAATATATATATATATATGGCCCTTAAAAGTAGCCATTTTGCAAATGACCTCCGTTTTTGACAAAACCACTTTTGTTGGATCCAGAATGTCAAGATATTGCTGGATTCCAATATTCACAATTTTTGGAATCAATACGTGAGCGTGGCAAAAGAAAACATGTTTGAACAGTTTCAGTCAATTTGGATCGACCAGAAAATGGCCATTTTTCAAACGGTCTTCAAATTTGACGAAATTAGTTTTGTAGGACCGTATCGTCAAAACATAGCCAGATTTATTTTTTGGAATTTTTAGAGTCCGTATGTGGCTCCAGTAAGTTGAAATGTACGTTTAAATTAAATATACATTTATTTATATTTTAATTTAAAGGAAAACTGATCGTAACAGTAGAATTGGCTTGCGAAACATATCTCATTATGTCCGGAATGGGGGTAATTAGCTAAGGGCGACAGTCGTTGGCTTTGAATTGGGGTTCATGATAATAAACAGGTATTTTTGAAAATTAAAATAATATAAAATAATATATATAGAGAGAGCCTTAAGACCTAATTCCTTCTCACTCTTCAAACCGGGTCAAACCCGCCTCCCACTCCAAAACGACAGTGGATTTTGTTCGATTTCTCTCTTCGATTTTTCTTTCAATCCGCTTAACAAATCATGAAATACATAAAACGAAAATGTAGGGCTATGTGAGATTGAGGCATCCAATGGTCATGATCGTGTTTCATTCATTGGGGTTGTTGATTTAGGCTCCCAATTGGCCACCGTTCGAGGTTAGATTTCTGACCGATGGGGGTGCGAGCGCAGCCATGCTCACGGCAATGGGAGAGGCGACGAAGCTCTTTAAGGTGGTAATGGGCGATCTGGATTCGGCGTTGTACGTTGATGGTGAACTTGAACCCTAAGGCGACGACGAGGGTTTTAGGTTGCGTCCAGAAGCAATACGATGAAGATGAATAAACAGTAACTTTTTTTCTGTTTATTTATTTTTATTAAGTAATTAGTATAAATAACTTTGAAAAAAATATATGGTTTTTAAAATATAAATAACATGGATTTCTGTAAATAAATATAGTCGTGTTAAACATGTGATTTCTATTTATATATAGACCTTGTTTTAAAAATATATAATCATTGAAAAAATGGAATTTTCATAATATAAAGCATTGAAATTTATTTCCAGGTTTAAATATAAATTCATATTAGTTTAAAAATATAATTTCTAAAAAAAACATAGTATAAAAATGTTGGATTTTTTTATACAGGTAGAATAATAAGAAAAATATGTTTTTTTAGCTAACGGAAAAGATTATATTTTTATAAAGAAAAGATATGATTTTTAAATTAGTAAAGATATGATTTTTAAATTAGTAAAGATATGATTTTTAAATTAGTAAAGACATGATTTTTAATTTAGTAAAAATACGATTTTTAAGTAAATAAAAATATGATGTTTATTTAAATAATCTTGATTTGAAAAGTACAATTTTTATTATATGAAGAGCTTAATAAAAATGTAATCTTTATATATACATATGTAGCAAAATAAAAATATGATTCTTATTTAAATAACTTCGCTGTAAAAAAATGTTATTTTTATAATATAAACATCGTCGTTTAAAAATGTGATTTTTAACATATACCCCGTGAAATAGATGGCGATGGAACAGACAAGAAACAAATCTAAACCATTCAGAAATAAAGAATGGTGGAGTGGAAACCCAAGGTGAGAACTCCTGACTATAATTTCTTTTATAGTTATTTATTTTATAACTGCATATATGAACTACTCCCCGTCGTCCACAGACCATGGACGACTTGTTTGATTGTTTGGTTTGGTTGATTTGTTTGTTTGAATTAATTGTGATGTGTAGTGGAATGTAAATATTCACGTGTTGAAATAAAATATTTTATCGTTAAAAATATAATTTTTAACGTGTATATGAATAAAATAAATATTCATTTGCAAATCGAATGATTTGTATATGTACATCCATTTGACTGATATTGATTAGGACGGTAAATTTTACACATCACCCAACTGTACAAATAAAATCTATGTTTTTTGTTTGAGAACCCCACACGGTTATTGGGATGATATTGGACATAAACTAATCCCAATATTTAGTTGTATGTCGATCGGTTGGTTGACAAGCTGTTGTAAGCATTGATTATTTATATTTAACGCTTGTGCAGTTGTGTAATGCACTCTGGATGATGGTTGACAGTGTTTGATTATTGTTGTGTACACGTGTATATGAAATGCATATGAATAACATTATACGGTAATTTACTGGGTCTGATTCCAATTCAGAACGAACAAATATGTTAAAATAACGAATATTTTCAAAAAAATGAATATTTTAAAATAATATTCAGTCCAAGATCAAAATATGATTTTGATGTCCGATTTAGGATGGACACGGATATATATAAATATATAAAACCGTGTTAATTAGATTAACGCCATTATGATGTGAACGATATTTATATCGATTTTATTCATTTTTATAATGAATATCGAAAAGGAATTGATTTCAAAATCTAATGTTTTGAAAATATTATCATTTATATATTAATGATATGAAATATTCAATTTTGATTTGAAATTGAATACGAAGTTGAAATCGTTTTGAAAAAGAATCTAAAATGATTTATAAAGTACGTTTTAAATGGAAATCGACGATATATATATATATATATATATATATATATATATATATATATTATAATGGCCTGAATAGAACGCGGCCCGCCGCGGCAGATCGTGAATTTCGACCATTGACTTCAAATGGACATTATGGGAGATCCGACCGTCGGATTCTCCTAAAACCGGAACCATTGGGTTTGTATCAAAATGAGCTTTTTAAAGAATACAAGAAATTATAAATCTAACTGTTGGATTTGGAATTATGTCTAAATCAAATTTGGAAAATGTCGCTGTAAGTGCAGTTCGATGGCCGTCTATGGAAATCGACTGTACGGGCCTTGATAAAATTATTAAAAATATTAATAATTTGTGTAAAATCATAATAAATGATTTGTAAAGAATTGGGATGAAAAATTTGTATTTTAAGAGATAAAAAATTATTTTTATCAAAATGAACTAGTTATTAACTAGATATGAAATCCAATAATTTTTAAATAAAATAGATTGGATTTGGAATGGTTTTAAAAATAACCAGGATTTCCAATATGTAAATTGGAATGGATTTGAATCGAAATTGTCTTCAGAATATTTCGATGTTGGATTTCGTGATTATATAGATATTGCTATGGAAATTTGAAAGATATATTTATATCGTTATTTCCAATACAATATTTGTTGGTTGTAAAATTTGATATTGGATATAAGCCGATATATTTTCTATTCAGAGTCTTGTATTTAATATCAAATGGGATTTTGGGTTTGTCGTGAACGGTGTCTTCAATAACACTGTTCTTGAACCCCAGGTGAAGAGAATAAATCTTTTAATTAAGATTGTTAGAGTTTCCAATTATATTTAATAATTTGGAGTAAAATGGAATGTGAAGTGGGTTTATCGTGAACTGTGTTTTTAACGACATTCGTTCTTTAACCCGACTTACAGTAAAGTGTGATTTGGAATTAATAAATCTTTTGTTAAGATTTAAAGGAGATTTTCCAAAGTAAAGTTTTCTAGTTTAACATATTATATTGGAATGGAATGGAATCCGATTTGATAATAATCGAAGTGAATTTATGTGGAGGAAGACTATTAATATATATGGAATTTAAAAGGCTTTGCCGTTATTCCATTTATATTATTAGTTGGATATGGAAGTTTATATCGATTTTATATATCAATTTGTTTTCCATGAAAATTCCATTGTAAATGGAATGAGATTTTGGGTTTATCGTGAGCTATGTTTTAAATGACATTAGTTCTTTAACCCAGTTAAAGATAAGATTAATTTCTTAACATTGAATATTCATTAAGTGATGATTTTTGGAAATTAAAACTGAATTAGAATTTTAATGAATCTTTAAGTAGATTGAAAGGTGAATTTGGTAACTAAAATTATCAAATCCAAGAAATGATCGAGAATGGAGTATCACCAGTTTTTCTCCAAGCGTTAGTTAAATCTTTAATTAGATTTGAACGTGAAATGGTAATTAATTTTACCGATAACATCGTGGTGTTAGATATGAAGTATTACCAGTTCTTGTTGTTTGTCCTGTGTGGGTTGGGTACGCATGATAGGGGGTTCTCGCTTCGCGGTTTGGTGGCGAACGGGAGACTCTTACCCCTACATGTCCCTTTTGAGGATTGGTTGTTGTGCGCTACAGTCGAGAGGCTGGCCGTAAAACAAGTGATACTGGGGGACCAGTTTATGCCACGGTGGGTTTTACCTGCTGCTTTGGGGGATGAAGGGATGGTTGCAAAGCCTGCCGGATTTCGTCGGCTGTTACATTTGGTATCCGATCTTTGGTTTACAGAGCTCGAGAACAAGACATATTAGAACCAAACGAAAGAATTCATTAGTGAAACACCCCACCCTCCATTAAGGTCACTCACAAAGGGAATGCCTTAACTTTGGTGGAGGTTTGTAAGTAAAAGTCACAGATAAAACACAAGACAGATATAAACACATATATATAAGCAGCGGAAAAACAACAGACTTTTTATTTCATAAATACATGTTCATACAAAACATTTCCATAACTGTCACATAATAACTTCCAAAACATTACATCATCATTTCTGTCATGGTTATTAAATAAAGAAGCATAAAACATAATAAAAACTGCATAAATCCCCATGATAGTGTCCAACATCCATAGCCAAGGAGAGAGTCCAAATCGTACATCTACTATCATGAAGCTTGCAAAGAGTCTGACTAAGCTGAGTTGTTTCCTCCCTGTGGACCTGGGGGGGAACGGAAGAAAAGAAGACGAAAGAAAATAGGGTCAGACATAAAGCCTGGTAAGTCTAGTGACTTTTCAGTATGAGAATAAGAGTAAGGGCATGATAGGTATAAACTGGAAATGGGAAATTAGCATAAACTAAGATAAAGCAGTTTGAATCGAATATACTATCGCACCCCATACTATATCTCTGCACCTACTTGTATTATCTTAACTGGCGCCCCATGCAGGAGGTAAAGTGATCCCCTTTTTCTAAAGATCGGCTCCTACTCGCATAATCATCTGTGTCTTATGGCCCCCAAGGATTGTAGATACCTATGTTGGTCCCAATATGGGGTGTATCAAGTCCAATGGTGGCGGCCCAACACAAAAATAGAAATGCATAGGTTATACTACTAGTGCCCCCAGTGCCCTGTTTGTCTGCTCCGAAGTGTGTGCACGCCCGCACTCCATTAGGACCCACACTGTTGCACCCACCGCCGTCGCTTTTGACCGCTTACAATAAGCCTAGTAATCGTGCCCCACCCTGCCTAGTTTCAGGGTACCATGATACCTAATTGGGTTACTGCTGAAATGGGTCCCCGTTACTAGGGTTTTCTAGTCAAACATGTTAAGTGGTTAAGTGTCTGTATTTACCTAACCCCACCCATCAATTTCATTAACATGTTGAATTGGTTAAGTGTTTTAGTTAACTTAACCCTACCATCCTGATAGTCTGTCCTTAGCTTTTTAAAGCACCGACCACTCACATTAGACAGGTATTGTTATGGTTACTGGATGTGTCGGTCGGTTCCGGGCAGATTTACACCGTAACTCAGTCTAACCTCGGGTCCTTATTGGGCTCCATGCTTAACCACCCACATTGGATAGGTATTGTTGTGACTACTGGACAGCCGGGCGGGTCCGGGCAGGTTTACATCACAACTCAATCCAACCTCGTGTTAAGCATATTCGTATTTTCTAAATTTACATACTTGTCTTTATTACTTAATATATGTAAATTTGTCAACAATTAAATGTTGTGGCCCACTTTCCAAGTTTAACATTTTTGGTATAAGGATTTATACCGTTTAAATGCCACCAATTTTGGCATGTGACAAACATGCCAATTTCATATATTTTTACCAATCTTATGTCAAGTTACCAATTTTCCCAACGTTACCCCATCTAAATATTAGGCTAACAATCTTAGCCTAATTTCCGTTCGCATGGTTTTTAACATATAATTTTAGGCTAAAATCTTAGCCTAATTTAGCGCACACAAAATTAGCATAAGGGAATCCGTAAACATAAACATGGCATAGGTGTAAACTTGGCATTTTTGGCATAGTCAATATGAACATCATCGGTGTGAACTTGCAAAATAATTGACATGAATGTCATAGGTGTGAACTTGCAACATAGGCTAAATCAACTTACATACATGTGAACTTGCGTTGAAATAGGGGTCTAACCAATTTGGTGTCACATGAATTAACATATGATTTAGACAACATAAGCCTAAACATGTTTAGATCTAGGGATAACATCGAACTAGCATATGACAAGAAACATGTCCTCAAAGTATGTATAATTTCATCGCATGTGTGAACTAGATCCAAATCATGTTTACAACTATAACATGAAACTTGTATTAAAATGGATCCTGGCATGGATCCAATTATGAACTTGCAACTTTTGTATAGACATATAAGCATGTATATAAACTTAATCATTTAGGCATAGAGGTTTTAGCATATATATACATGAAATCTTAATCACATACAACCTATATAATCGCATAAACATATAGGTGTAGATTACATCATGAACTATACAACTTGCATGTGATTCTAAATGTACAATTGGATCAATATCAACTTAACTATACCACAAACATCACAATACCACCATCATTTCAATACATAGATATGAATTAACATCGTTGTTACACAATAACACCATTCCATTTCCATTTTTCATCGAATCAAATCCTAACTTTTATTCACATCGGAAAAATCACTATACTTACAACAAACGACAGTCTTGTTTTCTGATTTCTGTGTTCTGAATTTGAAATGCTTTCCTTTGGGAAGGCTAACGTTGATTTGATTATTGTTTTAACTTCAATTTGGCTCGTCTCTAAGCTTTTCTACAAGTGGAGGCTCCTCTCAGTTTTCTACCGATAGCATGGCGGCTCCGTCTCTAATTTCTTATGTGAATTTAGGTTGGAGTCTTAAGTTGTTTATATAGAATTTCAGATTGATTTGAGCCATCAGATGATCATAGATGAATCTAGACCATTCACTTCGAGAGGAGCCAACCAAAATGCGACAAGTCAGCCCTAGTGACACAGCCAAGCCTCAGAAATCGACCAGAACCCGACCAGGCCAGCCAGGGCCAAACCAGGTCGACCCTATGGTCGACCTGGTCACCCAGGTCGACCCCTAGGTCGACCTGGTGCCCGGGCGGGAATTTTCCTGCCCAGCCCAGTTTGGGTCTGAATTCGAAATTTGAACTGGATTTTGAACCGTTTGAATATGAATTTGAATTCTGAAACTTTCGGAGGTCATAACTCATTCATACGGAGTCCGATTCACGCAAACTCGGACTCTAACTCAGGCAGACTTCCGAGACGAGCGCAACGGCGTAACCCATTTCCCTTAATTCTTTCATTAAGGATTAATTATACTTAAATTTTTTAATATACCGTTAACAGAAAATTTGGGGTGTTACATTCTCCCCTCCTTAAAAGGATTTCGTCCCTGAAATCTTCAAGTCTAGGAGAACGTACATCCTAACATCCAATCGTCCATCTACTGAACCATCAACCATAGGCGTCCATTGTCCTTAAAAGACTTCTAATGCTTCATGATCATATGCACAGTGTGTGTACATGTCCTTATCTAATGCAAAAATTAGGCGGTCTACTGATTCAGTTGACCTCCTTAATGCAAATCATGTAAGTGCCATAAATCCATTATGTGTGCAAATTTTTCTTTACTCATAATTATACATGACTGCGCAACCATTCATACAAATGCAACATCCATATGACGACATATCAAGTTTCAACCACTTACAAATATGAATACATATATGCATATGCAATATGAAGTGACTGAGCCGATCTAAAACCTAGGTTGTGTGTGTATATGCATCCACGAGAAACCACTAGCAACCACTTGCAGCCATCAATCATAACATGTTTCAAATACATGTTTACATCCAAAGGGGTTTCTACCTAAGGATAAAGGATAATATCGAGGAGATCATACCTAAAAAGATATATACAAGCACAACTTAAGGAAAAAGAGAGAGATCAAAGATGTACCCTCAAAAAGAAAAGGGTAGGCCGCGCGTATTCTGTCCTCAGTTTCCCAAGTCGCGTCTTCCTCGGCGTCGCTCCACTGAACTTTGACGAGCTTGACTTCGCGGGTGCATAGCCTTTTGATTTTAGCTCCTACGATTCGAGTTGGAACTCTCCTTATAGTTGCTTCGCGTTCCACTTCGGCTTCTTCTAGAATGCTTGGCTCCACCACTTCCGCATATTCATGTAGACATTTTCGGAGATGAGAAACGTGAAAGACGTTGTGAATTCCGGCTAACTTTTCGGGCAGCTCTACTCTATAAGCCATTTTCCCAATCTTCTCGATGAGAGGGAACGGTCCTACAAATCTTGGTGCTAGCTTTCCCATGGAACCGAAGCGAACGACGTTCCTTAAAGGGGATACCTTAAGGAAAACCCTGTCCCCAACCTCAAACTCAAGGTCGGTCCTTCTTTTGTCGGCGTAGGATTTCTGTCTGTCTTGGGCTGTCTTCATTCTCCTTCGTATCAGGTCCACTTTCTATGAAGTCTCTCGAATCATGTAGGGCCCAAGTATAAGTTTGTCAGTAGACTCCCACCAACAAGTTGGTGATCGGCACGGTCTTCCATACAAAGCTTCGAAGGGCGCCATACCGATGGTGGCTTGGTAGCTGTTGTTGTAGGCGAATTCTACTAAAGGAAGACGATCCTCCCAAGTCCCTCCGAAGTCAAGAACGCATAGGCTCAAAAGATCTTCTAATACTCTATTCACCCTTTCTGTCTAACCATCAGTTTGGGGGTGATAGGCCGTGCTCAAACATAACTGTGTGCCTACAGCTTCTTGCAGACTCCGCCAAAATTCGCTCGTAAAGATGGGATCTATGTCACTCACTATACTGTAGGGTATTCCATGGAGTCGAACTATTTCCCTGAGATAAAGAGAAGCTAGAGACGAGGCAGTCCTTCTACTCTTAATGGGTATAAAGTGGGCGCTTTTTGTAAGCCTGTCCACTATTACCCAAATGCTAGTATTGCCCCTTCTTGACCTAGGCAATCCATCAATGAAGTCCATTGAAATGCTATCCCACTTCCATTGCGGGACTTCTAGAGGATGAAGCAGTCCTCCAGGTTTCTTCTGTTCTGCCTTGACCTGTTGGCATATCATGCACTTAGAAACGAAATCTGCCACGTCCTTCTTCATGTTGTCCCAAAAGAAAACTCTCTTTACGTCCTTGTACATCTTGTCCCCGCCTGGGTGTATTGTCATCTTGGAATGATGTGCTTCCTCGAGAACCTTCTTTACCAACTCCCTTGCTTGTGGGATGCACAGTCTTCCATCTCGCCTCATCCAACCCTTATCATCGATGGAGTACTTATTGAGGTGACTGGAAGTTTCACCCCTAATTAGCTTATCAATCACATCCACAAGCTTAGGGTCTTCACATTGTGCGGCCCTTATTGAGTCTAAAAGAGTGGGTCGTACTTCTAGGGATGCCAATAAACCAGGTACAAAATCAGAGGATGGCCTAAAGTCAAAACTGGCTATATACTCCAAGCTTTTCCTTTCCACAAAGAGAGGGCTTAAGGTCAGTTTCTTTCAGCTCAACGCGTCTTCTACTACATTGCCTTTGCCGGGAGTATAGGAAATTTCAAAATCATACGAGGCATGGAATTCCATCCGTCTTTGCTGCCTTAAGTTAAGATCTTTCTGCGATAAGAGATATTTCAACGATTTATGGTTAGTATATAATTCGAACTTCTCACCTAGAAGATAATGGCGCCAAGACTTAAGCGCAAAGACGATGGCGGCCAACTCAAGATCGTGGGTTGGGTAGTTCTTTTGATGAACTTTCAATTGTCTTCCACCATAAGCTACTACCCTCCCTTCCTGCATTAAAATAGCGCCTAGCCCCGTACCACAAGCATCCGTATATACTGTGAACATCTTGCTTCCATCAGGCAAAGTCAGAACTGGGGCTGTTGTAAGAGCCCTTTTTAAGCGTTGGAAGGCAATATCACAGTCTAAATCCCAAGCGAATGGCAGATTCTTCTTTGTTAGCCTTGTGAGTGGAGATGAGATTTTCACGAAATCCCTAATGAGCTTTCGGTAAAAACCTGCTAGACCAAGGAAGCTTCGGACTTCGGTTGCATTTCTTGGTGTCTTCCAATCTTACACTGCCACCACATTCGCGGGGTCCACTGCTAACCCTTCTTTGGACACTATATGTCCAAGGAATCTTACTTCTTCTCTCCAAAAGTGGCAATCGGAGAATTTGGCTTTTAGCTGATGTGCACGGAGAGTATCCATGATTTCTTTCAGATGCTGAGCATGTTCTTCCTCATTCTTTGAGAAGATCAAAATATCATCTACGAAGACCACCATGAACTTATTGAGGAATTCACTGAATACCCTGCTCATTAGGTCCACGAAATAAGCGGGTGCGTTTGTCAAACCGAAAGGCATGACAAGCCACTCGTAGAAACCGTCTGGGGTTCTGAACGTCGTTTTATCAATACTATCTTCAACTACCCTTAGCTGATGGAACCCAGTAGCTAGATCAAGTTGGGAGAAGACCGACGCACCTACAAGCTGATCAAACAAATCGTCTATTCTGGGAAGCAGATGTCTATTCTTTTTAGTCAGCTTGTTTAGCTCCCTATAGTCCACACAAAGACGTAGTGAACCATCTGCTTTGGTGGCGAACACCACTGGAGCACCCCCATTCCGAGATACTTCTCCTTATAAACCCCTTCTCGAGAAGCTCCTTAACTTGCTTACTGAGCTCCTTTCTCTCCTTTGGAGCCATGTGTCTAACAGGCAGAGCTACGGGCTTTACATTATCAACAAGATATATGCGGAAGTCTATTTCCCGCTTCGGAGGTAAGACCTTTACCTCTTCAAAAACATCCGGATATTCCCGGACCACTCTAACCGACTGCAAATTCTCAATAGAAGCGTCAAGCGACTCTAGATAACTAAGCATAACAACATTCAAGGGATTACAAGAAATTTCTATAGTGTTACCGAGCCGAGTCAAGAGCCTAACCACTCTTTTCTCACAATCAAGAATGGCACTGTTACTGGATAAACAGTCCATGCCTAAGATCAATCCATATCCTGAGAAGCCCAAAACAAAGGCACTACATCTAAATTCAACACTTAGAATAGAGATTTTCAAATCCAAGCAAACCATCGACAAATAAGCCGAGCCCCCAATTGGATTTAAAACAACCAAGGGATCTTCAACCATACTAGTGTCTAGGTGCAGAGATTCTACTAAAGCAGATGAAATAAAGGAGTGTGATGCACCAGAATCAAAGAGAGTGCGAACTGGATGATCATACAGATAAACTAAGCTTTCTATAGAAATATTTCTACCTCGTTCCTGTGGAGGTGCCGTCAGCGTGTGAAACTGCCCCCTGAGGTGGATCCAGTCCTTTTTCCCTGCCCTCGCTTCTTTGGGCAGTCCTTAGCCAAGTGCCCAGTCTCACTACAATGGAAACAACCACCATTCATCTTCGCCTTCTTCTTTCTGCAGTCTTTTGCTATATGTCCCACGATGCCATAGAAATTGCACTTTCTCTTTTCATGGGATTTGTTGTTCTTCCCGCCTTTCTTGATGTCTGTTTTCTTAGCTTGTAGACCCTCTTTCTTTTCTTGAGGCACTTCCGCCTTTGTCTCTTTCTTGCCTTTATCTCCCTCGTGTAGCAGCGCCATGTCCACCAAGCTTTCATAGGTCGCTCCCATGGGTATATGGGTCATAGCAAGGCTGTGTAGAGGCTCATTCAGACCCTTGACGAAGCGAAGGGCCTTCTTGTGTTGGGTGTTTACTAAATCCAGCCCAAATCTGGCCAGCTGATTAAACTGATTGACATACTCCTTGATCGTCATACTTCCTTGTTTAAGAGTTAGGAACTTCTCCATTTGCAGGCTTCTTTCAGCTTGGGAGAGGAATTTCATCTCAAACCTCATCCTGAAATCTTCCCAAGTTACCACTGGCCTGTCAGCGTGGGTAACTTCCCACCAATAGGAAGCTTCATCTTTAAGCAACCACACTGCTAGCTGTATCTTTTGCCTGTCGTCAACTTCGAAGATGATGAACAAATCTTCGGTCTCCTTCAGCCAGTTCCTAGCTACCATAAAGGATTCAGTTCCATAAAGTCCTTTCCACCCATAGCTTTGAAGTCTCTACATATCTTAGCGAAAGTATTTCCACGAGGAGGAGGAGGAGGAGGAGGTATCGCTGCCACTGTGGGAGGAGAAATGTCTGCTGGGCCTGCACCATTGGCCCTAGCCTCTAGGTACCTTCAGAACCAGCCAGGGATCGGTACTCCTTCCAGAAGGTTAAGATCTCCAGACATGCTGGAACAAAAAGGAAAGTATTCAAGACAAGAGGATAGAGAGATAGTGCATATGGCTTTGGGGAATTATGCCTTTTAAAAACAATGCTTTTTCTTGAAAAAAGATGCTTCTTTAAACTTCTTTTTGAAAATAGTTTCAAAAACTTTTATCTAGTCTGGTAAATCTATGCTCTGATACCAAGTGAAACACCCCACCCTCCATTAAGGTCACTCACAAAGGGAATGCCTTAACTTTGGTGGAGGTTTGTAAGTAAAAGTCACAGATAAAACATAAGACACATATAAACACATATATATAAGCAGCGGAAAAACAACAGACTTTTTATTTCATAAATACGTGTTCATACAAAACATTTCCATAACTGTCACATAATAACTTCCAAAACATTACATCATCATTTCTGTCTTGGTTATTAAATAAAGAAGCATAAAACATAATAAAAACTACATAACTCCCCATGATTGTGTCCAACAGCCATAGCCATGGAGAGAGTCCAAACCGTACATCCACTATCTTGAAGCTTGCAAAAGTCTGACTAAGCTGAGTTGTTTCCTCCCTGTGGACCTGGGGGGGTGGAAACGGAAGAAAAGAAGACGAAAGAAAATAGGGTCAGACATAAAGCCTGGTAAGTCTAGTGACTTTTCAGTATGAGAATAAGAGTAAGGGCATGATAGGTATAAACTGGAAATGGGAAATTAGCATAAACTAAGATAAAGCAGTTTGAATCGAATATACTATCGCACCCCATACTATATCTCTACACCTACTTGTATTGTCTTAACTGGCACCCCATGCAAGAGGTAAAGTGATCCCCTTTTTCTAAAGATCGGCTCCTACTCGCATAATCATATGTGTCTTACGGCCCCCAAGGATTGTAGATACCTATGCTGGTCCCACCATGGGGTGTATCAAGTCCCATGGTGGCGGCCCAACACAAAACTAGAAATGCATAGGTTATACTACTGGTGCCCCCAGTGCCCTGTTTGTCTGCTCCGAAGTGTGTGCACTCCCGCACTCCGTTAGAACCCACACTGTTGCACCCACCGTCGTCGCTTTTGACCGCTTACAATCAGCCCAGTAATCGTGCCCCACCCTGCCTAGTTTCAGGGTACCATGATACCTAATTGGGTTACTGCTGAAATGGGTCCCCGTTACTAGGGTTTTCTAGTAAACATGTTAAGTGGTTAAGTGTCTGTATTTACCTAACCCCACCCATCAATTTCATTAACATGTTGAATTGGTTAAGTGTTTTAGTTAACTTAACCCTACCATCCTGATAGTCTGTCCTTAGCTTTTTAAAGCACCGACCACTCACATTAGACAGGTATTGTTACGATTACTGGATTTGCCAGTCGGTTACGGGTAGATTTACACCGTAACTCAGTCTAACCTCGGGTCCTTATTGGGCTCCTTACTTAACCACCCACATTGGATAGGTATTGTTGTGACTACTGGACAGCCGGGCGGGTCCGGGCAGGTTTACATCACAACTCAATCCAACCTCGTGTTAAGCATATTCGTATTTTCTAAATATACTTATTTGTCTTTATTACTTAATATATGTAAATTTGTCAACAATTAAATGTTGTGGCCCACTTTCCAAGTTTAACATTTTTGGTATAAGGATTTATACCGTTTAAATGCCACCAATTTTGGCATGTGACAAACATGCCAATTTCATATATTTTTACCAATTTTATGTCAAGTTACCAATTTTCCCAACGTTACCCCGTCTAAATATTAGGCTAACAATCTTAGCCTAATTTTCATTCGCATGGTTTTTAACATATAATTTTAGGCTAAAATCTTAGCCTAATTTAGCGCACACAAAATTAGCATAAGGGAATCCATAAACATAAGTATGGCATAGGTGTAAACTTGGCATTTTTGGCATAGTCAATATGAACATCATCGGTGTGAACTTGCAAAATAATTGACATGAATGTCATAGGTGTGAACTTGCAACATAGGCTAAATCGACTTACATACATGTGAACTTGCATAGAAATAGGGGTCTAACCAATTTGATGTCACATGAATTAACATATGATTTAGACAACATAAGCCTAAACATGTTTAGATCTAGGGATAACATCAAACTAGCATATGACAAGAATATAACATGTCCTCAAAGTATGTATAATTTCATCGCATGTGTGAACTAGATCCAAATCATGTTTACAACTATAACATGAAACTTGTATTAAAATGGATATTGGCATGGATCCAATTATGAACTTGCAACTTTTGTATAGACATATAAGCATGTATATAAACTTAATCATTTAGGCATAGAGGTTTTAGCATATATATACATGAAATCTTAATCACATACAACCTATATAGTCGCATAAACATATAGGTGTGGATTACATCATGAACTATACAACTTGCATGTGATTCTAAATGTACAATAGGATCATTATCAACTCAACTATACCACAAACATCACAATACCACCATCATTTCAATACATAGATATGAATTAACATCGTTGTTACACAATAAAACCATTCCATTTCCATTTTTCATCGAATCAAATCCTAACTTTTATTCACATCGGAAAAATCACTATACTTACAACAAACGACGGTCTTGTTTTCTGGTTTCCGAGTTCTGAATTTGAAATGCTTTCCTTTGGGAAGACTAACGTTGATTTTATTATTGTTTCAACTTTAATTTGGCTCGTCTCTAAGCTTTTCTACAAGTGGAGGCTTCTCTCAGTTTTCTACCGACAGCATGGCTGCTCCGTCTCTAATTTCTTATGTGAATTTAGGTTGGAGTCTTAAGTTGTTTATATAGAATTTCAGATTGATTTGAGCCATCAGATGATCATAGATGAATCTAGACCATTCACTTCGAGAGGAGCCAACCAAAATGCAACAAGTCAGTCCTAGTGACACAGCCAAGCCTCAGAAATCGACCAGAACCCGACCAGGCCAACCAGGGCCAAACCAGGTCGACCCCCAGGTCGACCCTATGGTCGACCTGGTCACCCAGGTCGACCCCCACGTCGACCTGGTGCCTGGGCGGGAATTTTCCCGCCCAGCCCAGTTTGGGTCTGAATTCGAATTTTGAACTGGATTTTGAACCGCTTGAATTTTAATTTTAATTTTAATTCTGAAACTTCCGGAGGTCATAACTCCTTCATACGTAGTCCGATTCACGCAAACTTGGACTCTAACTCAGGCAGAATTCCGAGACGAGCGTAATGGCGTAACCCATTTCCCTTAATTCTTTCATTAAGGATTAATTATACTTAAATTTGTTAATACACCGTTAACAGAAAATTCGGGGTGTTACAATTAGAGATTGGATTAGCAATATCCAATGAGAATTACTCGTTAGAGATAGGATCGGTAGTATCCTAGAACGAGTGTGAAGAGTAATGTTTTGAAAATAAAAATGAAAACAAATATTGTTTTGAAAATTTAAACCTTATACGTATTTGAATATTTTTTGTATTGAATTTGGACAATCCAATATATAAAGATTTTGCATATACGCCTAGCAAACATATATTCGAAGTTTTAATATATCAGATAGATATAGAATCACACTCTATTTGCCCGGAGATGGTTCTGATGATCGCTATAGCATCATCAGCATTTATGTTCGAGTTTCAAAAGTGGGATGTCTGTATATTTCCAATTAACTGGTGTGAGAACCAAAACTAGATAGGGCTTATTGTTGTGATTTGGCATCAAAAACATGATTTTGACTATATATGTAAATGATACATGTTTGAAAATTAATCAACAAATTGATTGCTGGTTGTGTTGTATGATTATTGGTTGATTAATTAAAAAAATTGAACCATTAAGCAAAATTGAATCAAATATTGAACTGTATTGAAAATTGTTTTAAATTGCATGCATGTACATATATATATATATATATATATATGCGTGTGAACAGGTCATAGCAAGGAGGCTAGAGCAGAGTAATAAAATTGTATGCCCGACAAATAGGTACATGTTTACTAATTTATTGGGTTTGGATGATTTTATGAGCCGCTTGGCTTTTTCTTTTTGAGATGAGAGGGCCTGTGTGGCGGTTTGGGGATTTTCCCGGTGCTCCCCGTACAAAGGAAGTTATGGCGAAATTTTTCAAAAATTTAGTGTGTTAGCCAAATTTTTGAAAAAAAATAGAAATTCTTAGAAACTGAAAAGTTGAAGAATGAAAGTTGATTAGTTAAACAACTTTCAGCTCCGTTCCTTTTCGAGGAAGAAAAGATTTTAAGTGGGGGAGATTGTAACAACCCTGAAAATCAGAACCAATTTAAAAATTTTATTTTGGCAATTTCAATGAATTTTGAATATTTAAAATAATTTATTTTAAATAATAACAACAAAAAATTTATTTTCTATGAAGTTAAAACGAATAAATTTATTTTAATTATATAACGAGCCTAAAATGGCGCGGCAGTTCGAAAATTCGATTTCTAATTTCAAATGAATATACAGAATTCGTTTTAAGTCGGAATTGGACGAAATAAGAAATATTTGAATCTGTTTAACTATATCTTTCTAACGGATGTAAGAAACTGATATTTTGTTTTATAAGTTGAGAGTTACGTCTAGTTTAAAATTCAGAAAAGTCGCTGTGGAATTTATATATATTTTAATATATATATATGGCCCTTAAAATTAGCTATTTTGCAAACGACCTCCATTTTCGACAAAACCACTTTTGTTGGATCCGGAATGTCAAGTTATTGCTGGATTCCAATTTTCACAATTTTTGGAATCAATACGTGAGCGTGGCAAAAGAAAACGTGTTTGAACAGTTTTAGTCAATTTGGATCGACCAGAAAATGGCCATTTTTCAAACAGTCTTCAAATTTGACAAAATTAGTTTTGTTAGGACCGTATCGTCAAAACACATCCATATTTATTTTTCTGGAATTTTTAGAGTCCGTACGTGGCTCCAGTAAATTGAAATGTACGTTTAAATTAAATATACATTGATGTATATTTTAATTTAAAGGAAAACTGATCATAACAGGAGAATCGGCTTACGAAACATATCCCATTGTGTCCATAATGGGGGTAATTAGCTATGAGCGACAGTTGTTGGGTTTGATTTGGGGTTCGTGATAATGAACAGGTATTTTTGAAAATTAAAATAATATATATAGAGAGCCTTAAGACCTAATTCCTTCTCACTCTTCAAACCAGGTCAAACCCGCCTCCCACTCCAGAATGACGGCGGATTTTATTCGATTTCTCTCTTCGATTTTTCTTTTAATCCGCTTAACAAATCATGAAATACATAAAACGAAAATGTAAGGCTACGTGAGATTGAGGCATCCAATGGTCATGATCGTGTTTCATTCATCGGGGTGGTCGATTTGGCTCCCAAATGGCCGCCGTTTGAGGTCATATTTCTGACCGATGGGGTTGCAAGCGCAACTGTGCTCACGGCAATGGGAGAGGTGACGAAGCTTTTCAAGGTGGTGATGGGTGATTTGGATCCGGCGTTGTACGTTGATGGTGAACTTGAACCATAAGGCGACGACGAGGGTTTTGGGTTGCGTCCTGGAGCTATATGATGAAGATGAATAAACAGTAAGTTTTTTTTTGTTTATTTATTTTTATTAAGTAATTAGTATAAATAACTTTGAAAGAAAAAAATATGGTTTTTAAAATATAAATAAAATGGATTTCTGTAAATAAAAATAGCCGTGTTAAACATGTGATTTCTATTTATATATAGAGCTTGTTTTAAAAATATAAAACCATTGAAAAAAATGGAATTTTTAAAATATAAAGCATTGAAATTTATTTCCAGGTTTAAATATAAATTCACATTAGTTTAAAAATATAATTTCTAAAAAAAAGCATAGTATAAAAATGTTGGATTTTTTTATATAGGTAGAATAATAAGAAAAATATGATTTTTAGCTAACGGAAAAAGATTATATTTTTATAAAGAAAATATATGATTTTTAAATTAGTAAAGATATGATTTTTAAATTAGTAAAGATATAATTTTTAAGTAAATAAAAATATGATGTTGATTTAAATAATCTTGCTTTGAAAAGTATAATTTTTATTATATGAAGAGCTTAATAAAAATATAATCTTTATATATATGTAGCAAAATAAAAATATGATTCTTATTTAAATAACTTCGCTGTAAAAAAATGTGATTTTTGTAATATAAACATCGTCGTTTAAAAATGTGATTTTTAACATATACCCCATGAAACAGATGGCGATGGAACGGACGAGAAACAAATCCAAACCGTTCAGAAATAAAGAATGGCGGATGGAAACCCAAGGTGAGAACTCCTAACTATAATTTCTTTTGCAGTTATTTATTTTATAACTGCATATATGAACTGCTCCCTGTCGTCCACAGACCATTGACGACTTGTTTGATTGTTTGGTTTGGTTGATTTGTTTGTTTGAATTGATTGTGATGTGTAATGGAATGTAAATATTCACGTGCTGAAATAAAATATTTTATCATTAAAAATATAATTTTTAACGTGTATATGAATAAAATAAATATTCATTTGCAAATCGAACGATTTGTATATGTACATCCATTTGACTGATATTGATTGGGACGATAAATTTTACACATCGCCCAACTACACACAAAAAATCTGTGTTTGTTGTTTGAAAAGCCCACAAAGCTATTGGGTTGATATTGGACATAAACTAATCCCAATATTTAGTTGTATGTCGATCGGTTGGTTGACAAGCTGTTGTAAGCGTTGATTATTTATATTTAACCCTTATGCAGTTGTGTAATGCACTCTGGATGATGGTTGACAGTGTTTGATTATTGTTGTGTACACGTGTGTATGAAATCCATATAAATAATATTATATGGTAATGGACTGGGTCTGATTCCAATTCATAACGAACGAATATTTTAAAATAACGAATATTTTCAAAAAATGAATATTTTAAAATAATATTCAGTCCAAGATCAAAATATGATTTTGATGTCCGATTTGGGATGGACACGAATATATATAAATATATAAAGCCGTGTTGATAAGATTAACGCCATTTTGACATGTACGATATTTATATCGATTTTATTCATTTTTATAATGAATATCGAAAAGGAATTGATTTAAAAATCTAATGTTATGAAAATATTATCATTTATATATTAATGATATGGAATATTCAATTTTGATTTGAAATTGAATATGAAGTTGAAATCGTTTTGAAAACGAATTTAAAACAATTCATAAAATACGTTTTAAATGGAAATCGACAAAATATAATATATATATATATATATAATGGCCTGAATAGAACGCGCTTCGCCGCGGCAGTTTGTGAATTTCGACCATTGACTTCGAATGGACATTATGGGGGATCCGACCGTCAGATTCTCCTAAAACCAGAACCGTTGGGTTTGTATCGAAAAGAGCTTTTAAATGAATACAAGAAATTAGAAATCTAATGGTTGGATTTGGAATTATGTCCAAATCAAATTTGGAAAAGGTCACTGTAAGTGCAGTTCGATGGCCGTTTATGGAAATCGACTGTACGGGTCTTGATAAAATTATTAAAAATATTACTAATTTGTGTAAAATCATAATAAATGATTTGGAAAGAATTGGGATGAAAAATCCATATTTGAAAAGATAAAAATATATTTTTATCAAAATGAACTAGTTATTAACTAGATATGAAATCCAATAATTTTTAAATAAAATAGATTGGATTTGGTGGTTTTAAGAATAACCAGGATTTCCAATATGTAAATTGGAATGGATTTGAATCGAAATTGTCTTTGGAATATTTCGATGTTGGATTTCGTGATTATACAGATATTGTTATGGAAATTTGAAAGATATATTTATATCGTTATTTCCAATATGATATTTGTTGGTTGTAGTATTTTATATTGAATATAAGCCGATATATTTTCTATTCAGAGTCTTGTATTTAATATCAAATGGGATTTTGGGTTTGTCGTGAACGGTGTCTTCATCAACAATGTTCTTGAACCCTAGGTGAAGAGAATAAATATTTTAATTAATATTGTTAGAGTTTCCAATTATATTTAATAATTTGGAATAATATGGAATGTGAATTGGGTTTATCGTGAACTGTGTTTTTAACGACATTCGTTCTTTAACCCGATTTACAGTAAAGTGTGATTTGGAATCTATAAATCTTTTGTTAAGGTTTAAAGGAGATTTTCCATAGTAAAGTTTTCCAATTTAACATATTATATTGGAATGGAATGGAATCCGATATGATAATAATCGAAGTGAATTTCTGTGGAGGAAGACAGTTTATATATATGGAATTTAAAAGGCTTTACCGTTATTCCATTTATATTGTCGGTTGGATATGGAAGTTTATATCGATTATATATATTGATTCGTTTTCAATGAAAATTCCATTGTAAATGGAATGAGATTTTGGGTTTATCGTGAGCTGTGTTTTAAATGACATTAGTTCTTTAACCCAGTTAAAGATAAGATTAATTTCTTAACATTGAATAATCATTAAGTAATGATTTTTGGAAATTAAAACTGAATTAGAGTTTTAATGAATCTTTAAGTAGATTGAAAGGTGAATTTGATAACTAAAATTATCAAATCCAAGAAATGATCGAGAATGGAGTATCACCAGTTTTGCTCCAAGCATTAGTTAAATCTTTAATTAGATTTGAACGTGAAATGGTAATTAATTTACCGATAACACCGTGGTGTTAGATATGAAGTATTACCAGTTTTACTTCATGGGATGAATAGGTTGGGATTGGGAAATTAAAACAAATGATTACTTCAGTAAGGTTCGCTAATCCCGACTAGTTTAGATAAACCATAATTTGGTTTGGATTGATATCCAAAGGAAGATTAAGGAATAAATTTAAAGAATTTATCTTTGATAAAATTAATGGGAACCTTTCCCAAAGGATATGAATATTTAAATAAAAGAATGTTCCGAATTGTAATGAGGCGTATGTTGTGTTTTTATAACACTTATTTATTATATACGCGAGTTATTCAGAAAGACCGGGTTTATCCCATTCTGAATAAACGAATCTGCGATGAGTCGACGATGAAGACGGTGGTTGAAGACCGGAGATCTTCACATCGTTTGGATGATTAATGATGTCTTGATTGGGCTGTACACCGAAGACGAGGTAATAAGTGGTGATCGTTCCAGGCGTACTTGGAGATCGATCGGATGTGCGAGGACCTCTCTCCTGTATTGGACATACGGGACGAGGAATAAGGTGCCTCCGGTTTCGTTCAGTCCCAGAACGAACTTGTAAATGGATGTGTGTCTGACATCGGATTTCATTCTATGTGATTGATAGACATCGGTTAAAAAGCAGAGTCTTGTGGTTGATGATCAAAGCACGGCTTTAATATAGCATAGCTTTGTGTAGCGTTAATTCGCGAGCCTCGCACCCCAGTGTGAACCAGAAATGGGAGAGGACATTAGGGAGGACATGCGTTTCCTTCTAGCTAGGAGTGGTGTCTGAGTTTTGCACGCCCAGGCGTTTTACTTATGTGGATGATGGATAGCGAGGCGCCTCGGTTATATCGGTCTCTATGGAGCCGATGGATGGTATGGTCTTTATACAGACCAATTCTACACCCCATAGGGCGGGGAAACACAGTGTTCTGGCATTTTAATCCACTCCATGTGGACCGGCCCTGACGATCCAAGGTGCAGTTGTGGATGTTCCTGAGACATGGGCCAGATTGTCTCGAAGCGGTAAGGACGATCCCTTGCCTTGGTTCACAGATGGAAATCCAACTTCCAATATGTGACTTTGCGGTTTTGATTGTAGAGCCTAGTATTGGCAACATGATATATGGTACCCATGCCGCCTAGGATTGAAACATTTATATTTGAAACTGTTTTATACACTATGCACTTACAATAGTATCAAATGATTTGTTTTAACGCACCAAGCATGTTTGGCTATTATAAGGGAAAACCTGTAACGACCCGTATTCTACGCATCATAGGATCGTAGGATATTTATTTCTTTCACATACGAAGTCGTATGGTCATGTAACTTTGGGGGACGACTATTGGGGTCATTTCCCATGTTCATGATTTTTCCCGATTTTTAAATGACCATCTTACCCCTAGTTGGCACTGTTTTGGCCATAAATTTTGACTGGAAAGGAATTTTGACCTGAAACCACTTCCATTGGCTCCGGATGATGGTTTCTCTTTCCGTAGAGTGGTCACATTAGCCAAACGGACTCACCGTTTGGGAGATATGGCTGAAACAAGTTTCAGATGGTGAAAAACAGCTTAATTGGGCTTAACCGGGTGATTAACAGCTAGGCCCAAAGGGGAATTTCGGGATTAGGAGTTTAAAAGGGCTGTTAGGGTTTGGAGAATACATTTTTCTCATTTTTCAGCCGTCACTATTCATTCCTCTTGATCTATCCATGGCCTCCACTCTCTAAATCTCTCTAAAACACCCAAGATCACTTCCTAATCAAGGATTAAGGCTTAGAGGCATCAAATCAAGGAGGATTAGCACAAGGACCGAGGTAGACCTGCTGTTATATATTGGAATTCGTGCAAATCAGAGGTTCACTTCAGATCTGAAAGTTTTATTGTGGCAAAGGTGAGTGATTTGCATAGTTTTTGCACTAATTACGGTAATTAAGGGTAATTAGTGAAGATTAGCGAATTTATACACTAATAAATTCCGGAAAAATGTTTAGAAATTCTTAAATAATATTTCATGCCTCTGTTAGAAAATTTAGACGATTTGATTAAGTTTTGCTAAGTATATCACTTGATTTGCTTAAACATGCTTAAGGGAAAATTTGGGGTTTTGACCATGTTTGATCCACTTTACCAGCTATGATTTGTGTTATGGTGTTCGTAGTCGATACTATACGTTGCTATGACTGTATGAGATGTTTTTTGATTGTTTAGAAGTGTTAGTTTGGTCAAAAACGCCGTCGAATGGCGAAAGACTGTCGCTGGAACGAAGTGCAGGAATTTACCCGGATCGGATCGCCCCCTATGAGCACGATCTCATTGAAGCTCACGCCACCATGTGCCACGATCCGTTCCACTTCGAAGGCCACGAACCGATGCAGCGCCGTGTCCAAACTGAAGTACCTCGATCTGAATCGCTCCAGCTTGGTGGACCACGAACCGATCAGAAGGTGTGATCCGAGATGAGGCGCGACGATCCAGACGAGGTAGCACGACCCGAACCCAATGGGTTGCCAGCGCCACGAGCTGTTGAGGCGCGATCCGTATGGCGCGACACGATCCGATGGAGCTGGAACACCACGAATTAGCAGGAACTCGACCCGATCCGATTGGGGAGGCGCGTCACGAACCGAACCGAGAAGAGATGGAGCATTGACTCAGGCATGGACTAGGACCACCGAACCGAACCGAGTAGGGAGGTTACACCGAACCGAACCGGGCTAGACCAGGAGCACCGACCCGAACCGTACGTGGGCTATTACTACTACGCGACAATTCTTCTGAAGACCCACTCCAATTCGACCAAACCCGAGATGCAAAGGAAGTCCAAATGAGAAGTTAGAGCTCAAGATTCAGATGGGAATCAACGAGTTCGCTTCATGATTGGGCTTTGCCGCGGGACGCGTGCCAAGGAGTTATCGACGTCTATAGCTTTGGACCACTATGGTAGGAGGTACGAAGGCGGATTCAGGGCCATTATGGCATCGGTAGGACCAAGGGCTACAACCAATGAAGTGGGTCATTGAAATGTTTGGTCATGACTACATATGTTTAGCTTGGTCATAGCAGGGTTTCTATAAGTCGGGATTCGTCGTTACCTCAGTTTGTCTAGTGTTCCAAAGTAGTAGATATCGTACGCTTTACGCACTGAGTGAGAGATGTGAGGATGGTTGCTATGGATGATTTGTTTGCTATCATTGTGACATGCACACCCCACCCCGTATTCTTACACTATTTATTATGGCACCCTAGAGTATTGTACGGTATGTGGTACTAACTCTTTGGTTGCAGGTCCAGGTTCAGGTATGGTTTAGTATACCTGTTATTGTTTTGTTTAGATGCTTATCGCTCATACCAGACTTTATGTCTGACCCAGAGTTTTATGTCTCCTCTTATTACTCTGGGTGCTCACACGAGCAGACTAGAGACAGGTTAGCTGGTGATGCACGGGTAGATGATCCGGAGACGAGCAGGAGGCTTCCACGTAATATATATATAGTATTCTCCCTATGTTGTTGAAGATCGCTGCTTGGGCATTGGTGGCGCATCTTCTACTTTAGCTTTCTTTTGTTTAGAGACAGTAAATCTGGAAAATTGTAATAAGCTGTATTTGAATTTCCGCTGCTCTGATGATTGGTGTTGATTTTAGTTATCAGCTTATGCACTGTCTCACCTGTTTTATGTCAAGTATGTTATTATTATATTTTATTCCATGCGCTATGAGATGTTCTACAGGTTCCTTGATTAGTTCATTCCCTTCTTTCCTTTCTTTGGCGACCGTTCCGTGCTAGTCGGGCATGTGTACAACGCACTCCCGGAGGAAATGCAGGCTGGTGCGGGGCGGGCCGTCACTTGGTATCAGAGCTCTAGGTTGCGTAGTTAACCTAGGGAAGTTATCAGGGAGAGATAATATACGTATACGAGAGAGCGTATTTTTGATTACTTTGGTTTTAAAAGCTATATATAAATATACTATTAGTAGTATAAGAATGAAGTCGTACTGCACTAGCACCACTATGGGGTCGTTAATCGTTTCCTTTTCAGATTGACGATGAGCCGATATGTTAGAGGTACCGGTAGAGGGGCCAATAATGGGAATGCTGCTGACATGAGGACGATGTTTACTGACCTCATGAGAGAGATGCTTAGAGATGTACAGAGGGCAGCTCCCAATGGTGGAAATGGTGGTGGTCCAATAGTGCAGGCGCCAAGAGTCGACTTCGCCAAGCTGAATAAGGATTATACTAGTCTTGGTGGGAAGTCGTTCCACGGAACGGAGTCGGCTACGGATGTTCAGGATTGGTTGGATAGTTGCGAACGTATCTTCGAGGATTTGGGTATCGAGGATGCGATGAAGAGAAAGCTAGCGTCCCGTCAGTTGCAAGGGCGGGCAATGAATTGGTGGAATGCTATAAAGGCAGCTACCCCCGAAGATCAGATTACTTGGGAGCAGTTTAAGGCTCGCTTTAGCGAGAAGTTCATTCCAGCTGCTCAGAAGTCAGTGCTGTTTAAGAAATTCTTGGAGCTCAAGCAGAATGGCAGAGCTGTTTCGGAGTATATTGCTGAATTCGACACTTTGTCGAAGTATGGGTTATCTCTTATTGATACTGCCGAGAAAAAGAATGAGAAATTCTTAACTGGTTTGGATCAGTACTTGGGGGAAAAACTTATTAACCACATCGATGAGACGTTTGAATCGATTGTGGGGAAAGGATTAAGATCAGAAAGTCTCTACCCTAAGCCGAAGACTGAGGTTGCATCCGCAGATGAGCCAAAGCCACAAGCAAGTGGTGGAGGCAAGGGTGGTTCCCAGAATAAGAGAAAGCAGAATCAGACTAAGGATGGCCAGAAGAAAAAGAATAAGCAAGATGTGGAGTGCTTCAGCTGTGGTAAGAAGGGCCATTATGCTAGTAATTGTCGGGCCAAGCCAGCGGATAGGAAGTGCTTCAACTGTGGCCAAATGGGACATCACAAGGACAAGTGTCCACAACCCCCTAAAGAAAAGCAAATGGTGAAAGCTTATGCTCTTAATGCTATTCCTTCTTCGTCGAATGCCCCAACTGCGGCGGAGAAGGGAAAGAATGTCGTCATTCAAGGTATGTTTTCTGTTTACGATGTTCCTGTTAGAGTTTTGTTTGATACCGGAGCTTCCAGTTCTTTCATATCTAGTGACCTGGTAGATAGATTGGGATTGGAGCCCGAGATTGTCGATAGACCTTTAGTAGTGACGAACCCGATTGGTGGTTCGACTAGCCTTAGCATGATTTGTCGTAATGTGGTCTTATCGAGTCATGGATGCATGTTTGTTTGTGATTGCTTTGTTTTGGGCTTTACCGGGTTTGGCATTATTTTGGGAGTAGATTGGCTCCAAAGATACGGGGTGGTGGTAGACTGTGAGGGCTTTTTAGTGACAGCTAGAGCGGATGATGGGCGGAGGATAGTGTTTGGTGGTCTACCCAGTAAGGGGGTATTGGCTAGTTTTCTAAACTCCCTTGACATCCCGCATAGTGAGTTGTCAGGTTTGCCCGTGGTTGGCCAGTATCCGGATGTTTTCGAAGAAGTAACCGGGCTTCCACCACACCGAGAGATTGAGTTTCGTATTGATTTGGTAAAAGATGCCAGACCTATAGTGATGCCACTTCGTCGTATGGCACCAAGAGAGCAGCGAGAGCTCGAGGTGCAAGTCAGCGATCTTTTGAAGAAGGGATTTATCAGAAGGAGTGTTTCTGAATGGGGAGCACCAGTTGTGTTTGCTACCAAGGCGGATGGTTCCCTTCGTTTGTGTGTAGACTACCGCGAGTTGAATAAAGTGACGAGGAAGAACAAGTATCCTCTACAGCGGATAGATGATTTGTTCGATCAGTTGAGTGGCGCGAGAGTATTTTCTCAGTTGGATCTCGCGACAGGTTTTCATCAGCTTAGAGTGGAAGCTGAGAGTATAGCTAAAACGACATTTCGGACGCCGTCTGGATTTTATGAATGGTTGGTCATGCCATTCGGGCTGACCAATGCCCCAGCATATTTTGTGGATCTTATGAATAGGGTATTCAGAGATCAGTTGAATAAGTTTGTCCTTGTGTTCGTTGATGATATTTTGGTCTATTCGAGGACAGAGGAAGAACACAAGGAACATTTAAGAGTAGCGATGGAGGTGTTGAGAAAACACCAATTGAAAGCAAAGTTTTCTAAGTGTCACTTCTGGAAGAGGGAAGTGAGGTTCTTGGGCCATGTTGTATCAGAGAATGGTATTGCCGTGGACCTGGCGAAGGTGGCTACGGTACAGGATTGGCCTACGCCCAAGAATGCAACAGATGTAAGGAGTTTCTTGGGGTTAGCTGGATATTATCGTAAGTTTATCCAAGGTTTCTCCAAGATAGCAGCACCATTGACCCAGTTGACCAAGAAGAATCAAGCTTTTGTCTGGGATGAAAGGTGCGAGAATGCATTCAAAAGTCTAAAGGACAAGTTGAAAAGCGCACCAGTGTTAGTCATTCCTAAGGGGGATGAAGAGATGACGGTATACACCGATGCCTGTGGTACCGGACTGGGTGCTGTATTGATGCAAGGCGGTAGGGTTGTAGCTTACGCAAGTCGGCAATTGAAACCGCACGAGAGAAGATACCCTACCCATGATTTAGAATTGGCAGCGATCGTGTTCGCGTTAAAAATGTGGAGACACTATCTCTTGGGAGAAAGATTTGAGCTATTTACAGATCATAAGTCGTTAAAGTATCTCTTCTCTCAGAAAGATCTGAATCTCCGTCAGCAGAGATGGTTAGAGTTCTTGGCTTCCTATGATTTTGACATCGCATACACACCGGGAAAGGGCAATGCGGTGGCCGATGCATTGAGTAGAAGACATGCCAGCTTAGGGGCTATGTTCCTTGAATGGAAGCAACTGGAGTATACCGCGGGGTTTGATTTCAGACCAAAGTGCGAATTGGATCCAGAAATGTTAGCAAGTTTGACGATCAGACCCACTTTAATTGAGCGGATCGACTCTAGTCAGAGGGACGATCCTAACCTATTGGAAATCATCTCCAAGTTAGAGATGGGTATCGATGAGGAGATGAACAAGTATGGGCTTGATCGAGATGGATGGCTTAGAAAGAATGGAAAGCTCGTTGTACCCAATGTCAATGGATTGAGAGATGAAGTGCTTAGAGAGTGTCATCACTCAAAACTGACTATACACCCCGGTGGTAATAAGATGTATCGTGATATGAAGCAGACCTACTACTGGGAAGGGATGAAAAGAGACGTTGGGAAGTTTATATCCAAATGCATGAATTGCCAGCTAGTTAAAGCCGAACAAAAGAAGCCTAGTGGGTTGTTGCAACCATTAGAAATTCCCGAATGGAAATGGGAGCAAGTTTCGATGGATTTCATCGATGGTTTACCAAGGACTAGATCGGGACATGATAGCATTTGGGTAATTGTGGATCGATTGACTAAAAGCGCAAGGTTTATACCAGTCAAATCGACCAGAACGGCAGCTAAGTTAGCAGAATTGTATATGAAGTGGGTAGTGAGATTTCATGGAGTACCTAAAGGCATTGTGAGCGACCGAGACCCGTTGTTCACTAGTGGGTTTTGGAAGAGCTTACAAGAGGCTCTAGGGTCAGAGTTACATCTCAGTACCGCATATCATCCTCAGACCGACGGTCAGACGGAGAGGGTGAACCGTATTTTGGAAGATCACTTGAGAGCATGTATATTGGATTTTGGTGGATCATGGGATGACCATTTGCATCTAGTAGAGTTTGCATATAATAATAGCTACCAATCCAGTATCGGTATGGCTCCGTTTGAAGCTTTGTACGGAAGACCGTGTAACTCACCATCATGTTGGATAGAGACTGGCGAGAAGTTTATGCTTGGACCAGATGTGGTGAGGGAAACTTCAGATAAGATCAAGATCATTCAACAACGAATGAAGGCAGCCCAAGATAGGCAGAAGAGTTATGCTGATAAGAGAAGAAGAGACTTGAAATTCTCTGTTAGTGACTTGGTGTTCGTCAAGATCTCTCCGTTGAAGAGCGTGATCCGATTTGGCAGGAGAGGCAAGTTGGCACCAAGATTCGTTGGCCCATTCCCTGTTCTTGAACTAGTCGGGAATTTGGCATATAGAATTGACTTACCAGAGAAGATGGCGGGAGTTCACAATGTATTTCATGTTTCCCAGCTAAGGAAGTTCGTTCACGACTTAGATATGACTATTTCACCTGATCAGTTAGAGGACTTCGAAGTAGAACCCGAGGCGGTTGGGAACCGCAAGCCGGCCCGTATTGTCGCGCACGACATGAAGCAACTTCGAAGGAAGGCGGTGAAGCTAGTCAAGGTACAGTGGAGCGAGGACGAGAATGATTGTACTTGGGAGACAGAGGAGAACATTAGGAAGACACACCCAGAACTCTTTGCCTGGTAAGATTTTGACTTCGATTTAGTTTTCCACATGCTAGGATAGGCTTGTTTGCATGTTTGATTGTTGTATGTGGTTGTTAGGCATGCGGGATCCTTTGTATGTTTTAGGTTAAGGAATTTCGGGGACGAAATTTCTTAAGGGGGGGAGAGTGTAACGACCCGTATTCTACGCATCATAGGATCGTAGGATATTTATTTCTTTCACATACGAAGTCGTATGGTCATGTAACTTTGGGGGACGACTATTGGGGTCATTTCCCATGTTCATGATTTTTCCCGATTTTTAAATGACCATCTTACCCCTAATTGGCACTGTTTTGACCATAACTTTTGACTGGAAAGGAATTTTGACCTGAAATCACTTCCATTGGCTCCGGATGATGGTTTCTCTTTCCGTAGAGTGGTCACATTAGCCAAACGGACTCACCGTTTGGGAGATATGGCTGAAACAAGTTTCAGATGGTGAAAAACAGCTTAATTGGGCTTAACCGGGTGATTAACAGCTAGGCCCAAAGGGGAATTTCGGGATTAGGAGTTTAAAAGGGCTGTTAGGGTTTGGAGAATACATTTTTCTCATTTTTCTGCCGTCACTATTCATTCCTCTTGATCTAGCCATGGCCTCCACTCTCTAAATCTCTCTAAAACACCCAAGATCACTTCCTAATCAAGGATTAAGGCTTAGAGGCATCAAATCAAGGAGGATTAGCACAAGGACCGAGGTAGACCTGCTGTTATATATTGGAATTCGTGCAAATCAGAGGTTCACTTCAGATCTGAAAGTTTTATTGTGGCAAAGGTGAGTGATTTGCATAGTTTTTGCACTAATTACGGTAATTAAGGGTAATTAGTGAAGATTAGCGAATTTATACACTAATAAATTCCGGAAAAATGTTTAGAAATTCTTAAATAATATTTCATGCCTCTGTTAGAAAATTTAGACGATTTGATTAAGTTTTGCTAAGTATATCACTTGATTTGCTTAAACATGCTTAAGGGAAAATTTGGGGTTTTGACCATGTTTGATCCACTTTACATGCTATGATTTGTGTTATGGTGTTCGTAGTCGATACTATACGTTGCTATGACTGTATGAGATGTTTTGTGATTGTTTAGAAGTGTTAGTTTGGTCAAAAACGCCGTCGAATGGCGAAAGACTGTCGCTGGAACGAAGTGCAGGAATTTACCCGGATCGGATCGCCCCCTATGAGCACGATCTGATTGAAGCTCACGCCACCATGTGCCACGATCCGTTCCACTTCGAAGGCCACGAACCGATGCAGCGCCGTGTCCAAACTGAAGTACCTCGATCCGAATCGCTCCAGCTTGGTGGACCACGAACTGATTAGAAGGTGCGATCCGAGATGAGGCGCGACGATCCAGACGAGGTAGCACGACCCGAACCCAATGGGTTGCCAGCGCCACGAGCTGTTGAGGCGCGATCCGTATGGCGCGACACGATCCGATGGAGCTGGAACACCACGAATTAGCAGGAACTCGACCCGATTGGGGAGGCGCGTCACGAACCGAACCGAGAAGAGATGGAGCATTGACTCAGGCATGGACTAGGACCACCGAACCGAACCGAGTAGGGAGGTTACACCGAACCGAACCGGGCTAGACCAGGAGCACCGAACCGAACCGTACGTGGGCTATTACTACTACGCGACAATTCTTCTGAAGACCCACTCCAATTCGACCAAACCCGAGATGCAAAGGAAGTCCAAATGAGAAGTTAGAGCTCAAGATTCAGATGGGAATCAACGAGTTCGCTTCATGATTGGGCTTTGCTGCGGGACGCGTGCCAAGGAATTATCGACGTCTATAGCTTTGGACCACTATGGTAGGAGGTACGAAGGCGGATTTAGGGCCATTATGGCATCGGTAGGACCAAGGGCTACAACCAATGAAGTGGGTCATTGAAATGTTTGGTCATGACTCCATATGTTTAGCTTGGTCATAGCAGGGTTTCTACAAGTCGGGATTCGTCGTTACCTCAGTTTGTCTAGTGTTCCAAAGTAGTAGATATCGTACGCTTTACGCACTGAGTGAGAGATGTGAGGATGGTTGCTATGGATTATTTGTTTGATATCATTGTGACATGCACACCCCACCCCGTATTCTTACACTATTTATTATGGCACCCTAGAGTATTGTACGGTATGTGGTACTAACTCTTTGGTTGCAGGTCCAGGTTCAGGTATGGTTTAGTATACCTGTTATTGTTTTGTTTAGATGCTTATCGCTCATACCAGACTTTATGTCTGACCCAGAGTTTTATGTCTCCTCTTATTACTCTGGGTGCTCACACGAGCAGACTAGAGACAGGTTAGCTGGTGATGCACGGGTAGATGATCCGGAGACGAGCAGGAGGCTTCCACGTAATATATATATAGTATTCTCCCTGTGTTGTTGAAGATCGCTGCTTGGGCATTGGTGGTGCATCTTCTACTTTAGCTTTCTTTTGTTTAGAGACAGTAAATCTGGAAAATTGTAATAAGCTGTATTTGAATTTCCGCTGCTCTGATGATTGGTGTTGATTTTAGTTATCAGCTTATGCACTGTCTCACCTGTTTTATGTCAAGTATGTTATTATTATATTTTATTCCATGCGCTGTGAGATGTTCTACAGGTTCCTTGATTAGTTCATTCCCTTCTTTCCTTTCTTTGGCGACCGTTCCGTGCTAGTCGGGCATGTGTACAGCGCACTCCCGGAGGAAATGCAGGCTGGTGCGGGGCGGGCCGTCACACTTGGTATCAGAGCTCTAGGTTGCGTAGTTAACCTAGGGAAGTTATCAGGGAGAGATAATATACGTATACGAGAGAGCGTATTTGTGATTACTTTGGTTTTAAAAGCTATATATAAATATACTATTAGTAGTATAAGAATGAAGTCGTACTGCACTAGCACCACTATGGGGTCGTTAATCGTTTCCTTTTTCAGATTGACGATGAGCCGATATGTTAGAGGTACCGGTAGAGGGGCCAATAATGGGAATGCTGCTGACATGAGGACGATGTTTACTGACCTCATGAGAGAGATGCTTAGAGATGTACAGAGGGCAGCTCCCAATGGTGGAAATGGTGGTGGTCCAATAGTGCAGGCGCCAAGAGTCGACTTCGCCAAGCTGAATAAGGATTATACTAGTCTTGGTGGGAAGTCGTTCCACGGAACGGAGTCGGCTATGGATGTTCAGGATTGGTTGGATAGTTGCGAACGTATCTTCGAGGATTTGGGTATCGAGGATGCGATGAAGAGAAAGCTAGCGTCCCGTCAGTTGCAAGGGCGGGCAATGAATTGGTGGAATGCTATAAAGGCAGCTACCCCCGAAGATCAGATTACTTGGGAGCAGTTTAAGGCTTGCTTTAGCGAGAAGTTCATTCCAGCTGCTCAGAAGTCAGTGCTGTTTAAGAAATTCTTGGAGCTCAAGCAGAATGGCAGAGCTGTCTCGGAGTATATTGCTGAATTCGACACTTTGTCGAAGTATGTTTGGCTATTATAAGGGAAACCCCTATCCTCCGGCTTGCGTTGCATTGTGTGATGGGACATGGGTCTTATAATAGCCTCATTTTTCCAAAAAGCATTGTGCTGTTTTGTTATATGCACTGGTATTCTCGGGAGGAAACCCGTTCCGTGTTATACGGCGTGGTCCCTTGATATATCTGATTTAAAGTAAAGTTCTAAATAACTGTTATAGTTCTCACACCAGTCACATGACTGACCTGGAGTTTATTGTTTTAAACTAAACTCTGGGTGCCCCTATTTTCCACACAGGCAGCTAATAGTTTTGGTTTTGCAGATTTATATTCATAGGATCTTGGTTTACAGCTGGAATGATATTCGGAAATCTCTGTATACGTATATTCCTTTCAGTTGTGTTTTGTATTATTTTCCGCTGCATTGTAATTTGTAAATCTCTGATATTTTTCTAATGTATATTATTGGTTCATACTCTGTACATTCTTGTATTCTGATGAAATTGTTGTAATAACCAATGAAAAATTCTTCTGTTTGTGTTTTGATTTGTCGTGTTCTCAATTCAATCCGGCCTTTCCTTCACGGGGAAGTTCGGGTCGCTTCAGTATATTTATAGGGTTATAATACGTGATGACCAAGGGACAGGTATGATGTACATTCATAAGTAGGTCGGCAGTGTTTTAATGAGTAGCATGTGATTAGGTTTATCTTAGGTCGGTGAAAGAAAATATTAGGGTGGCTAAAACGTGGTCGGCAAGGTGAAAGATTAGAGTAGGCTCGTTTTTTAATTTTATTTTGGTAACTTAGGGGTAAAGCATTGATTGATTTGATTTGATTATTTTATTTTACACGAAACTAATGGTTGAAGCAACAAGGAAAAACTACAACATATGATTTCTGTTTGCAATGAAACATGTAGTTATACAATAATTAAATATTTCAGACATAATGGAACTAGTTTCATTGAATTCCGAGTCCACTTGTAAAAATTCCTTTTTAATTGCAAATGGTTAAATAATATGAGTTTAAATGTTGCATCGTCACAAAATAACTCGAATTGACGCAAAACTGAAAATCTTACCATAGTTAATCACTACGGATTTAATAAAATTAGTTTTGTCGAAAACGGAGATCATTTGAAAATTCGTTATTCTTGAATCCCATATTAAATCGATATAATATAAACCGATTAAAATAGTCTAATTTAATAATAAAAAATTATTATTATCGTGTGTATATATATATCCAAATAATATATCATATAGCTTAAGAAATAAACAAAATACAGATTTATATTTGATGTTTCAATTTCAAGTTAAAACGACGTTCAATTTATATAAAAAACACCTTTTTATTTATTAAATAAATCGTTATATTTTATAAACGATTTCATGGCGACTTTCTGAAATTTATCTGGACATAACTTACAATGTACAAGACGAAATCTAGATTTTTCACTTCCATTAGAAAAATATAGTTAAACGGATTCGAAAGTTTCTTATTTTAAAGAAATCCAACTTATAACGAATCTTATATATTTGTTTAAAGTTTAAAGTGTAATAATATGAACTACCGCGATGTTACAAGCTCGATTATAATTATACTAATACGTTCTGACTTTGTTTGATAAATAATTTCATTATTATAACTCAAAAATAAATTCAATCAAATATTTTAAGTTATCCAATTCACACAACTTTGCCAATTCAACTATTTCTGACTATTTCAGAATTAAATTTTACTACCCCATTATTTATATTAATTAAATATTCAAAATATTTGAATTTAAACCATTTAAGTTACCAAATCGCTATCCAAATAATCAAATTAATTAATTATTAAATCATTAAAAATTCGAGACATTACAATAATTATAGCAATGTGATGTGTGCTTTATTTTTGTAAGCATATAATGTAACAACCCAGAATTTTAAGTATATTTTTATTTGATGATTAAATTTAAATTTTGATTTTTATATCATTTTATTCCTTTAGAACTCAGTTTTTTGTATTTTTATAACTATTTTGATTTCGAATTAAAAACTAAATTTATTTTGGTTTTACATAACGAATGTTATGAACATAATTTTCAATTTCTATCTTATTTTGTATATAAATAAAATTGAGTTTATTTTGATTTTGAATTTATTTGGGAAATTAAAACATGAAATTAATTTATAATGAAACGTTTATCTTTAATATTTTGTTATTTTCATTTAGAAGTGATTTAAATAATTTTATATTGAAAACGTCAAATTTTAGTCACTTCGTTTGAATCAGTTTTTGACGATTATTTGCGGTAGCGGCAACCGATATATCTCAAATAAAAATGAAAACGTAATATAAAAATAAAAATACGAAAAAAATATATTTGAGATGCGTCTAACCAGACAAGGCGTAGAAATTAATTTCATCGGAAAATTTGAATGTTTGTCGATCGCGCAATTTTCAGTACAAAACTACGCATATCAGTTCAAATTTTAACGATTTTAAAATCTCTCCGAAATCAGTTCGGACAAACATGAAAAATATTCTATTCATTGTCACGAATCCAACGGTAAAATTCGTTTCGCAAAATTCAAACGTTTTGATCTTCGTTTAATTATTTTCTCGTGCCGTTTTTTCTTTTTAAAGGGGTCCGTAATGCCTTTTTGAACGGAGCGTCCTGACACTGTAAATTTTATATCGTTGCGACCGTCTCATCGAGCTGATTACCGATATATATCCATTTGTCAATTTCGGTGCTCGGTTCGCGCTAAAATTGCGAAAAGGCTTGCGTAGTTCATTTTTGAAATAAAGTCATTTGAGTTCGAAGTGTCCCTATTCGGATCTTACATATTTTTCTAGATATTTTGGGTCTGCAAAACCCGTTCTTTTATTTTATTAAACTACTCATTTAAATTTTTGTTTCCAAAAGCATTAGAAAGTGGACACTTTCATATGCATGCTTTGTTATTTATACATGCACGTTAGCTTTCCATTTTTAGCTAATCATTTTTCCAAAGCATGCACTTCACTCTTTGAAACTGACATTTACAAACCATGCGTTCCTTATCAACTCATCTCCAAGTGTTCTCAATGCATGCATTTGTTTTGTTTTCAACGCCCATTTAATTCCAACTTTATACATGCATATGTTGTTTTCATTTTAAGATGCCATTTTAAATTCTAAGGCCATGCATACACTTTTGTTCCAAAGCCATGTTCCATTTTCTACTTCCCAAACAATATTTCATTAGTTTCATGCGTTACTCTCATGTGAAGTGCCCTTCCGTTTTCCATTCCAAAAGCTTTTTCATTTACAAAGTATGCGTGACCTTCATATTAGATCCAAAAGCTTTTTCGTTTTCCAAGAGCATGCATGTCAGTTTAATATCCGTACTTGAATGCATTACTTTACATCTTTTTATATAAAAAGAAAGAGAGAAAGTTTGTTCAAAAACTCTGCCTTTAGCTTTCTCTGTTCGTTGAAATTTCTCCCAAACCATTGTTCCATTCAAAAGACGTTCTTGTGAATTGAAAAAAAACCAAAAAGTCAGTGCGGGTTCATCTTTTCCCATACACCTTGGAAATGTTGTTCGTATATATTAATATAAATGGGAAAAATATAATGCATCATCCCTTCTTCACGAAACAACTGAGCAACATCCTTTCCCCAGTTTCTCCCATCATCCATCCCCTTTCCATTTCCATCGACGGCTCTTCCACTTCGCCTCGCGTCGCCACCCCTTGACTGAACTCCGACCATCTAACCTCGAGCCACCCCGATGCCTTTACAACCAGCAGCACCTCCTCTGTCGTAGGACCCACAGACCATAATATTTAACACCCGAGCCATGTTTTCACAATGCTGCTATCCCCGAGTTCACCAGCAAGTTGTTCGCCTCCGATGGTGCTCCGGTCTTCCTTGAAAGCTATGTCGTCCGCCTATCTCCCTTGGATACATGGCCTTCTTAAACCGATGAGATTAGCTGAAAAGAAAACCGTCTACCTCTTTGTTGTTGTGCAGTGCGCTCGCTGTTTTTTTTTGTTTGTTTGTTAAGTTTTTCTCTTGATTGCCTCATTCACTAACAAAAAAATGATGAAAGAAATAAAAAGTGAGGACGCTCAGTTTTTGTTCGTTAGTGCATCATCCGAGTTGTGTCATGGGTATATTTATGAAGGGTAGCCACCGTGCAGAAAAAATGAGAAGAAAGAGTTTTGGTTGATTTGTTGATTCTGATCTTGTGCGAAGGATCCGAGAATGGTTCTTCATGTTGATTCGAGTCGAGTTTATGTTCAAGATCAAAGATTGATTTGTATTGTCATGCTTGGGTCATATCTGATTTTTCGGTATCCGTACCAAATTTCTCCGTCGATCGTCGTCTTCATTTCTCTGCCACGAGAAGGTGAGTTTATCTCACATCTGACTCATATTTATTTCATGGATGTTAGATCAATAATGAACTGTTATATGAAACGTATAGAACTGTTGGTAGGAATTATTTGATATGTATGCACATTTCATATGTGACACTATATACTCATATGACACGTAGTTGCACTAATGATGATGTATATGCTGTGATTGATGCTATGCGACTGTTGTTTATGATTGTTGATACCCTAGTTTAGGAAAACTATCTAAGGGTTGAAATGATATATACCCGAACGGACATTAGATTAGAGAAAAAATCGTTATGGGTTGAAATGATAGACCTGAACGGTTTTTATTGAATTTGGGATTGCGGATTTAAAGTGATAAATATCTGTATCACATGACTATAGGGTAGGAAAGTATATACAGACACCGTTGGTCATGTTTTGACGAAAAATGATTTGGAACATGATTTTTAAATAGTAAATTAAGATTTCATATTTTTTTTATATTTTAAACTTTTATATAATAAATAATTCTTTAAAACCTATTTCTATATTATTTTAATCTTATATATGTTTATAATCTATTTTTCTAATTTGTCTTAGAATTTTTATAAACATATATATATATATATATATATATTTATTTATTTTCAAAGTTTTTTTTTTCAAACTTTAATAACAAACTAACAGGTGGATAAGTTAAGATTTTAGCGATTTGAACTTGAGATTTAAAGATTTGAACATATATAACGAAACTTGATTTAATGAATGAGTTGATAGAAGATTTGAATATTGAACTTTCATAAGTAATGAACGTTAGTTGTGTAAATTGATTTTATTTAAGATTATAATTGATATTGAATTGAGTTCGATTTTAAGTGACCAAAGGTGAATTTGAATGTATAGATTTTATATACGGTATTGATTTTATAATCGTATGATTTGAATTAGAAACTTTGTTAAATCAATTTTATAAGAATGGTTTAAATTATATGAACTGTTTGAATTATTGTATAAGAAGTAAATTCGATATATAAGTTACAGAATATGATACAATTTATTGAAATTGAAGATAATATTTGATTTGAATTATAAACCGAATTTAAACTGAAGCGATTGAATTTTTGAGTCGACTTAAGCGAACTCTTATAAAGCTAAAACTCGATTTTTATGAATTGATTTGAATTTATAAATAAAGACTTCAAATTATATGTTTGGAATTTTAAAACATGATATGACTTTTCGAATTGAAATTGAAATATGATATGATTTGTTGAAACTGAAATATAAATTTTGTTACGAAATATACCAACGGTGTAAGTATGGAAATCCCGCCTATGCTATTTTGATATTTACTTAACTGATTTACATTATTGCATCTAGTATATTAGTTGGACGGATTCTTAAAGGATGGTTATCCCAAACATCTTTTAAGTTGTTGAGTGCATTTCATCGAACATTTCATTTGATTGATTTGCTTCCATGAGAATGTTAGTCCTGATCCAAATTATTTTGTTTTGCATTATGGTTCGGGTCAGATTGATTATTACCGCTTTCGAGATTCACCCTTGGAGTTTGAAGCTTATATTTGGACCTGTGTCTACCTATTCGATTCTTCCAGCTTTCAGATATTCGTATTGTGTATGTTTCAAACTTTATTATTTATCCATGTGTTAGAAATTTATTGTATTAAACTTCCGCTGTGTTATTTATGTAAAGTCTATTGTAAAATTTTATGTATTTTCCGCTGCGAGATATCATGTAACTATGTATCTGTGTCTGTGATTATTTGATTTATTCTATTTACCTCATAAGCTAATAACAATCTGTCGTTTTCGAGCAGTTCGAGTTGGTTTAATTACCGGCTTGAAGTGGTCGAAAATGGCGGGTCGTTACATGTGGTATCAGAGCTTTGGTTTATCAAAGCTTTAGCTTATGGGGTAAAAGCTCATTAGAGATAGGGTAGTGATACCCTAGAATGAGTGGAATTAGTCGAAGAATCCTTCTTGTGAGAGGGCGTATTTTGGAAATATAAATTATTTTGAAACGTAACGTATTTTGAAATTTAAATCCTTTTTGAAATTGCCACTCTTCGAACCCGTTCTCTTCGATAGCTTCTTCGTTATGTTCTCCTTCGATTTGAATCTTGATCCCATTTGAAATCCATTTTTGGGTTGTTGCGGTTTTCATGATTATGTGAGATTTATATAAAAGTGATGATTTATTCGAAAACTATTGATTTGTGAAGTTAATTGATTTGAAATGAAACCTTATATAATGAATTTATATAAGAATGATATATTTGAAACATGATGTTGAAAAGGAAATCTTATGTAAATTAATATTTATGTAAGTGCGATATGCGTGAAATGTGAACTGAAGTAATGTATATAGTATATATGTTTTCGAAATAAAGACTTGGGAAGTACCTTCCATCGAAATCGCAATTCCTGAGAGAGGGAATGTGTTGGCGCTCGTCGAGAGTGTCCATCGAAAATAGGAAATCGTAGCTACGTTGGTGCTGTCGATTGGAGTATCCATCGATATTGGAATCTCACTCGGTGAGATCACATTGATTATCATTATTACTTATCTGTTCTAGCATAATTCGGGGGGCGAGATGCCTACAGTTACAAGCGATTCCACTGGGATAGTGACGTAACCGCCGAGTAACTGCGATCTAGAAGCCATAGCGTAATTCGGGGGCGCGATGCCTACAGTTACAAGCGATTTCACTGGGATTGTGACATAACCGCCGTGTAACTGCGATCTATGGCAACAACCATGGCGAAATTCGAGGGGTGTGATACCTTACGGTTACAAGCGATTCTATTGGGATAGTAGCGCAACCGCCGAGTAACCGCGATCCATAGGGGAAAGAATTTTCCATATCTATTTTAAAAGTTTTAAGTATTTTCACTGGAAGTTGAAACAAGGATATTTAGTACTTAGAGATTTTGGTCGTACGCCTGGCCAGCGTATGCCTAACGTCTATAAGAACGACAGTAAACTTGTTAAACTTCGAGTTATTAAGTATTTTCAAACGTTAAATGACAAACCAATAACCTGCAATTAAATTTATATATAATCTCAACATAATAAACTAAGAAAGAGATTTTAAATGTTTTTAAAGTAAATATTTTTGTATATAAAATTTTGTTTAATATTTGAATCTTCTTCTGTAATTTCCTTTCCATTCGAATCCATCTTCCTTCGTCGATCCTCTTTGATTAGGTTCTTTCGTTCGATTAGCTTTTTAACTTGAATTCTATGACTTATCCTTGTCCACAACAAGGTAAGAAGTACAAGGAGAGTGTAAGTCTTCCAACGAGTCCATTTTACTGAATATTGATTTGAAATAACTATTTTGAAAGGTTATTATAATATAACTTCCACAGTATAATATTGAAATTTTGATATGTATTTGTGAAAGATTTTAAATAGGTAAACATCTATATGCTTTGGAAATATTTTGGTATATTATAGAATAATATTATGTATATTGTCGTATATTTGTTATAGATTGAAGTTGGACTTTAATAAATAAACGAGTGAGGGAGAAATATATATTTCCCTATTAAATTTTTTAATGATTTGAAATATACTTTTTTTATAATATACGACTTGAATTTTTTTATATATATTATGTTTAAATATAGAAAGATGTTTTGAGTATTTACCTAACGTTAAAATTGGCCTATCGAATACCTAGTGATTTGGGTATACGTCTGATCAACGTATATGTTAATTCCTATAAGTATTTATTAGATATAGAGTCCCACTCTAGTCGCTTGAAAATGATTCTGGTGATGACTGCGCAGCATCATCGATATCTATTTTCGGGTTTCGAAAGTGGGATAGATATATATCGCCAATTGAGATGTCGAGTGAATACTTAAAATTATTTTGAAATGTTAGAAAATATTTAACATTGATTTAGATGTATATAATTTCAAAGTATATATAGATATGAAATAAATTTGAATCATTGTTTTAAATATATAAATTATTTAATTACTATTTTCCTGCATTGTTCCTTTTCGGGGACGAAAAAATTTAAGTGGGGGAGAATGTAACAACCCAGAATTTTAAGTATATTTTTATTTGATGATTAAATTTAAATTTTGATTTTTATATCATTTTATTCCTTTAGAACTCAGTTGTTTGTATTTTTATAATTATTTTGATTTCGAATTAAAAAATAAATTTATTTTGGTTTTATATAACGAATGTTATGAACATAATTTTCAATTTCAATCTTATTTTGTATATAAATAAAATTGAGTTTATTTTGATTTTGAATTTATTTGGGAAATTAAAACATGAAATTAATTTATAATGAAACGTTTATCTTTAATATTTTGTTATTTTCATTTAGAAGTGATTTAAATAATTTTATATTGAAAACGTCAAATTTTAGTCACTTCGTTTGAATCAGTTTTTGACGATTATTTGCGGTTGCGGCAACCGATATATCTCAAATAAAAATGAAAATGTAATATAAAAATAAAAATTCGAAAAAAAAAAATTTGAGATGCGTCTAACCAGACAAGGCGTAGAAATTAATTTCATCGGAAAATTTGAATGTTTGTCGATCGCACAATTTTCAGTACAAAACTGCGCATATCAGTTCAAATTTTAACGATTTTAAAATCTCTCCGAAATCAGTTCGGACAAACATGAATAATATTCTATTCGTTGTCACGAATCCAACGGTAAAATTCGTTTCGCAAAATTCAAACGTTTTGATCTTCGTTTAATTATTTTCTCGTGCCGTTTTTCCTTTTTAAAGGGGTCCGTAATGCCTTTTTGAACGGAGCGTCCTGACACTGTAAATTTTATACCGTTGCGACCGTCTCATCGAGATGATTACTGATATATATATCCATTTGTCAATTTCGGTGCTCGGTTCGCACTAAAATTGCGAAAAGGCTTGTGTAGTTCATTTTTGAAATAAAGTCATTTGAGTTCGAAGTGTCCCTATTCGGATCTTACATATTTTTCTAGATATTTTGGGTCTGCAAAACCCGTTCTTTTATTTTATTAAACTACTCATTTAAATTTTTGTTTCCAAAAGCATTAGAAAGTGGACACTTTCATATGCATGCTTTGTTATTTATACATGCACGTTAGCTTTCCATTTTTAGCTAATCATTTTTCCAAAGCATGCACTTCACTCTTTGAAACTGACATTTACAAACCATGCGTTCCTTATCAACTCATCTCCAAGTGTTCTCGATGCATGCCTTTGTTTTGTTTTCAACGCCCATTTAATTCCAACTTTATACATGCATATGTTGTTTTCATTTTAAGATGCCATTTTAAATTCTAAGGCCATGCATACACTTTTGTTCCAAAGCCATGTTCCGTTTTCTACTTCCCAAATCATATTTCATTTGTTTCATGCGTTACTCTCATGTGAAGTGCCCTTCCGTTTTCCATTCCAAAAGCTTTTTCATTTACAAAGTATGCGTGACCTTCATATTAGATCAAAAAGCTTTTTCGTTTTCCAAGAGCATGCATGTCAGTTTAATATCCGTACTTACATGCGTTACTTTACATCTTTTTATATAAAAAGAAAGAGAGAAAGTCTGTTCAAAAACTCTGCCTTTAGCTTTCTCTGTTTGTTGAAATTTCTCCCAAACCATTGTTCCATTCAAAAGACGTTCTTGTGAATTGAAAAAAAAACCAAAAAGTCAGTGCGGGTTCATCTTTTCCCATACACCTTGGAAATGTTGTTCGTATATATTAATATAAATGGGAAAAATATAATGCATCATCCCTTCTTCACGAAACAACTGAGCAACATCCTTTCCCCATTTTCTCCCATCGTCCATCCCCTTTCCTTTTCCATTGACGGCTCTTCCACTTCGCCTCGCGCCGCCACCCCTCGATTGAACTCCGACCATCTAACCTCGAGCCACCCCGATGCCTTTACAACCAGCAGCACCTCCTCCGTCGTAAGACCCACAGACCATAATATTTAACACCCGAGCCATGTTTTCACAATGCTGCTATCCCCGAGTTCACCAGCAAGTTGTTTGCCTCCGATGGTGCTCCGGTCTTCCTTGAAAGCTATGTCGTCCGCCTATCTCCTTTGGATACATGGCCTTCTTAAACCGATGAGATTAGCTGAAAAGAAAATTGTCTACCTCTTTGTTGTTGTGCAGTGCGCTCGCTGTTTTTTTTGTTTGTTTGTTAAGTTTTTCTCTTGATTGCCTCATTCACTAACAAAAAAATGATGAAAGAAATAAAAAGTGAGGACGCTCAGTTTTTGTTCGTTAGTGCATCATCCGAGTTGTGTCATGGGTATATTTATGAAGGGTAGCCACCGTGCAGAAAAAATGAGAAGAAAGAGTTTTGGTTGATTTGTTGATTCTGATCTTGTGCGAAGGATCCGAGAATGGTTCTTCATGTTGATTCGAGTCGAGTTTATGTTCAAGATCAAAGATTGATTTGTATTGTCATGCTTGGGTCATATCTGATTTTTCGGTATCCGTACCAAATTTCCCCGTCAATCGTCGTCTTCATTTCTCTGCCACGAGAAGGTGAGTTTATCTCACATCTGACTCACATTTATTTCATGGATGTTAGATAAATAATGAACTGTTATATGAAACGTATAAAACTGTTGGTAGGAATTGTTTGATTTGATATATATGCACATTTCATATGTGACACTATATACTCATACGACACGTAGTTGCACTAATGATGATGTATATGATGTGATTGATGCTATGCGACTGTTGTTTGTGATTGTTGATACCCTAGTTTAGGAAAAATAACTAAGGGTTGAAATGATATATACCCGAACGGACATTAGATTAGAGAAAAAATCATTATGGGTTGAAATGATAGACCTGAACGGTTTTTATTGAATTTGGGATTGCGGATTTAAAGTGATAAATATCCGTATCACATGACTATAGGGTAGGAAAGTATATACAGACACCGTTGGTCATGTTTCGACGAAAAATGATTTGGAACATGACTTTTAAATAGTAAATTAAGATTTCATATTTTTTTTTATTTTAAAGATTTTAAACTTTTATAGAATAAATAATTCTTTAAAACCTATTCCTATATTATTTTAATCTTATATATGTTAATAATCTATTTTTCTAATTTGTCTTAGAATTTTTATAAACATATATATATATATATATATTTTCAAAGTTTTTTTTTCAAACTTTAATAACAAACTAACAGGTGGATAAGTTAAGATTTTAGCGATTTGAACTTGAGATTTAAAGATTTGAACGTATATAACTAAACTTGATTTAATGAATGAGTTGATAGAAGATTTGAATATTGAACTTTCATAAGTAATGAACGTTAGTTGTGTAAATTGATTTTATTTAAGATTATAATTGATACTGAATTGAGTTCGATTTTAAGTGACCAAAGGTGAATTTGAATGTATAGATTTTATATACGGTATTGATTTTATAATCATATGATTTGAATTAGAAACTTTGTTAAATCGATTTTATAAGAATGGTTTAAATTATATGAACTGTTTGAATTATTGTATAAGAAGTTAATTCGATATATAAGTTACAGAATATGATACAATTTATTGAAATTGAAGATAATATTTGATTTGAATTATAAACCGAATTTAAACTGAAGCGATTGAATTTTTGAGTCGACTTAAGCGAACTCTTATAAAGCTAAAACTCGATTTTTATGAATTGATTTGAATTTATAAATAAAGACTTCAAATTATATGTTTGGAATTTTAAAACATGATATGACATTTCGACTTGAAATTGAAATATGATATGACTTGTTGAAACTGAAATATAAATTTTGTTACGAAATATACCAACGGTGTAAGTATGGAAATCCCGCCTATGCTATTTTGATATTTACTTAATTGATTTACATTATTGCATCTAGTATATTAGTTGGACGGATTCTTAAAGGATGGTTATCCCAAACATCTTTTAAGTTGTTGAGTGCATTTCATCGAACATTTCATTTGATTGATTTACTTCCATGAGAATGTTAGTCCTGATCCGAATTATTTTGTTTTGCATTATGGTTCCGGTCAGATTGATTATTACCGCTTTCGAGATTCACCCTTGGAGTTTGAAGCTTATATTTGAACCTGTGTCTACCTATTCGATTGTTCCAGCTTTCAGATATTCGTATTGTGTATGTTTCAAACTTTATTATTTATCCATGTGTTAGAAATTTATTGTATTAAACTTCCGCTGTGTTATTTATGTAAAGTCTATTGTAAAATTTTATGTATTTTACGCTGCGAGATATCATGTAACTCTGTATCTGTGTCTATGATTCTTTGATTTATTCTATTTACCTCATAAGCTAATAACAATCTGTCGTTTTCGAGCAGTTCGAGTTGGTTTAATTACCGGCTTGAAGTGGTCGAAAATGGCGGGTCGTTACATGTGGTATCAGAGCTTTGGTTTATCAAAGCTTTATCTTATGGGGTAAAAGCTCATTAGAGATAGGGTAGTGATACCCTAGAATGAGTGGAATTAGTCGAAGAATCCTTCTTGTGAGAGGGCGTATTTTGGAAATATAAATAATTTTGAAACGTAACGTATTTTGAAATTTAAATCCTTTTTGAAATTGCCACTCTTCGAACCCGTTCTCTTCGATAGCTTCTTCGTTATGTTCTCCTTCGATTTGAATCTTGATCCCATTTGAAATCCATTTTCGGGTTGTTGCGGTTTTCGTGATTATCTGAGATTTATATAAAAGTGATGATTTATTCGAAAACTATTGATTTGGGAAGTTAATTGATTTGAAATGAAACCTTATATAATGAATTTATATAAGAATGATATATTTGAAACATGATGTTGAAAAGGAAATCTTATGTAAATTAATATTTATGTAAGTGCGATATGCGTGAAATGTGAACTGAAGTAATGTATATAGTATATATGTTTTCGAAATAAAGATATGGGAAGTACCTTCCATCGAAATCGCAATTCCTGAGAGAGGGATTGTGTTGGCGCTCGTCGAGAGTGTCCATCGAAAATAGGAAATCGTAGCTACGTTGGTGCTGTCGATTGGAGTATCCATCGATATTGGAATCTCACTCGGTGAGATCACGTTGATTATCATTATTACTTATCTGTTCTAGCATAATTCGGGGGGCGAGATGCCTACAGTTACAAGCGATTCCACTGGGATAGTGGCGTAACCGCCGAGTAACTGCGATCTAGAAGCCATAGCGTAATTCGGGGGTGCGATGCCTACAGTTACAAGCGATTTCACTGGGATAGTGACATAACCGCCGCGTAACTGCGATCTATGGCAACAACCATGGCGAAATTCGAGGGGTGTGATACCTTACGGTTACAAGCGATTCTATTGGGATAGTAGCGCAAACGCCGAGTAACCGCGATCCATAGGGGAAAGAATTTTCCATATCTATTTTAAAAGTTTTAAGTATTTTCACTGGAAGTTGAAACAAGGATATTTAGTACTTAGAGATTTTGGTCGTACGCCTGGCCAGCGTATGCCTAACGTCTATAAGAACGACAGTAAACTTGTTAAACTTCGAGTTATCAAGCATTTTCAAACGTTAAATGAAAAACCAATAACCTGCAATTAAATTTATATATAATCTCAACATAATAAACTAAGAAAGAGATTTTAAATGTTTTTAAAGTAAATATTTTTGTATATAAAATTTTGTTTAATATTTGAATCTTCTTCTGTAATTTCCTTTCCATTCGAATCCATCTTACTTCGTCGATCCTCTTTGATTAGGTTCTTTCGTTCGATCGGCTTTTTAACTTGAATTCTATGACTTATCCTTGTCCACAACAAGGTAAGAAGTACAAGGAGAGTGTAAGTCTTCCAACAAGTCCATTTTACTGAATATTGATTTGAAATAACTATTTTGAAAGGTTATTATAATATAACTTCCACAGTATAATATTGAAATTTTGATATGTATTTGTGAAAGATTTTAAATAGGTAAACATCTATATGCTTTGGAAATATTTTGGTATATTATAGAATAATATTATGTATATTGTCGTATATTTGTTATAGATTGAAGTTGGACTTTAATAAATAAACGAGTGAGGGAGAAATATATATTTCCCTATTAAAAATTTTAATGATTTGAAATATACTTTTTTTATAATATACGACTTGAATTTTTTTTTATATATATTATGTTTAAATATAGAAAGATGTTTTGAGTATTTACCTGACGTTAAAATTGGCCTATCAAATACCTAGTGATTTGGGTATACGTCTGATCAACGTATATGTTAATTCCTATAAGTATTTAATAGATATAGAGTCCCACTCTAGTCACTTGAAAATGATTCTGGCGATGACTGCGCAGCATCATCGATATCTATTTTCGGGTTTCGAAAGTGGGATAGATATATATCGCCAATTGAGACGTCGAGTGAATACTTAAAATTATTTTGAAATGTTAGAAAATATTTAACATTGATTTAGATGTATATAATTTCAAAGTATATATAGATATGAAATAAATTTGAATCATTGTTTTAAATATATAAATTATTTAATTACTATTTTCCTGCCTTGTTCCTTTTCGGGGACGAAAAGATTTAAGTGGGGGAGAATGTAACAACCTAGAATTTTAAGTATATTTTTATTTGATGATTAAATTTAAATTTTGATTTTTATATCATTTTATTCCTTTAGAACTCAGTTGTTTGTATTTTTATAATTATTTTGATTTCGAATTAAAAAATAAATTTATTTTGGTTTTATATAACGAATGTTATGAACATAATTTTCAATTTCAATCTTATTTTGTATATAAATAAAATTGAGTTTATTTTGATTTTGAATTTATTTGGGAAATTAAAACATGAAATTAATTTATAATGAGACGTTTATCTTTAATATTTTGTTATTTTCATTTAGAAGTGATTTAAATAATTTTATATTGAAAACGTCAAATTTTAGTCACTTCGTTTGAATCAGTTTTTGACGATTATTTGCGGTTGCGGCAACCGATATATCTCAAATAAAAATGAAAATGTAATATAAAAATAAAAATTCGAAAAAAAAAATATTTGAGATGCGTCTAACCAGACAAGGCGTAGAAATTAATTTCATCGAAAAATTTGAATGTTTGTCGATCGCGCAATTTTCAGTACAAAACTGCGCATATCAGTTCAAATTTTAACGATTTTAAAATCTCTCCGAAATAGTTCGGACAAACATGAAAAACATTCTATTCGTTGTCACGAATCCAACGGTAAAATTCGTTTCGCAAAATTCAAACGTTTTGATCTTCGTTTAATTATTTTCTCGTGCCGTTTTTCCTTTTTAAAGGGGTCCGTAATGCCTTTTTGAACGGAGCGTCCTGACACTGTAAATTTTATACTGTTGCGACCGTCTCATCGAGCTGATTACCGATATATATCCATTTGTCAATTTCGGTGCTCGGTTCGCGCTAAAATTGCGAAAAGGCTTGCGTAGTTCATTTTTGAAATAAAGTCATTTGAGTTCGAAGTGTCCCTATTCGGATCTTACATATTTTTCTAGATATTTTGGGTCTGCAAAACCCGTTCTTTTATTTTATTAAACTACTCATTTAAATTTTTGTTTCCAAAAGCATTAGAAAGTGGACACTTTCACATGCATGCTTTGTTATTTATACATGCACGTTAGCTTTCCATTTTTAGCTAATCATTTTTCCAAAGCATGCACTTCACTCTTTGAAACTGACATTTACAAACCATGCGTTCCTTATCAACTCATCTCCAAGTGTTCTCAATGCATGCCTTTGTTTTGTTTTCAACGCCCATTTAATTCCAACTTTATACATGCATATGTTGTTTTAATTTTAAGATGCCATTTTAAATTCTAAGGCCATGCATACACTTTTGTTCCAAAGCCATGTTCCGTTTTCTACTTCCCAAATCATATTTCATTAGTTTCATGTGTTACTCTCATGTGAAGTGCCCTTCCGTTTTCCATTCCAAAAGCTTTTTCATTTACAAAGTATGCGTGACCTTCATATTAGATCCAAAAGCTTTTTCGTTTTCCAAGAGCATGCATGTCAGTTTAATATCCGTACTTGCATGCGTTACTTTACATCTTTTTATATAAAACGAAAGAGAGAAAGTCTGTTCAAAAACTCTGCCTTTAGCTTTCTCTGTTCGTTGAAATTTCTCCCAAACCATTGTTCCATTCAAAAGACGTTCTTGTGAATTGAAAAAAAAAAACCAAAAAGTCAGTGCGGGTTCATCTTTTCCCATACACCTTGGAAATGTTGTTCGTATATATTAATATAAATGGGAAAAATATAATGCATCATCCCTTCTTCACGAAACAACTGAGCAACATCCTTTCTTCATTTTCTCCCATCATCCATCCCCTTTCCATTTCCATCGACAGCTCTTCCACTTCGCCTCGCGCCGCCACCCCTCGACTGAACTCCGACCATCTAACCTCGAGCCACCCCGATGCCTTTACAACCAGCAGCACCTCCTCCATCGTAGGACCCACAGACCATAATATTTAACACCCGAGCCATGTTTTCACAATGCTGCTATCCCCGAGTTCACCAGCAAGTTGTTCGCCTCCGATGGTGCTCTGGTCTGCCTTGAAAGCTATGTCGTCCGCCTATCTCCCTTGGATACATGGCCTTCTTAAACCAATGAGATTAGCTGAAAAGAAAACTGTCTACCGCTTTGTTGTTGTGCAGTGCGCTCGCTGTTTTTTTGTTTGTTTGTTAAGTTTTTCTCTTGATTACCTCATTCACTAACAAAAAAACGATGAAAGAAATAAAAAGTGAGGACGCTCAGTTTTTGTTCGTTAGTGCATCATCCGAGTTGTGTCATGGGTATATTTATGAAGGGTAGCCACCGTGCAGAAAAAATGAGAAGAAAGAGTTTTGGTTGATTTGTTGATTCTGATCTTGTGCGAAGGATCCGAGAATGGTTCTTCATGTTGATTCGAGTCGAGTTTATGTTCAAGATCAAAGATTGATTTGTGTTGTCTTGCTTGGGTCATATCTGATTTTTCGGTATCCGTACCAAATTTCTCCGTCGATCGTCGTCTTCATTTCTCTGCCACGAGAAGGTGAGTTTATCTCACATCTGACTCACATTTATTTCATGGATGTTAGATAAATAATGAACTGTTATATGAAACGTATAGAACTGTTGGTAGGAATTGTTTGATTTGATATGTATGCACATTTCATATGTGACACTATATACTCATATGACACGTAGTTGCACTAATGATGATGTATATGCTGTGATTGATGTTATGCGACTGTTGTTTGTGATTGTTGATACCCTAGTTTAGGAAAAATAACTAAGGGTTGAAATGATATATACCCGAACGCACATTAGATTAGAGAAAAAATCGTTATGGGTTGAAATGATAGACCTGAACGGTTTTTATTGAATTTGGGATTGCGGATTTAAAGTGATAAATATCCGTATCACATGACTATAAGGTAGGAAAGTATATACAGACACCTTTGGTCATGTTTCGACGAAAAATGATTTGGAACATGATTTTTAAATAGTAAATTAAGATTTCATATTTTTTTTATATTTTAAAGATTTTAAACTTTTATATAATAAATAATTCTTTAAAACCTATTTCTATATTATTTTAATCTTATATATGTTAATAATCTATTTTTCTAATTTGTCTTAGAATTTTTATAAACATACATATATTTATTTATTTATTTTCAAAGTTTTTTTTTCAAACTTTAATAACAAACTACCAGGTGGATAGGTTAAGATTTTAGCGATTTGAACTTGAGATTTAAAGATTTGAACGTATATAACGAAACTTGATTCAATGAATGAGTTGATAGAAGATTTGAATATTGAACTTTCATAAGTAATGAACGTTAGTTGTGTAAATTGATTTTATTTAAGATTATAATTGATTTTGAATTGAGTTCGATTTTAAGTGACCAAAGGTGAATTTGAATGTATAGATTTTATATACGGTATTGATTTTATAATCGTATGATTTGAATTAGAAACTTTGTTAAATCGATTTTATAAGAATGGTTTAAATTATATGAACTATTTGAATTATTGTATAAGAAGTTAATTCGATATATAAGTTACAGAATATGATACAATTTATTGAAATTGAAGATAATATTTGATTTGAATTATAAACCGAATTTAAACTGAAGCGATTGAATTTTTGAGTCGAGTTAAGCGAACTCTTATAAAGCTAAAACTCGATTTTTATGAATTGATTTGAATTTATAAATAAAGACTTCAAATTATATGTTTGGAATTTTAAAACATGATATGACTTTTCGACTTGAAATTGAAATATGATATGATTTGTTGAAACTGAAATATAAAATTTGTTACGAAATGTACCAAGGGTGTAAGTATGGAAATCCCGCCTATGCTATTTTGATATTTACTTAACTGATTTACATTATTGCATCTAGTATATTAGTTGGATGGATTCTTAAAGGATGGTTATCCCAAACATCTTTTAAGTTGTTGAGTGCATTTCATCGAACATTTCATTTGATTGATTTACTTCCATGAGAATGTTAGTCCTGATCCGAATTATTTTGTTTTGCATTATGGTTCGGGTCAGATTGATTATTACCGCTTTCGAGATTCACCCTTGGAGTTTGAAGCTTATATTTGGACCTGTGTCTACCTATTCGATTGTTCCAGCTTTCAGATATTCGTATTGTGTATGTTTCAAACTTTATTATTTATCCATGTGTTAGAAATTTATCGTATTAAACTTCCGCTGTGTTATTTATGTAAAGTCTATTGTAAAATTTTATGTATTTTCCGCTGTGAGATATCATGTAACTCTGTATCTGTGTGTAACAACCCGTAAAATGCGAGCCAGTTTGAAATTTTTATTTTGGCAATTTTAGCGAATTTTGATTATTTAAAATGAATTATTTTAAATAAAATTGGCGAGAAATTTATTTTGAATAGAATTCGACGTATATATTTATACGCGTCATCGTTAGAATATAAATATTTATATATAACTATAAATAGAATTGAAAATGGCGCGGTAGTTCGATAATTCGATTTCAAACTTCAATTGAATGTACCGGGTGCAAAACAATCCGGATTTTAGTGAAACCAAAAATAATGGGATCTAATTGATGATATCTTTCTATCGAATCTGAAAAATCAAAATTTCGTAGCGGGAATCCAAAGATATGTCCAGTTGAAAATTCTGAATAGTCGCTATGGAATTCAGGCCCTTAAAAATGGACATTTTGCAAATGACCTCGGATTTCGACGAAACCAGTTTTGTTGGGTCCGTGGTGTCAAATTATTGCTAGGTTTCAAATTTCATAAATTTTAGAATCAATATGTGAGCGTGGCAAAGAAAAACGCGTTTGACCGGTTTCAGTTGATTTTAATCGACTGGAAAATGGCCATTTTTCAAACGGTCTCAGAATTCGATGAAATTAGTTTTGTTAGGACCGTATCGTCAATACGAAGCTAGAAAATATTTTTCTGTAATTTTCCGAGTTAATATGTGACCCCGATAATTTGAAATGTACGTTTAAAATTCAATATAGTGATTTAAATGTAAATTGAACGGAAACTGATTCAAACGATCAAATCAGCTTGCGATACATATCCCATTGTGTTCGGAATGGGGGTAAAACGCTATGGACGACAGGCGGTGGGCCTCGTTTCGAGTTCGGTAGTAAAAGTCAACTTTTAACAAATTAAAATAATTAAAAAAAAAAATAAAAAAATAATAATATCTCTTCCTCCCCCCTTAAAACCTTCTGCCCCCCCCCGATCATTCATCTGCGAATCGAAATAAAAAAAAAAAAAACGAAGATCGATCTCCTTCCCCGTCGATCGCGCCACCGCCCTCCACCCTGCCTCGCACCCTCTCTCCCCGCCTCCTTCTTCTTCCTGCTCTCCTCCTTCCCCCAAGGCGCCGCGACGGCGAAACCCCCCCCCCCCCCCCCCAGCGCCATTGAGCACCTCGAAGCCCCCCCCCCTCGCCTGACCTCCACCTTGCCGCCACCAACCCGCAACCCCCCCCCCCCCCCTGTGGCTCACCGATGGCCAGCGCCACCATCTGCCGCACCTCCCAGCGACGATGCCCCCCCTTGTAAGTTTTTTAATTTATTTATTTTTACTTTAGTTAAAACTGATTTTTTTTATAATGATTTTAAAACTGATTTTATAAATGATTTTAAAACTGATTTTTTATAATGTTAAAACTGATTTTTTATAATGTTAAAACTGATTTTTTATAATGATTTAAAAACTGATTTTATAAATGATGTTAAAACTGATTTTTTATAATGATTTTAAAACTGATTTTATAAATGATTTTAAAACTGATTTTTTAAATGATTTTAAAACTGATTTTATAAATGATTTTAAAACTGATTTTATAAATGATTTTAAAACTGATTTGAAAAAGTTTAAAACAGATTTTTTTTGAATGATTTTAAAACTGTTTTTTTTTAAAAGGTTTTAAAAGATTTAAACTTTAAAAAGTAAATGATTTAAAAGAAGTAAGATATGAAAAATTATATTTTTAAAGTAATAAAAATATAATCTTTACATCGTAGGAATATTAAAGATATAATCTTTATTTTAGAAAAGGCGAAACCTTTATATGGAAAATAGCGTGATAAAAATATAATTTTTATCTATATAACATAGTAATAAAAATATGATTTTTAAATCGAAAGTAAATAAATAAAAATGTGATTTTTATTTTAAAGACATCGAAATATAAAAATGCGTGATTTTTATATATGTAGTGACTACGGGCAAAAGAAGATGATAAAAAGGCGAGGATGAAGAAGATTTCTATAAATGAAGTGTCGTGAAGTTGGATAGCTTTCGGTGAGAACTTCTCACCTTTCAATTTAAATTTTCTAGTTATATATATACTAGGATGCAGACGGTGCTTAGTAGCACCCGACACAATCGTCCACAGACCATGGACTTGTTTGTTTGGCTGCATAGATTAGTTAGATGATTTGATTGGAAATTGAATTGTTTGGTGAAATGAATGGATTGATTTATGTGTGAATGGCGTGGGCCTTCACTAGACCGGGGATAAGGCTAGGCCTTGTCCCGTTTCTAGTATCGTGCCGTTATGCCGCCGAAATTTTCTAAAATATGTTAGAAAAATAAAAATGTCATTTATTGAATAAATGAACTGAAAAGAAAATTCATGTGTTAGAATAAATATTTTATCGTTAAAAATATAGTTTTTAACGTGAATGTGAATAAAATAAAATATTCATTTACAAACCAGACGGTTTGTTTATGTACACTGATTTGACTGATATTGATTGGGACGATAAATTTTACACATCGCCCAACAGCACAAATAAAATATGTGTTTGATTGTTTGAAACCCCACACGGGTGTTAGGATGAAATTTGAAGTTCACTCATCCTGATTGATTAAATATGTCGATCGATTGATTGACATGCTGTTATAAGCGTTAGATATCTTTATTTGATGCTTATACAGTGTAGTGCACTTTGGTTGATGGTTGATTATTTTTCAATGCTATTATATACATGTGTTGTATGAAAATCCATATAATTAATTTTATAGGGTAATTGATTGGGCCTCATTCCAGTTTAGAAATAGAAATATTTGAAAAGGAAATATTTGAAATAGAATATTTGAAAATAGAAATTTATGAAGCCGTGTTGATTAGATTGACGCCATTTTGACGTGAACGATATTTATATCGATTTTAAAACGATTTCGAAATGAATTGAATTGAAAACGATTTCGAAATGAATTGAATTGAAAACGATTTCGAAATGAATTGAATTGAAAACGATTTCGAAATGAATTGAATTGAAAACGATTTCGAAATGAATTGAATTGAAAACGATTTCGAAATGAATTGAATTGAAAACGATTTCGAAATGAATTGAATTGAAAACGATTTCGAAATGAATTGAATTGAAAACGATTTCGAAATGAATTGAATTGAAAACGATTTCGAAATGAATTGAATTGAAAACGATTTCGAAATGAATTGAATTGAAAACGATTTCGAAATGAATTGAATTGAAAACGAATTCAAATTGAATTGAAAGTGGATTGAAATGAATTCAAATTGAATTGAAATTTGAATTGAATAGAAATGAACTTTGAAACGAATTTATAAAGAAGAATTCAATTTTGCTTTGAATTGAAATGGAAGTTTAAATAGATTTTGAAACGAATTTTAAAACTATTTATATAATTCGTTTTGAATAGAAAATCGACGAAGTATATATTATATATATTATATATATAATATAATGGCCTGAATAGAACGCGCCGCGCCGCGGCAGTTCGTGAATTTCGACCATTTATTTCAAACGGACATTGCGGGAGATCCGACCGTCGGATTCTCCTAAAACCGGAACCGTTGGGTTCGTATCGAAAAGAGCTTTCTAGCGAATGTTAGAAATTTGAAATCTAAAGGTTGGATTTGGAATTATGTCCAAATCAAATTTGAAAAAGGTCGCTGTAAGTGCAGTTCGATGGCCATTGATGGAAATCGACTGTACGGGCCTTGATAAAATTATTAAAAATAGTAATAATTTGTGTAAAATCATAAGAAATGATTTGTGAAGATTTGGGATGAAAGACTCCATATTTGAAAAGATAAAAATAGATTTTTATCGAAATGAACTAGTTTTGAACTAGAATTATAATTCTATTTATTTTTAAATAAATAAATTGAATTTGAAAAGGGTTTTGAAAATAACCAAAATTTCCAATGATTGCATTGGAGTGGATTTGAATCGAAATTGTCTTCGGAATGTTTCGATGTTGGAATTCGTGATTATACAGGTGTTGTTATGGAAATTTGAAAGATATATATTTATATCGTTATTTCCAATACGACATTTGTTAGTCGTAGAATTTGATATTGAATATAAGCCGATATATTTTCTATTCAGAGCCTTGTATTGAATATCAAATGTGATTTGGGTTTGTCGTGAATGGTGTCTTCACTAACACTGTTCTTGAACCCAGTTGAGAAAAGATTAAATCTTTTTATTTAGATTTAATGAAGTGTACCAATTAAATAATATTTAATTGGAATTGAATTGATATTGATTTTTGGATTTATCGTGAACAGTGTTTTAAACAACACTCGTTCTTTAACCCGATAATTGATGAATGTGGTTTTGGGTTTATCGTGAACTGTGTTTTTAAATGACACTGATTCTTTAACCCAGTTAAAGATTAAAACTAAGTGGAGTTTTAATGAATCTTTAAATAGATTGAAAAGATCGAGAATGGAGTATCACCAGTTTTACTCCAGGCGATAGTTAAATCTTTAATTAGATTTGAACGTGAAATGGTAATTGAATTTACCGATAACACTGTGGTGTTAGATATGAAGTATTACCAGTTTTACTTCATGGGATGAATAGGTTGGGATTGGGAAATAAAATAAATGATTACTTCGGTGTGGTTCGCTAATCCCGACTAGTTTGAATTGATATTCAAAGGAGATTAAAGGGATAAATTTAAAGAATTTGTCTTGGATAAAATTAATGGGAACTTTCCCCAAAGTATAGGAATATTTGGATAAAAGAATATTCTGAATTAGAATGAGGCGTATGTTGTGTTTGTGTAACACTTTTATAATATATACGCGAGTTATTCAGAAAGACCGGGTTTATCCCATTCTGAATAACTGATTCGACGTGGTGTCGAAGATGAAGACGATGGTCGAAGACCGGAAGTCTTCACGTCGTTTGGGTGATAACTGATGATCTTGATTGGGCTGTACACCCAAGAAGATGGAAACAGTTGGTGATCGTCCAGACGTACTTGGAGATCGATGGATATGCGGGGTACTAGGTGCCTCCGGTTTCGTTCAGACCCAGAACGGACTTGTAAATGGACTGTGTGTCTGACATTGGATTTTAGTCCGTGTGATTGATCTCTATTACATATATATCTGTTTGGCGGCGGAGAATTTATTCTCTTGCTTAACGCCCTTCTCTGAGACGTACGAGCTCAGGGGTTATATATTGATGGATATCAAACGCATGGAGTGAATTGCCTGTGTGGCATGCCTAAGTGGCAATTGATCGAGGCTTCTGTTGAAAAGCAAAGTCTTGTGGTGATGATCAAAGCACAGCGTGTGTGGCACAGCTTTGTGTAACGTGAATTCGCGAGCCTCACACCCCGGTTGTGAACCAAAAACGGGAGAGGACCTCAGGGAGGGCATGCGTTTCTTTCTAGCTAGGGTGGTGTCAGTGACCTACCAGCCCTGACATTTATATACTTTTCACCTGTGTGGTTGTTGCTGTTGCGAGGCGCCTCGGTTTGATCGGACGATCCGGGTCCGATGGAGTCATTCGTTGGCTCATTTACGCCCCAAAGGGCGGGGAAACGTAGTGTTCAGGCATAATAATCCACATCGGTGGACCGGCCCTGTCGCTCCATGGGGCAGTTGCGGCTGTTCCTGAGACACGGGCTAGAGCGTCTCGAATCGGTAGAGGACGATCCCTGGCCTCGGTTCATAGACGGAAATCCAATTTCCAAATACGTGACATTTGCGGTTTTATTTGTAAACCTATATATGGCGACATAGTGGCATGGGACGCTCATGTCGCCTATGATTGATACTTATGATTTGAAGTTGTTTTATACACTATGCACTTATAATAGTATCGAATGATGTGTTTTAAACCTATCAAGCATGCTTTGGCTGTTATAAGGTAAAAACCCTATCCTCCGGCTTGCGTTGCATTGTGTGATGGGACCTGGGTCTTATAACAGCTTCATTTTTCTTTGTTTAGCATTGCGCTGTTTGTTATATGCACTGGTATTCTTGGGAGGAAACCCGTTCCGTGTTATACAGCGTGGTCCCTTGATTTACCTAACTTTAAAATAAAGATTAACTGTTTTAGTTCTCACACCAGTCACATGACTGACCTGGAGTTTATTGTTTTAACCTAAACTCTGGGTGCCCTTATTTTCGACACGGGCAGCTAGTAGTTTTGGTTTTGCAGATTTATATTCACAGGATCCTGGTTTACAGCTGGAACGATATCCGGAAAGCTTTGTATCCGTATATCTCTTCTAGTTGTGTATTGTATTATTTTCCGCTGCTATGTATTTAAATGTAATTTAAATCTCTGATATTTCTGTGTAATATTCATTTATACTCTGTATATTCTTGTAATCTGATGCATTGTTGTAATATACAATGAAATGTTCTTTCGTCTGCGTTCTGTTTTGTCCTTTTCTCAAACGATAGGGCGTTTCAAACGGCCTGGATCGGTTTAGCGACTGGTTCGGACCGAGCGAAATTCTTGTTCGTCACACTGTGTCTGTGATTCTTTGATTTATTCTATTTACCTCATAAGCTAATAACAATCTGTCATTTTCGAGCAGTTCGAGTTGGTTTAATAACCGGCTTGAAGTGGTCGAAAATGGCGGGTCGTTACATATAATCTTTACACACATTGATTCCAGTACTAGGAACATTGCTGAACCAGTTGCACTTGATAAAACAAACTTTTCAACAGGTTTTACATAATATGTCAACTCCAGAACCTATGTTAAAATGTCATAAAAGTCTTTTATATTCTCTTTTGGGCAATCACTACCTTTAACAAATACAATATTTGTAACAACACGTATTTTCAGAACCAATTTAAAATTTTAATTTAAGCTATTTTAAGTAATTTGTGAATATAAATTGGTTATTTTTGCTAAATAAAATTTGAGAAAAATTTTAAAATTAGTTTTTATATTTTATTTGACTTAAAATAAACTTAGTAAAATTATTAAATTGATTTACAAGCTTTATTTTGAAAATTAGATTTTGAAAATCATCGCATAGCCCTTAAAAAGTGAAATTTTGCTAGGAAGCTCAGAATTCGATGAAATAATTTTTTTTGGAATCATAATGACAAATCATTTTTGGTTTCCAAAGTGCGCGTCGAACGGAGTCAATTTGTGTCTGTGAGAGGCAAAATCATTTGTTCAAAAACAAGCAGTCATTTTACGAAGGAACATTATTGATACGATCTCGGAATTTGATTCCACTTTTTTTTTGGATTTGTATCATCAAATAATGGTTAAATCCAAAAGAAAATAATTTTGGGAGTTAGCGTGTGGGCGTACAAGAAGAAAAGGTACGCTGAAATCACCTTTTTTAAGCTAATTTGAGCAATTTTACAATGGAACATTATTGAGACGACCTCGGAATTCAATGAAACTTTTTTTATTGAATCCATAGCGTCGAATAATGGTAGGATTCCAAATTTCATGATTTTTAGAATCAGTATGTTATCGGGCGTGATTTTTAAAGTGAAAAACATACAATATTTTGACTTTAAAAATTCGCTATTTGTACATACGGACTCAGAATTCGACGAAAGCAGTTTCTTTGGGTCCGTAATGTTGAGGAGTAGTTGCTTGTCATTTTTTATCGAAAACGAAATCCGTAGGTGACCATGCGAATTTTTAAACGATGAAAATGAGCGATATTTGAGTATATTTAAAATAAAATCAATAAAAAAATAAATTGGCTCCACTATATAACATCCTAAACTTCTCTAAACCTATTCCTAATCACAAAACAATGGCATCCTCTTTCTCTTCTTCTTCTAACCCTAAAAATGAGAGCTCTTCAATCTTTCAATAATCATAGAAACCAAAATACTCCACCAGAAATCATAAAATAAATATATGTGTGATCCTCATGAGTTTCTCTTCGATTTGGTATGAGTTTTGGGGCTGTTTGAAGATGTTTTGGTCGCTGCATTGTATTAAATTTATTGTAAATTAATCTTCCGCTGTAGTATTATTTTTCGACGTACTCTGATATATTCTGTACTCTGATGTAACATTATTATGATGTTTATAAAAATCTTCTGTTATTTGTTCAGATGTGTTGTATGCCCAAAGTTAGCGTATCCGGGCTTCGAAGGGTCTTGGTCGATTTAGTGATCGACTGGGTCTGAGCGAAATCCGTATCGTTACAGCTATTTTTAACATGAACGTGAGTTGTACAAAATTTACATGTAATAGAATAAATGGAGTTGAAATCGTCGAACGAATTATATATATATATATATATATATAAATTAAACGAATCGCGCGCGGTAGTTTGCGTTTTGGAATCGTAACTTTAAATGATTATACCGAAAGATCCGATCGTCGGATTTTCCCAAAATTGGAACCGTTGGGTTCTCTTTGGAAAGGTCTTTCCAACGATATTAAATTTTTTAAGATTCAACAGTTAGATTTCGAGAAATGTGTAATTCAAATCTGAATAAAAACAGCGCCAAGGCCGCGTAATGATCTGAAACGTCGTTCGAATTAAATGGGCTATTTTTATATAAATAAAAATAGCGATATATCGTTATAAAATATTATAAACAATATGGAATGAAAATAAACCAATTTCCCTTGGTTTATAAAGAAATATGGACGGATAGATTTATTTGACATTAATCTATAGGATTGAATTAAATTTAACAAAAGAAAGAAATGATTTGAATTATATATATTCGAGGATTATTTGAAAAGGCCGAGTTAAATCTCATTTCCAATAATTATACGACGACTTAAAGTCGAAGACATTGAAGACGGTGGTTGAAGACCGGCGATCTTCACATCGAATGGATGACTACTGATGCCTTGGATTGGTCAGCTCCCATGAAAGGGTTAAAGTGGTAGTTGTCTGGACGTACTTGTTGATTGTCCGGATATGCGAGAACCTCTCTTCCGTATTGGACATACGGAACGAGGAATAAGGTGTCTCCGGTTTCGTTCAGACCCAGAACGAACTTGTAAATGGATGTGTGTCTGACATTGGATTTTATTCTATGTTGATTGATTTATATTAAATATATATCTGTTTGGTGGCAGAGAATTTATTCTCTTGCTTAACACCCTTCTCTGACATGTACGAGCTTAGAGGTTATACATTGATAGGCATCAGTTACATGGAATGGATTATCAATGTGCCATACTAAGATGCAAATGACCAAGGCTTTTGTTGAAAAGCAGAGCCTTGTGGTTGATGATCAAAGCACAGCTCTGACTGGCATAGCTTTGTGTATAACGTTAATTCGCGAGCCTCACACCCCGGTATGAGTCAAAAACGGGATCGTGACCGTAGGGAGAACTTGCGTTTCTTTCTAGCTAGAAGTGGTGTCATGGTATGGAACCCAGATATTTTTTACTTATGTGGATGATGGAATGCAGCGCCTTGGATATTGAGTCTCCAATGGCTCAGAGATAGGTCTGATATGACCGGAAAACGTATTGTTCAGGAATAATTAATCCACTAAAATATGTGTGGACTGGCCCTACCGTATCCAAGGGCTCGCCAGCGTCTGAGTCCTAAGACATTTGCTAGAGTGTCTCAAATCGGTAGGAGCCATCCCTAGCCTCGACTCATGATGTAAACCCTATTTCCAATACGACATTACAGATTTGATTGTAAACCTATATATGGCGACATAGTATATGGTAGGTATGCCGTCTAGAATTGATACATTTATATTGAAAAGTGTTTTAAATTGACTAGACACTAGTAATAATATCAAATGAATTTGTTTATGCATACCAAGCATTTTTGGCCATTATAAGGTAAAACTCTATCCTCTGGTTTGTGTTGCATTGTGTGATGGGACTTGAGTCTTATAATGGTTTCATTTTTCTAAAAATCATTGCGTTGTTTAAAAGATTTACTTATTTTATGCACTGGCAATCCAATGGAGTAAACTCGTTCTGCGTTAGCGGCGTGGTCCTGTGATTAGCCTTATTATTAAATAAGTTAAGTAAGATTTCTCATACCAGTCCCATGACTGACTCATACTTTGTTTCACTTGCAAACTCGGGTGCCCCTATCTCCATACGGGCAGTAAAGTGGTTTATTTTGCAGATATTTACTTATTGAGCAAGATTCTAGATTGAAGCTTAATGCTGCGTCTAGAGCATTGGTAGTCTTCCGTTGTGTTAGTTTATTGGTTTCGCTGCATTGTATTAAATTTATTGTAAATTAATCTTCCACTGTAGTAGTATTTTTTTATGTACTCTGATATATTCTGTACTCTGATGTAACATTATTATGATGTTCATAAAAGTCTTCTGTTATTTGTTCTGATGTGTTGTATTCCCTGAGTTAGCGTATCCGGGCTTCGAATGGTCTTGGTCGATTTAGCTATCGATTGGGTCCGAGTGAAATCCGTATCGTTACAATATTGTTGTTCGTTAATTTTTAGTACCGTAATCTTTGGTGTTGAATTTAAATACATTGACGAAGAATATTGGATAAGTCTTAACATTTCTTTTTGGTATGAGCACAAGATGCTGGAAACCCATATCATTGATGAAATTTATTGGATCATAAACATATTCTGAAAACCATTTAGAAAAATATTCACTAAGATCGCTGGATGGATTCTGCGATTCGTAAATATTGTAAACATACATGATTTTATTATTAGCAAACACCTGATGTTGATACAACTGAAATAAATATGAAATTTATAATACTTAACAAATGGTGCAACTTCAGAACAATTTTGAAGAAGTATGTGTGTGTTATATGGCAATCTTTATCGTCTAACCATATTTCAACACATTTTCCACAAGATCGCCCATGTTGCCTAAAAATAGATAAATTATTGGACAAAAATTCTTATTCCACAGCTTCATCATTACGAGTAACACTTGAAAATGATAAGTTCACATGATCACTGAAGTAATGAGAAAAAAGAACGAAGCTGATTCTTCAAGATAAGATATGCAAATTGAACCTTCAACTCGTGCTTTTTGTCGTACTTTTATCTTCAGATGATTCAAATACCTACTACACAATTAATTCAGTTCATATGTACTTATGTAAGTCAAAATCTTAAACTTACATAAATTTTACTGATATTTCTATTACCTCTCAAAAGGAAAAGGATACATCCATCCATATTGCACTGGACCTCGAAGAATTGCTTCGGATGGAAAATGAATGGGTAAATGTTCCACTACATTAAAGAATCTTAGAGGAAATATTTTTTTTAGTTTGCAAAGCAATATTGGAATTCCTACTTTAAGTTTACGTAGACGATCAATTTTAATGTTGTTAAACAATGCTATTTATAAAATAGACTTAAATCTGTTTTAACACCCTATAGTTTTATAGGAAATTGTTCTTTGTACACCACTAGTAATAAATATTCCATCATGAGATGACAATCATGACTTTTCATCCCACTTAATTTATTGTTTTTAAAGTTAACACATCTACGGAGATTAAAAGAAATCCCATCAAGATATTTTAGTCTGTCGTCCCATTCTAGTACGAGTTTTATTTGCTTGTTGTCTAGTTCATAACATGCTCTGGGTTTTTCGTTGTCATTGAGCTTCATACGAAGTGTGGGACGTTTACAGAAGTGTTATATGTCACATCTTGAATTTAGATCACCTTTTGTTTTTTTCCTTAACATTCAAAATTTTATTAGACACGTTAACAAACATTTTTTTTCATTGTGCTTCACATCGAAATTGTGTCGAAGTAAAAGATCTTTCCAATAAGGTAGCTCCCAGAGTATACTTTGTTTGCACCATTTATGAATGTCAGATTTACTGGAAATTTTAGTTAGTACTCTGGTTTCATGTATCTTGGGATACTCCTTTACAATTTCGTACTTGTTTACACTTGACCAATCTTTATTGCACGCATATTCTCTTTTTTGTTAGCTTTAAATTTATTTTATCTCTTCGAAAAGTATGATTGGGATGTAGAAAACAAAGATGACAATCAAACCAAGAAATCTTCCTCCCATAACATAAGGAAAATGCTTGTGTTTCTTCCATGCAATGAAGACAAGCTAGATGATCGGTCGTACTTCAACCTGAAAGCATCTCATATGCACGGAAATCACGAGAAGCCCATAACAATGAAGCAAACATATGAATTTTTTTTGAATGCCATATGTTTCAAGCCCTCAATACCATAGTGTTTTCAACTCTTCTATCAATGGTTGTAAGGTGCCTTGCATTGGACCATTAGTGCCAGGAACGACAATAGTGAGAAACATATAAGGAGTTTTTATACACATCCACGGAGGTAAATTATAAGGAGTAATGGTAATAGCCAAGATGAATATTTACTAGCAAACTAAGAGAATAATGAAAACCCATCCGTACACACTACAACAAATCTGTCCATTCACAGCACCAGAACACAATGTTTTTGCCTCAATGTTGTCAAATACAAAGGTTAATACGTGGTTTTCAAGTTAAAAACGCTACGATAAATTGAAGTGGGAAATTATTTTACTTCCCTCCACTTCTACTAATTTCGGCCGCTAGAAATTCATTTCCCCCTTCGTCCATTTTAATCACCGATCCATTTCCCCCTTCGTCCATTTTCGTTTTCTCTCCTCTCAATTTCAATTTCAATTCGCCTGCTCTAAAAACCGCGTTTTCCTTCATGCTTCCCTTTTGATTTTAATTAAGAACCCCCCTTGTTGGCCTTTTTAGGAACGTCGAAAGCCTTGAATTGTTTTCATGGGTCAGGAATGAGAGAATTAACAAAGGCTAGGCTTTAATTTAGTTATGAGATTCAAAAATGGGGAAAGGAATTACGAAAGCGAAGACTGTGAATTGCTTTCGGTTTGTTTCAGAAAGGAGAAAAACGCGAAGGATTTGACTCGTCGAAACTGGTGAGCTTTTTTATTCTTAATCCTAGTTTTTTATTCTGATACTTGTTGAATGTTTATCATAGACCATATTTGTCATCACTTTAGAATATCAACACTACTGTAAGTTGCTATATTTTGTCCTTTACATAATTGTCTACGGGACGTTCATGAAAAAAAAATCGAGTATTGAGTAAGAAGATGGTCATATTTGTAAAATTTGATTCAGAGCACACCTTTTATGAGTCCAACTGTTATTTTTAATGACAAATTTTCACTATGAACTGCTCCTGTGGTTTGTTTTCTAGCATTTATGATTATCTGAGTCATAGGCTATTGATTTGTTAGTTGATCACAAAATAACTTGATTAGTATTATCATTAAGTTTTGTAGCATGACCAATTAAGTTGTAGACGGTTTCACAAATGCTATTTGTTACTCAAAATTTAAGTTCGTGCCTTTGCTAATTGTTTTTTGTTTTGCGGTAAGGTGGAGTGATAAGAATAGATGCAAGATATTTTGAATAATTCTATGTAATGTGTCCATGTTTATTTTTTTAGGATGTCCTAGCCTATTATCTTAGTGGCATAAACATATTATTCACTCTCTTATATAATAACATCAACAATGCTAAAAAGAGAAAAAGTAATCTGATTTAATGTATAGATAAGATGATCATCATCCAATGCTTTGTTGCTAAATCATGAATGTTGAAACCTATTGCCAAATTTTGCAAATTAACAATTATGAAAAACATTTGTGGTAACTCCACTAATCTTATACTTTACAGAAATTTTAGGACTTAATACATTACATAGGTTTTGTATTACTGTAGGATTTAAAAGAAGATACAAAACTTTATACTTGATAAAAGTTAGAACAATGTCTGTTCATCTTCTATCCTATACAATTTTAGGAATTAAATGAAAAGTTTTAGTTGATTCATACTATGTATAGTTCCTACATAGTCTTTCATGATAGTTTTTGGACTTTGATTTCATGTAGTTTAGGTATGCCGCTTGCTCTTCTGCCGTGCCTCCATTTTGCTGTCTGGTTCCGGAAGAGGCTAATCGGTCTGAAACAATGAGTGGAAAAGTATTTTTATACGGGGTTATATTTGGCATTTGTTAGTTCGGGGCTTTGAACACCCTAAATAGAATGCATAGTTTTCGGATCAGTAAGACCTGTTCAACATAACCTAATGAACCATTGGAATACAACAAGCAAGAAAATAGTATTATTTTCCGGCATCTGCCTATTCTGTGTAATTTGTATTATATAGGTCTTTTGGTGAGTGTTATTTAACCATTCCGAAACTTGAAAATTTAGTAGTATTTGTGATGCCTTTTTATCTAAAGGCCCAACTTGTAGTATTAAATAACTGAAGGAGTCACCAGTTAATTTTTAGTTTTACAGGAGGTTTTCGTTAGCAGAATATATTTTGCTACTATCTTATATAATTGTCATACATATACAAAATTTTATGAATAAGCTTAATTATTGAACTTTAGTGAGAAATAATTACTCATAGAATTAGCTGAATCATGGATTTTTCTGTTTTAAGTAGTGCATTCATACAATTTTGTGCACTTCTAATAGAGTTTATGAGATTTAATGTTGCCTTTGTTTATGTAATTTATAATTGCTACCCTTACGAAAACAAACATTGTTCTGTTGCCTTTGGTTAGAGGCACTGAATTCTCAATGTGGACATATTCTTATTTAACTCAATTGTCTTTTTTTGCTAAACCAAAAGAAATGGTATCATATTTAGGAAAGGTTATTGAACGTGGTTTAAAGATGATAAAACATCAGGGTATAACTTGGAATATGAACATTGGTAGTACCTGTTGGAGAATGGAGTTTTGATGACAACAACCTTATTTCAATTATCATTGATTATAAAATATATACTAACATCTCTATCTATAAATATAGACATATATATGCAGGATTTGTATACATGACTTAAGTACTAAAGACTGTACCATTTTAGAGTTTCAAGAGATTTAGAGTTCAAGATAGATTCAAGAATCAGGAGTTATCAAGCTTTCAAGATTTCATGATTTCAAGAATTCAAGATAAATATAGTAATAGAGTCTAGTTTATGTAAGACTCTGAATAACACTCCAGTTTCAAACTCTGTTTTTCAAATTATCTATTTTCAAATTCAAACTATTTTCAAATTTATTTCAAACTTCTCTCAAAATAATTTTTAATCTTCCAAGAATTACAAACTTATGATTTCAAATATATTTCATAATTTATAAGCATTCTTATTTTTATAGTTTTATATGTTTTACTAAGTTTATATTTGATTATTTAAACTCTAAGTTTTCATGTTACCTTTTGTTTATATATAGTTTAAAAATATTTCTTTATAAATTCATATATATATATATATGTTTATAATTATATTATATATATTTTTTATATCACATGGATATTAAATTTTTAATCATATGTTTAATTAATATTTTCTTATGTTTTTATACTTGAAAAATAATGTTCTAGCAAATAGTTTTGTTTTTGGAATTTCCAGAATTTAAATATTGATTTATTTACTTAAAAAATACTTTAATAATGATAAGTATGTCGACATGTAGAAAATGGTATGTCGACATATAACTGTCATAAATTTAAATTTGAAAGGAAGTGCATTTTCACTATTTGTAACGCTCCAGAAACGTTGCAACCTTTCACACACTATAAAAAAGGGTTAAATTCGAATTTTTAATCATCTCTTCTTCTCTGACTTCATCCTCTTTCTTTATATCATTATTCTTAATCATTTTTATGATTTCTACACTTATACTCTGCTCAATTCAATTCCGTTTTGATCAAACTTCTTCTCTATACACTCTCTACTCTCTGAATCAAGTGTTACTGAAGAGTTATAGGGTTGTTTGTAATTGCTTGGGTTGAGTGAAGTAGGAATCAGCGTGTCCTTGTAGCTATGAAATCAGGGAAGTAGGAATCGGTGTGTCCTTATAGCCGTGAAATCAGAGAAGTAGGAATCGGTGTGTCCTTGTAGCCGTGAAATCAGGGAAGTAGGAATCGGTGTGTCCTTGTAGCCAAGAAATAAAGGAGGTTGTACTTGACTATTGGAAATAGTAATAAAACTCTGCGCAATCCAGCGTTGTGCGGGACTGGACGTAGGAGCAATCCGAACCAGTATAAAATCTAGTCTGTTTTTTCCTTTTCTGCATCTTTATTTCTGTTTATTTTGTATTTGTGTTTGAATCTGTGTCTGTGATTGTGTTTGTGGTGTTTGATTCATCTCATAGTTTACATAAGTTTTAGATTTTGTTTAAATTTTCACAAACACTATTCACCACCCCTCTAGTGTTTGTTTTGCCTTAACGATTTATTCCGCATTCCCTAACAATTGGCATCAGAGCAAGGTTTTTCAAAAAGTTCATAATCTAATTTTTGAAAATGTTAAATGGAAAATTTTGAATACTATATTAATTCATGTATTACATCAAGTATTAGATGAGTCTGCATTCAATTTTATTGAAAAATCAAGTTACTATGATTTGATTTTTGAAATTTGAAATGTTTTAAATTTTGAAATTTTTGATCTATGGATACATTAGAATACCTTCATGATATTATTGTAGTTAGTTATTTTGAAAAGTCATTTGGTTATTTGAAAATTCATTTGAATATTTGAAAAGACATTTGAATTATTTGAAAAGTTATTTGATTATTTGAAAAGTTGTGTTGTTTTATTGGAAAAGATGTATTATATGGCTATTGGATATTCAAACTCTGAAATAATGGGTGACGTGGCTGTTGGTAATTCAAATCTGAAATGGTGATTCAAATTTTGAAAAGAAATCAAAAAGAGGAGAAGAGTAACGACGGTTGGTGAAGAGACATCAAGAAGAAATGGATATATACATATATATATATCTATATAATATAATATAAATCAGAAATGAAATGGGTACCAGATCAATTTACAACTTTGGATTTTCATCTACAACTTATCTTCATCTGTACTTTTCTTCATTTTCTTCGTAATGTCGCTGGTTTCATGAGATTCCATCAAGAATTGATCAAGTAATGATCAAATGAAGTTTTGTTGAATAAAGAAAGAAGAAAACCAAAACTATCGACGGTTATCTTCAAATTGCATCCACAGGTTAGATTGTTTTGTCTCAAATCCTTTTATAACACCCCATGTCTATTAATGTCACTCACTAAGGGAATGCATTAACTTTCATGGAGTATTATAAGAGTATAGGTGTAATAACCCGGAAAATGTGAACCAGTTTAAAATTTTTAAATCAGGTTATTACCAAGAAATTTGAATAGTTGGGATAGCATATTTCAATAAAATATAGAATTTGGTATGGTATGGCAGTTTGAAATTTTGAATACAAACTTTGTCTGACTGTACCGGGTGGAAAATATAACGGATTTTAATGAAACTGGAAATATTTAAATCTGTTTATCAATACCTTTCTAACGAATCTGAAAAATCGAAGTTTCATAGCAGGAATCAAAAGTTATGGCCAAATGAATTTTCAGAAAGGTCGCTATATAGTGTATATAGCCCTTGAAAATTGAGATTTTGCATACGACCTCGGAATTCGACGAAACCACTTTTGTTGGGTCCGGGATGTCAAATTATTGCTAGGTTTCAAATTTCATAATTTTTGAAGCTAGTATGTGAGCGGGGCAAAAGATAATGTGATTGGTCAAATTCTGTTAAAAAGGGTCGACCTAAAAATGGCCGTTTTTCAAACGAGCTCAGAATTCGACGAAACTGGTTTTGTTAGGACCGTATCGTAAAAACAAAGCTAGATTTATTTTTCTGGAATTTTTCGATTCAGTTTGTGGCCCTGGCAAATTGAAATGTACGTTTAAATTAAATATCGAATGTTTTATATTTTAATTTGAAAAATAACTGACTGTAACAGTCGAAATGGCCAACGAAACATATCCCATTGTGTCCGGAATGGGGGTATTTAGCTAGGGGCGACAATCGTTGGGTTTAAAAAGGAGTCCGTTTGCATAAACACTATTTAAAATTTCCTATAAAGTATGGACCAATAGGAATTTTTCTTTAAAAAAAAATAAAATAAAAACCCGAAACCCTAGCCGCCAGAGACGATTGGACGACGTAGGGTGCTCGAATCTTCTCGTCGATATTGCCGCCGCCTCAGGCGATTTCACCGCCGACGCCAGTTGAGACTTCTGACCGCCTTCGCCTCCTCTCCACATTCGACCAACCCACGACCCCAGCCAGCAACCATCGACGTCGGAAATCGACGAGGAAGTCACGACCTTCAGAGCGCCGCCGCGACGCGCACAGGCCACCGAACCCTTCGCCACCACCGCCGATCTGGAGGTGGTTCGTAGCTCTTTGACGCAGCATAGTCTGATCGAAGCATCGAGGTACGGATTAGCTGAAAAATCGTGACCTAGTTTCGAAGTTTTTAAACCCTTTCTGATGTAAATTTCTGAAATGAAAATAACACTTTTAAGTGTTGCAAAACTTTGAAAAATAATATCTTTTTCGTTCTTTAACGAAATTTGATGAAACAGAAGACACCGAGACCGCAAGGAGGCTCTCTACATTCTAGAAGAAGCCGCGGATTTTTCTGACCTTCCTACGATTTTTAGCACTGCAATAACCAATGTGAGTAATCTAAACTATTTGTGTGAATGGAATCGCGTTGTATAAATTATATAAGCGAAGTGTAAATTATATATACGCATTGTATACCTCATGTACATGTGTTGTATAAGTTATATTAGTGTAACGACCCGCATTCTACGCATCATAGGATCGTGGAATATTTATTTCTTTCACATATGAAGTCGTATGGTCATGTAACTTTGGGAGACGATTATTGGGGTCATTTCCCATGTTCATGATTTTTGTCGATTTTTAAATGACCGTTTTGCCCCTAGTTGGTACTGTTTTGGCCATAACTTTTGACTGGAAAGGAATTTTGACCTGAAACCACTTCCATTGGATTCGAATGATGGTTTCTCTTTCCGTAGAGTGGTTACAATAGCCAAACGGACTTACCGTTTGGGAGATACGGCTGAAACAAGGTTTAGAAGGTGAAAAACAGCTAATCGGGCTTAACCGGGTGATTAGCAACTAGGCCCAATGGGAGATTTCGGGATTTAGGGTATTTAAGGGCTGCTAGGGTTAGGATTTCGGTTTTAGACTCATTTTCCCAGCTGCCACTTACCTCCTTCAAGCTCTAGCAATGGCCTCCACCTTCTAATTTCATCCTAAATCGTCTCTAATCACTTTCTAATCGAAGATTAAGCAAAACTACATCAAATCAAAGGAGATCTTCACCAAATCAGCGAGAGAGCTGCTGGAACACGTAGGGATTGGATCCAAATCAGAGATTTTTTTCAGATCTAAAGTTTGTTTGTGGCTAAGGTGAGTGATTTGCATAGTTCCTCACTAATTATGGCTAATTATGGTAATTAGCGAAGATTAGCGAAATTATGGCTCAGAAAAATCTAGAAAAATTCCCAAAATTCTAAAACATCATTTTATGCCTCTGATATGAATTTGGGTTGATTTCGACTAATTTTGCAAATCCCAGAATTTGGGGGATTAAGGGGTGATTAGTGATAATTAGCGAATTTATGCATGTTAAAAATCGGGAAAAATATTCAGAAATTCTGAAATATTGTTTTAGACCTCTGATGTGAATTTGGGTTAATTTGGTTAAGTTTTGCTAATCATATCATTAGTTTCACCTAAACATGCTTAAGGGAAAATATGGGGTTTTGGCTATGTTTGATCCATTTTAACCTATCATATTGTTGTTTTGGTGTTTGTGGTTGATTATGCATGTTGCTATGACTGTATGAAATGCTTTGTGATTGATTTCAATAGTTAGAATGGTCGAAAACGTCGTCGAATGGCGTAAACACTTGCTGGAATAGTTTCAGAAAACAGTGCAGGGTTCGGATCGGATCGGATATGGGGCTCGGGTCGGATATGTTGAACTGAGCAAAGAATCCGATCGGATCGGAACCCAACACTTGGGAAAAAGTGGCAAAAAGAAAGGCCACGCTAGCTGAACTGGGATCGGATCGGATCGAGGAGGACGAATCGGATCGAGGAGGACGGATCGGATCGAGGAGGACGGATCAGATCGAGGAGGACGAATCGGATCGAGGAAGACGGATCGGAGTGAAGGCATGAGGATGGATCGGATAGGAGCATGTGAAGGACGAGGAGACGGATCGGAACGGAGGCACGAGCTGGAGGGGAGATGACACCCGACCCGACCCGAGGTAAAGCACCCGAACCGAACCGATGGAGGACAACCGACCCGAACCGCACCAAGAGAAGACCCAACCCGAACCAATGAAGGATACCCGACCCGAACCGATGGCTTGAAGAGGACCCGATCCGACCAGTATTGACCAATAACCCGAGATGCAAAGGTAGTCCAATATGGGAAGTTAGAGCTCAGGATCCAGATGGGAACCAATGAATTCACTTCATGATTGGGCTTTGCTGCGGGACGTGTGCAAAGGGGTTGTCGGTATTCATAACTTTGGTTCACCACTGAGAGATGGATAGTGGGCTTGTAGTGATAGTTACACGGGATTGGATTCCGTCATGGCCCAAAGTATTAGGTGACCAAAGTAGTGGATATCGTATGCTTTACGCACTGAGTGAGGGAAGTGAGGATGATTGTTATGCTTGATTGTTTGACATCACTATGACATGCACACCCCCACCCCCGTTATCTTTACACCATTTGAAAGGGCACCTTAGAGTGTGTACAGTATGTAGTGCTAACTCTTTGGTTGCAGGTCCAGGTTCAGGTATGATTGGATTATACCTGTTATTATTCTGTTTAGATGCTTATCGTTCATACCAGGCTTTATGTCTGACCCAGAGTTTTATGTCTCTTCTTATTACTCTGGGTGCTCACACGAGCAGACTAGAGACAGGTTATGGTTAGCTGGTGATGCGCGAGTAGCTGATTCGGAGGCGAGCAGGAGGCTTCCACGTATGATATATATATATTCTCTCTGTGTCGTTGGTGGTCGCTACTTGGGCATTAGTAGTGTACCTCCTTTATCTTGCTTTTGCTTTGAGACAGTTTGAAAAGTTGTAATAAGCTATATTTTGGATTTCCGCTGCTATGATGCTCAGTTCTGGTTTTTAGCTTATGCACTGTCTCTCCTGTTTTATGTCAAGTATGTTATTATTATATTTTGTTCTATGCGCTGTGAGACATATTACAGGTTCCTTGATTAATTCATTTCCTTCTTCCCTTTTTCTTCTGACGACCGTCCCGTGCTAACTGGACATGTGTACAGCGCACTTTTGGAGTAAATGTCGGTTGGTGTGGGGTGGGCCATCACATTTGGTATTAGAGCTCTAGGTTGCGTAGTTAACCTAGGGAAAGACACGAGGGAGAGATAGTACGTATATGAGAGTGCGTATTTGTGATTACTTTGGTTTTCAAAAGCTATATATATATACTATTGGTAGAATAAGAATGAAGTCGCACTGCACTAGCACCACTATGGGGTCGTTAATCGTTTCCCTTTTTCAGATTGACGATGAGCCGAGACACGAGGGGTGCTGGTAGAGGGACCAACCAAGGGAATGCCGCTGACATGAGGGCGATGTTTACTAACCTCATGAGAGACATGCTTAGAGAAGTGCAAGGGGCGGTTCCCAATCCCGGAGTTGGTGTTGGCCCAGTAGTGCAGGCGCCTAGGGTCGATTTCGCCAAGTTGTGCAAGGATTATACTAATCTTGGTGGAAAGCCGTTCCACGGAACGGAGTCGGCCACAGATGTTCAGGATTGGTCGGATAGTTGTGATCGTATCTTCGACGACTTGGGTCTTGAGGATGCGATGAAGAGAAGGCTTGCGTCTCGTCAGCTGCAAGGGCGAGCGATGAATTGGTGGAATGCCATTAGAACAGCTACTCCAGAAGATCAAGTTACTTGGAATCAGTTTAAGACTCGCTTTTGTGATAAGTTTATTCCAGCTGCTCATAAATCAGAACTGTTCAGGAAGTTTTTGGAGCTTAAGCAGAACGGTAGAGCAGTCTCGGAGTATATCGCTGAATTCGACACTTTATCGAAATATGGATGGTCCCTTATCGATACAGTCGTAAAGAAGAACGAGAAGTTCATAACTGGCTTGGATGGGTACTTGGGGGAAAGACTTATAAACCATATCGATGAGACGTTCGAGTCCATTGTAGGAAAGGCATTAAGGTCAGAGAGCCTTTTCCCTAAGTCGAAGGCCGAAGTTGCTACGGCATCTGCAGAGGAGCCAAAGCCGCAAGCAGGTGGTGAAGGCAAGAAGAATTCCCAGAACAAGAGGAAGCAGAACCCGACCAAGGATGGTCAGGATAAGAAAAATAAGAAAGATGGCGAATGCTTTAGTTGTGGCAAGAAGGGCCATTACGCCAGAGATTGTCGAGAAAAGCCTGGGGAAAGGAAGTGCTTTAACTGCGGCCAGGCGGGACATCACAAGGATGATTGCCCACAACCTCCTAGGGAGAAGCAGATTGTGAAAGCGTATGCTATCAACGCTGTTCCTTCTTCGTCAAATGCCCCAACTGCGGCGCAGAAGGAAAAAGGTGTCATTATTCGAGGTATGCTTTCTATTTAAGATGTTTTGACCAGGTTTTGTTTGACAAACCTGAGTTAGTCGATAGACCTTTAGTAGTGACGAACCCGATTGGTGGTTCGACTAGTTTTGGAATGATTTGTTAATGTGGTCTTATCGAGTCATGAATGTATGTTTCCTTGTGATTGCTTTGTTTTGGGGTTTACTGGGTTTAGCATTATTTTGGGGAGTCGATCTACTCCAAAGGAATAGGGTGGTATTAGGTACCTACCTAGTGATGGCGATGGTAACTGGAGTTAAGGAAGCTAAGAGGTTATCGTTGTAATAAGTTCTAGTTGTCTCTGGGAGGCAAATGAGTACTCCAGTGCTAGATTGTTTTGCTAGTATCACCTCATGTGGATTGTCCGAACTCGGAGGAGATGTTCCTTGGGTGCTTGTCTGATATTGGTTTAGGCCTTTGGGGCTTGTGCTTGGGGGATGTCGATTTCGACTAGGATGGGTTGCGTGAGGGGTAAATAGTTGTGATTTTTCATTGGATGATATCTTGATTCACTCGAGGAGTGACGGGCAGATGGAACATGATAAGACTGTTCAATGGTATAGACTGCCCAGGGTTGGACTCGATAGGGTTATGAGATTGCTCGAGTGGGACTCGAGAAAGATGCAAAGTAATGGATTGTTTAGGACCCTATGTTGATGTTCTCTATTGGATAGTAGAACTTTGAAGGAATAGGATGTGTTCGTTGATCATGGAAGATACAACGAAGATTAGGGCGATTCAAGTTGGACTTGAACTCGTAAAAGAAAATAGGTGTTCGTTGATCTTGGAGATGCAACGAATAGGGAGACGACTCACGTTGGACTAGAGTTTGTCGGTACTCAAGACTGGGTCTGAGTTATAGATTGACTCGAGTTGGACTTGAGAAGGCTGCAAGGAATTGGATTCAGCTCGAGTTGGACTCGAGAGGGCAGCAAGATAATGGATAGACTTGGGTTAGACTCAAGTATTTTAGGAGGACTAAAAGCAGGGGTATCTGGGGACGCCCGTTACCTTGGATCCGTTGGACGTGATCTAGTTATCCTTGGAGGATAAACGTACGTTGGACGTACGGTAGTCCGATTGGAGGCTGGGCTTCCATTAGTTTAATTATCCTTGGAGGATAAACGTACGTTGGACGTACAGTTGTCCGATTGGAGGCTGGGCTTCCATTAGTTTAATTATCCTTGGAGGATAAACGTACGTTGGACGTACGGTAGTCCGAAGGGAGGCGGGGCTTCCATTGGCCTGGGATTGGTTGGACCAGTTAAGTAGGCATCGGTGTATGTATGGAGGCTGGGCTTCCATTAGTTATTGATGTTGGTTGGACCAGACAGACTGGAATCGACATATTGGGATTGGTTAGACCAATCATGTAGGTGTCGATGTGTTTATGACTTTAGCAGGTGATAGATAGGATTTGTTTGATGGATGTTATGGTTGCTATGTTTGTTCCTATCTTTCTTCTCTTGAGTAAACTATCACCTGTAGGGTTCCAGCGATGGGGAACAAAGTGATTGTAGTAGGACTATGAGCCAGTGCAGTAGAGTCGTCATGACTCGAGGGGCAAAGTGGACATAGTAAAGGATTAGTAAGGCTATGAGCCAGTGCAGTGGAGTTGTTATGACTTCATGGGGCAGAGTGGACATAGCAAAGGACTAGTGGCTATGGATCAGTGCAGTGGAGTCGTCATGACTCCATGGGACAGAGTGATCATAGTAAAGGATTTGAGTGCAGTACTAGTTGCATTGAGTAGGAGACATGCCAGTTTAGGGGTTATGTTTCTGGGTTGGAAGCAACTAGAGTATGTCACAGGATATGATTTCAGACCCAAGAGTGAATTGGATTCAGAAACGCTAGTAAGCTTGACGATTAGATCGATTTTGATTGAGTGGATTGTTTCCAGTTAGAAGGACGATCCTAATCTATTGGAAACCATCTCTAGGGTAGAGATGGGTATCGATGGAAAGAGAATGATCAAGTAAGGATTTGATCGAGAAGGGTGGCTTCGAAAGAATAAGGGACTAGTTGTACCCAACGTAGATGGACTGAGAGGTGAAGTGCTGAGAGCATATCATCACTCGAAATTGACTATACATCCCAGTGGTAACAAGATGTATTGAGACATAGAGCAAATCTACTACTGGGAAGGGATAAAGATAGGCAGAAGGCTTATCTCGATAAGAGACGAAGAGATTTGGAATTCTTCGTTAACGACTTGGTGTTCGTCGAGATCTCTCCATAGAGAATGTGATTCGGATTGGTTGGAGAGGTAGGTTAGCACCAAGATTTGTTGGCCCATTCCCAGTCCTCGAGCAAGTTGGGAATTTGGCGTATGAGGTAGAGCTACCTGACAAGATGGCGGGAGTTCACAACGTATTTCATGTTTCCCAGTTAAGGAAATTCGTGCACGACCCTAGTGTGGCTATTTCACCTGATCAGTTGGATAACATCGAAGTTGAACTCGAGGCGGTTGGGAACCGCAAGTCTGTGCGTATTGTTGGGAATGATACGAAGCAGCTTCGAAGGAAGGCGGTGAAACTAGTCAAAGTCCAGTGGGGTGAGAATGGAAAAAGACCGTACTTGGGAAACAGAGGAGGATATAAGGAAGAAGTATCCAGAACTCTTTGCCTAGTAAGGTTTTGGTAGTGATAGTTTCTTCCCTTGTTAGTAAACCGCATGCTAGGATAGACTTGTTTTGCATGTTGATTGTTGTTTTATGGTTGATAGGCATGCGGGACCCTTTGTGTGTTTTGGTTAGGGAATTTCGGGGGCGAAATTTCTTAAGGGGGGGGAGAGTGTAACGACCCGCATTTTACGCATCATAGGATCGTGGAATATTTATTTCTTTCACATATGAAGTCGTATGGTCATGTAACTTTGGGAGACGATTATTGGGGTCATTTCCCATGTTCATGATTTTTGTCGATTTTTAAATGACCGTTTTGCCCCTAGTTGGTACTGTTTTGGCCATAACTTTTGACTGGAAAGAAATTTTGACCTGAAACCACTTCCATTGGATTCGAATGATGGTTTCTCTTTCCGTAGAGTGGTTACAATAGCCAAACGGACTTACCGTTTGGGAGATATGGCTGAAACAAGGTTTAGAAGGTGAAAAACAGCTAATCGGGCTTAACCGGGTGATTAGCAACTAGGCCCAATGGGAGATTTCGGGATTTGGGGTATTTAAGGGCTGCTAGGGTTAGGATTTCGGTTTTAGACTCATTTTCCCAGCCGCCACTTACCTCCTTCAAGCTCTAGCAATGGCCTCCACCTTCTAATTTCATCCTAAATCGTCTCTAATCACTTTCTAATCGAAGATTAAGCAAAACTACATCAAATCAAAGGAGATCTTCACCAAATCAGCGAGAGAGCTGCTGGAACACGTAGGGATTGGATCCAAATCAGAGATTTTTTCAGATCTAAAGTTTGTTTGTGGCTAAGGTGAGTGATTTGCATAGTTCCTCACTAATTATGGCTAATTATGGTAATTAGCGAAGATTAGCGAAATTATGGCTCAGAAAAATCTAGAAAAATTCCCAAAATTCTAAAACATCATTTTATGCCTCTGATATGAATTTGGGTTGATTTCGACTAATTTTGCAAATCCCGGAATTTGGGGGATTAAGAGGTGATTAGTGATAATTAGCGAATTTATGCATGTTAAAAATCGGGAAAAATATTCAGAAATTCTGAAATATTGTTTTAGACCTCTGATGTGAATTTGGGTTAATTTGGTTAAGTTTTGCTAATCATATCATTAGTTTCACCTAAACATGCTTAAGGGAAAATATGGGGTTTTGGCTATGTTTGATCCATTTTAACCTATCATATTGTTGTTTTGGTGTTTGTGGTTGATTATGCATGTTGCTATGACTGTATGAAATGCTTTGTGATTGATTTCAATAGTTAGAATGGTCGAAAACGTCGTCGAATGGCGTAAACACTTGCTGGAATAGTTTCAGAAAACAGTGCAGGGTTCGGATCGGATCAGATATGGGGCTCGGGTCGGATATGTTGAACTGAGCAAAGAATCCGATCGGATCGGAACCCAACACTTGGGAAAAAGTGGCAAAAAGAAAGGCCACGCTAGCTGAACTGGGATCAGATCGGATTGAGGAGGACGGATCGGATCGAGGAGGACGAATCGGATCGAGGAGGACGGATCGGATCGAGGAGGACGGATCGGATCGAGGAGGACGAATCGGATCGAGGAGGACGGATCGGAGTGAAGGCATGAGGATGGATCGGATAGGAGCATGTGAAGGACGAGGAGACGGATCGGAACGGAGGCACGAGCTGGAGGGGAGATGACACCCGACCCGACCCGAGGTAAAGCACCCGAACCGAACCGATGGAGGACAACCGACCCGAACCGCACCAAGAGAAGACCCGACCCGAACCAATGAAGGATACCCGACCCGAACCGATGGCTTGAAGAGGACCCGATCCGACCAGTATTGACCAATAACCCGAGATGCAAAGGTAGTCCAATATGGGAAGTTAGAGCTCAGGATCCAGATGGGAACCAATGAATTCACTTCATGATTGGGCTTTGCTGCGGGACGTGTGCAAAGGGGTTGTCGGTATTCATAACTTTGGTTCACCACTGAGAGATGGATAGTGGGCTTGTAGTGATAGTTACACGGGATTGGATTCCGTCATGGCCCAAAGTATTAGGTGACCAAAGTAGTGGATATCGTATGCTTTACGCACTGAGTGAGGGAAGTGAGGATGATTGCTATGCTTGATTGTTTGACATCACTATGACATGCACACCCCCACCCCCGTTATCTTTACACCATTTGAAAGGGCACCTTAGAGTGTGTACAATATGTAGTGCTAACTCTTTGGTTGCAGGTCCAGGTTCAGGTATGATTGGATTATACCTGTTATTATTCTGTTTAGATGCTTATCGCTCATACCAGGCTTTATGTCTGACCCAGAGTTTTATGTCTCTTCTTATTACTCTGGGTGCTCACACGAGCAGACTAGAGACAGGTTATGGTTAGCTGGTGATGCGCGAGTAGCTGATTCGGAGGCGAGCAGGAGGCTTCCACGTATGATATATAGATATTCTCCCTGTGTCGTTGGTGGTCGCTACTTGGGCATTAGTAGTGTACCTCCTTTATCTTGCTTTTGCTTTGAGACAGTTTGAAAAGTTGTAATAAGCTATATTTTGGATTTCCGCTACTATGATGCTCAGTTCTGGTTTTTAGCTTATGCACTGTCTCTCCTGTTTTATGTCAAGTATGTTATTATTATATTTTGTTCTATGCGCTGTGAGACATATTACAGGTTCCTTGATTAATTCATTTCCTTCTTCCCTTTTTCTTCTGACGACCGTCCCGTGCTAACTGTACATGTGTACAGCGCACTTTTGGAGTAAATGTCGGTTGGTGTGGGGCGGGCCGTCACAATTAGCGATGTATAAATTATACAAGCGTTGTTTGAAACATATATGCTTTGAATTGTGATGAAATGCAAGTGAATTATTATTATATATATATATATATACTCCCCTCGTCCACAGACCATGGACGATATCTATTGCTTGTGATTGACGTGATATTATATGGTATGACGGATGGTTGGAAATATTTGTTTGTGGTTGATTTTGTGGTTGAAAAATACCTTTGTGGTTGGAAAATGCCCTCTTGTGGTTGAAACAAAATAGAATAGGATTGTGGAATTGAAAATAAAACATGCCGCCTGCGTGCGAACTAGATGCATGATCCCCATTGTCAAAAACCGCGAGGTTTTAAGGTAGAGCGAGGAGCCATACTAGGGACGGTCCCGGTTTTAACTACCCTGCCGTTATGCTGCCGAAATTTTCTGAAATATTTATGTGTTAGAATAATTTTCATTCGTTGCAATAAATTACATATGCCATATAGAATATTCATGTGTTGAGTTGCAATTCATTCGTTGAGTTGAAATTCATGTGTTGAATATTTTTTGAATTTAAACAAATGGCTTTAGCAATAAAAATCACATTTTTATATATATACAAACTATATCGAATATTCATGTGTTGAGTTGCAATTCATTCGTTGAGTTGAAATTCATGTGTTGAATATTATTTGAATTTAAACAAATGGCTTTAGCGATAAAAATCACATTTTTATATATATACAAACTATATCGAATATTCATGTGTTGAGCTGCAATTCATTCGTTGAGTTGAAATTCATGTGTTGAATATTATTTGAATTTAAACAAATGGCTTTAGCGATAAAAATCACATTTTTATATATATACAAACTATATCGAATATTCATGTGTTGAGTTGCAATTCATTCGTTGAGTTGAAATTCATGTGTTGAATATTATTTGAATTTAAACAAATGGCTTTAGCGATAAAAATCACATTTATATATATATACAAACTATATCGAATATTCATGTGTTGAGTTGCAATTCATTCGTTGAGTTGAAATTCATGTGTTAAATATTATTTGAATTTAAACAAATGGCTTTAGCGATAAAAATCACATTTTTATATATATACAAACTATATCGAATATTCATGTGTTGAGTTGCAATTCATTCGTTGAGTTGAAATTCATGTGTTGAATATTATTTGAATTTAAACAAATGGCTTTAGCGATAAAAATCACATTTTTATATATATACAAACTATATCGAATATTCATGTGTTGAGTTGCAATTCATTCGTTGAGTTGAAATTCATGTGTTGAATATTATTTGAATTTAAACAAATGGCTTTAGCGATAAAAATCACATTTTTATATATATACAAACTATATCGAATATTCATGTGTTGAGTTGCAATTCATTCGTTGAGTTGAAATTCATGTGTTGAATATTATTTGAATTTAAACAAATGGCTTTAGCGATAAAAATCACATTTTTATATATATACAAACTATATAGAATATTCATGTGTTGAGTTGCAATTCATTCGTTGAGTTGAAGTTCATGTGTTGAATGTTATCATCTTTTAAAAATAAATTGAATCGACAATGAAAACTATATTTTTATAGTGAATATGAAGTGTTAAAAATACACACGTGTCGAATAAATATTTTTGATGATAAAAATATTTCTTTTATCATGTATACGCTTAGTTAAAAATACACACGTGTCGAATAAATATTTTTGATGATAAAAATATTTCTTTTATCATGTATACGCTTAGTTAAAAATACACACGTGTCGAATAAATATTTTTGATGATAAAAATATTTCTTTTATCATGTATACGCTTAGTTAAAAATACACACGTGTCGAATAAATATTTTTGATGATAAAAATATTTCTTTTGTCATGTATACGCTTAGTTAAAAATACACATGTGTTGAAATAAATAATAGTTTGCTAGAAATATTATTATTAGCTTTGTTCTGCATATATATACATGTGTTGAACAGGAAAAATGGATTAGCTGTAGAGTAAAGAAATTATTTGCGTGCCCGACAAATAGGTAAACCTTGATGAGTTGGCTGCGTAATTTTATTTATATATCAACTCCTGTGAATGCCATTGGATGCGGAGTGCTGGTTATTCTGTGTGAAATAATAAATAACGCCATAGGATAGTAACAATTAATTTTGAACTACACTACATGACATACTTCTTGAGGATAGGCATACTTCATCATATTCCACATAAGCAACTAGAGCTTGTGTGACGAGGTGGAAGATTTACCATACAAGCAAGAGGCTTGTATGGCGATGACTATATATTACAGGTTGAACTGATGACTGATATGGACTATATAAATTATAACGATAAATTTCCAGATTAATAAAAACCCCACACGGGTCTGGAGACAATAATCACGTCGCTCTAGTTATTAGATACGGCACATGGACTATTTATTTCCACACGGAAACGGGGTGACGGGAATTTATTCTCTGGAGTGATTATCAGTACATGCTCCCCCGTAAACACCAGAATATATCACTATAAATATGTGAATGCTTTTTAGGATTTATTGGGTACCTAATACGGCCCAATAAATTTCCAAACCCCTCCCCGTACAAAGGAGGTTATGGCGAAATTTTTCGAAATATTAAGGCGTTAGTGAAATATTTGAGGTGAAAACGAAGTTGAAAATATAGTATGAACTATAGTTGAAATTATAGAATGAACTATATTTATATATATGAATATAAATATAATTAAAAGGAATAGAGGCCGTGCAGTTCGTGTTTCGGAATCGTAATTTGAAACGATTAGTGCGAGAAATCCGACCATCGGATTTTCCCGAAACCGCAACCGCTGGGTTCGCCTTGGAAATATCTTTCCAACGGCACCAACCTTGTAAAAATCCAACGGTTGGATTGTCCGGAATGTTTAATTCAAATCTGAAGAAAACAGCGCCAGAATTGTTTATATTTATATATAAATATAAATATAATTAAATTAAATCGAATAACGACGCTGCAGTTCGAATTTTGAAACCGTAACTTCAAACGACTAGTGTGGAAGATCCGACCGTCGGATTCTCACGAAACTGGAACCGTTGGGTTCGCTTTGGGAATATCTTCCCCCTGGTGTAGACTTCGTAGAAATCCAACGGTTAGATTTTCCGATATGTGTAAAACAAATTAAGGGAAAAACAGCGCCAGTGCCACGACACGACCTGAAACGTCGTTTAATTAAATATGGCCATTTTTAAATAAATAAAAATGGCGAAAAATCGTTATAAAATATTATAAGCAATATTGATTGAGAATAAACCAAATGGACTTGAATTGTTTGATATTTGATGGTTGTATGTGTATGACATGAAAATAACACTAAAGAACCGAAAGATGGATGTCGAATAATATAACCATAAAATGAATCGATTTAAATTCTAATGACGGGAATTATTTGAAAAGGCCGAGCTAACCCTCATTTCAAATAATTTATCGAGCGATTCAAATTGGAAAATGCAAAGACGATTCAAGACCGACGATCTTCGTATCGGTTGGATGGGCGCTATTGAGGTTCTTGGCCGGAGTAGCTACCGGAAAGGGACGGAAGTAGTAGCCGTCTGAACGTATGTGTTGATTGGACGGATATACGAGGGATTGACGCCTCCGGTTTCGTTCAGACCCAGGACGGACTTGTAAATGGACTGTGTGTTTGACATTGGATTTTGTTCTATACTGATTGATCTCTGTTAAATATATATCTGTTTGGCGACGGAGAATTTATTCTTTTGCTTAACGCCCTTCTCTGAGACGTACGAGCTCAGAGGTTATATATCGATGGAAATCAATCGTATGGAGTGGACTGCCTATGTGGCATGCCAAGATGTTGTGATCAAGGCTTCTGTTGCAAAGCAAAGTCTTGTGGATGATGATCAAAGCAAGGTCTACGTGGCCTAGCTTTGTGTATTTCGTAGATTCGCGAACCTCACACCCCGGTATGAGTTAAAAACGGGATACGGACCGCTGGGAGAGCACGACGTTTCTTTCTAGCTATGGTGGTGTCAATGACTTACCAGCCCTGACATATATATCTACTTTTCACCTTTGTGGTTGTTGGAATGCGAGGCGCCTCGATTATAGGTCTGTAAGGACCGGGAAACGTGTGTTCAGGAATAACCAATCCTCTAACGTAAGTGAGGACCGGCCCAGCCGCATCCAGGGGTTGCCCAGAGTGTGTAGTCCCGAGGCATTTGCTAGAGTGTCTCGAAGCGGAGAGGAGCTTGCCCCTTGCCTCGACTCATGACGGAAATCCAATTTCCAATACGAGATAACGGATTCGATTGTAACTTATATATGGCGACATAGTGGCATGGGACGCTCATGTCGCCTATGATTGATATTTATGATGCTATTCGTTTTTTTTTGAAACATATATGCACTAGTAATAATATCAAATGATTTTGCTTTATACGTATCAAGCATATTTGGCTATTATAAGGTAAAACTCTATCCTCCGGCTTGCGTTGCATTATGTGATGGGACCTGAGTCTTATAATGGCTTCATTCTTTCTAAAAGCATTGCGTTGTTTTAAAAGAATTTATTTTGTTTTAATGCACTAGCAATCACTGGAGTAAACCCGTTCCGCGAAAGTGGCGTGGTCCTATGATTTGCTTATTACTGTTGTTTAACTGTTAAATAGATTCCTCATACCAGTCACCATGACTGACTCGTTGTTTGTTTCACTTTGCAAACGCGGGTGCCCTTACTTTCACACGGGCAGCCTAGTACACAGGTTACAGGTTGTTTTTGGCTTTGCACTGCTGCATAGGGTGCATTTTTGGCTCATGGAGAGGCTGACTTCACAGAGGCGACTTTGACATTTTCCGCCATTATTGTTCTTATATTATGATTCCGCCACGGGCGATGCAGACTGGTTTACTTTCCGTATTTCTTATTGTATGTATATGTACCGCCTTCGGCGATGTAGACTGATACCCTTATTATGTCTCACTGCATGTATGTATTCCTCCTCTGGCGATGATGACTGATCACTTTCCTTTTTATTTACTAAGTTATATCCCATGCTATGCTATTCTGATGTTATTACATGTTGTGATTCCGCTGTCATATCCATGTAAAATTATTCTATTTATTGTTTCTGCTATTATCTGTTTTCTGCTATGATGATTAATGTGTTATTTCCTAATGATTATCCTTAATACCGCCCCTCGGATTTTGGGATCGTCACAATAGGATAGAATATCACAAGATAGATATATAAAATGGTACTTAAGAAAAATCAAAATTTATTCATTGCAGCGGAAAAGCAAAACATGTTTGGTGACAACATCAAAACCACATGCTAAAGCCAAGTACACAAATATCCATCTTGTACAAAATTATTATCATCGTACATAAAAGTAAAACCATAATCCCACTCTAAATAGCCATAATGAAAAAGAGATAAAGTTGAGCATTACTTTCAACACTTCCAAGCACTTCAAGAAGCAAGGATTCCAAGTCAAGCTTCACTATTCCCACCCTAAGAACCTAGGAGGGAGGGGAAGAAAGAAAAGAGGCGAAACAAAAAGGGGTCAGACATGAGTCTGGCGGGTCTAGTGACTTTAACAATATAATCAGTAAAGTAATAGGATAAGAACATAAACTGGATATAAGAGATGAATGTAACATAAGCAGATATGACAAGGTAAACAAGATATAATGTTGATTGCGCTTCTAATCACTACAAGATAATTCCTACACTGCACCAATGCTAGTTCCATACTGAAAGTTGATCCCTCTTACTAAACATAGTAACAATAATAATGATGTTAGTTTCGTGTACTTCTAGCTGCTGTCATAGGTGCCGCCTGCTCCTATCTCCACTAGTTGTACCCACTACCCTCCTCATTCGATCGGCTCCCTAACTCGTAGATACCCGTGCTGGTCCCATAGTAGGGTGTATCACTCCCTAAAGTGGCAACTCGATACTCCTAAAATGCACGGCTTATACCTACACGATGCAACAACATCTTATCTACGAACCCTGTAACAACCCGGAATTTTGGGGCCAACTTAAAAATTTTATTTTAGAAATTTTAATGAATTTAGAATATTTAAAATAATTTATTTTAAATAATAACTATGGAAAATTTATTTAATCAAAGTCAAAACGAATAAATTTAATTCAATTATAAAAGGAGTTTAAAACAGCGCTGCAGTTTGAAAATTTGATTTCAAACTTTAACAGAATATACATGATACATTTTAAATCAGAATTGAGCGAAACAAGAAATATTTGAATCTGTTTAATCATATCTTTCTAACGAATCTGAAAAACTAAAATTTCACTTTGAAAATAGAAAGTTATGTCCAGTTTAAAATTTAGAAAAGTCGCCGTAGAATTTATATTATATTTTAATATAATATGGCCCTTAAAAATAGTCATTTTACAAACGACCTCTGTTTTCGACGAAACCACTTTTCTTGGAACCGAAATGTCTAATTATTGCTAGATTTCAATTTTCATAATTTTTCGAATTAATATGTGAGTGTGGTAAAAGAAAACGTGTTTTATCAGTTTCAGTCAAATTTAATCGACTAGAAAATGGCCATTTTTCAAATGGTCTCAGAATTCGATGAAATTAGTTTTGTTAGGACCGTATCGTAAAAACAAAGACAAATATATTTTTCTCTGTAATTTTTAGAGTCTGTATGTGACCCCGGTGAATTTAATTGTACGACTGAAATAATTAAATAAATTATTTAAATATTAAATTAAATAAAACAGGCTATAGACGTTCGTTTGGGCTGACGGGACATGGTCCATTGGATCCGGAACGGGGGCTATTAGGTAGAAACAACATTTATTGGGCTGGATTTGAAGTCCGGATAGATAACGGGTCATTCTTTTATTAAATAATTAATTAATATATAATATACCGTATAAAATACGGTGATAATACGCTCAACCCTAATCCCTCTTTGACCAGCCGCCACTAACTAAATCGATGGCCATGGCGCTCCCGTCTTCTTCTCCCTTAATCTCCCAATCCCCGCAATATCTTCCCGAACTCAATACACCAAATTAAAGAACTCTTCGAGCTCAACGAACTGGACTGTCATGATCTGGAACAAGGGTGCGTGGTGACTGAATTTCGGCCAAGAATATTTCGGGTTTGGGCCCGATTTCCCAGGCGGTGGAAGGTGCAAGTGGGCCTGTGTTCGGCGAGGCGGCGTGTCGTGGCAAGGGCTTTTGGGTGATGGGGTCCGATCGAGTTCCGGCGGCTTGGGGGCCCGTGCGCGCGGGTGAAGACGAGGCCGACGTTGGGTTCGCTTTGTTCCAGTAAATCACGAAGTAGAAGAAAGCGTAACTTCGTCAAATGGAAACGGAATTGAGCAAACTCAGAAGCGTTGGATTCGTATCAAAAAACTCTACACAATGAAACAAACCTGAACTGAAAAGGAGCAAATCAAAATTCAAGGAAAATTCAGATCTGAATAGCAATGTGAGAAATCATTTTTTTTATTATTTAAAAATAATTATGGATTTGTTATCACAAATCTACAGTTATTTCCTGTTTTCTATTATTCATGCTTGTTCGGTGTTGAATGTAATGTATGGATCTGTTTGTTTGGTAATGCCATTTGGTGATGAATGATTAAACATATTTATCTGTCGGAAGATAATTTATTAGAAACATTTAGATCAATTTGTAGTGATAAAGGAAGTAAAACTAAAATATATAATTTTTGGTTAGATAAGATGATCAAAAATATGAAACACCAAATTGTGTTAAGTTGTTGAACTAGTATATTTCAACAAAAATGAAATGTCACTTTGAAACCATTCTTGTTAGATTAGAATTAAAACATGATTTTAATAAAAAGTACATTTAAATGTTTTGAATAGAAACTACATCTTTATGTAATTTGTGATATTAAAATTAAAGATTAACATTTTCATTGTAAAAGGTTACATTATAGTAGAATTAACATTTTTATTTGAAAATATATTATGCATATAAAATAGACATTTTTATACATTGAAAAGAATTAGTTAAAGATATATATTTTCATTCATTAAAAAGAATGAATTTAAAATGGACCTTTTTGTCACTTCAAAAGAATGATTAGTGAATTAAAACACATTTTTGTCAAAAGAATGATTAGTGAATTTAAATCGCATTTTTGTCAAAAGAATGATTAGTGAATTAAAATAGTATTTTTGGGAAAGAATGACCATAGAAATAAAAATCACATTTTTGTGAAAACATGAATATTGAAAATAAAGATAACATTTTTAAATAGAAATTTGTTATGTAAAAAAAACTACCTTTTTATTAGAAATGTGTTTTGCAAATAAAAATAACATTTTTGTGAAAACATGATTATAGAAATAAAAATTCATTTTTGTCACTTTAGAGAAATGAATTATTAAATACATTCATTTTGTCACTTTTAAAAGAAGGGAAATAAAAAGACACATTTTGTTATTAAATAAGGATTTTACAAAAATCACATTTTTGTCAATTTATAAGGATTATGTGACGACCCAAACTTCCCCGTAAAGGAAAGCCGGATTGCTTTGAGAACCACACACATCAGAACACAAAACAGAAGAACATTTTATTGTTGTTACAACAATTACATCAGAGTACAAGAATTTTCCAGAGTATGAATAATAATATACATTGGAAATACAATGATATCAGAGTTTAAATTACATTTAAATAGCAGTGGAAAAATAATACAAAACACAACTAAAAGAAATACACGGATACAGAGCCTTCCGAATATCGCTCCAGCTGTAAACCAGGATCCTGTGAATATAATATCTGCAAACCAAAACAACTAGCTGCCCGTATGGAAAATATGGGCACCCAGAGTTTAGGTTAAAACAATAAACTCCAGGTCAGTCATGGGACTGGTGTGAGAACTCAAAAACAGTTATTAACTTTAATTTTTAAAGTTAGGTAAATCAAGGGACCACGCCACTTTCACGGAACGGGGATCCTCCCAAGAATACCAGTGCATAAAGCAACGAAATGCTTTTTAGAAAAATGAAACCGTTATAAGACTCAATCCCTTGCACGTACGCCGAAGGATAGAGTTTTTCCTTATAATGGTAAAAAATGCTTAATACGCGAAATTCATCTTTTATACTATGAGTGCACAGTGTAGAAAACAATTTCCAATATAAAAGTATCAAAATTAGGTGGCATAATATCTTATGTAAGCGGCATAATATGTTATGTCACCATATAAGTATACAACTAAAAACCGTAAGATCGTATTGGAAAATTGGATTCCATCATGATGGCTACTGATTCGAAAGATCAATCGTGAATGTATCTCCACGGCTTACGTCTCGGCAAGAAAAAACACCGCAATACATATACTACGCACTTTGGATGAGCAATAATCTGATCTATCCTCATGAGATTCGGCTGAAATGACATATCCCACTTCTAGGGTGGAGAGACCACCCTAGCCCATCGGCCGACCCCAAATCCGTATAAAGTATATTGGTCAAACCGAACATTATCAAACAAATCGTTCACCATCATACCGTGGTGTGTGAGGCCAGCGAAGTCACGTTGTATCCAAAGCGGCGCTATATAAAAGCTATGCTTTGGTCTTCATCCACAAGGCTCTGCTTTTCAATAAAAGCCTTGATCATATGCATCTTAGCATGCCACATTATCAGACCATACCATATCATTGATTCATCTATCGATATATAACAGGGTGTTATGCAAGAGAATAAATTCTCCGCCACCAAACAACTATATATTAAATAGAGATCAACGAATACAATATATAGGAATACAATGTCAGACACACAATCCATTTATCAGTCCGTTCTGGGTCTGAACAAAACCATATCCGGTAGATCTCCAAATACGTCTGAATGATCACCAATTTTTCCCTCATTTTGGGTGTACAGTCCAATCAAGATATCAATTATCATCCATTCGATATGGAAATTTCCCAGTCTTCAATAACCGTCTTCATCATCGATCTTCAATCGTCGTATGAATTATTCAGAATGATTAAACCCGGTCTTTCTGAATAATTTGCATAATTTAAAATCATGTGCTTTAAAACACAACCAACGCCTCATTCCAATCAAGAGTATTCTTTGATTTTAATTTAAACCAAATTAAGGTTTATTCAACTAGTCGGGATTAACGCCTTACCAAAGTAATCATTAATTAATATCCCATTCCCAACCTACACAACCCATAGAGTAAACTGGTGGTACTCCATATCTAACACCCAATGTGTTACGGTAAACTTAATTACCGTTTTATCGATCAAATCTAATTAAAGATTTAACTACCGCTTGGAGTAAAACTAGTGGTACTCCATTATCGTTCATTTCTTGAATTAAGTAAATTTAATTACTTTTATCCTCATTCAATCCAATTAAAGATTTATTAAAACTATATTTAGTTTTAATCTTCAAGAATCATTATTTAATGATTATTTAACTTTCAAGAAATAATCTTTCCTTTAACTGGGTTAAAGAACTAATGTCATTTAAAAACATTGTTCACAATAAACCCAAAATAGTATTTCAATTTAATATGTTAAATTGAAACTTCTCTTTAGAATATTTCACTAAATCTTAGTTAAAAGATTTATGAATTACCAATCTAAATTTCACTGTCAATCGGGTTTAAAGAACTAATGTCATTTAAAAACATTGTTCGCAATCAACCCAAAAGTCAGTTTCACTTAATTTCAATTATGTTTAATAATTGGAAATCTTATTTAAATCTTAATTAAAAGATTTATTCTTTCCCAAATGGGTTTAAGAATAGTGTTATTTAAGACACTATTCACGACAAACCCAAATTTTAATCTGATATTAAATATCATGCTATGAATAGAAATTATATCGATTTATGTTCAATATCATATTCTGAAAATTAACGTATATCAAATTGGGAATAACGATATTAATATATTCCAAATTCCCACAATAATATCCGTATAATCACAAAATCCAATACTGAAATAATCCGAAGATTATTTCCATTCAAATCCATTCCAATATATGTACTGGAAAATCTTGGTTTTATTAAAACCACTTTAATCCTTTTATTTATTTTAATTAATTTATTAAAATAAATAAATCACTCATTGTTTTACATTGAAATGTATATTTACATTAAAATGAATCTTTTTCATTCTTTTGAAACAAATTAACTAAAAAAAGGTATTCTTTCTAATGTAATCAATCTTAAATAAAAATGAAATCTTTTTAATGTAATCTTTTTAGTTCAACCTTTATTACATTGAAAAATGTAATATTTTCATTTCAATCTTTATTACATTGGAAAATGTAAGGTTTTCATTTCAAACTTTATTTTCAATTCAGTCTTTATTACATTGGAAAATGTAATATTTTCATTTCATTCTTTATTGCATTGAAAAATGTAATATTTTCATTTCAAACTTTATTTTCAATTCAGTCCTTATTACATTGGAAAATGTAATATTTTCATTTCATTCTTTATTGCATTGAAAAATGTAATATTTTCAATTCATTTTTTTATTTCCAATTCGATCTTTATTTTCAATTCAATCATTATCTCCAATTCAATCTTTATTTCCAATTCAATCTTTATTTTTGATTCAATCTTTATTTTCAATTCAATCTTATACTGGGCCAGACCTCCCACATTAAGCCTGCGACTTGTGGATGCTGGATACGCCAGTTGGTTCCGGGCAAACTTATCCCACAAGTTGGGCTTAACCTCGTGTCATGGCCCGTCTCGTATTTGCGCACTTGGACCCCTCACATTAGGCCCAACATTTGTGGCTGCTGGATATGTCGGGCGGGTCCGGACAGACTTATACCACAAATGTAACCCAACCTCGTGTCCAAGTACAATTATAATTAATAATTATAATTAATTCACTGAAAATAATATTTTTAAATATTCTTTTAAAATAAAGGTATGATCTTTACATTAATTTGTTACTAATTTTATAAAACCCTTTGTTTCCGAATATCCTAACTGACATTTCAATTTTTAATGAAAAATTGAACTTTCTATATTATTATTATATCATAATAATAATCTTTTCAAATGTTCAAATTTTGAAATCAAACCTTCTTCTCTTATCATACTGACCGTAAAGATGTAATCGTTCTAAATTAACCCTTTTTATTATCACTTTTAAACAATAAAGATATAATCTTTCTAATTCATACGTCAATTAATTCCATTAACTGAATATTAAATTAAAATATTCTTTTAATTCAAAATTGGAATGAGACCCAATCCATTACCATATAATTTTAATTATATGGATTTCAAACATCGCATTAATTCCATAATAATGATAAAACATTCAATAACAGCCAAAGTGCATTTTAAACTAATCACAAGGGCGATGTGTAGTCAGAATATCAACCCAAGATTCGTGTGGGGTTTCAACCAACACAAATTCAAATAATATATTATTATTTGTGCACTTGGACGATGTGTGAAAATTTATCGTCCAATCAACATAAACAAGTCAGGAAACTTGTTATGGTTGTGTAAACATTTGAAACGACCCAAACTTCCCAGTAAAGGAAAGGCTGGATTGCTTTGAGAACAACACACATCAGAACACAAACTGAAGAACAATTTATTGCTGATTACAACAATTACATCAGAGTATAAGAATGTGACAAAGTATGAATACTTATTACATAATAGGAATACAATAATATCAGAATTTTAAATTACATTTAAATAGCAGCGGAAAAATATTAGAAATATACAACTGAAAGGAATATGCGGATACAGAGCTTTCCGAATACTGCTTCAGCTGTAAACCAGGATCCTGTAAATATATCTGCAAAAAGCTACTCGACTGCCCGTGTGGAAAATATGGGCACCCGAGTTTGCCAGTGAAACAAACTACAGGTCAGTCATGGGACTGGTATGAGAAATCTTAACTTAACTATCTAATAATAAGGCTAATCACAGGACCACGCCGCTAACGCGGAACGGGTTTACTCCATTGGATTGCCCGTGCATAAGTAAAGTAAATCGTTTAAACAACGCAATGCTTTTTAGAAAAATGAAACCATTATAAGACCCAAGTCCCATCACACAATGCAACGCAAACCGGAGGATAGGGTTTTACCTTATAACGGTCAAAAGATGCTTGATACGATAAAACGGATTTAGTATTAGTGTGTATATCTATGGGTATATATATATATTTCAAAAACAATTTCAATCATAATGTTTAATCATAGACGGCATAGTACCCCATCCAACTATGTCGTCATACTAGTTCTACAATCAAAACCGCAAGGTCGTATTGGAAATTGGATTTCCATCATGAGTCGAGGCTAGGGGCAAGCTCCTCTCCGATTCGAGACACTCTAGCAAATGCCTCAGGATCCCCCGCAGTGAACCATTGGATGCGGTAGGGTCGGTCCCCGCCTATCGGCAGTGGATTAGTTATGTCTGAACACACGCTTCCCGGTTCCTTTGAACCTATAATATGACCACTAACGGCCTATAAAAATCCGAGGCATCTCAAAATCCATCATCCACATAAGTAAGATGCCAGCCAGTTTAAGCACTGACACCACTTCTAGCTAGAAAGAAACGTGTGCACTCCCTACGGTCCATATCCCGTTTTTGACTCATACCGGGGTGTGAGGCTCGCGAAGTCACGATATACTCAAAGCTATGTCGTAATAGGCTATGCTTTGATCATCCCACCAGGCTCTGCTTTTCAACAAAAGCCTTGATCATTTGCATCTTGGCGTGCCACATTGACAATTCACGCCATGCGATCAATCACTATTAATATATACCAGGGTGTTAAGTAGAGAATAAATCCTCCACCACCAAACAGACATACATTAATAGAAATCGATTTAATTCACATGGAACGAAATCCAATGTCAGACATGCATCCATTTACTAGCTTATACTCTGGGTCTGAGCGAAAACCAAATCCGAACAATCAACAATAGTCCGGACGGCCACCACTGAAGCCCCTTCAAGGTAGCTACTCCCATCAAGGGTCTCTGTAGCAACACATCCATTCGATGTGAAGATCGTCGATCTTCAAACACCGTCTTCATCTTCGACTATTCATCGTCGTAGTGATTATCCGGAATGGGTTAAACCCGGTCTTTCCGAATAACTCTCGTATTTTTACAATTAAAAATCGAGTACTATAAAAACACATCCAACGCCTCATTCCAATTCAGAATATTCATTTAAATAAAATATTCAAATTATTCTATCAAAGATAAATTCTTTACATTTACTCTTAAATCTTTCTTTTAAAGATTTATCAAAACTCCAATTTGGTTTTAAATACCAAAACTCATTATTCAATGATTATTCAGATTTAAGAAATTAATCTTATTCTTTAACTGGGTTAAAGAACTAATGTCATTTAAAACATAGTTCACGGTAAGCCCAAAATCGTCTTCCATAAAATATGTAATCTTCACAGAAATCAAATCAATATATAATCGTTATAAATTTCTGTATCCAACCAATAATATAAATGGAATAACGGCAAAGCCTCTTAAATTCCATATGTAGTATCGTTCTTCTTTTACAGAAGCTTATCTCGGTTATTATTCATTCGAATTCCATTCAAACCCAATTTAATATCTCAAATTGGAAAACTTTACTTTTGGAAAATTCCCCTTTAAATCTCAATAAAAGATTTATAAATTTCAAATCATATTTTCACTATCAGTTGGGTTAAAGAACACATGTCACTTAAAAACACGATTCACAATAAACCCAACTCACATTTCATTTTATTTCAATTACTAAATATAATTGAAAACTTTAAAAATCTTAATTAAAAGATTATTCTTTTCTCAACTGGGTTTAAGAAACGTGTTATTTAAGACACTATTCACGACAACAAAAATCCAATTTATTTAATTTCAATTAAATATCAACAAATTGGAAACTTCATTAAATCTTAACTTAATGATTTATTCTAGTTAATAACTAATTTATATCAATAAAAATATATTTTTCTAAAACATATTTCTTTTCTAAGATATTTTCTAAAATATTCTTTTTCTAGAATATTCTTTATTGGAATGTGACTCAATCAACAACCATATATTGCATGAAATCAACAAGCATGATAAATAATTATCAAACATCTAAATGACGACCAGAGTGGAATTTATAACCGTGTGAGCATTAAAGTAAAAACTAACGCTCATCACAGACTGTCAATCCATCGATTGACAAATAACTAAATATTGGGATTAGTGTGTATCCAATATCATCCCAATACCCGTGTGGGGTTTCATCCATCAACCGAATAATAAATTATTTGTGCACTTGGGCGATGTGTGAAAATAATCGTCCCAATCACATAAACAAGTCGGGTAACTTGTAAATGGGAGTGTAATATTCAGACTTAAATATACTAAACATTATATCACATATTTCAACATTCAGACATATATTTCTATTCTTTTTATTGTGAACAAATGGCAATAAAAATATAGTCTTTTATTTCCATTCTTTTTTTTTTGTGAACAAATGGCAATAAAACTCTAGTCTTTCAATTGAAAACAATATTACATGAGAATGTAATCTTCTAACTCTATTCTCTTTAATGATATCAATATCACATGTAAATGTAATCTTTTTATTCTATTCCCTTTTATTGATAGCTTCAATCCGAAGAAACATTGCCTAACAAAAATGTTCCTTTAATCATATTAATCATTTCTAAACCAAAAATGTACTTTTTATCACATTAAACATTTCTAAACAAAAATGATAACTTTGATCTAATTCCTTCCAATGACCAAAAATGAATATTTTTGGTTTAATCATTTTTAATAACCAAAAATGTATATTTTGGTTTAACTACTGTAAATTGACCAAAAATGAATGTTTTGTTCAATTCTTTTTATTGAACTAAATTGACAAATAAAATGTACTTTTAGGTCCATTCTATTTATTTCATATAAAATACAAAATAAAATATAAAATTCATTCTAATGTTTTTGTTTGCATCTAAAACTGCAAACAAAAATGTAACTTCCCAAATCATATTTTGTTTGCATCTAAAATTGCAAACAAAAATGTACTTTTATTTGTATTAGAGAATGTAAATTAAAGGACCTTTATTATTTAAATGTAAATTTGTATTAGAGAATGTAAATAAAAGGATACTTTTATGTTCAATGCATATCTTATTTTCTAGTTTTGTTTGTGTTGTGGGACACAGATAAAAATGTACTTTTTATTTTCAAGTTGTATTTACATTGTGAGATGCAAATAAAAAGTGGACTTTTATGTCATGTTATATTTGCATTGAAAAATGCAAATGAAAAGTGAACTTTTATTTTCTATGTTTATTTGTATTGTAAAATACAATAAGAGGTTAATTTATCTTCCTACGTTATATTTGCATTATTGAATGCAAATAAAAGAACAATTTTTGATTTCAAAGTATATTTGCATTTACGAATGCAAATAAAAGAACAAAGTTTATTTTCAATGAATATTTGCATTTGTGAATGCAAATAAAAGAACATATTTTTATTTCAATGATCTTGTTTTGACAAAAATGATATTTTCACTTCAAAAATCAAGTTTTGATAAAAGTGTGATTTTCATTTCATAAATCATATTCTAACAAAAATGTTATTTTTGTTTCATAAATCATGTTCTAACTAAAATGTTATTTTTATTCACTAATCACAATTTGACCAAAATGTTATTATTTTATCCAATGTATAAAATGTATATTTTTAACAAATTCAATTCAATGTATAAAAATGTGTATTTTCAACAAATTCTATTCAATGTACAAAAATGTGTATTTTTAACAAATGCTATTCAATGTATAAAAATGTGTATTTTTAACAAATGCTATTCAATGTATACAAATGTGTATTTTTAACAAATGCTATTCAATGTATGCAAATGTGTATTTTTAACAAATGCTATTCAATGTATACAAATGTGTATTTTTATTTAATTCTTTAATGTAAACAAATATGCTAATTTTTGATTGATTCTTTTATGTAAACAAAATGTTAATTTTGATTGGTTCTTTTATGTAAACAAAATGTTAATTTTGATTCATTTTAAGGTAATAAAGTATTTCTTTTTACTTCATAAACAAAAACGATAATCTCAAATTAACAAAAATGTAATATTTTGTTTGATCTATTTCAACTCTACAAAATGTATATTTTTCAATGCGATCAAATGACCAATTTCATTGATAACTTTCAATACAACAAAATGATAAATTGGTTTTGTTAACTTTCAATATACCCACAAAATGATAATTTGTTAGTTAACTTTCAATACACAAATAAAAATGATAATTTGTTTGTTAACTTATGATGCAAACAAAACGATGATTTTGTTTATTTACTTTTAATATAAACCAAAAGTGATGATTTTGTTTATTTCTTTTTGTGTAAACAAAATGAGTTTTTCTTCTTTCAATTAACATGGTTAACAAAATGTTTATTTTTATTTCAACAAATAGGACACATTTTGTCTAATTCTTATAATATAAACAAATATGACAATTTGATAGGTCGATTCTAAATTTAACAAAAGTGAAAATTTGTATGTCAATTCTTATTTTAGCAAAAAGTGACAAATTTGTATGCTAATACTAACAAAAGTGACAAATTTGTACTAATGCAACATTTTTACTAAAATGTTGTTTAATTCTGAGGCGGCATTACTAGCAAAAATGGTGTTTTATTTCTAACTTCACATTTCTATGATAATATAGTTCAGCAATCACACAACAATACGATTCAACAAACCATCACAAACACAATTAGTATAGAAATAAATATACATATATTTAAAATTTCAAATCGAGAAATCTCACAGCAATAAATAAATAATCCTACTTTACCACATCGCAGATCGAAATACATGCAGTGATTAAAAGCGAGAAAAATAATTATTATAAAAATAGGATTTCTCACCGATGGTTTTTATTCTGTACAGTTCATATCTGACTTTTCTTGAATTCCAACGTTCTCTGTTTCGGTCCTGGTTGGTTTCATCCTGTAGATCCGGTCAACATGATCGCAACGGAAATGAAATCGTTTAGTTCCGACCTCGTATGGAAGAGTTGTGATTATATTAGTGTTAATTTCATTAGAGATAATTAATTAATTAATTAAAATAATTTATTCCCCTTTGTTACCCTCTAATGAAGAAATTAGGCCGTTGGTGTATGCGTTGTCTGTAAAACGAAACCCACCAGCCGATGTGAACTCCCCATCGCCGACGCCAATCCGTCACGCCGGAACCCCATCGGACCACATCCCGTCGAAGCCCGCCACGCCAGCACCCCGCACCATCCGCGCCGTCGCACTCGGTGGAGCCCGCCGCCTCGAATTCCGGTCCAACTGCGGCGGGTTTGCGCTCCAAATCCCCAAGAGATGCGAGATGAAACACGATCATCACCATCGGGAAATGTAGAGCTCAAGATCCTCTTTGATTTGATATATAGAACTTGAAATTCTGTTGAGTGGATTGGAAATGGTTAAGGTTTGAAATTCGTTGCTCCCTGGCCATTGAACTGATACATACGACGGCTGTAAGTTTAGGTTTAGGGGATAGCGTATTCGTGCGGTATTTATACCGTATTTATATTAATTAATTATTTATTTAATTCAGAAAAATACCCAATATTCATACGAACTCCAATTCAAACCCAACGAAAGTTGTTCCCAAGTAAATACCCCCGTTCCAGACACAATGGAATATGTCTCGTAACCCAACTCGGCTGTTACGATATGTTTTTTCTTAATATTTAATTATAAATCATTTAATTATTAAATTCAAACGTACATTTTAAATTACCGGGGCCACAAACTGACTCTAAAAATTACAGAAAAATTATTTCTGGTTATGTTATGACGATACAGTTCTAACAAGACTAATTTCATCGAATTCCGAGACTGTTTGAAAAATGGCCGTTTTCAAGTCGATTAAATTTGACTGAAACTGAAAAAACACGTTTTCCTTTGCCACGCTCACATATTAATTCGAAAAATTTTGAAAATTGAAACCTAGCAATAATTTGACATTCTGGTTCCAACAAAAGTGGTTTCGTCGAAAACCGAGGTCGTTTGCAAAATGGCTATTTTTAAGGCTAATATATTATATTAAAATATATATAAATTATACAGCGACTTTTCTAAATTTCCAACTGGACATAACTTTCTATTTTCAAAGTGAAATTTCAGTTTCTCAGATTCATTAGAAAGATAAAGCTAAATAGATTTAAATATTTCTTGTTTCGCTCAATTCTGACTTAAAATGAATCCTGTACAGTCGGTCAAAGTTCAAATTCAAATTTTCAAACTGCAGCGCTGTTTTAAACACCTTTTATAATTAAATTGAATTTATTCGTTTTAAACTAAATTTTTAGTCGTTCTTATTTAAAATAAATTATTTTAAATATTAAAATCCATTAAAATTTCTAAAATAAAAATTTTAAATTGGCCCCAAAATTCCGGGTCGTTACAATCGCCCCCACTTAAAATCTTTTCGTCCTCGAAAAGGAAAGAAGCTAAAAGTTGTTTCATTTAACCAACTCAACTTTATTGGTTTCAATAATTAATTATCATTCTAATATTTTAATTGGTGAAACTAATTATCAGACATCACAACCAACAATCAATTAGGTGATTAACTTTTCAAATATGTATAACTTTTATATATATAATCAAAAATCATATTTTTAGTGCAAATCACAGCAATGTGTACTGACTAAGTTTTGGTTCTCATACCAGTCAATGGAAATATATAGAAATCCCACTTTTGAGACTCGAACATAAACTCTGATGATGATGCATCAACCATCAGAATCATCTCCGGGCGACTAGAGTGTGATTCTACATCTATCCAGTATATTAAAACTTCGAATATCCGTTAATTACTCGTATATTCAAAATCCTTATATACTCGATTGTCCACATTAAAATATAATATACTCAAATACATATCTAGATAAAATTTTCTAAACTAAAATTTGTTTTCATTTTAAAGAAAATAATACTCTTTACACTCGTTCTAGGATACTACTGATCCCATCTCTAACGAGTTATTCTCATTGGAAATTACTAATCCAATCTCTGATGAATTCTTTCGTTCGGTTCTAATGTGTCATGTTCTCGAGCTCTGTAAACCAAAGCTCTGATACCAACTGAAACGACCCAAACTTCCCAGTAAAGGAAAGGCTGGATTACTTTGAGAACAACACACATCAGAACACAAACCGAAGAACATTTTATTGCTGATTACAACAATTACATCAGAGTACAAGAATGTGACAGAGTATGAATACTTATTACATAATAGGAATACAATAATATCAGAGTTTTAAATTACATTTAAATAGCAGGGGAAAAATATTACAAATATACAACTGAAAGGAATACGCGGATACAGAGCTTTCCGAATACTACTTCAGCTGTAAACCAGGATCCTGTAAATATATCTGCAAAAAGCTACTCGACTGCCTGTGTGGAAAATATGGGCACCCGAGTTTGCCAGTGAAACAAACTACAGGTCAGTCATGGGACTGGTATGAGAAATCTTAACTTAACTATCTAATAATAAGGCTAATCACAGGACCACGCCGCTAACGCGGAACGGGTTTACTCCATTGGATTGCGCGTGCATAAGTAAAGTAAATCGTTTAAACAACGCAATGCTTTTTAGAAAAATGAAACCATTATAAGACCCAAGTCCCATCACACAATGCAACACCAACCGGAGGATAGGGTTTTACCTTATAATGGTCAAAAGATGCTTGATACGATAAAACGGATTTAGTATTAGTGTGTATATCTATAGGTATATATATTTTTCAAAAACAACTTCAATCATAATGTATTAATCATAGACGGCATAGTACCCCATCCTACTATGTCGCCATACTAGTTCTACAATCAAAACCGCAAGGTCGTATTGGAAATTGGATTTCCATCATGAGTCGAGGTTAGGGGCAAGCTCCTCTCCGATTCGAGACACTCTAGCAAATGCCTCAGGATCCCCCGCAGTGAACCCTTGGATGCGGTAGGGCCGGTCCCCGCCTATCGGCAGTGGATTAGTTATGCCTGAACACACGCTTCCCGGTTCCTTTGAACCTATAATATGACCACTAACGGCCTATAAAAATCCGTGGCGCCTCAAAATCAATCATCCACATAAGTAAGATGCCAGCCAGTTTAAGCACTGACACCACTTCTAGCTAGAAAGAAACGTGTGCACTCCCTATGGTCCATATCCCGTTTTTGACTCATACCGGGGTGTGAGGCTCGCGAAGTCACGATATACTCAAAGCTATGCCGTAATAGGCTATGCTTTGATCATCCCACAAGGCTCTGCTTTTCAACAAAAGCCTTGATCAATTGCATCTTGGCGTGCCACATTGACAATTCACGCCATGCGATCAATCACTATTAATATATACCAGGGTGTTAAGTAGAGAATAAATCCTCCACCACCAAACAGACATACATTTATAGAAATCGATTTAATTCACATGGAAAGAAATCCAATGTTAGACACGCATCCATTTACTAGCTTATGCTCTGGGTCTGAGCGAAAACCAAATCCGAACAATCAACAATAGTCCGGACGGCCACCACTGAAGCCCCTTCAAGGTAGCTACTCCCATCAAGGGTCTCTGTAGCAACACATCCATTCGATGTGAAGATCGTCGGTCTTCAAACACCGTCTTCATCTTCGACTCTTCATCGTCGTAGTGATTATCCGGAATGGGTTAAACCCGGTCTTTCCGAATAACTCTCGTATTTTTACAATTAAAAATCGAGTACTATAAAAACACATCCAACGCCTCATTCCAATTCAGAATATTCATTTAAATAAAATATTCAAATTATTCTATCAAAGACAAATTCTTTACATTTACTCTTAAATCTTTCTTTTAAAGATTTATCAAAACTCCAATTTGGTTTTAAATACCAAAAATCATTATTCAATGATTATTCAGATTTAAGAAATTAATCTTATTCTTTAACTGGGTTAAAGAACTAATGTCATTTAAAACATAGTTCACGGTAAGCCCAAAATCGTCTTCCATAAAATATGGAATCTTCACAGAAATCAAATCAATATATAATCGTTATAAATTTCTGTATCCAACCAATAATATAAATGGAATAACGGCAAAGCCTCTTAAATTCCATATGTAGTATCGGTCCTCTTTTACAGAAGCTTATCTCGGTTATTATTCATTCGAATTCTATTCAATCCCAATTTAATATCTCAAATTGGAAAACTTTACTTTTGGAAAATTCCCCTTTAAATCTCAATAAAAGATTTATAAATTTCAAATCATATTTTCCTTGTCAGTTGGGTTAAAGAACACATGTCACTTAAAAACACGATTCACAATAAACCCAACTCACATTTCATTTTATTTCAATTACTAAATATAATTGAAAACTTTAAAAATCTTAATTAAAAGATTATTCTTTTCTCAACTGGGTTTAAGAAAGGTGTTATTTAAGACACTATTCACGACAACCCAAATCCAATTTATTTAATTTCAATTAAATATCAACAAATTGGAAACTTCATTAAATCTTAACTTAATGATTTATTCTAGTTAATAACTAGTTTATTTCAATAAAAATATATTTTTCTAAAGATATTTCTTTTCTAAGATATTTTCTTAAATATTCTTTTTCTCGAATATTCTTTATTGGAATGTGACTCAATCAACAACCATATATTGCATGAAATCAACAAGCATGATAAACAATTATCAAACATCCAAATGACGACCAGAGTGGAATTTATAACCGTGTGAGCATTAAAGTAAAAACTAACGCTCATCACAGACTGTCAATCCATCGATTGACAGATAACTAAATATTGGGATTAGTGTGTATCCAATATCATCCCAATACCCGTGTGGGGTTTCATCCATCAACCGAATAATAAATTATTTGTGCACTTGGGCGATGTGTGAAAATAATCGTCCCAATCACATAAACAAGTCGGGTAACTTGTAAATGGGAGTGTAATATTCAGACTTAAATATACTAAACATTATATCACATATTTCAACATTCAGACATATATTTCTATTCTTTTTATTGTGAACAAATGGCAATAAAAATATAGTCTTTTATTTCCATTCTTTTTATTTGTGAACAAATGGCAATAAAAATCTAGTCTTTCAATTGAAAACAATATTACATTAGAATGTAATCTTCTAACTCTATTCTCTTTAATGATATCAATATCACATGTAAATGTAATCTTTTTATTCTATTCCCTTTTAATGATATCTTCAATCCGAAGAAACATTGCCTAACAAAAATGTTCCTTTAATCATATTAATCATTTCTAAACCAAAAATGTACTTTTTATCACATTAAACATTTCTAAACAAAAATGATAACTTTGATCTAATTCCTTCCAATGACCAAAATGAATATTTTTGGTTTAATCATTTTTAATAACCAAAAATGTATATTTTGGTTTAACTACTGTAAGTTGACCAAAAATGAATGTTTTGTTCAATTCTTTTTATTGAACTAAATTGACAAATAAAATGTACTTTTAGGTCCATTCTTTTTATTTCATATAAAATACAAAATAAAATATAAAATTCATTCTAATGTTTTTGTTCTAATCTTTCTTTGACCATTGGGAATCTGATTCTTGTCCAGTACTTGATATCTTCCTGGCTGTTTATAGTTGGTGTATATGGAAAGAAAGAAATGCAAGGATTTTTAATAACAAAGCTAGTTCGATCATGTCTATTTGTCATCGCATCATTCATATTTTTTCGTCCTGGTCAGGTTCTGGAGTCAATCATGCTGCTATATTCAGGTTTGCACTACCGGTGGCTACTTCTCCAGCTACATCTGTTGATAGCAATGAATCAGCGTCTAGCATGGAGCTTATGTGATGACTGATGATGCCTCTTTATTTCTCAGTGTAGTATTTGTATAATTATGATGGTTAACAGTTTGATCTGCATGCTTTTGTAGTTGTATTCGTAATATGCTCTACGTGTGTTGTATGATGTATCTTAAACTTTGTGGTGATGGTTGTTTTTTGGACTACCAACTGGGTTTGTCAGTTGGATAACTACTATTATCTATTAATTAACCGGCTGTGTAGCCCCGCGCTACATATCCGTTTGCTCAAAAAAAAAATGTTTTTGTTTGCATCTAATACTGCAAACAAAAATGTAACTTCCCAAATCATATTTTGTTTGCATCTAAAATTGCAAACAAAAATGTACTTTTATTTGTATTAAAGAATGTAAATTAAAGGACCTTTATTATTTAAATGTAAATTTGTATTAGAGAATGTAAATAAAAGGATACTTTTATGTTCAATGCATATCTTATTTTCTAGTTTTGTTTGTGTTGTGGGACACAGATAAAAATGTACTTTTTATTTTCAAGTTGTATTTACATTGTGAGATGCAAATAAAAAGTGGACTTTTATGTCATGTTATATTTGCATTGAAAAATGCAAATGAAAAGTGAATTTTTATTTTCTATGTTTATATGTATTGTAAAATACAATAAGAGGTTAACTTATCTTCCTACGTTATATTTGCATTATTGAATGCAAATAAAAGAACAATTTTTGATTTCAAAGTATATTTGCATTTACGAATGCAAATAAAAGAACAAAGTTTATTTTCAATGAATATTTGCATTTGTGAATGCAAATAATAGAACATATTTTTATTTCAATGATCTTGTTTTGACAAAAATGATATTTTAACTTCAAAAATCAAGTTTTGATAAAAGTGTGATTTTCATTTCATAAATCATATTCTAACAAAAATGTTATTCTTGTTTCATAAATCATGTTCTAACTAAAATGTTATTTTTATTCACTAATCACAATTTGACCAAAATGTTATTATTTTATCCAATGTATAAAATGTATATTTTTAATAAATTCAATTCAATGTATAAAAATGTGTATTTTCAACAAATTCTATTCAATGTATAAAAATGTGTATTTTTAACAAATGTTATTCAATGTATAAAAATGTGTATTTTTAACAAATGCTATTCAATGTATACAAATGTGTATTTTTAACAAATGCTATTCAATGTATACAAATGTGTATTTTTAACAAATGCTATTCAATGTATACAAATGTGTATTTTTATTTAATTCTTTAATGTAAACAAATATGCCAATTTTTGATTGATTCTTTTATGTAAACAAAATGTTAATTTTGATTGGTTCTTTTATGTAAACAAAATGTTAATTTTGATTCATTTTAAGGTAACAAAGTATTTCTTTTTACTTCATAAACAAAAATGATAATCTCAATTTAACAAAAATGTAATATTTTGTTTGATCTATTTCAACTCTACAAAATGTATATTTTTCAATGCGATCAAATGACCAATTTCATTGATAACTTTCAATACAACAAAATGATAAATTGGTTTTGTTAACTTTCAATATACCCACAAAATGATAATTTGTTTGTTAACTTTCAATACACAAATAAAAATGATAATTTGTTTGTTAACTTATGATGCAAACAAAACGATGATTTTGTTTATTTACTTTTAATATAAACCAAAAGTGATGATTTTGTTTATTTCTTTTTGTGTAAACAAAATGAGTTTTTCTTCTTTCAACTAACATGGTTAACAAAATGTTTATTTTTATTTCAACAAATAGGACACATTTTTTCTAATTCTTATAATATAAACAAATATGACAATTTGATAGGTCGATTCTAAATTTAACAAAAGTGAAAATTTGTATGTCAATTCTTATTCTAGCAAAAAGTGACAAATTTGTATGCTAATACTAACAAAAGTGACAAATTTGTACTAATGCAACATTTTTACTAAAATGTTGTTTTATTCTGAGGCGGTATTACTAGCAAAAATGGTGTTTTATTTCTAACTTCACATTTCTATGATAATATAGTTCAGCAATCACACAACAATACGATTCAACAAACCATCACAAACACAATTAGTATAGAAATAAATATACATATATTTAAAATTTCAAATCGAGAAATCTCACAGTAATAAATAAATAAATAATCCTACTTTACCACATCGCAGATCGAAATACATGCACTGATTAAAAGCGAGAAAAATAATTATTATAAAAATAGGATTTCTCACCGATGGTTTTTATTCTGTACAGTTCAGATCTGACTTTTCTTGAATTCCAGCATTCTCTATTTTGGTCCTGGTTGGTTTCATCCTGTAGATCCGGTCAACACGATCGCAACGGAACTGAAATCGTTCAGTTCCGACCTCGTATGGAAGAGTTGTGATTATATTAGTGTTAATTTCATTTGAGATAAATTAAAATAATTTATTCCCCTTTGTTACCCTCTAATGAAGAAATTAGGCCGTTGGTGTATGCGTTGTCTGTAAAACGAAACCCACCAGCCGATGTGAACTCCCCATCGCCGACGCCAATCCGTCACGCCGGAACCCCATCGGACCACATCCCGTCGAAGCCCGCCACGCCAGCACCCCGCGCCATCCGCGCCGTCGCACTCGGTGGAGCCCGCCGCCTTGAATTCCGGTCCAACTGCGGTGGGTTTGCGCTCCAAATCCCCGAGAGATGCGAGATGAAACACGATCATCACCATCGGGAAGCGTAGAGCTCAAGATCCTCTTTGATTTGATATATAGAACTTGAAATTATGTTGAGTGGATTGGAAATGGTTAAGGTTTGAAATTCGGTGCTCCCTGGCCATTGAACTGATACATACGGCGGCTGCAAGTTTAGGTTTAGGGGATAGCGTGTTCGTACGGTATTTATACCGTATTTATATTAATTATTTATTTAATTAATTCAGAAAAATACCCAATATTTATACGAACTCCAATTCAAACCCAACGAAAGTTGTTCCTAGGCAAATACCCCCGTTCCGGACACAATGGAATATGTATCTTAACCCAACTCGGTTGTTACGATATGTTTTTTCTTAATATTTAATTATAAATCATTTAATTATTAAATTCAAACGTACATTTTAAATTACCGGGGCCACAAACTGACTCTAAAAATTAAAGAAAAATTATTTCTGGTTATGTTTTGACGATACAGTTCTAACAAGACTAATTTCGTCGAATTCCGAGACTGTTTGAAAAATGGCCGTTTTCAAGTCGATTAAATTTGACTGAAACTGACAAAACACGTTTTCCTTTGCCACGCTCACATATTAATTCGAAATTTTTTGAAAATTGAAACCTAGCAATAATTTGACATTCCAGTTCCAACAAAAGTGGTTTCGTCGAAAACCGAGGTCGTTTGCAAAATGGTTATTTTTAAGGCCAATATATTGTATTAAAATATATATAAATTATACAGCGACTTTTCTAAATTTCCAACTGGACATAACTTTCTATTTTCAAAGTGAAATTTCAGTTTCTCATATTCGTTAGAAAGATATAGCTAAACAGATTTAAATATTTCTTGTTTCTCTCAATTCTGACTTAAAATGAATCCTGTACAGTCGGTCAAAGTTCAAATTCAAAAATTCAAACTGCAGCGCTGTTTTAAACTCCTTTTATAATTAAATTGTATTTATTCGTTTTAAACTAAATTTTTAGTCGTTCTTATTTAAAATAAATTATTTTAAATATTAAAATCCATTAAAATTTCTAAAATAAAAATTTTAAATTGGCCCCAAAATTCCGGGTCTTTACAACATTATTTAAATAATCATAAATAATATAGCATTACATTATCTTGTTAAAATTTCCACTTTCAAAACATAACATAACATGACATTCCAATCCATCATTCATCCAGCAAACAATTACTTCCATCACAGATAATTTATTTATTATTAAATTATAAAAATAAATAACTGTTCAAAAATTTAGTGAGAAGGAGTTCTCATCTTTGCCGGGCTTTAATTGACGGTTCAGACCCAATTTTGGTTCAAAATCCAACTTGCTCTAAAATTGACAAAATTGATGTCTACGCGAAGCTCTCGACACCACAATCGCAGCAAATCCTGTTTCGAGCTATTTCGAGTTCGTATCAATAAGATATGAATTTTCGAAGTTTGTAATCATTAAATAATTAATATAATGGTAAAAATTACCCAAATTTTCAACTTGCTCAGAATTGAACGTAGTTAGTGTCATTGCGAAGATCCCGTCGCCACGATCCCAGCGGATCTGAAATCGTCAGATTTCGACCTCGTATGTGATAGATATCGCGTTATAAACATTGAACATAAAATTAAATAAATGTTTCGCGTTTAAGCCCTTAACCTTTTTTTTCCAACAGCACCCTAAACTTAAATTGCTCGCCACGGCCAAACCGTAAGTCGGAATTGCACGAAACCAGCGTCATTCTCTCCGGCTTCTCCCCATCTTTCCACGGCTGGTGGTCCACACCTCCAGTTCGCCACGTGGGGCCAACGATCTGCAATTGAACGGAAAAGTGCAGTTTTCGTTCATCTCAGTGCTGCGGCCGCCTCGTTACTCCAAATGCCACCAGTTTTTGTTAGAAGCTAGATCTCAACCTCCCGAACAACTTCTGTTTGGGTCACTTCGCCTGAAAATGCACGGATCGACGGGAAATTGCTCATCTTTGCTATTGTCCTGCTTTCAGCACCCCTCCAGTAAAATTGACATTCCGGCCAACTCCGGCCACCTGAGACCATGCCACCACTGCTAAAAGAACCGTATGCTTCCCCTCTACCACTGACTGAAGTCGCTCGACCTATCTCTCTTCGTGGGGCCCGCAGCGAACAAATAACTGAAATCAGCTTTCTGTCTTTCAAGCTACATCCCGGCGAATCCGTGCAACGATAGGTCTTGAATTTTTCGTGGTAGATAGATGATAAGAAGATGAACAAAACATAGAAAGGGTTTGGTCTGATTTTGTTCTGATTGAGAGATATAAATTATTTTGTTTTCAGGGGCTAATTTGCAAAATAAATTTTAGAGGAGGGAGCCGCCATGGAATAGACGAAGAAGAAGGTGGCTATGTTATGCTTAGGGTTTAGCTAATGGCTATTAAAAGATAATATACAGGTAGGTTATAAACTCAGTTAGGCCTAATTACCCTTATGTACATATATTAATACATTTTTTGTCCGCTTTTCGTAGTTTAAAAATTCGTGTTAACACCTACGAATTCCATTGTAATTGAAAATTGAAACATAAATATTCCTTGACATTACGAATTTAAAGAAACTGGTTTCGTCATTTTCCCAGTCGGTATGAATTAATAATGAATTTTTAAAGTCTGAAAATTGACCGTTTTCATTGAAAAATCAATTATAATTACATATTAATTCTAAAGATTCCAGAAAAATCATTTCTAGCTTTGTTTTGACGATACGAACCGAACAAAATTAATTTCGTTGAATTTTAAGACCGTTTGCAAAACTTCACTTTTCAAGGCGTATATATTTTATATTTAAAAATATATTTTATATATGAATAATTTCCAAAACTCAAAATATATAAGTGTTTATACTTTTTCAATGCATAAACATCATTTTGAACTCAATGGAAGTGGTTTCGAGTCCAAATTCATTCGTTTGTAAAAAGTAATGTTTTGGGTCCTATATATATAAACTTTCCCGTGTTTTTCTGATATCTTGATTTGGGCATAACTTTTGATTCCCGCTATGAAATTTCAATTTTTCGGATTCGTTGGAAAGATATTTTTAAATAGATTCTAATATTTTTGGTTTCGCTAAAATCCGATTTATTTTGCATCCTGTATAGTTAGTCAAAGTTAAAATTCAAATTTTAAAACTACCGCGCTATTTCTAACTCCTTTTATAATTTAAATAAAATTCATTCATTTTAACTTCAATTAAAATAAATTTATAGTCGTTATTATATAAAATAAATTATTTTAAATATTAAAGACCCATTAAAATGATTAAAATAAAAAATTTAAATTCGGCCCAAAATTCCGGGTCGTTGCAATCTCCCCCACTTAAGAACTTTTCGTCCTCGAAAAGGAACGAAGCTAAAAGTCGTTTACTTAATTAACTCAATATTCATTCTAATAAAATTTCAATTCAGTTCAATATTGAATTTAATCTAGTTAAATGTATCATTCTATTATATATTGGTTTTGTTAATTACCATTTCAATAATTTTATTAGTTAAACTAATAATCAAACATCACAACCAGCAGTCGATTAGGTGATTAACTTTTCAAACATATATAGCTTTCATATATATAGATAAAAATCGTATTTTTAGTGCAAATCACAGCAAATAACCCTTTCTAGTTTTGGTTCTCATACCAGTCAATTGGAAATATATAGACATTCCACCTTCGTTACTCGAACATAAATACTGATGATGCAGCTATCATCATCAGGATTATCGTCGGGCGACTAGAGTGTGATTCTATATCTATCCAGTATATTAAAACTTCGAATATCCGTTAATTACTCGTATATTCAAAATCTTTATATACTCGATTGTCGAAATAAAATATAATAATATATCAAATACGTATTTTTAAGATAAAAATTTTCGAAATATTAAATTTGTTTTCTTATTTATTTTAAAGAAAATAGTCCTCTTCACACTCGTTCTAGGATACTACTGATCCTATCTCTAACGAGTTATTCTTATTGGGTATTACTAATCCAATCTCTGATGAATTCTTTCGTTCGGTTCTAATGTGTTTTGTTCTCGAGCTCTGTAAACCAAAGCTCTGATAACAAATGTGACGACCCAAACTTCCCCGTAAAGGAAAGCCGGATTGCTTTGAGAACCACACACATCAGAACACAAAACAGAAGAACATTTTATTGCTGTTACAACAATTACATCAGAGTACAAGAATTTTCCAGCGTATGAATAATAATATACATTGGAAATACAATAATATCAGAGTTTAAATTACATTTAAATAGCAGCGGAAAAATAATACAAAACACAACTGAAAGAAATACACGGATACAGAGCCTTCCGAATATCGCTCCAGCTGTAGACCAGGATCCTGTAAATATAATATCTGCAAACCAAAACTACTAGCTGTCCGTATGGAAAATATGGGCACCTAGAGTTTAGGTTAAAACAATAAACTTCAGGTCAGTCATGGGACTGGTGTGAGAACTCAAAAACAGTTATTAACTTTAATTTTTAAAGTTAGGTAAATCAAGGGACCACGCCACTTTCGCGGAATGAGTTTCCTCCCAAGAATACCAGTGCATAAAGCAACGAAATGCTTTTTAGAAAAATGAAACTGTTATAAGACTCAATCCCTTGCACGTACGCCGAAGGATAGAGTTTTTCCTTATAATGGTAAAAAATGCTTAATACGCGAAATTCATCGTCTATACTATGAGTGCACAGTGTAGAAAACAATTTCGAATATAAAAGTATCAAAATTAGGTGGCATAATATGTTATGTAAGCGGCATAATATGTTATGTCACCATATAAGTATACAACTAAAAACCGTAAGATCATATTGGAAAATTGGATTCCATCATGATGGCTACTGATTCGAAAGATCAATCGCGAATGTATCTCCACGGCTTACGTCTCGGCAAGAGAAAACACCGAAATACATATACTACGCACTTTGGATGAGCAGTAATCTGATCTATCCTCATGAGATTCAGCTGAAATGACCTATCCTACTTCTAGGGTGGAGCGACCACCCTAGCCCATCGGCCGACCCCAAATCCGTATAAAGTATATTGGTCAAACCGAACATTATCAAACAAATCGTTCACCATCATACTGTGGTGTGTGAGGCCCGCGAAGTCACGTTGTATCCAAAGCGGCGCTATATAAAAGCTATGCTTTGGTCTTCATCCACAAGGCTCTGCTTTTCAATAAAAGCCTTGATCATATGCATCTTAGCATGCCACATTATCAGACCATACCATATCATCGATTCATCTATCGATATATAACAGGGTGTTAAGCAAGAGAATAAATTCTCCGCCACCAAACAACTATATATTAAATAGAGATCAACGAATACAATATAAAGGAATACAATGTCAGACACATAATCCATTTATCAGTCCGTTCTGGGTCTGAACGAAACCATATCCGGTAGATCTCCAAATACGTCTGAATGATCACCAATTTTTCCCTCATTTTGGGTGTACGGTCCAATCAAGATATCAATAATCATCCATTCGATATGGAAATTTCCCGGTCTTCAATAACCGTCTTCATCATCGATCTTCAATCGTCGTATGAATTATTCAAAATGGGTTAAACCCGGTCATTCTGAATAATTTGCGTAATTTAAAATCATGTGCTTTAAAACACAACCAACGCCTCATTACAATCCAGAGTATTCTTTGATTTTAATTTAAACCAAATTAAGGTTTATTCAACTAGTCGGGATTAACGCCTTACCGAAGTAATCATTAATTAATATCCCATTCCCAACCTACACAACCCATAGAGTAAACTGGTGGTACTCCCTATCTAACACCCAATGTGTTACGGTAAACTTAATTACCGTTTTATCGATCAAATCTAATTAAAGATTTAACTACCGCTTGGAGTAAAACTAGTGGTACTCCATTATCGTTCATTTCTTGAATTAAGTAAATTTAATTACTTTTATCCTCATTCAATCCAATTAAAGATTTATTAAAACTATATTTAGTTTTAATCTTCAAGAATCATTATTTAATGATTATTTAACTTTCAAGAAATAATCTTTCCTTTAACTGGGTTAAAGAACTAATGTCATTTAAAAACATTGTTCACAAGAAACCCAAAATCGTATTTCAATTTAATATGTTAAATCGAAACTTCTCTTTAGAATATTTCACTAAATCTTAGTTAAAAGATTTATGAATTACCAATCTAAATTTCACTGTCAATCGGGTTTAAAGAACTAATTTCATTTAAAAACATTGTTCGCAATCAACCCAAAAGTCAGTCTCACTTAATTTCAATTATGTTTAATAATTGGAAATCTTATTTAAATCTTAATTAAAAGATTTATTCTTTCCCAAATGGGTTTAAGAACAGTGTTATTTAAGACACTATTCACGACAAACCCAAATTTTAATCTGATATTAAATATCATGCTTTGAATAGAAATTATATCGATTTATGTTCAATATCAAATTCTGAAAATTAACGTATATCAAGTTGGGAATAACGATATTAATATCTTCCAAATTCCCACAATTATATCCGTATAATCACAAAATCCAATACTGAAATAATCCGAAGATTATTTCCATTCAAATCCATTCCAATATATGTACTGGAAAATCTTGGTTTTATTAAAACCACTTTAATCCTTTTATTTATTTTAATTAATTTATTAAAATAAATAAATCACTCATTCTTTTACATTGAAATGTATATTTACATTAAAATGAATCTTTTTCATTCTTTTGAAACAAATTAACTAAAAAAAAGGTATTCTTTCTAATGTAATCAATCTTAAATAAAAATGAAATCTTTTTAATGTAATCTTTTTAGTTCAACCTTTATTACATTGAAAAATGTAATATTTTCATTTCAATCTTTATTACATTGGAAAATGTAATGTTTTCATTTCAAACTTTATTTTCAATTCAGTCTTTATTACATTGGAAAATGTAATATTCTCATTTCATTCTTTATTGCATTAAAAAATGTAATATTTTCATTTCAAACTTTATTTTCAACTCAGTCCTTATTACATTGGAAAATGTAATATTTTCATTTCATTCTTTATTGCATTGAAAAATGTACTATTTTAAATTCATTTTTTTTATTTCTAATTCGATCTTTATTTTCAATTCAATCTTTATCTCCAATTCAATCTTTATTTCCAATTCAATCTTTATTTTCAATTCAATCTTATACTGGGCCAGACCTCCCACATTAAGCCTGCGACTTGTGGATGCTGGATACGTCGGTTGGTTCCGGGCAGACTTATCCCACAAGTTGGGCTTAATTGTGTGTCATGGCCCGTCTCGTATTTGCGTACTTGGACCCCTCACATTAGGCCCAACATTTGTGGCTGCTGGATATGTCGGGCGGGTCTGGGCAGACTTATACCACAAATGTAACCCAACCTCGTGTCCAAGTACAATTATAATTAATAATTATAATTAATTCACTGAAAATAATATTTTTAAATATTCTTTTAAAATAAAGGTATGATCTTTACATTAATTTGTTACTAATTTTATAAAACCCTTTGTTTCCAAATATCCTAACTGACATTTCAATTTTTAATGAAAAATTGAACTTTCTATATTATTATTATATCATAATAATAATCTTTTCAAATGTTCAAATTTTGAAATCAAACCTTCTTCTCTTATCATACTGACCGTAAAGATGTAATCGTTCTAAATTAACCCTTTTTATTATCACTTTTAAACAATAAAGATATAATCTTTCTAATTCATACATCAATTAGTTCCATTAACTGAATATTAAATTAAAATATTCTTTTAATTCAAAATTGGAATGAGACCCAATCCATTACCATATAATTTTAATTATATGGATTTCAAATATCGCTTTAATTCCATAATAATGATAAAACATTCAATAACAGCCAAAGTGCATTTTAAACTAATCACAAGGGCGATGTGTAGTCAGAATATCAACCCAAGACCCGTGTGGGGTTTCAACCAACACAAATTCAAATAATGTATTATTATTTGTGCACTTGGACGATGTGCGAAAATTTATCGTCCAATCAACATAAACAAGTCAGGAAACTTGTTATGGCTGTGGAAACATTATTTAAATAATCATAAATAATATAGCATTACATTATCTTGTTAAAATTTCCACTTTCAAAACATAACATAACTTGACATTCCAATACATCATTCATCCAGCAAACAATTACTTCCATCACAGATAATTTATTTATTAATAAATTATAAAAATAAATAACTGTTCAAAAATTTAGTGAGAAGGAGTTCTCACCTTTGTCGGGCATTAGTTGACGGTTCGGGCCCAATTTTGGTTCAAAATCCAACATGCTCTAAAATTGACAAAATTGATGTCTACGCGAAGCTCTCGACACCACGATCGCAGCAAATCATGTTTCGAGCTATTTCGAGTTCGTATCAATAAGATATGAATTTTCGAAGTTTGTAATCATTAAATAATTAATTTAAATGGTAAAAATTACCCAAATTTTCAACTTGCTCAGAATTGAACGTAGTTAGTGTCATTGCGAAGATCCCGTCGCCACGATCCCAACGGATATGAAATCGTCAGATTTCGACCTCGTATGTGATAGATATCGCGTTATAAACATTGAACATAAAATTAAATAAATGTTTCGCGTTTAAGCCCTTAACCTTTTTTTTCCAACAGCACCCTGAACTTAAAATGCTCGCCACGGCCAAACCGTAAGTCAGAATTGCACGAAACCAGCGCCATTCTCTCCGGCTTCTCCCCTTCTTTCCACGCCTGGTGATCCCCCTCCAGTTCGCCACATGGGGCCCACGATCTGCAGTTGAACGGAAAAGTGCAGTTTCCGTTCATCTCAGTGCTGCGGCCGCCTCGTTACTCCAAATGCCACTAATTTTTGTCAGAAGCTAGATCTCGACCTCCCGAACAACTTCTGTTTGGGTCACTTCGCCTGAAAATGCACGGATCGACGGAAAATTGCTCATCTTTGCGATTGTCCTGTTTTTAGCACCCCTCCAGTAAAATTGACATTCCGGCCAACTCCGGCCACCTGAGACCATGCCACCACCGCCAAAAGAACCGTATGCTTCCCTTCTACCACTGCCTGAAGTCGCTCGACCTATCTCTCTTCGTGGAGCCCGCAGCGAATAAATAACCGAAATCAGCTTTCTGTCTTTCAAGCTACATCCCGGCGAATCCGTGCGACGATAGGTCTTGAATTTTTTGTGGTAGATATATGATAAGAAGATGAACAAAACACAGAAAGGGTTTGGTCTGATTTTGTTCTGATTGAGAAATATAAATTATTTTGTTTTCAAGGGCTAATTTGCAAAATAAATTTTAGAGGAGGGAGCCGCCATGGAATAGAGGAAGAAGAAGGTGGCTATGTTATGCTTAGGGTTCAGCTAATGGCTGTTAAAAGATAATATATATGTAGGTTATAAACTCAATTAGGCCCAATTACCCTTATGTACATATATTAATACATTTTTTTGTCCGCTTTTCGTAGTTTAAAAATTCGTGTTAACACCTACGAATTCCATTGTAATTGAAAATTGAAACATAAATATTCCTTGACATTATGGATTTAAAGAAACTAGTTTCTTCATTTTCCCAGTCGGTATGAATTAATAATGAATTTTTAAAGTCTGAAAATTGACCGTTTTCACTGAAAAATCAATTATAATTACATATTAATTCTAAAAATTCCAGAAAAATCATTTCCAGCTTTGTTTTGACGATACGAACCGAACAAAATTAATATCGTTGAATTTGAAGACCGTTTGCAAAACTTCACTTTTCAAGGCGTATATATTTTATATTTAAAAATATATTTTATATATGAATAATTTCCAAAACTCAAAATATATAAGTGTTTATACTTTTTCAATGCATAAACATCATTTTGAACTCAATGGAAGTGGTTTCGAGTCCAAATTCATTCGTGTGTAAAAAGTAACATTTTGGGTCCTATATATATAAACTTTCCCGTGTTTTTCTGGTATCTTGATTTGGGCATAACTTTTGATTCCCGCTATGAAATTTCAATTTTTCGGATTCGTTGGAATGATATTTTTAAATAGATTCTAATATTTTTGGTTTCGCTAAAATCCGATTTATTTTGCATCCTGTATAGTCAGTCAAAGTTAAAATTCAAATTTTAAAACTACCGCGCTATTTCTAACTCCTTTTATAATTTAAATAAAATTCATTCGTTTTAACTTCGATTAAAATAAATTTATAGTCGTTATTATATAAAATAAATTATTTTAAATATTAAAGACCCATTAAAATGATTAAAATAAAAAATTTAAATCCGGCCCAAAATTCCGGGTCGTTACAATCTCCCCCGCTTAAGAACTTTTCGTCCTCGAAAAGGAACGAAGCTAAAAGTCGTTTACTTAATTAACTCAATATTCATTCTAATAAATTTTCAATTCAGTTCAATATTGAATTTAATCTAGTTAAATGTGTCATTCTATTATATATTGGTTTTGTTAATTACCATTTCAATAATTTTATTAGTTAAACTAATAATCAAACATCACAACCAGCAGTTGATTAGGTGATTAACTTTTCAAACATATATAGCTTTAATATATATAGATAAAAATCATATTTTTATTGCAAATCACAGCAAATAACCCAATCTAGTTTTGGTTCTCATACCAGTCAATTGGAAATATATAGACATTCCACCTTCGTTACTCGAACATAAATACTGATGATGCAGCTGTCATCATCAGGATTATCGCCGGGCGACTAGAGTGTGATTCTATATCTATCCAGTATATTCAAACTTCGAATATCCATTAATTACTCGTATATTCAAAATCTTTATATACTCGATTGTCCAAATAAAATATAATAATATATCAAATACGTATTTTTAAGATAAAAATTTTCAAAATATTAAATTTGTTTTCTTATTTATTTTAAAGAAAATAATACTCTTCACACTCGTTCTAGGATACTACTGATCCTATCTCTAACGACTTATTCTTATTGGATATTACTAATCCAATCTCTGATGAATTCTTTCGTTCGGTTCTAATGTGTTTTGTTCTCGAGCTCTGTAAACCAAAGCTCTGATACCAAATGTGACGACCCGAACTTCCCCGTAAAGGAAAGCCGGATTGCTTTGAGAACCACACACATCAGAACACAAAACAGAAGAACATTTTATTGTTGTTACAACAATTACATCGGAGTACAAGAATTTTCCAGAGTATGAATAATAATATACATTGGAAATACAATAATATCAGAGTTCAAATTACATTTAAATAGTAGCGGAAAAATAATACAAAACACAACTGAAAGAAATACACGGATACAGAGCCTTCCGAATATCGCTCCAGCTGTAGACCAGGATCCTGTGAATATAATATCTACAAACCAAAACTACTAGCTGCCCGTATGGAAAATATGGGCACCCAGAGTTTAGGTTAAAACAATAAACTCCAGGTCAGTCATGGGACTGGTGTGAGAACTCAAAAACAGTTATTAACTTTAATTTTTAAAGTTAGGTAAATCAAGGGACCACGCCACTTTCGCGGAACGGGTTTCCTCCCAAGAATACCAGTGCATAAAGCAATGAAATGCTTTTTAGAAAAATGAAACCGTCATAAGACTCAATCCCTTGCACGTACGCCGAAGAATAGAGTTTTTCCTTATAATGGTAAAAAATGCTTAATACGCGAAATTCATCTTTTATACTATGAGTGCACAGTGTAGAAAACAATTTCGAATATAAAAGTATCAAAATTAGGTGGCATAATATGTTATGTAAGCGGCATAATATGTTATGTCACCATATAATTATACAACTAAAAACCGTAAGATCGTATTGGAAAATTGGATTCCATCATGATGGCTACTGATTCGAAAGATCAATCGCGAATGTATCTCCACGGCTTACGTCTCGGCAAGAGAAAACAACGAAATACATATACTACGCACTTTAGATGAGCAGTAATCTGATCTATCCTCATGAGATTCGGCTGAAATGACCTATCCCACTTCTAGGGTGGAGCGACCACCCTAGCCCATCGGCCGACCCCAAATCCGTATAAAGTATATTGGTCAAACCGAACATTATCAAACAAATCGTTCACCATCATACCATGGTGTGTGAGGCCCGCGAAGTCACGTTGTATCCAAAGCGGCGCTATATAAAAGCTATGCTTTGGTCTTCATCCACAAGGCTCTGCTTCTCAATAAAAGCCTTGATCATATGCATCTTAGCATGCCATATTATCAGACCATACCATATCATTGATTCATCTATCGATATATAACAGGGTGTTAAGCAAGAGAATAAATTCTCCGCCACCAAACAACTATATATTAAATAGAGATCAAAGAATACAATATAAAGGAATACAATGTCAGACACACAATCCATTTATCAGTCCGTTCTGGGTCTGAACGAAACCATATCCGGTAGATCTTTAAATATGTCTGAATGATCACCAATTTTTCCCTCATTTTGGGTGTACGGTCCAATCAAGATATCAATAATCATCCATTCGATATGGAAATTTCCCGGTCTTCAATAACCGTCTTCATCATCGATCTTCAATCGTCGTATGAATTATTCAGAATGGGTTAAACCCGGTCTTTCTGAATAATTTCCGTAATTTAAAATCATGTGCTTTAAAACACAACCAACGCCTCCTTCCAATCAAGAGTATTCTTTGATTTTAATTTAAACCAAATTAAGGTTTATTCAACTAGTCGGGATTAACGCCTTACCGAAGTAATCATTAATTAATATCTCATTCCCAACCTACACAACCCATAGAGTAAACCGGTGGTACTCCATATCTAACACCCAATGTCTTACAGTAAACTTAATTACCGTTTTATCGATCAAATCTAATTAAAGATTTAACTACCGCTTGGAGTAAAACTAGTGGTACTCCATTATCGTTAATTTCTTGAATTAAGTAAATTTAATTACTTTTATCCTCATTCAATCCAATTAAAGATTTATTAAAACTATATTTAGTTTTAATCTTCAAGAATCATTATTTAATGATTATTTAACTTTCAAGAAATAATCTTTCCTTTAACTGGGTTAAAGAACTAATGTCATTTAAAAACATTGTTCACAATAAACCCAAAATCGTATTTCAATTTAATATGTTAAATCGAAACTTCTCTTTAGAATATTTCACTAAATCTTAGTTAAAAGATTTATGAATTACCAATCTAAATTTAGCTGTCAATTGGGTTTAAAGAACTAATGTCATTTAAAAACATTGTTCGCAATCAACCCAAAAGTCAGTTTCACTTAATTTCAATTATGTTTAATAATTGGAAATCTTATTTAAATCTTAATTAAAAGATTTATTCTTTCCCAAATGGGTTTAAGAACAGTGTTATTTAAGACACTATTCACGACAAACCCAAATTTTAATCTGATATTAAATATCATGCTTTAAATAGAAATTATATCGATTTATGTTCAATATCAAATTCTAAAAATTAACGTATATCAAATTGGGAATAACGATATTAATATCTTCCAAATTCCCACAATTATATCCGTATAATCACAAAATCCAATACTGAAATAATCCGAAGATTATTTCCATTCAAATCCATTCCAATATATGTACTGGAAAATCTTGGTTTTATTAAAACCACTTTAATCCTTTTATTTATTTTAATTAATTTATTAAAATAAATAAATCACTCATTCTTTTACATTGAAATGTATATTTACATTAAAATGAATCTTTTTCATTCTTTTGAAACAAATTAACTAAAAAAAAGGTATTCTTTCTACTGTAATCAATCTTAAATAAAAATGAAATCTTTTTAATGTAATCTTTTTAGTTCAACCTTTATTACATTGAAAAATGTAATATTTTCATTTCAATCTTTATTACATTGGAAAATGTAATGTTTTCATTTCAAACTTTATTTTCAATTCAGTCTTTATTACATTGGAAAATGTAATATTCTCATTTCATTCTTTATTGCATTAAAAAATGTAATATTTTCATTTCAAACTTTATTTTCAACTCAGTCCTTATTACATTGGAAAATGTAATATTTTCATTTCATTCTTTATTGCATTGAAAAATGTACTATTTTAAATTCATTTTTTTATTTCTAATTCGATCTTTATTTTCAATTCAATCTTTATCTCCAATTCAATCTTTATTTCCAATTCAATCTTTATTTTCAATTCAATCTTATACTGGGCCAGACCTCCCACATTAAGCCTGCGACTTGTGGATGCTGGATACGTCGGTTGGTTCCGGGCAGACTTATCCCACAAGTTGGGCTTAATTGTGTGTCATGGCCCGTCTCGTATTTGCGTACTTGGACCCCTCACATTAGGCCCAACATTTGTGGCTGCTGGATATGTCGGGCGGGTCTGGGCAGACTTATACCACAAATGTAACCCAACCTCGTGTCCAAGTACAATTATAATTAATGATTATAATTAATTCACTGAAAATAATATTTTTAAATATTCTTTTAAAATAAAGGTATGATCTTTACATTAATTTGTTACTAATTTTATAAAACCCTTTGTTTCCGAATATCCTAACTGACATTTCAATTTTTAATGAAAAATTGAACTTTCTATATTATTATTATATCATAATAATAATCTTTTCAAATGTTCAAATTTTGAAATCAAACCTTCTTCTCTTATTATACTGACCGTAAAGATGTAATCGTTCTAAATTAACCCTTTTTATTATCACTTTTAAACAATAAAGATATAATCTTTCTAATTCATACATCAATTAGTTCCATTAACTGAATATTAAATTAAAATATTCTTTTAATTCAAAATTGGAATGAGACCCAATCCATTACCATATAATTTTAATTATATGGATTTCAAACATCGCATTAATTCCATAATAATGATAAAACATTAAATAACAGCCAAAGTGCATTTTAAACTAATCACAAGGGCGATGTGTAGTCAGAATATCAACCCAAGACCCGTGTGGGGTTTCAACCAACACAAATTCAAATAATATATTATTATTTGTGCACTTGGACGATGTGTGAAAATTTATCGTCCAATCAACATAAACAAGTCAGGAAACTTGTTATGGCTGTGTAAACATTATTTAAATAATCATAAATAATATAGCATTACATTATCTTGTTAAAATTTCCACTTTCAAAACATAACATAACATGACATTCCAATCCATCATTCATCCAGCAAACAATTACTTCAATCACAGATAATTTATTTATTATTAAATTATAAAAATAAATAACTGTTCAAAAATTTAGTGAGAAGGAGTTCTCACCTTTGCTGGGCTTTAATTGACGGTTCGGGCCCAATTTTGGTTCAAAATCCAACATGCTCTAAAATTGACAAAATTGATGTCTACGCGAAGCTCTCGACACCACGATCGCAGCAAATCCTGTTTCGAGCTATTTCGAGTTCGTATCAATAAGATATGAATTTTCGAAGTTTGTAATCATTAAATAATTAATTTAAAGGGTGCGTTTTTTACAGGTCCCTAATAAGTTTCAAAATATAAAAAAAACCCGGTGATAAAAAGTATATAAAATACATCCTTCTTTTTGAACATCCGCTCAAAAAATACCAGATGTACCCTTACAAACTTAAAAAAATATCCAAACACAGTACGGCAACATTTACTCAGTCAATCGTTCCATGTATCTCGCTGAAAACCCTAATCCCACAACAGCCGCCGTCCCCCTTCAACGATCTGCCATCGCCCTCGTCCCCCATCCCCTCCCCTCAACCTCCACCGCAACAGAAGCCGCGCCACTAACTACCGTCCACAAACCCTTCTCTTCCTCGTCCTTCCCCAATCCGACTGCCAGCAAGCCTCTACAGCCAAAAAGCTGCACACAACCGAGAAGTTAGCATCGCCGCCACCCCTGACTGGACTGCCTTCACGTCAGGCGCAGCCTGCTCCACCTCTCCACCACCCAGCGCCGCATATTTTGTCCATTAAATTTAGATCAGTATTTTAATATTCATTATGTGATTTTCTCCAATTTTTTTTACTGAGAGGTTATATGTATACCAATATTTTTTATACTTGCATGGATGTATGCAATTATGCTTACTACTTGTATCAACTTTGGTAGTATTTGACATATATTCAAAAATGTTAAAAAAAATAGTGGTAGCTACTTATTGGTACGAACTTGTTTTTATTGATGGTAAATGTATGCAAGTATTCTCCATTGTTGCATGGAAGTATGCACCTATTGTTGTTATGTGCATGCAAAGATTCAACTGTTCAGCTTGTCTGCACTGAATTACGTTGTTATTTTGTGCATTGAATTGAGTCCTTTTAGTTTTACATAGAATTATGAATTGATGCTTTCTTGTGTGGAGTTTTTCTACATATTTTGCATACTTATATGCAATTTTTCAATATAATTCCTATTACAAATGCAAATGTTCATATCAGTACACATGTATGCATATATTAACTAATAAAAACATCAAAGAAATATTTAGAAAACTGTGCAACTAATCATCAGGCACGTATATGAACAGAAATATCAGTAAACAAGTATGCATATATTAAAAAAAAAATCCACACTTATACACAAATTTTCTGAATTCATCCAAACAAACGTACATCTGAATCTACTACAAGTATACAGACACGCATATGAACAGAACTACTGCTCTTTTGAAGAACAAGTTCTTTTGTTAAGAACCAGCTTATTGCATGCACCATTTGTTGAGATTTTGACTGCTGCTCAACTCGTAATAATGCTATGTCCTTTTCAACATCTACTACAAGTTCATCTTCCACCATAGGGCTCTGTAAAAAGGAGTATAAAGCTGTTACTAAAAGATTTCAATCGGTTATAAATACATGAACACTAGCGTGAAAGTATTCTGAACAAATGCACACAAGTGTGCAACTATTGTGAAAAGATGCTCAGAAATGTGCAAGTATTTTGAATAAGAACATACCATCATGTACAAACTGTTAATAATACAAATATTATCAATATTTGCATACTTGTATGCCAATATTCCTAAAATTGGCATACATGTATGCAAATACCCTAAAAATGTGTATCCCAATATTCCTAATATTGGCATACATGTATGCAAATACTCTAAAAATGTGTATATATGTATGCAACTGTTCTGATTTTTTCCGTAATATTAACCGCAGACACATTGAAACAAATAAAAAACATCAGAATATACACTAGCGTGAAAGTATTCTGAACAAATGCCCACAAATGTGCAACTATTATGAAAAGATGCTCAAAACTGTGCAAGTATTTTGAATAAGAACATACCATCATGTACAAACTGTTAATAATACAAATATTGTCAATATTTGCATACATGTATGCCAATATTCCTAAAATTGGCATACATGTATGCAAATAACCTAAAAATGTGTATATATGTATGCAACTGTTCGGATTTTTTCCGAAATATTAACCGCAGACACATTGAAACAAATAAAAAACATCAGAATATACACTAGCGTGAAAGTATTCTGAACAAATGCCCACAAGTGTGCAACTATTATGAAAAGATGCTCAAAACTGTGCAAGTATTTTGAATAAGAACATACCATCATGTATAAACTGTTAATAATACAAATATTGTCAATATTTGCATACATGTATGCCAATATTCCTAAAATTGGTATACATGTATGCAAATACCCTAAAAATGTGTATCCCAATATTCCTAATATTGGCATACATGTATGCAAATACCTTAAAAATGTGTATATATGTCTGCAAATGTTCTGATTTTTTTCGTAATATTAACAGCAGACACATTGAAACAAATAAAAAACATCAGAATAAACAAGCAATAAAATATCCAAAAAAAATGATATCCGAATATAAATGACATTATTAAACTGCAAAATTTACCTGTAACAACAAGCATCCACCGTATAAACCAAGGATCGATCTGGTAAAAGTAATCAATCAAAAAAAGATTGAAAAAAAATGATATCCAAATAGAAACATAATTATTAACTCGTGAACATAATTATTAAAAAGTAAAATTCACCTTTAAGAGCAATAATCCACTGTATAATTCAAGAATCGATCTATTTTAATCGGCTGTTTAAAATTCTGTGTAAAAAGAATGATCGATAGTGAAATTTCTGACATCCAAACCACGAGCCCCAAAAACCCACACCGCCGCTCCAGCACCAGGATCCGCCACCGCGCCGTTACCGACTGGCGCACCCCCACCTCCAGCAATAAGCGACGACCACTAGCGAGCAGGAACCCTTCAGCCGACGCCCCCTTTTCAATTTTGATATCCAAAACCCTAAAATGTTAACAGCGCCGCCATGGACAAAAAAATTAGGATTGACAAAAGTGGAAATAAAATGTTAATTACGTACAAAAAATATCTGGCCTAGTTAATTACGGCGTGAAAAATGAAAAGGGGCAGTTCTGGAAACATAAGCACCGATATTTAAAATTAGGGATGAAATTTGTATGTTTTGTAACAGGAGGATGTGAGCCTAATTAACTTTAGTTTTAAGGATGTGAGCCTAATTTTCACTAATTTAAATGGTAAAAATTACCCAAATTTTCAACTTGCTCAGAATTGAACGTAGTTAGTGTCATTGCGAAGATCCCGTCGCCACGATCCCAGCGGATCTGAAATCGTCAGATTTCGACCTCGTATGTGATAGATATCGCGTTATAAACATTGAACATAAAATTAAATAAATGTTTCGCGTTTAAGCCCTTAACCTTTTTTTTCCAACAGCACCCTGAACTTAAAATGCTCGCCACGGCCAAACCGTAAGTCAGAATTGCACGAAACCAGCGCCATTCTTTCCGGCTTCTCCCCCTCTTTCCACGTCTGGTGGTCCCACCTCCAGTTCGCCACGTGGGGCCCACGATCTGCAGTTGAACGAAAAAGTGCAGTTTCCGTTCATCTCAGTGTTGCGGCCGCCTCGTTACTCCAAATGCCACCAATTTTTGTCAGAAGCTAGATCTCGACCTCCCAAACAACTTCTGTTTGGGTCACTTCGCCTGAAAATGCATGGATCGACGGGAAATTGCTCATCTTTGCGACTGTCCTGTTTTCAGCACCCCTCCAGTAAAATTGACATTCCGGCCAACTCCGGCAACCTGAGACCATGCCACCACTACCAAAAGAACCGTATGCTTCCCCTCTACCACTGCCTGAAGTCGATCGACCTATCTCTCTTCGTGGGGCTCGCAGCGAACAAATAACCGAAATCAGCTTTCTGTCTTTCAAGCTACATCCCGGCGAATCCGTGTAACGATAGGTCTTGAATTTTTCGTGGTAGATAGATGATAAGAAGATGAACAAAACACAGAAAGGGTTTGGTCTGATTTTGTTCTGATTGAGAGATATAAACTATTTTGTTTTCAGGGGCTAATTTGCAAAATAAATTTTAGAGGAGGGAGCCGCCATGGAATAGAGGAAGAAGAAGGTGGCTATGTTATGCTTAGGGTTCAGCTAATGGCTGTTAAAAGATAATATATAGGTAGGTTATAAACTCAATTAGGCCCAATTACCCATATGTACATATATTAATACATTTTTTTGTCCGCTTTTCGTAGTTTAAAAATTCGTGTTAACACCTACGAATTCCATTGTAATTGAAAATTGAAACATAAATATTCCTTGACATTACGGATTTAAAGAAACTGGTATCGTCATTTTCCCAGTCGGTATGAATTAATAATGAATTTTTAAAGTCTGAAAATTGACCGTTTTCACTGAAAAATCAATTATAATTACATATTAATTCTAAAAATTCCAGAAAAATCATTTCTAGCTTTGTTTTAACGAAACGAACCGAACAAAATTAATTTCGTTGAATTTGAAGACCGTTTGCAAAACTTCACTTTTCAAGACGTATATATTTTATATTTAAAAATATATTTTATATATGAATAATTTCCAAAACTCAAAATATATAAGTGTTTATACTTTTTCAATGCATAAACATCATTTTGAACTCAATGGAAGTGGTTTCGAGTCCAAATTCATTCGTATGTAAAAAGTAACGTTTTGGGTCCTATATATATAAACTTTCCCGTGTTTTTCTGATATCTTGATTTGGGCATAACTTTTGATTCCCGCTATGAAATTTCAATTTTTCGGATTCGTTGGAAAGATATTTTTAAATAGATTCTAATATTTTTGGTTTCGCTAAAATCCGATTTATTTTGCATCCTGTATAGTCAGTCAAAGTTAAAATTCAAATTTTAAAACTGCCGCGCTATTTCTAACTCCTTTTATAATTTAAATAAAATTCATTCATTTTAACTTCGATTAAAATAAATTTATATTCGTTATTATATAAAATAAATTATTTTAAATATTAAAGACCCATTAAAATGATTAAAATAAAAAATTTAAATTCGGCCCAAAATTCTGGGTCGTTACAGATTATATAAAAATAGTACTTTTGTCAAAACATGATTTTTAGAATAAGAATAACATTCCTGTCAAACATAATTATTGAGGTAAAATAACATTTTTTTGTGTTAACATGTTAGTGAACTAGAAATGTATATTTTTATACATTAAAAAGAATGAATTGGAAATGTATATTTTTATACATTAAAAAGAATGAATTGGAAATGTATATTTTTATACATTAAAAAGAATGAATTGGAAAGGTATATTTTTATACATTAAAAAGAGTTTAAACAAAAATACATTTTTGTTCATTAAGAAGAAAGATTATCTTTTGATCATTAAAAAGGATTACATAAAGATGAACATTTTTATATATTAAAAAGGATTAAATCAAAATAAACATTTTTGTGCATTAAAAAGAGTTAAACAAAAATAAGACATTTTTGTTTACATTAAGATAATTAGACAAGATAATCATTTTCGTCTACATTAAAAGAATTAGACAGATTTACCAGTTTTGGCAAATCTAAAAAGAATGAATGTGAAACACTCATTTTTGCAAATAAAAAGAATAAATATAAATATTCATTTATGTCAAATGTAAAAGAATGAAATAAAAACATTCATTTTTGTCGAATGTAATAGAATGAGAATAGAAACATTCATTTTATCATTTAAAAAGAATGAGATCAAAATAGAGTCATTTTGTCGTTTAAAAAGGAATAAGATAAAGATATTCATTTTGGTTATTTAAAAATGAATAAGACCAAAATATACATTTTTGCTCACTAGAAATGATTAAACCAAAAATGTACATTTTTGGTCATCAAAAAGAATAAAACAAAAATGTACATTTTGTTCATATTAAAAGGATGTAATAAGAATATACATTTTTGTGTTAAAACCTGTTAGTGAAGAAAACTACATTTTGTGTTAAAACCTGTTAGAGAAATAAAAATAATCATTTTTGGTTATTAAAAAGAGTTTAACCAAAAATAATCATTTTTGGCCATTGAAAAGGATTACACCAAAATATTTGTTTTTGGTCATTTAAAAGGATTAGTTATAAATATACATTTTTGTATACTTAAAAGGATTAGTTAAAAATATATACCTTTTTGTTTATTTAAAAGGATTAAACAAAAATGTCATTTTAGCGTAAATATATTCATTAGGATTATATTCAAAATGAACATATATCATTCTAATGTAAATGCATACATTAGAATTTACATGCAAAACAACGATGACATATATGTTAATTATAAGATGTCATTTATGTTCATTATTAAATGTCATTTAAAAGAATTAAAGGATTACATTTTTATGTAATGTTGTTTTCATAAGAAGGAATAGAATTAAAAGATTATATTTTATTGTAATATTGTTGACAATAAAATGAATTGAATTAAAAGATTAGATTTTTATTGTCATTTGTTCACAATAAAAAGAATTGAAATATATGTCTTTGATGTTGACATGTTTGATGTGATAAATATAATGTTTAGTATATTCCAATTTGAATATTACACTTCCATTTACAAGTCATCCGACTTGTTTATATGATTGGGTCGGTAATTTTTACACATCGCCCAAGTGCACAGATAATTTATTATTTGATTTTTGGATGAAACCCCACACGGGTGTTGGGATGATATTTGACCTACACTAGTCCCAATATTTAGTGTAGAATCCACTTTGGCTGTTATTTGGATGTTTGATAATTATTCATCAGGATTGTTGATTTCATGCAGTATATGGTTGTTGATTGAGTCACATTCCACTGAAGATATTCTAGAAAAAGAATATCTTAGAGAAAGAACATTTTGGAAAAAGAATATATTTTAGAGAAATATATATTTATTGAAATGAACCAGTTATCAACTAGAGTTAATCATTAAATTTAGATTTAATGAAGTTTTCCAATTATTTAATATTTAATTGAAATTAAATTAAATAGATTGGATCTTGGGTTTGTCGTGAATAGTGTCTTAAATAACACTGTTCTTAAATCCTGTATGAAGAGAATAATCTTTTAATTTAGATTATTAAAGTTTTCAATTATATTTAGTAATTGAAATAAGATGAAATGTGAGTTGGGTTTATTGTGAACTGTGTTTTTTTTAAGTGACATGTGTTCTTTAACCCAACTGACAGTGAAAATTATGATTTTGAATTTATAAATCTTTTATTAAGATTTAAATGAGAATTTTCCAAAATCCAAGTTTTCCAATTTAATATATTAAATTGGAGTTGAATGGAATTCGAATTAATAATAACCGAGATAAGCTTATGTAAAAGAAGACCAATACTACATATGGAATTTAAGAGGCTTTGCCGTTATTCCATTTATATTTTTGGTCGGATACAGAAATTAATAACGATTATATATTGATTTGATTTCTGTGAAGACTCCATATTTATGGAAGATGATTACGGGTTTACCGTGAACTATGTTTTAAATGACATTAGTTCTTTAACCCAGTTAAAGATAAGATTAATTTCTTAAATTTAAATAATCATTAAAGAATAATTATTGATATTTAAAACCAAATTGGGGTTTAATAAATCTTTAAAAGAAAGATTTAAGATAAATTTGAAGAATTAATCCTTGATAAGATAATGTGAATATTTTATTTAAAAGAATATTATGAATTGGAATGAGACGTTGGATGTGCTTTTATAGTACTTGATTTTTAATTATAAAAATACGTGAATTATTCGAAAAGACCGGGTCTAACCCATTCCGAATAATTACTACGATGATGAAGAGTCGAAGATGAAGACGGTGGTTGAAGACCGACAATCTTCACATCGAATGGATGTGTTGCTACTGACACCCATGATGGGAGTAGCTACATTGAAAGAGCTTCAGTGGTAGCCGTCCAGACGTATTGTTGATTGTCCGGATATGCGAGGACCTCTTAGGTATCTCCGGTTTCGTTCAGACCCAGAACAGACTTGTAAATGGATGCGTGTCTGAAATTGGATTTCGTTCCATGTGAATTAAATTGATTTTTATTAATGTATATCTGATTGGTGGTGGAGAATTTATTCTCTGCTTAACACCCTGGTATATATTAATAGTGATTGATCGCAAGGCGTGAATTGTTAATGTGGCACACCAAGATGCAAATGATCAAGGCTTTTTTTGAAAAGCAGGGCCTTGTGGGATGATCAAAGTATAGCCTTTACGGAATAGCTTTGTTTATAGCGTGACTTCGCGAGCCTCACACCCCAGTATGAGTCAAAAACGAGATTATGACTGCAAGGAGTGCACACGTTTCTTTCTAGATATGAGTGGTGTCAGTGCTTAAACTGGCTGACATTTTACTTATGTGGATGATGGATTTTGAGGCGCCTCGGATTTATAGGCCGTTAGTGGTCATATGGAGGTCCAAAGGGACCGGGAAGCGTGTGTTCAGGCATAATTAATCCACTACCGATAGGTGGGGACCGGCCCTGAAGATCCAAGGGTTGCACATAGGTGTGATCCTGAGGCATTTGCTAGAGTGTCTCGAATCGGAGAGGAGCTTGCCCCAAGCCTCGACTCATGATGGAAATCCAACTTTCGAAACGAACTTGCGGTTTTGATTGTAGAACTAGTATGGCGACATGATATATGGTACCCATGTCGTCTATGATTGATATATTATGATTGAAATGGTTTTTAAAAACATATACTCACTAATATCAAATCCGTTTTATCGTATCAAGCATCTCTTGACCATTATAAGGTAAAACCCTATCCTCCGGTTTGCGTTGCATTATGTGATGGGACTTGGGTCTTATAATGGTTTCATTTTTCTAAAAAGCATTGCGTTGTTTAACGATTTACCTTATGTTATGCACTGGCAATCCAATGGAGTAAAACCGTTCCGCGTTAGCGGCGTGTTCCTGTGATTAGTCTTATTATTAGATAAGTTTAGTTAAGATTTCTCATACCAGTCCCATGACTGACCTGTAGTTTGTTTCACTGGCAAACTCGGGTGCCCATATTTTCCACACGGGCAGTCGAGTAGCTTTTTGCAGATATATTTACAGGATCCTGGTTTACAGCTGAAGCGATATTCGGAAAGCTCTGTATCCGTGTATTCCTTTCGGTTGTATATTTGTCTTATTTTCCGCTGCTGTTTAAATGTAATTTAAAACTCTGATATTATTGTATTTCTATTTATGTAATGAGTATTCATACTCTGTTATATTCTTGTACTCTGATGTAATTGTTGTAATCAGCAATAAAATGTTCTTCAGTTTATGTTCTGATGTGCGTTGTTCTCAAGGCAATCTAGACTTTCCTTTATAGGGAAGTTTGGGTCGTCACATTTGGTATCAGAGCTTTGGTTAAGAATTCATCAGAGATTGGATTAGTAATATCCAATGAGAATAACTCGTTAGAGATGGGATCAATAGTATCCTAGAACGAGTGTGAAGAGTATTATTTTCTTTATAAAAAAATGAAAACAAATTTAGTTTTGAAAATTTTATCTTAAAATACGTATTTGAGTATATTGTGGTATTTTAATGTGGACAATCGAGTATATAAAGGTTTTGAATATACGAGTAATTAATGGATATTCGAAGTTTTAATATACTAGATAGATATAGAATCACACTCTAGTCGCCCGAAGATAATTCTGATGATCGGTGCACCATCATCAGAATTTATGTTCGAGTTTCGAAGGTGGTATATCTATATATTTCCATTGACTGGTATGAGAACCAAAACTTAGTTAGTACACAATTGCTGTGAATTGCACTAAAAATATGATTTTTGACTATATATAAAAGTTATATATTTGAAAAGTTAATTACCTAATTGATTGCTGGTTGTGATGTTTGATTATTGGTTTAACTAACAAAATTATTGGAATGATAATTACTTTAACTAATAAGATTATTGAAACCAATAAATAAAAATTTAATTAAGTTAGTAAATTAAACAACTTTTAGCTACGTTCCTTTTCGAGGACGAAAAGATTTTACGTGGGGGCGATTGTAACAACCCGGAATTTTGGGGCCAATTTAAAAATTTTATTTTAGAAATTTTAATGAATTTAGAATATTTAAAATAATTTATTTTAAATAATAACGATGGAAAATTTATTTAATCAAAGTTAAAACGAATAAATTTAATTCAATTATAAAAGGAGTTTAAAACAGCGTTGCAGTTTGAAAATTTGATTTCAAACATTAACAGAATATACAGGATTCATTTTAAATCAGAATTGAGCGAAACAAGAAATATTTGAATCTGTTTAATCATATCTTTCTAACGAATCTGAAAAACTAAAATTTTACTTTGAAAATAGAAAGTTATGTCTAGTTTAAAATTTTGAAAAGTCGCCGTAGAATTTATATTATATTTTAATATAATATGGCCCTTAAAAATAGTCATTTTACAAACGACCTCTGTTTTCGACGAAACCACTTTTGTTGGAACCGGAATGTCTAATTATTGCTAGATTTCAATTTTCATAATTTTTCGAATTAATATGTGAGCGTGGTAAAAGAAAACGTGTTTTATCAGTTTCAATCAAATTTAATCGACTAGAAAATGGCCATTTTTCAAACGGTCTCAGAATTCAATGAAATTAGTTTTGTTAGGACCGTATCGTAAAAACAAAGACAAATATATTTTTTCTGTAATTTTTAGAGTCCGTATGTGACCCCGGTGAATTTAATTGTACGACAGAAATAATTAAATAAATGATTTAAATATTAAATTAAATAAAACAGGCTACAGACGTTCGTTTGTGCTGACGGGACATGGTCCATTGGATCCGGAACGGGGGCTATTAGGTGGAAACAACTTTTGTTGGGCTGGATTTGAAGTCCGGATAGACTAACGGGTCATTCTTTTATTAATTAATTAATTAATATATAATATACTGTATAAAATACGGTGATAATACGCTCAACCCTAATCCCTCTTTGACCAGCCGACACTAACTAAATCGATGGCCATGGCACTCCCGTCTTCTTCTCCCTCAATCTCCCAATCCCCGCAATATCTTCCCGAACTCCATACACCAAATTAAAGAACTCTTCGAGCTCAACGAACTGGACGGTCATGATCTGGAACAAGGGTGCGTGGTGACTGAATTTCGGCCAAGAACATTTCGGGTTTGGGCCCGATTTCCCAGGCAGCGGAAGGTGCGAGTGGGCCCGTGTTCGGCGAGGCAGCGTGTCGTGGCAAGGGCTTTCGGGTGATGGGGTCCGATCGAGTTCCGGCGGCTTGGGGGCCCATGCCCGCGGGTGAAGACGAGGCCGACGTTGGGTTCGCTTCGTTCCAGTAAATCACAAAGTAGAAGAAAGCGTAACTTCGTCAAACGGAAACGGAATTGAGCAAACTCAGAAGCGTTGGATTCGTATCAGAAAACTCTACACAATGAAACAAACCTGAACTGAAAAGGAGCAAATCAAAATTCAAGGAAAATTCAGATCTGAATAGCAATGTGAGAAATCATTTTTTATTATTTAAAAATAATTATGGATTTGTTATCACAAATCTACAGTTATTTCCTGTTTGCTATTATTAATGCTTGTTCTGTGTTGAATGTAATGTATGGATCTGTTTGTTTGGTAATGCCATTTGGTGATGAATGGTTAAACATATTTATCAATCGGAAGATAATTTATTAGAAACATTTAGATCAATTTGTAGTGATAAAGGAAGTAAAACTAAAATATATAATTTTTGGTTAGATAAGATGATCAAAAATAAGAAACACCAAATTGTGTTAATTTGTTGAATTAGAAATTTCAACATACATATGAAACACCAAATTGTGTTAAGTTGTTGAACTAGTATATTTCAACAAAAATGAAATGTCACTTTAAAACCATTCTTGTTAGATTAGAATTAAAACATGATTTTAATAAAAAGTACATTTTAATGTTTTGAATAGAAACTACATCTTTATGTAATTTGTGATATTAAAATTAAAGATTAACATTTTCATTGTAAAAGGTGACATTATAGTAGAATTAACATTTTTATTTGAAAATATATTATGCATATAAAATAGACATTTTTATACATTGAAAAGAATTAGTTAAAGATATATATTTTCATTCATTAAAAAGAATGAATTTTAAATGGACCTTTTTGTCACTTCAAAAGAATGATTAGTGAATTAAACACATTTTTGTCAAAAGAATGATTAGTGAATTAAAATCACATTTTTGTCAAAAGAATGATTAGTGAATTAAAATAGTATTTTTGGGAAAGAATGAGCATAGAAATAAAAATCACATTTTTGTGAAAACATGAATATTGAAAATAAAGATAACATTTTTAAATAGAAATTTGTTATGTAAAAAAACTACCTTTTTATTAGAAATATGTTTTGCAAATAAAAATAACATTTTTGTGAAAACATGATTATAGAAATAAAAATTCATTTTGTTCACTTTAAAGAAATGAATTAGTAAATACATTCATTTTGTCACTTTTAAAAGAAGGGAAACAAAAAGACACATTTTTGTTATTAAATAAGGATTTTACAAAAATCACATTTTTGTCAATTTATAAGGATTATATAAAAATAGTACTTTTGTCAAAACATGATTTTTGGAATAAAAATAACATTCTTGTCAAACATAATTATTGAGGTAAAATAACATTTTTTTGTGTTAACATGTTAGTGAACTAGAAATGTATATTTTTATACATTAAAAAGAATGAATTGGAAATGTATATTTTTATACATTAAAAAGAATGAATTGGAAATGTATATTTTTATACATTAAAAAGAACGAATTGGAAATGTATATTTTTATACATTAAAAAGAATGAATTGGAAAGGTATATTTTTATACATTAAAAAGAGTTTAAACAAAAATACATTTTTGTTCATTAAGAAGAAAGATTATCTTTTGATCATTAAAAAGGATCACATAAAGATGAACATTTTTATATATTAAAAAGGATCAAATCAAAATAAACATTTTTGTGCATTAAAAAGAGTTAAAAAAAATAAGACATTTTTGTTTACATTAAGAGAATTAGACAAGATAATCATTTTCGTCTACATTAAAAGAATTAGACAAATTTACCAGTTTTGGCAAATCTAAAAAGAATGAATGTGAAACACTCATTTTTGGAAATAAAAATAATAAATAAAAATATTCATTTTTGTCAAATGTAAAAGAATGAAATAAAAACATTCATTTTTGTCAACTGTAATAGAATGAGAATAGAAACATTCATTTTATCATTTAAAAAGAATGAGATCAAAATATAGTCATTTTGTCGTTTAAAAAGGAATAAGATAAAGATATTCATTTTGGTTATTTAAAAATGAATAAGACCAAAATATACATTTTTGGTCACTAGAAATGATTAAACCAAAAATGTACATTTTTGGTCATCAAAAAGAATAAAACAAAAATGTACATTTTGTTCATATTAAAAGGATGTAATAAGAATATACATTTTTGTGTTAAAACCTGTTAGTGAAGAAAAACTACATTTTTTGTTAAAACCTGTTAGAGAAATAAAAATAATAAGTTTTGGTTTTTAAAAAGAGTTTAACCAAAAATAATCATTTTTGGCCATTGAAAAGGATTACACCAAAATATTTGTTTTTGGTCATTTAAAAGGATTAGTTATAAATATACATTTTTGTATACTTAAAAGGATTAGTTAAAAATATATACCTTTTTTTTATTTAAAAGGATTAAACAAAAATGTCATTTTAGCGTAAATATATACATTAGGATTATATTCAAAATGAACATATATCATTCTAATGTAAATGCATACATTAGAATTTACATGCAAAACAACGATGACATATATGTTAATTATAAGACGTCATTTATGTTCATTATTAAATGTCATTTAAAAGAATTAAAGGATTACATTTTTATGTAATGTTGTTTTCATAAGAAGGAGTAGAATTAAAGGATTATATTTTATTGTAACATTGTTGACAATAAAATGAATTGAATAAAAAGATTAGACTTTTATTGTCATTTGTTCACAATAAAAAGAATTGAAATATATGTCTTTGATGTTGAAATGTTTGATGTGATAAATATAATGTTCAGTATGTTCCAATTTGAATATTACACTTCCATTTACAAGTCATCCGATTTGTTTATGTGATTGGGTCGGTAATTTTTACACATCGCCCAAGAGCACATATAATTTATTATTTGATTTTTGGATGAAACCCCACACGGGTGTTGGGATGATATTTGACCTACACTAGTCCCAATATTTAGTGTAGAATCCACTTTGGTTGTTATTTGGATGTTTGATAATTATTCATCATGATTGTTGATTTCATGCAATATATGGTTGTTGATTGAGTCACATTCCACTGAAGATATTCTAGAAAAAGAATATCTTAGAGAAAGAACATTTTGGAAAAAGAATATATTTTAGAGAAATATATATTTACTGAAATGAACCAGTTATCAACTAGAGTTAATCATTAAATTTAGATTTAATAAAGTTTTCCAATTATTTAATATTTAATTGAAATTAAATTAAATAAATTGGATCTTGGGTTTGTCGTGAATAGTGTCTTAAATAACACTGTTCTTAAACCCCGTATGAAGAGAATAATCTTTTAATTTAGATTATTAAAGTTTTCAATTATATTTAGTAATTGAAATAAGATGAAATGTGAGTTGGGTTTATTGTGAACTGTGTTTTTTTTAAGTGACATGTGTTCTTTAACCCAACTGACAGTGAAAATTATGATTTGGAATTTATAAATCTTTTATTAAGATTTAAATGAGAATTTTCCAAAATCCAAGTTTTCCAATTTAATATATTAAATTGGAGTTGAATGGAATTCGAATTAATAATAACCGAGATAAGCTTTTGTAAAAGAAGACCGATACTACATATGGAATTTAAGAGGCTTTGCCGTTATTCCATTTATATTGTTGGTCGGATACAGAAATTAATAACGATTATATATTGATTTGATTTCTGTGAAGACTCCATATTTATGGAAGATGATTACGGGTTTACCGTGAACTATGTTTTAAATAACATTAGTTCTTTAACCCAGTTAAAGATAAGATTAATTTCTTAAATTTAAATAATCATTAAAGAATAATTTTTGATATTTAAAACCAAATTGGGTTTTAATAAATCTTTAAAAGAAAGATTTAAGATAAATTTGAAGAATTTATCCTTGATGATAATGTGAATATTTTATTTAAAAGAATATTCTGAATTGGAATGAGACGTTGGATGTGCTTTTATAGTACTTGATTTTTAATTATAAAATTACGTGAATTATTCGGAAAGACCGGGTCTAACCCATTCCGAATAATTACTACGACGATGAAGAGTCGAAGATGAAGACGGTGGTTGAAGACCGACAATCTTCACATCGAATGGATGTGTTGCTACTGAGACCCATGATGAGAGTAGCTACCTTGAAAGGGCTTCAGTGGTAGCCGTCCAGACGTATTGTTGATTGTCCGGATATGCGAGGACCTCTCAGGTATCTCCGGTTTCGTTCAGACCCAGAACGGACTTGTAAATGGATGCGTGTCTGACATTGGATTTCATTCCATGTGAATTAAATTGATTTTTATTAATGTATATCTGATTGGTGGTGGAGAATTTATTCTCTGCTTAACACCCTGGTATATATTAATAGTGATTGATCGCATGGCGTGAATTGTCAATGTGGCACGCCAAGATGCAAATGATCAAGGCTTTTGTTGAAAAGCAGGGCTTGTTGGATGATCAAAGTATAGCCTATTACGGCATAACTTTGTGTATAGCGTGACTTCGCGAGCCTCACACCCCGGTATGAGTCAAAAACGGGATTAGGACTGCAGGGAATGCACACGTTTCTTTCTAGCTAGGAGTGGTGTCAGTGCTTAAACTGGCTGACATTTTACTTATGTGGATGATGGATTTTGAGGCGCTTCGGATTTATAGGCCGTTAGTGGTCATATGGAGGTCCAAAGGGACCGGGAAGCGTGTGTTCAGGCATAATTAATCCACTGGCGATAGGCGGGGACCGGCCCTGAAGAACCAAGGGTTTCCCATAGGTGTGTTCCTGAGGCATTTGCTAGAGTGTCTCGAATCGGAGAGGAGCTTGCCCCTAGCCTCGACTCATGATGAAATCCAACTTTCGATACGACCTTGCGGTTTTGATTGTAGAACTAGTATGGCGACATGATATATGGTACCCAAGCCGTCTATGATTGATATATTATGATTGAAATGGTTTTTAAAAACATATACTCACTAATATCAAATCCGTTTTATCGTATCAAGCATCTCTTGACCATTATAAGGTAAAACCCTATCCTCCGGTTTGCGTTGCATTGTGTGATGGGACTTGGATCTTATAATGGTTTCATTTTTCTAAAAAGCAATGCGTTGTTTAACGATTTACCTTATGTTATGCATTGGCAATCCAATGGAGTAAACCCGTTCCGCGTTAGCGGCGTGGTCCTATGATTAGTCTTATTATTAGATAAGTTTAGTTAAGATTTCTCATACCAGTCCCATGACTAACCTGTAGTTTGTTTCACTGGCAAACTCGGGTGCCCATATTTTCCACACAGGCAATCGAGTAGCTTTTTGCAGATATATTTACAGGATCCTGGTCTATAGCTGGAGCGATATTCAGAAAGCTCTGTATCCGTGTATTCCTTTTGGTTATATATTTGTATTATTTTCCGCTGCTATTTAAATGTAATTTAAAACTTTGATATTATTGTATTTCTATTTATGTAATGAGTATTCATACTCTGTTATATTCTTGTACTCTGATGTAATTGTTGTAATCAGCAATAAAATGTTCTTCAGTTTATGTTCTGAGGTGTGTTGTTCTCAAGGCAATCTAGACTTTCCTTTATAGGGAAGTTTGGGTCATCACATTTGGTATCAGAGCTTTGGTTAAAGAACTCGAGAACAAGGCACATTAGAACCGAACGAAAGAATTCATCAAAGATTGGATTAGTAATATCCAATGAGAATAACTCGTTAGAGATGGGATCAGTATTATCCTAGAACGAGTGTGAAGAGTATTATTTTCTTTAAAAAAAATGAAAACAAATTTAGTTTTGAATATTTTATCTTAAAATACGTATTTGAGTATATTGTGGTATTTTAATGTGGACAATCGAGTATATAAAGCTTCGAATATACGAGTAATTAATGGATATTCAAAGTTTTAGATAGATATAGAATCACACTCTAGTCGCCCGAAGATAATTCTGATGATCGGTGCACCATCTTCAGAATTTATGTTCGAGTTTCGAAGGTGGTATATCTATATATTTCCATTGACTGGTATGAGAACCAAAACTTAGTTAGTACACAATTGCTGTGAATTGCACTAAAAATATGATTTTTGACTATATATAAAAGTTATATATTTGAAAAGTTAATTACCTAATTGATTGCTGGTTGTGATGTTTGATTATTGGTTTAACTAACAAAATTATTGGAATGATAATTACTTTAACTAATAAAATTATTGAAACCAATAAATAAAAATTTAATTAAGTTAGTAAATTAAACAACTTTTAGCTACGTTCCTTTTTGTGAACGAAAAGATTTTAAGTGGGGGCGATTGTAACAACCCGGAATTTTGGGGCCAATTTAAAATTTTTATTTTAGAAATTTTAATGAATTTAGAATATTTAAAATAATTTATTTTAAATAATAACGATGGAAAATTTATTTAATCAAAGTTAAAACGAATAAATTTAATTCAATTATAAAAGGAGTTTAAAACAGCGCTGCAGTTTGAAATTTTGATTTCAAACTTTAACAGAATATACAGGATTCATTTTAAATCAGAATTGAGCGAAACAAGAAATATTTGAATCTGTTTAATCATATCTTTCTAACGAATCTGAAAAAAATAAAATTTCACTTTGAAAATAGAAAGTTATGTCCAGTTTAAAATTTAGAAAAGTCGCCGTAGAATTTATATTATATTTTAATATAATATGGCCCTTAAAAATAGTCATTTTACAAACGACCTCTGTTTTCGACGAAACCACTTTTGTTGGAACCGGAATGTCTAATTATTGCTATATTTCAATTTTCATAATTTTTTGAATTAATATGTGAGCGTGGTAAAAGAAAACGTGTTTTACCAGTTTTAGTCAAATTTAATCGACTAGAAAATGACCATTTTTCAAACAGTCTCAGAATTCGCTGAAATTAGTTTTGTTAGGACCGTATCGTAAAAACAAAGACAAATATTTTTTTTCTGTAATTTTTAGAGTCCGTATGTGACCCCGGTGAATTTAATTGTACGACTGAAATAATTAAATAAATGATTTAAATATTAAATTAAATAAAACAGGCTACAGACGTTCGTTTGGGCTGACGGGACATGGTCCATTGGATCCGGAACCGGGGCTATTAGGTAGGAATAACTTTTGTTGGGCTGGATTTGAAGTCCGGATATACTAACAGGTCATTCTTTTATTTTATAATTAATTCATATATAATATACCGTATAAAATACGGTGATAATACGCTCAACCCTAATCCCTCTTTGACCAGCCGCCACTAACTAAATCGATGGCCATGGCGCTCCCGTCTTCTTCTCCCTCAAAATCCCCGCAATATCTTCCCGAACTCCATACACCAAATTAAAGAACTCTTCGAGCTCAACGAACTGGACGGTCATGATCTGGAACAAGGGTGCATGCTGACTGAATTTCGGCCAAGAACATTTCAGGTTTGGGCCCGATTTCCCAGGCGGCGGAAGGTGCGGGTGAGCCCGTGTTCGGCGAGGTGGCGTGTCGTGGCAAGGGCTTTCGGGTGATGGGGTCCGATCGAGTTCCAGCGGCTTAGGGCCCGGGCGCGCGGGTGAAGACGAGGCCGGCGTTGGGTTCGCTTCATTCCAGTAAATCACGAAGTAGAAGAAAGCGTAACTTCGTCAAACGGAAACGGAATTGAGCAAACTCAGAAGCGTTGGATTCGTATCAGAAAACTCTACACAATGAAACAACCCTGAACTGAAAAGGAGCAAATCAAAATTCAAGGAAAATTCAGATCTGAGTAGCAATGTGAGAAATCATTTTTTTTATTATTTAAAAATAATTATGGATTTGTTATCAAAAATCTACAGTTATTTCCTATTTGCTATTATTCATGCTTATTCTGTGTTGAATGTAATGTATGGATCTGTTTGTTTGGTAATGCCATTTGTTGATGAATGGTTAAACATATTTATCTGTCGAAAGATAATTTATTAGAAACATTTAGATCAATTTGTAGTGACAAAGGAAGTAAAACTAAAATATATAATTTTTGGTTAGATAAGATGATCAAAAATATGAAACACCAAATTGTGTTAATTTGTTGAATTAGAAATTTCAACATACATATGAAACACCAAATTGTGTTAAGTTGTTGAACTAGTATATTTCAACAAAAATGAAATGTCACTTTAAAACCATTCTTGTTAGATTAGAATTAAAACATGATTTTAATAAAAAGTACATTTTAATGTTTTGAATAGAAACTACATCTTTAGGTTATTTGTGATATTAAAATTAAAGATTAACATTTTCTTTGTAAAAGGTGACATTATAGTAGAATTAACATTTTTATTTGAAAATATATTATGCATATAAAATAGACATTTTTATACATTGAAAAGAATTAGTTAAAGATATATATATTTTCATTCATTAAAAAGAATGAATTTAAAATGGACCTTTGTGTCACTTCAAAAGAATGATTAGTGAATTAAAACACATTTTTGTCAAAAGAATGATTAGTGAATTAAAATCACATTTTTGTCAAAAGAATGATTAGTGAATTAAAATAGTATTTTTGGGAAAGAATGACCATAGAAATAAAAATCACATTTTTGTGAAAACATGAATATTGAAAATAAAGATAACATTTTTAAATAGAAATTTGTTATGTAAAAAAACTACCTTTTTATTAGAAATATGTTTTGCAAATAAAAATAACATTTTTGTGAAAACATGATTATAGAAATAAAAATTCATTTTGTTCACTTTAAAGAAATGAATTAGTAAATACATTCATTTTGTCACTTTTAAAAGAAGGGAAACAAAAAGACACATTTTTGTTATTAAATAAGGATTTTACAAAAATCACATTTTTGTCAATTTATAAGGATTATATAAAAATAGTACTTTTGTCAAAACATGATTTTTGGAATAAAAATAACATTCTTGTCAAACATAATTATTGAGGTAAAATAACATTTTTTTGTGTTAACATGTTAGTGAACTAGAAATGTATATTTTTATACATTAAAAAGAATGAATTGGAAATGTATATTTTTATACATTAAAAAGAATGAATTGGAAATGTATATTTTTATACATTAAAAAGAACGAATTGGAAATGTATATTTTTAAACATTAAAAAGAATGAATTGGAAAGGTATATTTTTATACATTAAAAAGAGTTTAAACAAAAATACATTTTTGTTCATTAAGAAGAAAGATTATCTTTTGATCATTAAAAAGGATTACATAAAGATGAACATTTTTATATATTAAAAAGGATTAAATCAAAATAAACATTTTTGTGCATTAAAAAGAGTTAAACAAAAATAAGACATTTTTGTTTACATTAAGAGAATTAGACAAGATAATCATTTTCGTCTACATTAAAATAATTAGACAAATTTACCAGTTTAGGCAAATCTAAAAAGAATGAATGTGAAACACTCATTTTTGCAAATAAAAAGAATAAATATAAATATTCATTTTTGTCAAATGTAAAAGAATGAAATAAAAACATTCATTTTTGTCGAATGTAATAGAATGAGAATAGAAACATTCATTTTATCATTTAAAAAGAATGAGATTAAAATATAGTCATTTCGTCGTTTAAAAAGGAATAAGATAAAGATATTCATTTTGGTTATTTAAAAATGAATAAGACCAAAATATACATTTTTGGTCACTAGAAATGATTAAACCAAAAATGTACATTTTTGGTCATCAAAAAGAATAAAACAAAAATGTACATTTTGTTCATATTAAAAGGATGTAATAAGAATATACATTTTTGTGTTAAAACCTGTTAGTGAAGAAAACTACATTTTGTGTTAAAACCTGTTAGAGAAATAAAAATAATCATTTTTGGTTATTAAAAAGAGTTTAACCAAAAATAATCATTTTTGGCCATTGAAAAGGATTACACCAAAATATTTGTTTTTGGTCATTTAAAAGGATTAGTTATAAATATACATTTTTGTATACTTAAAAGGATTAGTTTAAAATATATACCTTTTTATTTATTTAAAAGGATTAAACAAAAATGTCATTTTAGCGTAAATATATACATTAGGATTATATTCAAAATGAGCATATATCATTCTAATGTAAATGCATACATTAGAATTTACATGCAAAACAACGATGAAATATATGTTAATTATAAGACGTCATTTATGTTCATTATTAAATGTCATTTAAAAGAATTAAAGGATTACATTTTTATGTAATGTTGTTTTCGTAAGAAGGAATAGAATTAAAGGATTATATTTTATTGTAACATTGTTGACAATAAAATGAATTGAATTAAAAGATTAGATTTTTATTGTCATTTGTTCACAATAAAAAGAATTGAAATATATGTCTTTGATGTGATAAATATAATGTTTAGTATATTCCAATTTGAATATTACACTTCCATTTACAAGTCATCCGACTTGTTTATGTGATTGGGTCGGTAATTTTTACACATCGCCCAAGTGCACAGATAATTTATTATTTGATTTTTGGATGAAACCCCACACGGGTGTTGGGATGATATTTGACCTACACTAGTCCCAATATTTAGTGTAGAATCCACTTTGGTTGTTATTTGGTTGTTTGATAATTATTCATCATGATTGTTGATTTCATGCAGTATATGGTTGTTGATTGAGTCACATTCCACTGAAGATATTCTAGAAAAAGAATATCTTAGAGAAAGAACATTTTGGAAAAAGAATGTATTTTAGAGAAATATATATTTATTGAAATGAACCAGTTTTCAACTAGAGTTAATCATTAAATTTAGATTTAATGAAGCTTTCCAATTATTTAATATTTAATTGAAATTAAATTAAATAAATTGGATCTTGGGTTTGTCGTGAATAGTGTCTTAAATAACACTGTTCTTAAACCTCGTATGAAGAGAATAATCTTTTAATTTAGATTATTAAAGTTTTCAATTATATTTAGTAATTGAAATAAGATGAAATGTGAGTTGGGTTTATTGTGAACTGTGTTTTTTTAAGTGACATGTGTTCTTTAACCCAACTGACAGTGAAAATTATGATTTGGAGTTTATAAATCTTTTATTAAGATTTAAATGAGAATTTTCCAAAAGCCATGTTTTCCAATTTAATATATTAAATTGGAGTTGAATGGAATTCGAATTAATAATAACCGAGATAAGCTTCTGTAAAAGAAGACCGATACTACATATGGAATTTAAGAGGCTTTGCCGTTATTCCATTTATATTGTTGGTCGGATACAGAAATTAATAAACATTATATATTGATTTGATTTCTGTGAAGACTCCATATTTATGGAAGATGATTACGGGTTTACCGTGAACTATGTTTTAAATGACATTAGTTCTTTAACCCAGTTAAAGATAAGATTAATTTCTTAAATTTAAATAATCATTAAAGAATAATTTTTGATATTTAAAACCAAATTGGGTTTTAATAACTCTTTAAAAGAAAGATTTAAGATAAATTTGAAGAATTTATCCTTGATAAGATAATATGAATATTTTATTTAAAAGAATATTCTGAATAGGAATGAGACGTTGGATGTGCTTTTATAGTACTTGATTTTTAATTATAAAAATACGTGAATTATTCGGAAAGACCGGGTCTAACCCATTCCGAATAATTACTACGACGATGAAGAGTCGAAGATGAAGACGGTGGTTGAAGACCGACAATCTTCACATCGAATGGATGTGTTGCTACTGAGACCCATGATGGGAGTAGCTACCTTGAAAGGGCTTCAGTGGTAGCCGTCCAGACGTATTGTTGATTGTCCGGATATGCGAGAACCTCTCAGGTATCTCCGGTTTCGTTCAGACCCAGAACGGACTTGTAAATGGAAGCGTGTCTGACATTGGATTTCATTCCATGTGAATTAAATTGATTTTTATTAATGTATATCTGATTGGTGGTGGAGAATTTATTCTCTGCTTAACACCCTGGTATATATTAATAGTGATTGATCGCATGACGTGAATTGTCAATGTGGCACGCCAAGATGCAAATGATCAAGGCTCTTGTTGAAAAGCAGGGCCTTGTGGGATGATCAAAGTATAGCCTATTACGGCATAGCTTTGTGTATAGCGTGACTTCGCGAGCCTCACCCCTCGGTATGAGTCAAAAACGGGATTAGGACTGCAGGGAGTGCACACGTTTCTTTCTAGCTAGGAGTGGTGTCAGTGCTTAAACTGGTTGACATTTTACTTATGTGGATGATGGATTTTGAGGCGCCTCGGATTTATAGGCCGTTAGTGGTCATATGGAGGTCCAAAGGGACCGGGAAGCATGTGTTCAGGCATAACTAATCCACTGCCGATAGGCGGGGACCGGCCCTGAAGATCCAAGGGTTGCCCATTGGTGTGATCATGAGGCATTTGCTAGAGTGTCTCGAATCGGAGAGGAGCTTGCCCCTAGCCTCGACTCATGATGGAAATCCAAATTTCAATACGACCTTGCGGTTTTGATTGTAGAACTAGTATGGCGACATGATATATGGTACCCATGCCGTCTATGATTGATATATTATGATTGAAATGGTTTTTAAAAACATATACTCACTAATATCAAATCCGTTTTATCGTATCAAGCATCTCTTGACCATTATAAGGTAAAACCCTATCCTCCGGTTTGCGTTGCATTGTGTGATGGGACTTGGGTCTTATAATGGTTTCATTTTTCTAAAAAGCATTGCGTTGTTTAACGATTTACCTTATGTTATGCACTGGCAATCCAATGGAGTAAACCCATTCCGCGTTAGCGGTGTGGTCCTGTGATTAGTCTTATTATTAGATAAGTTTAGTTAAGATTTCTCATACCAGTCCCATGACTGACCTGTAGTTTGTTTCACTGGAAAACTCGGGTGCCCATATTTTCCACACGGGCAGTCGAGTAGCTTTTTGCATATATATTTACAGGATCCTGGTCTACAGCTGAAGCGATATTCGGAAAGCTCTATATCCGTGTATTGCTTTCGGTTGTATATTTGTATTATTTTCTGCTGCTATTTAAATGTAATTTAAAACTCTGATATTATTGTATTTCTATTTATGTAATGAGTATTCATACTCTGTTATATTCTTGTACTCTGATGTAATTGTTGTAATCAGCAATAAAATGTTCTTCAGTTTATGTTCTGATGTGTGTTGTTCTCAAGGCAATCTAGACTTTCCTTTATAGGGAAGTTTGGGTCGTCACAAACCCGGACCCACGCATGCACATGACTCCGTTGGACTTGCACTGCCATCGCTAACTCTTTCGACCTCTTACAGTCAAACCCAGTAAGCGTGTCCCATCCTCGACCTAGTTCAAGCTCACATAGATACTAAATGGGTTATGGTTGAAAAGGGTCCACCCACTTGACACAAGCTTCCCTCCTAAGCTTGGTAACCACTAGGAATTCCCACTTAACCCCTCTTTATTCCCATGTCTAATCACATGTTTCACCTTGATTAAGTGCACATGTCACCCATGTCACCCACTTAACCCCCATGTCTTACTATATGTCTTATCTTGGTTAAGTGTTTATTAATTCATTATAATCGTAATCTTGCAAGACCTCCCACATTAGATTGTCGTTTTGCGGTTGCTAGATATGCCGGGCGGTTCCGAGCAGTCTTATACCGCAAACCGAATCTAACCTCATGTCTTTGCATTATTACGTATCTAATTTCTGCCTTTTACCTCTCACATTAGATTACAAAATTGCGGTTGCTGGATGTGCCGGGCGGTTCCGGGCAGTCTTATACCGCAATTCGAATCTAACCTCGTGTCTTAGGCGTTCATTATCACTTTCTTGATTCAAGTCCCAACTTTAAATCTTGGATTAAATTATATCCCAATTACCCAAAATTTCCAATCTAAATTATGTTCATAATTTTAATCCAAATTAGGCCTATAATCTTACATATACGTGTTATGCCAAATTACGTCCAAATTAATTTGCGTTCATCGATATTAACAATTCTTGCCAAAACTCATGTATACAAATCATATCTAATTATGCCCAATCCAACTTATGCCAAGTCTCATGTATACAATTTATACACAATTATTCTCAAATTGGTTTATGCCAATAATTCTCATTTTATTACAAATTTCCCCAAACATTTCCCAATCGTTCAAACGTTATTCATACGCAATTCTCAACGTAATATGTTAGGCTTGAAGTTAGCCTAATCTCATAAAAAAAAGGAAAATAAGAAGGGAAGAGAATCATGTCATCAAAACTGGCATAAAAGAGACATATGAAACATGAAATGGCATAGAACAATAAAATAGATCCAATTAGGCATATGATAACAGTGATTTGGGTATGAATCTAATAGATAAGAATTTACAAACTTGATATGATTCATCTTACAGGCATGTTCATAAAATCCAATTTACAATCCTATCACAATCACTTTTTAATTAATTATATATGAAAGTAACATAGACTCACATCGATAGGATTTAGGAGAGAGGATAGTTCTGAGTTCTGATTTCTAAATTTGATTAGCTAAACCGTTGTTGTAGAATTTGATTCTTGTCTTCCAATTTGAATACTCTAATTCTGATTTGCTTTGGAGAAAAGAAAAGAGGTTAGCTTAATTTAGACTAGAGCAACATGGAGACGCCATGGATAAATAACAATGAGATTAGGGTTAGGTCCAGGAGTATTTTATAGATGCTCTAGGTGAATTAGGACCCTAAGATTAGATTAGGTTCCATCAGAACCATCCAAACCAGAAAGACACGTCATCCAGCCAATCTCAAAAGGACACATCAGCCCTAGACCTCAAAAACACGTCTGCCAGATCAGGGCAGATGGGGGGTAGACACCCCTATAGGGGGGTCGACACCTTAGAGCGAGAGATTTCCCGCTCACCCAGATTTTCTGATTTTGATTTTTGAACTCGTTTTAGTTTTTTAATTATTATTTTAATTTGAATTCTACTTTAAACTGAAATCTTCCAAGCTTCATAACTTCTTCATATGATATCCGATTAATGCAAACTCGGACTCTATTCCAAGTAGAATTTCGAGACGAATGCAACGGTGCAACCCGTTTCCCTTAATTCTTCTTATAAAAATTAAATATTCTTTAATTATCCTGTAACACCCCACGTCCATTAATGTCACTCACAAAGGGAATGCATTAACTTCCATGGAGGTTTTAAGTGAGTATAGAACAGTAAAATTACAACAAGACAGATATAAAATAGTACTTGGAAATTTAAAACTTTATTTCATTGCAGCAGAAGTCAAAACATGTTTGATTACATCATAATACCATAAATTAGAGTCAAGTACAATATCCATCTTGATAAAACAAAATACATAATCCCATCATCATAAATAGCCATTAAACAAAAGATAACAAGCTGGACTTTACTTCAGCAGTCCAAGCTTTCCCAAAAGAGATAAGCAATCCAACTAGACTCCACTAGAACTTGGCCCAACCTGAGGACCTAAAGGGAAAAAGAATGGAAAAGAGGGGGTCAGACATAAAGTCTGGCGAGTATGACAATTCTAACAATACTATTATCAAAATAACTGGACTAAGGCATAAGCTAGAAAGCAAGAAAATGTCTATGAAGAGCAGATTAAGGACATAGACAATCGCTAAAGGCAACGTTATAGGCGCTCCTAGATACTAAAGGATAAACACTGTACTGCACCACACCCGTCCACTAACACTAACGTTAATGACGCTTCCTAATCAACATAGGATATTTACTATACTCTACCGTACTGTACCGTACCATATTGTACTAGCACTAACTGCACCCCTACTAGTCATTCTTGGAATTTGATCCCCCTTGGCTAAATAGAATGATGATAGCTTCGTGTACTACTAGATGTACCCACTATCCCCCATGCTTGACTGTATATCTCTAGTTGCTATCATAGGTACCCAACGTGTACCTATCCCCACTAGACGTACCCCTTTAATAATGGTAACCCCACGTATTCCTAGCTGACGTCATAGGTGCCGTCTGCCCCTATCTCCACTAGGTGTACCCCCTTAGTAATTAAATGATAGTGGTAGCTCTATATACCCCTAGCTGACTACATAGGGCCGCCTGCTCCTATCTCCACTAGGTGTGTCCATTACCCTGCCCCATTCGATCGGCTCCCTAACTCGTAGATACCCGTGCTGGCCCCACAGTGGGGTGTATCACTCCCCTAAAGTGGCAACCCGATACAACCGAGAATGCACGGCTTATACCTACACGATGCAACAACGTCTTACCTACCAGCCCGGGGCCACGCACGCACGTGAACCCGTTGGACTTGCGTTGTCACCGCTAACCCGCTTTGGCCTCTAACAATCAGGCCCAGTAGGCGTGTCCCGTCCTCGACTTGGGTCGAGCTTACAAAGATACGAAATGGGCTACTGGTCTCAAAAGGGCCCCCACCAAGCTTCCCACCTAGGCTTGGTCCCCTCTAGTATATCCCACTTAACCCCTCCATGTCTACTTACATGTCTGAATTTGGTTAAGAGTTCTTATAGTAATTCCACCTGCCACCCAAGGCACCCACTTAACCCCCATGTCCCACTTACATATTTACTTTTGTTAAGTGTTACTAATCATATTTTCTTATGCCACCCAAGGCACTTACTTAACCCTTTAGTCATGTTTATTTACATGTGTGTTTGGTTAAGTCTTTACTAATCGTATTTCAAGTGCCACTAAGGGCAACCACTAGATTCCTCATGCCACCCAAGGCACCTACTTAACCCCCATGTCCCACCTTACATGATTATCTGGTTAAGTATTCCTTAATTTATTAAGGCCATTACCTCATAAAGACCTCTCGCATTAGACTGGCATTTATGGCAGCTGGATTTGCCGGGCGGGTCCGGGCAGTCTTACACCATAAAAGAGTCTAACCTCGTGTCTTTACAACTGTTATGCTTTAGTTTGGGCCTAGGACCTCTCACATTGGGCCGACATTTGTGACTACTGGATTTGTCGGGCGGGTCCGGGCAGGTTTACGTCACAAACGAGTCCAACCTCGTGTCCTAAGCATTGATTATTATTAATAATCCATTTTCCCCCAATTTTAATAATTCCCTATTTGAATTATTGATTAATTTCCAGTTTTAACGATGTTCATAATTGACTCAATTATGGCCATCCATTTATAGTATGCAAAATTATACCAAATTTCATCACAAGTTCATTATATGCCATTAAAGGCATTCTAATTCAAGTTAATCCATAATTAGATTATGTCCATTACTCCACATTAATTTTCCAATTAATGTCTTAATTAAATTTTCCACCTTTTAAGGCAATTTCTTAACATCTTAATTTTGTTATATGCCTTTTTAAGGCCATCTCATGCAAATTCTCAATATTAAATCTTTTAATATTATTCCAACCCCACGTTGTATGTTTCGTTCATTAAACGTAAAATATACGTTAGACTCGAATAGTCTAACTCATAGCATAAAAGAAATTATCACAACAACCACATATATATGTGACTAAATAAATCATAATAAGGGGTGAAACTTGCATACATCCAAAATTACAACTTGCATAAGGTTATACATGTCACGGATCTAAGGGTGTCAACTTGTTCAAAATTCACCTAATATGATCTCAATCAATTTTCATAAACTTACGTATGAACATGTGTGAATCAACATCATCTAATTTTTAACAACATGGTTTTATATGGGTACACCTAACTCAATAGGCAAATTCCCATAATCAAGTTTTATTTAATTATAGTTTCAAGTTTATGGGTACACCTAACCTAATAGGCAAATTCCCATAAACAAGATCCATTTAAATTAAGAGAAAAAAAAACATAACTTTAAGCATGATCCAACAACATCATGATTTTACAACATAATATAGCATGATTTATAACATGGCATAGTATGATAGTATAACATAGCATGACATGATTCTCAACATAGCACGACATTGCATAAGAGAATTTACAACATAGCATGACATAGCATATATAATTTACATCATACGACAACATAATAACATAATAAGAGATCCACAATATATAGAATTTACAATTACAAATCACATCACTTTCTTGTGATCCATTCATAACTGAGTCAAATTAGTTTGTAATAGTCTTGTGAGAATCATCATACTCACCAACAAAAGAAGAGAATTAGAGAGAGTTCTTTGGTTTGATTTGTTTTGTTGAGTAGAATTTAGTTGTAGTAGATTAGGCTTCCTCTTCTTAGTTTGTGACGGCTACGCTGAACTCCATGGCAGCAGCATGACGGTAGCTTCTCTAATTTTACAAGTGATTTAGGTTTAGGGTCTACCCACTTATTTATAGATTTTAGAATGCATTTAGGCCATTAGATTTAACCTAGAAATAACTGCAGCCGTTCAGACAAGATGGGATTTATCTTGTTGACTCAGCAATGAGTCAGAAGTGACTCAGCAAACACTCAGCAAATTAATAAACTTCTATTCATGTTTGCATTAACTGCCCATATATATATATATATATTTTCTACAATGTACACATTATATACATCCCCCTTTACTTATTATTGTTTTTATATACATATTAGATACATCCCCTCTCTTACACACTTATTAATATTTTTATATTCATAATAGATGCATCCCCTCTCTTACATACTTATTAATATTTTTATATTCATATTAGATACATCCCCTCTCTTACATACTTATTAATATTTTTATATTCATATTAGATACATCCCCTCTCTTACACACTTATTAATATTTTTATATTCATAATAGATACATCCCCTCTCTTACACACTTATTAATATTTTTATATTCATAATAGATACATCCCCTCTCTTACATACTTATTAATATTTTAGCAACTTTAGTGTTAATAGAAAATTCGGGGTGTTACATTCTCCCCTCCTTTTAGGATTTCGTCCCCGAAATCTTCAAGTCTGGAAGAATGTATATCCTACCATCCAAACGTCCATCTACTCATCCATCATACACATGCGTCCATTGTCCTTAAAAGACTTCTAATGCTTTATGATCATATGCAAAGTGTGTGTACATGTCCTTACCTAATGCGAAATCAGGCGATCTACTGATTCAGTTGACCTCCTTAATGCAAATTATGTAAGTGTCATGAATCCATTATGTATGCAAAAGATCCTAATTGCTTACATACTACTTCTATATGCGTGCACACCCATTCAACCGAATGCAGCATCCATATGATGGTACAACCATTATACATCCATTATACTAAATACATTCACTTATGCAATATGCAATATGTAGTGACTGAGCCGATCTAGTGCCTAAAGTGTGTGTATATATGCATCCACGAGCAACCACTAGCAAACACTTGCATCCATTTTGCAACCATCATACATAACATGTCTCAAACACATGTTTCAACCATAGGATTTATCCTAACTAAAGGTCAAAGATACTAACGAGAGGATATACTAAAAATAAGATAAGATAAGCGAAGTGATAATGGAGAAATTAAAAGACATACCCTCAAAAAGAAAAGGGTACAACGAACGCATCTTCTCTTCTGTCTCCCAAATAGCGTAGCGCTCATCATTTCCCCATTGCACTTTAACTAGTCTGACCTCTCGATTCCTCAACTTTTTGATCTCCAACCCAAGAATGCATGTAGGAGCTCGTCTAATTATTGCATCACGCTCTATTTCTACCTCTTTAAGCAAGCTCGGCTCTACCACCTCCGTGGTCTTGTGCAAACACTTCCTCAAATGTGATACATGGAATACATCATGTATACCACTACGTCTCTTAGGCAACTTCCACTCTGCCCAATCCTCTCCTTAATAGGAAGCGGCCCTACTAACCTTGATGCTAACTCCCTCTTGATCCAAAGCGAACATTGTTCCTTGATGGAGATACCCTGATAAAGACCATGTCCCTTATGCGAAACTCCAGCTCGGTCCTCCTTTTGTTGGCATATAATCTTTGCCTACCTTGCGCCATTTTCATCTTCCTTTGAATCAAGTCGTTTCTCTTCCGTAGTCTAAGACACATGACCTAAAAGAAAGAAATACTCAAGAATATGATTCACCCTCTTGGTCTGGCCATCTGTCTGAGGATGATTGTAACGATCTAAGAATTTTAAAAATCAAATTTGAATTTAATATGAATTTTAAATAAAGTTTAAAAGGTTTAAATTATTGTTGAATCAAATTTTTAGGCAATAATAGTATTTTAACAGACTGAAAGTTTAATTTTATTGTGAAATTAGTTATAACAATATTTGTTTTGGAGAATGGCTCGACGTAAGTTGAAATATTGGAACGAGCGGTAATCAAGTTGTTAGAAATGACCAGAATTTGAAATTAAATTATAATTAAATATTCGTCGTAAATTTTTGTTCAGTTTCAGTTCGCGTCATCTTAAAATATTTTATTTAATTTTTCTGTCATTTTTATTTTGAAAAATAAGCTTATGCTTTTCTAGCGTATTTTGGGGTAACCGTGGTCCCTTTTGACACTTTACAGAATCAGTCAACCAGTCTGTTTTATTACTGTTTTGGAATCGTGACACATTACTATACACGATTATAGTGTTAGTTCGGTGTTGATGGTTACCGATAATTAAAAATGAAAGAAATTGGAAAGGGAAAAATTGGGGTACAAATTTGCAAATTAAAAAAAGGAACAACGCATGGCAGAAAACCAGGCAAAGTCTTCCATGCTAACCTGCTAAGCATGTTTCATACGTTAGTGAATAGGCATATATGTCCCAAAAGCATGTTATATATATATATATATATATATATAAAGAAGAAGAGGAAAAACGTGTAAACAAATGATGCATGGAACAAGGACTTCACGCATAAACAAAAGAATGGACATTCTCCCATTATGTTACATTTTACCTTTCACGCTTGCATGGCTTATCACGGAACTTTGTGCAACTTTTCATTTGGTAGGTACAAATGCAAAGCGTAGTAAAAAAAAAAAAAAAAAAAATTGGAAAAAAAATTGGAAGCACAAATTCGATGACAAGCAAAACTTATCTAAACAATGAAGCAAAAGAAATGCTGAAAGATTTCACCGAACCATTGTTTAAACAGATGGGTACAACCAACAGCCTAAACCTCATCTTCCAACAGACGCATGCGGAAAATTAAATATAAAAAAAAATTAATAAATAAAACGTGTACATTAACTAGTTAATGTGTGTGACATTTGTCCACCAAGGGGACACGTGCAAGCTTCTTTTTGTCTCTTGTATTTGCATCAGCACCGTCATAATGTATTCGCATGCCAACTTGGAAGAAACTGTGTCACCAAATTTTCCTTCTCCATTAACATGCATGGCGTCCTCTCTCTTTCTTCTTTTCTTCTGCTTCGGTTGGAAAATACAGTCCTCACCACTGTAGAAGCATTGCTCCACCTACTTGAATCTCCCTCCTTAAGTCTCACCGCCATCATCTATCATTCACGTTCCACCACTTCATCTTCCAAGAGATGCACCTCACTAATCAACTACCCTTCACCCCAACTTTGCGAGCTCAGGCATCCTCCTTCCTCCACCGGAACTCCACTCTCAAGTCAGCCTCCGAAGCACTGCCAGTCGCAGCGTACTCCTCTACGTCAAATAGTTCCGCACCTTCCCTCAAGCACACACGACGCTCCCTTTCTCTTAAAACCAGTCAGCCCTTAAGGCACCACCGCCGTCGTAGCTACCTTCAGTCCGCTCCAACCAGTGTCAGGCCACGCGCAGGTCTTGCATGCATGCGCAATTCTCTCTCCAGACTGGACGGGAAGCTTTTGTTAAAGAGTTACAAACAGGAAGCTTTGCATGTTTCGGTCCAGCTTAGAGGGGTGCGTACATGAGTGAGGTGCTTGTATGGGTTTTGCAGTTGAAGGCTTTATGAAAAAAAAAACAAAAAAAAACGCAAATGAAGAAAAGAAAGATAACGAAGAGAGGAAGCGCAAGAGAAGCAATGACGCGAAGAGGGAATACGTAGAGAGAGAGGGGCATGCAGCACAGTTTGGGTAGGCTATTAATTATGGAAAAGCATGACTGGTGAGAACAATTTAATTTTATTTTATTTTTATTTTATATGATTTAATTTTTTTCATGCATAGTTAATGAATCTGAAAAAGTGCGGTTACATGAATGGCTAATTAATTGTTGTTTTTATGTGATGGTTGCCAAACAAATGAATTGAGGCGCGTTAGTGTATAACGCATATTTGGAATTTTATTCGTTGATTGCATGTAGAAATAAGTGTATAAAACGGTGTTGAATGTGTGCATATATGTACTCACTACAACCTTATATGAATTGTCAGCAAGATATTAGGAAATTTCCTAAATTTAAGTAAGAAACGATTTATTGGTTAAATGAGAATTTAGTGATTAGAAAGTGTTTCATTGACTAAATAGTATTGACTATATAATGTTTGTTGATTTTTTTGTTGGATTCAATGATATTTTGTTAATTTAGTAATATTTGATTTCGCGAATAATTTCTCTAATTAAGATTTCATGACATTGAACATATTTGATAATGTTGATTTAAATTATAAGGTGTCATTAAAGTGATTTATTAACCAAGTTATGTTATCAACATTTTTAAATATGGAATGAAATAATGATTTGAGTAATATTTGGGAACTTGTTAATTTGATTTAATAATATAAATAAATTCGATTTTTGGAAACTAATTAACATGTTATAATCAACATTAAAGTGATATTATAATGTATTTTTGAAGTAGCTCAAAAGGAAAATTGTTGAGTTTGAACCTAACGATACAATAATTGTGAATAAAAATTTTAAATTTGAATATTAAGAAATGGTAATTATTTTGTGAGTTAAGTATTAAGTTAATGATATATCGTTTGGTTTTAACTTAAATGACATGATAGTAACTTTGTTGTTCTAAATAAAGCTTAGGTTATTATGGAAGCTAATGTGGAACTAAGTAAACAAAAGTGAATAAGTTAAGTGTTTTGAAATTGAGGTGAATCGACTCAAGATATGGAAGCCAATTATACTCTATTGAGTGTGAATATAAGTTCAAGACATCGGCATGGTAGGAAACAATTCCAAATTAAAGTATTTGTACATTTATATAGGCTTTCAACTATTTAAACATGATATGTTAATTTCAAAATATTTAAATAAAAACTTATTTGTTTTAAAAGATATGTATATGTTTAAAATATTATATTTGTATACTTCTTCAAAGTTAAATATATGTTAAGTAATTATTTTAAACATTTCTATTTTTAAAGTTAGTACATATTTATATAATCAGTTGATAACAAATGTATTATTTTCAAATATTTTATTTAATTAAATTTGGAATTGTTTTCAGTCCTGAATCCTTTAATTTGAATATAATGAATCCGTTTTGAATGATTACAATGAATTTGGATTAAGGAAATATTGAATCGTGATCCTTGGTTTGTATTGATTGTTCAAAAATAAGGTATTTAGAAAAAGACTATCTATAAACGATCATCTCTTAGACAATCAATTCTAGATTTACAAAAGGATTAAGAGATGTATATGTATATATATGATGGTAAACACTTGTTTTGAAATATGAAGCGCTGGTTATTTGGAAAGACCGGGATCGGAATTTATTGTCCGAAACCATTCGAAATAACCATACGACGTAAATAATGAAGATATGAAGACGACGATTGAAGACCGTGGTTCTTCACATCGAACGGACTGATTGCCGATTGGTTTCTTTACTGATAGCTACAGTAGAGAGATGCTCCTATTTCCGGAGTGGCAGGAAGTCCGAACGTATGGGGAGAACTTTCGGATTTCGTTCCGTTCAGACCCGGGACGGACTTGTATGGATGGTGTGTCTGACATTGAAATTGACTGCATACCACTGATCTCCGTTAATATATATCGGATTTGTGGCAAATATTTTATCCTCATCTCTAAGTCATATGAACTTAGAGGGTATGCATTGATTGAAATCAGTGATATGTCGTGAATTGTCAATGTGACATACTCGAGTTATGAACGAGCTAGTGATGATCAAGGCATTGCTTTTCTAAGCATGTTTTGTGTATGACGTGACATCGACAAACCTCACACCCCGGATGATGAGAAACTGGCGGTTAGGTTGTGTATATATATGAATTGATGATGACCGCTGCAGCAGTGGGAAACCACTTATGACTTATGGAATAGGGTATGTTCGGGGGGCCATGTCTGGTCGAAAACCGTTGATCTACCTCGCGATTTGTATTGGTGTCCGCGTCTGGATGAAAAACCCGTGATTACATTTCGTTTGTGTTCCGATAGATCTTTCGTGCCAGGAATCATCAAGTTGGAAACCCAAATCTCCAATACGAGCCATACGGTTTTGGTTTGTATATATATGGCGACATAATATTATGGGTATTATGCCGTCTAGGATTTATACATTTATTTGCGAAATGGTTTTCCACACTACGTAATAATAATATGAAAAGAGGATTCTACGTATGAAAGCATGTTTGGTTATCATAAGATAAACCTCGCCCATCTGGTGTGCGCTTGCATTGTGTGATGTGGGACGAGCTTATGATAGCTTCATTTTCCAAAAGTCATTGCGAATTTATATACACGGGCATTCACATGGAGTAAACCCATTCCGCGTTAGCGACGTGGTCTGGTGAAATTCCCTACTTTAAAATAAATCCTAAAAACAACTGTTTTATGTTCTCACACTAGTCCCATGACTGACCTGGAGTTTATTGTTCCTCCCTAAACTCTGGGTGCCCATTAATTTCCACACGGGCAGCTAGTAGTTTAGTTTTGCAGTTATGTTTCGTTGGAGCAAAGTTCAGAGCGCCTTCTGAGTTGGAACCCACGTTAGAGTTGAAGCTTCCGCTGTGTCCTCTGATCTTCCGCTGAGAGTATATTTATATTTTTCTTCCGCTGTATGTTTATGTTGTAACTCTGATATTCATGTAACTCTGATGTAAGATTGTTTGAGCAATGAAAAGTTTTGTTATTTTGTTCAATATATGTATGTACCCATAACAATTCGTCTTTCTGAACGGTTTAAGTTGGTTTAATTACCGGCAAGAACCGCGCAAAAGGGCGGGTCGTTACAGTTGGTATCAGAGCTTTGGTTATACAAAGCTATGGGGTACGTACATATTTGAACAAAAGAATTGGACTCGTCAGAGTTATAGTATCTCATTAGATATAGGGTTAGAAATGCCCTAGAATGAGGTTCCAGGATATTATGATCGAGAGAGCGTACTCTGAAAATAGATTATTTTGAAACAAAGTAAAGTGTTTTAAAGAATGTAATCATTTTGGAAGATAACTATAATTAAGAATTTTTGAGTATTTTATTCGACGTCAAGATTGGACTATCAGTATGAGAAGATTTCGAATATATGCCTGGACAGTGTATGTACGAAGTCTTATGTATATACTAGATGGATATAGAGTCACATTCTAGTCGCTCGAGGATGATTCTACTAATGACCATGGCACCATCAGTAGTTATTTTCGGGTTTCGAAAGTGGGATGACTATATGATTCCAGTTAATACGTCAAGGGATACTTGAATTATTTCGATATGTTAGAAATATTAAAAAGGGAATTCAATGCAAGGACAATAGGTTATAAATGCCAAACCAACTATTTGGATAATAATCAAAAGGAATATTTAGAAGTAAACCATACTTACAAATTAGAGAGAACACGTAAGTGTGAAAATTCATTAACGGATTATATTAATACCACCCATATTTCAGGATAATCAAGTCATAACAGGTGTTTAAAGATGAATTTTGATCTAATAAGTGTAATCAAAAGATATTATACTTCTCGAGGAACGTAAAAAGGGTTAATATAACCAATAGATTTGAAATCGATATGAATTGTAAATGATTTAGCTTGAAATATATTTTAGCCAAAATCAAGCTCCCCTTAAGGGAATCTGAAAAAGAGTTTGACTTAGGTTAAGAAATTGTTTAAAAAGACGATTTAAATTGTAACAAATATATAAGTGGGGGAGAAAACCACTCTTCTCTAGTTGAAACGGTACGAGCAATTCAAATAGAAAGTATTTATAAAGTAATCGCTTGTGATCCAAAAGAAAAACGGGATTTGAAGTAAGATTTACTCAAGAGGTAGTGAAAAAAAAACGAGTATCCTAAGATAAACGACTTATAGTGTACACTTAGGTGCCCTCGACTTTCCTATCTCGACCTGAGTTAGTTTCGTCATTTAAATTCGAACTGTTGAGTAGCGTCGTTCATCCCCTTTTGCCTTAAGCTTGGTCGAATATCTTGACTCGAATCATCGTACTTCTGAACTGCCTATACTTGTACCCTTGGGTGCACTTGACTTTCTTGTCTTGATCCTGGTTGAAAATTTAAACCAAACTTATTGATCTTGAGTAGTTCATCTTTTGGATTTAGGCGTGTGTTGATTTAGGTCATTATACTTTTTAGTGCTCATTTTGATATCGAGCTTTTGTTTTGAACGTATGGAATTTGACTTGATCCATGCATGTATATCTTTGTGTCGTTTGTCGAATAAAACCAAAATTTAGCTCAACCAAGACAACTTTGATTTATCTAAGACCTTAGGTTAATGGAACTTAAACAAATAAGCTTTGCATAGGAATTGGAAGTGTTTGAAATACAGAATTCACTTTATGCAAGGAAAATGGATTCTGAAAGATGAATTTTTAACAATTGGTTCTAAATTTTTTGAAACTTATTTCTAATGTTTTGAATAATGATGGTTTGAAACATGCATGTACTAAATTAGAGTGCGCAGTGGAAGCTTGATGGTATATTTGAATAAGGAATGTTTCAAGGATTTTCTAACTATAGGAAATTGCGACCTTTCCAAACACATTTTGATATTTGAAATAAGAATGAATATTAAGCCTATAGCATGATGTAAAAGAGAGTTCAACTATATGAATCGTAAGGAGATTTCTGAGATTTCGACTTATGGCTCTTGAAATACTCTATCTTGTGATATACAAAGATATTAGAAATGAAGTGTAAACGATTTTCAAAAACTTTAGAAAGTAGAAAGGCCTGGATTTGTATGAAAATCGATTTGAAAGGCTCGAATAGTTTGCATACGAGCATTGATTTCGAAATGTGAAACATAAATTGCATACTTGAAAGTTGAAAATTTTATTTTCAATTGGACGAATTTGGTTTCCTACTAGTTTAGATATGATGAATAATTTATAAAAGAGATTTCGACGAATGGAATCCCGATATTTTGAAATGTTTTGAAAACGACAAGTATTTGAAAATCATGGTCGCAAAATGATTTACAACTTCGGAATTTGAAATGATTTGATTTGTTCGAGTAAGTGTGACTAAAACTGGGTTGTGATGGAGGATTTGATTTAGTATGATGGGTGGTACTCAGTGGCCCTGTCATGAGGATGAACTTCTCGAACTACTAATATATAGATTTGATCATGGTATTTTTGAAAATTTTGGAAACAAATTTGGTTTTGGAAATCCCGAAGTAAAGTATGATTATGAAATAATATTTCAATGGTTTGAAATGAAATGGGATTCAAAGTCAAAGAATTCATTTTAAAGTGCTTTGCAAACTATGATTTGTAATAATAGTTAAAACTCAAACTTCTTTAAATCGACCTTTCCAAAATTATACCTTTCTAATATAACAAATTGAATTTCGTTTTGATAAGTTTTCATATAAATGTTTTGGCAAATTTAATCATATGGAATTTTTCCTATAAGTTGCGTTGATAAATGTAGATTTAATATAAGAATCTGTAGGTTTAACAAATTTTTAAATAAGATTTATTTTGCTTATGTATAATTTCATGAGCTCTCCTTTTCGAGGACGAAAAGACTTAAGTGGGGGAGAATGTAACGATCTAAGAATTTTAAAAATCAAATTTGAATTTAATATGAATTTTAAATGAAGTTTAAAAGGTTTAAATTATTGTTGAATCAAATTTTTAGGCAATAATAGTATTTTAACAGACTGAAAGTTTAATTTTATTGTGAAATTAGTTATAACAATATTTGTTTTGGAGAATGGCTCGACGTAAGTTGAAATATTGGAACGAGCGGTAATCAAGTTGTTAGAAACGACCAGAATTTGAAATTAAATTATAATTAAATATTCGTCGTAAATTTTTGTTCAGTTTCAGTTCGCGTCATCTTAAAATATTTTATTTAATTTTTCTGTCATTTTTATTTTGAAAAATAAGCTTATGCTTTTCTAGCGTATTTTGGGGTAACCGTGGTCCCTTTTGACACTTTACAGAATCAGTCAACCGGTCTGTTTTATTACTGTTTTGGAATCGTGACACATTACTATACACGATTATAGTGTTAGTTCGGTGTTGATGGTTACCGATAATTAAAAATGAAAGAAATTGGAAAGGGAAAAATTGGGGTACAAATTTGCAAATTAAAAAAAGGAACAACGCATGGCAGAAAACCAGGCAAAGTCTTCCATGCTAACCTGCTAAGCATGTTTCATACGTTAGTGAATAGGCATATATGTCCCAAAAGCATGTTATATATATATATATATATATATATATACAAAAAGAAGAAGAGGAAAAACGTGTAAACAAATGATGCATGGAACAAGGACTTCACGCATAAACAAAAGAATGGACATTCTCCCATTATGTTACATTTTACCTTTCACGCTTGCATGGCTTATCACGGAACTTTGTGCAACTTTTCATTTGGTAGGTACAAATGCAAGGCGTAGTAAAAAAAAAAAAAAAAAAAAAAAAGTTGGAAAAAAAAATGGAAGCACAAATTCGATGACAAGCAAAACTTATCTAAACAATGAAGCAAAAGAAATGCTGAAAGATTTCACCGAACCATTGTTTAAACAGATGGGTACAACCAACAGCCTGAACCTCATCTTCCAACAGACGCATGCGGAAAATTAAATATAAAAAAAAATTAATAAATAAAACGTGTACATTAACTAGTTAATGTGTGTGACATTTGTCCACCAAGGGGACACGTGCAAGCTTCTTTTTGTCTCTTGTATTTGCATCAGCACCGTCATAATGTATTCGCATGCCAACTTGGAAGAAAATGTGTCACCAAATTTTCCTTCTCCATTAACATGCATGGCGTCCTCTCTCTTTCTTCTTTTCTTCTGCTTTGGTTGGAAAATACAGTCCTCACCACTGTAGAAGCATTGCTCCACCTACTTGAATCTCCCTCCTTAAGTCTCACCGCCATCATCTATCATTCACGTTCCACCACTTCATCTTCCAAGAGATGCACCTCACTAATCAACTACCCTTCACCCCAACTTTGCGAGCTCAGGCATCCTCCTTCCTCCACCGGAACTCCACTCTCAAGTCAGCCTCCGAAGCACTGCCAGTCGCAGCGTACTCCTCTACGTCAAATAGTTCCGCACCTTCCCTCAAGCACACACGACGCTCCCTTTCTCTTAAAACCAGTCAGCCCTTAAGGCACCATCGCCGTCGTAGCTACCTTCAGTCCGCTCCAACCAGTGTCAGGCCACGCGCAGGTCTTGCATGCATGCGCAATTCTCTCTCCAGACTGGACGGGAAGCTTTTGTTAAAGAGTTACAAACAGGAAGCTTTGCATGTTTCGGTCCAGCTTAGAGGGGTGCGTACATGAGTGAGGTGCTTGTATGGGTTTTGCAGTTGAAGGCTTTATGAAAAAAAAAAACAAAAAAAAAAACGCAAATGAAGAAAAGAAAGATAACGAAGAGAGGAAGCGCAAGAGAAGCAATGACGCGAAGAGGGAATACGTAGAGAGAGAGGGGCATGCAGCACAGTTTGGGTAGGCTATTAATTATGGAAAAGCATGACTGGTGAGAACAATTTAATTTTATTTTATTTTTATTTTATATGATTTAATTTTTTTCATGCATAGTTAATGAATCTGAAAAAGTGCGGTTACATGAATGGCTAATTAATTGTTGTTTTTATGTGATGGTTGCCAAACAAATGAATTGAGGCGCGTTAGTGTATAACGCATATTTGGAATTTTATTCGTTGATTGCATGTAGAAATAAGTGTATAAAACGGTGTTGAATGTGTGCATATATGTACTCACTACAACCTTATATGAATTGTCAGCAAGATATTAGGAAATTTCCTAAATTTAAGTAAGAAACGATTTATTGGTTAAATGAGAATTTAGTGATTAGAAAGTGTTTCATTGACTAAATAGTATTGACTATATAATGTTTGTTGATTTTTTTGTTGGATTCAATGATATTTTGTTAATTTAGTAATATTTGATTTCGCGAATAATTTCTCTAATTAAGATTTCATGACATTGAACATATTTGATAATGTTGATTTAAATTATAAGGTGTCATTAAAGTGATTTATTAACCAAGTTATGTTATCAACATTTTTAAATATGGAATGAAATAATGATTTGAGTAATATTTGGGAACTTATTAATTTGATTTAATAATATAAATAAATTCGATTTTTGGAAACTAATTAACATGTTATAATCAACATTAAAGTGATATTATAATGTATTTTTGAAGTAGCTCAAAAGGAAAATTGTTGAGTTTGAACCTAACGATACAATAATTGTGAATAAAAATTTTAAATTTGAATATTAAGAAATGGTAATTATTTTGTGAGTTAAGTATTAAGTTAATGATATATCGTTTGGTTTTAACTTAAATGACATGATAGTAACTTTGTTGTTCTAAATAAAGCTTAGGTTATTATGGAAGCTAATGTGGAACTAAGTAAACAAAAGTGAATAAGTTAAGTGTTTTGAAATTGAGGTGAATCGACTCAAGATATGGAAGCCAATTATACTCTATTGAGTGTGAATATAAGTTCAAGACATCGGCATGGAAGGAAACAATTCCAAATTAAAGTATTTGTACATTTATATAGGCTTTCAACTATTTAAACATGATATGTTAATTTCAAAATATTTAAATAAAAACTTATTTGTTTTAAAAGATATGTATATGTTTAAAATATTATATTTGTATACTTCTTCAAAGTTAAATATATGTTAAGTAATTATTTTAAACATTTCTATTTTTAAAGTTAGTACATATTTATATAATCAGTTGATAACAAATGTATTATTTTCAAATATTTTATTTAATTAAATTTGGAATTGTTTTCAGTCCTGAATCCTTTAATTTGAATATAATGAATCCGTTTTGAATGATTACAATGAATTTGGATTAAGGAAATATTGAATCGTGATCCTTGGTTTGTATTGATTGTTCGAAAATAAGGCATTTAGAAAAAGACTATCTATAAACGATCATCTCTTAGACAATCAATTCTAGATTTACAAAAGGATTAAGAGATGTATATGTATATATATGATGGTAAACACTTGTTTTGAAATATGAAGCGCTGGTTATTTGGAAAGACCGGGATCGGAATTTATTATCCGAAACCATTCGAAATAACCATACGACGTAAATAATGAAGATATGAAGACGACGATTGAAGACCGTGGTTCTTCACATCGAACGGACTGATTGCCGATTGGTTTCTTTACTGATAGCTACAGTAGAGAGATGCTCCTATTTCCGGAGTGGCAGGAAGTCCGAACGTATGGGGAGAACTTTCGGATTTCGTTCCGTTCAGACCCGGGACGGACTTGTATGGATGGTGTGTCTGACATTGAAATTGACTGCATACCACTGATCTCCGTTAATATATATCGGATTTGTGGCAAATATTTTATCCTCATCTCTAAGTCATATGAACTTAGAGGGTATGCATTGATTGAAATCAGTGATATGTCGTGAATTGTCAATGTGACATACTCGAGTTATGAACGAGCTAGTGATGATCAAGGCATTGCTTTTCTAAGCATGTTTTGTGTATGACGTGACATCGACAAACCTCACACCCCGGATGATGAGAAACTGGCGGTTAGGTTGTGTATATATATGAATTGATGATGACCGCTGCAGCAGTGGGAAACCACTTATGACTTATGGAATAGGGTATGTTCGGGGGGCCATGTCTGGTCGAAAACCGTTGATCTACCTCGCGATTTGTATTGGTGTCCGCGTCTGGATGAAAAACCCGTGATTACATTTCGTTTGTGTTCCGATAGATCTTTCGTGCCAGGAATCATCAAGTTGGAAACCCAAATCTCCAATACGAGCCATACGGTTTTGGTTTGTATATATATGGCGACATAATATTATGGGTATTATGTCGTCTAGGATTTATACATTTATTTGCGAAATGGTTTTCCACACTACGTAATAATAATATGAAAAGAGGATTCTACGTATGAAAGCATGTTTGGTTATCATAAGATAAACCTCGCCCATCTGGTGTGCGCTTGCATTGTGTGATGTGGGACGAGCTTATGATAGCTTCATTTTCCAAAAGTCATTGCGAATTTATATACACGGGCATTCACATGGAGTAAACCCATTCCGCGTTAGCGACGTGGTCTGGTGAAATTCCCTACTTTAAAATAAATCCTAAAAACAACTGTTTTATGTTCTCACACTAGTCCCATGACTGACCTGGAGTTTATTGTTCCTCCCTAAACTCTGGGTGCCCATTAATTTCCACACGGGCAGCTAGTAGTTTAGTTTTGCAGTTATGTTTCGTTGGAGCAAAGTTCAGAGCGCCTTCTGAGTTGGAACCCACGTTAGAGTTGAAGCTTCCGCTGTGTCCTCTGATCTTCCGCTGAGAGTATATTTATATTTTTCTTCCGCTGTATGTTTATGTTGTAACTCTGATATTCATGTAACTCTGATGTAAGATTGTTTGAGCAATGAAAAGTTTTGTTATTTTGTTCAATATATGTATGTACCCATAACAATTCGTCTTTCTGAACGGTTTAAGTTGGTTTAATTACCGGCAAGAACCGCGCAAAAGGGCGGGTCGTTACAATGATATGCGGTGCCCAGACATAACTGAGTCCCTACCGCCTCTTGTAAGCTCTTCCCAAATTCGCTAGTGAAGATAAGGTCGCGGTTGCTCACTATGCTAGAAGGAACACCGTGCAAACTAATTATCTCCTTAATGTATGCGGAAGCTAACCATGGAGCAGTCCTATTACTCTTCACGGGAATGAAATGGGCGCTCTTAGTAAGTCTATCTACTACAACCCAAATCCCCGTATCTTGATTTTGGTAACCCATCGGGTTCCCTTTGCTCCGCTTTTACTTGATGGCACTCCGAACATTTAACGACATATTCGGCCACATCCATCTTCATACCGACCCAAAAGAAAACTTGCTTCATGTCCTTTTTCGTCTTGTCCCCGCCAGGATGAATGGTCATTTCTAAATGATGTGCATCATCAAGAATAACCTTCCTTAAGCTCTCGTCTCGTGATACACAAAGTCTATCGTACTCATGCAACCAACCCTTATTATCTAAGTATATCTACTTAGGTGGCTTGATGACTCCCCTCTCATGAGTTTCTCTACTAACTCTATCAACTGTGGGTCATCACGCTGTGCCTCTCCAATCCGTCCCATAAGCGTAGGTCTAATCTTAAGGATGCTAGCAAACCGAGTACAAAACCAATGGATGGTCTAAAGTAAATGGTAGGGATAAACCCTAAGCTATGCCGCTCAACAGACAAAGGACTCAATGTCGATCCTTCCCTACCTAAGGCATCCACCACAACGTTACCCATTGTAAGGGGTATATGTTACCTCGAAATCGCAGGACGGCAAGAACTCCATCCACCTTTTCTGCCTCCAGTTAAAATCTTTATGAGAGACCAAAACTTTAACGACTTATGGTCTTTAAACAACTCAAATTTTTACCAAGACTTGAGCGCAAAAGCTATGGCGGCCAATCCTAGGTCATGGGTAGGGCAATTCTTCTCATGGACTTTCGATATTCTTCCTTCATAACATATTACCCTTCCTCTGAGACCTCCCTAAGATGTAGGGCATGTTCTTCTCCGCTTCTAGAGAAAACCAGGATGATATCCCATGCAAAATCATCACAACTGTCCATCTCTCACGCAGGCTATCCTAGTCAAACTAGACATCCCCCAAGTGCAAGCCCCAAAGGCCTAAACCAATATCAGACAAACACTCAAGGGATACCTCCTTCGAATTCAGACGACCTACGTGAGATGATATTAGTAAAACGGCCAAATAATTGAGCACTTAACCGACTCTGGCTGTCCTTGCCAGTCTTGCTCCAAGGCCATCATTGCTCACCTAACTGGCTTTGAACTATCCACTAGGCACACACGAAGGCTTACTTCGTGCCTCTAGGTAAACCCCGCACTTCATCGAAGACGTCACTATACTCACGGACCACACAAACAAATTCCAAATCACCGTTGGATGCATCAAAAGATTCTATGCGGCTAAGCATTATTGAACCCCTAGGGTCTCAAGAAATATCGAGGGTCTTTCCATAACGAGTCACAGTCTAACTACCCTCCTTTCCCCATCTAGGATGGCACCACACCTGGCTAGCCAATCCATCCCTAGAATCAAACTACAGCCCGTGAAATGAAGGCGTTGCATTCAACCCCAACGCTCCAGATAGATACTCTCAAATCCCAACAAACCATTTAAGGATGAGCCGAACCACCAACCGGATTTGAGACTAGAATGGGATTCTTAACTAGACTAGTATTTAGGTGCAGTATTTCAACTAACTAAGCAGATACTAACGAGTATGAAGCGCCAGAATCGAGTAAGGTCCGATCATGATGATCAAACTGAAAAACTAAGTTTTCAACAGAAATTTTTCTACCTCGTTCTTGCAGCGGTGGGGCTTCAATAGCCTGAACTCGCCCCCTTGCCTGCCTGGATGCCATAAGAGCCTGTACCTGTCCTACTGAGGTAGACCCTGCCCTCTGCCCCTCCTTTGGGCAGTCCTTCACTAAATGTCCTATAACTAGCCTTCTTCTTCTCATTCTCCATTCGTGACCTCCCACCAAGATGAGGTTTCGTCCTTTGTTACCCTAACAGCTATTTGAACCTTCCTCCCCATTGTCCATCTTTAAAGGTACCAACAAGCCCTCCACTTTCTTGAATCAACTTCTAGCCCGTCAAACGTCGAAGTCCCTTGAAGTGGTTTTTCCGTCCTTCGTACGGAAGTTCTTATTTATCTTATCTACACGCGGAGGGGAGAGATTCGAAAAGGGAAAGAGGAAGAGACTCAAGCGGAGAATCGAAGGAAAGGATATGGCTATTGGGGATTATGTTTTTCATAAAAACTTTCTCTGTAAATAACATGTTTTTGAAAGCACTTCTTCCAAAAATACTTTAGAAAAAAAATATTTTTCTAAATTTTTTTTTATCTGTTCTGGTAACCTTATGCTCTGATACCACGTGTAACACCCCACGTCCATTAATGTCACTCACAAAGGGAATGCATTAACTTCCATGGAGGTTTTAAGTGAGTATAGAACAGTAAAATTACAACAAGACAGATATAAAATAGTACTTGGAAATTTAAAACTTTATTTCATTGCAGCAGAAGTTAAAACATGTTTGATTACATCATAATACCATAAATTAGAGTCAAGTACAATATCCATCTTGATAAAACAAAATACATAATCCCATCATCATAAATAGCCATTAAACAAAAGATAACAAGCTGGACATTACTTCAGCAGTCCAAGCTTTCCCAAAAGAGATAAGCAATCCAACTAGACTCCACTAGAACTTGGCCCAACCTGAGGACCTGAAGGGAAAAAGAATGGAAAAGAGGGGGTCAGACATAAAGTCTGGCGAGTATGACAATTCTAACAATACTATTATCAAAATAACTGGACTAAGGCATAAGCTAGAAAACAAGAAAATGTCTATGAAGAGCAGATTAAGGACATAGACAATCGCTAAAGGCAACGTTATAGGCGCTCCTAGATACTAAAGGATAAACACTGTACTGCACCACACCCGTCCACTAACACTAACGTTAATGACGCTTCCTAATCAACATAGGATATTTACTATACTCTACCGTACTGTACCGTACCATACTGTACTAGCACTAACTGCACCCCTACTAGTCATTCTTGGAATTTGATGCCCCTTGGCTAAATAGAATGATGATAGCTTCGTGTACTACTAGATGTACCCACTATCCCCCATGCTTGACTGTATATCTCTAGTTGCTATCATAGGTACCCAACGTGTACCTATCCCCACTAGACGTACCCCTTTAATAATGGTAACCCCACGTATTCCTAGCTGACGTCATAGGTGTCGTCTGCCCCTATCTCCACTAGGTGTACCCCCTTAGTAATTAAATGATAGTGGTAGCTCTATATACCCCTAGCTGACTACATAGGGCCGCCTGCTCCTATCTCCACTAGGTGTGTCCATTACCCTGCCCCATTCGATCGGCTCCCTAACTCGTAGATACCCGTGCTGGCCCCACAGTGGGGTGTATCACTCCCCTAAAGTGGCAACCCGATACAACCGAGAATGCACGGCTTATACCTACACGATGCAACAACGTCTTACCTACCAGCCCGGGGCCACGCACGCACGTGAACCCGTTGGACTTGCGTTGTCACCGCTAACCCGCTTTGGCCTCTAACAATCAGGCCCAGTAGGCGTGTCCCGTCCTCGACTTGGGTCGAGCTTACAAAGATACGAAATGGGCTACTGGTCTGAAAAGGGCCCCCACCAAGCTTCCCACCTAGGCTTGGTCCCCTCTAGTATATCCCACTTAACCCCTCCATGTCTACTTACATGTCTGAATTTGGTTAAGAGTTCTTATAGTAATTCCACCTGCCACCCAAGGCACCCACTTAACCCCCATGTCCCACTTACATATTTACTTTGGTTAAGTGTTACTAATCATATTTTCTTATGCCACCCAAGGCACTTACTTAACCCTTTAGTCATGTTTATTTACATGTGTGTTTGGTTAAGTCTTTACTAATCGTATTTCAAATGCCACTAAGGGCAACCACTAGATTCCTCATGCCACCCAAGGCACCTACTTAACCCCCATGTCCCACCTTACATGATTATCTGGTTAAGTATTCCTTAATTTATTAAGGCCATAACCTCATAAAGACCTCTCACATTAGACTGGCATTTATGGCAGCTGGATTTGCCGGGCGGGTCCGGGCAGTCTTACACCATAAAAGAGTCTAACCTCGTGTCTTTACAACTGTTATGCTTTAGTTTGGGCCTAGGACCTCTCACATTGGGCCGACATTTGTGACTACTGGATTTGCCGGGCGGGTCCGGGCAGGTTTACGTCACAAACGAGTCCAACCTCGTGTCCTAAGCATTGATTATTATTAATAATCCATTTTCCCCCAATTTTAATAATTCCCTATTTGAATTATTGATTAATTTCCAGTTTTAACGATGTTCATAATTGACTCAATTATGGCCATCCATTTATAGTATGCAAAATTATACCAAATTTCATCACAAGTTCATTATATGCCATTAAAGGCATTCTAATTCAAGTTAATCCATAATTAGATTATGTCCATTACTCCACATTAATTTTCCAATTAATGTCTTAATTAAATTTTCCACCTTTTAAGGCAATTTCTTAACATCTTAATTTTGTTATATGCCTTTTTAAGGCCATCTCATGCAAATTCTCAATATTAAATCTTTTAATATTATTCCAACCCCACGTTGTATGTTTCGTTCATTAAACGTAAAATATACGTTAGACTCGAATAGTCTAACTCATAGCATAAAAGAAATTATCACAACAACCACATATATATGTGACTAAATAAATCATAATAAGGGGTGAAACTTGCATACATCCAAAATTACAACTTGCATAAGGTTATACATGTCACGGATCTAAGGGTGTCAACTTGTTCAAAATTCACCTAATATGATCTCAATCAATTTTCATAAACTTACGTATGAACATGTGTGAATCAACATCATCTAATTTTTAACAACATGGTTTTATATGGGTACACCTAACTCAATAGGCAAATTCCCATAATCAAGTTTTATTTAATTATAGTTTCAAGTTTATGGGTACACCTAACCTAATAGGCAAATTCCCATAAACAAGATCCATTTAAATTAAGAGAAAAAAAAAACATAACTTTAAGCATGATCCAACAACATCATGATTTTACAACATAATATAGCATGATTTATAACATGGCATAGTATGATAGTATAACATAGCATGACATGATTCTCAACATAGCACGACATTGCATAAGAGAATTTACAACATAGCATGACATAGCATATATAATTTACATCATACGACAACATAATAACATAATAAGAGATCCACAATATATAGAATTTACAATTACAAATCACATCACTTTCTTGTGATCCATTCATAACTGAGTCAAATTAGTTTGTAATAGTCTTGTGAGAATCATCATACTCACCAACAAAAGAAGAGAATTAGAGAGAGTTCTTTGGTTTGATTTGTTTTGTTGAGTAGAATTTAGTTGTAGTAGATTAGGCTTCCTCTTCTTAGTTTGTGACGGCTACGCTGAACTCCATGGCAGCAGCATGACGGTAGCTTCTCTAATTTTACAAGTGATTTAGGTTTAGGGTCTACCCACTTATTTATAGATTTTAGAATGCATTTAGGCCATTAGATTTAACCTAGAAATAACCGCAGCCGTTCAGACAAGATGGGATTTATCTTGTTGACTCAGCAATGAGTCAGAAGTGACTCAGCAAACACTCAGCAAATTAATAAACTTCTATTCATGTTTGCATTAACTGCCCATATATATATATATATTTTCTACAATGTACACATTATATACATCCCCCTTTACTTATTATTGTTTTTATATACATATTAGATACATCCCCTCTCTTACACACTTATTAATATTTTTATATTCATAATAGATACATCCCCTCTCTTACATACTTATTAATATTTTTATATTCATATTAGATACATCCCCTCTCTTACATACTTATTAATATTTTTATATTCATATTAGATACATCCCCTCTCTTACACACTTATTAATATTTTTATATTCATAATAGATACATCCCCTCTCTTACACACTTATTAATATTTTTATATTCATAATAGATACATCCCCTCTCTTACATACTTATTAATATTTTAGCAACTTTAGTGTTAATAGAAAATTCGGGGTGTTACATATCCCTTATGTCATGTTTTAAAATTACGGGGTGTTACATTCTCCCCTCCTTAAAGGATTTCATCCCCGAAGTCTTCAAGTTAAGAAGAATGTATCCTACCATCCAATCATCCATCATCCACAAGCATCCATTGTCCTTAAAAGAATTCTAATGCTATATGAACATATGCAAAAGTGTGTGTAAATATCCCCTATCTAATGCAAATATCAGGCGGTCTACTGATTCAGTTGACCTCCTTAATGCAAAACATGATAGTGCCATGCATCCATTATGTATGAAAAAGAATCCTAATGATACATATCATTTTTATATGAGTGCACAACCATTCATTCAAATGCAGCATCCATATAATAACACATTCAATGTACATCCAATAACTTAAATATGCACACTCATTCATATGCAATATGAAAGTGGTTGAGCCGATCTAGTGCCTAATGTGTGTGTAAATGCATCCATGAGTAACCACTAGCAAACACTTACATCCACTTGCATCCACCAAACATAACATGTCTCAAACACATGTTTACAGCCATAGGATTTTCTACCTAAGGGTCGAAGATATAATCGAGAGGATACACTAAATGGTAGAACAAGTATAAACAAAGCAGTAGAAAAAGGAGAAGTTAAGAACATACCCTCAAAAAGGAAAGGGTACGACGCACGTGTCTTATCTTCAGTCTCCCAAGTCGCGTCTCCTTGATCATCTCCCCATTGGACTTTAACCAACTTGACCTCTTGGTTGCATAATTTCTTGACCTCCGACCCAAGGATGCATGTAGGAACTCGTCTAACCGTGGAATCTCGCTCAATTTCCACTTCTCTAAGCATGCTCGGCTCTACTACTTCCACGGTATCATGTAAAAACTTCTGCAAATGCGACACATGAAATACGTCATGAACACCACTAAGCTTCTCAGGCAACTTCACTCTGTTGGCCATCTGTCCAATTCGCTCTGTAATGGGGAATGGCCCTATGAACCTTGGTGTTAATTTCCCTACAGACCCAATACGAACTACATTCCTCAATGGTGATACTTTAATAAAGACCATGTCTTCAATACTGAACTCAAGATTGGTCCTTCTCTTATCAACATTTGACTTTTTCCGGTCATGTGCCGTCTTCATGCGTCTTCGAATCAAGTCTATCTTCTCTAAAGTTTCCCTAATTATCTCGGGCCCAAGCAAAGTCTTATCTGTAGATTCCCACCAATAAGTCGGTTATCGGCAAAGTCGTCCATATAGAGCCTCAAAAGGTGCCATGCCAATACTAGTCTGATAGCTGTTGTTGTAGGCGAACTCTATTAATGGAAGATGTTCCTCACATATCCCTCCAATGTCCAAGATGCATAACCTCAAAAGATCTTCTAGAATTCAGTTCACTCTTTCTGTTTGGCCGTCCGTCTGAGGGTGATAAGCGGTGCTCAAACACAATTGTGTTCCTACCATCTCTTGCAAGCTCTTCCAAAACTCACTAGTGAAAATGGGATCTCGGTCGCTTATGATACTAGAAGGTATGCCGTGTAGACGAACTATCTCTCGGAGATAAACAGATGCTAACCATGTCGTTGTTCTTTTACTCTTGAAAGAAATAAAATGGGCCTCTTGGTAAGTCTATCCACTACTACCCAAATCCCTGTATTACCCTTCCTTGACCTCGGTAACCCGTCAATGAAATCCATGGAAACACTTTCCCATTTCCAATGTGGAACCTCTAAAGGGTGAAGCAAACCACCAGGCTTCTTTTGCTCAGCCTTGGCTTGCTGGCACATTAAGCATTTAGAAACGAACTCTGCCACATCCTTCTTCATTCCGGCCCAAAAGAAAACTCGCTTCATGTCCCTATACATCTTGTCTCCATCGGGATGTATGGTCAGCTTAGAACGATGTGCTTCTTCAAGGATTGTCTTTCTCAAACTCTCGTCTCGAGGTACACAAATTCTCTCATCTCTATGCAACCATCCTTTGTCATCTATAGTGTACCTACTAAGATGTCTCAAAGACTCCCCTCTGGTGAGCTGGTCTACTATCTCTATCAACTGTGGGTCATCTCGTTGTGCCGCACCTATCTGTCCCAAAAGCGTAGGTCGTACCTCTAACGATGCCAACAAACCGGCTACATAATCAATAGAGGGTCTAAAGTCAAAGGTAGAGATATACTCTAAACTCTACCGCTCGATAAACAAAGGACTCAAAGTCAACTTCTTTCTACTCAAGGTGTCAGCTACAACGTTACCCTTGCCAGAGGTATATGCAATCTCAAAATCGTAGGATGCTAAGAACTCCATCGACCTTTGTTGCCTTAAGTTTAACTCTTTTTAGAAGAACAAATACTTTAGTGACTTATGGTCTGTATACAACTCAAACCTTTCACCAAGAAAATAGTGACGCCAAGACTTAAGCGCACAAACTATGGCAGCTAACTCTAAGTCGTGGGTAGGGTAATTCTTATCATGGACCTTCAACTGTCTTCCACCATAACATATCACCCTTCCCTCTTGCATCAAAACTGCGCCAAGCCCTGTCCTGCAAACATCGGTATACACTATGAACGACTTACTCCCATCCGACAAAACTAAAACTGGAGCATCGTCACAGTCAACATCCCAAGAAAAGGTCAAAATATTTTTCGTCAACCAGTAAGCGGGGCTAATACTTAGCAAAGTCCTTGATGAACTTTCTATAATAGCTCGCCAAACCAAGAAAACTTCTTACTTCTATAGCGTTCTTAGGAATCTTCCAATCTTGGATTGCTACCACCTTCGCGGGATCAACAGCTATCCCTTCCTTGGAGACCACGTGTCCTAAGAACCTCACTTCCTTCCTCCAAAAATGACATTTGGAGAACTTAGCTTTGAGTTGATGTGCTCGAAGAGTCTCTAAGACTTCCCTAAGATGTAGGGCATGTTCTTCCTTGCTTTTAGAGAATATCAAAATATCATCCACAAAGACCACCACGAACTTGTTTAGAAACTCCCTAAACACCCTACTCATCAAGTCTACGAAATATGTGGGTGCATTCGTCAAACCAAAAGGTATGACGAGCCATTCGAAGAAACCATCGTGAGTTCTAAAGGCAGTCTTATCTATACTATCCTCAGCTACCCTCAACTGATGAAATCCTGTAACTAAGTCCAACTGCGAGAAAACCGAAGCACCAACCAACTGATCGAACAAATCATCTATCCTCGGCAATGGGGGTCTGTTTTTCTTTGTGAGCTTATTCAGCCCCCTATAGTCCATGCACAATCTAAGCGAACCATCAGCCATCGTAGAAAAAACAACATGAGCACCCCTCTCCGAGATACTTCTTCTTACGAGCCCTTTCTCAAGCAACTCTTTCACTTGTTTACTAAGCTCCCTCCTTTCTCTTGGAGCCATGTGGCGCACTGGCAATGCAACTGGCTTTGCATTGTCCACCAAGTATATACGGAAATCTATCTCGCGTTTTGGAGGTAAGCCCCTAACCTCCTTAAAGACATCAGCATACTCACGGACTACTCGAACAGATTGCAAATCATCAACAGATGTGTCAAGAGATTCTAGGTAGCTAAGCATAACAGAACCCTTAGGGTCACAAGAAATATCGAGAGTATTACCCAAACTAGTCAACAGTCTAACTACTCTCTTTTCACAGTCGAGAATGGCACCATACCTGGCTAGCTAATCCATTCCTAGAATCAACCCATAGCCCGTGAAGCCAAGCACATAAGCGTTGCATTCGAACTCAATGCAATACACATATATTCTCAAATCCTGACATAACATAGAAAGATGAGCCGTACCCTCAATAGGATTTGAGACAACTACAGGATCCATAACTAGACTAGCATTTAGGTGTAGTGTTTCAACTAACGAAGCAGATATAAACGAATGTGAAGCACCAAAATCAGACAAAGTTCGAACAGGATAATCAAAAAGGAAAATCAAATTTTCAACAGAAATGTTTCTACCTCTCTCTTGTCTAGGTGCCATGAGAGCATGAACCTGCCCTCCAGAAGTAGATCATGTCCTCTGTCCTTGTCCTTGCCTCCTCGGGCAGTCTTTAATCATATGTCCTGCCTCACCACATTGGAAGCTTCTTCTTCTTCCTATAGTCCTTGCTTAAGTGGCCCGGTGTTCCACAATTAAAACATCTTTTCTTCCCTTGGCCCTTGTTATCCTTGCCGCCTTTCTTTTGTTGTTGTTGTGCCTTCTTTGGATCCCCTTTCTTATCCTGTGCCTTATCTACATTAGCACCTTTCTCCTCTTTATGCATCAACGCCATGTCAACAAGTTTCTCGAAAATATCCCCCATAGGAATGTGGGACATAGCCAACCCGTGTAATGGTTCATTCCGACCCTTGGAAAATCTCAAAACGTTCTTATGTAGTGTATTAACTAGTTCCATACCAAATCTTGCTAACTGGTTAAACTTGTTAACGTACTCCTTCACAGACAAACTCCCTTGTTTCATAGCCAAGAACCTCTCCATGTATAAACTCTCCTCCGCTTGTGAAAGAAATTTCAACTCGAACCTTCACCTAAAATCCACCATGTCTCCACTGCACATCTTCCATTAGTTACTTCCACCAAAAGGAAGCTTCACCCTTCATCAACTAAGCAACTAGCTGAACCTTCCTTCCCTCGTCTATCTCAAAGATACCAAACAAGTCCTCCACTTCCTTGAGACAATTCCGAGCCTCAACAAATGTATCAGTCCCATGAAACGGTTTTCCGCCCATCGCACGGAAGTCTTTGCATATCTTAGAAAAAGCGTCTACATGGGGAGGAGGAGGAGGAGCAGCTGTAGCTGGGGGAGGAAGAACGTCTACTGGGCCTGCGGTAGTAGCCCTAGCCTCCAGATACATTCTGAACCAGCTTGGTATCTGTACGCCCTCGGGTATAACGGGTACCCCAGACATGCTAAAAGGAAAAAAAGAAGAGATTCAAAACAGAGAATCGAAAGATAGATATATAACTTTTGAGGATTATGTTTTTCATAATAAACTTTTCTCTTGAAAATATCATCTTTAAAACATGTTTTCGAAAATACTTCTTTCTAAAAATGCTTTTGAAAACGGTTTTCAAAATCTTTTATTTGTTCTGGTAACCTTCAGCTCTGATACCACATGTAACACCCCACGTCCATTAATGTCACTCACTAAGGGAATGCATTAACTTTCATGGAGTATTATAAGAGTAAAGAACAGAATATCACAAGACAGATATATAAAATGGTACTTAAGAAAATTCAAAATTTATTCATTGCAGCGGAAAAGAAAAACATGTTTGGTTACAACATCAAAACCACATGCTAAAGCCAAGTACACAAATATCCATCTTGTACAAAATTATTATCATAGTACATAAAAGTAAAACCATAATCCCACTCCAAATAGCCATAATGAAAAAGAGATAAAGTTGAGCATTACTTTCAACACTTCCAAGCACTTCAAGAAGTAAGGAATCCAAGTCAAGCTTCACTATTCCGACCCTGAGAACCTTGGGGGGGGGGGAGAAAAGAGGCGAAACAAAAAGGGGTCAAACATAAGTCTGGCGAGTCTAGTGACTTTAACAATATAATCAGTAAAGTAATAGGATAAGAACATAAACTGGATATAAGAGATGACTGTAACATAAGCAGATATGACAAGGTAAACAAGATGAACAAGATATAATGTTGATTGCGCTTCTAATCACTATAAGATAAATCCTACACCGCACCAATGCTAGTTCCATACTGAAAGTTGATCCCTCTTACTAAACATAGTAACAATAATAAGGATGGTAGTTTCGTGTACTCCTAGCTGCTGTCATAGGTGTCGCCTGCTCCTATTTCCACTAGTTGTACCCACTACCCTCCCCATTAGTTCGGCTCCCTAACTCGTAGATACTCGTGATGGTCCCATAGTAGGGTTTATCACTCCCTAAAGTGGCAACCCGATACTACTAAAATGCACGGCTTATACCTACACGATGCAACAACTTCTTACCTAACAGCCCGGACCCACGCACGCACATGACTCCGTTGGACTTGCACTGCTATCACTAACTCTTTCGACCTCTTACAATCAAACCCATTAAGCGTGTCCCGTCCTCGACCTAGTTCGAGCTCACATAGATACTAAATGGGTTATGGTTGAAAATGGTTCACCCACTTGTCACAAGCTTCCCTCCTAAGCTTGGTCCCCACTAGGAATTCCCACTTAACCCCTCTTTATTCCCATGTCTAATCACATGTTTCACCTTGGTTAAGTGCACATGTCACCCACTTAACCCCCATGTCTTACTACATGTCTTATCTTGGTTAAGTGTTCATTAATTCATTATAATTGTAATCTTGCAAGACCTCCCACATTAGATTGCCGTTTTGCGGTTGCTGGATATGCCAGGAGGCTCCGGGCAGTCTTATACCGCAAACCGAATCTAACCTTGTGTCTTTGCATTATCACGCATCTAATTTCTGCCTTTGACCTCTCACATTAGATTACAAAATTGCGGTTGCTGGACGTGTCGGGCGGTTCCGGGCAGTCCTACACCACAATTCGAATCTAACCTCGTGTCTTAGGCGTTCATTATCACTTTCTCAATTCATGTCCCCAATTTTAAATATTGGATTATAATATATATATACCCATAATTTCCAATCTAAATTATGTTCATCATTTTAATCCAAATTTATGTCCATAATCTCATGTAAACAAATTGTACCAATTCATGCCCCAAATGAATTACATGATTTCAAGTCTTTTTATGCCCAACTGCATATTATTCAATAATTTCCCCAAACTTTTCCCATAATGTTCCCACGTCATTCGTACATATAATAATATGTTAGGCTCGCAGTTAGCCTAATCTCATAAAAAGGAAAAGAAGAGAAGAGAAAAGAGGAAGAGAACCATGACATCAAAACTGGCATAAAAATAAGCATAAGAAACATGAACTCAAACATTTCCCCAAGCATTTCCCAATCGTTCAAACGTTATTCATATGCAATTCTTAACATAATATGTTAGGCTCGAAGTTAGCCTAATCTCATAAAAAAAAGGAAAAGAAGAAGGGTAGAGAATCATGTCATCAAAACTGGCATAAAAGAGACATATGAAACATGAACTGGCATAGAACAATAAAATAGATCCAATTAGGCATATGATAACAGTGATTTGGGTATGAATCTGAAAGATAAGTATTTACAAACTTGATATGATTCATCTTATAGGAATGTTCATAAAATTCGATTTACAATCCTATCACAATCACTTTTTAATTAATTATATGTGAAAGTAACATAGACTCACAGCGATAGGATTTAGGAGATAGGATAGTTCTGAGTTCTGATTTCTGAATTTGATTAGCTAAACCGTTGTTGTAGAATTTGATTCTTATCTTCTAATTTGAATACTCTAATTATGATTTGCTTTGGAGAAAAGAAGAGTGGCTAGCTTAATTTAGACTAGAGCAGCATGGAGGTGCCATGGATGAATAACAATGAGATTAAGGTTAGGTTTAGGGGTATTTTATAGATGCTCTAGGTGAAATAGGACCCTTAGATTAGATTAGGATCCATCAAAACCATCCAAACCAGAAAGACACGTCATCCAGCCAATTCCAGAAGGATACATTAGCCCTAGACCTCAAAAACACATCTGCCAGATCTGGGAAGATGGGGGGTCGACACCCCTATAGGAGTGTCGACACCTATGTCGACTCCCCTTGGGGGGTCGATACCCTAGAGCGGGAGATTTACCGCTCACCCAGATTTTCTGATTTTGAATTTTGAACTCGTTTTTGATTTTTAATTATTATTTTAATTTAAATTCTGCTTTAAACTAAAATCTTTCAAGCTTCATAACTTCTTCATATGATATCTGATTCACACAAACTCGGACTCTATCCCAAGAAGAATTCAGAGACGAACGCAACAACGCAACCCATTTACCTTAATTCTTCTTATAAAATTAAGTACTTTTTAATTATCCCTTATGTCATGTTTTAAAATTACGGGGTGTTACACCTTTTCCAGATTATAGTTCTCGTTCCCGCGGTCAATTTGATGGGTAGATCATCAAATTCCGATCGAAATTGAGTGAGATATGGCAGTTTGAAGTTGGCGATTCAAAACTGAAAAACTGTTACGGGATTTCATGCATATCTCTTACGGTTTCGACATGCTGCACCCCAATACCATCCAAATTCATCCCCAAACTGTTACTAGATCATAGTACTTTCATTTCTCTTCAATTTGCCATTGATTTCGTCCAATTCCATTAAAAAACGAAGAAGTTATGCCTCTAGAAAGTTTGATTGAAAATGAAAAACGAGAAGAAGAAGAGGAGAAATGGTTATGAAGAGACATGACTTTTGGACCTTTATATAGTAGTTGAAGTGTCCATTCATTCAAAGTTCAAAATTCAAAATTCGAATTCAAATTTTGGCGCCAAGTTGGTTGAACTATTAAATCTTCAATATCTTTCTCATACTGCGTTCAAATTGAGCAAATCAATATACTATCCTGACCAGAAAAACGAGCCCATTGCAATAGAGCAGATCTCATCATCAAAATCCAGAAGATCAATTCAGAATTCAGAGAATATCGAAGAAATGGATCTAAAAACCGGGTACGACTTAATTAATTTTTAATTTTTTTGGTTGAATGGATGTTTTGTTTGCATTGCTTTGTTTTAAATTTGAAATTTAAACTTTAAAATTCAATTTTGAAATTTAAAATTCAAATTTGAAATTTGAATTTGAAATTCAAAAATAATAAAATTAATATAACAATAAAATAAATTTAGGATGTTTGTTAGGATTAATATTATTTCAGGAAATAGTTAAACCAGAAATATAAATCGATATTTTAAAACCAAAGTCAAAAATCCATATTCTCTTTGAAATAATACATATATGTCAACATACATATATCTATATGTTAACATATCAGCATATAGAATGAAATCCAAAATTTGAATTTCAAACATCTAAACTTTCAAACTTCCCTCCATCTTTTCAATAAGAAAATGCCAGTTCAAACTCTAGTTATTAACTTTACCTGTCTACTTATTTTCTTATATCTAGTTTCAAAATATATATATTAAAAGTATTTAAATTAGTAAAATTACATAGATATGTTAATACGATATACAAAGTTAATATAACTTTTTGATATTGTTATAAAATATAAATTTATTCATCTTTTATATAATTTAAACATGCATAGTTTAACTTATATATTATTCATATAATTTCATAACAATTTTGGATTACATTATAATAAATACTATTTGTAACTTCATACTAACTTTGGTTTATATATTTAACTTAATATTTTGGCATAAAGAAATAAATATATATATATATATGATTTTTATGTCTTAAAAATATACGGTTCAAATATAAGAAATTATAGCTTTATATATTACTTCATATTATCAGTTTTCATTAAAGTAATTTTTTTATAACTATAGATTTCTTCTAAAGTATAAATGGTTTTTTAGCAAATAAATATGTTTTGATTTCTAAAGTTTAAATTTAAAATTGATTTGTATCAAAATATTGATGTATATCTCATAAATTAAATTTTAAGTTCTTTTTAAATTAGTTTTATACAAAATTTATATTCTCTTTAGAAAGAATTTCAAATTTTACAATATTTACCCTACTAATATATGTTACCTAAATAGCACTTTGAATATATGTTACCTAAATAGATATATTACCAAATCATTCTGCATACTATCATTAAATATCTTATTTCATATCATACATCATTATTAGAGTGCATCTAAAATCAAAATCATTCACATCCAAGTTGCATTTCATTCAATATATCACTTCATATAGATTTGCATATGTCATACTGCATTATTACCAACACACTGCATTACAAATTAACCTTTAACTCCACATATAACAAGTATAATATATGGGGAATTATTGTCTTAGAAATACATAGGATTGTTAAACATATAACATATTTACTTTGTCTTGATTAACTTGATTGACTTGTTTGACTTGGTAGAATTGATTGAATTTATTGGATTGATTGACTTGTTTGGTTTATTTGATTTGTTTGACTTGAATAACTTGATTGACTTACTTGACATGGTTAAATTTCATTATTGGATGATAGGTTTATTAGACATATACTTATTTTAAGGATATCTTAGTTAACTCTTAGTCTAGATTAAAGTTTTAAAATATCTTTAAGGGAATTAGAGTTTAGGATAGGTTTAGTCTTGTATTAGATTAAGGGGAGTTTTAGAGTTTCTAAGGATTAATTGAAGGTTCAAAAATTCTTTTGTTTATTTAATTGTTTAGATTGTTTGTTTGAATTGCTTGTTTGGATTGAATTGCTTGTTTTGATTGATTAGCTTGTTCGAATTGATTTGTTTGCTTAATTTATTGTCCTTCTATTTAGTTTGTTAGACTAGTATAGTCATAGATTTAAGGGGAGTTATAGAAATTTATAAATAACTATAGATTAAGGGAGAGTTATATATTTAAGATAAGTTAGAGTTAGGATATTGTATAGGCATAAATTTAGGGGGAGTATTTTATAAGGTATAGATAGATTTAGGATTCAGGGGGAGTACTTTACTTTAGTATGGGAATTATTTAGATGATTATAGGATTTAGGGGGCGTAGTTTTAGAATTTCTTTTTTATAATGTCAAAGGGGGAGAAATTATAAAATATAGACATAGTTTATAGGATTCATATAGACAGGGGGAGTATTAAAAGGATCATCATCAACAGGTAAATACAGGTATGATATTTTATAAACTAAGGTTGTCATCATCAAAAAGAGGGATATTGTTGGAGAATGGAGTTTTGATGACAACAACCTTATTTCAATTATCATTGATCATAAAATATATACTAACATCTTTATCTAGAATATATAGACATATATATGCAAGATTTGTATACAGGACTTAAGTATTGAAGACTGTACAGTTTTAGAGTTTCAAGAGATTCAGAGTTCAAGATAGATTCAAGACTCATGAGTTATCAAGCTTTCAAGATTTCAAGAATTCAAGAGTTCAAGATAAATATAGTAATAGAGTCTAGTTTATGTAAGACTCCAAATAGCACTCCAGGTTCAAACTCTGTTTTTCAAATTATCTATTTTCAAATTCAAAACTATTTTCAAATTGATTTCAAACTTCTCTCAAAATAATTTTTAATCTTCCAAGAATTACAAACTTATGATTTCAAATATATTTCCTAATTTATAAGCATTCTTATTTTTATAGTTTATATGTTTTACTAAGTTTATATTTGATTATTTAAACTCTAAGTTTTCATATAACCTTTTGTTTATATATACTTTATATTATTTATAAATTCCTATATATATGTTTATAATTATATTATATATAGTTTTTATATCTCATGTGTATTAAGTTTTTAATCATATGTTTAATTAATATTTTATTATGTTTTTATACTTGAAAAATAATTTTCTGGCAACTAGTTTTATTTTAGGAATTTCCAGAATTTAAATATTGATTTAAATACTTTAAAAAAAAATTAAAAATGATAAGTATGTCGACATTAGAAAAGGGTATGTCGACATATAACTGTCATAAATTTAAATTTGAAAGGAAGTGCCTTTCCACTATTTGTAATGCTCCGGAAACGTTGCAAACTTTCACACTCTATAAAAAGGGCTTGAAATCGAATTTTTAATCATCTGTTCTTCAATTACTTCATCCTCTTTCTTTATATCATTATTCTTAATCAATTTTATGATTTCTACACTTGTACTCTGCCGAATTCAATTCTGTTTTGATCAAACTTCTTCTCTCTACTCTCTGACTCAAGTGCTATTGAAGAGTTATAGGGCTGTTTGTAATTGCTTGGGTTAAGTGAAGTAGGAATCGGTGTGTCCTTGTAGCCGTGAAATCAGGGAAGTAGGAATCAGTGTGTCCTTGTAGTCGTGAAATTAGAGAAGTAGGAATCGGTGTGTCTTTGTAGCTGAGAAATCAGGGAAGTAGGAATCAGTGTGTGCTTGTAGCCGAGAAATCAAGGAGGTTGTACTTGACTATTGGAAATAGTAATAAAACTCTGTGCAATCCAGCGTTGTGCGTGTAACATCCAGGATTTTTTACCATTCAAATCGACAATGACCCTCAATGTCGACTTAAACAAATCAAAATATGGATAGTTATTGCGGTTTATATAAGAAAGAGAAGAGAAGAAGAAAAACAAACACAGAATCTCACAGTAGAAGGACAAAATATAATAATTAAATAACAGTTCATGGGGCTGTTAAAACATACATTTGATTTTATTTTACAACAATTATCTGAGTTAACTGTCATAAACATACCAATATTTGCAGCGAAATAAATAGTAATAAATACGTCTGTTGAGCTCCATCTTCATCTCCATAATGGTATCTTCAATAACTGAAAAACCCAGTATGACCCAAGCATAAATGAAAAGACAAAAACACTCGGATCAGAACTAAAATATTCTCATATTAGTTAAATCAAATTCATGCCATAATATGAGTGTAATAACTCAAGAGATGTTACAGGAATTCCATCTCTTAAGGATCCGTCAAACTAGAAATATATAATATAATACGCTGTTATAATAGTGTCTACAGTTAAATATAAAATATTAAAATAGTGTAAGCGGGATTACCATTATTACCCTTACACCATTTATACCGTTGCCATACAGTTTGCATATAACACACCAGTACGTCGACGGATAGGGATGCTCCGTGATAAGACAACGTTAAATCAAAATTGTAGGGGGCTCGATCACGATAATATGACAAGGCACACGAGGAATGCCCAGAGTATGAATATACTAGTTGCATGCCCGGACTGGTGGTAACGCATAGCCGCGACTACCGCCCACTTTGGACAACGCTCCAAATCATGGATGCACATCGAATCAAATCAATCAAACCGAGGGACTATAGTAATAAAGGAAGAAGTGTTGTCGATGGAGGTAGCTAACCCCACTTGGTCACGATATAGCCTTGATTTAGTTATTTTAATTATGACCCGAAGGACAAGGATATCCATTATCGTTCTCTTTCTTCAAATCCAGTAATTGCCTCCAGATCAACCCACTTCATTCTGGAACTCCACCGCGCACACAGTTGTTAAAGTGGTTTTCGGTGTTGGCAGAGAGATTGACAATATCTGATCCCGGTCTCTTTAACAACCAATTGTTTATATTTTTCACACTGGTTAGTTCATTTACAATTCAAAGGGTTCGTACTTCGTATCAAAATATCAGCTTTTCATAAGGATCATTTCAGTATTCAAGAGAGAATATTATTCATCATAAAAATTATATTTTAACTAATTTAAAATCTTGACAAAATTCCAACTTTAAAATAATTTAAATTGATTTTTTTATATATGATATAAATAGTTTGAAAATATATAATTTGTATTTAAGATAGGATTTCAGATTTAGTAAAATCTATAAGTAAAATAATAAAATAGTTAATTTAAAATAAATAATAAAATAAAATATAGTTATAAGGTAAATAGTTTATAAGAAAATTATTATTATAAAAATAAAATAGTTTTAAAAAATGGTTTAAAAAAATACTATAGTTGGAATTAGAATCATATCCTCAAAACGGTTTTCGCTAAACCAAAGCTCTGATACCAAATGTAACATCCGGGATTTTTGACCGTTCAAATCGACAATGATCCTCAATGTCAACTTAAACAAATCAAAATACGGATAGTTATTGGAACTTATATAAGAAAAAGAAGAGAAGAAGAAAAACAAACACAGAATCTCACAGCGGAAGGACAAAATATAATAATTAAATAACAGTTCATGAAGCTATTAAAACATACATTTGATTTTATTTTACAACAATTATCAGAGTTAACTGTCATAAACATACCAATATTTGCAGCGGAATAAATAGTAATAAAAACGTTTGTTGAGCTCCATCTTCATCTCCATAACGGTATCTTCAATAACTGAAAAACCCAGGCTGACTCGAGCATAAATGAAAAGACAAAAACACTCGGATCAGAACTAAAATTGAAACGACCCGAACTTCCCAGTAAAGGAAAGCCTGGATTGCTTTGAGAACAATACGCATTAGAACACAAACTGAGGAACATTTTATTGCTGATTACAACAATTACATCAGAGTACAAGAATATAACAGAGTATGAATACTTAATTACACAATAAAAATTCAATAATATCAGAGTTTTAAATTACAATTAAATAGCAGCGGAAAAATAATACAAATATACAACTGGAAGGAATATACGGATACAGAACTTTCCGAATATTTCTTCAGCTGTAAGCCAGGATCCTGTATATATATCTGCAAAAAGCTACTCGACTGCCCGTGTGGAAAATATGGGCACCCGAGTTTGCCAGTGAAACAAACTACAGGTCATTCATGGGACTGGTATGAGAAATCTTAACTAAACTTATCTAATAAGGCTAATCACAGGACCACCCCGCTGACGCGGAATGGGTTTACTCCATTGGATTGCCAGTGCATAAATTAAATTAAATTAAATCGTTAAACAACGCAATGCTTTTTAGAAAAATGAAACCATTATAAAACCCAAGTCCCATCACATAATGCAACGCAAACTGGAGGATAGGGTTTTACCTTATAATGGTTAAAAGATGCTTGATACGATCAAACGAATTTAATATTAGTGTGTATATATATGGGTATATATATAATAAACATTTCAATCATAATGTATCAATCATAGACGGCATAGTACCCCATCCTACTATGTCGCCATACTAGTTCTACAATCAAAACCGCAAGGTCGTATTGGAAATTGAATTTCCATCATGAGTCGAGGCTAGGGGAAAGCACCTCTCCAATTCGAGACACTCTAGCAAATGCCTCAGGATCCCCCGTAGTGAACCCTTGGATGCAGTAGGGCCGGTCCCCGCCTATCGGCAGTGGATAAGTTATGTCTGAACACACGCTTCCCGGTTCCTTTGAACCTATAATATGACCACTAACGGCTTATAAAAATCCGAGGCGCCTCAAAATCCATCATCCACATAAGTAAAATGCCAGCCAGTTTAAGCACTGACACCACTTCTAGCTAGAAAGAAACGTGTGCACTCCCTACGGTCCATATCCCGTTTTTAACTCATACCGGGGTGTGAGGCTCGTGGAGTCACGCTATACACAAAGCTATGCCGTAATAGGCTATGCTTTGATCATCCCACAAGGCCCTGCTTTTCAACAAAAGCCTTGATCATTTGCATCTTGGCGTGCCCCATTGACAATTCACGCCATGCGATCAATCACTATTAATATATACCAGGGTGTTAAGTAGAGAATAAATCCTCCACCACCAAACAGACATACATTAACAGAAATCGATTTAATTCACATGGAACAAAATCCAATGTCAGACACACATCCATTTACTAGCTTATGCTCTGGGTCTAAGCGAAAACCAAATCCGAACAATCAACAATAGTCCGAACGGCCACCACTGAAGCCCCTTCAAGGTAGCTACTCCCATCAAGGGTCTCTGTAGCAACACATCCATTCGATGTGAAGATCGTCGGTCTTCAAACACCGTCTTCATCTTCGACTCTTCATCGTCATAGTAATTATTCGGAATGGGTTAAACCCGGTCTTTCCGAATAACTCGCGTATTTTATAATAAAAATCAAGTACTATGAAACACATCCAATGCCTCATTCCAATTCAGAATATTCCTTTAAATAAAATATTCAAATTATTCTATAAAGACAAATTCTTTAACTTCATACTTAAATCTTTCTTTAAAACACAATTTGGGTTTAAATATCACACAAATCATTATTCAAAGATTATTTGAATTTAAGAAATAAACCTTATCTTTAACTGGGTTAAAGAACTAATGTCATTTAAAACATAGTTCACGATAAACCCAAAATCATCTTCCATAAAATATGGAATCTTCACAGAAATCAAATCAATATATAATCGTTATAAATTTCTGTATCCAACCAATAATATAAATGGAATAACGGCAAAGCCTCTTAAATTCCATATGTAGTATCGGTCTTCTTATACAAAAACTTATCTCGGTTGTAATTAATTCGAATTCTGTTCAATTCCAATTTAATATATTAAATTGGAAAACTTTACTTTTGGAAAATTCCTCTTTGAATCTTAATAAAAGGCTTATAAGTTCCCAATTCATAATCTTCACAGTCAGTTGAGTTAAAGAACAAATGTCGCTTAAAAACATAGTTCACAATAAACCCAACTCACATTCATCTTATTTCAATCACTAAATGAAATTGAAAACTTTAATAATCTAAATTAAAACTTTATTCTTTTCATACGGGGTTTAAGAACAACGTTATTTAAGACACTATTCGCGACAAACCCAAAATCCAACTTATTCAATTAAATTTTCAATTAAATATTAGCAACTTGGAAAACTTCATTAAATCTTAATTTAATGATTTATTCTAGTTAATAACTAGTTCATTTAAATAAAAATATATTTTTCTAAAATACATTCTTTTTCTAAAATATTCCTTTTATAAGACCTTTTCTAAAATATTCTTTATTGGAATGTGACTCAATCAACAACCATATATTGTATGTAATCAACAATCGTGATAAATAATTATCAAACACCCAAATGACGACCAAAGTGGAACTTATAACTGTGTGAGCATGAAAATAAATAACTAACGCTCATCACAGACTGTCAATCCATCATTTGACAGATAACTAAATATTGGGATTAGTGTGTATCCAATATCATCCCAATACCCGTGTGGGGTTTCATCCATCAACCAAATAATAAATTATTTGTGCTCTTGGACGATGTGTGAAAATTATCGTCCCAATCACATAGACAAGTCGGGTAACTTGTAAATGGGAGTGTAATATTCAATTTGACTATACAAGCATTATATTTATCACATCAAACATTTCAACATCATAAACATATAATTTCAACATCATAGACATATATTTCAATTCTTTTTATTGTGAACACATGACAGTAAAAAATCTAGTCTTTTAATTCAATTCATTTTATTGTCAACAATGTTACAATAAAATATAATCCTTTAATTCTATATGACAATAAAAACTAACCTTTTGTTTCAATTACCCTAAAGATGTTATCTTTATTTCCTAATCTTTTCGTTGTAACCAAATGACTATAAGGATATAATCCTTTTATTCTAATCCTTTCAATGGAATCTAAATTACATTGAAAATGTAATTTTTAATGTACAATCTTTTTATTGAAAACAAAGTGTCAATAAAAATATAATCTTTATCTCAATCTTTTTATTGTAAACAAAATGACAGAATTGACTAATTCTTTTTAATGTAAACAAAATATGATGATTTTGTTAAATCCTTTTTATGTAAACAAAATGGGAATCTTGTTATAATCCCTTTAATGTAAACCAAATGTAAAACTATGTTATAATTCTTTTTAAATAAGCAAAAATGTGATAATTTTTCTTCACTAATCATATTGCACCCAAAAATGATATTTTCTCATAACATCCTTTTTTTAAATGAGTAAAATGTACATTTTTGTTTAATTCTTTTTAGATGAATATTAATACATAGAAATGCAATTTTACATGGTAACACATTCTAACCACGGTTTGTAATATGACAAAAATGATCCTTTTTATTTTAATTTACATTTCCTAACAGAAATGTACTTTTTATTCTAGTTTTCGTTTTCTAGCAAAAAGTACTCTTTTTATTCTAGCAAAGAAAATTATGTTTAAATCTAATTCATTACAATGTAAACAAAAATGGGTATTTTTACTTCACTCTTCTTAAATGATAAAAAGAATGTTTTTATTTCATTCTTTTCATTTGACTAAGATGAATATTTTTGTCATTCTTTTAATTTTGACCAAAATGCATAATTTTATCATGCTTTTACATTTGATAAAAATGCAAATTTTCCTTATCCTTTTTCATTTGATTAAAAAAATGTAAATTTTCATTTTTCCTTTACATTTAATAAAAATGTATATCTTCCTTTTCAATAATCATGTTTTCATACAAATGTGATTTTTATTTCTATGATCATTTCTGAACAAAATGTCCTTTTTGTCTTTCTAATGTACAATTTAACAAAATGTTCTTTTTAACCCTATTTAACATTTCTAAACAAAATGTTCATTTCTAACTCATTCTCTTTTTAATGTATAAAAATATACATTTTCAATTCATAACTTTTTAATGTATAGAAATATACATTTCCATTTCATAACTTGTTAATGTATAAAAATATACATTTTTAACTTCCTCTTTTTAACATTTTTAACATTTTTTAAACAAAAATATGTTTTAATCCTAATGTAACATTTCATATCAAAGTGATATTTTATTCTAATGTACGTTTTACACTAAAAATGAAATTTTATTCTAATGTACTTTTTACACTAAAAATGAGAATTTTATTCTAATTAAACATGAATGGCACTTTATAATTTGCCAATTCAAATTAAACATAGATGACATGATTTATTTACCAAATATGATCTCTACACAATCGACATATTTATTTATTAAATATGTTTCTCTACACAATTGACATATTTATTTATCAAATATGTTTCCAACATAACATGATCTAACAAAGTGTTATTTTTATTTAAACAACTCTAATGACAAATAAAATAATATTTTATTTGTTTCCCTGTTTCTATGTGTTCTAATAACATTTAAAAGAATATTTTATGTGTTTAAACCCTTCTACGTATTTTAATAACAAATAAAGAATAATTTATTTGTTACAATTTCTAATCTAAATTAGCAAATAAAGATGATAATTTAATTTCAACAAAATATGTGTAACTTGTTTCATCTATTTTAACAAGAATGGCATCTATGATTTCATACAGATCTATTTTAACCAAAATGTTATCTAATTTATCAAGAACGTATAATTCAACAAATCAGCACCACACCATCAGTCAATCAATTCTAAATTCTAACAACACACATATATGTTTTGTAGAGCATGTATGTATTCACAATCACGATAAATTTAAATATATATTTATTTAAAAATTTAAATTGGGAAATCTCACATCTATTTTTTCTGAATTTTCAGCGTCCTTGTTTTCAGATCTGGTCACCGTCATCGCGAAGTATTCTTCGACACGAGCCCAACGCACCTGAATTTGTTGGATTCCGATATTGTATGGAGAAGTTATGGTCTTATGAAGGTTGTAAACAAATTTAAATAAAATGAATTATCTAATTGGTTAAAAATATACTTCTTCTTCTACATCAGGAACTAAGGCCGACCTTTTCACCATTATCTTCAAACTTAGGGTTCGATCCTGCTCAAAACTGAAGTCGATTGATGCCGATCAGATAGCACTACGTAGACGCCCTCAGAGAGAGCTTCCCGGCGCCCCCTAACTTGATCAACTCGCACGCCACCTGGGGGTGCAATTCGCCAGTGAACGGCGGAAGTTCCAGCGCCGAAATCGAGGGGGATACGGGTCCTGATGCAATCCCGACCGCTAGATAGAGAGTTCACGCTGAGTACTTCAATTCGTATTCAGAAATCCTTCAAACCATTGAGAGATTGGGAAGATCCATCGTGGTTTTGGTTGGAGAGATCGACGCCATAGAACGCAGGAGGGAGGCGACTACAGGAATAGAATTCTAGGGTTGACCGTATACGTATATATACCCGTATTTTCTATTTATTTTATTTATTATTTAATTCTATTTAATTCAAATGAGGCCCATTCATTCGTACGAACTCCGATTCAAACCCAATGAGTATAGCTCCTAGCTAATAACCCCCATCCCGGACACAATGGAATATGTTTCGCAACCCCGTTCGACTGTTACGATATGTTTTTCTTTAAATTAAATTATAAATCATTTAATTATTAAATTTAAACGTACATTTTAAATTACCGGGGCTACATACGACCTCTAAAAATTACAGAAAAATTATATCTAGTTATGTTTTGATGATACGGTCCTAACAAGACTAAATTCGTCGAATTCTGAGACCGTTTGAAAAGTGGTCATTTTCAAGTCGATTGAATTTAACTGAAATTGACAAAACACGTTTTCTTTTGCCACGCTCACATATTAATTCGAAAAATTATGAAAATTGAAACTTAGCAATAATTTGACATTCCGGTTCCAACAAAAGTGGTTTCGTCGAAAACCGAGGTCGTCTGAAAAATGGCTATTTTTAAGGCCAATATAATATATATAAATATATATAAATTCTACAACGACTTTTCTAAATTTCAAACTGGACATAACTTTCAAATTATAAAGTGAAATTTCAGATTCTCAGATTCGTTAGAAAGATATGATTAAACAGATTCAAATATTTCTTGTTTCGTTCAATTCTGATTTAAAATGAATTATGTACAGTCAGTCAAAATTCAAATTCAAATTTTCAAACTACAGCGCTGTTTCAAACTCCTTTTTATAATTAAATTAAATTTATTCGTTTTAAAGTAAAAAAAATTTAGTCGTTCTTATTTAAAATAAATTATTTTAAATATTAAAATACATTAAAATTTCTAAAATAAAAATTTTAAATTGGTCCCAAAATTCTGGGTCGTTACAATCGCCCCGACTTAAAATCTTTTCGTCCTCGAAAAGGAACGAAGCTAATAGTTATTTAATTAACTAACTCAATTAAATTTGTATTTATCGGTTTAATTAATTGTCATTTTAATATTTTAATTAGTGAAACTAATTACCAAACATCACAACCAACAATCAATTAGGTGGTTAACTTTTCAAATATATATAGCCAAAAATCATATTTCTAGTGCAAATCACAGCAATGTGTACTAACTAAGTGTTGGTTCTCATACCAGTCAATGGAAATATATAGGAATCCCACTTTCGAGACTCGAACATAAATACTGATGATGTCCGGACATCACCAGAATTATCCCCGGACGTCTAGAGTGTGATTCTATATCTATCCAGTATATTAAAACTTCGAATATCCGTTAATTACTCATATATTCGAAATCTTTATATACTCGATTGTCCACATTAAAATATAATATAATCAAATATGTATTTTTAGATAAAATTTCAAAACTAATTTTGTTTTTATTTTAATGAAAATAATACTCTTCACACTCGTTCAAGGATACTACTGATCCTATCTCTAACGAGTTATTCTCATTGGATGTTACTAATCCAATCTCTGATGAATTCTTTCGTTCAGTTCTAATGTGCTTTGTTCTCGAGCTCTGTAAACCAGAGCTCTGATACCAACTGAAACGACCCGAACTTCCCAGTAAAGGAAAGCCTGGATTGCTTTGAGAACAATACGCATCAGAACATAAACTGAGGAACATTTTATTGTTGATTACAACAATTACATCAGAGTACAAGAATATAACAGAGTATGAAACTTAATTACACAATAAAAATTCAATAATATCAGAGTTTTAAATTACAATTAAATAGCAGCGGAAAAATAATACAAATATACAACTGGAAGGAATACACGGATACAGAACTTTCCGAATACTTCTTCAGCTGTAAGCCAGAATCCTGTATATATATCTGCAAAAATCTACTCGACTGCCCGTGTGGAAAATATGGGCACCCGAGTTTGCCAGTGAAACAAACTACAGGTCAGTCATGGGACTGGTATGAGAAATCTTAACTAAACTTATCTAATAAGGCTAATCACAGGACCACGCCGCTGACGCGGAACGGGTTTACTCCATTGGATTGCCAGTGCATAAATTAAAGTAAATCGTTAAACAACGCAATGCTTTTTAGAAAAATGAAACCATTATAAGACCTAAGTCCCATCACACAATGCAACGCAAACCGGAGGTTACGGTTTTACCTTATAATGGTCAAAAGATGCTTGATACGATCAAACGGATTTAATATTAGTGTGTATATATATGGGTATATATATAATAAACATTTCAATCATAATGTATCAATCATAGACGACATAGTACCCCATCCTACTATGTCGCCATACTAGTTCTACAATCAAAACCACAAGGTCGTATTGGAAATTGAATTTCCATCATGAGTCGAGGCTAGGGGCAAGCTCCTCTCCGATTCGAGACACTCTAGCAAATGCCTCAGGATCCCCCGCAGTGAACCCTTGGATGCGGTAGGGCCGGTCCCCGCCTATCGGCAGTGGATTAGTTATGCCTGAACACACGCTTCCCGGTTCCTTTGAACCTATAATATGACCACTAACGGCCTATAAAAATCCGAGGCGCCTCAAAATCCATCATCCACATAAGTAAAATGCCAGCCAGTTTAAGCACTGACACCACTTCTAGCTAGAAAGAAATGTGTGCACTCCCTACAGTCCATATCCCGTTTTTAACTCATACCGGGGTGTGAGGCTCGCGAAGTCACGCTATACACAAAGCTATGCCGTAATAGGCTATGCTTTGATCATCCCACAAGGCCCTGCTTTTCAACAAAAGCCTTGATCATTTGCATCTTGGTGTGCCCCATTGACAATTCACGCCATGCGATCAATCACTATTAATATATACCAGGGTGTTAAGTAGAGAATAAATCCTCCACCACCAAACAGACATACATTAACAGAAATCGATTTAATTCACATGGAACAAAATCCAATGTCAGACACGCATCCATTTACTAGCTTATGCTCTGGGTCTGAGCGAAAACCAAATCCGAACAATCAACAATAGTCCGGACGGCCACCACTGAAGCCCCTTCAAGGTAGCTACTCCCATCAAGGGTATCTGTAGCAACACATCCATTCGATGTGAAGATCGTCGGTCTTCAAACACCGTCTTCATCTCCGACTCTTCATCGTCGTAGTAATTATTCAGAATGGGTTAAACCCGGTCTTTCCGAATAACTCGCGTATTTTATAATAAAAATCAAGTACTATGAAACACATCCAACGCCTCATTCCAATTCAGAATATTCCTTTAAATAAAATATTCAAATTATTCTATCAAAGATAAATTCTTTAACTTCATACTTAAATCTTTCTTTAAAACACAATTTGGTTTAAAATATCACACAAATCATTATTCAAAGATTATTTGAATTTAAGAAATAAACCTTATCTTTAACTGGGTTAAAGAACTAATGTCATTTAAAACATAGTTCACGATAAACCCAAAATCATCTTCCATAAAATATGGAATCTTCACAGAAATCAAATCAATATATAATCGTTATAAATTTCTGTATCCAACCAATAATATAAATGGAATAATGGAGAAGCCTCTTAAATTCCATATGTAGTATCGGTCTTCTTATACAAAAACTTATCTCGGTTGTAATTAATTCGAATTCTATTCAATTCCAATTTAATATATTAAATTGGAAAACTTTACTTTTGGAAAATTCCTCTTTGAATCTTAATAAAAGGCTTATAAGTTCCCAATTCATAATCTTCACTGTCAGTTGAGTTAAAGAACAAATGTCGCTTAAAAACGTAGTTCACAATAAACCCAACTCACATTCATCTTATTTCAATCACTAAATAAAATTGAAAACTTTAATAATGTAAATTAAAAGTTTATTCTTTTCATACGGGGTTTAAGAACAGCGTTATTTAAGACACTATTCACGACAAACCCAAAATCCAATTTATTCAATTAAATTTTCAATTAAATATTAGCAACTTGGAAAACTTCATTAAATCTTAATTTAATGATTTATTCTAGTTAATAACTAGTTCATTTAAATAAAAATATATTTTTCTAAAATACATTCTTTTTCTAAAATATTCCTTTTATAAGACATTTTCTAAAATATTCTTTATTGGAATGTGACTCAATCAACAACCATATATTGTATGTAATCAACAATCATGATAAATAATTATCAAACACCCAAATGACGACCAAAGTGGAACTTATAACTGTGTGAGCATGAAAATAAATAACTACCGCTCATCACAGACTGTCAATCCATCGATTGACAGATAACTAAATATTGGTATTAGTGTGTATCCAATATCATCCCAATACCCGTGTAGGGTTTCATCCATCTACCAAATAATAAATTATTTGTGCCCTTGGGCGATGTGTGAAAATTATCGTCCCAATCACATAGACAAGTCGGGTAACTTGTAAATGGGAGTGTAATATTCAATTTGACTATACAAGCATTATATTTATCACATCAAACATTTCAACATCATAAACAAATAATTTCAACATCATAGACATATATTTCAATTCTTTTTATTGTGAACACATGACAATAAAAAATCTAGTCTTTTAATTCAATTCATTTTATTGTCAACAATGTTATAATAAAATATAATCCTTTAATTCTATATGACAATAAAAACTAACCTTTTATTTCAATTACCCTAAAGATGTTATCTTTATTTCCTAATCTTTTCGTTGTAACCAAATGACTATAAGGATATAATCCTTTTATTCTAATCCTTTCAATGGAATCTAAATTACATTGAAAATGTAATTTTTAATGTACAATCTTTTTATTGAAAACAAAGTGTCAATAAAAATATAATCTTTATCTCAATCTTTTTATTGTAAACAAAATGACAGAATTGACTAATTCTTTTTAATGTAAACAAAATATGATGATTTTGTTAAATCCTTTTTATGTAAATAAAATGGGAATCTTGTTATAATCCCTTTAATGTAAACCAAATGTTAAACTATGTTATAATTCTTTTTAAATAACCAAAAACGTGATAATTTTTCTTCACTAATCATATTGCACCCAAAAATGATATTTTCTCATAACGTCCTTTTTTTAGATGAGTAAAATGTACATTTTTGTTTAATTCTTTTTAGATGAATATTAATTACATAGAAATGCAATTTTACATGGTAACACATTCTAACCACGGTTTGTAATATGACAAAAATGATCCTTTTTATTTTAATTTACATTTCCTAACAGAAATGTACTTTTTATTCTAGTTTTCATTTTCTAGCAAAAAGTACTCTTTTTATTCTAGCAAAGAAAATTATGTTTAAATCTAATTCATTTCAATGTAAACAAAAATGGGTATTTTTACTTCACTATTCTTAAATGATAAAAAGAATGTTTTTATTTCATTCTTTTCATTTGACTAAGATGAATATTTTTGTCATTCTTTTAATTTTGACCAAAATGCATAATTTTATCATGCTTTTACATTTGATAAAAATGCATATTTTCCTTATCCTTTTTCATTTGATAAAAAAAATGTAAATTTTCCTTATTCCTTTACATTTAATAAAAATGTATATCTTCCTTTTCAATAATCATGTTTTCATAAAAATGTGATTTTTATTTCTATGATCATTTCTGAACAAAATGTCCTTTTTGTCTTTCTAATGTACAATTTAACAAAATGTTCTTTTTAACCCTATTTAACATTTCTAAACAAAATGTTCATTTCTAACTCATTCTCTTTTTAATGTATAAAAATATACATTTTCAATTCATAACTTTTTAATGTATAGAAATATACATTTCCATTTCATAACTTGTTAATGTATAAAAATATACATTTTTAACTTCCTCTTTTTAACATTTTTTACATTTTTTAAACAAAAAGATGTTTTAATCCTAATGTAACATTTCATATCAAAGTGATATTTTATTCTAGTGTACGTTTTACACTAAAAATAAAATTTTATTCTAATGTACTTTTTACACTAAAAATGAGAATTTTATTCTAATTAAACATGAATGGCACTTTATAATTTGCCAATTCAAATTAAACATAGATGACATGATTTATTTACCAAATATGATCTCTACACAATCGACATATTTATTTATTAAATATGTTTCTCTACACAATTGACATATTTATTTATCAAATATGTTTCCAACATAACATGATTTAACAAAGTGTTATTTTTATTTAAACAACTCTGATGACAAATAAAAGAATATTTTATTTGTTCCCTTGTTTCTATGTGTTCTAATAACATTTAAAAGAATATTTTATGTGTTTACATCCTTCTACGTATTTTAATAACAAATAAATAATAATTTATTTTTTACAATTTCTAATCTAAATTAGCAAATAAAGATGATAATTTAATTTCAACAAAATATGTGTGACTTGTTTCATCTATTTTAACAAGAATGGCATCTATGATTTCATACAGATCTATTTTAACCAAAATGTTATCTAATTTAACAAGAACGTATAATTCAACAAATCAGCACCACACCATCAGTCAATCAATTCTAAATTCTAACAACACACATATATGTTTTGTAGAGCAAGTATGTATTCACAATCACGATAAATTTAAATATATATTTATTTAAAAATTTAAATTGAGAAATCTCACATCTATTTTATCTGAATTTTCAGTGTCCTTGTTTTCAGATCTGGTCACCGTCATCGCGAAGTATTCTTCGACACGAGCCCAACGCACTTGAATTTGTTGGATTCCGATATTGTATGGAGAAGTTATGGTCGTATGAAGGTTGTAAACAAATTTAAATAAAATGAATTATCTAATTGGTTAAAAATATACTTCTTCTTCTACATCAGGAACTAAGGCCGACCTTTTCACCATTACCTTCAAACTTAGGGTTCGATCCTGCTCAAAACTGAAGTCGATTGATGCCGATCAGATAGAACTACGTCGACGCCCTCAGAGAGAGCTTCCCGGCGCCCCCTAACTTGATCAACTCGCACGCCGCCTGGGGGTGCAATTCGCCAGTGAACGGCGGAAGTTCCAGCGCCGAAATCGAGGGGGATACGGGTCCTGATGCAATCCCGACCGCTAGATAGAGAGTTCACGCTGAGTACTTCAATTCGTATTCAGAAATCCTTCAAACCATTGAGAAATTGGGAAGATCCATCGTGGTTTTGGTTGGAGCGATCGACGCTATAGAACGCAGGAGGGAGGCGGCTACAGGAATAGAATTCTAGGGTTGACCGTATACGTATATATACCCGTATTTTCTATTTATTTTATTTATTATTTAATTCTATTTAATTCAAACGAGGCCCATTCATTCGTACGAACTCCGATTCAAACCTAACGAGTATCGCTCCTAGCTAATAACCCCCATCTCGGACACAATGGAATATGTTTTGCAATCCCGTTCGACTGTTTTGATATGTTTTTCTTTAAATTAAATTATAAATCATTTAATTATTAAATTTAAACGTACATTTTAAATTACCGAGGCTACATACGACCTCTAAAAATTACAGAAAAATTATATCTAGTTATGTTTTGACGATACGGTCCTAACAAGACTAATTTCGTCGAATTCTGAGACCGTTTGAAAAATGGCCATTTTCAAGTCGATTGAATTTAACTGAAATTGACAAAACACGTTTTCTTTTGCCACGCTCACATATTAATTCGAAAAATTATGAAAATTGAAACTTAGCAATAATTTGACATTCCGGTTCCAACAAAAGTGGTTTTGTCGAAAAACGAGGTCGTTTGAAAAATGGCTATTTTTAAGGCCAATATATTATATATATAAATTCTACAGCGACTTTTCTAAATTTCAAACTGGACATAACTTTCAAATTATAAAGTGAAATTTCAGATTCTCAGATTCATTGGAAAGATATGATTAAAAATATTCAAATATTTCTTGTTTCGTTCAATTCTGATTTAAAATGAATTCTGTACAGTCAGTCAAAATTCAAATTTTCAAACTGCAGCGCTGTTTCAAACTCCTTTTTATAATTAAATTAAATTTATTCGTTTTAAAGTAAATTTTTTTAGTCGTTCTTATTTAAAATAAATTATTTTAAATATTAAAATACATTAAAATTTCTAAAATAAAAATTTTAAATTGGTCCCAAAATTCCGGGTCGTTACAAAAATATTCTCATATTAGTTAAATCAAACTCATGCGATAATATGAGTGCAATAACTCAAGAGATGTTATGGGAATTCCATCTCTTAAGGATCCGTCAAACTAGATACTTTATAATATAATACGCAGTTATAATAGTGTCTACGGTTAAATATAAAATATTAAAATAGTGTAAGCAGGATTACCATTATTACCCTTACACCGTTTATACCATTTCCGTACAGTTTGCATATAACACACCAGTACGTCGGCGGATTGGGATGCTCCGTGATAAGACAACGTTATATCAAAATAGTAGGGGGCTCGATCAGGATAATATGACAAGGCACACGAGGAATGCCCAGAGTATGAATATACTAGTTGCACGCCCGGACTGGTGGTAACGCATAACCGCGACTACCGCCCACCTCGAACAACACTCCAAATTATGGATGCACATCAAATCAAATCAATCAAACCGAGGGACTATAGTAATAAAGGAAGAAGTGTTGCCGATGGAGGTAGCTAACCCCACTTGGTCAAGATATAGCCTTGTTTTAGTCATTTTAATTAACACCCGAAGGTCAAGAATATCCATTATCGTTCTCTTTCTTCAAATCCAGTAATCGCCTCCAAATCAACCCACTTCATTCTGGAACTCCACCGTGCACACAATTGTTAAAGTGGTTTTCGGTATTAGCAGAGAGTATGACAATATCCGATCCCGGTCTCTTTAACAACCAATCGTTTATATTTTTCACACCGTTCAGTTCATTTACATTTCAAAGGGTTCGTACTTCGTATCAAAATATCAACTTTTCATAAAAATAATTTCAGTATTCAAGAGAGAATATTATTCATCATAAAAACTATATTTTAGCTAATTTAAAATCTTGAAACAATTCCAACTTTAAAATAATTTAAACAATTTTTTTTTATATATGATATAAATAGTTTGAAAATATATAATTTGTATTTAAGATAGGATTTCAGATTTAGTAAAATCTATAAGTAAAATAATAAAATAGTTAATTTAAAATAAGTAATAAAATAAAATATAGTTATAAAGTAAATAGTTTATAAGAAAATTATTATTATAAAAATAAAATAGTTTTAAAAAATGGTTTAAAAAATACTATAGTTGGAATTAGAATCATATCCTCAAAATTTTAACCAACAGGAAATCATATTTTTGTTTCAAATCAATTCGACTAAATTTCGATATCCTAATTCAAATCGATTCAAATTCACATATTTGTATCAATTCGATTCAACAGTTCAATTTCAAACAATTCTATTTAATGATTCGATTCAAATAATTGAATTTCAATTATAATTCTCACTTTGAATTATTGGTTTACAAAATCTCGAGTTCACAGTTCAATTATTACAATAAATCAGGTTAATTTAAAATAATATCAACGATGGATAAACAATTCTATTTCGATAAATTTGTATTTTATTCAATCAAATTAACTTCCGTTATCTACATTTACGAATCCTATTAAAATTGATAATTTTAATTTTCATAGAACAAAGTCCAAATTTAAAGAAAATTGATTAATAATGTCACTTATTTTGTCTTTAAAAATAATATTCAAAAATTCAAGAAAAAAAACATTTTTTTTATAATATTAAAAAATTCAAGAGAAGAAAAACATTTTATTTTAAATAATAATCAAAAATTCAAGAAAAAAAAACATTTTTTTTAACCAACCGGTGTCCGTATATAATTTCTTATCCTATGGCCAAGTAATACTTAAAAGTTAATTTTAGTATTTTGGAAAAGGATATATATCATTTCAATCCATATCAGGGGCATAAGTGTTTATCATTTCAACCTACGTTCTTAATTCATTTTAATGATTAACCCTGGGTTTATTTGATGCCCGTAACATCTTGGGTAATAGTTGGGATTAATCAACAAAATCACTACTTACATAAACAAATGTCGATAACAAGATGAATTACATATCAATACATTAAATATATCATTCCACGACACCAATCAAAATCACTACATCTAAACAGTTCAATGTGATATCAGTTTAATAGTCATTACATATGAGGTTTTTAAACAGAACTTAAATTCTAACTGTACACTTTATATCAACAATTAAATTAAATTGTACAGTCTCTGCAAATTTTGACATAAATAATAAATTTAAACAGTAAAACAGCAACCAAAACAATCATATCATAACATGAATTCGATTTAACTAACAATCAAATATTTTAGTTAGATGTGAGTGGGCTTTATCACTCACCTTTGGTTCAAACGAGATTGAAATCCAATTTTTAACCCAAAATTCAACGTTCAGAAAATCAGCCCAAACCAACGGCATCGCGAAGAACTCGTCGATACGGTTCCAAAGCAACAAACCGTGTGTCATTCTGAAGTCGTCTGCAAAAGTTATACGTGTTTAAAGGTTGGAAATTTAAATTATAAAAACAAGATAAAATAAATCCTCACCCATACATATAATGCAACGTCAGCAGCGTACCTTCTCCCATCATCCTCCATCACGTTCTGTACTGTACAGCGCAAGAAACCCAATCCCGTTCAAGGAATTTGTAACATCCTAGTTTTTTGACCGTTCAAATCGACAATGATCCTTAATGTCGACATAAACAGATCAAAAATATGGATAGTTATTGGGATTAAATTAAGAAAAAGAAGAAAGAAGAAAACAAATACAGAATCTCACAGGGGAAGGACAAAATATAATAAATAAATAACAGTTCATGAAGCTGTTAAAACATACATTTTATTATATTTTACAATGATTATCAGAGTAAATTAACATACAACATACCAATGCATTTGCAGCCGAATAATAACAGTACGTCCGTTGAGCTCCATCTTCATCTTCATAATGGTATCTTCAAAGCAAGTGAAACTTCGCTAATTGCAACTCGGTCTGACCCGAGCGTATTGCAAAAAAAGAAACACAACAAACACTCGGATCAGAACTAAATCATTCTCATATTAGTTAAATCAAATTTCATGTAATAATATGAGTGCAAAAACTTAAGAGATGTTACGGGAATTTCCATCTCTTAAGGATCCGTCAAACTAATACTATATAATATAATATGCTATTATAATAATGTCTATGGTTAAATATAACATAATAAAATAATGTAAGTGGGATTACCATTATTACCCTTACACCGTTTATACCGTTGTTGTACAGTTTGCATATAACACACCAGTATGTCGGCGGATAGGGATGCGCCATGATACGACAACGTTAAATCAAAATCGTAGGGGGCTCGATCACGATAATGTGACAAGGCACACGAGGAATGCCCAGAGTATGAATATACTAGTTGCACGCCCGGACTGGTGGTAACGCATAGCCGCGACTACCGCCCACCTCGGACAACACTCCCCAATCACGGATGCGCATCAAACCAATCAAACCGAGGGACTATATTAATAAAGTAAGAAGTGTTGCCAATGGAGGTAGCTAACCCCACTTGGTCACGGTATAGCCCTGTTTTAGTCATCTTAATTATGACCTGAAGGTCAAGGATATCCATCATCGTTCTCTTTCTTCAAATCCAGTAATCGCCTCCAAATCCATCCAACGCCATTTCTGGAACTCCACCACGTACACAGTTTTTAAAGTGGTTTTCGGTATTGGCAGAGAGTATGACAATATCCAATCCCGGTCTCTTTAACAACCAATCGTTTACATTTTTCACATCGGTCAGTTCTTTACATTTCGAAGAGGTTCATACTTCATATCAAAATATCAGATTTCGAAAATCATTCAATATTCAAAATAGAATATTATTCAAACTAAAATCTCCATTTAAACCAATTAAAATCTTGAAACAATTCCAACTTTAATAATTTGAGTAATAAAATAGTTAAAATAGTTAACAGTATATTTAAAATAGTTTAGATATACAATTGAAATAGTTTGAAAATAAATAGTTTGTAATTTAAAATAGAATTTATCAAATTTATTAAAATATATAGTTAAAACATTAAGTAATTTATAAAATAAGTAATTAATTATTATTTGAAATAATTTATAAAATAAAATAGTAATAAAGTAAAATAGTTTATACAGAAAAAATAATATAATTATTATTAAAATAGTTTATAAAATGATTTGAAATACTATAGTTGGAATTAGAATCGTTTCTCTAACATTTTCAATTAAACTTGAAGTCGTATTTCAACTTCAATTCAACCAACTCAAATTTCAATAATTCCATCGATTAAACTTCCAATTTACATTCATTTCAATTCAATCAAATTAATTCAAATAGTTACATTCCAAATTAGAATTCTCATTTTCAATGATTCAATTTATAACAAATATCGAGTTCACAATTCATATATAATTCAAATCAGTGTTGATTCATAATAAATTTCAAAGGCGGGTGAAACTATTCAATTTTAATAAATGCGATTTACATTTTATTTCACTTTATTTAGCATCAATTACAATACTAATTTATTTCCCCTTTTGTTTATATTTCAAAATTCAAGGTTCAAGTTCAAAGGAAATAAATTATAGAACATCGCTTATATTGTCTTTGAAACTGTATTTCAAAATTCATGGTTAAAACAAATTTTATTTAACCAACTGGTGTCCGTATATAATTTTCTATCCTATGGCCAAGTGATACTTAAATTATAATTTTTGTATTTTGGGAAAGGATATATATCATTTCAATCCAAATCAGGGTCATAGGTATTTATCATTTCAACCTACGTTCTTAATTTATTTTAATAATTAACCCCGGGTTTATTCGATGCCCGTAACATCTAGGGTAATGGTTGGGATTAATCAGTACAAATAATGGTCATATATGAATAAATGTGAATAACAGGTAAGTTCACGCAATTAACATCAATATATCAAACATATCAAATTCAAGTCATTCATCACATCAATACATACAAAACAGTCCAATATCATATAAACTTATAAATTTTTAGATGTCAGGTTTAAACAGTAATTAAATGTCGAATTTTTACTTAACTGTAAAATTATATTTAACAGTCAAATTTAACTACACCATCGATACAAATAAATATAAACATGCAATTTAAACTATCAAACATCAATTCATACAATCATGTCATGACATGGTATTAATTTAACTAATATTAGAATGCTTTAGTTACGCGTGAGTGGGTTTAATCACTCACCTTTGGTCTTGAATGCGTTTGAGATCCAAAATAGGCCCAAAATTTAGTGCCGTCGCGAAGAGCTCATCGATACGATTCCAATGCAACAAACCACATGTCAATTGGAGCTCGCATGAAAAAGTTATATGCGTATTACGATTTGAATTTCAGTATGTATAAATTAATATAAAAATAAAACTCACCCACTATCCTCCTACCACGTCACCCCTCTTATTCATTATTCTTTCCCCTACTTCGAACAAGAACTTGTTGTACAAAACGTTCATGGAAAAAAAACCTAAACTTTAATCCACCTTATCTCCCTCGATTCTCAACGAAATTCAGCACCGTGAGATCCGGTGAGCTTCTCTTCACATAACCTTCCTCCCGACACCATCCAGTAGAGCTCGGCCATCACCAAAAACATTACTTTCTCAGCCAATAACGCACAGCTTACGGTACATGATGTGCACGTAAAAATGCACATTTATATTCACATATTTACTCTTGTTTAGTTTAATAAATGAACATTTTTGGGTATTTTATGTGATCAAACCATGTTTTAAATATTTTCAAAATCATCACTTATTTTGGGAAAAAAGGGGGTCACTTGTGCATGTTTTAATTTGTGAAATCTTTTACTCGTTCCTTGTTATTTACTCTTGTAGGAATTTAGGAGCTAAAATGATATATACACATGAAGAGATGAAGGAAAGCATGCACATACACAAGAGAAGGCAAAGAATTAATACATCTTATGGATAGTGGAGGGTCCATCTTTCAACTAGCCCACTTGCTTCATATTATTGAATAGGACAAAAGGCCTCATGCATTCTACATGACATATTAGTGGCTAAGATCAATTAGAAGCTTCATGAAGGGCCATTTTGGGGAATTCCCAAGAAAAGTGATTAGGGTTTTAGGGTTTTAGATCATGTATATATACCCCTTTGTTTCATGTATTTTGTATCTCCTTTTTAGCATATGAAAGTGTAAGTGATCAAATAAATAAAAATGGCTTCCAAGCCTATTTCTTTTATGTCTATATTTTGTCTCTTTTAATTTCTATGCTCTACTTTATGTTCATAGTTTAGATTTATTTACATTCATGTTCATAGCTTAGATTTACTTTCATGCTCATAGCTTAGATTTACTTTATGTTCTAATTTAGTTCTCTTCTTGTTTTACTTAGTTTTTCTTTCATTTTGCTTAACTTTCTAATGTTGAAACTTACATGTGTTGATATTACAACACATATGAGTGGCTAATCCCTTGATTTAGGGGTAATGATGCTCTCTAACTTTGTGTAAGTTCAACATGTGTATGATTTGTGATCTTTAATATGTGCTTCATGTTAGTGAATATTGATGTAAGTTTATCATATGGGTTTGATAGGTCATGTTGCGTTTGCAAATGATCTATGCTTATTCAATATAAACACAAGTTACATCAATATTTTTCAAGTGATTATTGATTTTGAAATGAAAGTATGAACAAAATTTGATGGTCTATAGTTCTAGCCAATAGTTCATAGACCATACTTAGAATAGTTTTGCTTTAGTTTCATTTTCATGAGAATCATAAGTGGTGTAAATGTTGCATTTATATTGCTTATTGAGATCATAAATTGTATGTATGATAACGTACATAAATGTGAGAGTGGATTTACCTCTAAATTACTCTCTAATTTCATATTTAGCTCTTAACTTAGTTTCTAGTTTTTATTAGTTAGAACAATTCAAAGTTTGGTTTAATTTGAGTGAATAAAATTGAAATTACTTCTTTCCCCGTGGATCGACTCGCACTCACTACGTATTACAATAGTACGCCGTGCATTTGCGGTTATTTTGATAATTCGTGCTACGGTTTTCTAATTCGATAGAAAATCCGTTGTAGCGAACAGTACATGTGCGATAAAAATTTCTTCTAATCCCTTCATTTTTTTGGCCAAAAGATGCTATTTTCCATAACAAGTTCAAATACAAGATTCAATTCGGGAATAGATCTCTTTATAAATCACAACTTTGAACCCTTAAAAAACGCTTACTGTAAAACATGAGGAACCCAAAACTGAGATCGCATGTTATCAAATTGGTATAAGTACTGAGATCTTCTCAACACGATCCTAACGAATCACGTTTCACGAATTTTTGTTGAGTGGATTGTCTGATTTGGATTTTTAGAAGATAAAAAGGAGGCTACCATGTTTATTTTTCTCAAGTGGCCGTTGGTTTGCATGGCAATGAAGAAAAGATGTGAATCAGGTCAAGATTTCATGATAATTTATAGGCAATGGAATTTCAGTGGTTAATTGATTGAATACCATATTCAAAATATCGTTTATTCATTTATAATTCAATTCCAAATGTTGCTAATTTAATCCTAATCAAAAATAAGACTTATATTAATTATATGAATCAATTACACATAATAACGTGCCCTATTCAATTATTCAACAATTCCAATTGAACTTTCAATTTTCTAAAATAATCAATTCAATTTAAGTCTTACTAATTCGGTATATATTTAATTCCAATAAATTGGTTTGATTTAATTTTAATTCATTTTATTCAACCAATCTTGAATTTGTAGATATACTTGACATTTTTGTTTATATCCCATTACATTTGTAACTTCCATTTATTACCTTACTATTCTGTAACTACCACTTTTAATTTATAATAACTACAATACTTAATTATATTGATCCTAGTAGGTTGCCATATCAATACAAAATAGTTAACGTTTGATTTGTTCCTCCTTTCTAATTTTGAAGCAACTTTTATATTTACAATCGTTCCAATTAAATGCAATCTAATTAAAATAGTTATAAGTTGTCTAAATCAACATTCTTCTTCCATTCTAGTTAATATCCTTGCTAATAATCACAATTTTGTTTCTCTTTCAACATTGAATTACAGGAATTTATTAAATTCAAAAAAAAATTAAATGGTCAAAAATATTGGATGTTACAGAATTGAATCACGCAGCCACCATATTGCCATCATTCAACGATCAGACGCCACCATCATCTCTGCCACGTCAAGAAACACCAGCGCCCTAGGTCTGAGCCCGTACGGTGGCCCCCTCCGCCCATGATCATCAAGAAACCGAGCTGCCTTTAAGAAGAAATCATGGCAATTTCAGATCATTACAATTTGATCCAACCGTATGGAATCGAAGAGGAAATCGAACACTACATTTTTCCCTTTTGAATGATCCAATTTCTTTGAGAATCGAAGTAGAAATTAGCAGTAGAAAGTGGCAAAATTTCGGCCATGAAAATAAGAGGATGGCGCTGAAATTAGGGCTTAGAAAATAATATTTTAATAATATAATTCTCGATTTGCGTGATATTTAATCCAAAATTCGAACGGACTCCAACTGTGAAAACCCGAAGCTTCCCCGGTAAGGAAAGAGCGGATAGTTCGAGAACAACACACAAAAGAACGCAGACGGAAGAACATTTCATTGCTAATTACAACAATGCATCAGATTACAAGAATATACAGAGTATAAATGAATAAATATTACACCGAAAATATCATAGATTACAATACATTACATAGCAGCGGGAAATAATACAATACACAACTAGAAGTAATACATGGATACAAAGCTTTCCGAGTATTGTTTCAGCTGTAAATCAGGGTCCTGTGAATATAAGTCTACAAAACCAAAACTACTAGCTGCCCGTGTCAAAATAAGGGCACCCAGAGTTTAGGTTAAAACAATAAACTCCTGGTCAGTCATGGGACTGGTGTGAGAACTAAAACAGTTATTTATCTTTATTTTAAAGTTCGGTAAATCAAGGGACCACGCCGTATAACACGGAACGGGTTTCCTCCCAATAATACCAGTGCATATAACAAAACAACGCAATGCTTTTTGAAAAAATGAAGCTATTATAAGACCCAGGTCCTATCACACAATGCAACGCAAGCCGGGGGATAGGGTTTTCCCTTATAATAGCCAAACATGCTTAGTACGTTTAAAACAAATCATTTGATACTATAATAAGTGTATAGTGTCAAAACAATTTCAATCATAAATATCAATCATAGACGGCATGGGTACCATATATCATGTCGCCATACTAGGCTTTACAATAAAAACCGCACTGTCACGTATTCGGAAATTGGGTTTCCATCTGTGAACCGAGGCAAAAGATAGTCCTCAACCGATTCGAGATTCTCTAGCCCGAGCCTCAGGTCAGAGCTCGAGTGACCTTGGAGCGACAGGGCTGGTCCACCGATGTGGATTAGACGAAATCCTGAACACTGCGTTTCCCCGCCCAGTGGGGCGTAAATGAGCCAACGAATGACTCCATCGGACCCGGATCGTCCGATCTAACCGAGGCGCCTTGCAACAACAACAACCACATAAGTCAAACTCGTCAGGGCATGTAAAACCATTGATGCCACTTCTAACTAGAAAGAAACGCATGTCTTCCCTGAGGTCCTCTCCCGCTTCTGGTTCACAACCGGGGTGTGAGGCTCGCGAATTCACGCTATACAAAGCTACGCCACAAAGGCCGTGCTTTGATCATCAACCACAAGACTTTGCTTTTCAACAAAAGCCTTGATCATTTGCATCTTAGCATGCCACACTGGCAAACCACTCCATGCAACCGATATCCATCAATCACACAGAATGATATCCAATGTCAGACACACAGTTCCTTTACAAGTCCGTTCTGGGTCTGAACGAAACCAGAGGCACCTAGTACCCCGCATATCCATCGATCTCCAAGTACGTCTGGACGATCACCAACTGATTCCCTCTTCTTGGGTGTACGGCTCAATCAAGATCATCAGTAATTATCCAAACGACGTGAAGACCTCCGGTCTTCAACCACCGTCTTCATCTTCGACTTATCGTCGTATCAGTTATTCAGAATGGCATAGACCAGGTCTTTCCGAATAACTCGCGTATATAATAAACAAGTGCTACACAAACACAACATACGCCTCATTCCAATTCATCAGTCACTAACCGTAAATTAACAAGAGAATGATTCCCTAAATATTAACCCCGAAGGCCGAAACCAACAACAGATCAATATCCAGAAAACCATTCCACTTAGCTAACCGACAGTTAGTTTCTAAATTTCACATTCTTAGGGAAAGGTTCCCATTAATTTTATCAAAGATAAATCCTTTAAATTTATTCTTTAATCTACCTTTGAATATCAATTCAAACTAGTCGGGATTAGCGAACCACACCGAAGTGATCATTTATTTTATTTCTCAATCCCAACCTATTCATCCCATGATGTAAAACTGGTAATACTTCATATCTAACACCACAGTGTTATTGGTAAATTCAATTACCATTTCACGTTCAAATCTAATTAAAGATTTAACTATCGCCTGGAGCAAAACTGGTGATACTCCATTCTCGATCTTTTTTCAATCTAATTAAAGATTCATTAAAACTCCATTTAGTTTTAATCTTTACTTGGGTTAAAAAATCAATGTCATTTAAAACACAATTCACGATAAACCCAAAATCACATCACATTTCAATTAGTCCTTAACCGAAAATTAGCAAGTGAGCAATTCCCTAAGTATTAACCCCGAAGGCCGAAACCAACATCAGATCAATACCCCAGAAACCATTCAACTTAACTAATCTCCAGTTAGTTTCTGATTTTCTTAAATCCTTTGGGTCTAAGAACAGTATTATTGAAGATACCATTCACGACAACCCAAAATCACATTTCATTAATTATCGGGTTAAAGAACAAGTGTTATTTAAAACACTGTTCACTATAAACCCAAAAATCAATACCAATTCAATTCCAATTAAATATTATTCAATTGGTACACTTCATTAAATCTAAATAAAAAGATTTAATCTTTTTCTCAACTGGTCTTAAGAACGGTGTTAATGTAGACACCATTCACGACAAACCCAAATCACATTTGATATTCAATACAAGGCTCTGAATAGAAAATATATCGGTTTATATTCAATATCAAATTCTACGACCAACAAATATCGTATTGGAAATAACGATATATATAAATATCTTTCAAATTTCCATAACCATATCTGTATAATCACAAAATCCAACATCGAAATATTCCGAAGACAATTTCGATTCAAACCCATTCCAATGCAATTATTGGAAATTCTGGTTATTTTCAAAACCATTTCAAATCTAGTTTATTTATTTTAAAAATAAATAAATTATTATTCTAGTTCAAAACTAGTTCATTTCGATAAAAATCTATTTTTATCTTTTCAAATATGGAGTTTTTCATCCCAATTCTTCACAAATCATTTCTTATGATTTTACACAAATTATTGATATTTTTAATAATTTTATCAAGGCCCGTACAGTCGATTTCCATCAACGGCCATCGAACTGCACTTACAACGACCTTTTCTAAATTTAATTTGGACATAATTCCAAATCCAACCGTTAGATTTCTAATTTCTCACATTCGTTAGAAAGCTCTTTTCGATACGAACCCAACGGTTCCGGTTTCAGGAGAATCCGACGGTCGGATCTCCCGCAATATCCATTTGAAGTCAATGGTCGAAATTCGCGAACTGCCGCGGCGCGGTGCGTTCTATTCAGTCCATTATATATATATAATATATATATTATATATTTTGTTGATTTCCTTTCAAAACGTGCTTTATAAATCGTTTTAAATTCATTTCAAATTGATTTTAATTCAAATCGATTTTTAATTCAATTTCAGTTCTTTTCAATTCGATTCAATTTCTATTCGATTTTGAATTTATTTCAAATCGATTTCTATTCAATTTCAATTTAATTCGAATTCATTTCAATTTGATTTCAATTCTATTCAATTTTAATTCGAATTCAATTCTATTCAATTTCAATTCGAATTCAATCCTATTCAATTTCAATTCGAATTCAATTCTATTCAATTTCAATTTCAATTTGAATACAATTCTATTCAATTTCAATTCTATTCGAATTTCAAATCATTTCAGTTTATTTCGAATTTCAAATCAATTCAATTTAATTCGAATTTCAATTCATTTCAATTTAATTCGAATTTCAAATCAATTCAATATAATTCGAATTTCGATTATTTTCAATATAATTCAAATTTCGAAAACACTTTCAATATACATTGAAAATTGAATAAAATCGATATAAATATCGTTCACTCAAAATGGCGTCAATCTAATCAACACGGCTTCATATATTTCTATTTTCAAATATTCTATTTCAAATATTTCTTTTTCAAATATTTTTATTTCAAAACTGGAATGAGGCCCAATCAATTACCATATAATGTTAATTATATGGATTTTCTACAACACATGTACAAGATAACAACAATAAATAATCAACCATCATCCAGAGTGCGTTCTACACTGTATAAGCATCAAATATAAATATTTAACGCTAATAACAGCATGTCAATCAATCGATCGACATACAGCTAATTATTGGGACTAGTGTATGTCATATATCATCCCAATACCCGTGTGGCGTTTTCAAATGATCAAACACAGATTTTATTTGTGCAGTTGGGCGATGTGTAAAATTTATCGTCCCAATCAATATCAATCAAATCAGTGTTTATAAACAAATCTCCGATTTGTTTATAAATATTTATTTTATATACACGTTAAAAATTCTATTTTCAACTATAAAATATTTTTAACTATATAAATATTTTATTTCATTTCACATCACATCACACAATCAACTACACATCAAAATCAAACAAACAAGCATACAAGCCATCCATGGTCTGTGGACGACAGGTGTCGGGTGCTACTAAACACCGTCTGCATCCTAGTATATATTATTAACTAGAAAACAAAATTAAAAGGTGAGAAGTTCTCACCGAGGGTTCAACTCCGCTGTGCTTTGCTTTTGAACTGCTGAACATCTGGATTTGTTTGCAATTCCTATTCAGTTCTTTTCACGCTGTTCATAATAAAAATCACATTTTTATTGCTTCATTTCAATAAATAAAATCATATTTTTATTTTTACTTTGTATATCTATACAATGCTTCTTCCTATATAAAAATTATATTTTTATCTTTCTACTTCTAATATAAAGATCGAATTTTTATTTCATCGCTATAAAAATCACATTTTTATACTTCTGCTTCACATTAAAAATCGTATTTTTATTCTATATAGATAATCTCCCCTTTCCCTATATAAAAATCTTGTTTTTAACTTTATAAAAATCTTATTTTTGTTTATCTAAAAATCTAAACTTTCTAACTATAAAAGAAAAACTTTTATTTATAAAATTCACAATCTTTCCATCTTTAAAAATCCCTTCTTTCTATTTTTAAATATAAAATACTTTTAACGAATAAAAATCACTTCTTTTAGCGAATAAAAATCACTTCTTTTATTGTTTAAAAATCATACCAACATTTCCAATTAAAATCAAACTTTCTATAACTTTATAAATAAAAACTAATTTTTATAATTGCTAATTATACATAAACTGATTTGTATAAACCTTAATTTCATTAAACAAAAATATATAACAAAGGGGAAAAACTTACAGTTTGAGTTTGGGAGAGGGGGAAAGCTATCAGGCGGTGGTGCAGGGGTCTATGGGGTCGGAAATGGGTGGTGGTGCGGACGAATTGGGGGTCTCGATTTTGGAGTGTGGCAACAGGCGGGATTGGGCTTGCGATACGGAGGGGGGGAGGGGGGGGGTTTAAGGAGAGAGAGAGGGAAGATTTCTTTTTATTTTATTTTATTAATTTATTTTATTTTCAAAAAGGCAACTTTTATATTCGAACTCCAAACGAGACCCACCGCCTGTCGTCTCTAGCTAATCACCCCCATTCCGAACACAATGGGATATGTATCGTATGCTGATTCGATCGTTTCGACCAGTTTCGTCAAAATCAACATATAACTCTATATATTGAATTTGAACGCGCATTTCAATTTACCGGGGCCACATACGGACTCTAAAAATTCCCGAAAAATATTTTCTAGCCTCGTATTGACGATACGGTCCTAACAAGACTAGTTTTGTCCAATTCTGAGGCCGTTTGAAAAATGGCCATTTTCCAGTCGATTAAAATCAACTGAAACTGGTCAAACGCGTTTTCTTTTGCCACGCTCACATATTGATTCGAAAAATTACGAAATTTGAAACCTAGCAATGATTTGACATCACGGATCCAACAAAAGTGGTTTCATCGAAATCTGAGGTCATTTACAAAATTCCCATTTTTAAGGGCCAGAATTCCATATCGACTATTCTGGATTTTCAACTGGACATATCTTTTGATCCCCGCTATGAAATTTTTATTTTTCAGATTCGTTGGAAAGATATTCTCAATTAGATTCTAATATTTTTGGTTTCATTAAAATCCGGTTTATTTTGAATCCTGTACATTCATTTGAAGTTTGAAATCGAATTTTCAAACTACCGCGCCATTTTCAATTCCTTTTATATATATAAATAAATATTTATATTCTAACGACGATCTATATAAATATATACGTTCTATTTCTATTCAATGTAAATTTCTCGTCGTTATTATTTAAAATAATCATTTTAAATAATCAAAATTCACTAAAATTGCCAAAATAAAAAATTTAAATTGGCCCAGATTTCCGGGTTATTACAATCTCCCCCACTTAAAACTTTTCGTCCCCGAAAAGGAACGAAGCTGAAAGTTGTTTAACTAATCAACTCAACTTTCACTATTTTCATTACCGCTTAAGTTCTTCAACTTTTCAGTTTCTAAGAACTTTTCAAATTTTTCCAAAATTTGGCTAACACCCTAAATTTTTGAAAAATTTCGCCATACCCTCCCCTGCACCGGGGACTTCGGGGTATTTCATATAACCTCCCATGGCCTTCTTCAATCAAAAAGAAAAAGAAAAAGCCAAGCGGCTAGCCAATCGGCTCATAAAATCATCATCACCCAAACAAAACAGTAAATTATGGTAAACATGTACCTATTTGTCGGGCAAACAATTTTATTCTTCTGCTCTAGCCTCTTTGCAATGACCTGTTCAATGCAAGTACATGTATATGCATGCAAATGCGACAAATTTTCAATACAATTCACTATTTGATATAATTTGGCTAAAGGTTCAACATTTAATTAATCAAACTATAATCAAACAACACAACCAGCAATCAATTAGTTGATTAGCGTTTGAAATTCATAACTTTGATGTATATTCGAAAATCACATTTTTGATGCCAAATCACAACAATAAGCCCTATCTAGTTTTGGTTCTCACACCAGTCAATTGGAAATATATAAATATCACACCTTCGAAACTCGAATACAAATTCCGATGATGATCGATCAATCATCAGAACAATCTCTGAGCGACTAGAGTGTGATTCTATATCTACCCAGTATATTAAAACTTCGAACATACGTTTGCAAGGCGTATATGCAAAATCTTTATATATTGGATTGTCCAAATTCAAAATAAATAAATATTCAAATACGTATAATACGATTTAAATTTCAAAACAAAATTTTTTTTCATTTTAAAAATATACTCTACACACTCGTTCTAGGATACTACTGATCCTATCTCTAACGAGTCATTCTAATTGGATATTACTAATCCAATATCTGATGAATCCTTTCGTATGGTTCTAATGTGCCTTGTTCTTTGAGCTTTGTAAACCAAAGCTCTGATACCAACTGTGAAAACCCGAAGCTTCCCCGGTAAGGAAAGAGAGGATAGTTCGAGAACAACACACAAAAGAATGCAGATGGAAGAACATTTCATTGCTAATTACAACAATGCATCAGATTACAAGACTATACAGAGTATAAATGAATAAATATTACACAGAAAATATCAGAGATTACAATACATTACATAGCAGCGGAAAATAATACAATACACAACTAGAAGTAATACACGGATACAAAGCTTTCCGAGTATTGTTCCAGTTGTAAATCTGGGTCCTGTGAATATAAATCTGCAAAACCAAAACTACTAGCTGCCCGTGTCAAAATAAGGGCACCCAGAGTTTAGGTTAAAACAATAAACTCCAGGTCAGTCATGGGACTGGTGTGAGAACTAAAACAGTTATTTATCTTTATTTTAAAGTTCGGTAAATCAAGGGACCACGCCATATAACACGGAACGGGTTTCCTCCCAAGAATACCAGTGCATATAACAAAACAACGCAATGCTTTTTGGAAAAATGAAGCTATTATAAGACCCAGGTCCTATCACACAATGCAACGCAAGCCGGGGGATAGGGTTTTCCCTTATAATAGCCAAACATTCTTAGTACGTTTAAAACAAATCATTTGATACTATAATAAGTGTATAGTGTCAAAACAATTTCAATCATAAATATCAATCATAGACGACATGGGTACCATATATCATGTCGCCATACTAGGCTTTACAATCAAAACCGCACTGTCACGTATTCGGAAATTGGGTTTCCATCTGTGAACCGAGGCAAAAGATAGTCCTCAACCGATTCGAGACTCTCTAGCCCGAGCCTCAGGTCAGAGCTCGAGTGACCTTGGAGCGACAGGGCCGGTCCACCGATGTGGATTAGACGAAATCCTGAACACTGCGTTTCCCCGCACTTTGGGGCGTAAATGAGCCAACGAATGACTGCATCGGACCCGGATCATCCGATCTAACCGAGGCGCCTCGCAACAGCAACAACCACATAAGTCAAACTCGTCAGGGCGTGTAAAACCACTAACGCCACTTCTAACTAGAAAGAAACGCATGTCCTCCCTGAGGTCCTCTCCCGTTTCTGGTTCACAACCGGGGTGTGAGGCTCGCGAATTCACGCTACACAAAGCTATGCCACAAAGGCCGTGCTTTGATCATCAACCACAAGACTTTTCTTTTCAACAGAAGCCTTGATCATTTGCATCTTAGCATGCCACATAGGCAAACCACTCTATGCAACCGATATCCATCAATCACACAGAATGATATCCGATGTCAGACACACAGTCCATTTACAAGTCCGTTCTGGGTCTGAACGAAACCGGAGGCACCTAGTACTCCGCTTATCCATCGATCTCCAAGTATGTCTGGACGACCACCAACTGATTCCCTCCTCTTGGGTGTACGGCCCAATCAAGATTATCAGTACTTATCCAGACGACGTGAAGACCTCCGGTCTTCGACCACCATCTTCATCTTCGACTTATCGTCGTATCAGTTATTCAGAATGGGATAAAACCGGTCTTTTCGAATAACTCGCGTATATAATAAACAAGTGTTACACAAACACAACATATGCCTCATTCCAATTCATCAGTCACTAACCGTAAATTAATCAAGAGAATAATTCCCCTAATATTAACCCCGAAGGCCGAAACCAACATCAGATCAATATCCAGAAAACCATTCTGCTTAACTAACCGACAGTTAGTTTCTAAATTTCACATTCTTAGGGAAAGGTTCCCATTAATTTTATCAAAGATAAATCCTTTAAATTTATTCTTTAATCTACTTTTGAATATCAATTCAAACTAGTCGGGATTAGCGAACCACACCGAAGTAATTATTTATTGTATTTCCCAACCCCAACCTATTCATCCCATGAAGTAAAACTGGTCATACTTCATATCTAACACCACGGTGTTATCGGTAAATTCAATTACCATTTCACGTTCAAATCTAATTAAAGATTTAACTATCGCCTGGAGCAAAACTGGTGATACTCCATTCTCGATCTTTTCAATCTAATTAAAGATTCATTAAAACTCCACTTAGTTTTAATCTTTAACTGGGTTAAAGAATTAGTGCCATTTAAAACACAGCTCACGATAAACCCCAAAATCACATCACATTTCCATCAGTCCCTAACCGTAAATTAGCAAGTGAGCAATTCCCTAAGTATTAACCCCGAAGGCCGAAACCAAAATCAGATCAATAACCCAGAAATCATTCAACTTAACTAATCTTCAGTTAGTTTCTGATTTTCTTAACGTATTTGGGTCTAAGAACAGTATTATTGAAGATACCGTTCACGACAACCCAAAATCACATTCCATTAATTATCGGGTTAAAGAACAAGTGTTATTTAAAACACCATTCACGATAAACCCAAAAATCAATTCCAATTCAATTCCAATTAAATATCATTTAATTGGTACACTTCATTAAATTTAAATAAAAAGATTTAATCTTTTTCTCAACTGGGCTTAAGAACGGTGTTAATGAAGACACCATTCACGACAAACCCAAATCACATTTGATATTAAATACAAGGCTCTGAATAGAAAATATATCGGCTTATATTCAATATCAAATTCTACAACCAACAAATATCGTATTGGAAATAACGATATAAATATATCTTTCAAATTCCCATAACAATACCTGTATCGTCACGAAATCCAACATCGAAATATTCCAAAGACAATTTCGATTCAAATCCATTCCATTTCAATTATTGGAAATCCTGGTTATTTTCAAAACCATTTCAAATCCACTTTATTTATTTTAAAAATAAACAAATTATTATTCTAGTTCAAAACTAGTTCATTTTGACAAAAATCTATTTTTATCCTTTCAAATATGGAGTTTTTCATCCCAATTCTTCACAAATCATTTCTTATGATTTCACACAAATTATTGATATTTTTACTAATTTTATCAAGGCCCGTACAGTCGATTTCCATCAACGGCCATCGAACTGCACTTACAGCGACCTTTTTAAAATTTGATTTGGACATAATTCCAAATCCAACCGTTAGATTTCAAATTTCTAATATTCATTAGAAAGCTCTTTTCGTTACAACCCAATGGTTCCGGTTTTAGGACATAATTCGAAGTCAATGGTCGAAATTCGCGAACTGCCGCGGCGCGGCGCATTCTATTCAGGCCATTATATTACATATATAATATATATAATATATATACTTCGTCGATTTCAATTCAAAACGTGCTTTATAAATCGTTTTAAATTCATTTTCAAAACGGTTTCAACTTCATATTCAATTTCAAATCAAAATTGAATATTCCAATATAAATTCGTTTTAAATTCATTTCAAATCGATTTCCATTCTATTTCAATTTAATTCGAATTTCAATTTTATTCGAATTGCAATTCACTTCAATATTCATTTCAATTTGAATAAAATTGATATAAATATCGTTCACGTCAAAATGGCGCAAATCTAATCAACACGGCTTTATATATATTTTTCTATTTTCAAATATTTCTATTTCAAATATTTATGTTTCAAATATTTCTATTTCAAAACTTCTATTTCAAATATTTCTATTTCAAATACTCTATTTCAAATATTTCTATTTCAAATATTATATTTCAAATATTTCTATTTCAAATATTTCTGTTTCAAAACTTCTATTTCAAAACTTCTGTTTCAAAACTTCTATTTCAAAACAGGAATGAGGCCCAATCAATTACCATATAATGTTAATTATACGGATTTTCTACAACACATGTATAAAATAGCAACGATAAATAATCAACCATCATCCAGAGTGCGTTCTACACTGTATAAGCATCAAATATAAATATTTAACGGTCATAACAGTATGTCAATCAATCGATCGACATACAACTAATTATTGGGATTAATGTATGTCATATATCATCCCAATACCCGTGTGGGGTTTCAAACAATCAAACGCAAATTTTATTTGTGCAGTTGGGCGATGTGTAAAATTTATCGTCCCAATCAATATCAGTCAAATGTGTGTATGTAAACAAATCGCCCGATTTGTTTATATTTATTTCATTTTAAATACACGTTAAAAATTCCATTTTTAACTATAAAATATTTTCCACTATAAAATATTTTATTTCACATCACACAATCAACTACACATCAAAATCCAACAAACAAGCATACAAGCCGTCCATGGTCTGTGGACGACGGGTGTCGAGTGCTACTAAACACCGTCTGCATCCTAGTATATATTTTAACTAGAAAATTAAATTAAAAGTGAGTAGTTCTCACTGATAGCTAATCCAAACTCCACGACTCTTCTTATGTAGAAATCTTCGCCGTCTGACACTTTCGTTGCTCATATTCACTACATATATAAAAATCACATTTTTATATTGTTGCTATGTATATAAAAACCACATTTTTATAACCACTCCAAATGAATAAAAATTCTATTTTTACATCGCTACTATATAGATAAAAATTCTATTTTTATCACGCTATTCTTCATATAAAGATTTCTCCTTTTCAAATATAAAGATTTCGGCTTTTCAAATATAAAGATTTCGCCTTTAATCATTATAAAAATTCAATCTTTAACATTATAAAAATTCAATCTTTATCTTGCTATTCTATATAGGTAAAAATCGAATTTTTATATTGAATCCATATATAGAAAAATCGGATTTTTATTCTCCATTCACATATAGAAAAATCGAACCCTTTATTTTTTTAAAAAACTGAAATTCTTTTTCCTAAAACTAATTACATTAACTAAGTAAAATAAATAACAAATAATGACTTACAGTCGTTGGGAGGAGCAAGGGGTTGCGAGAAGCAGCGCTCGAGGTCTGGGGAGGTGCTCGAACGCGTCAGAAGGGGGGGCTTTCACGGTGGTTCAGGTTTAACGCGGAGAGGAGGGAAGGGAGAAGAGGCGCTGGAGGGGAAGAAGGGGGAGGGCGCCACCTATGGAGGCGCTGCGGTGGCCAGCGTGGCTTGGGGGGGCTGCGCGATTTCTGAAACGGGGGGGGGGGGGGATCGCACCCCACGCGAGGAGGAAGGGGAGAGGATCGGGAGGAGGCGCAGCACGGGGGGGGGGGGGGGGGACGATGGCAGTGGCGTGCCAGGAGGCCGATAGCGACGGTCGAGATCCATTTGGGGGAGCAGACAGGTTTTTTATTTCCTTTTATTTATTTTTAGTTTAACGTTGACTTTGAGAGAGAAAGGAGGGGTGAGGCCTTATTATATAATATATATATTTAATTATTTTAAAATCCAAAAAGTAACTTTTTATTTCGAACACGAAACGAAACCCACCACCTGTTGTCCATAGCTAATTACCCCCATTCCGTACACCATGGGATATGTATCGTAGGCCAATTCGATCGTTACGATCAGTTTTCGTCAAAATCCACATATAACTCTATATATTGAATTTGAACGCGCATTTCAATTTACCGGGGCCACATACTAACCAGAAAAATTCCAGAAAAATATTTTCTGGCTTCGTATTGACGATACAGTCCTGACAAAACTAGTTTCGTCAAATTATGAGACCGTTTGAAAAATGGCCATTTTCCAGTTGATTAAAATCAACTGAAACTGGTCAAACGCGTTTTCCTTTGCCACGCTCACATATTGATTCGAAAAATTACGAAAATTGGAATCTAGCAATAACCTGACATCACGGGTCCAACAAAAGTGGTTTCGTCGAAATCCGAGGTCGTTTGCAAAATTTCCATTTTTAAAGGCCAGAATTCCATAGCGACTATTCTGAATTTTCAACTGGACATATCTTTTGATCCCCGCTATGAAATTTCAATTTTTCGTATTCGTTGGAAAGATAATCTCTATTAGATTCTATTATTTTTGGTTTCACTAAAATCCGGTTTATTTTGAATCCTGTACATTCATTTGAAATTTGAAATCGAATTATCGAACTACCGCGCCATTTTCAATTCCTTTTATAATTATAAATAATATTTATATTCTAACGACGATTCGAATAAATATATAAGTTCGAATTCTATTCAAAATAAATTTCTCGTCATTATTATTTAAAATAATTCATTTTAAATATTCAAAATTCGCTAAAATTGCCAAAATAAAAATTTTAAATTGGCTCGGATTTCCGGGTTATTACAATCTCCCCCACTTAAAACTTTTCGTCCTCGAAAAGGAACGAAGCCGAAATTTGTTTAACTAATCAACTCAACTTTCATTATTTTCTTTACGGCTTAAGTTCTTCAACTTTTCAGTTTCTAAGAACTTTTCAAATTTTCCAAAAATTTGGCTAACACCCTAAATTTTCGAAAAATTTCGCCATAACCTCCCCTGCACCGGGGACTTCGGAATATTTCATATGTGAATATTAGGCTAGGGTCCCTAAAAATGTTTAAAATAGGCTCCACGTCCAGCCATAGTTTGAAATGCATTTCCGGTCCCTAGAATGCACGTGCCGCCCAAAACTTTTGGTCCCTTCCCCCTTCCATGTTTTCCCCTTTGCCTTTTCCAGTTTTGGAAAAAAAATGCGTTCTTACATAAAAATATATATTCTAAAATCACTAAATAATCCCAGGAGTCCACGCAAATCAAAAAAAAAAATTGCATACATATGTGCAACTTTTACCAATAGTTGCATACATGTATGCAACTATCCGTATACACATGCACATATTTTTGCACGTCTTCTGAAAAACTGCATACATGTATGATGTTTTCCTATATATATGCATACATATATGCAAATATGTAAAAACCAATGCAAATGTGAAAAATATGGACGTCTGTATGAAGTTTTTAAGTAAATGCATCAAAAGATGCATGTATTCACAGTATATGCATACAAGTATGCATTTATGCTGCAGTTTTGTCGTGAAGATGAAATAAATGCATATATGTATGCAACTATATGAAATATATGCATTTGTTTATGCATTTTACTGCATTTCGTTGTTTTTTTTTGGTAATTCTTGATTTTGACGTGATTTTTGATGTTTTTTCCACCTGAATTTTTTTCTGATTAGTTGTTTTATTTTAATACGAATTTATGTGATTTTTTTAAATTTTTTTTGTATTTTTTTTCTGAATTTTCTAAAAATAGGGACTAAATTTACAATAAGTTTATGACCGGATGTGAGCCTAATTTAAAACCTTAACAGGGACCTGTAAAAAACGCACCCATTTCATATAGCCTCCCATGGCCTTCTTCAATCCAAAAGAAAAAGAACAGCCAAGCGACTAGCCAATCGGCTCATAAAATCACCCAAAACTCAAGAAATACAATAAACATGTACCTATTTGTCGGGCAAACAATTTTATTCCTCTTCTCTAGCCTCCTTGCTATGACCTGTTCAATGTATACACATGTACATGCATGCATTTGCAAATAATTTTCAATACAGTTCAATATTTGGTTCAATTTGGCCTAAATTCACCGTTCTTTCACATAATGGTTTAAATGAATAATCATACAACACAATCATCAATCAATTAGTGGATTAACCTTTCAAACTCATAATTTTGATATATAGTCAAAAATCACATTTTGGTGCCAATTCACAACAATAATGTATCCTATCTAGTTTTGGTTCTCACACTAGTCTAATGGAAATATATAGAAATCTCACCTTCGTTACTCGAAAATAAATACTGGCGACAGTGCCCCATCACCAGAATTATCCCCGGGCAACTAGAGTATGATTCTATAACTATCCAGTATATTAAAACCTCAAATACACGTTTGCAGGACTTATATGCAAAATCTTTATATATTGGATTGTCCAAATCAATTTAAAATAAATATTCAAATACGTATAATACGATTTAAATTTCAAAACAAAGTTGTTTTCATTTTAAAAATATACTCTTCACACTCGTTCTAGGATACTACTGATCCCATCTCTAACGAGTCATTCCCATTGGATATTACTAATCCAATATCTGATGAATTCTTTCGTATGGTTCTAATGTGTCTTGTTCTCTGAGCTTTGCAAACCAAAGCTCTGATACCATGATGAAACGACCCGAACTTCCCCGGTGAGGAAAGAACGGATTGAATTGAGGACAAGACATAATAGAACTCAGACGGAAGAACATTTCATTGTTAATTACAACAATTCCATCAGAATACAAGAATATACAGAGTATGAATAAATATTACACAGAAATATCAGTGATTTAAATTACATTTAAATACATCACAGCGAAAATAATACAAAACACCACTAGAAGGAGATATACGGATACAAAGCTTTCCGAATATCGTTCCAGCTGTAAATAAGGATCCTGTGAATATAAATCTGCAAAACCAAAACTACTAGCTGCCCGTGTCAAAATAAGGGCACCCAGAGTTTAGGTTAACAATAAACTCCAGGTCAGTCATGGGACTGGTGTGAGAACTAAAACAGTTATTATTCTTTATTTTATAGTTCGGTAAATCAAGGGACCACGCCGTATAACACGGAACGGGTTTCCTCCCCAGAATACCAGTGCATAAAACAAACAGCGCAATGCTAAATAAAGAAAAAAGAAGCTATTATAAGACCCAGGTCCTATCACACAATGCAACGCAAGCCGGGGGATAGGGTTTTACCTTATAATAGCCAAAGCATGGTTGATACGTTAAAACAAATCATTTGATACTATAAGTGTATAGTGTTAAAACAATTTCAATCATAAGTAAGAATCATAGACGGCATAGCATCCCATGCTACTATGTCGCCAATACTAGGCTCTACAATCAAAACCGCCAAGTCACGTATTTGGAAGTTGAATTTCCATCTGTGAACCGAGGCAAAAGATAGTCCTCACCGATTCGAGACTCTCTAGCCCGAGCCTCAGGACCCAGACCCAGGTGGGCCCTTGGAGCGACAGGACCGGTCCACCGATGTGGATTAAAATTCCTGAACACTGCATTTCCCCGCCCTTTGGGGCGTAAATGAGCCAACGAATGACTCCATCGGATCCGGATCGTCCGATCTAACCGAGGCGCCTCGCAACAGCAACAACCACATAAGTCAAACTCGTCAGGGCATGTAAAACCACTAACGCCACTTCTAACTAGAAAGAAACGCATGTCCTCCCTGAAGTCCTCTCCCGTTTTTGGTTCACCACCGAGGTATGAGGCTCGCGAATCAACGTTACACAAAGCTACGCCACAAAGGCCGTGCTTTGATCATCAACCACAAGACTTTGATTTTCAACAGAAGCCTTGATCATTTGCATCTTAGCATGCCACACAGGCAAACCACTCCATACAACCGATATCCATCAATCACACAGAATGATATCCGATGTCAGACACATAGTCCATTTACAAGTCCGTTCTGGGTCTGAACGAAACCGGAGGCACCTAGTACCCCGCTTATCCATCGATCTCCAAGTACGTCTGGACGACCACCAACTGATTCCCTCCTCTTGGGTGCACGGCCAAATCAAGATCATCAGTACTTATCCAGACGACGTGAAGACCTCCGGTCTTCGACCACCGTCTTCATCTTCGACTTATCGTCATATCAGTTATTCAGAATGGGATAAACCCGGTCTTTCCGAATAACTCGCGTATATAATAAACAAGTGTTACACAAACACAACATACGCCTCATTCCAATTCATCAGTCACTAACCGTAAATTAATCAAGAGAATAATTCCCCTAATATTAACCCCGAAGGCCGAAACCAACATCAGATCAATATCCAGAAATCCATTCTGCTTAGCTAACCGACAGTTAGTTTCTAAATTTCACATTCTTAGGAAAAGGTTCTGATTAATTTTATCAAAGATAAATCCTTTAAATTTATTCTTTAATCTACTTTTGAATATCAATTCAAACTAGTCGGGATTAGCGAACCACACCGAAGTAATTATTTATTGTATTTCCCAACCCCAACCTATTCATCCCATGAAGTAAAACTGGTCATACTTCATATCTAACACCACGGTGTTATCGGTAAATTCAATTACCATTTCACGTTCAAATCTAATTAAAGATTTAACTATCGCCTGGAGCAAAACTGGTGATACTCCATTCTCGATCTTTTCAATATAATTAAAGATTCATTGAAACTCCACTTAGTTTTAATCTTTAACTCGGTTAAAGAATCTATGCCATTTAAAACACAGTTCACGATAAACCCCAAAATCACATCTCATTTCCATCAGTCCCTAACCGTAAATTAGCAAGTGAGCAATTCCCTAAGTATTAACCCCGAAGGCCGAAACCAACATCAAATCAATACCCTAGAAATCATTCAACTTAACTAATCTTCAGTTAGTTTCTGATTTTCTTAACTTCTTTGGGTCTAAGAACAGTATTATTGAAGATACCGTTCACGACAACCCAAAATCACATTCCATTAATTATCGGGTTAAAGAACAAGTGTTATTTAAAACACCGTTCACGATAAACCCAAAAATCAATTCCAATTCAATTCCGATTAAATATCATTTAATTGGTACACTTCATTAAATCTAAATAAAAAGATTTAATCTTTTTCTCAACTGGGCTTAAGAACAGTGTTAATGAAGACACCATTCACGACAAACCCAAATCACATTTGATATTAAATACAAGGCTCGGAATAGAAAATATATCGGCTTATATTCAATATCAAATTCTACGACCAACAAATATCGTATTGGAAATAACGATATAAATATATCTTTCAAATTCCCATAACAATACCTATATTGTCACGAAATCCAACATCGAAATATTCCAAAGACAATTTCGATTCAGATCCATTCCAATTCAATTATTGGAAATCCTGGTTATTTTCAAAACCATTTCAAATCCACTTTATTTATTTTAAAAATAAACAAATTATTATTCTAGTTCAAAACTAGTTCATTTCGACAAAAATCTATTTTTATCCTTTCAAATATGGAGTTTTTCATCTCAATTCTTCACAAATCATTTCTTATGATTTTACACAAATTATTGATATTTTTAATAATTTTATCAAGGCCCGTACAGTCGATTTCCATTAACGGCCATCGAACTGCACTTATAGCGACCTTTTTCAAATTTGATTTGGACATAATTCCAAATCCAACCGTTAGATTTCAAATTTCTAATATTCATTAGAAAGCTCTTTTCGATATGAACCCAACGGTTCTGGTTTTAGGAGAATCCGACGGTCGGATCTCCCGCAATATCCATTCGAAGTCAATGGTCGAAATTCGCGAACTGCCGCGGCGCGGCGCGTTCTATTCAGGCCATTATATTATATATAATATATATACTTCGTCGATTTCAATTCAAAACGTGCTTTATAAATCGTTTTAAATTCATTTTCAAAACGGTTTCAACTTCATATTCAATTTCAAATCAAAATTGAATATTCCAATATAAATTCGTTTTAAATTCATTTCAAATCGATTTCCATTCTATTTCAATTTAATTCGAATTTCAATTCTATTCGAATTGCAATTCACTTCAATATTCATTTCAATTTGAATAAAATCGATATAAATATCGTTCACGTCAAAATGGCGCAAATCTAATCAACACGGCTTTATATATATTTCTATTTTCAAATATTTCTATTTCAAATATTCTATTTCAAACATTCAATTTCACATATTTCTATTTCAAATATTCTATTTCAAATATTTCTGTTTCAAAACTTCTATTTCAAAACTTCTGTTTCAAAACTTCTATTTCAAAACTGGAATGAGGCCCAATCAATTACCATATAATGTTAATTATACGGATTTTCTACAACACATGTATAAAATAGCAACGATAAATAATCAACCATCATCCAGAGTGCGTTCTACACTGTATAAGCATCAAGTCTAAATATTTAACGCTCATAACAGTATGTCAATCAATCGATCGACATACAACTAATTATTGGGATTAGTGTATGTCATATATCATCCCAATACCCGTGTGGGATTTCAAACAATCAAACACAGATTTTATTTGTGCAGTTGGGCGATGTGTAAAATTTATCGTCCCAATCAATATCAGTCAAATGTGTGTATATAAACAAATCATCCGATTTGTTTATATTTATTTCATTTTAAATACACGTTAAAAATTCCATTTTTAACTATAAAATATTTTCCACTATAAAATATTTTATTTCACATCACATAATCAACTACACATCAAAATCCAACAAACAAGCATACAAGCCGTCCATGGTCTGTGGACGACGGGTGTCGGGTGCTACTAAACACCGTCTGCATCCTAGTATATATTTTAACTAGAAAATTAAATTAAAAGTGAGAAGTTCTCACCGATAGCTAATCCAAACTCCACGACTCTTCTTATGTAGAAATCTTCGCCGTCTGACACTTTCGTTGCTCGTATTCACTACATATATAAAAATCACATTTTTATATTGTTGCTATGTATATAAAAACCACATTTTTATAATCACTCCACATGAATAAAAATTCTATTTTTACGTCGCTACTATATAGATAAAAATTCTATTTTTATCACGCTATTCTTCATATAAAGATTTCGCCTTTTCAAATATAAAGATTTCGGCTTTTCAAATATAAAGATTTCGCCTTTAATCATTATAAAAATTCAATCTTTAACATTATAAAAATTCAATCTTTATCTTGCTATTCTATATAGGTAAAAATCGAATTTTTATATTGAATCCATATATAGAAAAATCGGATTTTTATTCTCCATTCACATATAGAAAAATAGAACGCTTTATTTTTTTAAAAAACTGAAATTCTTTTTCCTAAAACTAATTACATTAACTAAGTAAAATAAATAACAAATAATGACTTACAGTCGTTGGGAGGAGCGAGGGGTTGCGAGAAGCAGCGCTCGAGGTCTGGGGATGTGCTCGAACACGTCAGAAGGGGGGCTTTCACGGTGGTTCAGGTTTAACGCGGAGAGGAGGGAAGGGAGAAGAGGCGCTGGAGGGGAAGAAGGGGGAGGGCGCTGCGGTGGCCAGCGTGGCTTGGGGGGGGGGGGAATCGCGCCCCACGCGAGGAGGAAGGGGAGAGGATCGGGAGGAGGCACAACACAGGGGGGGGAGGGGACGATGGCAGTGGCGTGCCAGGAGGCCGACGGCGACGGTCGAGATCCATTTGGGGGAGCTGACAGGTTTTTTATTTCCTTTTATTTATTTTCAATTTAACGTTGACTTTGAGAGAGAAAGGAGGGGTGAGGCCTTATTATATAATATATATATTTAATTATTTTAAAATCCAAAAAGTAACTTTTTATTTCGAACACGAAACGAAACCCACCGCCTATCGTCCATAGCTAATTACCCCCATTCCGAACACCATGGGATATGTATCGTAGGCCAATTCGATCGTAACAATTAGTTTTCGTCAAAATCCACATATAACTCTATATATTGAATTTGAACGCGCATTTCAATTTACCGGGGCCACATACTAACCAGAAAAATTCCAGAAAAATATTTTCTGGCTTCGTATTGACGATACGGTCCTAACAAAACTAGTTTCGTCAAATTCTGAGACCGTTTGAAAAATGGCCATTTTCCAGTCGATTAAAATCAACTAAAACTGGTCAAACGCGTTTCCCTTTGCCACGCTCACATATTGATTCGAAAAATTACGAAAATTGGAATCTAGCAATAACCTGACATCACGGGTCCAACAAAAGTGGTTTCGTCGAAATCCGAGGTCGTTTGCAAAATTTACATTTTTAAAGGCCAGAATTCCATAGCGACTATTCTGAATTTTCAACTGGACATATCTTTTGATCCCCGCTATGAAATTTCAATTTTTCGGATTCATTGGAAAGATAATCTCTATTAGATTCTATTATTTTTGGTTTCACTAAAATCCGGTTTATTTTGAATCCTGTACATTCATTTGAAATTTGAAATCGAATTATCGAACAACCGCGCCATTTTCAATTCCTTTTATAATTATAAATAATATTTATTTTCTAACGATGATTTGAATAAATATATACGTTCGAATTCTATACAAAATAAATTTCTCGTTGTTATTATTTAAAATAATTCATTTTAAATATTCAATTTGATTTAATGTTTCGATTCAAATAATTGAATTTCAATTATAATTCTCACTTTGAATTATTGGTTTACAAAATCTCGAGTTCACAGTTCAATTATTACAATAAATCAGGTTAATTTAAAATAATATCAACGATCGGTAAAGAATTCAATTTCGATAAATTTATATTTTATTCAATTCAATCTAACCTCAGTTATCTACATTTACGAATCCTATTAAAATTGAAAATTTTAATTTTCATAGAACAAAGTCCAACTTTAAAGAAAATTGATTAATAATGTCACTTATTTTGTCTTTAAAAATAATATTCAAAAATTCAAGGAAAATAACACTTTTTTATAATATTCAAAAATTCAAGAGAAGAAAAAACATTTTTATAAATAATATTCAAAAATTCAAGATTTTTTTTATTTAACCAACCGATGTCCGTATATAATTTCTTATCCTATGACCAAGTAATACTTAAAATTTAATTTTAGTATTTTGGAAAGGATATATATCATTTCAATCCATATCAGGGGCATAAGTATTTATCATTTCAACCTACGTTCTTAATTCATTTTAATGATTAACCCCGGGTTTATTTGATGCCCGTAACATCTAGGGTAATAGTTGGGATTAATCAACAAAATCACTGCATATATAAACAAATGTCGATAACAAGATGAATTACATATCAATACATTAAATATATCATTCCACGGCATCAATCAAAATCACTACATCTAAATAGTGCAATGTGATATCAGTTTACTAGTTATTACATATGAGGTTTTTAAACAGAAATTAAATTCTAACTGTACACTTTATATCAACAGTTAAATTAAATTGTATAGTCTCTGCAAATTTTGACATAAATAATAAATTTAAAGAGTAAAATAGCAACCAAAACAATCATATCATAACATGAATTCAATTTAACTAACAATCAAATATGTTAGTTAGATGTGAGTAGGCTTAATCACTCACCTTTGGTTCAAACGAGATTGAAATCCAATTTTTAGCCCAAAATTCAACATTCACAGAATCATCATAAACCAACGGCATCGCGAAGAACTCGTCGATACGGTTGAAACGCAACAAACCGCGTGTCATTCAGAAGTCGTATGCAAAAGTTATACGTGTTTAAAGGTTGGGAATTTAAATTATAAAAATAAGATAAAATAAATCCACACCCATACATATAATGCCACGTCAGCAGCGTACCTTCTCCCATCATCCTCCATCGCATTCTGTACTGTACAGTGTAAGAAACCCAATCCCGTTCAAAGAATTGAATCATGCAGCCACCATATTATCATCATTCGACGATCAGACGCCACCATCATCTCCGCCACATCAAGAAACACCAGCGCCCAAGGTCTGAGCCCGTACGGTGGCCCCCTCCGCCCATGATCATCAAGAATTCGAGCTGCCTTTAAGAAGAAATCATGGCGATTTCAGATCATTAAAATTTGATCCAACCATATGGAATCGAAGAGGAGATCGAGCACTACATTTTTCCCTATTGAATTATCGAATTTCGTTGAGAATCGTAGTAGAAAGTGGAAAATTTTCGGCCATGAAAATAAAGGATGGCGGCTGAAATTAGGGCTTAGAAAATAATATTTTAATAATATAATTCTCGATTTGCATGATATTTAAGCTAAAATTCGAACGGACTCCAAATCAAGCCCGCTTACTGCCTAGCAATAGGTTTTCATGCCTTCTGAATGCAATGGAATAGGTTTCAAGGCCCAGTTCCAATTCTATAGCAGTTTCTACTAAAAATGATTAATTTACTGAATTGTACATACAAATTTATACGCGTTTTAATTTATAACGATCAAACTATAATTCCGATGGCTACAAAATTTTAAATCATACAATAATTTACCATTTTTGATTCAATAAAATTAATTTCACCGTATTCTAAGATTGTTTGCAAAAATGTAAAATTCCACATATTTATAAATAAAATATTCAAATTTAACTTAAAAATTGAATTCAACAGCTTAAAAAGAATCTCTAATCAAATCAAAAATAGATTTCAAATAAATTTCATGAATAAAATTTCTGTTTATATCAATTTCATATTGATTATCAAAATACTTCAAATTTTGTATTTCAATTATAAATTACATAAATCAAAATACTTCAATATATAAGTTTCAAATATCATTATAAATCAACATAAACAAATTCAAATTTTAAATTTAAAACAGTTTTGTTTAAAAACACACTAAATTTAATAATTTAAATTTCGCAAAATCTTGGAATTTTACCGTGCGGGACTGGATGTAGGAGCAATCCGAACCAGTATAAAATCCGATGTGTTCTTTCCTTTTCTGCATCTTTATTTCAGTTATTTTGTATTTGTGTTTGAATCTGTGTCTGTGATTGTGTTTGTGGTGTTTGAATCATCTCATAGTTTACATAAGTTTTAGATTTTGTTTAAATTTTCACAAACACTATTCACCTCCCCTCTAGTGTTTGTTTTGCCTTAACGATCCATTCCGCATTCCCTAACAGGTCCAACCAATGGTATCAAATGATTAGATTTTAATTTGAAATTTCTTTCAGCTAGGGACTGAAATATAATTTCAGCTAGGGACTAAAATATTATTTATGTTGTAGATTATCGCTAAGTTTTTTTTTGAAAGTTAAGCGCAAAATTCTATTTCTCTATATGGACTGATTACAATATGGACTATTTCGATAAATAGAAAAAACAAAAACAACCTCATGAAAATATCATATGCACAACACTCAAAACAACAAGCCTAAAAATCCTTAAAACGCCATAGATCACTAAATTAGCTGAATAAAGCTTCGATATAAATCCTGCATAGTTCCACCTGAACTGTTGAATAGCAATTGATCCCTGAAATAATCCATCGTAACCTTCAATATAAATCTCCATTGATTAATGAAATCACCACAAATCCAGTATACACAATAAAACTCCAATATAAAACTCCATAATAAAACCAGCAAGCATTACCATTCCACTGAGCTGACTAATACTAAAGATGTGTAAAGATTCCATGCATACTCAGTATCAACTAAAACTCCATCATGAAAGAGAAGGGTTATACATAGGGTTACTTCTAGTATGCCATCTAGATGTTTTCAAGTTCTAGCTTAAAGGATACACATCCTCTGGCATAAATTCAACACCCTCGTCTAAATCATCCCAAAACTTACCTTTGACTTTAATGTTCTTAGATTTAGAAGAGGGCATTGAACTCTTAGGAACTGCAGTGGATAATAAAGTCGGATCAATAGCAGGAAAAGTTAAGTCAGCACCGGACGCAGTAGGAGGAGGTAAAAGGAAATTGGGTGGAGGTTTCAAGTGTGATTAAGAAAAAGAATTAGCCTTAGATGAAGAAGCACTACCCACTGATTTGTTGTAACAGTGGAAGAGCAAGGCACTTTAGGTGAATCTGTAGCAACAGCTGCTCTTTCCTCATCGGCTGTTTCATCATTAAACAATGAACTTAAGCCAAAATCACCTGTATTTTCAATGTTACTGTCCTCGTTCAATTGAGCAACAGTATCGATTACTTTACTACCGACATTTGCATTACATGCTAACCATCTGCCTTACCACCAATATCAGTACCAACAGCAGCATTCCTATTCAAATCCTCATCTTTACCCATATTTTTCTCCACTGTATTCATATTTGCAACATTTTTTTCTACCAGATCATATTCTTTTTTGAGATTACCTTCATGCAACCCTTCTCCTTATATCCAGTTTTATTCTCTCCTCTAAATTGATTGTTAAATCTGTTCCCATGATTCTCTTCACCAATAACTTCATTTTGCATTTCATTTAAACCATCAACCTGATCTCCTAAATCACAGTCTGATGTTTTATGACCAAAACATTTGCAAGTAACACAAATGCTTGGCTTCCATTCATATGATATCTTTACAAAGGGGCAATCACTCAAGCACGTTAACTCTATAAAATCAGGGAAGTTAACCTCATGATTGATTTCCACAAGAGCTTTCGCATATCTAAAGCGCTGCAACTTCCTAGTACTGCAATCAAAACATATTAGCCTTCCTATATGGCATGCTATCCAGTTTATACCCACCAAAGTTGTAATGGCCCGCAAATCCGTACTATCTGAGTCGACTAATAACACCACACGTCCAACCCAAATTGCACAGAAATACGAATCATTATTAGAAAGAAGTTAGAGGATGAGAAATAGAGAGGAAGAAACGTTAGAATAAAAGAAAACAAAGAATACAAATCTCATAGAGGAACGAATAAAATATATTAAATAACATAACTTTTGAAATACAAATCAGTAACTGTACATACATACCATTATCAGAGCATGACAATTATTCCTGGAACAGTTATAAACACCTGTTTCCAGATACAACATAGTACACAGCGGAAATATGATAGTCTATGGCTAACTGGTGAAGCCTCCTGCTTCCAGCTCTTCCAAGTGAATCTGAAAAATCCCGACTACTTGACTACCCGTACAAATTTGGGAACCCAAGAGTTTAGGGGAAAAAAAAAAGTCTGGGTCAGTCATGGGACTGGTGTGAGTAAACTCCAATCATTTGTTTAACTTTAAAAATCCTTTCGAAAGAAATGATAATAGTAAGACTAGCCCACACATAAACATGGACGGTTTTTACCTTACTATAACCCAAAACACTTTGATACGAAAATCAAGTGATATTATAATAATGTCTACATCAAATAAATAGAATCTAGTGGAACGCTTGCATCTCATGCTACATCTATAATATAAAATCAAAACCCGCATGGCGCTTATTGGAGATTGGATTTTCAACATGAAAAGGTATGGAACCACCTTCCGATAGTGTATCTCTAGAGGGAAATACAATGGGTTCAACAAGAACATCTTGCAACCCGGCCTACACATGACCGACCACTCATTTCGCTTGAGTGTATCGAATGCATATCACCAACGGTTGGGATCAACAACCGTTTCCCGAAAAGGGACAGCATTGATAGATTAATGAAGTAAAAGGAATTTCTCTAGATAGTGATTATACACCCTAATGGGAGCGACCCACATAGCCATGTCGCCTGCCCGATTTTTGTCATTTCCCGGTTGTTGAGGCTTGAGGCTACGATTACTTTCCATTCATTGATAGCACAATCACTTTGAATGCCACATTGTCAGATCCGTTAATCACTAATTGATTTGCACAAACGTATTCTGGATATTATGCTAAGAGAATAAATTCTCCGCCACCATATATATTTATACAGACCAACATATGCGATCATTGGAAATACTCTGTCAGACATTCGTCCATATACGTTCGTTCTGGGATTGAATGAAACCAAAGGCACCATTTCTATTAATAGAAAAAGTCCTTGCACTTTACTCCGTCTTCGATTATCTTCATATAATCTGATTCGCAACGCTACTGCCAATACGGAGTGGTTCACGGATAATTAATCCAACCGGTCTCTCCACATTGACAACGATATTGGCAAATACTTCGATAGTCGGTTATTTAACTATCGAAGAAAAACAAACAAACATTCATCCATAACATCAAAAAATCACTAGGCCCGTTAATTAATATTTCATTAAATAAATCACTTCTCCATTTCCTTATCAATATTTGTCAAATATTTTCAACAATCATCTTGCCCTTTTTCGCTATTTGTGAAACATTTCCATATATAGCCTCCTTTTATTTTCTATACTTTGAAAAATATATTCTATTAATAATTGGAAAATATTCCATTTACTTATCTCTTTCACAACCATTCATTTTTAGACTTAGGAAATATTACTATTATATTTCCAAAATTTCCACTTATTGGGTTAAAACAAATGTTATGTAAAACATCGTTACAACAACCCAAAATACTGCGTTCGACTAAATATCTTTAAACATTTCTCTTCGATACTGAATCTTGCTATTTATCAGCTAATAATGAAATCAATCAAGTTGGGGTATAATTACCTCTCAGACCTTGACTGAAAATATTATTAACTTCAAAACAGACAAGACTGCTAACTCGAATAATAAACACCATATTAAACCAATTTCCCATTTCTAAAACGTATATACTTTTTTCTTTCTATTCTTACTCGATTTAAATTCGCAGACTTTCTTTTTGTTTATAATATTCTATTTTTAGTTCGTTTCCTTATCGGATTCTATATATATCGATACATTGATTTCTAACTATCAAATTTTCTTAAAAATATTCTAACTCCTTAAATTTTCAGAAAATTTCGCCATAACCTCCTTTGTACCGGCAAATAGTTCAAACCTCTACTCGCCTCTCTAGGACCTTTCCATTCAAAAAGAAAATCAAAAAGCCAAGTGGCTTGCCGATTCGGCGCATAAAATCTCATATGGAATTTAAACATGCACCTTATTGTCGGGCACACGAATTATAACCTTCATTCTCTTCATTCCATACCTGTTAACACATATGCGTCCATTCCCAATTTATTCTAACTCAATCCAATTATTTTAATTCAATTCGCTAATTTATTATTTAAATTAGCTCTTTGCCTATTTCACTTTTTAATTTAAACATATCACGTTCAAATATATATAATTTTTTTTTATAAAACAATCGAATGTCATTTCTAATTCAAGTTCCATACTCGATTTCGAATATGAATATACAAACCCCTTTTCTGATCCAAAGTCAAATTTTGATTTAAAATTTCATTAACTAATATTTCTTCAAATTAGTTACTTCTATTCAACAATTAAAAAACTGATTTTTTTTTGTTTCAAAAATCATTTCATTTAACAACTTGAGTTCGTATATATTTTATAACTCATGTCTAGATTTTTATAATAAAAATCCATATTTTATTTACTTAAAATCCCTTTATTTATTTAAATAAACCATATGGTTTTATAATGGTTATGGCACTGCTTTTCTGAAAATTTGATTTTGACATAACTCAAAATATATACGACGAAATTCAGAATTTTCTCTTCCATTAGAAAACTATTATCTAATTGGTCCTGACGGTTCTTGTTTCAAAGAATTCCGACTTAATTTGGGTTCTATATACTCAGTTGAAGTTCAAATTGCCAATTTACGAACATCCGCGCTGCGACAAGATCGTTTTAATTATATTTAATATATAAACGTTTTAAAATTCGTTTATATATAAATTCTAACTCCATTCTGATATATTTTTAATATATATCAAATCAGTTTCTCAATTCAACATAATATTTTCGATTATCTATATTTATTGATTTTTCCTTACTCGGAAATATATTTATTTATACTCGATTTGTTATTTCAAAATCCCAATTCCTTTCATAAATAAATTATAAAATTCGATATAATCGAATTCCAATTATAACTCCTTTGGATTTTCTCAATTCAGTTTATATTCTAAATCCCAGAATATAATTAATTATTCTATTTTCAACACGTTTTCCAATTTCACTTTTTAAATTCTTCCTTGAATTTAAACTTCTAAATTATCCAATGATAATTTATTTTAGTAGATTTATAACATCATTTGTAAATCCATCTTTCTTGTTTTATATATTAAAACACGTTTTCCATTTCAAATCCCTTTTGAAATCCAACTCCTTTTAGATTCTAAATTCTAGAATAAAAACCGATGTTTCCTTTTTAAAATGATTTCAACTTTCTATTTTAAATTCATACTTGAATTTAAAGTTACCAATTATCTCTTGATAATTTATTCACCATATTTATAAACATTATTTATAAATTTACTTGTTTTATATTTAAACAAGTCCATTTCGAAATCTATTTAAAACAAAAATCTTATTTTGGAAATTACTATTTATAATAACTTATATATATAACACCCAATTTATTTTCATATTCAATTTGACTTCTATTTAAATAAATTCGAATCAATCGAATTTAAATCCTAAATCATTATGGATTTAATTTAGTTCAATTTTTATTCTGAACGTTAGAATAAATTCCATCGTTTATTTCTTTTAAAACGATTCCCAATTTCTATTTTTAAATTCACATTTGAATTTAAATATTCAAATTATCCAATGATAATTTTTCCACTTTATTTATAAACACTATTTATAATTTACTTCAATTTCCTATATTATTTAATTTATAAACATCGTTTATAAATTCAAACTTGTTTTATTTATTCAAAATAGGTTCGTATCTTTAGCCCCTTCGAAATTCGAATTCTATTTATAGAAAAATAGATTTTCCATTTAAAATCTGATATATCCTTTTCATGATATTTTATATATCAACATTTTGGAGCCAATGACATTCAACAATTCAAAACACCCAATTTATCAACCATAGGTTTTCAAACACATCATATATAACAATATATGTGATAACAACAAACAATTATATTTTTGAGGAATTCAGTTGGATTCCTCCAACCTGTTTTTCCTGCATCCACAGACGTTAGCCAACATAAATAATACCCATTCTGCTTCGTGGCAGAATATCGCGGTATAGATGGTCATCCACTATCATAGCGTGGGGCGTATAGGGTCATCCACTAATGATACTGCAGGCATCCGCTAATGGTACTGCGGGAATCCAACCAATCACCAATATATAATAGCCACAAACATCAATCCTAAATAACTAATATATATTTAATAGCCACAGTAACATAGAAATGCAACCAAACGACCAACAAATTATTTTTAGCGTCAAAAATAATTTAAATAAAATTCTTGAGTGAGAATTACTCGCCGTGATTTTTCCAAGCTATTCTGATTCCCATTTTAATTCCAGCTTATGTAATCCGCAGTTATGAATCTCTTGATTGAATCTATTCAATAGCTACGCTTATTAAATTTTTAATTATCGATTAAACTCTGTTATTCTAAATTTCCGACTTACTAAATAAATTTAAACTAATTTAATTAAATACAAAGACATTCACTAAATTTATTATAATAAATTTTACCTTAATCCTTGTTAAATTCTTGTTTTATAGTCCAAGCTAACACTTCCACATCTAAACATTTCAGTATCCAATATCTTCCTTCTTCCAACACCTTAACGTTAAACTTGAACACTCTCCAGTTGTGTCAATAGCTTCACAAGCTACAGTTAACTCATGCACTCCAATTTAACTGATCGAAGTCTCCCCCTACGATGCCAACATGTTCGCCCCTCGATTCAGTTTCCCACATTGTTAGCCCTAACTAGATACTTCTATGTATCGGATAAGCTCAACTTCCATTTTCAACATAGAGCGTAACCACCTGCTATTTGAAACCGACCTATTCCCGTCATCGAATCCCCTAATATACGATTTTCCCTCCTATCGTGATTTCCTCATTTCTGGGCTATACCTTGGCACTGTCGCGATTCAACTCCACTGATTAGAGATTCCCAAATCTGCCTCGTACGATGCGTCATACCCCCTTGGCTCCCTGCTGCAATCTAGGTCGACCGAGATAAAAATCGAAACGCCCCCAATTCATGCGTCGCACCCATTTGTATGCACCAGAGAAATTTCGGGCTAACCGAGATTGAAGGAAGTGAACGATTAAATGAGAGAAGCAGTGATTTTCAATTTTTGAATAGCTCGGTCTTCTTTTTCTCCATTTTGGAATACCGGAGAATGAATACAATAAGAGAGAAAAGAGGGATTCCCAGTTGCCTTTGATTTCATTGGTTCCTTATTTGATTCGCATTAGCCATTTTAATTTGTATTGATTTTAAAGCTCCTGTTTGATTTTGATTTTGAGCCAGAAGCCAATTTGAGGAGAGAAAATGAAAAGAGGAGGAGAGAGGAGGTTTGCCTGCGATTTTATATAGATGAAGACTTCACTGCTAAGGAAACAAACGTAGATGTTTACTGGGAAATGTTTATCAGAGGTAGGTTAATTAACTTGATTTAATGTAGTGCTTATCCACTTATATTTAAAATAATATAATGTGGGGTTCATTAATTTAAATCACGAACCGTTATTTCAGTGTATATACCGACATTTAAATGTAATAACGATATTCTGAGCTCAACAGAATATATTCTGAATTCTAATTTGAACACATATATAAAACAACCAATATAGTTTAAATTCGGAAACAAACAAATTTCTCGATAACAAATTATTATTACCGTTGTAGTCAAATAAAATTCCTATACATCATCTGAATCATTTTGATTCAGTTTTCAAATTTCTATTTCCATTATATTTCGTATTACGATAATCTAATATATTTGATATTAAATCGAAATTGATTTTTAAATCGATAACTTGATATAAAAATTCATTTATATTATCAATTCAATATTTAAAACCATATTAAATATTTTAAAATTAATCTACCAGAAATTCAGGTTGTTACATTCTTTCCCCCTTAAAAGAATTTCGTCCCCGAAATTACTAAGGTTGGAAAAATGCCACAAACCCATTTACTTTTCAAAACATACTTATGCTGAAACTCAACTCTTCATATTTCATCAAATTCAGTCTGACCAAAACTTTTGGTTTTCCTTCATTTAATTCGAATGATCTATAATCAATACATTCATATTTGGTTCATATTCCATTCAAATTGATTTTCTCAATTCATTCATTTCGATCTGTTTAACTTGCTTAAGTTAAAATTTTAAAATATTAGAATTCAAATCCCCGGGATTTCATTCCAAATCTTTTCGAAATCACACACACACACACACACACACACATATATATATATATATATTTATAACCATTTCCAATTCAAAACATTTGAATTTTTCCAAAATATTTGTTTTCTTCCAAAAAAATTCCATTAAAAATTTTCTAAGTTAGCAATTCATCACTTAGAAACTCGAAAATGAACACTAATGATGCTGCAGTCATCATCTGAATTATTTCCCAGCCACTGAAGTGAGTTCAGTGCTTTATCACTTTCAAAATCCATTCAAATATGATTTTGATTCAAAAATCCTTCCAATACAAAGCCATATTATTTTAATATACTTCAGAAAATATTTTCCAACTTTCCAGGATTTAAAATTCCAAATTCTGGTTTGAATTCAATTTTAATCCAACTCAATTTGTATAATTTCCATTCATATACAAATTCTATTTTGAATAACCACTTCAATTTTATAATCTTATTTGATTATAATAACAACCAACACATCCATATAATAATTTCAGAAAATTATTCCTTCTATATCAAAATAGAATTTTGGGTAAAATTATTTCATTTACCCATTTTAAAACATTATCATGTTCAATCTTCTGTTCAAGTATTTACAAACTCTTATCAACGTCGTGGCGTCCGACAATTCGATTAGAATTCATAAATCACTTAACAGACTAGCCAACACAATATAAAACAATTTTTATATCAATTAACAAATACGCGCTCTCGTATATATATACACTCAACTCATTCTAGGGTGCTACTGACCCTATCTCTAATGACCACATCCCACCAAGCCTAGGTATTAGCTCAACCTAATCTCCGATACCAACTATAATGGCCCGCAAATCCGTACTATCTGAGTCGACAAATAACACATGTCCAACCCAAATTGCACAGAAATACAAATCATTATTAGAAAGAAGTTAGAGGATGAGAAATAGAGAGGAAGAAATGTTAGAATAGAAGAAAACAAAGAACACAAATGTAATAACCCGGAAATCTGAGCCAATTTAAAATTTTTATTTTGGCAATTTTAGTGAATTTTGAATATTTAAAATGAATTATTTTAAATAATAATGACAAAAAATTTATTTTGAATATAATTAGAACGTATATATTTATTCGAATCGTCGTTAGAATATAAATATTTATTTATATATATATAAAAGGAATTGAAAATGGGGCGGTAGTTCGATAATTCGATTTCAAAGTTCAAATGAATGTACAGGATTCAAAATAAACCGGATTTTAGCGAAACAGAAAATAATAGAATCTATTTGAGAATATCTTTCCAACGAATCTGAAAAATCAAAATTTCATGGTGGTAATCAAAAGATATGGCCAAATGAATTTTCAGAATAGTCGCTATGGAATTCTGGCCCTTAAAAATAGCCATTTTGGAAACGACCTCGGATTTTGACGAAACCACTTTTGTTGGGTCCGTGATGTCAAGTTATTACTAGATTCCAATTTTCGTAATTTTTCGAATCAATATGTGAGCGTGGCAGGGGAAAACGCGTTTGGCCAGTTTCAGTTGATTTTAATCGACTGGAAAATGGTCATTTTTCAAACGGTCTCGGAATTTGACGAAATTAGTTTTGTTAGGACCGTATTATCAATACGAAACTAGGAATAATTTTTCTGGAATTTTTTGGGTCCGTATGTGGCCCCGAAAAAATTGAAATGTGCGTTTAAACTGAATATATATAGATTTATATTTTAAAATCTAACGAAAACTGATCGTAACGATCGAATTGGCCTTTGTAACATATCCCATTGTGTTCGGAATGGGGGTATTACGCTAGGGCGACAGTCGTTGGGTCTCGTTTGGAGGTTGAATGAAAAGTCAACTTAATAGGAGAAATAAATTAAATTAAATAATTAAACTATATATTAATAAACTCTCTCTCACTTTCTCTCACCTCTCATAACTGTCGATCTAAAATAAAATAAAATAAAAAGAGAAAAGGGGGAAGCACCGTCGGCCCCCCTCGATCCAGAACCGCCGCCGTCGTCGAGGCTGGCGCCTCCGCCTCCCCAGGCCGAGCCACCACCCCACGACCCCCTTCTCTCGATTCACCCCCCCTCTTCCTCCGTTCGACGTACGAGCCCCAAACCCCCCTAAAACTCCACCGCAACCATCACCTGAGCCACCCCCATCTCCGGCGAGTCCCCAGCCACCGCGCCCTCATCTCCGAGCCCTCCTCGTTCTCCTCCGCTCCTACTTCCCCAAAGCCCCAAATCACGAAGAAACCGCTGCCGCCAGCAAATGCAGGCCCCACCGCACCTGCCGCCGACTCTACCACCAACTACCGCCGTCCTCAGCCCCTCCCTCGGCCACCTCAACTGCTGTGGACCCTCTTTCCACCAGAAATCGAATAAGCAGTGAGTTTTTAGTTTATATTATTTAGTTAGTTAATTTAAAAGTCTAGTTTGTTTTTAAATATAAAAATGTGATTTATATTCATATGAACAGCGCATTAAAAGTTGATCTTGACCATGAAGTGATTTCATTAAAGATATGATCTTTATCAAAACAAAGATATGATTTTTACAACAACAAGGTTTAGATTTTTTGTTGTAGAGAGTTTTGATTTTTATAAATTAAAAAGATTGAATTTCTAAATATATAGGAAGGTTAAAAATATAATTTTTATAATATAGAAACGTTAGAAATATAATTTTTATACTAGTGACATATTAAAAATGTATTTTTTATGTAGATATGATAGTAAAAATATGATTTTTTATTCATGTAGAGTAATAAAAATATAATCTTTATATTTGAAAAGGAGAAATCTTTATATAGAGAATGGCGAAATAAAAATATGATTTTTATTATACATATAGTGAAGTAAAAATGTGATGTTTATAACGAAGTGATAAAAAGGTGATTTTTAATGTGAACAGCGTGACAAAGATTATGTTGGAAGTGCGGGCAAATCCTGATGATCAGAAATTCAGAAATAAAACTGGAGGAGTGGACCCCTCGGTGAGAACTTCTCACCTTAAATTTTATTTTCTAGTTATACAAATATATACTAGGATGCAGACGGTGTTTAGTAGCACCCGACACCCGTCGTCCACAGACCATTGACGGCTTGTATGCTTGTTTGTTTGATTTTGATGTGTAGTTGATTGTGTGATGTGTTGTGAAATGAAATAAAATATTTATATAGTTAAAAATATTTTATAGTTAAAAATAGAATTTTTAACGTGTATATGAAATGAAATAAATTAATATAAACAAATCGAACGATTTGTTTATATACACTAATTTGATTGATGTTGATTGGGACGATAAATTTTACACATCGCCCAACTGCACAAATAAAATCTGTGTTTGATTGTTTGAAACCCCACACGGGTATTGGGATGATATATGACATACACTAATCCCAATAATTAGTTGTATGTCAATCGATTGATTGGCATAATGTTATAAGCGTTAAATATTTATATTTGATGCTTATGCAATGTAGAATGCACTTTGGATGATGGTTGATTATTGGTCATTGTTGATATATACATGCGTTGTATGGAAATCCATAGAAATAAAATCTATGGTAATTGATTGGGCCTCATTCCAGTTTTGAAATAGAATATTGTAAATAGAAATATTTGAAAAAGGAAATATTTGAAAATAGAAATATATGAAGCCGTGTTGATTAGATTAACGCCATTTTGACGTGAACGATATTTATATCGATTTTATTCATTTTATAATGAATATCGAAAGTGATTTCAAAATCTGATATTTTGAAAAGAATTTGAATTCGAATTGAAATTGAATAGAAATGAATTCGAATTGAAATTGAATAGAAATGAATTCGAATTGAAATTGAATAGAATTGAAAACGAACTGAAATTGAATTAAAAATCGATTTGAATTGAAATCAATTTAAAATGAATTTGAATCGAATTTATAAGGAAAAATTCAATGTTGATTTGAATTTGAAAAGAAGTTGAAATCGTTTTGAAAACGAATTTAAAACGATTTATATAATACGTTTTAAAAGGAAATCGACAAAGTATATATATATATAATATAATGGCCTGAATAGAACGCGCCGCGCTGCGGTAGTTCGTGAATTTCGACCATTGACTTCGAATGGATATCGCGTGAGATCCAATATGATATTTGTTGGTCGTAGAATTTGATATTGAATATAAGCCGATATATTTTCTATTCAGAGCCTTGTATTTAATATCAAATGTGATTTGGGTTTGTCGTGAATGGTGTCTTCATTAACACTGTTCTTAAGCCTAGTGGAGAAAAAGATTAAATCTTTTTATTTAGATTTAATGAAGTGTACCAATTAAATAATATTTAATTGGAATTGGTATTGATTTTTGGGTTTATCGTGTACAGTGTTTTAAATAACACTTGTTCTTTAACCTGATAATTAATGGAATGTGATTTTGGGTTGTCGTGAACGGTATCTTCAATAATACTATTCTTAGACCCAAAAGGAGTTAAGAAAATCAGAAACTAACTGGAGATTAGTTAAGTTGAATGGTTCCTGGGGTATTGATCTGATGTTGGTTTCGGCCTTCAGGGTTAATACTTAGGGAATTGCTCACTTGCTAATTTACGGTTAGGGACTGATTGAAATGTGAAGTGATTTTGGGTTTATCATGAACCGTGTTTTAAATGACACTGATTCTTTAACCCAGTTGTAACACCCCGTAATTTTATAACATTAAAATTCACAAATTAAAGTATACTTAATTTTTAGAAAAGAATTAAGTGAAATAGGTTGCGTAGAGAAATATATATATATTGATATATATATAAAAATTAAAAATTAAATAAATAAATATGCGAAAAAGTTCAAAACAGCGAATTGGGAGGGGAAATAACCGAACCGGCCCATTTTTGAGGTCGACCCGAGCCTTGCTGGGTCGACTAGGGGTTAATCCAGGGTGTTTGGCTATCAACCCGTGGGCCGATTCGCTCAAATGCAGATTTTGCATTTGATTGGTTCTCATGGTTTAGGGTTAATCTAATAGTCCTAAATAACTTCCTACACCTATAAATACATCCTAATGCTAACCCTAAACCTAATTAAAATAGAATAGTTACCGTCGCCATGGAAATCAATGGAGCCGCCGCCAACTAAGAAGGATGAAGAGCTAATTCAATTCTAATTCTCTCAACCCTAAAGCAAAGCAAAACTCTCTCTTTTCTTCTCTAAATTATGAGTATGATGATCTTAACAAGATTATTATCATTTTAATTAGGTTGAGTTATGAATGGATTATGAGTAGATGATGTGAATTATCATATATGTTGTTGAAAACCCCTTTTGCTATCATGTATATTGTAAATCCAATGTTATGTGATGATGATATTTTATATGTTGTAAATCATGCTATGATGATGTTATGTATGTTGAAAGTTTCTATGCTAAGTTGTGATGAATCATACATGTTAAAAAGGCCATGATGTTACCATCTATGCTAGTTAGTTCATATTAATTAAATCATCATGTTTGGGTTATGTTGATCTATATGACAAGTCACATATGCAAGTTAGATTGATTAGAAAAGTTATGAACATATGCCAAGACATCTATTATGACATCTAGAATTATGCTATGACATATGTGATATCCTATGCTTGTTCACACCATCATTATGTTGCCTAAAAACCCCATATGCAAGTTTATGTATAGATTTGGGCTATGATCATATCATGTAAATTGAGACAATTAACAAGTTGACACCTTTTGATCCTTAACATGTGTAGTTTATGCAAGTTTCACCCCTATTATGATTATATTTATTTTAATTGTCTATATGTTGTGATAATTTATCTTTGTGCTAGGTGTTAGAATATACAAGTTTAGCCTATATTATGCGTTGAATAAGCGAACGTATAAACGTGGGGTAGGGGTAATATTAAGGATTTAATATTAAAAAGTTGGGGTGCAATTGATATGATTTTGCATGCCATAAGTGGATGGCCATAATTGAGTCAATTATGGACATCATTAAAAGTTGACTTAATTAATAATTTGAATAGGGAATTATTAAAACTGGGGTAAAAGATTTTAAGTGTTAATCAATGCTTAGGACACGAGGTTGGACTCGTTTGTGACGTAAACCTGCCCGGACCCGCCCGAAAAATCCAGTGGTCACAAATGTCAGCCCAATGTGAGAGGTCCTAGGCCTAAACTAAAGAATAACGGTTGTAAAGACACGAGGTTAGACTCTTTTATGGTGTAAGACTTCCCGGACCCGCCCGGCAAATCCAGCTGCCATAAATGCCAGTCTAATGTGAGAGGTCTTTATGAGGTTATGGCCTGAATGAATTAAGAAATACTTAACCAGATAAACATGTAAGGTGGGACATGGGGGTTAAGTAGGTGCCTTGGGTGGCATGAGGAATCTAGGTGGGTGCCCTTAGTGGCATGTGAAATACGATTAGTAAGACTTAACCAAACACACATGTAAATGAACATGACTAAAAGGGTTAAGTGGGATATACTAGTGACAAGCTTAGGTGGGTAGCTTGTGGGGGCCCATTTCGACCAGTATCCCAAACGTATCTTTGTGGGCTCAACCCAAGTCGAGGACGGGACACGCATGCTGGGATTGACTGTAAGAGGCCAAAACGGGGAGCGGTGGCAACGCAAGTCCAACGAGTTTCATATGCGTGTGTGGACCCGGGCTGGTAGGTAAGACGTTGTTGCATCGTGTAGGTATAAGCCGTGCATTCTCAAGTTGTATCGGGTTGCCACTTTAGGGGAGTGATACACCCCACTATGGGGCCAGCACGGGTATCTACGAGTAGGGAGCCGATCGAAAGTGGGTAGTGGGGTACACCTAGTGGAGATAGGGATAGACGACACCTATGTAGTCAGCTAGGGCTACGTAAGGCTATTTATAAAGTTTCTGTGTGAAGCAAGTGGGATCAAACAATAGGGTGACTGGTGTGGTGCAGTGTAGTAATGTGCGGTGCAGTGTGGTAATCATTCGTTAGTAATTAGGTGTGCCTTTACCGTTATCTTTAACGTTATCTTAAACGCTATCTTTATCTTCCTAGGAGTTCATAGACATTTACTTGTCTTCCAGCTTATGCCTTAGTCTAGTTATTTTGATAATAGTATTGTTAGAATTATCATACTCGCCAGACTTTATGTCTGACCCCCTCTATTTCTATCCTTTTTCCCCCTCCAGGTCCTCAGGTTGGGCCCAACTCTAGTGGAGTTTGATTGAATTGCTTCATCTCTCTTTGGAAAGCTTGGACCATTGAAGTAAAGTCCAGCTTGTTATCTTTTTAATGGCTATTTATGTAATGGGATTATGTATTTTGTTTTTATGAAGATGGATATTGTACTTGGTTATGATCTATGGTTTTATGATGTAACAAACATGTTTAATTTACGCTGCAATAAAATGAAGTTTTAGATTTCCAAGTACTATTTATTATCTGTCTTGTTGTAATTTTTCTGTTCTATATTCACTTATAACCTCCATGGAAGTTAATGCATTCCCTTTGTGAGTGACATTAATGGACGTGGGGTGTTACACGTGGTATCAGAGCTTAAGGTTACCAGAACAGATAAAAATACTTTAGAAAAATATTTATTTTTGGAAGAAGTGTTTTCAAAAACATGTTTTAATGAGAAATTTAAAGAGAAAGGTTTTTAAGAAAAACATAATCCCCAATAGCCACATATCTTTATCTTTCGAATTCTCCATTTTGAATCTTTCCTTTTTCGTTTCAGCATGGCTGAGGATCTTAATCTACCCGACGGTGTAACGATACCAGGATGGTATAGGAGGCTATTGGAGGCTAGGGCCGCTGCAGGTCCAGCCAATGTTCCTCCACCACCAGTTGCACCCGTTCCTCCTCCTCCTCCTCGCGTAGATACTTTTGCAAAGACGTGCAAGGAATTCAAGGCTATGGGTGGAAAACCATTTCAAGGGTCAGAAACGTTTGTGGAAGCTAGAGATTGGCTTAAGGAGGTGGAAGAATTGCTAGAAATCTTTGAAGCAGAAGAAGGGAGGAGAGTTCGATTAGCAGCTTGGTTGATGAAGGGAGAGGCCTCGTTTTGGTGGGAGGTCACTAATGGGGAGCATCCTGTTGACTCTTGGGCGGATTTCAGATGTAGGTTCGAGGCGAAGTTTCTCTCAAGGGCGGAAGAAAATCTATAAATGGAAAGGTTCTTGACATTGAAGCAAGGATGCTCATCAGTGAAAGAATATGTCAATAAATTTAATCAGTTAGCAAGGTTTGGCTTGGACTTAGTAAACACGCCGGAGAAGAAGGCTCTAAGGTTCATGAATGGCTTGAATGAACCATTGCAAGGGTTGGCTATGACCCACATCCCGATGGGGGCCACCTTTGAGAAGTTAGTAGAAATGGCGCATATGCATGAGGAGAAAAGCGCTAAAGCTGATAAGGCACCCGAGAAGAAGGGGGATCGGAAGAAACCACAACAGCAAAACAAGAAGGGTGGTAAAGACAATAACGGCAAGGGAAAGAAGAAATGTTTTAACTGTGGGACACCAGGCCATCTCAGCGAGGATTGCCGAAAGAAAAAGAAGACAGGCTGTTTTCATTGTGGCGATGCGGGACATTTAGTGAAGGACTGCCCAAAGAAGGGGCAGAGGGCAGGAGCTACCTCGGGAGGACAGGTGCAGGCTCTTATGGCACCAGGGCAGGCTAGGGGACAAGTTCAGGCTCTCGCGGTCCCACCGCTGCAAGAACGAGGTAGAACCATTTCTGTTGAAAGCTTAGTTTTTCTGTTTGATCATCCTGTCTGTACCTTATTCGATTCGGGCGCATCACATTCGTTTATCTCTACATCATTAGTTGAATCACTGCACTTAAACACCAGTTTAGTAGAGGATCCCTTAGTTGTTTCGAATCCAATTGGGGGCTCAGCTTATTTGTCTATGATGTGTTTGGATTTGAAAATTTCCATACTTAGCGTTGAATTTAGATGTGATGCTTATGTGTTGGGCTTCACGGGCTATGGGCTAATTTTAGGAATGGATTGGTTATCCAGAAATGGGGCCGTTCTTGATTGTGAAAGGAGAGTAGTTAGGCTCGTGACTCGCCTTGGCAACACTCTCGAAATCTTCTGTAATCCCATAAATTCGGTTATGCTAAGTTATCTAGAATCGCTTGATGCGTCTGAGGAAAATCTATGATCTGTTAGAGTGGTCCGAGAATATTCGGATGTGTTTGAGGAGGTGAAGGGCTTGCCTCCGAAGCGGGAGATAGATTTTCGAATATATCTTGTGGATAATGCGAAACCAGTATCTTTGCCAGTACGCCACATGGCTCCACGTGAAAGGAGGGAACTCGGTAAGCAAGTGAAGGAGTTGCTTGAGAAGGGGTTCATAAGACGAAGTATATCGGAGTGGTGTGCTCCAGTAGTATTTTCCACGAAGGTGGATGGTCCCTTAGACTTTGTGTGGGCTATAGAGAACTTAATAAGCTTACTAAGAAGAACAAACACCCACTGCCGAGGATTGACGATCTCTTCGATCAGTTAGTTGGCGCCTCAGTGTTTTCGCAGTTGGACTTAGCCACTGGTTTCCATCAGTTGAGAGTGGCTGAGGATAGCATTGACAAGACTGCCTTTAGGACTCCGGACGGTTTCTATGAATGGCTAGTGATGCCCTTCGGTTTGACAAACGCCCCAGCATATTTTGTTGATTTGATGAGTAGGGTGTTTAGGGAGTACCTTAACAAATTCGTGGTAGTCTTTGTAGATGACATCTTGATCTTTTCTAAGGATGAAGAAGAGCATGCCCTACATCTTAGGGAAGTGTTGGAGACTCTTCGAGCGCATAAGCTTAAAGCTAAGTTTTCTAAGTGTCACTTTTGAAGGAAGGAAGTACGGTTCTTAGGACACGTGGTTTCCAAAGAAGGGATAGCTGTAGATCCCGCGAAGGTGGTGGCCATCCAAGATTGGAAGGTTTCTAAAAATTCTACCGAAGTGTGAAATTTCTTGGGGTTGGCTGGCTACTATAGGAAGTTTATCAAAGACTTCGCAAAGATATCAGCTCCATTGACACTCTTGACGAAGAAGAACCTAGTTTTCACATGGGACGTAGATTGTGATGATGCGTTCCAACGTTTGAAGAGAGCTTTGACTTCAGCCCCAGTCTTAGTATTGCCATACGGGAGTAAGCCGTTTACCGTTTATACCGACGCTTGTGGGATAGGACTAGGCGCAGTCTTAATGCAAGAGGGTAGGGTAATAGCCTATGGTGGAAGGCAGTTGAGAGCACATGAGAAAAATTATCCTACACATGACCTAGAATTGGCCGCTATTGTTTTTGCGCTTAAGTCTTGGCGTCATTATCTTCTTGGCGAGAAATTCGAATTATTCACTGACCACAAGTCTTTAAAATACCTATTCTCTCAAAAGGACTTGAACTTAAGGCAGCAAAGGTGGATGGAGTTCTTAGCGTCCTACGACTTCGAAATAGCCTATACCCCTGGCAAGGGTAACGTGGTGGCAGACGCCTTAAGTAGAAAAAGATTATCCTTAAGTCCTTTGTTTGTTGAGCGGCGAAGTTTAGAATTCATTTCGATGTTTGACTTTAGACCTTCCGTTGACTTCGTACCCAGTTTGCTAGCATCCTTGGAGGTCAGACCTACGCTTTTGGGACGGATTGGCGAGGCACAGCGAGACGACCCGCAGTTGGTTGAGTTAGTAGAAAAACTCAAAGGAGGGGAGTCATCAAGCCATCTCCGTAGGTATACCCTAGACGATAAGGGTTGGTTACGTAGGGACGGTAGACTTTGTGTACCAAAAGACGATGACCTAAGGAAGACTATTCTTGACGAAGCACATCATTCGAAGATGACCATTCATCCCGGCGGGGACAAGATGTACAAAGACATGAAGAGAGTTTACTTTTGGGCCGGCATGAAGAAAGACGTGGCCGAGTATGTCGCTAGATGCTTAGTGTGCCAACAAGTAAAAGCGGAGCAAAAGAAACCCGGTGGGTTGCTTCACCCATTGGAGGTTCCACTATGGAAATGGGAAATCATCTCGATGGATTTTGTGGATGGATTACCGCGATCGACGAAGGGTAATACGGGAATTTGGGTTATAGTAGATAGACTTACTAAGAGCGCCCATTTTATTCCCGTGAAGAGTAAAAGGACTGCTCCATGGTAAGCTTCTGTATACGTTCGAGATATAGTTCGTTTGCACGGTGTTCCTTCTAGCATAGTGAGCGACCGCGATCCTATTTTCACTAGCGAATTTTGGAGAAGCTTACAAGAGGCGGTAGGGACTCAGTTATGTTTGAGCACCGCATATCATCCTCAGACGGACGGCCAGACCGAGAGGGTGAATCGCATTCTAGAGGATCTGTTGAGGCTATGTATCCTAGACTTTGGGGGTACGTGGGAAGAGCATCTTCCATTGGTGGAGTTCGCATATAATAACAGCTTTCAGTCCAGCATTGGTATGGCACCATTCGAAGCTCTTTATGGACGACCTTGTCGTTCACCTACATGTTGGTGGGAATCTACGGATAAGATCTTACTTGGGCCCGATATAATTAGGGAGACTTCGGAGAAGATCGACTTGATTCGAAAAAGGATAAAAGCAGCACAGGATAAGCAGAAATCTTATGTGGATAAGAGGAGGACAGATCTCGAGTTTGAAGTTGGGGACATGGTCTTTGTCAAAGTATCTCCATTACGGAACGTTGTTCGCTTTGGGTCCGTTGGGAAATTAGCACCAAGGTTTGTAGGGCCGTTTCCTATTAAGGAGAAAATTGGACAGATGGCGTATAGAGTGGAGTTGCCCGAGAGACTTAGTGGTGTACACGACGTATTCCATGTGTCACATTTGAGGAAGTGCTTGCACGAGACCGCAGAAGTGGTAGAGCCGAGCTTTCTTAGAGAGGTGGAGATAGAGCATGATGCGACAATTCGACGAGCTCCTACGCGCATTCTTGGGTCGGAGATCAAGAGGTTGAGGAATCGAGAGGTCAGACTAGTCAAAGTGCAATGGGGAGATGATGAGAGCAACGCTACTTGGGAGACAGAAGAGAAGATGCGTCCACGATACCCTTTTCTTTTTGAGGGTATGTCTTTTAATTTCTCCTTTATCGCTTAGCTTGTACTTATCTTATCTTTAGTATATCCTCTCGCTAGTATCTTTGACCTTTAGTTAGGATAATCCTATGGTTGAAACATGTGTTTGAGACATGTTATGTATGTGGATGCAAAGTGGATGGAAGTGCTTGCTAGTGGTTGCTCGTGGATGCATATACACACACTATTAGGCACCAGATCGGCTCAGTCACTTCATATTGCATATTGCATATATATGGATGTATTTAGTAAAATGGAAGTATAATGGTTGTATTATCATATTGTTGCTGCATTCGGGTGGATGGTTGTGCACGCATATAGAATTAATATGTATCATTAGGAATCTTTTGCATACATATTGGGCGCATGGCACTATCATGAATTGCACTAAGGAGGTCGACTGAATCAGTAGACCGCCTAATTTTGCTTTAGATATGGACATATACACACACTGTGCATATAAACATTAAAGCATTAGAAGTCTTTTAAGGACAATGGATGCTGGTGTTTGATGGTTGAGTAGATGGACGATTAGATGGTAGGATATACATTCTTCTTTACTTGGAGATTTCGGGGACGAAATCCTTTAAGGAGGGGAGAATGTAACACCCCGTAATTTTATAACATTAAAATTCACAAATTAAAGTATACTTAATTTTTAGAAAAGAATTAAGTGAAATGGGTTGCGCAGAGAAATATATATATATTGATATATATATAAATTAAAAATTAAATAAATATGCGAAAAAGTTCAAAACAGCGAATTGGGAGGGGAAATAACCGAACCGACCCATTTTTGAGGTCGACCCAAGCTCCGCTGGGTCGACTAGGGGTTAATCTAGGGTGTTTGGCTATCAACCCGTGGGCCGATTCGCTCAAATGCAGATTTTGCATTTGATTGGTTCTCATGGTTCAGGGTTAATCTAATGGTCCTAAATAACTTCCTACACCTATAAATACATCCTAATGCTAACCCTAAACCTAATTAAAATAGAATAGTTACCGTCGCCATGGAAATCAATGGAGTCGCCGCCAACTAAGAAGGAAGAAAAGCTAATTCAATTCTAATTCTCTCAACCCTAAAGCAAAGCAAAACTCTCTCTATTCTTCTCTAAATTGTGAGTATGATGATCTTAACAAGATTATTATCATTTTAATTAGGTTGAGTTATGAATGGATTATGAGTAGATGAGGTGAATTATCATATATGTTGTTGAAAACCCCTTTTGCTATCATGTATATTGTAAATCCAATGTTATGTGATGATGATATCTTATATGTTGTAAATCATGCTATGATGATGTTATGTATGTTGAAAGTTTCTATGCTAAGTTGTGATGAATCATACATGTTAAAAAGGCCATGATGTTACCATCTATGCTAGTTAGTTCATATTAATTAAATCATCATGTTTGGGTTATGTTGATCTATATGACAAGTCACATATGCAAGTTAGATTGATTAGAAAAGTTATGAACATATGCCAAGACATCTATTATGACATCTAGAATTATGCTATGACATATGTGATATCCTATGCTAGTTCACACCATCATTATGTTGCCTAAAAACCCCATATGCAAGTTTATGTATAGATTTGGGCTATGATCATATCATGTAAATTGAGACATTTATCAAGTTGACAACTTTTGATCCTTAACATGTGTAGTTTATGCAAGTTTCACCCCTATTATGATTAGATTTATTTTAATTGTCTATATGTTGTGATAATTTATCTTTGTACTAGGTGTTAGACTATACAAGTCTAGCCTATATTATGCGTTGAATAAGCGAACGTATAAACGTGGGGTAGGGGTAATATTAAGGATTTAATATTAAAAAGTTGGGGTGCAATTGATATGATTTTGCATGCCATAAGTGGATGGCCATAATTGAGTCAATTATGGACATCATTAAAAGTTGACTTAATTAATAATTTGAATAGGGAATTATTAAAACTGGGGTAAAAGATTTTAAGTGTTAATCAATGCTTAGGACACGAGGTTGGACTCGTTTGTGACGTAAACCTGCCCGGACCCGCCCGGCAAATCCAGTGGTCACAAATGTCAGCCCAATGTGAGAGGTCCTAGTCCTAAACTAAAGCATAACGGTTGTAAAGACACGAGGTTAGACTCTTTTATGGTGTAAGACTGCCCGGACCCGCCCGACAAATCCAGCTGCCATAAATGCCAGTTTAATGTGAGAGGTCTTTATGAGGTTATGGCCTGAATGAATTAAGAAATACTTAACCAGATAAACATGTAAGGTGGGACATGGGGGTTAAGTAGGTGCCCTGGGTGGCATGAGGAATCTAGGGGGTGCCCTTAGTGGCATGTGAAATACGATTATTAAGACTTAACCAAACACACATGTAAATGAACATGACTAAGAGGGTTAAGTGGGATATACTAGTGACAAGCTTAGGTGGGTAGCTTGTGGGGGCCCATTTCGACCAGTATCCCAAACGTATCTTTGTGGGCTCGACCCAAGTCGAGGACGGGACACGCATGCTGGGTTTGACTGTAAGAGGCCAAAACGGGGAGCGGTGGCAACGCAAGTCCAATGGGTTTCATATGCGTGTGTGGACCCGGGCTGGTAGGTAAGACGTTGTTGCATCGTGTAGGTATAAGCCGTGCATTCTCAAGTTGTATCGGGTTGCCACTTTAGGGGAGTGATACACCCCACTATGGGGCCAGCACGGGTATCTACGAGTAGGGAGCCGATCGAAAGTGGGTAGTGGGGTACACCTAGTGGAGATAGGGGCAGACGGCACCTATGTAGTCAGCTAGGGGTACGTAAGGCTATTTATAAAGTTTCTGTGTGAAGCAAGTGGGATCAAACAATAGGGTGACTGGTGTGGTGCAGTGTAGTAATGTGCGGTGCAGTGTGGTAATCATTCGTTAGTAATTAGGTGTGCCTTTACCGTTATCTTTAACGTTATCTTAAACGCTATCTTTATCTTCCTAGGAGTTCATAGACATTTACTTGTCTTCCAGCTTATGCCTTAGTCTAGTTATTTTGATAATAGTATTGTTAGAATTATCATACTCGCCAGACTTTATGTCTGACCCCCTCTATTTCTATTCTTTTTCCCCCTCCAGGTCCTCAGGTTGGGCCCAGCTCTAGTGGAGTTTGACTGAATTGCTTCATCTCTCTTTGGAAAGCTTGGACCGTTGAAGTAAAGTCCAGCTTGTTATCTTTTTAATGGCTATTTCTGTAATGGGATTATGTATTTTGTTTTTATGAAGATGGATATTGTACTTGGTTATGATCTATGGTTTTATGATGTAACAAACATGTTTAATTTCCGCTGCAATAAAATGAAGTTTTAGATTTCCAAGTACTATTTATTATCTGTCTTGTTGTAATTTTTCTGTTCTATATTCACTTATAACCTCCATGGAAGTTAATGCATTCCCTTCGTGAGTGACATTAATGGACGTGGGGTGTTACACCAGTCAAAGATTAAAACTAAGTGGAGTTTTAATGAATCTTTAATTAGATTGAAAAGATCGAGAATGGAGTATCACCAGTTTTACTCCAGGCGTTAGTCAAATCTTTAATTAGATTTGAACGTGAAATGGTAATTGAATTTAGCGATAACACCGTGGTGTTAGATACGAAGTACGACCAGTTTTACTTCATGGGATAAATAGGTTGGGATTGGAAAATAAAATAAATGATTACATCGGTGTGGTTCGCAAATCCCGACTAGTTTGAATTGATATTCAATGAACATTAAAGAATAAATTTAAAGAATTTATCTTTGATAAAATTAATGGGAAGCTTTCCAAAAGTATAAGAATTTTTGAATAAAAGAATATTCTGAATTGGAATGAGGCGTATATTGTGTTTGTGTAACACTTGTTTATTATATACGCGAGTTATTCGGAAAGACCGGGTTTATCCCATTCTGAATAACTGATACGACGATAAGTCGAAGGTGAAGACAGTGGTCGAAGGTGAAGACAGTGGTCGAAGACCGGAGGTCTTCACGTCGTTTGGGTGGTTACTGATGATCTTGATTGGGCTGTACACCCAAGAAGATGGAAACAGTTAGTGATCGTCCAGACGTACTTGGAGATCGATGGATATGCGGGGTACTAGGTGCCTCCGGTTTTGTTCAGACCCAGAACGAACTTGTAAATGGACTGTGTGTCTGACATTGGATTTCATTCTGTGTGACTGATATCGGTTGCATAGAGTGGTTTGCCTGTGTGGCATACTAAGATGCAAATGATCAAGGCTTCTATTGAAAAGCAGAGTCTTGTGGTTGATGATCAAAGCACGGCCTTTGTGGCGTAGCTTTGTGTAGCGTTAATTCGCGAGCCTCACACCCCGATGTGAACCAAAAACTGGAGAAGGACCTCAGGGAGGGCATGCGTTTCTTTCTAGTTTGGAGTGGCGTCAGTGCTTGAACTGGCTGACAAGTTTGACTCATGTGGTTGTTGGAATTGGAGGCGCCTCGGTTATATCGGTCGATCCGGGACCGATGGAGTCATTCGTTGGCTCATTTACGCCCCAAAGGGCGGGAAAACGCAGTGTTCAGGAATTTTAATCCACATCGGTGGACCGGCCCTGACGATCCAAGGGACGATGCGTTCTGTTCCTGAGACTCGGGCTAGACAGTCTCGAATCGGTAGAGGACTATCTTTTGCCTCGGTTCACAGATGGAAATCCAACTTCCAATACGTCACGTTTCGATTTTAGTTGTAATCCTATATATGGCGACATAGTGGGATGGGGCGCTTATGCCGTCTATGATTGATACTTATGATTTGAAGTTGTTTTAATACACTATACACTTATTATAGTATCAAAAGATTTGTTTTAAACGTATCAAGCATTCTTGGCTATTATAAGGTAAAAACCCTATCCCCCGGCTTGCGTTGCATTGTGTGATAGGACCTGGGTCTTATAATAGCTTCATTTTTTTTATTTAGCATTGCGCTGTCGTTTTATGCACTGGTGTTCTTGGGAGGAAACCCGTTCCGTGTTATACAGCGTGGTCCCTTGATTTACCCAACTTTAAAATAAAGATTAATAACTGTTTTTAGTTCTCACACCAGTCCCATGACTGACCTGGAGTTTATTGTTTTAACCTAAACTCTGGGTGCCCTTATTTTGACATGGGCAGCTAGTAGTTTTGGTTTTGCAGATTTATATTCACAGGATCTTGGTTTACAGCTGGAATGATATCCGAAAAGCTTTGTATCCGTATATCTCTTCTAGTTGTGTATTGTATTAATTTCCGCTGCTATGTAATGTATTGTAATCTCTGATATTTATCAAATGTATTTTATTTGTTTATACTCTGTATATTCTTGTATTCTGATGGAATTGTTGTAATTAACAATGAAATGTTCTTCCGTCTGCGTTCTTTTGTGGCTTGTTCTCGAACTATCCGCACTTTCCTTACCGGGGAAGTTACGGGTTTTCACAGTTGGTATCAGAGCTTTGGTTTACAAAGCTCAGAGAACAAGACACATTAGAACCATACGAAAGAATTCATCAGAAATTGGATTAGTAATATCCAGTGAGAATGACTCGTTAGAGATGGGATCAGTAGTATCCTAGAACGGGTGTGAAGAGTATATCTTTAGAGTGAAAACAAATTTTGTTTTGAAAATTTAAATCGTTTTATACGTATTTGAATAATTATTTATATTGAATTTGGACAATCCAGTATATATAGATTTTGCATATACGTCTAATCCATGGGTATTCGAAGTTTTAATATACTGGATAGATATAGAATCACACTCTAGTCGCCCGGAGAAGATACTGATGATTGAGATCTCATCATCAGTGTTTTTGTTCGAGTTTCGAAAGTGGGATTTCTATATATTTCCATTAGACTGGTGTGAGAACCAAAATTGGATAGGGCTTATTGTTGTGATTTGGCATCAAAAATCTGATTTTTGATTATGTATCAAAGTTATGAATTTGAAACGTTAATCAACTAATTGATTGCTGGTTGTGTTGTTTGATTATAGTTTGATTAATTAAATATTGAACCATATAGCCAAATTGATCAAGTAGTGAGTTGTATTGAAAATTTGTCGCATTTGCAAGCATATACATGTACTTGCATTGAACAGGTCGTAGCAAGGAGGCTAGAGCAGAAGAATAAAATTGTTTGCCCGACAAATAGGTACATGTTTACCATAATTTACTGTTTTGTTTGGGTGATGATGATTTTATGAGCCGATTGGCTAGCTGCTTGGCTTTTTCTTTTTCTTTTGGATTGAAGAAGGCCATGGGAGGCTGTATGAAATATCCCCAAGTCCCCAGTGCAGGGGAGGTTATGGCGAATTTTTTCGAAAATTTAGGGTGTTAGCCAAATTTTTGAAAAATTTGAAAAGTTCTTAGAAACTGAAAAGTTGAAGAACTTAAGCCGTAGTGAAAATACTGGAAGTTGAGTTGATTAGTTAAACAACTTTCGGCTTCGTTCCTTTTCGGGGACGAAAAGTTTTAAGTGGGGGAGATTGTAATAACCCGAAAATCTGAGCCAATTTAAAATTTTTATTTTGGCAATTTTAGTGAATTTTGAATATTTAAAATGAATTATTTTAAATAATAATGACGAAAAAATTATTTTGAATATAATTAGAACGTATATATTTATTCGAATCGTCGTTAGAATATAAATATTTATTTATATATATATAAGGAATTGAAAATGGGGCGGTAGTTCGATAATTTGATTTCAAAGTTCAAATGAATGTACAGGATTCAAAATAAACCGTATTTTAGCGAAACGAAAAATAATAGAATCTATTTGAGAATATCTTTCCAACGAATCCGGAAAATCAAAATTTCATGGCGGGAATCAAAAGATATGGCCAAATGAATTTTCAGAATAGTCGCTATGGAATTCTGGCCCTTAAAAATAGTCATTTTGCAAACGACCTCGGATTTCGACGAAACCACTTTTGTTGGGTCCGTGATGTCAAGTTATTGCTAGATTCCAATTTTCGTAGTTTTTCGAATCAATATGTGAGCGTGGCAGGGGGGAAACGCGTTTGACCAGTTTTAGTTGATTTTAATCGACCGGAAAATGGTCATTTTTCAAACGGTCTCGGAATTTGACGAAATTAGTTTTGTTAGGACCGTATCTTCAATACGAAACTAGGAATAATTTTTCTAGAATTTTTCGGGTTCGTATGTGGCCCCGGTAAATTGAAATGTGCGTTTAAACTGAATATATATAGATTTATATTTTAAAATCTAACGAAAACTGGTCGTAACGATCGAATTGGCCTATGTAACATATCCCATTGTGTTCGGAATGGGGGTATTACGCTAGGGGAGACAGTCGTTGGGTCTCGTTTGGAGGTTGAATGAAAAGTCAACTTAATAGGAGAAATAAATTAAATTAAATAATTAAACTATATATTAATAAACTCTCTCTCACTTTCTCTCTCCTCTCATAACTGTCGATATAAAATAAAAAAAAAGAGAAAAGGGGGAAGCACCGTCGGCCCTCCCCTCGATCCAGAACCGCCGCCGTCGTCGAGGTTGGCGCCTCCGCCTCCCCAGGCCGCGCCACCACCCCACGACCCCCCTTCTCTCGATTCACCCCCCCTCTTCCTCCGTTCGACGTACGAGCCCCAAACCCCCCTAAAACTCCACCGTAGCCATCACCTGAGCCACCCCCATCTCCGGCGAGTCCCCAACCACCGCGCTCTCATCTCCGAGCCCCCCCTCGTTCTCCTCCGCTCCTACTTCCCCAAAGCCTCGAATCACGAAGAAACCGCTGCCGCCAGCAAATGCAGGCCCCACCGCACCTGCCGCCGACTCTATCACCAACTACCGCCGTCCTCAGCCCCTCTCTCGGCCACCTCAACTGCTGTGGACCCCCTTTCCACCAGAAATCGAATAAGCAGTGAGTTTTTAGTTTATATTATTTAGTTAGTTAATTTAAAAGTCTAGTTTGTTTTTAAATATAAAAATGTGATTTATATTCATATGAACAGCGCATTAAAAGTTGATCTTTACCATGATGTGATTTCATTAAAGATATGATCTTTATCAAAACAAAGATATGATTTTTACAACAACAAAGTTCAGATTTTTTGTTGTAGAGAGTTTTGATTTTTATAAATTAAAAAGATTGAATTTTTAAATATATAGGAAGGTTAAAAATATAATTTTTATAATATAGAAACGTTAGAAATATAATTTTTATACTAGTGACATATTAAAAATGTATTTTTTATGTAGATATGATAGTAAAAATATGATTTTTTATTCATGTAGAGTAATAAAAATATAATCTTTATATTTGAAAAGGAGAAATATTTATATAGAGAATGGCGAAGTAAAAATATGATTTTTATTATACATATAGTGAAGTAAAAATGTGATGTTTATAACGAAGTGATAAAAAGGTGATTTTTAATGTGAACAGCATGACAAAGATTATGTTGGAAGTGCGGGCAAATCCTGATGATCGGAAATTCAGAAATAAAACTGGAGGAGTGGATCCCTCGGTGAGAACTTCTCACCTTAAATTTTATTTTCTAGTTATACAAATATATACTAGGATGCAGACGGTGTTTAGTAGCACCTGATACCCGTCGTCCACAGACCATGGACGGCTTGTATGCTTGTTTGTTTGATTTTGATGTGTAGTCGATTGTGTGATGTGTTGTGAAATGAAATAAAACATTTATATAGTTAAAAATATTTTATAGTTAAAAATAGAATTTTTAACGTGTATATGAAATGAAATAAATTAATATAAACAAATCGAACGATTTGTTTATATACACTGATTTGATTGATATTGATTGGGACGATAAATTTTACACATCGCCCAACTGCACAAATAAAATCTGTGTTTGATTGTTTGAAACCCCACACGGGTATTGGGATGATATATGACATACACTAATCCCAATAATTAGTTGTATGTCAATCGATTGATTGACAGACTGTTGTAAGCGTTAAATATTTATATTTGATGCTTATACAATGTAGAATGCACTTTGGATGATGGTTGATTATTGGTCATTGTTGATATATACATGCGTTGTATGGAAATCCATAGAAATAAAATCTATGGTAATTGATTGGGCCTCATTCCAGTTTTGAAATAGAATATTTGAAATAGAAATATTTGAAAAAGGAAATATTTGAAAATAGAAATATATGAAGCCGTGTTGATTAGATTGACGCCATTTTGACGTGAATGATATTTATATCGATTTTATTTATTTTATAATGAATATCGAAAGTGATTTAAAAATCTGATATTTTGAAAAGAATTTGAATTCGAATTGAAATTGAATAGAAATGAATTCGAATTGAAATTGAATAGAAATGACTTCGAATTGAAATTGAATTGAAATGAATTCGAATTGAAATTGAATAGAATTGAAAACGAACTGAAATTGAATTAAAAATCGATTTGAATTGAAATCAATTTGAAATGAATTTAAATCGAATTTATAAGGAAAAATTCAATGTTGATTTGAATTTGAAAAGAAGTTGAAATCGTTTTGAAAACGAATTTAAAATGATTTATATAATACGTTTTAAAAGGAAATCGACGAAGTATATATATTATATATATTATATATATAACATAATGGCCTGAATAGAACGCGCCGCGCTGCGGTAGTTCGTGAATTTCGACCATTGACTTCGAATGGATATTGCGGGAGATCCGACCGTCGGATTCTCCTAAAACCAGAACCGTTGGGTTTGTATCGAAAAGAGCTTTCTAACGAATATTAGAAATTAGAAATCTAACGGTTGGATTTGGAATTATGTCAAAATCAAATTTGAAAAAGGTCGCTGTAAGTGCAGTTCGATGGCCGTTGATGGAAATCGACTGTACGAGCCTTGATAAAATTATTAAAAATAGTAATAATTTGTGTAAAATCATAAGAAATGATTTGTGAAGAATTGGGATGAAAAACTCCATATTTGAAAAGATAAAAATAGTTTTTTTTATCCAAATGAACTAGTTTTGAACTAGAATTATAATTCTATTTATTTTTAAAATAAATAAGGTGGATTTGAAATGGTTTTAAAAGTAACCAGAATTTCCAATAATTGAATTGGAATGGATTTGAATCGAAAATGTCTTTGGAATATTTCGATGTTGGATTTCGTGACGATACAGGTATTGTTATGGGAATTTGAAAGATATATTTATATCGTTATTTCCAATACGATATTTGTTGGTCATAGAATTTGATATTGAATATAAGCCGATATATTTTCTAGTCAGAGCCTTGTATTTAATATCAAATGTGATTTGGGTTTGTCGTGAATGGTGTCTTCATTAAAACTGTTCTTAAGCCCAGTGGAGAAAAAGATTAAATCTTTTTATTTAGATTTAATGAAGTGTACCAATTAAATAATATTTAATTGGAATTGAATTGGTATTGATTTTTGGGTTTATCGTGAACAGTGTTTTAAATAACACTTGTTCTTTAACCCGATAATTAATGGAATGTGATTTTGGGTTGTCATGAACGGTATCTTCAATAATACTATTCTTAGACCCAAAAGGAGTTAAGAAAATCAGAAACTAACTGGAGATTAGTTAAGTTGAATGGTTCCTGGGGTATTGATCTGATGTTGGTTTCGGCCTTCGGGGTTAATACTTAGGGAATTGCTCACTTGCTAATTTACGGTTAGGGACTGATTGAAATGTGATGTGATTTTGGGTTTATCGTGAACCGTGTTTTAAATGACACTGATTCTTTAACCCAGTCAAAGATTAAAACTAAGTGGAGTTTTGATGAATCTTTAATTAGATTGAAAAGATCGAGAATGGAGTATCACCAGTTTTACTCCAGGCGATAGTCAAATCTTTAATTAGATTTGAACGTGAAATGGTAATTGAATTTACCGATAACACCGTGGTGTTAGATATGAAGTATGACCAGTTTTACTTCATGGGATAAATAGGTTGGGATTGGGAAATAAAATAAATGATTACTTCGGTGTGGTTCGCAAATCCCGACTAGTTTGAATTGATATTCAATGAAGATTAAAGAATAAATTTAAAGAATTTATCTTTGATAAAATTAATGGGAACCTTTCCCAAAGTATAAGAATTTTTGAATAAAAGAATATTCTGAATTGGAATGAGGCGTATGTTGTGTTTGTGTAACACTTGTTTATTATATACGCGAGTTATTCGGAAAGACCAGGTTTATCCCATTCTGAATAACTGATATGACGATAAGTCGAAGGTGAAGACGGTGGTCGAAGACCGGAGGTCTTCACGTTATTTGGGTGGTTACTGATGATCTTAATTGGTCTGTACACCCAAGAAGATGGAAACAATTAGTGATCGTCCAGACGTACTTGGAGATCGATGGATATGCGGGGTACTAGGTGCCTCCGGTTTCGTTCAGACCCAGAAGGAACTTGTAAATGGACTGTGTGTCTGACATTGGATTTCACTCTGTGTGACTGATATCGGTTGCATAGAATGGTTGGCCTGTGTGGCATGCTAAGATGCAAATGATCAAGGTTTCTGTTGAAAAGCAGAGTCTTGTGGTTAATGATCAAAGCACGACCTTTGTGGCGTAGCTTTGTGTAGCGTTAATTCGCGAGCCTCACACCCCGGTGTGAACCAAAAACTGGAGAAGGACCTCAGGGATGGCATGTGTTTCTTTCTAGTTAGGAGTGACGTCAGTGCTTGAACTGGCTGACGAGTTTGACTCATGTGGTTGTTGGAATTGGAGGCGCCTCGGTTATATCGATCGATCCGGGACCGATGGATCATTCATTGGCTCATTTACGCCCCAAAGGGCGGGGAAACGCAGTGTTCAGGAATTTTAATCCACATCAATGGACCGGCCCTGACGATCCAAGGGACGATGCGTTCTGTTCCTAAGACTCGGGCTAGAAAGTCTCGAATCGGTAGAGGACTATCTTTTGCCTCGGTTCATAGATGGAAATCCAACTTCCAATGCGTGACGTTTCGATTTTAGTTGTAATCCTATATATGGCGACATAGTGGGATGGGGCGCTTATGCCGTCTATGATTGATACTTATGATTTGAAGTTGTTTTAATACACTATACACTTATTATAGTACCAAAAGATTTGTTTTAAACATATCAAGCATTCTTGGCTATTATAAGGTAAAAACCCTATCCCCCGGCTTGCGTTGCATTGTGTGATAGGACCTGGGTCTTATAATTGCTTCATTTTTCTTTATTTAGCATTGCGCTGTCGTTTTATGCACTGGTGTTCTTGGGAGGAAACTCGTTCCGTGTTATATGGCGTGGTCCCTTGATTTACCCAACTTTAAAATAAAGATTAATAACTGTTTTTAGTTCTCACACCAGTCCCATGACTGACCTGGAGTTTATTGTTTTAACCTAAACTCTGGGTGCCCTTATTTTGACACGGGCAGCTAGTAGTTTTGGTTTTGCAGATTTATATTCACAGGATCCTGGTTTACAGCTGGAATGATATCCGGAAAGCTTTGTATCCGTATATCTCTTCTAGTTGTGTATTGTATTATTTTCCGCTGCTATGTAATGTATTGTAATCTCTGATATTTATTGAATGTATTTTATTTGTTTATACTCTGTATATTCTTGTATTCTGATGGAATTGTTGTAATTAACAATGAAATGTTCTTCCGTCTGCGTTCTTTTGTGGCTTGTTCTCGAACTATCCGCGCTTTCCTTACCGAGGAAGTTATGGGTTTTCACAGTTGGTATCAGAGCTTTGGTTTACAAAGCTCAGAGAACAAGACACATTAGAACCATACGAAAGAATTCATCAGAAATTGGATTAGTAATATCCAGTGAGAATGGCTCGTTAGAGATGGGATCAGTAGTATCCTAGAACGGGTGTGAAGAGTATATCTTTAGAGTGAAAACAAATTTTGTTTTGAAAATTTAAATTGTTTTATACGTATTTGAATAATTATTTATATTGAATTTGGACAATCCAGTATATATAGATTTTGCATATACGTCTGATCCACGGGTATTCGAAGTTTTAATATACTGGATAGATATAGAATCACACTCTAGTCGCCCGGAGAAGATACTGATGTTTGAGTTTGTATATATTTTATAACTCATGTCTAGATTTTTATAATAAAAATCCATATTTTATTTACTTAAAATCCCTTTATTTATTATAACAAACCGTTATGGTTTTATAATGGTTATGGCACTACTTTTCTGAAAATTTGATTTTGACATAACTCAAAATATATATGATGAAATTCAGAATTTTCTCTTCTATTAGAAAACTATTATCTAATTGGTCCTGACGGTTCTTGTTTCAAAGAATTCCGACTTAATTTGGGTTCTATATACTCAGTTGAAGTTCGAATTGCCAATTTAAGAACTGCCGCGCTGCGACAAGCTCGTTTTAATTATATTTAATATATAAACATTTTAAACTTCGTTTATATATAAATTCTAAGTCCATTCTGATATATTTTTAATATATATCAAATCAGTTTCCCAATTCAACGTAATATTTTCGATTATCTATAATTATCGATTTTTCCTTACTCGGTAATATATTTATTTATACTCGATTTGTTATTTCAAAATCCCAATTCCTTTTATAAATAAATTATAAAATTCGATATAATCGAATTCCAATTATAACTCCTTTGGATTTTCTCAATTCAGTTTATATTCTAAATCCCGGAATATAATCAATTATTCTATTTTCAACACGTTTTCCAATTTCACTTTTTAAATTCTTCCTTGAATTTAAACTTCTAAATTATCCAATGATAATTTATTTCAGTAGATTTATAACATCATTTGTAAATCCATCTTTCTTGTTTTATATATTAAAACAAGTTTTCCATTTCAAATCCCTTTTGAAATCCAACTCCTTTTAGATTCTGAATTCCAGAATAAAAACCCCTGTTTCCTTTTTAAAATGATTTCAACTTTCTATTTTAAATTCATACTTGAATTTAAAGTTACAAATTATCTCTTTATAATTTATTCACCATATTTATAAACATTATTTATAAATTTACTTGTTTTATACTTAAACAAGTCCATTTCGAAATCTATTTAAAATCAAAATCTTATTTTGGAAATTTCTATTTATAATAACTTATATATATAACACCCAATTTATTTTCATATTCAATTTAACTTCTATTTAAATATATTCGAATTAATCGAATTTAAATCCTAAATCCTTACGGATTTATTTTAGTTCAATTTTTATTCTAAACATCAGAATAAATTCCATCATTTATTTCTTTTAAAACGATTCCCCATTTCTATTTTTAAATTCACATTTGAATTTAAATATTCAAATTATCCAATGATAATTTTTCCACTTTATTTATAAACACTATTTAAAAATTTACTTTAATTTCCTGTATTATTTAATTTATAAACATCGTTTATAAATTCAAACTTGTTTTATTTATTCAAAACAAGTTAATATCTTTAGCCCCTTCGAAATTCGAACTCTATTTTTAGAAAAATAGATTTTCCATTTAAAATCTGAAATATCCTTTTCACGATATTTTATATATCAACATTTTGGAGCCAGTGACATTCAACAATTCAAAACACCCAATTTATCAACCATAGGTTTTCAAACACATCATATATAACAATATATGTGATAACAACAAACAATTATATTTTTGAGGAATCCAGTTGGATTCCTCCAACCTGTTTTACCTGCATCCACAGACGTTAGCCAACATAAATAATACCCATTCTGCTTCGTTTCAAAATATCGCGGTATAAAAGGTCATCCACTATCATAGCGTGGGGCGTATAGGATCATCCGCTAATGATACTGCGGGCATCCGCTAATGGTACTGCGGGAATCCAACCAATCACCAATATATAATAGCCACAAACATCAATCCTAAATAACTAATATATATTTAATAGCCACAGTAACATTTAAATGCAACCAAATGACCAACAAATTATTTTTACGATATAAACAATTTAAATAAAATTCTTGAGTGAGAATTACTCACCGTGATTTTTCTAAGCTATTCTGATTCCCATTTTAATTCCAGCTTATGTAATCCGCAGCTATGAATCTCTCGATTGAATCTATTCAATAGCTACGCTTATTAAATTTCTAATCATCGATTAAACTCTGTTATTCTAAATTTACGACTTACTAAATAAATTTAAACTAATTTAATTAAATAAAAAGTCATTCACTAAATTTATTATAATAAATTTTACCTTAATCCTTGTTAAATTCTTTTTTTATAGTCCAAGCTAACACTTCCACATCTGAACATTTCAGTATCCAATATCTTTCTTCTTCCAACACCTTAACGTTAAACTTGAACACTCTCCAGTTGTGTCAATAGCTTCACAAGCTACAGTTAACTCACGCAGTCCAATTCAACTGATCGAAGTCTCCCCCTACGATGCCAACATGTTCGCCCCTCGATTCAGTTTCCCACATCGTTAACCCTAACTAGCTACTTCTATGTATCGGATAAGCTCAACTTCCATTTTCAACATAGAGCGCAACCACCTTCTATTTGAAACTGACCTATTCCCATCATCAAATGCCCTAATATACGATTTTCCCTCCTATCATGATTTCCTCCTTTCTGGGCTGTACCTTGGCACTGTCGTGATTCAACTCCACTGATTAGAGATTCCCAAATTTTCCTACCCCTTTGGCTCCCTGCTGCAATCTAGGTCAACCGAGATAAAAATCGAAATGCCCTCAATTCATGCGTCGCACCCATTTGTATGCACCAGAGAAATTTCGAGCTAACCGAGATTGAAGGAAGTGAACGATTAAATGAGAGAAGCAGTGATTTTCAATTTTTGAATAGCTCGGTCTTCTTTTTCTCCATTTTGGAATACTGGAGAATACAATAAGAGAGAAAAGAGGGATTCGCAGTGGCCTTTGATTTCATTGGTTCCTTATCTGATTCGCAGTAGCCATTTTAATTTGTATTGATTTTAAAGCTCCTATTTGATTTTGATTTTGATTTTGAGCCAGAAGCCAATTTGAGGAGAGAAAATGAAAAGAGGAGAAGAGAGGAGGTTTGCCTGCGATTTTATATAGATGAAGACTTCACTGCTAAGGAAACAAACGTAGGTGTTTACTGGGAAATGTTTATCAGAGGTAGGTTAATTAACTTGATTTGATGTAGTGCTTATCCACTTATATTTAAAATAATATAATTCGGGGTTCATTAATTTAAATCAAGAACCGTTATTTCAGCGTATAGACCGACATTTAAATGTAATAATGATATTCTAAGCTCAACAGAATATATTCTGAATTCTAATTTGAACACATATATAAACAACCAATATAATTTAAATTCAGAAACAAACAAATTTCTCGATAACAAATTATTATTACCGTTGTAGTCAAATAAAATTCCTATACATCATCTGAATCATTTTGATTCAGTTTTCAAATTTCGATTTCCATTATATTTTGTATTACGATAATTTAATATATTCGATATTAAATCGAAATTGATTTTTAAATCGATAACTTGATATAAAAATTCATTTATATTATCAATTCAATATTTAAAACCATATTAAATATTTTAAAATTAATTAACCAGAAATCCGGGTCGTTACAAAAGTCCACAGTAATAATGGAATATTAGATAATTGAATCCAAATTAGAACCTTCTTGATTAACATTTGAGTGTTACCAATGGTAGGATCCCACTATGATATGATGAACATTCCGCCCCTAATGAAAATAGGATCTGATCGAAGAATCTTAGCTCTATCAAGATCGTTAGTGAAGTGAAAATAAAAATTGTAGCCATTTGATTTAACACTAAATTGAATCTTAGCTTTTTACTAAGTTTTGTTCATCTCTAATCTCTTTGTCAAATCCAGATTGGAAGCTAGCACATTTAACCTCAATTTAATTCCTCCAAATTGTTTGGTCCATCCTAGAAGAACAAGCATCTTTGTTAGATAATGAAGATGAAGATGTGGCATTGTTAACACCCATATAAAGATATGTTTCATTGTTGCTTTTAGGTTAGGTATTAATTTATTTTACTGCTATATATGTGGATTTCTACTTCTTTTGATTACATCTTTTCTTTCAATAATTTATTCAATATACATTCTGCCATTAATTCTATTTACACCTCATCCTCCTTTATTCGATCTTTATATTGCTGCTTTGATGTGGAACATTCAGTAGCTTGTGCATACAATCTGATACATCTATATTGGCCTTCTCATCAGAGTTCACTGATAGTTGAACAGTTCAAGCCTATGGTATCAATAGTGCAAAAATAGTGTTTTTAGATTAAAGACTTGACTTTAGGCTCGTGATGGCAACAAGTTACCCAACTGCAGAAGTTTGCCGGATACGTTCAGATTTTTCTCCCTTAGATGCAACATATCTAACTTGTTTGTTTCCACATATTAGTACATTACGTTGAAGTGATATGATCTTTATTCCATTTGAAAAACAACGTTTTAACTTGGCACATTTCAGGAAACTTATCAGTAATATAAACTAGAGAAGTTAAAGTTTGATACTATTTTTTCCCTAGCTTTGGCCATTTGCGGATCATTTAAGGGATGATGTACCATGTAGTTGTAATCCATAATACCCATCTTACATTTATACGACTTTTAATTATTAGTTATTTATAGTAATAAACATGGTTCTTAGTCACAAAATATTAAAAAAGAATGGTTTAACATTCGTAGTCATCTAGATTCAGGTCGATGGTCTAAAATATTTACATGTTTTGTCACTTAAACTTATATAGTCGTATTTATTATGTCTATAACTTACTGCAAATTTAGATGCTAAAAGTATGCAATAGATTTGGTTACTATTTGTTGCAATGTATCATATTTTCTTCTTGAATCATTGCCTTGTGTTTAGGAGCACAGTGACCAGGAATCATATGGACGCATAAAATGCAAGCTGAAATGTTATCAATCCGGTATATAATATGTTTTTATTTCAATTGAAGTTCATTCCCTTTTGTCACCACAATTTTGATGCAAAGTTTTGTGTTGTTTCTGACAAATTTTATGGTTCTGTGGATGTATTCAGTATTTGAATCTTGTAGGAGTGGCCATTGGATACCCTATTGCTGCTTCCATCAGCATGATGTGAGTTTTCAAAATTTTATAGCATAATTTTATCATCATGTTGTGTTTTCTTCCAATAGACAGCCAGTGGTGAAATCAAAGGAAGGCTTACTGGAGTCGGAATCAGACCTATCACCCAAACTCAAAAGATATGGGGAAGTCTGCAAGCTTTTGATCACATTGCCTTTGCCAAATCTTACTCTAACATCCTTATTGAAATTTAGGTATTTTATTTATTCATTTATTTTTGTATCTACACTTTCATGTAAATCAACCACTGTATATCTGATTCTTACTCTATTAATTAATCACAGGAAACATGTATTTTTTGACTTAAATTCCCCTAGCAAAAGTTAACTGAATTGGTATTCTTCAAATACAACACCAGTAAAAGTAATGTATTTGATTGTATTTTTTTGTTGGTAATGGTCAGTAAGGATCAAAATGTTGGAAAACTAAGGATGGCAAAATGACAAGTACTAGTAATCGTCCAGCCCCATTCTCAACTTAGGATAATATATGTATGGATGCTAGTAGTAGATTTATGGATTTGTTTATTCTTATGTTAACCATACATGTATGTTTAATCTGATTGCGTATGAAATATTGATCATGAATTTTGTGTAGTGCGAATCGAAACTATGCATGTGTGAGTCGAGTCTATGTATGCATGTGTAATGTCTCGTATTTTCGGTAGTCAGATATTTAATATATTTTATTATTTTAAATATTGATTTGGAATTTTAAATGGATTTAAAATATATAACGAAGTTAAAAAGTTTAATTTATATTTAAATTATAAAACGAACTCGTAATGTCATGGTAGTTCGTAATATTGAGTTTTGAACTTCAATTGAATATATAGAATCCGATATAAGTCGTAATTCAGTGAAACAAGAAACATTTGAATCTGTTTGATCATATTTTTCTAATGAAAGAGAAAAATGGAGATTTCATATTATAGATTTTTAGTTATGTCCAATTAAAATTTTAAAATAGTCGCTATGGAATTACTTATCAATTATAGCGATTAATTTTATAATTTAATTCAATTTAAAAAGGAATTTGAGCGTAACTGGAGTTAACGATCGAATTAAGCTACGAAACAAATTCCGTTAAATTCGTATTGACGTTTAAAGTAAGGATAGATATATATATATAGTTTGTTATTTTTGGAGACTGGATATTCCGGGTGTCCAAAATAGCATTGTTTTATGCATAAATTTGAATAACAGATTATCAAATGAACTCCATTTTTAGCGAAAATAATTTTATTGAATCCAAAAGGATGAGGTGTTGTAGTGTTTCAAGTTCCAAGTTATTTGAATTTATTTTGTGATCATGGGAAATTTAAATGCGTATTTTTCACCAATGATTTATAAAGGACTTTCTACAATGACCTCGGAATTTGACAAAACTTGTCCCATCGTGTCCAGAATATTTTTGTATCCAGGATTAGGAGTTTCATCTCGATTGGAGATCGTACGTGGTGATTTTTGTGCATTACTTCAATGCTATGTTTTGTTAAATTAAAATAATATTAAATCCTACCCTATACATAACACATTATCAACCAAAACCCTATTTTCTTCTATCGCATGGCCAAAATTAAATTCAGCCGCCACTTCTAAAATTAAACAAACGAGAATTTCCAAACTTCCTCCACAAGTTCCGATCAATCCTTACATCGAAATTGAAATCATTCAACTGCAAAGTTACTCATCTACGCAAGATATCCGGCATGAACGATGGAGATCTAAAATGAAGAACTCTGGTGATCGGGATTTCTTCTAGAAGCAACAGCGGTTCAGTGTAGTTTTCAGGCGGTTAGTGGCGCTGGGTGGCGAATGGTTCAGGGTGGTGGAAGACGGTGTGTAGGCGCAGCGATTGGAAAACTAAGATGGGAGCCCGATCATCGGAGTGGTGGTGCATGGGGTTGATTTTGGTTCGTGTGTATGCTGAAACTAGAGCATGGCGTGAAGAAGCAAGGATCGGGTGGAAAACAATCGGGAACTGTTCTTTTGGAATTATGAAGCATGCAGTGGGTTTTGAAAAAGTATCGACCTATATTACAATCAGGAACGGGATCAAGGAAGAAGAGCTTGAATGTATTATACGTGACTTTGAAAATGGAGCAGGTAAGGAGAACGTGGCTTTGTATTTGGAAAATCAAAGAACACCATGGGAAAACGAATTAACGTGAAGTAATTTTGAATAGTGGTTACGAGATGGTTATGAGACATTCGAAACAGTGGAGTTGCAGAAAACAAAATGGTGAACAGGAAGCAAATACAAAATAAAAATGAAGCAGAAAATTATTTTGTGGAGCAGTAAATAGTGTGAATGGAACAACAAAACGTGAGTTGAACTGGCACAAAGAAAGTGCATGGGAAGAAATAGGATTTGCCACATTTAAGTTATATTTGCTTTCATGGTGAAGGCCGACTGTTCATTGTTTCAATGTGAAGAAGTCTAAACTATGTATCCATTTAAATCAAAAGGAAGAAGCAAACGTGACAATTTTTATGAACAAGATAGAAGAAATTGGGCACGTGTGACATGGTGATTTTTTTTCAAAGGAAGAACATATGTTCAGTTGGAAGAAGAAGGAACGATCAATTTTAAAGGGTCAGCTGGGTATATTTAAAAGCAAGTCGGCCTCCAGATTTTGATAACCAAAGTAAATTAACTTATTTAATAATTAATTATAATTTAAGAATTTGGTTAGTTTAATATAATCATTAACTTATATCGCTAAGAACTGTAGATTTCAAGGTCATAATCTAACGAGACAAATTACATTGGAATCATGGTAACGAGCAGGGCACTATGGAACTAATCTGGACAGAAATGGAGATGACGGAAATTCACAAGTATAAATTAAACAACTGTTTAATTTAACTATAACTGAACCGTTCAAAAATAAATGGAACCAAAGTGAGTATGACTCACTCAGTTTTTACCCACTTATATTTTATATAAGTTGAGATTTTTTTGTGCTATGGTAGATAATTGTTTGTTGTGTGCTGATTATTTATTTATAAATTGGATAAATTTATTTATTTAAACGTTCGTTTATTTTTAAACGAAATCTAAGCGTTATATTAACGATTATTTCCAAACGAGGTAACTTACCTTGTTAGTTATGTCTAAAATAATATAATCGTGTTAGATTAAACATTATGGATGTTTGGATTACTTTTATTTATTATTGAATATTGCATCAGTTGAATAATATTATTTGAGAGAACGTATTTTAATGCAGGGAAAACAGGTTGGAGGGATCTAACTAGATTCCTCAAATTTTAATATTATTTTCATATTACAATTATATGAATTATTTCACCAATATAGATTGGACAATTGATTTTATTGTTGAATGTTGATTGGGATTCAACATGTGTGTGGTTTTAACCAATGGGTTATATTGGTTGAGTAAATGACATCAAATGGCTTGAAAATCAATTGTTTATAGATATAAATTTACCGTCAAGTAAATCGACTGGAATGAAGTTATAAAAATTATTTTTTAACTAAAGATAGATTTTTAAATCTATTATTTTTAAATGGAAGTTTATTAAACAGGAAATAAATATTTATTATTTATTATTTAAATTCATAAGTAATTGTTAAGTGATTTTATAAAACAACTTCTTATGTTAATAAGAATTATAAACAGATAAGCAGGAATTAATGTAATGATTAAAGTATGGAATTAATTGTTCTAAGAAACAATTAAATGGAGATATCTAAATTAATTATATTATTAATTAATTTTAAGAAAGTATTAATTGGAATTGATTAATAAGATAATCATGGGTTGGGTTTGACTAATTCAAATATTTTATTTGGAATTGATTATTTGATTAATTCACTTTTAGTTAATCAAATGAAATAGTAAAGAAAAGTTGTTTAATTTTTACAAGACTTTTAAAGGAAAATTTTTATTTAGTTTAATTAATAAAGTAATTGACTAAATTTAACGTAGTTAATGCTAAAGCAAATTTATTCTTTTAATTTCAGAGATTAGTATTTGAAGCAAAATGATTTAAGTAATCGAAAGTATAAAGAAATATAGTTAAAATGTTAAAAGAGATTATAATCAGGTATATATTTAAAACACGAGTTTTTGGGAATGAAGTTATAAAGAGATTTAAGCAAATACGATAGCTTAAATGAAATGTTTACTTAACATTTGGATTAAGTAAAAGAAATCGAGATATAAAAAGGATTTATATTAAAACTGTTAAATAAGATTATAAAAGAGATGTGGAGTTAAAACGTTGATTTTAAATTGGCGATACTTAATAACGAAATTAAGTGGAACAAATTAAATTGAAATGAGATTTTTAAAGTGGAAAATGGTCGAAGGGATTATAAGCGAAATAAAATGGGTTGATGAGGATTTAAGATAAGAATTTAAAGAATTGGAACCTAACAGGATGTTGGTTGAGTTGAGTGATTTTCGGAGTATTAATCTGATGTTGATTTCAGTCTTCGAGGTTGATATTAGGGAATTATTCGCTCACCAATTTACAGTTAGGAACTGATGAAATGTTGAAGTATGGAAATGCGCGAATAAGATTAGAAATGTTCCCAACTATAAAAAGGGATTTGAAAATATATATAATGGAATTTCCAAAGTAACGGAAATGAAAAGATTTTGAGGTTTATTAAACAAATATTTTTAATTAAAGAAGCCAAGTGATGCTGAGTACTGAACCAGTAAATTTTTTTATGATTGAACGGTTGTTTATTTGATAGTAAAATAACCGACTATCAAATCTGGCCAATACAATTGTTGGTACGGAAAGACCGGGATCGAATTTTTATTCGAATACCATTCCGACCAGCTAATACAAAAATGTGGAAGATATCAGATACTTATCGAGACGAAGAAATCGAAGACCGTTGATCTTCATAAATGGAAGAACCACTTGAAATCTCTGAGTCGACGTGGAGATATACAGAGGTTCTTCCATGGATGAAATATATGGATTTGCAAGGACTACTTGTTACTGATCTCTAGGGTGATACCTAGGATAAAATAGGAGTGTACCTTCGGTTCATCCTGTTCCTGGATGACTTGTATGGACATATGTATGACAGAGTATTCCTTAAGAGTCATGTATATTGATTTCTACAAATGTATCTCTATTGGTTGCGGAGAAGATTCTTCTCTTAGCTTAATTCCCAGAATATTTTTGGGGACGTCAATTAGTGATTTGACGGATCTGATGATGTAGCATTCAAAGTGAATAGTGATGTTCTAAAGGTAGCGTTAAACCTCAAGCCTCTTCAATCGGTAAATGATAAAAATCGGGCAGGCAGCACGGCTAAGTGGGTCGCTCCCAAGTACGGTGTATAATCACCTATCTAGAAAAATTAATTTCCTTCCTTTATCTATTTCGATGTTGTCCCATTTTGGGAAATGGTGGATAGCTTCCAACCGTTGGTGATATACATTCGATACACTCAAGCGAAATGAGTGGTCGGTCATGTCTAGCTGGGTTGTAAGTTGTTCTTGTTGAACCCAGTGTATTCCCCTTTAGAGATACACTATCGAAAGGTGGTTCCATACCTTGTCATGGTCGGAAATCAAATCTCCAATAATTGCCCACAGTTTTGATTGTATACTATATATGTGGAACGTGAGATGCAAGCGTTCTGCTAGATTATTATTTATTTGTGTTTAGACTCTATTATAATATCAGAATGAGCTATGATTTCAAAAAGAAATGGTTTGACTTAAAAACCAAGTTGGATGATATTATAAACTTAGCGAGTTTTCTCACTCTGGTTCACCAGACTGATCCGGTGTTTGTAATCCTTGGGTTCGACCGGGGTTCTCAGGTTCATGTTTTGGATGCTGCGAAGTTCAAAAGACGTGCTGGAGGAGTTTAGATGTATGATATCTAATTGTATTCCGCTGTGTTTTGTATATGAGGACAGATTATTATAACTGTCCAGATGTATTGATGTGCTCTGATGATTGTAAGTTTTATTTCAAAGCTCTCAATAAAGTTTTAATTCTATATTATATTTTATTCCACTGCGATGTGAGACTTTGACGTTGTTGTGTTCTACTTTATCTTCTTCTATTCTGATATTTCTTTCTTTCCTATCTCACCCTCTAATTTCTTTCAATTAACCATCCGGTGTTTTTGATACTTGAGTTCTGGCAAGTAATACAAATTTATGTATTATTGTTGGAATTCAGGTGTCGAATTCCCGAGTCGTTACAATGGTATCAGAGCGAGGTTTAGTAATAACCTTGGCTCTATGGCGCAACTCGATAGAGATGGGGTTCGTAATACCCTAGATTGAGTTGGAGTGTATATATATGAGAGTGTATATGTAAATTTTATATAAAAATATTTTGTATTGTGTTATTTGATATGTTCGATTTTGAACTAGCAACTGACACAATATTGTTTTGTAAAAGGGGTAAATGAAATACTTTTACCCGATATATATTTTTGTATAGAGAAGAAATAATTTTATCAAATTATTTGGATATAGATTTGTTTGATTGGCTTAAATGGAATTCAAATTGGATTGAAAATTTGAGTGGTTTGATATAACCTAAAGAGATTTAACATATGGAATTTGTGAATGAGAATTTTAATTGGGAATTAAAATGAATTAGAATTTGGGTTTATGAAATAAAAGTGAACTTATTAGAGAATCAATTAGTAATTGAATCTGAAATGGAAATGAACTAATTTGGAAATTAATAAGTTAATTATGGTGCTGAAACTTAACTTGGTTAAGTTAAGAATGAATATTGGAGTTAATAAGATAAATTGGAATTTCAACAAAAAATTTCCACATTTTAAATTTTAATGGCAGCTGAGCCAAATTTTCCTCCCGCCCATTCCCATCAAGCCCAACCCTCTCTCTCCTCTGCCACCCTACTGTCCATTGTCAATCCTCTCCAGCCACCACCGAAAAGACCTCCTGACACTGCCCCAAATCTTCCAGCTAGCTCATCTTCTCCTCAGACTCAACCGATCCCTAAAACCATACCTGGTCAACCTCTAAACCTACCCTTTGTGTAACAGCCCGCACCTCCGTTCACACAAGATATTGTCCCCAACTTAGCCATCGTATAGGTGTGGGGTTTTGTTCCTCAAAAGGCCTTGGTGTTAGTAAGAGATGGGCTCTACTATATAAGTACCCACTTCACACAGGCTTCCGCGATGTGGGACTTAGGGGTGTTACATCTCCCCTCCTACAAAGCCCAACGTGCCCGTTGGCTCACAAACACCTCACCCAGGCGCTGCGGATCCAAACAGGAGCCACAATTCCGGCTGGTGTAACGACCCAGAAAATCTGAACCAATTTAAAAATTTTAAATTGGCTAAATTAATGGATTTTAAATATTTAAAATAAATATTTTAAATAATGGTGATGAAAACTGAGTTTGAATCGACAATTGAAAACGAATATAATTAATTATAATTATAGACAAGGCCTGAAATGGCGTGGCAGTTTCAAAAATTGAATTCAAACTTTGTCGGACTGTACCGGGTGCAAAACAATCCGGATTTTAGTGAAACCAAAAATATTTAAATCTGTTAGTGAATACCTTTCTAACGAATCTGAAAAATCGAAATTTCATAGCGGGAATCAAAAGATATGTCCAGTTGAAAATTCTGAATAGTCGCTATGGAATTCAGGCCCTTTAAAAATGGACATTTTGCATACGACCTCGGATTTCGACGAAACCACTTTTTTTGGATCCGTGATGTCAAATTATTGCCAGGTTTCAAATTTCATAATGTTTCGAATCAATATGTGAGCGTGGCAAAGGAAAACGCGTTTGACCGGTTTTAGTTGATTTTAATCGACTGGAAATTGGCCATTTTTCAAACGGTCTCAGAATTTGATGAAATTAGTTTTGTTAGGACCGTATTGTCAATACGAAGCTAGAAAATATTTTTCGAGAATTTTTCTAGTTAGTATGTGACCCCGATAATTTGAAATGTACGTTTAAAATTCAATATAGTGATTTAAATGTAAATCTAACGGAAACTGATTGTAACAGCCGAATCAACCTACGATATATATCCCATTGTGTTCGGAATGGGGGCAATACGCTATGGGCGACAGGCGGTGGACCTCGTTTAGAGGTCGTATGAAAAGTCAACTTTATATATATATATATAAAAAGAGATCATTCTCTCTCCTCTCCCCTTTATCTCCTCTGCCCCCCCCCCCCCCCCCGTTCATTTCAATTTCAAACAAAAAGAAAAAAGAAAAAACGAACGCAGCAACCCTCGACGGAGCCGCCTCCAACCACCTCCGCGCCATCGCCGGAGGACCCCCACCACGTTGCCGATCCCGCTCCTCTCCACCTCGACGCACCCGAACCCCCCCTCGCGACGCATCCGCCCCCCCCCTGAAGCCATCGCGACGCCCAATTCGCGAGCCCCCCCCCCCCCCGTTCGAGACCACTGAAGCCACCGTCTGCTCCTCGTCCTGTCGCCGACCCTGACGACCCCCCCCCTTCTTCGCATTACAGTGAGTATTTTATTTTATTTTTATTTTTATTTTAATTCTGAAATACTGATTTTATTTTCTTAGAAAAGAATACTGTTTTTTTAAAGGTTTAAATACTGTTTTTTTAAAGGTTTTAAAACTGATTTAATTTTGAAAAGAAAAAGATTTGAATTTTTAAAAGGAAAAGATTTAAACTTTAAATAGGAAAAGATTTGAACTTTAAATAGAAAAAGAGTTGAACTTTAAATAGAAAAAGATTTGAACTTGGATAGAAAAGATCATGTTTTTAAAATAGAAAAGACGGAATTTTTATTAAGTAGAAGAAGTAAGATATGATTTTTGTATTTTTAAAGTAATAAAAATATAATTTTTATATCATAGGAATATTAAAAATATAATCTTTATTTTTGAAAAGGCGGAATCTATATTTTTGAAATTCGATTTTTATATATTGAATAACATAGTAAAAATTCGATTTTTACATATGTAGAGAATACGGCAACGAAAACGACAAAAGGCGAGATTGGCGAAGATTTCTCTAAAGGAAGAATCGTGGTATTGGATAGCTATTGGTGAGAATTTCTCACTCTTCAATTTCTTTTACTATATATATATGTGTGTTGAAATAAAAGTGAATTGCTATATATAAATATATATATTATATATATTATATATATATACGCCCCTCGTCCACAAACCATGGACGATAATTATTGGTTGAAATTGTTGTGAAAATTGATTGATAGCGAATGATTGTTTGGGATTGTTTGTGATTGATATTGGTTGATTGTGGTTGAAAAATACCCATTTGTGGTTGAGAAATATTTGGTTGAAACCACATAGGATTAGTTTGTGGAAATGAAATAAATATATACATGCCGCCTGCGTGCGAACTAGATGCATGATCCCCATTGTCAAAAACCGCGAGGTTTTAAGGTAGAGCGAGGAGCCGTACTAGGGACGGTCCCGGTTTTAACTACCCTGCCGTTATGCTGCCGAAATTTTGAATAATATTCGTGTGTTTGAATTATTTTCATATGCTTAAACTATATTTATTCATTGAATAGAAAACATTCATGTGTTGAATTGATATTCATTCGTTGATTAGAATTCATCATGGTTTAATGGTATTCATATTTTGAAATAAATTGTTTGATAATAAAAATCACCTTTTATCTATATATAAAATCCTATTTTTGGTCACCTATATGAACTATATAGAATAATAGTGTTTTGAAATGAATTGTTTTACAATAAAAATCACATTTTATTGTATGCATGAATCGTTGAAATGTGAAGTGTTAAAAATAGCCACTTGTTCAAAATAAACATATATGAGTTGAAATATTCATTAATTAGCTAATGAAGTGATTTGCACCTATGTATGTAACATTAGAATAAATGGTGTTTTTAAACCAAATAGAAATCAAATATAAAGTCGAATAGAAAATGATAAATGATAAGAACTGTATATATATGTACATGCATATTCATTGAACAGGTTATAGCAAAGGGGCTAGAGAAGAGGAATAAAATTTTGTGCCCGACAAATAGGTACACATTTACTGTTTTGTTTGGGTGATGATTTTATGAGCCTGTTGGCTAGCCGCTTGGCTTTTCCTTTTTCTTTTTGAGATTAGAAGGACCGGGAAAGCTATTTGCGATTTCCCGATGCTCCCGGTGCAGGGGAGGTTATGGCGAAATTTTCCAAAATTTTAAGGCGTTAGTGAAAAATTTGAAGTGAAAACGATATTGAAATCATTGGATGAACTATATTTATATAAATATATAAATATAAATAAAATTAAAACGAAACGAGGCCGTGCAGTTCGTATTTTGAAACCATGATTTCAACCAACTAGTACGGGGAATCCGACCATTGGATTTTCCCGAAACCTCAACCGTCGGGTTCGCCTTGGAAATATCTTCCCAACGGCACCAACCTTGTAAAAATCCAACGGTTGGATTGTCTGGAATGTTTAATTCAAATATGAAGAAAAACAGCGCCAGAAACGATTATATTTATTTATATATATAAATATAATTATATTTAATCGAATAACGACGCTGCAGTTCGTATTTTGAAATCGAAACTTCAAACGAATGTACCGGGAGATCCGACCGTCGGATTTTCCCGAAACTGGAACCGTTGGATTCGTTTTGAAAAGACCTTTCTAATGATGTAAATTTTGTGAAGATCCAACGGTTAGATTTTCAGATATGTGTAAATCAAATCTGAAGGAAAACAGCGCCACGGCCGCTTTATGGCCCGAAGCGTCGTTTTGAATAAATTAGCTATTTTAAAATAAATAAAAATAGCGATAAATAGTTATAAAATATCATAAGCGATATGGAATGGAAATAAACTGAATTTGCTTGATTTATGTGGCTTTTGATGGTTGAATGTGTTTGGTGTGAAAATTACATTAAAGAACACAATTGGTGTTGTCGAATAATTTAACCATTGAAATAAATTAATTTGAAATTCTAAATATACGTGAATTATTTGAAAAGGCCGAGTTAATTCTCATTTCAAATAATTGACCGACGATTGAAATTCGAAGATGAAGACGACGGTCGAAGGCCGGAGATCTTCACCTCGTTTGGATGGTAACCGAGGTCCTGATTGGGAGGCATCCCGAAATATGGATAATGAGTGGTGATCGTCCAGACGTACATGGTGATCGAAGGGTTTGCGAGGTATTTAGTGCCTCCGATTTCGTTCAGACCCAGAACGGACTTGTAAATGGACTGTGTGTCTGACATTGGAGTTTATTCTGTGTTGATTGATTTCTGTTAAATATACATCTGTTTGGCGGCGGAGAATTTATTCTTTTGCTTAACGCCCTTCTCTGAGACGCACGAGCTCAGAGGTTGTATATTGATGGACATCAGTCGCATGGCATGAATTGCCTGTGTGGCATGCTAAGATGCAGTGATCAGGGCTTCTGTTGAAAAGCAAAGTCTTGTGGTGATGATCAAAGCACCGCCTGTGTGGCGTAGCTTTGTGTATAACGTGAATTCGCGAGCCTCACACCCCGGTATGAACCTAAAACGGGAGAAGGACCTCAGGGAGGGCATGCGTTTCTTTCTAGCTAGGGTGGTGTCAGTGACCTACCAGCCCTGACATTTATATACTTTTCACCTATGTGGTTGTTGCTGTTGCGAGGCGCCTTGGTTTGGTCGGACGATCCGGGTCCGATGGAGTCATTCGTTGGCTCATTTACGCCCCAAAGGGCGGGGAAACGTATTGTTCAGGCACTATAATCCACATCGGTGGACTGGCCCTGTCGCTCCAAGGGGCAGTTGCGGCTGTTCCGGTGGCTCGGGCTAGAGAGTCACGAATTCGGTAAGGACTATCTTTTGCCTTGGTTCATGACGGAAATCCAATTTCCAAATACGTGACTGTGCGGTTTTGATTGTATACCTATATATGGCGACATAGTGGTATGGGGCATTAATGCCGTCTATGATTGATAGTTATGATTTGAAATTGTTTTCAAAACATGTAAACACTAGCAATAATATCAAATGCCTTTGTTTTATTCGTATCAATCATATTTTGGCTGTTATAAGGTAAAAACTCTATCCTCCGGTTTGCGTTGCATTGTGTGATGGGAACTGAGTCTTATAACGGCTTCATTTTTATAAAATGCATTGCGTTGTTTAAAAGAAAGATTTGTTTTAAAGCACTGGCAATCCAATGGAGTAAACCCGTTCCACGAAAGTGGCGTGGTCCTGTGATTAGCCAAATTATATATGTGTTGGGTAGATTTCTCATACCAGTCCCATGACTGACTCGTAGTTTGTTTCACTTTCAAACTCGGGTGCCCCTTTTTCTACACGGGCAGCCTTGTATTCAGGTTTAGCTGGTTCTTTCTGGATAGCTGGAGCTGAAGATGGATTCTATCATTTATCTCTTTTTATGCTGTTCAGCTCCTATTGTACATATTTTGTTTATTTCCGCTGTAGACTTTTATGTATAGCTGAACTGTATTTGTACTAAGTAAGATCCCGTATACTGTGTAACTTTGATGATTACTTTTATCCAGTATATTCTATTGTTCATTATCTGGTGTATTTATTTAATTTTGTTCTGCTATTATCTGTTTCTGTGTTATATTCCAAAGATAACCCTTGTTTCCGTCTGAACGGGATTTCGGGTCGTCTCAACGTGGTATCAGAGCTTTGGTTAAGCTTAGTTCTGGAATATAACATTTGAACGAACTCGTCAGAAATAGAACCAGTAGTGTTCTAGGACGGGTAACTGTATACAGATAGGATCAGTAATATCCTAGTATGAGTAAAGCAGAATATTTTTTTTAGGTTAAAAACAATTGGATTGGTTGTTGTGTTGTGTGATTGTAGATTTATCAAACCACTTTCGACTTTGTTCCTTTTCGGGGACGAAAAGTTTTAAGTGGCGGAGATTGTAACGACCCAGAAAATCTGAACCAATTTAAAAATTTTAAATTGGCTAAAATAATGGATTTTAAATATTTTAAATAATGGTGATGAAAACTGAGTTTGAATCGACAATTGAAAACGAATATAATTAATTATAATTATAAACAAGGCCTGAAATGGCGTGGCAGTTTCAAAAATTGAATTCAAACTTTGTCGGACTGTACCGGGTGCAAAACAATCCGGATTTTAGTGAAACCAAAAATATTTAAATCTGTTAGTGAATACCTTTCTAACGAATCTGAAAAATCGAAATTTCATAGCGGGAATCAAAAGATATGTCCAGTTGAAAATTCTGAATAGTCGCTATGGAATTCAGGCCCTTAAAAATGGACATTTTGCATACGACCTCGGATTTCGACGAAACCACTTTTGTTGGATCCGTGATGTCAAATTATTGCCAGGTTTCAAATTTCATAATGTTTCGAATCAATATGTGAGTGTGGCAAAGGAAAACGCGTTTGACCGGTTTTAGTTGATTTTAATCGACTGGAAATTGGCCATTTTTCAAACGGTCTCAGAATTTGATGAAACTAGTTTTGTTAGGACCGTATTGTCAATACGAAGCTAGAAAATATTTTTCGAGAATTTTTCTAGTTAGTATGTGACCCCGATAATTTGAAATGTACGTTTAAAATTCAATATAGTGATTTAAATGTAAATCTAACGGAAACTGATTGTAACAGCCGAATCAACCTACGATATATATCCCATTGTGTTCGGAATGGGGGTAATACGCTATGGGCGACAGGCGGTGGGCCTCGTTTAGAGGTCGTATGAAAAGTCAACTTTATATATATATATATAAAAAGAGATCATTCTCTCTCCTCTCCCCTTTATCTCCTCTGCCCCCCCCCCCCCCCCGTTCATTTCAATTTCAAACAAAAAAGAAAAAAGAAAAAACGAACGCAGCAACCCTCGACGGAGCCGCCTCCAACCACCTCCGCGCCATCGCCGGAGGACCCCCACCACACTGCCGATCCCGCTCCTCTCCACCTCGACGCACCCGAACCCCCCCTCGCGACGCATCCGGCCCCCGCCTGAAGCCATCGCGACGCCTAATTCGCGAGCCCCCCCGTTCGAGACCACTGAAGCCACCGCCTGCTCCTCCTCCTGCCGCCGACCCTGACGACCCCCCCTTCTTCGCATTACAGTGAGTATTTTATTTTATTTTTATTTTTATTTTAATTCTGAAATACTGATTTTATTTTCTTAGAAAAGAATACTGTTTTTTTAAAGGTTTAAATACTGTTTTTTTTAAGGTTTTAAAACTGATTTAATTTTGAAAAGAAAAAGATTTGAATTTTTAAAAGGAAAAGATTTAAACTTTAAATAGGAAAAGATTTGAACTTTAAATAGAAAAAGAGTTGAACTTTAAATAGAAAAAGATTTGAACTTGGATAGAAAAGATCATGTTTTTAAAATAGAAAAGACGGAATTTTGGTTAAGTAGAAGAAGTAAGATATGATTTTTGTATTTTTAAAGTAATAAAAATATAATTTTTATATCATAGGAATATTAAAAATATAATCTTTATTTTTGAAAAGGCGGAATCTATATTTTTGAAATTCGATTTTTATATATTGAATAACATAGTAAAAATTCGATTTTTACATATGTAGAGAATACGGGCAACGAAAGCGACAAAAGGCGAGATTGGCGAAGATTTCTCTAAAGGAAGAATCGTGGTATTGGATAGCTATTGGTGAGAATTTCTCACTCTTCAATTTCTTTTACTATATATATATATGTGTTGAAATAAAAGTGAATTGCTATATATAAATATATATATATACGCCCCTCGTCCACAAACCATGGACGATATTTATTGGTTGAAATTGTTGTGAAAATTGATTGATAGCGAATGATTGTTTGGGATTGTTTGTGATTGATATTGGTTGATTGTGGTTGAAAAATACCCATTTGTGGTTGAGAAATATTTGGTTGAAACCACATAGGATTAGTTTGTGGAAATGAAATAAATATATACATGCCGCCTGCGTGCGAACTAGATGCATGATCCCCATTGTCAAAAACCGCGAGGTTTTAAGGTAGAGCGAGGAGCCGTACTAGGGACGGTCCCGGTTTTAACTACCCTGCCGTTATGCTGCCGAAATTTTGAATAATATTCGTGTGTTTGAATTATTTTCATATGCTTAAACTATATTTATTCATTGAATAGAAAACATTCATGTGTTGAATTGATATTCATTCGTTGATTAGAAATTCATGTGTTGAATGGTATTCATATTTTGAAATAAATTGTTTGATAATAAAAATCACCTTTTATCTATATATAAAATCTATTTTTGTCACCTATATGAACTATATATGAATAATAGTGTTTTTGAAATGAATTGTTTTACAATAAAAATCACATTTTTATTGTATGCATGAATCGTTGAAATGTGAAGTGTTAAAAATAGCCACTTGTTCAAAATAAACATATATGAGTTGAAATATTCATTAATTAGCTAATGAAGTGATTTGCACCTATGTATGTAACATTAGAATAAATGGTGTTTTTAAACCAAATAGAAATCAAATATGAAGTCGAATAGAAAATGATAAATGATAATAACTGTATATATATGTACATGCATATTCATTGAACAGGTTATAGCAAAGGGGCTAGAGAAGAGGAATAAAATTTTGTGCCCGACAAATAGGTACACATTTACTGTTTTGTTTGGGTGATGATTTTATGAGCCTGTTGGCTAGCCGCTTGGCTTTTCCTTTTTCTTTTTGAGATTAGAAGGACCGGGAAAGCTATTTGCGATTTCCCGATGCTCCCGGTGCAGGGGAGGTTATGGCGAAATTTTCCAAAATTTTAAGGCGTTAGTGAAAAATTTGAAGTGAAAACGATATTGAAATCATTGGATGAACTATATTTATATAAATATAAATAAAATTAAAACGAAACGAGGCCGTGCAGTTCGTATTTTGAAACCGTGATTTCAACCAACTAGTACGGGGAATCCGACCATTGGATTTTCCCGAAACCTCAACCGTCGGGTTCGCCTTGGAAATATCTTCCCAACGGCACCAACCTTGTAAAAATCCAACGGTTGGATTGTCTGGAATGTTTAATTCAAATCTGAAGAAAAACAGCGCCAGAAACGATTATATTTATTTATATATATAAATATAATTATATTTAATCGAATAACGACGTTGCAGTTCGTATTTTGAAATCGAAACTTCAAACGAATGTACCGGGAGATCCGACCGTCGGATTTTCCCGAAACTGGAACCGTTGGATTCGTTTTGAAAAGACCTTTCTAATGATGTAAATTTTGTGAAGATCCAACGGTTAGATTTTCAGATATGTGTAAATCAAATCTGAAGGAAAACAGCGCCATGGCCGCTTTATGGCCCGAAGCGTCGTTTTGAATAAATTAGCTATTTTAAAATAAATAAAAATAGCGATAAATAGTTATAAAATATCATAAGCGATATGGAATGGAAATAAACTGAATTTGCTTGATTTATGTGGCTTTTGATGGTTGAATGTGTTTGGTGTGAAAATTACATTAAAGAACACAATTGGTGTTGTCGAATAATTTAACCATTGAAATAAAATAATTTGAAATTCTAAATATACGTGAATTATTTGAAAAGGCCGAGTTAATTCTCATTTCAAATAATTGACCGACGATTGAAATTCGAAGATGAAGACGAAGGTCGAAGACCGGAGATCTTCACCTCGTTTGGATGGTAACCGAGGTCCTGATTGGGAGGCATCCCGAAATATGGATAATGAGTGGTGATCGTCCAGACGTACGTGGTGATCGAAGGGTTTGCGAGGTATTTAGTGCCTCCGGTTTCGTTCAGACCCAGAACGGACTTGTAAATGGACTGTGTGTCTGACATTGGAGTTTATTCTATGTTGATTGATTTCTGTTAAATATACATCTGTTTGGCGGCGGAGAATTTATTCTTTTGCTTAACGCCCTTCTCTGAGACGCACGAGCTCAGAGGTTGTATATTGATGGACATCATTCGCATGGCATGAATTGCCTGTGTGGCATGCTAAGATGCAGTGATCAAGGCTTCTGTTGAAAAGCAAAGTCTTGTGGTGATGATCAAAGCACCGCCTGTGTGGCGTAGCTTTGTGTATAACGTGAATTCGCGAGCCTCACACCCCGGTATGAACCTAAAACGGGAGAAGGACCTCAGGGAGGGCATGCGTTTCTTTCTAGCTAGGGTGGTGTCAGTGACCTACCAGCCCTGACATTTATATACTTTTCACCTATGTGGTTGTTGCTGTTGCGAGGCGCCTCGGTTTGGTCGGACGATCTGGGTCCGATGGAGTCATTCGTTGGCTCATTTACGCCCCAAAGGGCGGGGAAACGTATTGTTCAGGCACTATAATCCACATCGGTGGACCGGCCCTGTCGCTCCAAGGGGCAGTTGCGGCTGTTCCGGTGGCTCGGGCTAGAGAGTCACGAATTCGGTAAGGACTATCTTTTGCCTTGGTTCATGACGGAAATCCAATTTCCAAATACGTGACTGTGCGGTTTTGATTGTATACCTATATATGGCGACATAGTGGTATGGGGCATTAATGCCGTCTATGATTGATAGTTATGATTTGAAATTGTTTTCAAAACATGTAAACACTAGCAATAATATCAAATGCCTTTGTTTTATTCGTATCAATCATATTTTGGCTGTTATAAGGTAAAAACTCTATCCTCCGGTTTGCGTTGCATTGTGTGATGGGAACTGAGTCTTATAACGGCTTCATTTTTATAAAATGCATTGCGTTGTTTAGAAGAAAGATTTGTTTTAAAGCACTGGCAATCCAATGGAGTAAACCCGTTCCACGAAAGTGGCGTGGTCCTGTGATTAGCCAAATTATATATGTGTTGGGTAGATTTCTCATACCAGTCCCATGACTGACTCGTAGTTTGTTTCACTTTCAAACTCGGGTGCCCCTTTTTCTACACGGGCAGCCTTGTATTCAGGTTTAGCTGGTTCTTTCTGGATAGCTGGAGCTGAAGATGGATTCTATCATTTATCTCTTTTTATGCTGTTCAGCTCCTATTGTACATATTTTGTTTATTTCCGCTGTAGACTTTTATGTATAGCTGAACTGTATTTGTACTAAGTAAGATCCTGTATACTGTGTAACTCTGATGATTACTTTTATCCAGTATATTCTATTGTTCATTATCTGGTGTATTTATTTAATTTTGTTCTGCTATTATCTGTTTCTGTGTTATATTCCAAAGATAACCCTTGTTTCCGTCTGAACGGGATTTCGGGTCGTCTCAACGTGGTATCAGAGCTTTGGTTAAGCTTAGTTCTGGAATATAACATTTGAACGAACTCGTCAGAAATAGAACCAGTAGTGTTCTAGGACGGGTAACTGTATACAGATAGGATCAGTAATATCCTAGTATGAGTAAAGCAGAATATTTTTTTTAGGTTAAAAACAATTGGATTGGTTGTTGTGTTGTGTGATTGTAGATTTATCAAACCACTTTCGACTTTGTTCCTTTTCGGGGACGAAAAGTTTTAAGTGGGGGAGATTGTAACGACCCAGAAAATCTGAACCAATTTAAAAAATTTAAATTGGCTAAAATAATGGATTTTAAATATTTAAAATAAATATTTTAAATAATGGTGATGAAAACTGAGTTTGAATCGACAATTGAAAACGAATATAATTAATTATAATTATAAACAAGGCCTGAAATGGCGTGGCAGTTTCAAAAATTGAATTCAAACTTTGTCGGACTGTACCGGGTGCAAAACAATCCGGATTTTAGTGAAACCAAAAATATTTAAATCTGTTAGTGAATACCTTTCTAACGAATCTGAAAAATCGAAATTTCATAGCGGGAATCAAAAATATGTCCAGTTGAAAATTCTGAATAGTCGCTATGGAATTCAGGCCCTTAAAAATGGACATTTTGCATACGACCTCGGATTTCGACGAAACCACTTTTGTTGGATCCGTGATGTCAAATTATTGCCAGGTTTCAAATTTCATAATGTTTCGAATCAATATGTGAGCGTGGCAAAGGAAAACGCGTTTGACCGGTTTCAGTTGATTTTAATCGACTGGAAATTGGCCATTTTTCAAACGGTCTCAGAACTTGATGAAACTAGTTTTGTTAGGACCGTATTGTCAATACGAAGCTAGAAAATATTTTTCGAGAATTTTTCTAGTTAGTATGTGACCCCGATAATTTGAAATGTACGTTTAAAATTCAATATAGTGATTTAAATGTAAATCTAACGGAAACTGATTGTAACAGCCGAATCAACCTACGATATATATCCCTCTGTGTTCGGAATGGGGGTAATACGCTATGGGCGACAGGCGGTGGGCCTCGTTTAGAGGTCGTATGAAAAGTCAACTTTATATATATATATATAAAAAGATCATTCTCTCTCCTCTCCCCTTTATCTCCTCTGCCCCCCCCCCCCCCCGTTCATTTCAATTTCAAACAAAAAAGAAAAAAGAAAAAACGAACGCAGCAACCCTCGACGGAGCTGCCTCCAACCACCTCCGCGCCATCGCCGGAGGACCCCCACCACGCTGCCGATCCCGCTCCTCTCCACCTCGACGCACCCGAACCCCCCCTCGCGACGCATCCGCCCCCCTGAAGCCATCGCGACGCCCAATTCGCGAGCCCCCCCGTTCGAGACCACTGAAGCCACCGCCTGCTCCTCCTCCTACCGCCGACCCTGACGACCCCCCCTTCTTCGCATTACAGTGAGTATTTTATTTTATTTTTATTTTTATTTTTATTCTGAAATACTGATTTTATTTTCTTAAAAAAGAATACTGTTTTTTTAAAGGTTTAAATACTGTTTTTTTAAAGGTTTTAAAACTGATTTAATTTTGAAAAGAAAAAGATTTGAATTTTTAAAAGGAAAAGATTTAAACTTTAAATAGGAAAAGATTTGAACTTGAAATAGAAAAAGAGTTGAACTTTAAATACAAAAAGATTTGAACTTGGATAGAAAAGATCATGTTTTTAAAATAGAAAAGACGGAATTTTTATTAAGTAGAAGAAGTAAGATATGATTTTTGTATTTTTAAAGTAATAAAAATATAATTTTTATATCATAGGAATATTAAAAATATAATCTTTATTTTTGAAAAGGCGGAATCTATATTTTTGAAATTCGATTTTTATATATTGAATAACATAGTAAAAATTCGATTTTTACATATGTAGAGAATACGGGCAACGAAAGCGACAAAAGGCGAGATTGGCGAAGATTTCTCTAAAGGAAGAATCATGGTATTGGATAGCTATTGGTGAGAATTTCTCACTCTTCAATTTCTTTTACTATATATATATATATGTTGAAATAAAAGTGAATTGCTATATATAAATATATATATATATATATACGCCCCTCGTCCACAAACCATGGACGATATTTATTGGTTGAAATTGTTGTGAAAATTGATTGATAGCGAATGATTGTTTGGGATTGTTTGTGATTGATATTGGTTGATTGTTGATGAAAAATACCCATTTGTGGTTGAGAAATATTTGGTTGAAACCACATAGGATTAGTTTGTGGAAATGAAATAAATATATACATGCCGCCTGCGTGCGAACTAGATGCATGATCCCCATTGTCAAAAACCGCGAGGTTTTAAGGTAGAGCAAGGAGCCGTACTAGGGACGGTCCCGGTTTTAACTACCCTGCCGTTATGCTGCCGAAATTTTGAATAATATTCGTGTGTTTGAATTATTTTCATATGCTTAAACTATATTTATTCATTGAATAGAAAACATTCATGTGTTGAATTGATATTCATTCGTTGATTAGAAATTCATGTGTTGAATGGTATTCATATTTTGAAATAAATTGTTTGATAATAAAAATCACCTTTTATCTATATATAAAATCCTATTTTTGTCACCTATATGAACTATATAGAATAATAGTGTTTTGAAATGAATTGTTTTACAATAAAAATCACATTTTTATTGTATGCATGAATCGTTGAAATGTGAAGTGTTAAAAATAGCCACTTGTTCAAAATAAACATATATGAGTTGAAATATTCATTAATTAGCTAATGAAGTGATTTGCACCTATGTATGTAACATTAGAATAAATGGTGTTTTTAAACCAAATAGAAATCAAATATGAAGTCGAATAGAAAATGATAAATGATAAGAACTGTATATATATGTACATGCATATTCATCGAACAGGTTATAGCAAAGGGGCTAGAGAAGAGGAATAAAATTTTGTGCCCGACAAATAGGTACACATTTACTGTTTTGTTTGGGTGATGATTTTATGAGCCTGTTGGCTAGCCGCTTGGCTTTTCCTTTTTCTTTTTGAGATTAGAAGGACCGGGAAAGCTATTTGCGATTTCCCGATGCTCCCGGTGCAGGGGAGGTTATGGCGAAATTTTCCAAAATTTTAAGGCGTTAGTGAAAAATTTGAAGTGAAAACGATATTGAAATCATTGGATGAACTATATTTATATAAATATAAATAAAATTAAAACGAAACGAGGCCGTGCAGTTCGTATTTTGAAACCGTGATTTCAACCAACTAGTACGGGGAATCCGACCATTGGATTTTCCCGAAACCTTAACCGTCGGGTTCGCCTTGGAAATATCTTCCCAACGGCACCAACCTTGTAAAAATCCAACGGTTGGATTGTCTGGAATGTTTAATTCAAATCTGAAGAAAAACAGCGCCAGAAACGATTATATTTATTTATATATATAAATATAATTATATTTAATCGAATAATGACGCTGCAGTTCATATTTTGAAATCGAAACTTCAAACGAATGTACCGGGAGATCCGACCGTCGGATTTTCCCGAAACTGGAACCGTTGGATTCGTTTTGAAAAGACCTTTCTAATGATGTAAATTTTGTGAAGATCCAACGGTTAGATTTTCAGATATGTGTAAATCAAATCTGAAGGAAAACAGCGCCACGGCCGCTTTATGGCCCGAAGCGTCGTTTTGAATAAATTAGCTATTTTAAAATAAATAAAAATAGCGATAAATAGTTATAAAATATCATAAGCGATATGGAATGGAAATAAGCTGAATTTGCTTGATTTATGTGGCTTTTGATTGTTGAATGTGTTTGGTGTGAAAATTACATTAAAGAACACAATTGGTGTTGTCGAATAATTTAACCATTGAAATAAATTAATTTGAAATTCTAAATATACGTGAATTATTTGAAAAGGCCGAGTTAATTCTCATTTCAAATAATTGACCGGCGATTGAAATTCGAAGATGAAGACGACGGTCGAAGACCGGAGATCTTCACCTCGTTTGGATGGTAACCGAGGTCCTGATTGGGAGGCATCCCGAAATATGGATAATGAGTGGTGATCGTCCAGACGTACGTGGTGATCGAAGGGTTTGCGAGGTATTTAGTGCCTTCGGTTTCGTTCAGACCCAGAACGGACTTGTAAATGGACTGTGTGTCTGACATTGGAGTTTATTCTGTGTTGATTGATTTCTGTTAAATATACATCTGTTTGGCGGCGGAGAATTTATTCTTTTGCTTAACGCCCTTCTCTGAGACGCACGAGCTCAGAGGTTGTATATTGATGGACATCAGTCGCATGGCATGAATTGCCTGTGTGGCATGCTAAGATGCAGTGATCAGGGCTTCTGTTGAAAAGAAAAGTCTTGTGGTGATGATCAAAGCACCGCCTGTGTGGCGTAGCTTTGTGTATAACGTGAATTCGCGAGCCTCACACCCCGGTATGAACCTAAAACGGGAGAAGGACCTCAGGGAGGGCATGCGTTTCTTTCTAGCTAGGGTGGTGTCAGTGACCTACCAGCCCTGACATTTATATACTTTTCACCTATGTGGTTGTTGCTGTTGCGAGGCGCCTCGGTTTGGTCGGACGATCTGGGTCCGATGGAGTCATTCGTTGGCTCATTTACGCCCCAAAGGGCGGGGAAACGTATTGTTCAGGCACTATAATCCACATCGGTGGACCGGCCCTGTCGCTCCAAGGGGCAGTTGCGGCTGTTCCGGTGGCTCGGGCTAGAGAGTCACGAATTCGGTAAGGACTATCTTTTGCCTTGGTTCATGACGGAAATCCAATTTCCAAATACGTGACTGTGCGGTTTTGATTGTATACCTATATATGGCGACATAGTGGTATGGGGCATTAATGCCGTCTATGATTGATAGTTATGATTTGAAATTGTTTTCAAAACATGTAAACACTAGCAATAATATCAAATGCCTTTGTTTTATTCGTATCAATCATATTTTGGCTGTTATAAGGTAAAAACTCTATCCTCCGGTTTGCGTTGCATTGTGTGATGGGAACTGAGTCTTATAACGGCTTCATTTTTATAAAATGCATTGCGTTGTTTAAAAGAAAGATTTGTTTTAAAGCACTGGCAATCCAATGGAGTAAACCCGTTCCACGAAAGTGGCGTGGTCCTGTGATTAGCCAAATTATATATGTGTTGGGTAGATTTCTCATACCAGTCCCATGACTGACTCGTAGTTTGTTTCACTTTCAAACTCGGGTGCCCCTTTTTCTACACGGGCAGCCTTGTATTCAGGTTTAGCTGGTTCTTTCTGGATAGCTGGAGCTGAAGATGGATTCTATCATTTATCTCTTTTTATGTTGTTCAGCTCCTATTGTACATATTTTGTTTATTTCCGCTGTAGACTTTTATGTATAGCTGAACTGTATTTGTACTAAGTAAGATCCTGTATACTGTGTAACTCTGATGATTACTTTTATCCAGTATATTCTATTGTTCATTATCTGGTGTATTTATTTAATTTTGTTCTGCTATTATCTGTTTCTGTGTTATATTCCAAAGATAACCCTTGTTTCCGTCTGAACGGGATTTCGGGTCGTCTCAGCTGGGTATTGGCTCTGATACCACTGTAACAGCCCGCACCTCCGTTCACGTAAGATATTGTCCCCAACTTAGCCACCGTATAGGTGTGGGGTTTTGTTCCTCAAAAGGCCTCGGCGTTAGTAAGAGATGGGCTCTACTATATAAGTACCCACTTCACACAGGCTTCCACGATGTGAGACTTAGGGGTGTTACACTCTGCTCTTCCAACCAAAGCTATAACTGAACAAGCATGGACTGGCCATCGCCTATTCCAGCACCTGCCTCATATTATGGGCCAGTACAAGCCTTTTCAGTATGAAATACTATACAAAGAAGGAAAAGCGAAGCCTACGGCCGACATAGTAGAAGCGGGAACAGAAGTATGGAAAAACTATGTTATTGGTTTTCTTTTGGACCAACCTTTGTCATACACGCTGGTGATAGAAACATTGAAATCAAGATGGAAGCTAAGAGGAGATTTTAAAGTTCAATCGGATGGTAAGGTCTTTCTTTTTTATTTTGCTAATGATGCTGACAAGGAAAAGGTAATTAGAGGGGGCCAAATAATAATGAGAAACAAGCTTTTTATAACTATGCAATGGGAACCGTCGATTAGCAATGTAAGTGGTTTTATCAAGGTTGTTCCTGTATGGGTAAAATTTTCAAATATTCCGATATATCTATGGTCTCACATCGGAATCAACTGGCTTGCAAATAATTTGGGCAAACTAATTTGTTTACATGGTGCTACTGAGTCATTGGCATGGATATAAGATGCGAAATGCCTGATAGAAATAACCCCTCATGTAGAATTGGTGACCTCATTTCCTGTGCTCAACCCAGATGGTACCACCCAAATGATAAATGTGGACTACTTGTGGCAACCATATATATGTATGCATTGCAGTGTTTTTGGCCATAAAACTGCGACACGTAAGGAAGTAACAAAGGAAAAATTGGAAAGCAAAGAGATTTTAGCAGAGAAAAATAAAGGAACAGTAGAGAACAATCCGGAAGTAGTGGTAAAGAAACACCAGAAAGAAGTTCACCCAATCAATACATGGCACAAAGTAAATATGAACAGGAAGAGAATAAACACCTACCGGCAAATTGAAAGAGCAAAAGTATACAGGAAAAAAATGGCAGCTGAAACAAGCTTGGATGGCAGCAAAGCAAATGTATTTCGTAAAAACAGAGTTGAAGCTGCTAGGAGTGTTATGTACAATAGCTTCAATGTGTTATACACTCCTGATATAGATGATATGCGTGCAACCAAAAACATAGAAAAAGGAAGTGGTGAAGGTGATGGAGAAGAAGAGACAGAATTTTTAAGTGCTAGTGAGTCAGGAGAACATGAAGATGAAGGTGATACAGATAATGCTACAATAAAAATTAATGATGGAAACAAAATGGAAAGTTAATTAGATGCAAAAGAGAAAACAAGCAAGTATCAGGAAAAAAGAAGCCGCAATATAGAGCAAACTCAGAAAGCACACAAGCTGCAAAATAAAAATAATGTTGATAAAGCAAAAGATAATGCACGCGTGCATGTTAATGTGCATGGAAATATGAATGCTCATAAATGCAATGCTGATGCTATTGAAACCACCATCTCAAGCATCAAATCCACCTCTAAATCCTCTCTCACATCCTCAGCCAATCCAGATGCATCCTTGTCCCGTAATAAATCTGCAAATTCCAACCCTCCCTTCATATCATCCGCGTCAATTGGCAGTGCAGATCATACTGTAACTATAGTTGATAAGCCACCTGATATCCTAACTTGTCCTCCCCCCCTAAAATCATCAAAATCCAAATCCACCCCCATCATAGCTGATGTTTCTAAATCTAAATCCTTTAGACATAATATTTCAATGGAGCCTGGCCAAATTCCTGAGAAAAATAAAAAAAAGGAAAGAGAAAAAGAAGCAAGATCATTCCGGAACCTTACAACTTATCCCCATTTGATACTAATTGTGAAACTGATGCTTCCAATCTTACTATCTCATGTATGCCACCATCCTCTTCCCCTAGAAGAACAAGAAGCACGTCCAAAGTCCCGCTGTTTAACGATGCAGAGTAACATCACTGCATGGAACATTCTGGAAGCTCACAAAACAATAAAATTAGATCAAATAAAGAATCTGATACTTGAGCATAGCCTATCCCTCTTATCCTTATCAGAAACCAAACTTAATCCCTCTCTGTTAGTGAAAGCTACAGCCTATATCAATCCAAACTGGTTTTATGTAACCAACCATGATCATGCTCCATATGGCAGACTCCTTGTCATATATGATCCAAATGTCTTTATTCTATCTCCTATTATAATTCACAATCAGTTCATCCACTCCAAAGTGTATCATATTCCCTCCTCGTCCTCTATGTACATGACTTTTGTATATGCAAGTAACTCTGCCATAGAGAGAAAAAAATTGCTTGACTACCTCCGTCATTTCAGTCAAAACTCCCATCCTTGGATTGCCATAGGCGATTTTAACTGCTCTTTCAATTCTGATCATAAACATGGAGGTCTTCCATTATCCTTGTCTAACATTTCCCCTCTATGCAATGCAATGCATTATGCCTCTCTAATAGATGTTCTTTCCTTTGGAAGCTCCTATACTTGGTCAAGTAAAAGTATTGATTGTCTACGGACTTTAACCAAGATTGACCATGCGTTCATGAATCTCAAAACCCTATCCTCTTGGCCTACTATTAAAGTGAACATCGTTATGCCCCTCTTATCCGACCATTGCCCTCTGATCCTCATGTTTGGATCAACAATTTTTAACAAACAAGTGAATTTCAAATTTTTTGATGACCGGACAACAAATTCTTCTTTTATGCAGATTGTCCAGGATGCGTGGAGTAAACATAGTTATGGAAATCCAATGCTTAACTTACAGAGGAAGTTGAAAAACACTAAAGCGGCTTTGAAAATATGGTCCACTGAAATTTATGGGAAAGGTAATAAAATTTCTACCTCTCTCACTAACCAATTGAAACAGGTCCAGAAGCAAACTCTACAAAAGAATGCTGATCCTAGTTACTATCAAAAGGAAAAAGATATAATACAACAACTTGAACAAGCACTCAATACTGAAGCTAATATGGCATGTCAGAAAAACAAGCAGAAATGGGCCATCAAAGGGGACAGAAACACAAAGGAATACCATGCTGCATTGAAGATTAAACTGGCGAAAGATTATATTCACCAGATTGAAGACACACAAGGAAAAAAGCACTCTACCCCATCCTCTATCGATAATGCATTTCTCCCATTTTATACAGATCTGCTTGGAAAAAAAACCTCCTGAACCTAATATGGCTTTTCTTGACAATATCTTGCTTACATCTCTGAATCCAGAAATGCAAACCACATTGACAAAACAAGTATTGGATGAAGACATAAAAGATGTTATTTTCTCTATGAGAAAGTCGGCTTCTCCTGGTCCGGATGTGTTTACAGTATCTTTCTACATTCACTGTTGGCATATCATATCTCTTGATGTTCTACGTGCAGTGCACAGTTTCTTTATGTCGGGCAAAATATTGAGCAGCATAAATTCAACTAACCTGGCTCTTGTACCAAAATCGCGTGATGCTAAAGATGTAACCCAATATAGGCTGATAGCATGCTGCAATGTAATTTACAAAGCCATCTCTAGAATTTTAGCTAGAAGATTAAAGTGGTATTACCGTCTGTTATCTCTCAAAACCAGGCTGCTTTCTTACGAAATAGAAGCATTCTCGACAACGTGCTTCTCACTAATGAACTTCTAAATGGATACCATGCTAAAAACATATCTCCTCGTGTTATGCTCAAAGTTGATATAATGAAGGCCTTTGACTCGGTGAGATGGACAGCTCTCATTAGTATTATGTTGAAATTTAATTTTCCTGACAAATTCATTAAATGGATCTACCTCTGCATATCCACCGTTAGATACACGCTGGTCTATAATGCTCATGCAGTGGGGTATTTTAAGGGTAGCAATGGCCTGAGACAAGGTGACCCTATATCCGCCTACCTGTTCATTATTGTTATGGAAGCTCTATCTTCTGATCTAGAGAGACAAGTGCATCTGAAAAACTATCATCTACATCCTAAATGCAAAAGGCCTCTAATAACATCTTTAGCTTTTGCTGATGACCTCCTCATCTTCACCAAACCAACTCAAAAATCCCTTTAAACCATTATGGAATCCCTCTCCTCTTTCCACAGCTTCTCCGGGCTGAAAATGAACATCACTAAATCCAAGATTCTAATCGCTGGCCTCTCCTCTAGCCAAGTCCAAGACTACTTATCCTTAACTGGTTTATCAACTATCGATAATGACATGTCATATTTGGGTATTCCTCTTGCCTCCAAAAGAATAACGGTAGCGCAGTGCATGCCGTTGTATGAGAAGATCACTTCTGTATTTGACAGATGGGAGAATCGTTACATTGCACAACCTGGTAGACTGGTGATTCTAAATGTTGTGATCTTCTCGATGACTGTCTACTGGTCTAATACTTTCCTCCTGCCTAACAAACTTCTATCTATGCTTAAGTCTGCGATGAGGAACTTCTTATGGTTTGGGTCAATTCATTCTACTAAACTATCTCCTATTGCGTATCACAAGCTTGAAAACCGAAAAGATATCGAGGTTTAGGTTTAAAAAACATAAAACAATGGAACGTAGCAGCGATTTCGAAACATTTTGTAAACATAGTGATTCAGAAGAAAACCTTGTGCGTTGCCTGGCGTACCGTACACAACCTGGAAAATGAGCAGATTTGGATTGTGAAATCTAAAGTAAATCAGAGTTGGGTTTGGAAAATGCTTATCAAAGTGAGAGACAGGATTAAACAATTTTCTAAACTCAGAATTTCGGTGAACAACAGTGCTAGTTTTTGGAAATCTCCATGGATTGACACAGGCCTTATCCTAATTGATGCGGTAAGCCATGAAGACATAATGCTTTCTGGTATCCCTCTAAACGCTCATGCTAAAACATATGTTAGAGATGGGAAAATTACACTTCCGAGGACAAGCAGCGCAAATGTTAATGTGTTTTGGCAAAAATACAATAGGATGCGGTATTTGCTTGCTCCAACAGATGATTATGAATGGAATGTGGATAGGAAAAACATGCTGTTTCACTGGTTTATGAAACACTAACTGGTGAAAAGATGATGAGAAAAAGTGCATGGCATAAAGGTATATGGAACAACAGTAATTCAGAAAAGCTTAATTTCTTGATGTGGAAGGTCTGTTTTAATGGACTGAACACAATGAAAAACCTGAACCGTAAAGGGATGAATGTAACAGTGAATTGTGTGCTATGCAGTAGGTGATGAAGTTGTTAGCCACCTATATTTCAATTGTCCTTATTCCAATTATGTATGGAGAAGAGTTATGTAATAACCCGGAAATCCGAGCCAATTTAAAATTTTTATTTTGGCAATTTTAGCGAATTTTGATTATTTAAAATGTATTATTTTAAATAATATCAACGAGAAATTTATTTCAAATAGAATTAGAACGTATATATTTATATACGTCATCGTTAGAATATAAATATTTATTTATATATATAAAAGGAATTGAAAATGGCGCGGTAGTTCGATAATTCGATTTCAAAATTCAAATGAATGTACAGGATCCAAAATAAACCGGATTTTAGTGAAACCAAAAATATTAGAATCTATTTGTGAATATCTTTCCAACGAATCCGAAAAATCAAAATTTCATAGCGGGAATCAAAAGATATGCCTAGTTGAAAATTCAGAATAGTCGCTATGGAATTCTGCCCTTAAAAATGGAAAATTTTCAAACGACCTCAGTTTTGGACGAAACCACTTTTGTTGGATCCGTGATGTCAATTTATTGCTAGGTTTCAAATTTCGTAATTTTTCGAATCAATATGTGAGCGTGGCAAAGGAAAACGCGTTTGACCAGTTTTAGTTGATTTTAATCGACTGGAAGATCGCCATTTTTCAAACGGTCTCAGAATTAGACGAAATTAGTTTTGTTATGACTGTACCGCCAATACGAAGCTAGAAAATATTTCTTGGGAATTTTTCTAGTTAGTATGTGGCCCCGATAAATTGAAATGTGCGTTCCAATTCAATATATAGAGTTATATTTGGATTTTGACGAAAACTGATCGAAACAGCCGAATCAGCCTGCGATACATATCCCATTGTGTTCGAAATGGGGGTAATTAGATATGGACGACAGGCGGTGGGCTTGATTTCGACTTCGAAAATAAAAGTTACTTTTTGGAGAGATAATTAAATAAAAAAATTTGAATTAAATTTTAAAGCCCCCTCTTTTTATTTCTTCTGAAAGGTCAACGCCCCATGAAACACCCCACCTCCGTTAAGGCCACTCACAAAGGGAAGGCCTTAACTTTGGTGGAGGTTTATAAGTAAAGGCCACAGATAAACTCAAGACAGATATAAATACACATATTTTAAACAGAGGAAACCAAACAGACTTTTATTTCATCAATACGTGTTCAAACAAAACATTCCATAATTGTCTCAAAATACTTCCAACATTACAACCTCATTACTATCTTGATTATTAAAGAAGCATAAAACATAAATAAAGTGACAAAAAACCCCATACTGATATCCAAAACCATAATCCGAGCAAAAGAGATCCAAATCATACATCTACGTTCTTGGAGCTTGTAAAGAGTCTGACTGAGCTGAGTTGTTTCCTCCCTGTGGACCTGGGGGGGAAACGAAAGAAAAGAAGACGAAAAGAAAATAGAGTCAGACATAAAGCCTGAGTAAATCTAGTAACTCTTCAGTATGTGAATAAGAAAGGGGCATGATAGATATAAACTGAAAATAGGAAAGTGTCACAAGCTAAGGAAGTGTCGAATATACTATCGCACCCATACTATATCTCTGCATCTACTTGAGTTTATTCTAACTGGCACCCCATGCTGAGGGTGAAGTGATCCCCATTTTGATTTAAAGATCGGCTACTACTCGCGTTAACATGTGTTATACGGCCCCCAAGAATTGTAGATACCTATGCTGGTCCCACCATGGGGTGTATCAAGACCCATGGTGGCGGCTCCGACACAAATTCTAGAAGGCATAGTTTATGCTACTGGTGTCCCCAGTGCCCTGGTTGTCTGCTCCGGAGTGTGTGCACTCCCGCACCCCGTTAGACCTACACTGTGCACCCACCGCCGTCGTTTGACAGCTTACAATCAGCCCAGTAATCGTGCCCCACCCTGCCTAGTTTCAGGGTACCATGATACCTAACTCGGGTTACTGCTGAAACGGGTCCCTCGTTACCAGGATTTTCTAGTCAAACATGTTAAGTGGTTAAGTGTCTGTATTTACCTAACCCCACCCATCAATTCTTGTTAACATGTTGAATTTGGTTAAGTGTTATAGTTGACTTAACCCTACCATCTGTCCTTAGCCTCTTAGAGCACCTGACCACTCACATTAGACAGATATTGCTACGGTTACGGGATGTGCCGGTCGGTTCCAGGCAGGTTTACACCGTAGCTCAGTCTAACCTTGGGTCATTATTGGGCTCAATGCTTAACCACCCACATTGGATAGGTATTGTTGTGACTACTGGACAGCCGGGCGGGTCCGGGCAGGTTTACATCACAACTCAATCCAACCTCGGGTTAAGCATATCGTGTTTTCTAAATTTACATATTTTATTATTTCACAATTATATGTAAATTTCATATCTTTTATTCTTGGGTATATCAATTCATACCGCTTAAATGTCATTGTCATTGGCATGTGCCAACCATGCCAACATATATTTTCATGTTTTACACCCAACGTTATTACCCCCGTTTGTTCGCAACATGTGTTGGGCTTGTCCCAATTCAGCCCAACTTTATAAATGTGAGAAAAATGGGAAATCAAGAACATGTAATACATAAAGGTGTGTGGCGCATGAACTTGCAATTTAGCGATACTAACATATAATATGGATCATGTGAACTTGCAGTCAAATCAAAGTATAACTAAGTAGGTGACATACGAAATGGCATAGTTTAGGCTAATACAAACTTGTGTTTAAACATGTTTAACTTGGCATAATGTCAACCACAAAACTAGCATGTTGTATATTCACCAAAATGTCCAATTATAACATCTAATCACATAGCCTATTTCAACATGAACTTGCATAGTTTATGAAACCCAAACGATACTTAACATAGATCCAATTATACTTGCACATAAACATGAGAATGATATCATAGTTTTTGGGTCAAGTAGGCATAAAAGGTTTCAAATCTAGAACATGTTTACATAAGCCTTAATATAGACTTAGTGAATGTATATAGTTTATGCCATAGGTATAAACATAAGGGCATCAAATTCTAGTTTTTGCCACAAACTTGCAAGTGCCATTGTTTTCATATACAATTGTTCAATAGGCTTGCATCAATCAATTTATGCCACAAACATCAATACACAAGTCATGATAGAACCATTACAATACACAGAATTTATACAATAACACAATTCTATTTTCATTTACATCGAATCACATCACAGTTTTTATTCATATTCTGAAAGGTCACTATACTTACAACGAATGCAGAATCTTGAATTCTGGATTCTGAATTCTGAAATTGAGATGCGCTCCTTTGGGTAGACTAACGTTGCGTTGATTTTGATTAAACCTTAATCTTCTTCTTAATTTGATTCGTCTCTAAGCTTTTCTCTCTTGACGGCTATGTTCAATTCCTCCCTGGCAGCATGACGACTCCTTTCTTATTTTTTTGTGTGAATTTTCAGTTGAGACTTAGGGTGTATTTATAGATTTTTAAATTGTTTTGAGCCGTCAGATGAAGACAGGAGGAATCTAGACCATACAAAGTTCAAGGAGCCAATCAAGAGGTGACACGTCAGCCCTAGTGACACACAGAGCCACAAAAATTCGAGCCAGACCTAGCCAGCCAGGTCGACCAGGCAGGTCGACTGGCAGGTCGACACCTAGGTCGACTCTATGGTCGACGTGGGGGGGCCAGGTCGACCCTATGGTCGACCTGGTCTCTGGGCGGGAATTTTCCCGCCCAGCCCAGTTTGAACCTATTTTCGAATTTTGAATTTTAAACTGAGCTGTTTGAATTTAAATTTTATTCTGAAACTTCTGAAGGTCATAACTCCTTCATACGGAGTCCGATTCGCGCAAACTCAGACTCTATCTCAAGAAGAATTCCGAGACGAACGCAATGGCGTAACCCATTTCCCTTAATTCTTTCATTTAGAATTAATTACACTTTAATTTATGAAGCTTAACGTTATAGAATTCACAGGGTGTTACATTCTCCCCTCCTTAAAAGGATTTCGTCCCCGAAATCTTCAAGTTAGGAAGAATGTATATCCTACCATCCAACAGTCCATCTACTCAACCAACAAACACAGGCATCCACTGTCCTTAAAAGACTTCTAATGCTTCGTGATCATATGCATAGTGTGTGTACATGTCCTTATCTAATGCAGAAATCAGGGGGTCTACTGATTCAGTTGGCCTCCTTAATGCGAATCATGTAAGTGTCATGAATCCATTATGTATGCAAAATTTTCCTACTCATAATTCTACATGAGTGCACAACTATTCATAAAAATGCGACGACCATATGACAGCATATCAAGTTTCAACCATATACAAATGAGAATACATATATGCATATGCAATATGAAGTGACTGAGCCGATCTATAACCTAGGGTGTGTGTGTATATGCATCCACGAGCAACCGTTTGCAACCATCATCCAGAACATGTTTTCAAATACATGTTTGCATCCATTTGTTTTCTACCTAAGGAGTTAGGAAAAGGACCGAGGAGATATACCTAAAAAGATAGATAAAGCATAACTTAAGGAAAAAGAGAGATCGAAGATGTACCCTCAAAAAGAAGAGGGTAGGCAGCGCGTATTCTGTCCTCAGTTTCCCAAGTCGCGTCTTCCTCGGCGTCGCTCCACTGAACTTTAATGAGTTTGACTTCGCGGTTGCGTAGCTTTTTCACTTCAGTTCCTAAGATGCAGGTTGGAACTTTCCTCACAGTTGCTTCACGTTCCACTTCTGCTTCTTCAAGAATGCTAGGTTCCACCACTTCCGCAAACTCATGCAAACACTTCTGGAGGTGAGAAACATGAAAGACGTTGTGAACTCCGGCCAGTCTCTCAGGTAGCTCTAATCTATAGGCCATCTTCCCAACTTTCTCGATGATAGGGAACGGTCCTACAAATCTTGGTGCTAGCTTTCCTGCGGATCCAAAGCGAACGACGTTGCTTAAAGGAGATACCTTAAGGAAAACCCTGTCCCCAACCTCAAACTCAAGGTCGGTCCTTCTTTTGTTGGCGTAGGATTTCTGTCTGTCTTGGGCAGTCTTCATTCCCCTACGTATCAAGTCCACTTTCTCCGAAGTCTCTCGAATCATGTCTGGCCCAAGTAAAAGCTTATCTATAGACTCCCACCAACAAGTTGGTGACTTGCACGGTCTTCCATACAAGGCTTCGAAGGGTGCCATGCCTATGGTAGCTTGGTAGCTGTTGTTGTAGGCAAATTCTACTAAAGGAAGGTGATCCTCCCACGTCCCTCCAAAGTCAAGAACGCAAAGTCTTAAAAGATCCTCCAAAACTCTATTCACCCTTTCCGTCTGGCCATCGGTTTGGGGGTGATAGGTCGTGCTCAAACATAACTGTGTGCCTACAGCTTCTTGCAGACTCCGCCAAAACTCACTTGTGAAGATAGGGTCTCGGTCACTAACAATGCTGGAGGGTATCCCATGGAGTCGAACTATTTCCTTGAGATAAAGAGATGCTAGAGACGCGGCAGTCCTTCTACTCTTGATAGGTATAAAGTGGGCGCTTTAGTAAGCCTATCCACTATTACACAAATGCTAGTGTTGCCTCTTCTCGACCTAGGCAGTCCATCAATGAAGTCCATTGAGATGCTATCCCACTTCCACTGTGGGACCTCTAAAGGATGAAGTAGTCCTCCAGGCTTCTTTTGTTCCGCCTTGACCTGTTGGCAGGTCATGCACTTAGAAACGAAATCTTCCATGTCTTGCTTCATGCCGTTCCAAAAGAAAGTCCTTTTTATATCCTTGTACATCTTATCACCGCCAGGGTGTATAGTCATCTTGGAATGATGCGCTTCCTCGAGAACCTTCTTTGTCAACTTCCTCGCTTGTGGGACGCATAATCTTCCATCTCGCCTCAGCCAACCCTTATCATCGATGGCGTACCTACTGAGGTGACTAGAAGTCTCACCCCTAATAAGTTTATCAATCACATCAACAAGCTGAGGGTCTTTACGTTGTGCAGCCCCTATTGAGTCCAAGAGAGTAGGGCGTACTTCGAGAGATGCTAGTAAACCCGGTACAAAATCTGAGGAGGGCCTAAAGTTAAAACTAGCTATATACTCCAAGCTTTGCCTTTCCACAAAGAGCGGGCTTAAGGTCACTTTATTTCGGCTCAAAGCGTCTGCTACTACGTTGCCTTTTCCGGGAGTATAGGAAATTTCAAAATCATATGAGGCAAGAAACTCCATCCATCTTTGCTGCCTCAAGTTAAGATCCTTCTACGAGAAGAGATATTTCAACGATTTATGGTCAGTGTATAATTCAAACTTCTCACCTAGGAGATAGTGACGCCAAGACTTAAGCGCAAAGACGATGGCGGCTAACTCAAGATCGTGGGTTGGGTAGTTCTTTTCATGAACTTTCAATTGTCTTCCGCCATAAGCTACTACCCTTCCTTCTTGCATCAGAACAGCGCCTAGTCCCGTTCCACATGCATCCGTGTATACTGTGAACATTTTGGTTCCATCTGGCAAGGTCAGAACTAGGGCTGTTGTGAGAGCCCTTTTTAATCGTTGGAAAGCAAACTCGCAGTCCAAATCCCAAGTGAACGCCAGATTCTTCTTTGTTAGCCTTGTAAGTGGGGCTGAGATTTTCACGAAATCCCTAATAAACTTTCGGTAAAAACCGGCTAGCCCAAGAAAGCTTCGAACTTCGGTTGCATTTCTTGGTGTCTTCCAATCTTGTACTGCCACCACTTTCGCGGGGTCCACAACCAACCCCTCTTTGGACACTATATGCCCCAGAAATCTTACCTCCTTTCTCCAAAAGTGGCACTTGGAGAATTTGGCTTTTAGCTGATGTGAGCGGAGAGTTTCCATGATTTCTTTCAGATGCTGAGCATGCTCTTCCTCATTCTTTGAAAAGATTAAGATATCATCTACGAAGACAACCACGAATTTGTTGAGGAATTCTCTGAACACCCTGCTCATTAGGTCTACGAAATAAGCGGGTGCATTTGTCAAGCCGAAAGGCATGACAAGCCACTCGAAGAAACCGTCTGGGGTTCTGAACGCCGTCTTATAATTGCTATCTTCAGCTACTCTTAGCTGATGGAACCCAGTTGCCAGATCAAGTTGGGAGAAGACCGACGCTCCTACAAGATGATCAAACAAATCGTCGATTCGGGGAAGAGGGTGCCTATTTTTCTTGGTCAATTTGTTTAACTCCCTATAGTCGACGTAAAGGCGAAGCGAACCGTCTGCTTTGATTGCGAACACCACTGGAGCACCCCATTCCGAAATGCTCCGTCTAATGAACCCCTTTTCGAGAAGTTCTTTAACCTGCTTACTGAGCTCCTTTCTCTCCTTTGGATCAATGTGTCTGACAGGTAAAGCTACAGGCTTTGCATTATCCACAAGATATATGCAGAAGTCTATTTCCCGCCTCGGAGATAAGCCTTTCACCTCCTCAAAGACATCCGGGTATTCCCGGACTACTCTAACTGATTGCAAATTCTCATCAGAAGCATCAAGCGACTCTAGATAACTAAGCATAACACAATTCAAGGGATTACAAGAAATTTCTAGAGTGTTACTAAGCCGAATCAAGAGTCTAACTACTCTTTTCTCACAATCAAGAATGGCACTATTACTGGATAACCAGTCCATGCCTAAAATCAAACCATATCCCGCGAAGCCCAAAACAAAGGCATTACAACTAAACTCAACGCTGAGAATAGAGATTTTCAAACCCAAACAAACCATTGACAAGTAAGCGGAGCCCCCTATTGGATTTGAAACTACTAAGGGATCTTTTACCATACTAGTGTCTAGATGCAGAGATTCTACTAAGGCAGATGAAATAAAGGAGGGTGACGCTCTAGAGTCAAAAAGTGTGCGAACTGGATGATCATAAAGATAAACTACACTTTCTACAGAAATATTACTACCTCGTTCCTGCTGAGGTGCCACTAGCGCATGAACCTGACCCCCTGAAGTGGATTCGGCTTTCTGTCCCTACCCTTTCTTCTTTGGGCAGTCCTTAGCTTGGTGTCTAGTTTCTCCACAATGGAAGCAACCACCCATCTTCGCCTTCCTTTTTCGGCAGTCTTTTGATATATGTACCACAATGCCACAGAACTTGCACCTTCTCTTCTCATGGGGCTTATTGTTCTTCCCTCCTTTCTTGAAGTCTGTTTTCTTTGTTTGTAGACCCTCTTTCTTCTCTTCCACCTTAGTTTCTTTCTTGCCGTGGTCTTCCTCGTGTAGCAACGCCATGTCCACCAAGCTTTCATAAGTCGCTCCCGTGGATACATGGGTCATGGCAAGGCTGTGTAGAGGCTCATTCAAACCTTTGACGAAGTGAAGTGCCTTCTTGTGTTGGGTGTTTACTAAGTCTAGCCCAAATCTGGCCAGCTGATTAAACTGATTAACATACTCCCTGATTGTCATCCTCCCATGTTTCAGAGTTAAGAACTTCTCCATTTGCAGGCTTCTTTCAGCTTGGGAGAGGAATTTCATCTCAAACCTTGTCCTGAAGTCTTCCCATGTTTCCAACGCCCTCTGAGCATTGGTAATTTCCCACCAATAGGAAGCTTCATCCTTAAGCAACCATACCGCTAGTTGTATCTTTTGCCTGTCATCAACTTCGAAGATGACAAACAGATCCTCAGTCTCCTTTAGCCAGTTTCTTGCTCCTACAAAGGACTATGTCCCATAAAAATCTTTTCCACCCATTGCCTTGAAGTCTCTGCATGTTTTCGCGAAGGCATTTCCACGAGGAGGAGGAGGAGGAACCGCGGCGACTGGAGGAGGGATGTCTTCTGGGCCCACGCCATTGGCCCTTGCTTCTAAATACCTCCTAAACCAGCCAGGTATCGGTACTCCTTCAGGAAGGTTAAGGTCTCCAAACATGCTGAAACAGAAAGGAAAGATTCAAAACGAAGGATAGAGAGAGATAGTGCATATGGCTTTGGGGGATTATGTCTTTTTAAAATATAACACTTTTTCTTGAAAAATGCTTCTTTAAACTTCCTTTTTGAAAACAATTTCAAAAACTTTTATCTTGTCTGGTAAACATATGCTCTGATACCAAGTGAAACACCCCACCTCCGTTAAGGCCACTCACAAAGGGAATGCCTTAACTTTGGTGGAGGTTTATAAGTAAAAGCCATAGATAAACTCAAGACAGATATAAACACACATATTTTAAACAACGGAAACCAAACAGACTTTTATTTCATCAATACATGTTCAAACAAAACATTCCATAATTGTCTCAAAATACTTCCAACATTACAACCTCATTACTGTCTTGATTATTAAAGAAGCATAAAACATAAATAAAGTGACAAAAATCCCCATAGTGATATCCAAAGCCATAATCCGAGCAAAAGAGATCCAAATCATACATCTACGTTCTTGGAGCTTGTAAAGAGTCTGACTGAGCTGAGTTGTTTCCTCCCTGTGGACCCGGGGGAGGGGAGGGGGGAACGAAATAAAAGAAGACGAAAAGAAAATAGAGTCAGACATAAAGCCTGAGTAAATCTAGTAACTCTTCAGTATGTGAATAAGAAATAGGCATGATAGATATAAACTGAAAATAGGAAAGTGTCACAAGCTAAGGAAGTGTCGAATGTACTATCGCACCCATACTATATCTCTGCACCTACTTGAGTTTATTCTAACTGGAACCCCATGCTGAGGGTGAAGTGATCCCCATTTTGATTTAAAGATCGGCTCCTACTCACGTTAACATGTGTTATACGGCCCTCAAGAATTGTAGATACCTATGCTGGTCCCACCATGGGGTGTATCAAGACCCATGGTGGCGGCCCCGACACAAATTCTAGAAGGCATAGGTTATGCTACTGGTGTCCCCAGTGCCCTGGTTGTCTGCTCCGGAGTGTGTGCACGCCCGCACCCCGTTAGACCTACACTGTGCACCCACCGCCGTCGTTTGACCGCTTACAATCAGCCCAGTAATCGTGCCCCACCCTGCCTAGTTTCAGGGTACCATGATACCTAACTTGGGTTACTGCTGAAACGGGTCCCTCGTTACCAGGATTTTCTAGTCAAACATGTTAAGTGGTTAAGTTTCTGTATTTACCTAACTCCACCCATCAATTCTTGTTAACATGTTGAATTTGGTTAAGTGTTATAGTTGACTGAACCCTACCATCTGTCCTTAGCCTCATAGAGCACCTGACCACTCACATTAGACAGTATTGCTACGGTTACTGGATGTGCCGGTCGGTTCCGGGCAGGTTTACACCGTAGCTCAGTCTAACCTCGGGTCATTATTGGGCTCAATGCTTAACCACCCACATTGGATAGGTATTGTTGTGACTACTGGACAACCGGGCGGGTCCGGGCAGGTTTACATCACAACTCAATCCAACCTCGGGTTAAGCATATCGTGTTTTCTAAATTTACATATTTTATTATTTCACAATTATATGTAAATGTCATATCTTTTATTCTTGGGTATATCAATTCATACCGCTTAAATGTCATTGTCGTTGGCATGTGCCAACCATGCCAACATATATTTTCATGTTTTACACCCAACGTTATTACCCCCGTTTGTTCGCAACATGTGTTGGGCTTGTCACAATTCAGCCCAACTTTATAAACGTGAGAAAAATGGGAAATCAAGAACATGTAATACATAAAGGTGTGTGGCGCATGAACTTGCAATTTAGCGATACTAACATATAATATGGATCATGTGAACTTGCAGTCAAATCAAAGTATAACTAAGTAGGTGACATACGAAATGGCATAGTTTAGGCTAATACAAACTTGTGTTTAAACATGTTTAACTTGGCGTAATGTCAACCACAAAACTAGCATGTTGTATATTCACCAAAATGTCCAATTATAACATCTAATCACATAGCCTATTTCAACATGAACTTGCATAGTTTATGAAACCCAAACGATACTTAACATAGATCCAATTATACTTGCACATAAACATGAGAATGATATCATAGTTTTTGGGTCAAGTAGGCATAAAAGGTTTCAAATCTAGAACATGTTTACATAAGCCTTAATTTAGTCTTAGTGAATGTATATAGTTTATGCCAAAGGTATAAACATAAAGGGATCAAATTATAGTTTTTGCCACAAACTTGCAAGTGCCATTGTTTTCATATACAATTGTTCAATAGGCTTGCATCAATCAATTTATGCCACAAACATCAATACAAAAGTCATGATAGAACCATTACAATACACAGAATTTATACAATAACACAATTCTATTTTCATTTACATCGAATCACATCACAGTTTTTATTCATATTCTGAAAGGTCACTATACTTACAACGAATGCAGAATCATGAATTCTGGATTCTGAATTCTGAAATTGAGATGCGCTCCTTTGGGTAGACTAACGTTGCGTTGATTTTGATTAAACCTTAATCTTCTTCTTAATTTGATTCGTCTCTAAGCTTTTCTCTCTTGACGGCTATGTTCAATTCCTCCCTGGCAGCATGACGACTCCTTTCTTATTTTTTTTGTGTGAATTTTCAGTTGAGACTTAGGGTGTATTTATAGATTTTTAAATTTCTTTGAGCCGTCAGATGAAGACAGGAGGAATCTAGACCATACAAAGTTCAAGGAGCCAATCAAGAGGTGATACGTCAGCCCTAGTGACACACAGAGCCATAGAATTCGAGCCAGAGCCAGACCTAGCCAGCCAGGTCGACCAGGCAGGTCGACTCTATGGTCGACCTGGGGGGGCCAGGTCAACACCATGGTCGACCCTATGGTCGACCGGGTCTCTGGGCGGGAATTTTCCCGCCCAGCCCAGTTTGAACCTATTTTCGAATTTTGAATTTTAAACTGAGCTGTTTGAATTTAAATTTTACTCTGAAACTTCCGAAGGTCATAACTCCTTCATACGGAGTCTGATTCGCGCAAACTCGGACTCTATCTCAAACAGAATTCCGAGACGAACGCAATGGCGTAACCCATTTCCCTTAATTCTTTCATTTAGAATTAATTACACTTTAATTTGGAAGCTTAACGTTATAGAATTCACGGGGTGTTACACCCTAAAAAAAATCAAAATAAAATAAAAAGAAACCCGCTCCCTCCCTCAGACCCCCGTCGCCCTCCCCCTACCCTCGCCGTCGGAGGCGCGCTCCCCTCTCAGACCCGGCGCCGCCACTGGCGAACCCCCCTCTCAGTCGATCTCTCCCCGTCCTCGCTCCTCCCTCCTATCAAAACCCCAAACCCGATCCAGCCCTAGCCCGTGTCGCCCCCCCTTTTCGACCACCTAACGCCATCGCTCCCCTCCCTCCGCCGCTAATCGCCACCCCCCGACCCTCTCCTTCCCCTTCTCTCTCACTTTTCCTCCCTCTCCTTAATCGGGATCGCCTCCGACCAATGAAGCACCACCGTGAGCGCCCCCCTATGACAGTCCGACATCCAAGCCAAGCCGGTGAGTTTTTATTTATTTGAATTCAGTTTTCTGATTTATAAAGTATAATTTAAAATCAGTTTAATATAGAAAATATATTATTTTTACAACATAAAGATTTGATTTTTATTTAGATGACTAGAATATAAAAATGAGATTTTTATAATCAAGAAAGTTTGGATTTTTAATGTATGAAAAGATTCGATTTTTATCGTCTTGAAAGCAAAGTAAGAATATAATTTTTATATAATAGGGATGATAAAAATATAGTTTTTACACTATAGAGATAATAAAAATTTGATTTTTATATAATGTAGGAAGTATAGAAAAAAATATGATTTTTAAATTGAAAGTGAACAAATAAAAATGTGATTTTTATTTTAAGGACAGCAGTATAAAAATGTGATTTTTATATACGTAGTGTCTACGGGCAGTGAAATTGACAAAAGGCGAGAACGACGAAGATTTCTACATAAGAAGAGTCGTGGTGTTTGGTTTGGCTAGTCGGTGAGAACTCCTTGCCTTTTTATTTTTATTTTCTAGTTGAAATATATACTAGGATGCAGACGGTGTTTAGTAGCACCCGACACCCGTCCTCCACAGACCATGGACGGCTTGTATGCTTGTTTGTTTGATTTTGATGTGTAGTTGATTGTGTGATGTGATGTGAAATGAAATAAAATATTTAGATAGTTAAAAATATTTTATAGTTGAAAATAGAATTTTTAACGTGTATTTAAAATGAAATAAATATAAACAAATCGGACGATTTGTTTATATACACACATTTGACTGATATTGATTGGGACGATAAATTTTACACATCGCCCAACTGCACAAATAAAATATGTGTTTGATTGTTTGAAAACCCCACACGGGTATTGGGAATATATATGACATACAGTAGTCCCAATAATTAGCTGTATGTCGATCGATTGATGGACAGACTGTTATGAGCGTTAAATATTTATATTTGATGCTTATACAGTGTAGAACGCACTCTGGATGATGGTTGATTATTTATTGTTGTTATTTTATACATGTGATGTAGAAAATCCATATAATTAACATTATATGGTAATTGATTGGGCCTCATTCCAGTTTTGAAAAAGAAATATTTGAAATAGAATATTTGAAAATAGAAATATATGAAGCCGTGTTGATTAGATTTACGCCATTTTGACGTGAACGATATTTATATCGATTTTATTCATTTTATAATGAACGTCGGAAGTGATTTCAAAATCTGATAAATTGAATAGAATTGAATTCGAATTGAAATTGAATAGAAATGAATTCGAATTGAAATTGAATTAATTTGAAATTCAAATTGAATTGAAAACAAACTGAAATTGAATTAAAAATCGATTTGAATCGAAATCAATTTGAAATGAATTTAAAACGAATTTGTAAGGGAAAATTCCATTTTGATTTGAATTTGAAAAAGAAGTTGAAATCGTTTTGAAAACGAATTTAAAACGATTTATAAAATACGTTTTAAAAGGAAATCGACGAAGTATATATTATATATATTATATATATAATATAATGGCCTGAATAGAACGCGCCGCGCCGCGGCAGTTCGCGAATTTCGACCATTGACTTCGAATGGACATTGCGGGAGATCCGATCGTCGGTTTCTCCTAAAACCAGAACCGTTGGGTTCGTATCGAAAAGAGCTTTCTAATGAATATTAGAAATTAGCAATCTAACGGCTGGATTTGGAATTATGTCCAAATCAAATTTGGAAAAGGTTGTTGTAAGTGCAGTTCGATGGCCGTTGATGGAAATCGACTGTACGGGCCTTGATAAAATTATTAAAAATAGTAATAATTTGTGTAAAATCATAAGAAATGATTTGTGAAGAATTGGGATGTAAAACTCCATATTTGAAAAGATAAAAAGAGATTTTTATCGAAATGAACTAGTTTTGAACTAGAATTATAATTCTATTTATTTTTAAAATAAATAAAGTGGATTTGAAATGGTTTTAAAAGTTACCAGAATTTCCAATAATTGAATTGGAATGGATTTGAATCGAAATTGTCTTTTGAATATTTCGATGTTGGATTTCGTGACGATACAGGTATTGTTATGGGAATTTGAAAGATATATTTATATCGTTATTTCCAATACGATATTTGTTGGTCGTAGAATTTGATATTGAATATAAGCCGATATATTTTCTATTCAGAGCCTTGTATTTAATATCAAATGTGATTTGGGTTTGTCGTGAATGGTGTCTTCATTAACACTATTCTTAAGCCCAGTTGAGAAAAAGATTAAATCTTTTTATTTAGATTTAATGAAGTGTACCAATTAAATAATATTTAATTGGAATTGAATTGGTGTTGATTTTTGGGTTTATCGTGAACAGTGTTTTAAATAACATTTGTTCTTTAACCCAATAATTAATGGAATGTGATTTTGGGTTTATCGTGAACCGTGTTTTAAATGACACTGATTCTTTAACCCAGTTAAAGATTAAAACTAAGTGGAGTTTTAATGAATCTTTAATTAGATTGAAAAGATCGAGAATGGAGTATCACTAGTTTTACTCCAGGCGATAGTTAAATCTTTAATTAGATTTGAACGTGAAATGGTAATTGAATTTACCGATAACACCGTGGTGTTAGATATGAAGTATTACCAGTTTTACTTCATGGGGTGAATAGGTTGGGATTGGGAAATAAAATAAATGATTACTTCGGTGTGGTTCGCTAATCCCGACTTGTTTTGAATTGATATTCAAAAAGGAGATTAAAGAATAAATTTAAAGAATTTATCTTTGATAAATTAATGGGAACCTTTCCCAAAATATAAGAATATTTGAATAAAAGAATATTCTGAATTAGAATGAGGCGTATGTTGTATTTGTGTAACACTTGTTTATTATATACGCGAGTTATTCAGAAAGACCGGGTTTATCCCATTCTGAATAACTAATTCGACGTGGTGTCGAAGATGAAGACGGTGGTTGAAGACCAGAGGTCTTCACGTCGTTTGGATAATTACTGATGATCTTGATTGGGCCGTACACCCAAGAGGAGGGAATCAGATAGTGGTCGTCCAGACGTACTTGGAGATCGATGGATATGTGGGGGTACTAGGTGCCTCCGGTTTCGTTCAGACCCAGAACGAACTTGTAAATGGACTGTGTGTCTGACATTGGATTTTAGTCTGTGTGGTTGATTTCTATTAAATATATATCTATTTGGCGGCGGAGAATTTATTCTCTTGCTTAACGCCCTTCTCTGAGACGTACGAGCTCAGAGGTTATATATTGATGGATATCAAACGCATGGAGTGAATTGCATGTGTGGCATGCCTAAGTGGCAAGTGATCAAGGCTTCTGTTGAAAAGCAAAGTCTTGTGGTGATGATCAAAGCACAACCTGTGTGGCATAGCTTTGTGTAACGTTGATTCGCGAGCCTCACACCCCGGTGTGAACCAAAAACGGGAGAAGGACCTCAGGGAGGACATGCGTTTCTTTCTAGTTAGAAGTGGCGTCATTGGTTTTACACGCCCTGATGAGTTTGACTTATGTGGTTGTTGCTGTTGCGAGGCGCCTCGGTTTGATCGGACGATCTGGGTCCGATGGAGTCATTCGTTGGCTCATTTACGCCCCAAAGGGCGGGGAAACGCATTGTTCAGGATTTCGTCTAATCCACATCGGTGGACCGGCCCTGTCACTCCAAGGTCACTCGAGCTCTGACCTGAGGCTCGGGCTAGAGAGTCTCGAATCGGCGAGGACTATCTTTTGCCTCGGTTCACAGATGGAAATCCAACTTCCAATACGTGATATTTCGGTTTTATTTGTAGAGCCTAGTATTAGCGACATAGTAGCATGGGATACTATGCCGTCTATGATTGATATTTATGGTTGAAATTGTTTTGACACTATGCACTTATAGTAATAATAAAACATGAAATTTAGCGTATTAAACATTTTTGGCTATTATAGGGTAAAACCCTATCCTCCGGCTTGCGTTGCATTGTGTGATGGGACCTGGGTCTTATACTAGCTTCATTTTTCTTGATTTAGCATTGCGCTGTTTGTTTTATGCACTGGTATACTTGGGAGGAAACCCATTCCGTGTTATACGGCGTGGTCCCTTGATTTTCCGAACTTTAAAATAAATATTAATAACTGTTTTTAGTTCCCACACCAGTCCCATGACTGACCTGGGGTTTATTGTTTTAACCTAAACTCTAGGTGCCCTTATTTTGACACGGGCAGCTAGTAGTTTTGGTTTTGCAGATTTATATTCATGGGATCCTGATTTACAACTGGAACGATACTCGGAAAGCTCTGTATCCGCGTATTACTTCTAGTTGTGTATTGTATTATTTTCCGCTGCTATGTAATGTATTGTAATCTCTGATATTTTATAGTGTGTAATATTTATTCATACTCTGTATATTCTTGTATTCTAATGAAATTGTTGTAATTAACAATGAAATGTTCTTCTGTCTACGTTCTGTTGTATGTTGTTCTCGAAGTATCCGCTCTTTCCTTACCGGGGAAGTTACGGGTTCTTACAGTGGTATCAGAGCTTTGGTTTACAAAGCTCAGAGAACAGGACACGTTAGAACCGAACGAAAGAATTCATCAGAAATTGGATTAGTAATATCCAATGAGGATGACTCGTTAGAGATGGGATCAGTAGTATCCTAGAATGGGTGTGAAGAGTATATTTTTAAATTGAAAACAATTTTTGTTTTGAAAATTTAAATCAATTATTCGTATTTGATTATTTATTTATATTGATTTGGACTATACAGTATATACAGATTTTGCGTATATGTCTGATCCGCGTGTATTCGAAGTTTTAATATATTGGGTAGATATAGGATCACACTGTAGTCGCCCGGAGATGATTCTGATGATTGATAGATCATCATCAGAATTTATGTTTGAGTGACGAAAGGGAGATTTCTATATATTTCCTATTGACTGGTGTGAGAACCAAAATTATATAGGGCCTATTGTTGTGATTTGGCACCAAAAATGTGATTCTTGACTATATATCAAGATTATGAATTTGAAATGATAATCAACTAATTGATTGCTGATTGTGTTGTTTGATTAATTAAAATTTGAACCATATAGCCAATTTGAACCAAATAGTGAGTTGTATTGAAAATTAGTCGCATTTGCTTACATATAAATGTACTTACATTGAACAGGTCATTGCAAGGAGGCTAGAGCAGATGAATAAAATTATTTGCCCAACAAATAGGTACATGTTTACCATAATTTACTGTTTTGTCTGGGTGATGATGATTTTATGTGCCGATTGGCTAGCCGCTTGGCTTTTTCTTTTTCTTTTGGATTGAAGAAGGCCATGGGAGGCTATATGAAATATCCCGAAGTCCCCAGTGCAGGGGAGGTTATGGCGAAATTTTTCGAAAATTTAGGGTGTTAGCCAAAATTTTGAAAATTTTGAAAAGTTCTTAGAAACTGAAAAGTTGAAGAATTTAAGCAGTAGTGAAAATACAGGAAGTTGAGTTGAATTGTTAAACAACTTTCGGCTTCGTTCCTTTTCGGGGACGAAAAGTTTTAAGTGGGGGAGATTGTAATAACCCGGAAATCCGAGCCAATTTAAAATTTTTATTTTGGCAATTTTAGCGAATTTTGATTATTTAAAATGAATTATTTTAAATAATATCAACGAGAAATTTATTTCAAATAGAATTAGAACGTATATATTTATATACGTCGTCGTTAGAATATAAATATTTATTTATATATATAAAAGGAATTGAAAATGGCATGGTAGTTCGATAATTCGATTTCAAAATTCAAATGAATGTACAGGATTCAAAATAAACCGGATTTTAGTGAAACCAAAAATATTAGAATCTATTTGTGAATATCTTTCCAATGAATCCGAAAAATCAAAATTTCATAGTGGTAATCAAAAGATATGCCTAGTTGAAAATTCAGAATAGTCGCTATGGAATTCTGGCCCTTAAAAATGAAAATTTTGCAAACGACCTCGGTTTTCGATGAAACCCCTTTTGTTGGATCCATGATGTCAAGTTATTGCTAGGTTTCAAATTTCGTAATTTTTCGAATCAATATGTGAGCGTGGCAAAGGAAAATGCGTTTGACCAGTTTCAGTTGATTTTAATCGACTGGAAGATGGCCATTTTTCAAACGGTCTCAGAATTAGACGAAATTAGTTTTGTTAGGACCGTATCGCCAATACGAAGCTAGAAAATATTTCACGGGAATTTTTCTAGTTAGTATGTGGCCCCGATAAATTGAAATGTGCGTTCAAATTCAATATATAGAGTTATATTTGGATTTTGATGAAAACTGATCGAAACAGCCGAATCAGCCTGCGATACATATCCCATTGTGTTCGGAATAGGGGTAATTAGCTATGGACGATAGGCGGTGGGCTTGATTTCGAGTTTGAAAATAAAAGTTACTTTTTGGAGAGATAATTAAATAAAAAAATTGAATTAAAATTTAAAGCCCCCCTTTTTATTTCTTCTGAAAGGTCAACGCCCCAAAAAAAATCAAAATAAAATAAAAAGAAACCCGCTCCCTCCCTCAGACCCCCGTCGCCCTCCCCCTACCCTCGCCGTCGGAGGCGTGCTCCCCTCTCAGACCCGGCGCCGCCACTGGCGAACCCCCCCTCTCAGTCGATCTCTCCCCGTCCTCGCTCCTCCCTCCTATCAAAACCCCAAACCCGATCCAACCCTAGCCCGCATCGCCCCCTCCCCCCCCCCTTTCCGACCACCTGACGCCATCGCTCCCCTCCCTCCGGCGCTAATCGCCACCCCCCGACCCTCTCCTTCCCCTTCTCTCTCGCTTTTCCTCCCTCTCCTTAACCGGGATCACCTCCGACCAATGAAGCACCACCGTGAGCGCCCCCTATGACAGCCCGACATCCAAGCCAAGCCGGTGAGTTTTTATTTATTTAAATTCAGTTTTCTGATTTATAAAGAATAAATTAAAATCAGTTTAATATAGAAAATATATTGTTTTTACAACATATAGATTTGATTTTTATTTAGATGACTAGAATATAAAAATGAGATTTTTATAATCAAGAAAGTTTGGATTTTTAATGTATGAAAAGATTCGATTTTTATCGTCTTGAAAGCAAAGTAAGAATATAATTTTTATATAATAAGGATGATAAAAATATAGTTTTTACACTATAGAGATAATAAAATTTTGATTTTTATATAATGTAGGAAGTATAGAAAAAAATATGATTTTTAAATTGAAAGTGAACAAATAAAAATGTGATTTTTATTTTAAGGACAGCAGTATAAAAATGTGATTTTTATATATGTAGTGTCTACGGGCAGTGAAATTGACAAAAGACGAGAACGGTGAAGATTTCTACATAAGAAGAGTTGCGGTGTTTGGTTTAGCTAGTCGGTGAGAACTCCTCACCTTTTTATTTTCTAGTTGAAATATATATTAGGATGCAGACGGTGTTTAGTAGCACCCGACACCCGTCGTCCACAGACCATGGACGGCTTGTATGCTTGTTTGTTTGATTTTGATGTGTAGTTGATTGTGTGATGTGAAATGAAATAAAATATTTAGATATTTAAAAATATTTTATAGTTGAAAATAGAATTTTTAACGTGTATTTAAAATGAAATAAATATAAACAAATCGGACGATTTGTTTATATACACACATTTGACTGATATTGATTGGGACGATAAATTTTACACATCGCCCAACTGCACAAATAAAATCTGTGTTTGATTGTTTGAAAACACCACACGGGTATTGGGATGATATATGACATACACTAGTCCCAATAATTAGCTGTATGTCGATCGATTGATGGACAGACAGTTATGAGCGTTAAATATTTATATTTGATGCTTATACAGTGTAGAATGCACTCTGGATGATGGTTGATTATTTATCGTTGTTATTTTATACATGTGATGTAGAAAATCCATATAATTAACATTATATGGTAATTGATTGGGCCTCATTCCAGTTTTGAAAAAGAAATATTTGAAATAGAATATTTGAAAATAGAAATATATGATGCCGTGTTGATTAGATTTACGCCATTTTGACGTGAACGATATTTATATCGATTTTATTCATTTTATAATGAACATCGGAAGTGATTTCAAAATCTGATAAATTGAATAGAATTGAATTCGAATTGAAATTGAATAGAAATGAATTCGAATTGAAATTGAATTAATTTGAAATTCAAATTGAATTGAAAACGAACTGAAATTGAATTAAAAATCGATTTGAATTGAAATCAATTTGAAATGAATTTAAAACGAATTTGTAAGGGAAAATTCCATTTTGATTTGAATTTGAAAAAGAAGTTGAAATCGTTTTGAAAACGAATTTAAAACGATTTATAAAATACGTTTTAAAAGGAAATCGACGAAGTATATATTATATATATTATATATATAATATAATGGCCTGAATAGAACGCGCCGCGCCGCGGCAGTTCGCGAATTTCGACCATTGACTTCGAATGGACATTGCGGGAGATCCGATCGTCGGTTTCTCCTAAAACCAGAACCGTTGGGTTCGTATCGAAAAGAGCTTTCTAATGAATATTAGAAATTAGCAATCTAACGGCTGGATTTGGAATTATGTCCAAATCAAATTTGGAAAAGGTTGTTGTAAGTGCAGTTCGATGGCCGTTGATGGAAATCGACTGTACGGGCCTTGATAAAATTATTAAAAATAGTAATAATTTGTGTAAAATCATAAGAAATGATTTGTGAAGAATTGGGATGAAAACTCCATATTTGAAAAGATAAAAATAGATTTTTATCGAAATGAACTAGTTTTGAACTATAATTATAATTCTATTTATTTTTAAAATAAATAAAGTGGATTTAAAATGGTTTTAAAAGTAACCAGAATTTCCAATAATTGAATTGGAATGGATTTGAATCAAAATTGTCTTTGGAATATTTCGATGTTGGATTTCGTGACGATACAGGTATTGTTATGGGAATTTGAATGATATATTTATATCGTTATTTCCAATACGATATTTGTTGGTCGTAGAATTTGATATTGAATATAAGCCGATATATTTTCTATTCAGAGCCGTGTATTTAATATCAAATGTGATTTGGGTTTGTCGTGAATGGTGTCTTCATTAACACTGTTCTTAAGCCCAGTTGAGGAAAAGATTAAATCTTTTTATTTAGATTTAATGAAGTGTACCAATTAAATAATATTTAATTGGAATTGAATTGGTGTTGATTTTTGGGTTTATCGTGAACAAAGTTTTAAATAACACTTGTTCTTTAACCCGATAATTAATGGAATGTGATTTTGGGTTTATCGTGAACCGTGTTTTAAATGACACTGATTCTTTAACCCAGTTAAAGATTAAAACTAAGTGGAGTTTTAATTAATCTTTAATTAGATTGAAAAGATCGAGAATGGAGTATCACTAGTTTTACTCCAGGCGATAGTTAAATCTTTAATTAGATTTGAACATGAAATGGTAATTGAATTTACCGATAACACCGTGGTGTTAGATATGAAGTATTAACAGTTTTACGTCATGGGGTGAATAGGTTGGGATTGGGAAATAAAATAAATGATTACTTCGGTGTGGTTCACTAATCCCGACTAGTTTTGAATTGATATTCAAAAAGGAGATTAAAGAATAAATTTAAAGAATTTATCTTTGATAAAATTAATGGGAACCTTTCCCAAAATATAAGAATATTTGAATAAAAGAATATTCTAAATTGGAATGAGGCGTATGTTGTGTTTGTGTAACACTTGTTTATTATATACGCGAGTTATTCAGAAAGACCGGGTTTATCCCATTCTGAATAACTAATTCGACGTGGTGTCGAAGATGAAGACGGTGGTGTCGAAGATGAAGACGGTGGTTGAAGACCAGAGGTCTTCACGTCGTTTGGATAATTACTGATGATCTTGATTGGGCCATACACCCAAGAGGAGGGAATCAGATAGTGGTCGTCCAGACGCACTTGGAGATCGATGGATATGCGGGGTACTAGGTGCCTCCGGTTTTGTTCAGACCCAGAACGAACTTGTAAATGGACTGTGTGTCTGACATTGGATTTTAGTCTGTGTGGTTGATTTCTATTAAACATATATCTGTTTGGCGGCGGAGAATTTATTCTCTTGCTTAACGCCCTTCTCTGAGATGTACGAGCTCAGAGGTTATATAGTGATGGATATCAAACGCATGGAGTGAATTGCCTGTGTGGCATGCCTAAGTGGCAAGTGATCAAGGCTTCTGTTGAAAAGCAAAGTCTTGTGGTGATGATCAAAGCACAGCCTGTGTGGCATAGCTTTGTGTAACATTGATTCGCGAGCCTCACACCCCGGTGTGAACCAAAAATGGGAGAAGGACCTCAGGGAGGACATGCGTTTCTTTCTAGTTAGAAGTGGCGTCAGTGGTTTTACACGCCCTGACGAGTTTGACTTATATGGTTGTTGCTGTTGCGAGGCGCCTCGGTTTGATCGGACGATCCGGGTCCGATGGAGTCATTCGTTGGCTCATTTACGCCCCAAAGGGCGGGGAAATGCATTGTTCAGGATTTCGTCTAATCCACATCGGTGGACCGACCCTGTCGCTCCAAGGTCACTCGAGCTCTGACCTGAGGCTCGGGCTAGAGAGTCTCGAATCAGTGAGGACTATCTTTTGCCTCGGTTCACAGATGGAAATCCAACTTCCAATACGTGATATTTCGGTTTTATTTGTAGAGCCTAGTATTGGCGACATAGTAACGTGGGATACTATGCCGTCTATGATTGATATTTATGATTGAAATTGTTTTGACACTATACACTTATAGTAATAATAAAACATGAAATTTAGCGTATCAAGCATTTTTGGCTATTATAAGGTAAAACCCTATCCTCCGGCTTGCGTTGCATTGTGTGATGGGACCTGGGTCTTATAATAGTTTCATTTTTCTTTATTTAGCATTGCGCTGTTTGTTTTATGCACTGGTATTCTTAGGAGGAAACCCATTCCGTGTTATACGGTGTGGTCCCTTGATTTACCGAACTTTAAAATAAAGATTAATAACTGTTTTTAGTTCTCACACCAGTCCCATGACTGACCTGGGGTTTATTGTTTTAACCTAAACTCTGGGTGCCCTTATTTTGACATGGGCAGCTAGTAGTTTTGGTTTTGCAGATTTATATTCACGGGATCCTGATTTACAACTGGAACGATACTCGGAAAGCTCTATATCTGCGTATTACTTCTAGTTGTGTATTGTATTATTTTCCGCTGCTATGTAATGTATGGTAATCTCTGATATTTTATAGTGTGTAATATTTATTCATACTCTGTATATTCTTGTATTCTGATGAAATTGTTGTAATTAACAATGAAATGTTCTTCTGCCTGCGTTCTGTTGTGTGTTGTTCTCGAAGTATCCGCTCTTTCCTTACCGGGGAAGTTACGGGTTCTTACAAGTTAAATGCAGAGGAGGGTTTGCTCCACCTTTTACAGGCAGCAAGGAGGAATGGCTTAGCATTTATAAATCGACAAGATGGAAATTGCCTGCCACTTATGAGCTGCTGATTATGCTCAAAGTTGTTTTAAGCGAAGTGTGGAATGAAAGAAATAGTCGAGTTTTCAATCGACAAGGAAGAAGCAGAATAAAAGTTTACCATGCTGTTGGTAGAAGAATTTGCAATGAAATCTCCATGTCTTCCTTTGGTTTTGATCCCCTTATCAAAAACAAATGGAAATGACTGTCTTATCTATTATTATCTATTATAATTAATGTATGCTCTGTTTATGTTGTGAGACCTTCTTATGATATAATATATGGTAGGGGCCATTAATCCCTGCTGGCTTTGCTAAAAAAAAGATAAATTGGAATTTGGAATTAAATTAATAATAATTAAATGGTAATCAATTGAATATTAATTGATTGATGACCCAAGCGAATATAAGTAAACATTAATATTGTTTATTAACTAAAGTTAATATAAGTGATTGATCTGGTTAAGTTGGATGTGCATTATTCGTTGATTGTCTGTTAAATGATTTGAAAATTGAGAACAACGAATCCATATATAATAAATTGGAATGGAGTCATTTATGATTTGAAATAAATGATTCATTCCTGTATTTGCAAATTAATGACGCTACCTGTTTAAAATTTTGGTAATTTGTGTTGTTTACCTGTTGAATTTCATGCATTGTTATTTATATGTTGAATTGAGTTTAAGTACAGGTAATAGAAGGCTTTGAGAATTGATTGTGGCTGCGAGGAATGCACGTAAATTGAGCAAGTATGCTCAATAGGGCATGTAAAATGTACGCCTATGCGAAAATATAATTTTTGGTTTTTGAATTTTGTTTTCCGACCGTGTGGGTCGATGTATATATATTTATTGTTCCTGCGATATCACATAAGTCACTCCGTACAAGGGAGACTCTGCCGAATTTTTCCAGGAGTTTAATGTGTTAGAATTCTTTTGATATTTTTGAAATTTTTATTTAGAATAGTGGATTGGTTCTTGATTTAAAATAAATTGGGTTTTAGAAAAGTTAATGGGATTTGTAACATTTCTTCTACCTTAGTAATTTCCGGGACGAAATTCTTTTAAGGGGGAAGGATTGTAATGTCCCATATTTTCGGTAGTTAAATATTTAATATATTTTACTATTTTAAATATTGATTTGGAATTTTAAATGGATTTGAAATATAAAATTCGTTTATGTAACGAAGTTTAAACGTTTAATTCATATTTAAATCATAAAACGAACTCGTAACGTTGCGGTAGTTCGTAATATTGAGTTTTGAACTTCAATTGAATATACAAAATGCAATATAAGTCGGAATTCGGTGAAACAAGAAATGTTTGAATTTGTTTGATCATATTTTTCTAATGAAAGAAAAAAATGGAGATTATTATAGATTTTTAGTTATGTCCAATTAAAATTTTCAAATAGTCGCTATGGAATTATTTATAAATTATAGCGATTAATTTAATAATATAATTTGATTTAAAAAGTAATTTTTGCGTAACTGGAGTTAACAATCGAATTAAGCTATGAAAAAAATTCCGTCGAATTCGTATTGACGTTTAGAGTTAGGATAGACATATAGTTTGTTATTTTTGGAGACTGGATATTTCGGGTGTCTAAAATAGCGTTGTTTTACGCGTAAATTTGAATAACGGATTATCAAATGCACTCCGTTTTCAGCGAAACTAATTTTATTGAACCCGTGATGAGGTGTTGTTGTGGTTCAAGTTTCAAGTTATTTGAATTTATTTTTTGATCGTGGGAAATTTAAATATGTGTTTTTCACCTGTGATTTATAAAGAACTTTTTTAAAATGACCTTGAAATTTGACGGAATCTGTCATATCGTGCTCGGAATATTTTTCTATGCTAGGATTAGGAGTTTCATCTCGATTGGAGATCGTATGTGGTGATTTTTATGTGTTACTTCAATGCTAAGTTTCATTAAATTAAAATAATATTAAATCCTACCCTATATATAACACATTATCACCAAAACCCTATTTTCTTCTGTCGCACGGTCAAAACTAAATTCAGCTGCCACTTCTAAAAATGAACAAACGAGAATTTCCAAACTTCCTCCACAATTTCCGATCAATCCTTACATCAAAATCAAAATCGTTCAACTGCAAAGTTTTTCATCTATGTAAGATCTCGGTTATGAACGGTGGTGATTTGAAATGAAGAACTCTGGGAATTGGAATTTTTCTGGAAGCAACAGTGGTTCGGTGCAGTTTTTAGGCGGTTGGTGGCGTAGGGTGGCGAACGGTTCGGGGTGGTGGAAGACGGTGCGTAGGCGCAGCGATTGGCACACTCAGATGGGAGGTCGATCATCGGAGTAGCGGCGCGTGGGTATGCTGAAACTGGAGCATGGCGTAAAGAAGCAAGGATCGGGTGGAAAATAATCGGGAACTGTTCTTTTGGAATTCTAAAGCATGCAGTGGGTTTTGAAAAGGTATCTGCCTATATTACAATCAGAAACGGGATCAAGGAAGAAGAGCTTGCATGTATTATACGTGACATTGAAAATGAAGCTGGTAAGGAGAACGTAGCTTTTTATTTGGCAAATCAAAGAACACCGTGGGAAAACGAATTAACCTGAAGTAATTTTGAACAGTGGTTACGAGATGGTTACGAGATATTCGAAATAGTGGTGTTGCAGAAAAAATAAAGAACAGGAAGCAAATACAAAAGAAAATTGAAGCGGGAAATTATTTTGTGGAGCAGTACATTGCGTGAATGGAAAAACAAAACTTGAACTGAACTGGAACAAAGAAAGTGCATGGGAAGAAATAGGATTGGGAACATTTAAGTTCTATCTGCTTTCAAGGAGAAGGCCGGCTGTTCATTCTTTCAACGTGAAGAAGTCTAAACGAGGTATCCATTTAAATAAAAAAGAAGAAGCAACGATGATAATTTTTTTGAACGAGATAGAAGATATTGGGCACGTGTGACGTGGTGATTTGTTTTCAAAGGAAGAATGTATGTTCAGTTGGAAGAAGAAGGAACGGTTGATTTTAAAGGGTCAGCTGGGTATATTTAAAAGCAAGTCGGCCTCCAGATTTTGATAACCAAAGTAAATTAACTTATTTAATAATTAATTATAATTTAAGAATTTGGTTAGTTTAATTTAATCGTTAACTAATATCCCTAAGAACAATTGATTTCAAGGTCCTAATCTGACAAGGCAAATTACATTGGAATCGTGGTAACGAGAAGGACACTATGGAACTAATCTGGACAGAAATGGAGACGATGGAAATTCCCAGTTAAATTAAACAACTGTTTAGTCTAACTGTAACCGAATCGTTCAATGATAAATGGAACCAAAGTGAGTATAACTCACTCAATTTTTACCCACTTATATTTTATATAAGTCAGGATTTCTTTTGTGTACTATGGTTGATAATTGTTTGTCTTGTGCTGATTATTTATTTATAAATTGGATAAATTTACTTATTTAAATGTTCGTTTATTTTTAAATGAAATATAAGCGTTATATTAATGATTATTTCCAGACCAGGTAACTTACCTTGTTGATTACGTTTAAAATAATATAAAGGTATTAAATTAAATATTATGGATGTTTGGATTACTGTTTTTTATTTATTATTGAATATTACATCAGTTGAATAATATTGTTTGAGATAACATATTTGGATGTAGAGAAAGCAGGTTGGAGGGATCCGACTAGATTCCTCAAAATTTAATGTTATTTTCATATTACAATTATATGAACTGTTTCACCAATATGGATTGGACAATTGATTTGGTTGTTGATTGGGAATTCAATATGTGTGTTGTTTTAACCAATGGGTTATATTGGTTGAGTAAATGGCATCAGATGGTTTGAAAATCAATTGATTTATAGATATAAATTTACCATCAGGTAAATCGACTGGAATGAAGTTATAAAATTTATTTTATAATTGAAGATAGATTTTTAAATCTATTATTTTTAAATGGAAGTTTATCAAACATGAAATAATTATTTAATATTTATTATTTAAATTCATAAGTAATTGTTAAGTGATTTTATAAAACAACTTCTTATGTTAATAAGAATTATAAACAGATAAGCAAAAATTAATGTAACGATTAAAGTGTGGAATTAATTATTCTAAGAAACAATTGAATAGGGATATTTAAATTAATTATACTATTAATTTTATGGAAGTATTAATTGGAATTGATTAACGAGATAATCATGGGTTGAGTTTGACTAATTCAAATATTTTATTTGGAGTTGGTTATTTGATTAATTCACTTTTAAATAATCAAATGGAATAATAACAAAGAGTTGTTTTATTTTTATAAGACTTTTCAAGGAAATGAAACGACCCAAACTTCCCCGTAAAGAAAAGTCCGGATTGAATTGAGAACACGACAAATCAGAACACAAACAGAAGAACATTTCATTGCTTATTACAACAATTACATCAGAGTACAAGAATATTCCAGAGTATGAATAAATAATATACAGCAGAAAATATCAGTGATTTAAATTACATAGCAGCGGAAAAATAATATAAAATACAACTGAAAGAAATACACGAATACAGAGCTTTCCGAATATCGCTTCAGCTATAAACCAGGATCCTGTGAATATAATATCTGCAAAACCAAAACTACTAGCTGCCCGTGTGGAAAATATGGGCACCCAGAGTTTAGGTTAAAACAATAAACTCCGAGTCAGTCATGGGACTGGTGTGAGAACTAAAACAGTTATTAACTAGATTTTAAAGTTAGGTAAATCATTGAGACCACGCCGTATAACACGGAATGGGTTTACTCCACATGATCTTAGTTTAAAATAAAACAACGCAATGCTTTTTGGAAAAATGAAGCTATTATAAGACTCAGGTCCCATCACACAATGAACGCAGTCGGAGGATAGAGTTTTCCCTTATAATAGCCAAAAATGCTTGATACGCAAAATTTCATCTTTTATTATTACTATAAGTGAAGAAATCAACTTCAAATATAAATGTATCAATCATAGGCGATGTAGGTACCATTATATTACGTCGCCATATATATATTTACAACTAAAACCGAATAATGCATATTGGAAATTGGGTTCCCATCTATGAACCGAGGCAAGGGATCATCCTCACCGATTCGAGACTCTCTAGCCCGAGCCTCAGGATACAGCCGCAACTGCACCTGCGGTTAGCGACTGGGTCAGTCATCTGTCGATCATTGGCAATACCATAAACTATATGTTATCCTGCCCTATAGGGCATAAAACAATCTAGTCAGTAATATCGACCAGAACATCCATCAGTCCCGTAGTGATAGATATATCCGAGGCGCCTCTCTATCCATCAAGTAATAAGCAACATCCACATGAGTAAACAGTTTGGGCTCCATACCATGACATTACTCCTAGCTAGAAACTAACATATGTCCATTACCCCACAGTCCTCATCCCGTTTCTGGTTCATACCGGGGTGTGAAGCTCGCGAAGTAACGCTATACACAAAGCTATGCCTAAATAAGCCGTTCTTTGATCATCAACCATAAGGCTATGCTTTTCAATAAAAGCCTTGATCATTTGCATCTTAGCATGCCACATTGTCAGTCCATACCATACCATTGATTTCTCCCAATATATAAACTCTAAGCTCATACGTCTCAGAGAAGGGTGTTAAGCAAGAGAATAAATTCTCCGCCACCAAACAGATATATATTTAGAGAGATCAAAATATACAACATAAAGGAATACAACATCAGACATACCATCCATTTACAAGTCCATTATGGGTCTGAACGAAACCGAAGGCACCTTATTCCTCGTCCCATATGTCCAATACATGAGAGAGGTCCTCGCATATCCGTCGATCTCCAAGTACGTTTAGACGATCACCACTTATTACACTTGGGTATATGGCCCAATCAAGACATCAGTAATCATCCAAACGATGTGAAGATCTCTGGTCTTCAACCACCGTCTTCATCTTCGACTCTTGGTCGTCGTATTAATTATTCAGAATGGGTTAAACTCGGTCTTTCCGAATAATTCGCGTATTTTATAATCAAGTGCTATAAAAAAACATCATACGCCTCATTCCAATTCAGAATATTCTTCTAATAAAATATTCAAATTATTAGGGAATGGTTCCCGTTAATTTTATCAAAGATAAATTCTAAACCAAATTTAGATTTATTAACTAGTCAGGATTGGCGAACCTTATCGAAGTAATCATTCATTTATATTTTTCACATCCCAATCCATTTATCCCATTCTAATTTATCCCATTCTCGTTTTAGTCTAATTAAAGATTCTATTAAAACTCTGGTTCAATTTTAATCTAAAAAATCATTACATAATGGTTATCCAAATTTCGGGAAATAAATCCTGTTCTTACTTGGGTTAAAGAACCAGTGTCCTTTAAAACACAGTTCACGATAAACCCAAATCATTTTCCATAAAAATGGAATCTACACGGAAAACAGATCAATATATAATTGATATAAATTCCAGTATCAGACCAATACTATAAATGGAATAGCGGCAAAGCCTTTTAAATTCCATATATAAAAACGGCCTTCATTCATAGAAGCTCATCTCGATTATTATTAAATCGAATTCACTTTAATTCCAATTTAGGATATTAAATTGGAAAATTTTACTTTGGAAAAATTTCCATTTAAATCTTAATAAAAGATTTATAAATTCCAAATTATATTTTCACTGTTTATCGGGTTAAAGAACGAATGTCGTTAAAAACGCATATCACAATAAACCCAATTCACATTCCATTTTATTCCAATTACTAAATATAATTGAAAACTCTAATAATCTTAATTAAAATATTTATTCTTTTCATACGGGGTTTAAGAACAGTGTTATTGAAGACACCATTCAGGACAAACCCAAAAATCCAATTCTTTTATTCAATTCCAATTAAATATTAATTAATTGGAAATCTTACTAAATCTTAATTAAAAGATTTATTCTTTTCTCAACTGGGTTTAAGAATAGTGTTATTGAAGACACCATTCACGAAAAACTCAAAATCCAGTTTATTTTATTTAGTTCCAATCAAATATTAATTAATTGGAAAACTTCATTAAATCTTAATTTTAAAGATTTATTTTAGTTAATAACTAGTTCATTTCGACAAAAATACATTTTTATCTTTTCAAATATGGATTTTTTATAATCAAAAATCTTTCTAAATTATTAATTATGATTTTTCATAATTTTTCCATAGTTTTAATAATTTTATTAAGGCCCGTACAATCGGTTTCCAATAACGGCCACCGAACTGCATCCATAACAACCTTTTCCAAATTTGATTTGGACATAATTCCAAATCCAACTGTTAAATTTCAAAATTCTTATATTCATCGGAAAGCTCTTTTCGATACGAACCCAACAGTTCCAGTTTTAGGAGAATCCGACGGTCGGATCTCCCGTTACATCAATTTGAAGTTAATGGTCGAAATTCACGAACGGTCGTTGCGCGGCGCTTTCTATTTAGGCCATAATATATATATTATATATACTCTGTCGATTTCCAATTAAAACATATTTTATAAATTCGTTTTAAAACGATTCCAACTTCATTTTCAATTTTAAATCAAAATTGAATATTGTATATCTTTATCATATTAAAATGATAATATTTTCAAAATATTAAATTTTGAAATCACTTCTTTTCAATATTCATTATAAAATGAATAAAATCGATCAATAAAAAGGGCGTTTAACTACATAACTATTTTTATTGTTCAAAAATTTTATTCAACACATGGATATTTTATATGGTTTATACATTCCATAAAAAATGACATTTTTATTGTTCAAATATTTTTATTGTTCAAATATTTTATTCTCCTTAACATGTTAGAGGTGACATTTTTAATGTACAAAAATATAATTCAACAAATGAATATTTTATTTTCATTAACAAGTTAAAGGTGACATTTTTAATGTACAAAAATATAATTCAACATATGATTATTTTATTTTCATTAACAAGTTAAAGGTGACATTTTTATGTAACAAAAATGTATTTCAACGTATGATTATTTTATTTGTTTAACAAGTTAAAGGTGACATTTTTATGTAACAAAAATTTATTTCAGCATATGATTATTTTAGTTGTTTAACAAGTTAAAGGTGACATTTTTATGTAACAAAAATGTATTTCAACATATGATTTTTTTTTTATACATACAATAAAAATGTGATTTTTATTGTTAAAACATTTTATTTTAAAATATTCTTTATTTTAAAAGATTCTTTATTTTAAAAATATTCCTTATTTTAAAAATGTTCCTTTATTTAAAAATGTTCTTTATTTAAAAAAAATGTCCTTTATTTTAAAACGTCCTTTTATTTAAAAAAATGTCCTTTATTTAAAAAATGTCCGCTCGGAGATGATTCTGATGATTGCTAGTGTCACCAGTGTTTATATTCCAGTTTCAAAAGTGGGATATCCATATATTTCCAACTGACAGGTGTGATTCTATATTTATCCAGTATATTAAAACTTCGAATATACGTTAATTACGTGTATATTCAAAATCTTTATATACTTGATTGTCCAAATTAAAATAAAATATTATACTCAAATACATATAATATGATAAAATTTTCAAAACTAAATTCATTTTTTTTATATATAAATAACACTCTTCGAACTCATTCCAGGATACTACTGATCCTATCTCTAACGAGTTATTCTCATTGGATATTACTAATCCAATCTCAGATGTATTCTTTCGTTTGGTTCTAACAAAACTAATTTCATCGAATTTGGAGACCGTTTGAAAAATGGCCATTTTCTGGTCGATCCAATTCAACTGAAATTAACCAAACACGTTTTAATTTGCCACGCTCACATATTAATTCCAAAAATTATGAAAATTTGAATCTAGCAATAATTTGACATTTCAGATCCAACAAAAGTGGTTTCGTCGAAAATGGAGGTAATTTGCAAAATGACTATATTTAAGGGCCATATATTATATTAATATATATATATATATATAAATTCTACAATGACTTTTCTGAATTTTAATCTGGACATAACTTACAATTTATAAAGTGAAATCTCAATTTCTAACATTCATTAGAAAGATAGAGTTAAATCGATTCTAACATTTCTTGTTTCATCCAATTCTGATTTAAAATGAATTCTGCATACTTAATTGAAATTATAAATCAAATTTTCAAACTATCGTGCCATTTCAGGCTTGTTTTATAATTAAAATAAATTTATTTGTTCTAACTTCGATTTAAATAAATTTTCGTTGTTATTATTCAAAACAAATTATTTTAAAAATCAAAATCCATTAAAATATCTAAAATTAAAATTTTTAAATAGGTTCAGAAATTCCGGGTTGTCATAGGAAATTTATTATTTATTTTAGTTAATAAAGCAGTTAACTAAATTTACAGTAGTTAGTGCTAAAGAAAATTTATTCTTTTGATTTAAGAGATTAATTTTTAAAGGAAAATGATTTAAGTAATCGAGAGAATAATGAAATATAGTTTAAATGTTAAAAGAGTTTATAATCGGGTATATATTTAGAACCCGAGTTTTTGGGAATGAAGTTATAAAGAGATTTAAGAGAATACGATAGCTTAAATGAAATGTTTACATAACATTTGGATTAAGCAAAAATAAATGGAGATATAAAAAGGATTTATATTAAAATTGTTAAATAAGATTATAAAAGAGACGTGAAATTAAAACGTCGATTTTAAATGGGCGATACTTAATAATGAGATTGAGTGGAATGAATAGAATTGAAATGAGATTTTTAAAGTTGAAAACAGGTCGAAGGGATTACAAGTGAAATAAAAAGCGTTGATGAGGAGTTAAGATAAGCATTTAAAGAATTGGAACCTAACTGGAGATTGGTTGGGTTGAGTGATTTTCAAAGTATTAATCTGATGTTGATTTCGGTCTACGGGGTTGTTACTTAGGGAATTATTCGCTCACCAATTTACAGTTAGGAACTAATGAAATGTTGAAGTATGGAAATGCATGAATAAGATTAGAAATGTTTCCAACTATAAAAAGAGATATGAGAATATATATAATGGAATTTCCAAAGTAACGGAAATGAAAAGATTTTGAGGTTTATTAAACGAATATTTTTAATTAAAGAAGCCAAGTGATGTTGAGTACTGAACCAGTAAATTATTTTATTTTTATGATTGAATGGTTGTTTATTTGATAGTAAATAACCGACTATCAAATCTGGCCAATATGATTATTGGTACGGAAAGACCGGGATCGAATTTATATTCAATTACCATTCCGAGTAGCAAATATGAAAATATGGAAAATATCAGATGCTGATCTAGACAAAGAAATCGAAGACCGTTAATCTTCATAAATGGAAGAACCACTCAAAATCTCTGAGTCAACACAGAGATATACCGAGGTTCTGTCATGGTTGAAATCTACTGATTTGCAAGGACTGCTAACTACTGATCTTTAGGGTGATACCTAGGATGAAATAGGAGGGTACCTTTGGTTCATCCTATTCCTGGATAACTTGTATGGACAAATGTCTGATATAGTATTTCTTAAGATTCACGTATATTGATTTCTACAAACGTATCTCTGTTGGTTGCAAAGAAATTCTTCTCTTAGCTTAATTCCCGGAATATTTTTGGGGATGTCAATTAGTGATTTGACGGATCTGACGATGTGGCATTCAAAGTGAATGGTGATGTTCTAAAGGTAGTGTTAAACCTCAAGCCTCTTCAACCGGTAAATGACAAAAATCGGGCAGGCAGCACGACTAAGTGGGTCGCTACCAAGTATGGTGTATAATTACCTATCTAGAAAAATTAATTTCCTTAATCTATTTTGATGCTGTCCCATTTCGGGAAATGGTGGATAGCTCCGAACCATTGGTGATATACATTCGACACACTCAAGCAAAATGAGTGGTTGGTCATGTGTGGCCGGGTTGCAAGATGTTCTTGTTGAACCCAGTGCATTCCCCTCTAGAGATAAACTATCGGAAGGTGGTTCCATACCTTGTCATAGTTGGGAATCAAATCTCCAATAAGTGTCTGTGGTTTTGATTGTATACTATATATGTGGAACGTGAGATGCAATCCTTCAGCTAGATTGTTATTTATTTGTGTTTAGACACTATTATAATATCAGAATAAGCTATGATTTGAAAAAGAAATGGTTTGACTTAAAAATCAAGTTGGATGATATTATTAACTTAGCGAGTTTTCTCACTTTGGTTCACTAGACTAATCCAGCGTTTGTAATGCTCGGGTTAGAGCGGTTTTTTTCAGGTTCAGGTTTTGGACGCTGCGAACTTCAGAAGACGTGCTAGAGGAGTTCAGACGTATGATATCTAGTTGTTTCCTGCTGTGTGTTATATATGAGGACAGATTATTATAAATGTCCAGATGTACTTATGTGCTCTAATGATTGTAAGTTTTATTTCAAAGCTCTCAATAAAGTTTTATTTCTATATTATATTTTGTTCTGCTGCGATGTGAGACTCTGATATTGTTGTTTTCTTCTTCTTCTATTCTGATATTTCTTTCTTTCTTATCTCACCCTCTAATTTCTTTCTATTAACCATCTAGTGTTTTCCATACTTGAGTTCTGGCAAGTAATATGGGTTTATGTATTATTGTTGGAATTCGAGCGTCAAATTCCCTGGGTCATTACAGCGTGCTAGTCTAAATGTGCATGTGTGACTGTGGAGTGCATGCATAAATGTCTATATATATACATGAGTATTTGTATTTCTCAGGATTTGTATCAGCTAGTAGACTTCCATCTAATTGAAATACATATGTTGAAAAACAATATCAGAGCAGGTCAGACGTCTGGATTAAATTTCAGATGTATGAAATGGTCTCAGGGTGTTGAACGATTTCCTTTTCAGAATAGTCGCTATGGAATTGAAATTTCACAGTGGGAATAAAAAGTTATGGTCAGTTGAATATTCAGAATAGTCGCTATGGAATTTAATATAATATATAGCCCGTATAAATAGCCATTTTGCGAACGACCTCCGTTTTCGATGAAACCACCCTGGTTGGATCCGGAATGTCAAATTATTGCAGGATTCCAATTTTCATAATTTTTGGAATTAATATGCGAGCGTGACAAAAGAAAATGTGTTTTGTCAATTTCAGTCAATTTAGATTGACTAGAAAATGGCCATTTTTCAAACGGTCTCCAAATTCGACGAAATTAATTTTGTTAGAACCGTATCATCAAAACATAACTAGAAATAATTTTGCTAGAATTTTTAGAGTCAGTATGTGGCCTCGGTAAATTAAAATGTACAATCAAATTAAATAATTAAATGATTTATATTTTAAAATAAATGAAAACTGATCAAAATGATGGAATTAACTTTTGAAACATATCCCATCATGTCCGGAATGGGGGCATTTGGCTAGAGGCGATAGTCGTTGGGTTAGATTTGGAGTTCGTGATGATAAACTAGTATTTTAAAATTAAATTAAATATATTATTTTAAATGGTACATATACCATGGTATACGGCTAAAATACGTAACCCTAATCTGAAAATACACCTATCGCCTCTGAAATAATTCGATGGCCACAACGCTTCTAATTTCATTCCTCAATCACGTTCGATTCAGCGAGGATTGATCCACAAAAACTAAGTCGAAATCGAAGAGAAGATTCTACCTTTTTGATCTATACGGAGTTGATCATAATTAGTGCAGCAGTTGGTGAGCAATCATCGCCTAAAGTACCACCGTTCCCGTTCGATTTCCTGGACCTAGGTGAGCTCGAGTTCACCTAAACTCACGGAGGGGGAGGCGTCAGTCAAGGCGAACGACGTGGGCCATCTCGATCTGACTCCGGTCAGGTGTCGGAGTGGCGAATTTAAACCCTAGGGTGGAAGCCGTATTTGTGAATCAGCGAGGTATAAGAAGAAAGGGAATGGCCTGATTTTGTTAACAAATGTAATTTAAATTTAATTATATAATTTATGTATTCAATGTATAATCGATCATATCTTTCTCAAACCGTATCAGAATTCGACGATTTTCAAAGCGTTGGAACCGTAAATTCAAACTCTACACAATGGAATCAGTCTGGACAAGAACGGAGCAAGTTACAGATTTTGGTTGAATTAAACATCCTGTTTAATTTAGTTAAAGCAAATTGTTATTTAAACGATTTTCAAAACCGATCAAGGTGAGATTTCTGAATTTAAAATAAAATTTATTATTGATTGCGATGTGAATTTCAAATATGCGTCGTATAAAATTGAGATTGACTGATTTATTGTGTTTGTGATGATTTGGTGAATAATATTCATGTAAAATTAAAATTTCATGTTTATAGAATTATAATTGTCAACATTTAAATGTCATTTTTATAGAATCAGAATTGTCAACATTTAAATGTCATGTTTATAGAATTAGAATTTTCAACATTAAAATGTCATGTTTATTAAATTAGAGTTGTCAACAAAACAAAAATATCACTTTTATTTGTTTTTGTTGAAATAGAATTGTAAACAAAATAAAAATATCCATTGCTAGATGAAAAATGTTTTTTCATTAAAATTTACAACTTTAGTGTAAATATGAATCATTAAATAAGATTCATTGTTTGAAAAATGTTTTTACATTAAAATTTGCATCTTTAATGTAAATATGAATCAATCAATAAGATTTATTGAATGTAAATAAATCATTAAATAAGATTAATTATTTGAAATGAAAATATGTTAACAAAAAAATTCACATTTTTGTTGTATACATAAAAATGATCACTGTTTGAAATTAAAAGATTACATTTTTAATGTAAGATAGAAAGATTAAAAAGATTCAATGTTGATAAAAGTGTTTTAACATTTAAATTTATATTTTAATGTTAAGTATGAATCATTAAAAGATTGAACTTTGGTAAGAATATGTTTTACATTAAAATTTAAATTTTCAATGTGTAAAGGCCTTAATAAAATTATTAAAAATATGGAAAAGAAGTTGAAATAAAAATATTCATTTTTGTTAGATAGAAAAGTGTTGAAACAAAATATTCATTTTTGTTATATAGAAAAGTAATGAAACATAATATTCATTTCTGTTATATAGAAAAGTAGTGAAACAAAATATTCATTTTTATTATATAGAAAAGTAGTGAAATAATATATTCATTTTTGTTATATAGAAAAGTAGTGAAACAAAATATTTATTTTTGTTATATAGAGAAGTAGTCAAACAAAATATTCATTTTTGTTATATAGAAAAGTAGTGAAACAAAATATTCATTTTTGTTAAATAGAAAAGTGTTAAAACAAAAATTATATTTTTGTCAAATAGATTTGTGTTAAAACAAAAATATCAATTTTGTCGAACTAGATTATTGTTAACAAAATAAAAATATCATTTTTAATTATTTGGTTGAAATAGGTTTGTCAACAAAATAAAATATCTTTTTATATTGTCATGTAAATAAATTATCTTTCTATTTTGTCATTAGAATTATAAACATGTTCATATGACAAAGTTGTCTTTCATTTTGTTATTAGAAATGTAGACAATGTTATGACAAATAAACGTTCTTTTTTTTAATTGATACTAGAAATGTAGGCAAGGTTATGAAAATAAAAACCATCTTTTTATCTGTCATATATGAACATGGAAATCATTGAAATATAAAAACCATCTTTTTATTTGTCATATAAGAGTACTGAAATTATTGAAAATAAAATTCCCTTTTTATTTGTCATATATGAGCATAGGAATTGTGGAAAATTGTTTAACAATAAAAAATTACATTTTTATTGCATATTAGAAATGATTAAAAACATGCATTGTTTTACATAGAAAAATGTTCATTTAAATATATATGTTTTGTTAGTTAAAACATTATCATTCATATGCTAGTAACATAGAAAAATGTTCATTTGAATATATATGTTTTGTTAGTTAAAACATTATCATTCATATGCTAGTAACATAGAAAATGTTCATTTGAATATATATATTTTGTTAGTCAAAACATTATCATTCATATTTTACGATAAAATTGTCATTTTAGTTAAAAATGTCATGTTAGAATAAAATTGTCATTTTAGATAAAAATGCCATTTATGTTAGGAATAAAAATGTCATTTATGTTAGAGATAAAAATGTCACTTATGTTAGAGAATAAAAAAACATTATTGTTAGAGAATAAATATGTCATTTATGTTAGAGTATGAAAACGTCATTTATTTAGAATAATGTTTGTGAAATAAAAATGTTACCTTTACCATGTTAGACAAGAATAAAAATAATTGCTTGTTAAAGTATATGTTCTGTTGAAATTAAATTATAAATTTTTATTTATAATTTAATAGTGAAAATTGGTTAAATAGAAAATAATTCAAACTATTAACCAATGATTTATTTATATAAACTGTTGTTGTTTGAAAACCCCACACGGGTATTGGGATGATATTTGACATACACTAGTCCCATTATTTTATTAATTGTCAGTCGGTGGATTGACAGTCTGTGATGAACGTTAATTTTTTTAATGCTCACGTAGTTATAAACTTCACTTTGGATGTGAATGTATTCTTTGATGATTGTTTATCATTATCGTTGAATATATACAATGTATGGAATCCATATAACTGAAATTATATGGTAATTGATTGAGTCGCATTCCGATTAATGAATAAAAAACATTTTTAAAAGAATATTTTAACATAAAGAATATTTTAAAGTAAAGAATATTTTAAAATAAAGAATATTTTAAAATAATATTCAATGAAGAATAAAATTATGATTTTTATGTCCAACTTTGGAAGGACACAGAAATATAAAAATATGAAGCCGAGTTAAGTAGCAAACTCCATTTTAACCCGAACGGGTTTATCGATCAATTTATTTCATTTTATAATGAATATCGAAAGAAGTGATTTCAAAATCTAATATTTTGAAAATATTAATATTTTAATATGATATAAATATAGAATATTCAATTTTGATTTAAAAATTTAAAATGAAATTAAAAATCATTTTAAAATGAATTTATAAATATTTTATAAAATACGTTTTAAAAGGAAATCGATGATATATGATATACATATATATTTATTTAATGGCCTGAATAGAATGCGCCGCGCAGCGACCGTTCGCGAATTTCGACCATTAACTTCAAAATGATGTAACGGGAGATCCGACCGTCGGATTTTCCTAAAATCAGAACCTTTGGGTTCGTATCGAAAAGAGCTTTCCAATGAATATAAGAGTTTTGAAATCTAATGGTTGGATTTGGAATTATGTCCAAATCAAATTTGAAAAAGGTCGTTGTGGATGCAGTTCGATGGCCGTTATTGGAAACCGACTGTGCGGGCCTTGATTATTTTTTAAAAAAACATTATAAAATTATGTAAAATCTTAATAAACGATTTGAAAAGATTTTGGATGAAAAATTCCATATTTGAGAAGATAAAAATATACTTTTTATCGAAATGAACTAGTTATCAACTGGAATAAATCTTTAAATTAAGATTTAATGAAGCTTTCCAATTAAATAATATTTAATTGGAATTAATTAAATTGGATTTTTGGGTTTGTCGTGAATGGTGTCTTAAATATATAACTGTGGTTGAAGACCGAAGGTCTTCACATCGTTTGGATGATTACTGATGTCTTGATTGGGAGGCATCCAAAGACAAGGTAATAAGTGGTGATCGTCCAAACATACTTGGAGATCGACCGGATATGCGAGGACCTCTCTCCTGTATTGGACATATAGGACGAGGAATAAGGTGCATCCGGTTTCGTTCAGACCCAGAACGGACTTGTAAATGGATGGTATGTCTGATGTTGTATTCCTTTATGTTGTATTAGTTGATTTCTGCTAAGTATATATCTGTTTGGTGGCGGAGGATTTATTGTAACTACCCGGAATTTCAGAACAAATTTAAAATTTTATTTTTGATCGATTTAATGAATTTTGGATATTTAAAATGATTTATTTTAAATAATAACGACTGAAAATTTATTTTAATTGAAGTTAGAATTTATAAATTAATATTAATTATATTACGAGCATGAAATGGCGTGGTAGTTTGAAATTTCAGTTTTAAATTTTGAATAAATATATAAAATTCATTATAAGTCAGAATTGGACGAAACAAGAAACGCTAGGATTGTATTGACGATGTCTTTCTAATGAATATAAGAAATTGTGATTTCAGTTTATAAATTGTAAGTAATGACAAAATTAAAATTTCAGAAAAACGCTATGGAATTTATATATATAATATATATGGCCCAAAAAGCTTATTTTCACATACAAATAAATTTGGAATCGAAACCACTTCCATTGAGTTCAAAAGGATGTTTCTGAATTCGAAAAGTATAAACACTGGTATATTTCGAGATTCGGAATTTATTTATATAAATATACATTTTTAATATAATACATATACGCCTTAAAAAGCGAAATTTTGCAAACGACCTCTAAATTCAACGAAACCAATTTCTATGGATCCGGAATATTAAATTATTGCTAGATTCCAAAATTCATAATTTTTGGAGTCAGTATGTGGTCGTAATTGATTTTACAGTGTGAAGACAATCAGTTATCTAACTTTAAAAATTAACTGTTTGTGCATACGGACTCAGAATTCAACGAGACCAGTTTCTTTGGATCCGTAATGTCAAGGAGTAGTTGTGTTTCAATTTTCATCGAGAATGGAATCCGTAGGTGACCAGGCGGATTTTTAAACCATGAAAAGGTCCAAAATTGAATAAATTAATTTGCATAAGGAGAGGAAAATATTGTAGTTAAGCATAATTAAACATACAAGGGGTTTTAATAAAATTCCTCACCACTATAAAATATCTTAAACTCTCTCCTAACCCTAACACAAACCCTAATCTCCTCCTCCTTCTTTTCCATGGCGGTAGCTCTCTTCCTCTTCAATAATATTTGCAAAAGGACCCTGAAACTAAATAATTTATATCTCTCATTCCGTACACAATTAGACAAAACCGTTTCTGGGTAATGTAGATCTTCATCATCTCTACCTCCCACAAAAATTTCATGACCTATCTTCGCACGGATTCGCAGGGATCTAGCTATTAAGGCAGAAAACTGATTTCGAAATTATGGGTTTTCTGATCAAACGAATGAGAATTAGGTCGAGCCGTTTGGATGGAAGGTAGAGTGGAAGCATACGAAGGTTTTAGCGGTGGTGGCATGATCTCAGGTGGACGGAGTTGGCCGGAATGTCAAGTTCATCGGAGGGGTGCTGGAAACCGAGGCAGTCTTGAAAATGAGCAATTTCCCGCCAATCGGTGCATTTTAAGGCAAAGTGACCAAAAGAGAAGTTGTTCGGGAGGTCAAGACCAAGCTACTATAAAAATTTGCGGGCATTTGGAGCACCAAGGCGGCCGCAACACCCATATGAACGAAAACTGCAGATTTCCGTTTAACGTCAGATCGTGGGGCCCACGTAGCGAACTGGAGGGGGGACCACCAGCCGTCGAAAGAGGGAGAGAAGCCGGAGAGAATGGCGCTGGTTTCGTGCAATTCCGACTTATGGTTTGGCCGTGGCGAGCATGTTAAGTTGAGGGCGTCGTTTGGAGAAGAAGGTGAATAATGATCTTATTATATAATTAATATTTCATGTTCGTATATTAATATCTTTTTGTCATGAATTCCAATTTGCATGTAACTGGATTCGCCGCGATCGTGGCCTCGAGACCTTCGTGTGAGCAACAATTTTGTCCAATTTGGATCAAGTTAGAATTTGAGGTAAAATTAACAATTTAATTAATTATTTAATTTAAATTGTTTTAAACTTCGCAAATTAACAACTTTTTGCTACGAACTCAATCTCGCGCGAAACTGGATCCGCTGCGATCGTTGAGTCGAGAGCCTCGCGCGGACACTAATTTTGTCAAATTTGGAGAAAGATAGATTTTGGGCCAAAATTAGATCCGAACCGTCAATTAAAGACCAACGGGGTGAAAACCAAGGTGAGAATTCTTTCTCACTAACCCTTTTGTACAGTTATTTATTTTTATAACTAAAAGTATATGAATTGTCTATAATTGTAATATTTGTCTGGATGAATTGTTGTGTTGTTATGTGATGTTATGATATGATCGAATTTTGCAATATTTAACATATTAAAATAATGTTATTATATTTATGATAATTTAAATATGATTACACTTCCATTTACAAGTTATCCGACTTGTTTATGTGATTGAGATGATAATTTTTACACATCGCCCAAGTGCACAAATAATTTATTATATATGTGTTGGTTGAAACCCCACACGGGTCTTGGGATGATATTTTGATCAAACACCTCCTTTGTGATTAGTTGTAGAAGCACTCTGGTTGTTATTTGGATGTTTAGTGATTATATATCATGATTATAGAATACGTGCGATGTATGAAACCCAATAACTAAAAGTATATGGTAATTGATTGGGTCTCCTTCCAATTCAGAAATAAACGACTATTTTAAAATAAAAAGTTATTCTTTTTATTGTATGTAGGAACGTACGAATCATTAAAATATGTTTTAGAATAAAAATTATTCTTTTATTTACATTTAGGAATGTGTAAATTGACATATTTTGATTAACAATAAAATAAATCTTTTTATTGTTATAAAAGAACATTAATAATGTAAAAGGACACTTTTATATAAAAAGATTGTATTTTTATTAAAGTTTGTTTTCAATAAAAAGATTAGATTAAAAAGATTGTATTTTTATTGAAGTTTGTTTTCAATAAAAAGATTAGATAAAAAGATTGTATTTTTATTGAAGTTTGTTTTCAATAAAAAGATTAGATTAAAAAGATTGTATTTTTATTGAAGTTTGTTTTCAATAAAAAGATAAGATAAAAGATTGTATTTTTATTGAAGTTTGTTTTCAACAAAAAGATTAGATAAAAAGGTTGTATTTTTATTGAAGTTTGTTTTCAATAAAAAGATTAGATTAAAAAGATTGTATTTTTATTGAAGTTTTGTTCGAATAAAAAGATTAGAATAGAAAGAATACACTTTTATTGTTATTTTGTTAAAATAAAAAGATTAGAATAGAAAGAATACATTTTTATTGTCATTTTGTTACAATAAAAAGATTAGAATAGAAAGAATACATTTTTGTTGTCATTTTGTTACAATAAAAAGATTAGAATAGAAAGAATACATTTTTATTGTCATTTTGTTACAATAAAAAGATTTGAATAGAAAGAATACATTTTTATTGTCATTTTGTTACAATAAAAGATTAGAATAAAAAGAACATATTTATATTGTCATTTTTGTTTCAATAAAAGATTAGATAAGAAAAATCATTTTATTATTGTTCTGTTTTATTAGTAACATTAGAAAATAAAGATTACATTTTTAATGTAATTTTTTTTCATTAAAAAGATCAGATATTAAAAAAAATTACATCTTTATTATATCATGTTTCATTAAAAGGATTTGACAATAAAAATTACATTTTTATTGTATCATGTTTTCATTAAAAAGATTTGACAATAAAAATTACATTTTTATTGAATCATGTTTTTAAATAAAAGATTAGCAATGAAAATCATATTTTCATTGTATGTTTGTCACATTAAAGTGAGACATGTTTTAAAATAAAAGATTTGACAATGGAAATTACATTTTCATTGTATGTTTGTTGCATTAAACAGAATTAGATATTAAAATATGATTTATCATCGAAATGTCACTTTTATCATGTTAGTTAGGATTAAAAGAATCATATGTTAAAAAATATAATTTCTAACATAAATATGGATTGGACTAAATTTGCATGTAATTGATTGAATGGTGTCTTAAATGACACTGTTCTTAAACCTATTTGAGAAAGGAATAAATATTTTAATTAAGATTTAAATGATAATTTTCCAATTAACAAACATAATTGAAATTAAAAGGAAATTGATTTTTAGGTTGATTGTGAACAATGTTTTTAAAAGACATTAGTTCTTAAAACCCGACTAATAGTGAAGTTATGGTTTGTAATTTATTAATCTTTTAATAAAGATTTAAAAGAATTTTCTAAAGAGAAGTTTTCCAATTTAATATATTAACTTGGGGTTGAACGGAATAGGATTTTGGGTTTATCATGAACAATGTTTTAAATGACATTAGTTTTTTAACCCAGTTAAAGATAAGATTAATTTCTTAAATTTGAATAACCATAAAGCAATGATTTTGATCTTAAAACCAAATTGGAGCTTTTATAAATTTTAATTAGATTGAAATGAGAATGAGATAATTAAATTTATCGAATTCTTGAAATGATCAAGAATGGAGTACCACCAGTTTAACTCCAGACGATAGTAAAATCTTTAATTAGATTTGAATGTGAAATGGTAATTAAATTTACCGATAACATAGTGGGTGTTAGATATGGAGTACTGCCAGTTTTTCTCCATGGGATGAATAGGTTGGGATTGGGTTTGATAAATAAAGGATTACTTCGGTAAGATTCGCTAATCCCGACTAGTTAATGTGACGGCCTGGAATTTCGCTCGATCCGAATCAGTCGTTAAACCGATCTAGACCGTTCGAAACCCCTGAACGTTTTGAGGACAGGACAAATCAGAACACAAACAGAAGAACATTTCATTGTTATTACAACAATCCCATCAGATACAAGAATATACAGAGTATAATTGAATAAATTACATTCGATAAATATCAGAGGTTACAATAAATTACAAAGCAGCGGAAAATAATACAAAGCACAACTGAAGGTGATATACGGATACAGAGCATCCCGGATATCATTCCAGCTGTAAACCAGGATCCTGTGAATATAAATCTGCAAAACCAAAACTACTAGCTGCCCGTGCGGAAAATAGGGACACCCAGAGTTTAGGTTAAAACAATAAACTCCAGGTCAGTCATGTGACTGGTGTGAGAACTAAAACAGTTATTTAAAACTTTACTTTAAAAGAGAGTAATTCAAGGGACCACGCCGTATAACACGGAACGGGTTTCCTCCCAAGAATACCAGTGCATAGAATAAACAACGCAATGCTTTTTCGAAAAATGAAGCTATTATAAGACCCAGGTCCCATCACACAATGCAACGCAAGCCGGAGGATAGGGTTTTCCCTTATAATAGCCAAACATGCTTGGTACGTTTAAAACAAATCATTGGATACTATAATAAGTGTATAGTGTCAAAACAATTTCAATCATAAATATAAATCATAGACGGCATGGGTACCATATATCATGTCGCCATACTAGTTCTACAATTAAAACCGCAATACACGTATTGGAAATTGGATTTCCGTCATGAGTCGAGGCAAGGGGCAAGCTCCTCTCCGCGTTCGAGACACTCTAGCAAATGCCTCAGGGTTACGCACTCTGGGCAACCCCGGATCCTCCAAGGCCGGTCCTCACTTACGTTAGAGGATTAATTATGCCTGAACACACGTTTCCCGGTCCTTACAGACCTATAATCGAGGCGCCTCGCATCCAAACCACAAAGGTGAAAAGTATATAAATGTCAGGGCTGGTAAGTCACTGACACCACCATAGCTAGAAGGAAACGTCATGCACTCCTTGGGTCCTTATCCCGTTTTTGACTCATACCGAGGTGTGAGGCTCGCGAATTCACGTTATACACAAAGCCACGCCACAAAGGCCGTGCTTTGATCATCAACCACAAGACTCTGCTTTTCAACAAAAGCCTTGATCATTGCATCTTAGCGTGCCACACAGGCAATTCATGCCATGCGACTGATGTCCATCGATATACAACCTCTGAGCTCGTACGTCTCAGAGAAGGTCGTTAAGCAAAAGAATAAATTCTCCACCGCCAAACAGATGTATATTTAATAGAAATCAATCAACACAGAATAAAATCCAATGTCAGACACACAATCCATTTACAAGTCCATTCTGGGTCTGAACGAAACCGGAGGCACTTTCCTCGCATCTCCATCCATCTCCAAGTACGTCTGGACGACCACCAACTGTTTCCATCCTCTTGGGTGTACAGCCCAATCAGGATCGTCAGTAATTATCCAAACGATGTGAAGACTTCCGGTCTTCGACCACCGTCTTCATCTTCGACTTATCGTCGAATCGATTATTCAGAATGGGTATAAACTCGGCCTTTCCGAACAACCCGCGTATATTAAAAACAAATGTTACACAAACACAACATACGCCTCATTCCAATTCATTAGTCACTAACCGCAAATTAGCAAGAGAACAATTTCCCAAACATTAACCCCGAAGGCCGAAACCAACATCAGATCAATACCCAGGAAACCATACTTCTTAGCCAACCTACAGCTAGTTTCTAAATTCCACATTCTTAGGGAAAGGTTCCCATTAATTTTAACCAAGATAAATTCTTTAAAATTTATCCTGTAATCTTCCTTTGGATGTCATTTAAAACCAAATTATGGTTTTTCCAACTAGTCGAGATTAGCGAACCGTAACGAAGTAATTATTTATTTTATTTCCCAATCCCAACCTATTCATCCCATGAAGCAAAACTGGTAATACTCCATACCTAACACCACGGTGTTATCGGTAAAATTAATTACCATTTCACGTTCAAATCTAATTAAAGATTTAACTATCGCTTTGGAGCAAAACTGGCGATGCTCCATTCTCGCTCAATTCTAAATTTGATAATTTAGATTATAGATTCACATTTCAACCTAATTGCAGATTCGTTAAAACTCCTTTTACTGGGTTAAAGAACTAGGTGTTATTTAAAACACAGTTCACGATAAACCCAAATCACGTTCTATTTATTATCGGGTTAAAGAACTAGTGTTGTTTAAAACACAGTTCACGATAAACCCATCTCAAATCCAATCAAATATAATAGAAATTCCGATTATTTAAAACCCCTTTTTAAATCTAATTCATTTATTTAAAAACAATTGGGTTTAAAATTTAGTTCAAACTAGTGCATTTCGATAAAAATCTATTTTTATCTTTTCAAATATGGAGTTTTTCATCCCAAATTTTCCCAAATCATTTCTTATGATTTTACACAATTTATTGATATTTTTAATAATTTTATCAAGGCCCGTACAGTCGATTTCCAACAATGGCCATCGAACTGCACTTACAACGACCTTTTTCGAATTTGATTTGGACGTATCTCCAAATCCAACCGTTAGATTTCAAATTTCAAATATTTGTTAGAAAGCTCTTTTCGATACGAACCCAACGGTTCCGGTTTTAGGAGAATCCGACGGTCGGATCTCCCGTAATGTCCGTTTGAAATAAATGGTCGAAATTCACGAACTGCCGCGGCGCGGCGCGTTCTATTCAGGCCATTATATTATATATATAATATATATATATATAATATATATTTCGTCGATTTCTATTTAAAACGAATTATATAAATAGTTTTAAATTCGTTTCAAAAGCAAATTCAACTTCCATTTCAATTCAAATCAAAATTGAATTCTTCTTTATAAATTCGTTTTAAAATTCATTTCTATTCAATTCAATTTGAATTCATTTCAATTTGTTTCCAATTCGAATTCGTTTCGTTTGCTATTCAATTGAAATCAAATTCGTTTTCCATTCAATTCGAATTCATTTCGAAATCGTTATATATTCAATTCATTTCGAAATCGTTATATATTCAATTCATTTCGAAATCATTATATATTCAATTCATTTCGAAATCGTTAAAATCGATATAAATATCGTTCACGTCAAAATGGCGTCAATATAATCAACACGGCTTCATAAATTTCTATTTTCAAATGTTCTATTTCAAATATTTCTTTTTAAAAATAGTTGTTATTATCAAAATATTTCGTTCAACACATGACCAATCTCAATGGATGAGTACTGTCAACACATGAACCTTTATTTTATAAAGATAAAGATATAGATTTTATTGTTAAAATATTTCGTTCAACACATGACCAATCTCAATGGATGAGTACTGTCAACACATGAACCTTTATTTTATATAGATAAAGATGTAAATTTTATTGCTAAAATATTTCGTTCAACACATGACCAATCTCAATGGATGAGTACTGTCAACACATGAACCTTTATTTTATAAAGATAAAGATATAGATTTTATTGTTAAAATATTTCGTTCAACACATGACCAATCTCAATGGATGAGTACTGTCAACACATGAACCTTTATTTTATATAGATAAAGATGTAAATTTTATTGCTAAAATATTTCGTTCAACACATGACCAATCTCAATGGATGAGTACTGTCAACACATGAACCTTTATTTTATAAAGATAAAGATATAGATTTTATTGTTAAAATATTTCGTTCAACACATGACTAATCTCAACGGATGAGTACAGTCAACACATGAACCTTTATTTTATAATATTCTTTATCTTCTAAATTGGAATGAGGCTCAATCAATCACCATATAAAGTTAATTATATGGATTTTCATACAACACATGTATATAATAGCATTGAAAAATAATCAACCATCAACCAAAGTGCACTACACTGTATAAGCATCAAATATAGATATCTAACGCTTATAACAGCCTGTCAATCAATCGATCGACATATTTAATCAATCAGGATGAGTGAACTTCAAATTTCATCCCAACACCCGTGTGGGGTTTTCAAACAATCAACCACAGATTTTATTTGTGTAGTTGGGCGATGTGTAAAATTTATCGACCCAATCAATGTCCTTCAAATAGGTGTACATAAACAAACCGTCTGGTTTGTAAATGAATATTTATTTATTCTCATTCACGTTAAAAATTATATTTTTAACGATAAAACATTTTATTTTAACATATGAATTTCTATTCAGTTCATTCTTTAAATAAAATGATATTTTTCTTTTTCTAACATATTTTAGAAAATTTCGGCGGCATAACGGCACGATACTAGAAACGGGACGAGGCCTAGCCTTATCCCCGGTCTAGTGAAGGCCCACGCCATTCACACATCAATTAAATCCATTCATTTCACCCAACAATTCAATTTCAATCAAATAATCTAACTAATTACACAACCAATCAATTAAACAAACAAGCCATCCATGGTCTGTGGATGACGGGTGTCGGGTGCTACTAAACACCGTCTGCATCCTAGTATATATATATAACTAGAAAAAGAAATTGAAAGGTGAGAAGTTCTCACCTATAGCTATCCAATCATCTTGACTCTTCTTTGATAGAAATCTTCATCGTTATCGCATCTTCGTCATCTTCGTTGCCCGTAGCCACTACATGTATAAAAATTACATTTTTACTTCGATGTTCAATATATAAGAATCATATTTTTACTAATTTAGAAATCTCGCCTTTTCTAATTTAAAGATCTCGCCTTTTTAACTATAAAGATTTCGCCTTTTCTAAAATAAAGATTTCGCCTTTTCTAAAATAAAGATTTCATTTTACATGATTTAAAATCAGAATCCTCTTTATAAAAATCAAATCTAATCTTTATATCTATTTTATACAAATAAAAACCCGATTTTTAGTTCGCTATCTATATATAAAAATCGCATTTTTATATATTAAAAATCATAGCTTCTTCTAATAAATAAAATCGAATTTTTATACTTCACTTTTCTATATATAAAAAAAAATACACTACACCAAACAACCCATTTTATCACACTTTTTCGGTCTTCAATAGTAACAGTTATACCCGTGACTAACTAATCACAATTATTACCATTACAACTGGTTATCATGGTTATTACCGTTACAGCTGTTGGTGATGCCGTAAATAAGTTGAAGTATGGCGGATGAGATAGTAATTTTAAGTTCACCTCATTTATTACACAGTTTTACGCTTTCGTTCGCCCCCATCCTAGTTTTAAAACTTAAAATTCCCCAAATCCTTTAACGTCGCTGCCTAGGGTTCTAACTTCAGGCATCGTTTCTGTTTCACTTCTACACCGCCGAAGTTTAATTCTCGATCGTCTCGTACTGTCACTCTCTTTCTCATCCATTCAATTTTTAAGGTAATTTATGTACGGTTGAATACTTTTTTCCCTTGAAATATCCTTCGAAATCGGACCTGGTTTATACTTCAGATATGTTTAAGCGTACTGCTACTTTCAATATCAAGAACAAAGTTAGGTATTCCACTAATTAGATGTAGGAGTATGTTTTATAACCTCTAGTATTTAGGTTGCTGACTGACATTTCAAATTACAAAAGTAACATACGAGCTAATTTTGCTATTTATAAGTTGTTGGCAAACACCCTTTGAATCGATATGCAATACAGTGATAACAGAAAATATAATATAGTTTTTTCTCCTTGGCATTAAGCGTAAATATTTAGTACTTGCTTTTTCAGTGGTTTTAGATGGTTGAGGTTTTAAAAACTAGCAATCAAAATGCTTACCAAGTAAAATTTGAATTTATGTACGCTCATGTCTAAAAGGGCATCGAGTAAACTACTTACATAGTCATGTATCAGTTTCTGATGATACAATGATAATGGCATATGAGTTTTCCATGTTGGGTAAAAAGGCTGTTGTTAATGTTTATACATAGCTGAGTCCATACGAATAATATTTGTGATGTTTTGTCCAGGACTAAGACCTCGGATTTTGATCCATCTGCAGTCCTTCTCCAAAGTTGCAGGATCCAGTAATTTCTTTCTAGTGCATCTAGCTTCTTTTATGGTATTTGTTCTACTTGAAGTTTGATATGAGCACGACTGGATATTTTCAAGACATTACAGGTACATATTCTGGTGGTGTGTCATTTAAAAAATAATGGACTATTTAAATGAAAATTTATTTAAGTGTCATGCTGCTTTATCACAAATATTAGCCAGTTATTGAATTATATGTTTTTTTAGGTATAATTCTGATTTTGTTTATTTTTGGACTCAGCAGCTAAAACAGAATTATGTTCTATTTTTCGATAGTGATTGAGAATTAAGGTATGACAAACATAGCTCATATTCATCATTGTGAAAATACGTGATATTGCACCATTACCATGTTTGATGTAATAACATTAACTATGTATTATTGTACAAATTTGATATTACATGTGATCAGATATGTTTGGTGCTTCGTAGTACTAATTAGTTACTAAATTATGGGTAGCATAAGATTTGATAAAAATAAAGGTATGGATGGTTTAGTTCTATGAAAGTTGGGTTTTGTGGATTTGATTCAATTGGGCTGTTTATTCTTGAATCAAATAGCAAGTACTGATAATATAAGAATTATCAAAGTAGGTAATAAATGGGTGCAACTTAGTTTTTTTATTTGATTGCATGTAAAATGTTTTTTAATGCACTACTATTTATCAGTACCCTTAAAATGTACAAAAAATCTTTTAAAACTTTGAAATTGTGTTTCCGACCATCGCCAATAATGATAAGTCAAACTTAGGCTTGTGATGATAAAGATATGTCATCATTATCTCACATGTTTGAAAACTGAACTTTGGGCCGGGGGGAGGGGGGCTAGTGAGTCTTATTGAATTCTGAATTCTGATTTGAAGGTTGCTTTGTTATCTGAGATGTTGAAAAGTCTTAAATAATAACTAGTATTGAATTAACAACTATGGACATGTTTTGAATTTGGTCTGAGATCGGTAGCCACAGAAATATAAAAACATTTAGAGAACTAAAACTTAAAATTTCTTAATCCTAATGCATATCTATATAGTTAGAGCTGATCATCTTCACTCTTATACATATCAAGTGTAAAGTGCTTGGATATGCGCATATCAATGCTTTTGCTTTATAAAATATACATGCTTTTTTAAAGTCATGTAGTACAACACATCCCTACACTGCATTTTGTTGATGTGTGACTTAGGTGCTGAGTACTGGTACATTGCTGATCTTTATTAGATATTGGTTTAGGTTTTGACATTATGTATGTTTTTTTTATTGGCTGTGGTTCATCTCCAAAGATAGTAACATTTAAATTAGGCATGATGTTGCTGCATATTATTGAATAGTTTAATGTTGGATATCATAATAAGTAGTGATATTTTCAAAGCACTTAAATGTGTTCAAATAATCCACTTATATTATGGCTTACTGTCTTAGACATTGTTTTCAACCATCTAACTTATTAAATATCCTTTTTTGCCTACTGATCCTATATTTTATTATATTAATTAATTGAGTGCAGTTTGTTGAAGTAAACTTGGGGCTAAAAGCAGACACAGAGGTATGCTTTAATATGCATATATAATATGTCTACTGTTAATAAGCGAAAAAAGTAATATTCTAGAATGTTAAGAAATTCGTTGATTTGTATGCACCATTTTTAGGCTTTAGTCATGCCATTAGATTATCCTACGATCAACCTAGTTTTTGGTTTTCTTACAAGTTTACTTACCATGTCAATAAGAGCTACCAAATACAAATACAGTGTTGATAATGTTTCCTCTGCTGTAAGATCCATAATCCATTAAGAACACAAATTTCAATGATAATGTTTAAACTTCCAATAATTGAACAATTCCAATAAGGGCAATATAATTTTATGCATCACCAAATCTTACTAAGACTTCTTCTATAACAGGTGCAGTGCACATTAGTCACAGATTCAAATATGCAAGAAGGAATCAGCAGTGTCCAGTTTGAAGTCTTTTGTGAGGTCGTTTTCGAAAATAGATAAATAAGCCCACATTTTTCTTTTTTCCATTTTGTCATTGAATGGTAATAAAACGTGGTCCGTGCACATACAACTATCTTGACTGACATACATGAAAATTTCTGTTTTTCAAATAATTTTGTTTCTTCTTTCGCAAAACATATTTATTTAAGCTTTATTTCCATATTTTGAGATACATAGAAGAATTACTTGCGTGCCTCTCTTTGCCTTACCCGACCGTAACATTTAACTAACTTATAACTGCTACCAACATCCATTGCCTTGCCTTGTGACCCCAAATTCATAATCATGCATTTTCATCAGCTACATCACAAACTTACATAAAACGATACTGTATGAGTATATATAGGTGCATAGATATTTGATTAGGATAGAAACTACAACAACATTACATTTTATCATATAAAATGGATTTAAGATATTGGAAGGTCGGTTGTCAAAATAGAGGCAACAAACTCAGTCCAAACCATTGACCAATTAATGAAACAAATAGATAGAACTAAATATACAACTTATTCTAGTAGTAGTGGCTGGCATGTAGTAATAATTTTATATGTACACATATTATTAATTTGACTTTTTATTCGTTATTTAAGTTCCTAATAGTTTTATTCCATTTATTCATCCCAATAATTAAACAGTATTCCATTTATAAACAGTAATATTACAACGTTATCAAAATCAAAAATATATTTTTAGCCAAGATTTAACTAGACTGTAATATTTTCTTCGAATTACAGTTATATATATGTAAAGAATTCAAGTTCCTATATGAACATAATTATATTGCTTTAACTATTATGGAAATGGAATAATTTTAGTAAACTATATCAGCATTTGAAAAAAATCCCAATAAAACGAACCAATTGTTTAGAAAACAATCTCACATGCAATATAATATCATTAATTTTTCACTTTAATTAAGTAATAAATTTTCTTATGTGCAAGCACTTGATGTGCAAATAAAGCAAGAAACTATATTAACACATATTCCTAATGAGAGGAATCAATGTTTTTTCACATTTTTATATGAAGTAAGATATCTGGGATGACTGGCATTTTTATACAGAGTAAGGAATTAATGATTTATACCATTCTCATAAAATGAAGGAATTATTAATTTGTTTCATTTTCATATTCATGTAAATATGCAAACGAAGGAGCTTGTTTATTTTAGTCAACATAATATACAGATTTGCTAAAGTAATTCAAATCCATGCCAGACATAGAACCAAACTTGATTGCACTGTTATGGAAATTTTTGGTGCAGATTGTTTGAAGTAGGAAATAAATTATGCCTGTGCTTTAATTTTCTTTAACTATTATAACAATGATAATTTAAAACGTAAGCAATCAAAATGAACAGTATTGTTTAGCTAATTATTTTAGCAAACATGATCAAAATGATAGAACAGAATAACAAAGCAGTTTGATATGATGTGGTGTGGCTACAAAGAGAGGTTTGAGGCGATTGGCAAGCAGTTTAAATGGTTGAAAAAGGTTTAAACTGAAGCAAACATGACTTGGGTGAAAGAAACTTGGCTATAGCATCGCCGTGAAAGACCTGGTACGAGACATGTATTGCGGCAGAGTTACTATCTTTTGCATTTTAGTGTAGGAATTCTGTGTTAGGAAGAAATACTTCATGGCACAGGTGCATTCGTACAATAAATGGCAGAAAACTTGAGAGTTATGTTTTTTTTATTTGCTACTGATATCTGATTGGGAGAGTATGACTTGATTTTGAAGCCTTTAATAGCATACTCTTGTGACAATTTTGACCAAACAAGATAAGGAGGATAGGTAATATCCTCAAAGCCTGTCAGGAAGTAGGTTTTGTAGCATTTGATCATTGGTCTTATTTGTTGACTTTTTTTTGTTAAATGTCTACATCCACTCTCAGTTTTATATAGACTATTTTTGTACCTATCGTTTTTCCCTTTAACAATATGAGGGCATGGGATATTTGGAGTTCAATCAGAACATTCTAAATCACTAGTGCTGTGAATGGAATCAGAATACATTTCATGTTTTCTAGTAATAGTAAATTGAAACTGTGAATATTCAGTCTTATGGAAGTGAATGCTAAGCGTAAGAAAAAAATCAACTTCGATTTCAGCATATTTTTTCTCAAAACGGATATGAATTTGCAACTAATCTAACTTGTAGTAGCCGTTTACTTGTTTAGTTAATTCATTAGATACTGATCAAGGCTCACCTGTTCTGTTTATACTCTTATCTGTCAATACATCATATCACTGGAAGTGTATTTACATTTTAAACATATTGGTTGATGATATTCTAAACTCGTTAGAAATCTATAAACTGCAAATGCTTTTTTGATTTGGATGCTTTTCTTTGTTAAATGTTTACATCCACTTCCAGTTTTATACAGACGATTGTTTTAACTAGCATCTTTTTTTAACCTGGAAATTATTTTTTCAGATAATTTCAGAGCTCGAAGTAAGCAATGAACTGATTGAAGAAGTAAAATTCTGCTATACTTTAGCTGCATATGCTCTAACTGAGACTATTGGTGACTTTGGAATTTCTAAAATGATAGATATTGAAGTTTCTTGTACTCATAAGGATATGGGTTTAAAAATTTACCAGTTTATGTCTAACATTATATATCCTTTTCTACAGAATATCAAGGAAAACAAAATGTAACTGGAGAACCAACGATTCCTCATGCTAAAATGCCACAGGTATTTCTTTTGAGTAGGTTTTTGAATTTTAGGCGGAACTACAAGATGGTATATGATATATGTCTTTATTCCTAGATGGGTTTTTATTGTTTTCTATTGTTTACTCCCTTTATTCTAAGAAATAAAGATGAATAAACACTTGCAAGCAAAATAATAATACAATTGTATCATCATCGTTATTCAAGACTTTTTTTTTCTAATTTATACACAAATACAAGAGATGTTTCTAATTAGGAATGGATTCTGATTTTTAAAAATGTACGCAGGCTCGATGGTAAGAACTGCTTTTGATTCTTCGATTTCAGAAAATGTTTCTACAAGTTAATGCATGTGCGTGAGTGATGTTTTCTTCTTCTTAAAAGTTGATGCTGACCTTATAAGGTTTCTACTGCAAACCGTAACAAGCACTCATATTTATTCTTAGAGTAAAACAAGAAGTTGTCATGAATAAGTAGTATGACCTAATGGTTAAGCAAATTATTTGATGGTTCAGTTTAACCAAGAAAAAGTTGTTTCGACCCATAATTATCTTACATGCTCTTATATCTTATACATTGCATGTGCGACGAAAATGCAATACGTTTCCTTTTGTTGATTTTTTCCCCTACTCATGATTTTTCATCCTATATAGTCAGGATACTGTTTAGGTTTCTAATATATGACTAATCTAGGACATTTGATGTTATTTGTAGGCAAAATTACAAATGTCTCTTAACAATTACGGTTATCGTGCACTTACAAGCTCTTGGTTTCTTGGTACTAGATTCCTTGTTGTATAGCCAGATACCTAGGCTGCTTAATTTTGTAATACATCAGTGGCAATATTTAAACATATGAATGGATAAATATTTATACATATGTCTATGTATTATTTTCAGTTACTCCTAAATGTTTTTGGATGTCGCATGTATTGGCGTTGTCGAATACAGATCTGGCAAGAAGTGGCTTCGAAATGTATGGTGAAGGTAACATTATCATTGTTACTATGTAGAAAATAAACCTGTATATATGAGACATATGATCTACATGTTTCTAATTTTGAAAGCACTTAAGCACTGGCATTTCTTTAAACTTGGCTCAGATGATATCACTTATAGAAGATGGTATCGACCTTTGTGGTAATTTTCTTCTTTATTTGCTTTTGATAATTTTTATACTGAAAGTAATTATTGATGTCCTCGTCCTGTAGACTAGCGATATTCATTTAATATTGATGTCCTCGTCATGTATAATTTGTAGACTAGAGATTAAGTACTTTCCCTATATGGTTTTATTTGTGACATATAAGTTATGCAAAATAAAAATTGGAAATGAGTGAACTGATGAACTATCATGTAGTTCAATGCGTATAACATAGTTGTTTACATGAAAAGTGCATAAAAATCAACCATTTTTCCCTTCGTACAAGTTAGAGAAACTTCAAAATGCAAAATTCGATATTAATTTGTTTGTGAAAATTGATTACATATTCAACTACAACCCATATACTAAGGTCGTCAATCAATTCATACATTTAAATATCATTATTTTGATTTACTTATACAATATTATTAATATCTTTTAGATGTTGCATATTGCAGAATGTCAGCTGGTTCATCGAGACAGGTAGAAAGCACATAAGTAGACGCTACTTCGCTCCATAAAAAGTACTTAATAGCTGTAAATCCCTTAAAGTTGGATGTAAGCTTCTTAATTTTTAGTTGTAAGCTTCTTAGTTTGTTTATAGGTTGTGGTACTTTGAGCTATGTTGTGATACTTCTAAATTATTAAGTATTTTGATGATTGTTATTTTTAAATGGTTGTACGATGAAATTTGACATTTTGATTTATGAAATTAAAATTTTCTCTAAATGAATCGTTATATTTTGCTATATATGCTTTTAGGCAAAAAAATTGTTACATGTTGCTATATGAGTTTTGTGATATACTAGTGTAAACTGTGATTGTTAAATGCCTGTAAATTCAATTACAGTTATAAATGTTACAGGTTTTCACTTTGTAATGGTTATAAGCGTTACAATTTTTATATTCATCACGGTTATAAATGTTAGGGAAGTTTTCTTTGTAACAGTTATAAGTGTTACAAATTTTATGGTTTATAACGGTTATAACTGTGACATTATCCATGACGAAAAATTGCCACGCACGTTGGGATAACGGTTATAACCGTGACAAAGTGAGTTTGTCAAGCTTATTAGCGTTGCAATTGCCTTTTTCTGGTGTTGTGATATATCGTATTTCCTATTTTAAAATCTCGTCATTTCTCGTTTAAAAATCATACCTTTTCGTTATGAAAAATCATACCTCTTCGTTATGAAAAATCATTCCTCTTTCATAATCAAAATCATGTATTATATATATATATATTCCTAATCCTTATGTAAATTAATTTCAGATTTTATTTACTAATTATCACAACCAAAAACTGAAATAGAATCAAGATTAAATTAGAAAAAGGAAGAAGAAAATACTTGCATCTTTCGGTTGGAGGTTTGAAGGGGGAGAGGTGCTGTCGGCGTTGGCCAGAGGTGGGAGCCGCGGTCGCTGACGTCAACGGGACGGGGTGCGCGCCTGTCGAGGCGGCGTTGGCTGGCCGGAGGCGGCCTAGGGCTCGCTGGGTGTACTTGGGGCTAGGGTTTTCGCTGGTGCTCGAAATGGGGGCGGGTCTTCGAATGGAGGAGGGCGCAGGGGCTGCGGTTGTCCCCTGAGGTGGCGCGCTCGACGATGAAGGGGTGCGGTGGATGGAGGGGGTCGGCGGCTGCCGCGCTGCGTCTTCTTCTTCATTTTTTTTCTTTTTCTTTTTTTCTTTTTTTCTTTTCCGATTCAAAATGAATCGTGGGGGGGGCCAGAGTGGATGTAGGTGGAGGGAGAGAGAAATTAAAATTTTAATTTATTTAATTAATTTATTTTCAAAAAGTTGACTTTTACATACGACCTCGAAACGAGGCCCACCGCCTGTCGTCTATAGGGTTTTACCCCCATTCCGAACACAATGGGATATGTATCGTAGGCTGATTCGCTCGTCTCGATCAGTTTCCGTTGAATTTACATTTAAACCGCTATATTGAATTTTAAACGTACATTTCAAATTACCGGGGTCACATAACAACTCTATAAATTCCATAAAAATATTTTCTAGCTTCGTATTGACGATACGGTCCTAACAAAACTAGTTTCATCGAATTCTGAGACCGTTGGAAAAATGGCCAATTTCCAGTCGATTAAAATCAACTGAAACTGGTCAAACGCGTTTTCCTTTGCCACGCTCACATATTGAATCGAAAATTATGAAATTTGAAACCTAGCAATAACTTGACATCACGGACCCAACAAAACTGGTTTCGTCGAAATCCGAGGTCATTTGCAAAGTTCCCATTTTTAAGGGCCTGAATTCCATAGCGACTATTCAGAATTTTCAACTGGACATATCTTTTGATTCCCGCTATGAAATCTTGATTTTTCTGATTCGTTGGAAAGATATCATCAATTAGATCCTATTGTTTTTGGTTTCACTAAAATCCGGATTGTTTTGCACCCGGCACATTCAATTGAAGTTTGAAATCGAATTATCGAACTACCGCGCCATTTTCAATTCTATTTATAATTATATATAAAAATTTATATTCTAACGACGACGTATATAATATATACGATCGAATTCTATTCAAAATAAATTTCTTGTCGATATTTTATTTAAAATAATTCATTTTAAATATTCAAAATTCGCTAAAATCGCCAAAATAAAAATTTTAAACTGGCCCAGATTTTCCGGGTTATTACAATCTCCCCCACTTAAAACTTTTCGTCCCCGAAAAGGAACAAAGCCGAAAGTGGTTTGATCAATCAACTCTACGCTCGATCTGGCTTGCATTCTCCAACTTTTCAGTTTTTGAGAATTTTCAAATTTTCAAAAATTTGGCTAACACCTTAAATTTTCGAAAATTTTCGCCATAACCTCCCCTGCACCGGGAGCATCGGGGAATTTCAAATAGCTTCCCCGGTCCTTCAGATCTCAAAAAGAAAAAGAAAAAGCCAAGCGGCTAGCCAATAGGCTCATAAAATCATCATCACCCAAACAAAACAGTAAATTATGTAGTAAACATGTACCTATTTGTCGGGCAAACAAATTTTATTCTTCGGCTCTAGCCTCCTTGCTATGACCTGTTCAATGTAAGTATATGTATATGCAAGCAAATGCGACCAATTTTCAATACAGTCAATATTTGATTCAACTAGGCTAAATGGTTCAAAATTATCAAACAAATAAACAAACAACACAATCATCAATCAATTAGTGGATTAGAGTTTCAAATTCATAATTTTGATATATATACAAAAAATCATGTTTTTGATGCCAATTCACAACAATGTGTTCTAACTATATTAGTTTTGGTTCTCACACCAGTCTAATGGAAATATATAGATATCACACCTTCGTAACACAAACATAAATATTGGTGAAGGAGCTCCATCATCAAAATCATCTCCGAGCGACTAGAGCGTGATTCTATATCTATCTAATATATTAAAACTTCGAATATACGTTCATGACGCGTATATGCAAAATCCTTATATACTCGATTGTCCATATTCAAAATAAATAAATCAAATACGTATAAAATGATTTAAATTTTCAAAACAAAAATTGTTTTCATTTGGAAAATATAATCTTCACACTCGTTCTAGGATACTACTGATCCTATCTCTAACGAGTCATTCTAATTGGATATTGCTAATCCAATATCTGATGAATTCTTTCGTATGGTTCTAATGTGTTTTGTTCTCGAGCTCTGTAAACCAAAGCTCTGATACCAAATGTGACGGCCTGGAATTTCGCTCGATCCGAATCAGTCGTTAAACCGATCTAGACCGTTCGAAACCCCTGAACGTTTTGAGGACAGGACAAATCAGAACACAAACAGAAGAACATTTCATTGTTATTACAACAATCCCATCAGATACAAGAATATACAGAGTATAATTGAATAAATTACATTCGATAAATATCAGAGGTTACAATAAATTACAAAGCAGCGGAAAATAATACAAAGCACAACTGAAGGTGATATACGGATACAGAGCTTCCCGGATATCATTCCAGCTGTAAACCAGGATCCTGTGAATATAAATCTGCAAAACCAAAACTACTAGCTGCCCGTGCGGAAAATAGGGGCACCCAGAGTTTAGGTTAAAACAATAAACTCCAGGTCAGTCATGTGACTGGTGTGAGAACTAAAACAGTTATTTAAAACTTTACTTTAAAAGAGAGTAATTCAAGGGACCACGCCGTATAACAAGGAACGGGTTTCCTCCCAAGAATACCAGTGCATAGAATAAACAACGCAATGCTTTTTCGAAAAATGAAGCTATTATAAGACCCAGGTCCCATCACACAATGCAACGCAAGCCGGAGGATAGGGTTTTCCCTTATAATAGCCAAACATGCTTGGTATGTTTAAAACAAATCATTGGATACTATAATAAGTGTATAGTGTCAAAACAATTTCAATCATAAATATAAATCATAGACGGCATGGGTACCATATATCATGTCGCCATACTAGTTCTACAATTAAAACCGCAATACACGTATTGGAAATTGGATTTCCGTCATGAGTCGAGGCAAGGGGCAAGCTCCTCTCCGCGTTCGAGACACTCTAGCAAATGCCTCAGGGTTACGCACTCTGGGCAACCCCGGATCCTCCAAGGTCGGTCCTCACTTACGTTAGAGGATTAATTATGCCTGAACACACGTTTCCCGGTCCTTACAGACCTATAATCGAGGCGCCTCGCATCCAAACCACAAAGGTGAAAAGTATATAAATGTCAGGGCTGGTAAGTCACTGACACCACCATAGCTAGAAGGAAACGTCATGCACTCCTTGGGTCCTTATCCCGTTTTTGACTCATACCGAGGTGTGAGGCTCGCGAATTCACGTTATACACAAAGCCACGCCACAAAGGCCGTGCTTTGATCATCAACCACAAGACTCTGCTTTTCAACAAAAGCCTTGATCATTGCATCTTAGTGTTCCACACAGGCAATTCATGTCATGCGACTGATGTCCATCGATATACAACCTCTGAGCTCGTACGTCTCAGAGAAGGGCGTTAAGCAAAAGAATAAATTCTCCGCCGCCAAACAGATGTATATTTAATAGAAATCAATCAACACAGAATAAAATCCAATGTCAGACACACAATCCATTTACAAGTCCGTTCTGGGTCTGAACAAAACCGGAGGCACTTTCCTCGCATCACCATCCATCTCCAAGTACGTCTGGACGACCACCAACTGTTTCCATCCTCTTGGGTGTACAGCCCAATCAGGATCGTCAGTAATTATCCAAACGATGTGAAGACTTCCGGTCTTCGACCACCGTCTTCATCTTCGACTTATCGTCGAATCGATTATTCAGAATGGGTATAAACCCGGCCTTTCCGAACAACCCGCGTATATTAAAAACAAATGTTACACAAACACAACATACGCCTCATTCCAATTCATTAGTCACTAACCGCAAATTAGCAAGAGAACAATTTCCCAAACATTAACCCCGAAGGCCGAAACCAACATCAGATCAATACCCAGGAAACCATACTTCTTAGCCAACCTACAGCTAGTTTCTAAATTCCACATTCTTAGGGAAAGGTTCCCATTAATTTTATCCAAGATAAATTCTTTAAAATTTATCCTGTAATCTTCCTTTGGATGTCATTTAAAACCAAATTATGGTTTTTCCAACTAGTCGAGATTAGCGAACCGTAACGAAGTAATTATTTATTTTATTTCCCAATCCCAACCTATTCATCCCATGAAGCAAAACTGGTAATACTCCATACCTAACACCACGGTGTTATCGGTAAAATTAATTACCATTTCACGTTCAAATCTAATTAAAGATTTAACTATCGCTTTGGAGCAAAACTGGCGATGCTCCATTCTCGCTCAATTCTAAATTTGATAATTTAGATTATAGATTCACATTTCAACCTAATTGCAGATTCGTTAAAACTCCTTTTACTGGGTTAAAGAACTAGGTGTTATTTAAAACACAGTTCACGATAAACCCAAATCACGTTCTATTTATTATCGGGTTAAAGAACTAGTGTTGTTTAAAACACAGTTCACGATAAACCCATCTCAAATCCAATCAAATATATTAGAAATTCCGATTATTTAAAACCCCTTTTTAAATCTAATTCATTTATTTAAAAACAATTGGGTTTAAAATTTAGTTCAAACTAGTGCATTTCGATAAAAATCTATTTTTATCTTTTCAAATATGGAGTTTTTCATCCCAAATTTTCCCAAATCATTTCTTATGATTTTACACAATTTATTGATATTTTTAATAATTTTATCAAGGCCCGTACAGTCGATTTCCAACAATGGCCATCGAACTGCACTTACAGCGACCTTTTTCGAATTTGATTTGGACGTATCTCCAAATCCAACCGTTAGATTTCAAATTTCAAATATTCGTTAGAAAGCTCTTTTCGATACGAACCCAACGGTTCCGGTTTTAGGAGAATCCGACGGTCGGATCTCCCGTAATGTCCGTTTGAAATAAATGGTCGAAATTCACGAACTGCCGCGGCGCGGCGCGTTCTATTCAGGCCATTATATTATATATATAATATATATATATAATATATATTTCGTCGATTTCTATTTAAAACGAATTATATAAATAGTTTTAAATTCGTTTCAAAAGCAAATTCAACTTCCATTTCAATTCAAATCAAAATTGAATTCTTCTTTATAAATTCGTTTTAAAATTCATTTCTATTCAATTCAAATTTCAATTCAATTTGAATTCATTTCAATTTGTTTCCAATTCAATTCGAATTCGTTTCGTTTGCTATTCAATTGAAATCAAATTCGTTTTCCATTCAATTCGAATTCATTTCGAAATCGTTATATATTCAATTCATTTCGAAATCGTTATATATTCAATTCATTTCGAAATCATTATATATTCAATTCATTTCGAAATCGTTAAAATCGATATAAATATCGTTCACGTCAAAATGGCGTCAATATAATCAACACGGCTTCATAAATTTCTATTTTCAAATGTTCTATTTCAAATATTTCTTTTTAAAAATAGTTGTTATTATCAAAATATTTCGTTCAACACATGACCAATCTCAATGGATGAGTACTGTCAACACATGAACCTTTATTTTATAAAGATAAAGATATAGATTTTATTGTTAAAATATTTCGTTCAACACATGACCAATCTCAATGGATGAGTACTGTCAACACATGAACCTTTATTTTATATAGATAAAGATGTAAATTTTATTGCTAAAATATTTCGTTCAACACATGACCAATCTCAATGGATGAGTACTGTCAACACATGAACCTTTATTTTATAAAGATAAAGATATAGATTTTATTGTTAAAATATTTCGTTCAACACATGACCAATCTCAATGGATGAGTACTGTCAACACATGAACCTTTATTTTATATAGATAAAGATGTAAATTTTATTGCTAAAATATTTCGTTCAACACATGACCAATCTCAATGGATGAGTACTGTCAACACATGAACCTTTATTTTATAAAGATAAAGATATAGATTTTATTGTTAAAATATTTCGTTCAACACATGACTAATCTCAACGGATGAGTACAGTCAACACATGAACCTTTATTTTATAATATTCTTTATCTTCTAAATTGGAATGAGGCTCAATCAATCACCATATAAAGTTAATTATATGGATTTTCGTACAACACATGTATATAATAGCATTGAAAAATAATCAACCATCAACCAAAGTGCACTACACTGTATAAGCATCAAATATAGATATCTAACGCTTATAACAGCCTGTCAATCAATCGATCGACATATTTAATCAATCAGGATGAGTGAACTTCAAATTTCATCCCAACACCCGTGTGGGGTTTTCAAACAATCAACCACAAATTTTATTTGTGTAGTTGGGCGATGTGTAAAATTTATCGACCCAATCAATGTCCTTCAAATAGGTGTACATAAACAAACCGTCTGGTTTGTAAATGAATATTTATTTATTCTCATTCACGTTAAAAATTATATTTTTAACGATAAAACATTTTATTTTAACATATGAATTTCTATTCAGTTCATTCTTTAAATAAAATGATATTTTTCTTTTTCTAACATATTTTAGAAAATTTCGGCGGCATAACGGCACGATACTAGAAACGGGACGAGGCCTAGCCTTATCCCCGGTCTAGTGAAGGCCCACGCCATTCACACATCAATTAAATCCATTCATTTCACCCAACAATTCAATTTCAATCAAATAATCTAACTAATTACACAACCAATCAATTAAACAAACAAGCCATCCATGGTCTGTGGATGACGGGTGTCGGGTGCTACTAAACACCGTCTGCATCCTAGTATATATATATATAACTAGAAAAAGAAATTGAAAGGTGAGAAGTTCTCACTTATAGCTATCCAATCATCTTGACTCTTCTTTGATAGAAATCTTCATCGTTATCGCATCTTCGTCATCTTCGTTGCCCGTAGCCACTACATGTATAAAAATTACATTTTTACTTCGATGTTCAATATATAAGAATCATATTTTTACTAATTTAGAAATCTCGCCTTTTCTAATTTAAAGATCTCGCCTTTTTAACTATAAAGATTTCGCCTTTTCTAAAATAAAGATTTCGCCTTTTCTAAAATAAAGATTTCATTTTACATGATTTAAAATCAGAATCCTCTTTATAAAAATCAAATCTAATCTTTATATCTATTTTATACAAATAAAAACCCGATTTTTAGTTCGCTATCTATATATAAAAATCGCATTTTTATATATTAAAAATCATAGCTTCTTCTAATAAATAAAATCGAATTTTTATACTTCACTTTTCTATATAAAAAATATATATCGTATTTCCTATTTTAAAATCTCGTCATTTCTCGTTTAAAAATCATACCTTTTCGTTATGAAAAATCCTACCTCTTCGTTATGAAAAATCATTCCTCTTTCATAATCAAAATCATGTATTATATATATATATATTTTCCTAATCCTTATGTAAATTAATTTCAGATTTTATTTACTAATTATCACAACCAAAAACTGAAATAGAATCAAGATTAAATTAGAAAAAGGAAGAAGAAAATACTTGCATCTTTCGGTTGGAGGTTTGAAGGGGGAGAGGTGCTGTCGGCGTTGGCCAGAGGTGGGAGCCGCGGTCGCTGACGTCAGCGGGACGGGGTGCGCGCCTGTCGAGGCGGCGTTGGCTGGCCGGAGGCGGCCTAGGGCTCGCTGGGTGTACTTGGGGCTAGGGTTTTCGCTGGTGCTCGAAATGGGGGCGGGTCTTCGAATGGAGGAGGGCGCAGGGGTTGCGGTAGTCCCCTGAGGTGGCGCGCTCGACGATGAAGGGGTGCGGTGGATGGAGGGGGTCGGCGGCTGCCGCGCTGCGTCTTCTTCTTCATTTTTTTTCTTTTTTTTTCTTTTTTTCTTTTCCGATTCGAAATGAATCGTGGGGGGGGGGGGGGGCCAGAGTGGATGTAGGTGGAGGGAGAGAGAAATTAAATTTTTAATTTATTTAATTAATTTATTTTCAAAAAGTTGACTTTTACATACGACCTCGAAACGAGGCCCACCGCCTGTCGTCTATAGTGTTTTACCCCCATTCTGAACACAATGGGATATGTATCGTAGGCTGATTCGCTCGTCTCGATTAGTTTCCGTTGAATTTACATTTAAACCGCTATATTGAATTTTAAACGTACATTTCAAATTACCGGGGTCACATAACAACTCTATAAATTCCATAAAAATATTTTCTAGCTTCATATTGACGATACGGTCCTAACAAAACTAGTTTCATCGAATTCTGAGACCGTTGGAAAAATAGCCAATTTCCAGTCGATTAAAATCAACTAAAACTGGTCAAACGCGTTTTCCTTTGCCACACTCACATATTGAATCGAAAAATTATGAAATTTGAAACCTAGCAATAACTTGACATCACGGACCCAACAAAACTGGTTTCGTCGAAATCCGAGGTCATTTGCAAAGTTCCCATTTTTAAGGGCCTGAATTCCATAGCGACTATTCAGAATTTTCAACAGGACATATCTTTTGATTCCCGCTATGAAATCTTGATTTTTCTGATTCGTTGGAAAGATATCATCAATTAGATCCTATTGTTTTTGGTTTCACTAAAATCTGGATTGTTTTGCACCCGGCACATTCAATTGAAGTTTGAAATCGAATTATCGAACTACCGCGCGATTTTCAATTCTATTTATAATTATATATAAAAATTTATATTCTAACGACGACGTATATAATATATACGATCGAATTCTATTCAAAATAAATTTCTCGTAGATATTTTATTTAAAATAATTCATTTTAAATATTCAAAATTCGCTAAAATCGCCAAAATAAAAATTTTAAACTGGCCCAGATTTTCCGGGTTATTACAGTTAATAAACCTCAATTTGGTTTAGAATTGATAAAGATAAAATAAAATCTTTTGAAATGAGATCCATAGGACGATCAAATAATAAATTTAAAAATTTATTTTTGATAAAATTAATGGGAACCTTTCCATAGTAATGTGAATATTTTATTTAAAAAATATTCTAAATTGGAATGATGCGTTTGATGTGTTTTTATAGCACTTGTTTATAAAATACGCGAATTATTTGGAAAGACCGGGTTTAACCCATTCTGAATAATTTCTACGATGATCAAGATTCGAAGATGAAGACAGTGGTTGAAGACCGGAGTTCTTCACATCGTTTGGGTGATTACTGATGTCTTGATTGGGCCGTACACCCAAGACAAGGTAATAGTGGTGATCGTCCAAACGTACTTGGAGATCGACAGATATGCGAGGATCTCTCCCTTGTATTGGACATATGGGGTGAGAAACAAGGTGCCTCCGGTTTCGTTCAGACCCAGAACGGACTTGTAAATGGATGGTATGTCTAACATTGTATTCCTTTATGCTGTATTAGTTGATCTCTGCTAAATAAATAAATATATATATATATATCTATTTGGTGGTGGAGAATTTATTCTCTGCTTAACACCCTTCTCTGAGATGTACGAGCTCAGAGGTTATATATATTGGTAGATGATCAATGATATGGCATGGATTGACAGTGTGGCATGCTAAGATGCATGGATCAAGGCTTTTGTTGAAAAGCAGAGCCTTGTGGATGATGATCAAAGCACAGCTTTAATTAGCATAACTTTGTGTACAATGTTACTTCGCGAGCCTCACACCCCGGTATGATGGTGAACGATTTGTTTGATTAGTAGGTTTGACCAATATACTTTATATATATATATATATGGATTTGGTCGGCCAAGTTGTGCTGGGTGTGGTTGCTCCACACCTGGAGATTGGGATAGGTCATTTCAGCCGAATCCCATGGGGATAGAACATATTGAAGCTCATCCAAAGTGGGTAGTATATGTATCTCGGTGTTTTCTCTTGCTGAGACGTAAGCCGTGGAGGTACATTCGCAATAGATCTTTCGAATTAGCAGCCATCATGATGGAAACCCAATTTTCCAGTACGAGCTTTACAGTTTTAGTTGCATACCTATATGGTGACATAATATATTATGCCGCTTACATGATATATTATGCCACCTAGGATTGATACATGTATATTCAAAATTGATTTCTACACTGTGCACTTATTGTATAAAAGATGAATTTCGCGTATTAAGCATTTTTTTGACCATTATAAGGTAAAACTCTATCCTTCGGCTTACGTTGCATGGGACTTGAGTCTTATAATGGTTTCATTTTTCTAAAGAGCATTACGCTGTTTATTTTATGCACTGGTATTCTGGAGAGGAAACCCGTTCCGCGTTAGTGGCGAGGTCCCTTGATTTACTTAACTTTAAAATCAAGTTAATAACTGTTTTTGAGTTCTCGTACCAATCCCATGACTGACCTGGAGTTTATTGTTTTAAGCTAAACTCTGGGTGCCCATACTTTCCACACGAGCAGTTAGTAGTTTTGGTTTTGCAGATTTATTTTCACAGGATCCTGGTTTATAGCTGAAGCGATATTCGAAAAGCTTTGTATCCGTGTATTTCTTTTGATTGTATTTTGTATTATTTTTCCACTGCTATTTAAATGTAATTTAAATCTCAGATATTGTATTTATCAAATGTAAAATATTTATTCATACTCTGTTATATTCTTGTACTCTGATATAATTGTTGTAATAGCAATGAAAATGTTCTTCTGTTTGTGTTCTGATGAGTGTTGTTCTCAAAGCAATTCGTACTTTGCTTTACGAGGAAGTTTGGGTCGTTACATTTCGTATCAAAGCTTAGGTTTACAGAGCTCGTGAACAAGACACATTAGAACAAAATGAAAGAATTCATCAGAGATTGGATTAGTTATATCCAATAAGAATAACTCATTAGAGATGGGATCAGTAGTATCCTAGAACGAGTGTTAAGAGTGTTATTTTTAAAATAAATAAAAATGGAAACTAACTTTGTTTTGAAAATTTAAATCTTATTATACGTATTTATTTATTTTATATTGAATTTTGGACAATCGAGTATATAAAGATTTGCATATACGCCTAACTAGCGTATGTACGAAGTCTCAAATATACTGGATAGATATAGAATCACACTTTAGTCGCCCGGAGATGTTTTGATGGTGGTTCGAAACATCATCAGAATTTATGTTCGAGTTTCGAAAGTGGTATATCTATATATTTCCATTGACTGGTGTGAGAACCAAAACTAAATAGGGTTTATTGCTGTGATTTGCACTGAAAATATGATTTTTGACCATATATAAAAGTTATATATATTTGAAAAGGTAATCACCCAATTGATTGCTGGTTGTGATGTTTGATAATTAGTTTAACTAATTGAAATATTGGAATAATAATTAATTTAACCAATATGAGAAAGAATGATAAATTTAGCTAAATCAAATTTAATATCGAACTGAATTGGAAATTGATTAGAATTGAAAGTTGAGTAGGTTAGTTAAACAACTTTTAGCTCCGTTCCTTTTCGAGGACGAAAAGATTTTAAGCGGGGAAGATTGTAACAACCCGAAATTTCAGAACAAAATTAAAATTTTATTTTTGATCGATTTAATGAATTTTGGATATTTAAAATGATTTATTTTAAATAATAACGACTGAAAGTTTATTTTAATCGAAGTTAGAATTTATAAATTAATATTAATTATATTACGAGCTTGAAATGGCGCGGTAGTTTGAAATTTGAGTTTTAAACTTTGAATAAATATATAAAATTCATTATAAGTCAGAATTGGACGGAACAAGAAACGCTAGGATTGTATTGACGATATATTTCTAATGAATATAAAAAATTGAGATTCAGTTTATAAATTGTAAGTTATGACAAAATTAAAATTTCAGATAAATGTTATGGAATTTACATATATAATATATATGGCCCAAAAAGCTACTTTTCACATACAAATAAATTTGGACTCGAAACCACTTCCATTGAGTTCAAAAGGACGTTTCTGAATTCGAAAAGTATAAACACTGATATATTTCGAGATTCGGAATTTATTTATATAATTTTTTTAATATAATATATATACGCCTTAAAAAGTGAAATTTTGCAAACAACCTCTGAATTCAACGAAACCACTTTCTATGGATCCGCAATATTAAATTATTGCTATATTCCAAAATTCATAATTTTTGGAGTCTGTATGTGGTCGTAATTGATTTTACAGTGTGAAGACATTCAATTATCTGACTTTAAAAATTAACTATTTGTGCATACGGACTCGGAATTCAACGAGACCAGTACTTTCTTTGGATCCGTAATGTCAAGGAGTAGTTGTGTTTCAATTTTCATCGAGAATGGAATCCGTAGGTGACCACGCGGATTTTTAAACCATGAAAAGGACCAAAATTGAATAAATCAATTTGCATAAGGAGGAGAAAATATTGTAATTAAGCATAATTAAACATACAAGGGGTTTTAATAAAATTCCTCACTACTATAAAATATCCTAAACTCTCTCCTAACCCTAATACAAACCCTAATATCCTCCTCCTTCTTTTCCATGGCGGCTTCTCTCTTCCTCTTCAATAATATTTGCAAAAAGGACCCTGAAACTAAATAATTTATATCTCTCAATCCATACACAATTAGACAAAACCGTTTCTGGGTATTGTAGATCTTCGTCATCTCTACCTCCCACAAAAATTTCACGACATATTGTCACACGGATTCGCTGGGATCTAGCTTTTAAGGCAGAAAACTGATTTCGAAATTATTGGTTTTCCGATCAAATGAACGAGAATTAGGTCGAGCCGTTTGGAGGGAAGGTAGAGTGAAAGCATGCGAAGGTTTTGGCGGTGGTGGCATGATCTCAGGTGGCCGGAGTTGGCCGGAATGTCATGTTCATCGGAAGGGTGCTGGGAAACGAGGCAGTCTTGAAAATGAGCAATTTCCCGCCAATCCGTGCATTTTCAGGCGAAGTGACCAAAAGAGAAGTTGTTTGGGAATTCGAGACCAAGCTACTGTAATAATTTGGGGGCATTTGGAGCACCGAGGCGGCCGCAACACCCATATGAATGGAAACTGCAGATTTTCGTTTAACGTCGGATCGTGGGGCCTATGTGGCGAACTGAAGGGGGGACCACCAGGCATGGAAGGAGGGAGAGAAGCTGTAACGACCCCTATTCTACACATCATAGGATTGTAGAATATTTATTTCTTTCCCGTGTGAAGTCGTATGGTCATATAACTTTGGGAAACATTTATTTGAGTCATTTCCCCTGTTCATGATTTTTGTCGATTTTTAAATGACCATTTTGCCCCTAGTCAGTACTGTTTTGGCCATAACTTTTGATAGGGAAGGAATTTTGACCTGAAACCACTTCCATTAGATTCGTTTGATGGTTTCTCTTTCCGTAGAGTGGTCATAATAGCCAAACGGACTTACCGTTTGGGAGATATGGCTGAAACAAGGTTTGGAGGGTGAAAAACTGCATAATTGGGCTAAACCGGGTAGTTAGCAATTGGGCCCATAAGGGATTTCGGGATTGGGGCTGTATAAGGGTTGATTAGGGTTAGAAAATATCCTTTTAGTCATTTTTCCAGCCACCACTTCATTTCATAGAACCCTATTAATGGCCTCTAACCTCTAAATCACTCCAAACCACTCCAAACTTGAAGAAAAGAGATTAGCAACGACAAATCAAGGCAAATCAACACCAAATCGGGATTAGAGCTGCTACAACACCTTGTTATCTTCACCAAATCAGAGATTTATTTCGGACCTTGTTTTATTTGTGGCTAAGGTGAGTGATTAGCTTGCTTTATGCACTAATTGGGGTTATTTGGGGTGATTAGTGCTAATTAGTGTTTTTAGACGAAAATAAATTCTGGAAAAATGTTTATAAAATCATAAATAATGTTTTAAACCTATGATATGAGTTTGGGTTAATTTGAAGAAGTTTTGCTAATCATATGCTTAAACATGATTAAGAGGGATTAAGGGAAAACATGGGGTTTTGGCTATGTTTGATCCATTTTATCATATCATATGGTTGTTTTGGTGTTTGAGGTCACTTGTATGTGTTGTTATGACCCTTTGGTATGCTTTATGATTGATTTCAATAGTTAGAATGGTCGAAAACGTCGTCGAGAGACGTACAAACATTTGTTGGAAAGTCTCAGGAAAACTGCAGGTTTTCGGAGCGGATCGGAGGAGGGGCTCGGATCGGAAATGGCGATTGGGCAAAGACTCTGAACCGAACCGGAGATTGGCACGACGCATTTGGCAAAAAGGAAGGCCATGTGTGTGGAACTGGATCGGATCGGCTGAAGGCAAGTTGAACGGATCGGAGTAGGACTAAGGGACCGGATCGGATTAGAATAGGGGACGGAACAGAACAGGGCAACAGGAATTGGGATCGGATCGGAGGGAAGCAACGGATCGAAATGTAGGAAATAGGATCGGATCGAATTGGCATAGGGGGACGGAACCATATAAGGTAACCAAAGCTGGAGCGAAGAATAGAAGGGTGAAGCAACTTGACCCGACCCGGAGTAGACGCTCGACCCGACCCGCTTGAAGGACTCGACCCGACCCGACGTACACTGGGGCGACCTGAAGGATTTCGACCCGAACTGGCGTAGCTTAGGATAACCGATCCGAACCGATGGCGATGAATGAGCATGGATCCGAACCGAATCCAAGAGCAAAGAAGGAAGAACCGAACCGACCAGTATTAACCAATAACCCGAGATGCAAAGGTAGTACAAAAAGGAAGTTAGAACCACTTACCAATGGATTTGTGCTTAGCGTTGGTAATAAGTTCACTTCATGATTGGACTTTGCTGCGGGACGTGTGCTAAGGAGTTGTCGATGTCTATGACCTTGGATCACTAGGTGTTGGAGGTAGAGAGACAAACTCGGGCTTTGGATATGGTGCGACTAGGGAGCTACCTACCAATGGAGTGGGGTCATGGAAACGTTGGGCGTGATCCCATAGGTATGGCGTTGGTGGTAGTAGGAATGTACATAGTCGTACAAAGTCGAGTTCTGTCGTTTTAGTAAAGTGCTCTAGTGATCAAAGAAGTGGATGTCGTATGCTTTACGCACTGAGTGAGAGATGGGAGGATGGTTGCTATGCTTGATTGTTTGACATACACATCCCCACCCCCGTATATTTACACACCATATGTTAGTGATATCTTAGAGTATTGTACCGTGTAGTACTAACTCTTTGATTGTAGGTCCAGGTTCAGGTATGACTTAGTATACCTGTTATTATTCTGTTTATGCTTGCTACCACTCATACCAGACTGATGTCTGACCCAGAGTTTTATGTTTCTTCTTATTACTCTGGGTGCTCACACGAGCAGACTAGAGACAGGGATAGCTGGTAGTGCGCTTGGTAGATGGACTGAAGACGAGCAGGAGGCTCCACGTATGATATATAGTTATTCTCCCTGTGTCGTGATCGGTATCTACTTTGGGCATTAGTAGCATACCTATTTTGCTTATCTTAGAGACAGTATTTTGAAGTTGTAATAAGCTGTATTTGATATTTCCGCTACTCTGATGATGTTAGTTCAAGTTTTCAGCTTATGCACTGTCTCATCTGTTTTATGTCAAGTATATGTTGGTTATTATATTTTATCCCATGCGCTGTGAGACATATTACTGGTTCTTTATTTGGTTCATCTTCTTTCTTTCTCATTCTTTGGCGACCGTTCCATGCCAATTGGACATGTGTACAGCGCACAATTGGAGTAAATGTCGGTTGGTGCGGGGCGGGCCGTCACAGAAGCCGGAGAGAATGGTGCTAGTTTCGTGCAATTCCGACTTACGGTTTGGCCGTGGCGAGCATGTTAAGTTGATGGTGTCGTTTGGAAAAGAAGGTGAATAATGATCTTATTATATAAATAATATTTCATGCTCATATATTAATTTATTTTTGTCACGAATTCCAATTTGCATGTAACTGGATCCGTCGCGATCGTGGCGTCGAGACCTTCGCGTGAGCACCCATTTTGTCCAATTTGGATCAAGTTAGAATTTGTGGTAAAAATAACAATCTAATTAATTATTTAAATTGTTTTAAACTTCGCAAATTTATAACTTTTTGCTACTAACTCAGAATCGCGCGAAACTGGATCCGCTGCGATCGTTGAGTCGAGAGCTTCGCGTGGACACCACTTTTATCAAATTTGGAGAAAGTTAGATTTTGAGCCAAATTAGATCCGAACCGTCAATTAAAGACCAACGGGGTGGAAACCAAGGTGAGAACTCTTTCTCACTTAACCCTTTTGTACAGTTATTTATTTTTATAACTGAAAGTTTATGAATTGTCTAGAATTGTAATATTTGTTTGGATGAATTGTTGTGTTGTTATGTGATGTTATGATATGATCGAGTTTTGCAACATTTAACAAGATAAAATAATGTTATCATATTTATGATAATTTAAATATGATTACACTTCCATTTACAAGTTATCCGACTTGTTTATTTGATTGGGACGATAATTTTTACACATCGCCCAAGTGCACAAATAATTTATTATATATGTGTTGGTTGAAACCCCACATGGGTCTTGGTATGATATTTTGATCACACACCTCCATTGTGATTAGTTGTAGAATGCACTCTGGTTGTTATCTGGATATTTAGTGATTATATATCATGATTATGGAATACATGCGATGTATGAAACCCATATAACTAAAATTATATGGTAATCGATTGGGTTTCCTTCCAATTCAGAAATAAACGACTGTTTTAAAATAAAAAGTTATTCTTTTTATTGTATGTAGGAACGTAAAAATTATCAGAATTTGTTTTACAATAAAAATTATCTTTTTATATTTATGTAAGAACATATGAATCATTAAAATATGTTTTAGAATAAAAATTATTCTTTTATTTACATTTAGGAATGTGTAAATTGACATATTTTGATTAATAATAAAATAAATCTTTTTATTGTTATAGAAGAACATGAATAATGTAAAAGGACATTTTTATATAAAAAGATTGTATTTTTATTGAAGTTTGTTTTCCATAAAAAGATTAGATTAAAAAGATTGTATTTTTATTGAAGTTTGTTTTCAATAAAAAGATTAGATTAAAAAGATTGTATTTTTATTGGAGTTTGTTTTCAATAAAAAGATTAGATAAAAAACATTGTATTTTTATTGAAGTTTGTTTTCAATAAAAAGATAAGATAAAAAGATTGTAACGACCCGTGTTTTTCTGCCTATTTATTTGATTTATTTTATTTATTTAAAATATCGGGTGAATTTAAATAATCGAATTTAACGACTATATATTGAATTATTATTTAAATAAATAATAAAATAATAATTTAATTCTAAACCAGTCAGAAAATGTTGTGTCGGCAATATAGGGTGAACGGGCAGTTTGGAATAGTTCGATATTGGATATATTGAAGTTATATCAACAATTTCGTTTAGTTGTCGACGATGGAATATATATAGTTTATAATTTAAATATAAATAGAACTACAGCGGGGCGGCAGTTCGCGATTTGGCGTTTTGAACTTCAATTGGTCGTACCGGGTTCAAAATAAGTCGGATTTTCTCGAAACAAGAAACGTCGGGACCGGTTGGACAATATCTTTCTAGTGGAAGAGAAAAATCCAGTTTTCGTGTTGTAGATTTTATTTTATGTCCAAATCAAATTTTGAAAAGGTCGCTGTGGAATTCCTTTATAAATTATAACGTTTATTTATATTAAATAAAGGGGTTTTTAAATTTTAATAATATCGATTTGGCTTGGAATTCAACCCGGGATATTTTATTGTGGTAGTATACGATATTCTGGTCGTGTATGGCCAATTTCAATATTTTATTAATATTATATTGAGGTATTTTAAAATTGGTTTAATTTATTTGAATTGGCCAGTTATAAAAGGGCCTTTATTCAAACAACCTCAATTTTAAATGAAACAAATTTTGTTGGGACCATAACAGTAAATTATTGCTAGATTTTCAAGTTGCACGCAAATCGGTGTTATTCTGTGAGCATGGCAAAATAAATTGACCAAATTGGACGTGTACGAACGCTATTTGAGCAAACGGACACGGAATTCGACGAAACAAGTTTCGTTAGGACCGTATCGTCAAAATATACTACACCGTCCACTCGCGTCTCGAATGGGGTTCGTATGTGAGCGCAACAGCGAATAAACAACGTTCAAAAACGCGATAGGTACGAAATAAAAATCGTTAGTCAACGTCGCTTGTCACATCGACTTAAAATATATTTTCTCCACTCTATATATACCCTATACCTCAGAATTTCCAGCCCACAACCCATTCTTCACCTTCATATTTTGCAAAAAAGTCCACTTTTACAAAATAATTTATATTTACAAATCCATGAAGAATCTAGATCGGGTCGATATCTATCCTCTGTAAAAAGTTGGAGACCTATCGTGGTCGGAGGTGGCCGGAATCGGCTGAACGGTGGAGAAATCTAGTTTCATTCTTTGCCAAAATTCGAAGGATTGGTCCAATTTTAAAGGCCGGAACCTTAGGGATTTTGTAGAGGAGAGATCACGCTTTCAAATGGCTGTGGTCTCGAGTGCTACAATCGACGGTGGTCGGAGAATTTGGGGGATTAACGGAGCAAACGTTTTGGGGTTTTTTTTTAGGCTGCTAACTGTCTTGGGGGTTTTCCGGCGATCTGGTGGCGAATGGGTGGAGGGCGTCTGAGGGCGATGGAAGGGGGAAGGCCGGCGGTGGCACCGGTGGTGGTCCGGTCATCTGCAATGGACGGTGGCGGCGTCAGTTTGGGTTTGAACGGAAGTTGTTTGAAGGGGATTTCTGGCACGGTGGTGTACGGTTTGGGCTCGAGGTCGTCAATGGAGGAAGCTGGTGGTGCGGGGGAACTCGGCGGCGTATCATGTGGGTCCCAGGTGTCGGACGGCGGCGCAAATTGGTGGTTAAAGGTGGCGTGGTTGGGTTAGTCGAGAGGGAGACGGGTTCGTGCTATTGGTTTAGGAGGAAACGCGTTGTTATTTAGGCCGATGATGGCGTGGCTAATGATGGGGATTAAGGAGGTAATTAAGGTAATAAACTTTTATTTAATTAATTAATTTTTAGTTTAGTTAATTATCGTTTAATCTTTATAAACTTGAAATGGTCGTAACTTTCTCATACTTGAACGGAATCTGACGAAACTGGATCCGTTGGGATCGCAGGGACGAGACCTATCCGATGACACTGACTAGGCACTGATCTGACGCAGTATGAATTTCAGACAATTTTGAATGGTCGTCTCAGATTAAATGCGACGAACACGTCAACCGTCAACCAGAATATAATCTGGTGAGTCAATTCTCACACCTTCTGGAATCCTGTGATGTGGTAGATCCATAGAAAAATATAATTGACCGTTAATAGTATAATTTGGTTGATTGGATGCGATGGATGCAAATTGGTTGTTTATTTGGTTGCAGTTATTTATATGTCGTTATTTAATTCGTATATTATATCAAACTGTTATCTGTGATGCAGAGAAGGACAGGTTGGAGGGATCCAACCAGATTCCTCAAATAAACTATATTTTTGTTTGTTGTGCATATATATGAATTGTTCACCCTGACTGACACCAAACTTGTTCGAATGTTGATAGTTGAATATATATCCATCGTTGTTGTGGTTAAAATCAACCGACCGTGTTGACTGAGTAATTGACAGTAAATGGCCAAAAATGTATGGTTTTAACGTCGTTCGACCGTAAGGTGAATTGACGGGGTTTTAAAGTTATAAATTTATTTATAACTAAATTAAAGTTTTCCAATTATTTTATATAAGGATTTAAAATTAGAAATTTTTAAATAAATATTTTTAATCGAGTTTATAAAGGAATTATTTAAATGGTTTTAAACCAGTAAAAGCGGAAGGGTAAAGAGTTTACCTAGGGGTTGGTAAAATAGAATAATTGTTTTAAAAACAATTAAATAGTGATCTAAATTAATTAAGTTATTTAATTAATTTAAAAGTGAAATGACAATGGAAATCAGTTAACTGCTAACTGATATGTACTGTTGACGAAACCAACTGTTTTTGGTTGAAATTAATATGAATTAATTTGATTTAAATTTTCTGAATATTCGTTAAACTTGACAAAGGGTTGGAAATGTTAGTTAATCTTTGATTAACTATAATCAAAAGGAATTATCAAATTTGTTAGTGTTAATGGAGTAAATCATTATTTAATCAGCTTTTAAAGGTGATAATTATTCTATTTCTAATTAATATCAAAGTTAACCATTTTATTATGGTTAATATTAAAGTTAATTATTATCTTAATTAATAATAATTAAAGCAAATGACATTTAATTAGAATGCATTGGAAAGGTGATTAGTTGGAGTTAAGATTTGGTCAAGGAAGGCAATAAGAATGTAAAAAGGGATGTATAATCAAAATATTCAAACAAAATTGGTAAATGTAATTCGTAAGTGAACATAGAGTTTTAAACAAGATTTTTCTTAATGTTTAAATTGGGTAAAGGTGGATTCAGTTGAAAAGAAATGTTTGAGAGAGATGAAATAAGTGAATAATATTTTGAGTAAAGGTTATAGTTAGTGAATATTTACTTAATTCAAGGAATTAAGTAAAAGAATTTTTGAACGAGGAGTTCAAATATAAGAAACGTTTTTTTTTTAAAACCAGATTTGAAATCAAAAAGGGGAAAGGAGGTTTTAAATATTTGTGGTTATGTGATAGACTAATGTTATTCTAAGATAAGAACGGGGTCGATCAAGGTCTGAGAGGTAACTAAAATACCCCAACTTGGTTGGCTTCACTATTATCAAGCAATGATATTAGTTTGGAATAAGCGAATGTGTTGAAATGGGTTTTATCGTATACAAGGATATTGAAATCTATTGCGAGAACTTGGGATATAGATGATATTGTAATACTAGTTTCAAAATAAATAAGAATATTTGATTTTGACTTATATAAGTCAACATTGGGTTTAACCATATTAGAACTGGAATGTGTTAATGTCATTAGAGTATAATATAGATAGATAGATATATATATATCGAGATACTCGAATATAAAGAAAGGGGAAAAAGGTTTTTAAAGCAATATATTGCTATTTCCAAAAGGGATGTAAAATCTGGGTATATACATATATACCTGTTATAGTATTTAAAATATTTTTTTATAAATAAGGATAAATATAATGTTTTAAAATATATTGGAAGGTTTAAAGTTGATTTACCACTGGGTTAAATATATATAGATTTTGAATAGGCCAGGTAATGGAAAATGTAGAACCAGCGAATTCATTTCATTGACACCTTTGTTATTTGATAGTTAAAACACTGACTATCAAACCAGACCAATACGATCGTTGGTATGGAAAGTTCGGGATCGAATTTATATTCAAAATCCATTCCGACCAACAAATACTTGAAGATATCGGAAGATGATCGTGATGGAGCATTGAAGACTGTGGATTTTCATAAATGGAAGGACCGCTAATAATCTCTGGATCGCAACCAGAGATAAGCCGTGGTTCTGTCGTGGTTGGAATCTATGGGTTACAAGGACTTCTCGCTACTGATCCATGGGGTGATTCCTATATGGATGCAGTAGGAGGGTACCTTCGGTTCATCCTGTTCCTGGATGACTTGTATGGACGAGTGTCTGACAGAGTATTTCTAAAGGACCACGTAGTTGATTTCTTCAAACGTATTATAGTTGGTTAGCTCTCAACTAGAGTATTTTTGTGGACGTCAATTAGTGATATCCAGAGGATCTGACGATGTGGCATTCAAAGTAAATTGTGGCCAGATGTTCTAGAAGATAAGTTCTAGCCTCAAGCCTCATCAACCGGGAAATGACAAAAATCGGGCAGGAAGCATGGCTATGTGGGTCGCTCCCATTAGGATGTACGATCACCTATCTAGAGAAATTCCATTTGCTTCTTTAATCTATATTCGATGTTGTCCCTTATCGGGAGGCGGTTGTTGATCCCAACTGTTGATGATATACATTCGATACACTCAAGCGAAATGAGTGGTCGGTCATATGAGGGCCGGGTTGCAAGACGTTCTTGTTGAACCCAGTGTATTCTCCTCTAGAGATACACAGTCGGAAGGTGGTCCCATACCTTGTCAAGGTTGGAATCCAATATCCAATAAGCGCCCGCGGTTTTGATTGTATACAATATATGGGGAGCGTGAGATGCAAGCGTTCCTCTAGAATGTTATTTACTTGTATTTAGACACTATGATAATATCAGATCAAAGTATGATTTCAAAAATGTTTTGGGTCATAGTAAGGTAAAAACCGTTCGTGTTTATGGGTGGGCTGGTCTTACTATTATCCTTTGATTTCAGAAAGGATTTTCCAAAGTTAAAACAAGTTGTGTGTGTGCCATGAATTTATCACTGATAGTATTCCAGACTGACCCGGTGAATTTTGCTTTGCTTCAAATGTGCTCTGGTAAGACCGAGTGTATTTCCATGTTAGGTTCTCTTGGAGTTTCTAGAGCTGGAAGCAGGAGGCTTCACCACTAGTTATATATATACAATTATTTTTCCGCTGTAACTGATATGTGTGAACTCTGATGATTGATATGTATTTACAGTTCTTTTGTATAAAGAGATTTGATATTATATTTTATCTGTTCCGCTGTGAGATTCTGATGTGATGTGTTCTTCTTCTTTCTTCTATTCTAATATTCTTTCTTTCTTATCTCACCCTCTAAATTCTCTCTAATGACTATCCAGTATTTTCGGTGTTTGGAGGATCGACATGAGTTACAGTAAGGGTATTTATGTTGATTTTCGAGGCCGAAAATTTCTAGGTCGTTACAGTGGTATCATAGCTATTGGTTTAATGATAACCTTGGCTCTGTGGCGTGACTCGATAGAGATGGGGTTAGTAATGCCCTAGACTGAGTTTGATTATATTTATGAGAGCGCGTATTTGTAATTTGATATAAAATTTATTTTTGAAATTAGTTTTGCCCAATATATTTTATAAAATAATAAAGTGATGATTTTTCACAAATTATTATAGTATGGGCAATCGATTTATTTGTTAATGTTGATTGTATGGTATGCTTGGATTGTGTTGTTGGTTGCTTGAATATGAACCTGAACATGAATCGATTTGGTTGAAAACCAACATGAAATAAATAAGTTGGATAATCAATTCAGATTAATAAACCTGAATGGATAATTAAATAAATGAAGTGATTATGAATAATTATAATCTCGTGTGGATTGAATTGTGTGGAAAATTGGCTGATCTCGATGATATAGATGTTTTGAACATAATTAACTGATTTTGATTTGATGACTCATGAGTCCATTGAAGTTGAGAACAGGTGCAGAAGTGCCAATTCAGCTTTAAATCCATCCAAGAGAGAAAATTCTGGAGATAATCGAATCCAGTTTGAATAGAGCTGCATTATAACTAAGCAAGCTCGAACATAAATTATCGCTTATCGTATAATAGTGCTCGCAAAAAGGTACGCCTACGAAAATATGAAATTTTGGATTTTTTTTGGGTTTTGGATTTTGGATTTTCCGACCATGAGAGTCGATGTATACATATTTCTTGATCCTGCAATACTGCAGATGGTCCTCCGTGCAGAGGAGACTCTGCCGAAATTTTTCCAAAATTTAGGGTGTTAGAATTTTTTTAAAGATTTTTGGAAAATTCTTTTATTTGAAGTAAATTGGTTTTAAAACCAATTGGGTCAGTTTGGAAATAAATTCGAGTTTTAAACTTAATTCTTTTGGAAAAAATAAAAGTTGACGACATTTCTTCTACCTTAGCAATTTCGAGGACGAAATTATTTTAAGGGGGAAGGAATGTAACGACCCGTGTTTTTCTGCCTATTTATTTGATTTATTTTATTTATTTAAAATATTGGGTGAATTTAAATAATCGAATTTAACGACTATATATTGAATTATTATTTAAATAAATAATAATTTAATTCTAAATCGGTCAGAAAATTTTGTGTCGACAATATAGGGTGAACGGGCAGTTTGGAATAGTTTGATATTGGATATATTGAAGTTATATCGACAATTTCGTTTAGTTGTCGACGATGAAATATATATAGTTCATAATTTAAATATAAATAAAGCTACAGCGGGGCGGCAGTTCGCGATTTGGCGTTTTGAACTTCAATTGGTCGTACCTGGTTCAAAATAAGTCGGATTTTCTCGAAACAAGAAACGTCGGGACCGGTTGGACAATATCTTTCTAGTGGAAGAGAAAAATCCAGTTTTCGTGTTGTAGATTTTATTTTATGTCCAAATCAAATTTTGAAAAGGTCGCTGTGGAATTCATTTATAAATTATAACGTTTATTTATATTAAATAAAGGGGTTTTTAAATTTTTATAATATCGATTTGGCTTGGAATTCAACCCGGGATATTTTATTGTGGTAGTATACGATATTCTGGTCGTGTATGGCCAATTTCAATATTTTATTAATATTATATTGAGGTATTTTAAAATTGGTTTAATTTATTTGAATTGGCCAGTTATAAAAGGGACTTTATTCAAACGACCTCAGTTTTCGACGAAACAAATTTTGTTGGGACCATAACAGTAAATTATTGCTAGATTTTCAAGTTGCACGCAAATCGGTGTTATTCTGTGAGCGTGGCAAAATAAAATGCAAAATAAAATGATCAAAATAGACGTGTACGAACGCTATTTGAGCAAACGGACACGGAATTTGACGAAACAAGTTTCGTTAGGACCGTATCGTCAAAATATACTACACCGTCCAGTCGCGTCTCGAACGGGGTTCGTATGTGAGCGCAGCAGCGAATAAACAACGTTTGAAAACGCGATAGGTACGAAATAAAACCGTTAGTCAACGTCGCTCGTCACATTGACTTAAAATATATTTTCTCCACTCTATATATACCCTATACCTCAGAATTTCTAACCCACAACCCATTCTTCACCTTCACATTTTGCAAAAAAGTCCACTTTTACAAAATAATTTATATTTACAAATCCGTGAAGAATCTGCTATGGGATCCTGAAGTAAACTTGTAGATCGGGTCGATATCTACTCGCTGTAAAAAGTTGGAGACCTATCGTGGTCGGAGGTGGCCGGAATCGGCTGAACAGTGGAGAAATCCAGTTTCATTCTTTGCCAAAATTCGAAGGATTGGTCCAATTTTAAAGGCCGGAACTTTAGGGGTTTTGTAGAGGAGAGATCACGCTTTCAAATGGCTGTGGTCTCGGGTGCTACAATCGACGGTGGTCGGAGAATTTGGGGGATGAACGGGGCAAACGTTTTGGGTTTTTTTTAGGCTGCTAACTGTCTTGGGGTTTTTCCGGCGATCTGGTGGCGAATGGGTAGAGGGCGTCTGAGGGCGATGGAAGGGGAAAGGCCGGCGGTAGCACCGGTGGTGGTCCGGTCATCTGCAATGGACGGTGGCGGTGTCGGTTTGGGTTTGAATGGAAGTTGTTTGAAGGGGATTTCAGGCACGATGGTGTACGGTTTGGGCTCGAGGTTGTCAGTGGAGGAAGCTGGTGGTGCGGGGGAACTCGACGGCCCATAGGCAAAGGGTTTCTCCCTATTACAACAAAAAAGTCCAACCAAAAACCTTCGAGGTAGGCAACCTGTTTTTGAAACGAATCTTCCCGGTCCCCATACACATGGGCCCTAAGTGGGAAGGGCCCTACGTCAATCAACGAAAGCTCGATAATGGAAGTTTCAGACTAACAACTGTGGATGGCGAGCCATTTCAAAGAGCATGGAATGCGGAGAATTTACGACCTTATCTCTCTTGAAATTTACTTTCCAATGTTTCTTTCCTTTCTTTTAGCAATTAGTTTGTTAGTTTGTTTTCAGCATTGTAATAAGCGACATTTCATTGGTCGTGGTAGCATATGAATAAAAATCTATGTTCTTCCTCTGTTTTGTTATTATTGTAAAACTGACGATTGTGCTTGACTAACTATAGCTCATGCCTTGATGCTTTGACAAGACGAACATAGATAGAACAAGACAGCTCGACCGAAGGAATAAGGGCCAGACCCTATCAATGACACCCATTTCATACGTTGACCGATTGACTGGTTATAGGGCTTCTACTTTGGCTGACTCTGAGTAAAATCAAAGCCTGTCCAGGCATATTAATCGACTGTTAGGATTCAACTCTCAACCTCATGACTTGAGGGTGAGTATAAACGACAAGAGAGCATGAATGGTGCACGCCGACAAAAGACCGCTCGAACCCTAAAACTCTAACCTTTACCGGCTAAAGGACGAGTATAAATGTAACGACCCGTATTTTTGGGCAGTCTATTTTAAATATTTAATATCATTTTAAATATTTTGTTGATAATATAAATAAATTTTATTTATAAATTTATAGTAATACGAAATAAAATTTGAATCGAAGTTGAAAACTGAATCAAACAGTTCAGATAATAAATAAAAAAATTCTATGTGAATGTAATCGATAATGGTAATAATATATTATCGAGAAATTTATTTGTTTATAAATTTAAATTATTTTATATCTATTTAAAATGATTATTCTATATACGTTTAAATTTAAAATATATTCGGTTAGTTCAGAATAGTGTTAAACTATTAAAATAACAACGGTTGCGTTAAAATAGCGGTTCTGATTTTCGAATAAGGGCACCGCGAGATATTTTAGTTATAAATTAAATAAAGAAAAAGGGAGCCGACCTACACATTCAAAACATCGGCCGACCTAAGACTAAACAGCGCTACCCTAAAATTTTACATCAATACAGACAATCCCTTCCTCGAGCTGTAAAAACTGCCTCCGATCTTCCTTATCAAAGAAACACAGATTTAATGGCTTGTACCTGTTGTCGCTCGTTCACGCTTATATAAAGATGCCTAAGTCTTCGTTTTTCCCCATCCGTGAAACAATCAAACCATTCTCTCTTCAGTAGGTATAAAAACCGACTCCGATATAAAAAAAAAAAAAAGATTGAAATCAAAGTCGCGATAGATCCTACAGCTCGAAAACTTCTTGTTTGAGAGCCTTATTCCTGGAGCGGCGCCTTCAGTCGAGATCGAGATTAAAGCAACGTTGTTAGGGTTGTGATTTTGGGGTCTGGGTGATTTTGGGTTGCGATTGGGATTCATTGGGGAGTACGATCTGTTCTGGGAGGTGCGACATATTTTAGATTTTGGGGGAAAATGGTGCGTATGGAGTTCGAACGGCTGATGGGTAGTTGCGTGATAGTTTGAGGTTGGATGGTGCTCTGATGTACGGAGGATGTTGTTTGAAGAAGGGTTGATACAGTGCAATGGTGTATAACTATGGATGGTGTCAGCAACTGGTTATGAGTGATAGGGGAAAAGAGATGACAGTACACTGCAAGATGCTCGATGAAATGCCAAAGAGAAATGGATCGTTGATTTTGGGGTTGACTGCAATAATAGGGATCGACGAATTGCTGTATGGACTAGTCGAGATATAGGGGAGGCAGTAAGGTATCATTTTTTTTTTAAATTTAAATAAGACATAGAAGTGTTATTCATTGTTAGAAGATAGTTCAAATTAATGATCGTTTAGTCATTAAACATAATTAAACAAATTATAGGTGCAAGATATATTATTCGAGTCGTAGCCACGAGACTTGGAAACTTAATCGGATATTCGGCAAATAAAAAAATACAGGTGAGTAAATCTCACTCACCTTTCATTTTAATTATTTTTATTTCGTTAAAAATAATTGTGGTTGCTCGTTTGGATGTTTCTGCTTGTTTTATATATATTAGTTATTTAGGCTATATATATATATATTGGGTTGATTGATTGGTTGGATTCCCGCAGTCTCATTAGCGGATGCCCGCAGTTTCATAGCGGATGATTACCCTATACGCCCCACGCTATGATTAGTGGATGACCTTCTATACCGCGATATTCTGCCACGAAGCAGAATTGGTATTATTTATGTGCTAACATCTGTGGATGCAGGAAAAACAGGTTGGAGGAATCCAACAGGATTCCTCAAAAATATATTATCTGTTTGCTTATTTGTTTGCATATATATTTATATATATGATGTGTTAGAAAAATAAATAATTCGTTGCTTTGTGTGTTTAAATATCACTGGGCTTAAGTAATGATAATTAAAAATATCATAAAAAGGATATTGGCGATTTAAAAAGGGAAAATTCTATTTTTTAAATAGAATTTGAATTTTAAATGGAATAAAAATATAAACTTGGTTTGAAAAATAAAACAAGTGGTTTCTTTATAAACGAAGTTTATAAATAGTTCTTTTATAACGAAGTTATAAATGAAGTGAAAAGAATTATCATTTGATAATTCAGAAATAGAAATATAAGCGTGAAATTGGGATTTGAAATGGAGTTTCAAAATAAGATGTGAAAATGAAATTTTAAATATATAACTCAAATGGAATTTGAGTATAACATTTGAATTTTTAAAGGGGTTTAAATATTTGAATTTTATGAAGAGATTGAATATTAGAAATTCAAATAGAAGTTCAAATAGAATTTGAATAAACGAAATTAGATTGGAAAGTAGAATTTGAATTCAAGGAATTAAAATATAATTTGAATTCAAAGGAATTTGAATAAAGAAATTCAAATAGAGATTTGAATGAAGAATTTCAAAATAGAATTTGAAATATAGAATTTCAAAGAAGATTTGAATAGAATTTGAAATATAGAATTTCAAGGAAGAATTCAAATGTGAAATTTGAATAGAGATTTGAATGGAATTTAAATATGAGATTTGAATTGAGATTTGAAATAGAAATTCGAGTATTGAATTTGAACATGGAATTGAATACAGAAATTCAAGTAGAAATTTGAATATGAGATTTCAAAATAGAATTTGAAATAAACTTTGAAAATAGGATTTCAAAGTAGAATTGGAAATAGAATTTCAAATAGGATTTCAAAATAGGAAATCTAAAGGATTTTGAAATGGAATTTGAATTCAAGGGAATTCAAATGGATTTGAGTGAAGAAATTCAAATGGTGTTAATAATGAGTTTGAATATTAGAATTCAAATGGGGCTGGAAATGAATTTGAATATTGGAATTCAAATGGAAAATGAAATTTGAATATAAGAGATTCAAATTGAATTCAAATAGGATTTGATCTATGGAATTTGAAATATAAAGATTCAAATGGAATTTGAAATATATATGAATATATATATATTGGACGAAGTTGAATTCATTTTTAAGAAGTTTAAAAAGTTTATATATATAAATATAATTAAAACGAACTCGCCGCAGCGCTGCAGTTCGTAAATTGGCGATTCGAACTTCAATTGAATATACAGAACTCAATTGAAGTCGAAATTCTTTGAAACAAGAAACGTCAGGACTGGTTTGATAATAGTTTTCTAATGAAGAAGAAAAATCTGGATTTCGTCGTATAGATTTTGAGTTATGTCAAAATCAAATTTTCAGAAAAACAGCGCCAGAACCATTATAAAACCATAACGGTTTATTTAATTATATCAAAGGATTTTAAGCAAATAAAAATCGGAATTTCTATTTAGAAAAATCCAGATTTGAGTTATAAAATATATGTGGACTTCAGTGGAGTAATGAGTTGATTTTTGAAACAGAAATCAGATTTTTGATTTATTGAATAGAGTTAACTAATGCGAATAGAAATTAGTTAATGAGATTTCGAATTAATATTGGGCTTTGAATAAGCGAATTCGATTTGAAAATTTATATTCGAAATAGAAAGGAGAACTAGGATTGAAATTGAAATTCAATTTGGTTATGAGCAAGCTAATTAAATATTTTGTTTGAACATGTTATGTTCAACAAAGAAGTGAAATAGGCAAAATGACTAATTAAAGAATAAATGGCGAAACTGAATTCAAACGATTGAATGGTATTGAATTGAAAACAGATGAACAGGTGTAAGCAGGTTTGATATGAAGTATATGAAGATTTAAATTTATGTGCTCGACAAAAAGGTACATGTTTAAATTCATATATGGGTTTTATGCGCCGTATCGGCAAGCCGCTTGGCTTTTTCTTTTTCTTTTTGAGATTAGAAGATACCGGGATGTTATTTGAAATTTCCCGATGCTCCCGATACAGGGGAGGTTATGGCGAAATTTTCCGGAAATTTAAGGAGTTAGAATATTTTTAAGATATTTTGATAATTAGAGATCATTATATCGACGTATTGAATTCGATAGTAAAGTGAATATAAAAATCGAATGTTGTAAACAAAAAGGGATAGAGATAAGTGATTGAAATTGTTTCAATTGCAAATAGAAATTTTTCTAATATATAGAAAATAAAAGAAGTTAATATTTGGAAACGTTTTCCAAATGGCATAAGAGGCGAGATGATTATTGGAGATATTTGGATAACAAATATTGATAGAGAAAATAGAGAAGTGGTTTAATTAATGAAATATTAATTAAAGAGCCCAGTGATTTGTTTGATATGTTTGGATGAACACTTGTTTTTATTCGATAGTTAAAGCACAGACTATCGAAGTTTTGACCATCGTTGTCAATATGGAGAGACCGGTTGGATTATTATCCAAAGAACCACTCCGTATCGGCATAAGCGTTGCGAACCAAGTATGCTGAATATATTGAAGACGGAGTAAAGTGCAAGGGCTTTTCTATTTATAGAAATAGTGCCTTCGGTTTCGTTCAATCCCAGAACGAACGTAAATGGACGAATGTCTGACAGAGTATTTCCAATGATCAAATGGGTTGGTCTGTATGAATATATATGGTTGCAACGGATTTATCCCTTAGCATAATATCCAGAATATTTGTGCAAATCAATTAGTGATTAACGGATCTGACAATGTGGCATTCAAAGTGATTGTGTTATCGATGAATGGTAAGTATGCGTAGCCTCAGGCCTCAACAACCGGGAAAGGACAAAAATCGGGCAGGCAGCATGGCTATGTGGGTCGCACCCATTAGGGTGTATAATCACCTATCTAGAGAAGTTCCTTTTGTTTCTAAATCTATCGATTCTGCCCATTCGGGAAACGGTGGTTTGAGTCCAACCGTTGGTGATATACATTCGATACACTCAAGCGAAATGAGTGGTCGGTCATGTGTGGGCCGGGTTGCAAGACGTTCTTGTTGAACCCAGGTGTATTTGCCTCTAGAGATACATCATCGGAAGGTGGTCCCATACCTTGTCACGTTGGAAATCCAATCTCCAATAAGCGCCATGCGGTTTTTGATTTTATACTATATATGTGGAGCGTGAGATGCAAGCGTTCTGCTATTTGGTTATTTACTTGATGTAGACATTATTATAATATCAGACAAGATATTGGTTTCAAAAGTGTTTTGGGTTATAGTAAGGTAAAAAACCGTCCATGTTTATGTGTGGGCTGGTCTTACTATTATCTTTTCCTTTGAAAGGATTTTTGAAAGTTAAACAAGTGGTTGGAGTTTACTCACACCAGTCCCATGACTGACCCAGAGTTTATTTTGTTTTGTTTTCCCTAAACTCTTGGGTGCCCAAATTTGTACGGGCAGTCAAGTGTTTCAGGCTTTTACAGATTCACTTGGAGAAGCTTGAAGCAGGAGGCTTCAACGTTAGTTATTTAGAGTTACTTCCGCTGGATCAAATGTTATGTGTACTCTGATGATGGTATGTATGTCTGTACAAAACAGATTTGTATTTCAAAGCTTATGTTATATAATATATTTTATTCGTTCCGCTGTGAGTTGTGATCTTCGTTTTCTTCTATTCTAATATTTCTATCTTTCTAATTCTCACCCTCTAACTTCTTTCTAATAATGGTTCGTATTTCTGTGTTATTTGGGTTGGACGTGTAGTGTTATTAGTCAACTCAGATATCACGGATTTGCGGGCCTTTACAGTTGGTATCAGAGCTGGTTGCTTAATTGGTACGGATGATAGGGGGTTCTCGCTTCGCGTTTGGTGGCGAACGGGAGACTCTTACCCCTACATCTCCCGACAATGTGGGTTGGTCGAGTCGAGAGGCTGGCCGTAAAAGCAGTTCTGAGGTATCTCTGTAAGCCACGCTGGGAGGTTAGCCCAGTGCCGAGGGAGGAGAGGATGGTTGAAAAGCCTACTCGAATCTCGGGGTCGTTTCAGGTGGTATCAGAGCTTAGGTTGAGCGAATACCTAGGCTTGTGTGGCATGTGCTCATTAGAGATGGGGTCAGTAGTACCCTAGAATGAGTTGAGTGTATATACGAGAGAGCGTATTTGTTAATTGATATAAAAATTATTTTATATTGTGTTGGCTTGTCTGTTGGGTAATTTATGAATTCTGGTCGAATCGTGGGACGCCACGAAGTCGATAGGGATTTCTAAACACTTGAACAGAAAATACGACACGATATTGTTTTAAAATGGGTAAATGAAATAATTTTACCCAAATTTCTATTTTGATATAGAAAGAATAATTTTCTAGAATTATTATTATATGGATGTTGTTTTATAATCAAATAAGATTATAAAATAGGAATGGTTATTTATAACCAAATAGAATTTGTATAGAAATTATATATACAAATGAGATGAATTAGAATTTAATTCAAACCAGAATTTGGAATTTAAATCCTGGGAAGTTGAAAAATATTTTTCAAAGTATATTAAAATAATATAGCTTTGTTTTAAAAAGGATTTGAAAGAAAATCATGGATTTTGAAATAATAAAGCACTGAACTCACTTCAGTGGCTGGGAAATTATTCTGATGATGATTGCAACATTTTCAGTGTTCATTTCCGAGTTTCTAAGTGATGAATTGCTGCCTTAGAAAAAGTTTTGATGGAAATTTGTTTGAAAGAAAACAAGTTGTTTTGGAAAAAATTCAAATGTTTTGAATTTAAAATAGAAATAAATATATGTATATATATTTATGTGACTTCAGAAAGGATTTGAAAAGAAAAGCCCAGGGATTTGAATTCTGGAATTTAAATTTAACTTAAACAAGTTAAATGGGTCGAAGTGAATGGATTGATTAGAATCAATTTGAATAGGTTTATTGGAATATAGATTGGATATAAATAGATTGATTATTCAAATTAAATGGATGAAGACCAAAAGTTTTGGTTGAAGTTAATTTGTTGAAATATGAGGAGTTGGGTTTCAACATAAGTGAGATGTTGAAAAGAAATAGATTTGTACCCTTTTTCTTACTTTAGCAATTTCGAGGACGAAATTATTTTAAGGGGGGAAGAATGTAACGACCCGTATTTTTGGGCAGTCTATTTTAAATATTTAATATCATTTTAAATATTTTGTTGATAATATAAATAAATTTTATTTATAAATTTATAGTAATACGAAATAAAATTTGAATCGAAGTTGAAAACTGAATCAAACAGTTCAGATAATAAATAAAAAAATTCTATGTGAATGTAATCGATAATGGTAATAATATATTATCGAGAAATTTATTTGTTTATAAATTTAAATTATTTTATATCTATTTAAAATGATTATTCTATATACGTTTAAATTTAAAATATATTCGGTTAGTTCAGAATAGTGTTAAACTATTAAAATAACAACGGTTGCGTTAAAATAGCGGTTCTGATTTTCGAATAAGGGCACCGCGAGATATTTTAGTTATAAATTAAATAAAGAAAAAGGGAGCCGACCTACACATTCAAAACATCGGCCGACCTAAGACTAAACAGCGCTACCCTAAAATTTTACATCAATACAGACAATCCCTTCCTCGAGCTGTAAAAACTGCCTCCGATCTTCCTTATCAAAGAAACACAGATTTAATGGCTTGTACCTGTTGTCGCTCGTTCACGCTTATATAAAGATGCCTAAGTCTTCGTTTTTCCCCATCCGTGAAACAATCAAACCATTCTCTCTTCAGTAGGTATAAAAACCGACTCCGATATAAAAAAAAAAAAAGATTGAAATCAAAGTCGCGATAGATCCTACAGCTCGAAAACTTCTTGTTTGAGAGCCTTATTCCTGGAGCGGCGCCTTCAGTCGAGATCGAGATTAAAGCAACGTTGTTAGGGTTGTGATTTTGGGGTCTGGGTGATTTTGGGTTGCGATTGGGATTCATTGGGGAGTACGATCTGTTCTGGGAGGTGCGACATATTTTAGATTTTGGGGGAAAATGGTGCGTATGGAGTTCGAACGGCTGATGGGTAGTTGCGTGATAGTTTGAGGTTGGATGGTGCTCTGATGTACGGAGGATGTTGTTTGAAGAAGGGTTGATACAGTGCAATGGTGTATAACTATGGATGGTGTCAGCAACTGGTTATGAGTGATAGGGGAAAAGAGATGACAGTACACTGCAAGATGCTCGATGAAATGCCAAAGAGAAATGGATCGTTGATTTTGGGGTTGACTGCAATAATAGGGATCGACGAATTGCTGTATGGACTAGTCGAGATATAGGGGAGGCAGTAAGGTATCATTTTTTTTTTAAATTTAAATAAGACATAGAAGTGTTATTCATTGTTAGAAGATAGTTCAAATTAATGATCGTTTAGTCATTAAACATAATTAAACAAATTATAGGTGCAAGATATATTATTCGAGTCGTAGCCATGAGACTTGGAAACTTAATCGGATATTCGGCAAATAAAAAAATACAGGTGAGTAAATCTCACTCACCTTTCATTTTAATTATTTTTATTTCGTTAAAAATAATTGTGGTTGCTCGTTTGGATGTTTCTGCTTGTTTTATATATATTAGTTATTTAGGCTATATATATATATATTGGGTTGATTGATTGGTTGGATTCCCGCAGTCTCATTAGCGGATGCCCGCAGTTTCATAGCGGATGATTACCCTATACGCCCCACGCTATGATTAGTGGATGACCTTCTATACCGCGATATTCTGCCACGAAGCAGAATTGGTATTATTTATGTGCTAACATCTGTGGATGCAGGAAAAACAGGTTGGAGGAATCCAACAGGATTCCTCAAAAATATATTATCTGTTTGCTTATTTGTTTGCATATATATATTTATATATATGATGTGTTAGAAAAATAAATAATTCGTTGCTTTGTGTGTTTAAATATCACTGGGCTTAAGTAATGATAATTAAAAATATCATAAAAAGGATATTGGCGATTTAAAAAGGGAAAATTCTATTTTTTAAATAGAATTTGAATTTTAAATGGAATAAAAATATAAACTTGGTTTGAAAAATAAAACAAGTGGTTTCTTTATAAACGAAGTTTATAAATAGTTCTTTTATAACGAAGTTATAAATGAAGTGAAAAGAATTATCATTTGATAATTCAGAAATAGAAATATAAGCGTGAAATTGGGATTTGAAATGGAGTTTCAAAATAAGATGTGAAAATGAAATTTTAAATATATAACTCAAATGGAATTTGAGTATAACATTTGAATTTTTAAAGGGGTTTAAATATTTGAATTTTATGAAGAGATTGAATATTAGAAATTCAAATAGAAGTTCAAATAGAATTTGAATAAACGAAATTAGATTGGAAAGTAGAATTTGAATTCAAGGAATTAAAATATAATTTGAATTCAAAGGAATTTGAATAAAGAAATTCAAATAGAGATTTGAATGAAGAATTTCAAAATAGAATTTGAAATATAGAATTTCAAAGAAGATTTGAATAGAATTTGAAATATAGAATTTCAAGGAAGAATTCAAATGTGAAATTTGAATAGAGATTTGAATGGAATTTAAATATGAGATTTGAATTGAGATTTGAAATAGAAATTCGAGTATTGAATTTGAACATGGAATTGAATACAGAAATTCAAGTAGAAATTTGAATATGAGATTTCAAAATAGAATTTGAAATAAACTTTGAAAATAGGATTTCAAAGTAGAATTGGAAATAGAATTTCAAATAGGATTTCAAAATAGGAAATCTAAAGGATTTTGAAATGGAATTTGAATTCAAGGGAATTCAAATGGATTTGAGTGAAGAAATTCAAATGGTGTTAATAATGAGTTTGAATATTAGAATTCAAATGGGGCTGGAAATGAATTTGAATATTGGAATTCAAATGGAAAATGAAATTTGAATATAAGAGATTCAAATTGAATTCAAATAGGATTTGATCTATGGAATTTGAAATATAAAGATTCAAATGGAATTTGAAATATATATGAATATATATATATTGGACGAAGTTGAATTCATTTTTAAGAAGTTTAAAAAGTTTATATATATAAATATAATTAAAACGAACTCGCCGCAGCGCTGCAGTTCGTAAATTGGCGATTCGAACTTCAATTGAATATACAGAACTCAATTGAAGTCGAAATTCTTTGAAACAAGAAACGTCAGGACTGGTTTGATAATAGTTTTCTAATGAAGAAGAAAAATCTGGATTTCGTCGTATAGATTTTGAGTTATGTCAAAATCAAATTTTCAGAAAAACAGCGCCAGAACCATTATAAAACCATAACGGTTTATTTAATTATATCAAAGGATTTTAAGCAAATAAAAATCGGAATTTCTATTTAGAAAAATCCAGATTTGAGTTATAAAATATATGTGGACTTCAGTGGAGTAATGAGTTGATTTTTGAAACAGAAATCAGATTTTTGATTTATTGAATAGAGTTAACTAATGCGAATAGAAATTAGTTAATGAGATTTCGAATTAATATTGGGCTTTGAATAAGCGAATTCGATTTGAAAATTTATATTCGAAATAGAAAGGAGAACTAGGATTGAAATTGAAATTCAATTTGGTTATGAGCAAGCTAATTAAATATTTTGTTTGAACATGTTATGTTCAACAAAGAAGTGAAATAGGCAAAATGACTAATTAAAGAATAAATGGCGAAACTGAATTCAAACGATTGAATGGTATTGAATTGAAAACAGATGAACAGGTGTAAGCAGGTTTGATATGAAGTATATGAAGATTTAAATTTATGTGCTCGACAAAAAGGTACATGTTTAAATTCATATATGGGTTTTATGCGCCGTATCGGCAAGCCGCTTGGCTTTTTCTTTTTCTTTTTGAGATTAGAAGATACCGGGATGCTATTTGAAATTTCCCGATGCTCCCGATACAGGGGAGGTTATGGCGAAATTTTCCGGAAATTTAAGGAGTTAGAATATTTTTAAGATATTTTGATAATTAGAGATCATTATATCGACGTATTGAATTCGATAGTAAAGTGAATATAAAAATCGAATGTTGTAAACAAAAAGGGATAGAGATAAGTGATTGAAATTGTTTCAATTGCAAATAGAAATTTTTCTAATATATAGAAAATAAAAGAAGTTAATATTTGGAAACGTTTTCCAAATGGCATAAGAGGCGAGATGATTATTGGAGATATTTGGATAACAAATATTGATAGAGAAAATAGAGAAGTGGTTTAATTAATGAAATATTAATTAAAGAGCCCAGTGATTTGTTTGATATGTTTGGATGAACACTTGTTTTTATTCGATAGTTAAAGCACAGACTATCGAAGTTTTGACCATCGTTGTCAATATGGAGAGACCGGTTGGATTATTATCCAAAGAACCACTCCGTATCGGCATAAGCGTTGCGAACCAAGTATGCTGAATATATTGAAGACGGAGTAAAGTGCAAGGGCTTTTCTATTTATAGAAATAGTGCCTTCGGTTTCGTTCAATCCCAGAACGAACGTAAATGGACGAATGTCTGACAGAGTATTTCCAATGATCAAATGGGTTGGTCTGTATGAATATATATGGTTGCAACGGATTTATCCCTTAGCATAATATCCAGAATATTTGTGCAAATCAATTAGTGATTAACGGATCTGACAATGTGGCATTCAAAGTGATTGTGTTATCGATGAATGGTAAGTATGCGTAGCCTCAGGCCTCAACAACCGGGAAAGGACAAAAATCGGGCAGGCAGCATGGCTATGTGGGTCGCACCCATTAGGGTGTATAATCACCTATCTAGAGAAGTTCCTTTTGTTTCTAAATCTATCGATTCTGCCCATTCGGGAAACGGTGGTTTGAGTCCAACCGTTGGTGATATACATTCGATACACTCAAGCGAAATGAGTGGTCGGTCATGTGTGGGCCGGGTTGCAAGACGTTCTTGTTGAACCCAGGTGTATTTGCCTCTAGAGATACATCATCGGAAGGTGGTCCCATACCTTGTCACGTTGGAAATCCAATCTCCAATAAGCGCCATGCGGTTTTTGATTTTATACTATATATGTGGAGCGTGAGATGCAAGCGTTCTGCTATTTGGTTATTTACTTGATGTAGACATTATTATAATATCAGACAAGATATTGGTTTCAAAAGTGTTTTGGGTTATAGTAAGGTAAAAAACCGTCCATGTTTATGTGTGGGCTGGTCTTACTATTATCTTTTCCTTTGAAAGGATTTTTGAAAGTTAAACAAGTGGTTGGAGTTTACTCACACCAGTCCCATGACTGACCCAGAGTTTATTTTGTTTTGTTTTCCCTAAACTCTTGGGTGCCCAAATTTGTACGGGCAGTCAAGTGTTTCAGGCTTTTACAGATTCACTTGGAGAAGCTTGAAGCAGGAGGCTTCAACGTTAGTTATTTAGAGTTACTTCCGCTGGATCAAATGTTATGTGTACTCTGATGATGGTATGTATGTCTGTACAAAACAGATTTGTATTTCAAAGCTTATGTTATATAATATATTTTATTCGTTCCGCTGTGAGTTGTGATCTTCGTTTTCTTCTATTCTAATATTTCTATCTTTCTAATTCTCACCCTCTAACTTCTTTCTAATAATGGTTCGTATTTCTGTGTTATTTGGGTTGGACGTGTAGTGTTATTAGTCAACTCAGATATCACGGATTTGCGGGTCGTTTCAATAAAAGTCTAGAGGCACTCCTACTCAATTACATCCAACCCCTGATCGAGTTTGGATCCACTTGAGTTTGACAGGGGAGCTTGACATTCGAACATCTTACCCTGACACCGAGGGCAAAAGAACAGACAAATACCCCCGATAAGGGTAACATCCTAATTATCTTCAGCATCTAAAGTAAAATAAAACAGGGAATATACATGACACTTTTTACACACAGATGTTGCGAGCATTTGCAAAATAAGTAGGTTTCCATTTAAAATACCCTGACATCATTACAAAATACTACTGTATGATAGGTACCATTCAGATGCCATCACCAGGGATGTAAATTATAATAACTACAAAAGAGGAAAAACTTCTAAAAAGGAGGTGGCATCAGCCCTTACTCTACCATTTCAGCCAGCTCTTTTTTCTTGATCATCTCCTACATATCCTCGGTGTTTAACCTACATCTCGACCCCCCGAGCATGCTACCAAAAGAGCGAGAAGCTGATGCGGGAGTCTGTAGATTTATAGGAACCACAGGAACTGGGACTGAAGAAAGAATGGTCGGAGGAAGGGCTTGAGGAGACTTAGTGTTCAAAGGACCCTCAGTGAGCTCGGGCTTCACGGCAGAAACTTCTCTATCTTTCTGATCTTTAATCTCAACTAAGGATCGACAACCCTCTCTTTTTGTCTCCCCAATTATCTCAATGTCTTTGTCTTCTGAGGACATTACGTTAGTCCTTTCCTCTCTCGGGGTCTCGTTTATTTCCTCAATATCGCCGCTTTCTTCAGTAACAAGTTCTGCCTGAACTTTCTCAATCACTAACGGGACTCCTTACAAAGAAAAGAAAAAAAACACAAGTCAGGATAGGATGCGTAAACTCAGGATTTAAAAAAAGAGAGAGAAGAGATGGAACCCACCTTCGGCATGGGAATCGGTCACTTGCTCTCCCATGACCTTGACTGAATCAGATGGAAGAGCAGATGATGAACCCTTTTCTACAATCACATGTATGGGAGGTATGGGAACCTTAGGCTGACCATCACCGCTTTCGCTCTCAGGGATCGACTTTCCCTTCAATTAACGGCGCTCCGCCTCAGCCACACTCTTTTCCCGACTCTTCACTTCCACTACGATAGCTCGTTCTTTGTCATTTAGGATTCAGGTCATCAGCAATGCCTCGTCCACCAGGTAACCCTGTGCTACCCTCTTCTCTTCCCACAAAATTATCTTCCATATATCAGCCAGTAGCCTCGAATATCCAGGCATCCAAGACAAATCCCTATGACGGAGGAAGCACGCACAAAATGAAAGAACCTAGCAAGCATGTCCCTTTTTTAGTTCGACCTTCTCCCGGGAGTTCTTGACCTTAATGGTCTCGATGTCAATGCCATGCTGAAGCTTTAGATTATTAGCAGACTCAATTGCTGCAGCGGCATTTTCTTCAGCTTGATGTTTAGCTAGTACGGACGAATGAAGGGTGGCTTTAAGATTCTAAATTTCAAGATTTAGTCGAGCCCTGTCCTCCTTCAAAGATTCAATCTCCCCCTTCATTGAATCACACTCCCTGCCTCTCTGTTGGACCTGGGCATTCAAGTTCTCAATCTCTTTCTCATATTTCTCTTTGTCGGCCGCTGCCTGCAATTCCCGATCTTTGATTTTACTCTTAAGAAATCCAAAGGTCCTCTTGCCATTATCGATGTCTCTTTTTAATCCGACAATTTCAGCCAACCTTTCCTTTAGCTGCCCACTCATATAACCGGCATATTCACGCATCGCGTCATATTGAGAAAGAGTATATTCAAGGTTATTGCGCATATGATGATGAAAGCTATGGGTTAGTGGATGTAGCTTAGGGGTAGGTCTAATTTTTGAAAAATGAGGTCAGAGAAATCTCGTTCCAGCTCTCGGATTCGGTTGCTGGAAGGAGTTCTGACCGCAGGACCGGACCGACTCAATACTGCACGAGAAGGCTCAGCTCCTTCACCTCTCTTGGACTTGGGGGACTTACCCTCCTTTCTTTTCTTGGGGATGTTTCCTAACTCTTCTGTGTCTCCCGATGCTTGACCATGTGTTCTCAAGCATTTCTTCTTCTGCCCATCACGACCCTCGGGCAATTCTCCCTTTCCTCCTTCCTCTTTCTCTTCTTCTTCTTCCTCCTTCTCCCTTTCTCCTATCCCTTTCTCGCTGCTTTTTCTCTCCTTGTATCTTATGCCTTCGCTTCCTCCTCGCTCCCGCTATTGCCACTTTTATCATCGTCTCTTCTTCCATCGCGCGACAAAGTGGGTTTATCCATCCTGGGGTCCATCGGGAAGGAAGCGAAGAGGTCGCTGTAAAACTCTTCGTCAATATCTGCGAATAAATGAACTGTAAATGAGATGAACAACCCTCAATTTATACACGGAGAATATGGTATTGTGACGTGCAATAAACCTTATACCGATGATGAAATCATACCTTCAATACCTTCCTGTCTGGGAAGGACATTCCCTCAGATTGATTAGCAAAAAATTGGGTTGGGTCTAAGCTTTGTAGCAAGAGAATGACATCGGGCATGTGCAACTTTTCCAAACCTGGGAAGGGGGATGCATCATACTCCTCCTGTGAATCATGAACCATGGGAAAATCTCTCTCGACCTCCACATCTCTCGAGTTAGTTTCAGTAAGATTTTCTTTGCTTTGTTCCCCCTGCACCGTTTTTGGGGCTTTCTTAGCAGGAAATTTTTCTCTTTGTCAACGCTCGATATCTCGATGTTTGGCCTCTCGGCGCTCGATCTCTCGGATTCGCCTTTTGAAGACTGGCTTCTTTGGACTGGATTTCTTTTTCTTCTCGGGCGAATGATGAGCAGGAGATCCCTCGATCGAACGAGTTACTTGTTCATCCTCCGATTTCTTTTCAACTGGGGCACCGCATCCTGGGTCAGCGCTGTAGGTTCAGATCCTTCTTTTGCTGAGCCCATTGTCCTACTTCGGTCAAGAAGAGAATATTGGTGCAAATTTTTATCGGTCAAACAGTTCCAAAACCGCCATCGCTTCCGTCTCAACTCAATCAGTTGCCTATGGAGTTTCTTAGTTACTCCTTCCTCGGCCCATGATGGCTCGTCCCCTGTAAAAAAAGAATATAGAAGTCGGCGAAAGAAACTTCAATGGAAAGGATATCGAATAACAAAGAGAAAACTCATGACATTTAAGCCAGTGGCGAGCGCACCCCGGTTGCTGCTTAATCCAAAACCAGTCTCGCTTAGTGTCACCCACGTTGCTCGGAATGTCTTCAAAGATCTTCCAGCCCCGAACGGCCTCAAACTAGAGCATGGAGAGGGATTATTTCTCATTTTGTCTAAAATTAAAAAGGAAGGCTAGATCATCAAAGGACGGAGGATAACCCAGGTGTTTCATTTACAAATAATAGATCGACAACAAATTGCCGTAGGAAATCGGGTGAAACTGCATCGGAGCCAAATTCATCTGATATAAGAAGTTTACAATGAAAATGGGAAAAGGGGGGATGGCCCCCACATTACACATTGTAAGAGAAATTGCCATGTAACCATCTGGGGGGTTTTGAGGCTTACTGGTTTTCCCAGGGACAAGGACATCATCGAAAGAAATATTGTGTTTTGCTATTAAGTGTTGTAGTCGTTTGAGAGTGATGTCGGACTTTTCTGCATTCCGAGGGTTCTCCAGAATTTCACCGCTCGGAAGCATGTCGGGTGCTACAGGAATGGGTATCGCTTCAGTTAGCTCGACCGCTATTGGGGGAATATGTAGTGTATCTGTCAACAGAATGGGTCCTGATCGATCTGACAACCCAGAAGAACTATCCGTTCTACTGGAAAAAGATACTTCTTCGCCTGGCCCTTGCTTTTGGGTATCACGTGTTTTGACCATTGATATGCAAGATGATTATAAATCTAAATAAAAAAAGGGGGAGGGAGGAGAGAGAAAGCTAGAACCTTTTACAAGTACAGCCCCGATGAAAGGTAAATCACAAATAATATTACCCAAATTATATGAAGGTTGGTGTCTTTTCACCGCCCACTCAAGCATTGTCACGTGCCTTAAAGTTCAAAAGCACCCCGATGCACAGAACGCTTGGATTAGGAGCGAAACCCTTCTTTCTTTTTTGCATCCATGATGCTATGAAGATGGCGGAGTCAACATCAACGAACCTCACCCAGAAGGTGGTGGTTTCACCTTGAATGGCTGCATCGCCGCTGACTCCGGCGATTTGGTGAGGATGAACTCCGCTGGTTAGGTCAAATCAAACCTCAAACTGTGACGAGGGAAGGAAAGATCCCGTACAAGAATGATGTTTCGACATTAGAAATGACTCATACCTGAAAAAGATGACCTTGGAGGAAGATGATGTTTACCAGTCGCCTTTTTTTGAGGCAACAAGTTGATCCTCGCGATAGTAAAAAGTAAAAAGAAAAAGACAAAGGGGATTATCCTTTTATAACGAGAAAGAGTGGCTATTCAAATTCACCTAATAAGGCTGGGCCTTGCTAACGTATAAAGAAGTTAGGGAGCCAGAGACCAGCCGATGGGACAGAAGACAGAGAGGCACCATCATTATCTGAACTCGTCTGTAATTTCAAGGTGATTGATGGGACTTGGCGCGGTTCACAAGGTCTATTAAATGAGTGAGTCAAGGAAACCCAAAGAACGTGTGATGAGAAAGATTTCGCTTAAGATCCACGACAACAAAGCATGCTTCCTTTCAAACGAACCATACTTTGGGGGGTAAAGTGTTGACGGGCCTTTTTGGACCGCCCACCAAGGCATATTAATATGACGAATTCATATCCGAAGTATCCAAGTTGGATAAATCAATGAAGCCCGACATTTTGGTTCACCTCCTCCATTTGGCGTGGCCCAGAAGGAGCCCGATATGACCAAGCATGATCAGCTATGATATGACCGAAAAGCTAGCCTACAGACTAGCTCGCTACAGATCTTTCTCATTCAAATCATCCAGGGCAGGTGAATCACGTGCCAACTCACACTAATGGTTCAAAATAGAATACCGATTCTTCAGAGGGTACTGACTGATTCAGCCATATCTATTCCTTTGGATCTAACGACACGTGTTAAAGACGGCCAAGTATTGTATCACTTATAAATACCCCTTCTTCCAATTCAGAAAGAGAGATTAGAGTTTATTGTGAATTTCTCAATCATTCTATTCTCTGTTGTAATCATTCTGGATGTTAGTTTAATCAATATATAAAGATTATAAAGTGGACGTAGGCTCATTTATGCCAAACCAATATAAGTTTGTGTGTGATCCCTTCCATTTTTAGTACTGCTTATAATTGTTAATCTTCACTTGTTCTCTACATAATTCTTCTCTTTGGGTGTTGAACCAATTTTTGGTATCAACAGATGAAAACTAGGGTTTTATAATATATATATTATATTTAAATTATTATTTAATTCGAAAAATGAGATTTTTGCATATGAACTCCAAATTAAACCCAACGACTGACACCCCCAACTAAATACCCCCATTCCGGACACAATGGGATATGTTTCGTAAGCCCATTCAATGGTTTCATTTGGTTTATATCAAAATTAAAATATAAAACAATATATATTGAATTTTTAACGTACATTTTAATTTACTAGGGCCACATACTGACTCCAAAAATTCCCGAAAAATAAATCTAGCTATGTTTTGACGATATGGTCTTGACAAAACTAATTTCGTCGAATTTGGAGACCGTTTGAAAAATGGCCTTTTTCTGGTGGTTCCAATTCAACTAAAATTGACAAAACACGTTTTCTTTTTCCACGCTCACATATTAATTCCAAAAATTATGAAAATAGGAAACTAGCAAAAACTTAACATTCTGGATCCAACAAAAGTGGATTCGTCAAAAACGGAGGTCCATTGCAAAATGGCTATTTTTAAGAGCTATATATTATTTTAAAAATATATATATATTCCATAGCGACTATTTTAAATTTTAAACTGGACATAACTTTCAATTTATGTTATGAAATCTTAGTTTCTTACATTTGTTAGAAAGATATAACTAACATATTCAAATATTTCTTGTTTTACTGAAACTTCGATTTACTTTGAATTATGTACATTCAATTGAAATTTAAAATTGAATTTTCAAATTACCATGCCATTTCAGGCTCGTTTTATAATTAAATTAAAATTATATGTTCTAACTTTGATTTAAATAAATTTTTTGTCGTTATTATTTAAAATAAATCATTTTAAATATCCAAAATCCATTAAAATAGCTAAAATAAAAAATTTAGATTGGTTCAGAAAATCCGGGTTGTTACATAGAGAGTGAGAAGTAGAAAGAAATGTTAGAATAGAAGGAAAAGAAAAAGAATACCAATACTACAGAATCAGAGTATAATAGAATCTCACAGTGGAAAAAAATAATAATATATTAAAACTCTTTACTTAGGAGAAAACTACATATATGATTACAACATCAGAGTACGCACTAAAACAATACAACATATATAGCAGAAATAATTAATACCAAAAAATAGAGAATACATCTTGACTCTATCTTCTCTCCTGAAGCTCCAAGTAAGACCTAATGTGGAAAATATACTCTGTCTGACCCAAGCACATTTTAAGGCAAAGCAAAATAAACCTGGATCAGTCTGGAATACTTTCAGTGATAAAACTCATCACAAACAACTTGCTTAACTTTAGCAAAATCTTTTGAAAGAATAAAACTCTTGTAAGACACGACCACACATAAACATGGAATGTGTCTTTACTGTACAATAACCAAATTACTTTTTATATCAAAATTTGATGATATTATAATAATGTTTATCAACCCACAAATAAAATAGGAATATACCCGGAAAGCTTGCATCTTACTTTCCAACATAGTTGGTATACATCTAAAAATGTACTACTCATATTAGAGTTTAGATTTCCAGCGTGTCTAGGTATGGAAACAACTTCCGGTCAGTGTTCTCTAGAGATGGAACATTAGGGTTCAACAAGAACATCTTGCAACCCATCCACACATGACCGACATTTTATTCAACTTGAGTTTACCTAATAAATCATCACCACAGTTGTTGGCCATCCAACCATACTTATTCCAAGCATATAAAAAGGGACAATCAATTTCTTTAGATCAGGTGATGATATACCGTAATGGATATGACCCACATAGCCATGTTGCCTACCTGATTTCAGTCATTTACCAGTTTATGAGGCTATGATTACCCTTTAGAACATCACATCATCATTCACTTTCAATGCCACATTTTTAGATCTGCTAAATCACTAATTGATTTGCATAAATATACTCTGAGTGTTAAGCTAAAAGAAGTTGCCTTCTCTGCCACCAATCTCGGTATATTTGTAAAAATTAATATACGTGATTCTTAGGAAATAATCTGTCAACATTCTCCCATACAAGTCATCCAGGAACAAGATAAACCGAAGGCACTCTCCTATCACATCCAGTATAGCAGTCACCCCATGGATTAATAGCGAGTATTCCTTGCAATCCGAAGATTTCAATCATGACAGAATCACTGCCAAAATATCTTTGGGAGTGGCCTAGAGAAATTCAATAAGTAGTTCTTCTGCTGATGAAGATCCATGGTCTTCATCTTTTTTTTAAGAGAGAGACGGGTGTGTAGCGTGGAGCTACACAACCAATTACCATAATAGTAAATATACGATAATAATAATAATCTGGTTGACAGGCCTAACAAGTGGCAAAATAGATCAAGGTCATAGAAGCTAACCAAAATACAAAAGCTGCCATATGTTGCATAATCATGCTAATATATACAAAAAACATGCATAAAATAAGAAAGCAGAGAACTGAAACGAGCCATCAATATGGCACAACCGAGCTGCTACCTTGAGTGCCGGGAGAGGGTGATGTAGGAAGGGTGAATCTGAAGCGAGCTGGGCGGGAACCACCTGTCCAAAGATCAAACACATATATGATGAAGTTGCAAACACCGGAGAGACTTTTTTTTATGCTTATCGAAAACATAGCCATTTCTTTCTTTCCAAATACTTCAGAAAAAAATGGCAAGGAGAGAGTCCAATCTGATGTATGGTGGGTTGTATTGCCAGTATAAAAGAAAACATGAATAGGGGGAATGCTACCCAGTAGAAACGAGCTGACAGTTGCCTACACCTCAAAAGCAAAGTCGCAATCCCTGAATAGATGATCAAGATTTTTTTGTGTGGAGGGAGCAGAGAGGACAGCGAAGATCAGTGGTGATGTTCATTCGAGTGTGTCTATCTTTGGTATTGATGCGCAAGTGAATTAAGCACCATTGGAAGACAATAATGCGAGGAGGCAAGTGAAATTTCCAAACACGGGAGAAGGAAAAGCATCGACATTGGTGGGAGAGGAAACTGTAGCATGCTGCTATGGAAATATCCCTGGATGGGCTTAAAGCCCAGACGTAACTATCAAGATGGGCCGAAAGCCTAGTCAATTGCAAAATATTATTCACTGAGGAGGCTTCAGCCAATGTATCAAGCCCAAAAAAAGTAGAAAGATAAAGGCCCAATGGCCCAAACCCTTGACAAAAGCTACGAATCCAAAAGAAAATTGATTAAAAGCAAATAAAGAGGAGTGACATCGAGCAAGAGGGAATCGCTCGAGCTAGATATCCAACCCAAAAAGGAAATTATAACCATTCCCAATTTTCACATGAAAGAGTGATTTTATGCTGGGGATAACCGAGAGCACACCAGCCGAAAAGGGAGAGGGTCTGACGCATGGCGTGGAGTGAAGAACAAGGTTGGGGTTAGAGTTGTAGAGGCGAGATAAGATCCAATCTTTCCAGATGAAGCCGACCGGCGTAAGGGTATGCCATAGACATTTTGACAAAAGAGCTGAGTTGAAAGAGGAAAGGCTGATGATATTGAGACCACCATGAATGTACGGTAGGCAAGCTGTTTGCTAATTAACAAGACGTTTAGCTTTTCCTCCATTCCAAAGGAAAGAATTTCTGGTTGCATCGATTTTAGAAATAACCCACGATGGGAGTTTGTGGAAAGACGTCCAGTAGAGAGGGATGGACAAGAGAACAACTTTGACTAGGACAAGACGATCGGTCATGGATAAAAAGTTTTCTTTCCACAGCGCAAGTCTGGATTCAATTTTGTTATGAGAGGGAGCCAATCTGATCTAAAGAGTTTCGTTGGGCGGAGGGGGAATACCAAGATAAGAGATCGAGAAAGAATTAAGTTTGCAGTTTAAACAAGAAAACATAAGAGGGCCAAGATTAGAAGAACTGCCAAGCATAATGATCGAACTTTTGTTAAAATTGATTGAAAGACCTGAGATGAGCTCAAAGGCATAAAGAAGTACCTTGAGACAGTGGATGTGATGAGGGTTGGGGAAGGCATACAGGATGGTATCATCAGCAAATTGGAGATTGAGGATGGAAGAGGATGAATTACGGAGGTTGATACCAACAAAGAGATTGTTTCTAGTGGCTACTTTATCCATTTGGTTAAAAACATACGCAATTAACACAAAAATCAGTGGTGAAAGGGGGTCACCTTGTCTCAGACCACATCTAGATTTGATATGACTGCCACGATCTCCATTAATGGTGATGGTTGATGAACTGGAGTTCAAGATACAATCAATCCATTGAAACCATTTGGGGGGAAACCACGATAAGACATTAAGGCAAGAATGAAATTCCAATTAACCGAGTCAAAAGCTTTGGAGAAATCGATATTGATAAGTACTCCCAGCATCGAGGTGAAATGGAAAAAAGAAATCACTTCTTATGTGGCAGCTACACAGTCCAGAATGTTGCGACCAAGGATAAAGGCCGATTGTTCAATACCCACTAAAGAAGCAATAATCGATTGAAGATGATTGGCAAGAACCTTGGTGATAATTTTAAAGGTGCTGTTGAGGATACTAATGGGGCAGAAACAAGAGAGAGTGTTAACATCAGGTGCTTTTGGAATCAAGGTTATGTTGTCATGGTTGAGCTTAACAATGGAAGCGGGGTTGGATTGAAATTCGGTACACATGGGCAAAACATCAGATTTAATGGTAGGCCAAAAATGTTTGAAAAAAAGTGGGCTTATTATCTGCCATGTCCTTAAGCGCAACCCAAGTTTCATCTTCAGTAAAGGGATGATCAATGGGAATCGGCAAAGAGGAATAGTAGAGGTGGTTCCAATCAATGTCTAGAAGGGGAGGAGAAGGTTTACGCATAATATTGCGATAAAAGTCGGTGAAGAGGCGGTAGATATCATGGGGATCAGAGAAGGTCAAATCATTGTGAAGGATTTCTGAAATGAAAGTAGGCCTACGTCGACCATTGGCCAGGCGATGGAAGTATGCGATATTTTTATCGCCTTCTTTTAACCATTTTTCTTTTGAACGCTACTTCCAACCAATTTCTTCTTGTTTTATTAGTCTATCTTATTCTTGCCCAAGACTTTCAAGGAAAGGGTTTCAGATTCATTTATTGGGCGAGATTCTTCCAAAATGTTGAGGTTGAGGATAACATCTTGGGTAGCTAAGATGTGGCATTTCATAGAACCCCAGATGTTTTTAGCCTAAGGATGAATCAATTTACGGAGTGAACGGAGTTTGGAGACAACAGGATTAGTGGCAGATATTTCTGAGATGGTTGAGACCAAATGTTATGGACAAAATCTTCAAAAGATGGTTCAAGCAACCATAGTTTTTCAAATCGGAATGGGTGTTTCTGTGAATTGATCATTCTAGTATCCAGCAACAGTAGGTAGTGGTCAGAAATGATTATGGCTAGGCCATTAATAATAGAAAGGGGATGCAGATCTTCCCAGATGAGGTTAAAAAGAAAGCGGTCTAATTTGGCCAATGAGGGATCGAATCTACGACTTGACTAGGTAAAGAGTCGATTACTAATGTGTTGTTCAACAAGGGAGCAAAGTTGGATGAAGGAGTTGAAGGATGCTGAGCTATGAGAAAGGTTACCAGAATTTCTCTCCATTGATGATCTGTTTGTATCGGAATCACCGCCTATTAGCCATGGACCATTAATATAAAATAATAGATCTTAGCAAAATTGCCAAACAGCTTCTCTATCATGAAAGTCCATCGGACCATAAACGTTGGTGAAGGAAAAGATAGTATCATATGGTGAGTGATGAAGCGACACGTGTAACACAAAAGGATGGGTGATTACTAGGAAGAGGGACCACGTGGCTTCATTCCATGTTGTTATTAGGCCTCCACGGTTTTCAACAGCGTCAACATGAGCCCAACCCAAAAGAAGAGGCCAACAAATGCTTCTAATGACCGCATGCGAAGGATCATAAAGTTTGGATTCTTGTAGGAATAAAATATCAATTTTGTGTTGGGAGAGGACAAGGTTGATGGCATGGTGTTTTGTGGGGTCCCCTAAATCTCTGACATTCCATGAGACAATTTTTATTGGGATTGATTAATGCATGTTGTTCTAGTGCATACATTGCAGTGTAGTGTTCATCATGCAAACTCACATCCATGCAATGTGCCAACTTTTTTTTTAACTCTTTATTCATAGAAGAAAAAACAATAGTTTCAAAAAAGATACCCGAAGAGCCGGGGGATCTGGCACTGTTGTTCCTGGCACTGCGATGAATTGAAGCAGGCGAAGATGAGCCAATGTTGAGTCTTGTTACTCCAGGTCTGGATGAGCTGGCAATTGCTGATGAAGTGGAATGGGTAGATTTAAGTCATCTAAAGGGTCCCACCTAGGCATAGAGAACCCACCCAAGTCATGATTTAGTAATGCAAGTGAGGCATCTGGAGTGGCTGTAAATTCATTATGATTTAGGGCAACATTGTTGGTTGCTTCATTAAGCATGGCATCATAGCGATTTCCATTAACTAGATCCATGTCCATCATTTGGGAAAGATCACGAAGTTATAGTAATCGTGACCATAATCTATCCCCAGACAAGAACCTCAGCATGCCAACCTGGATGAGCATGCTCCCAGCGTTCTACGGTAATTACTACCATTTTGTCAATAAGTTGCACCACATAACGGTTTGGGGTAGTAATGCCATAGTAAAATTTCATATGCACATAAAGAAAACGATGGTCGATGTACAACCAATCACAATGATCCTCTTCAATATAATGACCTATCGGTTTCAAGGCTTCACGAATGCCTTCAGAATTAGTTTCCAGAAATTCTGGAAAGCCACTGATCTTAGCCCAAGAAGGTGGTTCTAAAGTTGGTAAGGGGAATTCTTCTAGGTCCGACCATGGTTGAAGAAGGATGGAGTTGCCGTTATTGGTGAGGATTTTTAGGTGGAGAGCTTGGTTTTTAACGGTGTAATTAGGACAATTAATGAGGAGTTAGGGTTTGGGAGAGGAATTCCAGGGTCTGTTGGTCGTCGATTGTGGTTGCAGTGAGGTAAACGAAGGAACTAGCCATGGAAACGTTTGGGAATTTGTGTTTGGAAGGAGGGAGTGAGGAGGAAGGAGAGATGAATTTTTTGTGAAGGGGAGAGTGAGGAGAGAGGGAATTAACCAGAGAAAGAGGGTTTAAAGGTGAATTGATGACTCGATCCGTATGATGATTTGAATTATGACGAGACCCCTTATGCCATGTCGATTGTCGTCTCTGCATCTTATTATCGTGACGGTTTGACATTTGTGTAGAGGCATTGGAAAGGAGAAAATGGTTATCATTATTTTTAATTACTAATGAGCTGTGTTTCTTCGAGCATTGCATGCATGAATGACCAAAAGAATCACAATAATAACATATTGTGTTGTTCCTACATGATTTGGCCACGTGGCCTTTGCTTGCACAAAGCAAACAGCGTTGTTTAGATTTCAAAAAGGTAATTGTTGCATGAATTGACTTAAACATTGGCAGAAGGCGGCGGCGCTACGTGGGGTGGAGATGAACGGGGGTTCAGGAGGTGAAGATGCTGCCACCCGAGCATATGATCTGATCGAGGTGGAAGAGCTGGGTTGTGATGGGCGACGAAGAATTGAAAAGCAAGGAGCAGTGGGATTTGAGGGGTTGACGGGCGGCTGGAGGCGACGGTGAGGAGGAACAGAGAGAATTGGATGAGGAGGGATGACAATCGATGGCAAGGAGGCTTGGTAAGTGGAAGGGATGAAGTTGATAGGAGGACGAGAATTAGATGGAGAAGAGGACGCCGTGATTGAAATTAAACTTAAGTTTAGTCTTCATCTTTAAATCATATAAGCATCCCTTCAAGTTAGTTTCCAAAAGCAAAGTCGGTTCGAAGAGGTTTTGGGTCCAATTCCCATCGTAGTCCCCTAGAACTAACACGTCAATAGTCAAAAGGGATATTTATTTGATATTCGGTTCTTTAACTATCAAATAAAACAGTACAGATAAGAATATCAGCAGCTCAGGCTATTTTAACTCGAAACCATTTTTATCGGTTCCCAAAAAATCAATTCCAGCGGAATATTTATGTTCACAAAACTCTTGTTTCCATTTACTTTAAAAACCATGATCATACACTTACTTTTTGTTTCCATTACTTTGGAAACAATATTCACATGCTCATATCTATTTTTGTTTCAATTCAGTATATCTTTGTTATTGCATTTCTTCGAAAACTCTAACCGTTGGAATAAGTGTGTTCCAAAATGATACTATTTTCATTATTTAGAAAATAGTGTTATATACTTAACCAAATGGTATAAGTATAATCACACTAAAAACTTGGGCCAACAACTGTAATTGATACACTGTTTATGATAAAGCCCAATAGTTTTATTATATTCCACAACCTTGCAAATAACGTTGAAGTGATATTTATCTTATGAAAATAATAAATAATTTTCAATATCTTTACCATTTATGTAACTGCCCACTTTTATCCATACAGTTTAAGCCGATAGTTAACAACCCATGTCAAATCAAACTGCACAGAAAAACAAATAGTTAAGAGAAAGAAATTAGAGGGTGAGAAAAGAAAGAAACATTAGGATAGAAGAATAAGAAGATCAGAGTCTCATAGAGGAATGGACAAAATATAATATATCAACACACTTTATTCAAAAGAAAACCATATATTTTTTACAACATCAGAGTACAACACATTAGATCAATACAACTCACATAGCAGAATAACTTGCTACCAGAAAATACGAAATTACATCTCGACTCTAGCAAATTTCTTGAAGCTCCAAACAAATCTGATAGCAACCTGGAAATGCATTCGGCCTAACCGATCCTATTTGCAACACACAAATCACGCGGATTGTCAGTATGGAAGACTCTAAGTGATAAAAAACTCATACAACAACCAACTTGCTTAACTTTAGAAAATATTTGGAAAGAAAAGGATAATCGTAAGACCAGTCTGTCTTAAACACAAATGACTTTTACCTTACGATAACCCAAAACATTTTTTTATATCAAAATCCAGTGATATTACAATAATGTCTATCAAATCACAAATAAATAACCATGTTGCATAGCGCTTGTATTTCATGCTCTATGTACTTGGTATAAAATCAAAAACCGCATGGCTCATATTAGAGATTGGATTTCCCACTATGACAAGGTATGGGACCACCTTTCGATCGGTGTACTCGAAAGGGGATTCACTGGGGTTCAACAAGAACATCTTGCAACCCGGCCACACATGATCGACTACTCATTCAACTTGAGTGAATCGAGTATAATATCACCCTACGTTTGCGCGACCATCGTATTCCGGAAAATATAGAAATGATAAAAGAAAAACAAATGAAATGTCTCTAGATGGTGACAATACACTATAGTGGGAATGACCCATTTATCCATGCTGCCTGCCCGATTTCTATCATTTTCCTGGTGGATGTGGCTTGAGATCACGCTTACCTTTTAGAGAACATTACATCAATTCTTTGAATGCCACGTCATCAGATCCACCAAATCACTAATTGACGCCTACAAATATGCTCTGCGTGTTAAGCAAAGAGAAGTTTTCCTTCTCTGCCACCAAACTTGGTATATTTTTGAAAGTCAACTTACGTGACCCTCAGGGAAATACTCTATCAGCCATTTGTCCATACTAGTCATTCAGGAACATGATGAACCGAAGGAACCCTCCCACCGTATCTTGTATAGAAATTACCCTAAGGATCTGTAGCGAGAAGTCCTTGCAATCCGTAGCTTTCGATCACGACAGAACCATAGTGTATCTCTAGTTGCAAGTTAGAAAATATAAGTAGTTCTTCCATTTTATGAAGATCTATGGTCTTTAATCTATAAATCATATAAGCATCCCTGCATGTTTGTATCAAATGCAACGTTGGTTCGAAGTGGTTTTGGGCCTAGTCCCCATCCTGGTCTCTTCGAAACAACACGTCAACAATCCAATAATAATATTTCACTCATAGTCGGGGTTTTGACAATCACTAATAGTATCACCAAGTGTATCGGCAGCTCAGGCTCTTGTCGTTTAAAATCATTCATTAAAACTCTTTATTGTACCTGTAACAACCCATAATTTTGGCAATAGGAATTAATTATTCGAATTTCAAAAACAAGAATTTCTGTAAACGATGGAATTTGACCATGAAACTTTAACCGATACATTTGTCTTGGAATTCTGGTCAACTTTCATGTTTGGAGTTTCGCAAACGAAGTCCGAATGAAAAAGTTACGGACGAAAAATAAATAAATCAAAATATTTATATATTATACCTTATTTAACGACCCTCACTGGGTTGTCGGTGACCCAAGCAATCGACCCTTGCGGTCGATCTACTGGGCACTAGAATGCCCAGTGACGGTAGAGTTAAAGGGGTTAAGTTATATTATATTATCAAATGAATGGACGGATATACATTAAAATAAATCTAACGGTTCATGGACAATTCCACTCCGACAAATAAAGGGGTAAGGCCTCACTCTTTTCCACACAAATCTATAAGCAGTAACGAAGCTCTATCATTTCCCTTTCTCTTCAAATCAAATTTCCTAATTAAAAATATAATCATATACAGTCAATCAAATACAAATCATATAGTGGTTAGGAATAATATTGATTGTAGAATTACTTAGATTGTTTATACAAATTGCCTACAATTATGTTGGATAATATATTGTATTTTGTGTAAAACACTGAAGATTTGGAAATCGGTCCAGATAACACTGTTTAGATGTAGTTTCATTCCAAATCTCTAGTTCCAGTGTAAATTGATGAATTTTGTGATTTTAATTTAAAAATAAATTGGCCTATTTGAGTTCAGCTTTGTTGAGGTTTTGGTTTAGTTATTGCAAATATGAAGTTTTCCTCTTTTTGAATAAAAAGACACTATTTTGAATTCACAAGGACTATGAAAAAAAGATTGGAAAAAGGAAAGTTGTGCAAATGTACGTATAAATATAAATGTACATATTTATGCATAGTTTGCATCAACTATTCCAAATATATATAAGCATACATATATTTCTTGTGATTTTGAAATATGTCCATTCCATTTATCAGGCATAATTTACAATTATATAACTAACAGTCTTTTTGTATGATTTGAAACCATTCGGCAAGATTGAATGCAAAAGGGAATGTTTGGTCATTAATTAACCAAAATATTAAGTTTAACAATAAATAATAATAAAGAAAGGCAACTACGTTGACTGCGCAAAAATATTAAATAAATATATATACATCATCTGTCCAATTCTACGTAAAACAATAAAATATACATTATTTTAAATGTTGAACTGTATTCACTTATGGAACTATATATGTAAATGTAATCCATATTTAATTAATGTATTTGTAACACCTCACGTCCATTAATGTCACTCACAAAGGGAATGCATTAACTTCTATGGAGCGTGTTAAGTGAGTATAGAATAGAAACTTAACAACAAGACAGATATAAACAGTACTTGAAAAATTAAAAAAAAAACTTTATTTCATTGCAGCGGAAAATACATAAGTTTGATTACATCATCAAAACCAGAGTCAAGTACATAATATCCATCTTGACTAAATCAAGGTACATAAATTGAAAGACATAATCCCCAATAGAAAATAGCCATAAATAAGAGAGGCTGAACTTTACTTCAGCGATCCAAGCAACTTCTGAAATCAAGAGGTACAGCAGTCCAAAATCAAGCTCCACTGGTGCTAGTTCCAACCTGAGCACCTAGGGGGGGGAAAGGAATAAAAGAGGAGGAAACAAAGGGGGTCAGACATAAAGTCTGGCGAGTGTGATAACTTTAACAATATAATTACCAAAATAACTAGGCTAAGACATAAGTTGGAATATAAGGAAATGGCTGTGAATAATTGAGTATGGCAGAGTAAACACGGAAATAAGATTGAACTAAGATAACGTTAAAGCGCACCTAACCCACTATAAGATAATTACTATACTGCACCACTACTACTATACTGCACCACCACTAGTCACCCTAAGGTTGATCCTGCCTACAAAACTGAATAATGATAATGGTAGTTTCGTGCACCCCTAGTTGCCTTCATAGGTGCCGCCTGCCCCTATCTCCACTAGGTGTACCCACTACACCCATGCGATCGGCTCCCTAACTCGTAGATACCCGTACTGGCCCCACAGTGGGGTGTATCACTCCCCAAAGTGGCAACCCGATACAACCAACAATGCATGGCTTATACCTACACGATGCAACAACGTCTTACCTACCAGCCCGGGCCCACACACGCATATGAACCCGTTGGACTTGCGTTGCCACCGCTAAACCGTTTTGGCCTCTTACAGTGAAGCCCAGTATGCGTGTCCCGTCCTCGACTTGGGTTGAGCCCACAAAGATACGTGTGGGTTACTGGTTGAAACGGGCCCCACATTACTTGACACAAGCTATCCACCTAAGCTTGGTCCCCTCTAGTACATCCCACTTAACCCACTTCTTATTCATGTTCACTTACATGTTTCAAATTTTGGTTAAGTGTTTCTAATCGTATTTCAAATGCCACCCAAGGCACCCACTAGATTCCATATGCCACCCAAGGCACCCACTTAACCCCCTCATGTCCCACTGCATGTTTATCTGGTTAAGTGTTTCTTAATTCATTAAGACCGTAACCTCATAAAGACCTCCCACATTAGACTGGCATTTGTGGCAGCTGGATTTGCCGGACGGGTCCGGGCAATCTTACACCACAAACGAGCCTAACCTCGTGTCTTTACAAATGTTACGTATTTAATTTATGCCTAAGACCTCCCACATTAGACTGACATTTGTGGCAGTTGGATTTGCCGGGCGGGTCCGGGCAATCTTACACCACAAAAGAGCCTAACCTCATGTCTTAGACGATTAATTACACCTAATTAATCATTCCCCAATTTGAATTACTTTCCCTATTCAAATTATCAATCAATTCCAAATTTAACTATGGCCATAATTGACTCAATTATGTCCATCTATTTATGGTATGTAAAATCATACTAATTTCATCACAAATTTATTTTAAGCCTTTTAAGGCATTTATGCCAATTAAATCTTTTAATATTATCCCATATACCCCACGTTGTACGTTCGTTCGTTTAACGTAAAATATACGTTAGAATCGAATAGTCTAACTCATGGAATAAAGAGAAAACATCACAACATACATATAATTAAAATTATATCTAAACATAGGGGTGAACTTGCATGTGTGAATGATGTTCTACATCTAAAACATGCATAGACCAAAGTTACAACTTGCATAAAACTACATATGTCATAGATCCAAATCTAAAGGTGTAAACTTGTTTAGGTAATGGTCACAACTTGCATAAATCATGTATGTCATAGATCTACATCTAAAGGTGTAAACTTGCATAGGCAATAACCACAAACTTGTATAACATGATTCATATTCCAAACTCATATATTTATATAAACTTGCATATGTGATTTATGCAACATAACAATGGTGTAAACTTACATCTAAACATGAAAACTAGCATGTAGAATTTAGCATATAACTCACACATGTCATAGCCTAACCTTTGATCAAATTTTCACATAAACTAGATGTCATGAACATGTAAGGTCACATATAATTTTACCCAACTTGCATATGATTCATGTCTAAATCAAAATCTAAACTTGCATACATATGATTCATCATATGAATCAACATAACCAAACTAGCATATGAACAACATGATGATTTGATTAAACATAAGCCAATCTTAGAATTACAACATAGATGATAGCATCATAACTTTACAACATAGATGATAACATCACAACATAACATCATAGAATTTACAACATATAAGATAACATCACAATTTTACAACATAATTATAACATGCAGTCAATAATTCACATCAAATCCATATAATCCACATCATAACTTAATCCAATTAAATTACTAATTATTTTATTAAAATTATCGAACTCACAACTCAAAGAAGGTCTTGAGTTCTGAATTCTGAGTTCTGAAGTTGTAATAGCTTTCCTTTGAAGAATATTCGTTGTTAAAGTTGAAAAGGATTGAATTAGATTTGCTTTCTTCCTCTCTAGTTGGTGGCGGCTATGCTGAGTTGCTAGGTGACGGCATGGAGGCCATGAGTCTAATTTTATTTTGATTTTAGGGTTTGAGTCTATAGGTGTTTTATAGAGTTTAGGATTAGTTTAAGCCGTCCGATCAACCCAGAATTAATCCCAGCCAATCAGAAACCCTAATGAGTCAGCATCTAGTCACTAACAGGTCATTAAACAAATCTGCTCGGGGGGGGGTCAGGTCGACCCCCGGATCGACCCTATGGTCGACCTGGTCAGGGAAGGTCGAACCCCAGGTCGACCTGGCCCTGGCACGAATTTTCCTTCCTAGCCTGTCTGACTCTGAAATTTTGAAATTTGAAATCTGTTTTGAATTTTCCGAAACTTCCGATGGCCATTAATTCTTCATACGAAGTCCAATTCACGCAAACTCGGACTCTATCTCAACCAGAATTCCGAGACAAACACAATGGTGCAACCCGTTTCCCTTAATTATCACATCTGAGATTAGTTATTCTTTAATTTGTGAACATTAATATTAACAGAAATACGGGGTGTTACATTCTCCCCTCCTTAAAGGATTTCGCCCCCGAAATCTCCAAGTTAAGGAGAATGCATATCCTAACATCCAAACAACCATCTACTCAACCATCAAACACAGGCATCCATTGTCCTTATAAAATTCCTAATGCTGTATGAACATATGCAAAAAGTGTGTGTATATGTTCCTTATCTAATGCAAAATCAGGCGGTCTACCGATTCAGTTGACCTCCTTAATGCAAACCATGATAGTGCCATGCGTTCATTATGTATGCGAAAAAATCCTATCGATACATATTATTTCTACATGTGTGCACAACCATTCACCAAAATGCAGCATCCATATGATAGCACAACCATTATACATCCATTAACTTAAATATGCACACACATTTATATGCAATATGCAACATGAAGTGACTGAGCCGATCTAGTGCCTAGAGTGTGTGTATATGCATCCACGAGCATCCACTAGCAAACACTTGCATCCACATGCATCCATCATACATAACATGTCTCAAACACATGCTTCAACCATAGGACTACCCTATCTAAATGTCAAAGATACTAGCGAGAGGACATACTAAAGATAAGATAAGTACAAGCTAAGCATAAAGGAGAAATTAAAAGACATACCCTCGAAAAGAAAAGGGTACAATGAATGCATCTTCTCTTCCGTTTCCCAAGTAGCGTTGCTCTCATCATCTCCCCATTGCACTTTGACTAGTTTGACCTCTCGATTCCTCAACTTCTTAATCTCCGACCCAAGAATGCACGTAGGAGCTCGTCGAATCGTCACATCGCGCTCTATCTCCACCTCTCTAAGCAAGCTCGGCTCTACCACTTCCGCGGTCTCGTGCAAGCACTTCCTCAAATATGATACATGGAATACGTCGTGTACACCACTAAGTCTCTCGGGAAACTCCACTCTATACGCCTTCTGCCCAATCCTCTCCTTAATAGGAAACGACCCTACGAACCTTGGTGCTAACTTCCCAACGGACCCAAAGCGAACGACGTTTCGTAATGGAGACACCTTGACAAAGACCATGTCCCCAATATCAAACTCAAGATCTGTCCTCCTCTTGTCCGCATAAGATTTCTGCCTATCTTGCGCCGTCTTCATCCTCCTTCGAATCAAATCGATCTTTTCCAAAGTCTCTCTAATCATATTGGGTCCAAGCAAGATCTTATCTGTAGACTCCCACCAACATGTAGGCGAACGACACGGCCGTCCATAAAGAGCCTCGAACGGTGCCATGCCAATGCTAGACTGAAAGCTATTATTATATGCAAACTCCACCAACAGAAGATGTTCCTTCCATGTACCTCCGAAATCTAAGACACACAACCTCAATAGGTCCTCTAGAATACGATTCACCCTCTCGGTCTGGCCGTCCGTCTGAGGATGATATGCGGTGCTAAAACATAACTGAGTCCCTACCGCCTCTTGCAAGCTCTTCCAAAATTCGCTAGTAAAAATAGGACCGTGGTCGCTCACTATGCTAGAAGGAACACTGTGCAAACGAACTATCTCTCGAATGTATACGGAGGCTAACCATGGAGCAGTCCTCTTACTCTTCACGGGAATGAAATGGGCGTTCTTAGTAAGTCTGTCTACTACGACCCAAATCCCCGTATTACCCTTCCTCGATCTCGGTAACCCATCAATAAAGTCCATCGAGACACTTTCCCACATCCATTGTGGGACCTCCAATGGATGAAGCAATCCACCGGGCTTCTTTTGCTCTGCTTTTACTTGTTGGCACACCAAGCATCTAGCGACAAACTCTGCCACATCTTTCTTCATACCGGCTCAAAAGTAAACTCGTCTCATGTCCATGTACATCTTGTCCACGCCGGGATGGACGGTCATCTTCAAACGATAGGCATCATCAAGAATAGTCTTCCTCAAATTCTCGTCCCGTGGTACACAAAGTCTACCATCCCTATGCAACCAACCCTTATCATCTAGGGTATACCTACGGAGATGGCTCGATGACTCCCCTCTTTTGAGCTTCTCTACTAACTCAACCAACTGTGGGTCATCTCGCTATGCCTCACCAATCCGTCCCAAAAGCGTAGGTCTGACCTCTAAGGATGCTAGCAAACCGGGTACAAAGTCAATGAAAGGTCTAAAGTCAAACGTAGAGATGAACTCTAAGCTTCGCCGCTCAACAAACAATGGACTCAAGGACAACCTTTTCCTACTTAAGGCGTCTGCCACTACGTTACCCTTGCCAGGGGTATATGCTATCTCGAAATCGTAGGACGCTAAGAATTCCATCCACCTTTGCTGCCTTAAGTTCAAGTCCTTCTGAGAGAACAAGTATTTTAGCAATTTGTGGTCAGTGAATAGTTCGAATTTCTCACCAAGAAGATAATGTCGCCAAGAATTAAGCGCGAAGACAATAGCGGCCAACTCTAGGTCATGTGTAGGGTAGTTTCTCTCATGCACTCTCAATTGCCTTCCACCATAGGCTATTACCCTTCCCTCTTGCATTAAGACTGCGCCTAGTCCTGTCCCACAAGCATCAGTATAAACGGTAAATGGCTTACTCCCATCTGGTAACACTAAGACTGGGGTTGTGGTCAAAGCTCACTTTAAACGTTGGAATGCATCATCACAATCTACGTCCCATGTGAAAACTAGGTTCTTCTTCTTCAAGCGTGTTAATGGGGCTGATATTTTTGCGAAGTCTTTGATAAACTTCCTATAGTAGCCAGCCAACCCTAAGAAACTCCTCACCTCGGTAGCATTTTTAGGGACCTTCCAATCTTGGATGGCCACTACCTTTACGGGATCCACAGCTATCCCTTCTTTGGAAACCACGTGCCCTAAGAATCGCACTTCCTTCCTCCAAAAGTGACATTTAGAAAATTTGGCTTTAAGGCTATGTGCTCGAAGAGTCTCCAACACTTCCCTAAGATGTAGGGCATGCTCTTCCTTGCTCTTAGAAAAGATCAAGATGTCGTCAACAAAGACTACCACGAATTTATTAAGGTACTCCCTAAACACCGTACTCATCAAGTCAACAAAGTTTGCGGGGGCGTTTGTCAAACCAAAGGGCATCACAAGCCACTCGAAGAAGCCGTCTGGAGTCCTAAAAGCAGTCTTGTCTATGCTATCCTCAGCCACTCTCAACTGATGGAAACCCGTAGCTAAGTCCAACTACGAAAACACTGAGGCGCCAACTAACTGATCGAAGAGATCGTCAATCCTCGGCAGTGGGTGTCTATTATTCTTAGTAAGCTTATTAAGTTCTCTATAGTCCACACAAAATCTAAGGGACCCATCTGTCTTCGTGGCAAATACTACTGGAGCACCCCACTCCGATATACTACGTCTGATGAACCCCTTCTCAAGCAATTCCTTCACTTGCTTACTGAGTTCTCTTCTCTCTCTTGGAGCCATGTGGCGCACTGGCAATGCTACTAGCTTTGCATTATCTACTAGATATATTTGAAAGTCTATCTCACGTTTTAGGGGTAAACCCCTCACCTCATCGAAGACATCAACATATTCACGGACTATGGGAACAGAATGTAAGTCATCATCGGATGCGTCAAGGGATTCTAGGTAACTAAGCATTACTGGACCTCTAGGGTAACAAGAAATATCAAGGGTCTTTCCACAACGAGTCAACAATCTAACTACCCTTCTTTCACAATCTAGGATGGCCCCGTACCTAGTTAGCCAATCCATACCTAGAATCAAGCCGTAGCCCATAAAGCCAAGAACAAAGGCGTTGCATTCAAACTTAACGCCCAAGATAAACACTCTCAAATCCCGACAAATCATAGAAAGATGAGCAGTACCACCAATAGGATTGAGACTACTAAGGGATCCGTAACTAGACTAGTATCTAGGTGCAGTGTTTCAACTAATGATGTAGAGATAAACGAATGTGATGCGCCAGAATCGAATAAAGTACGGACAGGATAATCAAACAGAAAAACTAAACTTTCAACGGAAATCGCTCAACCTCGTTCTTGCAGCAGTGGGACCACGAGAGCCTAAACTTGTCCCTTTGCCTTCCCTGGTGCCATAAGAGCCTGCACCTGTCCTCCCGAGGTAGACCCTGCCCTCTGCCCTTTCTTCGAGCAGTCCTTAATTAGATGTCCCGCTTCGCCACAGTGGAAACAACCAGTCTTCTTTTTCTTCCTACAATCTTTGCTTAGATGGTTGGGTGTCCCACAGTTAAAGCATCTTTTCTTTCCCTTAGCATTGTTGCCTTTACCACCTTTCTTGTTCTGTTGTTGCTATTGTGACTTCTTCTGATCCCCTTTCTTCTCGGGTGCCTTATTAGCATTGGCGCCCTTCTCCTCTTCATGCATAAGCACCATGTCAACTAGTCTCTCAAAGTTAGCTCCCATAGGGATGTGGGTCATAGCTAACCCATGAAGCGGCTCGTTCAAACCCTTAACAAATCTTAGGGCCTTCTTTTCTGGTGTATTCACCAAGTCCAAGCCAAATCTCGCCAACTGATTGAATTTGTTGACGTATTCTTTCACTGATAGATTCCCTTGCTTCAATGCCAAAAACCTTTCCATGTATAGATTCTCTTTAGCCCGTGAGAGAAACTTCGCCTCAAACCTCCGCCTGAAATCTGGCCATGTATCAACTGGATGTTCCCCATTAGTGACCTCCCACCAAAACGAGGCCTCATCCTACATTAGCCAGGCGGCTAACGGGACCTTTCTTCCATCATCTACTTCAAAGATTCCAAACAATTCTTCCACCTCCTTTAGCCAATTACGAGCTTCAACAAATGTCTCTGTCCCGTGAAAAGGTTTTCCACCCATTGCCCTAAAGTCCTTACATATCTTTGCGAAAGTATCGACACGAGGAGGAGGAGGAGGAGCATTAGCTGGACCTCCAGTGGTGGCCCTAGTCTCCAAATACCTCCTAAACCATCCTGGTATTATTATTCCCTCGGGTATATCGGGAATTCCAGACATGCTGAAACGAAAAAGGAAAGATTCAATACAAAAGAACCGAAGGAAAGATATATGGCTCTTGGGGTTATGCTTTCTAAAATAAGCTTTTCTCTTGAAAATACTTTCCTTAAAACATACTTTGAAAGGTGCTTCTTTATAAAAATTGTTTTTCAAAAACACTTTTCAAAATTCATATCTGTTCTGGTAACCTTCAGCTCTGATACCACGTGTAACACCCCAAGTCCATTAATGTCACTCACAAAGGGAATGGATTAACTTCTATGGAGCGTTTTAAGTGAGTATAGAATAGAAACTTAACAACAAGACGGATATAAACAGTACTTGAAAAGTAAAAAAAAAACTTTACTTCATTGCAGCGGAAAATACATAAGTTTGATTACATCATCAAAACCAGAGTCAAGTACATAATATCCATCTTGACTAAATCAAGGTACATAAATTGAAAGACATAATCCCCAATAAAAAATAGCCATAAATAAGAGAGGATGAACTTTACTTCAGCGATCCAAGAAACTTCTGAAATCAAGAGGTACAGCTGTCCAAAATCAAGCTCCACTGGTGCTAGTTCCAACCTGAGCACCTAAGGGGGAAAGGAAGAAAAGAGGAGGAAACAAAGGGGGTCAGACATAAAGTCTGGCGAGTGCTATAACTTTAACAATATAATTACCAAAATAACTAGGCTAAGGCATAAGTTGGAAAATAAGGAAATGGCTGTGAATAATTGAGTATGGCAGAGTAAACACGGAAATAAGATTGAACTAAGATAATGTTAAACCTCACCTAACCCACTATAAGATAATTACTATATTGCACCACCACTACTATACTGCACCACCACTAGTCACCCTAAGGTTGATCCCACCTACAAAACTGAATAATGATAATGGTAGTTTCGTGCACCCCTAGTTGCCTTCATAGGTGCCGCCTGCCCCTATCTCCACTAGGTGTACCCACTACCCCCATGCGATCGGCTCCCTAACTCGTAGATACCCGTGCTGGCCCCATAGTGGGGTGTATCACTCCCCAAAGTGGCAACCCGATACAACCAACAATACACGGCTTATACGTACACGATGCAACAACGTCTTACCTACCAGCCCGGGCCCACACACGCATTTGAACCCGTTGGACTTGCGTTGCCACCGCCAACCCGTTTTGGCCTCTTACAGTCAAGCCCAGTATGCGTGTCCCGTCCTCGAATTGGGTTGAGCCCACAAAGATACGTATGGGTTACTGGTTGAAAGGGGCCCCCATTACTTGACACTAGCTATCCACCTAAACTTGGTCCCCTCTAGTACATCCCACTTAACCCACTTCTTATTCATGTTCAATTACATGTTTCAAATTTTGGTTAAGTGTTTCTAATCATATTTCAAATGCCACCTAAGGCACCCACTAGATTCCATATGCCACCCAAGGCACCCACTTAACCCCCTCATGTCCCACTACATGTTTATCTGGTTAAGTGTTTCTTAATTCATTAAGACCGTAACCTCATAAAGACCTCCCACATTAGATGGCATTTGGGGAAGCTGGATTTGCCGGGCGGGTCTGGGCAATCTTACACCACAAATGAGCCTAACCTCGTGTCTTTACAATTGTTACGTATTTAATTTATGCCTAAGACCTCCCACATTAGACTGACATTTGTGGCAGCTGGATTTGCCGGGCGGGTCCGGGCAGTCTTACACCACAAAAGAGTCTAACCTCGTGTCTTAGACGATTAATTACACCTAATTAATCATTCCCCAATTTGAATTACTTTCCCTATTCAAATTATCAATCAATTCCAAATTTAACTATGGCCATAATTGACTCAATTATGTCCATCTATTTATGGTATGTAAAATCATACCAATTTCATCACAAATTTATTTTATGCCTTTTAAGGCATTTATGCCAATTAAATCTTTTAATATTATCCCGTATACCCCACGTTGTACGTTCGTTCGTTTAACGTAAAATATACGTTAGACTCGAATAGTCTAACTCATGGAATAAAGAGAAAACATCACAACATACATATAATTAAAATTAGATCTAAACATAGGGGTGAACTTGCATGTGTGAATGATGTTCTACATCTAAAACTTGCATAGACCAAAGTTACAACTTGCATAAAACTACATATGTCATAGATCCAAATCTAAAGGTGTAAACTTGTTTAGGTAATGGTCACAACTTGCATAAATCATGTATGTCATAGATCTACATCTAAAGGTGTAAACTTGCATAGGCAATAACCACAAACTTGCATAACATGATTCATATTCCAAACTCATATATTTATATAAACTTGCATATGTGATTTATGCAACATAACAATGGTGTAAACTTACATCTAAACATGTAAACTAGCATGTAGAATTTAGCATATAACTCACACATGTCATAGCCTAACCTTTGATCAAATTTTCACATAAACAAGATGTCATGAACATGTAAGGTCACATATAATTTTACCCAACTTGCATATGATTCATGTCTAAATCAAAATCTAAACTTGCATACATATGATTTATCATATGAATCAACATAACCAAACTAGCATTTGAACAACATGATGATTTGATTAAACATAAGCCAATCTTAGAATTACAACATAGATGATAGCATCATAACTTTAAAACATAGATGATAACATCACAACATAATATCATAGAATTTACAACATATAAGATAACATCACACTTTTACAACATAATTATAACATGAAGTCAATAATTCACATCAAATCCATATAATCCACATCATAACTTAATCCAATTAAATTACTAATTATTTTATTAAAATTATCGAACTCACAACTCAAAGAAGGTCTTGAGTTCTGAATTCTGAGTTCTGTAGTTGTAATAGCTTTCCTTTGAAGAAGATTCGTTGTTAAAGTTGAAAAGGATTGAATTACATTTGCTTTCTTCCTCTCTAATTGGTGGCGGCTATGCTGAGTTGCTAGGTGACGGCATGGAGGCCATGAGTCTAATTTTATTTTGATTTTAGGGTTTGAGTCTATAGGTGTTTTTATAGAGTTTAGGATTAGTTTAAGCCGTCCGATCAACCCAGAATTAATCCTAGCCAATCAGAGCATATCAGAAACCCTAATGAGTTAGCATCTAGTCACTAACAGGTCGTTAAAAAAATCTGCCGGGGGGGGGGGGGGCAGGTCGACCCTATGGTCAACCTGGTCAGGGCAGATCGACCCTATGGTCGACCTGGCCCTGGCGGGAATTTTCCCGCCTAGCCTGTCTGACTCTGAAATTTTGAAATTTGAAATCTGTTTTGAATTTTCTGAAACTTCCGATGGCCATAACTTCTTCATACGAAGTCCATTTCACGCGAACTCGGACTCTATCTCAATCAGAATTCCGAGACGAACACAATGGTGCAACCCGTTTCCCTTAATTCTCACATCTGAGATTAGTTATTCTTTAATTTATGAACATTAATATTAATAGAAATACGGGGTGTTACAGTATTTGTGGTAACCATTGTAGCAATTGATATGATCGGTTGCTATAAATAAGACCACAAGTGAATAAATAACCGTTGTAAACAACGTTGACTTAGGGAAAGTAAACTTAACAAGGGGATTAAGTCAAATGGTTACAATTCATAGGATTTATTAGGATAAATGTTGTAAACACCAATTATGGAATTTAATTCATAGCCGCATTAAGACATGGGGTTAGGCTTAACTTGTGGCAGAAGTCTTCCCAAAACCGACCGACAAATCCAGCATCCACAAGTGGTAAGCTTAATGTGAAAAGTCTGGTGCACAAATATATATATATATATATATATGTTTATATATATATATAACAGACAGTAAATAAATAAAAAAATTAGTAATGTCTGTTGGGGTACAACAAAATGATATATTTGAGACAGATAAGATAAGGGTATCCATAATGAATTAATGCCTTAGGAATATTATGGCCGTTAGGCTCATAAAAGGCATTTATTATAATCAATAGAAATAAAAAGGAAATTATGAATTTAATGATTTCCTTAGGAAAATGTGATCATTATGGTTATAAATAGCAATTAATCTATAAACAGAAATAAATGAAATAAAATGCGATTTATGGGTACTGATTGTTGTTAAAGTACTAAGTCCAATTGGGGAAATAGTCAATAAATATCCAAGGGTAAGTGATTGACATAGAAATGTGTTTATTTTATGCTCTTATTTCTTATCTTTTGTATATAAATGAATATTACTTGGGTATTGTTTTGTTACTTTTACAGATATTCCAACCCAGCCCGCATGCAACCAGAAATGTAGAGAAATAGAGATTAATTTGATATGTATTTGCATTTTGAAGAATTGTAGATGAAGATCTCACATCTAGTTGCTGTTGGACAAGGAAAGGATTAATAAAAAGGCTTTGCACATCACAAATCAATGAAGAAGTGTCAAGGAAGCAAAAGGAAAAGAGAAAAGGCCCAAATTTGCTTTATTTATCTAAGGCCCATTTATGTTTCTTATTGTAAAATAATTAGTGATGTAATGACAAGGCCCAGTTATCATTAGGGTTAGGGTTAGGGTTTGGTTATCCCCTATATATACCCTTGTAATGGCATTGTAGCCACCATCTCATCTCTTATTCCATTGTTCTAATAAAAGTTCTTCTTTCTCTTTTATTTTCTGCATTTTTTTGTTTTCTTAGCAACTAGTGTTGTCTATACGATTAGATTCGGTAGAACACTATTTGTATTTTGCACTTATTTGCATTAGTGATTTACCGTCTGATTAGATTCAGCGGAAATCCTAATTTTAATTCTTGTTTGTTATTTCAATTTCTGCAATTTCAATTTCTGCTTTTTATTATTTTCTTAGGTCAAATTGGGTTTGATTAGATTCAAATCTAATTCATAGTTTCATTTGCTTTCCATTGAAATTGTGATTTGATCATCGGTTCAGTTAGATCTGTTCTGAATCAAATTACAGTTTTAATTTTGTTTTGTTTTGCAAAATCAACCTCCAAAGTTCGTCTAACACGCCCACGAAACATATAAATAATAAAATTTAACTTTCCTCCCTGTGTTCGACCTGTATGCTACACACCTGTATGCTTGCAGAATTTATTACAAATGTCACGCTTTTCTAATTCATAGATTAGCATCGATCAAGTTTTTGGCGCCGTTGCCGGGGAGGTAACGATTAAATTTTATTATTTATTTAATTTCCGATTCGTGTTAGTTTTTGTTTATATTCTCCTTTTGTTTTATTGTAAATATAGAAAAAAATCTCTATTGGTTGATTTGGTATTTATAATTGATACCATAATCTTTCTGAATAAAGAAAAAAAATCCTGCCAATTTTTGTTTTAATTTCTTTCTCTTTTTCTATTCTTTTCCTTTTTACATTTTTTTTTCCTTTCTTCTGCTGCAATAAAAAAAAATATATCCTTTTTCAATTCCTTTCTTCATTTACAAGGTCTTGCCTTTTTATGTACATCGCTTTCCTTCTTCCCTCTACAAATTCCCTCTCTGCAATAAAAACAAAAACAAAATTCTTTCTGAATTTCTGTTCTTGAGTCTTGAAAATTGTCCGCCACAAAAAAAAAGGTTCACGGTCCCTTTTCATCCTCTCTTCACATGCTCTCCAAAACCGGATCCAGCAACCTGCTCATACATCACGGCAAATACCCTGCTTAATCCCCCAACCTTCACCACTTCGACTAACAACAACACCCATCGCAACTCGCAACTTTCCCAAAACCATCAACTGATCCATCCACTCCTCATCGCGCATTACTCCCATTATCTGCTCCTACCCAAAATCCACCCTCACGCATTACCAAAACTGCACAAAACCACATCCGCCACAATCCCGTGTCCTCCCCAACCATACCCATACAGCAATTGTTCAACACAAATTCACTCAACAACCACCCTAAAACCGATCACAAATCCGCAGCCAAGTTACACCAGACACCACGTTCAACTTCTTCTGCATCCTCTTCATAAAAAACCGCAAACACCACAGGCAAAACCAGCCTCGAAAACTCAACTTCCAGATCCGAAACCATCTCGGACTCATCACGCCCCATAAAACCCGAATTAAAAACGCTCAAAATCCGAAACCCCTAAGATGCAATCGAACCTCTAATTCCTTTTGCTCCGAACTGATTTTTCTTTTTTTTTTCTCCCTTTTTACTGGGTTGTTTATTTTGGGACAAAAGGGATTTGTGGTATTATTTATTGAGGCGTGGGTTGTTTGATTACTGAAATGGCGTGGGTTGAACTTGTGGAAGGACGCAAGTGGTGACTGTTTATCTTGGGTTTACTGTGTATTTCATAGAAAAAAAAGGAAAGGGTGGTACTGTTTTCCTGTGTGATTTGCAATTTTATTTGGGAGTGGGATTTGTACTTAGAAACCGCCTGGCTTTAGTTGTTATTGAGTTGCAAGTGTTTGGTTCGATTAAGTTTAGTTTTTTTTTCCTTGTTATATTTTATTTATTTATTTTTAGTTTAGTTTTTTTTTTCTTTCCTTCTTGTTAGTTGAGTTAGTTGTTTCTATTTATTTTATTAGTCTAATTGATTTCTAGTTAGAGTTTATTTTTTATTTATTTTGAATCAGTTCTGTTCTTTTCAGCTTTCTTTACTTTTTTTTTTTTTAAAAAAAAGGAGAATTTTTCAAAAATAGGTACAGCTGAAATTTAAAAAAAAAAGGGTCTTAAAATTTTTTTTAATAGAAGTCAAGCAATTAATAGAAGGGGACAACAACAGAAAGCAGCGGACGATTCAGATGGGTTGGAGCGGTTGCACACCAAGTGGGGTGTGAACGCGCTAGCGCTTCCCAAATTCACTGGAGGACTGCCGATCAAGGTGAAAACTTTTTAAACTCTACAGGTGCTCTGTTGCAAAGAAAAAAATATATAGACAATTGTTGTAAAAAAATTCTGCAGGGGCAGCGGCTTGAATGTAAATTTTAATTCTGCAATTTATATTTCTGTGTCTGTTCTGTGACTGATATTTCTGAATTTGTGGTGAGGAACGGTTTTCCATAACTAATCACTCTCATCGATTTTCAATTTTAACACGTGATTTTGATTTTCAAAATAATATAACTGAAAAGTGGTGCTTTGTGAAGTTGACTGTCTCGTACAATTGGATCGCGGATATATAGTAGTTCAATTTATTGAACTATTAGCAAAAGAGGTTGCATACTACCCGTAAAACATTGGTCGTATCCCTTAGTATTTATACTATACGTGAACGACCATAAGACCCTCTTCCCCCTTCTAATTGAGTCAGTTAATTAATAGAGCACAACTTAGTATTTTATACTATTTTGAACTGAGAATAATTTCTGTCTTGCCTTGATTTCATTTCAAATGTCTGATTCAAAAAAATCCTTGAGAGAATTGTGGGATAATAATCGGAGTAGACGTCCTCTTGAAGAGTATGAGTATGAATTACAACTCATGAAGCAAAATTTTCCAAATTTTTGTGAGCCCAATGCCAACAATTTTCAAAATTTTCAAAATGACCAACATTTTCAACATCATGAATATAATCGAAATGGCGATTTCAATTCAAATTTCAATAATTTCGATTATGGGCCACATCCGTATCAAAACGACTTTGAATCCCAATATGGCTTTGATCCACAACAATATGGGGTTGGAAACCAATTCGAAAATAATTTTGAAAATGATTTTCAAATCGATCAAAATTTTCAAAACTACAACCCATATCCACATCTTGAGAATGACCAAAATTGGAATTTTCCCACCAATTTTAACAATGTTGGTTACGAATCTAATTTTCAAAATCAAAATGATTTCCAATCTCAATTTCAATTTTCTGAAAATTCAAACTATTTTGAAAATCAAGAATTCCAAAGCGAGAGCTCTCAAATCAACGACTCTGAAGAATGTAATTTTGATGAGAGGGCGGAAAGGCTAAATAAAAAGATGGATGAACTTCTTTGTTTAATGGAGTCTTATAAAGAACAACGAGAGCAAGAAAATCAAATTCAAACAAGCCTTGAATCAGAAAATAATCCAATTTCTACTAACATTGAAAATTTTCAAATAATGACTTTTGAAATTGAGAATAATCACCTTGATGAAGTTTTTCAAAATTCAACAAATGATTTGGACTTCAACTCTTTTCAGAAAAAAGATTTAAGCTTAGATTTTGACCTTCCTCTTTCACGCTGTGAAAAACTTGAAATTTTAGAAGTTGAACAAAATAAAAATGTTGAATTTTTCAATTCAAATTTGGAGAAGGATTTCAATGAACATGAATTTTTTGGTTTGTACGAGGATGAGTTGCCAAATGAGGAAGAAATAGATTCACGTCACGAGTTCGAAAATTTTAACTTTGAGAAAATTTCAAACGAACTTGAAATTGTCAGTGTCGAAAATACGTTGTCAATTAATGATGAGAAATGTGATCATATAGTCTTGAACAACACTCAGATTTCAAATTTCACTGAATTTATATACGATCACAAATTTTTGACCAATTACACTGATAAATTTGTTGAGCACATGAATTATTTTTGGAATGTTGGCTTGATTGAAAAACTTCTTGTTAGGACGACCCTGAATATTTATCTCCTGGACTATAAATCTAGGTATAAAGATGAGATGGTTTTCAAAAACTCTTGCTTGTTAGAAAACATGTCTAGACACAGTGGGAATGGGACTTATAGGGCTAGAACCAAGTGTGGGGGAAAAAGTTGGTGGAATTCATTGCATCGCATACATCGCAAACACATATATCATTGTACATATGATTTTCATTCGCATATAGTGGCTAAACTCCATTTCATTTTTCAAATAATTTTGCATCTCATTCACCTTTGGGTACTGTCTTTCAAATTTAGAAAAAAATTACAGTGTGGACATTGTATAGTTCTAGTGTGGGGGGGGGGGGAGTCTGCATTTCACTCATTTTCGTTTTTTCTTTATTTTTTTCTTTTTCAATTTCAGCCATTTAAATAGGATCATCATGCATTTTAGACTGTAATAACATACCATTTTTTTTTTTTTTGAAATACGACTCATTTTCAATTGATACAACAAAATAAGTTTACAATTTTTAGCCAGTTGATAGTATTTTTCTCTCTCAGCTAAATTCGAATTTGAAATATAATGAAAAGTTTAATTTTGAGGGATAATAGTGTAACCAGTACATAGGGAGATTCTTAGGTGATGGCCATGAAATCTATTCTATATTGTAGACTTTGTTTAAATAAGTGGAGAACTTAAAATATTTATATTGGCTCTTCGAATCTTTAAAACTAAGTTGTGTTAAGTTGAATTCGCGTAACTCTCTTTTTGTGCTTATAAATTCAATAATAATAGTAATCCAAGGGTATCCAACATTGCTTGTATATCAAGCGTTGGTGTGCAAACCCGCCAAGCTCTATCCGACACGTTGTTGACAAAGTCAGCGTTGGAATATCTTGGTCTCATTTTATGAGATTGGACACCTAAGGATTACCGACACGTTGTTGACAAAGTCAAAGTCGGCCTGCACAATCCGCCAAGCTCTTTACCTACTCTCCGTTAGTCCGCGAGGCAGTGCATGAGTGGTAAACCTTGGTCTTCTAAGTTAGGTGTATGTACTTAATCATAAATTTTAAAATTTTATAAAATAAAGAATAAGCGATGATGCCCAAACACTTCTTGACCTTATTGGTTTGACTAGCCATACATGGGAAAATAATAATACCACTTTGCAAACTGTGCCAAGCAAACTAAGAATTTATTTCATGGCTGCACTATGTTATCGACCGAACTAACTGGCCAAACTGGAATTTAACATTTGAAAACCTGATTTATATTGAAAATTTGTGACAAGTTGAGGTATCTAAAATACAATCAACTGATTAGAAATTGTTAACTTAATTTGTTGTACCACTTTCCTGAAATAAGTCGTGTTGTCATTTTTCGTTCTTATTTTTTTGCATATGTCCATTGCATTCATGTAGTTTCATTAGAATCATAGCATACTGCATTTGGATTTTGTGGGTAGTATCCGCTGAAAACCCTCACGAGACACCACTCGTCCTACTAGGGACACCTAGAGGTTTAACGGCTTGTTGCATACGCTCAATGCAATCGTGTTTCCTACGAAAGTGTGACCTATCTAGTTTAGTTTTTCATTTTTTGTTTTACTCGAGGACGAGTAAAAGATAAGTGTGGGGGTATTTGATTGACATAGAAATGTGTTTATTTTATGCTCTTATTTCTTATCTTTTGTATATAAATGAATATTACTTGGGTATTGTTTTGTTACTTTTACAGATATTCCAACCCAGCCCGCATGCAACCAGAAATGTAGAGAAATAGAGATTAATTTGATATGTATTTGCATTTTGAAGAATTGTAGATGAAGATCTCACATCTAGTTGCTGTTGGACAAGGAAAGGATTGATAAAAAGGCTTTGCACATCACAAATCAATGAAGAAGTGTCAAGGAAGCAAAAGGAAAAGAGAAAAGGCCCAAATTTGCTTTATTTATCTAAGGCCCATTTATGTTTCTTATTGTAAACTAATTAGTGATGTAATGACAAGGCCCAGTTATCATTAGGGTTAGGGTTAGGGTTTGGTTATCCCCTATATATACCCTTGTAATGGCATTGTAGCCACCATCTCATCTCTTATTCCATTGTTCTAATAAAAGTTCTTCTTTCTCTTTTATTTTCTGCATTTTTTTGTTTTCTTAGCAACTAGTGTTGTCTATACGATTAGATTCGGTAGAACACTATTTGTATTTTGCACTTATTTGCATTAGTGATTTACCGTCTGATTAGATTCAGCGGAAATCCTAATTTTAATTCTTGTTTGTTATTTCAATTTCTGCAATTTCAATTTCTTCTTTTTATTATTTTCTTAGGTCAAATTGGGTTTGATTAGATTCAAATCTAATTCATAGTTTCATTTGCTTTCCATTGAAATTGTGATTTGATCATCGGTTCAGTTAGATCTGTTCTGAATCAAATTACAGTTTTAATTTTGTTTTGTTTTGCAAAATCAACCTCCAAAGTTCGTCTAACACGCCCACGAAACATATAAATAATAAAATTTAACTTTCCTCCCTGTGTTCGACCTGTATGCTACACACCTGTATGCTTGCAGAATTTATTACAAATGTCGCGCTTTTCTAATTCATAGATTAGCATCGATCAGTAAGGAGGACATAAATTTATTTATTTATACTAGCTAATATAGAACTTATAATTAAAAGTTAGAATTGGGCTTAGTAGGTTAATGATGTGAAACTTTATTAACCATAGGAACCAGTGACGATAAATTATGTGTGAATAGTATTTCCGTGAAAATAAACTAAACGAGAAGGACTTAATGATGTAGCCCACTTTATCCTAATCGAGAAAGTTATTATAGGCTAATGGGGCACGAACTCAATAACCTTCGCGTATATTCCGCTTGCTTAGGTCTTAAGTGGCTGGGGTCGAAGAGTTAACCTGGGAGTAGGTATTTCAGTATAGGGGTCTTAAACGGCGTGTATGTGGGACCTACCCAAACCTCGAAACTTAAAATGTCAGACATGGCTACCTATCCTATGGGAAGTAGTAAGCGACTAAGGAGGTTATCCAATAAGGTCAGCTAGATGGTATAGCGAGCGATATAATACCATCTCTCGCCTTATTTGGGGAAAGGGTATATGTGTGAATGACAGAAGCCTTAACTAGTAGGGCCCGTAGCTAGTGCCCTCTAGTTTATGTTAACGATGAATAAATTATCAAGGAAGAATAAGTGACCAATAGGACCGCCTAGGGTCTTAAGCGATCAGGGAGAATCCACCCTATCTATCTTTAATAGTAAAGCATTAAATAATAAGGATGCGCGAATGAATATATATATATATATATATATATATATATATATATATATATATATAAACTCCGTAATTAGGGGTCCACCCTCGATTAAATACCCAGCCATGTTGTGGTACAAAGGCTTTATGAATATATGCATTAACGTTCTATCTTAGTATCATATTCTACTTTGGGAAGAGTAGTAGAGTCGAGCATAAATATTTACAAGGTTAGGCTAGAATCACTAACCTTGGTAGGCATAGATCTTGGCTTGAAGCAAACGGGATACATCTATGTATTATATTCTGTGTTGTGCATTTCCTGATCACCAGAATCTTGTTGTTCTGACCCCCGCCTCGTAATAACCATCCAGGTTTTCTAGAGAAGGTCGGGTTATTATAGGTATTAAGTTTGGATTTCGGTTCTCTTTCTCTCTCTCATGCTCGGTATTAGCAAATTGACTTACTTTAAAAAGGTAGTTACTTGAGTTAATACTAGTATATACTATTTTTTTTATTCTACAAGTTTCTTTTATCGTACTCTGATTATGCTCATGCTGATTTATTTGCAGGTACCATATTTATACACTCCATGCTTGAGGGTGTCCAAGTTTCGATTTTCGTCAAAATTTGGGCACAGAAAAGTGTGGGGTGTTGCAGAACCATTGAAAATCATTTCATCGATTCAAAATCAATTCCATTTACATATCTCGACAAATCATATTTTTTTTCATAATTTGAAACAATAACTCTATTCTTGTTTCTTAATAACAAACATATTTAATAAACTCCCCATTTTTTCTCTTTACTTTGAAATTATCGTTACATTTAAAAACCCTTTCCACTTCCTTTATCTTGGTAATATAAAATCTCCTTCATCTTTTCCTTACTTTGGAAAATATCGATATATATTTATCTATATAATGGTATAAATTCGATTATCAATTCTTATATGGCCAAAACAATGTCAAATGACATAGTTATTATTATGTAAACCCAAACAGCTTAATCAAACTTCAAACTTTGAAGATCATAATTTAAAGTCGACATTTATGAAATATATAACTAAATTCAAATATTTATCTCTATTTCCAATCCAATATAATCCTTTTCCATTTCTTTGGAAAATCATTTTGATTTTACTTATGATTTAGAATAAGTGTATTTCAAACCATATTGTTTCCATTTTCTAGAAAATAGTGATACATTTAACCATATGGTATATACATAATCATATTACAAGCTTGGACCAAACATTTTTAAATTATAGCTTGTTTACTTTAAAACCAAATGGTTTTATTTACGTTGTAAATATTGCAAATAACGTTGCAATATCCCTCTTATGGAATATTAAACTAATCTCAATATTTGTTGCGGTTACAAACTAATATCATCCCTTGATAATAGTGAAATCGTCAAGTTGGGGTATTTTATTTACCTCTAAGACCTTGATCGACAACGTTCTTATCTCAGAATAAATATAAGTTCGTAACTAAAAACCCATATTACCAATAACATGAACCAAAACTTATTTTCTATTTAACTTAAAATACGGTTTTATAAAACGTAACCTTACTTTTGAAAAGTTCAGTTGACTATAGCCATTTTTACTTATAACGTTAATTAAGAAATTATTTATTAAAATACTAACCTTTGCTTTACACATATTCCAATTATAACTTGGATTATATTACGATAATCCATTTTCTAACACTTTACCCAAATCTATTTTACAACATATTATTAAACCATGTCTTTGGATTTTATAATTAAAATCCATTTATCCATTTCTTTTCCCAAAACCGTTAACGTCTTATTATACCTTAACTTGGATTTATATTAACCTTTTTTTTTACCAAAATACAATAAGTGTCTTCCATTGCATTTTTGAAAAAAAAAAACTTTTGTCATTTCAAATCCCTCTTTCCAATTCAAATATTAAATAAAATATTTTATTTGAACTATCGCATTAGCTCAAATCCCTCTTCTAACTTCAGTTTATTGAACTCGGATTTTTTTTTACAAAATCCCTCTCAATATTCCTTTCAAAAATTCATTAAACTTCATCACATACTCGATTACGTATTAAATAAATTTTGTTTAAGAAGTAATTGCTTAAATATAATTAATTCATCATTTTCTGAAGTAAAAGTGATTTACTTCTTCATTAGCTAAAATCGATTAGTTAATCACCTTTTAAAATTTAAATCGTACCTAACTATGTTAATTCAACAATCATTTTCAACATCGTTACTAATAAGGTAATTAATATTCAAGAAATCTTATTAATTTAAAACAATTATTTACTAAACTATTTCCATTAGATTAATTGGAGACCAATTAGTCTAATAACCAATTTCAAACAAAACAGTTGACTTAGTCAACTTTGAATCATCAGTTAATTCCTAATTGGTCTCAATTACTTCTTCCTACTAGATTAATATAATTAATATAATAACATTGTTTAATCGTTTCCATAAAAATAATTATCTCAAACTATTAACTCGTAGGTTAACTACCGCTTTATTTGCTTATAAACTTATTTAAAATATCAAACAAATCATTTATATTTACTTTATAAAAACCAACTATAAAACAATATTTTAAAATAGAACTTCTATTTTTAAATAAAATATAATTTAAAACTTGGTTTTAACTATAAAAATTAATTTTATAACTTAATTTCATCGATTCGCTTGACGACAAATTAACCTCTTAACAAAAATCTGAATTTTAGGCCATCTGTTGCCAATCCCTTAATCAATATTGTCTATTAATTAAAATCACAACAACGTTGAATTTTAATTCAACGTTAACATCGAAACAAGGTTTCAATGTCACTTGGATTTAACTATTCATATATAAATAATATGAAAATAAACAACATACACAATATTTGAGGAGTCTGGTTGGATCACTCCAACCTGCCTTCCCTGCATCCTAGCTCATTATAACATTTGATAATAACATATGAAATAGAAATTTCATCCAATGCATTTCAAATGACGTAAATATAATTAACGTCAACCAATAACAAACAAATAGCATCCAAGGAACCCAATTTATACGATCAACCATGAATATAAATTTTATCACATCTTAATATTTCAGAAAGAGTGATAGAACTCACATTTGTTTTCGATTCGATGATTTTTGCATTGTTTCTTTAATTTTAAACAGGCGCTTAAAATTAAACGAAAATCCGGTTGCTTCCAATCCCTTCCGAATCAGCTCAACAGCGCAGTACTCTTGATTATGATTCCAATGCCCCAGGTTTGATAGTATATGAGCAAGTTATTACTATTACGGTATTTAATTTTAAATTAGAATAGTTTAAGCCTTAATTATATAAATTAATTAGTTAATTATATGTAACGACCCGTGCTTTTGGCACTCGAATATGTAATTTAATTTAAATATTATATTTGGAATATCAATGGAATTAATATCTAATTCGCTATTTAAACAAAGTTCGACGTTATATATTTATATAATTATAAATAGAGCTTGAAATATAGCGCTGCAGTTTGAAAATTCGAGTTTGAACTTCAACTGGACATACAGAGTCCGATATAAGTCGGATTTCTGTGAAACAAGAAATGTTGGGAGCGTGTTGACGATAGCTTTCATATGAAAGAGAAAAATCCAGATTCCATGTTATTGGTTGCGAGTTATGGCTGAATCAAATTTTGGAAAAAACGCTGTGGAAATCGTTATCGGCCGTTAAAATAGCCGTTTTGCAAACGGACTCTGTTTTCGATGAAATTAGTTTCATTGGGACCGTATCGCTAAATTATTTTCAGAAAGTCAAACGGCGTGGCAAACAGATGTCGTATGTGACCACAACAACCGTAAACGCCCGTTCAAATTCTATAGCGCACATTCAAATAAATATAAGGAGTATTTGGGCGTAACTTGAGCAGATGATCGAATTAGGCCGCGGAACTAGTTCCGTTGAGTTCGTATCGTCGATTAGATTCAGGATAGGTATATAGTTTGTTATTTTTAGAGATCGAGAAATTTAGCGTTTAAAAGGGTAGGGCGGTTCGGGGTAAAAACAGCCTATCGGGCAAACAGTCTCAGAATGCGACGAAACTAGTGCCGTTGGGTTCGTATCGAAAAGTTATTGCAAGATACCATGGTTTCAAGTTGATTCGATTTAGCTGGTGGTCGTGGTAAATTAAAAAGCGTGTTTATTTCTGGTTTTATAATGGAATTTTTTTCAAACGAAGTCGGATTTCGACGAAACTTGTCCCATTGGATCCAGAATACCTTTTTACATTAAGATTAGCTTTGCTATCAGTTAACAGAGATCGTTTGTAGGGGTTTTAATCAATTACTTCACGGTGAAGTTTCATTGATAATAATAATATAATATTAAATTATACTATATACACAGCTACACTACCTTTTTTCTTCTGTCCTATAGATTGGAACGATACAATATAGGCACATGCACTCTGCTACGCTCAAGCTAAAACGTCACAGCTAGTCCCTATTCTTTCAGCTAATACACATCCCTCTTGTTAACACTGGATGTGATTTCTTTTCGTCTCAGTGTTACATCTAGTATGGGATTTCTTTTCAGTACTAAGCATATATTTTCTTGTCTGCCAAAACTCTTACACCGTGCCGACCAAGGTGAAAATGGCAGCATTGTAATATGTGAACCGTGGTGATCAAGGTATTGAATAAAATACATTTTCGAAAATACATTTTCCACTTGCGTGCGTGCCGCACCTCCTTCATCTATAAATACTATGCATGTTTCCTTCCATTTCAGATCAAAGTCCAAAGCAAACTGCGAACACACAGATCAATATAAAATCAAAGTCTCGACAAAATCCAACATTTCTTGGTTTTCTTAGATCCTATATATGCATATATCGAATGGTGCGCCCAACGTCAGTGTTGCGGAGTTTTCCTGTCGTGTTCAGACTTCGGCTATAGAGGGTTTCAAGTGGAGCGGGCGTTGATGGCGGTAGGAGTGAAGGTCGGCAACGATTTGGGAAAGTTCATGGGGACGTTTAGTGCCAAGGGATGATGAACGTGAGGGGTGTTGAGTTGCGTATAGTTGAAAACAATGGTGTTTCCGGCAAAGAGATGAACGGGTTTGCGGTATCAAGAGGGGTCGGTTTCTACTGCTACGAATGAGGGGGTAGTTAAAGCAAGAACTGTGCATGGCGTTGACGGCATCGGTGAACTGGGAGCGGACAGCATGTGGGAGGAGACAGGGACGATGCGGTTGTGGGGTCTGGTCTTCAGTAGATGCAGCATAAACATGGGGTGCGGTCACAGGAGGCAGCGATAGTGTGAGTTTCAGAACGTGGCAGGTGAAGAAGGTAATGGATGTCCTAACTATGTTTAAATTATTGATTAATGATAGGTTAATTAAATATAACCTAGTGATCATGGAAGTTGGGGTAATTTCGTGAATTTAAGGGGATGGGCCGTGTATTTCTTTCCAAATCAAATTTGGTCTGGCATTGTAACGAGAAGAGTGGGATGGGGTTTGTTTGGAAGGAGTGAAGTAAATAATTTATAATTTAAGAAGTTTAACTAGTACACATATTAAGTCATTAAATCAATTCACGTGGCCTGTATAGCAAGAACGGGCATATACCAGTTTAAATATACCTAATAATTCAATAATATAACATGGTCTTGTTGTTATAATATGTTATGCCAAATTCTAGTATTTTACATTTGCTTAAGTTGGCCACTTGGTATATGACGTCGGCTACAGGATGTTAAAAAGGGACAAAGGAAAGTAGCTTTTAAGTATAAAAAGTTTTAGAGAATGAATTAGTTAAAGGAATTAATTTCAGATTTGTTTATTTAAATTATACCAATATGTATAAAAGTTGTAACGCGCTCCTCCTTCTTATCAGAATTCGACAAGACAAAAGGTGTTAAAACAATATCAGCGAGCGAGACGGTATGGAGCTGATTTGGTCAGATTTGGGCACAGTTGAATGTTTTAATTAAATTAAACACTTGTTTAATCTAATTTAAAACCAAACCGTTCAACGACGAATGGAAATCAGGTGAGTTAAACTCACTCAGTTCCCATTTATATTTTATATAAATTGGGTATTTTGATTTTTGTGTGCTCTGTTTGCTGATGGTTGCTTGTTTGCTAGTTGTACATCCGTTTTTGGATGAAATTAAACTGTGTTTAATTTCAATGAAGTACCAAATCGTTATTTAACGATTGGTTCCAACAAAGGTAACTCACCTGGGTTGGTCACGTTTATAAAATAAACGTGTTTAATGGTTTGAATTGTTTGATCTGTTTGAATTGAATAAATCTGTTTGAGATAACCGTTGTGATTTCAGGGAAGAACAGGTTGGAGGGACCCAACCGGATCCCTCAAATATTTTATTTGTTCGCATATTATCATATATGAACTCCCCTGTTTGTTGTGTTTGGTTTGATTGTTGATTTTGAATATTCAACATCTGTTTTGTTTGAACCAGTGGGCGGTATGGGTTGAGTAATTGGCAACGTATGGCCTATAAAATCAACCGTTTTAAAATATTGATTCACCGTCAGGTGAATCGATAGAAATGGAATTATAAAATTTATTTTATAAGTGGAGTTAGATTAAAAAAAAAGAAGAAGAAAAAATATTATTTTGAAGAAAAGTTATTAAAAAGGAATTAAATAAATATTTTATTTATTAAGACTTTGATTCGTTATTACTTTATTTTATAAAGTAAATGCTGATGTTAATCAGATTTGCAAGTATGAGAATAAGAGATGAATCGAATGGTTAAACTTTGATAATTGTTTTGAAAAGAAAACAATTAATGGAAATTATTTAAATTAATTATATTTTTAATTAATTTAAAGTGAAGGTTAATTGGAATTAGTTTACGAGATAATCGAATTTTGACTTGACAAAATTGACCATTTAAACTGGAATCGAATATCAAATTAGTTTGTTTCGAATTTGCGAAATGAAATAGTTGAAGAATATTGTTTTAACTTTAAACAAGATCTTTAAAAAGGATTTTCTATTTATTTTAGTAAATAAAGAAATTAACTACTGAAGTAGTTAATGAGTAAAGAAAATTATTGTTTTAATAAGAATTTAGAAGACTACTTTTGAAAAGTAATCGAAGAGAAGTGTAATCCAAATTGGATTGTGAAAGGAATCTATGAGCGGGTTTTATATTTAAAGCTCAAATGTTTATAACGATGTTAAAAATTGGATTTTAAGCGAAGACGATAACTTAAATTTAAGTGTTGTTTAATTATGTGAATTAAGGTAAAGGGTTTATATAAACCAGGGTCGTGTAAATGAGGTTTAACGTGTTAAGGCGTTAATTTTATATTAACGTTACATGAAAACAAGATCAAGTAAAAAGGAGAATTTTAAATGAGATTTCAAAATGGGAAAATGGTCGAATAGTTTTGAAAGGAGATTAGTAAAAGTGGATTTTGGTAAAGAAGTGGGTTGTATAACCAAAGCCGAATTTAAATAAATCTGTTTTAACAGAGTTAGAAGTTTTAATTAAACAGAAGTGAATTAGTTTGTTTTAATTAAAAGGCCAAGTGATGTTGAATACTGAACCAATGAACTCATTGGAGTGTCATGATTGAAACACTGTATATTTTGATAGTTAAAACACCGAATATCAAATCTGACCAATACGGGTGTTGGTACGGAAAGACCGGGATCGAATTTATATTCGAAAACCATTCCGACCAACAAATACGTGAAGATCTCAGAAGATGATCGAGATGGAGCATTGAAGACCGTGGACTATCATACACGGAGGAACCACTAATATTCTCTGCCTGGCAAGCAGAGATAAGCTGTGATTCTGTCGTGGTTGGAATCTATGGGTTGCAAGGACTACTCACTACTGATCCATGGGGTGATTCCTATATGGATGCGGTAGGAGAGTGCCTTCGGTTCATCCTGTTCCTGGATGACTTGTATGGACGGATGTCTGACAAGTATTTCCAAAGGGTCACGTACGTTGATTTCTTCAAACGTGCTATAGTTGTTGGCGGGGAATTGTCGTTCTCTTAGCTTTTAACTAGAGTATTTTTGTGGATGTCAATTAGTGATATCTGACGGATCTGACGATGTGGCATTCAAAGTAAATGATGACCAGATGTTCAGAAGAATTCTGACCTCAAGCCTCATCAACCGGGAAATGACAAAAATCGGGCAGGCAACATGGCTATGTGGGTCGCTCCCATTAGGGTGTATAATCACCTATCTAGAGAAGTTCCTATTTGTCCTTAAATCTATGTTTCGATGCTGTTCCTTTTCGGGAGACGGTTGCTGATCCCAACCGTCGGTGATATACATTCGATACACTCAAGCGAAATGAGTGGTCGGTCATGTGAGGGCCGGGTTGCAAGACGTTCTTGTTGAACTCAGTGTATTCGTCTCTAGAGATACACTAGCGGCAGGTGGTCCCATACCTTGTCACAGTTGGAATCCAATCTCCATTAAGCGCCGCGGTTTTGTTCGTATACTATATATGTGGATCGTGAGATGCAAGCGTTCCACTAGATTGATATTTACTTGTATTTAGACATTATTATAATATCAGACAAGATATTGATTTCAAAACTGTTTTGGGTTATCGTAAGGTAAAAACCGTCCGTGTTTATGTGTGGATTTGGTCTTACAATTATCCTTTTCTTTTGAAAAGATTTTTGAACTTTAAAATCAAGTTGGATTATCACCCTTAATACTGTGCGAGTTTATCTCACTCTGGTTCACCAGACTGACCCGGTGTTTTGTAAATGCTCAGGTTAGACCGGGTTGTACAGGTTCAGGTTATCGTCTGCTGTGAAGAGACGAGCTGGAAGAGTTCAGACGTATTGTATTTTATAGCTTCCATCCCACTGTGTTGTATATGAGGACAGATCGTTATAACTGTCCAGATGTGTGATGCACTCTGATAATGTAAGTATTTCAAAAGCTCTCTTTAAAGATTTATTTCAGCATTATATTTTGTTCCGCTGCGATGTGAGACTCTGTGTGGTGCTTTCTTCTTCTTCTTCTTCTTCTTCTATTCAATATTTCTACCTTATCTATTCTCACCCTCTAACTTCTTTCTATTAATGATCTGGAATGTTCGATGTCTGAATGGTCAACACGGTAGTTTGATGTTGATTTTCGGAGTCGAAAATCCTTGGGTCGTTACAGTGGTATCAGAGCTGAAGGTTAAGTAATTACCTTGGCTCTGTGGCGTAACTCAGTAGAGATGGGGTTAGTAATACCCTAGATTGAATTTGAGTGTATATATATGAGTGAACGTACTTGTAGATTTTATAAAAATTGTTTTCTATTGTGGAGATTTATTGGTTGAGTTGTTTATAAGTTCTGGTCAATCAGTTTGATCCACTGTATCGATACGAGTTTCTAAACACTCAAGTAGAATAAACCGACACAGTATGTTTTAAAAGAGGGTAAATGAAATAATTTTACCTAAATGATATTTTAATATAAAAGAATGATTAATATACTGGAAATATTATAGTATCTTGGATGTGTTGGTTGATTATAATTGAAATGGTTATATAAACAAACAATTAGAATTCGTATAATATGGAATCAGATGAATTAAATCTGAAATCTAAATCAGAATTGAAATTAAAATTCCTTAAAGTGGGAAAGATGATTGCAAATGAACTTGAATTGAATATATGAAAATTTTAAAATCCTAGGAGATTTTAATTTTGTTACAAGCATTGAAAGGGATATTTTGAAATGGATTTCAGAATGAAAGTGTTTAGAACTGGTTTTGAAAGTGACATGGTATTCAACTCACTTCGATAGCTGGAAAATAGATTCGATGATGATCCGGACATCATCGGTGTTCATTTTCGAGTGGTAAGTGACGGATTATTACCAAAGATTTTGTTTTGAATTGCTTTGAGAAAAACAAGTTGTTTTGAATCCTGTAAAAGGAATATTTGGTTTTCTTGAAAGAGCTAAACTGTTTAAAAACTCTCAGGGAAATTGTTTGAACAAAACAAAATTAAATAGAAATTTGTGAAAGCAAATATGAATTGAATTGATACCAATTAACTGGAAATTGAATCGGGATATAATATATCAAGTAGAATCAGAGTTTGGATTGTGAGACAAGAATCTGAAATGGCATTGGACTGGTAAGTTAAGAGTTGAAATCGATAATGGGTGGAAAGTGAGTTAAGAATGGTATTTGGCTTGGATGTGTGAAGGATTTGGTTTTGAGGATAAAATTGAATTTTGTTTGGGAATGCATTTGTATATGCTGACAGGATAACAGATAGAAAGGATATAATTATATGCCCGAAAAAAAGGTACACGTTTATTTTTATATGGGTTTGGTGATTTATGAGCTTATTTGGCAAGCCGCTTGGTTGTTTTATTTTCTTTTGGATTGGAGAAGGCCTAGAAAGGCGAGTTGCAGTTGTACCGATTGAGCCATACAGAGGAGGTGCTGGCGAAATTTTTCGGAAATTTAAGGTGTTAGAAAATTTTCAATATTTTTGAAAATATTTATTTACGGTATTGAATTGATTTTTTTAATTTAAAATAAATTAGATTTGAAAATTAATGGGTTTATAATGTTCTTTCTTACCTTAGCAATTTCGAGGACGAAATTATTTTAAGGGGGGAAGAATGTAACGACCCGTGTTTTTGGCACTCGAATATGTAATTTAATTTATTTAATTTAAATATTATATTTGGAATATCAATGGAATTAATATCTAATTCGCTATTTAAACAAAGTTCGACGTTATATATTTATATAATTATAAATAGAGCTTGAAATATAGCGTTGCAGTTTGAAAATTCGAGTTTGAACTTCAACTGGACATACAGAGTCCGATATAAGTCGGATTTCTGTGAAACAAGAAATGTTGGGAGCGTGTTGACGATAGCTTTCATATGAAAGAGAAAAATCCCGATTCCGTGTTATTGGTTGCGAGTTATGGCTGAATCAAATTTTGGAAAAAACGCTGTGGAAATCGTTATCAGCCGTTAAAATAGCCGTTTTGCAAACGGACTCTGTTTTCGATGAAATTAGTTTCATTGGGACCGTATCGCTAAATTATTGTCAGAAAGTCAAACGGCGTGGCAAACAGATGTCGTATGTGACCACAGCAACCGTAAACGCCCGTTCAAATTCTATAGCGCACATTCAAATAAATATAAGGAATATTTGGGCGTAACTTGAGTAGACGATCGAATTAGGCCGTGGAACCAGTTCCGTTGAGTTCGTATCGTCGATTAGAGTCAGGATAGGTATATAGTTTGTTATTTTTAGAGATCGAGAAATTTGGCGTTAAAAAGGGTAGGGCGGTTCGGGGTAAAAACAGCCTATCGGGCAAACAGTCTCAGAATTCGACGAAACTAGTGCCGTTGGGTTCGTATCGAAAAGTTATTGCAAGATATCAAGGTTTCAAGTTGATTCGATTTAGCTGGTGGTCGTGGTAAATTAAAAAGCGTGTTTATTTATGGTTTTATAAGGGAATTTTTTTCAAACGAAGTCGGATTTCGACGAAACTTGTCCCATTGGATCCAGAATACCTTTTTACATTAAGATTAGCTTTGCTATCAGTTAACAGAGATCGTTTATAGGGGTTTTAATCAATTACTTCACGGTGAAGTTTCATTGATAATAATAATATAATATTAAATTATACTATATACACAGCTACACTACCTTTTTTCTTCTGTCCTATAGATTGAAACGATACAATATAGGCACATGCACTCTGCTACGCTCAAGCTAAAACGTCACAGCTAGTCCCTATTCTTTCAGCTAATACACATCCCTCTTCTTAACACTGGATGTGATTTCTTTTCGTCTCAGTGTTACATCTAGTATAGGATTTCTTTTCAGTACTAAGCATATATTTTCTTGTCTGCCAAAACTCTTACACCGTGCCGACCAAGGTGAAAATGGCAGCATTGTAATATGTGAACCGTGGTGATCAAGGTACTGAATAAAATACATTTTCCAAAATACATTTTCCACTTGCGTGCGTGCCACACCTCCTTCATCTATAAATACTATGCCTGTTTCCTTCCATTTCAGATCAAAGTCCAAAGCAAACTGCGAACACACAGATCAATATAAAATCAAAGTCTCGACAAAATCCAACATTTCTTGGTTTTCTTAGATCCTATATATGCATATATCGAATGGTGCGCCCAACGTCAGTGTTGCGGAGTTTTCCTGTCGTGTTCAGACTTCGGCTATAGAGGGTTTCAAGTGGAGCGGGCGTTGATGGCGGTAGGGGTGAAGGTCGTCAACGGTTTGGGAAAGTTCATGGGGACGTTTGGTGCCAAGGGATGATGAACGCGAGGGGTGTTGAGTTGCGTATAGTTGAAAACAATGGTGTTTCCGGCAAAGAGATGAACGGGTTTGCGGTATCAAGAGGGGTCGGTTTCTACTGCTAGGAATGAGGGGGTAGTTAAAGCAAGAACTGTGCATGGCGTTGACGGCATCGGTGAACTGGGAGCGGACAACGTGTGGGAGGAGACTGGGACGATGCGGTTGTGGGGTCTGGTCTTCAGTAGATGCAGCATAAACATGGGGTGCGGTCACAAGAGGCAGCGATAGTGTGAGTTTCAGAACGTGGCAGGTGAAGAAGGTAATGGATGTCCTAACTATGTTTAAATTATTGATTAATGATAGGTTAATTAAATATAACCTAGTGATCATGGAAGTTGGGGTAGTTTCGTGAATTTAAGGAGATGGGTCGTGTATTTCTTTCCAAATAAAATTTGGTCTGGCATTGTAACGAGAAGAGTGGGATGGGGTTTGTTTGGAAGGAGTGAAGTAAATAATTTATAATTTAAGAAGTTTAACTAGTACACATATTAAGTCATTAAATCAATTCACGTGGCCTGTATAGCAAGAACGGGCATATACCAGTTTAAATATACCTAATAATTCAATAATATAACATGGTCTTGTTGTTATAATATGTTATGCCAAATTCTAGTATTTTACATTTGCTTAAGTTGGCCACTTGGTATATGACGTCGGCTACAGGATGTTAAAAAGGGACAAAGGAAAGTAGCTTTTAAGTATAAAAAGTTTTAGAGAATGAATTAGTTAAAGGAATTAATTTCAGATTTGTTTATTTAAATTATACCAATACGTATAAAAGTTGTAACGCGCTCCTCCTTCTTATCAGAATTCGACAAGACAAAAGGTGTTAAAACAATATCAGCGAGCGAGACGGTATGGAGCTGATTTGGTCAGATTTGGGCACAGCTGAATGTTTTAATTAAATTAAACACTTGTTTAATCTAATTTAAAACCAAACCGTTCAACGACGAATGGAAATCAGGTGAGTTAAACTCACTCAGTTCCCATTTATATTTTATATAAATTGGGTATTTTGATTTTTGTGTGCTCTGTTTGCTGATGGTTGCTTGTTTGCTAATTGTACATCCGTTTGTTGATGAAATTAAACTGTGTTTAATTTCAGTGAAGTACCAAATCGTTATTTAACGATTGGTTCCAACAAAGGTAACTCACCTGGGTTGGTCACGTTTATAAAATAAACGTGTTTAATGGGTTGAATTGTTTGATCTGTTTGAATTGAATAAATCTGTTTGAGATAACCGTTGTGATTTCAGGGAAGAACAGGTTGGAGGGACCCAACCGGATCCCTCAAATATATTAGTTGTTTGCATATTATCATATATGAACTCCCCTGTTTGTTGTGTTTGGTTTGATTGTTGATTTTGAATATTCAACATCTGTTTTGTTTGAACCAGTGGGCGGTATGGGTTGAGTAATTGGCAACGTATGGCCTATAAAATCAACCGTTTTAAAATATTGATTCACTGTGAGGTGAATCGATAGAAATGGAATTATAAAATTGATTTTATAAGTGGAGTTAGATTATAAAAAAATTATTTTGAAGAAAAGTTATTAAAAAGGAATTAAATAAATATTTTATTTATTAAGACTTTGATTCGTTATTACTTTATTTTATAAAGTAAATGCTGATGTTAATCAGATTTGCAAGTATGAGAATAAGAGATGAATCGAATGGTTAAACTTTGATAATTGTTTTGAAAAGAAAAAAATTAATGGAAATTATTTAAATTAATTATATTTTTAATTAATTTAAAGTGAAGGTTAATTGGAATTAGTTTACGAGATAATCGAATTTTGACTTGACAAAATTGACCATTTAAACTGGAATCGAATATCAAATTAGTTTGTTTCGAATTTGCGAAATGAAATAGTTGAAGAATATTGTTTTAACTTTAAACAAGATCTTTAAAAAGGATTTTCTATTTATTTTAGTAAATAAAGAAATTAACTACTGAAGTAGTTAATGAGTAAAGAAAATTATTGTTTTAATAAGAATTTAGAAGACTACTTTTGAAAAGTAATCGAAGAGAAGTGTAATCCAAATTGGATTGTGAAAGGAATCTATGAGCGGGTTTTATATTTAAAGCTCAAATGTTTATAACGATGTTAAAAATTGGATTTTAAGCGAAGACGATAACTTAAATTTAAGTGTTGTTTAATTATGTGAATTAAGGTAAAGGGTTTATATAAACCAGGGTCGTGTAAATGAGGTTTAACGTGTTAAGGCGTTAATTTTATATTAACGTTACATGAAAACAAGATCAAGTAAAAAGGAGAATTTTAAATGAGATTTCAAAATGGGAAAATGGTCGAATAGTTTTGAAAGGAGATTAGTAAAAGTGGATTTTGGTAAAGAAGTGGGTTGTATAACCAAAGCCGAATTTAAATAAATCTGTTTTAACAGAGTTAGAAGTTTTAATTAAACAGAAGTGAATTAGTTTGTTTTAATTAAAAGGCCAAGTGATGTTGAATACTGAACCAATGAACTCATTGGAGTGTCATGATTGAAACACTGTATATTTTGATAGTTAAAACACCGAATATCAAATCTGACCAATACGGGTGTTGGTACGGAAAGACCGGGATCGAATTTATATTCGAAAACCATTCCGACCAACAAATACGTGAAGATCTCAGAAGATGATCGAGATGGAGCATTGAAGACCGTGGACTATCATACACGGAGGAACCACTAATATTCTCTGCCTGGCAAGCAGAGATAAGCTGTGATTCTGTCGTGGTTGGAATCTATGGGTTGCAAGGACTACTCACTACTGATCCATGGGGTGATTCCTATATGGATGCGGTAGGAGAGTGCCTTCGGTTCATCCTGTTCCTGGATGACTTGTATGGACGGATGTCTGACAAGTATTTCCAAAGGGTCACGTACGTTGATTTCTTCAAACGTGCTATAGTTGTTGGCGGGGAATTGTCGTTCTCTTAGCTTTTAACTAGAGTATTTTTGTGGATGTCAATTAGTGATATCTGACGGATCTGACGATGTGGCATTCAAAGTAAATGATGACCAGATGTTCAGAAGAATTCTGACCTCAAGCCTCATCAACCGGGAAATGACAAAAATCGGGCAGGCAACATGGCTATGTGGGTCGCTCCCATTAGGGTGTATAATCACCTATCTAGAGAAGTTCCTATTTGTCCTTAAATCTATGTTTCGATGCTGTTCCTTTTCGGGAGACGGTTGCTGATCCCAACCGTCGGTGATATACATTCGATACACTCAAGCGAAATGAGTGGTCGGTCATGTGAGGGCCGGGTTGCAAGACGTTCTTGTTGAACTCAGTGTATTCGTCTCTAGAGATACACTAGCGGCAGGTGGTCCCATACCTTGTCACAGTTGGAATCCAATCTCCATTAAGCGTCGCGGTTTTGTTCGTATACTATATATGTGGATCGTGAGATGCAAGCGTTCCACTAGATTGATATTTACTTGTATTTAGACATTATTATAATATCAGACAAGATATTGATTTCAAAACTGTTTTGGGTTATCGTAAGGTAAAAACCGTCCGTGTTTATGTGTGGATTTGGTCTTACGATTATCCTTTTCTTTTGAAAAGATTTTTGAACTTTAAAATCAAGTTGTATTGTCACCCTTAATACTGTGCGAGTTTATCTCACTCTGGTTCACCAGACTGACCCGGTATTTTGTAAATGCTCGGGTTAGACCGGGTTGTACAGGTTCAGGTTATCGTCTGCTGTGAAGAGACGAGCTGGAAGTGTTCAGACGTATTGTATTTTATAGCTTCCATCCCACTGTGTTGTATATGAGGACAGATCGTTATAACTGTCCAGATGTGTGATGCACTCTGATAATGTAAGTATTTCAAAAGCTCTCTTTAAAGATTTATTTCAACATTATATTTTGTTCCGCTGCGATGTGACACTCTGTGTGGTGCTTTCTTCTTCTTCTTCTATTCAATATTTCTACCTTATCTATTCTCACCCTCTAACTTCTTTCTATTAATGATCTGGAATGTTCGATGTCTGAATGGTCAACACGGTAGTTTGATGTTGATTTTCGGAGTCGAAAATCCTTGGGTCGTTACATTATACTTAGTTACCGTAATCGCCAAGATTAATCATCCTTAACCCATGTATTACCTTCGTTCTCCCCTGATCTTTTACTCCCCGACTTCAACAAAAACACCCCTTCATCGATTAACCCCTACGCATGCTTTAGATCACCAGAGACTGGCTACAACCTATCATCGTGAAGCCACCACCCCGACGACTCTCTTCCCACATGCACGACCTTCCACAGGCCTCCACGCTGCCTAAAATCAACCATGAAAGTTTTTCATTCATCTAGGAACTGCCACCGCCACACACAAGTTTAGATCACCGGCCATTATCCTAACAGCCGTGCTTCCCTCCTCTAACGTTCAGAGCATCATACCTAATTCGCCACCCATTACCTTCAAATTGGATAAAATCTGATCGAATACACCCCAACAAATGAACCATGTTCAAATCCATCCCCCGACCACCAGACTCCACCAGAGACTACCACACCAGTGCCAAACGAAAGCCCTACCTTTCTTCTCTAACCTTCCTTCAAATCTGAACACTTGAAATCGATTTTACCTCCTCCAATTAAGAAAAATACGAAACTATGCCAGTCTCGGATTTCGTGCCATTTCGGCCATTACAGGCAACAAACCACCACCAAATTTCACCCGCATGTCCCCCTTAATATACCCTCCAACTTTTTAGTTGGCAACTTCCTCCAATTCTCGACCGTTCATGAGATATAAATTAAACTGTTAAAATGAAATAATTTGCAAAAATAAAGTGATGCTGATCGATTTGGGGAATTAAGGCATAATTAGAGTGGCATATATAGAGGGAGTTTATATTATTTTATTGTGAGGTGATTAATGATATTTTATTTGAAATGATTAACGATATTTATTCGTGCTTATCGCCATTTCCAATCAATTATTATTGATTTGTATGATCGCATACGAACTCCATTCGCGATGAAAATGTACATCACGCCATAGTTCAACAGTACGGACCCAGTGAAATTTGTTTCATCGAAACCTGAGTTCGTTTGCTCAAATGCGCTGGTTTGAGTCCGAATGGTTGAATTATTCATATTTTATTTTCGTATACTCACGAAATAACTCCGATTGGCGCAAAACTTGAAATCTAGAAATAATTGGTCATTATGGATTTAATAAAATCTGTTTCATTGAAATCCAAGGTCCTTTTTAAGGGTCCAAATTAAATTAAAATAAATCAATTTTGAAATACCACAATATAATAATAAATTATTATTATCGAACATATTCGAGCGGAATTTCGTATAGTTTCAAAATAAATTACTTCGGGTTGAATTCCAAGCTAAATCGATATTCAATATATTAAAAACCCTTTTATTTTATTAAACAAATCGCTATGGTTTATAAACGATTCCATGGCAACCTTTTGAGAATTTGGTTTGGAAATAACACAAAATCTACAGTATGAAAACTCAAATTTTCTCGTTTATTAGAAAAACACTATCCAATAGATCTGAACATTTCTTGTTTTAAAGAATTCCAAATTATATTGGATTGTAACAACCTATATTTTTGGAATCAATTTAAAATTTAATTTTAATTGATTTTAATAGAAATTAAATATATTTAACGATATATTTTGAGAGTTAATGATTTAAAATTTATTTAAATCGAAGCTTGAACGTATAAGTTTGAAATTTATTTAAAACGAACTTGAAGTGGCACGGTAATTTGAAAATTTGGTTTTGAACTTTAAATGAATGTACAGAATGCAATATAAATCGGATTTCAGTAAAAAATGGAACGTTAGAATCTATTTAATTATATCTTTCTAACGAATGTGAAAATTTTAGATTTCATATTATAAATTGTAAAAAATGCCCAGTTTAAAATTTATAATAGTCATTATGGAATTTATATTTTTTTAATATTATATATAGCCCTTAAAATAGCCATTTTCAAATGACCTCCGTTTTCGATGAAACTAATTTTGTTGGATCTGGAACATCAAATTATTACCAGGTTTAAAATTCCAAGTCAACTGGAATTATTATGTAAGCGTAGTAAATTTAAACGCCCATTGTAAATTTAGTTGAATTTAATAAGCTAGTTAAAAGACCATTTTTCAAACGGTCTCCAAATTCGAAAAAATTAATTTTGGGGACCGTAACTGCAAAACATAGTCGGATTTCAAATTTCATAATTTTTGGAGTTAGTATGTGGCCGTGGTAAATTAAAATGTACGTTCAATTTCAATATTTAATGTTATATTGATTTCTATTTTAAATTCAACAAAAACTGATCGAAACAGCTGAATCAGCTTACGAAACATATTCCATTGTGTCTGGAATAGGGTATTTGGCTTGGGGCAATAGTTGTTGAGGTTTGTTTAGAGTTAGAAGCGATTAACAAGTAAATTTTGAATCAAATAATTTTAAAAATATAATATATATTTTATCACCAAACCCTAATTTCCCCTTTATACTTTCAGTGTAGCCAAATAAGAGAATCAATTACCGAAATTATATGATTTTATTTCCTTAACCATTTCTAATCCAATTTGAATTAGATCATGGTTCTAAAACAAAATTCAGAGAATATTTCAAGCTCTTCAAGTTGGTAAGGGTATTATCTGGTTTAACGTCGTATAGTGGGTGAAATCGCTACTTAAAATCATGAAGTTCGAACGGGTTTTGGGGATTACAGGGGGTGCGAGTTTTGAGGTGTTCCAGGCGTGGTAGAGGGCGAGATGCCCGACGATGTAGTCATATCTGATCGAGTTCCGATCATCCCGGGAGTGCATGGTTTTCAACCCTAAGTGGCAAGCTCACATGACGTCGGCCTGAAGAAAAATGAGCACGAGGAAGATGATTAAGGAACTAACAGTAGGGTTAATTTTATAAATTATTTATACAATTATTTAAGGTTAGTTAATTAACGTAATTAACATATATATGGTCATATCTTGTCCATACGACAATATAATCGCGTAAAATCAGTCACGTTGGAATCGTGAAGACGAACACTACGTCATGGAACCGTATTGAATAGATTTGGAGACAGTTGCAAATTTTGTTTAAATTAAATGTCCAGTTTAATTTAGTTAAAAACAATCGTTATTTAACGCTTTCAGAACCGATCAATGTGATAACTCTCTCACTCAATTCTTTTTTACAGTTATTTACTTTTGAAACTGAATATATGTTGATTGCCTTTGATTGCAATATTTGTTTGGTGATTGATGGATGTTTACAGTTTTAACGTTATAATTATTAAACTGTGAAAATATACGTTGTTAAATAAAATGTTTATATTATGAATTAATTTGGGATGACAATTTACCCACCCTTCTCCCAAGTATTAGATAAGTTCACATGGATTGTAATATAAACCCCATACGGGTGTTGGGATGATAATTTTACACATCACCCAAGTATACAAATAACAATATTTGTTTGATGGCTGAAAACCCTACACGGGTCTGGGGATGATAATTAATTCACATCTCCCTTGGATTTAATTATATGTCAAACGATTGATTGACAAACTGTTATAAGCGTTATTTAATTATTTAATGCTCATACAGTTGTAAATTGCACTCTGGATGTGAATTGAATGTTTAATAGTTGTTTATTGCTATTTTTGAATAAATGCAATGTATGGAATCCATCTAAATAAAATTATATGGTAACTGATTGAGTCTGATTCCAATTCAAAAATAACGAATATTTTAAAATAATATTCAGTGAAGAATCAAAATATGATTTCGATGTCCGATTTTGGATGGACACGAAAATATTGAAATATTCATAACTGAAATGATTATGAAGCCGAGTTAAGTAGATATACGCCATTTTAACTCAAATGGAATTTTCTGTCGATTTTATTCATTTTATAATGAATATCGAAAAGATTTGATTTCAAAATTTTATATTTTGAAAATATTATCATTTTAATATTATAATGATATGGAATATTCAATTTTGATTTAAAATTGAAATAGAAGTTGGAAACATTTTCAAACGAATTTAAAAATATTTTAAAAATACATTTTGAATGGAAATCAACGAAATATATTATATATATTTAAATGGTTTGAATAGAATGTGTCGCATAGCGACCATTCGCGAATTTCGACCATCGACTTTGACTTGACGTAATGGGAGATCCGACCGTCGGATTCTCCTGAAAACAGAACCATTAGATTCGTATCGAAAAGAGATTTCAAATGGTAATAAGAGATTTGAAATCTAATAGTATGATTTTGAGAAATGTTTAATTCGAATTTGAATAAAAACAGCGTCGGTGCAACTAAATGACCTGAAATGTCATTTAGCTGAAAGAGCCTATTTTTAAATGATTAAAAATAAGGAAAATTATGTTGAATCACAATAAATGATTTGGAAAAGATTTTTGGATGAAATATTCCAAGTTTGTCAAGATAAATGATATTTTTATTAGAATAAGTTGTTTATCAACTTAAGTAAAGAACTAAAAGGAATTGAAATGGTTTTAATATAACCAGAATTTTCCAACGTATGAATTGCAATGTATTTGAATGGAAATTATCTTCATATATTTCGATATTGGATTTCATGATTATACGGATATCGTTGAGATATCGTTATTCCGAATACGATATCTGTTGGTTTTAGAATTTGATACTGAATATAAGCCGATATGATTTCTAATCAGAGCCTTGTATTTAATATCAAATTGGATTTTGGGTTTGTCCTGAATGGTGCCTTAAATAACACTATTCTTAAACCCAGTTGAGAAAGGAATAAAATCTTTTAATTAAGATTAATGAAGTTTTTTCCAATTAATAAACATAATTGGAGTTAAGTGAAAGTTGATTTTGGGTTGGTTGTGAACGGTGTTTTAAATAACATTTGTTCTTTAACCCAATTAATAGTGAAGATATGATTTGGAATTTATAAATATTTTAATTAAGATTTAAGGAAAATTTCCAAACTAAAGTTTTCCAGTTTAATACATCAAATTGGAATTGTTGGAATTCGATTTAGTGATAATCGAGATGAGCTTCCGTGAAGGAATACCGTTACTATTTATGGAATTTAAAAGGCCGTGTCATTATTCCACTTATAGAATTAGTCTGATACGGAAATTTATATCAATTATATACTGTTATGATTTCCGTGAAGGTTCCATTTTGATGGAAGATTAGTTTGGGTTTATCGTGAACTGCGTTTTAAACGACATTCATTCTTTAACCCACGTAAAGACAGGATTTATGTCCTGAAGTTAAATAATCATTAAGTAATGATTTTTGAGATTAAACTTAAGTGGAATTTTATCTTTAATTAGATTTAAATGTGAATAAGGTAATTAAATTTACCAAATTCAAGAAATGTTCGAGAATGGGGTACCACCAGTTTTACTCCATGCGATTGTTAAATATTTAATTAGATTTGAATGTTAAATGGTAATTAATTTTACCAATAACACAATGGGTGTTAGATATGGAAAACTACCAGTTTTGCTCCATGGGATGAATAAGTTGGGATTGGGATAATAAAATGAATGATTACTTTGGTAAGGCTCGTTAATCCCGACTAGTTTATAAACCTTAATTTGGATTTAGTTGTGAAAAGATATTATGAATCTTTTGAAATGATTTCCAAGAATATTGAATTGAAGAATATTCTATATTGGAATGAGGCATAGATGTGTTTATATTTCACATTATTATAAGATATGCGAGTTATTCGAAAAGATCGGGTTTAACCTATTCTGAAATCTGATACGACGACTAAAATTCGAAGATTTGAAGGCGGTGGTTGAAGACCGGAGATCTTCACATCGTTGGGGTGATTACTGATGTCTTGATTGGGCTGTGCACCTAAGACGAGGTAATAAGTGGTGATCGTCCAGATGTACTTGGGGATCAACCGGATATGCGATGGCCTCTCTCTTGTATTGGACATATGGGATGAGGAATAAGGTTCCTCCGGTTTCATTTAGACCCAGAACGGACTTGCAAATGGATTTTTTGTCTGACATTGTATTTCGTTCTATACTGATTGATTTCTATTAAATGTATATCTGTTTGCTGGCGGAGAATTTATTCTCTTACTTAACACCCTTTTCTGAGACGTACGAGCTTAGAGGTTATATATTGGCAGAAATCAGTTGTATGACATGCATTGACAATGTGGCATGCTGAGATGCATGGATCAAAGCTTTTATTGAAAAGAAGAGCTTTGTGGATGATAATCGAAGCATAGCTTTAAATAGCATAGCTTCGTGTTGTAGCATTAATTCGAGAGCTTCACACCCCGGATGAGCAAAAAAAGTGATGAGGACCGCAGGGAGGACATGTGTTTCTCTCTAACTAAGAGTGGTGTCATGGTATGGAGCCCAGACATTTTACTGATGTGGATGTTGGGTAGCGAGGTACCTCAGTTATAGCCGACTAAAAGGCCTTTGATTGGTCGACATACTGACCAGAGATAGGTCTAATAGGACCAAGAAACGTATTGTTTAGGAATTGCCAATCCACAAAAGTAAGAGTGGATCGGCCGTACATGATCCAAGGGACACATATTGTGAAACCCTGGGACATATGCCAGTGTGTCACGAAGTCGGGTGATGAAGTTCCCTTGTCTCGGTTCATGGATGGAAATCCAATTTCCAATACGAGACTGTTAGTTGTAAACCTACATGGAGACATAGTGGCATGGGACACTCATGTCGTCTAGGATTGATATATTTATATTTGAAGTTTATTTCTTCACTTATAATAATAAAAAAATCGCGTATCAAGCATTTTTTGCTATTATAAGGTAGAACTCTATCCTCTGGCTTGCGTTGCATTGTGTGATGGGACCTGAGTCTTATAATAGCTTCATTTTTCCTTTTTAGCATCGCGTTGTTTGTTTTATAGTATTCTTTGGAGAAAACCCGTTCCCTGTCATACAACGTGGTCCCTTGATTTATCCAACTTTAAAATGTTGTTAATAATTGTTTTAGTTCTCACACCAGTCCTATGACTGACTCAGAGTTTATTGTTTCCACCTAAACTCTAGATTCCCATAATTTCCACATGGCAGCTTGTAGTATTTGTTTTTCGCAGATATTTCTTTTCATAGGATCCTGGATTATGATTGGAGTTATATTCGGAAATCTTTGTATCCATTTTATTTTTTAGCTATGGTAGTTGATGATTTTCCGTTGCACATTATACTTACGTATTATATTCTGTTGTTTTGTAATTTAATATTATTTTCTGCTGTAAATTATTTATTTATACTCTGATATCTTTTACTCTGATGTAACTTGCTGTAGTAGCAATGAAATGTTCTCTTGTTTGTGTTCGGATGAGTCATATTCTCAAATAATTTGCCTTCTTGTTTGGTTTAGGCCGCCCGGGAAGTTCAGGTCGTCACAGGTGGTATCAGAGCTTTGGTTTACAAAGATCGAGAGCAAGACACATTAGAGCTGAACGAAAAATTCATCAGAGATAGGATTAGTAACATCCTATAAGAATGACTCGTTAGAGATAGGGTTGGTGATACCCTAGAATGATTTTGAAGAGTATTATTTATTAAAAATGAATTTAGTTTTGAAAATTATACCTTATTATACATATTTGAGTATTTTATTTTATGTTGATTATGGATTATCAAGTATAAGAAGATTTTGCATATACGTATGATCCACGCATATACAAAGTCTCAAATATACTGGGTAGATATATAATCACACTCTAGTCACTCGGGGATGATTCTGGTGATGTCGCGGCATCATCGGTATTTATTTTCGAGTTTCGAAAGTAGTATATCTATATGATTCTAATCTACTGGTGTGAGAACTAAAACTTAGTTAGAGTTCAAGTTTGTGATTTGGCATTGAAAATATGATTTTGAGTATATAAAAGATATGTGTTTGAAAAGCTAATCAACTAATTGATTGTTGGTTGTGATGTGTGATTATTAGTTCAACTAATAAAAATATTAAAATAATAAAACCAATACGAGAATGAAGAGAAAATAAAGCCAAATAAAATCTAAAGTTGAATTTAATTGAAAATTTTGTTTGGATTAGACATATATATATGTCAGGCATGTTATGGACTTAAAGCTGAGTAGAGAAATAAATTTGTGTGCTCGACAAACAAGTGCACCTTTATAAATTGGTTGTGCAATTTTATTATTATTAAACTATTGTGAATGATTTGGATGTGATGTGATGGTTGCTCTATGTGAAATCAAACGTATGCCATAGGATAGTAACCAATAAATTATGGACCACACATCATGAACAGAGTAGCATAACATATTCCATGTAAGCATTTAGCGTTTATATAACGAGGTTTGGATTTCCATATGAGCAAGATGCTTTTATGGCAACGACTGAACAACATATTGAACTAAGGATTGATTGTGGACTTAGTAACAAGTAATGGTAAATTGCAGGATTAAATAATAAACCCTACACAAGTCGGTAGATGACAAAAACACACTTGTCTCTCTTGTTTTAGCTACGGTGCGTGGGCATGTGGGGAGAAGTGTATATAAACCATTATGGGTGTGCACAATTGTTTTGTATGCGATATATTGATTTATTGGGTGTTATATATGGCCCAATAAATTTTTTCAGATCATCCTATACAAAGGAAGTTATGGAGAAATTTTTCAGAAATTTAAGATGTTAGCCAAATTTCAGGATAATTTGAAAGTTGTTAGAAACTGAAAAGTTGAAGACTCAAGCCAGAATGAAAGTTGAGGTTGTTAGTTAAACAACTTTCAGCTCCATTCCTTTTTCGAGGACGAAAAAGTTTTAAGTGGAGGAGATTGTAACAACCCGTATTTTTGGAACCAATTTAAAATTTATTTTTAACTAATTTTAATAGAAATTAAATATATTTAATGATTTATTTTGAGAATTAACGATTTAAAATTTGTTTAAATCGAAATTTAAACGTATAAGTTTAAAATTTAATTAAAACGAGCTCGAAATGGCGCGGTAGTTTAAAAATATGGTTTTGAACTTTAAATGAACATATAGAATGCAATATACATCGGATTTTAGTAAAATGAGGAACATTGGAATCTATTTAATTATATCTTCCTAATGAATATGAAAAATTTAGATTTCATATTATAAATTGTAAGTTATATCAGTTTAAAATTTAGAATAGTCGATATGGAATATATATATATATATTAATATTATGTATAACCTTTAGAAATAGCCATTTTGCTAGCGACCTCCATTTTCGACGAAACTAATTTTTTTAGATCCGGAAAGTCAAATGATTGCCAGGTTTGAAATTTCAAGTCAATTTTAATTAGTATGTAAGCGTAGTAAATTTAAACGCCGTTGTAAATTTAGTTCAATTTAATAAGCTAGTTTAAAGGCCATTTTTCAAACCGCTCCAAATTCGACGAAATTAATTTTGTTAGGATCGTAATTGCAAAATATAGCTAGATTTCAAATTTCATAATTTTTGTAGTCAGTATGTGGCTGTGGTCATTAAAATGTATGTTATATTTTAATATTTAACGTTATTTTGATTTATTTTTTAATTTCGACAAAAACTGATCGAAACAGCTGAATCGGCTAACGAAATATATTCCATTGTGTCTTGAATAAGGGTATTTGGTGTGACGATCTATAACGACCCAGAAATTTCGACAACTAGAATATGACATTAATTAAGGTTTAACTATGAATCATCAATTTTATATTGAGGTTAGAAATTTAAAAATTGAATATATGGTTTTGTGTATGAATTTAATATTTAATTTATTATGGTTGAGTGAGAATCAAATATTTGTGTTGAACCTTTGAATTGAATTTGGTTAGATACTTGAATTCGATTAGAAATCCGACTAAAAAGTATCAATGGATAAGCGTTAGTGGCGTTAAACGAATTTGAAATTTTATATGGAAAATTAGTTCGTATATGTGTGTATTTGTGGAATAAGAATTTAACGTTGCATATTTTAAAACGAACAACGTTATCAGTGGACAAAAGAAATAAAATCGGTTCACCAGTAAATAGTTTAAAATTTAAAATAACGCTGTATACAGACGAAGTCAGAGTACAACTAGACTACTTTTATTGGATTCAGAACGCAAAAACGAAAGGGTACATATAATTTTTGTCGCGTTTGGGAGTCGTGTTGGCGGTACGTATTTAGAGCGTTATGTGGTAATGTACGGTAGAAGTTAATATTTAGTTTAGCTAAATAAAACCTTCCCCAGTATAATTAACGCAGCCCCAAATACCTTCGTACCCAGAAACAACCCACCCCAATTCAGCCTCGTTTGATTCCTTGCTACCCACGGATCCTTCGTTATAAATCAACCCTAGTTACCAATTTCTCTGGCGTAATTCATTTCTTTCCTTTACAAATTTTAATGGCCATCGGAAGTTCATTCCCAAAATCGTCCTTTCCCTAAAATAAAATCTGAATCTCAAGCCTTCCCCCAAATCTCGCATCCATGGCAACCGTGCCTCTGATTTGGCTAGCCATCGAGCCTCTCTGCGACTCCAAGTCACCATAAGCTACACCGTTCGCCATCGCTCCTTCCTTCTATTAAAATCTGGAGACCGTATCGAAGTAAAGAGGGAAACCCGTAAGGCAAGGCATCACCTTGAAGGCGCAATGTTTTTTTTTTTCAATAGACGAAACAGCGACGGCCACGTCCCCATTACCTCGCCTGGCCTTGTTCAACCGCAAGTGTTCTCCAGATTTTAATAGCGCATGTATGCGTATGGGAATGGAATGGGAAAGGTGCATGAATAAATATGGCACATGCATAAAATGACAGAAGAATGAGTGGTATGGAAAACAAAAGGCAATGCACGTATATGCATGTAAGGATTTAAGAACGTTTCATGCAAACAATAATAAAATAAGTACATAAATGTGCCTACATACTACACTTTTGAAAAACAAAAAATTAAACGGGTGGTTTAACAAAATAAAATGACGGGTTTTGCAGACCCAAAATGGCTAGAAAAGTATGTAAGATCGGAAAAGGGACACATCGAACTCAGATGGCTCTGTTTCAAAAATGAACTGTGCAAGCATTTTCACAATTTCAGCGCCAACCGAACACCGAAACTGACAAATGAATATATTGGGGTAATCAACGCGACGAGACGGACACAACGGTATAAAATTTGCAGTGTCAGGATGCTCCGTTCAAAAGCGCGTTACGGACCCCTTTGACGTAAAAATGCGGACGGAAAACGGAGGTCAAAACGTCCGATTTTCACGAAACGAATTTCGCCGTCGAATTCGTGACAACGAATAGAATATTTTTCGTGTTTGTCCGAACTGGTTTTGAAGAAATTTTAAAATCGTTAAATTTTGAGCTGATATGCGCAGCTTTGCCCTGAAAAATGCGCGATCGACAAACATTCAAATTTTTCGATGAAATTTTTACAGTTGCTACATCTCACTGTACGTATTTCAAATTACAAATTCCCGTTACAAGAAATTGCATAATGTTTTCAAAATAAAATTTGATTTAAATCATTAAAAATAGCAGGTTGTTACAATCTCCCCTACTCAAAACTTTTCGTCCCCGAAAAGGAACGAGGCCGAGAACTAGCAATTGAATAATTAATACATTTAAACAAATGATTCATATTTATTATCATACATGTATATATATATATATATAATTTTGAAATATATATAAATCAAAAGTTAAAATATTTTCGAATATTTCAATACAGTTTTAAGTATTTATTTGACGTCTCGACTGGCGATATATATCTATCCCACTTTCGAAACCCGAAAATAGATATCGATGATGCTGCAGTCATCACCAAAATCATTTTCAAGCGACTAGAGTGTGACTCTATATCTATCTAATACATATAGGATTTAACATATACGTTGATCAGACATATACACTAAGTCACTAAGTATTCGATAGGCCAATTTTAACGTCAAATAAGTACTCAAAACATCTTTTTATATTTAAATAGAATATATACCACACTCTAAATCATATATTATAAATAATATATTTCAAATCATTAAAATTTCAAGTAGGGAAAATGTATCTCTCCCCTACTCATTTATTTGTTAAAATTCAATTACAATTCTTAATAAATATACAACAATATTATTATTAAATCAAATATATAACAAAATCATTCTATACTATATCTAAATCTTTCAAATTCATGTTATCAATAATTAAACTTACAACACTTAATTAATTCTATAAGTTAACATATGAATACATTACACATAAAATCTTTACAAACCATTGGTATTACCAAATTATTTACAAATATCAAATTAAATATTACATTAAGAAGATCTTATATAATAATATCTTTCAAAATATAAATTTCAAACCAATATTTAATAAAGACAGACTGGCTAGAAGACTTACACTCTTCTACTACTTCTTACCTTGAAATGGACAAGTATAAATTATATAATTCAAGGTAAAAGCTGAAAGAGCAAAAGAACCTAATCAAAGAGGATCTACGAAAGAAGATAGATTCAAATGGAAAGGAAACTCAGAAGAAGATTTAAATATTAAACAGAATATTATATTTGTAATAAATATTTAAAAACATTTTAAAACATTTATACTTTCCAAAATACGCTCTCTCAAGAAGGATTCTACGATTAATTCCACTCATTCTAGGGTATCGCTACCCTATCTCTAATGAGTGTTTACCCCATAAGCTAAAGCTTTGATAAAACCAAAGCTCTGATACCACTTGTAACGACCCGCCATTTTGACCGTGCCGAATTGACAAAATATGCCAACTCGAAACGTCCAAAACAACAGATTGTTATTAGCTTCTGAGGTAAATAGAACAAATCACAGATCACAGACACAGATACAAAGCAATATAATATCTCACAGCGGAAAAATTAAAATACAATAGTAGTTCATGAAGCTTTACATCAGAGTTTACATAAATAATTCAGCGGAAGTCTAATACAATAAATAACTGATAACAATCTGAAACAGAATGACAAAGATAACTGAACAGGTAGATATAAATGAGAAAACCCAATAATCTTCAAACTCCAAGAGTGGATCTCGAAAGCTGTGATAATCGATCTGACCCGAGCAATAATGCAAAACAAAACAACTCGGATCAGGACTAACATTCTCGTGGAAGTAAATCAATTCAAATGAAATGTTCGATGAAATGCAAATAGTAACTTAGAGGATGTTTGGGATCACCATCCTCTAAGGATCCGTCAAACTAATACTATATAGTATAATACGATATATACAATAGTGTCTATCAGTAAAGTAAAATATCAAAATAGCGTAAGCGGGATTACCATGATTACCCTTACACCGTTTATATATTCCCATAGTATATACAGTACCGTAATTCCTCCGTAAACTGGAGGTTGATCAGAGGGCACTCCATATAAAACGGTACAAAACAAAGTCGTAGTGGGCTCGTATAAGGCATGTGACAAGGCACGCAAGGAATGCCAGGGTGGATTCACCGTTTGCAGAGCCGGACTGGTGGTAACGCATAGTAGCTACTACCGCCCACCTCGATACACACTCCCATAATCAAAAGGGCCCAAATCGAATCTCAACAGTAATAGAATAATATCGAAGAAGTGTGCTCGATAAGAGGTATGACCTCAATTGGTCCGTGCGTAGCTCCTGTTTTAGCCACATCAAGCTGACTCAAGGTAGTCAGGGTCTCGTAATTAATATGAAAATACAAAATAGAGTCGTTCGCCAAATCATCCCCTTCATTCTGGAACTCCACCGCGTACACAGTTGTCAAAGTGGTTTTCGGTATTGGCAGAGAGTATGACAATAGCCGATCCCGATCTCTTTAACAACCAATCGTTTACATTTTTCACACCGTGGTCATTATTTTCTAAATCACTTTATAAAATAGTTTATACAAAATCTCATATTCGAATTTGAAGCCAACTTAAATATCTAACTTCGATTATATTAACTTTCAAAAACATCTCACGAGAATCGCTCAAATCAAATCGATTTAAAACCATATAAAAAGATTTCAAAATATAGTATAAGAAAATACTATACTATTTAACTTCGATTTTATATAAGTTTTTTCGATAAAAATCGCATAACAACTTTCAAAACCCAAATCGACTTATATTTAAGTTATACCTTAAATATCTCAATTTCCGTTTAAATTGATATCAAAACCTTTAACTTCAATTATAATTTTGGTTCGGCTTATATTCGCAAAAATTCAAGTTTGAAACCATTCAAGTGATTCGAAATTTTCCTTCACAAGGAATCGTTTCAATTCGATTCATTTAAATCCGACATTTGGTTCGAATTCGAATATACGATTCAAGTCAAAATTACATTTCAATTTAAACAAATTTTATCATACTTTATCATTCAAGTCATATAGTTCAAAATTGTTACTTCTACATTTTTTGAATCAAAATCTTATATTTCCATTCAAACGAATTACTATTTAAAACCATTCTTATGCATCATTTTAACAAAATTCTTAATTCAAACCAAATAATATAAAAACCAATTCCGCATATAACATCTATATATATATTCCAATTCATGTTTAATCAATTAAAACTTGAATTCAATTCATATCGATTATAAATTAAAATAAATCAATTTACCCAATTTACATTCATTTCTTATCAAGGTTCGTAATTTAAACCAAATCAAATTCAATTTCTTAATTTTATCAATTCAAGTTCATCTCTACTAAAATTCGTATCGGTTCCAATTCATAACATAATATGAGTTCATTCATTATTCAAACATCGTTATATAAATTTACATCTTTAAACTTCGAATTTAAATCGCGAAATCTAACCTATCCATCTTGACTTCATTAAAGTTTATGAAATATATATATAAGAAAATTAATTTTGAAAATAGATATATGTATATATATAAGTTTATAAAATTCTAAAATAAATTAGAAATAGATTATAAACATATATAAGTTTAAAATAATATAAAAATAGATTTAAAGAAATATTTACAATAATATAAAAAGGTCAAAATACTTATAGGAATAAATTATATGGTTTAACATAAATAAATTTATAAGTAAAATCTTAAATAAACATTTAAATCCCTATTTACAAATAAATCATTTTAAAACACATAATTTAAAATATATAAAATAATTTATATTTAAATAAAATATAAATATAAATATATAAAGTCTTAAGTAAATATTTTAAAAAAAAACTCATTTTACTTCGAAAGCATGACCGACGGTGTCCGTATATAGTTTTCTACCCTATGGTCAAGTGATACGGATATTTATCATTTCAACCCGCAATTTATAAAATTTCTACGGGTCTATCATTTCAACCCGCAATTTATAAAATTTCTACGGGTCTATCATTTCAACCCGCAATCCCAAATTCAATAAAAATCGTTCAGATCTATCATTTCAACCTATAACGATTTTTCCCTATTCTAATGTTCGTTCGGGTATGTATCATTTCAACCCTTAGTGATTTTCCTAAAACTAGGGTATCAACAATCACAACAAAATCACATAGTATCAATCACAACATACATATCATCAGTGCAACTACGTGTCATATGAATATATCGTGTTGCATATGAAATGTGCATACATATCAAATCAAACAATTTCTACTAGCAACCTATACATTTCATATAACAGTTCATTATTGATCTAACACCCATGAAAAATGTAAGTCAGGTGTGAGATAAACTCACCTTTTAAGGCATGGAAAGAGATGAAGATACGAACGAATGACAGATAACAATGAAATCTGAGAACACTCGAAATTGAATCAAATCGATTGCTACCGGTTGAAATCTGTTAATGTTATAGAAAAAAAAAATGCATATTAAATGCATAAGAAAATTGTATTCAAATATAACCTGACGCAAGTTGAATGTGAAACAAAGTTGCTACCATGTATGCTACAGCAAAACGCATGGATTATTATTTTTTTCCAAAAAATTTGCAATTAAAATAATAATAATAATAATAATAACAAAATAAAATGGACAGAAAGGCTAAGGTCACATGCATTCAATTTGTTCCCAATGCAGGGAACAAATGGATGTTACTGGTAGCATACAACTAACGCCAACAAATTTTTGTTTTCCATAAAATAACAGAAAACGTAAACAAATATATATATATATATATATATATATATATAAATAAATACATCAGAAACTAAAAGAGATGACAACTAACTTACATGTACATGCATGATACAGACTACCTAATACAAAACGCAAGAGTATTTTTCATCCCCCTTTTTTCAATAACACAAAACAAATATAGATATATATTTATATTTATATTAAATTTTTAAGAAAACATATGATTTTTTTTTTTTTTTGAAAAAAAAGAAGGTATGCATAGAACATAATCAACGCATGACAAACCATGCATGGAAAGGCATTGTAGCATAGCATGGGAACAAAGTTAAACAGGAAGACCTTTTTTTTTTTTGTTTTTTTGTTTTTGAATATTGAAAACACATGGAACAATTAGCATGAAAGTACTGGTAAGATGGTCCAAAGTAACACATGTTATAATTCTCTTTTTATATATATAAGTAACAGAGATGGGAACGAAAATATACCACGTAAAAGAGAGGAGCTTGACACTGGGTGCATCAGATCTGTTTTCAGACAGAAGATGGGCGAGCTGATGGGCGCGGCGTTGGTCAACATGGCAGCGGTGTGGAAGAGAACGGCATGCGGAGACTTGCGATGGAGGAAGGCCAGCATAGAAAATGTGGTGAGGAGAATGGAGAAAGGCGTGAGCAGATCTGGGAAATGGAAGGATGGAGTAGTTTTATTTGCATAAAAAAAAGGAACGTGGGGAGTTTGAACCAAATGAAACGGTAAAAACGGATCTACATTGTCCACTTCATTTTTTTTTTTTTTTTTTTTTAACGTTGGAACCAACTTGAATAAACAACGCTTGGGAAGGAAATAAAGTACCAACGTCTTTCTCTTGGAAAAAGCAAAGGGAAGTGGAAGCAAAATAATAGCGCATGTATGCGTATGGGAATGGAATGGGAAAGGTGCATGAATAAATATGGCACATGCATAAAATGACAGAAGAATGAGTGGTATGGAAAACAAAAGGCAATGCACGTATATGCATGTAAGGATTTAAGAACGTTTCATGCAAACAATAATAAAATAAGTACATAAATGTGCCTACATACTACACTTTTGAAAAACAAAAAATTAAACGGGTGGTTTAACAAAATAAAATGACGGGTTTTGCAGACCCAAAATGGCTAGAAAAGTATGTAAGATCGGAAAAGGGACACATCGAACTCAGATGGCTCTGTTTCAAAAATGAACTGTGCAAGCATTTTCACAATTTCAGCGCCAACCGAACACCGAAACTGACAAATGAATATATTGGGGTAATCAACGCGACGAGACGGACACAACGGTATAAAATTTGCAGTGTCAGGATGCTCCGTTCAAAAGCGCGTTACGGACCCCTTTGACGTAAAAATGCGGACGGAAAACGGAGGTCAAAACGTCCGATTTTCACGAAACGAATTTCGCCGTCGAATTCGTGACAACGAATAGAATATTTTTCGTGTTTGTCCGAACTGGTTTTGAAGAAATTTTAAAATCGTTAAATTTTGAGCTGATATGCGCAGCTTTGCCCTGAAAAATGCGCGATCGACAAACATTCAAATTTTTCGATGAAATTTTTACAGTTGCTACATCTCACTGTACGTATTTCAAATTACAAATTCCCGTTACAAGAAATTGCATAATGTTTTCAAAATAAAATTTGATTTAAATCATTAAAAATAGCAGGTTGTTACAATCTCCCCTACTCAAAACTTTTCGTCCCCGAAAAGGAACGAGGCCGAGAACTAGCAATTGAATAATTAATACATTTAAACAAATGATTCATATTTATTATCATACATGTATATATATATATAAAATTTTGAAATATATATAAATCAAAAGTTAAAATATTTTCGAATATTTCAATACAGTTTTAAGTATTTATTTGACGTCTCGACTGGCGATATATATCTATCCCACTTTCGAAACCCGAAAATAGATATCGATGATGCTGCAGTCATCACCAAAATCATTTTCAAGCGACTAGAGTGTGACTCTATATCTATCTAATACATATAGGATTTAACATATACGTTGATCAGACATATACACTAAGTCACTAAGTATTCGATAGGCCAATTTTAACGTCAAATAAGTACTCAAAACATCTTTTTATATTTAAATAGAATATATACCACACTCTAAATCATATATTATAAATAATATATTTCAAATCATTAAAATTTCAAGTAGGGAAAATGTATCTCTCCCCTACTCATTTATTTGTTAAAATTCAATTACAATTCTTAATAAATATACAACAATATTATTATTAAATCAAATATATAACAAAATCATTCTATACTATATCTAAATCTTTCAAATTCATGTTATCAATAATTAAACTTACAACACTTAATTAATTCTATAAGTTAACATATGAATACATTACACATAAAATCTTTACAAACCATTGGTATTACCAAATTATTTACAAATATCAAATTAAATATTACATTAAGAAGATCTTATATAATAATATCTTTCAAAATATAAATTTCAAACCAATATTTAATAAAGACAGACTGGCTAGAAGACTTACACTCTTCTACTACTTCTTACCTTGAAATGGACAAGTATAAATTATATAATTCAAGGTAAAAGCTGAAAGAGCAAAAGAACCTAATCAAAGAGGATCTACGAAAGAAGATAGATTCAAATGGAAAGGAAACTCAGAAGAAGATTTAAATATTAAACAGAATATTATATTTGTAATAAATATTTAAAAACATTTTAAAACATTTATACTTTCCAAAATACGCTCTCTCAAGAAGGATTCTACGATTAATTCCACTCATTCTAGGGTATCGCTACCCTATCTCTAATGAGTGTTTACCCCATAAGCTAAAGCTTTGATAAAACCAAAGCTCTGATACCACTTGTAACGACCCGCCATTTTGACCGTGCCGAATTGACAAAATATGCCAACTCGAAACGTCCAAAACAACAGATTGTTATTAGCTTCTGAGGTAAATAGAACAAATCACAGATCACAGACACAGATACAAAGCAATATAATATCTCACAGCGGAAAAATTAAAATACAATAGTAGTTCATGAAGCTTTACATCAGAGTTTACATAAATAATTCAGCGGAAGTCTAATACAATAAATAACTGATAACAATCTGAAACAGAATGACAAAGATAACTGAACAGGTAGATATAAATGAGAAAACCCAATAATCTTCAAACTCCAAGAGTGGATCTCGAAAGCTGTGATAATCGATCTGACCCGAGCAATAATGCAAAACAAAACAACTCGGATCAGGACTAACATTCTCGTGGAAGTAAATCAATTCAAATGAAATGTTCGATGAAATGCAAATAGTAACTTAGAGGATGTTTGGGATCACCATCCTCTAAGGATCCGTCAAACTAATACTATATAGTATAATACGATATATACAATAGTGTCTATCAGTAAAGTAAAATATCAAAATAGCGTAAGCGGGATTACCATGATTACCCTTACACCGTTTATATATTCCCATAGTATATACAGTACCGTAATTCCTCCGTAAACTGGAGGTTGATCAGAGGGCACTCCATATAAAACGGTACAAAACAAAGTCGTAGTGGGCTCGTATAAGGCATGTGACAAGGCACGCAAGGAATGCCAGGGTGGATTCACCGTTTGCAGAGCCGGACTGGTGGTAACGCATAGTAGCTACTACCGCCCACCTCGATACACACTCCCATAATCAAAAGGGCCCAAATCGAATCTCAACAGTAATAGAATAATATCGAAGAAGTGTGCTCGATAAGAGGTATGACCTCAATTGGTCCGTGCGTAGCTCCTGTTTTAGCCACATCAAGCTGACTCAAGGTAGTCAGGGTCTCGTAATTAATATGAAAATACAAAATAGAGTCGTTCGCCAAATCATCCCCTTCATTCTGGAACTCCACCGCGTACACAGTTGTCAAAGTGGTTTTCGGTATTGGCAGAGAGTATGACAATAGCCGATCCCGATCTCTTTAACAACCAATCGTTTACATTTTTCACACCGTGGTCATTATTTTCTAAATCACTTTATAAAATAGTTTATACAAAATCTCATATTCGAATTTGAAGCCAACTTAAATATCTAACTTCGATTATATTAACTTTCAAAAACATCTCACGAGAATCGCTCAAATCAAATCGATTTAAAACCATATAAAAAGATTTCAAAATATAGTATAAGAAAATACTATACTATTTAACTTCGATTTTATATAAGTTTTTTCGATAAAAATCGCATAACAACTTTCAAAACCCAAATCGACTTATATTTAAGTTATACCTTAAATATCTCAATTTCCGTTTAAATTGATATCAAAACCTTTAACTTCAATTATAATTTTGGTTCGGCTTATATTCGCAAAAATTCAAGTTTGAAACCATTCAAGTGATTCGAAATTTTCCTTCACAAGGAATCGTTTCAATTCGATTCATTTAAATCCGACATTTGGTTCGAATTCGAATATACGATTCAAGTCAAAATTACATTTCAATTTAAACAAATTTTATCATACTTTATCATTCAAGTCATATAGTTCAAAATTGTTACTTCTACATTTTTTGAATCAAAATCTTATATTTCCATTCAAACGAATTACTATTTAAAACCATTCTTATGCATCATTTTAACAAAATTCTTAATTCAAACCAAATAATATAAAAACCAATTCCGCATATAACATCTATATATATATTCCAATTCATGTTTAATCAATTAAAACTTGAATTCAATTCATATCGATTATAAATTAAAATAAATCAATTTACCCAATTCACATTCATTTCTTATCAAGGTTCGTAATTTAAACCAAATCAAATTCAATTTCTTAATTTTATCAATTCAAGTTCATCTCTACTAAAATTCGTATCGGTTCCAATTCATAACATAATATGAGTTCATTCATTATTCAAACATCGTTATATAAATTTACATCTTTAAACTTCAAATTTAAATCGCGAAATCTAACCTATCCATCTTGACTTCATTAAAGTTTATGAAATATATATATAAGAAAATTAATTTTGAAAATAGATATATGTATATATATAAGTTTATAAAATTCTAAAATAAATTAGAAATAGATTATAAACATATATAAGTTTAAAATAATATAAAAATAGATTTAAAGAAATATTTACAATAATATAAAAAGGTCAAAATACTTATAGGAATAAATTATATGGTTTAACATAAATAAATTTATAAGTAAAATCTTAAATAAACATTTAAATCCCTATTTACAAATAAATCATTTTAAAACACATAATTTAAAATATATAAAATAATTTATATTTAAATAAAATATAAATATAAATATATAAAGTCGTAAGTAAATATTTTAAAAAAAAACTCATTTTACTTCGAAAGCATGACCGACGGTGCCCGTATATAGTTTTCTACCCTATGGTCAAGTGATACGGATATTTATCATTTCAACCCGCAATTTATAAAATTTCTACGGGTCTATCATTTCAACCCGCAATTTATAAAATTTCTACGGGTCTATCATTTCAACCCGCAATCCCAAATTCAATAAAAATCGTTCAGATCTATCATTTCAACCTATAACGATTTTTCCCTATTCTAATGTTCGTTCGGGTATGTATCATTTCAACCCTTAGTGATTTTCCTAAAACTAGGGTATCAACAATCACAACAAAATCACATAGTATCAATCACAACATACATATCATCAGTGCAACTACGTGTCATATGAATATATCGTGTTGCATATGAAATGTGCATACATATCAAATCAAACAATTTCAACTAGCAACCTATACATTTCATATAACAGTTCATTATTGATCTAACACCCATGAAAAATGTAAGTCAGGTGTGAGATAAACTCACCTTTTAAGGCATGGAAAGAGATGAAGATACGAACGAATGACAGATAACAATGAAATCTGAGAACACTCGAAATTGAATCAAATCGATTGCTACCGGTTGAAATCTGTTAATGTTATAGAAAAAAAAAATGCATATTAAATGCATAAGAAAATTGTATTCAAATATAACCTGACGCAAGTTGAATGTGAAACAAAGTTGCTACCATGTGTGCTACAGCAAAACGCATGGATTATTATTTTTTTCCAAAAAATTTGCAATTAAAATAATAATAATAATAATAACAAAATAAAATGGACAGAAAGGCTAAGGTCACATGCATTCAATTTGTTCCCAATGCAGGGAACAAATGGATGTTACTGGTAGCATACAACTAACGCCAACAAATTTTTGTTTTCCATAAAATAACAGAAAACGTAAACAAATATATATATATATATATAAATACATCAGAAACTAAAAGAGATGACAACTAACTTACATGTACATGCATGATACAGACTACCTAATACAAAACGCAAGAGTATTTTTCATCCCCCTTTTTTCAATAACACAAAACAAATATAGATATATATTTATATTTATATTAAATTTTTAAGAAAACATATGAATTTTTTATTTTTATTTTTTTTTTGAAAAAAAAGAAGGTATGCATAGAACATAATCAACGCATGACAAACCATGCATGGAAAGGCATTGTAGCATAGCATGGGAACAAAGTTAAACAGGAAGACCTTTTTTTTTTTTTTTTTTTGAATATTGAAAACACATGGAACAATTAGCATGAAAGTACTGGTAAGATGGTCCAAAGTAACACATGTTATAATTCTCTTTTTATATATATAAGTAACAGAGATGGGAACGAAAATATACCACGTAAAAGAGAGGAGCTTGACACTGGGTGCATCAGATCTGTTTTCAGATAGAAGATGGGCGAGCTGATGGGCGCGGCGTTGGTCAACATGGCAGCGGTGTGGAAGAGAACGGCATGCGGAGACTTGCGATGGAGGAAGGCCAGCATAGAAAATGTGGTGAGGAGAATGGAGAAAGGCGTGAGCAGATCTGGGAAATGGAAGGATGGAGTAGTTTTATTTGCATAAAAAAAAGGAACGTGGGGAGTTTGAACCAAATGAAACGGTAAAAACGGATCTACATTGTCCACTTCATTTTTTTTTTTTTTTTTTTTTTTTTTTAACGTTGGAACCAACTTGAATAAACAACGCTTGGGAATGAAATAAAGTACCAACGTCTTTCTCTTGGAAAGAAGCAAAGGGAAGTGGAAGCAAAATAATAGCGCATGTATGCGTATGGGAATGGAATGGGAAAGGTGCATGAATAAATATGGCACATGCATAAAATGACAGAAGAATGAGTGGTATGGAAAACAAAAGGCAATGCACGTATATGCATGTAAGGATTTAAGAACGTTTCATGCAAACAATAATAAAATAAGTACATAAATGTGCCTACATACTACACTTTTGAAAAACAAAAAATTAAACGGGTGGTTTAACAAAATAAAATGACGGGTTTTGCAGACCCAAAATGGCTAGAAAAGTATGTAAGATCGGAAAAGGGACACATCGAACTCAGATGGCTCTGTTTCAAAAATGAACTGTGCAAGCATTTTCACAATTTCAGCGCCAACCGAACACCGAAACTGACAAATGAATATATTGGGGTAATCAACGCGACGAGACGGACACAACGGTATAAAATTTGCAGTGTCAGGATGCTCCGTTCAAAAGCGCGTTACGGACCCCTTTGACGTAAAAATGCGGACGGAAAACGGAGGTCAAAACGTCCGATTTTCACGAAACGAATTTCGCCGTCGAATTCGTGACAACGAATAGAATATTTTTCGTGTTTGTCCGAACTGTTTTGAAGAAATTTTAAAATCGTTAAATTTTGAGCTGATATGCGCAGCTTTGCCCTGAAAAATGCGCGATCGACAAACATTCAAATTTTTCGATGAAATTTTTACAGTTGCTACATCTCACTGTACGTATTTCAAATTACAAATTCCCGTTACAAGAAATTGCATAATGTTTTCAAAATAAAATTTGATTTAAATCATTAAAAATAGCAGGTTGTTACACTATTCTTCGTGCCCAGTCACACAAACCGTTGTGAAATTGATGTTTATTCGAAGCGTGAACTTTTGTATACATATGGTGGTCGATGCATACGTGTATATACATACTTTCGTGTGTGTATATATGTATCATTGGCATATGTGTATATATAAATATACATGTTGTCCGAATTAGTTATTCCAGGCTACTATGATATTATCTCACGTTTGGTAGGGGAAGCTGAGGCCATCCACACGTATACACATGTGGATAGGCAAGCTCTCATGACCGTTGGTCCCTCAAATCAAAACCGTTATGTATCAAGACTACGAGATTGTTTATATTTGAAGTTATGATTAACTAGTATATTTCAGTTTTTGTTGAAGTTAATTTACTTGAACTATGATTTAATCCTGACTCGAGTGTTTTATGTTTTTGCATGGAACGCTCGGGTCAGACCCGAGCATTACAGATTTAAAGATTTCAGCTTAGGATTTGAAGATTGGCAAAGCTGGGGATTTCAAAGACGGCGCACTCTAAAGTTTTCAAACCAGTAAATATTTTTCTGTATTCAAACTATTTAAAGTTCCGCTATATAGAAAATGTTCTTGTATCAAAGATTTTTTTTTGAGTATATATAAAAGATTTATTTCGTTGTTCAATACTGTGTTTTTATTTATTCTGTATTTTCTGTGTTTATTCTGTTTTTTTTAACTCTGTATGCTAAATACGCTCCGTCGATTTGGACGTTTTAAGTCGGTTTAATCACCAATTTGAAGTGGTCAAAAAGGCGGGACGTTACAATGGTATCAGAGCTTTGGTTTATTCGAAGCATAGCTTATTGGGTTTAAAATCGGATCTTGAGAAAGAGAAAGAAAAAGAAGTTTTGAAAAATAATTTTTCGAAAGATAAAGATAAATTATTTTAGAAATATCTAGTATTTTGAAACTAGTGTTTTGAAACTAATACAACGGAGTTAAAAAATTATTTTGAGATTTGAAAATTTTGTTCGAAATTCCCATTCTTCAGAAGTCTTCGAATCCAGGTTTGCGAGAATTATTCTTCGATAATATTCTCTTAGATTTAAATCTAGTTCCATCATCGAATGATATCAAACAAAGATGAGTATAAGAGAAGCAACGAATCAATTTTTTTTCGATCGTGTATTTTAGAATTCAAGGACAACTGAATTTGATTGGAAATAAGAAATCTGATGAGAATTTGAATGATAAAAGAGAGAGAGAGAGAGGGAGAGAGAGAGATCTTGAGAGGCTAACGAGTTTGGATAACTCAGAATAGCAAGAATCGAAGAATAAAAAGCCGCACGTCGAGAACGAAGGACGATAGAACGTAAAAGAAGTGTGTTCATAAATTGAATTCAAGAGTTGCGTAAGAAATGGATTTGATAAGAATTAAGAAATGAAGTTAAAGAATTTAAAAACTGACCGGAGATTAGTCAAGCTGAATAATTTCCTGAGTGTTGATCTGATGTTGGTTTCGGCCTTCGGGATTGATGCTTAGGAAGTTGTTCGCTTGCTGATTTACGGTCGAGGTATGTGAATGTGAAGGGGTGATAATGCGTGAAGAAGAAATTTGTGATAAGAAGAAGAATTCTGAAACTTTGAGGGTATAAGGATTTGAATTGAGTAAAGAATTGGATAAATTGAAAAATTGGTGAATAATTGGAGTTTTGGAAGAAAATTCGGTTTATAACCAATAGAGTGTAAATTTGAGTTTGAAAGGATATCAACTATCTAATTAATTGAGAGATGAAACTGAAATTTTGAAATTGGAATTGAATTTAAGGATGTTTGATTTTGAATATTGGATATAGAAATTTCCGGAACTCGTATGGAAAATATAAATAAGAATACAGTGAATTTAGAGAACCTTGATTTGGAAAGTAATCAAGTTGAAATGGAATCTTATATAACATAATTTATATAAGAAGGAGATGTTTGCAAACAAGGTTTGAAAGGAAATCTTATGAATTGACATAAGTATGATTTTTGAGGAATATGAAATAAAATACTATATGTATATGGTATCATATGTTTTTCAAAATAAAGATAAGGAAAGTACCTTCCTTCTCTATGAATTTCGAGCTTAGTTGAGATATGCTGCTGGTGATAGTAGGTTGTCCGGACATAAAACTCATGAGTTGCCATTGAGCACGACTGCTAGCGTAATTTGCAGGGCTGCAGATAGCCTACGGCGGTCGGATGTTTCCTGAGGGAATTAGGCGTAACCATTGTGATCGCTGCGATCTAGAGTCGTTGAATTCGACCGTGTAGCGTAATTCGCAGGGTTGCAGATAGCCTATGGCGGACGGATGTTTCTTGGGGGAACCAAGCGTAACCATTGTGACTGCTGCGATCTACAGTCGAATTGTAAGGGCGTAATCCGCAGAGCTGTGAAAGCTTACGGGTATGGATGTTTCCTGGGGGATCCAGGCGTAACCATTTTGTAGCTGTGGTCCACAGTATTTGAGATATCTTATTGATAGTGAGCCACCTGTTGATGCAGCAGTTAGTCTTCGTGACTTGATTGGTCTTCGTGACCTGATTTGTCTTTGGGACTTGTTTTGTCCTCGTGACTTAAAGTATCTTCATAATTCCTTGATTTGTTTCCATGATTCTGAGACAGAGCAATCAACGCTCAGTGACCTCAGAATGTCTTTTGATTCTTAAAATATCTTCCGTTGATCTGTCCATGATGAAATTCGCAGGGAAGTGATTTCCTATGGATACGGATGTTTTCTGGGGGATCCAGACGGAACCATTGTGTATCTGCGATTCATGAACAATCAACATATCAATAACACATTGGTACTTTCCACAGCTGTTTTTTTTAAAGAACTTTTGAAATATTTTCACTTGTGAGTTGAAGCAAGAATATTTAGTACTTGGAGATTTTAGTCATGCGTCTGGCCAGCGTATGCCTAACATCTGTGAAAACAACGATAGACTTGTCAAACTCCAAGCTATCAAATATTTAAAACCAAAATTTGAAAATTAAGGTGTACCTAACTTATAGATTATGAAAGATGGTTTCGAAGTAGTTTTAGAATAATAATACAAGGATTTTTGTACGAATTTCATATTACATTCAAAGGTTATAAAAGAATTTGGATTTTGGGAAATTCCCAAGTTTTCAATTTATAAATTGTCAACTTGAAGAAGAGATGTTATTCACACTCTTCGATGAGTGTTGAGAAAGATAAGATAGATTGAATATAGGGGGTGTGGTTGAACTTGGATTAAATGCAACGATGAATAAGTAAGCATTGGCAGTTGAGATTTTAAAGGAATTTGAAATAAATTTGGGATGCATAAATTCGACTTATGCAGAATTTGGAAATTTAGAAGAGATTGGTTTTGTATAGAAATTTTATTTTTTCGAGTTATTTGAAATAAAGAGGATCGATGACTTAAAATCGATGTTTGAATTAGTTGTGAAAGAATTTCGCACAGATATTATAATTTGAAGCATAAATTAGTATAACTCTAATGATCTTTCCTTTTCGAGGACGAAAAGTTTTAAAGGGGGGAAGAATGTAACGACCTAGAAATTTCGACAACTGGAATATGAGATTAATTAAGGTTTAACTATGAATCATCAATTTTATATTGAGGTTAGAAATTTAAAAATTGAATATATGGTTTTGTGTATGAATTTAATATTTAATTTATTATGGTTGAGTGAGAATCAAATATTTGTGTTGAACCTTTGAATTGAATTTGGTTAGATACTTGAATTCGATTAGAAATCCGACTAAAAAGTATCAATGGATAAGCGTTAGTGGCGTTAAATGAATTTGAAATTTTATATGGAAAATTAGTTCGTATATGAGTGTATTTGTGGAATAATAATTTAACGTTGCATATTTTAAAACGAACAACGTTATCAGTGGACAAAAGAAATAAAATCGGTTCACCAGTAAATAGTTTAAAATTTAAAATAACGCTGTATACAGACGAAGTCAGAGTACAACTAGACTAATTTTATTGGATTCAGAACGCAAAAACGAAAGGGTACATATAATTTTTGTCACGTTTGGGAGTCGTGTTGGTGGTACGTATTTAGAGCGTTATGTGGTAATGTACGGTAGAAGTTAATATTTAGTTTAGCTAAATAAAACCTTCCCCAGTATAATTAACGCAGCCCCAAATACCTTCGTACCTAGAAACAACCCACCCGAATTCAGCCTCGTTTGATTCCTTGCTTCCCACAGATCCTTCGCTATAAATCAACCCTAGTTACCAATTTCTCTGGTGTAATTCATTTCTTTCCTTTACAAATTTTAATGGCCATCGGAAGTTCATTCCCCAAAATCGTCCTTTCCCTAAAATAAAATCTGAATCTCAAGCCTTCCCCCAAATCTTGCATCCATGGCAACCGCGCCTCTGATTTGGCTAGCCATCGAGCCTCTCTGCGACTCCAAGTCACCATAAGCTACACCGTTCGCCATCGCTCCTTCCTTCTATTGAAATCTGGAGACCGTATCGAAGTAAAGAGGGAAACCCGTAAGGCAAGGCATCACCATGAAGGCGCAGTGTTTTTTTTTTCAATAGCCGAAACAGCGACGACCACGTCCCCATTACCTCGCCTGGCCTTGTTCAACCGCAAGTGTTCTAAGGTGAGTTTTTTCAAAAACTCACGATTTAAGTAATTCAAGAATTTTAACTTCAGTATTAAATTGAAATGTTTACTGGTTGCACTCGTGGATTGTTTGTCATGATTATGTGGATTGTCTATACGTTGTTGGTACCCTGTTCTACCATGTATATAGATTGTGCTGATAATTTGATTTAAATTGGTGCATGCCTCCTTGTTGTTGTGTAGCCTCTATAGTGAAGTAATTTACACAGGGAATATTGGTACGACAGACTAGGATAGTTGTAGCCTCTGTTGATATAAATCCTATGAATTGCCATTCACTTTATAACGCGAAAACTATCATTTTATAAGTAAGACTAGAATATTTGTACTAACAGAACTTGAATTAGCATGTGTATATATGCAATTACATATATATATATATATAGACTGTATTGCTTCGCGTCGGCCACTTAGGAAAGCATAAGTATACTGTGGACTGTGGGCATTAGTCTGTCGCCATTCTCTTAAACTGAGAGTATTTTCCATGATTGTTATGCATAAATTTTTCATGAAGTTCTAAGTTTAAAGGGTATATAGGTTGTTTGACACTAAACATTTCACACATTGATATACTCGGAAAACTAGTATGCTATTCGAACATTTTATGTTAGTTTATGATGGTATTCCTAAGACAATGTGGATATCATCCTGTATTAGCTTTTATGCCTGTATACATGCAAATGTACATTTATCTATATGTATAAGAAACATAAGATGTGTTAGATGAATGCCAAGTTGTTAGCTACCTACCAATGGTCCACTAGTTCAAAGCCAATATGGGTTCATCCACTCATAAATGTTTTACCAGTGCATTGGTTCAACATGATGTCATCACATGATACCTGCACATGTTATACAGTTATCTTAATTTCGTGAATGATGTTTGGTTTGGAGTCACACGTATTAGTGAATTATAGGAAAGGGTAAATCAAATTTTCTACTTAGCTGTAAATGTCAGTAGTGTCAAGTATATATGGACATGGAATTCATAGAAACTGCTATTCATTTTATATAATATGAACTGTCATAAGTCATGCTGTATTGAAATATTTGCACCGCATGTAAGGTTGGATGTTTCCAGTAGTCATCCATCCTGGTTTTATGCCGTTGAAATCCTGCTGCCTTTTTATGTGCAGGCTTATACAAAATTCTCCATTTGAAACTGTAGGCTATAACCTGAATGTACATTTGTGCTACACTTAAAATTGTGCCTTGTTCATATCGGTTATCCCTACCTGCTTTCGAAACTTGACACATTGGGTTTACATTTTACCTCTTTGCTTGCATGGGGATAATATATTTTATATATGCATGTTGGTCCATTCAGTTTCATCCTAAATATATATGGGTGTTAACCTTGTTTACTGTCTTGATGTCTTGAGGTTGCATGTAAAAAAAAGAAAAAGAAACTGGGCTTAGGTCAGAATACACTACAATACCAATACTTTTGAATGGAGGCTAGACACACATGGCCTTATATTTTACCGGCTACACAGTAGTATGTTTGGTCTACATATCCAAATTTAAAGTGTTTAGGATTTTTTGTTTCACTCATATTAAATCTGCAAATGGTAGATCAAATGTTAGACCGGATAATGACGCAAAACAAGGACATGAACTGCGTATGCTGATTTTATTTACTACTTATGTCGATCACTAGTAAACTGCATGTGTGGGCTACATATACAAATGACTTATGTTGATCACTTGACTACATCTTGTTTACTGTCCTTTGTTGAATACTTTGGCCCATTTTAATTTATTGCAATATGTTGACCACTGATGAGAGGCACCTACTATTCTTCGTGCCCAGTCACACAAACCGTTGTGAAATTGATGTTTATTCGAAGCGTGAACTTTTGTATACATATGGTGGTCGATGCATACGTGTATATACATACTTTCGTGTGTGTATATATGTATCATTGGCATATGTGTATATATAAATATACATGTTGTCCGAATTAGTTATTCCAGGCTACTATAATATTATCTCATGTTTGGTAGGGGAAGCTGAGGCCATCCACACGTATACACATGTGGATAGGCAAGCTCTCATGACCGCTAGTCCCTCAAATCAAAACTGTTATGTATCTAGACTACGAGATTGTTTATATTTGAAGTTAGGATTAACTAGTATATTTCAGTTTTTGTTGAAGTTAATTTACTTGAACTATGATTTAATCCTGACTCGAGTGTTTTATGTTTTTGCACGGAACGCTCGGGTCAGACCCGAGCATTACAGATTTAAAGATTTCAGCTTAGGATTTGAAGATTGGCAAAGCTGGGGATTTCAAAGACGGCGCACTCTGAAGTTTTCAAACCAGTAAATATTTTTCTGTATTCAAACTATTTAAAGTTCCGCTGTATAGAAAATGTTCTTGTATCAAAGAAAATTTTCTGAGTATATATAAAAGATTTATTTCGTTGTTCAATACTGTGTTTTTATTTATTCTGTATTTTCTGTGTTTATTCTGTTTTTTTAAACTCTGTAAGCTAAATACGCTCCGTCGATTTGGACGTTTTAAGTCGATTTAATCACCAATTTGAAGCGGTCAAAAAAGTGGGACGTTACACGATCCCGAAACCCGTACGACGGTGTTAAGGATAATCATTGGAATATAACACATTAATCATCATTAGCAGAGTACAGATAATAGCAAAAACAATAAATAAAATAATTTTACATAGATATGACAGCGGAATCATAACATGTAACAACATCAGAATAGCACAACGTAGGATATAACTTAGTAAATAAAAGGGGAATGATCAGTCAACATCGCCATAGGCGGAATATATACATACAGTGAGACATATTAAAGGTATCAGTCTACATCGCTTGCGGCGGCACATATACATACGATAATAAATGCTGGAAGTAAAACAGTCTACATCGCCGTAGGCGGAATCATATACATAAGATAAGGATAGCGGAAAGTCAATAGCCAAAATACAAGTGAATCTAATCTTTGCCATCAAGCCAAAAGCGCACTCTGTACTGCAGTGCTAAACCAAAACAACCTGTCATCTATCAACTAGGCTGCCCGTGTGAAAATAAGGGCACCCGAGTTTGCAAAGTGAAACAAACAACGAGTCAGTCATGGGACTGGTATGAGAAATCTACTTAACTGGTTAAACAACAGTAATAAGGAAAATCATAGGACCACGCCACTTTCGCGGAACGGGTTTACTCCAGTGATTGCCAGTGCATTTAAAACAAAGTAAATTCTTTAAAACAATGCGATGCTTTTAAAAAAATGAAGCCGTTACAAGACTCAAGTCCCATCACACAATGCAACGCAAACCGGAGGATAGAATTTTACCTTATAATGGCCAAAATATGCTTAATACGTGCAAAGCAAAATCACTTGATATTATTACTAGTGCATATATGTTTCAAAAACGAATATCATCATAAATATCAATCATAGGCGGCATAGCTACCATCTACTATGTCGCCATACTAGTTCTACAATCAAATCTGTTATCTCGTATTGGAAATTGGATTTCCGTCATGAGTCAAGGCAAGGGGCAAGCTCCTCTCCGCTTTGAGACACTCTAGCAAATGCTTCAGGACTATACACTCACACTCTGGGTAACCCTTGGATGCTTCAGGGCTGGTCCTCCCTTACGTTTGAGGATTAATTATTCCTGAGCACACGTTTCCCGGTCCTAACAAACCTAATATCGAGGCGCCTCATTCCAACATCCACATCGGTAAAAATAATATAAATGTCAGCCAGTTTAAGCACCGACACTACCGCTAGTTAGAAAGAAACATCGTGCTCTCCCTGCAGTCCTTATCCCGTTTTTAACTCATACCGAGGTGTGAGGCTCGCGAATCCACGCTATACACAAAGCCAGGCCACGTAGGCCGTGCTTTGATCATCAACCACAAGACTTTGCTTTGCAATAGAAGCCTTGCTTACTGCATCTTGGCATGCCACACAGGCAATCCACTCCATACGACTGATTTCTATCGATATATAACCTCTGAGCTCGTACGTCTCAGAGAAGGGCGTTAAGCAAGAGAATAAATTCTCTGCCGCCAAACATATGTTTATTTAACAGAGATCAATCAGTACAGAACAACATCCAATGTCAGACACACAGTCCATTTACAAGTCCGTTCTGGGTCTGAATGAAACCGAAGGCACCATATTCCTCGCATATCCGCACAATCAACACATACGTCCAGACGGCTACTACTTCCGTTCCTTCAAGGTAGCTACTCCAATCAGGAACCTCAGTAGCGCCCATCCATCCGATACGAAGATCGTCGGTCTTGAACCGTCTTCGTATTTTCGGCTTCGAATCGTTCGATCAATTATTTGAAATGAGGGTTAGCCCGGCCTTTTCAAATAATTCACGTATAATTAGAATTCAAATCAATTCTTTCCATGGTTATATTATTCGACATTCACATTTCAGTTCCTTAGTATAATTTTCATGTCAAACACATACAACCATCAAATATCAAGCAAACCAAGCAAAATTTGGTTTATTTCCATTCTATGCTGCTTATAATATTTTATAACGATTTTTCGCCATTTTTATTTATTTAAAAATGGCCATATATAATTAAACGACGTTTCAGGTCGTGCCGTGGCACTGGCGTTGTTTTTCCCTAAATTTGTTTTACACATTTCGGGAAATCTAACCGTTGTATTCCTACAAAGTTTATATCACTGGGAAGATATTCCCAAAGCGAACCCAACGGTTCCAGTTTCGTGAAAATCTGACGGTCGGATCTTCCACACTAGTTGTTTGAAGTTACGGTTTCAAAATACAAACTACAGCGTCGTTATTCGATTTAATTAAATTATATTTATATTTATATATAAATATAATCGATTATGGCGCTGTTTTTCTTCAGATCTGAATTAAACATTCCAGACAATCCAACCGTTGGATTTTTACAAAGTTGGTGCCGTTGGAAAGATATTTCCAAGGCGAACCCAACGTCTGCGGTTTCGGGAAAACCCGATGGTCGGATCTCTCGTACTAATCGATTGAAGTTATGATTTCAAAACACAACTGCACGGCCTCGATTCCTTTCAATTCTATTATATATATATATATATATATATATATATATATATATATATAGTTCATTCTGTAATTTCAATATCGTTTTCACTTCAAATATTTCACTAACGCCTTTATATTTCGAAAAATTTCGCCATAACCTCCTTTGTACGGGAAGGGGTTTGGAAATTTATTGGGTCGTATTAGGTACCCAATAAATCCTATAAAGCATACACATATTTATAGTGATATATTCTGGTGTTTACAGGGGAGCGTGTATTGATAATAACTCCAGAGAATAAATTCTCGTCACCCTGTCAAAGCCTGAGGGAGTGTGTATTTTAAATTACTCCAGAGGATAAATCCTCGTCACCTTGTCCCGTGCGGGAAATAAATAATCCATGTGCCGTATCTAATAACTAGAGAGACGTGATTTTCGTCAACTCCAGACCCGTGTGGGGTTTTTATTAATCTGGCAATTTATCGTTATATTTTATATGGTCTATATCAGTCATCATTTCAACCTGTAATATATAGTCATCGCCATACAAGCCTCTCGTTCGTATGGTAAATCGTCAACCTCATCACACAAGCTCCAAATGCTTATGTGGTATATGATGAAGTATGCCTATCGTCAAGAAGTATGCCATGTAGTGTAGTTCAAAATTAATTGTTACTATCCTATGGCGATGTTTATCTTTACACACAGAATAACCAGCACTCCGCATCCAACGGCATTCACAGGAGTTGATATATAAATAAAATTGCGCAGCCAACTCATTAAGGCTTACCTATTTGTCGGGCATCCAAATAATTTCTTTACTCAACAGCTAATCCATTTTCTCTGTTCAACACAAGTATATATATATATGCAGAACAAAGCTAATAATAATATTTCTAGCGAACAAATATTTATTTAAAACACGAATAACATTCAACACATGAATTTCTATTCAACGAATGAATTTCTATTCAACACATGAATGTGCGCTATAGTTTGTATATATATAAAAATGTGATTTTTATTTCTAAAGCTATTTATTTGAAACACGAATAACATTCAACACATGAATTCCTATTCAACGAATGAATTTCTATTCAACACATGAATGTGCGCTATAGTTTGTATATATATATATAAATGTGATTTTTATTTCTAAAGCTATTTATTTGAAACACAAATAACATTCAACACATGAATTTCTATTCAACGAATGAATTTCTATTCAACACATGAATGTGCGCTATAGTTTGTATATATATAAAAATGTGATTTTTATTTCTAAAGCTATTTATTTAAAACACGAATAACATTCAACACATGAATTTCTATTCAACGAATGAATTTCTATTCAACACATGAATGTGCGCTATAGTTTGTATATATATAAAAAATGTGATTTTTTATTTCTAAAGCTATTTATTTGAAACACGAATAACATTCAACATATGAATTTCTATTCAACGAATGAATTTCTATTCAACGCATGAATGTGCGCTATATTTTGTGTATATATATAAATGTGATTTTTTATTTCTAAAGCTATTTATTTGAAACACGAATAACATTCAACACATGAATTTCTATTCAACGAATGAATTTCTATTCAACACATGAATGTGCGCTATAGTTTGTATATATATAAAAATGTGATTTTTTATTTCTAAAGCTATTTATTTGAAACACGAATAACATTCAACACATGAATTTCTATTCAACGAATGAATTTCTATTCAACACATGAATGTAGTTTCAAAATATGAAAATAATTTCAACAAATGAAAATTATTCTAACACATGAATATTTCAGAAAATTTCGACAGCATAACGGCAGGTTAGTTAAAACCGGGACTATCCCTAGTACGACTCCTCGCTCTACCTTAAAACCTCGCGGTTTTTGACAATGGGGATTCATGCATCTAGTTCGCACGCAGGCGGCATGTTTTATTTTCATTTCCACAATCCTGTTCTAATTTGTTTCAACCACAAAAGGGTATTTTTCAACCACAAGGGTATTTTTCAACCACAATCCAACAATATCAACCACAAACAATTATTTTCAACCATTTGTCTTATCACATAATTTCACGCCAATCACAAGCAATAAATATCGTCCATGGTTTGTGGACGAGGGGAGTATATATATATATATATATTATATTTCACTTTCATTTCAACACAATTCAAAGCATATATGTTTCATACAATGCTTGTATAATTTATACATCGCTCATATAACTTATACAACACATGTACATGATGTATACGATGCGTATATAATTTATACTTCGCTATATAATTTATACAACACAATTTCATTCACACAATTTAATTTAGATTTCTCACATTGGTTTTCGAGGTGCTAAAAATCGTAGATAGCTCAGAAAAATCTGCGGTCTCTTCTAGATGGTAGAGAGCCTCCTTGCGGTCATGATGTTTCCTGTTTCATCGAATTTCGTTAACACACCATAAAGATATGATTTTTCAAAGTTTGCAACACTAAAAAGTGTTAAAATCATTTCAGAAAAAATAAAGCTGTTCACCTCTATAAGCCTTCGAAACTCGGTTTTAAATTCTCGCTCGATCCGTGAAGTGTTGTCTCGATCAGGTGTTGCAGCGTCAAAGAGCTTCGAACAAGGTTTCCAGCGCCGGTGGTGGCACCCAACTCGGTGGTCCCTGTAGCGCACGGCGGAGCTCCAAAGTCGGCGCCTTCTTCGAGGTGGTTCGACAAAAATATCCCACTATAGTAGGCGAAGGTTTATGGATTTATAGAGGAGGGAGAGGCGAACGGAAAACTTAACTGGAGGTGGGGCTGAAAGTGGACGTGGCGGCGGCGATTGGGTCGGGAAGATGGGAGCACTTCCGTCGTTCATGGGGGGGGGGGGGTTAGTCGGGTTTGACCAGTCAACGAGAAGTGAGAGAGAAAGAAGGGGATTGGCCCATCATAATTTTTTTTAATTTTAAATTCAAAAATATCTTCTTGTCTAAACGAACACTAATCTCAACCCAACGACTGTCGCCCCTAGCTAAATACCCTCATCCCGGACACAATGGGATATGTTTCGTTGGCCAATTCGACTGTTACAGTCAGTTATTTTTCAAATTAAAGTATAAAACATTAAATATTTAATTTGAACGTACATTTCAATTTGCCAGGGCCACAAACTGATTCGAAAAATTCCAGAAAAATAAATCTAGCTATGTTTTGACGATACGGTCCCAACAAAACTAGTTTCGTAGAATTCTGAGATCGTTTGAAAAATGGCCATTTTCTGGTCGACCCAATTTAACAGAAATTGACCAATCACATTTTCTTTTTCCACGCTCACATACTAGCTTCAAAAATTATGAAATTTGAAACCTAGCAATAGTTTGACATCCTGGATCCAACAAAAGTGGTTTCGTCGAATTCCGAGGTCGTTTGCAAAATGTCTATTTTCAAGGGCTATATAATCTACATAGCGACCTTTCTGAAAATTCATTTGGCCATAACTTTTGATTCCCGCTATGAAACTTCGATTTTTCAGATTCGTTAGAAAGGTATTCATAAACAGATTTAAATATTTTTGGTTTCGCTAAAATCCGATATATTTTCCACCCGGTACAGTCAGTCAAAGTTTGAATTAAAATTTTCAAACTGCCACGCCATTTCCAATTCATTATTTTATTGAAATATTCTATTTCAATGGTTTAAATTCTTTTAAAATAACCATTTTTAAAATTTTTAAATTGGCTCGTATTTTCCGGGTTGTTACAGTCTCCCCCACTTAAAACTTTTCGTCCCCGAAAAGGAAACAACAGTACAGTAGGAAACAAAATGTAAATGCAAAGTATTGTAAAGGTACCTTGCACCGGAGTTAGTCAGAGATGTCCACTCTGCATTTGGGGTAAGCTTGCTTAATGCTTTCCTCAGTCTCCCAAGCACAGTCTCTAGGATCACTACTCCACTGCACTTTAACTAAATGAACCTTTTTGCTCCTAAGTTCTTTAGTTTCTTTGCCAACAATCTTTAATGGCTCTCTTCTGACTGCTAATTCTGGAGTAATTTCCAAGTCCTGTTGCGCTGCTTCTTCTACAATAAGATCCGGATCATGCACATGTTTTCTGAGTTGAGACACGTGGAACACATCATGCACTCCAGGCAACCAATCAGGTAATTGAACCCTATAAGCAAGACTTCCAATTCGTTCAAGAATAGGAAAGGGACCAATAAATCTCGGTGCCAACTTCCCAGTTTTATCGAATCTGATTACTCCTCTCATCGGAGAAACTCTTAAATAAACATAATCGCCAACAGCAAATGACAAATCCCTTCTTCTCGCATCAGCATAACTTTTCTGACGGCTTTGCGCGGTTTTCAATCGCTTCTTGATGAGGTCTACTTTGTCAGAAGCATCACGAATCATATCGGGTCCTAACACAAGTCTGTTTCCAGGTTCTATCCAACATGCTGGAGATCTGCACGGTCTACCATATAATGCTTCAAATGGCGACATTCCAAAACTTGCTTGATAGCTATTGTTATATGAGAATTCTGCCAAATGCAAGTGATCTTCCAATGATCCGCCAAAATCAATAATACAAGCCCGTAGTAAGTCTTCTAAAATTCTGTTCACCCGCTCAGTTTGGCCATCTGTCTGAGGGTGGTGAGCGGTACTTAGATTCAACTTGGTTCCCAATTCTGTCTGGAATGCTTACCAGAATTTGCTAGTAAATAGTGGATCCCTATCACTGACTATACTGAGCGGCACTCCATGCAGTTTAACTATTTCCTTGAAATATATTTGTGCTAGACTTTGAGTCGTTCTATTGGATCTGACAGGTATGAAATGGGCGGTCTTCGTGAAGCGATCTACGATCACCCAAATACTGTCATTACCTTTCTTAGTTCGAGGCAAACCATCTATGAAGTCCATGGAAATCTGTTCCCATTTCCAACCAGGGACTTCCAACGGTTGCAACAATTCTGCCAGTTTTTGTTGGTCGCTCTTGACTAACTGACAAGTAGGGCACCTGCTAACATATAAAGAAATATCTCTTTTCATCGCCTTCCACCAGATTGTGCGTTTGAGGTCATTATACATTTTTCTCACATCGGGATGGATGCTGAGTTTGGACTTATGGCATTCATCCATGACTTCCTTTCGAAGCTCTGGAAGATTCGGGATGCAAATTCTGCCCTTTAACCTAAGAACTCCTTTGTCATTAAGCTGGAAACTTGTGGATTCACCTTCCTTGATTCTTTGACTGATCCTTTAGATAAATTCATCACCTTTCTGAAAGACCGAAATCTTGTCAATCAACGAAGACGTAACGATAAAACTAGCGATGATCTCATTCTTTCTGCTGAGCGCGTCCGCCACAACATTGGCTTTCCCTGGAGTGTACAGAATCTCAAAATCGTATGCTGCAAGGAATTCTAACCAACGGTGTTGTCTCAAGTTCAGATCTTTCTGAGTGAATAAATACTTCAATGATTGATGATCAGTAAATAGTTCGAACTTCTCTCCTAACAAATAATGCCTCCAGATTCTCAAAGCAAACACGATGGCTAACAACTCAAGATCATGAGTTGCATAGTTCCTTTCATGCGGCTTCAGCTGACGGCTAGCATAAGCGACCACATGGCCTTTTTGCATTAATACTGCGCCAAGCCCTCTAATAGAAGCATCTGTCCATACCGTCAAGTCCTGATTGCCATCTATAATTGTTAATACTGGAGTAGTTGTGAATCTCAGTTTCAGTTCTCTGCACGCTTCATCACATTCCGGAGTCCACTTGAATTTTTCATGTTTCTTTGTGAGCTTTGTTAATACACCGGATATCTTCAAAAAATCCTTAACGAATTTCCGATAGTAACTAGCCAATCCAAGGAAACTTCGAACTTCTGTGGGGGTAGTAGGTTATTTCCAATCTTGAATCGCTGTAATTTTGCTTGGATCTACAGCAATCCCTTCTTTTGACACTACATGGCCAAGGAACTTAACTTCATCCTGCCAGAAGATACACTTAGAAAAAATTTCTTTCAAGACATTTCTCCTCAGAATTTCCAACACTTGTTCTAAATGTTTTGCATGCTCGCCTTCTGACTTGGAGTAGATTAAAATGTCATCGATGAAAACCAGAACAAATTTATTAAAGACACCTCGAAATACTCTGTTCATAAGATCTACGAAGTATGCGGGAGCGTTACACAAGCCGAACGACATCACTAACCATTCATAGAATAAATCGGGACCCCTGAAGGCTGTCAAAAGAACACAGTCTTCGGCTATACGTAATTGGTGGAAACCTGTAGCTAGGTCCATTCTAGAGAATACTCTCGCTCCATTTAATTGATCTAGCAAATCATCGATTCGCGGTAATGGATATTTATTCTTTAGTGTCTTCTTATTGAGATCTCGGTAATCAACACAGTCGTAAAGTACAGTCTGATTTCGGGACAAACACTACTGCTGCTCCTCAATCTGAAAAGCTTGGCCTGATCAAACCTTTCCAAAGCAATTCTCGAGTTTGGCTACCCAACTCTTCCTTTTCTTTCGGGGCCATTCTTCGAATTGGATGTACTACTGGTCTGGCATTCGGAATTAGATCGATTCTGAATTCAATTTCTCTTTGCGGGGGTAAGTTTTCGACTTCTTCAAACACATCCGCGTAGTTTTTAACAACATGAATCTTTTCTAATGAAGTGGGAATAACTTCTAAAGCATACCAAAATTCTTTTCTATCTGTTTCTGAGCCATTGCATGGTATATATATGTCCTAGCTTCATCTCGACTTTAACGATTCTTTCGGCACATCTAACTTCGGCCTTATATTTTGTTAACCATTCCAAACCGAGAATAACATCGAATTCAGAAAAATTCATGACGATTAAGTTGATGGGAAACTTGTAACAAGAGTAAGAGATAGGCACTCTGCAATACGAACTAAGAACGAGAGAGCCCCCTATCGGATTTTGAACTTTAATTGATTCTTTAAGATCTCTTACTTTTAACTTTAACTTATTAACAGTGTTACTAGAAATGAAGCTACGTGATGCACCAGTGTCAAAAAGTACAGAAACATGAATATTTTTAATTGTAAGGGTACCTCCCAAGACGTCGGGTTTACCTAATCCATCGGTGATAGCTGGCGGGTTTTCCCCGTCATAAACATGTGCTACCTGTGCATTCTTCTTCAAAGGACAATTCCTGCTATAGTGCCCCTTCTGATGGCAGTTGTAGCATTCAGCTGAGCTGTGGGGGTTCGGATTTGAGCTTTCTGGATTTGGCTTTAGTCTCTTTGGGGCGGTGCACACATTCGAATAATGCCCCTTCTTTCCGCAATTGTAGCAACTTTCTTTGGGTATCTTACCAGCTTGCTGAGTAGCGGCTGCTGCATTGCTGGACTCGGGTTGATCTCCTGAAGCTTTGCGCTTGTTTCCAGCTTGGCTTTTAGCGCGGTCTAGATTGGAGTTTCTCTTATCCAAATCATCGTAGTTGCAGGCCATCTCTACTAGTTCAGAAAATGAAAGTTTGATGTTGCTCATGGCCCGGTCCTGATACTTGCGCTTTAGTCCCAGTATAAACCTCTTATTCTTTGCTTTCGAGGTCAAGATAAGCTCTGGAGCATAACGTGAGAGCTGTGTGAACCTATTAAGATACTCTTGGACAGAGCGGTCTCCCTGCTGGAGATTAGCGAACTCATCTCGCATACGCTCCAATGCTTGTTCGGGGATGTACTTCTCCCTAAACATTGCCTTAAATTCTTCCCAAGTCCTTACGGTACCCTCCTCATCCTCAGAGGTGACGGCCTCCCACCACAATTCGGCCTCTTCCTGTAAAAGCCAAGCGCCCATATATGCTTTGTCGTGGGTTCCAAGCCTCATACCACCAAAGATCTTTTCGCATGTATTTAACCATGCTAAAGCCTCCGTCACTGTGCTGGTGCCAGGAAAAGTTTTGCCGCCGAGGTTTTTGTACCTCTTTGCTACTCGGTCCAGTTCGAATTCCTGAAGTGCTGGTGGCTGTATCATAGGCCCTTCTGCAATAGGGACATTTCCCCGTCCTCCTGCTTGGCCTGCTCGGCCTCCTCTGCCTCCTCTGGCGGCTGCAACTGCTCGCGTAGCCATCAAGTAAAGTTCTGTATAAGCAAGAAAAGAGTCAAGCTCACAAAAATGATAATTTTCATATATGATAAAGCAGAAGAACATATGGAAAGATAATGATGTACTGATCAAATTGTTTTTCTATTCTGCTTAGCTCATTCTAGGACATTACTAATCCTATCTCTAATGAGCTACTCGCCTTAGAACACTACTGATTCTATTCTGACGAGGTGTTTAATGTGTTAGATTCCAGAACTAAGGTTAACCAAAGCTCTGATACCAACTGTGACGATCCCGAAACCCGTATGACGGTGTTAAGGATAATCATTGGAATATAACACATTAATCATCAATAGCAGAGTACAGATAATAGCAAAAACAATAAATAAAATAATTTTACATAGATATGACAGCGGAATCATAACATGTAACAACATCAGAATAGCACAACGTAGGATATAACTTAGTAAATAAAAGGGGAATGATCAGTCAACATCGCCATAGGCGGAATATATACATACAGTGAGACATAATAAAGGTATTAGTCTACATCGCCTGCGGCGGCACATATACATACGATAATAAATGCTGGAAGTAAAACAGTCTACATCGCCGTAGGCGGAATCATATACATAAGATAAGGATAGCGGAAAGTCAATAGCCAAAATACAAGTGAATCTAATCTTCGCCATCAAGCCAAAAGCGCACTCCGTACTGCAGTGCTAAGCCAAAACAACCTGTCATCTGTCAACTAGGCTACCCGTGTGAAAATAAGGGCACCCGAGTTTGCAAAGTGAAACAAACAACGAGTCAGTCATGGGACTGGTATGAGAAATCTACTTAACTGGTTAAACAACAGTAATAAGGCAAATCATCGGACCACGCCACTTTCGCGGAACGGGTTTACTCCAGTGATTTCCAGTGCATTTAAAACAAAGTAAATTCTTTAAAACAACGCGATGCTTTTTAAAAAATGAAGCCGTTATAAGACTCAAGTCCCATCACACAATGCAACGCAAACCGGAGGATAGAGTTTTACCTTATAATGGCCAAAATATGCTTAATACGTGCAAAGCAAAATCACTTGATATTATTACTAGTGCATATATGTTTCAAAAACGAATATCATCATAAATATCAATCATAGGCGGTGGCATAGCTACCATCTACTATGTCGCCATACTAGTTCTACAATCAAATCCGTTGTCTCGTATTGGAAATTGGATTTCCGTCATGAGTCGAGGCATGGGGCAAGCTCCTCTCCGCTTCGAGACACTCTAGCAAATGCCTTAGGACTACACACTCTGGGTAACCCTTGGATGCTTCAGGGCCGGTCCTCCCTTACGTTTGAGGATTAATTATTCATGAGCACACGTTTCCCGGTCCTAACAGACCTAATATCGAGGCGCCTCATTCCAACATCCACATCGGTAAAAATAATATAAATGTCAGCCAGTTTAAGCACTGACACTACTGCTAGCTAGAAAGAAACGTCGTGCTCTCCCTGCAGTCCTTATCCCGTTTTTAACTCATACCGAGGTGTGAGGCTCGCGAATCCACGCTATACATAAAGCCAGGCGGCCATGCTTTGATCATCAACCACAAGACTTTGCTTTGCAACAGAAGCCTTGCTTACTGCATCTTGGCATGCCACACAGGCAATCCACTCCATACGACTGATTTCTATCGATATATAACCTCTGAGCTCGTACGTCTCAGAGAAGGGCATTGAGCAAGAGAAAAAAATTCTCCGCCGCCAAACAGATATATATTTAACAGAGATCAATCAGTACAGAACAAAATCCAATGTCAGACACACAGTCCATTTACAAGTCCGTTCTGGGTCTGAACAAAACTGGAGGCACCATATTCCTCGCATATCCGCACAATCAACACATACGTCCAGACGGCTACTACTTCCGTTCCTTCAAGGTAGCAACACCAATCAGGAATCTCAGTAGCGCCCATCCATCCGATACGAAGATCGTCGGTCTTGAACTGTCTTCGTATTTTCGGCTTCGAATCGTTCGATCAATTATTTGAAATGAGGGTTAGCTCGGCCTTTTCAAATAATTCACGTATAATTAGAATTCAAATCAATTATTTCCATGGTTATATTATTCGACATTCACATTTCAGTTCCTTAGTATAATTTTCATGTCAAACACATACAACCATCAAATATCAAGCAGACCAAGCAAAATTTGGTTTATTTCCACTCTATGCTGCTTATAATATTTTATAATGATTTTTCGCCATTTTTATTTATTTAAAAATTGCCATATATAATTAAACGACGTTTCATGTCGTGCCGTGGCACTGGTGCTGTTTTTCCCCAAATTTGTTTTACACATATCGGGAAATCTAACCGTTGGATTCCTACAAAGTTTATATCACTGGGACGATATTCCCAAAGTGAACCCAACGGTTCCAGTTTCGTGAAAATCCAACGGTCGGATCTTCCACACTAGTCGTTTGAAGTTACGGTTTCAAAATACGAACTGCAACGTCGTTATTCGATTTAATTAAATTATATTTATATTTATATATAAATATAATCGATTATGGCGCTGTTTTTCTTCAGATCTGAATTAAACATTCCAGACAATCCAACCGTTGGATTTTTACAAAGTTGGTGCCGTTGGAAAGATATATCCAAGGCGAACCCAAAGGTTGCGGTTTCGGGAAAATCCGATGGTCGGATCTCTCGTACTAATCGATTGAAGTTACGATTTCAAAACACGAATTGCACAGCCTCGATTCCTTTCAATTCTATTTATATTTATATATATATAAATATAGTTCATTCTGTAATTTCAATATCGTTTTCACTTCAAATATTTCACTAACGCCTTTATATTTCGAAAAATTTCGCCATAACCTCCTTTGTACGGGAAGGGGTTTGGAAATTTATTGGGCCGTATTAGGTACCCAATAAATCCAATAAAGCATACACATATTTATAGTGATATATTCTGGTGTTTACAGGGGAGCGTGTATTGATAATAACTCCAGAGAATAAATTCTCGTCACCCTGTCAAAGCTTGAGGGAGTGTGTATTTTAAATTACTCCAGAGGATAAATCCTCGTCACCTCATCCCGTGTGGGAAATAAATAATCCATGTGCCGTATCTAATAACTAGAGAGACGTGATTTTTGTCAACTCCAGACCCGTGTGGGGTTTTTATAAATCTGGCAATTTATCGTTATATTTTATATGGTCCATATCAGTCATCAGTTCAACCTGTAATATATAGTCATCGCCATACAAACCTCTCGCTCGTATGGTAAATCCTCAACCTCGTCACACAAGCTCCAAATGCTTATGTGGTATATGATGAAGTATGCCTATCGTCAAGAAGTATGCCATGTAGTGTAGTTCAAAATTAATTGTTACTATCCTATGGCGTTGTTTATTTTTACACACAGAATAACCAGCACTCCGCATCCAATGGCATTCACAGGAGTTGATATATAAATAAAATTGCGCAGCCAACTCATTACGGCTTACCTATTTGTCGGGCACGCAAATAATTTCTATACTCAACAGCTAATCCATTTTCTCTGTTCAACACAAGTATATATATATATATGCAGAACAAAGCTAATAATAATATTTCTAGCGAACAAATATTTATTTAAAACACGAATAACATTCAACACATGAATTTCTATTCAACGAATGAATTTCTATTCAACTCATGAATGTGCGCTATAGTTTGTATATATATAAAAATGTGATTTTTATTTCTAAAGCTATTTATTTGAAACACGAATAACATTCAACACATGAATTTCTATTCAACGAATGAATTTCTATTCAACACATGAATGTGCGCTATAGTTTGTATATATATAAAAATGTGATTTTTATTTCTAAAGCTATTTATTTGAAACACAAATAACATTCAACACATGAATTTCTATTCAACGAATGAATTTCTATTCAACACATGAATGTGCGCTATAATTTGTATATATATAAAAATGTGATTTTTATTTCTAAAGCTATTTATTTAAAACACGAATAACATTCAACACATGAATTTCTATTCAACGAATGAATTTCTATTCAACACATGAATGTGCGCTATAGTTTGTATATATATAAAAAATGTGATTTTTTATTTCTAAAGCTATTTATTTGAAACACGAATAACATTCAACATATGAATTTCTATTCAACGAATGAATTTCTATTCAACGCATGAATGTGCGCTATATTTTGTGTATATATATAAATGTGATTTTTTTATTTCTAAAGCTATTTATTTGAAACACGAATAACATTCAACACATGAATTTCTATTCAACGAATGAATTTCTATTCAACACATGAATGTGCGCTATAGTTTGTATATATATAAAAATGTGATTTTTTATTTCTAAAGCTATTTATTTGAAACACGAATAACATTCAACACATGAATTTCTATTCAACGAATGAATTTCTATTCAACACATGAATGTAGTTTCAACATATGAAAATAATTTCAACAAATGAAAATTATTCTAACACATGAATATTTCAGAAAATTTCGACAGCATAACGGCAGGGTAGTTAAAACCGGGACCGTCCCTAGTACGACTCCTCGCTCTACCTGAAAACCTTGCGGTTTTTGACAATGGGGATTCATGCATCTAGTTCGCACGCAGGCGGCATGTTTTATTTTCATTTCCACAATCCTATTCTAATTTGTTTCAACCACAAGAGGGTATTTTTCAACCACAAGGGTATTTTTCAACCACAATCCAACAATATCAACCATAAACAATTATTTTCAACCATTTGTCTTATCATATAATTTCACGCCAATCACAAGCAATAAATATCGTCCATGGTTTGTGGACGAGGGGAGTATATATATATATATTTTATATTTCACTTTCATTTCAACACAATTCAAAGCATATATGTTTCATACAACGCATTTATAATTTGTACATCGCACATATAACTTATACAACACATGTACATGATGTATACGATGCATATATAATTTATACTTCGCTTATATAATTTATACAACACGATTTCATTCACACAATTTAATTTAGATTTCTCACATTGGTTTTCGAGGTGCTAAAAATCGTAGATAGCTCAGAAAAATCCGCGGTCTCTTCTAGATGGTAGAGAGCCTCCTTGCGGTCACGATGTTTCCTGTTTCATTGAATTTTGTTAACATACTATAAAGATATGATTTTTCAAAGTTTGCAAAACTAAAAAGTGTTAAAATCATTTCATAAAAATTAAAGTTGTTCACCTCTATAAGCCTTCGAAACTAGGTTTTAAATTCTCGCTCGATCCGTGAAGTGTTGTCTCGATCAGGTGGTGCAGCGTCAAAGAGCTTCGAACAAGGTTTCCAGCGCTGGTGGTGGCACCCAACTCGGTGGTCCTATAGCGCACGGCGGAGCTCCAAAGTCGGCGCCTTCTTCGAGGTGGTTTGACGAAAATATCCCACTATAGTAGGCGAAGGTTGTATGGATTTATAGAGGAGGAAGAGGCGAACGGAACACTTAACTCGAGGTGGGGCTGAAAGTGGATGTGGCGGCGGCGATTGGGTCGGGAAGATGGGAGCACTTCCGTCGTTCGTGGGGGGGTTTAGTCGGGTTTGACCAGTCAACGAGAAGTGAGAGAGAAAGAAGGGGATTGGCCCATTATAATTTTTTTTAATTTTTAATTCAAAAATATCTTCTTGTCTAAACGAACACCAATCTCAACCAAACGACTGTCGCCTCTAGCTAAATACCCCCATCCCGGACACAATGGGATATGTTTCGTTGGCCAATTCGACTGTTACAGTCAGTTATTTTTCAAATTAAAGTATAAAACATTAAATATTTAATTTGAACGTACATTTCAATTTGCCAGGGCCACAAACTGATTCAAAAAATTCCAGAAAAATAAATCTAGCTATGTTTTGACGATACGGTCCCAACAAAACTAGTTTCATCGAATTCTGAGATCATTTGAAAAATGGCCATTTTCTGGTCGACCCAATTTAACAGAAATTGACCAATCACATTTTCTTTTGCCACGCAGCTTCAAAAATTATGAAATTTGAAACCTAGCAATAGTTTGACATCCTGGATTCAACAAAAGTGGTTTCGTCGAATTCCGAGGTCGTTTGCAAAATGTCTATTTTCAAGGGTTATATAATCTACATAACGACCTTTCTGAAAATTCATTTGGCCATAACTTTTGATTCCCGCTATGAAACTTTGATTTTTCATATTCGTTAGAAAGGTATTCATAAACAGATTTAAATATTTTTGATTTCGCTAAAATCCGATATATTTTCCACTCGGTACAGTCAGTCAAAGTTTGAATTCAAATTTTCAAATTGCCACGCCATTTCCAATTCATTATTTTATTGAAATATTCTATTTCAATGGTTTAAATTCTTTTAAAATAACCAATTTTAAAATTTTAAAATTGGCTCGTATTTTCCGGGTTGTTACATTTGGCTAGGGGTGACAGTCGTTGGGGTTCGTTTGGAGTTATAAGCGATAAATAAGTAAATTTTGAATTAAATAATATTAAAATATAATATACATATACACATATATATATATATATTATCACCAAACCATAATTTCCCCTTTATACTTTCAACGTTGCCAAATAAGAGAATAAATGGCCGAAATTATACGATTTTATTTCCTTATCCATTTCTAATCTAATCTGAATTATATCGTGGTTCTAAAACAAAAATCAGAGAGCATTACAGGCTCTTCAAGTTGGTAAGGGTATGATCTGATTTAACATCGTATAGTAGGTGAAATCTCTGCTCAAAGTCAAGAAGTTCGAATGGGTTTTGGGGAATACAGGAAGGCGGACTTCTTTGAGAACATGACGGATCAGAACATAAACATGAGAACATTTCATTGCTATTACAAAAAATTACATCAGAGTACAAGATATCAGAGTACAAATAAATAATTTACAATGGAAAAATATCGGAGATTAAATTACATTTAAACACATAAACATAATATGCAGCGGAAAACATCAACTATTACAACTGAAAGAAATACATAGATACAAAGCATTTCAAATATAGCTCCAACAATAATCCAGGATCTTGTGAAAAGAAATATTCGCAAAAACTAAAATAACAAGCTGCCCATGTGGTAAATATAGGCATCTAGAGTTTAGGTGAAAACAATAAACTCCAAGTCAGTCATGGGACGGTGTGAGAACTAAAATAATTATTAACTTTATTTTAATGTTGAGTAAATCGAGGAATCATGCCATATGACACGGAACGGTTTTTCTCCCAGGAATACCATAAAACAAACAACGCAATGCTAAAAGGAAAAATGAAGCCATTATAAGACTCAGGTCCCATCACACAATGCAACATAATCCAAAGGATATAGTTTTACCTTATAATGGCCAAAATTTCTTGGTACACGAAATTTATCTTTTATTATTATTATAAGTGAAGAAATCAACTTCAAACATAAATGTTTGTATCATAGACGACATAGTACCCCATCCTACTATGTCGCCATATAGGTTTACAACTAAAACTAAAAAGTCGCGTATCGGAAATTGGATTTCCATCTATGAACCGAGGCAAGGGATCTTCCTCATCGATTTTGAGACACTCTAGCAAATTCCTCAGGATCATGCCTCTAGGAAACCCTTTGATCTTCAAGATCGGTCAGTCGTCACTGATTGGCAATACCATAAACAATACGTTAGCTGGTTCCATCAAACCTTCAAAATGGTTATAACATTGACCAATCAAGAGCCATTGAAGACCCAAATCAAATACGAGGTACCTCGCCTTCAATCAAATAATATCCAACATCCACATAAGTAAAATGTCTGGGCTCCATACCATGACATCACTTCTACCTAGATGCTAACGTATGTCCATTTCCCTGCAGTCTCTATCCCTTTTTGGTTCACACCACGGTGTGAGGTTCATGAATTAATGCTACACAAAGTCGCGCTACTTAAAGCTATGCTTTTATCATCAACCACAAGGCTCTGCTTTTCAACAAAAGCCTTGATCTATGCATCTCAACGTGAACATTGTCAATCCATACCATACCATTGATTTCCACCAATATATAACCTCTAAGCTCAGACATACAATCCATCTACAAGTCCATTCTAGGTCTGAATGAAACCGGAGGCACCTTATTCCTCATCCCATGTGTCCAATATAGGAGAGAGGCCCTTGCATATCGAGTCGATCTCCAAGTACGTTTGGACGATCACCACTTATTACCTCGTCTTAGGTGTACATTCCAATCAAGATATCAGTAATCAACCAAACGATGTGAATATCTCCAGTCTTCAACCACCCTCTTTAAATCTTCGACTTTTAGTTGCCATATTAGTTATTCAGAATGAATTAAACCCGATCTTTCCGAATAACTCACGTATCTTATAATCAAGTGTTATAATAACACATCATACTCCTCATTCCAATCCAGAATATTCTTTTATTCAAATATTCATTACATTGGGAATCATTCCCATAAATCTTATCAAAGATTTATTTCATCTAAACCTCTTGTTTAAATCTTTCTTTGAAAACCATTGCAAAAGATTTTGTATTATCTTTTAACAATCTTAAACCAAATCAAGGTTTATCAAGCTAGTCGGGATTATCGAGCCATACCGAAATAATCATTTATTTTATTTTTTTATTCCCAACCTATTCATCACATAGAGCAAAACTAGTAGTACTCCATGCCTAACACCCACTGTGTTTTTGGTAAAATTAATTACCATTTCACGTTTCAAATCTAATTAAAGATTTAACTATCCCAACCTGGACCTATACACCTCGGTCTAACCCGATCATTTACAAAACATCGGGTCAGTCTGGTGAACTAGAGTGAGAAAAATTTACTAAGTTTAAGGGGAAATCATCCAACTTGATTTTAAGGTTCAAAATCTCTTTTTGAAAGAAAAGGATAATCGTAAGACCAAATCCACACATAAATACGGATGGTATTTACCTTACGATAACCCAAAACATTTTTTGAAATCAATATCTTTTCTGATATTATAATAGTGTCTAAATACAAGTAGATATCAATCTAGCGGAACACTTGCATCTCACGCTCCACATATATAGTATACAATCAAAACCGCGGGAGCTTATTGGAGATTGGATTCCGACTATGACAAGGTATGGAACCACCTGCCGATAGTGTATCTCTAGAGGGGAATACACTGGGTTCAACAAGAACGTCTTGCAACCTGGCCCACACATGACTGACCACTCATTTCGCTTGAGTGTATCGAATGTATATCACCAACGGTTTGGCTCAAACCACCGTTTCCCAAAAAGGGACAGCATCGAAACAGATTAAAGAAGCAAATGGATTTTCTCTAGATGTGTGATTATACACCCTAATGAGAGCGACCCACATAATCATGCTGCCTGCCCGATTTTTGTCATTTCGTGGTTGATGAGGCTTGAGGTTACGCTTTATTAGCACATCACATTCACTTCGAATGCCACATCGTCAGATCCATCAAAAATCACTAATTGACGTCCGTAACAATACTTTACATGTCAGCTAAAAGAAATTTCCTTCTCCGCCTCCACTATTGGTACGGTTGAAGAAATCAATGTATGTGACCTTTCTGGAAATACTCTATCAAACATCCATCCATACACGTCATCCAGGAACATGATGAACTGAAGGCACCTTCCTACTGCATTCTAGGAATCACCCTGAGAATCAGTAGCGAGAAATCCTTACAGATCCATAGATTCCAACCACGACAGAATCATAGTTTATCTCTGCTTGCAAGTCAGAGATTTTAAGTTTCTGCTTATGAAGGTCCACAATCTTCAACATCTCTATCTTGAATCAATATCTTCAACGTATTCGTATTTACTGGACGGAATGGTTTTAGAATATATATTTGATCCTGGTCTTTCCATACCAACAATCGTATAGGCCAAATTTGATAGTCGATTGTTTAACTATCAAATAAACAACCATTCATCCATAAAGAAAAATGGATTCACTGATTCATTACTCAGTATCATTTAGCCTCTTCAATGAACCGTCTATTTATTATATTCTTCAAATTTACCGATATTTCGGCATCGCTTTTATTTCTTATTATAAAATAAGAATATTCCCCAAATTCATGTTATTCAACTTATGAACTTTTCGAAAATAGTTTATAATATCATTTACAGAAATCATAGCTTACGTTGCCCTCAACCATTCTCGTTTATAAACTAATACCATCCCTTTAAAAACCTATTTAAATCTCGACCTCATTTACTTAATTAATTGTTAAGTAAATTCTTATTAAACTCTTTATATTTACGTTAATAGTTCTTTACAATATTTATATACGAGCTTTGATCCTTACTATAAATAGAAACCTTAAGAAAATTCCTAAATATCTCTTTATTAAGATATTACAAATTATTTCCACAATTCAAATTCATTTGTTTTAAACCAAATAAGAAATGCTTTATATAACTTATACAATTATTATATTGTTATCCTTTTCAAATTTCTTATATTGATATTTATCAAAATAATTCAACTTATCATTTGTAATAGATGTTACAGATTTCATTTCAAAACCCTTTTACTTATCACGTTCTCTTTACTCATACTCGACCACTTATTCATTGTACAAAACATATAATAATTCCTTATAAAATCTTATATCTAAAATAGTTCATTTCATTTGTAGCAAATGTAATAAAATACATTTACATACTTTTGACTTTATTTTCTAACTCGATATCATTCCAAAAACTTTAAATCTCCATTTACAAAATCTTTTGGGAATAAATTACAACCACTTACCATTAATCTTCATAACTTCATTTAAAAATCCCATTTCGATCCATTACCGACAACTAATATTCGTTGTCGTTATTCAAGTCTTTAATTATACTCCTATCCCCGATTAACTTTCCGAACTTCGGAATATCACATTCCGAAACTCGGAATAAATCTCGCTTTTATTTATTTAACTAAATCCCATTTATAAACCTTATTTATAAATCCATATTGATATTTGCAACTTCGATTTCATTTAAAATATGAAATCCCATTTATTAATCAATACTCGTTCCCAAATCTGCCGTTTGTTAATCTTATTCACGAAATGTCATCACATTCATATATTTTACAACAATAGATCAAAATGATCGTTCATTTACAAAATTATCACTTTAAATCTCTTTTATAAATTCTTGTAAAATTTATAATTCCCTTATTTTGTTTCGATATTTTGAAATCCGTTTAAACTTCCTTTACGGTCGGTATGCCCTTTATAAAACCATTTCAATATTGAAATACCCAACACGATAATTTATATCGTTTAACCCTTTATTTAATACATCCTACATCTTTAGTAGTTATATTTTATAATTTAGAAAAAATTGTAAATTTTACTTTGACTATTATCTTTACAATAAAAATCGCATTTTAAATCCATGTAAAAATATATTTATCTTTGGAACCATTCAAAATCCATTTAATATCGATTTCGAAAAATCATTTCTTTTATCGACGGTACTAAAGAGGCAAATGGCTACCATAGTACCAAACCGTGAAATATAAACCAATTTCACATTCAATACAAACAATATAATCATATTGATTAATGTGATCAATATCAGTGAGGGTAAATTCAGTATTTGACATATATGATCATATATGAAAATTTACATAATTACTGGCGAGGAATCCAGTTGGATCCCTCCAACCTGTCCTTCCCTGCAAAACAATGGGTTACCACAATTCAAATCATTTCAGTCAATATGGCCAATCAATATTCGTTTTCATCTAGACAGATGAAATAAACAGTTTAATAATAATAGTCAACAATAACTGTAACAGGCAATATTGGGCTGACAACAGAAATTCAAGCATTCAACTATTTATTTATAACGTTTATATTATTATAAACATAGCCATTGAGGTAAGTTACCTCAACTGGATTTAATCGTTATGAATAACAATTTGTTTCAATTAAATTAAAAAAACGTTTAATTTAACTCCGCCTGTGTAGTTATCTATGCAGCCTGTCCCATGCCAGGGTAAAGGAGGAGGGTTGTGATAGGCTTGGCGAGCCAACGTAAAAACTTAGCCTCTCTTATGGATATGGAACCTTATGATATTTCATTGGGGCGTAACCCTCTTAGCGACGCGCTATATCGAGGCTCGGATATAGTGTTAAATATGCAAGGGCTGGGCCGCCATTCTCTTAGTGGCGCGCTACACCGACGCCCCGGTGTAGTGATAAGTGAGCAAGGGTCCTCACATTTTTCTCGGCGGATGCGAGGGGTAAGGAAGCTAGTCGATGATAGTAGGGTTCGGTTAGGTAGTTGGAATGTAGGTTCCTTAACAGGAAAACTAAGGGAGATAGTGGATACTATGATTAGGAGACGGGTTAACATCTTGTGCGTTCAAGAGACTAAATAGGTGGGTCAAAAGGTGAAGGAGGTGGAGAACACTGGCTTCAAATTGTGGTACACGGGAGAAGTACGTAACAAAAACGGGGTAGGCATATTGATTTCCAAGAACCTTCAGAACAAAGTGGCCGATGTCAAAAGACGAGGGGATAGGATCATCCTAGTTAAGCTAGTAGTCGGTGAAGCGGTTTTGAATGTCAATAGTGCATATGCCCCACAGGTAGGTCTAAGTGAAGAAGCCAAGAGGAAATTTTGGGAAGACTTGGATGTCATGGTTAGAAATGTGCATACTAGCGAGAAACTTTTCATAGGAGGGGACTTCAAGGGCCATGTTGGCTCATCTAGCGGGGGTTTTGAGCGAGTGCATAGTGGTTTTAGCTTTGGCAGTAGGAACCAAGAGGGTGAGGATATATTGAATTTCGCTCTCTCTTTTGATCTCATGATTGCTAATACCTTCTTTAGAAAGAGGCAATCACATCTGATTACCTTCAGTAGCGGTCAACAAGCTAGCCAGATTGACTATGTCCTAGCTAGAAGAGACAGTAAATGGGATTGTGTTGATTGCAAGGTCATACCTAGAGAGTGTTTCGTCTTACAACACCAACTCTTGGTATGCGTGTTTCGTCTTCGGATGGTGAAGGATAAGAGAGCGAGGATTAGCAGGACGAAATGGTGGAAACTCAAAGGAGATGCTTCACGGGTATTTAAAGATAGAGTGATGGGAGAAGGGGCTTGGAATGTAGAAGGAGAAGCAAATGTCATGTGGAATGTGATGGCAACTTGCATTCAGAGAGTCTCTACTGAGGTATTTGGGATAACTAGAAGAAGCAAGCGAGAAACCAAAGATTCGTGCTGGTGGAATGACGACGTGCAAAAGGCTATCAAAGAGAAGAAGGAATGCTACAAATGCATGCACCATCATAGAAGTGAAGAGAACATGCACAGGTACAAAGTGGAAAAGAAGACTGCAAAGAGAGCAGTGAGTGAAGCAAGAGGACGAACGTACGAAGATTTGTATCAAAGACTAAGTACAAAGGAGGGATAAAAAGATGTGTACATAATAGCTAGACTACGCAAGAGGAGAACAAGGGACTTCAATCAGGTTAAATGCATTAAGGACGAGAATGATAGACTTTTGGTGAAGGACGATGAGATAAAGAATAGGTGGAGAGAATACTTTGATAAGCTTTTCAACGAAGAAAGCGATAGCTCTTCGATCGAGTTGGAAGACTTTGCCGACAACACCAATAGACATTTTGTGCGGAGATTTCAAGAAGCTGAGGTAAAGGGGGCGTTGAAACGGATGAAATCAGGCAAGTCGGTAGGGCCTGATGACATTCCTATTGAGGTGTGGAGATGCTTTGGAGATGCAGGGATAACATGGCTAACTAAGTTGTTTAATAATATTTTCAAATCAAACAAAATGCTAGATGAGTGGAGGAGTAGCATTTTAGTTCCAATCTTCAAGAATAAGGGAGATATTCAACATTGCACAAACTATAGAGGAATTAAGCTTATGAGTCATACAATGAAGCTTTGGGAGAGAGTTTGCGAGCAGCGTTGGAGGAGGTTGACAAGTGTCTCTAGGAATCAATTTTGTTTTATGCCTGGAAGGTCAACCATTGAGGCGATTTTCTTAGTTAGGGAACTTACGGAGAGATACAAGGAGCAGAAGAAAGATCTCCACATGGTTTTTATTGACTTGGAGAAAGCTTATGATAGAGTGCCAAGGAGGGTTATGTGGTGGGCGCTAGAAAGGAAGAGAGTGCCATCAAAGTACATTACCCTTATCAATGATATGTATGAGGGGGTTGTGACTAGTGTCAGGGAATGCGATGGTGAGACCAGAGACTTTCCAATTAACATAGGGTTACATCAAGGTTCGGCTTTGAGCCCCTATATTTTTGCATTAGTGATGGATGAAATCACAAAAGATATACAAAGGGAGATCCCTTGGTGTATGCTCTTTGCCGATGATGTTGTGCTGATTGATGAGAGTAGAATAGGGGTTAATCGACAACTGGAGTTGTGGAGGGAGACCTTGGAATCAAAGGGTTTTAGGCTTAGCAGGACTAAAAGAGAGTAAATGAAGTGTGAGTTTAGCGACGTCAGCTCAGATGACGGAGAGGTCACCCTGGCCGGTAGAGTAGTACCCAAGAAGGAATCGTTTCGATACTTAGGATCTATATTGTAGTTTGATGGGGAGATTGATAAGGATGTTAGTTTTAGAATTCAAGCAGGATGGGTGAAATGGCGGCTAGCATCTGGCATTCTCTGTGACTGGAAGATTCCTCAGAAGCTTAAAGGAAAATTCTATAGGACAACAATCAGGCCTGCAATGTTATATGGTGTAGAATGTTGGCCTACTAAGAGGCAATACGTTTAGAAGATAAGCGTAGCAGAGATGCGGATGCTACGGTGGAGCTGTGGGAATACCAGACGAGATCGGATTAGAAATGAGGATATTCGGGAAAAACTTGGAGTTGCACCTATTGAGCAGAAGTTAGTCCAATACCGCTTGAGATGGTTTGGACTTATCTAATGTAGACCACACGATGCTCCTGTGCGCATTGAAATTATAGGCTGCGCCGAAGGCCCAAAGAGAGGTAGAGGTCGGCCTAAAATGACATGGGAGGAGATAATAAAGCGGGATTTAAGTAATTGGAGTATATCTGAGGAGCTGGTAGTGGATAGGAGTGCATGGAAGTTGGCAATCCATGTACAAGAACCTTAGGGTTTTTTTAATTTGTTTGATTATTTTAGACTTTATTTCACTTTTGTTGAACCTTTTTACTTTTTTTATTACTATTTTAGACTTTATTTCACTTTTATTGAACCTTTTTACTTTTTAAAAAAAAAACATTTTTCAGACGTCTTTTTATCTGTTTGGTTATTTTAAACCCATATATATATATAATTTGTATTATTTCTTTTATTTTTATTTTTATTTTGGGTTCCATATCTAGCCAACCCCAACTTGTTTGGGATATATGGCTTTGTTGTTGTTAAACGTTTAATTTAACTTTTTCAGTCCATATATGAATATAAAATCAACAACAAACAAACAATTACTAACAACCATAGCACACAATTATAAAACCTGACTAATATGAAATATAAGTAGGGAGAACTGAGTTCCATCTGTTGCCAGGACGGTTTGTTTTAATTAAATTAAACAAGCGTGTAATTTGATTAGAGCTTCTAGCTGCACCCAACTCTGTCCAAATCAATTCCAAAATATTACGTCCGTTGATACTATTCCAATGCTTCCGGTCTTGTCAAATTCTAACAACATATGAACACATGGAAAAATTTATACATGTTGATTTGAATTAATTTGAATTAATTTGAATTAAAACTAAATGAACCTAAGCAAATTTTTATTAGTTACGTTTTATATTAAAGTCGGGCCACGTAAAAGCTGAGTTGTATAAATTTGGAACTTAGCGATATGGGCACATTTCAAATATGGTTTTAACTTAAACAATTTAAATCTTTTGCTAAATCTTTATTATGTTAGTCACGTGATAAGTAACAAGATCGGTCACGTTAACTAGTCTACATTTCGTTAAACCTTACTTACATTAGCAAAAAACTAGATTAGGCACTAAAAATAAAACATTTTTAGACACATGATTAAATCCTTATTAGGCACTTCAAAAATTATAATTTGGCATGTAAAAATCTATGTCTACCCTGTTTCTAACCGTATATATATAAAAAAAATATTTCATATGAAGTCAGCGCATTATATTAGGGACTTGACACACTAAAATAAACTAGGCATACTGTGTATCTAAGGGTTAGTTAGGCATTTTAAAACTCTAGTTTATAACGTGAAAATAGACCACGCCATATTAAGGATTAGGTATATATATACATATATATATATACATATACATATATATGCGATTAGCCATATATAAATATAATTAGGCCTCCCTTAATCCTTCTCCCTCACATGTTTTCCCAGTGAACTAAAAGTCCGAAACCTTCCCATTTTTCCCTCTTTTACAACCGCGGCCTCTCCACACTCCCCACACCGCAAATCATTGTTCTGACCATCTGTGCTTCGCCTTTCGACCACTAAAAATCCGCGCATGCTCATCACACCCATTCTCACTTCATGCATGCATTCAACACTCTATCACCACGCACAACGCCGCCACCGCTCCACTTAACACTCGACCTGTATGCTGCAAGCCTGCAACCAGACCAGCAAAGTCTGTACACCTTCTTGGTTCACTATAACATCCATTCTCCGACTATCGAACCCCGGCCTGACCCTAGCCTTCTTCCTTTCATGTTGCTACTTCAATGTACCCTCCCACTCCTTCTCGTTCCAAATAGTTTCCCCCATCAATAAATTTGCAACTTTCTGTTACCAGAAATCTTTCATGCTGCAAAAAATTGCACCCTCATTCTTAATATACTTCTGCCTCCCTGTTGCCAAGTACTGACAACCTTTCCTTCCCACATCTCTTTTCTTCCCAGTCTTTGTAACGATACGGCTTTCGCTCGACCCGATTGATCGCAAGATCGACCAAGACTGTTCAAAACCCGCATACATTAACTTTGGGAATACAATACATTAGAATAAATAATGGAAGACTTTTATTACATCATGATAATGTGACATCAGAGTACAGAATATATCAGAGTACATCGAATATAATAATACAGCGGAAGACTAAATTACAATAAATGTAATACACTGCAGCGGAACAATTAAATTAACACAGCGGAAGACTACCAATGCTCTGGACACAGCTTTAAGCTTCGATCCAGAATCCTGCTCAATATATCTGCAAAATAAGCTACTCGACTGCCATGTGGAAAAGTGGGCACCCGAGTTTGCAAAGTGAAACAAACTACGGGTCAGTCATGGGACTAGTATGAGAAATCTTACTTAACCTATCTAATAATAAGGTCAATCACAGGACCACGCCGCTAACGCGGAACGGGTTTACTCCATTGGATTTCCAGTGCATGAATTAAAGTAAATCGTAAAACAACGCAATGCTTTTTAGAAAAATGAAACCATTATAAGACTCAAGTCCCATCTCACAAAGCAACGCAAACCGGAGGATAGAGTTTTACCTTATAATGGTCAAAAATGCTTGATACGATAAAAACGAATTTGATATTATTATTAGTGTATATATGTTTCGAAAACATTTCAATCATAATGTATCAATCATAGACGACATAGTACCCCATTATACTATGTCCCCTTTCTAGTTCTACAATCAAAACCGCAATGTCGTATTGGAAATTGGGTTTCCATCAAGAGTCAAGTCTAGGAACGATCTCCTTACCGACTCGAGACACTCTAGCAATGTCTTAGGGTCCCCCGCAGTGAACCCTTGGATCCTGCAGGGCCGGTCCACATATAATGTTAGTGGATTGGTTATGCCTGAACACACGCTTCCCGGTCCTATTGAACCTATAAAATGGCCATTAGCGACCAAAATAAATCCAAGGCCTCGAAATCCATCATCCACATAAGTAAATGTCAGGGCGTGTAAAACCCTGATACCACTTCTAGCTTGAAAGAAACATGTGCACTCCCTGAAGGGTTTCTTAGATCTAATCAATACCCAATTGAACAGTTTAAAAATTTAAACTTAAGATCGATTTGCAAAAATAGTAAATTGAAATCAATCTAGGTTGAAAATTTCATACCTTTCGTGATGAACAATAGATGAATCGCCGCCTTGTATGAGTTTTGGATCGATCGAATCTGAGGCTCGACGAAGCGCCGGCCCTCTACTGGTATCCACAGGAACACCATCCTTCTTACGATCGAATCGGAAAAGGAAACTGAAGAGAAAGACGGTGCTAGCCGCCATGATACTGTAGGGTTTTATTTTGGGATAAGAGTGTCGGCTATACATTATTAGATATGTATATATATCCTAGGATTAGCTGGTTTATTATTTTCTTTCTTATTATATAAAAGGAATTAAATACCCCTTTTAATAACAAAGCCTAACCCAAAATTAGGATCCTACCGAATACTTATTCCAACTATAAATAAAATATTAACAAATTAATATTTTATTCGCCCAAAATATTTTCTTCTTCATAATGTTCTATATCGTGTGACCTTATAGGTTATTACAACGTTGGCAATGCTTTTAAATCGAGTTTAAAACATAAACAGAGATTGGCGTCTAGCAACACGTCACTGTTACCCAAGTTATAATAAGATCAATGATTCGATACAACCTGTTCTGTGACCAGTGTCTTAATGTAATATAATCCGTTTAACCAGTATATCCAGAATTAAACTAGAGGCATGGATCGTATCATCCTCGTTATAATTTAATCCAATTTTCTTGATCGATGAGTAAAATGTTTAAAACAAATCAATATTTGAGCATGGCCATGCATTTCACAGTCTCACTCAATCAAGAGGCCCATGGATATCACTACAAATATATTGTAGGGTTAAATTCCATCTAGATCATTCATAATTTCTATTCGATTCGAGATGTATCCAACAATCATCGTTATCATTACTCTGTTACGAATAACTTTAGATGACATCAAAACACAAATATCCTCGAATAAAATTATAATGATTTCAGGTCTGAGGACCATTACATAACTGTCACTATGAGAATAACTCATGATACCGTTAATTATACTCCATGGAGTTATCTCACGATGGGTCAGCCCGATACGCTATTCTCCAATACGTATTTATGTCTTGACTTTAATATCACGTATATTAATGATCAATGAGATGTGATCATCAGTCAGTCAACATATTAGTCTTAACGCTTTATTGTTGTCCTTTATTAACACAATAAAACTCGACTAGGGGCATTTAAGAATTATAATACTTTTCACATTATATAATCTCAAGTTCAGTCTTACTCGAACTATATAATTCCGTATTATTATTCTAAGGACTTCTATTATATTATTATTTATAATACGCAGTAAATACAATACAATAGAATAATATTTTATTCTAAATAAAATAATAACATCAACAGTGTTATCAATCTCATCAAATGAATTGCCTCTAGGGCACAAACTCTAACAATCTCCCACTTGCACTAGAGTCAATCATTTACGTATCGTATATTTATGAAACTAGTGTGACTGTTAAACCTCTGCTGCGACAGAGTTTAATTCAGTAGGTCTGCAACATTACAACTTTTGTAACTTTGCAGATATTATTATTTCTTCTATGAACAACTTCACATAAGAATTATATTTCTTAAAATATATGTTTGGATTGGTTATGAGTTTATTGTTTTAGGCCTGAGCAACAGCCATATTGTTATCGCAATGTGTATCATTCGGTCAACAATGAATTAAGTTCAATCATGAACTTCTTTAATCCAAACATTTTCTTTCTTAGAATCAGTATCTATTTCTTGTTTTTAAACTAACATTATTTACAATAATCAATATGTTATCAAATAACATTAGAGTTATTGCTTCACTCCCACTCAATTTCTTGTCTATACAAGATTTAATGGTATCTTGTGGTTTTCGATATATCTCGAATTCTATTTTATTTTCATCGGTATCTTAGAGACTGACTCTTCTTCACAAGGATACCAAATCAAGTAATAAACATTTTATTCTCAGAGAATTTATATCAACAAAATAGTTATCTGATTTGGGTCCGATCTTATCAGAGGAAGGACGTTTAACAAACGCCTTACATCCCAAATCTTTGTATTAGACACACAGGACATTCCCTAGTTCATATCTTATATGGCGCCTTTAAATCGTTTTAGTGGGATTTAATACAATTGTTCTAAATTTATTTTATTGGAAGATCTATATGACTTATCATTAATCATATTTTATCTTATAAGGTATGATGTCTCCTTTCAGACACACCATTCCAATATGATGTTTAAGATGGAGTAAGTTATGAAACAATTTCAGAATCATATGGACAGTCATTAATTAATTGGCTTAAATATTCTCTTTGATCCTTTCAGAGAGAATTTATCTTCAATCAAAATTGGTTTCTAACTTCACTTTGAATTCTTTGAACTTTTCAAAGGATTCTGATATGTGTTTCATAAGATACACATATTTGTATCTACTGATATCATCAGTAAATATAATGAAGTAATAAAACCTACCTCTAGCTTATGTATTCGTTGCTCCATGTACATCATTATGTTTGAGACCCAATATTTGTCACTCAATCACTGTGTCAAGTGAAAGGTGATTCAGTTATTTTGCCTAATAAACAAGATTTGCAGCCTTTATATGATTCAAAATCAATTGATTTCAAAATTCCATCATTATGGAGTTTTGATATACTTCCTTGTTTACTGGGCTAACTGGTAATACTAAAGGTATATTGGATTTAAATCACTAAATTTAATCCAGTCATTATTAATGTCAAGTACATCATAGTTAAGGATTTACAAATATCATTAACTATTTGTGAAATTCCATACGATATTTCATTTAAATAAAATGAATAACAATTATTCTTTTATTACAAATGAAATTCAAACTTGTCTAAATAAGATATATTACAACATTTATTTTAAGTGGAATTTCGTAATAACAATTATTTTATTTATTTAATTAAGCCAATATATTCAACAAAATCAACTTACTATGGATAATCTATCAACATTTGCTTCATTTCCAACTGTAAGTCCATATGTTCTTTTATCAGATTTCTACTTATTCTACAATTTCTATAAATCAACATACATTTATGTGATTTACATCTAGTATCTAATACTAGAAATTTATAAGTAGATTATTATAACATTTATATTTTATTCAGTTGAAGTCATACTTTAACTTTTGTTTTAGATCCACTATATTTATTAGAACATTTACATTTCAATTTGTTTGAGGACAATCCTCAAATTTCAATGTCAGTCAAGAAATTTTATTTAATTCAATTTATCCTTCTCAAGGATTAATTTAAATTATCGAAGTTATTATGTTATTTAATATCTACAGTAGATAATAATAACTGATTCTTTAATATTTATTTAATACAAAATTTGACAATCAAAATTTATATTAGCATAAATGTATATATTTTAAACTAAAATATGCTCCCACTCAAATTAACATCCCTTCATTTATGTATATATATCAGTATATATATAATGGTGTTCCAAGATCCATATCTAATCATGTTTTGACTCTGCTTTGGCAAATCCCCAAAACACAACCTTTTAGGTAGACATCTTATGTCAATTATATCGTGTATATAATTCTTGGATCGCATGTTGAACAGTTTGTTCAGTATTATTCATTTGCTCAAAATATAGAATAATTCATGCTTTTGTCTCTAAGGCCATAATCCTATTATGCAGCCTAGTTAAGTCAGAACCAATAATAGGTTGGAGCACCACATTTTACTCCATCGCATATAACCAAAATAAAAGGTGCACAACGCTTTGGCGTTAGTTGCAACCATTGATATTGGACAGTGATGAGTATATTATTGGAAGACGTCACCATGACTTAATATAACAAAAATTTGCTGTAAAGAGAATTTATAATTCGTAGTGGCGAACAATATCAGAGTTATTTACATATATCAAAATATATGTAATTTATATTCTGATAATATCAATGACATATATATATTCAAAATCGTGAACGTTTCTTAAATATTATTTCAAAAGATAGTGTATCTACTTCATATTGAACATTTCAATAATTTTGTAATCATAATTACCGTATATCTTATATACATCAACGGTGGTACCCTTTACTATATATCATAAACATATAAAGGTGTAGATAATTCCGGTTCATACAAAATCATAAAACCATTCATATAAAACTAACTTGGCATTTCATTTGCTGCCGTGTTTATGAATGAACGCCCACTATATTAGAATTTCATAATGTCCAATAAAGTAAAACATTCATAACAGAACTGTATTCCTTCTAAACTGCATACAGACAATCATCGGTATCTCATATCCAACAAATTTAATATTTCAAAAGAAATAAAACTGAATGCACACAGAATATGAAGACCTGAATCCGATATAAAGGTCAAATCCTTTCTAAGATGATAAGTTATACATTATAAATCAGTAATTGAAAACATACATATCGGTTTTCACTGTTAGATATTATATCTGCATACATAAATGGTTACACATATATATATATATATACATACACCATTGTTTATATTTATATGTATTACACAGGATCATGCATATTTGTATACAATAATAAAAAATTATGTATATAGATGATATTCGAATGTATCATATACACCATATATCATCCATATATAGACCAAGTCAAACTTTCCCCTTATTCCATGATTCTACTGCTCCTGCATCCATTTTGATCATCATCAAATGCCTAAAGAAAAATCAAACTCAACCCATCAGTGAAGAAGCATTATCTCATAATGTCCCTTCATTGTTTAACCAACCTCCTGAACAAGTACTCGAGATTATGGAGAATCTTACAAACAGATATATAAATAAGGTGCATTTCATATAATTAAAATGGTCAAATTGCAAATCATATTTGCATATTGAATTTTATATCTGTAGATAAATTTCAATGCATATTGTCTTACAAACAACAGAATGCAGGTTCTATGTATGATTTAACTTTTATGTGTACACCTATACATGTACAGTGCATGTAGGATAAAACAGATTTACAAATCATTAAATAATGAAACGTATATCATATATATTGCAGCATTACATTGTTATATGAAGCATTCTTTAATGCAATACTTTCAGTTTATATGTATGAACAGAAATATACATATATTTTACATGTGAATAAGTCAAACTTATATCATAATATCCAGGAATTTTTCAGTCCATGTAAATACATGTCTAGTTTGATAACCAGAATTCATGTATTCCATTTAACATATATATATAACAGGTTTCTAGACCTATTCAAATTTTAAAATTGCAGTATGGTACATGTAAAGACCATCAAGCAAGATATCGATTAACATATAGGTTTAAAGTAATACGCAATCATCCTATACAGTGAAATCTGTAAAATTGTGTACCAATAAATCTGTGTATGAGTTTATATCTATATATATGTTCATATATACAGATAGTTACAACGATTTAACTTTGTACCAAATGTAACTTTTAAACCATTAATACATCACTGAGGCATTCCAAAATTAATGCTTCTTATGTCAACATCCTATTCAGCCTTCATAAAACCCCTAATAGCACAGTTTTGGGCACACACATAAATTAACACAAACAATTCACATTTGCTTCATGTATCTCTCTAACTGTGAACAATTACTAATAGCAGATAAAACATGCTTTATCTACTCTGTTTATTAACTGTCATGAACAATGAAAAATCATTAACTTATGGCTACACCTCATTAATATAAGGATGTGCACTGTAAGATGTTTGCTGTGGATTAACAGCATATACCAGAAAATAGAACAATCATATAAATGTATAACAGATTCTTTTCATGAATATACTTTATATTCATATTGCAGCTAGTATAAAATGCAAATCAGTATGCACTATTAAATTCAAATGAATATATGCATTTTGACTTAAAACAGAGGATGAAACAGTCTTACTGAATTTAATATTGTCATCATGGATCAAAATATGATCATTCCATATGATAATGTATACCTCAAAAAATTAAGTCAATAATATTGACTTCAAAATCAAACTGTTTTGATTTAGTTTTAAAATTAAGATCTGTCATTGTTGGTTAATACATATATAAGTATACAATTAATAACATTTATATGACGAATGTATAGCTATCATATAGCTAACTTGTTAGGAATAAAACAACTTTTATTTTATTCCTTTTATGCTTACTATTACTACAACAGTCATGCTTTCATGTGAATGTAAATAGAACAACATATATATAAACTGGCTAAAATTTTACATAATTTAGAACTTGCTATTTGACACATCACAATGTGTTAGATATGGGAGTTGTATTGCAAACAATATTCACAATATATACGTATATATATACACATATATATATATTTTCATATCAATATATAAATATATATACTGTTATTAAAATTCCAGTAATTTTAAATAAACAGATCATATGTATGCTTAAATTGAAAGAATGTTAATCTGATTCTTTCAAATCCATTTAAATCTGATCATATCAGATTCATAGATGTACATATATATATATATATATATATATATATATATATTTAATAAACCATTCAGCAAATCATATTTGCTGCTGAAAAATGCAATGCAAATTCAAAAGGTATATTTAATATACTTAGTCTCCTATATCTTTCTAGCCACTAATATATATGAAACAGTTTTTCAAATTGATTCATTATGAATATGTACATATATATGTCGAACAAAATAATACTATGAAAAACATGGTATTATTTTCCTTAATAAAATGTAGGTGTAATATTCATATCACAGTATATATATGAAAATAAAATTATACAAATCATATTTGTATAACTAACTCATTTAAATATCTGTATATATTCAAAATGATTACATAAACAAATTGATTTGTACTTGAACAATTCAGCTACAAAACAGATTAATATGTAACAGTATGTACAATGGTATACATACATACATATAATAGATGTAAAACAGAATTGGCAAAATAATAGCAGGTTTTAGGTATTTCATAATCAATATTAGAAATCAAGTTTTACAAGATATCAGCTTTTAAATAGTTTTACAGATTCAATCAGATTAATCTGTAAACACACAACCATTTCAGATCTAATCTAAATAGTATATGCTGTAATTGACAGACTTAAAATATTATACAAAACCTAATCATTAGGATTCGACACCCTTGACTAATCAAAATTGGATTTTGATTAATCTTCCAGGCTCCAAGGCTTATGAATTAGCAATATTAAACTAATTTAATATTTCTAATCATCTATTATTTGAATGCATGATTTCATATCATATATGAAACATATATATTATAAAACAATTTTATAATTCGTATCAAGCACATGTAATCGAATAACAATGGAACATTTTCGAACCAGCAACGAACATATGTTTGTATCTCGATCCTAAGATATTTATATTATCAATAATTCATGAAATCAAACATATGCAACCCAGAACAAAAATCAAAATACTAAAATCGTAGAACCTTGCTCTGATACCATTGAAGGGTTTCTTAGATCTAATCAATACCCAATTGAACAGTTTAACAATTTAAACTTAAGATCGATTTGCAAAAATAGTAAATTGAAATCAATCTAGGTCGAAAATTTCATACCTTTCGTGATGAACAATAGATGAATCGCCGCCTTGTATGAGTTTTGGATCGATCGAATCTGAGGCTCGACGAAGCGCCGGCCCTCTACTGGTATCCACAGGAACACCATCCTTCTTACGATCGAATCGGAAAAGGAAACTGAAGAGAAAGACGGTGCTAGCCGCCATGATACTTTAGGGTTTTATTTGGGATAAGAGTGTCGGCTATACATTATTAGATATGTATATATATCCTAGGATTAGCTGGTTTATTATTTTCTTTCTTATTATATAAAAGGAATTAAATACCCCTTTTAATAACAAAGCCTAACCCAAAATTAGGATCCTACCGAATACTTATTCCAACTATAAATAAAATATTAACAAATTAATATTTTATTCGCCCAAAATATTTTCTTCTTCATAATGTTCTATATCGTGTGACCTTATAGGTTATTACAACGTTGGCAATGCTTTTAAATCGAGTTTAAAACATAAACAGAGATTGGCGTCTAGCAACACGTCACTGTTACCCAAGTTATAATAAGATCAATGATTCGATACAACCTGTTCTGTGACCAGTGTCTTAATGTAATATAATCCGTTTAACCAGTATATCCAGAATTAAACTAGAGGCATGGATCGTATCATCCTCGTTATAATTTAATCCAATTTTCTTGATCGATGAGTAAACTGTTTAAAACAAATCAATATTTGAGCATGGCCATGCATTTCACAGTCTCACTCAATCAAAAGGCCCATGGATATCACTACAAATATATTGCAGGGTTAAATTCCATCTAGATCATTCATAATTTCTATTCGATTCGAGATGTATCCAACAATCATCGTTATCATTACTCTGTTACGAATAACTTTAGATGACATCAAAACACAAATATCCTCGAATAAAATTATAATGATTTCAGGTCTGAGGACCATTACATAACTGTCACTATGAGAATAACTCATGATACCGTTAATTATACTCCATGGAGTTATCTCACGATGGGTCAGCCCGATACGCTATTCTCCAATACGTATTTATGTCTTGACTTTAATATCACGTATATTAATGATCAATGAGATGTGATCATCAGTCAGTCAACATATTAGTCTTAACGCTTTATTGTTGTCCTTTATTAACACAATAAAACTCGACTAGGGGCATTTAAGAATTATAATACTTTTCACATTATATAATCTCAAGTTCAGTCTTACTCGAACTATATAATTCCGTATTATTATTCTAAGGACTTCTATTATATTATTATTTATAATACGCAGTAAATACAATACAATAGAATAATATTTTATTCTAAATAAAATAATAACATCAACAGTGTTATCAATCTCATCAAATGAATTGCCTCTAGGGCACAAACTCTAACACTCCCTACGTTCCCTTGCTCCGTTTCTGACTCATACCGAGGTGTGAGGCTCGCGAGGTAACGTTATACACAAAGCTATGCCAAAATAGGCTATGCTTTGATCATCAACCACAAGACTCTACTTTTCAACAAAAGCCTTGATCATTTGCATCTTGGCATGACACATTGACAATTCACGAAATGCGATCAAGAACTACAAATATATAACCTCTGAGCTTGTACGTCTCAGAGAAGGGTGTTAAGCAAGAGAATAAATTCTCCGCCACCACAGATATATATTAAATAGAAATCAGTTTAATTTACATGGAATGAACTCCAATGTCAGACACACATCCATTTACAAGTCCGTTCTGGGTCTGAACGAAACCGGAGACACCTTATTCCTCGTCCCGTATGTCCAATATGAAAGTGAGGTGCTCGCATATCTGGACAATCAACAAGTACGTCCGGACAAACTACCAGTTTAACCCTTTGCTGGTAGCTAGCCAATTCCGGGCATCAGTAGTCGTCCATTCGATGTGAAGATCACGGGTCTTCAACCACCGTCTTCATCTTCGACTCTAATCGTCATAGTAATTATTCAGAATGGGTTAAACCCGGTCTTTCTGAATAACTCGCGTATTTTATAATAAAAAAATCAAGTGTTATAAAGACACATCATACGCCTCATTCCAATTCAGAATATTCTTTTAATAAAATATTCATATCAATAGGGAAATGATCCCATCAATTTATCGAAGATAAATTCTTTTAAATCGAATTTTTTTATCTTCCTTTTTTAAGATTCATTCAAACTCCAATTCGGTTTTAATATCAAAAATCATAACTTTATGGTTATTCAATTTTAAGAAATTAATTTTGACTTTAACTGGGTTAAAGAACTAATGTCATTTAAAACACAGTTCACGATAAACCCAAAACTATAACGTCCCGCATTTTTATCGGTTTGTATTTAAATATTTAAATCAGTTTAAATATTGAATTTGTAATATAAGTGGATTTATATATTATTTAAAATGGATTTGAACGTATAAAAATATATATTAAATATAATCGAGCCCGTAATAACGCGGCAGTTCGTAATTTAACGTTCTGAACTTCAACTGAGTGTACATGACTCGTTTTAAATCAGATTTCTATGAAATACGAAACGTTCGAATTTATTGAACTATATCTTTCTAATGGAAGTGAAAATTCGAAATTTCGGATTATTTATTGGAAGTTATGTCCAAATTAAATATTTATAAAAGCAGCGCCATATTCATTAATGGCCATAACAGTTATTTAAATATATTTAAATATCGGTTTCGAATTTAGACATGATTCTTTTGAGACATAATGATAATTAAAATTTTAGAATTTTACTGTAATTTTTAATTAATTAAATACACAACTTTTTATTTGGAGGGTTTTACACCCTGTAGCAGCATTTTGGGGTTTCACAATATGAGTTAACCTACCTATATTATTATATTTTTGGGATCATGGCACCTCGCTAGACATGACTGTATTTTTATATCTGTCGATAACAGCCCGTATAACAGTTACCATAGAACAAATATGAAATATATATTTATATTTATTCCTTCGTTAGCAAGTTTTGGGAAGTCTTCATTTTCAATGCCTAACCTCTTAGATGCTATGTCGGGTAAAATCAATAGTTTTGACATTTGCAAACCTCATCGCGGTCTATGCTTTCAAATCCATCAGAGCGTTGAAATGAAAACTCAATAGGGAACCTATCCCCTACTGCTTCGTGGCGAAGAAAAACATTTCCGCAAACCAAAATGAAGCTTCACGCAAACCAACGTTTACAGACCTAATGAAACTAGCTAAATCCTATAAATTCATGGCAAAGAGATACTACACATACCTACAGCGTATTATCTCATCAAAGTAATTACTGAATTTTCAAATCAAGGTCATTTCTCCCCAGCTATCCTATACACCTAAAATACGTGCATGCCAAGCTACGTAAGCTTATATATATATATAGCTTCTTCTTCCATTTCCCATTACAGCGGTTCGTTTTCTTCAACCAAATGATAATAACACAAAACCAGATCTGGAAATATAATTCCAACCTCGGCCTTCAATGAAAATCCAAACTCCATATGCATGTATATACAAAATCATACATAGATTTTCTTCATGTTCATGCCATTTTCGTAAAGTTCGACGAGAGTTGTTGGCGCTCAAATACTTCTAACATCACCAAGGGAAGCATTAATTCGGAAAGAAAGCAAGTTTATATATATTAGTTTAGCGCAATATGGAGAGCTTGCGTGAAGATCTTTAAAGAAAACGATGATACAACACCTACTGTAGGCGTGGCCTCGGCATGATGGAGTCACTCTCTGTGTAACAAGGCAGAGTCGAAGTGGTGGTGACAGGAAGATGGAGTTTTGAGGAATGGAAAGAAGGTGGCACGACATGGAATGGTTAAAGGAATGGAAGCTAGAAGGGTATGGAAATAAGGTACTGTTATATGTATTGGTGTGTATGATAATATAAGGGGGACGTGCACAGTTATTTGTGTGCATAGTTATTGGTGCGTGTTCCATATGAAGGGAGAAGAGATGTTGGTGTATGGGGTTGCATTGAAGTGAAGAGGATGGTGTAGGGGTTGTACAAAAGCAGGTGGTATCAAAATGTTTGGGTAAATGAATATGGTGGTTTGTGGTACCAATAACATAGTGCGGATGTGAGGACTGTGGACGTGAGCTGGAGTAGCTGCTCCACTTGTTGATCCCCGGCGGTGTGAGCACGTGTAGCAAACGAGATAAGGGAACGTGAGCGTGTGGAGGAGAATTTTTGAAGAGGATGGTAGTGAAAATGTTGGTGCAGTACACGAAGGGTAGAAGAGAAGTGGCAATAACTTTGAAATCATGCTGGAGCCGTTGTATTTTCATATGTGAGAAGGGGTAATATGGTGCGGAAATAGTGTAAGAAGTTTGGGTTGGTGCTGTATTGTAAGGAGGAGTACACATGAAATATCATGTACAGTTTGGGCCATATTTGTGTGGTGCACGCGAGTGGATTTGTTGAAGTACACGGTGTAAACTAGTGGAGGAATACCGGTATGGAGGATATACGGTTATCAACTACAACGTGGTGCAACTCAATATTTAGTTGGAAGGTAAGAGGGTTATTACAGTAGTTTGTTTGAGGATAGTGAGGTTTTGGGAGGACCAAAAGGTATGAAGTTTTCAAAATGGGTACTGGAGTTCATTTCAGGAAGAAGTAGAAAATCATGGGGGCGTAGGTACAGAAGGGTTGGACTGGGCTAAAATGTGAAGGCCCATAGGGAAGAAAATAAAAATAAAAAGAGAATAAATACCTAATAAAGTAACGTGAGTTAGTAGGGGGTAGTAAATATGGTGTTGCAGCTTTCTGTGTAAATGGGAGATGATCAATCATTTTTGCAATGCGGGTATGGGTTTCAAATTGGGCCAAGGGAAACAAGATTTTCAAACCGTCTGTCATGTTGGGATCATACGACCGTAGGCTACACGATGGAACCGGTGTGGAACCACTTCAAGCTCATTTGGATTTTTGGCAAAATAAAATGCTTGGCTAAATCGACTGATGCAAATCGTTATTTAACAGTTAACGCGCGAAGGTGAGCAAATTCACTAACTCTATTTTATTTTAAAATATGATAATTATATTTTAAATAATGGTTGAATGCTGCGTGATGGTTGTTTAGGTAGATTACAATTAAATTGGTTGAATTATATATATCGTTGCAAATGTACACATCATTGGTTGGATACTGATTCCATCGATTATAGTATTCCCTGGTATGAATCAGTGTTAATTGTGTTGACTAACATCTGTGGATGCAGGAAACCGGTTGGAGGAATCCAACCGGATTCCTCAATATTTATATGTACTGTTTGTTTTATATATGCACTATTTGAACCCAAATGACATTAAAATCCTGTGTGAATATTGATGTTGAATAGAAATTCAACATTTATTTCGATTTAATCAATAGACGATATCGATTAAGAAGGTGGCAGCAGACGACCATAAATACATCTTTTTGTTAAGACGTTGACCTGCCATCAGGCAAACCAACGAAGTTAAGTTATAAAAATTATATTCTTATAATGTAAGCGAAGTTTAAACTATAATAGAAGTTCTATTATAAACTGGTATTTTATGGTTCATTTTTACAAAGTTAATATAAACGATTATTGGATAAGTTATAAAGCTAAAATTATCCTGCGAGTAAATATTGGATAATTATTTTAAAGACAATCGGTTAAAGAATATTATTGGATTAATTATATTAATCAAATGAAGAGAAGTAATTAAAATCAGTTAACAAATTAACTGATGGTTTAATGTTAATTAAATCAACTGTTTATTGGAAATTGATTTTTAGATTAATTAGTCTTAAATTAATCTAATGGAAATAGTTTAGAAATAAATTAATCAAAATTAGTAAGATTTAATTACCTTTTTAATTAATGAAGTTTAAATAATTATTGAACTAGTATAACTAGTATTGTTCATTAATAATGAAGTAAACTGTTTTACTTCAGCAAAGGATCAAGTTAATCATTATTTAATGGATTTCATGGTATAGAGTTTATGATGAGAAGTTTACTGGAATTAGGTATAATAATTCAAATAAAAAGGAAATGGTCAAAAGATGAAGAACGTTATTGATTTTTGATAAGAGAAGTTTTAAATGGATTTGTCTAAGGAAGACGAAGCGAAGAAAAATGTTTAATAATGGATTTGTATAAGGAAGATTAAGCGAAGAGTTAATGACTAATGTAAATAATTATAAATAACAGAGTTTTTAAAATAAGGATATGGCGTCATAAAACCTTATTTAAAATAAAGCAAAGAAGTACGGTTTAATTGATATTATTAATAATAAGGAGTTTAGAGTTACGGTCTTATATCTGTTCTAAGGTAAGAACGTTGTCAATCAAGGTCTGAGAGGTAAATAAAATACCCTAACTTGAACGACTTCACTATTATCAAGGGATGATATTAGTTTGTAATGGAAAGAAATTAATTATAAAGTGGAATATAGCAGCGTATTGCAAGTTTTTACTATAACGATAAATTAACATTGTTAACCAAGCTTAAGCATGATTATTATATATAACACTATTCACCAGAAAGGTTTGGAATTTACTTATCCCAAGTGATAAGAGAATAATTATGTTTTTCCCGAAGAAGTGTAAATGAATTATATGAAGTCGGAAGTAGAAGTAAATAATTGAGATCTGATACATATTACCCGTACTGAAGGGAACTCTTTAAATTATGGAAATGTTTTCCAATGTAAATAACGTATATTTTCTAACATACCAGAAATAAGAATCATGAAAGGATGAGAATGTTTTTCGAACATTAACAACATATATACCTGGGATATGGGAGAATAAAGGTTTATAATAATTGGAAATGTTTTCCAAGAAATGTGAAGGGCTAAACGGGTTTTGGGAAATATCAGGGAAGATATGGGAAACCGGAAAATTTATGTTAAATAAAAAGGACCAGTGATGGTGTGATGTCTAGTTGTACATTTGAATGGATGTTGTTTTTACTTCGATAGTTAAATAACCGACTATCGAAGTGTTTTGACCATCGTTGTCAATACAGAGAGACCGGTTGGACATACTATCCGAAAACCACTCTGTATAGGCATAAGCACTGCGAATTTGATTATGCTGAAGACAATTGAAGATGGAGTGAAATGCAAGGGTCTTTCTATTTCAGAATGGTGCTTTATGTTTGTCCAGTCCTAGGACAACTTGCATGGACGAGTGTTTGACAAAGTATACCAAATAAAGCATGCACGGTTGATCTCTTTAAAGTATTATGTCTGGTGGCCGAGGAATTCGCACTCAAAGAAAGTGAAGGTGTGATCTATCAAGAGATACGTTATAGCCTCAAGCCCCATCAACCGGGAAATGACAAAAAACGGGCAGGCAACATGGCTATGTGGGTCGCCCCCATTAGGGTGTATTGTCACCATCTAGAGAATATTCATATTTGTTACTTCTTTTCGATTTTGTATCTTTCGGGAACGGTTATGTTGCTAGCAACCGTATGTGACAATATGTTCGATACACTCAAGAGAAATGAGTGGTCGGTCATGTGTGGCCGGGTTGCAAGACGTTCTTGTTGAATCCAGTGTATTCCTCTCTAGAGATACACTATCGGTAGGTGGTTCCATACCTTGTCGGTCGGAATCCAATCTCCAATAAGAGCCCGCGGTTTTGATTGTATATTATATATATATATGTGGAGCATGAGATGCAAGCGTTCTACAAGATTTTATTTATTTGTGATTAGACACTATAATAGTATCAGATAAGTATTGATTTTCGAAAATGTTTTGGGTTATAGTAAGGTAAAAACCGTCCATGTTTATGTGCGGGCTGGTCTTACTATTATCCTTTTCTTTCAAAAAGATTATTCAAAGTTAAACCGAATGGTTGAAGTTTACTCACACCAGTCCCATGACTGACCTAGAGTTTATTTTGTTTGTTTTACCCTAAACTCGTGGGTGCCCAAATTTGTACGGGCAGTCAAGTGTTTCATAATTTTACAAATTCACTTGGAGGAGCTCGAAGCAGGAGGCCCCACTATTAGTTCTTTAAAGATTATTTCTGTTGTGATATATCATGTGTTATACTCTGATATGGTATGTATATAAAATACAGTTTCGTAATTCAAAGTTGTGTATATTATATATTTTATTTTGTTCCGCTGTGAGATTCGTGTTTACTCTGATTCTGTTCAGTTGTGTTCTTCTTCTTCTTATATTCTATAAGTTTTACCTTATCTTTCTCATCCTCTAACTTCTTTCTTTAAATGATCCGGTGTTTTTGATGTCTGATTAGTCGACATTATGTTTTATGTCGATTTTCGGGGTCGAAAATCTCGTGGTCGTTACAAAAACCATCTTCCATTAAATATGGAATTTTCACAGAAATCAAATCAATATATAATCGATATAAATTTCTGTATCAGACTAATAATATAAATGGAATAACGACAAAGCCTTTTAAATTCCATATATAGTAACAGTCTTCTTTTATAGAAGCCTATCTCGATTATTATCAAATCGAATTTCCATTAAATTCCAATTTAATATATATTAAATTGGAAAACTTGACTTTGGAAAATTTCCTTCTAAATCTTAATAAAAAGATTTATAAATTCTAAATCATATTTTCACTGTTAATTGGGTTAAAGAACAAATGTCGTTTAAAAACACAGTTCACAATAAACCCAATTCACATATCAATTTATTACAATTAATAAATATAATTGGAACTCTAAAAATCTTAATTAAAAGATTTATTCTTACATGCGGGGTTTAAGAACAGTGTTATTTGGGACACCATCCACGACAACCCAAAATCCAATTCTTTTATTACGATATCTTTTAAAAATATTCTTTATTTAAAAGAAATTCTTTGTTTAAAATTGTAACGACCCGTGTTTTTCTGGCCAATTATTTAAATTTATTTTAATATTTTAAAATGTTGATTTGAATTTAAATAACTTGAATATTAAAAAGTTTGAATATTTAATTAATATAAATAATATAATAATATTTTAATTTTAAAATATTTGGGAAAATGTTGAATTCGTTGTATAATGTGAATTGGCAAAATAAAAAGGGTTAATATCATCTATATTGAAAATATATTGACGATATCGTCCATTTAACGACCACTGAGCGTATAGTTTATAATTTAATTATAGAACGAACCGCAACGGCGCGGTAGTTCGTAAAATGGCGGTTTGAACTTTAAACGGCCGTACAGGATTCAAAATAAGTCGGATTTTCTCGGAACAAGAAACGTCCGGACCAATTAGACAATATTTTTCTAATGAAAGAGAAAAATTGAGTTTTCGTGTTGTAGATTTTATTTTATGTCCAAATAAAATTTTAAAATAGTCGCTGTGGAATTTCCTTTATAATTTATCATTGTTTATATTAAATGAAGGGGTTTTTAAATATTTTGAATATCGAGTTGGCTTGAAATTCAACCCGGGATATTTTATCTGGGAAGTGTATACAATTCTAGTCGTATATGGCCAATTTCAATATTTTATTAATATTATATTGAGGTATTTTAAAATTGGTTTATTTTATTTGAATTGGGTAGTTATAATAGGGACTTTTTTCAAACGACCTCACTTTTCGACGAAACAAATTTTATTGAGACCGCAACAACAAATTATTGTTAGATTTCAAGTGGCGCGTCAATCGGGGTTATTTTGTGAGCGTGGCAAGATAAAATGCAAATAAAAACGACCAAATTGGACGTGAACGAGCGTTGTTCGAGCAAACGGACTCGGAATTCGAAGAAACAAGATTCGTTAGGACCGTATTATCAAATTATACTATGTCGTCCATTCGCATCTCAAACGGGGTTTGTATGTGAGCACAAGAGCGAATAACAGCATTCATAAATTGTGATAAGCACGAAATAAAAATCGTCGGTCGTTGTCAGATGTCGCGTCAATATAAAATATAATAAAATCACTAATATAAACCCTTCCCCATCAGAATTCCCAACCCAAACAGAAATTCCATCCATACATTTTGCAGAAAACCCCCTCTTCTTAAAATCAATTATTTCTTCCGATCCATGAAGATTTTGCTATAGGGTTCTGAAGTAAAAACATAGATCGGGTCGAGGGCTAGCTATAGACAAAAGTTGGGGAAGTTTCGCCGAGGATGGTGGTCGGAAATCGCGAAGAACCGCTAGAAACTGATTTCGTTTTTAGGGGTTTTGACAGAGTTTGGGTGGTCGATAGGTGAGGGACCAAAAGAGAAGTTGTAGAGGACTGGAAGGGCTTCATTTTTGGTTCAGGTCGGGGTACCTGAAGTTGGCCATGGTGGTCGGAAAGGGGAGTTGAACGGAGGTGAGCTTTTTGGGTTTTTATTTAAAGTGGCAGATGGATGGGGTCAATTTCCGGCGTCATGGTGGGTCGTTGGCGGAGGGGATCTGAAGCGGATGGCAGACCCAAAGGTTGCGGTCTGATCTGAGGTGGTCCGGTGGGTCATCGTGGTGTGTGGTGGTCGAATTTGGCACATAAGCGGAATTGGGGGTAAATCGAATTCAGGTCGGACGGAGCATCGTCGGGGTAGGGTCTTTGGGAACGGCGATGCCTTGGAGTGGAGGAGGCATCTGAGGTGTCAGGTATGGCCCAGGTTAATCGGAGAATGCACGGTCAAGCTCAGATGATGTCGAGCATGGTGAATTAGCTAACGATGTCGGGTTTCCTTTTCAAGTAGGAGCGTGATCGGGTCTGAGGAATCCAAGAAGGGGAAAACGGCTTTGTTTTGATTAAGGTTTAATTAATAATTTAATTAATTATCGTTAAAATGGTATAAACTTTAAACCTCGATATCTAACTCATACGTTAACGGATTTACACGAAACAGGATCCATTGGGATCGCAGAGACGAGCTCTAGACGATGGCGCTGACCGGGAGTCGATCTAACGCAGTTGAAATTTCAGTTAATTTTGAACGTTCGTTCAACATAAAAAGGAACAAACACGTCCATCTTGCAACCATAATCACTGGTGAATTAATTCTCACACTTTTCTGGACTGCCATGATGTGATAAATCTATATAAAAATACAAATTGGTTGGTTGGCTGCTTTGGTTGCTTATGGTTGATTTAATGGTTGCTGTTGATTATATTATCATTATTAATTTATTTTTTAAATTATATACTATCGTGAAATGTTATAATCGTCTGTGATGCAGGGAAGGACAGGTTGGAGGAATCCGACCGGATTCCTCAAAATATTTTATATGTTGTTTATTTTTATATTGTTTACACATGAACTGATTAAAACCCAAATTTGACATCAAACCCTGTTGAATGTTAATGGTTGAATGGGTGTTGATCGTGTTGTGTTTTTAATCAATCGACAGTATTGATTAAGTAATTGGCAGTGATAGTGTAAAATCCATCGGTTATGGCGTCGTTTGCCGCTAGGCGAATTGACGAAGATTTTAGTTATAAATTTATTGTTATAACTAAAATGAAATTTTAAGTTGTTTATACGAGTTAATAGAAATAGAAATTTATAAATATATTTATATTTATAATTTATCAAAGAATTTGTTTTAAAAGGTTTATATAATGAAGAAAATGTCATTTATGATCAGAAAAGCAGAAACTAATATATTGATTAGTAAAATTGAATCAGTGTTTGACAAAACAATTAGAATGATATTTTTAGTTTAATTAAGTTATTAATTTATTTAAAAGGGGAAACGGTGAGTGAATATCAGTTAAGGATTAACTGGTGTTGACAGTCGACAAAAGAAGACTGTTTAATTTAAAGTTGGAAATTGGGTTGGTTTGATTAATCAAATCGATTATTTTCAAATGTTCGTTAACTTAACGAAGGTTATTTAAATTAGTTAATATTTGATTAACTATGATTATAAAGTTAATTATCGATTAATGAAGTTAATTATGATTTAATGATCCTTTAAAATGATAAATTATTTATTTCTAGTTAATTAAAGATTAAATATTTTATTCCTAAGTATAATGAAATTAACTACAATTTAAGTGGTTAAGGGTTAAGGAAATTATCGTTTTAAATAACGATAATCGAAGGGATTATTTTCAATGATGAATTAAAGTAAAAAGTGATCAAATGGATATAAAGGTAACTAAAATTTGATTGGAGTTTGATAAGAGGATTTTAATCTGGATTTACAAACATAGTTTTGTAAAAATGACTCGAAAGTTAATTCGAGAGTTCAAAAAAGAATTTATTTAATAAACCAAGGTAAGTTGGTTAGAATAAGGCTTGAAAGGGAAATGGTCGATTTACTTAATAAGATTAAGTAAAAAGGAGTTACAAGGGAATTACCAATAGAAGAAATGGTTTGTAATACCATACAGGAATCAAATGGCAAATAAGATTTTGTCAAGTGGTTTCCCCAATCTAGGAAAGGGAATTTACACGTAAAGTGAATTTTCGAATCAAGGGAAATGGTTTGGCAAACCATGATGAGTAGAAGTGGAAATAGAATTTGAGGTTTAAGTTGTAAACCTTTATTGTCTGGAGATAAGAACGGGGTCGACCAAGGTCTGAGAGGTAATTAAAATACCCCAACTTAGGCGATTTCACTATTGTCAAAAGATGATATTGGTTTGCAATGGTTAAGGATGTTGGGAATAAATTATTGAGAGAATATTCAAAATATTTATTTGTAAAGATTTAGAAATAAGATCAAACTGATTGGGTTTAAAAATAAGAGGTGGATTAATTGGGGTCAGATAATGAAATATGATTTTACTTATATAATGTAATTAAAAGTATAACTCTATTTCAAAGGGTAATAGAAATGTAAAGAAGTTTCTGAATCGATAGCGATATTTATAAGACAAAAGAATACAGGAAGGGTTTAGAATTGAAATGGTATTTTTCCAAGATAAAGAGGATAAAGATGTTTTATAAAATATATATATAAATATTTCCGAACAAAGGAAATCAAAAGTGAGGTGTAGTAAATACAAAAGTAAATGTTGAATCGTATTTTCAAAGTAATAAACCAGAAGAGTTTTATCAAGATAAATTTATGAAATCGATTATAAGAATCGATGAAATGGGTTAGCAAAGCATTTTTAATATAAACGACCTGAGCTGCCAATGTGCTTAACATCACTGTCAAGATTTGATAGTTAAACAACCGACTATCAAATGAAATATTCTATCTACTTTTTGACGTGTTGTTTCGAAGAGACTGGGATGGGAACTAGACCCAAAACCACTTTGAATCAACTGTACGTTCACGACTAATTCGCAGGCGATGAAGATGGAGCATTGAAGACCGTATATCTTCACAATTGGAAGAACCACTTACGATCTCTGAGTCGATGCAGAGATATGCTGGGGTTCTGTCATGGTTGAAATATACGGGCTGCAAGGACTTCTCACTACTGATCCTTGGGGTGATTACTATATAGGATGCGGTAGGAGAGTGCCTTCAGTTCATCCTGTTCCTGGATGACTTGTATGGACGAGTGTCTGACAGAGTATTTCCATACGGTCACGTATATTGATTTCTTCAACCGTACCAAGAGTGGAAGCGGAGGAGGAAACTTCTTTAGCTAACATGTAATGTATTGTTGTAGACTTCAATCTGTAATTTTGATGGATCTGACAATGTGGCATTCAAAGTGATGTGCTGATCTAAAAAGGAAGAAAGTCCTAGCCTCAAGCCTCATCAACCGAGAAATGACAAAAATCGGGCAGGCAGCATGGCTATGTGGGTCGCTCCCATTAGGGTGTATAATCACCTATCTAGAGAAATTCCTTTTGCTTCTTTAATCTATAGATGTTGTCCCTATTCGGGAAACGGTGGTTTGAGCCCAACCGTTGGTGATATACATTCGATACACTCAAGCGAAATGAGTGGTCGGTCATGTGTGGGTCGGGTTGCAAGACGTTCTTGTTGAACCCAGTGTATTCGCCTCTAGAGATACACTATCGGCAGGTGGTCCCATACCTTGTCATAGTCGGAATCCAATTTCCAAAAAGTGCCCGCGGTTTTTTATTGTATACTATATATGTAGAGCGTGAGATGCAAGCGTTATGCTAGATTATTATTTATTTGTGGTTTGATAGACACTACTATAATATCAGATAAGACATTGATTTAAAAAATGGTTTGGGTTATAGTAAGGTAAAAACCGTCCGCGTTTATGTGTGGACTGGTCTTACTATTATCCTTTTATTTCAAAAGGATTTCCAAAGTTAAACAAGTTGTTTGTGTTATGAATTTATCACTGATAGTACTCCAGACTGACCCGGTGAATTTTGTTTTAAATCAAATGTGCATGGGTCAGACCGAGTATATTACAGGTTTGTTTCCGCTTGGAGTCCCAGGAGCTGGAAGCAGGAGGCTTCACCATTAGTTATTCAAAGTGTATTTCCACTGTGTCTGATATATGATGTACTCTGATGATTGGTATGTATATATACAGTTTATTTTTGTAAAGAGGTTTGATATATTATATTTATTCGTTCCGTTGTGAGATTCTGATGTGTTCTTTCTTCTATTCTAACATTTCTTTATTTTCTCGCCCTCTAACTTCTTTTTATTAACAGTTAGGGGTTCGATACTTGGGTTTTTGGCAAGTGACATGGGATTGTGTATCATTGTTGAAAATTCGAGCATCGAATTTTTCCTGGGCCATTACAGTTGGTATCAGAGCTATTGGTTTAGTGATAACCTTGGCTCTGTGGTGTAACTCAATAGAGATGGGGTTGGTAATACCCTAGATTGAGTCAAGTGTATATATTTGAGAGCGCGTATTTGTATTTGAATATAAATTATTTTAAAATATTTTGTAAGTAGGGTAAATGAAATAATTTTGCCCATTTGTAGTTATATATAGAAAAGGGATTTTTTTATCGAACTGTTGAGTATTTGATTGTTAAAATGATGTAGATGGGATTTAAAACCCAATGTGGAAATACGACTTACCTTGGATAAGTCGAGTTAAATCAGAATTGGATATAGTGTTGGAATTGAATAAGATACATTTGGAATTTGGTAATCGAATAAATAATTGGATAAGAAATCGGTTTGATATGAATCGATAAGTGAAACCCAAAATGAAAACAAATGGGAAATATAAATATTGAATCAAAATGTTTTAGTTGGATTATTTTGCAGTGTTTGTTTGTTTGATTTATGTTGAATGGTTGTATATGATTCACCAATAGTTAAAATTAAAGAGTTGAACAAATTAAAGGGTTAAGAAAAATGATTTTGGGTATAACAAGGGTGATTAGAAACCAAGGTTTTAAACCAATAAGTATGCCAAGTGTTTGATTTGGGGATTTGTGTAATCACGGGTATATCATCGAAATATTATCCCATATATTGTTACTTACCTGGTGATGCAGTTGAGTATAGGTATGAGATGGCTTTGAATTGGATTGCGTTGATTGTTATAAATTGAGAATTATGCTTGATAACGCTCGCAAAAAGGTACGCCTACGCCAAATATTTCTTTTTGGGTTTTGATTTGGGTTTTGTGTTTTGATTTTGGATTTTCCGACCATGAGAGTCTGTAATAACCCGCAAAATCTGGGCCAGTTTAAAATTTTTATTTTGGCCATTTTAGCGAATTTTGAATATTTAAAATAGATTATTTTAAATAATGGCGACGGAAAATTTATTTTCAATATAGAATCGACGTATATATTATATACGTCGTCGTTAGAATATAAATAATTATATATAATTATAAATAGAAAAGAAAATGGCGCGGTAGTTCGAAAATTCGATTTCTAATTTCAAATGAATATACAGAATTCAATATAAGTCAGAATTGAACGAAACAAGAAATATTTGAATCTGTATAACTATATCTTTGTAACGAAGTTAACAAACTGAGATTTCATTTTAGAAATGATGAGATATGTCCAGTTGAAAATTAGAAATAGTCGCTGTGGAATTTATATATATTTTAATATAATATATAGCCCTTAAAAATAGCCATTTTGCAAATGACCTCGGATTTCGACGAAACCACTTTTGTTGGATCCGTGATGTCAAATTATTGCTAGATTCCAAATTTCATAATTTTTCGAATCAATATGTGAGCGTGGCAAAGGAAAACGCGTTTGACCAGTTTCAGTTGATTTTAATCGACTGGAAATTGGCCATTTTTCTAACGGTCTCAGAATTCGACGAAACTAGTTTTGTTAGGACCGTATCGTCAATACGAAGCTAGAAAATATTTTTCTGGAATTTTTCGAGTTAGTTTGTGCCCCCGGTAATTTGAAATATACGTTTAAAATTCAATATAGTGATTTAAAAGTAAATTCAAGGGAAACTGACTGTAACAATCGAATCAGCTTGCGATACATGTTTCATTGTGTTCGGAATGGGGGTGAAACGCTATGGACGACAGGCGGTGGGTCTCGTTTTGAGGTCGAAAATAAAAGTTGCTTTTTGAAAGTAATTAAATAATTAAATATATATATATTTTTCATATAAACCCCCCCCCTCTCGTTTTCATTCTAAAAACAGAAATCAAATAAATAAAAAAAAAAAAAAAAAAAAAAAAGAAAAACCCCCAATCGCGATCGCCCCCCCCAGGATCCGTCGCCAGAGCCACCCAACGCCGCCTCTTCGCCAGCTCCGACCACCGCCCCTCCCCAGATGCATCGCCGCCCTTTCCCCTTCTTCTTCGATGATCCCCGAACCCCAAACCCGTCGCCCCATCGTACGCCATCGCCAATAGCGATCCACGCCACCGCAGTCCCCCCCCCTGTCGATGACCGCTTCCCCTCCCCTGTCGATGGTCGCGCCCCACTCGCGAAGTCCAGTACCCTCCTGCCGCCGACGAAGATGAAGCGAAGCCCCCCCCCCCCCGACAAAGCCGACAGCGCCCCAGGTAGTTTTTTTATTTTATTTTATTTATTTTTACTTTTATATTGATTTTATAAAAAAAAAAACTGTTTTAAAAAGAATTTTTAAACTGTTTTTTTTAGAAATCAAAACTGAGATTTTTAAAAGTATTTTAAAAACTGATTTTTAATTTATTTTTAAAACTGAATTTTTAAATATAGAAAACTGTTTTTATTTTTAAGATTCAAAACTGAGATTTTTAAAAGTTTGAAAAACTGATTTTATTTTAAGATTTAAAATAGAAAAGGTTTAAACTTTAAAAAGAAAATGGTTTGAACTTTAAAAAGATTTGATCTTTAAAATAGGAAATTCAAAAAGGCGTAATCTTTAAATTCAAAAAGGCGTAATCTTTAAATTCAAAAAGGCGTAATCTTTAAATTCAAAAAGGCGTAATCTTTAAATTCAAAAAGGCGTAATCTTTAAATTCAAAAAGGCGTAATCTTTAAAGTAGAAAAGGCGAAATATTTGAAAAGACGAGATCTTTATATAGTAAACTTCGAAGTAAAATAAAAATTCGATTTTTATATATAGAACTTTGAAATAAAAATTCGATTTTTATATATTGAACTCTGAACTAAAAATTTGATTTTTATATATGGACCTTCGAAATAAAAATATGATTTTTAAATATTGAATAGCAAGGTAAAAATTCGATTTTTATATATGTAGTGGCTACGGACGACGAAGCTGACGAAAATGCCATAGCGATGAAGATTTCTATCAAAGAAGAGCCGTGGAGCTAGGATAGCTATAAGTGAGAATTTCTCACCCTTTCAATTTTATTTCTAGTTATATTTATATATATATATACTAGGATGCAGACGGTGTTTAGTAGCACCCGACACAACCGTCCACATACCATGGACTTGTTTGTTTGGATGTTTGGTGATTGATTGAGATATTGATTTGAATGTGGTTTGTGGTGTGAAAAATCGAATCGATAAATTGGTTAGGATTAGACGTGCGCCGTTATAAGGCGAAGGAGTAAGGCTAGGTTAGACCCTTACTCCAAATTTTGTGGCTTGCATAACGAAAGTGAATTTGATTGATGTGTGAATGGCGTGGGCCTTCACTAGACCGGGGATAAGGCTAGGCCTTGTCCCGTTTCTAGTATCGTGCCGTTATGCCGCCGAAATTTTCTAAAACATGTTAGAAAAATAAAAATAACATTTTATTTAAAGAATGAACTGAATAGATATTCATATGTCGAAATAAAATATTTTATCGTTAAAAATATAATTTTTAACGTGAATATGAATATAGTGAAAGTGAATAAAATAAATATTCATTTACAAACCGGACGGTTTGTTTATGTACACCTATTTGATTGATATTGATTGGGTCGATAAATTTTACACATCGCCCAACTGCACAAATAAAATCTGTGCTTGATTGTTTGAAACCCTACACGGGTGTTGGGATGAAATATGAAGTCCACTCATCCTGATTGATTAAATATGTCGATCGATTGATTGACAGGCTGTTATAAGCGTTAGATATCTATATTTGATGCTTATACAGTGTAGTGCACTTTGGTTGATGGTTGATTATTTTTCAATACTATTATATACATGTGATGTATGAAAATCCATATAATTAATTTTATATGGTGATTGATTGGGCCTCATTCCAATTTGAAAAATAAAGAATATATAAAATAAAGGTTCATGTGTTGACTATACTCATCCGTTGGGAATAGTCATGTGTTGAACGAATTATTTTTATAATAAAATTTACATCTTTATCAATATAATATAAAGGTTCATGTGTTGACTATACTCATCCGTTGGGAATAGCCATGTGTTGAACGAATTATTTTTATAATAAAATTTACATCTTTATCAATATAAAATAAAGGTTCATGTGTTGACGGTACTCATTCGTTGAGATTAGTCATGTGTTGAACGAAATAATTTAACCAAAAATAGTCACACATGGACGGTACTCATTCGTTGAGATTAGTCGTGTGTTGACAAAAAGAAATATTTGAAATAGAATATATAAAGCCGTGTTGAATAGTGATGCGCCATTTTGACGCGAACGATATATATAACGATTTCGAAATGAATTGAATATATAACGATTTCGAAATGAATTGAATATATAACGATTTCGAAATGAATTGAATATATAACGATTTCGAAATGAATTGAATATATAACGATTTCGAAATGAATTGAATATATAACGATTTCGAAATGAATTGAATATATAACGATTTCGATTTGAATTGAATATAAAACGATTTCGATTTGAATGGAATAGAAAACCAATTTGATTTCAAATTGAATATATAATGAACTTGATTCAAATAGAAAACGAAACGAATTAATTTGAATAGAAAATGAATTTGAATCGAATAGAAAATCAATTTGAATTGAATTGATTTGAATTGAATTGAAAAACGAATTCGAATTGAATTTAAAATGAAGTGAAATGAATTCAAATTAAATTGAAATTTGAATTGAATAGAAATGAATTTTAAAACGAATTTATAAAGAAGAATTCAATTTTGATTTGAATTGAAATAGAAGTTGACTTCGTTTTTGAAACGAATTCAAAACTAAATATATAATTCGTTTTAAATAGAAATCGACGAAATATATATTATATATATTATATATATAATATAATGGCCTGAATAGAACGCGCCGCGCCGCGGCAGTTCGTAAATTTCGACCATTTATTTCAAACGGACATTACGGGAGATCCGACCGTCGGATTCTCCTAAAACCGGAACCGTTGGGTTCGTATCGAAAAGAGCTTTCTAACGAATATTAGAAATTCAAAATCTAACGGTTGGATTTGGAGATACGTCCAAATCAAATTCGAAAAAGGTCGCTGTAAGTGCAGTTCGATGGCCATCGTTGGAAATCGACTGTACGGGCCTTGATAAAATTATTAAAAATATCAATAATTTGTGTAAAATCATAAGAAATGATTTGGGAAAAATTGGGGTGAAAAACTCCATATTTGAAAAGATAAAAATAGATTTTTATCAAAATGAACTAGTTTTGAACTAAATTTAAAACCCAATCATTTTTAAAATAAATGAATTAGATTTAAAAAGGGGTTTTAAATAATCGAATTTCTAATATGTTTGATTAAGTTTGAGATGGGTTTATCGTGAACAGTGTTTTAAATAACACTAGTTCTTTAACCCGATAACAAATAGAATGTGATTTGGGTTTGTTGTGAACTGTGTTTTAAATAACACCTAGTTCTTTAACCCAGTAAAAGGAGTTTTATTGAATCTGCAATTAGATTGAAATTCGAACTGATAATCTAAATTATCAAATTTAGAAATGAGCGAGAATGGAGTATCACCAGTTTTGCTCCAAAGCGATAGTTAAATCTTTAATTAGATTTGAACGTGAAATGGTAATTAATTTTACCGATAACACCACGGTGTTAGATATGGAGTATTACCAGTTTTGCTTCATGGGATGAATAGGTTGGGATTGGGAAATAAAATAAATAATTACTTCGTTGTGGTTCGCTAATCTCGACTAGTTGGAAAACCATAATTTGGTTTTAAATGACATCCAAAGGAAGATTTCAGGATAAATTTTAAAGAATTTATCTTGGATAAAATTAATGGGAACTTTTCCCTAAGAATGTGGAATTTAGAAACTAGCTGTAGGTTGGCTATGAAGAATGGTTTCCTGGGTATTGATCTGATGTTGGTTTCGGCCTTCGGGGTTAATGTTCGGGAAATTGTTCTCTTGCTAATTTGCGGTTAGTGACTAATGAATTAGAATGAGGCGTATGTTGTGTTTGTGTAACATTTGTTTTCAATATACGCGGGTTGTTCGGAAAGTCCGGGTTTATACCCATTCTGAATAACCGATTCGACGATATGTCGAAGATGAAGACGGTGGTTGAAGACCGGAAGTCTTCACATCGTAGGGATAATTACTGACGATCCTGATTGGGCTGTACACCCAAGAGGATGGAAATAGTTAGTGGTCGTCCAGACGTACTTGGAGATGGATGGATATGCGAGGAAAGTGCCTCCGGTTTCGTTCAGACCCAGAACGGACTTGTAAATGGATTGTGTGCCTGACATTGGATTTTATTCTGTGTTGATTGATTTCTATTAAATATATATCTGCTTGGCGGCGGAGAATTTATTCTCTTGCTTAACGCCCTTCTCTGAGACGTACGAGCTTAGAGGTTATATATCGATAGATATCAATCGCATGGCATGAATTGCCTGTGTGGCATGCTGAGTTGCATGGATCAAGGCTTTTGTTGAAAAGCAAAGTCTTGTGGTTGATGATCAAAGCACGCCTACGTGGCAGCTTTGTGTATAGCGTGTATTCGCAAGCCTCACACCTCGGTATGAGTTAAAAACGGGATACGGACCGCTGGGAGAGCGCACGTTTCTTTCTAGCTTTGGTGGTGTCAGTGACTTACCAGCCCTGACATATATATACTTTTCACCTTTGTGGTTGTTGGAATGAGGCGCCTCGATTATAGGTCTGTAAGGACCGGGAAACGTGTGTTCAGGCATAATTAATCCTCTAACGTAAGTGAGGACCGGCCCAGCCGCATCCAGGGGTTACCCAGTGTGCGTAATCCCGGGGACATTTGCTAGAGTGTCTCGAACGCGGAGAGGAGCTTGCCCCTTGCCTCGACTCATGACGGAAATCCAATTTCCAATACGTGTATCGCGGTTTTAATTGTAGAACTAGTATGGCGACATGATATATGGTACCCATGCCGTCTATGATTTATACTTATGATTGAAATGTTTTGACACTATACACTTATTATAGTATCAAATGATTTGTTTTAAAACGTATCAAGCATGTTTGGCTATTATAAGGGAAAACCCTATCCCCCGGCTTGCGTTGCATTGTATGATAGGACCTGGGTCTTATAATAGCTTCATTTTTCGAAAAAGCATTGCGTTGTTTATTCTATGCACTGGTATTCTTGGGAGGAAACCCGTTCCGTGTTATACGGCGTGGTCCCTTGAATTACTCTCTTTTAAAGTAAAGTTTTAAATAACTGTTTTAGTTCTCACACCAGTCACATGACTGACCTGGAGTTTATTGTTTTAACCTAAACTCTGGGTGCCCCTATTTTCCGCACGGGCAGCTAGTAGTTTTGGTTTTGCAGATTTATATTCACAGGATCCTGGTTTACAGCTGGAATGATATCCGGAAAGCTCTGTATCCGTATATCACCTTCAGTTGTGCTTTATATTATTTTTCCGCTGCTATGTATTTAAATGTAATTTAAATCTCTGATATTTCTGTGTAATATTTATTCATTTATACTCTGTATATTCTTGTATCTGATGGAATTGTTGTAATATACAATGAAATGTTCTTCTGTTTGTGTTCTGGTTTGTCATGTTCTCAACGTTCAGGGGTTTCGAACGGTTTAGATCGGTTTAACGACTGATTCAGATCGAGCGAAATTCCTTGCCGTCACATTTGGTATCAGAGCTTTGGTTTACAGAGCTCGAGAACAAGACACATTAGAACCATACGAAAGAATTCATCAGATATTGGATTAGTAATATCCAATTAGAATGACTCGTTAGAGATAGGATCAGTAGTATCCTAGAACGAGTGTGAAGAGTATATTTTTCAAATGAAAACAATTTTGTTTTGAAAATTTAAATCATGCTATACGTATTTGAATATTTATTTATTTTGAATGTGGACAATCTAGTATATAAAGGTTTTGCATATACGCGTCATGAACGTATATCCGAAGTTTTAATATATTAGATAGATATAGAGTCACACTCTAGGCACCCGGACATGGTCCTGATGATGAAGTATACCATCACCAGTATTTATTTTCGAGTGACGAAGGCGTGATTTTCTATATATTTCCATTAGGCTGGTGTGAGAACCCAAAACTTATATAGTTAGAACACATTGTTGTGAATTGGCATCAAAAACATGATTTTCTTTATATATATCAAAATTTATGAATTTGAAACTCTAATCCACTAATTGATTGATGTTTGTGTTGTTTGTTTAATTGTTTGCTGATTTTTAACCATTTATGCCTAATATAATCAAATATTGAATTGTATTGAAAATTGGTCGCGTTTGCTTGCATATATATATATATATATATATATATCATTGAACAGGTCATAGCAAGGAGGCTAGAGCCGAGAATAGAATTTGTTTGCCCGACAAATAGGTACATGTTTATTACATAATTTACTGTTTTGTTTGGGTGATGATGATTTTGTGAGCCTATTGGCTAGCCGCTTGGCTTTTTCTTTTTCTTTTTGAGATCTGAAGGACCGGGAACGCTATTTGCAATTTCCCGATGCTCCCGGTGCAGGGGAGGTTATGGCGAAATTTTTCGAAAATTTAGGGTGTTAGCCAAATTTTTGAAGTTTTGGAAATTCTCAGAAACTAAAGAGTTGGAGAATGGAAGCCAGAACGAACATAGAGTTGAATAATCAAACCACTTTCGACTTTGTTCCTTTTCGGGGACGAAAAGTTTTAAGTGGGGGAGATTGTAATAACCCGCAAAATCTGGGCCAGTTTAAAATTTTTATTTTGGCCATTTTAGCGAATTTTGAATATTTAAAATAGATTATTTTAAATAATGGCGACGGAAAATTTATTTTCAATATAGAATCGACGTATATATTATATACGTCGTCGTTAGAATATAAATAATTATATATAATTATAAATAGAAAAGAAAATGGCGCGGTAGTTCGAAAATTCGATTTCTAATTTCAAATGAATATACAGAATTCAATATAAGTCAGAATTGAACGAAACAAGAAATATTTGAATCTGTATAACTATATCTTTGTAACGAAGTTAACAAACTGAGATTTCATTTTAGAAATGATGAGATATGTCCAGTTGAAAATTAGAAATAGTCGCTGTGGAATTTATATATATTTTAATATAATATATAGCCCTTAAAAATAGCCATTTTGCAAATGACCTCGGATTTCGACGAAACCACTTTTGTTGGATCCGTGATGTCAAATTATTGCTAGATTCCAAATTTCATAATTTTTCGAATCAATATGTGAGCGTGGCAAAGGAAAACGCGTTTGACCAGTTTCAGTTGATTTTAATCGACTGGAAATTGGCCATTTTTCTAACGGTCTCAGAATTCGACGAAACTAGTTTTGTTAGGACCGTATCGTCAATACGAAGCTAGAAAATATTTTTCTGGAATTTTTCGAGTTAGTTTGTGCCCCCGGTAATTTGAAATATACGTTTAAAATTCAATATAGTGATTTAAAAGTAAATTCAAGGGAAACTGACTGTAACAATCGAATCAGCTTGCGATACATGTTTCATTGTGTTCGGAATGGGGGTGAAACGCTATGGACGACAGGCGGTGGGTCTCGTTTTGAGGTCGAAAATAAAAGTTGCTTTTTGAAAGTAATTAAATAATTAAATATATATATATTTTTCATATAAACCCCCCCCCTCTCGTTTTCATTCTAAAAACAGAAATCAAATAAATAAAAAAAAAAAAAAAAAAAAAAAAGAAAAACCCCCAATCGCGATCGCCCCCCCCAGGATCCGTCGCCAGAGCCACCCAACGCCGCCTCTTCGCCAGCTCCGACCACCGCCCCTCCCCAGATGCATCGCCGCCCTTTCCCCTTCTTCTTCGATGATCCCCGAACCCCAAACCCGTCGCCCCATCGTACGCCATCGCCAATAGCGATCCACGCCACCGCAGTCCCCCCCCCTGTCGATGACCGCTTCCCCTCCCCTGTCGATGGTCGCGCCCCACTCGCGAAGTCCAGTACCCTCCTGCCGCCGACGAAGATGAAGCGAAGCCCCCCCCCCCCCCGACAAAGCCGACAGCGCCCCAGGTAGTTTTTTTATTTTATTTTATTTATTTTTACTTTTATATTGATTTTATAAAAAAAAAAACTGTTTTAAAAAGAATTTTTAAACTGTTTTTTTTAGAAATCAAAACTGAGATTTTTAAAAGTATTTTAAAAACTGATTTTTAATTTATTTTTAAAACTGAATTTTTAAATATAGAAAACTGTTTTTATTTTTAAGATTCAAAACTGAGATTTTTAAAAGTTTGAAAAACTGATTTTATTTTAAGATTTAAAATAGAAAAGGTTTAAACTTTAAAAAGAAAATGGTTTGAACTTTAAAAAGATTTGATCTTTAAAATAGGAAATTCAAAAAGGCGTAATCTTTAAATTCAAAAAGGCGTAATCTTTAAATTCAAAAAGGCGTAATCTTTAAATTCAAAAAGGCGTAATCTTTAAATTCAAAAAGGCGTAATCTTTAAATTCAAAAAGGCGTAATCTTTAAAGTAGAAAAGGCGAAATATTTGAAAAGACGAGATCTTTATATAGTAAACTTCGAAGTAAAATAAAAATTCGATTTTTATATATAGAACTTTGAAATAAAAATTCGATTTTTATATATTGAACTCTGAACTAAAAATTTGATTTTTATATATGGACCTTCGAAATAAAAATATGATTTTTAAATATTGAATAGCAAGGTAAAAATTCGATTTTTATATATGTAGTGGCTACGGACGACGAAGCTGACGAAAATGCCATAGCGATGAAGATTTCTATCAAAGAAGAGCCGTGGAGCTAGGATAGCTATAAGTGAGAATTTCTCACCCTTTCAATTTTATTTCTAGTTATATTTATATATATATATACTAGGATGCAGACGGTGTTTAGTAGCACCCGACACAACCGTCCACATACCATGGACTTGTTTGTTTGGATGTTTGGTGATTGATTGAGATATTGATTTGAATGTGGTTTGTGGTGTGAAAAATCGAATCGATAAATTGGTTAGGATTAGACGTGCGCCGTTATAAGGCGAAGGAGTAAGGCTAGGTTAGACCCTTACTCCAAATTTTGTGGCTTGCATAACGAAAGTGAATTTGATTGATGTGTGAATGGCGTGGGCCTTCACTAGACCGGGGATAAGGCTAGGCCTTGTCCCGTTTCTAGTATCGTGCCGTTATGCCGCCGAAATTTTCTAAAACATGTTAGAAAAATAAAAATAACATTTTATTTAAAGAATGAACTGAATAGATATTCATATGTCGAAATAAAATATTTTATCGTTAAAAATATAATTTTTAACGTGAATATGAATATAGTGAAAGTGAATAAAATAAATATTCATTTACAAACCGGACGGTTTGTTTATGTACACCTATTTGATTGATATTGATTGGGTCGATAAATTTTACACATCGCCCAACTGCACAAATAAAATCTGTGCTTGATTGTTTGAAACCCTACACGGGTGTTGGGATGAAATATGAAGTCCACTCATCCTGATTGATTAAATATGTCGATCGATTGATTGACAGGCTGTTATAAGCGTTAGATATCTATATTTGATGCTTATACAGTGTAGTGCACTTTGGTTGATGGTTGATTATTTTTCAATACTATTATATACATGTGATGTATGAAAATCCATATAATTAATTTTATATGGTGATTGATTGGGCCTCATTCCAATTTGAAAAATAAAGAATATATAAAATAAAGGTTCATGTGTTGACTATACTCATCCGTTGGGAATAGTCATGTGTTGAACGAATTATTTTTATAATAAAATTTACATCTTTATCAATATAATATAAAGGTTCATGTGTTGACTATACTCATCCGTTGGGAATAGCCATGTGTTGAACGAATTATTTTTATAATAAAATTTACATCTTTATCAATATAAAATAAAGGTTCATGTGTTGACGGTACTCATTCGTTGAGATTAGTCATGTGTTGAACGAAATAATTTAACCAAAAATAGTCACACATGGACGGTACTCATTCGTTGAGATTAGTCGTGTGTTGACAAAAAGAAATATTTGAAATAGAATATATAAAGCCGTGTTGAATAGTGATGCGCCATTTTGACGCGAACGATATATATAACGATTTCGAAATGAATTGAATATATAACGATTTCGAAATGAATTGAATATATAACGATTTCGAAATGAATTGAATATATAACGATTTCGAAATGAATTGAATATATAACGATTTCGAAATGAATTGAATATATAACGATTTCGAAATGAATTGAATATATAACGATTTCGATTTGAATTGAATATAAAACGATTTCGATTTGAATGGAATAGAAAACCAATTTGATTTCAAATTGAATATATAATGAACTTGATTCAAATAGAAAACGAAACGAATTAATTTGAATAGAAAATGAATTTGAATCGAATAGAAAATCAATTTGAATTGAATTGATTTGAATTGAATTGAAAAACGAATTCGAATTGAATTTAAAATGAAGTGAAATGAATTCAAATTAAATTGAAATTTGAATTGAATAGAAATGAATTTTAAAACGAATTTATAAAGAAGAATTCAATTTTGATTTGAATTGAAATAGAAGTTGACTTCGTTTTTGAAACGAATTCAAAACTAAATATATAATTCGTTTTAAATAGAAATCGACGAAATATATATTATATATATTATATATATAATATAATGGCCTGAATAGAACGCGCCGCGCCGCGGCAGTTCGTAAATTTCGACCATTTATTTCAAACGGACATTACGGGAGATCCGACCGTCGGATTCTCCTAAAACCGGAACCGTTGGGTTCGTATCGAAAAGAGCTTTCTAACGAATATTAGAAATTCAAAATCTAACGGTTGGATTTGGAGATACGTCCAAATCAAATTCGAAAAAGGTCGCTGTAAGTGCAGTTCGATGGCCATCGTTGGAAATCGACTGTACGGGCCTTGATAAAATTATTAAAAATATCAATAATTTGTGTAAAATCATAAGAAATGATTTGGGAAAAATTGGGGTGAAAAACTCCATATTTGAAAAGATAAAAATAGATTTTTATCAAAATGAACTAGTTTTGAACTAAATTTAAAACCCAATCATTTTTAAAATAAATGAATTAGATTTAAAAAGGGGTTTTAAATAATCGAATTTCTAATATGTTTGATTAAGTTTGAGATGGGTTTATCGTGAACAGTGTTTTAAATAACACTAGTTCTTTAACCCGATAACAAATAGAATGTGATTTGGGTTTGTTGTGAACTGTGTTTTAAATAACACCTAGTTCTTTAACCCAGTAAAAGGAGTTTTATTGAATCTGCAATTAGATTGAAATTCGAACTGATAATCTAAATTATCAAATTTAGAAATGAGCGAGAATGGAGTATCACCAGTTTTGCTCCAAAGCGATAGTTAAATCTTTAATTAGATTTGAACGTGAAATGGTAATTAATTTTACCGATAACACCACGGTGTTAGATATGGAGTATTACCAGTTTTGCTTCATGGGATGAATAGGTTGGGATTGGGAAATAAAATAAATAATTACTTCGTTGTGGTTCGCTAATCTCGACTAGTTGGAAAACCATAATTTGGTTTTAAATGACATCCAAAGGAAGATTTCAGGATAAATTTTAAAGAATTTATCTTGGATAAAATTAATGGGAACTTTTCCCTAAGAATGTGGAATTTAGAAACTAGCTGTAGGTTGGCTATGAAGAATGGTTTCCTGGGTATTGATCTGATGTTGGTTTCGGCCTTCGGGGTTAATGTTCGGGAAATTGTTCTCTTGCTAATTTGCGGTTAGTGACTAATGAATTAGAATGAGGCGTATGTTGTGTTTGTGTAACATTTGTTTTCAATATACGCGGGTTGTTCGGAAAGTCCGGGTTTATACCCATTCTGAATAACCGATTCGACGATATGTCGAAGATGAAGACGGTGGTTGAAGACCGGAAGTCTTCACATCGTAGGGATAATTACTGACGATCCTGATTGGGCTGTACACCCAAGAGGATGGAAATAGTTAGTGGTCGTCCAGACGTACTTGGAGATGGATGGATATGCGAGGAAAGTGCCTCCGGTTTCGTTCAGACCCAGAACGGACTTGTAAATGGATTGTGTGCCTGACATTGGATTTTATTCTGTGTTGATTGATTTCTATTAAATATATATCTGCTTGGCGGCGGAGAATTTATTCTCTTGCTTAACGCCCTTCTCTGAGACGTACGAGCTTAGAGGTTATATATCGATAGATATCAATCGCATGGCATGAATTGCCTGTGTGGCATGCTGAGTTGCATGGATCAAGGCTTTTGTTGAAAAGCAAAGTCTTGTGGTTGATGATCAAAGCACGCCTACGTGGCAGCTTTGTGTATAGCGTGTATTCGCAAGCCTCACACCTCGGTATGAGTTAAAAACGGGATACGGACCGCTGGGAGAGCGCACGTTTCTTTCTAGCTTTGGTGGTGTCAGTGACTTACCAGCCCTGACATATATATACTTTTCACCTTTGTGGTTGTTGGAATGAGGCGCCTCGATTATAGGTCTGTAAGGACCGGGAAACGTGTGTTCAGGCATAATTAATCCTCTAACGTAAGTGAGGACCGGCCCAGCCGCATCCAGGGGTTACCCAGTGTGCGTAATCCCGGGGACATTTGCTAGAGTGTCTCGAACGCGGAGAGGAGCTTGCCCCTTGCCTCGACTCATGACGGAAATCCAATTTCCAATACGTGTATCGCGGTTTTAATTGTAGAACTAGTATGGCGACATGATATATGGTACCCATGCCGTCTATGATTTATACTTATGATTGAAATGTTTTGACACTATACACTTATTATAGTATCAAATGATTTGTTTTAAAACGTATCAAGCATGTTTGGCTATTATAAGGGAAAACCCTATCCCCCGGCTTGCGTTGCATTGTATGATAGGACCTGGGTCTTATAATAGCTTCATTTTTCGAAAAAGCATTGCGTTGTTTATTCTATGCACTGGTATTCTTGGGAGGAAACCCGTTCCGTGTTATACGGCGTGGTCCCTTGAATTACTCTCTTTTAAAGTAAAGTTTTAAATAACTGTTTTAGTTCTCACACCAGTCACATGACTGACCTGGAGTTTATTGTTTTAACCTAAACTCTGGGTGCCCCTATTTTCCGCACGGGCAGCTAGTAGTTTTGGTTTTGCAGATTTATATTCACAGGATCCTGGTTTACAGCTGGAATGATATCCGGAAAGCTCTGTATCCGTATATCACCTTCAGTTGTGCTTTATATTATTTTTCCGCTGCTATGTATTTAAATGTAATTTAAATCTCTGATATTTCTGTGTAATATTTATTCATTTATACTCTGTATATTCTTGTATCTGATGGAATTGTTGTAATATACAATGAAATGTTCTTCTGTTTGTGTTCTGGTTTGTCATGTTCTCAACGTTCAGGGGTTTCGAACGGTTTAGATCGGTTTAACGACTGATTCAGATCGAGCGAAATTCCTTGCCGTCACAGAGTCGATGTATATATATTTGTTGAACCTGCAATATTGCAGATGTACCTCCGTGCAGGGGAGACTCTGCCAAAAATTTTCCAAAATTTAAGGTGTTAGAAAATTTTGAAGATTTTTGGAAAATTTTATTATTTGAAATTAATTGGTTTCAAAAATCAATCAGATTAATTTCGAAAATAAAATCGTGTTTTAATTAATTATTTTTGGAAAAGTAATGGGGTTGTAGCATTCTTTCTGCCTTAGCAATTTCGAGGACGAAATTATTTTAAAGGGGAAGGAATGTAACGACCCGTGTTTTTCCGGCCAATTATTTAAATTTATTTTAATATTTTAAAATGTTGATTTGAATTTAAATAACTTGAATATTAAAAAGTTTGAATATTTAATTAATATAAATAATATAATAATATTTTAATTTTAAAATATTTGGGAAAATGTTGAATTCGTTGTATAATGTGAATTGGCAATATATAAAGGGTTAATATCGTCTATATTGAAAATATATCGACGATATCGTCCATTTAACGACGTTGAGCGTATAGTTTATTATTTAATTATAAAACGAGCCGCAGTGGCGCGGTAGTTCGTAAAATGGCAGTTTGAACTTTAAACGGCCGTACAGTATTCAAAATAAGTCGGATTTTCTCGAAACAAGAAACGTCCGGACCAGTTAGACAATATTTTTCTAACAAAAGAGAAAATTCGAGTTTTCGTGTTGTAGATTTTATTTTATGTCCAAATCAAATTTTAAAATAGTCGCTGTGGAATTTACTTTATAATTTATCGTTGTTTATATTAAATAAAGGGGTTTTTAAATATTTTGAATATCGATTTGGCTTGAAATTCAACCCGGGATATTTTATCTGGGTAGTGTGTACAATTCTGGTCGTATATGGCCAATTTCAATATTTTATAATATTATATTGAGGAATTTTAAAATTGGTTTACCTTATTTGAATTATGCATTTATAAAAGGAACTTTTTTCAAATGACCTCAGTTTTCGACGAAACAAATTTTATTGAGACCGCAACAACAAATTATTGTTAGATTTCAAGTGGCGCGTCAATCGGGGTTATTTTGTGAGCGTGGCAAGATAAAATGCAAATAAAAACGACCAAATTGGACATGAACGAGCGCTGTAAGAGCAAACGGACTCGGAATTCGGCGAAACAAGATTCGTTAGGACCGTATCATCAAATTATACTATGCCGTCCATTCGCATCTCAAATGGGGTTTGTATGTGAGCACAGGAGCGAATAACAGCATTCAGAAATTGCGATAAGCACGAAATAAAAATCATCGGTCGTTGTCAGACATCGCGTCAATATAAAATATAATAAAATTCACTTATATAAACCCTTCCCCATCAGAATTCCCAACCCAAACAGAAAATCCGTCCATACATTTTGCAGAAAACCCCCTCTTCTTAAAATCAATTATTTCTTCCGATCCGTGAAGATTTTGCTATAGGGTTCTGAAGTAAAAACATAGATCGGGTCGAGGGCTAGCTGTAGACAAAAGTTGGGGAAGTTTCGTCGAGGGTGGTGACCGGAAATCGCGAAGAACCGCCAGAAACTGATTTTGTTTTTAGGGGTTTTGACAGAGTTTGGGTGGTCGATAGGTGAGGGACCAAAAGGGACGTTGTAGAGGAATGGAAGGACTTCATTTTTGGTTCAGGTCGGGGTACCTGAAGTTGGCCGTGGTGGTCGGAAAGAGGAGTTGGACGGAGGTGAGCTTTTTGGGTTTTTATTTAAAGTGGCGGATGGATGGGGTCAATTTCTGATGTCATGGTGGGTCGTCGGCGGAGGGAATCTGAAGTGGATGGTAGACCCAAGGGTGGCGGTCTGATCTGAGGTGGTCCGGTGGGTCATCGTGGTGTGTGGTGGTCGAATTTGGCACATAAGCGGAATTGGGGGTAAATCAAATTCAGGTCGGACGGAGCATCGTCGGGGTAGGGGTCTTTGGGCGTGGTGACACCTTGGAGTGGGGGAGGCATCTGAGGTGTCAGGTCTGGCCTAGGATGATCGGAGAACGCACGGTCGAGCTCAGATGATGTCGAGCTTGGTGATTTAGCTGATGATGTCGGGTTTCCTTTTCAAGCAGGAGCGTGATTGGGTCTGAGGAATCCAAGAAGGGGAAAACGCGTGAACCCCTTTCTTCTTAGCTGACGTGGACCACGTTTAAAAGGTAATTAACGGCATTGTTTTGATTAAGGTTTAATTAATAATTTAATTATTTAATTAATTATCGTTAAAATGGTATAAACTTTAAACCTCGATATCTAACTCATACGTTAACGGATTTACACGAAACAGGATCCGTTGGGATCGTAGAGACGAGCTCTAGACGATGGCGCTGACCGGGAGTCGATCTGACGCAGTTGAAATTTCAATTAATTTTGAACGTTCGTTCAAAATAAAAAGGAACAAACACGTCCATCGTCAACCGTAATCACTGGTGAGTTAATTCTCACACTTTTCTGGACTGCCATGATGTGATAAATCCATATAAAAATACAAATTGGTTGGTTGGTTGCTTTGGTTGCTTATGGTTGATTTAATGGTTGCTATTGATTATATTATCGTCGTTAATTTATTTATTTAAATTATATACTATCATGAAATGTTATAATCGTCTATGATGCAGGGAAGGACAGGTTGGAGGAATCTGACCGGATTCCTCAAAATATTTTATATATTGTTTATTTTTATATTGTTTACACATGAACTGATTACAACCCAAATTTAACATCAAACCCTGTTGAATGTTAATGGTTGAATGGGTGTTGATCGTGTTGTGTTTTTAATCAGTCGACAGTATTGATTAAGTAGTTGGTAGTGATAGTGTAAAATCCATCGGTTATGGCGTCGTTTGCCGCTAGGCGAACTGATGAAGATTTTAGTTATAAATTTATTGTTACAACTAAAATGAAAATTTAAGTTGTTTATACAAGTTAATAAAAATAGAAATTTATAAATATATTTATATTTATAATTCATCAAAGAATTTGTTTTAAAAGGTTTATATAATGAAGAAAATGTCATTTATGATCAGAAAAGCAGAAACTAATATATTGATTAGTAAAATTGAATCAGTGTTTGACAAAACAATTAGAATGATATTTTTAGTTTAATTAAGTTATTAATTAATTTAAAAGGGGAAACGGTGAGTGAATATCAGTTAAGGATTAACTGGTGTTGACAGTTGACAAAAGAAGACTATTTAATTTAAGGTTGGAAATTGAGTTGGTTTGATTAATCAAATCGATTATTTTCAAATCTTCGTTAACTTAACGAAGGTTGTTTAAATTAGTTAATCTTTGATTAACTATGATTATCAAGTTAATTATCGATTAATGAAGTTAATTATGATTTAATGATCCTTTAAAATGATAAATTATTTATTTCTAGTTAATTAAAGATTAATTATTTTATTCCTAAGTATAATGAAATTAACTACGATTTAAGTGGTTAAGGGTTTAGGAAATTATCATTTTAAATAACGATAATCGAAGGGATTATTTTCAATGATGAATTAAAGTAAAAAGTGATCAAATGGATATAAAGGTAACTAAAATTTGATTGGAGTTTGATAAGAGGATTTTAATCTGGATTTACAAACATAGTTTTGTAAAAATGACTCGAAAGTTAATTCAAGAGTTCAAAAAAGAATTTATTTAATAAACCAAGGTAAGTTGGTTAGAATAAGGCTTGAAAGGGAAATGGTCGATTTACTTAATAAGATTAAGTAAAAAGGAGTTACAAGGGAATTACCAATAGAAGAAATGGGTTGTAATACCATACAGGAATCAAATGGCAAATAAGATTTTGTCGGGTGGTTTACCTAATCAAGGAAAGGGAATTTACACGTAAAGTGAATTTTCGAATCAAGGGAAATGGTTTGGCAAACCATGATGAGTAGAAGTGGAAATAGAATTTGAGGTTTAAGTTGTAAACCTTTATTGTCTGGAGATAAGAATGGGGTCGACCAAGGTCTGAGAGGTAATTAAAATACCCCAACTTGGGCGATTTCACTATTGTCAAAAGATTATATTGGTTTGCAATGGTTGAGGATGTTGGGAATAAATTATTGAGAGAATATTCAAAATATTTATTTGTAAAGATTTAGAAATAAGATCAAACTGATTGGGTTTAAAAATAAGAGGTGGATTAATTGGGGTCAGATAATGAAATATGATTTTACTTATATAATGTAATTAAAAGTATAACTCTATTTCAAAGGGTAATAGAAATGTAAAGAAGTTTGTGAATCGATAGCGATATTTATAAGACAAAAGAATACATGAAGGGTTAAGAATTGAAATGGTATTTTTCCAAGATAAAGAGGATAAAGATGTTTTATAAAATATATATATATATAAATATTTCCGAACAAAGGAAATCAAAAGTGAGGTGTAGTAAATACAAAAGTAAATGTTGAATCGAGTTTTCAAAGTAATAAACCAGAAGAGTTTTATCGAGATAAATTTATGAAATCGATTATAAGAATCGATGAAATGGGTTAGCAAAGTATTTTTAATATAAACGACCTGAGCTGCCAATGTGCTTAACATCACTGTCAAGATTTGATAGCTAAACAACCGACTATCAAATGAAATATTCTATCTACTTTTTGACGTTTTGTTTCGAAGAGACCGGGATGGGAACTAGACCCAAAACCACTTCGAATCAATTGTACGTTCAAGACTAATTGGCAGGCGATGAAGATGGAGCATTGAAGACCGTATATCTTCATAAATGGAAGAACCGCTTACGATCTCTGAGTCGACGCAGAGATATATTGGGGTTCTGTCATGGTTAAAATATACGAGCTGCAAGGACTTCTCGCTACTGATCCTTGGGGTGATTCCTATATAGGATGCGGTAGGAGAGTGCCTTCGGTTCATCCTGTTCCTGGATGACTTGTATGGACGAGTGTCTGAAAGAGTATTTCCAGACGGTCACGTATATTGATTTCTTCAACCGTACCAAGAGTGGAAGCGGAGGAGGAAACTTCTTTAGCTAACACGTAATGTATTGTTGTAGACTTCAATCAGTGATTTTGATGGATCTGACAATGTGGCATTCAAAGTGATGTGGTGATCTAAAAAGGAAGAAAGTCCTAGCCTCAAGCCTCATTAACCGGGAAATGACAAAAATCGGGCAGGCAACATGGCTACGTGGGTCGCTCCTATTAGGGTGTATAATCACCTATCTAGAGAAATTCCTTTTGCTTCTTTAATCTATCGATGCTGTCCCTTTTCGGGAAACGGTGGTTTGAGCCCAACCGTTGGTGATATACATTCGATACAATCAAGCGAAATGAGTGGTCGGTCATGTGTGGGCTGGGTTGCAAGACGTTCTTGTTGAACCCAGTGTATTCGCCTCTAGAGATACACTATCGGCAGGTGGTCCCATACCTTGTCATAGTCGGAATCCAATTTCCAATAAGCGCCCGCGGTTTTTGATTGTATACTATATATGTAGAGCGTGAGATGCAAGCGTTCTGCTAGATTATTATTTAATTGCGGTTTGATAGACACTACTATAATATCAGATAAGACATTGATTTCAAAAATGGTTTGGGTTATAGTAAGGTAAAAACCGTCCGCGTTTATGTGTGGACTGGTCTTACTATTATCCTTTTATTTCAAAAGGATTTCCAAAGTTAAACAAGTTGTTTGTGTTATGAATTTATCACTGATAGTATTACAGACTGACCCGGTGAATTTTGTTTTAAATCAAATGTGCTTAGGTCAGACCGAGTATATTACAGGTTAGTTTCCGCTTGGAGTCCCAGGAGCTGGAAGCAAGAGGCTTCACCGTTAGTTATTCAAAGTGTATTTCCGCTGTGTCTGATATATGATGTACTCTGATGATTGGTATGTATATATACAGTTTCTTTTTGTAAAGAGGTTTGATATATTATATTTATTCGTTCCGTTGTGAGATTCTGATGTGTTCTTCTTCTTTCTTCTATTCTAACATTTCTTTCTTTCTTTTCTCACCCTCTAACTTCTATCTATTAACAGTCAGGGGTTCGATACTTGGGTTTTTGGCAAGTGATACGGGATTGTGTATTATTGTTGAAAATTCGAGCGTCGAATTTTTCCCGGGCCGTTACAAAAATATTCTTTATATAAAAGATATTCTGAATCGAAAAGCGACTCAATCATTTACCATATAACTTCGGTTATATGGATTTCATACATCGTATGTAAATGACAACAAATGATAAATAATCATCAAACCATCCATTCAACATTCAGAGTGAAGTTCACAACTGTGTGAGCATTAAAATGAACAGAATACCGCTCATCGCAGCCTGTCAATCTATCGATTGACATACAAATAAATATTGGGACTAGTGTATATCAATTATCATCCCAATACCCGTGTGGGGTTTTCACCCAACAACATTTCATATAAATAAATAATTGGTTAATGAATTCAACCCATTTTAATTCTGCTAACATGTTTGTGATAGTGAACAAACATGTTATTATATTCTTGGTGCTGAATAAAAATGTATTTTACTCATGTAATTTCCCTATACATTTCTAATGCCTAATAAATGGTAATTTATTTACATGGCATTGTTACTGACAACAAATAAAGATAATTTTCATTTCCTCTATTTGTATGCAATTCCTATCTTTAATTTTAACAAATAAAAAGAAATTGTTTATTTGTATATGTTTCAGTATATAACCTGACACATATAAATGCCTATATTAAATTGCATAAACATTCTAATGTATACATTAACATAAAAATTTCACTTTAATTTACATACAAATTCTAAGGTGTGTTGTGATAATATAAATGATTCTTTATTTAACCAACAAATGCTAATGTATGTTTTTGCAAATAAAGATGATTCTTATGTTTGCATATAAATTCTATTATATGTTATGGAAATAAAAATGATTCTTATATTTGTATATAAATTATATTTCACAAAATGTATAAAAATGATATATTCGTTTTGTTGACAATTCTATTTCAATAAAATGATATAAAGGAGGTAATTTCGTTTGTTAACAATCCTTGTCTTAACAGAATGAATAAAAAGTGGTAATCCATATTGTTAACAATGCTAATTTAACAAGATAGATATTTTTGTTGTAACACAATTCTAGTAACAAAAATGCTATTTGTGTTTAACTCTTTTATTTAACAAAAATTTAATTTTTGTTTTATTTCAAACCCAATTAACAAAAATGTAAATTTTTGTTTTCAACAATCATATTTGATAAAATGTAATTTTGGTTTTAACTAGTATATTTTGACACAAATGAATATATTGGTTCAACTAATCTATTTGGCCAGAAATGTTCTTTTTGACAAAAACATGTAATTTGATCCAACTAACCTACTTTGACAAAAGTGTATATTTTGACAAAAATATATGGTTTGATTCAACTAGTTTATTTTGACAAAGATGAATATTTTGACAAACTGCGTGTTTTGATTCATCTAATATAATTAGACAAAAGTGCATACTTTGTTTCACCTAATATAAATAGACAAGGGTGCATGTTTTGTTCCCACTTGTATAAATTGACAAAAGTGGATGTTTTGTTTCAACTAGTATAAATTGATAAAAGTGAATGTTTTCTTTCAACTAGTATAAATTGACAAAAGTGAATGTTTTGATAAAAATGTTGTTTTTATTTCAATACACATGTTTTGACAAAAATGACTATTTTTATTTCATATAAAATGACAACAAAAATGTTACTTTCAACTCTCCTATTTTTATTGCATATAAAATGTAAATAAAAATGCAACTTTAAAATCTATTCTTTTCATTACAACTAAAGTGACAATAAAAATGTTTCTTTTATATCAATTCTTTTTTTTTATTGTAACAAACTTGACAATAAAAATGTTATTTTTAAATCTATTCTTTTTATTGTAAACAAATGACAATGAAAATCTAATCTTTTATTTCAATACTTTTTACTGACAACAAATGATAATAAAAAACTAATTTATTTATTTCAATTCTTTTTATTGTAAACAATATTACATAAAAATGTAATCTTTAAATTCTATTCTTTTTTAGTGGAAAACAATATTACATAAAAAATGTAATCTTTAAATTCTATTTTTTTTATGAAAATAAAAATAAATCTTTTATTCCTACTAACATGTTTTAACACAAATGTTACTTTATTTTAACTGACATGTTTTAACACAAATGTTATTTTATTTTAACTAACGTGTTTTAACACAAATGTTGTTTTATTTTAACTGACATGTTTTATTTACATAATATGATTTTAAACTAAATAACAATTTTATTTAACGAAGTATGTTTTCTAACATAAATGACAAATTCATTTATAAAATATGTTTCTACACAAGTGACAAATTTATTTATAAATAACATGATCTAACAAAGTGACATTTTATTTCAATATAACATGTTCTAACATAGACGATATTTTAATGGTAATATATAACATGATCTAACAAGAACGATATTTCAATGTTGATATAACATGATCAAATAAGAACAATATTTTATTGTTACTATAACATGATCTAACAAGAACGATTTTAATTTTAGATCGGAACCTAACAACATGAGCATCGAAATCAATCACAAACAACAAACAAATTTCAATCTGCAAATCACAGATCTAATTTCATTACATACATACATCGAATTTAAATAGTAAGAAAATAGCTAAATTTTAATTAATTATTAAAATAGAAATCTCACATTGGTATTTATCTGAATTTCCAACAGTCTCCATTTCAAATCTGGTCTGCTTTATGTTGTAGATCGTGGAAAGACGATTCCAATGCATCTGATTTCGTTGATTTCTATTTTCGTACGGAAAAGATATGGCAGTTCAAAGATTAATTACATAAATTAAAATTAATTAATTAATCCATTTTGCTTAGATAACCTTTCTCTCCCTATTAGATCCAAAAATGTCTCTAACACCCAATCTAAGAACAATCTCTGATGAAATGAAACTAAAAACGAAGAAAACACGCAATTTATAGTGGTTCGGCGTTAAATAGCCTACGTCCACTTTCTACTTCTTATATTGATGACTTGAATGTAGATACAACAATGATTTTTACTCTCTTCCACTCATATCATACATAGATTCACTCAATCTTTTATCAAATATACTTTATAAGATGATAGAAATATGAAAATGGTGATAGAATTCGGTTCTCATAGGAATTTCAACTCTGAAAATGCCAAAAGATCCTTTGAAATGTGCCTTGGGGTGTATTTATAGGTGAAGAATGCTCATGGAACTGCTTCGGTTTGGATCCACGTGGCTCCCTTCCCGTTACTATCGGGTTCGAATGGGATATGATAGCGACAACGCATCAGGATAGTAGTGAACATGGGGAGAACGTGGGTATAACCGCTCTGATTCTTAATGGAACGTGGGCATAGCTTCTGCGATTTCAGGCGCATGGGTTCGGATCGGATATACTACAGTTGGGGGGACGGACCAGGCTTGACCGAACCGATCCGGTGTGGTATATGCTCCCTCTTTTTCCGCTTTATGTTGTTCTGCCTTGACTATAAGAAATCCGATCCGATCCGACTCTTGAAGAAAGCGTCCTTCATTTTTTGAACTTTTATTCTTTGTGTAGCCTAGTTCACAAAGTAGGCTAACATTTTGCCCCCTTAAAGGACGCTTCTGTTGAAGATGGAGTGTGCTTTGACATTATTTACTTACTAGTCTCTGAGTTTGAAACATTGAATTGTTGCTTCCATTCACGTGTAAGGATGTGTTGCTTCATAAAGTCATGTCTCTTGTTGCTTATATATACATCATATATCGTATGAATCATTTTCTTCATTTTAAACAATTGTGGGAACTCTTCTTGATGTCCAGTGATTCCTCTAGGTAAGCTTTTTGATTATTTTTCTTTTAATTCGTTTCATACATCGAGTTAACTCTGGTAACTGAATTTGGGCTCGGACCCGGTCCGAACAGTTTTTCTTACTCCTCACTGCCACTGAACGAATGGGCCAAATTCCTACGTGGACTAGCACTCCGGTCCGATCGGAATGAAATGTTGGGAATATTAAGAGCCATCTCAAATCTATATATATAAATCTGTCGTCTTTCCTCTTCTTCCTCCTTTCTTTTTATTATCCTCGTCTTCCAGACTTTAGAAAAAGAAAAAACCCTAATTCTCAATACTTCAAAATTCCCTTCAATTCTCGAATCGATTACATAGGTAGGTTAAAAAACTTTAGTTAATTCCTCTTTAATTGATTTCGATTCGAATTCATGGATGATTCGGACGATTTGAGCATGGAACTTAGCTGACCTTGACGCCATGACCCCCTCCCTCGCCATCGTCGTTAGTGGCCACATCGCCATCTCGAGGTAGTAACGGAGGGGGTTAGAATCTGTTATTGAACGTGCCAGCACATAAATGCTTGGCTTTTATTTGGGTGTTTGGTATGAGACTGGGTTCGGTGTTGGTTAAGGAAGAGAGAGGATGGAGAAGAAGAAGAAAAGGAAAAGGTTTGGGATCGGTTCAGGTGAAGAGGCATAAGAGTGAATAGGAGGAAGGGGTTCATCTGACCGGGTCGGGTCGGAGGGAAATATAAAGAGAAGGAGAAAAACTAGCTGTGCACAATCGGGTTGGGTCGGAGTGAGAGAAATGGTCAAGGAAAGATATGGTTACTCGGACCGATCCGGACTGCTTAAAGTACCAACTTTCGAACCGAACCGATTTGCATGTAGTGCATTAACTTCTGCTTTGGACCACACATGGTCCTGCCCCCGGTCCGAACCTTTTCCTCCGTGGGCGTCCGATCCGATCCCAATATATATATATCTGAACCGAACTGAAACCATAAAACTTAATGTACAGAAAATGTTTGACTTGCTCAATCAATGTTTGCCTTGACTTACAACTTAATGAACAGTTAGGATAGTGCCTTATGATCATGAGCAAACATTTAAGACTATTCTGAACATTAATGCTTGGCCAAACCTTTGCATTATGCTTTTATGTGTTTACTTTGCATCTCTTGCACACACCGTACACACTTTAGTTCACACACGTGCACGAGGGGATACAGGCTATTTTACTCTAACTTATGCTATTGCTTCTTCAGTAGTTTAGCGACCTTGGCAGAGAGACGTTCATTTAGATTAGCAGAAAAGGGAGAAGTCATAAAACATCCGAGAAACTCACTCTTGATGACATATCCTATTCCTCAGACCCTGAATGGGATGATGAAGGCCCAGATTATGAAATGGAAGCGCACAATAGTGAAGTATCTTCCGGGAGTGAAGTTTCTCTTGGTGAGGAAGAGGAAGGAGAGATAGGAGATGATCGTGCTCCCGACGAGTTTGAAACTGCCACTATACTGGAGTTACCCAAAGATTCTGTTGAGTTGACGATTGATGATGATAGACTCATCCGAATATGTCTAAAGCATGGGATATTAAAAAGAGATACCCGGGTGCCTTTGAAAACAGATCGCCCCCACAATCCACCGGAAGGATTTATGGCAATTACCCGATTAATGTGTCTGGTTGGGGCAATACCTCCATTTCCGCCTTTTGTCGTCGATTTTCTGAGACAGATGCGGATCGCCCCCATGCAATTACATCCCAACTTTTATGCTTATTTATACACCTTGTATATAGCAGACAAAGAGATTTTAGATATAGAACCTACCTTCAATGATGTCCACTTCTTTTATAATTTCAAGCATCGAACTCAAGAGACTCCCTCCTTCTCATACTTTGAATCAGTTCCAAAAAGGAAAATTATTACTGTTCCATATAGCAGCAAGGCTGGTGACTCTAAACCTGAATGGTTTTATATCAGACAACAACCGAGGTAGGCTAGGACGTGGACCAAATCAAGTAAAGCATCGACTTTCTAGATTTCAACTTTAAATGCTCATGCCAATACATTAACTTGCTTTCTTTTTCATTCGCAGTTGATAACCCAAAGCAAATTTCGGGTCAATTATACTTTGATTGTTTGCATCAGCTGCTCAATGGTGACCAAAAGTTCTTAACCATCGACGAAGTTATTAAGGATGAGTATCTCCATCATCACGGATTACTATCTATTACCCGTAGTGTAGGTCATGGGATAGGTCTATATGTGTTCATACCCCCGGTCGACATTATTCCTGAGACGGGTGAGGGCTCGAAAGGTCCAACGATACCTCTTAGGACTCCTCCCTCTCCATCCTCAACTCAGGACGATGAATTAGCCAACATAGCTGAGAAGCACAGAGAAGGGTATACCATTCCTAACGACGCCATTTCTCCTGAAATGTCAACATCCCCTAAAGAGCTACCGCTAGATGCTCCTCAAGGAGATGCTCCCACTACCGACGATTCTACATTTAAGGGTTTAGGAAATCTTCCCCTGCCCGTAACTATTTATACTTCAGAAGACTTCGGAACGAATCCTTTAATTTTTACTTCTTCAGAAGAGACTACTCCTGTGAAGACCAGAGAGCCTACTCATGCTAGTCTGGCTTCAGGCTCGGGTTTGTTGGGGGGAACGTCACTTAGGATGCACATAACACATTAGCACCGCACGTCACAACACTTATGTCTTATGTGAATGTCGATTCTGAACTCTACTTATATTGTTGTGCAGGTACCATGCCACGCCCTTACTATGACGTCGGGAAAATTCGCCGTAGCATGTCCTGAACTCCTTCTGACACCGAGCATGATCGCCATGAGAACCAGGGCAGAGATGACAGAAGGCAATATGATTCCCATCGACCTCACACTTCACGCTCTCGTTCTCCTGTTCGGTCGGATCCGGACAGATATAAGAGCCACTAAAGTCGTCGTGGGGGAGGCACATCACAGTCTAAAGACCAAATTTCTCCCCAAGATAAATATAATCGAGAAAAAGTCCACCGAAACACACTGATTCGCGACACAAGCACAATGCCTCTGAGAAACGATCTGAAAAAGGTGATGCAGCCATCGTCCCTGCTAAGCGGAAACATGTTGAGCTATCATATTCCAAATCCCCGCCACTGGACGCTGATTTCAAAATAAAACTGGCTTATCTGAAGGAGAAGTTCCCATATCACTACTTTGAGCATTTAACTTTCCTACCCGCACTTGAGCCTATTTCTTTAAAGTGGGAAGATGATGCTAAGGCAAAGATTGATGCAATAGAGAAACAGTACTCAGAGTTGTACAAGTATTCACGCAATCTCTCCAGAATCATTCAAGCCCTAATTGCAGACGTCGATGCGATGAAGAAAGTTGCAGACTCCGATAAGAATGTTTTGAAAAATATGGAGAAGGACTTAGAAGATACGTAGGCTCAACTTGTCATTGCTCAACGAGATGCCAACAACTTCAAGAAGCAAATTGAGGAATTACAAAAGTGTTATCATGACCTACTGGAATCTCACAGTCAAGAGCGTTTAGAGATGAAGAAACAAGCTGAAGATGCTAAGTCAGAAAGTGTCAAGGTGCAACTAGCTTACAATACTCTTGAACAAGAAAAGGCTGAGTTAGCGAGGAAGAATGCCGAGTTGGAGAAACGAAATGCTAACTTGGAGGCCAAGTTAATGGAGGCCGAGACTAGAGCTGCCTTAGCTGAGGGGAATGTAGATAGCGCTATTAAGTCTGCTAAAGAGACCCATAAAAAGCTATCAGAGGCTCAAAAAGAATTGCATGGATTTGGCGAACTGATGCTTGAATTCTTTGCACACATAATCTGTTGTCGAAACATCTCTTTGATCGAAGACTATCCGACTACCTTAGTTCATGTATGGAATCAAATCATCGAATGGGAAAAAGATGAACTTAAGGTAGACTTCGTTGATGAAGACAAACTCATGGAGAAGTATCTGAAAGATGATGAACCGGCACGTCTGGCCGAGGGGCGTCGCCTTATTGCTACTGCCATGGAGGAGGAGAAACGCCAGGCCAAAGGAAAGAATATCCTTGAAGTTGGTTCCTCTTCTGTTACCGTCGAAACTACCGGAGTCGATGAATATGATACCGAGAATCTGGGAATTCCTAGAGCTTCTCTTTTACCTCATATACCCGAATCAGCATCAGAGACGGTAGCCGCCCCAATTGAGAAATCATCAGAAGGTATTTCCACCTTTTCAACCCAATTTGCCAAGGCAGTTTCCACCTTTCATCACATCATTGGGCAATCGATCGAAAATTCTTTGTTTTCTCCTGGGTTGATAACTGTTGCTTCTCATTCTATAGGTGCTGAGCCAAACGAGAAGACTGACGAGAATCGGGGAACCGCCATTGGGGAAAAATCCGTGGAAGAGACTCAGGAAGGACAGGATAAGGCTACCATCATCGAGTTCGGAGGAGGAGCTGAAGGTAAAAAGGAGGATGCTACCAATAAGACTCCCGTACTGCCTAACGCCGACACTTCTCATAATGATGAAATGATAGACGCTTTGAAAGATGACGGTGGTAATGATGGTCATGAAGAAGATCCTGATGTTGTTATAATTGGGGATTCGAAGAATGCTGACGACGTGACTTTGGCTGAAATGAAAGCCAAACAAGACAAGCGAATGCAACTGAAAGTCTAGGAGATAGACCCCGAAAGCCTTAAGCCCCTTGCAGTGGTCGATGATGGATTGAGGTTAGTTGTTAAGCTTTCATCTAGTCAATTACAGAGGAGCTTGCTAAAAAATCTTCTCTTGATCCTAGTGCTCCGACTCCTAGGAAGAAATCTATTGACTCTGGTGCCTCAATTACAAAGAAGAAGAAACCAAAGCGTCTCACGTCTGATGCTGAAAAAGAAGCTAAAAAAGCTCTTAAGGCTGCCAAGAAGCCCAAGTCTACTCCAAAGTCCAAGTGACAATGCGCTTTGTTTTTTGTTTTGATATTCCACTGGTCCGCTATTGTTGCAGCGAGTGCGGCCCTCACATCTTTTGCTTTAGCTTTCCTATATAAACTCACGTGTTTGTGAATAAAGTAGCTTGTTCCCTGCAATGTCTGATATTTGTAAATTTAGCATTTAAGTAAAAAAAGTAAATGAACAGTATATCATATCACATATCATATCACATTTATACAATAAAGTCATTGTTAAGGGGAACATGAGTATATGTATGCCCCTAATCAATCTTGAATGACTGATTGAGGTTTATTCAAGATTGATTAAATTCAACATCCAGTTGCCCCCGATTCTCTAACGGGGTCATATTCCTTTCGTCATTGATGCTTACTCTTTTTAGCATCTTTATACTCTCTTGTCTCACAACCAGGTTAGAGTATTACTGAGGCGGTCTCTTATCAGGGTGCACCTTCACGCCTCAAGGGACATCGTCTTCCCGTCCTTTATACTCTTTCTCGATTCGTGAGAGTTAAAGTTAAGAATGTTGTCTTCCCATTCTTTGCATCTTATCATGCAAGCGGTCATTTTGTTTGTTCCTGCACATAAATTATCTTCAATTTTCCAAATACAATTTAGTGTTTTGTGTTTCATAGTCATGATAGAATACTCGTTGAAGATAGAAATAATGCAGAAAAATAAATGACACACAATATTTTTATAGTGGTTCATCTAAGTCGTAGCCTACGTCCACTTCATAATCCTTTGTTCATATAAACAGAATTTTAAAGCAAGTCGTGCCTTTTTACATAGTCTATAAAAACAAAAGAAAGTAATTCATATCTAAATCAAATATCGCCGCAAATGTTGAGCATTCCAAGCTCTGGGAATTTCTTCACCATCTACGGTCATTAGCTTAAAGGCTCCTGTGTCAAGCTTCCGTTGAATGGCATATGGCCCTTCCCATCTTGGACCCAGATGGGTTGAAGGTGGGAAAACTCGTTTCAACACTAAGTCTCCTTGTTCGAAGATTCTAGTGCGAACCTTTTTGTCATAATAACGTGCTACTTGGCATCGACGCCTTAAAGCACGCAAGTCTACTTCGTCTCTTTTTTCTTCAACCATATCATGAGACTCTAGGAGGAGTGTTATATTTGTCATTGGATCATAGTATGCTACTCGATGAGAAGGGACTTCTAGTTCTATCGGGATCACTGCTTCTGACCCGAAGGAGAGTGAAAAGGGAGTATGACCAGTGGTCGTCTTAAAGGTTGTCCTGTAGGCCCACAAAGCTAGTGGAAACTCATCTACCCACTTGGCTTTGGCCCACTCCAATCGCTTCTTGAGAATAGATTTGATGACCTTGTTTATTGCTTCAACCTGGCCGTTTGACTGCGGGTGAGCTACAGCGGTGTATCGCTTATCAATCTTGTATTTCTGGCAGAAGTTTCTGAATTCGACGCTATCGAATTGTGTCCCATTATCAGTTATAATGGTCTTCGGTATCCCAAATCGACAGATAATGTTTCTGACCACAAAACTAATCACCTTCCTTGCCGTGATCGTGGATAAAGGTTCAGCTTCCACCCATTTCGTGAAATAGTCCATGACGATGATCGCGTACTTTGCTCCCCCTTTGGCAATAGGTAACACTCCAATAATATCAATTCCCCACATGGCAAACGGCCATGGGCTTACCATTGACTTAAGCTGAGTCGGAGGTGCTCTAGGAATTTTGGCGAATCTTTGACATTTGTTGCAGCGTCATGAATAATCAGCCGCGTCTTTATTCACGGTAGGCCAAAAATATCCATACCGCAACACTTTCTTTGCTAGGGTTTGGCCCCCGGTGTGATCCCCACACTCACCTTCGTGTACTTCTTACAGTACACGTTTGATGTCGTCATGTGCGATACACTGTAGTAGGGGCATTGAAAAACCTTGGCGATAAAGGATGTCGTTCTGTAACAAGTATATTGCAGCCTTACGTGCAATAGCTCGTCTTTCGCTTTTCTTCAATGGGAGGGTTCCACTCTTGAGAAAATTCTTGATCGGTGTCATCCATGATTCTCTCTCTAGATCAACTTCTAAGGTTAGTTCCACCTCCATCAAGTCGAAACTCGGTGATTCCAAAATCTCTATCGGAACCATTTCAGTTTCTTCGGGGTTATCAGAACTTGCAAGCTTTGCCAATCGATCTGCTTTCTGATTCTCTGTTCTTGGAATATACGTTATGCTGTAACGCTCCAAACTACCCAGCAACTCCTTTACCTTTTTGAGATAAGTAACGAGCCGAGGTCTTTTGGTAACAATCTCCTCCCGTACCTGGCATACAACTAACTTGGAGTCGCAGCACATATCTAGTGTCTTCACTCCTAGTTCTTTGGCGAGTTTCAGCCCGGCAATCAGGGCTTCATACTCGGAATCGTTATTGGTAGCAGCAAATTCTAATTGCAATGCATAGTAAATAGATCGTCCTTTAGGAGTGATTAAAACAACTCTGGCGCCGGACCTTCAATCATTTTTGGCTCCATCCGTATATAACTTCCATGGACTAAGCTCTAATTCTTGGTCTAAATTAACCACCTTGTCACCCACCGTTCCCTCTTCGGGAATCATGAATTCGGCTATAAAGTCGGATAATGCCCCCCCCCTTATTAATCTTCGTGGCTAAAAATTCAAATCGAATTGACTCAACTCGATGTTCCATTTAAGTAACCGCCCCGATGCTTCGGGTTTTTGCAACACTTGCCTTAAAGGTTGATCGGTGTATACAACTATCGGGTGAACCTTAAAGTAATGACGAAGTTTGCGGGAAGCAATCAGGAAGCTATAAGCAAGTTTTTCTATTTTTGGATAATTACGTTATGCAGCAGCTAGCTTCTTGCTCACGTAGTATACAAGCCTTTGGACTTTATCTTCTTCACGTACCAATGTTGTACTGACGACATGAGATGATACCGCTAGGTAGACAAACAAATCCTTATGTTCCACGGGTTTTGATAATATTGGAGGCTTTTCTAATATGTCTAATAAATTCTGGAAAGCTTCCGCACAATCCGGAGTCCACTCAAAATTTCGTTTCCCTCGTTTTATCAGATCGAAGAAAGGTATGCACTTATCTGTGGCTTTGGAGAAAAACCTGCTCAATGCAGCAACTTTCCCGGCCAGGCTTTGAACATCCTTAATCTTTCGTGGTTCTTCAATATTCCTTATTGCTGCTATTTGACTAGGATTTATCTCAATCCCTCGAGAACTCATGATAAACCCAAGGAATTTCCCAGATGCAACTCCAAATGAGCATTTTAGGGGGTTTAACTTCATCCCATACCTTCGAAAAATGTCGAACATTTCGGCTAAGTCTCTTGTATGGTCGGAAGATTGTCTAGACTTCACAAGCATGTCATCCACATAAACCTCTATGGTTTTTCCGATTTGATTATAGAACATGCGGTTGACTAAACGTTGATACGTGGCTCCTGCATTCTTTAATCCAAATGGCATTACCACATAACAATATAACCCCAAGTCTATGATGAAACTTGTGTGCTCCTGATCTAGTAGGTGAATGGGAATTTGATTGTACCCCGAATAGGCATCCATAAAGGATAAAAGCTCGTGTTTGGCTGTCGAGTCTACTAGTTGATCAATCCTGGGAAGAGGAAATCTATCCTTCGGACAAGCCTTGTTCAAGTAAGAGAAATCAATACACGTACGCCACTTCCCGTTAGATTTTTTGACCAGGACAAGATTTGATATCCAGTCAGGATATTTCGAATCTTTAATGAATCCATTATCCTTCAATTTCTCTACCTCTTCCTTCAAAGCTGTTGACCGCTCTGGGCCTAACATCTGTCTCTTCTGCTTGACCGACGGGTGATTTGGATTAATGCTTAAAGAGTGGCTCATAATAGCAGGCGAAATCCCACACATGTCAGCGTGAGTCCAGGAAAACACATCTAAATTTTCCCTTAAGAAATCAGCTAACTCTTTCGCTCGAATTGGATCTAGCTGTGATCCGATCTTTAGTACGTTTGTCGAATCTGCTTCATCAATAGGTATATCTATTATTGTCTCGTTGGGAGTCACCTTTCTATCCTCGGGTTCTCTATACTCTCTGGGATCTATATCCTCGAACACATCTAAGGGCAACTCTCTTGGGGTTGGACCCCTTAATTGCTATGCTGAGTTTTCCTTCGAAGGGGAAGAATCATCCTTAGATTCTATATTCAACCACTTCATTAGCATTTTCAACTCCGTCATGTAACAAGCTCGTCCCGTAGCTTAGTCACCTCTCATCACCCCTATTCCTGCGTCAGTCAGGAATTTAAGCAGCAAGCACTAAGGTGCAATACATGCCCTAAACTCGGCAAGGGCCGGTCGGCCTAGGAAAGCGTTGTAGGGTGACTCTACATCCAAAACTACAAATGGAAGAATCCTCCCTCTCTGGCGATCTCCCTGTCCTAATGTCACTAGTAATTCTACGTAGCCCATCGGAGCCGTTGACGCCCCCATTGAAGCCCCGTATCCATCCTTCGCAGGGCTTTAGATCTTTTGCTTCGAGTCTCATTTGTTCAAAAGCTTTCTTGAAGAGGATATTGACTGAGCTTCCATTGTCCACCAACACCTTATGGACTAAGGCAGGGCCGATGGCCGTGGTAATTACCAGTGGGTCTTCAGTTGGTGATTGAATTCCGGTGTCATCTCTACAATGGAATATGACGTCGTCTGACATCGTATTTTGTTGTTTTACTGGAGTAATGTCTTTGAGGTTACTACATTCTCTTACCTCAAAGTGCTTGGCGGCATTAACGTACTGATCCATCGCTTTGAAACTATAGCTAGCAAGATCGGGTCCGCCGATAATAGTATTGATAATGATCCCCTTACCTTTCCGCTGGGCTGTGGGTTTAGAAGTAGGCTGGTTTTGGTCCAGGGCTTTCTCTACTTGCCCCCTGTCCCTTGGGGCAACCTTGTACTCGTCTAACTTCCCTTCCCGCAGCAATCTTTCAACTACATCTCTCAAATGATGGCATTCGTTGGTGGAATGACCGTGGGTTCCATGGAACAAACAAAACTTTCCCGTTGCGATCCCTTTTTCAGTGGAGTCTCTGGGTGGTGGCTTTTTGTATTGCAATCTGTTATATGTGTCCAAATAAATGTTTTCCAAGGTATCATTCAATGGCGAATAGTTTTCAAAAGTTTGGAATCGAGGTCTCTTGCTGGAATTGTTCCCTCGGTTTCTACTCCTCCTATTGTCGTTTCCGTTCTTGTTGTTATTACCTCTGTTCTGGTTGCCAACGTTCACTTCAACCTTCCCCGAATTGTCACCGGATTGTTTCACAGCAACATTACTTTGGACACCTTCCCTCGAGGCCCCTTCGGACTTTCTCTTCCTATTTGCATGAGCTTCTTCTCACCTTAAGCGAATGTTAGCCTTTTCGTAGAACAATTACCTTGTAGGGGACGGTTTTCCGGATAGATAATCCCCGAATTCTATGTCCGGGTCAACTCCTTCTATTAAGGCCATCGGAATAGTGGGTTCATGAGGGTCACTAACTTCGATGACAGCCAGGTTGAAGCGGTCCAAATATGATTTCAGAGATTCACCCGAAGCCTGTTTAATCCTTGACAACTCTATGACGCTTTTGGATTTTCGGGTGTGAAGTCGAAATTGGTTCATAAAGCGCTCACTTAATTCCGTGAAATTTAAAACTGACCGTGGAGGGAGTCAGGTGAACCACATTAATGCCACGTCTTCTAGATAAATCGGAAAGGCCTTGCATTTTATAGCGTCTGGAGCTGTTGCAGCATTCATGAACCAAGCATACCTCATCAAATGCTGTCATGCGTCTGTTATCCCTGAATATCGATCCATCTGTGGCAAGTTGAATCGCCGAGGGAACTGGAAGTCCAATATATCATCTGTGAAGGGGGTATGACTTCGCTCAATGCCCCAGTCCTCATTAGTGTATCGTCGTCTTTCGGACATGATCTGACGCACCATTGCCCACACATCGGCATTTGTTAATGTTTGCACAAGTTCTCTAGGTCTGATATTCGGATTACCCCTGGGTTCCTGATTAGGGGATAACCTTCTATTTCTAGCGGCTGCTCTACACTGCTCCCTATGCTCCCGGTCGATCTCAGGAGGAAGGGGTTGGAGGAGGAGTTGTTGCGTAGGATTAGTAATATTAGGATCCCTGGGTAGAACGTGGGATCCACGCATGGGTAGCAACATAGGCTCCTGCAGGCTCGGGTCATCAGGTCCTAACACATGAGCCGCATCTTCATGGGATCCCAAAGATCCAAAGGTCAACTGATCAAGATTTTGATGTCGCTCAAGCGTCCTTCTCTCACGAGGACGTCCTTCATCTGAAGAAGATGAACGGTCTGCAGCAAGGTGGCGTGTTGGGGAAGGTGTCTTTTGCCTTCAGAGTTCATTGAGTTCTCTACTCATGGCGATCATGTTCTCTTGCATGCGAAGACTATCACGTTTATGGCCTTCCAATGCATTTCTAGTACTCTCCAACATGTCAAGAAAACGCGAAAAATCCTGGGCCGTGATGGGTGCGAATGGAGCAGGTTGATCACCAATTGTCGTGGCCGGGATTAGAGCATTGGTGGGTGCTCGAGTAGAAGTACCAGCTTCAGCCTCATTCGGTTCGGATCGGAGTAGGGTGTCAGGAGGGATTCGGTTCAGAGGGGTCTGAGAAGCTCCAGTACTTCCTGATCGGTTCGGGTTCTCCTGGTCGGTTCGGTTCGGAACGTCCTGTTCGGATCGGGTTTTTCCAGAGCTTTTCCCCCGCGACCTCGTCAACAAGATGGCTTGTTGATCTTCACTAGCATCGTTCCCGCTAGCGCCTTGCACTTCTTTTCCTTTCCCTTTAGCCATAATGTCCAATCTTTCAATAATTAATCCGCAAATGCTTGAAAGTGTCGGAAATAGAGGATTAACTTCTTTGAACTTGAAGGTCTAAATAGTAGAATGATAATCCCAAAAAGCGAAGAATTCAAAGATCTCTTAGTGAAAGCACCAAAATGTTAGATCCAAAAATGTCTCTAACACCCAATCTAAGAACAATCTCTGATGAAATGAAATTAAAAACGAAGAAAACATGCAATTTATAGTGGTTCGGCGTTAAATAGCCTACGTCCACTTTCTACTTCTTGTATTGATGACTTGAATGTAGATACAACAATGATTTTTACTCACTTCCACTCATATCATACATAGATTCACTCAATCTTTTATCAAATATACTTTATAAGATGATAGAAATATGAAAATGGTGATAGAATTCGGTTCTCATAGGAATTTTAACTTTGAAAATGCCAAAAGATCCTTTGAAATGTGCCTTGGGGGTGTATTTATAGGTGAAGAATGCTTATGGAACGGCTTCGGTTCGGATCCACGTGGCGCCCATCCCATTACTATCGGGTTCGAATGGGATATGATAGCGACAGCGCATCAGGTTAGTGGTGAACATGGGGAGAACGTGGGTATAACCGCTCCGATTCTTAAGGGAATGTGGGCATAGCTTCTGCGATTTTAGGCGCATGGGTTCGGATCGGATATACTACAGTTGGGGGTACGGATCGGGCTTGACCGAACCGATCCGGTGTGGTATATGCTCCCTCTTTTCCGCTTTATGTTGTTCTGCCTTGACTATAAGAAATCCGATCCGACTCTTGAAGAAAGCGTCCTTCATTTTTTGATCTTTTAATCTTTGTGTAGCCTAGTTCACAAAGTAGGCTAACACTCCCCATACAATTTCATCGTTCCAGGAACCGTCGTTCTAACCCAAAACCTCGCCACTTTCCTTCGATCACGTACCGCCCATCAAGCACTCCACCATCGATCAACTTCCATCACCTCGAAGCCGCCAGTGCCTCCTACCCACGTCGCGCTTCTTGTGCAACTCGAGGGCCCCACCGTCTACAGAGGATGCTTCGAACTCGTGGGGTTTGGATTGTCGATTCCAACAATTTACTCAATGAAATATCATCATCACCGTATGATACTGAAGCCCTCCAGAATCTCTTCGTTTCTTGCTTTAGAAGTATGAATTAATTTGATATATGTTGAGAGGAATTGATGAGGGAAAATCGAACGATTCTGGCCGTTCTATGTGTGAGTGGCGGCTAGTTCAAAACAATTAGGGTTTGGGTTTTGTCTTTTCTAGGAGTATTTATAATATAATATTATTTTAATGTTCTAATTTACAAATAAACCCATAAATTCTTTTCAGATCCAATTTTAGCCCAATGAAAATTGTTCCTAGGAAAATACCCACGTTCTGGACGTAATGGGCTAGGTTCTATTAGCCCATTTGATCATCTCCATCTTGTTTTCTTTAATTTAATATATAAATCATTTTTTTAATTAATTTGATCGTACATTTAAATTTACCGGGACCACATACGGACTCCAAAAATTCCAGAAAAATTATTTTTGGCTATGTTTTGACGATACGGTCCTAACAAAACTAATTTCGTTGAATTTGGAGATCGTTTGAAAAATGGCCATTTTCTGGTCGATCCGATTTGACTAAAATTGACATATCACATTCCGGTTCCAAAAAAAGTGGTTTCATCGAAAACGGAGGTCATTTGAAAAATGGCTATTTTTAATTATCAATATATATATATATATATAAATTCCATAGTGACTATTCTGAATTTTAAACTGCCCATATCTTTTGATTCCCGTTATGAAATTTTGATTTTTCAGATTTGTTGGAAAGACATTATTAAATAGATTCTAATATTTTTGGTTTTACTAAAATCTGATTTATTTTGTATCATGTACAGTCAGTCAAAGTTCAAATTCAAATTTTCAAACTACCACGCTATTTCCAACTCGTTTTATAATTTAAATAAAATTTTCGTTCTAACTTCGATTTAAATAAATTTTTAGTCATAATTATTTAAAATAAATTATTTTAACTATTCAAAATCCATTAAAATTTCTAAAATAAAAATTTTAGATTGGTTCAGAATTTGTGGGTTGTTACAGTATTCTTTTTCGAAAATAAGGTGCCAGCTCCAGGTTTCTTCTTCCATTTGTCGCGACTTACATGCTTCCCTACCCAAACACTACTGCATGTTGTTTTTCCTAAAACTTCCCACCAGAAACGTGCGCTGCCTTTGAAATGCCCCCACCACCTGCATACTCCCACCGCCCGAATCTGTGCCAACTTCTCTTCACCGCGCCCAGTCCCCAATTCGCTCATCCTCACGACAACCGCGTAAGAAAAACAGAGTAAGGTGAACGTCGTTCTAACGCAATGGAGAGGGAGGTTTTGTTCCACAATTAAATGGAGCTTTTAGTTTTTTATATTTGGATCAAGGTTTCAGATCGAATGTGTTTGAATTCATTTCGTTGGAAAGAAGAAATTACTGTTTTAATTTCTGGAATGAAGTGAAATGAATGGAGTGAGGTCTTTTTTATAGAAAGGATTACGTGGGGAGCAAGGCGTGGGGGATAGGTCTGCAAAGAAAAAGGTAGTAGCTGTTGCGTGACATTAAAATAAAATTACTTGGCTAGCACGCAATTATAGTAGATTGGCAGTGAAGAAATTACACAGTTTGGGATGCAAGAAACAACATTTGGGACGCAAGGCACGATTAAATTATGGAGTGCAAGTAAAAGGCAAAAAATTTGGGCGCGAGAAATGCCCAATTGTAAAGAAAATTTTGGGACCAAGGAAATGAACAGTAGAGAAGAAATTTGTTCCGTCTAAACATATATATACCATTGTCCCCATTTATTACGCGTTTGACATTTAAATTTTCCACGGCCACTCTCGAATCCCAAAAATAACGAAAATAAATATACTGTTATGTCTTGGCATTCTGGGTCCAATGAAATTAATTTTGTTGAATTCCGACTCCGTTTGCACATGTAATGACCCTCATTGGCAGGGGTATTATGATTAATTTATTTAATTGTATAAATGGTGGTTTAGTGAATTACATGGTCGTTGAATAAAATAATAGTGAATATTTAATTAAATAATAAATTAAATAATATATTTAATTCTGAAATAATCAGAATTGGCCGAAATGACAATATGGTGTGAACCGGATCATCTGTGATATTTAATTTAGCTTGGAATTGAATTTGAATAACGAATATATTCAATCGACGTCAGTTTGAATGTATAATTATAATATAATTATAAACGAGCTCGAAATGGCGTTGAAGTTCGTAAATTGGCGATTCGAACTTCAACTGAATGTACAGGATTCGTTTTAAATCGGATTTCTGTGAAACAAGAAACGTGTGAAGCTGGTGGAGTATATCTTTCTAGTAGAAGAGAAAAATCGGGATTTCGTCGGGTAGATTTTGATTTATGTCCAAATCAAATTTCAGAATAGTCGCTATAGAATCGTTTATCGGCCATAACGGTTATTTCAAAATAACTAGAGATTGGGTTTGAATTTAGACAAGGTTCTTTTGGGAAATAGTGATAATTTAATTTTTTGGATTTTATAGAAAATTTTAATTAATTAAACAAGCAACTTTTTATTTGGAGTATTTTGCACTCTGAAATCAACATTTTGAGGTTTCACAATATGAGTTAATCTACCGGTATTATTATATTTTTGGGATCGTGGCGCGATACTGGACACGACTGCATTTTTATCTCTGCCCGTAGAAATCGGGAAATAAAATGGAATATGTAAATTAGTTTGAATTGTGTATAAATCATTACCGACCATTTTCTATTATCAGATGAAGACCACGCTTTCAGTTCTCAGCCACATGGTTTTCTAAGACGTGGACAAGGCAAAACCAAGCAATCTAAAACAAAAGCCATATAATCGTAAACTACCCCTTAACCTAAAAACATTTTTCCATCCTTCAAATTGATTTCTTCCAGCCGCCACAACAGGCTCAAAAGCGTGGAAAGCTTCCTCTTCAATAACCAAGAACAATTCAAATAAAATCAAAGAAATTCAAGCACTCAGATATAGATTACAATATATATACATAATTGCTGGGAGCATTTCGTTCAAGATGGTGCAGCTTTTGACGGATTCCTTGGTGAACAAAAGTGACGCAGGATGTATGGGATCCAAATGATCCAGGCAACGTTTCCTTTCGGTGGGCTTGAACCCGAAATCATGGCGGAGTTGGTACACACGGAGAGGAGTTGCGTACTGAGTTTGAGGAGGATTTGCGTGGCCTGGAACTGAAGGGAGTGGGGGTCCTTGCGTTAAGTATGGTGAGAAAGGGAAGGCAGTGTGCAAGTTTTGCTGTGTAGTGAAGGACGGGATCGGAATCTAGTGGTGGTTGTCAAGAAGCGGTGAACACATGCAAATGGATGGAGCATTACAGGGCTTGGGCGGTGGTACTGTTTTGGGATGCATTCAAAGGGAAGAAAGAGGAAAGGAGGAGGTGACTGTATATGTGAAGGGAAGGATCATGGCTTTCTGTTTTGGGCGTGAGCTGATAATGGAAGCAAGGATTAAACTAAGTGGAGTATATGGTGGTAACGTGGCCCTTGTTTTCCAGTTCAGGAATGTTAAAAAAACTGGGAAGAATATCGTACGTGCCTGTAGCATCACGTCGAGGTGGAAGTCGCAACTATTCTGGGTTGTGCGAGCTGAAGGAGGACGGCAGGAGAAGGAAGCGTACGGGATGAGAAGGGAGTTAGTGTCATCTGTTTGGGATTTTATGCAAGAATGAGAGAGAATGAGTGGTGTGAAGTTGCGTTAATGGCCATCCAAAATAGGAGCAGGTCACGGCATTTTTCAGGGCAGAAGGTCATCGGGTATGGGCTGTAGAAACGGTGGATGGGCCAAAAACATTTGGGTAAAGCCCAATCGAAAAGAATTTAAAGTTATTTAATTTAAAATAGTATATCGAATTGTTAATTCAATAACTTGATCATATGAAATCAGAATCACGAACCGTCAGTCACGTTGGGATCGTATGGACGGGAGCAACATAATGAGACTGACCGGGAGAGAAACAGAGCTCGTTACAATTTATGGCGAAATAAATTGTCCGACTAAATCAAATAACGCAAACCGTTATTTAACGGTTAACGCGCCAAAGTGAGTAAATCTCACTAACTCTGAACAGTTTATAATTTCATGTTTTATTTTAGAACTGTTAAATATTGGCTGTTTGACTGTGTGTTGACTGTTTGATTGAACTGCTAGTCAGTTAGTTAAATTTCTATATTGATTATGTTTAACAGAATATATCATATGGAACTGAAAGTGATGTTATCTATATTGTTTAACATCTGTGATGCAGGGAAACAGGTTGGAGGAATCCAACTGGATTCCTCAACATTTATTTTACTGTTTTCATATATATTGTGATATATGATGTGTTATATAATCTGTTATGGATTATGGGTGTTGGAATGATGTTGATCATTTTTATTCGATATTTTAAATATCATAAAAGACCCTGGGATGTAAAAAAGGATTTATTTCAATGTATATTGAAATAAAAGGATTTTATAAAATCAACAGATTTTATAAAAAGGAAATATTTCGAAAATAGAAAAAAAGGGAAAAATATTTTTAAAACGAATAGAGTTTTATAAAAGGGAAATCATTTGTAAAGGGAAGAACTGTTACTAAAAGAAGTTAATCGATGTTAGTTAATCGATTAGAGATAAAGTTAAAAGAAGTTAATCGATGTTAGTTAATCGATTAGAGTAAAAGTTAAAAGAAGTTAATCGATGTTAGTTAATCGATTAGAGTAAAAGTTAAAAGAAGTTAATCGATGTTAGTTAATCGATTAGAGATAAAGTTAAAAGGTGTAAATCGATGTTAGTTTAAATCGATTAGAGTAGAAGCAAATGAGTTAATCGAATATAGTTTATTCGAAGAAAGTAAAAGGAATTATCGAATATAGTTTATTCGAAAGGAGTTAAGCAAAATGAGTAAATCAATAGCGTTAGTCAAATAGAGTTAATCCAATAGTGTTAGTCCAATAGAGTTAATTGATAAGGGTTAATCGAATAGAGTTAAGTGAAAAGAGTCAATCGAATATAGATATTCGAAGAGGGTTAAGTAAGGAAGTTAGTAAAAGGAATAAAGTGAACTTTGCCTATTTCAAAGTTAGAAATGTTGTTCAATTAAGGTCTGAGAGGTAGTTCTACCCCAACTTGATTGGCTTCGTGTTTACTAAGGAATAGTTAAGGCTCGGCAGTAAAGGAAATGGTTTGAGTTGGCATCACGATGGTTTGTTTAAACATCTGTCTAAGTCCAATGAAGAAGCTTTGGAAATGTTTTCCAAAGAAGAAACCAGAAATGTTTTCTTATAAAGGAAACGAGAAATGGAAATGTTTTCCATTGTTAATAACATATATTCTCCAAATTTAGAAAATAGGAAATATTGAATATAGGGAAACCGGAGATAAGTAAAATTAATGAATTAAAGAGATAAATGTTGAACGATGTTTGATCGATATAATTTCCATTAGGAAATAATATCGTTGTTTGCACACTTGTTTTTATTCGATAGTTAAATCACAGACTATCGAAGTTTTGACCATTTTAACGTTGTTAATATGGAGAGACCGGTTGGATTATTATCCAAAGAACCACTCTGTATTGGCATAAGCGTTGCGAATCATATATGCCAAAGGAAATTGAAGACGGAGTTATGCAAGGGCTATCCTATTTACTGAATAGTGCCTTCGGTTCATCCTATTCCTGGATGACTTGTATGGACGGATGTCTGACAGAGTATTTCCAGACGATCACATATATTGATTTCTCCAACTGTACCAAGAGTGGAAGCGGAGAAGGAAACTTCTTTTAGCTAACACATAATGTATGGTTGAGGACGTCAATCGGTGATTTGATGGATTTGACGATGTGGCATTCAAAAGTGAATCTGGTATGATGATAAAGCGTAGCTTCTAGCCTCATCATCCGGTAAATGACAGAAATCGGGCAGGCAGCATGGCTAAGTCGGTCGCACCGAAGTAGGGTGTATAATCACCTGATCTAGAGTTTCATTTACTTCTAAAAATCTATTGTTGATGCTGTCCCATTCGGGAAACGGTTGCTGATCCCAACTGTTGGTGATATACATTCGATACGCTCAAGCGAAATGAGTGGTCGGTCATGTGTGGTCGGGTTGCAAGATGTTCTTGTTGAACCCAGTGTATTCCTCTCTAGAGGTACATGAGCGATAGGTGGTTCCATACCTTGTCATAGTTGGAAATCCATTACCCAATACGTGCTTGCGGTTTTGAGTTGTATACTATATATGTAGAACGTGAGATGAAAGCGTTTCTGCTAGATGATTATATATACTGTGGTTGATAGACATTATTATAATATCAAAAGGTTTTTGATATAAAGATATTTTGGATTCTCATAAGGGAAAAACCCGTTCCGTTATGCGGCGTGGTCTTATGAGATATCGTTTACTTGTTCAACTGTTTTTAACTGTTTTACTCACACCAGTCCCATGACTGACCCGGAGTTTATTTTGTTGTTTTCCCTAAACGTTTGGGTGCCTAAATTTGTATGGGCAGTCAAGTAGTCAGGATTTTTCAGATACACTGGAAGAACTGGAGCAGGAGGCTTCAGGATCATATAGCTATTATTATTCCGCTGTGTTGTAAGTGCTGTACTTTGATAATGATATGTATATGCAAGTACAGATTTGTATTTCAAAGTTATGTTATGAAATATATTTATTCGTTCCGCTGTGAGATTCGTGTTACTCCGATATTGTGTTCTTCTTCTTCTTCTATTCTAAGTTTCTATCTTATCTTTCCTCACCCTCTAATTTCTTTCACTAATTACCAGGATTTTTCGATGGTTTGGTTATCGACATCGTGCTTATGTCGATAACCAAAGTCGCCGAAAATCCGGGTCGTTACAGTTGGTATCAGAGCTTAAGTTAAGAATTACTTGGCTCTGTGGCGTGACTCGGTAGAGATAGGGTTAGTAATACCCTAGACTGAGATTGAGTGTATATATACGAGTGAACGTATTTGTTATTGATATAAAAATTTGTTTTGTATTGTGGAGATTCATTGGTTGAGTTGTTTATGAGTTCTGGTCGATTAGTTTGATCCACTGTATCGGTAGGAGTTACTAAACACTCGAATACGATGGGTCGGCACGATATGTTTTGAAAGAGGGTAAATGAAAATAGTTTACCCGACGTATATTTTGATATATATTGGATATATTGGTTGTTATTATAATCGAGTAAGATTATAAATTAAATGGTTATGTAAATAACCAATCGGAATTCATATAAGTGAAATATATGAAATCGAGATGAGTTAATTCTGAAATTTAAACCAGAAATTGAATTAAAACTCTGGAAAATTGGATAAGTGTTTGTAAATGTATTTGGATTAAAAATAAGGAAAAATTTAAGATCCTGGGAGATTTTAAATTGTTTTACAAGCAGTGTGAATTATATTTTGAAATGAATTTCAAAGTGAAATGTTTAGAAATGGTTTTATAGTATTGAACTCACTTCGATCGCTGGAAAATAGATTCTGATGATGACAGCTGCATCATCAGTATTCATTTTCGAGTTGTAAGTGACGAATTACTACCAAAGATATTGTTTTGAAATTGTTTTGGGAAAGACAAGTTGTGTTGAATTTCAAAATGGGAATTAAAATATAGAATTTGAATTTTTAAATAGATTTGAAATATTAACTTGTTTTAAAAGAAATAAAATGAGAAGTTCCTTTATAAACGAAGTTTATAAATAGTTCTTTTATAAACGACGTTTATAAATGAAGTGGAAAGAATTATCATTGGATAATTCAGAAAAAAAAATACAAGTGTGAAATTGAAAATGAAATTTGAATGTAGAGGATTCAAATAGAATTGAAAATGAAATTTGAATGTAGAGGATTCAAATAGAATTGAAAATGAAATTTGAATGTAGAGGATTCAAATAGAATTGAAAAGGAAATTTGAATAAAGAGGATTCAAATAGAATTGAAGTTGAAATTTGAATATAGAAATTCAAATGGAGTTTGAAAATAGATTTGAATAATGAAATTCAAATATGGAATTTGAATAAGAGATTTGAAATGAAATTCAAATATAAAATTTGAATAGAAATTGAATAGAATTAACTAAGTTGAAGAAAAATTAGTTAATCGAGTTTTGAATTTGAAGTTGAACTTTGAAAGGTGAATTGGATTTGTAAATGGATATTCGAAATCGAATATAGAACTTAAATTTGAAATTTGGATTCAAATTAGTTAATAAGCAAGTTAAAATATATTTGAACATGTCATGTTCAAATATAAAAGTGAAATAGACTGAATAGTTAATTAACAAATTAATTATCGAATTGAGTTAAAACGATCAGGTATAGTTAAAATAGATTGGGTAGGTATAAATATACATGGAATAGATATGGATAAGGTATGAAGGTATATAAATAAAATGCTCGACAAAAGGTATGTATTTAATTCATATATGAGATTTTATGCGCCGCTTGGCTTTTTCTTTTTCTTTTGGATTGGTGAGGGCCATGGGAGGCTATTAGAAATATCCCGATGCTTCTGGAACAAAGGAGGTTATGGCGAATTTTTCCGGGAATTTAAGGAGTTAGAATATTTTTAAGAAGTTTGATAGTTAGAAATCAACGTATCGATATATATAGAAGTCGATAACGAAACGAACGTAGAAATAGAAGAGTATAATCAAAAAGGAATTATAAGAATAAAATCCGGTAAGAACAAAAAGAGAAGGTGTATACGTGTTTAAAAGTGAATCAGTAGTTGTATGGTATTGATTATTCGAATAAGTAGTCACATCTGTTTTGACGTTATAAATGTTATTCAGTCAAGGTCTGAGAGGTAGTTATACCCCAACTTGATTGATTTCATTATTAACAAATAAATAGTAAGATTTCAGGCTCGAAGATCAATGTTGAATAAGAGTTAGTTGAATATAGTATTTGGGTTGTCGTAACGATGTTTTACATAACATCCGTTTTAACCCAAATAAGTGTAAGCTTGGAGATATAATAAAGAATATTTCCTAAGTATAGAAATAAACGAGATTGGAAAAGAGATAAATAATTGGAATATTTTCCAATTATAAATAGCATATATTTTCTGAAGTTTAGAAAATAAAGGAAGGCGATATTCGGAAATGTTTTCCAAACAACATAAAAGGCCAATATTGTTATTGAAGATATTTGGTTAACAAATATTGATAAAGAAATAGAGAAGTGATTTAACTAATGGAATATTGAGTATGGTCTCAGTTGAATTTCAAAAAGGAAAATTTGATTTTTGAAAAGAGTAAACTGTTTGAAAACTCCCAGGGAAAAACTGTTTAAATTAAAAACAAATTTAACAGAAATTTGTGAAAGTAGATTTAAATTAAAGCAAAGTCAGTTAAGTGGTAACTGAAGTTGAATTGAAATCGAATAAGATTGGATTTGTGAAATTAAAATTCGAAATGGTATTGGATTGAGGAGTTAAGGAATTGAAAATCAAGAATTGAACTTGAGTTGAAATGGGATTTGGTTTGGATATAAGCGAATGGTTGTGTCGTGGATAAAAGCAGATGGGAATTTGATTGGGATGACCCTTGTATCCGCTGAATTGATAACAGGTGGAAAGGATATAATGATATGCCGACAAAAGGTACAAGTTTATATTTCTATTGGATATAAGATTTTATGAGCCGAATTGGCAAGCCGCTTGGCTGTTTGATTTTCTTTTGGGATGGAGATGGCCCAGAGAGGCGAGTTGGAGTTTGACGTATTGACCAGTACAAAGGAGGTGCTGGCGAAATTTTTTCGAAGAGTTAAGGCGTTAGAAAATTTTCAGGATTTTTGAAAATTTTCGTTGATAAGAATTAATTAATAATTTAATTGAATTTAAATTGGTTCAGTTGAAACTGAAGTTAAGAAGTGAACAAATATGTTCTAACCAGTCGATAGGGTCGTTCTCTACCTTTTAGCAATTTCGAGGACGAAATTATTTTAAGTGGGGAAGATTGTAATGACCCGCATTGGCAGGGGTATTATGATTAATTCATTTAATTGTATAAATGGTGGTTTAGTGAATTACATGGTCGTTGAATAAAATAATAGTGAATATTTAATTAAATAATAAATTAAATAATATATTTAATTCTGAAATAATCAGAATTGGCCGAAATGACAATATGGTGTGAACCGGATCATCTGTGATATTTAATTTAGCTTGGAATTGAATTTGAATAACGAATATATTCAATCGACGTCAGTTTGAATGTATAATTATAATATAATTATAAACGAGCTCGAAATGGCGTTGAAGTTCGTAAATTGGCGATTCGAACTTCAACTGAATGTACAGGATTCGTTTTAAATCGGATTTCTGTGAAACAAGAAACGTGTGAAGCTGGTGGAGTATATCTTTCTAGTAGAAGAGAAAAATCGGGATTTCGTCGGGTAGATTTTGATTTATGTCCAAATCAAATTTCAGAATAGTCGCTATAGAATCGTTTATCGGCCATAACGGTTATTTCAAAATAACTAGAGATTGGGTTTGAATTTAGACAAGGTTCTTTTGGGAAATAGTGATAATTTAATTTTTTGGATTTTATAGAAAATTTTAATTAATTAAACAAGCAACTTTTTATTTGGAGTATTTTGCACTCTGAAATCAACATTTTGAGGTTTCACAATATGAGTTAATCTACCGGTATTATTATATTTTTGGGATCGTGGCGCGATACTGGACACGACTGCATTTTTATCTCTGCCCGTAGAAATCGGGAAATAAAATGGAATATGTAAATTAGTTTGAATTGTGTATAAATCATTACCGACCATTTTCTATTATCAGATGAAGACCACGCTTTCAGTTCTCAGCCACATGGTTTTCTAAGACGTGGACAAGGCAAAACCAAGCAATCTAAAACAAAAGCCATATAATCATAAACTACCCCTTAACCTAAAAACATTTTTCCATCCTTCAATTTGATTTCTTCTAGCCGCCACAACAGGCTCAAAAGCGTGGAAAGCTTCCTCTTCAATAACCAAGAACAATTCAAATAAAATCAAAGAAATTCAAGCACTCAGATATAGATTACAATATATATACATAATTGCTGGGAGCATTTCGTTCAAGATGGTGCAGCTTTTGACGGGTTCCTTGGTGAACGAAAGTGACGCAGGATGTATGGGATCCAAATGATCCAGGCAACGTTTCCTTTCGGTGGGCTTGAACCCGAAATCATGGCGGAGTTGGTACACACGGAGAGGAGTTGCGTACTGAGTTTGAGGAGGATTTGCGTGGCCTGGAACTGAAGGGAGTGGGGGTCCTTGCGTTAAGTATGGTGAGAAAGGGAAGGCAGTGTGCAAGTTTTGCTGTGTAGTGAAGGACGGGATCGGAATCTAGTGGTGGTTGTCAAGAAGCGGTGAACACATGCAAATGGATGGAGCATTACAGGGCTTGGGCGGTGGTACTGTTTTGGGATGCATTCAAAGGGAAGAAAGAGGAAAGGAGGAGGTGACTGTATATGTGAAGGGAAGGATCATGGCTTTCTGTTTTGGGCGTGAGCTGATAATGGAAGTAAGGATTAAACTAAGTGGAGTATATGGTGGTAACGTGGCCCTTGTTTTCCAGTTCAGGAATGTTAAAAAAACTGGGAAGAATATCGTACGTGCCTGTAGCAGCACGTCGAGGTGGAAGTCGCAACTATTCTGGGTTGTGCGAGCTGAAGGAGGACGGCAGGAGAAGGAAGCGTACGGGATGAGAAGGGAGTTAGTGTCATCTGTTTGGGTTTTTATGCAAGAATGAGAGAGAACGAGTGGTGTGAAGTTGCGTTAATGGCCATCCAAAATAGGAGCAGGTCAAGGCATTTTTCAGGGCAGAAGGTCATCGGGTATGGGCTGTAGAAACGGTGGATGGGCCAAAAACATTTGGGTAAAGCCCAATCGAAAAGAATTTAAAGTTATTTAATTTAAAATAGTATATCGAATTGTTAATTCAACAACTTGATCATATGAAATCAGAATCACGAACCGTTAGTCACGTTGGGATCGTATGGACGGGAGCAACACAATGAGACTGACCGGGAGAGAAACAGAGCTCGTTACAATTTATGGCGAAATAAATTGTCCGACTAAATCAAATAACGCAAACCGTTATTTAACGGTTAACGCGCCAAAGTGAGTAAATCTCACTAACTCTGAACAGTTGATAATTTCATTTTTTATTTTAGAACTGTTAAATATTGGCTGTTTGACTGTGTGTTGACTGTTTGATTGAACTGCTAGTCAGTTAGTTAAATTTCTATATTGATTATGTTTAACAGAATATATCATATGGAACTGAAAGTGATGTTATCTATATTGTTTAACATCTGTGATGCAGGGAAACAGGTTGGAGGAATCCAACTGGATTCCTCAACATTTATTTTACTGTTTTCATATATATTGTGATATATGATGTGTTATATAATCTGTTATGGATTATGGGTGTTGGAATGATGTTGATCATTTTTATTCGATATTTTAAATATCATAAAAGACCCTGGGATGTAAAAAGGATTTATTTCAATGTATATTGAAATAAAGGGATTTTATAAAATCAACAGATTTTATAAAAAGGAAATATTTCGAAAATAGAAAAAAAGGGAAAAATGTTTTTAAAACGAATAGAGTTTTATAAAAGGGAAATCATTTGTAAAGGGAAGAACTGTTACTAAAAGAAGTTAATCGATGTTAGTTAATCGATTAGAGATAAAGTTAAAAGAAGTTAATCGATGTTAGTTAATCGATTAGAGTAAAAGTTAAAAGAAGTTAATCGATGTTAGTTAATCGATTAGAGTAAAAGTTAAAAGAAGTTAATCGATGTTAGTTAATCGATTAGAGATAAAGTTAAAAGGAGTAAATCGATGTTAGTTTAAATCGATTAGAGTAGAAGCAAATGAGTTAATCGAATATAGTTTATTCGAAGAAAGTAAAAGGAATTATCGAATATAGTTTATTCGAAAGGAGTTAAGCAAAATGAGTAAATCAATAGCGTTAGTCAAATAGAGTTAATCCAATAGTGTTAGTCCAATAGAGTTAATTGATAAGGGTTAATCGAATAGAGTTAAGTGAAAAGAGTCAATCGAATATAGCTATTCGAAGAGGGTTAAGTAAGGAAGTTAGTAAAAGGAATAAAGTGAACTTTGCCTATTTCAAAGTTAGAAATGTTGTTCAGTTAAGGTCTGAGAGGTAGTTCTACCCCAACTTGATTGGCTTCGTTTTTACTAAGGAATAGTTAAGGCTCGGCAGTAAAGGAAATGGTTTGAGTTGGCATCACGATGGTTTGTTTAAACATCTGTCTAAGTCCAATGAAGAAGCTTTGGAAATGTTTTCCAAAGAAGAAACCAGAAATGTTTTCTTATAAAGGAAACGAGAAATGGAAATGTTTTCCATTGTTAATAACATATATTCTCCAAATTTAGAAAATAGGAAATATTGAATATAGGGAAACCGGAGATAAGTAAAATTAATGAATTAAAGAGATAAATGTTGAACGATGTTTGATCGATATAATTTCCATTAGGAAATAATATCGTTGTTTGCACACTTGTTTTTATTCGATAGTTAAATCACAGACTATCGAAGTTTTGACCATTTTAACGTTGTTAATATGGAGAGACCGGTTGGATTATTATCCAAAGAACCACTCTGTATTGGCATAAGCGTTGCGAATCATATATGCCAAAGGAAATTGAAGACGGAGTTATGCAAGGGCTATCCTGTTTACTGAATAGTGCCTTCGGTTCATCCTGTTCCTGGATGACTTGTATGGACGGATGTCTGACAGAGTATTTCCAGACGATCACATATATTGATTTCTCCAACTGTACCAAGAGTGGAAGCGGAGAAGGAAACTTCTTTTAGCTAACACATAATGTATGGTTGAGGACATCAATCGGTGATTTGATGGATTTGACGATGTGGCATTCAAAAGTGAATCTGGTATGATGATAAAGCGTAGCTTCTAGCCTCATCATCCGGTAAATGACAGAAATCGGGCAGGCAACATGGCTAAGTCGGTCGCACCGAAGTAGGGTGTATAATCACCTGATCTAGAGTTTCATTTACTTCTAAAAATCTATTGTTGATGCTGTCCCATTCGGTATCGGTAGCATTTCATCTCGGGGAATTTATAGACTAAGTCTCGTATCGAGGGAGATCTCGGACGAGATGAGTCTAACTCAGGAGTTCGTCTCGCATTTTCATCTCGGGTCTGAAAGTTCATATCGGAATAATCTCGGGGTACATGATATGTTAAAAATGATACTTTAACAAAATGATTTTTATGAATGCTATCAAAAACATAGTAACTTAAAATGCAAAATAACTTTATTATTTTTTATTTTGCGAAAGATCATTCATACTCTAAATCGTAATATGCTTAAAACAGGAATATTGTTAGACAGTAAAAATTAAAAGGATCCAAAACATTAAAAAAATTAGCATAAATAGACCATAATTTCATAAGTAGCATGTATGTAAAAAGACGAAAATGAAAATCATAAGCATTGTAAAACATATACGAACATATAATATAGTCATTTAACATGCAAAATGTAAAATAACAAAAGATTAATATGGCTAGATTTGAGTTTTTTAATTATAGTTCTAGTTCAGGCACAAATTCAAATTTTAACCAAAAAAACTAAGAACTCAGATGATATTCCAGTATTTTGTCTCGGTCGATATATTGTTCGATATTGGAATATCTCGGACGATATATTCGAAAGGAGATTTAGAGCACTGGCCTGGAGTTTATTGTTTTAACCTAAACTCTGGGTGCCCCTTATTTTGACACGGGCAGCTAGTAGTTTTGCTTTTGCAGATTTATATTCACAGGATCCTGGTTTACAGCTGGAACGATATCCGGAAAGCTTTGTATCCGTGTATCACTTCTAGTTGTGTATTGTATTATTTTCCGCTGCGATGTATTTAAATGTAATTTAAATCTCTGATATCACTGTGTAATATTCATTTATACTCTGTATATTCTTGTAATCTGATGCATTGTTGTAATATACAGTGAAATGTTCTTTTGTATGCGTTCTATTTTGTCCTGTTCTCAAAACAATTCGTTCTTTCTCTTCTCTTCGGAGACCGGGGAAGTTCGGGTCGTTTCATTTGGTATCAACTGTAAAAACCCGCAACTTCCCCGGTTGGGAAAGCGCGGATTGTTCGAGAATAAGCCACAACAGAACGCAGACGGAAGAACATTTCATTGTTATTACAACAATACATCAGATTACAAGAATATACAGAGTATAAACAAATAAATATTACACAGAAATATCAGAGATTCAAATTACATTTAAATACATCACAGCGGAAAATAATACAATACACAACTAGAAGAGATATACGGGTACAAAGCTTTCCGGATATCATTCCAGCTGTAAACCAGGATCCTATGAATATAAATCTGCAAAACCAAAACTACTAGCTGCCCGTGTCGAAAATAAGGGCACCCAGAGTTTAGGTTAAAACAATAAACTCCAGGTCAGTCATGTGACTGGTGTGAGAACTAAAACAGTTAATCTTTATTTCAAAGTTATGTAAATCAAGGGACCACGCCGTATAACACGGAACGGGTTTCCTCCCAAGAATACCAGTACATAAAACAAACAGCGCAATGCTAAATAAAGAAAAATGAAGATGTTATAAGACCCAGGTCCTATCACACAATGCAACGCAAGCCGGGGGATAGGGTTTTCCCTTATAACAGCCAAAGAATGCTTGATACGTTTAAAACAAATCATTTGATACTATTATAAGTGCATAGTGTATAAAACAACTTCAAATCATAAGTATCAATCATAGGCGGCATGGGTACCATATATCATGTCACCATACTAGTTCTACAATTAAAACCGCAAATGTCTCATATTTGGAAATTGGGTTATCATTTATGGTATGAACCGAGGCTAGGGGCAAGATCCTCTACCGATTTGTGACTCTCTAGCCCGAGCCACAGGATCAGAGCTCGAGTGACCATTGGATCGTCAGGGCCGGTCCACCGATGTGGATTAAAATTCCTGAACACTGCGTTTCCCCGCCCTTTGGGGCGTAAGCCTGGCCCGTCAGCCGACCAGAAGCATCGGCCGAAACCGATATCACGAGGCGCCTAGCTTTTCAGCAAGTAATAATAAGCAACATCCACATGAGTCAAACTCGTCAGCCAGTTCAAGCACTGACGCCACTCCTAACTAGAAAGAAACGCATGCCCTCCCTGAGGTCCGTCTCCCGTTTTTGGTTCATACCGGGTGTGAAACTCGCGAAGTAAACGTTACACAAAGCTACGCCACAAAGGTCGTGCTTCGATCATCAACCACAAGACTTTGCTTTTCAACAGAAGCCTTGATCATTTGCCACTTAGGCATGCCACACAGGCAATTCACTCCATGCGATTGATATCCATCAATATATAACCCCTGAGCTCGTACGTCTCAGAGAAGGGCGTTAAGCAAGAGAATAAATTCTCCGCCGCCAAACAGATATATATTTAATAGAGATCAATCACACGGACTAAAATCCAATGTCAGACACACAGTCCATTTACAAGTCCGTTCTGGGTCTGAACGAAACCGGAGGCACCTAGTACCCCGCATATCCATCGATCTCCAAGTACGTCTGGACGATCACCAACTGTTTCCATCTTCTTGGGTGTACAGCCCAATCAAGATCATCAGTAATCACCCAAACAACGTGAAGACTTCTGGTCTTCGACCACCGTCTTCATCTTCGACTTATCGTCGTATCAGTTATTCAGAATGGGATAAACCCGGTCTTTCCGAATAACTCGCGTATATTTTAAATAAGTGTTACACAAACGCAACATACGCCTCATTCCAATTCATCAGTCACTAACCGTAAATTAATCAAGAGAATAATTCCCAAAATATTAACCCCGAAGGCCGAAACCAACATCAGATCAATATCCAGAAAACCATTCTGCTTAGCTAACCGACAGTTAGTTTCTAAATTTCACATTCATAGGGAAAGGTTCCCATAAATTTTATCCAAGATAAATCATTAAAATTTATTCTCAAATCTTCTTTTGAATTTCGATTCAACTAGTCGGGGTTAACGAACCTTACCGAAGTAATCATTTGTTTTAATTTCCCAACCCCAACCTATTCATCCCATGAAGTAAAACTGGAAATACTTCATATCTAACACCACGGTGTTATCGGTAAATTCAATTACCATTTCACGTTCAAATCTAATTAAAGATTTAACTATCGCCTGGAGCCAAACTGGTGATACTCCATTCTCGATTATTTCAATCTAATTAAAGATTCATTAAAACTCCACTTAGTTTTAATCTGTGACTGGGTTAAAGAATCAGTGTCATTTAAAACACGGTTCATGATAAACCCAAAGTCACATTCCATTAATTATCGGGTTAAAGAACGAGTGTTATTTAAAACACTGTCCACGATAAACCCAAAAATCAATATCAATTTAATTCCAATTAAATATCATTTAATTGGTACACTTCATTGAATCTAAATAAAAAGATTTAATCTTTTCTCAACTGGGTTCAAGAACAGTGTTAGTGAAGACACCATTCACGACAAACCCAAATCACATTTGATATTCAATACAAGGCCCTGAATAGAAAATATATCGGCTTATATTCAATATCAAATTCTACGATTAACAAATGTCGTATTGGAAATAACGATATAAATATATATCTTTCAAATTTCCATAACAACATCTGTATAATCACGAATTCCAACATCGAAATACTCCGAAGACAATTTCGATTCAAATCCACTCCAATGCAATCATTGGAAATTTTGGTTATTTTCAAAACCATTTCAAATTCAATTTATTTATTTGAAAATAAATAGAATTATAATTCTAGTTCAAAAACTAGTTCATTTCGATAAAAATCTATTTTTATCTTTTCACATATGGAGTTTTTCATCCCAATTCTTTCTAAATCATTTCTTATGATTTTACACAAATTATTACTATTTTTAATAATTTTATCAAGGTCCGTACAGTCGATTTCCATCAACGGCCATCGAACTGCACTTACAGCGACCTTTTTCCAATTTGATTTGGACATAATTCCAAATCCAACCGTTATATTTCTAATTTCTAATATTCGTTAGAAAGCTCTTTTCGATACGAACCCAACGGTTCCAGTTTTAGGAGAATCCGACGGTCGGATCTCCCGTAATGTCCGTTTGAAATAAATGGTCGAAATTCACGAACTGCCGCGGCGCGGCGCGTTCTATTCAGGCCATTATATTATATATATAATATATATAATATATATTTCGTCGATTTATATTTAAAACGAATTATATAGATAGTTTTAAATTTGTTTCAAAAGCAATTTCAACTTCCATTTCAATTCAAATCAAAATTGAATTCTTCTTTATAAATTCGTTTTAAAATTCATTTCTATTCAATTCAAATTTCAATTCAATTTGAATTCATTTCAATTCGTTTTCAATTCAATTCATTTCGAAATCGTTTTATATTCAATTCATTTCGAAATCGTTTTATATTCAATTCATTTCGAAATCGTTTTATATTCAATTCATTTCGAAATCGTTTTATATTCAATTCATTTCGAAATCGTTTTATATTCAATTCATTTCGAAATCGTTTTATATTCAATTCATTTCGAAATCGTTTTATATTCAATTCATTTCGAAATCGTTTTATATTCAATTCATTTCGAAATCGTTTTATATTCAATTCATTTCGAAATCGTTTTCAATTCAATTCATTTCGAAATCGTTTTATATTCAATTCATTTCGAAATCGTTTTCAATTCAATTCATTTCGAAATCGTTTTATATTCAATTCATTTCGAAATCGTTTTATATTCAATTCATTTCGAAATCGTTTTATATTCAATTCATTTCGAAATCGTTTTCAATTCAATTCATTTCGAAATCGTTTTATATTCAATTCATTTCGAAATCGTTTTATATTCAATTCATTTCGAAATCGTTTTATATTCAATTCATTTCGAAATCGTTTTCAATTCATTTCGAAATCGTTTTATATTCAATTTGAAATCGTATAAAATCGATATAAATATCGTTCACGTCAAAATGGCGTCAATCTAATCAACACGGCTTCATATATTCCTTTATTCTATTCAACAAATGAATATTTATTTTTGTCAACACACGACTAATCTCAACGAATGAGTACTGTCCACGTGTGACTATTTTTGTTAAATTATTTCGTTCAACACATGACTAATCTCAACGGATGAGTACAGTCAACACATGAACCTTTATTTTATAAAGATAAAGATATAAAATTTATTATTAAAATATTTCGTTCAACACATGACTAATCTCAACGGATGAGTACAGTCAACACATGAACCTTTATTTTATAATATTCTTTATTTTTCAAATTGGAATGAGGCCCAATCAATTACCATATAAAGTTAATTATATGGATTTTCATACAACACATGTATAATAGCATTGAAAAATAATCAACCATCAACCAAAGTGCACTACACTGTATAGGCATCAAATATAGATATCTAACGCTTATAACAGCCTGTCCATCAATCGATCGTGTGGGGTTTCAAACAATCAAACACAGATTTTAGTTGTGCAGTTGGGCGATGTGTAAAATTTATCGTCCCAATCAATGTCATTCAAATAGGTGTACATAAACAAACCGTCCGGTTTGTAAATGAATATTTTATTTTGTTCACTTCACTATTTTCATATTCACGTTAAAAATTATATTTTTAACGATAAAACATTTTATTTCAACCTATGAATTTCTATTCAATTCATTTATTCAATAAAATGATATTTTTATTTTTCTAACATATTTTAGAAAAATTTCGGCGGCATAACGGCACGATACTAGAAACGGGACGAGGCCTAGCCTTATCCCCGGTCTAGTGAAGGCCCACGCCATTCACACATCAATCAAATTCACCAAACAACCAAATTCAAATCAAATCATCTAACGGATTTATGCAACCAAACAAACAAGTCCATGGTCTGTGGACGATTGTGTCGGGTGCTACTAAGCACCGTCTGCATCCTAGTATATATATATATAACTAGAAAAAGAAATTGAAGATTGAGAAATTCTCACCAAAAGCTATCCAATACCACGACACTTCTAATGCAGGAAATCTTCACTGTTCTCGCCTCTTATCACTTTCTTCGCCCGTATTCTCTACATATGTAAAAATCGAATTTTTTACCTCGCTGTTCAATATATAAAAATTGAATTTTTATCTTGTTATTCAATATATAAAAATCGAATTTTTACTATCACGCTATATGGATAAAAATTCTATTTTTACATTGCTACTATATAGATAAAAATTCCATTTCAAAAATATAGATTTCGCCTTTATAAAAATATAGATTTCGCCTTTATAAAAATATAGATTTCGCCATAACCTCCCCTGCACCGGGAGCATCGGGGAATTCTCAAATAGCTTCGTATTTACGATACGGTCCTAACATATTTGCTGTTTCGTTTCGGAAGAAGCCCAAAACGAGATCTCGGAGGAGATCTCGGGCGATATTTGAAACAATGCCCTTTATATTACGTCTGCCGACAAAACAACTTTGTTTGACTCCAAACTGAAAATCTAGCAATATTTAGCGGTACGCATTCCAATAATATTCGTTTCGTTGAAAATGTAGGTCATTTGAAAAAATATCGATAAAATATTAATTAAATCCCAAATTAATTCAATTAAATAAAAATAAAATATTATTAACATATTTATCCAAATAAAATTATCATATAGCCTTAAATATAAGTTATATTACTTAATATCATCAATTCGGGTTAAAACGGTGCCCAATTTATATAAAAATCCTTTTAATATATTAAATAAACGTTATATTTTAATAACGATTTGCATAGCGACTATTTTAAAATTTGAATTGGACATAACTAACAATCTATAACATGAAATCTGAATTTTTCTCTTCCAAGTGAAAATTATCATCGACTAGATTTAAACGTTTCTTGTTACACAGAATTCCGACTTATATCAGATCCTATATATTCAATCAAAGTTCAGAACTTCATATTACGAACTACCATGCTATTTTGACCTCCTTTTATATTATATATAAATTATAACGTTTATACTTTGTTTTTAAATAACGAATTCAATATTAAAAATCCATTAATATTCCAAAAATAATATTTAAAATAACTTAAACATTCTGCCTAAAATACGGGACATTACAAGGTGCATGTTCTTCTTTGTGAGTTTATTCAACTCCCTATAATCCACACATAAGTGAAGCGAACCATCCGCCTTAGTTGCAAATACCACTGGAGCACCCTATTCAGATGCTTGCTAGTAGCTCCCCTACTTGCTTGCTAAGCTCCCTCCTTTCCCTTGAGCCATATGGCGCAAAGGTAATGTAATTGGCTTTGCATTGTCTACCAAATATATGCGAAAATCGATCTCGCGCCTTTGGAGTAAACCCCGAACCTCATCAAAGACATCAGAATATCACGGACTACTAGTACAGATTGCAGATCATCGATAGATGCATCTAGGAAACTAAGCATGATAGGCCCTTGCAGGTCACAAGAAATCTCAAAGGTCCTCTCATGATAAGTCAGAAGCCTAACGACCCTCCTCTCACAATCCAGAATGGCACCATACATGGCTAGCCAATCCATCCCTAGAATCAAACCATAGTCCATAAACCCGAGCACATATGCGTCGCATTCAAACTCGACGCCTAACACGGATATTCTCAAACCCCAACAAATCATAGAAAAATGAGCCGAAACACCAATGGGGTTTGAGACAACAACGGGATCCACTACCATACTAGTATTTAGGTGCAGAGACTCAACCATAGAACTAGATATAAATGAATGTGAAGAGCCAAAATAAAAAAGAGTTCTAATAGGGTGATTGGAAAGAGAAATCAAACCTTCCATGGAAACTTTCCTACCTCGATCTAGAGCACTGATCACTAGAGCATGCACCTGCCCTCCAGAAGGTCCTTCCCTTTGACCTTGTCTTTGCCTCTTTGGGAACTCCTTAGCAAAGTATCCGACCTCTCCACAACTAAAGCAAGTATTCTTCCTTCTTTTGCAATCTTTTACTAGGTGACCCTCACGTCCACAACTGTGCACTTCCTCTTATCCTTAGCCTTGTCATTCTTTACGCCCTTCTTTTGTTGTTGTTGTTTTTGTCCTTTCTTAGTCCATACCTTCTTATTCTGCGTTTCCTCAACCTTAACTTCCTTCTTCTCAGTTTTATCTTCCTCATGCATTAAGGTCATATCCACAAGCCTTTCAAAAGTTGCTCCCATTGGAATATGGTACATAGCTAACCCATAAAGGGGTTCATTCAGTCCTTCAACAAACTGCAAAGCTTTCTTATGTGGAATATCCACTAGCTTTAATCCAAATCTCGCTAGTTGGTTGAACTTGTTAACATATTCTTTGACAGTCATATTTCCTTGTTTAAGCACCAAGAATCTTTCCATTTGCATGCTTTTCACAGCTTGAGAAAGAAACTTCATTTCAAACTTCATCCTAAAATCATCCCATGTCTCCACCAGATGTCCTACTTGGGTTACTTCCCACCAGAATGAAGCTTCATCTTTCAGTAGCTAGGCGTCTAGCTGAATCTTCCTTCGATCTTACACTTCGAAAATTCCAAACAGATCCTTCATTTCTTTGAGCCAATTTCTTGCCTCTACGAAAGTCTCAGTTCCACGAAATGTCTTTCCTCCCATGGCATAGAAATATTTGCAGATCTTGGAGAAATTATCTTCACGTGGAGGAGGAGGAACGACGAGTGCAGCTAGTGGAAGAACGTCAGCTTGACCATCGGCAGGTGCCATGGCCTTTAGATACCTAAGGAACCAGGCTGGTATCATAACACCCTCAGGAATACTAGGTTCCCCAGACATATTGAAAAGAAAAGGAAAGAGATTCAAACAAAGGATCGAAAGATATTACATATGGCTTTGGAGAATATGTTTTTCAAAACAGACTTTTCTTTTTGAAAATGCTTTCTTTTAAAATCTTTTTGAAAATAATTTTCAAAAACTTCTATCTAATCTAGTAACCTTTAGCTCTGATACCAAGTGTGACACCCCATGTCCGTTAATGTCACTCATTAAGAGAATGCATTAAGTTTCGTGAAGAGTTATAGGTAAACAGAAACATTACAAGGCAGATAGAAAAATAGCAGCGGAATTAAAAACTTTATTAATCACAAAGCATCGTGGTTCAAAACATCATATGTCTGAGATATAAAAACTAGTACATCATTAAAATCTCTGTCTTGTACTTAAAACATCAGAGTATAATAATAAAAGAAGCATAATTCCCCAAAAGAAACATAGCCATAGTAGCAAAGATAAGAACTTGAGCTATACATCTAAGAAGCTCCAAGCAAGATGATAGCAGAGTCATGATCAAGCTTGAGTATTCCCACCCGGAGAACCTGGGGGGAAATGGAAGAAAAAGAAGTGGAAACAAAATAGGTCAGACATAAAGTCTGGCTAGTCCAGTTACTTTTAGCATATAAATAAGTAAATGTATCATGACATACATATAAAGTGGATAAGGAAGATAACATCATAAAAGGTAGGTATGACAAGGTAAATAGGATAAACATGATAGAGTATATCGCGCTTCTCTAATGATTCCTTTTTCTCTTACTCTCTGCACTAATACTAGTATAACCAGAAATGAGATGATCCCCAACAAGTATAAGATGGTAGACTTAGGCATACAATAATAGGCAGCCCAACAGAATATACCGGGACAGGATCCTAAACATACCAATGTCCAGATGTAACCTGATTACTACCCTAATCGATCAGCTCCCTACTCCGTAGATATCCTATGCTGGCCCCACAGTAGGGTGTATCACTCCCTAAAGTGGAAACCCTTCATTTCCCGGATGTGCACACCATATCTAGTGATGTCACAGCATCTTATTTTCCCAAGCAGCGGAGCCATGAACACACATGACCCTGATGGAACGCGCCGTCAGACACCGTCCTCACTTTTGGATCGCTTATATTCAGCCCAGTAAGCGTGCCCCGACTTCGACCTAGTTCGGAGTACTCGTTTGATACCTATATATGGGTTACTGACTTAAATGGATCCCACACACAAGATGATACAAGCTCTCCCCTTTGTCTTGCATCCACACTACTAGGTTTTCCACAGGTTATACCTACCTACTGGTGTAATAAAATTGCATAACCCCATAGATTAAGTTTGTGGGCCTATATATAAATATTACCCACCCCAGATTTACTAAACCCACCCACTATTCAAACAAGTTTACTTAACCCCTATTTAAGTTCATGTTCATACAATCCCTATGGATCGAACTAGGTTAAGTGTTCAATTCATTACCATGTCCATTTATGGTTATAATGTACTAGACCTCCCACATTAAGCCTACCACTTGTGGATGATGGATATGCCAGTCGGTTCTGGACATATTCTTCCACAAGTCGGGCTTAACCTCATGTCTTAGCATGTCTCGTGTTTATGCACCTAGACCCCTCATATTAGATTCATCACTTATGGTCGCTGGATATGCCGAGCGGTTCCTGGCAGACTTCCACCACAAGTGTAATCTAACCTCGTGTCTAGGGGCGGTTCCGGTTTCTAATTACTGTAATCCTAGGCATTTCAATTATTAACCAATTTACCCATGTCATTAAAGGTTTTCATGCCCCTTTCCCAAGTTATGTTCATAATGAATTATATGTCCCAAATTAATATTATTACACTTCATTCAAGTTATGCCCAAATTTCCAATTACAAGTTATGCCCCAATTTTAGCATTTTCCCCCCATTCCCAATCTAACGCATTCGCATATTTTAGCGGTATGCCTAGACTCGAAAGTAGCCTGGCTATAAAAGGGAAAAGATAGAGGGAATAGAATAGAGATGATCATACTAACGTGATGGACATACATAAAACATATATTGGCATAATGTCAAATATGCATATAGGAACAGATCTGAAGAATATATGATAATAGAACCAATTCTAACATAATAGGGACAGGCATGAGAAGATCTAAACAATGATTTAGATGTCCAACTAATAACAGATCTGATTTGGCCATAAACATAATAGAACGGTATAAGATGATCTAAACAGTGAATTAGATCTACAATCAAAGGCAGATCTGACATGATAAATAGGTATAGGTCCAGATCTAGTTCAGAATCATATCAGAATAGCTAAGATAAATAGGTAATAGCAGATCAGATGTGATTCAAAAGGTCATAGGCATAGATCCAAGTTATAGTCATATCAAGTATTACTGTTTGCGAACAAATTAACAACTGTAAACAATTGTTTAATCCGTTCGGCTTTCCTAAACAACAAGGATTGTTGTAGAGGGTGTCGAACTCTGGGACCAAAAATATTTTAATTAATAAATCCAATCAAGTTATTCCAGGATTTTGATTGATTGAAAACACAGAAAATAACAGCAATTAAAAAGAGAGATTTATATAATAAGAGAAGGCAATTAGGGGATAATGACATAGATTAGATTCACACTCATCAATAGCCAACAAATAAATATAGATCTAATTCATGTTTCAGTCACAAACATGAATCAACGATAATTAGATTCTTAGAAACAAATAAGTAAATAACGACAAGCATAGCCTATGTGGGAGCTGAGATCTTAAACAACCATAGACTATCAGGATAGATTCACTAATTAATTTCTAAAACGCTAAAATTAGATCTAAATCTGATAATTGTTAGATCGAAAACGAATATACCCTATGAAGGAGCATAGCTCTTAAACGACACAGAATATGAAGGTTCAGATCTAACCCTTGATTCAGATCCAGATCTACATATATAAAGTCCTCATCTATTGGCTATGTGATTCATGTTGAATCATATCTATTAGCGTCATCACCCCTTAATCAAAGGGGATTAGCTAGACATAGCTACAGAATAAGAAAAACAGAAATTAAATAACATGAACATAAATAAAACTAAAATTAAATAGAACAGAGGAAGAAGAGTTTTATTCCAAGAGAAAGATTACAGAATAAAACTAAGTGTGTTTTTACATGAACGAGCTACAAGGTATTTATAGCTGATATGATAAAGATTAACTAGCTAATTACACAATGTGGGACTAAAGAATTAGTCCAAATAACACATAAGCCAGTGTGAACGCAGTTGTAGAGTGAGTGGCCTTGCAAATAAGCTAATGTGAACACAACATGAGTAAGAAGCCTTGCAAATGAGCTAATGTGAACGCAGCATGAGTATTCATTGAGCCAAATCTTCCTAACTGAACTCTATTTGCAACCGTTCTTCAAGCTTTACACTCTTCAAGCTTTAGTAATTTCAAACTTCACTCCTTTTTAAGCAATTTCTTCATGCTTTATCCATCGAATGCTCTAAACCATGCTTTTTATCAACAATCTGAAAACACAGCTATAAATACACAATATTAATTATTTTAAATAGAAAACTAGATAAATAAGCGGATAAAATATACACATTTACGTGTATATCAAATACCCCCACACTTATCTTTTTATTCGTCCTCGAATAAACTAAACTAAGATATGTCACACTTTCGTAGGAAACACGATTTCATTTAGCATATGCAACAAGCCGTTAAACCTCTGGGTGTCCCCAGTAGGACGAGTGTTGTCTCGTGAGGGTTTTCAGCGGATACTACCCACAAAATCCAAAGCGTCTTATGTACGCGGATTAATCAAACAATATATTTAAGGTCTTTCATATTCCAAGGATTTCACCTAACTTCAATAATAACGGTTTAGCCCCAAATTGTCCATTCCATAATTAGTGCAAAAATGAATAAAAATTTTCAAGCTGAATCGTAATTCCTTGATAACACTGTAATTGTCTTGAAGGTTAAGAGCGTGGTGTCAACCAAAGTTCTACACATCGACAATGTGCACCCAATCATTTATTCAACCTTTTTTTTTGAATAATTTTGCACCAGTGTAACTGTAATGTATTGGATATGAGTTATGCATAGACGAAGGAAAATTTTGTAAGTTCTAAAAATATTCTAGATAAGAGGGCAAGTGTATTAGTTAAATTTCAAGCTACAAAAGATAAAGTAATACTAAGGCACATATGGACGTTTTGTTTCCTTTCATCTCCACAACTATAATCCTTGCTTCTAAGTACGGTATGATGGATGTGGGTGGAATGAAATTGAATGCTTTTATAGTCAAGAATGATGAATGACTATTTTATTCAGAGAGACTCTCTCTTTATTTCAATTTTTTTTCCTTTTTTCTCTTTTTTCCTTCTTTTTTCTTCTTTTTTTTTCCATTTTTTTTTCTTTTGCATGATGAATGATGAGTGGAGATGGAATGGAATGATACCGTACATTATTTCATTTGATTCCTCCTCTACTAAACCAACACTTCATGAAAGGAAAGTTTTGTGCCCTAGTTACTCTACTTCTATAACCTTAATTCAACACAAAAGTCTGGATTGATGTTATACAAAAAGCTGAAAGGAATGATAAACAAAGTTTCATAAGATAGATAACTCATATAAAATAAGATGTGGTATATTGTTATCCTACCTTAAAACAAGTACGGAATGGGTAGTGTAATATTGGTATATAAAGTGACGTGTTTAACCTTTGAAAATAAATCAGTGAAAAGGTTCTTGAGTATACCAATATAAGAAAAATTTATCGAAACATGGATGTAAATCGACTAAAACTTGGGTTTGAATAATGTGGGGTATCGAAGAAGAACGCTACAATGAGTCATTTCTCCTTAATTGGGCCAAGTGGAATTTAGAACTTACAAGTGTGAAAATTTGAGTGAGAAAAATATTATGCATGAAAACAAACTCAGAAAATCCAACATATGTAGGTGCAAACTCATTTTTATTTGATTTTTTTTTGATTATTTTTACTTGCACATTCTAACGTGTACAACAAAGGTTGACACGCTTACTCCAGAACACGACTTACGTCTGCACAGTCTCAAGCTAGCATCTTAAAAAGACACATTACGATTCAATGAATAAATAATGTTCATTCCCATCACCCAACAATTCAACTTATCAAACAAGAACCAAGGTGTTATTTATGAATTTTAAGTTAAACTTTGTTCAATGAATGACCTACTTTATAAAATTTGATTGCTGATGTAATATAAATTCCCCCCATACTTGATTGTGACTGTGTCCTCACAGTCTTAATCAGACATATCTTAGTGAGAAGGAAAAACAAATAAGAGGGTTAGCACGGCTTACCGAGTACACATGCAGAAAATACGCAGTCATCGAATAGATGAACCGGTCCACAATGGACCAATGGATCTGCCACATTAAGATTATGAGACACAGCTTCAGCACAAAAAACCAAATCATAAAGAATTTTATATCTCGTTTCAGATTTGGAGAAACAAATTTTGTTTTTTCAAAAGTTTGAGTTGCAAATTTTAAAATATTGAGCTTACAATTGATCCTAAAATCAAATTGAATTTTTGTAGCAACTAAAGAGAGGTCATCGAGCTGGGGTTCAATAAAAGTTTCAAAAACAAAATTTGATTTGTTCAGATGATGTATAAATTTATAGACGTGTGCATCACTCTCACCCCCACACTTGTTTTGAGAAATATTGTTCGGTTTTGCTTTGATATTTGAAATTTTGTTAACTAAAGGTTCATTCGTAAACCTAAAGTTAAAACCGAACAAATGAATTTTTAGTAAATTTCGAAATCGTGTTTTCTCAAAAACAGTGTTACTCCAAAAGGAGTTTATATACTGCAGAAATTTATCAGTGAAAAATGAGTGATCACAGTGTGGTTCAGTTGAAATGATCAAGTCGCAAGGATTTTCAACAATTTTAAAAAAATCGTCAATGTGTTTAAGATCACATTCAGCAGTTTCGTTGTTTTCAACATCAAGAATTTCAAAGTTTTCAAAAGTTTCATTTTCAGTTTTAGACCCAACAACATTATCGTCAATTAATTCAAGAAGTTCTCGCTCATCAATGTCGTCCTTACTCAAACAGTTGTTACCAACTTCATCATTTCGTTCAAGTTGACAATCTAAAGTTGTTAAATTTTCAAAATTTTCAGAATCTGAGAGAGGAAGATCAAATTGAAGATTGACGTCTTTATTTTCAAGGGAATTTAAATTCAAATCCAAACCAATTACAAAGATTTCAACAACTTCATTAAGATTTTCATCAATTTCAAAAGTTGTTAGTTGAAAATTTTCGATTTCAGTAAGAGTAGAATTTTCAGCAGAAGCATCAGTTTGAGTTTGAATTTCAGTTTCGTAGAAATCAGAGTTTTGCACCAGAGATTTTTCAAAATTTTCATTTTCATCAACAGTCATATCGTCAGAATCATCAATAATCGTTATGTACTGTTCTGATGAAGTTAATGGCTGACTACTTGTTTCAAAAGAAACATTGACAGAAAGTTGTTTGTCACTAGATTGGGATTTGTAGTTGTTGTACAAGTTCGTAACTTCAGTTTGAAGAAGAGAAATGTGATAAACTATCCTAGTGCAACTTTGTTTGCTGTCTGTTATTCTTTGAGCAAGTTCTTCGACGTAAGTCAAGCCAAGTTTCATTAAATCCTCAAATTCATCAACATCATCAATTCCCTCAAGTAATAACTGCTCTATATTTTGCCAAAGTTCAATAGTGTATTGAGCCAGTTGTTCAATGTTACGCATGTTTTCGATATATTTATTTTCAGAATCTTGTTTTTCATCTAAAATTTGTGCCCATTCCTTGATGTCCTCGCGACAATTCCAAATGTCATGCATTAATTGATCAATTTCAATCACGCTCTCTTTTATCAAATTGGTAGACACACCAGACTTCAAAATATTGATTTTTAGATTTGTCGTTTCTATGTGTTCCTCACTGGTTGACCTTAAAAATTCATCCACCTCATCTCTTAGAAGTCATCCATTATTTATTTTCCAAAACCAACATCGCCAAAAATTTAGCTTGTTCGCAACACATTTTTCATATTCGATAACCAATACTTGACATTCGCTCGTATTATGAAAATCATTTTGGTTTTCAAAAATTTCGTTAAAACCCGTGTTGCAATTGTTTTGATTTTCAGCACTTTGCTTAGCCATTTGCGCTAACAGTCGTCTCGCCTCAGATAAATTCTCATTAATCATAGAATGACAGTTTTCATATTGGGGTACAACCGTTTGATGAGATTGGTGGAAATTATTTGAAAACAATTCAGCTTGAAATTCAGTCTGATTAGAATTGAAATCAAAATCATTTAAAGTTTGAAAAGAATTGCAATTTTGGTTGTACATGGGGCAAGCGCGCATGTACTAGAGTAGAGAGTTTTTCGTCGAAAAATCAATTACAAAGTTGTGGCTCTAAAGAAGCTCCTAAGAAAATATGTTAAAATTAATAACTTCGGATTATATAAATACAAGTCTGGGCCAGGTTCGGACAGGGATTATCAGTGTGCCACGAATCACCGTAGAAACACGACTGAAGGTTTAAGAACCTGTTTGAGTTCTAGACTCTACCGTTCCTTAGACACCTCAGAGAGTATCAATCTTAATTATCAATTTAACAAATATTTTGTCCTATGAGCTTTGGGGAATCCTCCATTCGATTTCAAAAACAAACTTTTCAATTAATCCCACGTTCGTTTTAAAATTTTAAACCACACATCAACAGGCAAAATATTCAATCACAGAATGAACAGTCTCAGAACAGTCACAGAACAGGAAATTGCAGAAATATTTTTTTTTACAAGCAAGCCTATCTCCTGCAGAAGATTTTTACAAGCGATTTCTATATACTTTTCTTTGCAGCAGCAACCCTGTAGAGTTAGAAAATACTCACCTAGATCGGCGGTCCGTCCAGTGCAATTGAGTCGCGCTAGCGCGTTCACACCCCACTTGGTGTGCAACCGCTCGAACCCTGAATAGTCCATTGTTATTTTGTTGTTGTCGCCTCCTATTAATTGCTTGACTGCGCTGCGGCACGGGTTCGGGCTAGGAGCCCGATTATTTTTTTAAAGGCCTTTTTCTAATTACCACTGTATAGACAAATAAAAGTTAATGGAAAAACAAAAGAAAATGCCCCTTTTTTTTTAAAGAAAACAGAAACTGACTCAAATTAAAAGAAAAACAAAACTAAAAATAAAAACAAAATTCATTTAAACAAAAATAAACAAAACAAAACCAAACAACTACAATTCAAAACCCATTCTTAAACAAGGCCCAACCAAACAGCTAGGCCCTCCCTTTAAATTTTTTAATTATAACCGAACAACTTTTAGTTGTCAGCCCACATAAAAATCACCCAAATAGGTAAAGCCAGGTCCCGATTTCCTTTTTTTATAATCCCAAAATCCAACTCTAAAAAAAAGAAAATTAAATCGGAAGAAAGACTTGTAATCGAAAATCACTATGGAAATCCATTTTTTGGTCTCTGTTTGGGTTAGAGGAGATCGGAGCAAGATTTTTAGGTATCTTTGTTGAGTTCGAGAAGGGTGTTGTAACACCCCACACCCGCTATGGTCACTCGCTAAGGGAATGCCATAACATCGGTGGAGTATTTTAAGTGAATATAGAACAGAAAGATTACAACAAGACAGATATAAGTAATACTTGAAAATTCTAAAAACATCATTTCATTGCAGCGGAAAGTAAAACATGTTTGGTTACATCACAAAACCATAATAAGAGTCAAGTACAAAATATCCATCCTGATAAATAAAAGTACATAATCCCAATACATGAACCGATAGCCATAAAAGAAAGGGTAAGCTGAGCTCTACATCTATGGTCCAAGCTCCAAAAGAGAATAAAGCAGCCTGATCAAAGCCCACTCGTACTGGGCCTACTCTGATAACCTGAGGGTTGGGAAAAAGATAAAAACAACGGGGTCAGACATAAGTCTGAGCGAGTCCTATAACTTTAACAATACAATCATTAAAGTAACCAGAGAAGACATAAACTTGATATACGGTAACGTCTGGGGATGAATGGCTACACTAAGCAGCTTGGTAGACTTAGGATAAACTAAGATAACCGTAAAGACGCATCCACCCACCCAAGGATAATTACTACACTGCACCACACATGTTCTACCCACCCAAGGGTAATTCCTACTTAAAGGTTGATCCCACTAAGTGTACTTAGTAATATTTACCCAGTAGTTTCTTGTACCCCTAGCTAACTACATAGGTGTACCCACTACTCCCCAAGCGATCGGCTCCCTTACGTAGATACCCGTGCTGGTCCCACAATGGGGTGTATCATTCCCCAGAGTGGCAACCTGATAATATCAACGGTGCACGGCTTTATACCTACACGATGCAACAACGACTTACCAACCAGCCCGGGTCCACACACGCATATGAAACCCGTTGGTCCTGCGTTGTCACCGCTAACCCGATTTGGCCTCTTATAGTCAAGCCCAATATGCGTGTCCCGTCACTCGACCAGAGTCGAGCCTACTAAGATACGTTTGGGATATTGGTTGAAATGGGCCCCCACAAGCTACCACCTAAGCTTGCAATTTTATCTAGTGCATCCCCCTTAACCCCTTTTTATAATCATGCCCACTTACATGTTAAGATTTGGTTAAGTCATCTAATCATATTTCAATTGCCCCTTAAGGCACCCACTAGATTTCCACATGTCACCCATGGCACTTACTTAACCCTTTAATCATGTTTAATTACATGTCCCACTTTGGTTAAGTATTCTAATCGTATTTTCTATTGCCACCCAGGGCAACCACTACATTTCCACATGCCACCCAAGGCACCCACTTAACCCCTCATGTCCCTCTACATGCTAATTTGGTTAAGTGTTTCTTAATTAATTAATTAATATCATGACCTCATAAAGACCTCTCACATTAGACCATCTCTTATGACTGCTGGATATGCCGGTTGGGTCCGGGCAGCCTTACGTCATAAAAAGGGCCTAACCTCGTGTCTTTACTTTAATCACGTATTTAATTTATGACTAAGACCTCTCACATTGGGCCAATCATTTGTAGCTGCTGGATGGCCGGTCGGTTCCGGGCAGACTTCCGCTACAAAAGGGTCCAACCTCGTGTCTTAGTTGATTAATTACACCTAATTAATCACCCCCATATTTATATTAATTATCCCTAATTAATTACACATTTTTAAGAATATGGGTAGACCTAACTAAATAGGTAAATTCCCAATTCCATAACATGGGTAGACCTAACTCAATAGGTAAATTCCCATGGGGTAGACCTAACTCAATAGGTAAATTCCCACTTATGCTTATTCATTTTATGGTATGCTTAATCATAACCATTTCACACCATTTCATTAACATGTCTATTAACCCCATCGTTTCCCCACGTACTTATGCTAACACGACATATTTCCAAGAGAAGATTCTTTCACAATTAACATGGGTTTCACTTAGCATACATTAGCATTAACATGGGTTAAAAGGTGTCCACTTACATCATGATATTAACCCAACTAGCATTACTAAATAACCCAACTTGCATGAACATACATATGTCATATATAAAGGCAACTTGCATACGTGTTCATAGGTTATACAAAGGTGAACTTGCATGTGTCTTAAAGGTGTGAACTTGCACAACATATTACATGTTAACTTGCATAACATCATACACATAACTTGCATAATATCATAAACATAACTTGCATATCAACATACACATAACTTGCATAACATCATGCACATAACTTGCATAACATCATACACATAACTTGCATATGAACTTGCATAAGCAACATGCACATAACTTACATAACATCATACACATAACTTGCATAACATGTTGAGCTTGCATATAAGCATACACATAACTTGCATAACATGTTGAACTTGCATATAAGCATACACATAACTTGCTTAACATGTTGAACTTGCATATATGACTTGCATCTTTAAGGAGGGTAAACATGCATATATATATATATACATAGCATATAAAGGTGTCATCTTGCATATGTATGCATCACATTTAAAAGGGTAAACTTGCATGTCATGATTTATGCATAATACCAAACACTTAGCATGCATAAAACCACATACTTAGCATGCATAGAATCAATTACTTATTATGCATAAACCCACCACTTAACTTGCATAAACCCACATACTTAACTTGCATAAACCCACATATCCAACTTGCATAAACTCACATATTCAACTTGCATAAACTCACATATTCAACATGCATAAACATAGGATTAATATTAAACATAGATTAGCATATTCACATCATATCATATGACTTGAAAACCCATTAATCCTCATGCAAAACCATAGATCTCATCATATCTCATCTACTTAATTTAGCAATTGATCATCAAAGTGATAGAAACTCACCAAAACCAAGATTAGGAAACTTATGAAGTAGAACTAGTTGCTATATTTGAAGATGGTGATGATTAGAGGTTGATTAGCTTGCAACTTCCTTCATAAATTAGTGGAGGCTCCTCTCAAGTTTGATTTTGGCGGCATGATGGCATCATTTCTATTTTTAGTATGGATTAGGCTTGCATTAGGGTATATTTATAGGATTAGGGTGTGTTTTAGACCATAGGATTAACCCTAGGCTAAATTAGGTCCGTCAGATTTAGGAAGTCTCTAGAACCCAGCCCAGCCCTAGCCAGAAAACCAGATCTGGTGCACCCAAGCCAACTGGCTCGACACCCTGTGTCGACAGGCAAGTCGACAGGGCAGTCGACTCCCCAGTCGACAGGCCTGTCGACAGCCCTGTCGACATGGGTAGGGCGGGAACTTTCCCGCCTGACCCCGCTGGTTCCATTTAAAAATCTGAATTTGAATTTTTAAATCTGTTTTTAGCTTTGAATTTTCTGCAAACTTCATTGGGCCATAACTGGGCCATACGGACTCCGATTTACAAAATTTCGGACTCTATTTTGCGTATTTTTCCGGGACGAACGCAATGACGCAGCCCGTTTCCCCCAATTCTTACATTTGAGATTATTTATTCTGCAATTAGTGAATTTTAGCATTAACTGAAATACGGGGTGTTACATTCTCCCCTCCTTAAAGGATTTCGTCCCCGAAATCTCTAAGCTAAGGAGAATGCATATCCTACCATCCAAACAACCATCTACTCAAACCATCAACCACGGGCATCCATTGTCCTTAAAACAATTTCTAATGATGTATGAGCATATGCAAAGAGTGTGTGTATATGTTCCCTATCTAATGTATGAACATATGCAAACCATGATAGTGCCATGCATCCATTATGTATGCGAGAGAACCCTATCGACACATACAATATCTACATGAGTGCACAATCATTCACCAAAATGCATCATCCATATGATAACACAATCATTATACATCCATAAATATAGCTTCCTACACACAATTTTATGCAATATGCAATATGAAGTGATTGAGCCGATCTTGTGCCTAGAGTGTGTGTATATGCATCCACGAGCAACCACTAGCAAACACTTGCATCCACTTGCATCCATCAACCGTAACATGTCTCAAACACATGTTTCAACCATAGGTTTACCCTATCTAATGGTCAAAGGTACTAACGAGAGGACATACTAAAGATAAGATAAGCATTAGACAAACGATAAAGGAGGCGTTTAAAGGACATACCCTCAAAAAGGAATGGGTATAACGAACGCATCTTCGCTTCTGTCTCCCAAGTAGCATTGCTATCACCTTCTCCCCTTTTTACTTTGACTAGTCGAACCTCTCTGTTCTCCATTTCCTAATCTCTGACCCAAGGATGCGGGTAGGAGCTCGTTGAATAATCACATCACGCTCTACCTTTACTTCTTTAAGCAAGCTCGGCTCTACCGCCTCTGCGGTCTCATGTAGGCACTTCCTCAAATGTGACACATGGAATACGTCATGTTTCCTATGCAACCGAACTATTTCTCGAATATAAACTGAAGCTAGACTTGGAACAGTCCTCTTGCTCTTTACGGGTATGAAATGGGCACACTTAGTAAGTCTATCTACCACAACCCAAATTCCCGTATTACCCTTCCTCGATCTCGGTAATCCATCGAGACACTATTCCATTTCCATAGCGGAACCTCCAATGGGTGAAGCAACCTACCGGGTTTCTTCTGCTCCACTTTCACTTGCTAGCACACCAAGCATCTAGCGACATACTCGGCCACGTCTTTCTTCATACCGGCCCAAAAGAAAACTCGCTTCATGTCTTGGTACATCTTGTCCCTACCGGGATGAATGGTCATCTTCGAACGATGTGCATCATCAAGTATAGCCTTCCTCAATCCTCGTCTTGCGGTACACAAAGTCTACCGTCCCTACACAACCACCCCTTACCCTCTAGGGTGTACCTACTCAAGTGGCTGGACGACTCCCCCTCCTCATGAGCTTCTAACTCAACCAACTGTGGGTCGTCCCGCTGTGCTCCGCTAATATGCCCCCAAAAGAGTAGGCCTAACCTCCAAGGAGGCTAGCAAACCGAGTACGCAATCAACGGAAGGTCTAAAGTCAAACATAGAGATAAACTCTAAGCCCCGTCGTTCAATGAACTCAAGGACAACCTTTTTCTACTTAAGGCGTCCGCTACCACGTTACCCTTGCCATTGGTATACGCTATCTCAAACTCATAGGATGCAAAGAATCCCATCCAAAATCATCACAACTGTCCATCTCTCACGCAGACCATCCTATTCGAACTTGACATCCCCCAAGCGCAAGCCCCAAAGGCATAAACCAATATCAGACAGACACCCAAGGGATACCTCCTTCGAATTCGGACGACCTACGTGAGATGATACTAGTAAAAACGGCTAAATAATTAAGCCCTTGTCCAACTCTGGATGTCCTTGCCAGTCTTACTCCAAAACCACCGTTCATTCCATAACTGGCTTTGCTCAACCTATTGAGCATATACGAAAACTTATTTCGCTCCTAGAAAAGACCAAGATGTCATTTACAAAGACCATCACGAACTTATTCAGGTACTCCCTGAACACCCTTCTCATCAAATCAACAAAGTATGCGGGGGCGTTCGTCAAACCAAATGGCATCACTAGCCACTCATAAAAACTATCCGGAGTCCTAAAGGCAGTCTTCTCTATACTATCCTCAGTCACTCTCAACTGACGAAACCCTGTGGCTAAGTCCAACTGCGAAAATACTGAGGCGCCAACTAACTGATCAAAGAGATCATCAATCCTCGGCAATGGGTGTCGATTCTTCTTTGTGAGTTTATTTAGTTCTCTTTAGCCTACACAAAGTCTGAGGGACCCATCCGCCTTCGTGGCAAAAACTACTGGAGCACCCCACTCCGATATACTTCGTCTTATGAACCCCTTCTTAAGCAAACCACCTACTTGCTTATGGAGTTCCCTCCTCTCACGAGGAGCCGCGTGGCACACTGGCCAAGATACTGGTTTGGCATTGTCTACCAGATATATTCGGAAGTCAGTCCCCCGCTCCGGAGGTAAGCCCTTCACCTCCTCACACACATCCGAGTATTCCCGGACCGCTCTAACAGATCGCAAACTCTAGACCGTCGTGTCAAGCGATTCTAGATAACTTAGCATAACAGATTCTATGGGATTACATGAGATCTCGAGAGTGTTACCCAAGCGGGTCATAAGCCTAACAACTCTCCCTTCAAAATCAAGAACGGCACCCCTACTGGATAACCAGTCCATGCCCAAAACTATCCCATAGCCCGTGAAGCCCAAAAAGCATCACATCTAAACTCAGCGCTAAGTATAGCTACTTTCAAACCCAAACACATCATGGAGCCCCAATTGGGTTTGAAACAACTAAGGGATCATCTACTAAACTGGTGTCTAAGTGCAGTGACTCAACTAATGATGAGATAAACGAACTCAATGCGTCAGAATCAAATAAAGTACGGACAGGATGATCAAACAGAAAAACTAGACTTCCCACGGAAATAGTTCTACCTCTTTCTCGAATCGGTGGAGCTGCGAGAGCCTGAACTTGCCCCCTTGCCTGAGCTGGTGCCAAAAGAGCTTGCACATTTCCTCCTGAGGTAGATCCCGTCCTTTGCCCCTTCTTTGGACAGTTCTTCTCTATATGTCCTGCTTCGTCACAGTGGAAGCAACCAATCTTCTTCTTCTTGCGACAATCCTTGCTTAGGTGGCCTAGTGTTCCACAATTGAAGCACTTCTTCTTTCCCTTGCCACCGTTGCCTTTCTTCTCGGGTGCTTTAATAGCATTGGGACCCTTCTCTTCCTCATGCATAAGTGCCATGTCCACTAGCTTCTCAAAAGTGGCCCCCATAGGGATGTGAGACATAGCCAATCCGTGCATCGGTTCGTTCAATCTTTTAACGAACCTCAGAGCTTTCTCTTCCGGTGTGTTTACCAAGTCTATGTTGAATCTCGCTAACTGGTTAAACTCGTTAACATATTCTTTCACCGACAAGTTCCCTTGCTTTAAGTTCAAGAACCTTTCCACGTACAGATTTTCTTCCGCTCTTGAAAGAAACTTTGCCTCAAACCTTTGCCTGAAATCTGCCCAAGAGTCAACAGGGTGTTCTCCATTAGTGACCTTCCACCAGAGCGAGGCCTCCCCTTCCATCAACCAAGCGGCTAACTTGACTTTCTTTCCTTCTTCCACTTCAAGGATTTCCATCAATTCTTCCGTCTCCTTAAGCCAATCCCTAGCTCCTACAAAAGGTTTCCCTCCCATAGCCTTAAACTCCTTACAAGTCTTAGCAAAAGTATCCGCACGAGGAGGAACGGGTGTAACGGGTAGTGGAGAAACATTCGCTGGACTTGCAGCGGCGGCCTTAGCCTCTAACAACCTCCTATACCATACTGGTATCGCTACACCGTTCGGAAGATTAAGATCTTCAGCCATGCTGAAACGAAAGAGGAAAGATTCAAACGGAGAATTCAAAAAGATAAAGATATGGCTATCGGGGATTATGCTTTTCTTTCAAAAACTTTTCTCTTTAAAAGACATGTTTTTGAAAATACTCCTTCAAAAATTTTCTTAGAAAAATAGTTTTTCTAAAAATTTTATCTGTTCTGGTAACCTTAAGCTCTGATACCACGTGTAACACCCCACACCCGCTATGGTCACTCGCTAAGGGAATGCCATAACATCGGTGGAGTATTTTAAGTGAATATAGAACAGAAAGATTACAACAAGACAGATATAAGTAATACTTGAAAATTCTAAAAACATCATTTCATTGCAGCGGAAAGTAAAACATGTTTGGTTACATCACAAAACCATAATAAGAGTCAAGTACAAAATATCCATCCTGATAAATAAAAGTACATAATCCCAATACATGAACCGATAGCCATAAAAGAAAGGGTAAGCTGAGCTCTACATCTATGGTCCAAGCTCCAAAAGAGAATAAAGCAGCCTGATCAAAGCCCACTCGTACTGGGCCTACTCTGATAACCTGAGGGTTGGGAAAAAAGATAAAAACAACGGGGTCAGACATAAGTCTGAGCGAGTCCTATAACTTTAACAATACAATCATTAAAGTAACCAGAGAAGACATAAACTTGATATACGGTAACGTCTGGGGATGAATGGCTACACTAAGCAGCTTGGTAGACTTAGGATAAACTAAGATAACCGTAAAGACGCATCCACCCACCCAAGGATAATTACTACACTGCACCACACCTGTTCTACCCACCCAAGGGTAATTCCTACTTAAAGGTTGATCCCACTAAGTGTACTTAGTAATATTTACCCAGTAGTTTCTTGTACCCCTAGCTAACTACATAGGTGTACCCACTACTCCCCAAGCGATCGGCTCCCTTACGTAGATACCCGTGCTGGTCCCACAATGGGGTGTATCATTCCCCAGAGTGGCAACCTGATAATATCAACGGTGCACGGCTTTATACCTACACGATGCAACAACGACTTACCAACCAGCCCGGGTCCACACACGCATATGAAACCCGTTGGTCCTGCGTTGTCACCGCTAACCCGATTTGGCCTCTTATAGTCAAGCCCAATATGCGTGTCCCGTCACTCGACCAGAGTCGAGCCTACTAAGATACGTTTGGGATATTGGTTGAAATGGGCCCCCACAAGCTACCACCTAAGCTTGCAATTTTATCTAGTGCATCCCCCTTAACCCCTTTTTATAATCATGCCCACTTACATGTTAAGATTTGGTTAAGTCATCTAATCATATTTCAATTGCCCCTTAAGGCACCCACTAGATTTCCACATGCCACCCATGGCACTTACTTAACCCTTTAATCATGTTTAATTACATGTCCCACTTTGGTTAAGTATTCTAATCGTATTTTCTATTGCCACCCAGGGCAACCACTACATTTCCACATGCCACCCAAGGCACCCACTTAACCCCTCATGTCCCTCTACATGCTAATTTGGTTAAGTGTTTCTTAATTAATTAATTAATATCATGACCTCATAAAGACCTCTCACATTAGACCATCTCTTATGACTGCTGGATATGCCGGTTGGGTCCGGGCAGCCTTACGTCATAAAAAGGGCCTAACCTCGTGTCTTTACTTTAATCACGTATTTAATTTATGACTAAGACCTCTCACATTGGGCCAATCATTTGTAGCTGCTGGATGGCCGGTCGGTTCCGGGCAGACTTCCGCTACAAAAGGGTCCAACCTCGTGTCTTAGTTGATTAATTACACCTAATTAATCACCCCCATATTTATATTAATTATCCCTAATTAATTACACATTTTTAAGAATATGGGTAGACCTAACTAAATAGGTAAATTCCCAATTCCATAACATGGGTAGACCTAACTCAATAGGTAAATTCCCATGGGGTAGACCTAACTCAATAGGTAAATTCCCACTTATGCTTATTCATTTTATGGTATGCTTAATCATAACCATTTCACACCATTTCATTAACATGTCTATTAACCCCATCGTTTCCCCACGTACTTATGCTAACACGACATATTTCCAAGAGAAGATTCTTTCACAATTAACATGGGTTTCACTTAGCATACATTAGCATTAACATGGGTTAAAAGGTGTCCACTTACATCATGATATTAACCCAACTAGCATTACTAAATAACCCAACTTGCATGAACATACATATGTCATATATAAAGGCAACTTGCATACGTGTTCATAGGTTATACAAAGGTGAACTTGCATGTGTCTTAAAGGTGTGAACTTGCACAACATATTACATGTTAACTTGCATAACATCATACACATAACTTGCATAATATCATAAACATAACTTGCATATCAACATACACATAACTTGCATAACATCATGCACATAACTTGCATAACATCATACACATAACTTGCATATGAACTTGCATAAGCAACATGCACATAACTTACATAACATCATACACATAACTTGCATAACATGTTGAGCTTGCATATAAGCATACACATAACTTGCATAACATGTTGAACTTGCATATAAGCATACACATAACTTGCTTAACATGTTGAACTTGCATATATGACTTGCATCTTTAAGGAGGGTAAACATGCATATATATATATATATACATAGCATATAAAGGTGTCATCTTGCATATGTATGCATCACATTTAAAAGGGTAAACTTGCATGTCATGATTTATGCATAATACCAAACACTTAGCATGCATAAAACCACATACTTAGCATGCATAGAATCAATTACTTATTATGCATAAACCCACCACTTAACTTGCATAAACCCACATACTTAACTTGCATAAACCCACATATCCAACTTGCATAAACTCACATATTCAACTTGCATAAACTCACATATTCAACATGCATAAACATAGGATTAATATTAAACATAGATTAGCATATTCACATCATATCATATGACTTGAAAACCCATTAATCCTCATGCAAAACCATAGATCTCATCATATCTCATCTACTTAATTTAGCAATTGATCATCAAAGTGATAGAAACTCACCAAAACCAAGATTAGGAAACTTATGAAGTAGAACTAGTTGCTATATTTGAAGATGGTGATGATTAGAGGTTGATTAGCTTGCAACTTCCTTCATAAATTAGTGGAGGCTCCTCTCAAGTTTGATTTTGGCGGCATGATGGCATCATTTCTATTTTTAGTATGGATTAGGCTTGCATTAGGGTATATTTATAGGATTAGGGTGTGTTTTAGACCATAGGATTAACCCTAGGCTAAATTAGGTCCGTCAGATTTAGGAAGTCTCTAGAACCCAGCCCAGCCCTAGCCAGAAAACCAGATCTGGTGCACCCAAGCCAACTGGCTCGACACCCTGTGTCGACAGGCAAGTCGACAGGGCAGTCGACTCCCCAGTCGACAGGCCTGTCGACAGCCCTGTCGACATGGGTAGGGCGGGAACTTTCCCGCCTGACCCCGCTGGTTCCATTTAAAAATCTGAATTTGAATTTTTAAATCTGTTTTTAGCTTTGAATTTTCTGCAAACTTCATTAGGCCATAACTGGGCCATACGGACTCCGATTTACAAAATTTCGGACTCTATTTTGCGTATTTTTCCGGGACGAACGCAATGACGCAGCCCGTTTCCCCCAATTCTTACATTTGAGATTATTTATTCTGCAATTAGTGAATTTTAGCATTAACTGAAATACGGGGTGTTACATTCTCCCCTCCTTAAAGGATTTCGTCCCCGAAATCTCTAAGCTAAGGAGAATGCATATCCTACCATCCAAACAACCATCTACTCAAACCATCAACCACGGGCATCCATTGTCCTTAAAACAATTTCTAATGATGTATGAGCATATGCAAAGAGTGTGTGTATATGTTCCCTATCTAATGTATGAACATATGCAAACCATGATAGTGCCATGCATCCATTATGTATGCGAGAGAACCCTATCGACACATACAATATCTACATGAGTGCACAATCATTCACCAAAATGCATCATCCATATGATAACACAATCATTATACATCCATAAATATAGCTTCCTACACACAATTTTATGCAATATGCAATATGAAGTGATTGAGCCGATCTTGTGCCTAGAGTGTGTGTATATGCATCCACGAGCAACCACTAGCAAACACTTGCATCCACTTGCATCCATCAACCGTAACATGTCTCAAACACATGTTTCAACCATAGGTTTACCCTATCTAATGGTCAAAGGTACTAACGAGAGGACATACTAAAGATAAGATAAGCATTAGACAAACGATAAAGGAGGCGTTTAAAGGACATACCCTCAAAAAGGAATGGGTATAACGAACGCATCTTCGCTTCTGTCTCCCAAGTAGCATTGCTCTCACCTTCTCCCCTTTTTACTTTGACTAGTCGAACCTCTCTGTTCTCCATTTCCTAATCTCTGACCCAAGGATGCGGGTAGGAGCTCGTTGAATAATCACATCACGCTCTACCTTTACTTCTTTAAGCAAGCTCGGCTCTACCGCCTCTGCGGTCTCATGTAGGCACTTCCTCAAATGTGACACATGGAATACGTCATGTTTCCTATGCAACCGAACTATTTCTCGAATATAAACTGAAGCTAGACTTGGAACAGTCCTCTTGCTCTTTACGGGTATGAAATGGGCACACTTAGTAAGTCTATCTACCACAACCCAAATTCCCGTATTACCCTTCCTCGATCTCGGTAATCCATCGAGACACTATTCCATTTCCATAGCGGAACCTCCAATGGGTGAAGCAACCTACCGGGTTTCTTCTGCTCCACTTTCACTTGCTAGCACACCAAGCATCTAGCGACATACTCGGCCACGTCTTTCTTCATACCGGCCCAAAAGAAAACTCGCTTCATGTCTTGGTACATCTTGTCCCTACCGGGATGAATGGTCATCTTCGAACGATGTGCATCATCAAGTATAGCCTTCCTCAATCCTCGTCTTGCGGTACACAAAGTCTACCGTCCCTACACAACCACCCCTTACCCTCTAGGGTGTACCTACTCAAGTGGCTGGACGACTCCCCCTCCTCATGAGCTTCTAACTCAACCAACTGTGGGTCGTCCCGCTGTGCTCCGCTAATATGCCCCCAAAAGAGTAGGCCTAACCTCCAAGGAGGCTAGCAAACCGAGTACGCAATCAACGGAAGGTCTAAAGTCAAACATAGAGATAAACTCTAAGCCCCGTCGTTCAATGAACTCAAGGACAACCTTTTTCTACTTAAGGCGTCCGCTACCACGTTACCCTTGCCATTGGTATACGCTATCTCAAACTCATAGGATGCAAAGAATCCCATCCAAAATCATCACAACTGTCCATCTCTCACGCAGACCATCCTATTCGAACTTGACATCCCCCAAGCGCAAGCCCCAAAGGCCTAAACCAATATCAGACAGACACCCAAGGGATACCTCCTTCGAATTCGGACGACCTACGTGAGATGATACTAGTAAAAACGGCTAAATAATTAAGCCCTTGTCCAACTCTGGATGTCCTTGCCAGTCTTACTCCAAAACCACCGTTCATTCCATAACTGGCTTTGCTCAACCTATTGAGCATATACGAAAACTTATTTCGCTCCTAGAAAAGACCAAGATGTCATTTACAAAGACCATCACGAACTTATTCAGGTACTCCCTGAACACCCTTCTCATCAAATCAACAAAGTATGCGGGGGCGTTCGTCAAACCAAATGGCATCACTAGCCACTCATAAAAACTATCCGGAGTCCTAAAGGCAGTCTTCTCTATACTATCCTCAGTCACTCTCAACTGACGAAACCCTGTGGCTAAGTCCAACTGCGAAAATACTGAGGCGCCAACTAACTGATCAAAGAGATCATCAATCCTCGGCAATGGGTGTCGATTCTTCTTTGTGAGTTTATTTAGTTCTCTTTAGCCTACACAAAGTCTAAGGGACCCATCCGCCTTCGTGGCAAAAACTACTGGAGCACCCCACTCCGATATACTTCGTCTTATGAACCCCTTCTTAAGCAAACCACCTACTTGCTTATGGAGTTCCCTCCTCTCACGAGGAGCCGCGTGGCACACTGGCCAAGATACTGGTTTGGCATTGTCTACCAGATATATTCGGAAGTCAGTCCCCCGCTCCGGAGGTAAGCCCTTCACCTCCTCACACACATCCGAGTATTCCCGGACCGCTCTAACAGATCGCAAACTCTAGACCGTCGTGTCAAGCGATTCTAGATAACTTAGCATAACAGATTCTATGGGATTACATGAGATCTCGAGAGTGTTACCCAAGCGGGTCATAAGCCTAACAACTCTCCCTTCAAAATCAAGAACGGCACCCCTACTGGATAACCAGTCCATGCCCAAAACTATCCCATAGCCCGTGAAGCCCAAAAAGCATCACATCTAAACTCAGCGCTAAGTATAGCTACTTTCAAACCCAAACACATCATGGAGCCCCAATTGGGTTTGAAACAACTAAGGGATCATCTACTAAACTGGTGTCTAAGTGCAGTGACTCAACTAATGATGAGATAAACGAACTCAATGCGTCAGAATCAAATAAAGTACGGACAGGATGATCAAACAGAAAAACTAGACTTCCCACGTAAATAGTTCTACCTCTTTCTCGAATCGGTGGAGCTGCGAGAGCCTGAACTTGCCCCCTTGCCTGAGCTGGTGCCAAAAGAGCTTGCACATTTCCTCCTGAGGTAGATCCCGTCCTTTGCCCCTTCTTTGGACAGTTCTTCTCTATATGTCCTGCTTCGTCACAGTGGAAGCAACCAATCTTCTTCTTCTTGCGACAATCCTTGCTTAGGTGGCCTAGTGTTCCACAATTGAAGCACTTCTTCTTTCCCTTGCCACCGTTGCCTTTCTTCTCGGGTGCTTTAATAGCATTGGGACCCTTCTCTTCCTCATGCATAAGTGCCATGTCCACTAGCTTCTCAAAAGTGGCCCCCATAGGGATGTGAGACATAGCCAATCCGTGCATCGGTTCGTTCAATCTTTTAACGAACCTCAGAGCTTTCTCTTCCGGTGTGTTTACCAAGTCTATGTTGAATCTCGCTAACTGGTTAAACTCGTTAACATATTCTTTCACCGACAAGTTCCCTTGCTTTAAGTTCAAGAACCTTTCCATGTACAGATTTTCTTCCGCTCTTGAAAGAAACTTTGCCTCAAACCTTTGCCTGAAATCTGCCCAAGAGTCAACAGGGTGTTCTCCATTAGTGACCTTCCACCAGAGCGAGGCCTCCCCTTCCATCAACCAAGCGGCTAACTTGACTTTCTTTCCTTCTTCCACTTCAAGGATTTCCATCAATTCTTCCGTCTCCTTAAGCCAATCCCTAGCTCCTACAAAAGGTTTCCCTCCCATAGCCTTAAACTCCTTACAAGTCTTAGCAAAAGTATCCGCGCGAGGAGGAACGGGTGTTCGCTGGACTTGCAGCGGCGGCCTTAGCCTCTAACAACCTCCTATACCATACTGGTATCGCTACACCGTTCGGAAGATTAAGATCTTCAGCCATGCTGAAACGAAAGAGGAAAGATTCAAACGGAGAATTCAAAAAGATAAAGATATGGCTATCGGGGATTATGCTTTTCTTTCAAAAACTTTTCTCTTTAAAAGACATGTTTTTGAAAATACTCCTTCAAAAATTTTCTTAGAAAAATAGTTTTTCTAAAAATTTTATCTGTTCTGGTAACCTTAAGCTCTGATACCACGTGTAACACCCCACACCCGCTATGGTCACTCGCTAAGGGAATGCCATAACATCGGTGGAGTATTTTAAGTGAATATAGAACAGAAAGATTACAACAAGACAGATATAAGTAATACTTGAAAATTCTAAAAACATCATTTCATTGCAGCGGAAAGTAAAACATGTTTGGTTACATCACAAAACCATAATAAGAGTCAAGTACAAAATATCCATCCTGATAAATAAAAGTACATAATCCCAATACATGAACCGATAGCCATAAAAGAAAGGGTAAGCTGAGCTCTACATCTATGGTCCAAGCTCCAAAAGAGAATAAAGCAGCCTGATCAAAGCCCACTCGTACTGGGCCTACTCTGATAACCTGAGGGTTGGGAAAAAAGATAAAAACAACGGGGTCAGACATAAGTCTGAGCGAGTCCTATAACTTTAACAATACAATCATTAAAGTAACCAGAGAAGACATAAACTTGATATACGGTAACGTCTGGGGATGAATGGCTACACTAAGCAGCTTGGTAGACTTAGGATAAACTAAGATAACCGTAAAGACGCATCCACCCACCCAAGGATAATTACTACACTGCACCACACCTGTTCTACCCACCCAAGGGTAATTCCTACTTAAAGGTTGATCCCACTAAGTGTACTTAGTAATATTTACCCAGTAGTTTCTTGTACCCCTAGCTAACTACATAGGTGTACCCACTACTCCCCAAGCGATCGGCTCCCTTACGTAGATACCCGTGCTGGTCCCACAATGGGGTGTATCATTCCCCAGAGTGGCAACCTGATAATATCAACGGTGCACGGCTTTATACCTACACGATGCAACAACGACTTACCAACCAGCCCGGGTCCACACACGCATATGAAACCCGTTGGTCCTGCGTTGTCACCGCTAACCCGATTTGGCCTCTTATAGTCAAGCCCAATATGCGTGTCCCGTCACTCGACCAGAGTCGAGCCTACTAAGATACGTTTGGGATATTGGTTGAAATGGGCCCCCACAAGCTACCACCTAAGCTTGCAATTTTATCTAGTGCATCCCCCTTAACCCCTTTTTATAATCATGCCCACTTACATGTTAAGATTTGGTTAAGTCATCTAATCATATTTCAATTGCCCCTTAAGGCACCCACTAGATTTCCACATGCCACCCATGGCACTTACTTAACCCTTTAATCATGTTTAATTACATGTCCCACTTTGGTTAAGTATTCTAATCGTATTTTCTATTGCCACCCAGGGCAACCACTACATTTCCACATGCCACCCAAGGCACCCACTTAACCCCTCATGTCCCTCTACATGCTAATTTGGTTAAGTGTTTCTTAATTAATTAATTAATATCATGACCTCATAAAGACCTCTCACATTAGACCATCTCTTATGACTGCTGGATATGCCGGTTGGGTCCGGGCAGCCTTACGTCATAAAAAGGGCCTAACCTCGTGTCTTTACTTTAATCACGTATTTAATTTATGACTAAGACCTCTCACATTGGGCCAATCATTTGTAGCTGCTGGATGGCCGGTCGGTTCCGGGCAGACTTCCGCTACAAAAGGGTCCAACCTCGTGTCTTAGTTGATTAATTACACCTAATTAATCACCCCCATATTTATATTAATTATCCCTAATTAATTACACATTTTTAAGAATATGGGTAGACCTAACTAAATAGGTAAATTCCCAATTCCATAACATGGGTAGACCTAACTCAATAGGTAAATTCCCATGGGGTAGACCTAACTCAATAGGTAAATTCCCACTTATGCTTATTCATTTTATGGTATGCTTAATCATAACCATTTCACACCATTTCATTAACATGTCTATTAACCCCATCGTTTCCCCACGTACTTATGCTAACACGACATATTTCCAAGAGAAGATTCTTTCACAATTAACATGGGTTTCACTTAGCATACATTAGCATTAACATGGGTTAAAAGGTGTCCACTTACATCATGATATTAACCCAACTAGCATTACTAAATAACCCAACTTGCATGAACATACATATGTCATATATAAAGGCAACTTGCATACGTGTTCATAGGTTATACAAAGGTGAACTTGCATGTGTCTTAAAGGTGTGAACTTGCACAACATATTACATGTTAACTTGCATAACATCATACACATAACTTGCATAATATCATAAACATAACTTGCATATCAACATACACATAACTTGCATAACATCATGCACATAACTTGCATAACATCATACACATAACTTGCATATGAACTTGCATAAGCAACATGCACATAACTTACATAACATCATACACATAACTTGCATAACATGTTGAGCTTGCATATAAGCATACACATAACTTGCATAACATGTTGAACTTGCATATAAGCATACACATAACTTGCTTAACATGTTGAACTTGCATATATGACTTGCATCTTTAAGGAGGGTAAACATGCATATATATATATATATACATAGCATATAAAGGTGTCATCTTGCATATGTATGCATCACATTTAAAAGGGTAAACTTGCATGTCATGATTTATGCATAATACCAAACACTTAGCATGCATAAAACCACATACTTAGCATGCATAGAATCAATTACTTATTATGCATAAACCCACCACTTAACTTGCATAAACCCACATACTTAACTTGCATAAACCCACATATCCAACTTGCATAAACTCACATATTCAACTTGCATAAACTCACATATTCAACATGCATAAACATAGGATTAATATTAAACATAGATTAGCATATTCACATCATATCATATGACTTGAAAACCCATTAATCCTCATGCAAAACCATAGATCTCATCATATCTCATCTACTTAATTTAGCAATTGATCATCAAAGTGATAGAAACTCACCAAAACCAAGATTAGGAAACTTATGAAGTAGAACTAGTTGCTATATTTGAAGATGGTGATGATTAGAGGTTGATTAGCTTGCAACTTCCTTCATAAATTAGTGGAGGCTCCTCTCAAGTTTGATTTTGGCAGCATGATGGCATCATTTCTATTTTTAGTATGGATTAGGATTGCATTAGGGTATATTTATAGGATTAGGGTGTGTTTTAGACCATAGGATTAACCCTAAGCTAAATTAGGTCCGTCAGATTTAGGAAGTCTCTAGAACCCAGCCCAGCCCTAGCCAGAAAACCAGATCTGGTGCACCCAAGCCAACTGGCTCGACACCCTGTGTCGACAGGCAAGTCGACAGGGCAGTCGACTCCCCAGTCGACAGGCCTGTCGACAGCCCTGTCGACATGGGTAGGGCGGGAACTTTCCCGCCTGACCCCGCTGGTTCCATTTAAAAATCTGAATTTGAATTTTTAAATCTGTTTTTAGCTTTGAATTTTCTGCAAACTTCATTGGGCCATAACTGGGCCATACGGACTCCGATTTACAAAATTTCGGACTCTATTTTGCGTATTTTTCCGGGACGAACGCAATGACGCAGCCCGTTTCCCCCAATTCTTACATTTGAGATTATTTATTCTGCAATTAGTGAATTTTAGCATTAACTGAAATACGGGGTGTTACAGGTGTATGGCAGTTCGGTTTTGGGCTTCAACGTGAGGGATGCTGCGAGAATCGGTGGAGCAATTTGGGTTCAGGCTGAAGAACGGTTGATGGGTTAAGGAGGTTTGAGGGAGGACTGTTGAGACTGCTGCGTGGAGAGGGATTTGGGGTGATTGCGCGTGGAGGGGTTGAACACGGTTTCAGGTGAATTTTGCGGATTTGGTGTTATCTCCTGGTCGTTGGCGTTTGGGGAGTAGCAAGGCAGTTCGGTGTGGTAGTTGCTGAAGTGTTGGTGGGTTTTTTTTTTGGCACGGCAGGCTGATGATATGTTTGAAGAACTGCGGATGTTTAGAACTGCGGATTTGGCATGGCACGGCGATTGTGGTTTTTCGGTCTGCTATGAGGCTTGCGGGTAAGTGAAAGTTTTTGTCGGATTTTGTGTTTGTGTAGTGGAGTTTGTGAACGAGGATGCGCGTGAGAGGTTGAGTTTGTATGTGTGCAAAAGATGGATTTGTAGCTAAGTGGTTGGACAACGGTTATATGGCTTAGGGTGTAGCTGAACTGTGTTGAGTGAGGAAGTGATAGAAGTCTGTGTATGAATGTGGGAAGTTGGGGACTGTTTTGAGCAATGATGAGGTGACAGTGTGGTGGAGAGGTTTGATGTGAAGGTGTTTGAGTTGCAACTGTGCTCTGATGGTCAGAATTGGGATTAATGGATTGGATGTAAACCGTAGTGAGGAATATGGTTGGTGGCGTGTCTAAGAATGACGTGAAGATGGGGTATGTAAGGGAGTTTGAAGGAGATTACAGATAGAAGTTGATGAAAGGATTTTTTTTTTTTGGTTAGAAGTGGGTTTGTGGAATCCGATAAGATCTGATGATCGGCAGTGAAGAAGTGGATGGTTTGTATAAGAGGGATTGTGTATTTGAAGGAGGAGGATGGCAATGAATAGAAGGCAGTCAAGAAAGATAAGGCAGAGGGAGGAAAGGAAAAAAAGGAAAGCAATAATTTGTGTTTTTTTTTCAATATTTGTAAGAAATGTAAAATGGAAAGAAATTTGCAAAAAATTGGTGAGAAATAAATGGGAAAAAGGGAAACAAAACGAATAGAAATTTCAGAAAAAATTGCAAGATTTTTTTTATATAAGAATTGAAAAAAATATAGGAAAGAAATCGGAAAAGGGATGGCACTAAGCACACAAGAAGGAAAAACCCAAATTTTGACAGAATTGCAAAAAAAAATAAAAAAAAATAAAGGAAAAATAAAAGGAAAAAAATAAAAATAAAAATACAACCCGAAGGATTTAAAAATAAAAATTATTTTGGTCCCCGGCAACGGCGCCAAAATTTGTTTGCGAACAAATTAACAACTGTAAACAATTGTTTATTCCGTTCGGCTTTCCTAAACAACAAGGATTGTTATAGAGGGTGTCGAACTCTGGGACCAAAAATATTTTAATTAATAAATCCAATCAAGTTATTCTAGGATTTTGATTGATTGAAAACACAGAAAATAACATCAATTAAAAAGAGAGATTTATATAATAGGAGAAGGCAATTAGGGGATAATGACATAGATTAGATTCACACTCATCAATAGCCAACAAATAAATATAGATCTAATTCATGTTTCTGTCACAAACATGAATCAACGATAATTAGATTCTTAGAAACAAATAAGTAAATAACGACAAGCATAGCCTATGCAGGAGCTGAGCTCTTAAACAACCATGGACTATCAGGACAGATTCACTAATTAATTTCTAAAACGCTAAAATTAGAACTAAATCTGATAATTGTTAGATCGAACACGAATATACCCTGTGAAGGAGCATAGCTCTTAAACGACACAGAATATGAAGGTTCAGATCTAACCCTTGATTCAGATCCAGATCTACATATATAAAGTCCTCATCTATTGGCTATGTGATTCATGTTGAATCATATCTATTAGCGTCATCACCCCCTAATCAAAGGGGATTAGCTAGACATAGCTAAAGAAGAAGAAAAACAGAAATTAAATAACATGAACATAAATAAAACTAAAACTAAATAGAACAGAGGAAGAAGAGTTTTATTCCAAGAGAAAGATTACAGAATAAAACTAAGTGTGTTTTTGCATGAATGAGCTACAAGGTATTTATAGCTGATATGACAAAGATTAACTAGCTAATTACACAATGTGGGACTAAAGAATTAGTCCAAATAACACATAAGCCAGTGTGAACGCAGTTGTAGAGTGAGTGGCCTTGCAAATAAGCTAATGTGAACACAACATGAGTAAGAAGCCTTGCAAATGAGCTAATGTGAATGCAGCATGAGTATTCATTGAGCCAAATCTTCCTAACTGAACTCTATTTGCAACCGTTCTTCAAGCTTTACACTCTTCAAGCTTTAGTAATTTCAAACTTCACTCCTTTTTAAGCAAATTCTTCATGCTTTATCCATCGAATGCTCTAAACCATGCTTTTTATCAACAATCTGAAAACACAGCTATAAATACACAATATTAATTATTTTAAATAGAAAACTAGATAAATAAGCGGATAAAATATACACATTTACGTGTATATCAACTACTTTTAATCATTTAGATCTAAAATTAACATGGACTCACAGTGTTTGGATCTAGAAAAATAGAAAAGGAACTGCTGGCGTTGAATCACAGATCTCTAAGCTTGAATAACTTGATTGCAGAAGAAAAGACTTGATTTGATCTGGGCAGAGGCAACGTCTAGCTCTCCATTATTTTCAGTGTGAAGAAACTAGAGAAATGAGGCCATATATATAGTCGAACCCCCGAAATCCTAATCTGCCCAATCTGCCGCAGAGTGGTCGACCCCCCTCCCCCTTACGGGGTCGACCCATAGGTTGACACCCCCCTTGAGGGGTCGATCCAGGTGTCGACACCCTTGAGCAGGATTTTTGCCAGTCACCCTAAATTCGATTTTTGAACTGATTTCTGGATAGGTTTGAACTGTTATGTGTGTATATATATATAGTTATCTTGCGTGTATACAAACTTCAAACCTTAATAACTTCTTCATACTGTGTCTGATTTACGCAAAACCATGTGTCTATTTTGACCAAAATTTCGAGACGAACATAATGGTGCAGTCCATTTCCCTTAATTCAGAATATTAAATTAATTATTCTTTAATTTATCATCTTTAGTGTTGTTAAAATTACGGGGTGTTACATGCGCCGCTTCGAAGCAGATTCAGGCCACGTCGCAGGCCAATCGGCGATCATAGCCATATAGATCGAAAATGCTCTCGAATCTCCATATTTTTTGTTTTGAAGACTTCTTTTAATTTGTTGTAATTTGAAAGAAATTAAAGAGGAATGTTTTGAATGATTTCTGCCATTCGTTAAGATGCCGACGGCGTTGAACGTATGTAGCTTAGGGTTAGGGTTTTAGTGAACACAAGGATATATATACACAATATTATTTTATATTAAATTCATTTATTATTTGTTAAACACTCCAAACTCCAAATGAATCCCAGTAACTGTCACTCTTAACCAAATAACCCCATTCCAGACACAATGGGATATGTTTCTTAAAGCCATTTGATCGTTCTGATCAGTTTTTATCAAAATTGAAATATAAATCAATTTATTGAATTTGAACGTACATTTTAATTTGCCATAACCACATACTAACTCCAAATATTATGAAATTTTAAACCTGACAATAATATGACGTTCCGGATCCAACAAAATTAATTTCATCGAAAAGGGAGGTCGTTTGCAAAATGGATATTTTTAAGGGATATATATAATATTAAAATAATAATAAATTCCATAACGACTATTTGTAATATTGATTTGGCCATAACTTACCATTTATAATATGAAATCTAAAATTTTCACATGCGTTAGAAAAATATTTTAAATAAATTCGAACGTTTTTGGTTTTACTGAAATCCGATTTATTTTGAATTATGTATACTCATTTAAAGTACAAAATCAAAATTCCAAACTACCGTGCCATTACACGTTCATTTTAATTAAATTTTAAATTCTTACTTTTTAAGATCGTAAATAAATAAATTTTAAGTCGTTATTTATTAAAATATATTATTTTAAACATTAAAAATCCATTAAATCAATTAAAAATAAATTTTAAATTAGTTCCAAAAATCAGGGTTGTTACAATCTCCCCCACTTAAAATCTTTCGTCCCCGAAAAGGAAGGGAAATCGAAGGTTGTTTACTTAACCAACTCAGCTTTCACTTGACTAAAGTTCCCTAACGTTTTAGTTTCTGAGAACTTTCCAATTTTCCTGAAATTTGGCTAATGCCTTAAATTTTCGAAAATTTTCGCCATAACCTCCTTTGTATGGGTTGATCGGTACAACTACAAATGGCCTCCACAGGCTCTTGTATATCAAAAGAAAATCAAAAAGCTAAGCGGCTAGCCAATCAGCTCATAAAATCATCAAACCCAATGAATATAGTAAATACGTACCTATTTGTTGGGCATACAATTTTATTCCTCTTCTTAGCTTCTACGTAATAACCTATACAACATAATATGCATGTATATATATCCAATTAGAACTAAATTTCTACTCAGTTCTCCTTTATATTGGATTTAGCCCAATTTACCTACCGTTTTCATATTGATTTTATCATTTCAATATTTTTATTAGCTAAACTAATAATCAAACATCACAACCATTAATCAATTAGTTGATTAAATTTCCAAACATATAGCTTTTAAATATTTAAAAAATCATATTTTCAGTGCCAAATCACAAACAATAAACTTTAACTAAGTTTTAGTTCTCACACCAGCCAACTGGAATCATATAGATATCCCACATTGGAAACTCGAACATAGATACTGATGATACTCGAGTAATCATCAGAATCATCTCCGGACGACTAGAGTGTGATTCTATATCTACCTAGTATATCTAAGACTTCGAATACACGTTAGTTACGCATATATTCAAGATCTTCTTATACTCGATAGTCCAAATTCAATATAAAATAAAATACTCAAATACATATAATAAGATATAATTTTCAAAACTAAATTCATTTTTTTAGATAACACTCTTCAAACTCATTCTAGGGTATTACTAACCCTATCTCTAACGAGTCATTCTTATAGGATATTATTAATCCTATCTCTAATGAATTCTTTCGTTCGGTTCTAATGTGTCTTGTTCTCAAGCTTTGTAAACCAAAGCTCTGATACCACCTGTAGCGACCCGAACTTCTCGGCTGGCCTAAACCGAACAAGATGGCGGACTGCTTTGAGAACACGACGTATCAGAATATAAACATGTGAAAATTTCATTGATATTACAACAATTTACATCAGAGTACAAGATATCAGAGTACAAATAAATAATTTACAACTGAAAAATATTAGAGATTTAAATTACATTTAAATACGTAAACATAATGTGCAGCGGAAAATATCAACTACAACAACTGAAATAAGTACATGGATACAAGCATTCTGAATATAGCTCCAGCCGTAATCCAGGATCCTGTGAAAATAAATATCTGTGAAAACCAAAACTACAAGCTGTCCGGGAGGAAAATATGGGCACCCAGAGTTTAGATGGAAATAGCAAACTCTGAGTCAATCTTGGGACTGGTTTGAGAATTAAAGCAGTTATTAACTTTATTTAATTTAATGTTGGAAAAATCAAGGGACCACGCCATATGACAAGGAACGGGTTTTCTCCCAAGAATACCATAAAATAAAAAACGCAATGATAAAAGGAAAAATGAAGCTACTATAAGACTCAGGTCCCATCACACAATGCAACATAAACCAGAGGATAGAGTTTTACCTTATAATGGCCAAAAATGCTTGGCACGCGAAATTTATCTTTTATTATTATAAAAGAAGAAATCAACTTCAAATATAAACGTATCAATCATAGACGGCATAATACCTCATCCTATAATGTCGCCATATAGGTTAACAACTAAAACTGAAAAGTCACATATCGGAAATTGGATTTCCATCTATGAACCGAGGCAAGGGATCTTCCTCACCAATTTCAAGACACTCTAGCAAACGCCTAAGGATCATGCCTTTGGGCAACCCTTGGATCTTCAGGGCAAATCAGTCGTCACTGATTGGTAATACCATAAACAATACGTTAGCTGGTTCTATCAAACCTCCAAAATGGTCAGTACGTCGACCAATCAAGAGTTATTGGAGATCCAAATCAAAACCAAGGTACTTCGCCTTCCATTAAATAATATCCAACATCCACATAAGTAAAATGTCTGGGCTCCATACCATGACATCACTTCTAGCTAGAAGCTAATGTATGTCCATTCTACATAAAGCTGTGCTTTGATCATCAAAAATAAGGCTCTGCTTTTCAACAAAAGCCTTGATCTATGCATCTCAGCATGCCACATTGTCAATCCATACCATACCATTGATTTCTACCAATATATAACCACTAAGTTCATACGTCTTAGAGAAGAGTGTTAAGCAAGAGAATAAATTCTCCGCCACCAAACAGATATATATTTAGTAGAGATCACGAATACATCGCGAAATACAATGTCAGATATACAATCCATCTGCAAGTCCATACTGGGTCTGAACAAAACCGGAGGCACCTTATTCCTCATCCCATATGTCCAATATAGGAAAGAGGCCCTTACATACCCTGTCAATCTCCAAGTACGTTTGGACGATCACCACTTATTACCTCGTCTTGGGTGTACATCCCAATCACGACATCTGTAATCATCCAAACGATGTGAAGATCTCTGGTCTTCAACCACCATCTTCAAATCTCCGACTTTTAGTCGTCGTATCAGTTATTCAGAATGGGTTAAACCCGGTCTTTCCGAATAACTCAAAACGGAAGGTTTTTACCTTATGATATAAAGGAGATTTTATATCATTAATAAAAAGGGAATTATAAATGAGACTTTAAGCGTTATAAGTATAAAGGAGATTTTATATAATTAATTTAAATAAATAGAAGTATAAATAGAATTTGGAAATGAGATATTATTTTAAAATACAAAATCAAACTGATTGATTATATAAAAGAAATATGATTCACATTCGATGTGAATAATGGATTAAAATAAATATTTTATGAATTAAAACATTTATAAAGGAAATTGTATTTTTAAATAGGAATTCAAATAGGAATTTGAATGAGATAGGAAATGATGATCAAATAAAATTGTGTATTCTATTTTGGGAGAAATAGATCGGTTGGGAATTCATAAAATGACTCGATAAATAGAATCTGAACATGTAATAATATTTATAAAGTGAAATCAAGTTTTGATTTGGTAGAACAAATCCAGATTTCTATAAAAGGATAATATTCACGTTTAAGAGTGAATAGTGAATTAAAAGCATACGTTTTGCAAATTGGAATAAGAGTTAATCGAAATAGAGTTAATCGCATATTAGTTATTCGAATAAGAGTTAATCGAATTAGAGTTAATCGAATATTAGTTAATTGAATAGAGTTAATCGAATATTAGTTATTCGAATAGAGTTAATCGAATATAAATTATTCAAATGGGAATAAATCAAATATATTTATTCGAAAGAGAGAGAATATCGAATATAAATTATTCAAAGAAAGTTAATCGAATATAAATTATTCGAAGAGAGTTAATCGAATATAAGTTATTCGAAGAGAGTTATCGAATAGGGACTATTCGAAAGAGAGTTATACATTGAAATTCGATTATATCGAATTCGGGAAAGTAATATTTACTTTTCGTTTTTAAATCAAGATTTATTTATTTATTAATAAATTAGTTGTTTGTTTATTTATTCAAATTAATAAATAAAAGTTATATTTAAGCTATTACATTTCGAAAGCATAGGATTATAACACTATTGTTATAATCAAATGATATATGTAAAAGAAGAGGGTTCGTAAATAGAATCCGAGAGTTATGTAAAGAAATTTGTTAAAGATTTAAAGGGTAAACTTTTTCTATTTATTTGGTTAAAATTGTTGTTCAGTTAAGGTCTGAGAGGTAGTTATACCCCAACTTGATTGACTTCATTTTTAATTAAGGAATGACTAAGGTTTGATAGTGAAGGTTGGTTAAGTGAATTTAGTTAATGAGTGTAATGTTTTGAGTTGGCATAGCGATGTTTTATTTAAACATCTGTTTAAATCCAACGAAGAAGTTTTGGAAATGGTTTCCAAATAAGAATCAGAAATTTTTTCTAATATAGAAAATAAGAAATGAGAGTAAATATGGAAATGCTTTCCAATGATTAATAACGTATATTTTCTAAATTTAGAAAATAAGAATTTACGAATATATGGAAACGGGAATAAGGAAATGAATAATTGAATGACAAATTAAACTAAAGGGGATCAATGTTGATCGATGATTTGCTTGGTAAGATTTTCATTTGGAAATACGACAGTTGTTTGTACACATGTTTTCCTTTGATAGTTAAATAACTGACTATCAAAGTTTTTGACCATTTCCGTCGTCAATACGGAGAGACTAGGATCAGATTTATTATTTGAAAACCACTCCGTATCGGCATTAGCGTTGCGAATCAAATCTGATGAAGATAATTGAAGACGGAGTTATGCAAGGGTTGTTCTGGCAAATCCTAGGTAGAAATTTCCTAAGATGGGTTTACAGGACAGTACCTTTGGTTTGTTCAGTCCCACGACGACCTGTATGGAAGAATGTCTGATAAAGTATATTTAATAGATCGCGTAAGTTGATCTCTTCAAACGTATTTACGTTTGGTGGCGGAGAAATTCGTTTCTCTTAGCTGTATACCCGTGGTATTTTTGGGGAAATCAATTTGTGATTTGGTGGGTATGATGATGTGACATTAAAAGTAAATAAAGGTGTAATCTGTATGTTATGACCTCAAGCCTTACAACCAGGAAATGGTATAAAATCGGGTAGGTCGCAGGCTAAGTGGTTAGCTACCAATTAGGGTGTATTTTCACCTAATCTAGAGAAATTCCATTTACTTCTTTAAACTATTTCGATGTTGTCCCTTTTGGGAAACAATTGCTGATCCCAACCGTTGGTCATAATACATTCGGTACACTCAAGCGAAATGAGTGACCGGTCATGTTTAGCCTGGGTTACAAGATGTTCTTGTTGAACCCGGTGTATTCCTCTCTAGAGATACATTGCCGGAAGGTGGTCCCATACCTTGCTAGTTGGAATTCATTACCCAATAAGCGCCCGTGGTTTTTGATTATATATTATGTATGTGGAACATGAGATGAAAGTGTTCTGCTAAATGATTATTATATTGTGATTGATAGACACTATTATAATATCAAAAGAGTTTTTATATAAAAGATCATTGTTTCTTGCAAAAGGATTTTTGATGTTAAATCAATTGCTTTGGATTCTCATAAGGGTAAAACCCATTCCGTGTTATACGACATGGTCTTATGAGATATCGTTTATTTTCTCAAACCGTTTTAAATTGTTTATCACACCAGTCCCATGACTGACCAGAGTTTATTTTGTTTTGTTTTCCCTAAACTCTTGGGTGCCCAATTTTGTACGGGCAGTCAAGTAGTCGGGATTTTTCAGATATACTGAGAGCTTGGAGCAGGAGGCTTCAGGATTATATAGAAATTGTTTATTTCTGCTGTGTTTTAAGTGTTGTACTTTGATAATGATATGTATATTCAAGTACAAATTTGTATTTCAAAGTTATGTTATATAGTATATATTTTTTCGTTCCTTTGTGAGATTCGTGTTTAGTCTAATGTTGCATGTTCTTCTTCTTCTTTTATTCTAATTTTCTATCTTATATATTCTCACCCTCTAACTTCTTTCTGTTAACGTTTCAGTATTTTCGATGTTTGAATAGTCAACATTGAGTTTATGTCGATTACCAAGATCGCAAATTTCCTGGGTCGTTACAGTTGTATCAGAGCGAGGTTAAGTAATTACCTTGGCTCTATGGCATGACTCAGTAGAGATGGGGTTAGTAATACCTTAGATTGAGTTTAAGTGTAAATATACGAGCACGTATTTGTTATTTGATATAAAAATGGTTTTATATTGTAGAGATTTATTGGTTGAGTTGTTTATGGATTCTGGTCGATCAGTTTGATCCACTATATCGGTAGGAGTTTCTAAACACTTGAATACGATGAACCGACACAGTATGTTTTAAAAGAGGGTAATTGAAATAATTTTACCCAAATTATATTTTGATATAAAGGATTTATATTGGAATTATTATAATATATTTGATATATTGGTTGTTATTATAATCAAATGAGATTATAAAAAGTGAAAATATGAATGTAACATATGAAATCAAATGAATTATATCTGGAATTAAAATCAGAATTGGAATTAAAATTCCTAAAATTGGGAAAAGTGTTTGTAAATGGACTTGGATTGAATATATGAGAATTTTAAAATCCTGGGAGATTTTAAGTTGTTTTATGAGCATTATGAATGGTATTTTGAAAATAGATTTCAAAATGGAAGTATTTAAATACGGATTTAGAAAGTGATAGTATTGAACTCACTTCGGTCGCTGGAAAATATTTCCGATGATGACTGCGCAACATCATCAATGTTCATTTTCGAGTTCTAAGTGACGGATTACTATCATAGATTTTGATTTTTTGAATTGTTTTGAATTCTAAAAAGGAATATTGGTTTTTGAAAAGCTAAGTTGGTTAAAACTCCGAGGAACCAATTATTTGAATTGAAATGGAATGAATTTTGAAATAAGAATCATATTTGGAATTTTAGTTAATTAATTTGGAAATTTATTAGTTACTGGAAATCTGGGTATGGAAATTAACCGGGTTAAATAGTTGGATTTGTGAGACAAGATTTTGAAATGGAATTGGGTTGATGATTTTAGAATTTGGAATCAAGAATAATACTTGATATTGAAATGAAATGTGACGAAAAGGAATTTCGCTCGGTCCGAACCAGTCGCTAAACCGACCCAGACCGTTCGAAACGCCCTATCGTTTGAGAACATGACAAAATAGAACACAAACAGAAGAACATTTCATTGCTTATTACAACAATGCATCAGATTACAAGAATATACAGAGTATAAATGAATATTACACAGAAATATCAGAGATTTAAATTACATTTAAATACATAGCAGCGGAAAATAATACAATACACAACTAGAAGAGATATACGGATACAAAGCTTTCCGGATATCATTCCAGCTGTAAACCAGGATCCTGTGAATATAAATCTGCAAAACCAAAACTACTAGCTGCCCGTGTCAAAATAAGGGCACCCAGAGTTTAGGTTAAAACAATAAACTCCAGGTCAGTCATGTGACTGGTGTGAGAACTAAAAACAGTTTTTTTATCTTTGTTTTTAAAGTTAGGTAAATCAAGGGACCACGCCGTATAACACGGAACGGGTTTCCTTCCAAGAATACCAGTGCATAAAACAAACAGCGCAATGCTAAGTAAAGAAAAATGAAGCTGTTATAAGACCCAGGTCCCATCACACAATGCAACGCAGCCGAGGATAGGGTTTTCCCTTATAACAGCCAAAGAATGCTTGATACGTTTAAAACAAATCATTTGATACTATTGTAAGTGCATAGTGTATAAAACGACTTCAAATCATAAGTATCAATCATAGGCGGCATGAGCGCCCCATCCCACTATGTCGCCATACTAGGCTCTACAAATAAAACCGCAAATGTCACGTATTTGGAAATTGGATTTCCGTCTATGAACCGAGGCAAAAGATAGTCCTCTACCGATTCGTGACTCTCTAGCCCGAGCCACAGGTCAGAGCTCGAGTGACCTTGGAGCGACAGGGCCGGTCCACCGATGTGGATTAAACTTAAACCCTGAACATGCGTTCCCCCGCCCTATGGGGCGTAAATGAGCCAACGAATGACTCCATCGGACCCGGATCGTCCGATTAAACCGAGGCGCCTCGCAACAGCAACAACCACATAAGTCAAACTCGTCAGGGCGTGTAAAACCACTGACGCCACTTCTAACTAGAAAGAAACGCATGCCCTCCCTGAGGTCCGTCTCCCGTTTTTGGTTCATACCGGGTGTGAAACTCGCGAAGTAAACGTTACACAAAGCTACGCCACAAAGGCCGTGCTTTGATCATCACCACAAGACTTTGCTTTTCAACAGAAGCCTCGATCAATTGCCATTTAGGCATGCCACACAGGCAATTCACTCCATGCGTTTGATATCCATCAATATATAACCCCTGAGCTCGTACGTCTCAGAGAAGGGCGTTAAGCAAGAGAATAAATTCTCCGCCGCCAAACAGATATATATTTAATAGAGATCAATCACACGGACTAAAATCCAATGTTATACACACAGTCCATTTACAAGTCCGTTCTGGGTCTGAACGAAACCGGAGGCACCTAGTACCCCGCATATCCATCGATCTCCAAGTACGTCTGGACGATCACTAACTGTTTCCATCTTCTTGGGTGTACAGCCCAATCAAGATCATCAGTAATCACCCAAACGACATGAAGACTTCCGGTCTTCGACCACCGTCTTCATCTTCGACTTATCGTCGTATCAGTTATTCAGAATGGGATAAACCCGGTCTTCCCGAATAACTCGCGTATATTTTATAAAAGTGCTACACAAACACAACATACGCCTCATTCCAATTCATCAGTCACTAACCGTAAATTAATCAAGAGAATAATTCCCCAAATATTAACCCCGAAGGCCGAAACCAACATCAGATCAATATCCAGAAAACCGTTCTGCTTAGCTAACCGACAGTTAGTTTCTGATTTCACATTCATAGGGAAAGGTTCCCATTAATTTTATCCAAGATAAATTCCTGAATTTATTCTTTATTCTATTTTTGAATCTCAATTCAAACTAGTCGGGATTAGCGAACCTTACCGAAGTAATCATTTATTTTAATTTCCCCATCCCAACCTATTCATCCCATGAAGTAAAACTGGTAATACTTTATATCTAACACCACAGTGTTATCGGTAAATTCACTTACCTTTTCACGTTCAAATCTAATTAAAGATTTAACTATCGCCTGGAGTAAAACTGGTGATACTCCATTCTCGATTATTTCAATCTAATTAAAGATTCATTAAAACTCCACTTAGTTTTAATCGTTAACTGGGTTAAAGAATCAGTGTCATTTAAAACACGGTTCACGATAAACCCAAAGTCACATTCCATTAATTATCGGGTTAAAGAACAAGTGTTATTTAAAACACTGTCCACGATAAACCCAAAAATCAATATCAATTCAATTCCAATTAAATATTATTTAATTGGTACCTTTCATTAAATCTAAATAAAAAGATTTAATCATTTCTCAACTGGGTTCAAGAACAGTGTTAGTGAAGACACCATTCACGACAAACCCAAATCACATTCGATATTCAATACAAGGCTCTGAATAGAAAATATATCGGCTTATATTCAATATCAAATTCTATGACTAACAAATGTCGTATTGGAAATAACGATATAAATATATATCTTTCAAATTTCCATAACAACACCTGTATAATCACGAATTCCAACATCGAAATATTCCGAAGACAATTTCGATTCAAATCCACTCCAATGCAATCATTGGATATTCTGGTTATTTTTAAAACCCTTTTTAAATTCAATTTATTTATTTAAAAATAAATAGAATTATAATTCTAGTTCAAAACCAGTTCATTTCGATAAAAATCTATTTTTATCTTTTCAGATATGGAGTTTTTCATCCCAAATTTTCCCAAATCATTTCTTATGATTTTACACAAATTATTACTATTTTTAATAATTTTATCAGGGCCCGTACCGTCGATTTCCATCAATGGCCATCGAACTGCACTTACAGCGACCTTTTTCGAATTTGATTTGGACGTATCTCCAAATCCAACCGTTAGATTTTGAATTTCTAATATTCATTAGAAAGCTCTTTTCGATACGAACCCAACGGTTCCGGTTTTAGGAGAATCCGACGGTCGGATCTCCCGTAATATTCGTTCGAAGTTAATGGTCGAAATTCGCGAACTGCCGCGGCGCGGCGCGTTCTTTTCAGGCCATTATATTATATATATATAATATATACTTCGTCGATTTCCTTTCGAAATGAATTTTATAAATCATTTTAAATTCGTTTTCAAAACGGTTTCAACTTCATATTCAATTTCAAATCAAAATTGAATATTCCAATTTAAATTCATTTTAAATTCATTTCAAATTGATTTCGATTCAAATTGATTTCTAATTCAATTTCAATTCGTTTTCAATTCAATTCAATTTCAAAATCGTTTTCAATTCATTTCATTTCGAAAACGTTTTCAATTCATTTCATTTCGAAATCGTTATATATTCAATTTATTTCGAAATCGAATAAAATCGATATAAATATCGTTCACGTCAAAATGGCGTCCATCTAATCAACACGGCTTCATAAATTTCTATTTTCAAATATTCTATTTCAAATATTTCTTTTTCAAAATAGTTGTTATTATCAAAATATTTCGTTCAACACATGACCAATCTCAATGGATGAGTACTGTCAACACATGAACCTTTATTTTGTATTATTCTTTATCTTTCAAAATTGGAATGAGGCCCAATCAATCACCATATAATGTTAATTATATGGATTTTCATACATTACACACATATAATAGCATTGAAAAATAATCAACCATCAACCAAAGTGCACTACACTGTATAAGCATCAAATATAGATATCTAACGCTTATAACAGCCTGTCAATCAATCGATCGACATATGTAATCAATCAGGATGAGTGAACTTCAAATTTCATCCCAACACCCGTGTGGGGTTTCAAACAATCGAACACAGATTTTATTTGTGCAGTTGGGCGATGTGTAAAATTTATCGACCCAATCAATGTCCTTCAAATAGGTGTACATAAACAAACCGTCTGGTTTGTAAATGAATATTTATTTATTCACATTCACTATATTCATATTCACGTTAAAAATTATATTTTTAACGATAAAACATTTTATTTTAACATATGAATTTCTATTCAGTTCATTCTTTAAATAAAATGGTATTTTTATTTTCTAACTTATTTTAGAAAATTTCGGCGGCATAACGGCACGATACTAGAAACGGGACGAGGTCTAGCCTTATCCCCGGTCTAGTGAAGGCCCACGCCATTCACACATCAATTAATCCATTTAATTTCACCAAACCATTCAACTAATCTATGCAACCAAACAAACAAGTCCATGGTCTGTGGACGATTGTGTCGGGTGCTACTAAGCACCGTCTGCATCCTAGTATATATATATATATAACTAGAAAATGAAATTGAAAGGTGAGAAATTCTCACCAAAAGCTATCCAACTTCACGACACCCCTAATGCAGGAAATCTTCACTGTTCTTGTCGATATCACTTTCTTTGCCCGTAGCCACTACATATGTAAAAATCACATTTTTACATCGCTATACAATATATAAAAATCATATTTTTACTACGATGTTCAATATATAAAAATCATATTTTTACTACGATGTTCAATATATAAAAATCATATTTTTACTTCGATATTCAATATATAAAAATCATATTTTTACTTCGATGTTCAATATATAAAAATCATATTTTTACTATGATGTTCAATATATAAAAATCATATTTTTACTATGATGTTCACTTATATAAATAACGTAATTAGCAAAGTAAAAAAAAGAAATCACCTTGTTATTATTCCTACAGAAATTCAATTTGTTGATGGAGGAAGGTGTCCACGTCGGAGTGGTGGTCAGAGGAGGGTCGGGGGTCTCTGGTGGCGCGGAGGCACCTCTGGTGGTAGGCGGCTGGCCGAGGTGGGTCTGGAAGGTGCGGAAACATCATAGGTGGCGGGAATTTATGGGGTGCGTGGCTTTTGAGTAGAGGAGGAGGGAGTGAACGGGGAGGGGGAGAGGAGCTGCAGCCTCGGAGGTCGGCGGCGCGTTGGACGGTGCGCCCTGAGTGGCGGCGTCGCACAGGAAAGGGGAGGGAGGGCGATTTAGAGATCGGGTTCTTTTTTTTTTGTTCTGTCAGTTTTGATTTCGAAGGGGGGGCCAGAAGTATAAAGAGAGAAAGGGGGTTTTTTTATTTTAATTATTTAATTAATTTAATTTTCCACCCAAAAAGCAACTTTTATTTTCGACCTCAAAACGGGGCCCACCGCCTGTCGTCCATAGCTAATTACCCCCATTCCGAACACAATGGGATATGTATCGTAGGTTGATTCGGCTGTTACAATCAGTTTTCGTTGAATTTACATTTAAATCATTATATTGAATTTTAAACGTACATTTCAAATTACCGGGGTCACATAACAACTCTATAAATTCCATAAAAATATTTTCTAGCTTCGTATTGACGATATGGTCCTAACAAAACTAGTTTCATCGAATTCTGAGACCGTTGGAAAATTGGCCAATTTCCAGTCGATTAAAATCAACTGAAACTGGTCAAACGCGTTTTCCTTTGCCACACTCACATATTGAATCGAAAAATTATGAAATTTGAAACCCAGCAATAACTTGACATCACGGATCCAACAAAAGTGGTTTCGTCGAAATCCGAAGTCGTTTGCAAAATGTCCATTTTTAAGGGTCTGAATTCCATAGCGACTATTCAGAATTTTCAACTGGACATATCTTTTGATTCCCGCTATGAAATTTTGATTTGTTGGATTCGTTGGAAAGATATTATCAATTAGATCCTAATGTTTTTGGTTTCACTAAAATCCGGATTGTTTTGCACCCGGTAAATTCAATTGAAGTTTGAAATCGAATTATCGAACTACCGCGCCGTTTTCAATTCCTTTTATAATTATATATAATTATTTATATTCTAACGACGACGCGTATAAATATATACGTTCTAATTATATTCAAAATAAATTTCTCGTCGATATTATTTAAAATAATTCATTTTAAATAATCAAAATTCGCTAAAATTGCCAAAATAAAAATTTTAAACTGGCCCAGAATTTCCGGGTTATTACAATCTCCCCCACTTAAAACTTTTCGTCCCCGAAAAGGAACAAAGTCGAAAGTGGTTTGATTAATCAACTCTACGTTCGATCTGGCTTCCATTCTCCAACTCTTTAGTTTCTGAGAATTTTCAAAATTTCAAAAATTTGGCTAACACCCTAAATTTTCGAAAAATTTCGCCATAACCTCCCCTGCACCGGGAGCATCGTGGAATTTCAAATAGCTTCCCCGGTCCTTCAGATCTCAAAAAGAAAAAGAAAAAGCCAAGCGGCTAACCAATAGGCTCATAAAAATCATCATCACCCAAACAAAACAGTAAATTATGTAGTAAACATGTACCTATTTGTCGGGCAAACAAATTTTATTCTCTGCTCTAGCCTCCTTGCTATGACCTGTTCAATATAAGTATATGTATATGCAAGCAAATGCGACCAATTTTCAATACAATTTAATATTTGTTTCAATTAGGCTAAATGGTTCAAAATTATCAAACAAATAAACAAACAACACAAACATCAATCAATTAGTGAATTTAACGTTTCAAATTGATAATTTTGAAATATATAAAGAAAATCATGTTTTGATGCCAAATCACAACAATGTATTCTAGCTATATTAGTTTTGGTTCTCACACCAGTCTAATGGAAATATATAGAAAATCACACCTTCGAAACTCGAACATAAATGTTGATGATGCGATCGCTATCATCAATATCATCTTCGGGCGACTAGAGTGTGATGCTATATCTATCCAATATATTAAAACTTTGAATACACGCGGATCAGACGTATACGCAAAATCTATATATACTGGGTTGTCCACATCAATATAAATAAATAACCAAATACGAATAATTGATTTATATTTCAAAACAAGATTTGTTTTCATTTTTAAAAATATACTCTTCACACTCGTTCTAGGATACTACTGATCCCATCTCTAACGAGTCATTCTCGTTGGATATTACTAATCCAATTTCTGATGAATTCTTTCGTATGGTTCTAATGTGCCTTGTTCTCTGCTTTGTAAACCAAAGCTCTGATACCAACTGTGACGAAAAGGAATTTCGCTCGGTCCGAACCAGTCGCTAAACCGACCCAGACCGTTCGAAACGCCCTATCGTTTGAGAACATGACAAAATAGAACACAAACAGAAGAACATTTCATTGCTTATTACAACAATGCATCAGATTACAAGAATATACAGAGTATAAATGAATATTACACAGAAATATCAGAGATTTAAATTACATTTAAATACATAGCAGCGGAAAATAATACAATACACAACTAGAAGAGATATACGGATACAAAGCTTTCCGGATATCATTCCAGCTGTAAACCAGGATCCTGTGAATATAAATCTGCAAAACCAAAACTACTAGCTGCCCGTGTCAAAATAAGGGCACCCAGAGTTTAGGTTAAAACAATAAACTCCAGGTCAGTCATGTGACTGGTGTGAGAACTAAAAACAGTTTTTTTATCTTTGTTTTTAAAGTTAGGTAAATCAAGGGACCACGCCGTATAACACGGAACGGGTTTCCTCCCAAGAATACCAGTGCATAAAACAAACAGCGCAATGCTAAGTAAAGAAAAATGAAGCTGTTATAAGACCCAGGTCCCATCACACAATGCAAAGCAGCCGAGGATAGGGTTTTCCCTTATAACAGCCAAAGAATGCTTGATACGTTTAAAACAAATCATTTGATACTATTGTAAGTGCATAGTGTATAAAACGACTTCAAATCATAAGTATCAATCATAGGCGGCATGAGCGCCCCATCCCACTATGTCGCCATACTAGGCTCTACAAATAAAACCGCAAATGTCACGTATTTGGAAATTGGATTTCCGTCTATGAACCGAGGCAAAAGATAGTCCTCTACAGATTCGTGACTCTCTAGCCCGAGCCACAGGTCAGAGCTCGAGTGACCTTGGAGCGACAGGGCCGGTCCACCGATGTGGATTAAACTTAAACCCTGAACATGCGTTCCCCCGCCCTATGGGGCGTAAATGAGCCAACGAATGACTCCATCGGACCCGGATCGTCCGATTAAACCGAGGCGCCTCGCAACAGCAACAACCACATGAGTCAAACTCGTCAGGGCGTGTAAAACCACTGACGCCACTTCTAACTAGAAAGAAACGCATGCCCTCCCTGAGGTCCGTCTCCCGTTTTTGGTTCATACCGGGTGTGAAACTCGCGAAGTAAACGTTACACAAAGCTACGCCACAAAGGCCGTGCTTTGATCATCACCACAAGACTTTGCTTTTCAACAGAAGCCTCGATCAATTGCCACTTAGGCATGCCACACAGGCAATTCACTCCATGCGTTTGATATCCATCAATATATAACCCCTGAGCTCGTACGTCTCAGAGAAGGGCGTTAAGCAAGAGAATAAATTCTCCGCCGCCAAACAGATATATATTTAATAGAGATCAATCACACGGACTAAAATCCAATGTCAGACACACAGTCCATTTACAAGTCCGTTCTGGGTCTGAACGAAACCGGAGGCACCTAGTACCCCGCATATCCATCGATCTCCAAGTACGTCTGGACGATCACTAACTGTTTCCATCTTCTTGGGTGTACAGCCCAATCAAGATCATCAGTAATCACCCAAACGACATGAAGACTTCCGGTCTTCGACCACCGTCTTCATCTTCGACTTATCGTCGTATCAGTTATTCAGAATGGGATAAACCCGGTCTTCCCGAATAACTCGCGTATATTTTATAAAAGTGCTACACAAACACAACATACGCCTCATTCCAATTCATCAGTCACTAACCGTAAATTAATCAAGAGAATAATTCCCCAAATATTAACCCCGAAGGCCGAAACCAACATCAGATCAATATCCAGAAAACCGTTCTGCTTAGCTAACCGACAGTTAGTTTCTGATTTCACATTCATAGGGAAAGGTTCCCATTAATTTTATCCAAGATAAATTCCTGAATTTATTCTTTATTCTATTTTTGAATCTCAATTCAAACTAGTCGGGATTAGCGAACCTTACCGAAGTAATCATTTATTTTAATTTCCCCATCCCAACCTATTCATCCCATGAAGTAAAACTGGTAATACTTCATATCTAACACCACAGTGTTATCGGTAAATTCACTTACCTTTTCACGTTCAAATCTAATTAAAGATTTAACTATCGCCTGGAGTAAAACTGGTGATACTCCATTCTCGATTATTTCAATCTAATTAAAGATTCATTAAAACTCCACTTAGTTTTAATCGTTAACTGGGTTAAAGAATCAGTGTCATTTAAAACACGGTTCACGATAAATCTAAAGTCACATTCCATTAATTATCGGGTTAAAGAACAAGTGTTATTTAAAACACTGTCCACGATAAACCCAAAAATCAATATCAATTCAATTCCAATTAAATATTATTTAATTGGTACCTTTCATTAAATCTAAATAAAAAGATTTAATCATTTCTCAACTGGGTTCAAGAACAGTGTTAGTGAAGACACCATTCACGACAAACCCAAATCACATTCGATATTCAATACAAGGCTCTGAATAGAAAATATATCGGCTTATATTCAATATCAAATTCTATGACTAACAAATGTCGTATTGGAAATAACGATATAAATATATATCTTTCAAATTTCCATAACAACACCTGTATAATCACGAATTCCAACATCGAAATATTCCGAAGACAATTTCGATTCAAATCCACTCCAATGCAATCATTGGATATTCTGGTTATTTTTAAAACCCTTTTTAAATTCAATTTATTTATTTAAAAATAAATAGAATTATAATTCTAGTTCAAAACCAGTTCATTTCGATAAAAATCTATTTTTATCTTTTCAAATATGGAGTTTTTCATCCCAAATTTTCCCAAATCATTTCTTATGATTTTACACAAATTATTACTATTTTTAATAATTTTATCAGGGCCCGTACCGTCGATTTCCATCAATGGCCATCGAACTGCACTTACAACGACCTTTTTCGAATTTGATTTGGACGTATCTCCAAATCCAACCGTTAGATTTTGAATTTCTAATAATCATTAGAAAGCTCTTTTCGATACGAACCCAATGGTTCCGGTTTTAGGAGAATCCGACGGTCGGATCTCCCGTAATATTCGTTCGAAGTTAATGGTCGAAATTCGCGAACTGCCGCGGCGCGGCGCGTTCTATTCAGGCCATTATATTATATATATATATAATATATACTTCGTCGATTTCCTTTCGAAATGAATTTTATAAATCATTTTAAATTCGTTTTCAAAACGGTTTCAACTTCATATTCAATTTCAAATCAAAATTGAATATTCCTATTTAAATTCATTTTAAATTCATTTCAAATTGATTTCGATTCAAATTGATTTCTAATTCAATTTCAATTCGTTTTCAATTCAATTCAATTTCAAAATCGTTTTCAATTCATTTCATTTCGAAATCGTTTTCAATTCATTTCATTTCGAAATCGTTATATATTCAATTCATTTCGAAATCGAATAAAATCGATATAAATATCGTTCACGTCAAAATGGCGTCCATCTAATCAACACGGCTTCATAAATGTCTATTTTCAAATATTCTATTTCAAATATTTCTTTTTCAAAATAGTTGTTATTATCAAAATATTTCGTTCAACACATGACCAATCTCAATGGATGAGTACTGTCAACACATGAACCTTTATTTTGTATTATTCTTTATCTTTCAAAATTGGAATGAGGCCCAATCAATCACCATATAATGTTAATTATATGGATTTTCATACATTACACACATATAATAGCATTGAAAAATAATCAACCATCAACCAAAGTGCACTACACTGTATAAGCATCAAATATAGATATCTAACGCTTATAACAGCCTGTCAATCAATCGATCGACATATGTAATCAATCAGGATGAGTGAACTTCAAATTTCATCCCAACACCCATGTGGGGTTTCAAACAATCGAACACAGATTTTATTTGTGCAGTTGGGCGATGTGTAAAATTTATCGACCCAATCAACGTCCTTCAAATAGGTGTACATAAACAAACCGTCTGGTTTGTAAATGAATATTTATTTATTCACATTCACTATATTCATATTCACGTTAAAAATTATATTTTTAACGATAAAACATTTTATTTTAACATATGAATTTCTATTCAGTTCATTCTTTAAATAAAATGGTATTTTTATTTTCTAACTTATTTTAGAAAATTTCGGCGGCATAACGGCACGATACTAGAAACGGGACGAGGTCTAGCCTTATCCCCGGTCTAGTGAAGGCCCACGCCATTCACACATCAATTAATCCATTTAATTTCACCAAACCATTCAACTAATCTATGCAACCAAACAAACAAGTCCATGGTCTGTGGACAATTGTGTCGGGTGCTACTAAGCACCGTCTGCATCCTAGTATATATATATAACTAGAAAATGAAATTGAAAGGTGAGAAATTCTCACCAAAAGCTATCCAACTTCACGACACCCCTAATGCAGGAAATCTTCACTGTTCTTGTCGATATCACTTTCTTTGCCCGTAGCCACTACATATGTAAAAATCACATTTTTACATCGCTATACAATATATAAAAATCATATTTTTACTACGATGTTCAATATATAAAAATCATATTTTTACTACGATGTTCAATATATAAAAATCATATTTTTACTTCGATGTTCAATATATAAAAATCATATTTTTACTTCGATGTTCAATATATAAAAATCATATTTTTACTATGATGTTCAATATATAAAAATCATATTTTTACTATGATGTTCACTTATATAAATAACGTAATTAGCAAAGTAAAAAAAAGAAATCACCTTGTTATTATTCCTACAGAAATTCAATTTGTTGATGGAGGAAGGTGTCCACGTCGGAGTGGTGGTCAGAGGAGGGTCGGGGGTCTCTGGTGGCGCGGAGGCACCTCTGGTGGTAGGCGGCTGGCCGAGGTGGGTCTGGAAGGTGCGGAAACATCATAGGTGGCGGGAATTTATGGGGTGCGTGGCTTTTGAGTAGAGGAGGAGGGAGTGAACGGGGAGGGGGAGAGGAGCTGCAGCCTCGGAGGTCGGCGGCGCGTTGGACGGTGCGCCCTGAGTGGCGGCGTCGCACAGGAAAGGGGAGGGAGGGCGATTTAGAGATCGGGTTCTTTTTTTTTTGTTCTGTCAGTTTTGATTTCGAAGGGGGGGCCAGAAGTATAAAGAGAGAAAGGGGGTTTTTTTTATTTTAATTATTTAATTAATTTAATTTTCCACCCAAAAAGCAACTTTTATTTTCGACCTCAAAACGGGGCCCACCGCCTGTCGTCCATAGCTAATTACCCCCATTCCGAACACAATGGGATATGTATCGTAGGCTGATTCGGCTGTTACAATCAGTTTTCGCTGAATTTACATTTAAATCATTATATTGAATTTTAAACGTACATTTCAAATTACCGGGGTCACATAACAACTCTATAAATTCCATAAAAATATTTTCTAGCTTCGTATTGACGATACGGTCCTAACAAAACTAGTTTCATCGAATTCTGAGACCGTTGGAAAATTGGCCAATTTCCAGTCGATTAAAATCAACTGAAACTGGTCAAACGCGTTTTCCTTTGCCACGCTCACATATTGAATCGAAAAATTATGAAATTTGAAACCCAGCAATAACTTGACATCACGGATCCAACAAAAGTGGTTTCGTCGAAATCCGAAGTCGTTTGCAAAATGTCCATTTTTAAGGGTCTGAATTCCATAGCGACTATTCAGAATTTTCAACTGGACATATCTTTTGATTCCCGCTATGAAATTTTGATTTGTTGGATTCGTTGGAATGATATTATCAATTAGATCCTAATGTTTTTGGTTTCACTAAAATCCGGATTGTTTTGCACCCGGTACATTCAATTGAAGTTTGAAATCGAATTATCGAACTACCGCGCCGTTTTCAATTCCTTTTATAATTATATATAATTATTTATATTCTAACGACGACGCGTATAAATATATACGTTCTAATTATATTCAAAATAAATTTCTCGTCGATATTATTTAAAATAATTCATTTTAAATAATCAAAATTCGCTAAAATTGCCAAAATAAAATTTTTAAACTGGCCCAGAATTTCCGGGTTATTACATGAAATCTGGCTTGGATAGAACAAAATGGTTGAGTTTGAGGATGAATCGATTGGAGATTGATTGGGGTGGCACTGGTATTTGCTGAATTGGCAGCAGATGGGAAAGATATAATGATAGGCCCGAGAAAAAGGTACAAGTTTATATTTTATAAGAGTATGAGATTTATGAGCCGATTTGGCAAGCCACTTAGCTGTTTGATTTTCTTTTGGATTGGAAAAGGCCCAGAGACGCGAGTTGTAGTTATACCGATTGAGTCGTACAAAGGAGACGCTGGTGAAATTTTTCAAAAATTTTGGGTGTTAGAAAATTTTAGTTAGTCAGAATAAATTAATATTTTAACTAAAATAATTGGTTCAGTTGAAACTGAAGTTAATAAATAAACAAATAATTTTTAACCTAGTTAATAGGGTTTGTTTTCTACCTTAGCAATTTCGAGGACCAAATTATTTTAAGGGGGGAAGAATGTAACGTCCCGTATTTTTACAGTATAATAATTAATTTATTTAATTATTTACATAGTGGTTTAGAGATTTAAATGGTTGTTTAATTAAATAATATTGAATATTTAATTAATATAAATAATAGAATAATATATTTATTTCGGAAATAGTAGGAAATAATGGAATTCTCAATATTGTGTGAATTGGATTATTTATAAGATTTAATTCAGTTTAGAATTGAATTATAATTACGAATTTATTATTTAAACGAAGTTTGAACGTATAATTATACTATAATTATAATCGAGCTCGAAATGGAGCGGTAGTTCATAATTTAGCGATTCGAACTTTAAACGAATATATAGAATCAGTTTTAAGTCGGATTTCTGTGAAACAAGAAACGTTTGGAGCTGGTGAACTATATTTTTCTAATGGAAAAGAAAAATCTTGATTTCGTCGTGTAGATTTTGATTTATGATCAAATCAAAATTTCAAATAATCGCTATGGAATCCTTAATATACCATAACGATAATTTATTTATTATACATTATTTATTTTGAATTTGGACAAGATATTTGAGGCGTAGTTATAATTTATTTTTTCGAATTTTACTGTAATTTTTATTTTGAAAAATAAGCAACTTTTTATTTTGGAGTGTTTTACACCCTATATCAGCATTTCGGGGTTTCGCAGAATAAGTTAACAGGTGTGTATTATTATATTTTTGGGATCGTGCCACGTTAATCGTCACAGTGGTATTTTTATTTTTGTCTGTAGCAGCTCCTTAGTGAACGGAGTTTTATGTGATGGAGTGCATGGTCTGTGCATGTAAATATATACATTTCAGAGCTACTATAAGCCTACATATCATGTCTAAATTGTTATAAACTCTCTATACTACATAGGATCGGAAAATCAATTTGATTAGCGTAGAGTGTATCAAAACCTTTTGACTTTATACAAAGAGTTGTTCCATTTTCGTGTGAGAATTTCTTCCCAGGAATCTTTTATGTGCCAAACTGTAATGTGATTCTTTTTATAATGATCGATGATTTTCTAATAAATCAAAAACTATTCGCCAAATCCCATAAGATATTATTCTCACATTTTTCTCTGTAAGTAATACGTGAGTTTTGACAATACCTTTGTAAGTACACTACCAATCCACTCGGATACTTTATTTAAAGGAACGAATAATGGTAGTAGCGATAAACAGTACAATATTGGGTGTTGCTTCTCAACTAAGTAATTGTACAACCAATTTTTCCTTCTACCGCAGACACTAAGAAATTGGAGCAGACGTTTGATGTGAGAACACAAACAATACAGTACATAAAGTACTGCTAAGAACATGGCTACATAACTTAATTCCTAAGACTTCTCAAGTATAAATGAAGCATGACTCTCATCTATTTCCTCTTTCATCTGTTTCCACTTTAGAAAACTGAAAGTTTGAACTTTTAATGGCTTCTCTAAAAATCGAAAATAAATAATTCCATCCACTATAAATTCCAACGGTAGTATATATGAGATTTACTGAACTTTCTCTTCAGGTTCGTGTCATTTGTATGAGAGTTGCGCTACATTTTTAAACCACTCGAAAATTTCTGGAGCAAAGGTTGTGTGATAAATGGTAGGGTGATCCGTGCACAAAGGAATGGCGCTACTGTTCTTATGGTAGCAAAAAGGAAGGAAGGACCAAGGCTGCACGCGAGTTGAGAAAAAGCAAGAGAGGTAGCGCTGCATGTGTAGGGAGGGAAGGAGCCAGTGAAAACAGTAAATGACGAGATCTACTGTCATGGTGTACAGGGGTGAACATATGAAGAATTGCCATAAAAAATTAGTTAGAAAACCTGGAGTGTGGTTTCATTTCAAGGAAGGAGACTGCGTGAGGATTTGTAAATGACTTTCTGTTTTTGGGCGTGGTGACAGTTTAAATGGGGTTCAGATTCTTTTATAAATGGCCACCGTAATAATTTAGGAATAGTTCAAAATGGGTACCGGAATTTTAAGTGTGAAAGGACGCAGGTTGATGGTTTAAAGTCTGGAGCGCAAGTATGTTTGAGTGAAGGATTGCGAAATGGGCATTTGATGCGTGTGTTTATATGTACTGGAGAGCTGAGACGCAGAATTTGAGGGAGCAGGAGGAGTGTTCTATTTTGGAGATGAAGAAGATGAGTATGTGTAGAGGAGAAGTTTTATGATTTTAGTTTGAAATTGCAATGGGATGAAATGGGAGTTTAGAAGGTGAAAAAAAAAAAGAACAGAAATGGTGCGTTACTGGAGTAAAGGGGAGCGGAATTCATTTGAGGAAGAAAGCAATCCGCTGGTCTGGATATTAACAAGCATAGATGGGCCGTTTTATTTAAAGAGTAAGGCCCAATAACGAATTAAATTAGTTTTGTTTTAATTTAAAACAATTTATAAACTTGTTAATGCAATAACTTCTGCATACTGTGCTAGAATTTCGAACGGTCAGATCCGCTGGGATCGTATGGACGGTGGCTACAGAATAGAACTGATTCGGAGTGAATTGGAGCTCATCACAATTTATAGCAAAATAAATTGCTTGATCTGAATCAACGACGGTTGTCGTTATTTAACGATAAACCGCCAATGTGAGTAATTCTCACTAACTCCGATCATTTTATATTTTTATAACATATTTTTAGAATTGATAAATGTTGGTTGATTGCTGTGTGTTGTCTGTTTGGTTGAACTGCTAATTAATTGGTTGAAATTATAGATCTGGTTATATATATATAACGTTAATTAAATATTGATTCTATTTAACAGAATATTTCATATCGAAATGAAACTGATGTTAATTATACTGTTTAACATATGTGGATGCAGGGAAATAGGTTGGAGGGATCCAACTGGATTCCTCAATATTTATAATACTGTTTTTTTTCATATATTGTGATATATGACGTGATATATAATCTGTGATTGATTATGAGAAAACTGGTCTTCTTATTTGGTATGTTAAATACCATAAGAAATACTTGAATGTAAAAATGGAATTCTCAAAGTGTATATTGAAAATAAAATATTTATATAAGATAAATAGATATTATAAAAAAAGAAATAATTAGGAAATAAATAGGATATTATAAAAGGAAATATTTCAAAAATAAATAGGATATTATAAAAGGAAATATTTCGGGAATAAATAGGATATTACAAAAGGAAGTATTTGGGAAATAAATAGAATTATAAAAGGAAATTCGCGAGATATAAAAGAACTATGAAATGCATTTAAAGTATATTGTAAACAGAAATCTGTTTTAACAGATAAATTGAGAAGATTAATTTATAAATAATGTTTTATAAATTAAATAAAATAATTTATCATTGGATAAATTGAATATATAAGTCTTAATTTATATAGAGGAGTAGAAATCAGTTTTAACACCGATATTTTAAATAGAAATTGAACATAATATTTATAAAAAGGGATTTATAAATGAGAATTTAAGCGTTAGAAGTATAAAGGAGATTTTGTATAATTAATTTTATAAATAGAATTTGGAAATGAGATATAATTTTAAAATACAAAATCAAACTGATTGATCATATAAAAGAAATATTATTCACATTCGATGTGAATAATTGATTAAAATATACATTTTATGAATTAAAACATTTATAAATGAAATTGGATTTTTAAATAAGAATTCAAATAGGAATTTGAATGAGATAGGAAATGATGATCAAATAAAATTGTGGATTCTATTTTGGGAGAAATAGATTGGTTTGGAATTCATAAAATGACTCAATAAATAGAAATTGGACATGTAATAATATTTATAAAGTGAAATCAAGTTTTGATTTGGTAGAACAAATCCAGATTTCTATAAAAGGATAATATTCACGTTCAAGAGTGAATAATGAATATAAAGCAAACATTTTGCAAATTGGAATAGGAGTTAATCGAATAGAGTTAATCGAACTAGAGTTAATCGAATATTAGTTATTCGAGTAAGAGTTAATTGAATAAGAGTTGATCGAATATTAGTTAATCGAATAGAGTTAGTCGAATATTAGTTATTCAAATAGAGTTAATCGAATATAAGTTATTCCAAAAGGAATAAATCAAATATAGTTTATTCGAAAGAGAGAGATTATCGAATATAAGTTATTCGAAGAAAGTAAATCGAATATAAATTATTCGAAGAGAGTTAATCGAATATAAGTTATTCGAAGAGAGCTATCGAATAGGGACTATTCGAAAGAGAGTTATATGTTGAAATTCGATTATATCGAATTCGGGAAAGTAATATTTACTTTTCGTTTTTAAATCAAGATTTATTTATTTATTAATAAATTAGTTGTTTGTTTATTTATTCAAATTAATAAATAAAAGTTATATTTAAGTTATTACATTTCGAAAGCATAGGATTATAACACTATTGTTATAATCAAATGATTTCTGTAAAAGAAGAGGGTTCGTAAATAGAATCCGAGATTTACGTAAGGAAATTTGTTAAAGATTTAAAGGGTGAACTTTGTCTATTTTGAGGTTAATATTGTTGTTCAGTTAAGGTCTAAGAGGTAGCTATACACCAACTTGACTGACTTCATTTTTAACTAAGGAATGGCTAAGGTTTGATAGTGAAGGTTGGTTAAGTGAATTTAGTTAGTGAGTGTAATGTTTTGAGTTGGCATAGCGATGTTTTATTTAAACATCTGTTTAAATCCAATGAAGAAGTTTTGGAAATGGTTTCCAAATAAGAATCATAAATGTTTTCTAATATAGAAAATAAGAAATAAGAGTAAAAATGGAAATGCTTTCCAATGATTAATAATGTATATTTTCTAAATTTAGAAAATAAGAATTTACGAATGTATGGAAAGGGGAATAAGGAAATGAATAATTGAATGACAAATTAAATTAAAGGGGATCAGTGTTGATTGATGATTTGCTTGGTAAGATTTCCATTTGGAAATACGACCGTTGTTTGTACACATGTTTTCCTTTGATAGTTAAATAACCGATTATCATAGTTTTTGACCATTTCCACCGTCAATACGGAGAGACCGGGATCAGATTTATTATCTGAAAACCACTTCGTATCGGCATTAGCGTTGCGAATCAAATATGATGAAGATAATTTAAAATAGAGTTATGCAAGGGCTGTTCTGGCAAATCCTAGGTAGAAATTTCCTAAGATGGGTTTTGCAGGATAGTGCCTTCGGTTTGTCCAGTCCCACGACGACCTGTATAGAAGAATGTCTGACAGAGTATATTTAATAAATCGCGTAAGTTGATTTCTTCAAACATATTTACGTTTGGTGGCGGAGAAATTATTTTCTCTTAGCTATATACCCGTGGTATTTTTGGGGAAATCAATTTGTGATTTGGCGGGTATGATGATATGTCATTCAAAGTAAATAAAGTTGTGATCTGTACGTTATGACCTCAGCCTCACAACTAGGAAACGGTATAAAATCGGGTAGATCGCATGGCTAAGTGGTTAGCTGCCAATTAGGGTGTATTGTCACCTGATCTAGAGAAATTCCATTTACTTCTTTAAACTATTTCGATGTTGTCCCTTTTGGGGAACGGTTGCTGATCCCAACCGTTGGTGATAATACATTTGGTACACTCAAGCGAAATGAGTGAGCAGTCATGTTTAGTCTGGGTTACAAGATGTTCTTGTTGAACCCGGTGTATTCCTCTCTAGAGATACATTGTCGGAAGGTGGTCTTATATCTTGCTAGTTGGAATTCATTGCCCAGTAAGCATCCGCGGTTTTTGATTATATATTATGTATGTGGAACGTGAGATGAAAGCATTCTGCTAGATGATTATTATATTATGGTTGATACACACTATTATAATATCAAAAGTTTTTTGATATAAAAGATCATTGTTTCTTGCAAAAGGATTTTTGATGTTAAATCAAATGCTTTGGATTCTCATAAGGGAAAAACCCATTCCGTGTTATATGGCGTGGTCTTATGTGATATCGTTTATTTTCTCATACTATTTTAAATTGTTTACTCACACCAGTCCCATGACCGACCCAGAGTTTATTTTGTTTTTTTCTTCCTAAACTCTTGGGTGCCCAATTTTGTACGGGCAGTCAAGTAGTCGGGATTTTTCAGATATACTGAGAGCTTGGAGCAGGGGGCTTCAGGATTATATAGAAATGGTTTATTTCCGTTGTGTTGTAAGTGTTGTACTTGGATAATGATATGTATATTCAAGTACAGATTTGTATTTCAAAGTTATGTTATATAGTATATTTTATTGGTTCCGCTGTGAGATTCGTGTTTACTCTGATGTTGTATGTTCTTCTTCTTCTATTCTAACTTTCTATCTTATCTATTCTCAACCTCTAACTTCTTTCTATTAACATTCCGGTATTTTCGATGTTTGAATGGTCGACATTGAGTTTACATCGATTACCAAGGTCGCAAATTCCCCGGGTCGTTACAGTAATCATCCAACGATGTGAAGATCTCCGGTTTTCAACCACCATCTTCAAATCTTTGACTTTTAGCCGTCGTATAAGTTATTCAGAATGGGTTAAACCCAGTCTTTCCCAATATCTCGCATATCTTATAATCATGTGAAATATAAACACGTCATATGCCTCATTCCAATCTAGAATATTCTTGGAAATCATTTCAAAAGATTCATAATATCTTTTCACAACTTAAACCAAATTAAGGTTTATCAACTAGTCGAGATTAATGAGCCTTATCGAAGTAATCATTCATTTTATTATCCCAATCCCAACTTATTCATCCCATGGAGCAAAACTGGTAGTACTCCATATCTGACACCCATTGTGTTATCAGTAAAATTAATTACCATTTAACGTTCATTAAAGATTTAACTGTCGCATGGGGTAAAACTAGTGGTACCCCATTTTCGAACATTTCTTGAATTCGGTAAATTTAATTACCTTATTCACATGTCAATCTAAATAAAGATTCATTAAAACTCCACTTAGTTTTAATCTCAAAAATCATTACTTAATGACACTACAAGAAAATATTGTATACATAGCATTGTATCATAGCCTTACATTAAAGTGCTATAATAAAATAATTAAAGAAAATAAAACAATGCATAAATTGTGCTATGTAAAGAAGGCAAAGAAAATAACAAAAAATTTATGCTAATGCATTAGTATGTTCCGCTATATCAACATTGATGACAGAAAAGCGGGAGCGAAAAAATCAACGCGGGAGTAAATGAAATGTATGGCCGCCAGATTAAAAAACTCCTTCTGTCCCCTTCAGACTTTATAACTAAGATTTTCGTTTCTTTCATTTCACTGAAACTTCGCCTCCATCCACTCTCTGACTCAATCCAACATCAGGTCATTCATTTCCGTATCAGCAAATCGAGAGCAACTCCCTGATTCACTCCGACTCTTCCAAATAAATAGTGAGTTTTTTTGAAATCGTTAATATTATTACTTTCGTTCTTTTATAAATCCGCTCCACTCGATGTTCTGAATCCCTAAGTTGATTTCGCATGTTTTGTAATACGTCGGTGTTAATTTCTAGTCTTTGGCATTCTTTAGACCTTGAATCAGATGTATGTTTTAACCCTAAAAAGGATTCTTTAAAATCCTTACTGTCTTACCTAGTATCACCAGAATAGATTTCATATATAAATATATAGTTGAACTCAACCTGTGTTATGTATAACTTGCAAAATGCTTAGATGGATAATTTGTTAAGTTTTAAGCTGTCGAAATGTGATTGAGATGATTTGTGTCTTATTGTTCTACTTGTTTAAATCTATGTTGAAGTGGGCTTAGTTTAATTATTGGTTAATAGTGTTAAATGTAATGCTTAATTTGCTGAAGGATTCCATATGTAAGGGTTGTGAAAGTATTTTTGCTGAAGTAAACTAGAACCAACCTTTTCACAGTTGCTTTTTGCCAACAGTGTAAACTAGATCCTCCCTAGGATATAATTCTCTCCCATGGACCATACTGCCTACATCTGAAAAGGAAATAATAAAGTCATCCAGTTTGTCTTTCTCACTGCTTAATTAATTTTCATGATTTTATTTTTTAAGTAAAGATCTGCATTTTTCTCTAATTTGACTGATTAGTTATTACCCAAGATTTTTTTCTATTCAATGCTCTTTTGATGGGTTCACGTTACTAAGCGGTTTTTCAAAATAGAAAGTCAGTTTGAAAACTTAATTTCAGTACAAAATTGCTGCTGCACCCGGATGATTTTAAGTCATTTTACCCAACTGTGAGATAATGAATTAGGAGTCCTGCTAATTTCCACCTTTTCGACCTCAAAACTTGTCTCTTTTTGTAGTTTTTAGCCTATTTATTTTTGGGTATAGCATCATGGTTGTAATATGATGTTGAGATATATCTGTTATAAATGCTAAGTGATTAGCAGTCATTGATAAGTGGTAACATGGTTATAATACGATGTTGAGATATATCTATTATGAATGTTAAGTGATTAGTAGTCATTGTTCAGTGCCACATAGATTGATTCTATATACAACACAGAATAATCGAGTAAGTTGTGAAAATATCAATGCGACAGGAAAATACTGGCATGAAATATTCAGCATGTTACTGCTGCCACAAATTATTTTGTGTTTGTAATCTTTTTACTCGAATATTTAAAATTTTGCTCTAGTTTGTAATCTTGTTTGCAGTGCAGAGTATCAACTGTCTGTTATTATGTACTGTTGTTATTATGTTGGATTTTCGGATGTCTCAAATTATTTTGTGTTGGCATTGTTGAATTAGCTTAAACAATGCATTGCTTTGATTGAAAAAAAAAATGAAAAAAAAAATGTTACTGCTGCCACAAAAGAATTGTTCACGGCTGCGTCCTGCCTTTGGAACCTCCACCCGAGTTTGTTGGCTAATGTCATCATCTTTTCCTTTCTACTCGGCTGTGAACTTCGTCCTGAACCTCTTCTTGGACGACATCGAACTGATCATCGGTGTTGCCTCGTGGCTACTGCTCAACGGCTCGCACCTTCTGGCATTCAACCCTTCCTCACTCGATGACTCCATCGTTGCTCCGATCCCTCTGCTGTCCCCCACTAAATCGTTCTTAATTTGATACCTGTTTATAGTTATATAGAAATAAAATGTTGCCAATGTTAACTCTGTTATGTTATCTGCAGCAATGGTATTTTTTTGTAAATGAAAAGATGACGTGAAACCCCAAATTAAAAAACAAGTAATGAATCTAAGATTGAGCATATCGGAGTTGGGGATTTTAGCAACATATTTAACATATTAAATTATATTCTTTTGCTTGTCATTTATAATATATGCTTAATGTAATCAATGAAGGCTTTAAGTTATATAACTAGTTAGAAGTTCCCAAAGTTGCATTGAGGTGGATTGACAATAATAGCTAGGAATGCAGGTTGAGCCGCACCTAGCATTCAGATATGCATAGTGTGTCAACTGACAAGTGCAGATAAAATAACCATGGCTATTACAAATAGTTCACATCTTTAAAATATTACAAATAGTTCACATGTTTAAAATATTCTATCAAGATAAAGCATTAGTGAATCAAAGTGAAACAAAGAGTTGCATGTAGGAATGTAAGGAGCTGTTAAAATAATGTTAAGTGGCTATTTTATATAGGAATGTAAGGAGCTGTTAAAATAATACGAACTCTTTATAAAATAAATCCACTCAAGCATAGTATGATTAATAGATCCAGATGTTATCAATGTAACAAAACCAAGGAAGGATAATTAAGACTTTGACATTAGAAATCCAAATTCAATATTGTTAAATTCCCGCCTCTAGAATTTGAATGGTCGTGAGAGGTACTACAACATCTAATTTTTTATGCTATTCGTGCTCATGATTCTTATATATTCTTAATGCTCAGAGGCTAATATATTCTTAATCTATTTGTATGGCTACTTATCAATTTACAAGTATGTTTATCAGTTCATGTTTTGATACTTATTAATACTTTAATTTCTTCCTAGGATTATCATATTCTGATTTTGATCCCGTCACTTTACAGCAAAATACAGAGGCTGATTAGGAAACAAATTGTAGAATTGGCTTCTTGAATTTTATACTTCCATCACCCATCGTCAATCCATCATTCAAGTAAGGAATTTAAATTAATTTATGTGTTTATCAGTAAAGTTTTTTTTCTTAGTCATCCTGCTAGTATATTAAACTTTCATTCAGGAGTGTGTTGCTTTTATCCATGTTATAACAAATTGTTGAACATAATTAATGCCTTAGGCTTGTTAACCATCTGACTAAGAATTCACAAGTTCTCCGTCCTAAAACTTTTTGAAAAAAAGAAGAAAAAAAGTCTACCCACTGTCTCTGGAGCCTAATATTGTGTAACCACCATATACAAATTCAGTATATGAACGAAACTTAGAATTAAGTATGGAAGTGATGAATGAACTGCAAACTTAGAATTCAATAGAACTGCAAACTTTTACATCTCTTTTCCGTTGTTTTACGTTATTTTTTGAAGGCTTGTGTTATCTTTGAATTGGTCCTGTGAAAGTTGTAATATGTACTGGCTTTCATAATTATTTACGTAATTGTGTAGTTTGGTTTTTGCTTCTATGTGCTTTTTAAATTATGTGCAGTAAAGTAATCTTAATGTTTCCCTGTGAGGAGCTTCAGTAGGTGACAGTCTGACAGGGTACACTTGATTCAAGCCATCGGTTCGTGCAGAGGCAGGTTTAGTAAAAGATATAGCCAGGTTTTGAAGTAGGATAGAACCTGCATATAGTTTTGAAAACATAATTGATAGTGTAATAATATTGGAGACAAGCAGAGTACATTGACTGTGCAACGGTAGATGCAACTTAATAAACATCATATACCATTAATAGTGAGGCCATTACTTGACACACGGGCAGATGGATGTAACATGGATGTGTGTTAGCTGGTGGAATGTAAAACAACATCATTGAATACTTTCTAAATTATTTTTATTTAATTGCTGATGCAAAACTAATATAGTTAGGTTGATATGCCAAAAGTGAACATATTCAATGTTGCATTAAATTCAAAAATTTTATGTATGATTGTAGGCAGATTAAACTCACAAAATATATTATCTCGTGTTTTAAACAAAGAGTACATCTATAACAGATAAAGTACGATTTTATGAAAAAAGGTAACAATAGATAGAGGCTGCACTATGAAAAATGAACCGTTAAATATTCAAGAATGTTCCTTTTATACGTGGGTATGTTCTGAAATTCTTTGTAGTCCTAATAAGAAATTTACGTAAATGTTAGTTCAAATTTATTATCTATTGTGTGGTGATTTCATCGAAAAGTGTGATCCATTTGCAGTGTATTTGTAATTTGGACGTGATGGATGGATGTTAATAATAGATTTTGGTTGAATGTTTTGGTTTTGCATGCAATACCTTTTTCAAATAATGACAATTTACTAGTCTAGTAGAAAATGTTTTAGAAGCAGAGATTCATATTCAGGTCGGTAATCGAAACAGAATAACTTAGCGATCTTTTACTATTCATAAAACGGAGATTTTGGCGTGTGATGTTATATCAACAACGTTCAATATAGCATGTTTCAAAAACATGACTAAATTATTTCTCATTGCAAGAATCGTATATAAATACAAGAATGAAATTTCAATGAGCTGTCAATATTTTAATATCATCAATCATCCAACATTTTTGAAAAAAAAAAAATCATAACTCATACTACATGCTACAGAGTTAAGAACTTATGCAATTTTACAATGAGACATTAATTTTCATTTTTGTAGCATAGCCCAAAATATTATACTGAAATGTGGAGTTGGCATCCGTAAATTGTAACGATAAGATTAAAGAACAAAGGCAAAACGCCCTTCCTTCCTTAAAGGGTTGGTCACATTTCGTGCACTTTTCCAAATTATCACTCATTTAAAAAAAAAAATACCTTATATGCAGTCAAAATCAGGTACCACAAATCTTGCTCCTGCACTTAAATAAGAAGTCATAATTTAGTGAAAACTGCAATCACCATAAATCTTGCACCTACACTTAAATAAAAGAAGACATAATTAAATGTAATTTTTCACCTGCACTGAAGTTTAGCTCCTGCGAGCATGTAGCTGCTACCAACTGCATGGAAAAAAGATGAATAGAAAGGGCCACAATGCGGGAACTCATTGGTAGTCAAATAATTCATTAGTTTGAATGCTGTGAAGAGCGTATCGGGAGAAAAACACATCAATGAGTATTTATTTAAAAAAGGAAAGAGAAATAAATGATACATGTTACACTAATATGTGCAAATGTGAAACTAATCCTTTTGGTTTGACAACCAAAACCTTAATAAAAAGTAAAATAAATGTTATTTTGTTTGGGAACAAAACACGCTCAACAAAACTACAATATTTACCTTAACTTCATGTATGTCGACTATCATGTCATACCTTTGCAAAAGCTCCAGTTTCCTTCAGGAGTTATTTTTCAAAAGGAAAAAAAGCAAGTAATCCAACATTATAATTCCTACATGGCCAAGATGTTGTTTTCCAGTCTTGGTCGATATTATTATGTCAATAATCATCATTGTATGGATTTCTAAATTTAATTATGGAGTCGATTGAAATTCAGTCTTCGAGATCTGGGGTCAACCACCAACAATAGAGGTCTGAGTTATCAATTTGCTTTGCTTAGACTTGATCACAGCTTTAAATTAAGGAGTCATCACCAGTAGCAGCCTTTGTTAGGCGCAAATAATATCGAAAAAAAACCCAACCATTAATTAGTCAGTTTGTAACAACAACGTTTATAGCAATTAAACAAAAATAATATTAAAACGTTCTAAAAATTATCATACCCAAGAATTAATCGAAGGTCAATCTTCGAGATCTAGAGTCGATCAACAACTGAGGTCCGAGTAATCTATGCACAACGCTTGGAGTTGATCGCAACTTTAGAGTAAGGAGTTGCCGCCGCCACTTCCTTGGTGAAGTGCGGATATCATCAAAATAAAAAACAAACCTTTAATCAATTAGTTTACAGTGAAACAATGGCCTTTTAACAACATTTAATAATTAATGTTATCTAAAAAGAATCACGCCCTATAGTATCCTGTATATCTTCAAGGCACATGATATAGATCATGATTTAAAAATAGTTTAGAGGTATATATTAAACTCTTCCGCCAAAATGGTTATCATTTCAATAATGTCAAATTTAGCTTACTTTTATTTTAAAAATGACACAGAGAACATACAGTTCAATCCATAAATTAGTAAACAAAGAAAACTACATATTCTATGGAAAACCATTTAAAATCGCTCAAACGTGATCGCCAATCATAATCCCAACATGAATCGATGTTGTGTGATGTTATCAACATTTGATATGCAAACCCATTACAGCCAAGTAACAGGAACCTATAATTACTGTGCACAAAATAATATATGTTCCGTCAAAGTTCTTTCGTATCATCGTTAATTTATTAAACATCTAACTTTTAAGTAGTTAAAACCACTGTTTTTCTTGGTTACTTCATATTATATGGATTTAATGGATGTGACTTTGGCAACCAATGTTTGTCACTTTTCTTTTGAAAATATTAATAGCATATAGGAAGCTGAAGATTGCAAGATTACTCAATAGTCTGATCATGTATTAAACATGTTATTTATGTCTTAAGTAGACTTAGTAGAGTATTGACGGTGATATGATCAAGCTATTGGTGCATAAGTTACAAACGTCCAGTACCTCCATTCTATGTTTCTTCCAGTTTATTTAAAGTGAAATAAGTTCCTAATTCTTCATTTCTTTAAATTAATCGGTGAGCAATGCACTAAGTTTCCATATACAACAACTAATAATTCTTCGGTAAGCTATGCCCTAAGTTTCCATATACAACAGTACTAATAATTCTTCATTCCAGAATTGTAAAATATATTTTAATAGCCTCAAATGTCATATTAGAAGTGGTTCTTTAATTTTAAAATAGAAATAAATTACCTTTATGGTTTTCAAACAATTACACAGTTAATTTGGTGTTTTAATTATATCAACATTTGCATTTGGTAGATATATTCGCATATATCAATTATCAGCATTAAAAATCTCCTTAGTAAAGGCTTTTGAATTGAATCTGGTTTACATGCTTGAAAGCTTATGTCAGCTGGAAACATTTGCCATTGCAGGAATCAAATTTATATATATTCATATATGTGAAGCCTTCATGTTCCCAAAACCGATATGCATTCAAAAACTTATGAAATTACATCCATTTAAAAGCTTATGGAACTGTTATAAAAGTTCCGAACCTGGATCCATTTGTTTCTTAAAATCTACGGAACCTTAACATATATATATATATATATATATATATATATATATATATATATATATATATATTTGCATATCCCTAAATTGAAATTTAGGTTCTCAATATTAAATCAGAATGGTTTACAAAATCAAGTTCCACGTGCAATCTTAGTTCTGACATTTTCAATCACGAAAATAATCCCCTACCCAAACCCCCCTGCCCCCTGTATCCAACCAATAAACACCCCATGATTTTCACCTTTTGCAGTTAAGCCCTTTTTTTATTTCCAACTTAATTGCAAAATTGTGAAAATCAGAGGTTTTGATTGGATGGGGAAAGGGGTATTAGTATCCATTCTATGGGAAAAGAAACTAAAGCATCGATCTGGTCTTTTTTGATGCTGTTGATTTTCGTAACAGATATGTTATCTACTATGGATTTTCATAGTTGTAAAGGTGCAGGTTCACATCCAACGCGCAACTGAAGAAGCACAAGCACTAAAATGGCTGGGAAAATTGACCGATCTAAGAATATACTACTTTTTTGGAGTCCTAATCTTCTTACAGTGCTATTTTATGATGAATAAATGTAATTCACTGGCTTATTTATCTGTTTTAACTTAATGATCTAAGTTACTGCTAATTACTGTGTCTACAATGAGGTATAACACTGTTTTTAGAACAATTAGCATCTTTATCTGGAATACACAAGGATTAGAAAAGGAACATGAGTTTGTGTACTTTTTTTAACTTTGTAATGATCCTAAATTCAAGTTTTATCTAGGTTTCGAACTTAAAAATATGAAGGTCTACAACGAGAAGTTTACATAACTATAACCTTTTATCCCTTCACTGATTATTGTACATCATTATATAAATTGACTTCCTTTCTACCTAGCAGATGGGCTAATGGACCAAAAATTGAAATTGTCAGAAAATGGTACAACTACTATATCCACTGGTATTCTGGTTTCGTATAGATACCACATTGTTACAGTATATTGCCTGGTATTTTCAAAACTACAAAAAGCAATGGTTTGTTTGTAAATTCAACAAGTATGAGTATATATATTGTTATAATAATTGCTACATTTTTTTATGCAATTATCAATGACATAAAAGGTTGTCCATACTTCCAAGTGGTTAACCTGCTCTTTATCTCTGTCGACTAATATTTTGCATGTGTTATTCGTGATTAACTATTACAGTGGGGAGTGTGTCCACTAGCATCTCCAAACAGAGTCAACGTGATATTGGTAAGTTGAAGCATTTAGAATATACTTTTCAACTAACAACCATCGGTGGTGGAATTAAGTCTTTTTTTCTCGCATTTGTTCATAACTTTTGCTTACCCTCCTTTATTCTTTGTGCATGCATTACCACTTGTAACTATATGTTGAGAAATTCACCAATATTAACATCAGTTAATATATTTATCTTGCATTAGTGTTCAAATTTCTGCATACTGAAACGATGTATGTTTTCGTAACACTACATTCCTATTTTTATTGCACAATATACTATGTCTTTAATAGCTGCATCTTAGCATGCACTTACACTATATTAAAACGACAACCTCTTTCTTTCTTTCTTTTTTTTTTTTTTTTTTTTTTTTTTTTTTTTGGTGTTAGCGGTAAGCCCAAATACACATGCAATCACTGCTCTACCTAACTTCAGCTGCCACTTTCAGGATATCCAACATGGGTTAATTAAATACCCCTCAAATGCGACCAAGAATTATGCTTAAAAAAACAACTTGGTTTACTTATCATGTTTGCCAATTTTGATTTGTTACAAATCAAATATGCATAATCACAGAGTCTGTACTCACCTTATAGTTTGTTAGATTTACTGTGAGAATTTGTGGTTCTTTAAGATGTAAATGCATTTACAAGACTCAGAAATCAAAGTAGCTGGCTACTGTTTTACGGTACCCTTCATGTTAATTTATAGGCATTGCTACTTCTTAATTCTGGAAGTAGTCATCGAAATTCCGGGGTTAGACAGTGTATCCAGTCTAACCTGTGTTTCCCTGTGTATCCGAGATTATAGCATGAATAAGAATTTATGATTCATCTCAGTTTCTAAACTATGGAATATTTGTAACATGCTTTGGTATTATGTATCGAGGAACATATATTTGTTAGAATCAGACCAATGCTATGTTGTACAATAATGAATAAAAGATTGAGACATTTGTTGAATTAAAAAGAAAAAAAAAGCTGTTAGTTGCACAGATCTACATTATATTCATTAAGGATATGATGCTGTGCATATGATTGTGAATAGATATATCTGCACATCTCATCGTGTTGCCATATATTCAGTGAATAGGTAGAGTGAACTCAATTATGTTCTACATTTTAACCTGGAAGTGTGTACTGGTAATTTACATATTTCTCGCACACTGAAAGTTGAAGAGAAAAATGTTTGAGAATTGATTTCATTTTCAGTTTCTTGTTACTAAATGATGGATAATTATATACTACATTTTCATGTACATCGGCAGGACTCGATATGCTGACGAACATGGCTATTGACATGAATGAGGTTGGTGTCGTAACTTTGCAGCTTCGTTTCCTATTTCATCCAATCAGCATTGCTATAATTCAGTTGATTTTTTCCTAAATTTTAACTCAAATATGCACAAAATAGATTCCAACGTAACCATCATGACAGAAAACCTTTTTCTGTACGTGCTCAATATCAAGTATTAGGTCCAAGTTTTGATAATTATATTTTTGGTCACCCTGTGTTTCCCTTTGCATAAGGCATTTTTGCTTTAACATGTTGGCTTCATTTTTGTGTGCCTCTTTAAGCCTGATCCTCCTGTGTAGATAATTTAGTATTTGTAGGGCTATTAAAAAGCAAAATCTGTAAATTGTGTAGTAGATGTTTTATTTGAGTGGACAAATTGTTCCCTCTACCATAAATCTCCCTGACAGAAACTTCATGTGGTGAGTTTGGTGAGTTTATTTGTTGAAGTTTGAACATTTTGTTGCCAACAATAGGGGTAGCCCAGGAATCAGCAACGTTGGACATAAAAGAAAGGGTGGCTAACCCTCTTATATTATTTAGCTAAGTGATGATTGCAGTTTGAATATGGTTTGTAAGTTTGACCACGTCTGCATATGGTTTGTAAGTTTCATATAAAATTTAATCATGCTACCTAGATGATAGTTTTCAGTCTGAATTTCCTGCTTGTGCTTGCGTGATATTTCCTGCTTGCATGATATGCTTTGTAAGTTTGACCAGAATATGGTTTGTAAGTTTGACCACATTTGAATTTCCTGCTTGCATGATATTTCAGGTATAATCTTGGTATCGGCAACCAAAGAACCGACAAATAGTAATGTAACGTGTGCTTGTGAATTGCATGTTCTAGAACTTGGGCGAGCTTACAAGCTGAAGACTAAGTGATTTTTCATGTAACCTTGTTTTGAAACGATGTTTGAACAATACGTATGTTGACTTATTTCTATATTTATTAGTAGACTTATTAACTATGACTTTGTAATTGAAATCAAGTATGCTTTTAGTATTAAGTTTTTGCCATTAACAGTTTTGTCTTGTGAATTTACGGCTTAATTGTTTGAATTGTGCACAAATTAAATAAGAGATTTGCTATATAAAGATCATAGCTGAAATATGTGTTATATTATTACAATTATTAATAGCGGAAAATTACATTTATGGAAAAATTAGGTGAAATGCTACGTAAAATATTGAATAATGTGGAATTCCTTTTCATATCATTGAATGTGTACTATGAAAACACTGATAATGCTATATATACTATATAAGTATCATAGCGGAAAACTCCATTTATGGAATCAAAATGTGAAATGCTATATAAAAATTTAAATTGTGTGGAAAACTTTTCATATCATTGAATATGAGCTATGAAAACAGTGATAATGCTATAAAAAAAAGCGAATATTTAACATAATAAGGTCTAAACGCTATATATCAATTGAGAATTCAATAATAGCAGAAATTAAAAAAAAATGAAAAACATTTTTCATAGCAATGAATATGTACTATGTAATTATTGATAACGCTATAAAAAAATAAGCTGAGATTTTAATAAGCAAATATAATAGCAAGGTCTGAACGCTATGTAAAACATTTCATGGTGGTGAACATGTGCTATAAAATACATAAATGTACTATAACGTTTAGATTTGAGCTATAAGATATAACCGGGCTATTATTACATGTCGTTATATAGCGTCGTCACTAATGCTATGCTAGCCTATTATAGCGTTTTTCACGCGCTATTAAAAGGTAAATCTGTTGTAGTGTTATTATATAACTTTAGGAAATATATCCTGTCATTACGTGGGTTAAAGAAGGAATGCCATTTAAAACACAGATAACGATAAACCTAAACTCATCTTCCATCAAAATGAAACCTTCACGGAAATTATAACAATATATAATCGATATAAATTTCCATATCAGACTAATATTATAAGTGGAATAGTGGCAAAGCCTTTTAAATTCCATAAATAGTAATGGTCTTCTGTAAAAACCCGTAACTTCCCCGTTGAGGAAAGAGCGGATAGTTCGAGAACAAGCCACAAAATAGAACGCAGACGGAAGAACATTTCATTGTATATTACAACAATGCATCAGATAACAAGAATATACAGAGTATAAATGAATATTACACAGAAACATCAGAGATTTAAATTACATTTAAATACATAGCAGCGGAAAATAATACAATACACAACTAGAAGTAGATATACGGATACAAAGCTTTCCGGATATCATTCCAGCTGTAAACCAGGATCCTGTGAATATAAATCTGCAAAACCAAAACTACTAGCTGCCCGTGTCAAAATAAGGGCACCCAGAGTTTAGGTCAAAACAATAAACTCCAGGTCAGTCATGGGACTGGTGTGAGAACTAAAACAGTTATTAATCTTTATTTTAAAGATAGGTAAATCAAGGGACCACGCCGTATAACACGGAACGGGTTTCCTCCCAAGAATACCAGTGCATAAAACAAACAACGCAATGCTAAATAAAGAAAAATGAAGCTGTTATAAGACCCAGGTCCTATCACACAATGCAACGCAAGCCGGGGGATAGGGTTTTCCCTTATAACAGCCAAAGAATGCTTGATACGTTTTAAAACAAATCATTTGATACTATTATAAGTGCATAGTGTATGAAACAACTTCAAATCATAAGTATCAATCATAGGCGGCATGGGTACCATATATCATGTCGCCATACTAGGCTCTACAAATAAAACTGCAAATGTCACGTATTTGGAAGTTGGATTTCCGTCTGTGAACCGAGGCAAAAGATAGTCCTCAACCGATTCAAGACGCTCTAGCCCGCCCCTCAGGACCCGGACTCAGGTGGGCCCTTGGATCGTCAGGGCCGGTCCACCGATGTGGATTAAAATTCCTGAACACTGCGTTTCCTCGCCCTTTGGGGCGTAAATGAGCCAACGAATGGCTCCATCGGACCCGGATCGTCCGATCTAACCGAGGCGCCTCGCAACAGCAACAACCACACAGGTGAAAAGTATATAAATGTCAGGGCTGGTAGGTCACTGACACCACCCTAGCTAGAAAGAAACGCATGCCCTCCCTGAGGTCCTCTCCCGTTTTTGGTTCACAACCGGGGTGCGAAACTCGCGAAGTAAACGTTACACAAAGCTACGCCACAAAGGCCGTGCTTCGATCATCAATCACAAGACTTTGCTTTTCAACAGAAGCCTTGATCATTTGCATCATAGCATGCCACACAGGCAAACCACTCTATGCAACCGATATCAGTCACACAGAATGAAATCCGATGTCAGACACACAGTCCATTTACAAGTCCGTTCTGGGTCTGAACGAAACCGGAGGCACCTAGTACCCCGCATATCCATCGATCTCCAAGTACGTCTGGACGATCACCAACGGTTTCCATCTTCTTGGGTGTACAGCCCAATCAAGATCATCAGTAATTACCCAAACGACGTGAAGACCTCCGGTCTTCGACCATCGTCTTCATCTTCGACTTATCGTCGTATCAGTTATTCAGAATGGGATAAACCCGGTCTTTCTGAATAACTCGCGTATATTTTAAATAAGTGTTACACAAACACAACATACGCCTCATTCCAATTCATCAGTCACTAACCGTAAATTAATCAAGAGAATAATTCCCCAAATATTAACCCCGAAGGCCGAAACCAACATCAGATCAATATCCAGAAAACCATTCTGCTTAGCTAACCGATAGTTAGTTTCTGATTTTCTCATTAATAGGGAAATGTTCCCATTAATTTTATCCAAGATAAATTCCTCTTGAATTTCGATTCAACTAGTCGGGATTAACGAACCTTACCGAAGTAATCATTTGTTTTAATTTCCCAATCCCAACCTATTCATCCCATGAAGTAAAACTGGTTATACTTCATATCTAACACCACGGTGTTATCGGTAAATTCAATTACCATTTCACGTTCAAATCTAATTAAAGATTTAACTAACGCCTGGAGCAAACTGGTGATACTCCATCCTCGAGCTTTTCAATCTAATTAAAGATTCATTAAAACTCCACTTAGTTTTAATCTTTAACTGGGTTAAAGAATCAGTGTCATTTAAAACACAGTTCACGATAAACCCAAAATCACATTCCATTAATTATCGGGTTAAAGAACGAGTGTTATTTAAAACACTGTCCACGATAGATCCAAAAATCAATATCAATTCAATTCCAATTAAATATTATTTAATTGGTACACTTCATTAAATCTAAATAAAAAGATTTAATCTTTTCTCAACTGGGTTCAAGAACAGTGTTAGTCAAGACACCATTCACGACAAACCCAAATCACATTTGATATTAAATACAAGGCTCTGAATAGAAAATATATCGGCTTATATTCGGTATCAAATTCTACGACCAACAGATATCGTATTGGAAATAACGATATATATATCTATATCTTTCAAATTTCCATAACAACGTCTGTATAATCACGAAAACCAACATCGAAATATTCCGAAGACAATTTCGATTCAAATCCATTCCAATGCAATCATTGGAAATTCTGGTTACTTTCAAAACCATTTCAAATTCAATTTATTTATTTAAAAATAAATAGAATTATAATTCTAGTTCAAAACTAGTTCATTTCGATAAAAATCTATTTTTATCTTTTCAAATATGGAGTTTTTCATCCCAATTCTTCCCAAATCATTTCTTATGATTTTACACAAATTATTACTATTTTTAATAATTTTATCAAGGCCCGTACAGTCGATTTCCATCAACGGCTATCGTACTGCACTTACAACGACCTTTCCCAAATTTGATTTGGACATAATTCCAAATCCAACCGTCAGATTTCTAATTTCTAATAATCGTTAGAAAGCTCTTTTCGATACGAACCCAACGGTTCCGGTTTTAGGAGAATCCGACGGTCTGATCTCCCACAATATCCATTCGAAGTCAATGGTCGAAATTCGCGAACTGCCGCGGCGCGGCGCGCTCTATTCAGGCCATTATATTATATATATAATATATACTTCGTCGATTTTAATTCAAAACGTGCTTTATAAATCGTTTTAAATTCATTTTAAAAACGGTTTCAACTTCATATTCAATTTCAAATCAAAATTGAATATTCCAATATAAATTCGTTTTAAATTCTTTTCAAATCGATTTCAAATTCATTTCAATTCAATTTCAATTCGAATTCATTTATATTCAATTTCAATTCGAATTCATTTATATTCAATTTCAATTCGAATTCATTTATATTCCATTTCAATTCGAATTTCTATTCTTTTCAATATAGTTCGAATTTCATATCTATTCAATTTCAAATCTATTCAATATTCATTGAAGAATGAATAAAATCGATATAAATATCGTTTACGTCGAAATGGCGTCAATCTAACCAACACGGCTTCATATGTTTCTATTTTCAAATATTCTATTTCAAATATTTCTATTTCAAATATTTCTATTTCAAATATTTCTATTTCAAATATTTTTATTTCAAATATTTGTATTTCAAATATTTTTATTTCGAAACTGGAATGAGGCCCAATCAATTACCGTATAATGTTAATTATATGGATTTTCTACAACACATGTATACCATAACAACGATGAATAATCAACCATCATCCAAAGTGCATTCTACACTGTATAAGCATCAAATATAAATATTCGACGCTTATAACAGTCTGTCAATCAATCGATCGACATACAACTAAACAATCGGGATTAGTGTACGTCAAATATCATCCCAATACCCGTGTGGGGTTTCAAACAATCAAACACAGATTTTTATTTGTGCAGTTGGGCGATGTGTAAAATTTTATCGTCCCAATCAATGTCCTTCAAATAGGTGTACATAAACAAACCGTCCGGTTTGTAAATGAATATTTGTTTATTCACATTCACGTTAAAAATTATATTTTTAACGATCAAACCATTTTATTCAACCTATGAATATTCTATTCGGTTCATTTATTAAATAAAATGTTATCTTTATTTTTCTAACTTATTTTTAGAAAATTTCGGCGGCATAACGGCACGATACTAGAAACGGGACAAGGCCTAGCCTTATCCCCGATCTAGTGAAGGCCCACGCCATTCACACATCAATCAAATCAATTTCATTTCACCAAACAAATCAATTCAAACCAAATAATCTAACCAACTACACAACCAAACAATTTAACAAACAAGCCATCCATGGTCTGTGGATGACGGGTGTCGGGTGCTACTAAACACCGTCTGCATCCTAGTATATATATATATAACTAGAAAAATTAAATTGAAAGGTGAGAATTTCTCACAGAGTTGCTAATCCAACGCCTCGATTCTTCAAATGTAGAAATCTTCGTCGTTCTGCCTCTTGTCACTTTCGTTGCCCGTAGTCACTACATATATAAAAATCACATTTTTACTTCGCTATTCAATATATAAAAATCGAATTTTTACTTCGTTATTCAATATATAAAAATCGAATTTTTACTATGCTATTCAATATATAAAAATCGAATTTTTACTTTGCTATTCAATATATAAAAATCGAATTTTCACTATGCTATTCAATATACCAAAATCCTAGCTTTTTATAGGAAAAAAATATATAATCCTTTATATATGATAAAAATATAATCTTTGATACATTGAAAATATAATCTTTCTAAGTTAGAACTAAATTCTCTTCTACGCTAAATATATATACTTTCCTATAACAAAAAAATTCAGTTTTCCTATAACTATAATTTCAGTTTTCCTATAACTATAATTTCAGTTTTAAAATCAAATAAAATCAGCTTTTAAAATCAAATAAAATCAGTTTTTTAAAATCAAAGAAAATCAGTTTTTAAAATCAAATAAATAAAAGAGGAGTTCTTTATATGGAGAATCACCTTTGCAGTCGAAGAAGGGGCAGAGGGGCTTCGTTGGGTGATCGAGATGGCGCGGATGGCACTGAGGGGAAGTGGTTGGAGTTGCGGTCTACAGGGTGTGGGTTCAGGGCCGACGCAGCGCGTTCAGAGGGGGGTGGAAAAGAGGTTCGCGCGTTCGTCAGCTCGCCGGAGAGGAAGGGGCCAACGTCTGAGGGGGGTCTGGGTGGAGGTCGTGAGGGTGGGGACTGGCGGCGGACCCGCTATTGGTCAGAGGCGGGTGGGTTCATGGAAAATTAGGCTGATTCGGTTAGGGTTTTCAAACAGGGAACGGAGAGGGGTGGAGATGGAGGTCGAGAGGGGCGCGGTGGCTTGGAGCAGGGTCCGGCGACGTTGGATGGCCGATGGTGGTGGCGTGAGGTCGGGGGGAGAACGGGATCGGAGTACGCGGTCTGAACGACGGTGGGGTTTTATTTATTTTTTTACTTTTCTTTTTACTGAATGAAAAGGAGGGAGAGAATAAAGAAGGGGGGAGCTTAAAGTAAAGGAATATATTTATTATTTAATTATTTCAAAAAGTAACCTTTACATTCGAACTCGAAATCGAACTCACCGCCTGTCATCCCTAGCTAATTACCCCCATTCCGAACACAATGAGATATGTATCGCAGGCTGGTTCGATCATTTCGACCAGTTTCCGTCAAAATCAACATATATCTCTATATATTGAATTTGAACGCGCGTTTCAATTTACCGGGGGCAAATACTAACTAGAAAAATTCCAAAAAAATATTTTCTAGCTTCGTATTGACGATACGGTCCTAACAAAACTAGTTTCGTCGAATTCTGAGACCGTTGGAAAAATGGCCATTTTCCAGTCGATTAAAATCAACTAAAACTGGTCAAATGCGTTTTCCTTTGCCACGCTCACATATTGAATTGAAAAATTATGAAATTTGAAACCTAGCAATAACTTTACATCACGGATCCAACAAAAGTGGTTTCGTCGAAATCCGAGGTCGTTTGCAAAATGGCTATTTTTAAGGGCCTGAATTCCATAGCGACTATTCAGAATTTTCAACTGGACATATCTTTTTATCCCTGCTATGAAATTTTGATCTTTCGGATTCGTTGGAAAGATATTCTCAATTAGATCCTATTATTTTTAGTTTCACTAAAATCCGGATTGTTTTGCACCCGGTACATTCAATTAAAGTTTGAAATCGAATTATCGAACTACCGCGCCATTTTCAATCCCTATTTATAATTATATATATAATTATTTATATTCTAACGACGACGTATATAATATATACGTTCTAATTATATTCTAAATAAATTTCTCGTCGATATTATTTAAAATAGTTCATTTTAAATAATCAAAATTCACTAAAATTGCCAAAATAAAAAAAATTAAACTGGCCCAGATTTTCGGGTTGTTACAATCTCCCCCACTTAAAACTTTTCGTCCCCGAAAAGGAACAAAGTTGAAAGTGGTTTGATTAATCAACTCTACGTTCGATCTGGCTTCCATTCTCCAACTTTTCAGTTTCTGAGAATTTTCAATTTTTTCAAAAATTTGGCTAACACCCGGAATTTTCGAAAAAATTCGCCATAACCTCCCCTGTACCGGGAGCCACGGGAAAATCCCGAAATTGCCATATAGGCCTTCTGATCTCAAAAAGAAAAAGAAAAAGCCAAGCGGCTAGCCAATCGGCTCATAAAATCATCATCACCCAAACAAAACAGTAAATTATATAGCAAACATGTACCTATTTGTCGGGCAAACAAATTTTATTCTCTGCTCTAGCCTCCTTGCTACGACCTGTTAAATGTAAGCACATGTATATGCAAGCAAATGCGACCAATTTTCAATATAATTCAATATGTGATTCAATTAGGCTAAATGGCTAAAAATTAGCAAACAAATAAACAAACAACACAAACATCAATCAATTAGTTGATTAGCTTTTCAAATTCATAATTTTGATACATATACAAAAATCATGTTTTTGATGCCAAATCACAACAATAAATCCTATCTAGTTTCGGTTCTCACACCAGTCAATAGGAAATATATAAATATTACACGTTCGTCACTCGAATATAAATTCTGATGATGATATATCAATCATCAGAATCACCCCCGGGCGACTAGAGTGTAATTCTATATCTATCCAGTATATTAAAACTTCAAATACACGTTTGCAAGGCGTATATGCAAAATCTTTATATACTGGACTGTCCTAATCAATATAAAATAAATATGCAAATACGTATACAACGATTTAAATTTTCAAAACAAAAAAATATACTATTTCAAATATTCTATTTCAAATATTTCTATTTCAAATATTTCTATTTCAAATATTTCTATTTCAAATATTTTTATTTCAAATATTTGTATTTCAAATATTTTTATTTCGAAACTGGAATGAGGCCCAATCAATTACCGTATAATGTTAATTATATGGATTTTCTACAACACATGTATACCATAACAACGATGAATAATCAACCATCATCCAAAGTGCATTCTACACTGTATAAGCATCAAATATAAATATTCGACGCTTATAACAGTCTGTCAATCAATCGATCGACATACAACTAAACAATCGGGATTAGTGTACGTCAAATATCATCCCAATACCCGTGTGGGGTTTCAAACAATCAAACACAGATGTTTATTTGTGCAGTTGGGCGATGTGTAAAATTTTATCGTCCCAATCAATGTCCTTCAAATAGGTGTACATAAACAAACCATCCGGTTTGTAAATGAATATTTGTTTATTCACATTCACGTTAAAAATTATATTTTTAACGATCAAACCATTTTATTCAACCTATGAATATTCTATTCGTTTCATTTATTAAATAAAATGTTATCTTTATTTTTCTAACTTATTTTTAGAAAATTTCGGCGGCATAACGGCACGATACTAGAAACGGGACAAGGCCTAGCCTTATCCCCGGTCTAGTGAAGGCCCACGCCATTCACACATCAATCAAATCAATTTCATTTCACCAAACAAATCAATTCAAACCAAATAATCTAACCAACTACACAACCAAACAATTTAACAAACAAGCCATCCATGGTCTGTGGATGACGGGTGTCGGGTGCTACTAAACACCGTCTGCGTCCTAGTATATATATATAACTAGAAAAATTAAATTGAAAGGTGAGAAGTTCTCACAGAGTTGCTAATCCAACGCCTCGATTCTTCAAATGTAGAAATCTTCGTCGTTCTGCCTCTTGTCACTTTCGTTGCCCGTAGTCACTACATATATAAAAATCACATTTTTACTTCGCTATTCAATATATAAAAATCGAATTTTTACTTCGTTATTCAATATATAAAATTCGAATTTTTACTATGCTATTCAATATATAAAAATCGAATTTTTACTTTGCTATTCAATATATAAAAATCGAATTTTCACTATGCTATTCAATATATAAAAATCCTAGCTTTTTATAGGAAAAAAAATATATAATCCTTTATATATGATAAAAATATAATCTTTGATACATTGAAAATATAATCTTTCTAAGTTAGAACTAAATTCTCTTCTACGCTAAATATATATACTTTCCTATACCAAAAAATTTCAGTTTTCCTATAACTATAATTTCAGTTTTAAAATCAAATAAAATCAGCTTTTAAAATCAAATAAAACCAGTTTTTTAAAATCAAAGAAAATCAGTTTTTAAAATCAAATAAATAAAAGAGGAGTTCTTTATATGGAGAATCACCTTTGCAGTCGAAGAAGGGGAAGAGGGGCTTCGTTGGGTGATCGAGATGGCGCGGATGGCACTGAGGGGAAGTGGTTGGAGTTGCGGTCTACAGGGTGTGGGTTCAGGGCCGACGCAGCGCGTTCAGAGGGGGTGGAAAAGAGGTTCGCGCGTTCGTCAGCTCGCCGGAGAGGAAGGGGCCAACGTCTGAGGGGGGTCTGGGTGGAGGTCGTGAGGGTGGGGACTGGCGGCGGACCCGCTGTTGGTCAGAGGCGGGTGGGTTCGTGGCAAATTAGGCTGATTCGGTTAGGGTTTTCAAACAGGGAACGGAGAGGGGTGGAGATGGAGGTCGAGAGGGGCGCGGTGGCTTGGAGCAGGGTCCGGCGACGTTGGATGGCCGATGGTGGTGGCGTGAGGTCGGGGGGAGAACGGGATAGGGGTTCGAGGTCTGAACGACGGCGGGGTTTTATTTATTTTTTTACTTTTCTTTTTACTGAATGAAAAGGAGGGAGAGAATAAAGAAGGGGGGAGCTTAAAGTAAAGGAATATATTTATTATTTAATTATTTCAAAAAGTAACCTTTACATTCGAACTCGAAATCGAACTCACCGCCTGTCATCCCTAGCTAATTACCCCCATTCCGAACACAATGAGATATGTATCGCAGGCTGGTTCGATCATTTCGATCAGTTTCCGTCAAAATCAACATATATCTCTATATATTGAATTTGAACGCGCGTTTCAATTTACCGGGGGCACATACTAACTAGAAAAAATTCCAGAAAAATATTTTCTAGCTTCGTATTGACGATACGGTCCTAACAAAACTAGTTTCGTCGAATTCTGAGACCGTTGGAAAAATGGCCATTTTCCAGTTGATTAAAATCAACTAAAACTGGTCAAATGCGTTTTCCTTTGCCACGCTCACATATTGAATCGAAAAATTATGAAATTTGAAACCTAGAAATAACTTTACATCACGGATCCAACAAAAGTGGTTTCATCGAAATCCGAGGTCGTTTGCAAAATGGCTATTTTTAAGGGCCTGAATTCCATAGCGACTATTCAGAATTTTCAACTGGACATATCTTTTTATCCCTGCTATGAAATTTTGATCTTTCGGATTCGTTGGAAAGATATTCTCAATTAGATCCTATTATTTTTGGTTTCACTAAAATCCGGATTGTTTTGCACCCGGTACATTCAATTAAAGTTTGAAATCGAATTATCGAACTACCGCGCCATTTTCAATTCCTATTTATAATTATATATATAATTATTTATATTCTAACGACGACGTATATAATATATACGTTCTAATTATATTCTAAATAAATTTCTCGTCGATATTATTTAAAATAGTTCATTTTAAATAATCAAAATTCACTAAAATTGCCAAAATAAAATTTTTTAAACTGGCCCAGATTTTCGGGTTGTTACATCTTCCTTCACGGAAGCTCTTCTCAATCATCACTAAATAAAGAATTGCACTCAATTCCAATTTGAGGTACTAAATTGGAGAACTTTATACTTTGAAAATTTTAATTAAATGATGTAACGAACTAGGGGTTTTCGACCCAGAAAATCAACATAAAACCCATGTTAATTATTCAGGTATCGAACATTCCAGATCATTAATAGAAAGAAGTTAGAGGGTGAGAATAGATAAGATAGAAAATTAGAATAGAAGAAGAAGAACACAATTAGAGTAAACACGAATCTCACAGCGGAACGAATAAAATATATTATAACATAACTTTGAAATAAAACAGTATATATATACAATAACATTATCAGAGTACAACACTTACACACAGCGGAAATAACAATAGCTATGTAGTCCTGAAGCCTCCTGCCTCAAGCTCCTCCAAGTATATCTGTAAATACCTGAACTACTTGATTGCCCGTACAAATTTGGGCACCCAAGAGTTTAGGGAATAACAAACAAAATAAACTCTGGGTCAGTCATGGGACTGGTGTGAGTAAACTCAAATCATTTGGTTTAACTTTTCAAAATCCTTTTCAAAAAAAAGATAATCATAAGACCGATCCACACATAAACACGGATGGCTTTTACCTTACGATAACCCAAAACAATTTTGGAACTCAATACTTTTCTGATATTATAATAATGTCTAATCACAAGTAAATAACAATCTAGTAGAACGCTTGCATCTCACGTTCTACATATATAGTATACAAACAAAACCACGGGCGCGTATTGGAGATTGGATTCCGACTATGACAAGGTATGGGACCACCTGCCGATAGTGTATCTCTAGAGGAAAATACACTGGGTTCAACAAGAACGTCTTGCAACCCGGCCCACACATGACCGACCACTCATTTCGCTTGAGTGTATCAAATGTATATCACCAACGGTTGGGAGCTACCCACCGTTTCCCGAAAAGGGACAGCATCGAAAATAGATACAAGAATGAATTGGATTTTCTCTAGATAGGTGATATACACCCTAATGGGAGCGACCCACATAGCCATGCTGTCTGCCCGATTTCTGTCATTTTCCGGTTGATGAGGCTTGAGGTCATTACGTATCTTTTGAAACACTTGACCACCATTCACTTTGAATGCCACATCGTCATACCCATCAAATCACAAATTGATTTCCCCAAAAATATCATCGGTATAAAGCTAAGAGAAACGAATTTCTCCGCCACCAAACGTAAGACCAAATCCACACATAAATACGGAAGGTTTTTACCTTATGATAACCCAAAACGTTTTTGAAATCAATATCTTCTCTGATATTATAATAATGTCAAAATACAAATAAATATCAATCTAGCAGAACGCTTGCATCTCATGCTCTGCATATACAGTATACAATCAAAATGGCGGGAACTTATTGGAGAATGGATTTCCTGGCAAGGTATGGGGCCACCTTCCCAACAATGCACCTCTGGAGATGAATACATCGGGGTTCAACAAGAACATCTTGCAACCCAGGATAAACATGACCGGCCCCTCACTTCTCTTGAGAGTACCGAATATATCATTACCACGGTTGAGGGCCAGCCAATCGAACCGATAGCATACATATCAAAATAAAAAGGGGCAACCGAAGGCATTTGATTTCACCAGATCAGGTAATGATATACCATTTTGATGGGTGCGACCCACATAGCCATGCGACCTACCCGATTTTGTGTTATTTCCCGGTTGATGAGGCTAGAGGTAAATCTTATCTTTTAGAACAACATATCTCCGTCCACTTTGAATACCACATCGTCAGATCCGCCAGAAATTACAAATCATTAATTGACGTCCCCAAAAATACACTAGTTGTTAAGCTAAAGAAGTTTCCATTCTATGCCATCAACTTGGTACGTATGGAGAAATCAACGTACGCGATCTCTTTGGAAATACTTTGTCAGACATCCGTCCATACAAGTCATCCAGGAACAGGATGAACCGAAGGCACCCTCCTACCACATCCTTGGCATCACCCTATAGATCAGTAGCGAGTAGTCCTTGCAATCCGAAGATTTCAACCACGACAGAACCACATTATCTTAGGATGCAACATACAGATTTTAAGCAGTTCCTCCATTTGTGAAGATCTACGGTCTTTAATGCTCCATCTTCAATAATCATCTTCTACGTATTTGCTGGTTTGGAATGGTTTTCGAATATAAATTCGATCTCGGTCTTTCCGTACCAGCAATCGTATTGGCCAAATTTGATAGTCGGTTATTTAACTATCAAATAAATAATCATGAGAATAAAATGAGTTCACTGGTTCAGTACTCAACATTACTTGGCCTCTTTAATTTAAAATAATTAAATAATTTAAATTAAACTTCTAAATATCTCAATATTTTAACACTGTATTTACTTCTTATAAGATTATTTTAAAACTATTTCAAATACATTAGAATTAAATCATATATACAACCTTGGTTTTAACAAATTTCAAGTAAAACATTATTACTTGAAAACAGTATCCAATTTCTATTCTTCGAATAAACTCAATCCAAAAACTTCCTTTTTATTTTTTTTACATTTGGAAATATCGTTATATATATATATATATTTTTTTTTTTTTTCAAATCTTCTTATTTCCGTTACTTTGGAAACCTCACTATAAAATATTCTCAAATCTTGCGATTAACATTACACTATTATTTCACATATGGAAATAATAAATTATTCTTAACCTCTTCCCCATAACAAACTAATATCATCCTCAGATAATCCCGAAGTCGTTCAAATTATGGCATTTATTTACCTCTTAGTTCTTGATCAACAACGTTCTTATCTTAAGATAGATATCAATTGTAATTAAAACCCATATTTCATTTTAATATCCAAAACCAAATCTCATTTAACTATTTATATAAAATATGGTTTTATAAAACCTTTTTGCTTTCTTTTGAAAATCCCCTTCTCGAATATAAATATTATTTTCTTAATTCATTTATTAAGAAATGAATTACTAAAATATCACTTTCCCTTCTATTTCTTTAAACAATTCGGTTAACAATTTGGATTTTTGTTCCAAAACCCTATTACTCACTCCTTTACTAAATTCACTTTTAACACTATCCTTTTTCTAATCCATTCGACCATTTCCCACTTTGAAAATCTTATTTCAATATCCCAATTATACTTAATTCCTTTATTAAGTAATGTTAATTTAAAATTAACGATTTAACACCTCATCTCTTTGTATAAACCATGTTTATATAATTCTGGTTTAAGATAAACCCTTTTTATTCTCCATTTCCTTTTTCTTAATTCAAACATTAACTCAACATTAATTTAAGCTACTACTTAAAATTCCTTTTATAACTTTGTTATAAAAACTCGGGTTTTAATATAAAACCGTTCGTAAACCCCTTTCACACCTCAATTAGATTTCATTCCAACTTTGATTCCTTTTATATGTATTTCCGTTAAAGGAAATCTTTTAAATTAATAATAATTAAAATAATAGTTCACTTCGATCACTAACTACTGTAGCAGTAGTTAATTTCTTTTTATTAACTAAAATGAATAGTAAATTCCTTTTTAAAATCTTATTAAAATTAAACCAAATATTTGTTTAATTATATCCTTAGATTAATTCAAAACAAAAAATTTAATAATTATTCTCAGTTACAACCGGTTGATTTAGTCAACCCAAAACACAGTTATTTCGTTAACCGATTCCAATTACTCCTTACTTTAATATAATTAATTTAAATAATTCGATTGAATTGTTTTATTTAAAAACAATTATCCACCTCTTAACTGTTAGGATAATTTTCTATTCTCTTGCTTATAAATATGATTAACATCAGAATTTACTTTATAAAATTAATTAATAATTAATTATAAACATAAATAGTAAATATTTATTTCATTTAAGTAACTTTTATTCAAAATAATTTATATAAAATAGATTTCAAAATCTATTTCCAGTTATAAAATAATTTTATAACTTCATTTATATTGATTCACTTGACAGTAAATCAATATTTAGAAAATGATTGGTTTATAGGCCATATACTACCAATTACTCAACCAATATTACCCATTGGTTTAAACAATACAAATGTTGAAATTCTGGTCAATGGTCCACAATCAAATCAATCACTCAATCAGAACAGTTCATATCATGATAATGTGAAAATAAATAACATGAAATATATTTGAGGAATCCCATTGGATCCCTCCAACCTGTTCTTCCTTGCATTATTTCAAATAATATTATTCAATTCAATTTAACTGATAATTTCAATAATCGTAAATAATGATTATTTATCATCAACCAATTATCAAACAATTCAAACAATTTAAACACGTTTATTTTATAAACGTGACCAACAAGGTAAGTTACTTTCATTGGGTTCAATCATTAAAATAACGATTTGGTATTTCACTGAAATTAAACAATGTTTAATTTCATTGGTTCAATCAATATATAAATATATATTTAACAAACAAACAAACAGTCAACCATTAGCAACCATAGCACACAATTATAAAACCCGACTTATAAAAAAAAAAGGGAAGAACAGAGTGAGTTTAACTCACCTTGATTCAATTCCGTTGTTGAAATAGTTGGTTTTAACTAAATTAAATGAGTGTTTAATTTAATTAAAAATCCGGTTGATTCCAATTCCATTCAGTTCTATTCCATAATGCAGATCTCCTCAAGGCAAGTCCATGTCTCTTGAATCGTCCGATTTTGACTATATTTGAATAATTTATAAATATTTAAAGTTAATATAAAATTAACTATAATTATCCTTAATTATGTTTTTCATATTAACCTAATCGAGTTCATACAAAGATCGGTTGATAAATTTTTTTCCACTGTTTCGTTTGTTCAACATTCCCCGTCATCAAGCGAATTATGCCTGCATCGAATCCATGATATAAGTAAATACATTTTTATATTATAATAATAATTGATCCATATTATAATAACTAGTCACGTTTTTAGAATACACAGTGTTATACCCAGGTCAATATTTCCTTTTACTGTGCATCGTTATGTTCTCAGCTCCAGCATACTTCGTTCCACTCCATTCAAACAGCCTGTAACAGTTCACACTTTAAGGTTAATCTACTTTTAAATTTTAAATTAATAATTTGTTAATTTATAACCTGATTAATTTATTAAATCACGCATGATTTTCAGCCGATGCTTCTTGGTTCTTTACACAGCTTTGTTCTTGATGATTGTTTCTTCGTTTTCAAATGACAACCCCATTCCCATCACGTTTTGCTCAAACTCTTCCCATCTTTGGTCCCCAATTCAACACTGACATGTCCTTTCCGCCTCTATTCATTTCCGGCTTCTTCAAAGTTTAATGTACCCGCTTCTTGTTCAAAATACACGGGTCCATGCAACTTTATTGTTGCTTTATATTCTTCTACTACTCACGGCTTTGAATTCCCACGTACACTGCTTCTCAGTCCACAAACCGTTTTAACCGTATAACAGTCCAACCCTCCTTTTGTTTCCTCACGTTCTCTTCTGCTTTTCCTCCCACGACCCATGTTTGAAAACGCTGCTCCAAAGATTCACTACAATAATTAAATTCCTTCATTAATACTTAAATGACTAATTAATATTTGTTATATTAACAGGCCGGTTAATCATTACTTTGAATCCAGGCCTACAATTTAGCATCCTCTTTCCATGTTGTTAATACTTCAGGACCCTCTTTGTTACTTCGTGCCTTTCTTCTGCTCTTCGTATCATTACTGCTACTCTCAAAACCCACATCTAAGTCTACATCCCAATTGTGCCTCCACGCCTCGACTAGAGGAGGATCAGAGATGACCCGCTGATGCCTCAGTCCCCCTAACTTTACTGTGAACGGCTGCTGGCTCGGCGCCCCCTAGCAGCTGCAGTAGTCGTCCTAACGTCATGGCTTTCCGTCACTATTCTGGCGGCTACAGGTCTTTAGAATTGATCACTATCGTTGATGACATAGTACTCATTGAGAGGAACAAAACTAGTGTTGAATTTTTTTGAATTAAAGCAAGGTATTTGAGGGAAAAGAAGAATTTAGTCTGGAGCTTCTCAGTCCTTCATTCCATTAGTGGCGGTAAGAATGCCTGATGACCACCAAAGAGAGAAATTAGGGCATTCACCCTTGTTTGTATTTATACTAAGGATGGAATAATATTTTATTATATTTTGAAACTTCGATGCGAAGTAATAACTAAAACCAATCATATATTTTTTTTTCTCTTCGACAAAAATGCTAATCCTAGCATAGAAAAATATTCCAGACACAATGGGACAAGTTTCGTTGAATTCCGATGCCTCTTCCTTACGGATCCAATGAATCTTGTTTCGTTAAATTTGGAGTTTGTTTGGCCAGTCGTTTATTCGTTAAAAGTTGCCACTTTCTAAATAACATGAATAATTAAATAGAAACAGAGACGTTTTTGGCCACCGAAGTCACATACGACATCGGTTTGCCAAAATTTGATTTTCTTACAATAATTTAACGATACTATTCCAATGAAACAATTTTATCGAAAACGGACACCATTCGCAAAAATGGCTATTTTTAGCGCTCAAATAATATTAACAAAATATTATATAAATTTCCAAATAAATCTTAATAAATTATTTTTATCATATATATCCAAACAGAATATATATACAACTCCAAATATAAATTACACAACTCGATATCGTAAATTTCGAGTCAACCATTATTTAAATTGTATTAAAACCAATATAAATTTATTGAATAAACGTTATATTTTAATAACGATTTCCATATCAACATTTTAATATTTGAATTGGACATAACTAGCAATCTATAACACGAAATCTGGATTTTTCTCTTTCATATGAAAACTATAATCAACAAGATTCCAATGTTTCCTGTTTCACAGAAATCCGACTTAAAACGAATTCTGTATATTCAAATAAAGTTCAAAACCCTATATTACGAACTATCACGCCATTTCGAGCTCGATTTATTATTATATATAAATTTAATGTTCAAACTTCGTTTTATAAATGAATTCAATATAAAAATCCATTTATATTCCAAATATAATATTTAAAAAATAAAATAAATATTTGGCTACCAAAAATACGGGACATTACAATAGTGGCATGGGATGCTCATGTTGTCGAGGATTGATACATTTTATTTAAAGTTGATTTTTTCACTTATAATAATAATACAAGATAAATTTCGCATATCAAGCATGTTTGGCTATTGTAAGGTAAAACTCTATCCTTCGGCTTGCGTTGCATTGTGTGATGGGACCTGAGTTGTGACATACCACGTCCGTTAATTTCACTCACTAAGGGAATGCATTATGTTCTGTGAAGCTTTAAGGTAATCAGACACAGAATGATTACAAGACAGATATAAATAAGACGGCAGCGGAAATTTAAATTTTTATTTCAATCATAATACCGTGGTCCACAATTTCATAAGTCACAAAAACCATTACAAGAAAATAACTTCTGTCTTGTACCATCAGAGTACATAAGTAAATAAAAAGCATAATTCCCCAATTAAAAGAGTTATGCCATAGTAGAGACAAGAACTTGAGCCATACTTCAGAAATAGCTCCTAGCAAGATGATAACTGAATCCTGACTAAGCCTGGGTGTTTCCTCCCTAAGAACCTGGGGGAAGGGGGAATGGAAGAAAGAAGGAGAAACAAAATGGGTCAAACATAAAGTCTGGCGAGTCTAGTTACTTTTAGCCAGTAGATAAATAAAAGTAACATGATCGACATATAAAGTAGATAAGAGAGAGATCACTACATAAATGGCAGGTGTGACAAGGTAAGCAAGATAAGGTGTACATGCCTCACTAATGATTACTCTGCACTGTTACTAGTATATCCAGAAAGAGATGACCCCTTCAACGATAAAATGGTAGACTTAGTATACGTCCAAATGTACCCTAACTACCCTGATCGATCGGCTCCCTAACCCACGTAGATACCTTGTGTTGGCCCTATAGTAGGAGGTATCACTTCCAAAAGTGGCAACCCCTCGTTGTAATAATGTACATAACCATATCTACAGGTGTCACGGTCGTCTTATCACCCTCTGCCCGGCTCATGCACGCACATGGCCTGCTTGGTTTGCGCCACCCACACCATCCTCCATGTTTGGATCTCTTAATATCAGTCAGTAAGCGTGCCCCTTCTCCGCCTAGTACGGAGTACTTTGTTTGATACCTACTTTGGGATACTGACTAAAATGGGTCCCACACAATATGATACAAGCTCTCCCCTTTGTCTTGTATCTCCCACTAGGTCTTCACTGACTATGTATACCACTAGGTGTCTTTAATTACATAGCCTTATTTATTTCTACCGGTTATGCTTACCTACAGGTGTCTTTAATACATAACCCCTAATCTTCCAATCAATTATGCTTACCTATAGGTGTCTTTAATTACATAACCCTATCACTTCCACAAGTTATGTTTACCCTAAGAGGTGTCTTTAATTACATAACTTTATTATTTCCATCGATTATGTATACCACTAGGTGTCTTTAATTACATAATCTTAACGGGTTTAGTTTGTGGGCCTATTACCAATCCCCTCTTCAGATTTACTTAACCCACCCCTCAACCATGTTTACTTAACCCCCAACTTAAATTTAAGTTCATAATATCCCTATGGATTAACTTAGGTTAAGTAGTCCAATTCTTTGCCATGTCCATTTATGGTTTCATATTGGGCCAGACCTTCCACATTAGGCCTACAACATGTGGATGCTGGATATGCCGGTCGGGTTCAGGCAGACTTCCACCACTAAAGCAACCTAACCTCGTGTCATAAGTACAATCACAATTCCTAATTGTAATTACTAGATATTCCATTATTAATTAATTAACAAATTAATTAATCCTTTCCTTTTATAGGTATCAATACCTATTTTGTCCAATAATTTGAATTACATGTCCATAAATGTTCATATTCAAATTATGCCATTTTTAATTAATTTACCAATTATTTAATCCTTTCCTTTTATAGGTGTCAATACCTAATTTGCCCCATAATTTGAATTACATGTCTATAAATGTTCATATTCAAATTATGCCATTTTTATCCCTTTTTCCCCCGTTCCTTAACTTGCACCCTCACAAAATTGGCAACATGCCTAGGCTAGACAATAGCCTAGTCATAAACGATAATAGGGAAAATAATGGGAATATAACTAAAATGATCATTTTGGCATAAACATAAACTTGTATGATAACAAGGTGAACATACATACTAGCATGGACATGAAATTGTCATCATAACAAGGTGGACACAAACTGATGAACTATGACGTCATAATATATAAATTAGCAATTTAGATGTCCAATCAATTTAAATCTAACATGATAACATAGGGTGACAATTTAGATCACATAAAATAGATCTAACATGTTAACATAAGGTGACAATTTAGATCACATAAAATAGATCTAACATGTTAACATAAGGGGACTATTTAGATCACATAAAATAGATCGAAAATGAATCATAATGTGACAATTTTAGATCAAATAGGATAGATCTAACATAAATCATAAGGTGACAATTTTAGATCACATAGGATAGATCAAACATGAATCATAAGGTGACAATTTTAGATCACATAGAATAGATCTAACATGAATCATAAGGTGACAATTTTAGATCACATAGTACAGATCTAACATGAATCATAAGGTGACAATTTTGGATCACGTAGAATAGATTCAACATGATAATTTTAGATCACATAGAATAGGTCTACAAACATCCGCATCATAGCATAAAAGTTACAACCCAAGATCCATAATGATAACATAGTAGAACAATTTGAATTGGATCCAAAGAAATAGATCTATCATGACATAGCATAAGATCTAACAATAACATAGATTCAAAGTCTACAACGTATCCAAATCACAGTCTTTCATAATTCACTATTATTTATCTAAACCTAAAACCAACCAGAACTCACTGTGATTGGATTGCTAAGATGTTATAAGAGGTGCTGAGTCTATGTTTGAATTCATAATTTGATATGCTTTAGATGAAGATGAGAGATCCTAGTTCAGTTCAGAATCCAGCAGAGTCCGGCCACCATTGTTTCTTTGTGAAGAAAACAAAGGATATGAGATATATTTATAAATGCTGGGTTAAAGAATTCGTATGCCACCTCAGCCCTAATGGAATTGGGTCAGGTCACTGGTTGTCACTCACTCGAAAAAGGCCCAAATACCCAAAAACTGTTTTGGGTGCACTTTACAGGTGCGCCAGTGCAAAATTGCCTTGGTGCACTTGGAAAGTGTGCCAGTTATATCTGGTTCTGATTTTCAACTTTCTATCCTCCGTAACTTCTTCATACATTATCCGTTTTACGCAAACTAGGTGTCTATCCTGACCGGAATTTCGAGATGGACGTAATGACGTAATCAGTTTCCCTTAATTCTTAATATTAAATTATTTATTCTTTAATTTATCTTCTTTAATGTCGTTAAAAATTCGGGGTGTTACATTCTCTAATACTCAAAGGATTTCGTCCCCGAAATCTCCAAGTTGAGAAGAATGCATATCCTACCATCCATCATCCATCTACTCATCCATCAATCATTGGCATCCATTGTCCTTAAGGATTTCTAATGCTTTCATGAATATATGCAAAGGTGTGTGTATATGTCCTAACAATAATTCGAAGATCAGGTGGTCTACTGATTTAGTTGACCTCCTTAATGCAATGTATATTAGTGCCATGAATCCAATATGTATGCAAATAAGCCTATTATAACATATAAGCTCTACATGTGTGCACACTCATTTGTCGAAATGCAACATCCATATGCTAGTTCATCCATTCCATCCATAAAAGAAAAGAAAATGCACAGTCATCCATATGCAGTATGAGAGTGATTGAACCGACATAGTGCCGAATGTGTGTATATGCATCCATAAGCAACCACTGGCAAACACTTGCATCCATCAATCATAACATGTTTCAGACACATGTTTACATCCATAGGATTCCTATCTAAAGGTCAAAAAATACTACAGATAAGATATACTCAAATGATAGAAATAAGTACTGATAAAGCTTTGGGAAAAGGAGTTAAGAACATACGCTCAAAAAGAAAGGGGTACGAAGCACGAATCTTGTCTTCGGTCTCCCGAGTTGTATCCTCTGGGTTATCTTCCCATTGAACCTTTAGCAACTTGATCTCTTTATTGCGTAGCTTATTAACTTCTGATCTCAGAATACGGGAAGGAACTCGCCTAACTGTCACCTCCCGTTCCACTTCTACATATTCTATTATATTGACTCAACAACTTCCGCGGTGTCATGCAAGCTCTTCCGCAGATGAGAAACATGGAAAACATCATGAACCCCAGATAGATTTTCAGGAAGCTTTACTCTATAGGCCATTTGGCCAATCCTCTCGGTTATGGGAAATGGTCCCACAAACCTAGGTGCCAACATCCCTACCGATCCGAAGCGAACCATATTCCTCAGAGGTGACACTTTGATAAAAACCAAGTCTCCTACTTCGAATTCGAGGTCAGTCCTTCTCTTGTCTGCATAGGATTTCTGCCTATCTTGAGTGGTCTTCATCCGCCGTCGAAAAAGGTCAATCTTTTCGGACTTTTCTCTAACCATATCTAGTCCAAGTAGTAATCTTTCTGTAGATTCCCACTAACAAGTTAGTGATCTACAGGGTCGTCCGTACAATGCTTCGAAGGGTGCCATGCCGATGCTGGCCTGATAGCTGTTGTTATAGGCAAAGTCTACTAAAGGAAGATGCTCTTCCCAAGTCCCTCCGAAGTCTAGGATACACAGCCTTAAAAGATCCTCTAGGATTCTGTTCACCCTCTCTGTTTGCCCATCGGTCTGAGGATGATAAACGGTGCTCAAACGCAACTGTGTACCTAATGCTTCTTGCAAGCTTCTCCAAATTTCACTGGTAAAGATGGGGTTGCGATCGCTCACGATGCTGGAAGGAACTCCATGAAGACAAACTATCTCTCGGACATAAATTGCTTCTAACCATGATGTCGTCCTCTTACTCTTAACTGGAATAAAGTGAGCGCTCTTAGTGAGTCTATCTACCACAACCCAGATACTGGTGTTGCCTTTCTTTGATCTAGGCAAACCATATATGAAATCCATAGAGACGCTCTCCCATTTCCACTGAGGAACTCCAACGGATGAAGTAAACCATCGGGCTTCTTTTGCTCAGCTTTGACTTGCTGGCAAACTAAACATTAAGAAACAAATTCGGCCACATCTTTCTTCATCCCAGCCCAAAAGAAAACCCTGTTCATGTCCCTGTACATCTTATCACCGCCTGGATGAATGGTCATCTTAGAATGGTGGGCTTCTTCTAGGACTGCCTTTATCAAGCTTCCAGTTTGAGGAACACAAAGCCTTCCATCTCGTCGCAACCACCCCTTTTCATCTATGGAATATCTGCTAAGGTGACTAGAAGTCTCCCCTCTTATGAGCTTATCCATGATGTCAAGAATCTGTGGGTCACCTTGTTGTGAAGCTCCTATCTGGTCCATAAGATTCAGTCGTATCTCTAAGGATGCAAACAAATCAGGCAAAATCTCGATGGAGGGTCTAAAATCAAAAGCTGATATGAACTCCAAGTTCTTTCTTTCCACAAACAGAGGACTCAGGGCCACCCTCTGCCTACTTAGTGCGTCTGCCACTACATTACCCTTGCCAGGGGTATAAGAAATCTCAAAATCATAAGAAGCTAGAAACTCCATCCACCGTTGTTGCCTTAAATTGAGATCCTTCTACGAGAACAGATACCTGAGAGATTTATGATTGGTGTATAACTCGAACTTCTCTCCAAGTAAATAATGACACCACGTCTTTAACGCAAACACTATGGCAGCTAGCACAAGATCATGGGTGGGGTAGTTTTTTTCATGAACTCTCAGCTGTCTACCCCCATAACACACAACTTTCCCTTCTTGCATTAGGACCGCACCAAGCCCTGTACCGCATGCATCAGTGTAAACGGTAATCACTTTATTCCCGTCGGGTAAGGTCAAGACTGGGACTGTTGTCATAGCCCTCTTCAGTCGTTGGAAAGCAATGTCACGGTCTATATCCCATGAGAATGCCAAATTCTTCTTCGTTAGCCTGGTGAGTGGTTCTGATATCTTTGCGAAGTCCTTAATGAACTTCCTATAGTAACCTACCAACCCAAGAAAGCTTCTCACCTCGGTTGCATTTTTAGGAACCTGCCAATCTTGCACTGCAACCACCTTCGCGGGATCTACAACTATCCCTTCTTTGGAGACCACATGCCCTAAGAATCTCATCTCTTTTCTCCAAAAATGGCATTTGGAGAACTTTGCTTTAAGCTGATGGTCACAGAGAGTTTTCAAAACTTCTTTCAAGTGTTGGGCATGCTCTTCTTTGCTCTTGGAGAAGATCAAGATATCAACAACAAAGACTATGACAAATTTGTTTAGGAACTCCCAAAACACCCTACTCATCAAATCGACAAAATAGGTGGGTGCATTCGTCAGCCCAAAAGGCATAACTAGCCATTCAAAGAAACCGTCCGGAGTTCTAAAGGCAGTCTTATCTATGCTGTCCTCAGCCACCCTCAACTGATGGAACCCCGTGGCCAAGTCTAATTGGGAAAATACCGAGGCACCAACAAGATGATTCAATAAATCATCAATCCTCGGAAGCGGGTGCCTATTCTTCTTAGTGAGCTTATTCAGCTCCCTATAATCAACACACAAACGAAGTGAACCATCCGCCTTAGTTGCGAATACCACTGGAGCACCCTATTCAGATATGCTTCATCAGATAAACCCTTTCTCAAGTAGCTCCCCTACTTGCTTACTCAGCTCCCTCCTTTCTCTTGGAGCCATGTGGCGCACTGGTAATGCAACTGGCTTTGCATTGTCCACCAGATATATGCGAAAGTCGATCTCGCGCCTTGGAGGTAAACCCCGAACCTCATCAAAAACATCGAAAAAATCTCGGACTACTAGAACAGATTGCAGGTTGTCGATAGATGCATCAAGAGACTCTAGGAAACTAAGCATAACCGACCCTTGTGGGTCACACGAAATCTCGAGGGTTCTCCCATAACAAGTCAGAAGCCTAACAACCTTTTTCTCACAATCCAGAATGGCACCATAAGTGGTAAGCCAATCCATTCCTAGAATCAACCCATAGCCTATAAACCCGAGCACATAAACCCGAGCACATACGCATCGCGTTCAAACTCGACGCCCTACACAGATATTTTCAAACCCCGACAAATCATAGATAAATGAGCCGAACCACCAATGGGGTTTGAAAAAACTATGGGATCTATAGCCATACAAGTAATTAAGTGCAGAGATTCAACTACAGAACTTGATATACATGAATGTGAGGCACTAGAATCAAAAAGTGTTCTAATAGGATGGTTTGAAAGAGAAATTGAACCTTCCACATAAATTTTTCTACCTCTATCAAGAGCACTGGTCGCGAGAGCATGCACCTTTCCTCCAAAACTTCCTGCTTTGACCTTGTCCCTGTGATCCCCGTTTCTTCGGGCACAATTTAGCAAAGTGTCCGGCCTCTCCACTGTGGAAGCAATAATTCTTCCTTCGCTTACAGTCTTTAACCAGATGACCTTCCTTCCCATAATGGTGACATTTTCTCTTATCCTTGCCTTTATTATTTTCCCTCCTTTCTTCTGTTGTTGTTGATGTTGCTGCTGCCCCTTCCTGGGCCACACCTTCTTATTCTACGATGTCCCCTCAGCTTTTGCTTCCTTCTTTTCTCCCTTGTCCTCCTTAAGCATTAGAACCATATCAACAAGCTTTTCAAATGTGGCCTCCATTGGAATATGGGACATAGCTAAACCATGTAGAGGCTCATTGAGCCCTTTAGCAAACTGCAAGGCCTTTTTGTGCAGTGTATCCACCAACTCTAACCGGAACCTTGCTAGCTGGTTGAATTTGTTCACATATTCATTCACCATCAAGTCTCCTTGTTTGAGTGCTAAGAATCTCTCCATATACATGCTGCTTTCAGCTTGGGAAAGAAATTTCATTTCGAACCACTGTCTAAAATCTTCCCAAGTTTCCACCGGACGTCCAGCTTGGGTGACTTCCCACCAAAATGAGGCTTTGTCCTTCAATAGCGAAGCAGCTAACCGAATCTTTCTTCGGTTCTCCACTTCAAAGATTACGAATAAGTCCTTAGTCTCCTTAAGCCAATTTCGAGCTTCCATGAATGTCTCGTTCCCATGGAATGGCTTCCTTCCTATAGCACGGAAGTCCTTGCAGATCTTGGCAAAGTTATCTGCTATTGGAGCGGGAGGAGGAGGAATGACTGGTGCAGCTGGGGGAGGAGCGTCTCTTTGGCCTTCGGCCGGTGCTGTAGCCTCCAAATACCTACGGAACCATCCGGGTATAGTGACGCCCTATGGGATATTAGGGATGTTTTGTTCCCCAGATGTGCTGAAAAAGAGGGGAAAAAATTAGATAAAGGACCGAAGGATACTACATATGTCTTTTTGAGGAATGTTTTTCAAAAATAGACTTTTCTTTTCGAAAATGCTTTTTTTTAAAACGTTTTTGAAAAAAAAATCAAAAACTTTTATCCAATCTGGTAACCTTCAGCTCTGATACCAAGTGTGACACCCCACGTCCGTTAATGTCACCCACTAAGGGAATGCATTAAGTTCTATGAAGCGTTATAGGTGATCAGACACAGAATGATTACAAGACAGATATAAATAAGACAGCAGCGGAAATTTAAATTTTATTTCAATCATAAATCATAATACCGTGGTCCACAATTTCATAAGTCACAAAAACCATTACAACAAAATAACTTCAATCTTGCACCATCAGAGTACATAAGTAAATAAAAAGCATAATTCCCTAATTAAAAGAGTTAAGCCATAGTAGAGACAAGAACTTGAGCCATACTTCAGAAATAGCTCCTAGCAAGATGATATCTGAATCCTGACTAAGCCTAGGTGTTTCCACCCAGAGAACCAGGGGGAAACGGAAGAAAGAAGGAGAAACAAAAAGGGTCAGACATAAAGTCTCGCGAGTCTAGTTACTTTTAACCAGTAGATAATTAAATGTAACATGATAGGCATATAAAGTGGATAAGAGAGAGATCACTACAAAAATGGCAGGTGTGACAAGGTAAGCAAGATAAGGTGTACATGCCTCACTAGTGATTACTCTGCACTGTTACTAGTATATCCAGAAAGAGATGATCCCTTCAACTATAAGATGGTAGACTTAGGTATACGTCCAAATGTATCCTAACTACCCTGATCGATCGAGTCCCTAACCCTCGTAGATACCTTGTGCTAGCGCCATAGTAGGAGGTATCACTTCCTAAAGTGGCAACCCCTCATCGTAATAATGTGCAAAACCATATCTACAGGTGTCACGGTCGTCTTATCCCCTCTGCCCGGCTCATGCACGCACATGGCTAGGTCGGTTTGCGCCGCCCACACCATCCTCCACGTTTGGATCTCTTACAATCAGTCGGTAAGCATGCCCTTTTCTGCCTAGTACGGAGTACTTTGTTCGATACCTACTCCGGGTTACTGACTGAAATGGGTCCCACATAATATGATACAAGCTCTCCCCTTTGTCTTCTATCCCCCACTAGGTTTTCACTGACTATGTATACAACTAGGTGTCTTTAATTACATAGCCTTATTTATTTCTACCGGTTATGCTTACCTACAGGTGTCTTTAATACATAACCCCTAATCTTCCAATCGGTTATGCTTACCTATAGATGTCTTTAATTACATAACCCTATCACTACTACAAGTTATGTTTACCCTAAGAGGTGTCTTTAATTACATAACTTTATTATTTCCACCGATTATGTATACCACTAGGTGTCTTTTATTACATAAACTTAACAGGTTAAGTTTGTAGGCCTATTACCCATCCCCTCTTCAGATTTACTTAACCCACCCCTCAACCATGTTTACTTAACCCCCAACTTAAATTTAAGTTCATACAATCCCTATGGATTAACTTAGATTAAGTAGCCCAATTCTTTACCATGTCCGTTTATGGTTTCATAATGGGTCAGACCTCCCACATTAGGCCTACACCATGTGGATGCTGGATATGTCGGTCGGGTCCGGGTAGACTTATTCCACAGTTGGGCCTAACCTCGTGTCATAGCCCAATTCGTATTTACGTACTTGGACCTCCCACATTAGGTTCACCATTAGTGGCTGCTGGATATGCCGGTCGGGTTCAGGCAGACTTCCACCACTAAAGCAACCTAACCTCGTGTCATAAGTACAATTACAATTCCTAATTGTAATTACTAGACATTCCATTATTAAGTAATTAACAAATTAATTAATCCTTTCCTTTTATAGGTATCAATACCTATTTTTCCTAATAATTTGAATTACATGTCCATAAATGTTCATATTCAAATTATGTCATTTTTAATTAATTTACCAATTAATTAATCCTTTCCTTTTATAGGCGTCAATACCTAATTTGCCCCATAATTTGAATTACATGTCCGTAAATGTTCATATTCAAATTATGCCATTTTTATCCCTTTTTCCCCCGTTCTTTAACTAGCGCCCTCACAAAATTGGCAACATGCCTAGGCTAGACAATAGCCTAGTCATAAACGATAATAGGGAAAATAATGGAAATATAACTAAAATGATCATCTTGGCATAAACATAAACTTGTATGATAATAAGGTGAACATACATACTAGCATGAACATGAAATTGTCATCATAACAAGGTGGACATAAAACTGATGAACTGTGATGTCACAATATCTAAATTAGCAATCTAGATGTCCAGTAGATTTAAATCTAACATGATAACATAGGGTGACAATTTAGATCACATAAAATAGATCTAACATGTTAACATAAGATGACAATTTAGATCACATAAAATAGATCTAACATGTTAACATAAGGTGACAATTTAGATCACATAAAATAGATCTAACATGAATCATAAGGTGACAATTTTAGATCACATATGATAGATCTAACATGAATCATAAGGTGACAATTTTAGATCACATAGGATAGATCTAACATGAATCATAAGGTGACAATTTTAGACTACATAGTATAGATCTAACATGAATCATATGGTGACAATTTTAGATCACATAGAATAGATCTAACATGAATCATACGGTGACAATTTTTGATTACATAGAATAGATCTAACATGATAATTTTAGATCACATAGAATAGATTTGCATACATCTGCATCATAGCATAAAATTTTCAACCCAAAATCCATAATGATAACATAGTAGAACAACTTGAATTGGATCCAAAGAAATAGATCTATCATGACATAGCATAAGATCTAACAATAACATAGATTCAAAGTCTACAACGTATCCAAATCACAGTCTTTCATAATTCACTATTATTTATCTAAACCTAAAAGCAACTAGAACTCACTGTGATTGGATTGCTAATATGATAGAAGAGGTGCTGAGTCTATGTTTGAATCTCAGAATTTGATATGCTTTAGAAGAAGATGAGAGATCCTAGTTCAGTTCAAAATCCAGCAGAGTCTGGCCACCATTGTTTCTTTGTGAAGAAAATTAAGGATATGAGATATATTTATAGCTATCGGGTTACAGAATTCGGATGCCACATCAGCCCTAATGGAATTCGGTCAGGTCACGGGTCGTCACTCACTCGAAAAAGGCCCGAATACCCAGAAACTGTTATGGGTGCACTTTACAGGTGCGCCAGTGCAAAATTGCCTTGGCGCACTTGGCAGGTGCGCTAGTTATATCTGGTTCTGATTTTCAACTTTCTATCGTCCGTAACTTCTTCATACGTTATCCATTTTACGCAAACTAGGTGTCTATCCTGACCAAAATTTCGAGACGGACATAATGACGTAATCAGTTTCCCTTAATTCTTAATATTAAATTATTTATTATTTAATTTATCTTCTTTAATGTTGTTAAAAATTCGGGGTGTTACATGAGTCTTATAATAGCTTCATTTTTCCTTTTTAGCATTGCGTTTTTTTATGGTATTCTTGGGAGAAAACCCATTCCGTGTCATACAGCGTGGTCCCTTGATTTATCCAACTTTAAAATGAAGTTAATAACTGTTTTAGTTCGCACACCTGTCCCATGACTGACTCACAATTTATTGTTTCCGCCTAAACTTTGGGTGCCCATATTTTCCACATGGGCAGCTTGTTGTTTTGGTTTTCACATATATTTCTTTTCATTGGATCTTGGATTACGGGTGGAGCTATATTCAGAAAGCTTTGTATCCGTGTATTTCTTTCAGTTGTGGTATTTGATGATTTTCCACTGCATATTATACTTATGTATTATATTTCCGCTATTTTGTAATTTAATACTCTGATATTTTCCGTTTTAAATTATTTGTTTATTCTCTTGTATCTTGTACTCTGATGTAAATTGTTGTAATAGCAATGAAATGGTCTCCTGTTTGTGTTCTGATGAGTCGTGTTCTCAAGCATTGTTCAGTTTAGGTCGGCTGGGAAGTTCAGGTAGTCACAGGATACTGTACATTCGTTTAAATTTCAAAATGTAAAACTACGAACTATGACGATGTTAGAGCTTGTTTTATAATTGAATTTTAAATTATACGTTCAAATGTTCATTTAATAAACGAACTCGTGAATGTAATCAAATCTAACTTAATTAAATATTTCTATACTGTCCAATTCATACAATTTTGCAAATCCAACTAATTCCGACTATTTTAGAATTAAATTATTGTTTTATTATTTATATTAATAAAATGTTTCAGACCGTTGAATTCAGGTTATTAATTCCAAATCAACATTTAAAACATATTTTAAATATTTAATTTAATGGATATATATCTGGGTCATTACAATTTAAAACTAATATTCTCCTCAGATAATCCTGAAGTCGCTCAAGTTGGGGTAGTTTTTTTACCTCTCAGACCTTGATTCAACAATGTTCTTATCTTAAAATATATACGAGTTTGTAATTCAAAACTAATACTAATTCTAATATTAAAACAAATCTCTTTTAAATATTGCATTTAAAATATAGTTTTATAAACCATTCTTTACCTCAAAAAATCTCTTTTTAGTTTATAGTCACTTTTACTTAATTTGTTTAACAAGTAATTCTAGCTAAAATACAACCTTTAGTTTTAGTATTCTTTAATCCAATTAGTTTATAACTTGGATCTAAGACCCAAAAAAAAAAATCTTCTACTAAATCCTTTACATCAAAAATCCATTCTGCCTTTTATTTAGTACTAGATTTGGATTTTTATTACAAAAACCCATTTACCAATTCCTTTTACAAAAACTAGTTTAAGCATTTATCCTTTGCATTTGAATATTCTCTTTTAATACCAATCGATTTACTTGATTTATTTATATAGTAAACTATTGAGCTTTGAATTCCTTTATATAAACATTGTTTATAAAACTTGGATTTTATTGTACAAATCCCTTATAAAACTTGGATTTTATTGTAAAAATCCCTTATAAAACTTTTTCAAATTTCAACTCATTATAACTCGTAAATGAATTCCATTTAAAAAGGAAATCATTTTAATTATTATTAATTAGGAAAATAATTAACTTTCATACTAACTGAAGTAGTTTACTTCAGTATTAAATAAAATAGTTAATCTCTTATAAGAGTTACTAAAATAAGAATTATCTTTATTAATAATAAACAACTTGATAATTACCTTTAAATAAGATTAATTAAAGGATTTATTTATTTTTATAACATTCATTATGTTTAACGACTACTCGTTAAAAATATTTCTATTAGATTAATTCAAAACAAATTAATCTAATAACCAATATAGTTAAAAACAATTGACTTGGTCAACTTAAATATATTAGTTAACTTATTAACTAATTTCCACTAATTCTTCCGCTTAAATTAATTAATAATATAATTAATTTAAAAATATTGCTTAGTTGTTTCATAAAAACAATTTTTCCAAATTATTAACCTATAGGTTAATTTCTAATTTCCTTGTTTATCAAACTTATTTAGAACATAAGAATTTATCATATAAATTATTTTATAACTACTTTATAAGAACAAATTATAAATACCGATTTGTTTCAAAACTTTTATTTTGAATATTTTATAGAATTGACAACTTTGCCTTAGTTATAAAAATGAATTTATAACTTTGAAATTTTCAATTCGCTTGATGGCAAATCAACATCTTAAAAAGATGGATTTTAGACCATCTGCTGCCAATCACTTAATCAATATTGTCTATTGATTCATAACACAGAAATGATGAATCCAATTCAACCATCAATTATCAAAATAGGATTTAACATTACTTTGGGTTAAACAGTTTATACATGAATAATATGAAAACAAATAACATATAAATAATTTAGGAATCCTGTTGGATCCCTCCAACGTGTTCTTCCTTGCACCATAGCTCATAATATCATTATATATTTGCATAAGAAATATAATTTTTAATCTAATTCATTCATGATAACAGAAATATAAATATCAATAAACATTAAACAACCAAACAAGCAATAATCATCCAAATATCCAATTCATATTATCAATTAACTATTATAATTATATGAATTTAATCGCATCATAGAAGTTCAAAAGGCATGAGAATTAAGTCACATTTTATTTTCAATTCGACGATTCAGGTCGATTTATCTATATTTAGCGAGCGTTTAAAATTAGATAAATTCCCAGTATGCTCCAAGTCATTCCAAACCAGCATGAATGCGTAGTATTCTCTGCTATGATTCCAAGTGCTTCCTGTTCATCAAATTTTGTTCATATATGAATAAGTTATGCTTATTACAAGTTATAAATAGTTTAAATTGGAATTAATTAGTAAAGTAATAATTAATTAAGCCTTAATCCTTACTTATGCTCCTTAATCCATGCCTCACCATCTTCTAACTCTCGCTTCTTCTGTATAACACACAACCGAAAGTTCCTTAGGCCATGATTTAAACAGATATGGTAAAGTTTGGATTTGCAATTGACGCGTTCAGATTTGGTAAAGATTTTGCGCCGATCTTGTATTGATATATAGAGATTTTGTGATGACATGGAAACGACGTTCTGAAAATGAACCGTATTTAAATATATTTCGTGGTTCCGGATTCCAATCAAGAGACCACAACTGATGTTTTTAGGCTTAACTATTATTTTTAATACACTAGAACAAGTTTTGAGATTTAGTTCGATCGTATGGAAAAGATATAAATTTTTAATCGAAATTGATTACAATTAATTGATTCTAAGCGTTTCTAGTTCGTATGGCCAAACGGCAACTCCAAGCGTTACAAAATTTGAAATCCGATAATAATATAATATTATGGATCAAATGGAACTTATTTCATCGACTACCGAGATCGTTTGTAAACAAAACTATTTTTATTATCAACAAATGAATCGATAGGTTTTTATATTGCACACGATCATAAAATAAATTTGATTGACACCAACTTGAAATCCTACAATAATTAACTATTACAGATTTTATAAAATTAGTTTAGTTGAGATCTGAGGTCGTTTGAAAATTAGCAATTTTCATATGTTCAATTAAAATGATAAAATATAAATCAAATTCAAAATAATCAAATTTACTGATTATAAATTATTATCATCCTATATATTCAAATAGAATTTATACAGCTTCAAAATAAACTAGTTTGGATTTTTAAACTTAACATATTGAATTTAAAGTCAAATCTATATTCAGTTTATTAAAAATCCTTTTATTTTCCTTAATAGAACGTTATGATTCATAAATGATTATACAACAATTTTTTGAAAATTTGATTTTGACTTACTCAAAATCTACAAGATGAAATCTTGATTTTTCTCTTTTATTAGAAAACAATGATTCAATAGATCCAAAGATTCTTGTTTCAAAGATTTCCGATTTATACTGAATTCCATACACTCAATTGAAGTTCAAATCGTAAAATTATGAACTACCGCGATGCTACAAGCTCGTTTTTAATTAAACTAATACTCAAAATCATGGAACTTGAATTGTTTAAATTCCAAATCAACATTTAAACCTATTTTAAACCTTCAAACTTAACGGATAAAAATCTGGGTTGTTACAATCATATTCTTCCATTTTATAGTCGATTTCTTCGCTTTTTCTTCGTTATAGAGTTAAAGGTATACTTGCGAACTACCAAACTATTGCATTTGATGTCATATGTTTTGATGCAAATAATTCATATAGCTTTGGGATGAAATACGATTACCAAGCAATTTAGATACTGATTAGAAAACCATCTACCTTGCATCAATCTTTTTTGAAATACCAAAGCTACTACAAAATGCGATTAATAGGTGATTTGTGATTATCCTAAAAAAACCATTGAGTCTTACTCTTGGAAAAAATTAAAATCAATATTCACTGGGTAACTTGTCTCGTTATAAAACATTTAAGCTTCCATACCTAATATTTAATTATTTTTAAAATAATAAAAAAACTAGTGTAATTGTTTTAGGAAGTACCAATAAAGCATCACATATAGTCGATATGGCGGATACTTTATAATAAGTCATCTGAATTATATATATATATATATATATATGTGTGTGTGTGTGTGTGTGTGTGTGTGTCTATATATGTGTGTGTATGTGTATATATATACATATATGTGTATATATATAGGATCAAAATTAATCATAGGTAGGGGTGGATAGGGTTCATTATAGTTTTTCATAAAATAAATATAATAAATATGTCAATAAAGATATTAACAGAGTAACCGCAGAAAAGTAAATCACACATATAGTAAAACCCTTTCTACTGCTAACTCCATGGTTTCTATTAAGAATTAACAATTCGATGCTTACAAACGTGTAAATTTGCGATCTGATTGTTCTAATCTTATGCTCAAAAGCCTACCTCAAGGTTTCTATTAGGAGTTGAACAATTCAAAACTTACATAGATTGTAAACTTGCGGCCTATCACTCACTTGACCGTTCTAACCCTATATTCAAAACCTTGTCACAACTCTACCACTGAGTTAAAGCAAAGAAAATACTAGAGTTTGTAAAATTTAAAATGCAACAGAATAAACTTGAAAATGAAATCTTAGTTAAACACGAAATAGTATATATTTCAACTTGGCCCTTTTATTCTTAAACCCAACTGCTTCCATTATTATTTCTTCAACCTGATCTTTTTCCCTTTTATTAGAGCATTCCTAGCAGTTGTTGCAAATATGAGCGTGGATGGCTTTGTTGCAACGTGGATTCCCCCCACTGTTCCAGCAAACAGTGGGGGGACGTTGAGATTTTTTTTTTAAAGTTGGATACTAAACGGTTTTCTGAAAACCGTTTAGTGACTAAATAGTTTTCAGAAAACCGTTTAGTGTCCAGGAAAAAAAAATATTGCGAGCGTATGTTTACACAGTCATTATTCTCTGTAAACAAACGCTCGAGATTTTCTTCAAAATCCCCAAAAAATCAAAAACCCTAGTTCAAAAATTGAGTGAAAATCAAAGATTTTTGCAACATCTTCAATATCTACTCTTTCGCATCTCTTTGGCGCAATCAATTCCATCATTCTCCACCTTAAACCCTTCATTTCTGACATTGTAGTTGATTTAGCAAATTAGTTGAATTTGTTGACGATGGAAGAGGAAATCATAGAAGGTACTAGCACTGCGAGTGGGTTACGTAGGAGAAAAAGTTCACGAAAAAGTCGGAAAACGATTGAACGTGAAGAAGGTGGCTACGGTGCTAGGAAGTAGACAATAATTGAGCCGGGGTTTCCATTCCAGTCTATCACGAGTCTACAAGAAGGAGTTACACATATCTTCAACAGTGGAAAAGAGATTACGGTATATTTTTTGCTTTAAATTGCGTTAAATAGAATTATTCGATATGGAAAGGTTATGTAACCGATTTAATTTTATACCCAGAATCGCGACAAGATGAGATGTCACGGGGCATTTACGACAATGTTGAAATGGTGGATGAAAGTTAAAGTCTATCCGCCAATTTATGATCGATTGTGAGTATATTTGGGAAATTTATGGAAATTGAATTGAAAAACTCAGATAACAGATGCATACATGCTATTGTTGAGCGTTTGTGGCCGACTATGCATATCTTTTTATTTCCTAGTACGGAGATCGGGTTTACACTGTTAGATTTTACCATGCTGACATCCATTCCCGTCGGAATGCATAATCTAACGATACCGTATGATGAGAGCTGGGGGCAATTCGAAAGTGCAAAGCAACTATTGCCACTTATTGAGCCGAAAGATATTCGGGGAGGAAATGTTTCTTTATCGCATCTTGTATAGTACTTTCATGACGATTATCTTGAGGTTAATGATAACAAAAGCCATATTGCCCGCATTTTTGTGTTGTATATGATGGGTACTCTATTTTTTACAACAACAAATGACACTATTAGTCTGGGATATTTGGAGGCCGTATTTGATTTATGCTTAGCAGAATAGTTCGATTGGGGTTCTGCGATTATGGGTTACCTCTACCAAAGTTTGGATGTTGCTGTAACTAAGGGAGGACATATAACTGGTTTCATTGAGCTATTGCAGGTATGGTTACCTATAGTAAGCACAAAGTTTTTTATGTTTACAATGGTTTATTCTAGTGTTTAATATTACATCTTTCCTTCTTGCAGTACTAGTTTTTTGAGTACATGACGGTGTGCGGCTATATTGTCAAAGAGGAGGTGAAATAAGCTTCATATCCGAGATTGAGAGCCTGGGAGAAAGAAAATAGGCTCATCACGCATGATACTTCGGCTCATTTGTTCTCTAGCACACGGTATCATATTGATCATCGCCACGCAGCGCATATAAATTGGAATCCGTGGCAAAATTCAGTCGCACTCGCTAATGCAGAGGTTGTCCATGCACGCAACCTATCTATGAAACGGTTGCCTTTGACTGTTCCGCCCGGTAGCTCATATGAGATGTATTTAGGAGAGAGGTGTATGCGGCAGCTTACAGGCTGGGCGACTATTCCCATTGATCCTCCCACACACATGACCCGCAAGATGACATATTCTACATACGTGGAGTTGCAAAAAGCCTTATACCAAGATGACTGTCAGCGGTACATATATAAAGAGAAAGACATGGACTACAACACGTATTGGCTCTCAGTGGGTAGAGATGTTGGTCCATTGCGAGAGGCTTCTGTCCGTATCAGTAATATGGACTTTTTTCGGACCGTCTGCTTTGAAGGCATGAATTGAAGCTCCAATCGTCACGTCTTCAAAAGTTAATTACGCATCTCAGTTTTACCCACCGCCACAGCAAAGTGAGTGGCCCGAGGATCATGGATGGAACTTGCATTGGACAGGACATGATCCGTTACCGATTCCTCATTTGATGGATATACCGCCAGTTCCATCCCATTACACTGTTGATAGTCTATGGGAAATGAATATGGGTATGTGGCAGTTAGCTCTTGAACAGTCGAAGTATTATGAAGAGGGCTTGAATAGGATTAACACAGTTGCAGATGATTTTGTAAGTTATCGATTTAATTTTTGTGAAACATGTTTGATTTCCAATATTGCTCAGAACATACAATCCCTAGTATTATTTGTATAATGATATTGTGTTTATTTTTAAATACCATGCAAAACATGCAGGTTTTTAGGGAACCAGTGTTGCATTTGGGGTCTTATCAGGTGGGTCGAACAAAAAGCAGGAAAAAAAGAAAAACACGTGTACAGATGGAAGAGGGTGATGAGGAAGATGAGGAGGGTGACGATGAAGATGAGCAGGATGATGAGGAGGGTGATGAGCAGGATGATGAGGAGGGTGATGAACAGGATGATGAGGAAGTTTAGGAGGGTGATGAGGAAGATGACGAGGAGGGTGATGAGGAAGATGACGAGGAAGGTGACGAGGAAGATGACGAGGAGGGCGACGAGGAGGGTGATCAGGAAGGTGTAAGTCTTAATCCGTACGGTGTTAAGCTTAGATATCCAACCTCATCAGCGTCCGCGCCGGGTACTTGTTAATTTAATTCCATACGCACTTGTAACTAGTGCACATATATATATTTATTTAGTTCCAAGTTTATTAAAGATCACGTATAACAAAGTGTTTATGTATGTGCAGGCAAGAGTCTAGACAAAGGGAAGCAGAAGAGCAGTGGTTTCGTTAGCAAGATGAAGTCTTTATTTAAGGGAAAGGGAAAGAAGAAAGGAAGTGGGATTCACATTCCAGGCATCGAGGACATTTAATGAAGATCGAAGCGTTTGTCAGTGTAATGGTTTGTTAGTTTAATGGTACTATAATATTGTTATGTCTACTAGTAGGTGTTATTGTAATGGTTTGTTACTGTAACGGTTTGTTAGTGTAATGGTTTGTTAGCGTATGATTTGTAATGATTGTAGTTTAATGGTAATGGAATATTGTTTATTACATACTGTTATTGTTTTGTGTATTTGTTATGTTGTTTACAACAACGACTATAGTACCATTAAAGACTATTACATTACCAAGAAGCTTACAACAACGAATATCACAACATTAAGAAATGCAACCTACACGAGTACGAACAAAAACAATTAAACATAACTGGGTCGTCCTATCCTATCACTTTAGTGCTTTGTTACAGTGCTCTAATGCTCAAGTGTTGCATTGTTACAGTCTATTGCTACTGACTTGTCATATCTTGTCCTTTCATATCCTATCGCTTTAGTGTTGTGTTAAAAAATAGAACTGGGTCGTCCTATCCTATCACTGAGCCCACTGACTTATCAAATCGCTTTTGTCATATCCAATCACCTTAGTGCATTGACTGGTCTAACCTTTATCACTAAGCGCCTATATAAATATCTACGTTTACTACTTTTTAGTTATCCGAAACCAAATTTTTCCTTAACATAGATAATGTCTTCCTGGTCATGGCCCTCATCAATGGATTCGAACTATGATCAAAACTTTCCTGAGCGTCCGCCTTCAAGTCCAAGAACAGATATTGATTGGAATATCGAATACCAAGAGCGGCACTACGAGGACCTACGTCGTGACTTCCCGGAGTTGGCCCGCCTGACGATTCATCCACCAATTAATCATGTTCCAGATGTAGGTCATCAACAAGTCAACACTGTGAATGAAGAACGCTTACGAGCGGCTACAGTCCCTCGTCCTCCCACTTATCCAGCTGTAGCTTGTCCTCCGAGTGTTCCGGATGTAGGTCATCACGAGATACGATGAGTTTCAGTTAACCAGACTCCTAACGAGCAGGAGGTTAACTCCTATCCCGTTTGTTGCCACTGTGGTTACGCGGTGGAGGTAGTAGTCCGGGCGGACGAAGATAGTATTGGTCCTAGGATCCATTTATGCTCGCTACGGCCTAACAGATGCAATACTTTTGAGTGGATAGACGACCGTTTCCCTCCAAGGGCTATTTCTTACGCCAACGAGTTGGAACAAGAGAATAGGCGACTTCGAACCTCTTTAGAATCCCTTCAGAATGAGCGTAACAATTAATGTGTTTGCGTACTGAATTTCCTACTTTAACATCTCTTGTATCCTATGTTTTAGTGGCTAGTAATCAATTTTTTATATTGTATCCTACGTATGGCTGGTGATATTATAATGAACATTTGTTGTATCGCACATGCTGTGTGGAATTAGTATCGTTTATACAGTTTTTAATAACAACCATATGTCATACCAGCTGACAACTATCAAACTGGATAGGTAAGAAGTGCTTAACGAAAACAAAAGACTGAAAAGAAAAAAAAGCCTGAAAAAAATAATGGGGCAAAAGCCTTAAAACTATAAAAATAAAGTAATCTAAGATAAGATAAGATAACAAAAAAAAATTCATACTAAAACATAATTGAAAAAATTTAAAAACAACTTTCAAACTTAAATAATTCATTGAATTTAAATATAAGAATCTAATTTAAACAAATTGCAAAAGGGTGTGCATTTATATAATGCACCATAAGCTATAAACGGTTTTCTGAAAACCGTTTATACATTATACGGTTTTCTGAAAAACGTTTAATGTATAAACGGTTTTCTGAAAACCGTTTCTCCCCCGCCGCTCCAAATTAGAAATGGCGAGCGTCGCCATTTCTAATTTGTCCCCACGTCGCTCGCGCAACTGCTGGAGAGCGGGGAAAACGTTTTCCTCCCCATTTCTTGAAATCCTGCTACTGCTGGGAATGCTCTTACTTCATTTCCTTCAGATTGGAAACTAGGGTATCCACCCGAAATTAAAACTACTGCTCATAATCTCTGATCGGAAGATAATCGATGATTCGATTTTCCTTGATCTTCTTATCATTGATCTGTTCTCTTGTAGCTTTGATTTTGGTTATGGTTTCTTTACTACTCAAGGTTATTTATTGCTGAAAATTTAGTATGAATTTTTCGCCCTCTTTCAATTATGAATTTGCTCGATCTTTTTATTTGCTGTAATTTTGCAATGATGAATGATGGGTTTTTAGACCCATACATTTTTTATTTCGTTGACCTAGCAGATTGCGTATACTTTTGGGTTATGGTTATATATTCATTCGATTTAGTTTTGATATAGTCCTAATTTTGGCTTCGGATATTCAACTTCGACTTTTGGTTTGCTCGATAAAGTTGACTTTTTCAACTTGAAATTCAATTCGAATTTTACTGACTATCCACTGTGATTTTTTTTTCTTTGCTCGGCCATGTTTCTGCTTTGTCCAAAAAGACTGATATTACTACACTTGATTAAACACTGTGCAATTTTGCTTTGTTTGGGCTTGAGTATGTGATTAAAATTAATGCCACACTTGAATATTTCTGTGCAAATTCTTTTACCTTACTCTGTCTGGTTTAATCAGAATTGATATCATATTTTAATATATGTATGCTACACTTGTTCACATTTACGCACACTTGATTTTGTGGCTTCACTTTTGTGTTGTTTGTTGATAATATGTTGAGACTTGTCTTCTTGTGGTTTTCCTATCAGTTTGATGTTGAAGCTATCTCCTGATATTATGTATGCCTGGTCTTGTTAGTTTGATGTTGGGTTGCACTTTGTTGTGCTTGAGATCTTTTCTGTGTTGAGTTGCTTTTAGTTATTTGTTGTTGAGGTTATGCACTTAATGTTGCTAGTTTTGATCTTGTTGCACCCATTGCACTTGTACTTGTTGCATGTTGACCTCCTTCTTGCTTTTGTTCACCTATATTGAGGTGCTTTTGCACTTATTGTTGTTAGTTTTATGTTGAACTTGTAGTTTTGCTTTTGTCTTCCTAATCTTGTTGGACCTATGTTGAGTAACCTGTGCGCTTGATGGTTGTGCCCAAACACAAATCAGCACAACATCAAAGAGTCATCAATATATATGTATCTAGTGCAGGCAAGGATTGAAAATAAATGGAACCAATTAACCATCATCCTGGAATAATTGAAGACACTGTGCTAGATATAGATCCATCCCTCTTAGGTTATTTGACACAACTACTTCTTACTTGATTCACAACGTTATTTTTTTCGCTAACTTATTGTACATCGTTTCAGTTATGCAATTTTTTCTCACATTCTTTTTTATTTTAGTCTTAGTGGTGTCATTAAATTTGGGTTACGTCGATATTTTAGTTGACATTTACTTTATGTTTAATTTAAAATTTAAACATCCAAGAAGATGTTTGGTGTTGAGGCTGTGCACTTGATTTTGCTAGTTTTGATCATGTTGCACCCTCTTGCACTTGTTCTTACTGCAGGTCGACCTCCTTTTTATTTTGTGCACCTATGTCGAGTTGTTTATGCACTTGGTGTTGTCGGTTTTACATTGAACACGTATTTTTGCTTATGTCTGCCTAGTCTGGTTGGACCTGTGTTGAGTTACATGTCACATGATGATTGTGACTTGATAACATATTTTGTAACACCCCGTATTTTCTGTGAACGTATAAGTCACAAATCAGAGAATAATTAATTTTTTAGAATGAGAATCAAGGGAAATGGGTTTGTCCATTGCGTTCGTCTCGAAATTCTGCTTGGAAACAAGTCCGAGTTTTCGAGAAACGGAGTCCGTATGAGGGAGATATGACCCTCCGAAGTTTCAGAGATTTTCAGAATCGAAAACGGCTCGAAAATTCGAATTCAAAATCCTAGAACAGGCTGGGCGGGAAAATTCCCGCCCATGGACCAGGTCGACCTGGGGGTAGACCATAGTTTCGACCTCCCAGGGGCCAGGTCGACCATAGTGTCGACCAGGGGGTCGACCTGCTCCCGAAACTCAGTTTTTGAACCTGATTCATTCTGATGTTTCTGGTCTCGTTTTCAGTCTAGATTCGTCCGCCTAATCCTATATAAACAGCCCCCAAGCCCCATTCTCTTTACACCATTCTTCTCTAACCTTATGCTGCATAATTTCATTCCTATACTCTGCCTCCGTTTTTATTAAATAAAATAATGGCGTCGTTACTCTACTGGAATCAAAACTAGGATCTTCTTCCAATCTGAATAAAGTTAAAAGGGAACGACTATTTTCTAATCTAATCGATAGTCTACGCCAAAGGAACGCTATTCAGTGTCAGAACTCAGATACCAGAAATCAAGACTTTCCTTTTTGATTGTGAGTACAGTTATTTTCAGATATGAACTTTAATTAGGATCTTGACGTGGTTATAAATCTGAATCTGAGGTTATGTATATTCTTATCTGTCAGATCTGTTTTTCTGTGACTATTCTGTACCTCTTTCTTCTTTCTGTTCTATAGCCAGGCTACTACGAGCCTGTGCCGAATCTCATAAGAGATTAACACACGAACGCTAAATTTTGGGACAAATAATGAATAATGCATAATTGGACATGAAACTGTTGCCTATGAGACTATTGCCTATGACTATGATTCATGCCTATGAGACTATTGCCTATGACTATGATTCATGCCTATGAGACTATTGCCTATGACTATGACTCATGACTATGAGACTATTGCCTATGACATTGAATAAGAAACTATTGTGATTAGTCGCCCATGACTATTGTGGTTAGTTGCCTATAACTATTGTAGTTAGTTTCTTATGCCTATTCCCTTAATTATGTTAGATCTCATAATTAGTGTGTAACTTGGCTAGTTTATTCCCATTCACTGTTATGTACATCGAGCCTATTGGAGCTATTATTATTGTATTTGGTTCATTATTGCATGCCTATTCTTTTATATCAATTCTTGTGCTTATCCCCTACTCCTTTTGTTAGTGCCATTTCATGAGTACTTAGAGAACTTGTGGAAACATGTTATACGGGGATTGGGCGTAGCTTAATTAAGTTAATTTGGCATAATAAATATGTTGGCATAATCTGAATTGGCTATAATAGTGAATGATTAACATGTATATTAGTCTTGGACATAAATGGTGAACTAGAATATTAAATCTAGTTTTGACATGAACTGTAAATGGGAATATTAAGACTAAAATTTGGGGCATATATTGTATTATGAATTATGACCTTGATTTGGGCATGTAAGTTTTGGGTAAATTTATGATTAGGCAAGATATGTAAATAGAGTTTTAGATATATATAATCTGCTAAATCTGTTAAATTGCCTAATCCGTTATCTGCTAAATCTGTTGAATTGCCTAAACTGCTAAATCTGTTATCTGCTAAATCTGTTGAATCGCTTAAACTGCTAGATCTGTTATCTGTTGAATTGACTAATCTGTTGAAAACTAGATAATGGTAATCTGGGTATGGAAATCCGTAGGCTCGACCTAAAATTTAGTAAAACATGGAAATTTGATTAATCTGTTGTATCCTATGAAGAAGTTTAATCTGTTAAATAAACAGAATTAGTCTGATATTTGTAAAATCTGTATTGGAATGAATTGGCTATGACACGAGGTTAGACTCTGTTTGCGGTGGAAGCCTGCCCGGAACCAACCGGCTTAACCAACGACCGCAAACTGTCAGTCTAATGTGAGAGGTCGTAGGCATAACTAAAATATGCTTAGACACGAGGTTAGGTCTGGCTTGTGGCAGAAGTCTGCCCGGAACCGCCCGGCATATCCAGCGACCACAAGCTACCGACCTAATGTGAGAGGTCTGTGCATTAATATTTAATTAATGCAAATCTGGGATAAATATGATGTCTAAAACGTTTTGGGTGAATAGGGTTAAACCAACCGGATTGATGAATTTAACAAACCCGTTTCGTAAGTCGGTGGGCCCAATACAAAGTTAGACAATCCGTAAGTCTGTTAAGAACTGTACATCTGATCTGTTAGTCTGAAAACCTGTTAACTTGATTTTCTGATCTGTGAATCAGTTGACCTGAACTCTGTATGTCTGAAAACTTGTAAACAAGTTAATCTAAAACCTGTTAGTCTGGGGACACAAGGTTAGGAGGAAAAAATACTTGTGTCATCTGTTGTTTGGGACCCATATTAGTCAGTAACCCTTTCTGGTATAAAAACTATGACCCAACAGTAGGTATGGTCCGGGCACGCTTACTGAACTAATTATAAGCGGTTCATTCTGATAATGGCGAGGGGTGTTGATGGTGTGTTCTAACCGGGTCATGTGCGTGCATGGATCCCGGTCTGCCTCTGAGGATGTAAGACGCCGTGACATCTGTAAATAGGTCTGTGTCATTCAAAGGTTGCCACTTTAGGGAATGATACACCCTTTTGTGGGGCTGGCACAGGGTATTTATGTATTAGGGAGCCGATCGCGTGGGGTAGGATTTAGGGTACACTTAGTTCTGTCTGTTCTGTGGGGTACCATCTGTTTCTATTGGGTGGTAACACCTGTCTGTTTCTGCGTGGTACCGTCTGTTGGAGTAGTAAAGGCCCATTTACTAGTGTACACCTCATTCTAACATTCTGTTTCCGTAAGGATTATTCTGTTTCTGTACCTTCTGTTCGGGTGGTAAAGGCCCATTATTCTGTTTCTGTTTAGACATTAAGGTAACACCTAATCCTGTTATACTAGTATTAGTGCAGAGAAGTGAAAAGTAATAGCTTATATCATTATGTTTCTTCTGTTTAACCTAAGTAAATCTGCTACTCCTGTTACTGTTATCTCGCATCCAGTTTTATTTGCATGCCATGATTATTATTATCTGTTCATATGCTGGAAATCACTGGACTCGCCAGACTTTATGTCTGACCTCGTTTGTTTTCGCCCCTTTTCTTTCCATCCACCCCCCCCCAGGTTTCCAAGGAGGGAATACTTTAGCTTGATCCGGATTTCTTCTACTTAAAGTACTTAAAGTGCTTAAAGTATGGCTTGACTCCTTATGGCAGCTTCTGTGGGGATTATGATTTTAAAGTTTTGTACTCTGAGGGCTTTTGAAAAGGGCTGATATATATATATATATATATATATATATATATATGCACTTGAGTTTTGGTAAAGTGATTTGGAAGGATGTAACCAAACTGATTTCTGTTTTCTGCTGTAAAAAATTTGTAAATTTTTCTAGTACTGCTTTATGTATCTGTTCTTGTAATATTCTGTTCTGTCCACTAAAATGCTCCATCAAAGTTAAGGCATTCCCTTTGTGAGTGGCCTTGACGGAGGTGGGGTGTTACACTTGGTATCAGAGCTGAAGGTTATCGGATTGGGTAAAGTTTTTGAAAACTATTTTCAAAAAGGTTTTAAAAGGAAATATTTTCAAAAATAAAGCTTATTTTGAAAAACGTAATCCCCGAAAGCCATATATCTATCTTTTCAGTTCTCCGTTTTGAATCCTTTTTCTTTCGTTTCAGCATGTCTGGGAATCTTAACCTTCCAGAGGGTGTGCCAATACCTGGCTGGTTCAGGAGGTACTTAGAGGCTAGGGCCAACAGTACAGGCCCAGCAGATATTCCTCCCCCAGTGGAAGCGGTACCACCTCCTCCTCCTCCTCCTCCTCCTCGTGGAAATGCTTTCGCAAAGACGTGTAGAGACTTCAAGGCTATGGGTGGAAAAGACTTCTATGGAATTGAATCCTTCGTGGCAGCAAGGAAATGGCTGAAGGAGACCGAAGATTTGTTCATCATTTTCGAGGTAGATGACAGACAAAAGGTACGGTTGGCAGTGTGGTTGCTTAAAGACGAAGCTTCTTATTGGTGGGAGGTTACCCATGCTGAGAGACCAGTGGAAACTTGGGAGGATTTCAGGATGAGATTTGAGATGAGATTCCTCTCACAAGCTGAGCGAAGTCTGCAGGTGGAGAAGTTCTTATCTCTTAAGCAAGGAAGTATGACGGTCAAGGAATACGTCAACCAGTTCAACCAACTGGCTAGATTCGGACTGGATTTAGTAAACACTCAGCATAAAAAGGCTCTCCGCTTTGTTAAAGGATTGAACAAGCCACTGCACAGCCTAGCCATGACCCATGTACCCATGGGAGCGACTTACGAGAGATTGGTGGACATGGCACTAATGCACGAGGAAGACAAGGGCAAGAAAGAGGCAAAGAAGGAAGAACAACAGAACAAGAAAGCATGGCCCAAAAAGGAAACACGAAAGAAGGATGAGGAGTCTGAAGATAAGAAGGAGAAAAAGTGCTTTACTTGTGGAAGCTCGACTCATCTGAACAAGGATTACAGAAAAAGAAAGGGCACTTGCTTCAACTGTGGTGAGATGGGACACTTCACTAGGGATTGCCCGAAGAAACGAGGGCAAGGGAAGAGGGCAGGACCAACTTCTGGGGGGCAGACGAACACTGTCGAGGCTAGTGGATAGGATAGAAATAGGAAAACTTTCTGTAGGAGGTCTAATTTCTTTATCTGATTGTTGAGTTAAAACTCTTTTCTGATTCTGGCATTTTGATTCTGTAATCAATACTCTGCACACTAATACTAGTATTGTTTCTGATTCCGCTGTAGACTCAGGCCCATAAGGGTTATGGCTCATCTAATTATGATAAGTTGGGTATCTGTGTTGAGCGTTAAGTTGATTATGACGCATACATTCTGGGTTTTTATCATGCTTAGTTTCCTAAGAATCATTTGGTAATCTGATCTGTACTAGTAATCTGTAAATATCTGAATATTTCTGATAAGGTTAAAGAGGGTAATCCTCTGGGTGTCAATCTGATGTTGATTTCGGTCTTTGGGGTTGATACTTAGGGGAATTAGTTTCTCAACCAATGTCTAATGGAAACCAAGTTTTTGTTTATCTGCACTCGCTCCCATCACTCGACTGTATCCTATCAATCGAGTCTTCGACCTATAAAAAGGAATCCTATGGATGTAAACATGTGTTTGAGACATGTTATGTTTGACGGTTGCAAGTGGTTACAAGTGGTTGCTAGTGGTTGCTTGTGGATGCATATACACACACTACGCACTAGATCGGCTCGAAAACACTCTCATACTGCATATGGATGTGTGAGCATTTTCATTTTTGTGGATGTAAAATGATTGACTCATCACATGGATGTTGCATATGAATGAATGGATGTCACTCATACAAGAATGATATGGATCAAATAGGAAAATTGCATACATGTTGGACTCATGGCACTGGCATAATTCGCATTAAGGAGGTCAACTGAATCAGTGGACCGCCTTATCTTTGCATTAGATAAGGAACATATACACACACTTTTGCATATGTTCATACAACATTAGAAGTTTTCTAAGGAAAATGGATGCTTGTAGATGATGGTTGAGTAGATGGATGACTGGATGGTAGGACACATTCTTCTTAACTTGAAGATTTCGGGGACGAAATCCTTTAAGGAGGGGAGAATGTAACACCCCATATTTTCTGTGAACGTATAAGTAACAAATCAGAGAATAATTATTTTTTAGAATAAGAATCAAGGGAAACAGGTTACGCCATTGCGTTCGTCTCGAAATTCTTCTTGGAAACAAGTCCGAGTTTTCGAGAAACGGAGTCTGTATGAGGGAGATATGACCCTCCGAAGTTTCAGAGATTTTCAGAATCGAAAACAGCTTGAAAATTCGAATTCAAATTCGAATTCAAAATCCCAGAACAGGCTGGGCGGGAAAATTCCCGCCCATGGACCTGGTCGACCTGGGGGTCGACCATAGTGTCGACCTCCCAGGGGCCAGGTCGACCATAGTGTCGACCTGGGGTTCGACCTGCTCCCGAAACCCAGTTTTTGTACCTGATTCATTCTGATGTTTCTGGTCTCGTTTTCAGTCTAGATTCGTCCGCCTAATCCTATATAAACAGCCCCCAAGCCCCATTCTCTTTACACCATTCTTCTCTAACCTTATGCTGCATAATTTCATTCCTATACTCTGCCTCCGTTTTTATTAAATAAAATAATGGCGTCGTTACTCTACTGGAATCAAAACTAGGATCTTCTTCCAATCTGAATAAAGTTAAAAGGGAACGACTATTTTCTAATCTAATCGATAGTCTACGCCAAAGGAACGCTATTCAGTGTCAGAACTCAGATACCAGAAATCAAGACTTTCCTTTTTGATTGTGAGTACAGTTATTTTCAAATATGAACTTTAATTAGGATCTTGACGTGGTTATAAATCTGAATCTGAGGTTATGTATATTCTTATCTGTCAGATCTGTTTTTCTGTGACTATTCTGTACCTCTTTCTTCTTTCTGTTCTATAGCCAGGCTACTACGAGCCTGTGCCGAATCTCATAAGAGATTAACACACGAACGCTAAATTTTGGGACAAATAATGAATAATGCATAATTGGACATGAAACTGTTGCCTATGAGACTATTGCCTATGACTATGATTCATGCCTATGAGACTATTGCCTATGACTATGATTCATGCCTATGAGACTATTGCCTATGACTATGACTCATGACTATGAGACTATTGCCTATGACATTGAATAAGAAACTATTGTGATTAGTCGCCCATGACTATTGTGGTTAGTTGCCTATAACTATTGTAGTTAGTTTCTTATGCCTATTCCCTTAATTATGTTAGATCTCATAATTAGTGTGTAACTTGGCTAGTTTATTCCCATTCACCGTTATGTACATCGAGCCTATTGGAGCCATTATTATTGTATTTGGTTCATTATTGCATGCCTATTCTTTTATATCAATTCTTGTGCTTGTCCCCTACTCCTTTTGTTAGTGCCATTTCATGAGTACTTAGAGAACTTGTGGAAACATGTTATACGGGGATTGGGCGTAGCTTAATTAAGTTAATTTGGCATAATAAATATGTTGGCATAATCTGAATTGGCTATAATAGTGAATGATTAACATGTATATTAGTCTTGGACATAAATGGTGAACTAGAATATTAAATCTAGTTTTGACATGAACTGTAAATGGGAATATTAAGACTAAAATTTGGGGCATATATTGTATTATGAATTATGACCTTGATTTGAGCATGTAAGTTTAGGCTAAATTTATGATTAGGCAAGATATGTAAATAGAGTTTTAGATATATATAATCTGCTAAATCTGTTATCTGTTAAATCTGTTAAATTGCCTAATCCGTTATCTGCTAAATCTGTTGAATTGCCTAAACTGCTAAATCTGTTATCTACTAAATCTGTTGAATCGCTTAAACTGCTAGATCTGCTATCTGTTGAATTGTCTGATCTGTTGAAAACTAGATAATGGTAATCCGGGTATGGAAATCCGTAGGCTCGACCTAAAATTTAGTAAAACATGGAAATTTGATTAATCTGTTGTATCCTGTGAAGAAGTTTAATCTGTTAAATAAACAGAATTAGTCTGATATCTGTAAAATCTGTATTGGAATGAATTGGCTATGACACGAGGTTAGACTCTGTTTGCGGTGGAAGCCTGCCCGGAACCAACCGGCTTAACCAACGACCGCAAACTGTCAGTCTAATGTGAGAGGTCATAGGCATAACTAAAATATGCTTAGACACGAGGTTAGGTCTGGCTTGTGGCAGAAGTCTGCCCGGAACCGCCCGACATATCCAGCGGCCACAAGCTACCGACCTAATGTGAGAGGTCTGTGCATTAATATTTAATTAATGCAAATCTAGGATAAATATGATGTCTAAAACGTTTTGGGTGAATAGGGTTAAACCAACCGGATTGATGAATTTAACAAACCCGTTTCGTAAGTCGGTGGGCCCAATACAAAGTTAGACAATCTGTAAGTCTGTTAAGAACTGTACATCTGATCCGTTAGTCTGAAAACCTGTTAACTTGATTTTCTGATCTGTGAACTAGTTGACTGAACTTTGTATGTCTGAAAACTTGTAAAAAAGTTAATCTGGGGACACAAGGTTAGGAGGGAAAAATACTTGTGTCATCTGTTGTTTGGGAGCCATATTAGTCAGTAACCCTTTCTGGTATCAAAACTATGACCAAACAGTAGATAGGGTCCGGGCACGCTTACTGAACTAATTATAAGCGGTTCATTCTGATAATGGCGAGGGGTGTTGATGGTGCGTTCCAACCGGGTCATGTGCGTGCATGGATCCCGGTCTGCCTCTGAGGATGTAAGACGTCGTGACATCTGTAAATAGGTCTGTGTCATTCAAAGGTTGCCACTTTAGGGAATGATACACCCTTTTGTGGGGCTGGCACAAGGTACTTATGTATTAGGGAGCCGATCGCGTGGGGTAGGATTTAGGGTACACTTAGTTCTGTCTGTTCTGTGGGGTACCGTATGTTTCTGTTGGGTGGTAACACTTGTCTGTTTCTGCATGGTACCGTCTGTTGGGGTGGTAAAGGCCCATTTACTAGTGTACACCTCATTCTAATATTCTGTTTCCGTAAGGATTATTCTATTTATGTTCCTGTACCTTCTGTTCGGGTGGTAAAGGCCCATTATTCTGTTTATGTTTAGACTTTAGGGTAACACCTAATCCTGTTATACTAGTATTAGTGCAAAGAAGTGAAAAGTAATAGCTTATATCATTATGTTTCTTCTGTTTAACCTAAGTATATATGCTACTCCTGTTACTGTTATCTCACATCCAGTTTTATATGCATGCCATGATTATTATTATCTGTTCATATGCTGGAAATCACTGGACTCGCTAGACTTTATGTCAGACCTCGTTTGTTTTTCGCCCCTTTTCTTTTCGTCCCCCCCAGGTTTCCAAAGACGGAATACTTTAGCTTGATCCGGATTTCTTCTGCTTGAAGTACTTAAAGTGCTTAAAGTATGGCTTGACTCCTTATGGCAGCTTCTGTGGGGATTATGATTTTAAAGTTTTGTACTCTGAGGGGTTTTGAAAAGGGCTTATATATATATATATGTATGTACTTGAGTTTTGGTAAAGTGATTTGGAAGGATGTAACCAAACTGATTTCGGTTTTCCGCTGTAATAAAGTTGTAAATTTTTCTAGTACTGCTTTATGTATCTGTTCTTGTAATATTCTGTTCTATCTACTAAAACGCTCCATCAAAGTTAAGGCATTCCCTTTGTGAGTGACCTTGACAGAGGTGGGGTGTTACATATTTGGACTTAAATTGTTGACTCTCTGATGTTGTGTCGGTTTGGGTTTGTGGATATGTGCTATGACTTTTCCGCACTTGCATTTATGCACTTTGTATTTGCTGGGTTTTGAAATTCTGATCTAAAGTTGAACTTTTGTTTGAGGTCGAGGCTATTTTGAAATTGAGCACTTTCATGTGTGCTTGGTGGCTTTGCATGTTGTTTTGTTTATGCATTTTGAGTTTGTTGAGGTCATTTTGATTGGGTCCCATATACTGTATTGAATTGAGCCACATGCATTGATCTTTTTGATTGTTCGTGACGATGATATGTGCTCAGAACTTGTAGTATTATCACTGTAAGTATATATATATATATGGGAGATAGGATCAGGGAGTCCCCCTGAATTTCAGCCTTCCATTTGCACCCTAATTTCAGCCACAAATTTATGTTTGAAAAAAGTTAGTGGGAGGTAACAGAATGAGTGGAAGGAGAGAGGGGGGAAATATGTGGTGGAAAAGTGGTAGGCTAAAGGCGTGCTAAGTTTTTGGGGGTGCCATTGAACCAGCCCCTATATATATACATACATACATACATATATATATATATATATATATATAGAGAGAGAGAGAGAGAGAGAGAGATACACACATATCTGACCCTGTCTAGAAAGATGAAGAGAAACAATATGAAAACTAAGGCAAATAAAACATTTGAATTAAATTTATATTTGCAAGTTAAATTGTTAATTTTTTAGTTTACCATGTTATTTTATTTTGATAGGTATGATGGACGATCAGACAAATTCTAGAGCACACAATAAAAGAAAGGGATTGTTAAAAGGATTTCATTTTTTGTTAAGGGAAAGATAAATTTAAGGGGATTTCATCTTATTTTTTATTTGTCAAGGGGAGGTTTGGAATTTTAAAAATAAAATAAAATAAAATATAGACTAAAGTACCCCCGCCCTCATCATCCCTTAAACCCTATCGATTAAAATTCAATCTCAGTTCAATCCAAACATGCGCAAGGTAAAAAATAAACTCAAACGTTGATAAATCCCCTTTTTGAAATTTTAGATTTTGTTGAAAAAGATGAATACAAATTGCAGAAAGCGGATGAATTTCATTCATTTGCACGAATGATGAATACAGTTCGTCACGAAAAGTTTAGATTTTGTTCGAGGGTGAATACAGTGTACTGTTACGGTTTAGATCTTACAGTTTGATAAGAAAAACAACATCGCTATGAGATGATTTGTCAAAAGTAATTACATTAAAACAGTGTACATATTCCAACATTAAAACAAATGTTTGTTAAGTGAATTTATGCTTATGTTCGTGTTGTGTTAAGCGTATGTGTATGTTGTTACTCTTTTTTTCATTTGTGGCTAGTGTGTTTTGGTATGTGTTTATTTTTTGTTATTGTGTTCCATGCTTACTGTGATAGTGAAAACTAAAGCAAACAATGCTTGAACATGTTATTTTCATATGTGCATAACGTTTATATTTCATGTATTATTATTTTTTTATGTGTAGAATTAAATTAGAGTTTATGTTTTAATGTTGCATTAATGAAGAGTATTGGGTTAGTATTGGAAATTTTAGTAATATGTTTAAGGGGAGGCTAATTTATTTTAACCCCCCCTAGCAATTTTAAAATAAACTGAAGATGGTACTCCCCTTAACCAAAAGTGGAGTCCATTTGACAATCCCATAAAAGAAAAGCAAATTATATTTAAACTTACGTATTTGCCAAGTTTCCTCCAAATAAATAAATAAATAAGGAAGTATACCTGATTATTACTGAGTTGCCCCCCGTCAATTCCACATTTTCCCTTATTTACTTTTCACACGGCTCACACGTACTTTTCTCCTGTTTAGACAAAATCAACTTACAAAAAAATATCTTTAACCATGTAGATGCTTTGTGTGGTTGCGGGAAGCATCATGCGGTGGCTGTGCGTGGTGCTACGAAGCAACCACGCACTAGCTCCTCTACGACACTACTCTGTTTTTTAAAGAAAGTAAAGCATAAACTCTAATTTCCTCCTCTCCAAATATGCATCGCACTCATCTATCTCATTCAGTGCAGAATTATTGCCTTGAATTTGATAATGTAATTGATTTTAGATTAGGGTTTTTTTCTCGTTCTCTAGGTTTGAGGAAGAAAGTAAAGTTGGATGAAAAGTAAATCAAATCAAATACATTACTTTTATCAAGGGGGTTTTGTCTTGATTTGTTGTACTTTTCAAAGGGGGGAAACTCAACAAATTTTAGATTTTAAACAGAACTTGCCTGAAAGAAATCAACTTAGTGTGAGTGTAAGTGCGAATGTCAAGATTCACAAGAGTGTATAAGTGTGTAATGAGGGAATATATGTACAAGTAGTGCTTGCATAGTGACTGTAAAATAATGAGAATAGAAATGTGTATTATTCAAGAATGTAATAAAATATTTATTTTAATATCTATCCAAAATCAAAAATTCCAAATTAAAATTTAATTCTTTCAAATGTTTATTTATTGTTTGTGGAATGGGAATAGTACATACAAACACATATACTATGCATATGTTTATGATCATCAAACAAAAATTATATCAATATCGTTAACATACATATGCATACATATACATATATATACATATATATATACATATGCATATATATAACTGGTAGGCTATTGGTGTTAAAACAATTTAGGTGATTCCATTCATATTATTTATAACTCTCTAATGAGTTCCTATAGTGTTGTGATGGCAATTTTCTTTTGTATGGAGTGACATAATTATCTTTACCCTTATGTTAGCTTGGTGCTTAGCAATTAGGGTGCTCAAAAACCTATGACTTGTGTTGCTATCTTATTTATTATTTATCAATTTCCATGACATTGTGTACTCGTGTCGTAGCTTCCTATTAGAGAATCATACTCTATTATCTCATAAACATGATTGTTTCAACTGGACTAACCCACACATTAATTTCTTGGGTCAGACCTGTTTTTATAGGTAGTGCATTATGATTAATACCCTTTTACTTAGCTTTTGCTTTTGGATAATCTACCACTTTTGTTCACTTTAGCGAGTGTTGGCCAGTTCCTAGTGTTTAGTGGTGTACTCTGTTAGTTGTATATATACTTTCATAGGGATGGACATATGTATATTGTGGAGAATACATCCATTGACGTATATCATTTTGTGTTATGTTTGATGTATGTATATATTTATGTATGCGATGTTGTTTTGTGAACTTTGAAATATTCCTCTAGTTATGTTTGTTTTGAATCAGTTCTATAACCATTGCAATGTTGTATTATATACGTATTAAGTTGTCGAACACTTGAAAAAAGAGCATTCTACCGGTGTACTTAAAACTTGTTTAATACAAGAATATAAATGGTCGTTCCTAACCAACTCTATACTATATATTAACAAACAATATTACTCGTTAATACTGTTTGTTAATATGGGTCTAGTGGTGGGGTGTCACAATAGCAGTATGCAAGTTAAAGTCAATCTCTACAAATATTTTGTTTCTCAGCTCGTCACAAAATTCCAACATAATTCAAGTTTTCCTACGGTAAATTCTAGTTTGGCCAATTGGTTTGGTTGATAACATAGTGCAGCTATGAAATAAATTCTTGGTTTGATTGTCACAATTTGCAAAGTAGTATTTTTATTCCTTTTGTATAACTAGTCAAACCAAGTGCAGCCAAGAAATAAAATATTGGCTTGCTTATCGTAGTTTATGAAGTGCTATTTTTGTTTCCTTTTGTATAACTAGTCAAATTAATCAGTTCAAGAAGTGCTTGGGCATCAATTTCTCACTCTCTCTATAAACTAAAAATTTATAACTAATTGCATATACTTGTCTTAAAAGACCAAAATATACAACCCATGCACTACCTCGTGGGCTTACGTGAGAGTTAAGGCAAAGCTTGGCGGATTTTGCAGTACAACGCTGACTATGTCAATAAGATGTCGGTAATTCTTAGGAGTCCAACTCATAAAATAAGACCAAGATATACCACCCATGCACTATCTCATGGGCTTATGCAAGAGTTGGAAAAGAGCTTGGAAGGTTTGCACACCAACGCCGGATTTACAAGAAATGTTGGATACCCTTGGATTATTAAGTTTTTTTTCCTTTTAATATAAGAAAAGTGAGTTTTGTGAATTCAGCTTAACCCTACTCAGATTTAATGACTTGAAAAGTCAACGCATATACTTTAAATCCACCACTCGTTAAATAAAGAACACATTTAGAACGGACTTTGTAGCTATCACCTAAGAATCTCCGTATATATTAATTACAATATTAGCACTAATAATTCAACTTTTCATTATATTTCTTATTCAATCTTATTTGAGGCATCTGAAGAAATATTTTTTTTCCATCAAGTGACTAAAAATTGTTAACTTACTTCGTTGTGCTAGTCTAAAATGAGTCATATTTGGTATTTTTTAAAGAAACATGTTACTATGACCTAAAATGCATGAATCCCCCATCTAAGTGCATGAAAATGGAAATAAAAGAAATTAAATAAAAACAAAAAATGCAATGCAGATGCCCTCCACTAGATCAAAACAGTGCCTGTATTGTAAATACATTTCCTACATGTGAAAGAGAGTACACAAAGATGGATTAAATGCAAAATAATTTATAAAATAAAATGCAGCTTAACAACTATATGTGAATGTAGATCATAACATATGAAATCTATAAATGTTTTGTGAAGAATGATATTTCCATTTCCCCTCACACTTGCCTCTAACGATGCATATTGATCTCTTACCAGATTTGCAAGGTGCAACTGGCATGTCAATGAATTGTAAAATAAAAATTCTTCCAACGAAAGCTTTATCATGACAATGATTTATACCATTCAGATGACGACTATCATAATCCCATATCTTGAATGTTTAACTATAATTTCTTTGGATGAAATGGAACTAAGGTTATCTTAGAGGAGTTCCCTAGATTGATTCTCGTCATTTAAGAAATTAATCTCATCTTCAAAAAGTTCTTCAAAATAAATATTAGATACACTGATTGAAGTGAAGGAAGCTTTCTGAAAAGATAAATCTAACATGTCTCTACAACTATTTCTATGTTGTCGACTTCTCCTATTTCAGAACCTTTTGGTTAATAAGATCAGAGATATTCGGTTTAATGGTTAGGTTACCAACAAATAGTCAAAGTTGCCCACTCCTACTTTTTTTTTTAGTAGGACGGATGTGTAGCGCGAGACTACACAGCCGATTAAGCATATATATTAATTATATAATAATAATAATCCAGTTGACAAGCCCAACTGGTGGCCCAAAGTCTGAAAAATAGTGGTTCATCAGCAGCATAAGTACCCAAAGGTAGGCATCAGTACAACAAAATAACAACATAACGACATCGTACCATATATATACATAAATAAGTTGAAAGAAGTAACCATTGAATACACAACCAAAATAAGCAGAAAAGTTTAAGAACCATCTTAATGAAGATCAGGATTGGAATCACCATGGTTAGAGCCAACAGATTCAGCGGGACTGGTGTTGACTGGTAGAGCAAGCCTGAAACGAGCAGAGGTTGATTGACCTGTCCATGATTGAAAGTAGTAAATTATCAGTCTGCATAGTCCATGAAAATGCTTCAATGGTCTGCTAAAAACAACTGTGTTCCTCTCCTTCCATATAAACCAGCAATATATTGGTAAAAACGAATCAAGTGCAGAATTAAACTGGCTGTTCTGCCAATAATCAAACATAGATGAAACATTAGGGATGAAACCAAGCAAAAATGAACTGGTTGCAGCTAAAACTGGGTATGAGAAGTCACACTCAAATAACAAATGCTGAATAGATTCCTCATGAGCCGAGCAAAAAGAACAGGTTGAATCAGAGAGAAGATTAAATCTAAACAACCTTTCTCTGCAGTTAAAATTTCCATGAATCAAGCACCAAGTGAGAAATACTACTTTAGGTGGAGATGAATTTTCCAAATTCTCGAAAATGAGAATGATCTACCTGAAAAATTAAGATAATGATACATAGAGGCAACAATGAAACCCTTCTTTGGCGATAAAGCCCAAACAAATGTATCGGGGGATTGATAAAGATCGGTGCGAAGAATTATATTGGAGACATCAAGGAGATTAGCAAGGATATGGCCATCAAATAAACAAGGAGGACAAAGATGAGAGGGATCACTATGAACCACATTAGCAACTGAAGAGCAATCATCAGAGATCAAGGAAAAGAGAGAATGAAAAACTTTAGAAAGAGGGATCTGACCATGCCAAATATCATACCAGAATAAACAAGCTTCACCATTACCCAATTTAACATGAAATGACCATTTAATACGAGGTATAACCGAAATTACTCCAGACCAAAATGGGGATGTTTTGAGGGAAGGAAGATAGTGTAAAACCCAATGAGAATTACCAGAATAATAAAGTGAAAGGATCCCCTCTTTCCATATGAATGAGCCCAGAGAAACTATATGCCATAACCATTTAGAAAGAAGAGCCATATTGAAATTAGAAAGATCAATTACTCCCAAACCTCCTTGATTAAAATGCAAGCATACCGTATGCCAAGTAACTAAACATTTGGCTTTGCTACCATTCCATAAAAAAGAGCTACGAATTGAACCAATTTTAGAGATTACCCACTTTGGAAGTTTATGAAAAGACATCCAGTAAGTGGGTAAAGCAGACAAAACTGATTTAACCAAGACTAATCGTCCTACAGACGATAGTGAATTTGCCTTCCTTGAAGATAATCTTTTTTCAATTTTGTGAATAAGAGATAACCAATCATATCTATGGAGTTTAGTAGGTCTAAGAGGAATGACCAAATAAGATAAGGGGAATTTATGAATTGGGCCATTCAGGATAGAAGAGATCGACAACCCCAAGTGATCAGCTTTGCCTAACATAATTATAGAGCTTTTCGAAAAGTTGATAGAGAGACCAGATATAAGCTTGAAAACATATAAGACAACTTTAAGGCATTTAATATGATTAAGATCTGGAGATGAAAAAAATAATGGTATCATCGGCAAATTGAAGGTTGGAGATTGCCATAGACGAATTAGGGAGATGAATACCATCAAAATAATTGTTTGCAACCATCCTTTTTAACATTTCATTAAAAACATCTGCAATCATCACAAAAATAAGTGGTGATAACGGATCTCCCTGTCGAAGCCCTCTTTTAGATTTGATTAAACCTCCAATGTTTCCATTAATGCAAATAGATGAGTAGCTAGTCCTTAAAATGCAATCAATCCAATTACACCATCGCTCAGAAAATCCTCTATGCCTGAACATTTGAATAATAAATTCCTAATTTACAGTATCAAAAGCTTTGGAGAAATCCAATTTTAGAAGTACATCAGGAGTGAATGTATTGTGATAGAATGAAATTACCTCTTGAGTAGCTGCAATACAGTCGTGAATGCAATGTCCATGAATGAAAGTTGATTGCTCAGCACCAATAAGATCGGAAATCACAGATTGGAGACGATTAGCTAAGGATTTGGTAATGATTTTGAAAGTGGTATTAAGCAAACTGATGGGACGAAAGGAGGAGAGAGAATTTGTACCAGAGAATTTGGGAATGAGGACGATGGAGGCATAATTGAGATGAGAATGAGGCCAGGGTTAAGATAAAATTCATTGCACATGTCCAAAATATCATTTTTGACCACGGCCCAAAACGATTTAAAAAATGAAGGCCCAAAACCATCTGGGCCTAGTGCTTTGTCATCATGCATTTCATTTAGTGAAGCCCAAATCTCGTTTTCTGAAAAGGGATTGTCAATAAAGATAGAAGCTGGGAATGGGTAAAGCAGATTCCAATCAATGAAGGGAATTTCAGAGGATGAATGACCAAGAATAGAGCGATAAAAGTTAGAAAAAAGATGGAGGATGTCATGTTGATCTGTAAACAGATGACCTTCATGAGAGATTTCAGAAATGCAAATCGGTCTTCGTCTACCATTTGCAATTCTATGAAAGTAAGTTGTATTCTTGTCTCCCTCTTCAATCCATTTAGATTTAGATCTTTGTTTCCAACCAATTTCTTCCTGTTTAAAATGTCTTTCTAATTCAGATTCTAGATTCGAGAGTGAAGAACTTTCTTCATCATCCAAGGGACGGGATTCTTCTAGAATATTGATATTCAATATAGCATCTTGGATGTTAGAAATGCGAGTACGAATAGAACCCCACACAGATTTAGCCCATGGTTTAATTATTTTTCTCAAAGATAAGCTTGAGAATGATTCTATGGGATGCGGATTGAGATTGAACAAGGTGCTCCCAAACTATTTTGACAAAGTCTTTGAAAGAAGGTTTAAGCAACCACAAATGTTCAAATCTAAAAGGATGTTTGACATTGGCCAATGAGCCAGAATCTAGAATAATGGGGCAGTGATCAGAGATTATAGAAGCAAGACCAGAAACAGAAGATAAAGGATGAAGTTCTTCCCAAGCTGAGTTAAATAGAAATCTGTCTAATTTGGCTAGAGAAGGGGAAAATCTATGACTTAACCAAGTGAAAGATCGATTATTAATAGGAGGATCAATGAGACAACAGTCAAAGATAAGGAATTATAAGCATCAGAGTTTGATGAAATATAACCAGACTTTCTCTCATAGATATTTCTAGTGGTGTTGAAATCACCCCCTAGAATCCATGGTCCATGAAAAGAATTAACCAATTGTTTGCAATGATCCCAAAGCTCTATTCTATCATGAGCGTCTTAAGGACCATAGATGTTTGAAATATATTAAATGGTATTAGAGGCAATGTGATTCAGAGCAACATGTAAGGCGGATTGAGAAGAAAAGGTTTAATGCAAAGCCCAAATAGATTCATTCCAAGCAATAAAAAGACCACCTCTAGTTTTAATTGCATTGATATAAGCCCACCCAGTCAAAGATGATCCACCAACCAGTTTGAAATGATAATTTGATGGATAGGAAAGTTTAGTTTCTTGAAGAAAAAGGACATCTATATTAAGTGGGGACAAAACTAGATTAACAGCATGACATTTTGAATGGTCCCCTAAACCCCGTACATTCCATGTGACTATTTCCATTGATGGTTATTAATACGCTCCTGTTCTAAGGCTTGCATGGCTTTGTAATGTGAATCACGTAAATTAACACCCATGCAACCCGATATCCTTTTATTCAAGCATTTGTTAATAGAAGAAAAAACAGTAGGAGTCAAGAAACTACCAGTGACTTCATGATTGTTGTGTCTGCCACTTCTACGCACAAAGATAGGAGAAAGATACTGCAGCCAGTCTTGATCATCTGTTTATGATAGCATTTAAGGTGGTTGATAAATGACGATCTAATATCAATAGAATTTGACTACTGGAACTTGAAACAGGTTTGGTTTCAAGGGCTATAAATTCGACAAGGAAATAAAATTGTTCACTTTGAATCAAAACATCTTCAATTGTGTCACATGGCTTTTTGATAAATCAATCAACTAGTTAAATTGTGATATTTATTGGTTTTATCTCTCCTAGACCTAGTTGACAGTAAACAACAAAGGGAAGTAGATTGACACTATCACCAAGATCAAATAGGGAATGACTGATGTGGGTGTTGCCTATTTTGCAACCCCTACAACCAGGGTCCTTATACATGATTAGTGAAGGATTCGAGAAAACAAAGCTAGTATTGCAGTCAAGAATGCAGTTTTAGGAACATCAGCAACTCTCTTTCATGTGCATAACTCTTTGAGACATTTAGCATATTGAGGAATTTTTTTCAATGGTATATAAGAGTGGAACGTTGAAATGAACATGTTTTAATATTTCATGATTTTTGTTCAAAATTTACATGCTTCTTATTTTTGAGTCCATAAGGGTATGGAGCCACTAGTTTATAGTTTTTTTACTTTGGTAATTTGATCATTTGAAGAAGAAGATATCGCCATGTAAGGCAAAGATGGTAAGGGTGTGGAACATGATATGTTAGTAATGCCAACATCAATTATCGAAGATGTGTCAGGTTTGCCGACATCAATAGAAGAATTGCTAGGATTGCCAACATTTAAGGAAGATGGTGATATGTATGATTTAAAAGAACTGGAATTAGTAATCAATGAATGAGTGTCAAGCTTCTAAATTAGGATCAAATTACATGAGTTTTCGTGATTGCGAGCATTGTCATTAGTTCTCCTACCATTCCTAAAGCTGGTGACGGTGTTGATCGAGTTATAGTTTTCATCCTTACAAGAATTCACGCTATGAGAATTATATTTTGGATTCACCTCGAGCTGACTAGACAATTTTCCTTCATATTATTTTTCATTAGTTCTTTTATCATATTCATCATTTGTACAATTTTAGCATTTTGATTGTTTATTTGTTTCTCTAATTAAACAATTTCTTGTGAGGATTGAGAAGACTGAAAAGACTGAGTTGATGACTGAAAATTAGAATGCCTATATGGTTGACTTCAAGGTTTGGATTAAGATGAAACTTGAGAAGTTTGAGGAACAGAAAATGAAGCTTGGTAATTTGAATTGAGAATCATGGGTTGCAGGTGAGATGGATTAGTTGAATTAATCTAATTTGACCAAAGAAATTTGGATGATGCCCCTAACTAGGGTCGTGCGTGGACAAGTAAAGACTACTTGAGCTATAGCATTGATTTGATCTTGATATTAATAATGGGGTAGTTCTTCTCCTATGTGAGGAGTTCAAGTTCTATAAAGGGATATGATTTGAATCAACGACATGCACTCCTCTAGTAGAAGCACGGAAGATGGGAACACGAATTGACTCCCATTGCATGTCCATTTAAGAATAATTCTCCAAGAATTCCTAAGATTCATCTGCTGTTTTAGACATATATTATCTCTTATGCATTGGTTCTAGTTGCTTCTAGTTTAATAGTTTAGCCTCTCATAAGCAATTTGGATAGGTGGTGTTTAGGGATTGCATGATGAGGACAACTATACAATCGCAAGTTGAATCTCTCAAAGTATTTTGAAAAAGTTTCCCTCTCATTTTGAGAGAACTAATTAATTTCAGTTCTGATTTTAAAGTTTTATGAAATAAGAAAAACCTTTTTGAGAACACCATGACAAATTCATTCCAACTTCTTGAATGTTTTGGAAGAGAAATTAATAACCGTTTTGCATTTTCAAGTAGTGGGAATGGAATTAGACTGAACTTGATTGATTTATTAAATAATCGTTGTATTTTAGTTATGGATACACATAATTCAAATTCACTGAGAAACTCATAAACATTTTCAAAATCAGTGAAATTAGGTACCCCTCGAATAAAGGAATGCTTAAATTCAAAATTATTTCCTTCATCTGGTGGAAATACTATGACAGAAGGTTGAACTGTCCTAGCTGGTTAGCATTGATCTTGAAGAGATAAGTACCTATCCTCTACCATAGTGTGATTCTGCAAAATTTTGAATTATTTGATTGTGTTGATTCATATCGTTTGAAAAGTTTTGGTTTATTTGAGACCCCTTAGGAGATGTAAGCTAAAGTTTTTTTCACTCATTGTTATCAAATGCAAACAAGAAAATCCTAGACTTAAGGTTGACACAATAACTCTTATTCAAAATAAGTAATGTACTCAAACATAATTTATTAGTTGATAATCTCAATTGGAAGGGAAAGAGGGCCTTACAGTCGTTCACAAAGGATACAACTAATGTTTTATGGATAGTATACAGCCACTTTTGCTAGTAGTTCAATTGCTACTACATCTGCGATCAAACACTTAAGAGAATCAATTTTACAAAATACATTACTTTAGTTGAATATTTTGTAAATCAAATTTAATAAACAAACTAAAAAAATTAAGTTGATTGTAAAATTGCTTGAATGTTGGTAAATTCCAAATGTAATACGTATCACTATTCTTTACGAAAGAAATTCGGTCAAATATTCTCATAATAAAATAATTAAAATAAAATTTTAAGTCTAATATGTATAACCAATTTTTTTTGTCCTAATTAGCTTGAGTTATGATCCTAAAGCAAACGTCTAATCAAATTTTATTTAAGTCCAAGGTGTATGAAATGAAATAATTTAATTGTTTTGGAGCCAAGGAAATATAATGACTTCCCCACCTTATGTATTTTAGGGGATTTGCGCGCAATTAAATTAATTTCAAAATGTAACCAAAATATTCAAATAATAATCAAAAATAAAATTTGTACAAGCTACGCTGATTTTGTTTGCAATTCCGGCCTCTAGTTTTTTAGAAGAAAAAATATTTTAAGCAGCAACACCTTTAGGGTTAAAGAAATTTACAGTTGAAGTATGACAGCCTTTCTAGAGTAATTGAATAGTGCTAGCAATTTAAACTCCAAAGTTTGCAATCGCTCGACCCCTGGATTGTTGTTCGCTTTATTTGACTATATTCTTTACATTGGTCTTTGATTTTGGCTTTTCTCTCTTTTTTTTAACTTTAAAACAAAGCAAAACATAAAAAATAGAAAAAACACTAAAGCTAAAAACAAATAACTAAGTATTCAATCTGAATACCTAAAGTACCCAAAAAGTTGAAGATAGAAAAGAAAAACAAAAGATTGAAGCAACTGAACTTAATAGGAATACAAAAGGGCATTAAAAAATAATAATATAAACCTAAGTACCCAAATATACTACCTAAGTACCATGCACTCGATACGCACTCAGCATTAAAACAAAAACATGTCCCTCATAATGAATGTTAACTTCTTCTCAAAACAAATAAAAATGCACTCAAAAAACAGTCGTAAAACACCTCGTGATTCGATTAGTCCCTAATTGAATTAGATTCAAATCGGGTGAATATGTTTGGGGTTTCGATTTTAATCGAATCAGGTTTGATTTCTGTGGTTGTGGGTGCATTTAGAGGATCGATGACCCTTTGGTGGATTACAAATTATTTTTTATGAGATTTGGTTTCAAGAACAACTAGGTTTTGCTGGAGTAGCACTTTCGATTGGGTACGATTTTTTCTTGAATTGTTGAATCAGGTTTTGTTGTATGAAGGTGCAGTTTTAGCTTTGTATTAATGGAGGTAGTTGATTTAGCTAGAGATGATTTGAGCAAGGGGTCGATACGATGAGATTGTACTAAAATATGTTGCTTGCTTGATGGTTTTGGGGTTAAAGTAGTTAAGGGAGGTTGGGGATACAGTGGATGTTTGATGAGGAAAAGATGGAGTTGAATTGTTGAACGGTGGTGGTTTGTGTGTTTGATCGGAGAAGTGGTTTGGTTACAGATGTGGGTTGATCGGCTTTTTGTTGCTACTGTAGTGCGCTCTGGTAATAGAGAAGCAGGTGCAGCAGGCGGTTATCAGGAATTGGTTGCGCTGATGATAAAGCTATTAGGTTTTGGATTGTGACGTAAGTCGAAGATTGTTGAGAAAGGTTGAGTGTAACGACCCGACTTTTCGAACCTCGGAAGTAGACACTAAATACTTCCACGGTATTCATGTGCCAAACACCCTGTTGTATATAACATAGTTGTATACACAATTATATGATTTTTTATTTGATGATAACAACCAAATAAATATTATTTTAAATGTGTTTGTTATTGTACTGTTCTATATATAGATCACAGACAGGAATATAATATTCCTGTTTAAATAGAATACGACTGTACAGACATTCATATATTTATACAGTATTTTATTTAAATTGGACATTATATTTCAAACATTCAAACAGTACAATTATTTACAACTCCACTATTTAAACACTTCACAGAATATTGTACTTGTAAATAAACTGAATAAAATAGACAAGTCTGTTTGACAATAATAATATAATATTTTATTTCAAACAAATTTGTTTATTACTAACTACGGTACAATTCATATATATATATATATATATATATAAACAGCTTCTCACTATAACACTCTATCTATATATCTCATATATATATATATATACAATCACTGATTTTACTTTGTCATATCCATATACATTCACTGATACATTTACATTCACTGACACTGTCTCTTAATCTTCTATCTTCTGTCTTCTTGTCTTCTGTCTTCACAGCAGTCAGTCCAGTCAACACCTGTTTACCTGTCACATGAAATACACACACAATACACTGTAATAGAAATAAAACTGTATACGCACAAATATAAATTTTATTTTTAAAAAAAAAATATTTGCCTCAGATTTCTGGTGTGTTTCTCATCATTTTTCATGACCTGAATCTGATTCATCTGTGTCTAGGCAGTCAGTTTTTATATGTACGGGGACAGGAAACTTTGTGATGGCTGCAAATACACACGTGTATAAATACACGTGTGCACTGCCTCGCCAATCAGTGTGCAACTGAGGAGTAGCCACGTGGACCATCTCGACTCAGTGCACATATGAAAACAACTCAATGTAAAGTCAACAACAACTCAAAGTGGTCGAGACAGCTCAACACAAATGGCTGAGCAAAGTTCAAATCAAAATGGCCAGTACAAGAACATAGCAGCATGTACGAGGAGAAGCATCAACCAGTCAATGATTAACAAAACAGTTTGGTTCAGCACAATACAGCATGACATACAACAATATCAATTGACACATGCAACGGCAAGAGACATGAAACAATGGTCAAGCCATGTTTCAATATCAAAGAGATCAGCTCAACAATTTCAAGCAAGGGATGATTTCAGAATTGGTGCACAAACATATGTATGGTCGAGCAGTGAAATATGTGCAAATGGTTCAAAATCAAAGTAGCATATACACAACAGGAAATGTCATGAATGGTCAAGCTAGGGTACATGCAACAAGTATATGGTTATATACAAGTGAGGACAAGGCTGTATACGTGTCACGGTGCAATACTGCATGGCTCAATGATGCAAGTAAAGTCAACATAGCATTCACAAGTAAAGTTCAAAGAGATGTGTTACTGCATGATTAAATCCAGGAAATCAAAAATGATTTCAAGTTAAAATACAAGTGTAAATACAAGCATGACTGAGTCATGGAAACGCAACAATATGAAGAAGGGACAAAACTCATGTGTACTCAACAAGTGAAGGACATGAACAAGCAAGCCTAGGTTCAGCAAGATCATTTCAGAGATGTCAAGTAAACTGCAAATGGATGCAGCAAACAATCGTGTGGTGTCCGAGACAAGTGCAACATGTATTAACACAACAAGTGTCAGAAGGTATAAATGGAAACTGCATACATGACAAAACATGCACTGGGTCAATGATACATGTACATATACAAGACCAGGATTCATGAGCATATCAAAGAGACAGTTTTTCTTTGGTAAAGATTTTCAACTCAATGATTTCTTGAAATGAACACAATTTATGTGTTTCCATAATTCTGCAAATATTTTTGGCAAGAGATAAAATATATTTCAGGTAACATGTTTTCAAATTGAAACAAAAGTTCCAAGAACAATGTGGACATTTAATCTTCAGATAATTCGAATTAAAACTTTCTAGTTTTGATTCAATCGAGGAAATCAACAAATAAAACCTTTCATGTTTTTAGGCAAGTTTCTGAAAAAGTGAAAATGGCATTTTGTTTCCAGTTTTAGACATGCTGTTTTTTTGGCAAATACTATATGATTTTTGGCAAGTTTTTTTTCAAATGCAAATTCAAGGCATGTATATCATCAAAATCTATTTCGAGTATCATTTTCATAATGGCCAAAATCAAGCAAGGGAAGTTTCATGGAATTCATTTCGGAAATCACACAAAATCAAAAAATCAGCAAGCAAATTATTTGAAGGGGGACAGCAAATATATTTTTCCAGAATTACCATTCTCATATCATTGTCGAATATCAACAGGGGAAACTTGAAATAATCAGTCAAGCCAAGCATATGAAATCAGAGAGAAATCATAGGATTTCTAAATCCGATTTAACACCAACATCATCACTGGCAGGAGTTATCGAAAATCCAACACAATCAGCTCAAAAATTCAAGGAGCATAAATCAATTCAGAAATCACTCACATTTTTCGATTGCAAGTATTCCAAGCCAAATCAAATCGAAGAAAGGGAGCAACAGAGCATTCGAGCTTCAGAGATTTATCCATACATCAAGGATTGAATTCGATTTGGGACATAGGAGAGAAACCCTAGGTTTAGATTTCAAGCCACCGCCATTTTTAATCTCCAGAGCAAACGAGAACAGATCGGGCAAATAAAATTTGAAGTGGGCCGGCCTAGTGTGTAAAAGAGAAAGGGGATGACCCTTTTAATTTAAATTCCTAGGGTTTGGTTTTTATTTATTTTGTATTTTCCATTTTCTTTTGTAATTGTCGTTTGTTTTCTAGTTTGTCAAACTAGGGATTCGGTCAGGGTATTGACTGACAGTTGACAGAGTCAGTAAAATCTGGGTTACTGGTTACGGGGTTGAAATCAGGGGAATCTGATCGAGTGGATATCGGTCAGTCTACGGTTTTGAGCGTAAGGTTAGAATAGGAGCAGGGTTTGCGAGTGTACATGGTCTTGTATGCGGGATCTGTTCTATCACCTAGTAGAAACCTTAGGAAAGCAGCAGTAGGCAGGATTTTGCCGAAGCTGGGTATCTCTGTGTGTCATTTACTTTCTGTATTTTTATATCTGCTGCATTCAATGATCTGATTGTTATTTCAATATCCCGTTAGATTATAACTCTGCAAAAATTTGTAATAAACCCTATTCACCCCCCCTCTAGGGTTAATCTAGATCCAACAAGTGGTATCAGAGCAGGTATTCTGTTAACTCTAGAGTAATGGTGATCCCTAGTTGTCAGTCTAGTAAGAGTCAGTCCAATTTATCTCCCACTATTTTCAATGGAACAGATTTTTTAAACTGGAAATCCAAAATGGAATTTTATTTAAAATCTATTAATATTAAATGTTGGGATGTTGTTATCAATGGGTTTGATAGTGTAGATATTACTTTTAATGCTCGTGCTAAGAAAATTATATTTGATTATCTTAGTACTGAACAGTTTAATCTTATCTGCCATTGTTTATCTGCACAGGATATCTGGGATACTCTCTGTAAAACCCCGTGAATTCTATAACATTAAGCTTCACAAATTAAAGTGTAATTAATTCTAAATGAAAGAATTAAGGGAAATGGGTTACGCCATTGCGTTCATTTCGGAATTCTGCTTGAGATAGAGTCCGAGTTTGCGTGAATCGGACTCCGTATGAAGGAGTTATGACCTTCGGAAGTTTCAGAATAAAATTTAAAATTCAAACAGCTCGGTTTCAAGTTCATAATTCGAAGAATAAGCTCAAACTGGGCTGGGCGGGAAAATTCCCGCCTAGGGACCAGGTCGACCATAGGGTCGACCATGGTGTCGACCTGGTCACCCCCAGGTCAACCATAGTGTCGACCTGCCAGTCGACCTACCTGGTCGACCTGGCTGGCTGGGTCTGGCTCTGGCTCGAATTTCTGTGGCTCGGTGTGCCATTGGGGCTGACATGTCACCTCTTGATTGGCTCTTTAGACTTTGTATGGTCTAGATTCCTCCTGTCTTCATCTGACGGCTCAAAACAATCTAAAAATCTATATATACACCCTAAGTCTCAACTAAAATTCACACAAAAAAAATAAGATTTGAGTCGTCATGCTGCCAGGAAGGAATTGAGCGTAGCCGTCAAGAGAGAGAGGCTTAGAGACGAATCAAATTAAGAAGAAGACTAAAGCTTAATCAAATTATTCAACGCAACGTTAATCTACCCAAAGGAAAGCATATCAAATCCAGAATTTAGAATCCAGAATCCAAGATTCGTCATTCGTTGTAAGTATGGTGATTTTTCCGATGAGAATAAAACTAAGACTTGATTCGATGTAAATTGGAAGTGGAATTGTGCTATTATGTAACGACGATGTTAATTATTATCTATGTATTGAAATAATTGTGTTGCGAATGAAATTGGGATGTTTGTGGTATAATTAAGATTGATGATGATCCTATTGTACTTTTAGAATGACAACAGCATCACAAGCAAGTTGTATAGTTCATGTCTATGTAATTATATAGGTCGTTTGTGATTAGAACCCCATGTATATACTTTATGCGAGAAATATTTATGCCTAAATGGTTATGTTCATATACATGCCCCTATGTTTATTCAAAAGTTGTAAGTTCCTAATTGGATCCATGTCAAGATCCACTTTAGTACATGTTTCATGTTGTAATTAGATATGCGATTGGATCTAGTTCACACCCTTGTCATAAAGTTATACATATTTATGAATATGCCATATTATTGTCATATGCTAGTGATGTTCGATGTTATGCCTTGATCCAAAAACAAGTTTAGACTTATGTTGTCTAAATCATATGCTAAAGTATGTGACACCTATTTGGATAAATACCTATTTCAATGCAAATTCACATATATGTAAAATTGATTTAGGCTATGTTGCAAATTCACATATATGTATATTGACTATTTTGCAAGTTCACATCTATGACATTCATGTTGGCTATTTTGCAAGTTCACACCTATGATGTTCATATTGACTATGCCAAGTTTACATCTATGTCATGTTTATGGTTATGAATTCCCTTACGCCTATTTGTGTGTGCTAAATTAGGCTAAGTTTTTAGCCTAATATTATATGTTAAGACTATGCAAACGAAAATTAGGCTAAGATTCTTAGCCTAATGTTTAAACGGGGTAACGTTGGGAATATTAATAAAACTTGACAATAAAATATATGAAATTGGCATGTTTGTCACATGCCAAAATTGGTGGCATTTAAACGGTATAAATTCTTATACCAAAAATGTTAAACTTGGAATGTGGGCCATAACATTTAATTGTTGACAAATTTACATATATTCAGTAATAAAGACAAATATGTAAATTTAGGAAATACGAATATGCTTAACATGAGGTTGGATTGAGTTGTGATGTAAATCTGCCCGGACCCGCCCGACTGTCCAGTAGTCACAACAATACCTATCCAATGTGGGTGGTTAAGCATAAAGCCCAATAAGGACCCGAGGTTAGACTGAGTTACGGTGTAAATCTGCCCGGAACCGACCGGCACATCCAGTAACCGTAACAATATCTATCTAATGTGAGTGGTCGGTGCTTTAAAAGGCTAAGGACAGATGGTAGGGTTAAGTTAACTAAAACACTTAACCCATTCAACATGTTAATTAAACTGATGGGTGGGGTTAGGTAAATATAGACACTTAACCACTTAGCATGTTTGACTAGAAAACCCTAGTGACGGGGAACCATTTCAGCAGTAACCCAATTAGGTATCATGGTAACCTGAAACTAGGCAGGGTGGGGCACGATTACTGGGCTGATTGTAAGCGGTCAAAGCGACGGCGGTGGGTACAACAGTGTGGGTTCTAACGGTGTGCGGGCATGCACACACTTCGGAGCTGACAAACAGGGCACTGGGGCACCAGTAGTATAACCTATGCATTCCAAGGTTTGTGTCGGGTCGCCACCATGGGACTTGATACACCCGATGGTGGGGCCAGCATAGGTATCTACAATCTCTGGGGGCCGTAAGACACAGATGATTATGCGAGTAGGAGCCGATCTTTAGAAACGGGATCACTTCACCCTCAGCATAGGGTGCATCTTTAGAAAAGGGGATCACTTTACCTCCAGCATGGGGTGGCAGTTAAGATAATACGAGTAGGTGCAGAGATATAGTGTAGGGTGCGATAGTATATTCATTTCAAAACTACTTCATCTTAGTTTATGATACTTTCCTGTTCCAGTTTATACCTATCGTGCCCTTATTCTTATTTTCATACTGAAGAGTCACTAGACTTACCAGGCTTTATGTCTGACCCTATTTTCTTTCGTCTTCTTTTCTTCCGTTCCTCCCGGTCCACAGGGAGGAAACAACTCAGCTTAGTCAGAATCTTTGCAAGCTTCAAGATAGTTGATGTATGGTTTGGACGCTCTTGCTTTGGCTATGGCTGTTGGACACAATCATGGGGATTTATGCAGTTTTAATTATGTTTTATGCTTCTTTATTTAATAACCAAGACAGAAATGATGATGTAATGTTTGAGGGAATTATGGAAATGTTTTGTATGAACACGTATTTTATGAAATAAAAAGTCTGTTTGTTTTCCGCTGCTTATATATATATGTGTTTATATCTGTCTTGTGTTTTATCTGTGACTTTTACTTACAAACCTCCACCAAAGTTAAGGCAGTCCCTTGTGAGTGACCTTAATGGAGGGTGGGGTGTTTCACTTGGTATCAAAGCACAGATTTACCAGACGAGATAAAAGTTTTTGAAAATATTTTCAAAAAAAAAGTTTAAAGAAGCATATTTTTCAAGAAAAAGCATTGTTTTTAAAAGGCATAAGCCCCCCAAAGCCATACACACTATCTCTCTATCCTTTTGTCTTGAATCTTTCCTTTTCGTTTCAGAAAATTTGGGGACCTTACTCCCCAGCTACAGACGCTTTTACTCCTCCTCCTCCTCTACGTGAAACAGCAAGCGGAAGAATCGCAGAACAAGAAGACGGATAATAGTCAGGGAGGAAAGGACCACAACAATAATAACAAGACACGTGAGAAAAGGAAATGTTATTTCTATGGCATTGTTGGGCATATAGTCCAGGATTGTAGAAAGAAGAAGATGAAGATGGGGGCATGCTTTCAGTGTGGTGATATTGGACATATCAGCAAGAACTGCCCTAAGAAGCAAGGGCAAGGCCCGCAAGCAGGACCTTCTGGGGGTACCTCTTTAACTTCTTCTCCTAGATTCTTTGTTTTATCCTCCTTATCTTCTCAATCCTATCTTGAGAACCTTAGGTAGAAATATTTCTGTGGAAAGCTTAGTTTATCTTTATGATCATCTAGTTCGCACTCTCTTTGATTCTGGTGCATCACACTCCTTTATTTCATCTGCTTTAGTAGAATCTCTGCACCTAGACACTAGTATGGTAGAAGATCCCTTGGTTATTTCAAATCCAATTCGGGGCTCGGCTTATTTGTCGATGGTTTTCTTGGATTTGAAAATCTCTATTCTAAGTGTTGAATTTAGATGTAGTGCCTTTGTTTTGGGCTTCTCAGGGTATGGACTGATCTTAGGCATGGACTGGTTATCCAGTAATGGTGTCATTCTTGATTGTGAGAAAAGAGTGGTTAGGCTCTTGACTCGGCTCGGTAACACTCTAGAAATTTCTTATAATCCCTTGAATGCTGTTATGCTTAGTTATCTAGAGTCGATTGACGCTTCTGTTGAGAATTTGCAGTCGGTTAGAGTAGTCCGGGAATATCCGGATGTCTTTTGAAGAGGTGAAAGGCTTACCTCCGAAGCGGGAAATAGACTTCCGCATATATCTTGTGGACAATGCAAAGCCCGTAGCTCTGCCTGCTAGACACATAGCTCCAAAAGAGAGAAAGGAGCTCAGTAAGCAAGTTAAGGAGCTTCTCGAGAAGGGGTTTATAAGGCGGAGTATCTCGGAAAGGGGAGCTCCAGTGGTGTTCGCCACCAAAGCAGATGGTTCACTACGTCTTTGTGTGGACTATAGGGACCTAAACAAGCTGACTAAGAAGAATAGACACCCGCTTCCCCGAATAGACGATTTGTTTGATCAGCTTGTAGGTGCGTCGGTCTTCTCCCAACTTGTTCCGGCTACTAGGTTCCATCAGCTAAGGGTAGCTGAAGATAGCATTGATAAAACGGCGTTCAAAACCCCAGACGGTTTCTTCGAGTGGCTTGTCATGCCTTTTGGTTTGACAAACGCACCCGCTTATTTCGTGGACCTAATGAGCAGGGTGTTCATAGAATTCCTCAATAAGTTCGTGGTGGTCTTCGTAGACGATATTTTGATCTTCTCAAAGAATGAGGAAGAACATACTCAACATCTGAAAGAAATCATGGATACTCTCCGAGCACATCGGCTAAAGGCAAAATTTTCCAAATGCCACTTTTGGAGAGAAGAAGTAAGGTTTCTTGGGCATGTGGTGTCCAAAGAAGGGTTGGCCGTGGACCCCGCGAAAGTAGTTGCGGTGCAAGATTGGAAGGCACCAAAGAACGCAACCGAAGTCAGAAGTTTTCTTGGGCTGGCGGGTTTCTACCGTAAGTTCATTAGGGATTTTGCAAAAATCTCAACTCCACCCACAAGGCTAACAAATAAGAATCTAGCATTCGCTTGGGACTTGGATTGCGAGTTTGCTTTCCAACGCTTGAAAAGGGCTCTTACAACAGCCCCAGTTCTGACTTTTCCAGATGGAAGCAAGATGTTCACAGTATACACAGATGCATGCGGGACGGGGATACACGCTGTTTTGGTGCAAGAAGGGAGGGTAGTAGCTTATGGTGGAAGGCAATTGAAAGTTCATGAAAAGAACTACCCAACCCATGATCTTGAGTTAGCCGCCATCGTCTTTGCACTTAAGTCTTGGCGCCATTATCTCCTAGGTGAGAAGTTTGAACTGTATACTGACCATAAATCGTTGAAATATCTTTTCTCGCAGAAAGATCTTAACTTAAGGCAATAGAGATGGATGGAGTTTCTTGCCTCGTATGACTTTGAGATTTCCTATACTCCGGGCAAGGGCAATGTAGTAGCAGACGCCTTGAGCAGAAAGAAGTTGACCCTAAGCCCGCTCTTTGTAGAAAGGCAAAGCTTGGAGTATATAGCCAGTTTTAACTTTAGGCCCTCCTCTGATTTCATACCGGGTTTGTTAGCATCTCTTGAAGTGCGCCCTACTTGTTTGGATACAATAGGGACTGCACAACGTCAAGACCCTCAGCTAGTTGAAGTGGTTGATAAGCTAATTAGGGGTGAGACTTCTAATCACCTCAATAGGTACTCTATCGATGATAAAGGCTGGCTGAGACGCGATGGAAGACTATGCGTCCCACAAGCAAGGGAGTTGGTAAAGAAGGTTCTGGAGGAAGCACATCATTCCAAGATGACAATACACCCAGGCGGAGACAAAATGTATAAGGACGTAAAGGGAGTTTTCTATTGGAGTGGCATAAAGAAGGACGTGGAAGATTTCGTTTCTAAGTGCGTGACATGCCAACAAGTCAAGGCGGAACAAAAGAAACCTGGACGACTGCTTCATCCTCTAGAAGTCCCGCAATGGAAGTGGGATAGCATTTCAATGGACTTCATTGACGGGTTGCCTGGGTCAAGAAGAGGCAATACTAGCATTTGGGTAATAGTGGACAGGCTTACTAAAAGCGCCCACCTTATACCTATCAAAAGTAGAAGGACTGGTTCGTCTCTAGCTTCTCTTTACCTCAAGGAAATAGTTCGACTCCATGGAATACCCTCCAGCATAGTGAGTGACAGAGATCCCATCTTCACGAGCGAATTTTGGCGGAGTCTGCAAGAAGCTGTCGGCACACAGTTATGCTTGGGCACGGCCTATCACCCCCAAACTGATGGTCAGACAGAAAGGGTGAATAGAGTTTTAGAGGATCTTTTAAGACTTTGCGTTCTTGACTTTGGAGGGACATGGGAGGATCACCTTCCTTTAGTGGAATTTGCCTACAACCACAGCTACCAAGCTACCATAGGCATGGCACCCTTCGAAGCCTTGTATGGAAGACCGTGCAAATCACCAACTTGTTGGTGGGAGTCTACAGATAAGCTTATACTTGGACCAGACATGATCAGAGAGACCTCAAAGAAAGTGGACTTAATACGAAGAAGGAAGAAGACAGCCCAGGATAGAAAAAAATCCTACACAGACAAGAGAAGGACCGACCTTGAGTTTGAGGTTGGGGACAGGGTTTTCCTTAAGGTATCTCCTTTAAGGAACGTCGTTCGCTTTGGATCCACAGGAAAGTTAGCACCAAGATTTGTAGGGTCGTTTCCTATCATCGAGAAGGTTGGGAAGATGGCCTATAGATTAGAGCTACCCGAGAGACTGGCCGGAGTTCACAACGTCTTTCATGTTTCTCACCTCCGGAAGTGTTTGCATGAGTCTGCGGAAGTGGTGGAACCTAGCATTCTAGAAGAAGCCGAAGTCGAACGTGAAGCAACTATGAGGAGAGTTCCAACCCGCATCTTAGGAACTGAAGTGAAAAAGCTACGCAACCGCGAAGTCAAACTCGTTAAAGTTCAGTGGAGCGACGCCGAGGAAGACGCGACTTGGGAAACTGAGGACAGAATACGCGCTGCCTACCCTTTTCTTTTTGAGGGTACATCTTTGATCTCTCTTTTTCCTTAAGTTATGCTTTATCTATCTTTTTAGGTATATCTCCTCGGTCCTTTTCCTAACTCCTTAGGTAGAAAACAAATGGATGCAAACATGTATTTGAAAACATGTTATGGATGATGGCTGCAAATGGTTGCTAGAGATTGCTAGTGGTTGCTCGCGGATGCATATACACACACACCCTAGGTTTTAGATCGGCTCAGTCACTTCATATTACATACGCATATATGTATTCTCATTTGTATATGGTTGAAACTTGATATGCTGTCATATGGTTGTCACATTTGTATGAATAGTTGTGCACTCATGTAGAATTATGAGTAGGAAAATTTTGCGTACATAATGGATTCATGACACTTACATGATTCACATTAAGGAGGTCAACTAAATCAGTAGAACGCCTGATTTCTACATTAGATAAGGACATGTACACACACTATTCATATGATCATGAAGCATTAGAAGTCATTTAAGGACAGTGGACGCCTGTGTTTGTTGGTTGAGTAGATGGACGGTTGGATATACATTCTTCCTAACTTGAAGATTTCGGGGACGAAATCCTTTTAAGGGGGGAGAATGTAACACCCCGAGAATTCTATAACATTAAGCTTCACAAATTAAAGTGTAATTAATTCTACATGAAAGAATTAAGGGAAACGGGTTACGCCATTGCGTTCGTCTCGGAATTCTTCTTGAGATAGAGTCCGAGTTTGCGTGAATCGGACTCCGTATGAAGGAGTTATGACCTTCGGAAGTTTCAGAATAAAATTTAAAATTCAAACAGCTCGGTTTCAAGTTCAAAATTCGAAGAATAAGCTCAAACTGGGCTGGGCGGGAAAATTCCTGCACAGGGACCAGGTCGACCATAGGATCGACCATGGTGTCGACCTGGTCACCCCCAGGTCGACCATAGTGTCGACCTGCCAGTCGACCTCCCTGGTCGACCTGGCTGGCTGGGTCTGGCTCTGGCTCGAATTTCTGTGGCTCGGTGTGTCATTGGGGCTGACATGTCACCTCTTGATTGGCTCTTTGGACTTTGTATGGTCTAGATTCCTCCTGTCTTCATCTGACGGCTCAAAACAATCTAAAAATCTATATATACACCCTAAGTCTCAACTAAAATTCACACAAAAAAATTAGATTGGAGTCGTCATGCTGCCAGGAAGGAATTGAGCGTAGCCGTCAAGAGAGAGAGGCTTATAGACGAATCAAATTAAGAAGAAGACTAAAGCTTAATCAAATTATTCAATGCAACGTTAATCTACCCAAAGGAAAGCATATCAAATCCAGAATTCAGAATTCAGAATCCAGAATCCATGATTCGTCATTCGTTGTAAGTATAGTGTTTTTCCCGATGAGAATAAAACTAAGACTTGATTCGATGTAAATTGGAAGTGGAATTGTGCTATTATGTAACGACGATGTTAATTAATATCTATGTATTGAAATGATTGTGTTGCGAATGAAATTGGGATGTTTGTGGTATAATTAAGATTGATGATGATCCTATTGTACTTTTAGAATGACAACAACATCACAAGCAAGTTGCATAGTTCATGTCTATGTAATTATATAGGTCGTTTGTGATTAGAACCCCATGTATATACTTTATGCTAGAAATATTTGTGCCTAAATGGTTATGTTCATATACATGCCCCTATGTTTATACAAAAGTTGTAAGTTCCTAATTGGATCCATGTCAAGATCCACTTTAGTACATGTTTCATGTTGTAATTAGATATGCGATTGGATCTAGTTCACACCCTTGTCATAAAGTTATACATATTTATGAATATGCCATATTCTTGTCATATGCTAGTGATGTTTGATGTTATGCCTAGATCCAAAAACAAGTTTAGACTTATGTTGTCTAAATCATATGCTAAAGTATGTGACACCTATTTGGATAAATACCTATTTCAATGCAAATTCACATATATGTAAAATTGATTTAGGCTATGTTGCAAATTCACATATATGTATATTGACTATTTTGCAAGTTCACATCTATGACATTCATGTTGGCTATTTTGCAAGTTCACACCTATGATGTTCATATTGACTATGCCAAGTTTACATCTATGTCATGTTTATGGTTATGAATTCCCTTACGCCTATTTGTGTGTGCTAAATCAGGCTAAGTTTTTAGCCTAATATTATATGTTAAGACTATGCGAACGAAAATTAGGCTAAGATTCTTAGCCTAATGTTTAAACGGGGTAACGTTGGGAATATTAATAAAACTTGACATAAAAATATATGAAATTGGCATGTTTGTCACATGCCAAAATTGGTGGCATTTAAACGATATAAATTCTTATACCAAAAATGTTAAACTTGGAATGTGGGCCATAACATTTAATTGTTGACAAATTTACATATATTCAGTAATAAAGACAAATATGTAAATTTAGAAAATACGAATATGCTTAACACGAGGTTGGATTGAGTTGTGATGTAAATCTGCCCGGACCCGCCCGGCTGTCCAGTAGTCACAACAATACCTATCCAATGTGGGTGGTTAAGCATGAAGCCCAAGAAGGACCCGAGGTTAGACTGAGTTACGGTGTAAATCTGCCCGGAACCGACCGGCACATCCAGTAACCGTAACAATATCTGTCTAATGTGAGTGGTCGGTGCTTTAAAAGGCTAAGGACAGATGGTAGGGTTAAGTTAACTAAAACACTTAACCAATTCAACATGTTAATTAAACTGATGGGTGGGGTTAGGTAAATATGGACACTTAACCACTTAACATGTTTGACTAGAAAACCCTAGTGACGGGGACCCATTTCAGTAGTAACCCAATTAGGTATCATGGTACCCTAAAACTAGGCAGGGTGGGGTACGCTTACTGGGCTGATTGTAAGAAGTCAAAGCGACGGCGGTGGGTGCAACAGTGTGGGTTCTAACGGAGTGCGGGCGTGCACACACTTCGGAGCAGACAAACAGGGCACTGGGTGCACCAGTAGTATAACCTATGCATTCTAAGGTTTGTGTCGGGTCGCCACCATGGGACTTGATACACCCCATGGTGGTGCCAGCATAGGTATCTACAATCTCTGGGGCCGTAAGACACAGATGATTATGCGAGTAGGAGCCGATCTTTAGAAACGGGATCACTTCACCCTCAGCATAGGGTGCATCTTTAGAAAAGGGGATCACTTTACCTCCATCATGGGGTGGCAGTTAAGATAATACGAGTAGGTGCAGAGATATAGTGTGGGGTGCGATAGTATATTCGTTTCAAAACTACTTCATCTTAGTTTATGATACTTTCCTATTCCAGTTTATACCTATCATGCCCTTATTCTTATTTTCATTCTAAAGAGTCACTAGACTTACCAGGCTTTATGTTTAACCCTATTTTCTTTCGTCTTCTTTTCTTCCGTTCCCCCCCCTCCCAGGTCCACATGGAGGAAACAACTCAGCTTAGTCAGAATCTTTGCAAGCTTCAAGATAGTTGATGTATGGTTTGGACTCTCTTGCTTTGGCTATGGCTGTTGGACACAATCATAGGGATTTATGCAGTTTTAATTATGTTTTATGCTTCTTTATTTAATAACCAAGACAGAAATGATGATGTAATATTTTTGGGAGTTATGGAAATGTTTTGTATGAACACGTATTTTATGAAATAAAAAGTCTGTTTTTTTTCGCTGCTTATATATATATATATGTGTTTATATCTGTCTTGTGTTTTATCTGTGACTTTTACTTACAAACCTCCACCAAAGTTAAGGCAGTCCCTTGTGAGTGACCTTAATGGAGGGTGGGGTGTTTCACTCTCAATACGAAGTTTGGAAGATCTGATAACGGTAGCTCAAAACCCCAGAATGTCAACTCAGTTTCAGAGTTTTGCTTAACGGGATTTGCAAATGAAAATTCAGATGGCTCAGTCGATGGAGATTCAACAGACACTGAGATAGATAATTTCTCATATGAAGATTTAGTTTATATGTGCGTGGATTTAACTAAATCTGTTGACAAACTCCAATCTAAAAATAAATCTTTGAAAAATGAAAATCGTGAGTTGACCAGCAAAATTCATTGTTTGGAATTAAAACTTGAAAATGTTGTGAAATTTGAAAATTCTAATTGTGAAAATTGTTTGAAATTAAAAACTGATCTCGTTCATCTCAATGATAACATTCAAAGGCTTGAAGAAGAAATTCTAATTTTAAAAGATAACGAGATTGAGCTGAAAGATGCAAACAATTATTTACAAAAGGAATTTATAAAATTTAAGGCTGCCAAAAATTCCAAACTTGAAATTGCTGAAAATGATAGTTTGTTGAAAACAGACCTGATTTTGAAAGAACTTGAAATCAAAATTGAAAATCTCAAGAAATTTGAATCTTAGAGTCGAAAACATTTTGAATTTGAAATTGTTGGGTCTCAAACTAGAATTAAATTGCTTAATGATGAAAATTTGGTTTTGAAATCTGTTTTTGAAAAATATAAGATCACTGAAAATCATTGTTCAGATTTATTGAAAGAAAATGGTGATCTTAAAACTAAAATTCAACAACTTGAAACAACCCTGAAAAAATTTTCAAACGGTGAAAAATCTTTAAATATGTTGTTGAAAAATCAATTTTCATCGGGAAATAGAAGTGGACTTGGTTTTGGGAAATCTGAGTTTTCTGAAAGGAGAAGCTCAAACGATTGTAAAAATCCTTCAACTTTCTTTGAAAAGAATCGTCTTAATAATTTGAACTTTGTTAATTCCAAAGGATTTTTGAATCAAAAGCAAAATTTGAATTTGTTTTGTAATAATCCATCTAAACATCCTGGATCCCAAAAAGAGATAAAACAAACTTCATTAAATTCAAACAGATATGGGTTCCAAAGGGGACAAAGGTAAATTCAGATGGATTGTTATATAAACAAGTCTGGGTACCAAAACATTTGAATACAACTGTGGGTGGTTTTGCAAATTTTGTTAGACCACTCGATCTCTTAAATTGTTAGGTACCGAAGGAGGCTGAGGAACTGCATTGCTAAAGAAAAACTGGATTCAAACCGCTTCATGTCACTAAATCATTCACAGTTCCTTAAGCCACATCTGTTGAGTTAGAGATTCTACTTTACATTGGATTCTGGTATGATCTCTAAACTCACCTTTGTATATATTTTTCTGTGTTTATTCCTTCCTCTATCCTCTTCTTTTTTTGTTTTTGATTTGACACTGCCATATTCTTCTTTGACTGTACTTCTTAAACTTCCAATTGCAGAATTCATGATTTTTTAGAAATTTGCTTTATTTGTATAAAATCATCGTGTGTTAATCTTTTCCATATCCTAAATTTGAACTTGTATATATCTGCAATTGTTTTTGAAGTTTAGTTTTCTGATTTCTGAATTCATAACAGTGTTGATGTATTCTTGTTATATCTTGAACACTGTTAATCTGAATACTAAATTGTTTTGAAGATCTGAAAATTATATGGAAATTCACACACCTTTGCTTATCTAAGTTTATTCTAATTCATTTTAGAGATGCTCGAAATATTATACTCATTACAGCACACTGTTCAGTTGTGACAATTCCAGTAATTTTCAGATTGGCTTGAATATTTTTTTTAAATGTCTTGTCTCAGTGATACATCTTAAAAATTAATTTTTATTCATGATTAGTACAGTTGAAATTAGTTTGTTTGAAATCATCTGAAATTCTTGATATTTTGGATCTCACACACCTCCTAAATTTGAAATTATCAACCTTGTGTGACTGATTCATTATATCCCAGAACTTGACATTGATTCAAGTGATTTCAAATAAATTACTTTAAATTTCTAGTTCATGAATACCTCTCAAATTTGATGTAAATGATCTGAATTTAATCTCACACTTGTCAGAGATACTAGTGATTTTTTTTTTATAAAACTGGTCTTAAAATTCTCTGTTATTCCATGATTATTTGGTTTGAATATCTGTTTGTTTAAAATCATTTGAAATTATTGATTTACTGAATCTCACACATATCTAGAATAAAAAAATTTACAATCTAGTGTGATCAATTCATTGAATCCTGATATCTTCATCTTCCATCAAATGATTCAAAATAAACGGTATTTTTAATCTCGGGTCATGAATTATTATCTTGACAAGTCTGATTTGAAACTGTTTCTGTTGTGCTGGTCTGATACTGTTCTTAGATAACTACTTATTTTGATCTGTCTGCTAATCTGTACTAAATTTGTCTGCTTGGGCTTTAAATTTCTGTTGTTTGTGATATCATAGTTTGTCTCCAGTGTCATGTTAAAATCCTCATTAATAGAGACACCAAGTGGTATCAGAAGTGCCTTATATTTGTCTCACTCATTTGTACTTAGATTCTAATCTTCACCTTGTACAGATCTACACACTCTTTTTGCCTTGTACAAATTTATCCCTCTTGGCATGTATAGATCTTTATATTCCCTCTTGTAATTGATTTTCAATTTTAAATTTATTTATTGATTATTCATTCAGAAATTGAAATCGATATCTGAATTGAACTTTATTTATAATTCATCAAAATTATTATTAGAATTTGAAATTGTGATGAATTGTGACTGCAGTATATTTCACAACAAGAGGAGATTTTATTCAGATTTTCATAATGGTTGAACGTTTATTATAATATCTTTGAACCAGCAATTATTTCACGATCATCTCCTTTATCTACCATTATTCTGCCACCCATCGATGATAATTTTATATTAGTATGGAGAGTTAATATGTTTAAAAAATCTTTTTGAATATACAGTGGAAATATTTGTGATAGAAATGGGACTATGTTGTTATTCAGAATTAGTGATAATTGAAGATTTTCAATGATCCCGGTACAGTCAAGCATATTTCATAATATAATTAATTTAGAAATTTATTTCACAGTCCATTTATGTACCTATCCCATTTTCTATCATCCATATTTTTTATATACTGAGGAGTTTTTCATTTTGAAACTGAAAATGATAAAAATATAATAAATATATAAGTGTGTCTCTAACCTCATTTAAAAATCCAAGCTCTGGTCATGCATGGTTATGAGACAACTTATAATTTAAGCTGCGACTGACCTCATTTAAAAATCCAAGCTCTGGTTATGCGTGGTCAGTGTGCTCTTAAATAAAATAAAAAGAAAAAGGAAATATTGTGCTATAAATTGAAATTAATCTGAAATTCTCCTTGGCGTATAAAAACCAGCCTATCAATCCATTTTCTACTTGTGAAATGTGTTGAAATTTTATGACGTATTATGATTTGTTGATTGATAGCTACTAGGATTTGGGACTGTCTGATTTTGTCACTTAAGTTGAATTTATATAATTATAGTCCAAAATCATCACTGTTTTTGTGCTCATTTTTATAAAAATTCTTTGGAAAATAATTGAAATTCATTTTTTTTAAAACTCTTTCCATTTATATAAATTTCATCGTAAATCCGTCATTCTCTAAAATGTGAAATATGCCACCTGTTCTAAGTTTATTATGATTTTTGTTTGACTGATTGAGATTTATGATGATCGTTCTTCCACTTATGTTGAAATTGTATTTTCTAGTCATTCTTCATCTATATTTTACGGTCTGAATCCTTTTGATGATAACAAAAGGGGGAGAATGAATTAGATTTTGACTAATGAGTGAATATTTCATAAATATTTTTAATTTTGAAAATATTTATGAAATATTTTGAAAATATTTGAAAATTCATTATAGGGGGAGCTTGAAAATTCATTATAGGGGGAGCTAATAAATAGGGGGAGTTAAAAATTTACTGTCAAACACATTTATTGTGCTCAAATTTTTTTAATTGTTTGTCATCATCAAAAGGGGGAGATTGTTGTATATAACGTAGTTGTATACACAATTATATGATTTTTTGTTTGATGATAACAACCAAATAAATATTATTTTAAATGTGTTTGTTACTGTACTGTTCTATATATAGATCATAGACAGGAATATAATATTCCTATTTAAATAGAATACGACTGTATAGACATTCATATATTTATACAGTATTTTATTTAAATTGGACATTATATTTCAAACATTCAAACAGTACAATTATTTACAACTCCACTATTTAAACACTTCATAGAATATTGTACTTGTAAATAAACTGAATAAAATAGACAAGTCTGTTTGACAATAATAATATAATATTTTATTTCAAACAAATTTGTTCATTACAAACTACGGTACAATTCATATATATATATATATACAGCTTCTCACTTTAACACTCTGTCTATACATCTCATATATATATATATATATACAATCACTGATTTTACTTTGTCATATCCATATACATTCACTGATACATTTACATTCACTGACACTATCTCTTAATCTTCTATCTTCTGTCTTCTTGTCTTCTGTCTTCATAGCAGTCAGTCCAGTCAACTCCTGTTTACCTGTCACATGAAACATTCACACAATACACTGCAATAGAAATAAAACTGTATACACACAAATATAAATTTTATTTTAAAAAAAAAAATTTGCCTTAGATTTCTGGTGTGTTTCTCATCATTATTCATGACCTGAATCTGATTCATCTGTGTCTAGGCAGACAGTTTGTATATGTACAGGGACAGGAAACTTTGTGATGGCTGCAAATACACACATGTATAAATACACGTGTGCACTGCCTCGCCAATCAGTGTGCAACTGAGGAGTAGCCACGTGGACCATCTCGACTCAGTGCACATATGAAAACAACTCAATGTAAAGTCAATAACAACTCAAGGTGGTCGAGACAGCTCAACACAAATGGCCGAGCAAAGTTCAAATCAAAATGGCCAGTACAAGTACATAGCAGCATGTACAAGGTAAAGCATTAACCAGTCAATGATTAACAAAACAGTTTGGTTCAGCACAATACAGCATGACATACAACAATATCAATGGACACATGCAACGGCAAGAGACATGAAACAATGGTCAAGCCATGTTTCAATATCAAAGAGATCAGCTCAACAATTTCAAGCAAGGGATTATTTCAGAATTGGTGCACAAACATATGTATGGTCGAGCAGTGAAATATGTGCAAATGGTTCAAAATCAAAGTAGCATATACACAACAGGAAATGTCATGAATGGTCAAGTCCGGGTACATGCAACAAGTATATGGTCATATACAAGTGAGGACAAAGCTGTATACGTGTCACGGTGCAATACTGCATGGCTCAATGATGCAAGTAAAGTCAACATAGAATTCACAAGTAAAGTTCAAAGAGATGTGTTACTGCATGATCAAATCCAGGATATCACAAATGATTTCAAGTTAAAATACAAGTGTAAATACAAGCATGACTGAGTCATGGAAACGCAACAGTATGAAGAAGGGACAAAACTCATGTGTACTCAACAAGTGAAGGACATGAACAAGCAAGCCTAGGTTCAGCAAGATCATTTCAGAGATGTCAAGTAAACTGCAAATGGATGCGGCAAACAATCGTGTGGTTTCCGAGACAAGTGCAACATGTATTAACACAACAAGTGTCAGAAGGTATAAATGGAAACTGCATACATGACAAAACATGCACTGGGTCAATGATACATGTACATATACAAGACCAGGATTCATGAGCATATCAAAGAGACAGTTTTTCTTTGGTAATGATTTTCAACTCAATGATTTCTTGAAATGAACACAATTTATGTGTTTCCATAATTCTGCAAATATTTTTGGCAAGTGATAGAAATATATTTCAGGTAACATGTTTTCAAATTGAAACAAAAGTTCCAAGAACAATGTGGACATTTAATCTTCAGATAATTCGAATTAAAACTTTCTAGTTTTGATTCAATCGAGGAAATCAGCAAATAAAACCTTTCATGTTCTTAGGCAAGTTTCTGAAAAAGTGAAAATGGCATTTTGTTTCCAGTTTTAGACATGCTGTGTTTTTTTTTGGCAAATACTATATGATTTTTGGCAAGTTTTTTTTCAAATGCAAATTCAAGGCATGTATATCATCAAAATCTATTTCGAGTATCATTTTCATAATGGCCAAAATCAAGCAAGGGAAGTTTCATGGAATTCATTTCGGAAATCACACAAAATCAGAAAATCAGCAAGCAAATTATTTGAAGGGGGACAGCAAATATATTTTTCCAGAACTACCATACTCATATCATTGCCAAATATCAAAAGGGGAAACTTGAAATAATCAGTCAAGCCAAACATATGAAATCAGAGAGAAATCATAGGATTTCTAAATCCTATTTAACACCAACATCATCACTGGCAGGAGTTATCGAAAATCAAACACAATCAGCTCAAAAATTCAAGGAGCATAAATCAATTCAGAAATCACTCACATTTTTCGATCGCAAGTATTCCAAGCCAAATCAAATCGAAGAAAGGGAGCAACAGAGCATTCGAGCTTCAGAGATTTATCCATACATCAAGGATTGAATTCGATTTGGGACATAGGAGAGAAACCCTAGGTTTCGATTTCAAGCCGCCGCCATTTTAAATCTCCAGAGCAAAAGAGAATAGATCAGGCAAATAAAATTTGAAGTGGGCCGGCCTAGTGTGTAAAAGAGAAAGGGGATGACCCTTTTAATTTAAATTCCTAGGGTTTTGTTTTTATTTATTTTGTATTTTCCTTTTTCTTTTGTAATTGTCGTTTGTTTTCTAGTTTGTCGAACTAGGGATTCGGTCAGGGTATTGACTGACAGTTGACAGAGTCTGTAAAATCTGGGTTACTGGTTACGGGGTTGTAATCAGGGGAATCTGATCGAGTGGATATCAGTCAGTCTACGGTTTTGAGCGTAGGGTTAGAATAGGAGCAGGGTTTGCGAGTGTACATGGTCTTGTATGCGGGATCTGTTCTATCACCTAGTAGAAACCTTAGGAATGCAGCAGTAGGCAGGATTTTGCAGAAGCTGGGTATCTCTGCATGTCATTTACTTTCTGTATTTTTATATCTGCTGCATTCTGTGATCTGATTGTTATTTCAATATCCCGTTAGATTATAATTCTGCAAAAATTTGTAATAAACCCTATTCACCTCCCCTCCCCCCTCTAGGGTTAATCTAGATCCAACACACCCAAGTGCCGGAAAGTCGAATTGTTGGGTAAAATAAAAGGAAGTAGAACAAGGAAGAAAGAATAGAACATCAGAATCTCACAGCGGAACAGAAATATATAATATCAACATAGTACAAAGGGTTACTCTGAATAAAGAAATTTCAGAGTTACAATAACCTAAGTACCATTATCAACCTGGATAGTTATAACTGCCTGTTCTCACAATGCTGATGTGTACATAACTAATACTGTACAACTGAAATAGAAATAGGTAGATAGATAATGGAAGCCTCCAACTCGCCTTCCGAACTTTAAAGCATCCAAAGTAAAACCTTCCATACTCAGCCTACTCGAAGGAGTACGTGAGGGTTTTAGGGAAAACAAAAAACACACGTCAGACATCAGTCTGGTATGAGAAACTCAAGGTACACATTGCATGTAACAATACTGAGGGGACCGTGCAGATTACCACTCCGATTTTGTAACAACCCTGAATTTTGGGGTAAATTTAAAAATTTATTTTAACTAATTTTAATGGGTTTTGATATTTAAAATAATTTATTTAAAATAATAATGATTAAAAATTTATTTAAATCGAAGTTAGGATGAATAATTTAATTTAAATTATAAAAGGAGTTAGAAATAGCGAGGTAGTTTGAAAAGTCAAACTTGAACTTTGACTGACCGTACAGGATGCAAAATTTAACGGATTTTAGTGAAACCAAAAATATTAGAATTTCTTTTAAAATATCTTTCCAACGAATCCGAAAAATAGAAATTTTATAGCGGGAATCAAAAGTTATGCCCAGTTTAAATTTCAGAATAGTCGTTGTAGGATTTATATATATATTTAAATATTAAAAATAGCCATTTTTCAAACGACCTCTGTTTTCGATGAAACCACTTTTGTTGGATCCGGAATGTCAAAATATGGTTAAGTTTAATTTTTCATAATTTTTCGAATTAATTTGTGACCGTGGTGAAAAGATTTCTGTTTTGTCAATTTCAGTCAATTTTAATCGACTTGAAAAAGACCATTTTTCAAATAGGCTCAGAATTGAACGAAATTAATTTTCCTAGGTCCGCAGCGTCAAAATATAGCTAAATATATTTTTCGGGATTTTTCGGAGTTAATTTGTGGCCCCGGTGAATTTATTCGTACGGTTGAATTAAAAATAAAAGTAAAAATATTTTAAAATAAAGAAAAATAGGTCAAGACAGTCATTCGGGCCTGCGGAACATAGGTAGATGAGTCCGGAATAGGGGTTAATAGGTAAGAACGACAGTCGTTGGGCTGAAATCGGACAAAGTTGATAAACGGGCCTTAATTGGGTAATTAGTGAATATAATAATATAAATATTAAGACAAATTAGAACCCTAACCCTAATCTAAAATGACCAGCCGCCACTTGCAATTTCCATGGCCTAGAATTGTCGATCCTTCCTTCCTCAAATTTTCCCAATCCACAAAGAATTAACACCTCATTCTTTAGACAATATTGGAGAGATTTTCGAGACCTTCGTTTCCATACGGATATGATTGGATTTCATGAAGTAAAATGCCCGGATTTCACCTCCAAACCCGTGCCCAACTCAGCCTCGTCGCCCCCTGTAGGGCCCACCGCGACCACCCATACTCCCGGCACACGTAGCCCTCTCCTCCCTCTCCGATATGCCACCTCCCGATCGTCTTCAAGCCTCACCAATCTCGAGTTATTTTCAACCCTAGTTTGGAAGCCTATGGGTTCATATGACGGCTTGGTTTGGAAGAAGAAGGAAGGTTGACTTTTTCAACCTTTAATTATCTAATTGCTTTAATTCAAATTTGACCGATCTTAATTTAATCATAACTAATGTGTACGGACTCGGATTTGAACAATTTCAGGTGCGCCACGATCGTGAGACCGAGATCTTCGCGATGGAACAGACTAGACCTGATTCTAAACAAGTTGAATTTTTGATAAATTTTGGATCTGAACAGCGCAGAACTCAATAACGATGTGAGATTTTTGAAATTAATTATTAAAAATTTAATTATTTCTTGCGATATGAATTCCATCTACGTACGTTATGAAATCTGTATTGTTTGTGGTTAGGAAATTTGAATTTATTGATGTTGTGATGTGAATTGGTTGATGCTGTGATATTGGTGTTTGAAACAAAATCATTGAATCCAGATATGTATTCTTGTTGAAAATAAAAGATTAAATTTTCATTGTAATGTTGATTATCATAAAAAGATATCATTTTGTTGATTATCATAAAAAGTTATTATTTTTAAAAGAAAAAGTAACATTAATTTCATTGTTTTGTAAAAAGAAAGATTTCACTTTTGTTTTGTTAAATATAAAGATTTCGCCTTTTGTTTCATAATATAAAGATTACTTTTTGTTTGTTTATAAAATAAAAAAAAAGTTTTCATTTTTGTTTGTTTAAAAATAAATAAAAAGTTTTTACCTTTGTTACTTAATAAAAAGATTGGAACTTTTTTTGTAAATATAAGGAAAAGATTGAAACTTTGTTTGTAAACTTAATAAAAGATTTTAACTTTTGGTTGAATTAAAAGATTTTACTTTTGATTAAATTAAAAAAAAAAAGTTTACCTTTGTTTATATGAACAAAGATTTCAACTTTGTAATACAAAGTTGTAACCTTGTTTGTAACTCAAAGTTGTAACTTTGTTTTGTTAATTAAATGTTGTAGCTTGGTTTGTTAATCAAAAAACTTTTCATTTTCTTTGTTTTTATAAATAAAAAGATGTTAACTTTATTAATAAAAAGATTGCAACTTTGTTAGTAAAAAGGGTATGACTTTGTTGTGTAAACTTAAAAAAAAATCTTTTATTATGTTGTAATACAAGAACACAAACAAAAGATTTCAAACATTATTTACATTGTTTGTAAAAAAACAAAAAACAAAAAAAAGTGACAATATTTAAATTAGTTTTATTAATAGAAATTGACATTTGTTTGTAAAGCATGAAATTCACTTTTGTTTGTAAATACATGAAATTCACTTTTGTTTGTAAATACATGAAATTCACTTTTGTTTGTAAATACATGAAATTCACTTTTGTTTGTAAGTACATGAAATTCACTTTTATTTGTAAATATAATGAAAAGAAATTACCTTTGTGTATTAATGAATAGAAATCACTTTTGTTTATTAATGAAAAGTTTCATTTTGTGTATAATGAAAATAAGACAAAAAGTTTCATTTTTGTGTGTAATGAAAATAAGAACAAAAGAGTCATTTTTGTTAAAAAGAAAGTAATGACATTAACATTGATTTTAGTTGAAAAAATAAAAATTACATTTTTCATTGATTTTAGTTGAAAGAAAAAAAAATTACAAGACATCATTTTGTCATTATTTTGTAAATATACAAAGATATCATTTTGTCATTATTTGTTAATGTACAAAGTTATCATTTTTGTCTTTGTTTTGTTAAATGTAAAAAGATAATTTGTTTGTTTTTAAAAAGAAATTTACATCTTGTCAGAAATGACGTTGTGTGTTAAATTAGAAATGACATTATTTACACCGTTATGTATTAAATTAGAAATGACATTATTTACACCGTTATGTATTAAATTAGAAATGACATTATTTACACCGTTATGTATTAAATTAGAAATGACATTATTTACACCGTTAGGTATTAAATTAGAAATGACATTATTTACACCGTTATGTATTAAATTAGAAATGACATTATTTACACCGTTATGTATTAAATTAGAAATGACATTATTTACACCGTTAGGTATTAAATTAGAAATGACATTATTTACACCGTTATGTATTAAATTAGAAATGACATTATTTACACCGTTAGGTATTAAATTAGAAATGACATTATTTACACCGTTATGTATTAAATTAGAAATGACGTTATGTGTTAAATTAGAAATGAACATGATTGACACTGCAAAAAAATAAAAATTACATTTTTATGTAATTAAAAAGATAAGATTTTGTCATTGAAATTAAAAATTACATTTTTATGTAATTAAAAGATAAAATTTTGTCATTGAAATAAAAATTACATTTTTATGTAATTAAAAGATTAGATTTTGGCGCTGCAAAATTATTTACATTTTGATGTAATAAGAAGAAATAGAATTTACATGGTAATCTTAATTACATCTTTAATGTAATAAAAAGGAAAGATTTTGACATTGTAATTAAAAAGGAGATTTTACATTGTAATTAAAGATAGTAATTTTACTTTATAATGTTAATTACAATTTACATTGTAATTAAAAAGGAGATTTTACAGTGTAATTAGAAGAGTAGAATTCAACATTGAAATAGAATTTACATTTTTCTAACGTAAATAAAAGAAATAAAAGGAAGAATTCATCATGGAAGGAAAAGTTACATTTTTAATGTAATTAGATTAAAAAGAAAATTTACATCTTTATGTATTAGATTAAGAAGAACATTTACATTTTTATTGTATTAAGATTTAAGGAGAAAAATTATATTTTCATGTAATTAGTTTTAAAGTAAGTGAAATTTACATTTTAATGTAAATAGATTTTCATTAAAAGAATTTAGAAGTGAAATTTACAGAATTAAGAAGAAAATTACATTTTTATGTAATTTGATTTTCATTAAAAAGATTAAAGATATGGAATTTACATTTTTATGTAAATAGGTTTTCAATGAAAGTCATGACGATGGAAATTTACATTTTAATGAATTTGATTTCATTAAAAAGACTAAAGGTATGAAATTTACATTTTCATGTGAAAAGATTAAAACACAAGATCATCATTTTGTTTGTATAGAAAAGATTGACACAAAATTATCATTTTAGTTTTGCATTGAAAGATATAAACAAAATTATTATTTTTGTTTTGCGTTGAAATAATAACAAAGCTATTATTTTTGTTACATTGGAATTAAACAAACAAAAATATATTCTTTTTGTAGAGTTGAGGTTGACATCAAAATATATTACATTTTTGTTAGAAAAATTAAAAGATGCAAAAATCTTCATTTTTGTTAAATAGGAATGATACACGAAAAATACATTTTTGTGTGAATTGGAGGGTAAAAGAAAAATACACATTGTTATGTTTATGATGTGTACGTGAATAAAAATAAAATAAACATTATTGTGTGTTATGTTATATATCAAAATGTTATGAAACCAAATGTTCTTTACTTGTTTTGATAATCACAATAATGAAATGGATGAAGGAATTATACTTATATATATATATAAATCAAAATTAAACGAATCGAGCGTGGTAGTTCGCATTTTGGAATCATGCCTTTAAACGATTATACCGAAATATCCGACCGTCGGATTTTCCCAAAACTGAAACCGTTAGGTTCGCCTTGGGAAGATCTTTCCAATGATATGAATTGCGTTAAATTCCAACGGTTAGATTTAGAGAAATGTGTAAAATCAATTTGGGTGAAAACAGCGCCAGGGTTGCCCATTGACCCGAAGCGTCATTAAATTAATTTGGGCTATTTTTATATAAATAAAAATAGCGATAGATCGTTATCAAATAAAAATAATGATATGAAATGATTTTAATTATATATATACGAGGATCATTTGAAAAGTCCGAGTTCAATCTCATTTCAAATGATTACACGTCGATCTAAGTCGAAGAGTTGAAGACGGTGATTGAAGAACGACGATCTTCACGTCGAATGGATGAGTTACCATTGACGCCCATGATTGGAGTAGCTACCTTGAAGTGGCTACAATGGTGGCCGTCCAGACTACTTGTTGATTGTTTGGATATACGAGGTATAAGGTGCCTCCGGTTTCGTTCAGACATAGAACGGACTTGAAAATGGATTGTATGTCTGACGTTGTATTCCTTTATACGATATTCGTTGATCTCTGCTAAATATATATATATGTTTGGTGTTTAACACCCTTCTCTAAGACGTACAAGCTTAGAGGTTATATATTGGTAGGAATCAATGGTACAGTATGGATTGACAATGTGGCATGCTAAGATGCAGATGATCAAGGCTTTTGTTGAAAAGCAGGCCTTGTGGTTGATGATCAAAGCACGGCCTATTTAGGCGTAGCTTTGTGTATAGCGTGACTTCGTGAGCCTCACACCCCGGTTGAGTCTAAAACGGAGCAAGGGAACGCAGGGAGAGCAGCACGTTTCTTTCTAGCTAGAAGTGGTGTTTGGGTTTTACACGGCTCGACATTTTACTTATGTGGATGATGGAATGAGGCGCCTCGGATATTAGTTCCTATAGGACCGGGAAATGTGTGTTCAGGATTAACTAATCCGCAAAATCGTATGTGCGGACCGGCCCTGCAGGATCCAAGGGTTCACTGCGGGGAATCCTGAGACATTAGCTAGAGTGTCTCGAATCGGTAAGGAGATCGTTCCTAGCCTTGACTCATGATGGAAACCCAATTCCCAATACGACCCTACGGGCTTGATTGTATTACTAGTATGGAGGCATAGTATATGGTAGCTATGCTTCCTAGGATTGATACATTTACTTTGAAATATTTTTGAAACATATATACACTAATAATAATATCAAATTCGTTTTTATCGTACCAAGCATGTTTAATCATCATAAGGTAAAACTCTATCCTCTGGTTTGCGTTGCATTGTGTGATGGGACTTGAGTCTTATGATGATTCCATCTTTCTTAAAAGCATTGCGTTGTTTAACGATTTACTTTAATTTATGCACGGGCAATCCATTGGAATAAAACCCGTTCCGCGTTAGCGGCGTGGTCCTTGGAATTTCCTTATTACTATTAGTTAAATTAGTTAAGAATTCTCACACCAGTCCCATGACTGACCCGTTGTTTGTTTCCACCTTTGCAAACTCGGGTGCCCTCTTTTCCACACGGGCAGTCGAGTAGTTTGTCTACAGGTCCTTATCTCGAGCAGGATTCTGGATCGAAGCCTAAAGCTGTGTCCAGAGCATAGAAGTCTTCCGCTGTTTATTGTATTTAATTTATTGTAATTTAAATCTTCCGCTGTACTGTGTTCAATGTACTTTGATATATTCTGTACTTTGATGTAACATTATTGTAATGTTTATAAAAGTCTGCTGTTATTGTTCTGATGTTGTTGTATTCCCCGAGTTAACGTACTTGGGTTTTGAACGGTCTTAGTCGATTTTGCGATCGATTGGGTTCGGGCAAACCCGAGCCGTTACAGCTGGTATCAGAGCTCTGGTTAGCTCAAATCTTTGGGGTACAACTCATTAGAACTGAACAAAAGACTCATCAGAGATTGGATTAGTAATATCCAATAGGAATACTCATTAGAGATAGGATCAGTAGTATCCTTGAATGAGAAAACTCGTTAGAGATGGGGTTAGAAATGCCCTATAATGAGTTGAGAGTGTCCAGTTTATAATTAACGTATTTTTGATTATATATAATCCGATCTTTGAAAATATGATTTTTGAATATATAAAAGTTATATATTTTAAGAGCTAATCAACTAATTGATTGATGGTTGTGTAGTGTAATTATTAGTTCAACTAATAAAATTATAGAAACGAATTAAAGAATGAAAGATGAGTTAGTTAATTAAACAACTTTAGCTTCGTTCCTTTAAGAGGACGAAAAGTTTTTAAGTGGGGGAGACTGTAACAATCCTGAATTTTGGGGTAAATTTAAAAATTTATTTTAACTAATTTTAATGGGTTTTGATATTTATTTAAAATAATAATGATTAAAAATTTATTTAAATAGAAGTTAGGATGAATAATTTAATTTTAATTATAAAAGGAGTTAGAAATAGCACTGTAGTTTGAAAAATCAAACTTGAACTTTGACTGACCGTACAGGATGCAAAATTTAACGAATTTTAGTGAAACCAAAAATATTAGAATCTCTTTTAAAATATCTTTCCTACGAATCTGAAAAATCGAAATTTTATAGCGGGAATAAAAAGTTATGCCCAGTTTAAATTTCAGAATAGTCGTTGTAGGATTTTTATAAATATATATATATATTAATATTAATATTAAAAATAGCCATTTTTCAAACGACCTCTGTTTTCGACGAAACCACTTTTGTTGAATCCGGAATGTCAAAATATGGTTAAGTTTAATTTTTCATAATTTTTCGAATTAATTTGTGACCGTGGCGAAAAGATTTCTGTTTGTCAATTTCGGTCAATTTTAATCGACTTGAAAAAGACCATTTTTCGAATAGGCTCAGAATTGAACGAAATTAATTTTCCTAGGTCCGCAGCGTCAAAACATAGCTAAATATATTTTTTGGGATTTTTCGGAGTTAATTTGTGGCCCCGGTGAATTTATTTGTACGGTTGAATTAAAAATAAAAGTAAAAATATTTTAAAATAAAGAAAACTTGGTCAAGACTGTCATTTGGGCCTGCAGGACATAGCTAAATGAGTCCGGAATAGGGGTTAATAGGTAAGAACGACAGTCGTTGGGCTGAAATCAGACAAAGTTGATAAACGGGCCTTAATTGGGTAATTAGTGAATATAATAATATAAATATTAAGACAAATTAGAACCCTAACCCAAATCTAATTGACCTGCCGTCACTTGCAATTTCCATGGCCTAGAATGGTCGATCCTTCCTTCCTCAAATTCTCCCAATCCACAAAGAATTAACACCTCATTCTTTAGACAATATTGGAGAGATTTTCGAGACCTTCGTTTCCATACGGATATGATTGGATTTCATGAAGTAAAATGCCTGGATTTCACCTCCAAACCCGCGCCTAACTCATCCCCGCCGCCCCCTGTAGGGCCCATCGCGGCCACCCATACTGTCGGCGCCCGTAGCCCTCTCCTCCCTCTCCGATATGCCACCTCCCGATCGTCTTCAAGCCTCACCAATCTCGAGTTATTTTCAACCCTAGTTTGGAAGCCTATGGGTTCATATGACGGCTTGGTTTGGAAGAAGGAGGAAGGTTGACTTTTTTAACCTTTAATTATCTAATTACTTTAATTCAAATTTGACCGATCTTAATTTAATCATAACTAATGCGTACGGACTCGGATTTGAACGATTTCAGGTGCGCCACGATCGTGAGACCGAGATCTTCGCGATGGAACTGACTAGACCTGATTCTGAACAAGTTGAATTTTTGACAAATTTTGGATCTGAACAGCGCAGAACTCAATAACGATGTGAGATTTTTGAATTTAATTATTAAAAATTTAATTATTTCTTGCGATATGAATTCCTTCTATGTACGTTATGAAATCTGTATTGTTTGTGGTTGGGAAATTTGAATTTATTGATGTTGTGATGTGAATTGGTTGATGCTGTGATATTGGTGTTTGAAACAAAATCATTGAATCCAGATATATAATCTTGTTAAAAATAAAAGATTAAATTTTCATTGTAATGTTGATTATCATAAAAAGATATCATTTTGTTGATTATTATAAAAAGTTATTATTTTTAAAAGAAAAAGTAACATTAATTTCATTGTTTTGTAAAAAGAAAGATTTCACTTTTGTTTTGTTAAATATAAAGATTTAGCCTTTTGTTTAATAATATAAAGATTACTTTTTGTTTGTTTATAAAATAAAATAAAAGTTTTCATTTTTGTTTGTTTAAAAAAAATAAAAAGCTTTTACCTTTGTTACTTAATAAAAAGATTGGAACTTTGTTTGTAAATATAAGGAAAAGATTGAAACTTTGTTTGTAAACTTAATAAAAGACTTTAACTTTTGGTTAAATTAAAAGATTTTACTTTTGTTTAAATTAAAAAAAAAGTTTACCTTTGTTTATATGAACAAAGATTTCAACTTTGTAATACAAAGTTGTAACCTTGTTTGTAACTCAAAGGTGTAACTTTGTTTTGTTAATTAAATGTTGTAACTTGGTTTGTTAATCAAAAAACTTTTCATTTTCTTTGTTTTTATAAATAAAAAGATGTTAACTTTATTATTAAAAAGATTGCAACTTTATTGTAACTTTGTTAATAAAAAGGGTATGACTTTGTTGTGTAAACTTAAAAAAAAAAAAATCTTTTATTATGTTGTAATGCAAGAACACAAACAAAAGATTTCAAACATTATTTACAATGTTTGTAAAAAAACAAAACAAAAAAAAAGTGACAATATTTACATTTGTTTTATAAATAGAAATTGAGATTTGTTTGTAAAGCATGAAATTCACTTTTGTTTGTAAATACATGAAATTCACTTTTGTTTGTAAATACATGAAATTCACTTTTGTTTGTAAATACATGAAATTCACTTTTGTTTGTAAGTACATGAAATTCACTTTTGTTTGTAAATATAATGAAAAGAAATTACCTTTGTGTATTAATGAATAGAATTCACTTTTGTTTTTTTAATGAAAAGTTTCATTTTTGTGTGTAATGAAAATAAGAACAAAAGTATCATTTTTGTTAAAAAGAAAGTAATGACATTAACGTTGATTTTAGTTGAAATAATAAAAATTAAATTTTTCATTGATTTTATTTGAAAGAAAAAAAAATTACAAGACATCATTTTGTCATTATTTTGTAAATATACAAAGATATCATTTTGTCATTATTTGTAAATGTACAAAGTTATCATTTTCTCTTTGTTTTGTTAAATGTAAAAAGATAATTTGTTTGTTTATAAAAAGAAATTTACACCTTGTTAGAAATGACGTTGTGTGTTAAATTAGAAATGACATTATTTACACCGTTATGTATTAAATTAGAAATGACATTATTTACACCGTTATGTATTAAATTAGAAATGACATTATTTACACCGTTATGCATTAAATTAGAAATGACATTATTTACACCGTTATGTATTAAATTAGAAATGACATTATTTACACCGTTATGTACTAAATTAGAAATGACATTATTTACACCGTTAGGTATTAAATTAGAAATGACATTATTTACACCATTATGTATTAAATTAGAAATGACATTATTTACACCGTTATGTATTAAATTAGAAATGACATTATTTACACCGTTAGGTATTAAATTAGAAATGACATTATTTACACCGTTATGTATTAAATTAGAAATGACAATATTTACACCGTTAGGTATTAAATTAGAAATGACATTATTTACACCGTTATGTATTAAATTAGAAATGATGTTATGTGTTAAATTAGAAATGAACATGATTGACACCGCAAAAAAATAAAAATTACATTTTTATGTAATTAAAAAGATAAGATTTTGTCATTGAAATTAAAAATTACATTTTTATGTAATTAAAAAGATAAGATTTTGTAATTGAAATTAAAATTACATTTTTATGTAATTAAAAAGATAAGATTTTGTCATTGAAATTAAAATTACATTTTTATGTAATTAAAAGATTAGATTTTGGCGCTGCAAAATTATTTACATTTTAATGTAATAAGAAGAAATAGAATTTACATGGTAATCTTAATTACATCTTTAATGTAATAAAAAGGAAAGATTTTGACATTGTAATGTAAATTACATTTTTAATGTAATTAAAAAGATAAGAATTTACATTGTAATTAAAAAGGAGATTTTACATTGTAATTAAAGATAGGAATTTTACATTATAATATTAATTACAATTTACATTGTAATTAAAAAGGAGATTTTACAGTGTAATTAGAAGAGTAGAATTCAACATTGAAATAGAATTTACATTTTTCTAATGTAAATAAAAGAAATAAAAGGAAGAATTCATCATGGAAGGAAAAGTTACATTTTTAATGTAATTAGATTAAAAAGAAAATTTACATCTTTATGTATTAGATTAAGAAGAACATTTACATTTTTATTGTATTAAGATTTAAGGAGAAAAATTACATTTTCATGTAATTAGTTTTAAAGTAAGTGAAATTTACATTTTAATGTAAATAGATTTTCATTAAAAGAATTTAGAAGTGAAATTTACAGAATTAAGAAGAAAATTACATTTTTATGTTATTGGATTTTCATTAAAAATATTAAAGATATGGAATTTACATTTTTATGTAAATAGGTTTTCAATGAAAGTCATGACGATGGAAATTTACATTTTAATGAATTCGATTTCATTAAAAAGAGTAAAGGTATGAAATTTACATTTTCATGTGAAAAGATTAAAACACAAGATCATCATTTTGTTTGTATAGAAAAGATTGACACAAAATTATCATTTTAGTTTTGCATTGAAAGATATAAACAAAATTATTATTTTTGTTTTGCGTTGAAAGAATAACAAAGCTATTATTTTTGTTACATTGGAATTAAACAAACAAAAATATATTCATTTTTGTAGATTTGAGGTTGACACCAAAATATATTACATTTTTGTTAGAAAAATTAAAAGACACAAAAATCTTCATTTTTGTTAAATTGGAATGATACACGAAAAATACATTTTTGTGTGAATTGGAGGGTAAAAGAAAAATATACATTGTTATGTTTAGGATGTGTATGTGAATTAAAATAAAATATACATTATTGTGTGTTATGTTATATATCAAAATGTTATGAAACCAAATGTTCTTTACTTGTTTTGATAATCACAATAATGAAATGGATGAAAGAATTATATATATATATATATCAAAATTAAACGAATCGAGCGTGGTAGTTCGCATTTTGGAATCATGCCTTTAAACGATTATACCGAAATATCCGACCGTCGTATTTTCCCAAAACTGAAACCGTTAGGTTCGCCTTGGGAAGATCTTTCCAACGATATGAATTGCGTTAAATTCCAACGGTTAGATTTAGAGAAATGTGTAAAACAAATTTGGGTGAAAACAGCGCCAGGGTTGCCCATTAACCCGAAGCGTCATTAAATAAATTTGGGCTATTTTTATATAAATAAAAATAGCGATAGATCGTTATCAAATACAAATAACGATATGAAATGATTTTAAATTATATAAATATACGAGGATCATTTGAAAAGTCCGAGTTCAATCTCATTTCAAATGATTACACGTCGATCTAAGTCGAAGAGTTGAAGACGGTGGTTGAAGACCGACGATCTTCACGTCGAATGGATGAGTTACCATTGACGCCCATGATTGGAGTAGCTACCTTGAAGGGGCTACAATGGTGGCCGTCCAGACTACTCGTTGATTGTTTGGATATGCGAGGTATAAGGTGCCTCCGGTTTCGTTCAAACCCAGAACGGACTTGAAAATGGATTGTAAGTCTGACGTTGTATTCCTTTATACGGTATTCGTTGATCTCTGCTAAATATATATTTGTTTGGTGTTTAACACCCTTACCTAAGACGTACGAGCTTAGAGCTTATATATTGGTAGGAATCAATGGTACGGTATGGATTGACAATGTGGCATGCTAAGATGCAGATGATCAAGGATTTTGTTGAAAAGCAGGCCTTGTGGTTGATGATCAAAGCACGGCCTGTTTAGGCGTAGCTTTGTGTATAGCGTGACTTCGCGAGCCCCACACCCCGGTTGAGTCTAAAACGGAGCAAGGGAACGCAGGGAGAGCATCACGTTTCTTTCTAGATAGAAGTGGTGTTTGGGTTTTACACGGCCCGACATTTTACTTATGTGGATGATGGAATGAGGCGCCTCGAATATTAGGTCCTATAGGACCGGAAAACGTGTGTTCAGGAATAACTAATCCGCAAAATCGTATGTGCGGATCGACCCTGCAGGATCCAAGGGTTCACTGCGGGGAATCCTGAGACATTAGCTAGAGTGTCTCGAATCGGTAAGGAGATCGTTCCTAGCCTTGACTCATGATGGAAACCCAATTCCCAATACGACCCTACGGACTTGATTGTATTACTAGTATGGAGGCATAGTAAATGGTAGCTATGCTTCCTTGGATTGATACATTTACTTTGAAATGTTTTTGAAACATATATACACTAATAATAATATCAAATTCGTTTTTATCGTACCAAGCATGTTTAATCATCATAAGGTAAAACTCTATCCTCTGCTTTGCGTTGCATTGTGTGATGGGACTTGAGTCTTATGATGATTCCATTTTTCTATAAAGCATTGCGTTGTTTAACGATTTACTTTAATTTATGCACGGGCAATCCATTGGAATCAAATCCGCTCCGCGTTAGCGGCGTGGTTCTTGGAATTGCCTTATTACTATTAGTTAAATTAGTTAAGAATTCTCATACCAGTCCCATGACTGACCCGTTGTTTGTTTCCACCTTTGCAAACTCGGGTGCCCTCTTTTCCACACGGGCAGTCGAGTAGTTTGTCTACAGGTCCTTATCTCGAGCAGGATTCTGGATCGAAGCCTAAAGCTGTGTCCAGAGCATAGAAGTCTTCCGCTGTTTATTATATTTAATTTATTGTAACTTAAATCTTCCGCTGTATTGTGTTCAGTGTACTCTGATATATTTTGTACTCTGATGTAACATTATTGTAATGTTTATAAAAGTCTGCTGTTATTATTCTGATGTTGTTGTATTCCCCGAGTTAACGTACTCGGGTTTTGAACAGTCTTAGTCTGTAACAAACCGCATTCTACGCATCGGAGGATCGTAGAATATTAATTTCTTTCTTATATGAAGTCGTATGGTCATGTAACTTTGGGAAACGACTATTGGGGTCATTTCCCATGTTCATGATTTTTACCGATTTTTAAATGACTGTTTTGCCCCTAGCTGATTTTGTTTTGGCCATAACTTTTGATTGGAAAGGATTTTTGACCTGAAACCACTTCCATTGGCTTCAGATGATGGTTTACATTTCCGTAGAGTGGTCACATGCGAAAAACGGACTTACCGTTTGGGAGATATGGCTGAAATAAGGTTTGGAAGGTGAAAAATTGCTTAACCGGGCCAAATAGGGTGATTTGAATGGGCCCATAACCCATTTCGGGATTAGGGTTATGGGGAGGCTGAAATGAGTTAGGGTTTCATTCCATTTCAGTTTCCTAGCCTCCACTTACCTCTTAGAAACCCTAAAAATGGCCTCCAACCTCTAAATCACCTACAAATCACTTTCTAATCAAGGATTAAGCTTAGCAACATCAAATCAAGGGAGATCTTCACCAAATCAAGATTAGAGCTGTTGTTTAGCATTGTTATACGCGCCCAAACAGAGATTTATTTCAGATCTAAGGTTCATTTGTGGCTAAGGTGAGTGATTTGCATAGTTTTGCACTAATTACGGTTAATTAAGGGTAATTAGTGAAGATTAGTGAATTTATACATTAATAAATTCTGGAAAAATATTTATAAATTCTTAAATGATGTTTTAAGCCTCTGTTAGAAATTGGGTTTGATTTGGTTAAGTTTTGCTAATCATGTCATTAGTTTTACTTGAACATGCTTAAGGGAAAATATGGGGTTTTGGCTATATTTGATCCGTTTTACATGTTATGGTTGATGTTTCGGTGTTTATGGTCACTTCTATTTGTTGCTATGACTGTATGACATGTTTTGTGATTGATTAGAATAGTTAGATTGGTCGAAAACGTCGTCGAATGGCGTAAACAAGTTGCTGGAAAAAGTTGTGCGGGGTTTCGGATCGGATCGGGTATGGGCTCGGATCAGATAGGAGAGCTGGGCAAGGAAATCCGAACCGGACTGAAATCTGGCACAAAGGAAACTTGGCAAGAAGGAAGGCCATTCGCATAGAGTTGGTGAAGGGATCGGATCAGAGAGACCAAAGGGGATCGGATCGAAACGGCAGGAAGGCGTGGGATCGGATGGAAAAACCACATGAGCTGAATAGGAGCAGGGGATCGGATCAGAGGTTGGGAGGAGGATTGGACCGGAGCCAGGACATCTTGACCCGAACCGAAGCGAGAGAGCAACTACCGAACCAAATCCAAGCAGAAGGCATCCGAACTGAACCACACCCAGGAGCATACTAGGAAGCACGGCACCCGAACCGAACCGACTGAAGCAGATTAGACCGAACCGAATTGAACTTCCATCTCTACTACGCGATGACTCTTTTGAAGACCAACTCCAATTCGACCAAAACCCGAGATGCAAAGGAGGTCCAAATGAGGAGCTTTGACTCAGGATCCAGATGGGAACCAATGAGTGAGCTTCATGATTGGGCTTTGCTGCGGGACGTGTGCAAAGGGGTTATCGGTATCCGTAGCCTTGGTTAACTATTGAGAGACAGATTAGGGGCTTGTAGTGATAGTTGTAAGGGATTGGATTCCGTCATGGCCAAAGAATTAGGTGACCAAAGTAACGGGTATCGTATGCTTTACACACTGAGTGAGAGATGTGAGGATGGTTGCTATGCTTGATTGTCTGCCATCATTATGACATGCACACCCCCACCCCCGTATTCTTTACACCATCTGTTTAGTGGCACCTTAGGGTATTGTACGGTATGTAGTGCTAACTCTTTGGTTGCAGGTCCAGGTTCAGGTATGATTGGATTATACCTGTTATTGTTTTGTTTTGCTGCTTATCGCTCATACTAGACTTTTTGTCTGACCCAGAGTTTTATGTCTCTTCTTATTACTCTGGGTGCTCTCACAAGCAGACTAGAGACATGTTAGCTGGGTATGCACGAGTTGCTGATCCGGAGACGAGCAGGAGGCTCCCACGTATGATATATATATATTCTCCCTGTGTTGTTGAAGGTCATTGCTTGGGCATTAGTAGTGTACCTTCTTCTTTTGCTTTCTTTTGCTTTAGAGACAGTTTTAAAGTTGTAATAATGACGTTGGATCATAAGCTGTATTTTGGATTTCCGCTGCCATGTTAGACATGATTTAGTTTTCAGCTTATGTACTGTCTCGCCTGTTTTATGTCAAGTATATTATTATTATATTTTGTTCCATGCGCTGTGAGACATTCTACAGGTTCTTTGTAGTTCTTTCATCTTCTTTCCTTTCTTCTGACGACCGTCCCGTGCTAATTGGACATGTGTACAGCGCACTTTTGGAGGAAATGTTGGTTGGTGTGGGGCGGGCCGTCACATAGTCGATTTTGCGATCGATTGGGTCCGGGCAAACCCGAGCCGTTACAGATTTTCCCCTCAAAAGAAACCAACCATTTATTAGGAGGAGTATAGTTGTATATTAAATAATGTCTAGGGTGTGGAATATAAATAAATTCACATAGAAGGGATGGTTACATTGGTTACATTCAACAACTATTAAGTATACAAACAAAACCGATAAGGCACGTTCGCATATTGGATTTTCCATCGAAGATCTCTCAATACAGATCTGAACTCCATGCACAAGGGACAGAAAGTACCTCCGAGCATCGTATTTCTCAAGATAAAATATACCATAAGGTAAACACAACTGACCCACGCACGAAAACACCGGTGTGCACCACGTGGAACCAAATATACCCAACTCCCGCGCGCAACTTCGAGGAGCTCCCGCACGATTCGATAATAAGCATACACTCGATATGGAGTCAATATATCCTGCCATAGGTCAGCAAAACCCTAGATTGTGCTCCTACTCTGTTTTTTTGTCATTTCCGATGTCGAGGTTTCATTCGGCATCTTTCACGCGAGTCTTCATCACTCGAACAGAACAAGAGTTCACATTCGAATCCCACAGCTCAATAGATCTTGGAATCACACATAGATTCCTTCACAGATCTCGGAATCACACATGAATTCCAATACATCAGCAGATCTTGGAATCTCACATAGATTCTTTCTCAAATCTTAGAACCACTATATGTGTTCGAGCATCTCAACAGATCTCGAATCACCACATAGCCTTCACTTCACAACCGCTTCCAAAACATAAAACTGTATGCTAGTTTTGAAGTGGTTTTCGATAAGGAAAACATTTACCAATCCCGGTCTCCTCAAAACCAGTCGCTAAATTTAAGGTCAAGTTCTATAGTCAATTAATCGACTATCAATTCACACAATAGACGTTTGTATATGGAAAACAACCTCTATTAATTTCCATAACAAACGACTAAGCATCCAAAGCACTATCAAGTCACAAAGCATGATAAACAATCAAATCACTATCAAGTCACATAGCATGATAATAGTTAAAGCACGATTAACTCATATAAACGGCTTCTAATTCCTTTCCCATTTAATTAATCTTTCATTAATTAATACTCCTTTATTAGTAAACTTCTTTTATCTAATAAAACTCCATTTGTCTAACTAGACTTCCTTATTAATTAATAACTCATACTCGATTAATATTCCTTTACTTGTGTATATATTCAACTTATACATATAAAAGGTGTATATATATTCTACTAATTCACTATTCCTTTATATCCTTACTACTTAAAAAGGGTTTTAATATACTTATCCCTTCGGTATAAGTATAATCACAATTCATTTCTAATATTTCCTTTATAACTTCAATACTTCAAAACGTATTCTTATACTTATTCCTCTGGTATAAGTATACCCATAATTCATTTATAACATTTCCTCTATAACATCAATACTTCAAAACGTATTCTTATACTTATCCCTCCGGTATAAGTATACCCATAATTCATTTATAAGATTTCCTCTATAACTTCAATACTTCAAAACGTATTCTTATACTTATCCCTCCGGTACAAGTATACCCATAATTCATTAATAAGATTTCCTCTATAACTTCAATACTTCAAAACGTATCCATATACTTATCCCTCCGGTATAAGTATACCCATTATTCATTTCTAAGATTTCTTAAAATATAATCAAAGAGGTTAAAACCATTGTTTAATAAAGAACCTCTTCTCTTTTATAAGTTAAAAAATTTGTTCAATATCTTTATCCTGAAAGATTTCTATACTTGTTTCTATCTTTAAAATCAATTATTAAGGATCTAAGTATATTCAAAATCATTAAACCGTATATTCCAGTTTAACTACATTCCAAGGGTTTAAAAACAAGTGTTGCTAAAACACTGTTTACAACAAAACCAAAAAAAATCTTTATAATTATCTTTAAACGTTTGTTTAAAGATTCAATTATATTTACCTGGATGATATTATCTGAGAGGGTTAAAGAAGAATGTAATTAACACATTGTCACAACAAACCCAAAACCATTTTACGCTTATAGAAATCACAGTTCACACACTTAACTCGTTTCCGACATTATCAACTTAACTATCCCTTGGTCAAGAGTGAGGCCAGGTAAGTTAGAGCACTGGTTGCATATCACCCCTTGCCTAGACACCCCATTCTTGACACTTACAGATAGATAAGCCTACTCGTCGGCTTATTAGAATTAAGTATAGTATTCATGATATTCAATAAACAGGTAAGTAATCAATATGATTAACACGTTTCCAACATTCCCAACCTATCTATTCCTCGGCCAAGAGGGAGGCCGGTAGGTTAGAGCTCTATTGCTCCGTCCCTACTCGACATCAATCTTAACTGTCACAAATAGATAAGCCTACTTCGTTGGCTTATTAGTGTTAAGCATTATCAATTACCTTTTAATCTAGTCACTTAATCATGACAAGGTTTAGCAATTCATAACCCTTTCTAACCTCTTTTTTATTTGGAAAGATATTTTATAAGAAGATATTTTGAAAAGAAGATATTTAGAAGATATTTTGAGAAGAAGATATTTAGAAGATATTTTGAAAAGGAGATATTTAGAAGATATTTTGTTTTGAAGATATTTTGAAAAGAAGATATTTAGAAGATATTTTGAAAAGAAGATATTTAGAAGATATTTTGAAAAAAGATATTTTGAAATCCAAAAATCAAGGTTAAACGGGTGCTTTTGCACTAGTGAAGTTTTAGTCATTTTCGATGGGTTACTTAACTTTTTACTATCCAATAACTTCAAGGTAGTAAACATACAAGTAATACAAGATTAATATGATAAGAAATCACTAAGGGTGTCATTACAAAATTCCGTTCAAAGTGTTGAAAACAAAATAATTCCAAACTGCATTTATAGCGACTATCGCTATAAGTGCACTATCAGGTTCAAGTCTGCAATATGCCAATTTTCTACTAATCCTTATGTGCTTTGTTTCAAGTCCATTCTACTTGTTGTACAAGTCAATTCAAACCCAAATACAAGTCCATTCCAATCCATTAACATGGATCACATATGTCGCTTACTTTTAAAGTAAGAACCAAGTTAACATTTTTAACATAAGTTACTAACATTCAAGCAACTTTAAGCATAGTTAAGGACATGCAAATGGTTTATATTTTCTATCCTAAATTGTGAGTAAACTCACGTTAATCCGTAGCAAAATCCAAGATCCAAGATCCAAGAACAGGAGCCAAGATCCAAGATAGCAACCTCCTTTATTTCCTTCCTTTCCTTGCTTTTCCTTGCCTTTTCCTCCTTCCTCCTTCAAAGTTGCTCACGATCTATTCTTGAAAATGGAGAGGGGCTTGGATTTTTTCAACTTATAACTTATTAGAAGGTCTTGTAATGTTGTAGGAAGGCTTCACTCAAAGTTTGAGTTGATTTGGAGTTGGTTTGAGTATGTTTTTAGAAAGTTAGTGAGTAAGAGAGGAAGATGAAGAAGACATTGTTTTTATCCTTAAAGCTTAGGAATTTTTTTTGTGAATGAAAAGAGAAGGCATGCCACTTCTTTTATAGGAAAAGCAAGGTGAATGGGAAAAGACCTAAAAGCCCTTAAAACTCTAATCTTACATATGAAGTATTACTACATTTGCTCATTTTCCTTATTTGCTCATTTTCCTTATTTGCTCATTTCCTAAATATCTTGCTTATGCAATGCATGACATCATCCAGATATTTAGTTAACCATAAATACTAAAAATATTTTTATTTGCTAATCACTTTCCTAATGATTAATTAGACACTCATTCAAATTTTCAACAAATTTTGTTGAGAAAATAGCTGTATATCGATAAAACGGTTTTCGGTCATATTTTCGACATTTTTCCAAAATATATTTTTGTAAACGTTTTTCGAAAATGAGTCTAGGATCATTAATTATTAATGAAAATACATTTAACAAGGTTATAAAATCATATTTATAACATTTAACAATATTCCAAACGGTTACAATATTTGGAGATTAAATGTCCTAATTTTCCTGGCCTTTACATTGAGCTATGCGGTTTTCAAAGCAAAAGAAGGAAAATTTAGTTAGAGGTAATGATGAGTAAAGGCAACTAGTGTGTATTGAGTCACTATGGTTATGGGGTTTGTAGGTTTATGTGAACTGTGAAAACGATGAGGGCTTGGCAGTTCGTAAACGTAAGAATGATTGTCGTCCTGGAAGTGATTCTTTTAGGCATTGGAGTATTTGGTTTCAATGGGTTTCACAGGATCGATGTGGTTGATCACCGGTTATCTAAAGCTTGGGTTTTTCGAATTACGTGCGGTTTTGGTTGTGATGTTGTTTGAGTGCATATGACTAAAGCAGTGATGGTAAGGGACAGTATTTGCTTGCTGGTGAAGCAACAGAGCAAGTTGTTGTAGTGGCAGACACGTAGATGGAGAGAAGATGTGTGGTAGAGAAGATGGTGTAGAGAACTAAGTGAAGTTGGTCTAAGCAGTGGTTCATGTAGCGTAAATTAGTAGTTGATGAAGAAGAGGATTGGGAGATGTTGATGCTGTGATAAGAGGTAGAAGTCTCAAGTTTGTAAAAAAAAATTATAACTAGTTTTTTTTGGAAGAAGAAAAACAATTGTAAACAAATGAAAAAGAAAGTGAGAAGTGAAAAGAAATATGAGAAAAGAGGCAAGATTTTTCTCTCTCTTTGTTTAGAGAATATAATATCAATGTGTAATACCAAACCAACTAATCAAGATGTTTTTTTTAAAAGAAAAAATGCTAACACAAATCAGAATTGAAAAAACAATAAAATTTAATTGTTGCCTCCCGGCACTAGCGCCAAAAACTGATGTTACTTTTTTATGACATTAGAAAAACACAATTATGAAATATACTGCAAGTGTATAAGTATATTATGCAGGCCAAATAGAGGAAATAAAATTAAATTCTATTATTTATGCATTTTCATGTGTGAGTTAGACGAATTTGGGGGTGGTGATTTAAAAAACTACTATTGAATTTATTACAGATTCGAACCTAATCGGATCTATATCAAATTCAATAACTAGTTAAGAAAAACAAAACAGGAGAAAAGCAAGTAAAACTACTATTGAATTTGCTACAAATTCAAACCTAATCGAATCTATATCATGTTCAATAACTAGTTAAGAAAAACAAAAAGGAAAATATGAATTGAGGGGAAAATAAATGTAAATAGCAAGCGGTAATTTCAAACAAGCCTAACTGATAGTCATTACCGAATTACTAGACCAAAGAGGAGTACACAAATAGAAGAAAAATAATTCTCAATTCTTAGATGAAATTTACAGTACACTTACGTGGGTATTTATAGGGTAGATTTGCCAACCTAAAACCTAATCAAATCTTAATCAAATCTCAATCAAATCTTAATCAAATAATGTAATATCTTGGTCTCATCAAGAATTATTTCTTCTTCCTTCTTTGAAATGTATTTGATTGATTTTGATGATATATGCATATTTCTTCTATCAATACAGTAACTTTATGTGAGATCTTTTTTGCTTATTCTTCATTCTTTATTGCCGCATGTGAGTTAGTTGAATTATCTGTAAAAACGACAAAATAATACCTAAGTAATATTTATTTATACAAAAAAATATGAAATATAAGCGCATAAAATGAACACATTTCCATCTTTATCACGGTCGATCACAAAGACTTGTTCGTCTACTCGCCGGTGTCCTTGCAACGCTATCAGTTCAGCACTAGTACGTAAGGATAATCGATTCCAAAGGCCGATGTACTACGGAAGCAAAAAGTTGACGGGGCTGAGCGTAATTATATGAAGATCGATAAGTTGGCTTGCTATCTTCTAATGGCATCGAGGAAACATCTACACTACTATCAAGCTCACCTCATCAAGGTCTACACCGACCAGTTGCTATGACAGGTGCTTCAACTGCCTTAGACATCTGGAAAGCTGTTTAAATGGAATATCGAATTATATCGGTTCTATATTGCCCACATTCCTCAAAGAGTCATTCAAGGGGCAAGTATTGGCTGACTTTATTGCCGAATATACAGTTCTGGATGACACTGTAGAAGATGTTGAACCATCGACCGCCCGGTGGAAGCTATTTACTGATGGAGCTCGTAATTACCTATGTTTTGGCATCGCTGATGTCTTGGCAACTCCTAAGGAGCGAACGATCTTGTTAAAACCCAAATTAGATTTTAACACCAAAGGTACAAAACTAGTACTTCACCAATATGGTAAGGAATTATAAGGAGCCACAATCGTAAATGCAAGTAAAAAGACAACCATTTTTATACAGGAAGATCTACGTCCACTTTGAGAGAAACTTTCATTATCTTATGCAAATTTACAAAGCTTGAATATTCTCTCATTACATAGATTTTCATCCTCACACACTCTTCTCTTGATTTAATCCAAAAAGCCAAAAGAAGTAGAGAAATCCTCTAAGTATGGCAACTTGAGAAGTAGATCCTTGATTCACCAAGCTTCAAAGTGGATTTCATGATTTGATGGAGAATTCAATGGTTGATCTTTGATTAGAGGTGTTTTGATTGAATTGGAGAGAACTCTAATGTTGATTGGAATGGATTTTATCCATTTGATGTTGGAGAGTAGTTGTTTGATCCTTGGAAGTCATTGATGAAGTTAGAAGAGAGCTTCAAATTTGGCGGCACTTCGTGGTAGGAATGGAATTCGGTCCCCATTAATGTGGAGTTGGTCCTCTATTTATAGGTGCGGAGGATGTTGTGGTGTAGTACTGTAACAACCCGGAAAATCAGAACTAATTTAAAAATTTTAATTTGGTTATTTTAGTGGATTTTGAATATTTAAAATAAATTATTTTAAACAATAACGACCAAAAATCTATTTGGATCGAAGTTATAGCGAATATATTTATTTTAATTATAAAATAAGGCCTGAAATGGCGCGGCAGTTTGAAAATTTGAATTCGAACTTTGACTGACTGTATATGATGCAAAATAAAACGGATTTTAGTGAAACCAAAAATTTATAAATTTTTTTATGAATATCTTTCTAACGAATATGAAAAATCTAAATTTCATAGCGGGAATCAAAAGTTATGGCCAAATGAATTTTCAGAAAGGTCGCTATGGAGTTTATATAGCCCTTGAAAATAGGCATTTTGCAAATGACCTCCGTTTACGACGAAACCACTTTTGTTGGATCCAGGATGTCAAATTATTGCTAGATTCCAAATTCCATAATTTTTGGAGTTAATATGTGAGCGTGACAAAGGAAAATGTGTTTGGTTAATTTTAGTCAATTTGGATCGACCAGAAAATGACCATTTTTCAAACGGTCTCCAAATTTGACGAAACTAGTTTTGTTGGGACCGTATCATCCAAACATAGCTAGATTTATTTTTCTGGAATTATTGGGATCAGTATGTGGCCCTGGCAAATTGAAATGTACATTCAAATCCATATTTGAATGTTTTATATTTTAATTTGAAGAATAACTGGCTGAAACAGTTGAATGGGCCTACGAAACATATTCCATTGTGTCCGAAATGGGGGTATTTAGCAAGGGGCGACAGTTGTTGGGTTTGATTTGGAGTTCGTATAAGGAAGTACTATTTTTGGAATTTAAATATATATTGACCAATCAAAATTTTCCATTCATTAAATTAAAAAAATTAAAAAACAAGCTTTCTCTCTCCCCGACGCCGATAGAAGGTGGAAAACTGCTCCGTTCTTCCTGGCCAATTTCCGGCCGATCCCTTCACCAAAACGCCTCGCCACATTTGAAATTTTTGAAGTACATCTCCTCCTCTTCAAATCAATACCTGGTACACCCCCTATCGTTCATCGTACCTCGAGAATCACCTCCCTGAAGATCCGGACTTCGAGGCGCCTCCGCGCTCTACAGCCACCATAGAGTGGGCCTGCTTCCCCACGCGCTTGAGCGCCTTTCCAAGCTCTCCAAGGTGGTACCCTCCGATCGTCACCACGTTGCACGGATTCTGAGATAAATCGAAACCTAGTTTCGAACAAATTCAGAAAGGTACGGCCTTTATAAATTTAAATGGTTAATAACACTTTAAAGCACAACGAATTATGATTTTACAATAAAAATCATACCTTTTTGCTATGTGGTCGAAATCCAGTGAAACAAGAGACAATGGACTCGTGTGGACGTCTTCTACATTCTAGAAGAGACCGGAGAATTTTGGTGCTTCCTACAATTTTTGGAGGAGTGGAACCCAATGTGAGATTTCTAAATTATAAACGATATGGAATGGCGATGTATAAATTATATAATCGATGTATAAGTTATATAAGCGTTGTACACCTCATGTATAAGCATTGTATAAATTATATGTGCGATGTATAAGTTATATATGCGTTGTAAAAATCATATGTGCGTTGAATGGAATTGAGATGATATTGAAATGAAATCGAAATATATTTATATACGTATATATATACACACACACACATACACACTCCCCTCGTCCACAAACCATGGACGATATATATTGATTGTGATTGTTTGGATTTTGGTTGACGCGAAATTTGGTTGATAAGTGTGAATGGTTGATAATGATTGTTTGTGGTTGAAACAAAATTGTAATTGTTTGTGGAAATATCCATTGTGATATGAAAATGATCGAAATATTTAGATTATAAGGATAAGCCCCATAGGGAACGCTGCGATGCGTAAGGTAGTGCGAGGAGCCGTACTTGGGACGGTGCCGGTTTTTAAACCCCCTGCCGTTATGCTGCCGAAATTATCTGAAATATTCATGTGTTTGATTTATATTCATATATTGAAATATATTCATGTTTTGGAAAAATATTCATATGACGAATTAATTGTTTGAAAGATAAAAATCACATTTTTATCATGTATATGAAGTATATGAAATAAGCATGCTTGAAATAAATTGTTTAAACAATAAAAATCACATTTTTAAAATATATACGAATCGCTAAAAATAATCATGTTTGAAATAAATTGTTTTAACAATAAAAATCACATTTTTATTATATATATGAAGTGTTAAAAATACTCATGTATTGAAATAAATATGTGTTGGGCAAAAATATTATTTTTATCAAATATATGAAATGAAAATGGTTTGGAAATTGTAGAATGGATTATATTTATATATATATATATATTTAAAATAAATCGAATAACGATGTTGTAGTTCGTATTTTGAAATCGTGATTTTAAACGATTATTACGAGAGATCCGGCCGTCGGATTTTCCAGAAACAGAACCGTTGGGTCCGCTTTGAAAATATCTTTCCAACGATACCAAATTTGCAAAGAGCCAACGGTTAGATTGTGTTAAATGTTTAATTCAAATCTGAATAAAAACAGCGCCAGAATGAATTATATATATATATAATTAAAATAAAACGAATAACGACGCTGCAGTTCGTATTTTTAAATCGTAAGTTTAAACGATTGTACTGGGAGATTTGACCGTCGGATTTTCCCAAAACTGGAACCGTTGGATCCGTTTTGAAAAGATCTTTCCAACGATATAAAATTTTTAAAGATCCAACGGTTAGATTTTCAGATATGTGTAAATCAAATCTGAAGAAAAACAGCGCCATGGCCGCGTTGCGGCCTGAAGCGTCGTTTTAAATAAATTGGCTATTTTTAAATAAATAATAATAGCGATAAATCGTTATAAAATATTATAAACGATATGGAATTGAAATAAACCGAATTTACTCTATTTATTGGATATTTGATGGTTGAATGTGTTTGACATGAAAATTACATTAATGAACTGAACTGTGGATATCAAATAATTTAACCAGGAATTGAATTGATTTGAATTCTAAAAATACATGAATTATTTGAAAACGCCGAGTTAATTCTCATTTCAAAAAATTGATCAACGATTAGAAATCAACGATGAAGACGGTGGTTGAAGACCGGAGGCCTTCACATCGTTTGAATGATTGCTGATGTCTTGATTGCGAGGCATCCCAAGACAAGGTAATAAGTGGTGGTCGTCCAGATGTACTTGGAGATCGACCGGATGTGCGAGGGCGTCTCTTCTGTATTGAATATACGGGAGAGGAATAATGTGCCTCCGGTTTCGTTCAGACCCAGAACGGACTTGTAAATGGATTATGTGTCCGACATTGGATTTCATTCTGTGTGATTGATATACGTCAGTTGCATGGCGTGAATTGCCTGTGTGGCATGCTGAGATGCAGTGATCAAGGCTTTTGTTGAAAAGCAGAGCCTTGTGGTTGATGATCAAAGCAGGGATTTAAATAGCTAGCTTTGTGTTTAGCGTTGATTCGCGGGCCTCACACCCCGGTATGAGCCAGAAACGGGAGAGGACATCAGGGAGGACATCGTTTCCTTCTAGCTAGGAGTGGTGTTTTGGGTTTTACACGCCCGGGCATTTTACTTATGTGGATGATGGATAGCGAGGCACCTCGGTTATATCGGTCACTACAGGGCCAATGGTTTGGTCGGTATATGACCAATGGATGCCCCATAGGGCGGGGAAACGCAGTGTTCAGGCATTTTATTCCACTCTGTGTGGACCGGCCCTGACGATCCAAAGGCTTGACAGAGTACTTGCCTGAGGGCGGGCTAAAGCGTCTCGAAGCAGTAAGGACGATTCCTTGCCTTGGTTCATGACGAAAATCCAATTTCCAAATACGACATCGTGCGGTTTTGATTGTATACCTATATATGGCGACATAGTGGTATGGGGCATTTATGCCGTCTATGATTGATACTTATGATTGAAATTGTTTTTAAAACATATAAACACTAGTAATAATATCAAATGCTTTTGTTTTATACGTATCAAGCATATTTTGGCCATTATAAGGTAAAAACTCTATCCTCTGGTTTGCGTTGCATTGTGTGATGGGAACTGAGTCTTATAATGGCTTCATTTTTGTAAAAAGCATTGCGATGTTTAAATCATTTACTTGTTTTTAGCACTGGCAATCGAATGGAGTAAACCCATTCCGCGTGAGCGGCGTGGTCCCGTGATCGGCCTCATTGTAAAATAAGTTAAGTAGATTTCTCATACCAGTCCCATGACTGACTCATAGTTTGTTTCACTTGCAAACTCGGGTGCCCTATTTTCTACACAGGCAGCCTTGTATTTAGGTTTTAGCAGGCTCTTTCTGGATAGCTCTGGAGCTGAAGATGGATTCTATCACTTCTTTCCTTTTTATGTTGTTCAGCTCATGTTGTGCATATTATGTTTTGATTCCGCTGTAGACATTTTATGTAAAGCTGAACTGTATTTTGTACTAAGTATGATCCTGTATACTATGTAACGCTGATGATTATGCTTATGCAGTGTATTCTGTTGTACATTATCTAGTGTATTTATATATTTCTGTTCTGCTATTATCTGTTTATGTGTTATATTCCAAAGATTACCCTTGCCACCGTGGAATGGGGGTTTGGGGTCGTCACAAGTACCCAGGATAACCGATCGGTATACACCAATATTTACAGGTCTGCCACTAGCCAGTTGTCTCTAGCTGTCAGTAATTATCATCTCCTACCGATCGATATCTCTTCAATATAGCCGATCGGTATATACCAGTCTAACTTATCAATATTCCCGTAATCCATCTTCATGATGTGTACCTACTTTCTGGCCGACTAGTGTCCCTGATCCTAACCAATCGGTGCGCCAATGTTTCACTCATATGGCGTGTATCTTCTCCTCTACCGATCGGTGCTTCTGTGCTTTGACCGATCGGTGTCTCTTTCTTCCTAGGTAAAGTCATGTAGCACTAGACGGGGTTCCCTTCAGCTACCGATCGGGTCTTCTAGCCTAATCGATCACATAGTTTCTACCTTTCAAACCATAGAAACATGTTTATGATTTTTGATGGATAACATTTGCCCCTCGGGGTTTATAATTTTTGCTCGCAAAAATTATGGGCCCCGAAATAAGTATTTCAAATATATGCTAATAAACTGAACAAATCATAACTGACAGGTCTGTTATGTGATCGGTTGGTTTCCGAGGTTGGAGCGAACGGTCATAACGGGCTTAATTCCTTTCAGGTCGATCGGCCCATTAAGGATTTACCTTTATATAACCCTCTTCACTCCTTGCCCTTCCTTCTTTCATTTTATTCTTTGCACTTCAAAACCGACAACCTGTTCAATGACGGTTGAGAGCTCTTGAGAAAAATCCAATTCAAAGTCCTTCAAGTCTTTCCCTTAACCAGATCTGAACCTTCGATCACTGTTTCGCCCTCGGTCGGTCTAAGCCAGTGCCGAATCGCTCCTTCAAATAGGGATTCTCCAGACAATTCTTGCTGCTTAACCCATTCGCTCGTTGGAGTTGTAGGTACTTTGTATCTTTAGAATTCGTATTAAATTTGGGGGTTCCTGTTAGGATTCGAATCGGTTTGGAATGATGACCAAGGGTTTGGGTTTGTAATTTTTGTGTTGCGATAGCTTAACATAGAATCGAAGGTGACAAGAGTGATTTAAGATTGTATATGAAGCTTGAAATATTTTGATTCCCTTTTAATCTTGATTCCAGCATAATACCCATCACATGTTCACTGAAATGCTTGGCTCAGAGGTTCTTAACTTTTATTCTTTATTTGTAACACCATATGTTTTTAATTTGAATATAATCACTTGTCTTGAACTTGTGGTTCTTGTGTACACCATTTTTTTCATCTCACTTGTTGATAAATTATGATGGAGCTACGGTTTTTACGAATTTAGTAATGTATTGGGGCTGATCAGCTGTCACTAACCCCTTGGGAAATGTCTTGTACCGATCGGTCAGGTCCTAGGCACCAGTCGGTCAGTGTGAGTCCTCAGGGAGTTGATTGCATCGGTCAGTTAGTTCTGCTCCTTTAGTAGTTTGATAGAACCGATCGGTTGCTATCAACATTCTGGGAAACTAATCATATCGATCGGTCACTCCCAGGGGCTGATCGGTTAGTATCAGTTTCTTGGAGATTTGGCTATTCCGACCGGTCGGTATTGAACACCGATCATCTCATCACACTTTATACTGTTCCCGTAACTTTTCCTAACCATTAATATAAGTGCAATCCTTCTTTGAGCTACCATCAGACATTTGAATGGTTTGCTTGTATTGTAGCATTATTTATGACCATATAGTCACACACTTTTTCCATATAAATTATGTAGTTTGTTTTTAGAGCACAACTGTGCTTATAGGAATGATGACTCGCAAACACACACATGGACAACCCGAAGAAACACCCAAATCTACTCAAGCTGGAACATCTGGTCAACCTTTAAACACTGAGATGGCTAATACCCCAGAATCTGAAGTTAACCCGGAGCTCCTTGTACCATGTCTTATTACAGGGATACCTCTTGAAAGGACTCCGACTAAACTCAGCTTACAATCATATAAGAATTTGTGTCTTCAATTTAGAATCCGAGAGGCGGATGCCAGATTCCCTGGGCAAGATGAATTTGCTGATTCCACTCCTCCGGGATATGTGGTAATTAGTCGGTATATGTTGACGATGGGGGTTGTCCCCCCTTCCAACCCCTTTCTAGAGATGATTTAAAGACTCCTGGCTATTTCCCTCATGCATTTACATCCCAACGGCTATGCCATCTTAACAGACTTATATGTACTGTTCATGAGGGTTAAACAACGAGAACCTTCATTCCAAGAAATCTGTTCATTGTATGCTTTTAAAAGGAGGGATAAACTGTCTATCATCTTTGTGGAGACGAAACATTCCAAAATCATAACAGATTTGGTAGAAAGCATTAAGGGATATGTGGACCATTACTGCTTTATTCGATGTCCAGATAGCTTCTCCGGCAGATGGATGGAAGGGGGTGAGGATTCCGCTTATTCGAAAATTCTTGATTCTTTTTTCACATTTTAAGAATTCATGTTCTAAATTCCTTTTTTATTCTTTTATAAATTCCATCTTCGGACTCAGGTGATACTCTTGGTGAGAATTTGCTTAGCTTCTTGACAGCTGTTAATGAAAATGAAAGGACTAGGAGATTCTTAATTACATAACTGTTCCTCTGCGAATATCATCTGCTTGACCCTTTTTGTACTCTAATATTGGATCCAGCCTTTAAGAAAGGGGTTACTCAAAAATCCCCTTCTTGGAAAGCCCCTTTAAAGAGATGCTCTGACGCTGTCGGTAGCAGTAAAACATCTCGTAAGCACAAACTGACTTCCATGGAAAAAGGGAAGTCTGAACATCACAAAGACAAGAGTAAACAGGTTGAGAGTGGTGATAGAGAGGGCATCAGTTCAGAATCTGCACATGAAATTGCACATGTTAAGGAAGGTGAAATTGAACTAGAGATCGACCCAAATACTGAGACGATGACTGAGGACCATCTTGCTCAAGATGCAATAGAGGAAGCTTCCACAGGTACATTTGACAATTTGGGTGATTGTAACTCGGCTAAGTATCTTAGCCAATGCGATATTCTTTCCCAATTACTTGAGCCCCAAACCATAAATACAGGAAACAAAATAATGGATGCTGCCATCACTCGACCAGGAAAGTAACTCGCATCACTAGGAATCTCTCTAGAACCAACTAAAAGATATGGTTCTTCAATAGTAGTGCCTTAGAAAACATATCTTGCATGCACTACTTTTTAGAAATTCCTTTACAACACTTACAACTTTCCCCAGTACTTTGTAGTCTAAGTACTAAAAATCCTCTTTATCTTGTTTTAGGTTCAAACATGCATGGGAAACACTTGTCATATTTTAGGAAGAAAAGTAATGCATATAATACGAAGTATTTGTTACAATCTGACTCTTTGCGACCACCACATCACTCCAAACAGTCTCATCCTCCCCCTCCTCCTAAGTCTTCTGACAAACCTTCACACGTATCAGAATTGGACTTAACTGATGAGCAAAGGCGGAAGATACACGAGGAAGAAGACAAGGAAAGAAGAAGACGTGCTTGGCTTAGGGAAATACTCCTGATGAAAAGGGTCGAGGGAAGAAATGAGGGAAAGACGATCAAGGGAAAGGTGGCTCACGTAAACACCCCCGATTGGAAAAGATTCCTATTATACCCTGATCGGTTCCGCCCTTTGATCCCCCTGGTCCTTCTACTGAAATCTACTCAATCATTCTTTAGCCTTGTTACGAACCTGAACCAGCAAATGCTCCTCTCTCCGAACGATTCTCGGGTTGGAATTTGAAAGGGATTATGTTTGATCATGGTGCAAATCCAACTGATGCTGATGACATAGCTAATGAAGTAGATGTTGTAATAAGGAAAACACGTACCCAGCTTGACACTGCTAAGAGCCAACTCGACACAAAGCTAAGCATGGTCAGGGATAGTGCTAAGAAAAAGCTGCGTAAATGGAATAAATTTGGCAAAGATCTCCAAAAGCGTAATGACATTAATATTGCTAAGATCACGGCAGGAGAGTGATAAGGCCAAGTGGGGGGAAGTCTTAGATTCCCGTGATGCTACCATCACCTCTCTTACTAAAAGAACTGCAGAACTAGAGGGATTGGATACCGAGAATAAGAAACTCAAAGAGGAACTTGAAGCTGGCAAACAAAAGGAAAAGGAAGCTCTAGCTGCCAAAAGCAATGTTGAAGCATACTGTCTGTGGAAAAATATTTTTCTAAACAATATCGGGACGAAGCTACCCAGCTTAAAGAAACCATCAATTCTTTAAAAGTTTCCAATCATATGCTGACGGCTAAGGCGGAATCTCTTAAGAAGGATAAACTGCTGAAGAAACTCTTAAAAAGGATATAGACGAAGTCGATGATGACATATTTCAGTTTTAAGTTTTCAGTGTCATGTGTCGTGGGAGTCTACACTACTTAGGGGATAACTTCCCTACTACCTTGGCACTCGTTTAGGAACGAGTGCTTGAAATTAATGGTGGCGATCGTAAAAAAGACTATCTTATCAATGAAATTTTAGATGACAAGTCCAAGAAGGCTCTAGCTGAGGGAAAAGCTCAGTTGGAGAATGATAAGGCCGGTGCTTCCGGAGAGAAGGTTCAGAGTCCAACTAACATTGATCCTCCCGTCGATCCTACAACTATCGAAACTTCTAGTTCACAGATTCATGTGAATGCTCCTGTTACTATAACAGAACAAGACGTAGGCACTATCGAGCGCATTGTTACAAATAACGTTACAGAGGAACATGATGGAGATGACGGTGATGATGAAAACATAGACAACTGGAGAATTGAGCAGAGAGATGTCCAGGAAAACCTTCTAGATGTAGGTAAAATCGAAATTGACTATACCCTATCATACTTAGAATCCATTTTTGGTTCGCCTGGGTCTCTTGCCTCTTATGCTCACTGCTTCCATAATCTAGGTTTAATTTCACCCGTATCTTCTCTCGCTATAGGCAAGGCAACGACACTTGAAGCCTCTATAACTGACTCACCCCTGATGAGTATCCCTCTTGCTTCTGTTATCACTCCCCTCCCCTTAGTAACACATCCTCGCTTGTCATTACAGTTCTTGGGCCACAGGATGCTAAAATTGGTGCGCTCCTGACTTAGAGGATGTCGATTACACTCTTAGTGATGATCATGAAACCACGGAAACAGATGAAAGCCCAAAATGTGCTACTAAGGGTAATGGAAAAAAAGCTGCCAAGTCCTCATCATCTACGAATTGCCAGAAGAAGAAGAAGCGTGCTTTTCAGTATACGGAAGCTATCACTCTGTCTTCTCAAGAAAATCCGAGTGATGTGGCAAAGACTCCTTCCCTCCTTTTAACAAACCAGCTCTAAGGTCAGGTGATAGGAAGAAGCAGTGCTTGGTACTAGCTTATTTTGTTTCTCGATTACTCTCTTTTATACTTTGTATTCAGGTCAGCTGTATATGCGGGTGTCGGTCCCCGCTTACTACTTTATGTTACTCTACGTATGAAACATCTGTACTAGACTCGTGGCTTTGTGACTTGACTTGTGATTCTGCTATCTGGTTTTGTGTTGCTGAAATGATACTGTGTTCTGCGTACTGTACTTAAGCTTTTACTTTTAGCTTCGTTGTATCTTCTTGTTTCACATTCCACATCTGTGTTCTTTTCATGTTTACAGCAAGAATTTCATGCTACAAGTTATTTGCTATTGCAACGTTTGGTATTATAATGACCTCATAGCACATTTCGTAAATTGGTTTTTCAGTTGTAGCCACGAATCATTATTAGCTGGATTTATCTGACCAATTGTACTGAATTTCCTTGATTCCGACTGGGACAATTTTAGAACTTCTTTTCTATGAATAGTTACCTTTGTGCTTATCACAATATCGAAGTTTTCAGGTTTGCCTTAGCCACTTTAAGGTTCGGTCTTTGTTGATCAACGCAATCCTTGTAGGTGCCAAAACTTCAGTATGAAGTTGTGACGAACTTATGGTATGTTTGAATGAGCATTATTAAATTTCCCTAATGCAGTAATAATGAGTGATGCCCCCATACCAAAATTCGTCACCAACTTTAAAGTTTGTGCATGATATTTATGATCGATTTTATTTGGAATTCCCTCGCTGTGTTTTTTTCATTTCTTGAATTGCTTGTAACCCGAGGGTTCCTGGTTTAATCGATCAAGCTCATACCTTTTGGTAAAGAGGAATCTTTGCTACTGTGCCCCTGCTTGAGAGGTCTTGTAACATGTGCCCCCGGAGAGGACTTGTTTTTTGTGCCTTCATAGAGGTCTTTTGTAAACCCGTTATTCGTTGTAGCTGAATAATTCAACCACTTGTAGAATTTGTAGGGCACCTTCGAAAAGGTCTTTGGGTCCGTCATTTACTGAATTTAGAAGATTCGGCTTATGGTCGGATGCCCCCGATGAGGTCTTTTTGAATCCCTAGGTTTGTCGTAATCGGGCCATGTATTAATGGCACTGACGATCGACCTGGTACCCCTCGGGTAGGTCTTTGGTTTAAAAGCCCAGTGTTTGTCGCAGTCAGTCCATGTATCAATAGCACCAACGTTCAAGTAGGTGCTCCTCGGGGAGGTCTTTAGTTCAAAAGCCCAGTGTTTGTCGCAGTCGGACCATGTATTAATGGCACTGAAGATTAACTGGGTGCCTCTCGGGGAGGTCTTTGGTTTAGAGTTGTATCGTTTCACGGGGCGGACGCTAGTTCATTCATCAAGTTTTATCACGATTTGTTAGAACTAGGGTCCTGGACCTTGCAATTAAGAAGGTGTCCCTTTGGTGAAATTCAGAACTTCATTTGTAGTTTGAACGCCGCATCCTTAGACCGTTCAGTTCCTGCTATCCCTTATTTACAATGTTGTGCTCCATACCTTCGTATTTGCTGCGAATGATGTTTTAAGTATTGAGCTGTGGATGCGTCAACGTTCTATTTGGGGACCTGCAATCAAAATCGAATTTAAGCAACTTGTAAACAAGAGTTTGCAAATGTACGATTTAGGCAAGTAAAAGCAATTTCTTTCATTAGTATGTACATAACTTGTAACAATGTTGCACAATATTTACAATGCATGATGTTTACAACTTCCAAAATGAAAGAACTATTAAATGAAGTAGTGGCGAAGGTGTATGCTATTCCAAGCTCTCGGAAGTTGGACCCTGTCTTCAATTCGAATGTGCCATCTGAGAATTTTTGGCTTATCATATACGGCCCTTCCCAGTTGGGTCCAAATACTCCAGTTCCTATCATGATTATTTTTAGAACAAGGTCCCCAACTTGGAAGGTTCTTCATTTAACTTTAGCATTCAAATGACGAGCTATCTTCTTTGATGCACAACGATTATGAGTTCTGCTTCTTTTCTTTTTTCTTCAAGCAAATCAAGTGCTTCGAGCTGCAGTTTCTCATTCTCCTCTTGGTTGAAGTAGATTCTTCGGTGAGTGGGAACTTCCATCTCCATTGGAATCATAGCATCAGATCCAAAAGCGAGTGAGAATGGAGTGTGCCCAATCGCAGTTTTATGAGTCGTACGATATACCCATAGTGCAAGAGGAAGATCGTTTCCCTAACCACCTTAGCTTTTTCAAGACGCATCTTGATGATTGACTTAAAAAATTTGTTGATTGCTTCGACTTGCCCGTTGGCCTACGGATGAGCAACGGTTGCAAAACTCTTCTTAATCTTGTATTTAGCACCAAAAACTAGGAATTCACTGCTCTCGAATTGAGTTCCGTTGTCGGTGATTATTTTCTGGGGTACCCCAAATCGGCAAATTATGTTCTTTAAAACAAAGTTGATCACCTTCTTCGAGGTAATAGTTGCTAATGGTTCGGCTTTGGCCCATTTAGTGAATTAGTCCACTGCCATGATTGCATATTTCATATTCGACTTAGCTGTAGGCAATGCTCCAATCAAATCTATCCCCCAAACGGCGAATGGCTATGGACTAACCATCTAACTCAATTCTGTGGGAGGTTCTCTTGGAATCTTCTCAAATCTTTGGCATCTATCACATTTCTTAGCATAAGTCATTGCATCCAGCTTCACATCGGGCCAAAAGTAGCCATATCGTAGAATTTTCTTGGCCAGCGTTTGACCGCCTGTGTGACCTCCGCATTCTCCCTCATGTAATTTTGCCAAGATTTCTTTGGACTCCTCCTTAGTTACACATCATAGCAGTAGCATGGAGAATCCTCACCTATACTACCTCCCGTCCTGGATAAGGTATAATGGAGCTTTGCGCAATATCTTTCTTTGCTTTTTCGGCTCTTCTAGAAGTGTTCCGTTGAGGATATACTCCTTAATCGGAGTCATCCAGGACACAGGTTCCTCGAAAGTCTCCATTTTCCAGTCAATATCTACTTCTTCAATGGCGGGAGTTGAAAGGACTTCAACGGGAATCAATCCCAGTAACTCTGCATCTGAGGAACTGGCATACTTAACAAGAGAACCAACTTTTGAATTTTCCTCCCTGGGAATGTGAGATATAGTGTAGTAGTCAAGGTTATTGAGAAGTTCCAAAGATTTGGTAAGATAAGCAGGAAGGTTTCCAAGTTTGGTCTGAAATTCCTTTAGGACTTGACATACTACCAGCTGTGAGTCACTAAGGATTTGTAAGGTTTTCAGATTCAATTCTTTTGCTAATTTTAGCCCTGCGATTAATGCTTCATATTCGGCCTCATTATTGGTCGATGGGAATTCTAACCTTAAGGCGTAGCATAGAGAATGGCCATTTGGAGTTTCTAAGACAATTCCATCACCTGAACAGTAATCATTTCTGGATCCATCAATGTACAACATCCAACTAGCCACTATCTCTGTTGGTTCCTCCATTTCTTCTCCCCTATCCATGAACTCAACAATAAAATCTGCTAAAGCCTGCCCATTAATAGCTCTTCGAGGGTGATAAGTTATGTCATATTGACTGAGCTCTTTGTTCCACTTCAATAACCTCCCCGAAGTTTCTGGGTGAAAGAGAACTTGTTTTAGCGGTTGATCGGTGATAGAACCTTTATAGGATGGGATTGGAAATACGGACATAGCTTTTTTTTTGCGATAAGCAGACAATACACAAGTTTTTCCAACTTCCGATAGTTAGTTCTGCCCCAGCGAGCCTCTTACTAATGTAGTAAACTAGCCATTGGACCTTGGCATCCTCCCGAACAAAGGCGGCGCTTAAGGCATATGACGAGACAACCAAATATAGGAATAGCTCCTCTCCATCTTTGGGTTTAGAGAGCATCGGTGGTGATTCCATGTGCTTAATCAACTCTTCGAAAGCCGTTTGACATTCAAGAGTCCATCAGAAATCTTTCTTCCCTTTCTTCAGAGCATCGAAGAGCGGAATACACCGATCCGTTGCCTTAGAAATGAATCGGTTAAGTGCAGCTACTTTCCCATTCAAGCTTTGAAGCTCTTTCTTTGTCCTTGGAGCACGCATTTCCCGCAAGGCTTTGACTTGAGAAGGATTTGCTTCTATGCCTCTAGCGTTGACCATGAATCCAAGAAATTTTCCTGATGCAACTCCAAATGAGCACTTAAGCGGATTCAGCTTCATTCCATACTTTCTGAGGATATGAAACATTTCAGCCAAGTTTTCAAGATGGTCCTCGGCTTTCTTTGACTTTACCAGCAAATTATCCACGTAGCCTTCCATTGTGTTTTCGATTTGGGATTTGAACATGGAATTCACAAGACGCTGGTATGTCGCTCCTGCATTTTTTAGTCCGAACGGCATTACTTTATAGCAATACAAGGCTCTATCTATTATGAAACTTGTGTTCTTCTGGATTATGCATCATAATCTGATTGTACCCAGGGTATGCATCCATAAAAGATAATAGCTCATGCCCCGCCGTCACATTAACAAATTGATCAATTCTAGGTAAAGGGAAGCTGTCTTTGGGACATGCCTTGTTGAGGTCCGAATAGTCTATGCACACTCTCCACTTGCCGTTGGAATTTTTAACAAGAACTGGATTGGAAACCCAATCGGGATATGTAGATTCACGTATAAAGTTATTCTTGAATAACCTATTTACTTCTTCTTTTAATGTTATGGATCTTTCAAGTCCTTGAATTCATCTTTTTTGTTTTACAAGAGTTAAACTGGGATTAATATCCAACTTATGCACAATTACATCAGGTGATATTTCGCATATATCAGAATGTGCCCAGGCGAAAACTTCTAAATTTGCCTTTAAAAATAGATTAAATCTCTCTGTAGCTTTCGTCCCAACTGAGAACCTATTTTCAAGACTCGGTCGGGATCTTTATCATGTACTGGGATGGAGATTGTGGCTTCAGCTGGTGCTGTTCTATTTTCCCTCTCACTGGCTTTTCTTAGATCGATCTCCTTCTTAGCTCCGCTTTGCTCGTCAGTGTGAGGGCCCCGCCCTATTTGCTATAAGGGGAAGGGATGAATGCGGAGTGGAGGCTCCACATCCTTCTTCACTTCTTTCTTCCTAGCTTCAACAAGTTCTGCCATATAACATTCTCTCGCTGCCTGTTGGTCGCCTTAATTACGCCAATTCTGTTTTCGCTAGGGAATTTCATTGTTAGGCACCACAGAGCCATTGTTATCCTAAAGGATGCGAGGGTTGGTCTTCCAAGATAGGCATTATATGCTGAAATCTCATCGACTATGACGAAATCTTGTTTTATGGCAGCCTTCTTTTCCCCTTCTCCGAGTTCGACGAGCAAGTTGATGATGCTAATTGGTTGAGTAGGTTGCCATGTGAACCCGTGGATCTTATTTTGGCAAGACTTCACGTCATCCGTGGAAAGGTTCATCCTATTGAATGCATTAATGAAAAGAACATTGATGGAGGCCCCGCTATCAACCAAGACTCTTCTAACCAAGGCTGGACCCAAACCGATGTTAATCACCATTGGATCTACCGTTGGTGTTAGCAATTCGTCTAAGTCTCTTTCTTTAAACACAATATCATCCCTTGGAGTCAATTGGCGTCTTTGCCGGAAAGGCCCACCTGAAATGATATTGATGATTAGTCTTGGAATGACATCGACCGGAGCATTTGCATTCTGTCTAGGCTGTCCAATAGATGTCCCTTGTCCTTGAGCAATCTGAGTGTTCTGTAGGCTCTTTGTGTATTGCTGAAGTCTGTTCTTCCTTATCAATTCCTCAATAAGGTTTTTCAGATGTCTACACTCATTTGTATTGTGGCCCGGTTGGTTACGAAACCGGCAGAACCTTCCAGATTTTATCGCGGCATCATTGACCTTTGCTTGCTTCGGTATTGGATATTCTTCACTATCTTTTGTTTCCCTGAAGATGTTTTCTATGGTGTCGTTCAAAGGATTCAACTCTGAATTTTAAAAAAGCGAAATTTCTTATTGGCTCGATTATCTTTTCCATCATTGCCCCTTTTATGACCATCTGTATTCTTCTAGCCTCCTTCTGCATCATTATTTTTCTTTTCAGGTTGTGTGTTGCTTTCAGGAACATCCAGCGCATAGGCCGGATCTTCATCCACACCTATATACTCCTCGGCTTTGTCGAACAGTTCCTCAAGCGTAGTTGGTTTCTTCTTCTTAATCCATCATCCAAGCTTGGTCTTTTTATTTATGGCTCCCTTCAAAGCCATTAAAGCCAAACAAGGCTCGTAATTCCCAACCTCAACTGCGACAGTATTGAAGTGGGTGAGAAAAGCTGTGATGGGCTCTCCTGGCCTTTGCTCAAGCTCGTTCAAGTCCATGACGTCCCGCACCTTCGTTGCTTGGAGTCTAAACTGCTCTCTGAATAGCTTGGCCAAGGTAGAAAAATCATCTACAGACTTGGGTGGTGGCTTTGTCAACCAAAGCGAGGCCACCCCTTCAAGGTAAGTTGGAAAGTACAGGCATTTCAATTCGTCTATGGCGCGTGCTCCATCCATATGTTGACATATTTGAACAAGAACATGTTGGGATCACTGGTCCCGTTATGAGCTTGCACCATCGGAGGTTTGAACTTATTTGGGTATGGAGCCATCTTGATCCTCTTCGTGAGTGGGGTTTTGGTAGGAGCGAATCCCCACTCCTTCTCATCGTCTTGCTTTCTCGAGCTTTTCTCCATGATTTTGCGGACCATTTCCGATATGTGTTCCTCTTCGTAGAGCTGGTCCACGGGGCGGACGCCATCATCCTTACCGGATGTTTGCCTAAGAAAACAGTCATGGTTTGGATTCCGAGGCCCTAAGCCTCCCGCTTGGGGAGTTGCCCTTTGGTGGTTCCAAGCGCTTGTCGAGAGGTTGCTTTATTGGAGTGGTTATACACAAGAGGTTTTTCTTCTTTTCGAGGATTGTTAGGATCTACAACCTCTTGGACAAAATTTTCTCGATTTGGACTTGAAGAGGAAGAACTCGCATTTTCTGTATGATCTATTTGAGCAGATTTAGCATGAGCGGAATTCATGGTAACTTTCGCAGTAGTGGCCTGCATGGTGAACATAGATTCAATCTTCTTTACTATAGCATTGTTTGCAATATCCATTTGGCTTGTTAAACCCACAACAACTTTATCCAACTCCCTTATCGTTATAGCCGTTCCAGCCTTAGAAGTTTCTCCAACTTCGAATTGGTATATGAGCTGAGTATTTTCGTTATTGGGGGCATTGTCAATCTCTTCGACAGTTTTACTAGCAGTCTTCTTCGATGGTCTACCGATGACTTCAGACAAGGACTCGAATTTGAAAGAAAGCTCGTCGACTGGCTTAGAATGTAGTCTTGTAAGATCTACGGTTGAAGTAGGCTTAGAACCTCAATGCAAGGCCTTCAACCATGTGAGAGAATGTGAGAGAAGATAATGCGAACGCGTCCCCAAGGTGGGCGCCAAATGTTAAAACCCAAACTAGATTTTAACACCAAAGGTACAAAACATGTACTTCACTAATATGGTAAGGAATTATAAGGAGCCACAATCGTAAATGAAAGTAAAAAGACAACTATTTTTATAGTGGTTCGATCTTAAGGAAGATCTACGTCCACTTTGAGAGAAACTTTCATTATCTTAAGCAAATTTACAAAGCTTGAATATTCTCTCATTACGTAAATTTTCATCATCACACACTCTTCTCTTGATTTAATCCAAAAAGCCAAAAGAAGTAGAGAAATCCTCTAAGTATGGCAATTGAGAAGTAGATCCTTGATCCACCAAGCTTCTAAGTGGATTTCCATGATTTGATGGAGAATTCCATGGTTGATCTTTGATTAGAGGTGTTAGAAGATGTGAAATCACTTAGGATTGTTGAGGAAATGGTTGGACAACCCTTCGGGGTCATAAAATTCGGTCCCCATTAATGTGGAGTTGGTCCTCTATTTATAGGTACGGAGGATATTGAGGTGTAGTACCCAGGATAACCGATCGGTATACACCGATATTTACAGGTCTGCCACTAGCCAGTTGTCTCCAGCTATCAGTAATTATCATCTCCTACCGATCGGTATCTCTTCAATATAGTTGATCGGTATATACCAGTCTAACCGATCAATATGCCTATAGCCCATCTTCATGATGTGTACCTACTTTCTAGCCGACCGGTATCCCTGATCCTGAGTGATCAGTGTGCCAGTGTTTCACTCATATGGAGTGTATCTGCTCCTCTACCGATCAATGCTTCTGTGCTCTGACCGATCAGTGTCTCTTTCTTCCTAGGTAAAGGCGCGTAGCACTGGATGAGGTTCCCTCCAGCTACCGATTGGGTCTTCTAGCCTAATCGATCACATAGTTTCTGCCTTTCAAACCATAGAAACATGTCTATGATTTTTGATTGATAACAGATCTATTAAGCTGGACTCAATAAGTCTCATAATGAATATAGCTCCGATTGTTGGGCTTAAACTTGCTAAGGAATTTGGAGTAAAATCGGTTTAAATTTTCTTTGACCCTCAAATTATTATATGTCAGGCCTGGAAGAGTTCCGGGCCAAGGGTGCACAATTTGATCCCTACCTTAATCGAGTTCAAGAGCTTCTGATCAGATTTGAGTATAATTGCATTTCACACATACCTTGTGATCAAAACGAAAAAGTGGACTCATTATCCAAGCTAGCCAGCTCAGAGAACCCGGAGAAAATTAGGAATGTACTAATCGAGACATTGAGTACCCCAAGCATAGATCAAATGGAAGTTGACTAGACACTCACTGTCGAGCTTGAAAGGGAATCTTGCGTGACTCCTATAAATAACTTCCTGCTGCAAAGATCCCCACCAGAACAGATAAGTTAAAAGCGTCCCCTTCTTAGTCAAGCGATAAGTTACATCATTAAAAGAGGCATTCTATAAAGAAAAGGTTTCTCCATCCCTCTACTCCAATGTGTAATCGACGACAACGCTAAACGTGTACTGTTAGAAGTACACGAAGGTGAGTGCGCCAACCACACCTAGAGTCAAAGAAGATACTCTAGTTGGCTAACTTTCGCTTAAAGTTTTTCCAAGATTCCAAAAGCTTCGCCGACTCAGCTCGCCCAAATGGTTATCCCATGGCCTTTTGCGGTATGGAAGTAGACAACATCAAAAACATCTCAATCTCTAAAGGTGGATCAAAGAATGTGATTGTGGCAGTGGACTATTTTACTAATTGGGTAGAAGCTGGACCACTGACCACAATCTTGACAAAGCTAGTGATTAATCTCATTATCAAAAAAATTATCTACCTATTTGGACTTTCCAAAACTATCATAACTGATAATGAGACACAATTAGATAACACATAATTCAAATATTTTTACAGGCATTATCGTATCGAGAAGTGATACACGACAGTTTCTCATCTGCAATCAAATGGTCAGGTTGAAGCATGAATAAGATCATTAAGTTCCATCTTGAAGAAGCGATTGGAGAATGCTAGAGGGAAGTAGGTCATGAGCAACCGTTAGCCCTTTGGGCATATCAAAACAACCCACATGTTAGCATCTAGCCATACTTCATTCGCACTGGCTTATGGATTTTAACCAATCATACCAGTCGAGCTCAAAGTCCCCCCACACTGAACTACTTACTATGATCCTCTGACTAATAAAGATCTCCTCTTGGAGTCTCTCGATATGACCAAAAAAATGCGGAGGCCAACTTATGATTACATAACGACATCGGGTCGTCTGATATTACAATATGAATGTTTGTCCTAGAACCTTTGTACTTTGCGAGCTCGTCTTAAAGAGCGCCTTCTACAACCCTGTCCATATGGGCTTGAAGTGAGAAGGACCATATGTCATCCAACAAAAACTTAAAAATGGAGCTTTTATGTAAATGACTGCTGAGGGTAATCGATTACCAAGAATATAGAATTCCCAACATCTCTGGCACTATTTTTCTTAACCTTTTATTTCCAGTAATCTTTGTAAATTGTAATTTGCTTTCAGATAATGTCGTAAGGTGCGACTCACCGATTCTTCTTTTTACCGTCAATAAAAGCTCTTTGTCTTGTACCATGCTCCATGAATTTTTGTAGTTGCCTAGCTAAATGTTGTAATCCAACTGACTAATGCCTAGGCCCAAGTGAACGGTGCAAACGATCGCCTACTGATATCTCCTCCACTCACGATTCAACGAGCAAGGTAATGGGAGTAGGCGGACATCAACTGGCTATCCCGATGACTTTACAAACTAGGCCCCGCGACTTGATGGGAAAGAGTTAACCTAACTCGAGCGTTACCTGATCGCTCAAGCGGTAACCTCACCTAAGACTAAGGTTGAGGAACGATGCTAAAGCGAATATGAAACGACCATTCGTATAATTAACTTGAACTCTCAATAACTTGAGATGACATATAAAATAATAGGTAAGTGTGAAAGGATGTGCCAAGACTTAAGACCACTCAACCTATAACTCTAACCTGAACGACAATAGAAGAGTGTACAAGATAAGTACTTGACGTCCAATAACTCTAACCTAAAATCTCGACATCCATCGACTAGCGTTACCAGGAACGAGGGCATAAGTACAGACTTGGTGAAGACGACATAAGAATTAGCTTTGAGCATACCCTCGATGCGGTACATAACTCAAAGTTAATTGGGGCAATATACCAGAATACCTCTGGAATGACACTTACCCTAAGTGAAACAACTTACAAGTTAAGTATAAGCTATAGACTCGTGAATACACTAAATGGGAAAACAAGAATACTCACTATTTTATTTACACCCGAAGGATAAACAAGGGTTATGAGGAAAAAAGCAAGGGATGCATCACAAAAGTCTCATCCTAAAAAACAATAAAATCATGAATGTGGATGATTCCTATTCATCATTTTCCTTACCAACCTTCTTTTTCTGTCTCAACTTTTCCAACTCGGAATCCTTCACAAACTTACAGTTAGGGGTTTGTTGCCTTGTTTCCCGTGCTTATCCTTTGCTCACTTGCTTTTCTTTTTGCCCTTGCACCTAGACGACTACCTCTCGAACAGTAACATCTGATGGAACACTCATGATTCTTTACTACCAGTTGGAGAAGGACAGATTTGCATAGGGTCTGGTAGATTACTTTAGGCTCTAACTTGATGGAAATATCGTATTTTCGCCTCCTCACCATTTATTCTATGCTCAATGAGTCGGTCTTCCGGCTATGCCCTGATACATTATATCTTCCTTTCCCTCAACGTATGACCCTATGAAATCTAGATCCTATAAGCATCAATCATCCCTTTATCTTTCCCAGGAGAATTAATAAAAGGCACATAGGGTTCATCAGTAGCTTTGGATTGCGTCTTGGCATGGTGTGTACCAGTAGCAAGAAGAGCGACAACAATTGGTTCCTTTGGAACTATGGGCCTATCGACTTACACCTCCATATCTCACTGACATGCGAAAAGGCATTTATCAAACTATAGGGGAAACAAAGTGATACAGAGGAGTCACCACCAGTACGCCCCAGGTTACTAACTTCAACAATTGGAGTTAGAGGTCTAAATCCTCCAAGAGCTAGATCATCAAGGTTGTATTCCTCGACAGCCTCATAATTATGGTCGGTATAAGGATGCCATGTAGCTAACCTTGAAGATGAGGTATGTGTGTGGACTTCTCGGCTAGTCGATTTCATGGATGTTGCATCATTTTTGGCCACACCGACACTTTCCCCTGTGTTGGTTTTTCCTTTCGCCAGGATCCGATCGACGTCCACCTCCTTCCTAAGAAATTACTTACCTTTCTCTAGTATCTCAGGTTCATTGTCCTTCAGATACCTCCTCATTAACTCCTCGTCGATCGATCTGTCCGAGGAGGCATGCCTCTCTTTCTTAGAAAATTTGCATCTGCTAGAGTATGAGGATAGTCTTCGACCCAAGATAAATCCCAATATTTGATAACCTAAGTGTTAGCCTACTTTGTGAACTAGGCTATACAAAGTTAGAAGATCGAGTGATGAAAAGCACTCTCTCAAAGGTCGGACCGGATCTGAAATATATGACCATGGCAAAACAGTGCAGAGCAGAAAAAGAAGGGTCTCAGACAGAAGCAGATTGGTTCAGAGTATCCATCTCTCTTGCGCGTCCGATCCGAACCTAGGGTAATGACAGTTTCACCCCACGATTTCCTGAAGAAGCGGAGCGGTTAAGCAACTACTTTGCCCACTTTCCCCCCACGTTCACCACTAACCTGATGTGCTGTCACCATCAGATCCCATCCGAATCCGACTTTCATGGGATGGAGGCCACATATACCCGAACCGGAGCCGCTCCAGGGATATCTTTCACCTATAAATACACGTCCAAGGCTCATTTGAAGAGACCTTTTGGCATTTTCAGAACTAAAACTCCCTTACAAACCGAATTTCATCAATATATTCAGATCACAATCATCTTTTAAAATACATTCTAGAGGAGATTGAGTGAATTCATGCATTGTATGAGTGAGATTGAGTGAGAACCATTGTTGTACTTGCATTCAAGTCATCAATTCAAAAAGTAGAAAGTGGACGTAGGCTCTTTAACGCTGAACCACTATAAAACATGTTTCTCCTTTGTTTTTGATTTCATTTCATTTGAATTATTTCTGATTTGGGTGTTAGAGTCATTTTTGGATCTAACATTTTTGTGCTTTCACTGAGAAATCTTTGAATTCTCCGCTTTTTGGGATTATCATTCTACTATTTGGACCTTCAAGTTCAAAGAAGTTAATCCTTTGTTTTCGACATTTTCAAGTATTTGTTGATCAATTACTGAAAAATTGGACATTATGGCTAAAGGAAAAGGAAAAGAAGTGCAAGGCGCTCGGGAGAATGATGCTAGAGAAGATCAACAAGCCATTGTCTTGACAAGGTCGTGGTGACAGATTTCTGGAACGATCTGATCCGAACCGGATGTTCCAAACCGAACTGATCAAGAGAATCCAAACCGGCCCGGAAACTCTGGAGCTGCACATACCCCCCCTCCTCAGAACCAATCCGACTCCAATGCCCTACTCCGATCCGAACTGATTGTCGCTGAAACCGATACATCTACTTGAGCACCCACCAACACTCCGATGCCGGCCGCGACGACTGGTGATCAACCTGCTCCATCTGCACCCATCACGCACAGAGATTTTTCGCGTTTTCTTGACATGCTTGAGAGTACTAGAAATGCGTTGGAAGACCATAAACGTGACAGTCTTCGCATGCAAGAGAACATGATCACCATGAGTAGGGAACTCAGTGAACTCCGGAGGCAAAAGACACCTTCTCCAACACGCCGCCTTGCTGCAGACTATTCATCTTCTTCGGATGAAGAACGTCCTCGTGAAAGAAGGCCACTTGAGTAACCTCAAAATCTTGATCAGTTGTCCTTTGGTTCCTTGGGATCCCGTGAAGATTCTGCTCGTGTGTTAGGACCTTATGACCCGAGCCTGAGAGAACCTATGTTGCTGCCCATGCGTGGATCCCACGTTCCACCCAGGGATCCTAATATTACTAATTCTACGCATAAACAACTTGTCCAACCCCTTCCTCCCATGAATGACTGGGAGTGGAGGGAACAGAGTAGAGAAGATGCCGCTAGAAACAGGAGGATATCCCCTAACCAAGAGCATAGGGGTAATCCGAATATTAGGGCTAGAGAACCTGAGCAAACATTAACAAATGCTGATGTATGGGCGATGGTGCGCCAAATCATGTCTGAAAGCCGACACTACACCAATGAGGACTGGGGCATTGAGCGAAGTCACACCCCCTTCACAGATGATATATTAGACTTCCAGTTCCCTCGGCGATTTAACTTGCCACAGATGGATCGGTATTCAGGGAGAACCGACCCAGGACAACATCTGATTAGGTATGCATGGTTCATGAATGCCGCAGCAGCTCTAGACGCTATAAAATGCAAGGCCTTTCCAATTTATCTAGAAGACGTGGCGTTAATGTGGTTCACCCGACTCCGTCCACGGTCGAAATCAACCTTTAAGGAATTGAGTGAACGCTTTATGAACCAGTTTCGGCTTCATGCTCGAAAATCTAAAAGCGTCATTGAATATCAAGGATTAAGCAGGCTCTGAGTGAATCTTTGAAATCGTATTTAGACCGCTTCAACTTGGCTATCACCGAAGTCAGTGACCCTCATAAGCCCACTATTTTGATGGCCTTAATAGAAGGAGTTGACCTGGACACAGAATTCAGGGACTATCTATCCGGAAAACCACCCCCTACTAGGGAATTATTCTATGAAAAGGCCAATATTCGCTTAAGGCGAGAGGAAGCTCATGCAAATAGAAAGAGAAAGTCTGAAAGGGCCTCGAGGGAAGGCGTCCAAAGCAATGTTGCTGTGAAGCAATCCAGTGACAGCTCGGGGAAGGTTGAGGTGAACGTCGGCAACCAGAGCAGAGGTAATAACAATAGAGATGGCAATGACAATAGAAGGAATATAAATCGAGGGAACAACGTCAGCAAAAGGCCTCGATTCCAAACTTTTGAGGACTATTCGTTGTTGAGTGACACACTGGAAAACATTTATCTGGATACATACAACGTATTGCAATATAAAAAGCCACCACCTAGAGACTCAACCGAAAAAGAGATCGCTACCAGAAAGTTTTTTTGTTCCATGGAACCCACGGTCATTCTACCAATGAATGTCGTCATTTGAGATATGTAGTTGAGAAATTGCTACGGGAAGGGAAGCTAGACGAGTACAAGGTTGCCCCACGGGACAGGGGGCAAGGAGGGCAAACCCCGAGCCAAAATCAGTCTACTTCCAAACCCACAACCCAACAGAAAGGTAAGGGATTGTTATCAATACCATTATAGGCGGGCCCCATCTAGCTAGCCACAATTTCAAAGTAATGGATCAGTACGTTAATGCCGCCAAGCACTTTAAAGTAGGAGAATGCAGTAACCTCGAACATATCACCCCAGTGAAGCAACAAAGGATGATGTCAGACAACGTTATATTCCGTGGTAGAGATGATATCGGAATTCAATCACCTACTGAAGACCCGTTGGTAATTACCATGGCCATCGGCCCCGCTTTAGTCCATAAGGTGTTGGTGGATAACGGAAGCTCAGTTAATATTCTCTTTAAGAAAGCCTTTGAACAAATGAGGCTCGAAGCGAAAGACTTAAAGCCCTGCGAAGGATGGATACGGGGCTTCAATGGGGCATCAACGGCTCTGATGGGCTATGTAGAATTACCAGTGACGTTAGGACAACGAGATCACCAGAGAGTGAGAATCCTACCATTTGTAGTTTTGGATGTTGAGTCACCCTACAATGCCTTCCTGGGCCGACCGGCCCTCACAGAGTTTAGGGCATGTATTGCACCTTGGTGCATACTGCTTAAGTTCCCAACTAACGCAGGAGTAGGGGTGATGAGAGGTGACTAAGCTACGGGACTAGCTTGCTACATGATAGAGTTGAAGATGCTATTGAAGGGATGGAATATAGAACCCAGGGACGTTTCTCCGCCTTTGAAGGAAAACTTAGCATATCAATTAAGGGGTCCAGCCCCAAGAGAGTCGACCAGAGATGTGCTCGAGGATATAGATCCTAGAGAGGATAAGGAACCTGAGAACAGAAAGGCGACTCCCAATGAAACGTCAGTGGACATCTCCATTGACGACGCGGATCCGACAAAAGTATTGAAGATTGGATCACAGCTAGATCAAATTCGAGCAAAAGAGTTGGCCGACTTTTTGAAGGCAAATCTGGATGTGTTTGCCTGGACTCATGCTGACATGTGTGGGATATCGCCTGCTATTATGAGCCACTCTTTGAGCATCAATCCAAAACACCCGCCGGTCAAGCAGAAAAGACAGATGTTAGGCCTAGAGCCGTCAACAGCCTTAAAGGAAGAAGTAGAGAAATTGAAGTATAATGGATTCATCAAGGACTCGAAATATCCCGACTGGATATCGAATCCTGTCCTGGTTAAAAAATCCAATGGGAAGTGGCGAACTTACATTGACTTCTCTGATTTGAACAAGGCTTGTCCAAAAGATAGTTTTCCTCTTTCTAGGAATGATCAACTAGTGGACTTAATAGCCGAGCACGAGCTTTTATCCGTCATGGATGCCTATTCAGGATTTAATCAAATTCCCATGCATATACCAGATCAGGAGCATACAAGTTTCATCACAGATTTGGAGTTATATTGCTATGTGGTAATGCCATTTGGAATAAAGAATGCCGCTTTAAGCAGGTTTATTTCCAAAGCCACGGACAAGTGCGTCCCTTTCTCCGATTTGATAAAACGGGGGAAACGTAACTTCGAGTGGACTCCTGATTGTTTAGAGGCTTTCCAGAATCTGTTGGATTTATTAGAGAAGCCCCCGATGTTATCAAAATTCGTGGATTATGAGGATTTGTTTGTTTATCTAGAGGTGTCATCTCATGCTGTCAGCACAGCATTGGTGCGTGAAGAAGACAGGGTCCAGAGGCCTGTATATTATGTAAGCAAGAAGCTAGCTGCTGCAGAAGTAATTATCCGAGAATAGGAAAACTTGCTTATAGCCTCTTGATTGCCTCCCGAAAGCTTTGTCATTACTTGCAGGCTCACCCGATAGTTGTATACACCGATCAACCTCTAAGACAAGTGTTGTGAAAACCCGAAGCATCAGGGCGGTTACTTAAATGGAATATCGAGTTGAGTCAATTCGATTTGAATTTTCAACCATGGAGATCAATAAAAGGGCAGGCCTTAGCCGACTTCATAGCAGAATTCATGATTCCCGAAGAGGAAACGGTGGACGACAAGCCCTTTGCTTCAGAACAAGAGTTAGAGCTTAATCTGTGGAAGTTATATACGAACGGGGCCAAGAATGATCTAAGATCCGGTGCCGGAGTTGTTTTAATCACTCCTGAAGGAAGATCTATTTACTATGGCCTGCGGTTGGAATTTCCTGCCACCAATAACGACTCCGAGTATGAAGCCCTGATTGCCGGGCTAAAACTCACCAAGGAATTAGGAGTAAAAACACTGGACATACTATGTGACTCCAAGATAGTTGTCTGTCAGGTACGAGAGGAGTTTGTGACCAAAGGACCTCGGATTTTTACTTATCTTAAGAAAGTAAAGGAGTTATTGGGCAATTTGGAGCATTACAGCATAACACACATTCCAAGAGCAGAGAATCAGAAAGCAGAACGGTTGGAAAAACTAGCAAGTTCTGACAACCCTGAAGAAACTGAAATGGTCCCAATAGAGATATTGGAGTCACCAAGTTTCGACCTAATGGAAGTGGAACTAGCCCTAGAAGCCGAGCCAGAGAGGGAGTCATGGATGATACCAATTAAGAACTTCCTTAAGAGCGGAATTCTCCCATTGAAGAAAAGCGAAAGACGAGCTGTAACACGTAAGGCTACAAGATACGTTTTACAGGACGACGTCCTTTATCGTCAAGGGTTTTCCATGCCCCTACTACGGTGCATCGCACACGACGACATCAAACGTGTACTGCAAGAAGTACACGAAGGTGAGTGTGGGGACCACACCAGGGCCAAACCCTAGCAAAGAAAGTATTGCGGTACAGATATTTTTGGCCTACCGTGAATAAAGACGCGGCTGATTATTCACGACGCTGCGACAAATGTCAAAGGTTTGCCAAAATTCCCAGAGCACCTCCAACCCAGCTTAAGTCAATGGTAAGCCCATGGTCGTTTGCTATGTAGGGAATCGATATTATTGGAGTGTTAACCATCGCCAAAGGAGGAGCAAAGTATGCAATCGTTGCTGTGGATTATTTCATGAAGTGGGTGGAAGCCGAACCCTTAACCACGATCACGGAAAGGAAGGTGATAAGTTTTGTGGTCAGAAACATTATCTACCAATTTGGGATACCGAAGACCATTATAACTGATAATAGGAAACAGTTCGATAGCGCAAAATTCAGAAACTTTTGTCAGAAATACAAGATCGATAAAAGGTATACCGCTGTAGCTCACCCACAGACAAATGTGCAGGTCGAAGCAATAAACAAAGTCAATAAATCTATTCTTAAGAAGCGGTTGGAATGGGCCAAAGCCAAGTGGGTGGATGAGCTACTGCTAGCTTTGTGGGCCTACAGAACAACCTTTAAGACGGCAACTGGCCATACTCCCTTTTCACTCTCCTCCAGATCAGAGGCAGTGATCTCGGTGGAGCTCGAAGTCCCTTCTCATAGGGTGACATACTATGACCCAATGATGAATAGAGCACTCCTCCTAGAGTCTCTTGACATGGTTGAAGAGAAAAGAGACGAAGCTGACTTGCATGCCTCAAGACATCAACACCAAGTAGCAAGTTATTACCGAAAAGTTCGCTTCAAGACTTTCGAACCAGGGGACTTAGTGTTAAAACGAATCTTCCCGCCTTCAACCCAATTGGGTCCAAAGTAGGAAGGACCATATGCCATCCAACGGAAGCTTGATACAGGAGCCTTCAAGCTAACGACCGTGGATGGCGAGGAGATTCCCAGAGCTTGGAATGCTCAGCACTTGCAGCAATACCTAAGCTAGATATGTGATATGTTCTTTTTGTTTTTATGGACCATGTAAAAAGGTACGACTTGCTTTGAAAAGTCAGTTTATATGAACAAAAGACTATAAAGTGGATGTAGGCTATGACTTAGCTGAACCACTATAAAAATATCGCGTGTCATTTACTTTCCTGCATTATTTTTTTATTCTATCATGATTATGAAACACAAAACATTAAATTAAACTTGAAAAATTGGAGATAATTCGTGTGTAGGAGCAAACAAAATGACCGTTTGCATAATAAGATAGAAGGAATGGGAAGACGACATTCCTAACTCTAACTCTCATGAATCGAGAGAGGATATAAAGGACGGGAAGACGACGTCCCTTGAGGCGTGAAGGTGCACCTCGATAAGAGACCGCCTCGATAGTACTCTAACCTGGTTATGAGACAGGAGAGTATAAAGATGCTAGAAGAATAAGCATCAACGATGAAAGAAATTTAGCCCCACCAGAGAGGATGGGGAAATTGAACGTTGAATCTAATCAATCCCGAAAAAGCCTTAGTTAGTCAGTCTATTCAAGATTGATTGGGGGCATATATACACACATGTTCCCTTGATCATGACTTTATTATATAACTGTGATATGACATGTTGTTTATCTGTATTTTTATTTAAATGATGAATTTACAAATATTTGAAATTGTAGGGAACAAACTACTTTATTCACAAACATGTGAGTTTATACAGAAAAGCTAAGCAAAAGATGCGAGGGCCGCGCTCGCTACAACAATAACGGACCGGCGGAATATCAAAACAAAAGACAAAACGCGCTTTCACTTGGACTTCGGAGTAGACTTTACCTTCTTGGCATCCTTAAGCTTTTCCTTCTCTTCTTTCTCAGTATTAGTGAAAATACGCTTTGGTTTCTTCTTCCCCGGGACTGTGACACTGGGATCAATAGAAGATTTTTTAGCAAGTTCCTCAGTGATCGACCTAGTTGAAAGTTTAACGACTAACCTTGACCCAGGAGGTACTGTCGCAAGAGGCTTAAGATTTTCAGGATCTATCTCCTCAACTTTCAACTGCATACGCTTATCTTGCTTGGCCTTCATCTCGGCCAAAGTCCAATCATCGTCATTCCCTACATCCCCAGTTATAGTAACATCGGGATCTTCATCATGCCCGTCATTACCACCGTCATCTTTCAAAGCAGCTATTATTTCATCATCATGAGGAGTTTCGATGTTAGGTGGTACGGGATCCTTGTCGACGACCTCCTCTCTCTCACCCTCGTCTCCCTTTCCAGGTTCTGTAGCAGCGACTTCATCCTGTTTCCCCCAGGTCTCTCCAGTAGACTTTTTACCTGGAGACGTCTTTTGCGAATCGTCGATCCTCTCAATTGGCTTATTACCTACAGAGCGAGAAGCAACAGTTATTAACTCAGGAGAAAACATAGGGCCTTCAATTGTCTGTCCGATAACATGACCAAAGGTTGAAATAGTTTTGATGAATTGAGGCGAAAAGGTAGAAATACCTTCAGCAGACTTCTCAACTTGAGTGGCAGTAACTTCGGAGGTAGACTCGATTATAGGAGACAAAAGAGAAGCCTCAGGAATTCCTGGCCTTCCCGGTCATTTCCCTCTACTCCAATAACCTCAGCTGTAGCAGAAGAGGAGCTGGCTTCGGTGTTATTTTTTCCTTTGACCTGACGCTTCTCTTCCTCCATGGCAGCAGCAATAAGTCTATGCCCTTCGGCCAAGCGCACTGATTCCTCACCCCTAAGGAGTGTCTCCATAAGCTTATTTTCGTCAATCGAATCCACTCCGAGTTCTGCTTTCTCCCATTCGACCAGCTGGTCCCATGCATACACAAGGGGAGTGGGATAGCCCTTAAGCCAAGCAAGGTCTCGGTGACGGATCACTTAAGCAAAGAATCTGACCATAGTTTCACCACTCTCATCAATCTCCCTTTGAGCGTCTCTGAGCTGTTCGTTGACTTCCTCAACTTGCTGCAAAGCCGTATTTACATTTCCTTCAGCAAGAGCCGCCCTCGTTTCAGCCTCCAATAATTTAGTCTCAAGCTCTGTGTTCTTTTTGGCTAAATCTGCTTTCTCTTGAGTAAGACGAGTATTCTCAGATTTGGCATCCTCAGCCTGCTTCTTTAAATCTATCCACTCCTGACTATAGGATTCAAGCTCGGAATGATAACGCTTTTGTGATTCCTCGAGCTTCTTCTTATAATTATCTGCGTCGCGTTGTGCAAGAGAAAGTTTAGCTTAGGCATCCTCCATATCTTTCTCAGAGTTTTCAATGGCCCTCGCATCATACTCAGCAGCGTCGGCCATGGTTTTTACATCTGCCATCAGATCACTAATGATTTTAGAGACAGTCTTTGCATACTTCTTCATTTCTTTATATTGTTCATCCACAAAATATATAGTAGCCTTGACATCGTTGGCCCAATCATATTTTACCGGTTGGAGTTTTGGGACAAAGTGCATGTGCCCGAAATGGTGTTCGGGAAATTGCTGCCTCGGAACTTCCAGTCTAGCCTGGTTCTCCTCATTAAGAATAATCGGCCTTGTGGTAGTTATGTCAATAGTGCGATGAGAAAGCTTTATAGTGGGTCGGTTCTTTCCTGCATCCTTCCCCGATTCTGGTTGCTTCCCTTTTGGATCAGGAACCTTTCTTGAGGTATCATCTTGAGGAATCGTGCCCTTAGATGGAGCAGGAGGCTTAGCGCTGTACTTATCTTTCTCATGATGTGAAGGATGGCTCTTATGTTTGTCTGAACCTTTGTGGTGTGGGGATCGAGAACGGGAAGGTTTATAAGGCTTTGGAAGTCGGTCCCTCCTGTCGTCTCTACCCCTACTCTCATGTCGATCATGCTTTTCGTCGGGATCTATTTTGGGCATACTCGAACGAACATCTCGCATATGATATCGCTGCCTCCCCATTTAACCTATAAGAAGAAATGAAGGAATATTAGAGTTAACGTTAACAAAAAACTCAAGTACTGTGACATGCGGTACTAGAGTGCAGTGTGTTTCCTAAAGTGGCAATCCCTCCCCCCCCCTAGACAGAGCAGAGCCCGAACTAAGGCCAGTATGAGTAGTCTCCTTGGACTTTAGTGGAGTAACTTCTTCTTCAAAAGTGAAAGAAAGAGGATTGGTCGCAAAGTCATCTGCAGTATAAAAAGTCTCGGGCAAGGGAAGATTTCCTAAATCCCGATATATAGAGTTATCAACTGTAGTCTTCTCCCCTAAAGGAATGACTGATGGTAACTCCTTTGGAAAGATTGGCCTTTCAGGGGTAGCTACGTCTTTAGGAGTGAAATATTTATCTTTGTCCTTTTCAGCTATGTTCGCCAGTTCGTCATCCTGAGTCGAAGGAGGAGAAGGAGAGTCCCTAAGGGGTACCGTTGGATTTTTTGAGCTATCTCCTACCTCAGGAATAATATCAACTGGGGGTATGTACACGTAAGGGCCTTCTCCATGCCCTATGCTATGAATTATGGCAAGCAGACGGTGCTGATGTAGATATTCATCTACCAAACATTCCTTAATGGTCAAGAATTTTTTGTCACAATTAAGTAATCAATTTAAACGATCAAACTGTATTGGAATCTTCTCTTGTGGAGGATTAGGAACTGCAAAGAGAAAAAAAGCAGCGGTTAATAAATGCAAGATAAAAGCTGGAACTGAAACTCGAAAAAATATTAGTCCCTACTTGATTTAATCCATCTTCTGGCACACCCGGGCTGTTGCTTGATATAAAACCATTCAGGCTTCGGATCTCCAGCTTTGCTGCTAAATAGAACCGGGATAATTTTCCTTTTTGGCACCGATTCGAAATACACAAAAGACGGAGTCTCATTGATCCGATGCTTGAAATTGTAAAAGAAATGAACATCTTCGAAGGTGAGTTCCTCACCCAGAATTTCTTGATATGCTATGTACAGAGTATACAAATAAGCGTAAGAGTTAGGATGAAGTTGCATTGAAGCGATCTGCAGTTGTCTCAAAAAGTTTATGACGAATGGTGGAAAGGGAGGAATTGCCCCGACTAGACACATTAATCTAGTAATGGCCATATACCCCTCCGGTGGATTATGAGGACGATCTATTTTGGATGGCACCTCAGTATCTCTTCGGAGAATCCCGTGTTTTAAACATATCCTGGCAAGTCTGTCATTATCAATCGTCGATTCGACCGAGTCTTTAGGTGATTCCAAGATAACTGCATCCTTGAATTCGTCGGGAGCACGGTAATCACCTACCCCTCCTTCTTCTTCACCAAGAGAAACATCACTCCCAGATGATGCTTCACTATTATGAACTTCCATCTCGTAGTCCGGGCCTTCGTTATTCCATCCTGAGTCTGAGGTGGAAGATACATCCTCGACAGGTGGATTATCAAATGATCTGGCAGTGTCTCTCCTTTCTACTAATCTAGATGAGCGTCTTTCTGCCATGGTTGTTAAGCTATTGAAGAAGCAATAGTGGGAGTTAGAGTAAAGTTTCCCGTGTTCCCTTGTGAATGTGTGTGAGCTAAAGTGCACAAGTGTATATGCAATGACACGAGATAACTGAGTAAAGAAATGCAGTGCAAAGATGAACAATGCAGTTTTGCATTTATAAGCAGTCCAAAAGTTAAGTCAGAGAGGCTCTATCCTAACTATCCATAGAGGTATAAGTCACATTTAGTATTGATTGAGTTGATTGAGTTGATTATAGCATAATTGTGTTTCAAGGTATAGCATGGAGGATCGGATTGGTAATGCACTGTTGAACCGGATCGGTTCGGAGCACTGAATTTGGACATCTTGGATCGGTTCGGAAGCTAAATGGAAATAGCTCCGGATCGGTTTGGGTGTACATGCTGTGATCAGGTTAGATCAAGTCCCCTTTTGCTGTGTTAAAATCGGATCGGGTCAGACGTCCTGGGTGTTGTGGGATCGGGTCGAGTACCACGATCATCAGCAGACAAGTTCGAATATTTCACTACAACAGATCGGATCGGATGAGTTCCAAAGAAGGTGATTACGACCGGTTCGGTTGACACTGAACCAAACTGCCCTTATGCCTTCATGCCCATCCTCCTAATTCAACTTTCCCTTTGCGATTTCCATCAGCTCCACTGACCCGACCCGGTTGAATAAATATGCTACTTCTCCTTTTTCTTTGTTTTCCACCTCGAACCGAACCCGTCCCTTCTTTCTTCTTCTTCTCCTGCTTCAAATTCCTCCATCACAACCAAGCTCCCGTGAATCAGTATACCCAACACCAGCTCTGACTTCCTCCACAAGCCATCTTAAGGTGGCGAAGAAACCACCAGCGACGACGGCGAGAGGATGGGAAGTTCAACATTGAAATTGACATGATTGACGAGCGAAATTACTTAAAGTTTACTCCTAAAGTTAGATCTAAATCGATTAAAATGGAGACGATTAAAGAATTTAGACCCCACCTGTCAATTCGATTGGAAGATTAAACAGAATTATAAAATTTAGGGTGCTAGGGTTCGCGCTGAGTGACGAAGAAGGAGGCGAAATAAAATAAAGGGAGAAGAAGAATTCAGCAAATTTATATAAAACGATGGGGCTATTTGTGTTCCTCATGGGCCCCCAATGATTGGGCTGATCCGTTGGAGGAAAAGCCTACATCCTTTTCATCCTTAAGATGCGGCGTAGGTTGATTTGGGGTCGGACCGGATGAATGTGATGGTCAAGAGATGAGATAACATATAAGACCAACTCGAAAGAATACATAACAAAATTAACGAGTATAAATCTCAAACGCTTACCTGTAGGCGATACTTGTGTGCCAAATGAAGTCTTTGGAGTTGAAATAAAACAATAGAAGTAATCTAAGCATTTCCTGGTGTATTTATAGATGGCAAAAGATGTGGATTTATGAAGCATCCCATCCCTTCAAATGAATAGAAGCGACTATTCAACGATTTGAATCCAGATATCACTGGATAGACAATTTTGAAGCACACTCCATCTTTAATAGAAGTGCACTTCGAGGGGAAAAAATGTTAGCCTACTTTGTAAGCTAGGCTACACAAAGTTAGAAGATCAAGTGATGAAAATCACTCTATCAAAGGTCAGACCGGATCGAAATTATATGACCATGGCAAAACAGTGCGGAGCAGAAAAAGAAGGGTCTCAGACAGAACCAGATCGGTTCGGAGTATCCATCTCTCTTGCGCGTCCGATCCGAACCCAGGGTAATGACAATTTCACCCCACAATTTCCTGAAGAAGCGGAGCGGTTAAGCAACCACTTTGCCCACGTTCTCCCCACGTTCACCACTAACCTGATGTGCTGTCACCATCAGATCCCATCCGAATCCGACTTTCATGGGATGGAGGCCACATATACCCGAACCGGAGCCGCTCCAGGGGGGTCTTTCACCTATAAATACACGTCCAAGGCTTATTTGAAGAGACCTTTTGGCGTTTTCAGAACTAAAACTCCCTCTCGAACCGAATTTCATCAATATATTCAGATCACAACCGTCTTTTAAAATACATTCTAGAGGAGATTGACTGAATTCATGCATTGTATGAGTGAGATTGAGTGAGAACCATTGTTGTACTTGCATTCAAGTCATCAATTCAAAGAGTTGAAAGTGGACGTAGGCTATTTAACGCCGAACCATTATAAACCGTGTGTCTCTCCTTTGTTTTTGATTTCATTTCATTAGAATTATTTCTGATTTGGGTGTTAGAGTCATTTTTGGATCTAACACTAAGGATAGAAACTTTATACAAGGGGGTTATAATTTTCTTCCATCTTCTTTTCCTCTTTCGTTTTTTTTAAGATCTTTCAAATCTATGTCATGCTAAAGCTTTGAATTAGGGGTAGACTCAAGAGCCACACCCTAAAGATCTCTTCTACCTTCTTCTTGCCCAACTCGTCCTCTGCCAACTTAGATTTCAGCTCTTTGACTTCCTTCGCCAAGGAATATTTCTCTATTTTTAAGCTATCATGTCTGACCTGCATATCATTGTTCTTCTAGGTTACTACCTTTGAATTGTCTTCATTGGACTTTTGCTTTAAGCTTCACACATCAAGTTCCCTATGTAATCGGTCCAAAAACTCCTCATATTGCTTATTTTAAGTTTCCTTAGCATTCTCTACCGCCTTTAGTTTGACGTTGTGATCTACAGACTCCTTATCTTAGGTGGCTAAAGAACGTTTTGCACAGTTTTGCTTCTGCTTCATGTTCTCGATGTCAAGTTCTAATGACCTGATAATTTCTATTAACTTTCCGGTCTATTTGGTGATCTCACGATATTGCTCGCGCAAATCCTCTATCCTTGACTTGAGTTTCTATTCAATGTCTCAAGAAACAGGATAGAGGGGAGGCATGAAGTGCATTTTGCTAAAGTAAAATTACGGGAACTGAGTCTCAAGCTCTTTCTTCCCTTGTTTAATTGTAGGCTCTAGCACTTGGGGCTTGGTGACTTTAGTATCTCTTGATTTGTACTTGCTTGGCGCAGCTATCATTTTCTCCTTTGCCTCTTGGCCCTTATTCTGATGATGTTAACTTACTGGTTCCTTTGGTAGGATCAGCGTTTTAGCTATTGGGTACTCACTGACATGAGAGTCGCCTCTGACTTGGAGTCCTGTTGAAGTCTTGATGGAGCAGAGAGCGGTAGCAAGAATGATGAGCGTAATCGTAACACGCCTTGCCCTTTCCTCTGTATCATGATCCACTTTACAATCACACTCATAATTTGAAGGATACTTGGGCAGAACTTCAATTTTTGAGACATTGGAGCTGAATTGTTTATGATAATTGTGTCTCCTTTGCATTGGACCTGCAAGCCAAAATAGTTTTATGTGAAAATTCGATCATCACACAGTAAAAAATTGTTGCAACATGCAGTGTCCGTGATATGTGTTTTCTAGTTATCCCCCTGATGGACTCGATCTTTTAGTCGTGCTGGATGCTGTGACTTGTTTAGTGGTAGGGACATTTTCCACTTTTGACATAGGAAAAATTATATGGGAATCCCAGTTTGGAAATTCAAAATGCTCTATCGGCAATGGCAGATCACTCTAGCCGTTGAAGAGTTCATCAGTGCTTGCAGACCCTATGTCGTGGGCTAGAGATTGGGGCTGAGGATTATGCTTAGAGATTGAGCCCTCTACGATGTAAAGTGGAGCATCCTTATCCTTCTGAACTTGGCTTGGCCCAATGCTAGCTCTTACTAGTGCCTTCGTCTATAACTTGGTCATGAGGCTTACCACCTTTAGGCTCCCCAACTTGGGGAACAATGACATGTGCTTCTACCCCATCTCCACCATTGCCCTTGACTAGAGTCGGGGAACAACGACATGTTCTTTTACCTTATCTCCACCATTGCCCCCCACTGGGGGGTCATCCAAACCAATACTCCTATTATTGCTCAATTGATGGAATCTGTGCAAAAGTTGATTAGTGAGACAACTCTGTACACGTCTCCGAGCGTTAGGGACAACTCACAAAATTGTTACTACCGACTCGAACGCGTTGCTAAAAGGTCTACCTAGAGCTCCTGTTGTGAGAAGACATAAAGTATTAGAAGATATTATACTTGATTTAAGAGTAAACGACTCTCCTAGACAATTAATTCCTTCGATCCATTGCCATTCAAATCCTGGATAACATGGGACATAAAAATAATCTTTCTTTACCTTGCTCATCTTGCTCCACCGACCTATAATGACTCGACTATTTGCAGTCGCCTCGAAGTAAACAAATGATGGAGATCCTTTTCTATGGTTGAAACTAAAAAATTATCTAACATCGTCAATGGTAGGTGCTCGATGGACATGATCAGAATATAATACATGCATGACTAAGAGGTAAGCATAAGTAATAAGGTGCGGTTTCATGAGGGCCAGCCAGACGTGATACAAAATCTCCCTGATATAAGGATTGAAGAGAGGAACACAAATGATAGTGCTTATGTGTCGAGTGCACGTTGTATAACCCTCTAGGAGGTTGTGAACTATTTGTAAGACAGCCAACGCTCATATTTGATCGAATGGAAGCCTGTTCTTAGCACATATCCTTTTCAACTTTCGTTCGTCCATTGGTGAATGCTAGGAATTAGTGGTATTATTCAAGAAAATGGCTCCATCAAAGATGTCGGAAGCGAGAACGACTCCAGCTACATCGCCTCCATGAGCTCTAGTTTCAACGATGACTTATTCCACAGCTTGTGGGGTTAGTTGTTGCTCTACATGCACCAGTACTTGGTATAGCGACGTGTCGCTACTTAACTCGGTGGTTGAGCTGGACTCTATACTTGGATTTTTGTACATGGAGTCTTTCTTTGCTCCGACGTTGGAAGATCTCGTTGAATATCTCCTTCTTATCTTGTTGTACTACTCAACAAATGTCACCAATTATAGTGACTAACCTATGCTCCTCGTATGTGTACAAGTGTGGTGTGTGCAGTGTAGTACAAAGACATGTGTAATAGCATTAATAAAAGAAAATTATTAAAAATGTATTCCAAAAGTTGACAGAATCCACCATCATTTTTGACTGTCTCGTCGAGTCCTGATCGCAAGTAATTGAAGACTAAAAGTCTCATGGGGAAGTATGCTAAGTCATTAGGGCAGTCTCAAGTCATATGCATGTCCAGCTATGTTAACGTGCCAGTCTAGGTATGCTCTAATCCCAAAATTTTAAATTCCAAGTACGCAGTTTATGTGCGAATGCATGTCGTCATTTCCTATGAGATAACCAATTACCAAAGACATTCGTGACCAAATTTAGAATCACATTGATCCAGATCACTCTATTTGGGTCAACTAGCGACCTAACCAATATAAGTAGCCTATCCTAATCATCCAAAAAGCTTGCTGATCCGGATCGTCCTATCCTTGGCAGCTAAGAGCTATACCAATCCAAGATGCCAATCCCAGTCATCTCCCATCTCATTTCACACATTTTTTCCTATTTCCTCTTCCCGACTTCTACCCCTCATAACTTCCTCTTTTTCATCTCTAGCCTACCCGAGCCACTTCCTCTTTCTTTCCAGTCCAAATTCTTGACTTTGATAGTCCAATCAAATACTTCTTCCCTATACCTAACCCTACTCCATCGTTTTCTTTGCCTTTTTTCGATCACCATGAACGTCCATCGTCATCAAAACCTCCATATTTCTCCTCTTGAACTCCAACTTTATGTTGTGGCTCGACGTCGTTAGACTCAAATGGAACTCGACATCAGAATAAAGAAAATCGAAACCCTCCTCTTAATTAAAGTAGATCAAAGACTCGTGGTGTTTGCAGTGGAAAGGGATGAAGGGATGAAGTAGCAAGATCAACTCTATGTCTATTGGAAAGGGATGAAGGAAGACGTGGAATATTTTGTAGTAAGATGCATATCATGTCAAAGGGATAAGGCTAAGCAAAGGAAACTAGGTGGATTACTTCAACCCTTAGATATGCCATAATGGAAGTGGGAGAGTATATCAATGGACTTCATACATGGTTTTCCTAGGTCGAGGAGAGGCAATACCGGCATTTGGGTGATCGTAGATAGATTAACCAAGAGTGGTCATTTGATCCCAATCAAGAATAAGAGGACCAGGACGAGATTGGCTTTGATATATTTGAGGGAAATCGTTCGGCTTTATGGGCTTGAGCATTGTTAGTGAAAAAGACCCCATCTTCACCAGGGAGTTTTAGAGCTTGCAGGAGGCATTAGGGACACAATCGAGGCTTAGTACAGCATACCACCATTAAACAAGTGGACAAACCGAGAGGGTTAATCGAATTCTTAAGGATTTATTGCGGCTGTGCATTTTGGACTTCGGAAGGAGTTGGGAGGAGCACCTTCCCTTGGTTAAGTTTTACTATAACAATAGCTACTAGGCGAATATTGGCATGACACCTTTCGAAGCTTTATATGGACGACCCTATCGATTACCATCTTTTTGGGGGGAGACTACAGAAAGACTTCTTCTTGGACCCCAGATGATCGGAGAGACCTCAGATAAGATTGAATTAATTTGGTAAATGATGAAAGTAGCTCAAGATAGACAGAAGTCTTATGCAGACAGGAGGAGACCAGATCTTGAGTTTAGCATTGGGGACACTACAAGAAAAGACTTTAATTTTCTACACAAAATTTCCTACGCTAAAACATAGAGCGTAGAGAAGGCGTAAGAATTACGTAGGAAGAGATAATAGCGTAGAAAAATCATAGGAAATTTTCTATGTCTTTCCTATGCCTATCGTGTTATGCAGAAAATTAATTATGGCGTATAAAAGGCAAAGGAAATTTATTACATCAAAATTATTGGTGTAGCAAAAATGTAGATAATCTCCTACATCATTTCCATGTCTACGTTAGTCTTCTACAAACTCAGATTGGTGTATTAATGGCGTAGCAAAGTTCCTACATCATCTCTACGGACATAGTGATAAAATTAATTAGTGCATACTAATTTATTATAAGCTATATAATTACTTTACTCATTGATTAAAATTTAATTACTTAGCTCAAAATATATCATTCAAAACCAACAAAGCAATCAAACTTTTTCGTACAAAACTGATATTTCGTTCGCAGACAAAACCTTCTCTCTCCTTTCCCCGAATATTTGGTACGAAACTGATCTTTCCCTCCTTTCAGCAGATCGCCACCTCCTTCAAATCGATAACGCCTCCTTCAGATCGAGATCGCCGCCTCCTTCAGCTCAGATGTTGCTTCCTTCAAAAAGGTGAGATTTACTACGTCATGATCTAATTTCAGTGTTCTTAGTTGTGCTTTATACCAGCATTATCTTTGCATTAATTAGTTTCATTTTCGCTGCTTACATATTTATTTAGAAGATTACCATGAAAAAACTCCTTTATCTACTAGATTTTGGTTGTTTTCATTAATATTTCCCAATTATTTTATTTATTAAGCCACAATGTAACAATTTAGATCTAGGGCAACATATCTTCTCATTTTCCCTTAGGCTATAAACTTTTGAAAATGATTTCAAAACTAGGCTAATCTGTAAGATTGATTTCTTAATTAACTGACAAACTGCGATGCTAAAAACTATCATTTGGGCCTTGGGGAGATGTCATCAATGATTACACTTTTAAGGTGAATTGTTACCGATCCTAATTTGAGTATAATCACATTACTTGCTTTTCTTTTTTTCTTTTTTGCTCCTTTTTTATTTTTTTGCACCTTTATTCTAGCTTTTCTTACAGCAGGTTGGAGAAATCATTCTCACAGTACTTAATTTGTAATATTGATATTCGTGTCTTTATTGGAACATTTTATGTAGATATCTATAGATTTGTGTTGAAAACTAATGGTTGAGTCACGTACAAAGTCGCTCTCTTGAAGGCGTTTCGGCGATCTGCTCAATGGTGCAAAGCAGTTCGTACCTTTCGTCGCCGCCTCTAGGATAAAACAACCTTCTTCTTTAATATCAATTCGCTTGCACAACGAATTGAGCTTGATTTGCATTCCAGTTAAAAAAATTACTGCTCTTTTGTTTTATATATAAATTCAATGAAGACAAGAGAATTTTTTTGAGAAGAGAGCAAAGAGAAAAATGTTGCGTCTATTGCTTTTTCTACCTTATTCCTTATATAGAAAAGATAAAGAGTAACATCAGATAGGTTAGTGGGAGAAAAATTGGACATAATTAATACCATTATTAAATTAGAGGAATGTACAAAAAATGCTGCAATTTTTAACATGTAAATTTGCATGTTTCAAAAGAGATAAATGATAATCATTCATTGCAAGATTAAATACCATATATTTATTCTTTTGTAACAGCTCCAAAAAAGGTCACATGCATGTATGACTATTGCTGTTCAATCAAAATAATGCCTCATTAATATTTACATATATGTAAATATATTTCTGCTATAACTTTCAATGATTCTATTGTATTAATTGCATCACAATATATGTAAATATATTACCACTGTAACTTTCAACGGCTCTATTGTATCAATTGTTCAATAAAAAAAATTTAGCAACACAATTAATTTTTTAAATAAATTCATAACATATATAAAACATTTTCAACAATCCCCCACTTGATTTTAAAAAAAAATTATTTTTCGAGCAGTTTCTAAAAAAATATAAGATTGTGCATAAACAAAGGTGTCATCCGACTTGAACCTTTGCATAGTGAATAAGATTCAATTTTTACTAGAGTGACACGTGGTCTTGAACTCTATTCCTGATATCAGACCACACATAACATTTTCTATAGTGCAATCAAATAAGCCCGTGCATTAATGACCATTCACGTCTATCCCAATTTAGTAAATGCTTTAAAAGTTTTGTCCAAAACTTCATAGGAAACGAGCACATTTCCACATTCACATAGATGAGTCTATCAAGACACTTCTAAATGTAGGTACTCCACTCCAAATAAAGTATAGATCTCATTAAGAATTCTATTAACTCATCCTCTAATCACTTCAAAAATACATGCTTCTTAATGTATAAAAATAGCATGCTCAACTACTATCACTACACAACTTGTTTTTACCCATTGAACCTAGTTCTTGGGATCTCCATTCATTAGGTCGGGTTACCATTGTGCGTGACTCAACAATCTAAGGACAATAGTCCCATTCTTTTAGAAGCATTAAGGACTTTCTCTCTGGACAATCCTTTCGTCAAAGGATCAGCCAAATTTTCATCACTGCGTACATAATTCACTCTAACGGTACCTGAAGAAAGCATCTCTCTAATAGTGTTGTGCTTACGACGTATTTATCGTCTCTTACCGTTAAAATAAAGGTTTTGAACTTTTCCAATAGCCGCGGTACTATCGCAATGTATCAACACAACTGGTATCGGTTTTTCCCATAAGGGAATCTCAGCTAGCAGATTTCTCAAGTTTTCTGCTTCTTCACTAGCTGTGGCTTGTGCTATAATCTCAGACTCCATAGTAGACTAAGCCAAAATAGTCTGTTTCTTAGATTTCCAAGAAACAGCTCCTCTAGCAATGCTAACTATATAGCCACTGGTTGCTTTTGAATCATCAGATAATGTATTCCAGTCTGCATCTAAAAATTCTTCAACTACAGCTGGAAACTTTTCATAATGTAATCCAAGGTTCATTGTTCGTTTTAGGTACCTCATGACTCACTCAATAGCATGCCAGTGCTATATACTAGGTTTACTGGTAAACCTGCACAATAATCCCACGACATACGCAATGTCGGATCTAGTACAATCAGTGGCATACTGAAGGCTGCCAATGATGCTCGCATAATCAGTCTATCTTACACCTTCACCGGTGTTCTTAAATAATTTTACACTGGGATCATATGGTGTACATGCAGTTTTACAGTCAAAGTAATTGTATTTCTTTAATAACTTCTCAATGTAATGAGATTGATCCAAAGAAAGTCCCTTTTCTGACCTAGTGATATTAGTGCCAAGGATTACACTCGCCTCACCTAGATCTTTCATATCAAAATTGGCACTTAATAAAGATTTAGCTGTGTTAATGTCATGAATGTTTGATCCAAAAATAAGTAAATCATCCACATACAAACATATAATTATGCAAATGTCATTTTCTGATTTATAATAAATGCATTTGTCACTTTCATTAATTTTAAAACATTTGAGATCATTAAGTTATCAAATTTTTTCATGTCATTGCTTAGGGGCTTCTTTTAGACCATATAATGATTTATCTAATTTGCAAACTTTATGTTCTTGACCATGTACTACAATGCCTTCAGGTTGATATATATAAATTTCTTCTTCTAATTCACCATTTAAAAAGGCAGTTTTAACATCCATTTGGTGAATTAATAAATTATGAATAGATGCAAGTGAAATTAATACCCTAATGTATGTAATTCTTGTTACAAGTGAAAAGGAGTCAAAGAAATCTACATTTTCTTTTTATTAAAAACCTTTAGCTACAAGACGGGCTTTATATTTATTGACAGTGCCATCAGGTTTTAATTTCTTGTTAAGCACCCATTTACAGCCTATAGATTTACAATGAGGTAGTAAATCAACTAAGTATCAAGTCTTATTGGATTCCAAAGAATCCATCTCATCGTTAATAGCCTCTTGCCAAAAATCAGCATCAGGTGAAGATAAGGCCACTTGGAGGTTTAATGGATCCTCCTCTATAATAAAAGCACAAAAATCTGAACCATAATCTTTTGTGGTTCTTGCTCTTTTACTTCTTCTAGGTTCATTTCAGAATGTTCATTAGGTTCTGTTCTTACAGGTAGTAAATTACTTGATATGCCCCCACTATTCCTAAATTTAAAAGGAAATTTTGTTTCATAAAAATCAGCATAATTTGATTCAATTATATTATGTGTATTTATGTTATTAAATCTATATGCTTTACTATTAACTGCATAGCCAATAAATACACATTCATATGCTCTACTTGCTAATTTTATTCTCTTAGAGTCTGGAATGAGAACATATGATAAACACCCCCAAGTTTTAAAGTACGATACATTGGGTTTATAATTCTTTAAAATTCCATAAGGTGAAATTTTATTCTTAGATTTAGGGATTTTATTCAAAACATAGCATACGGTTAATAATATATCCCCCTACCAGTGTTTTGCTGCACTAGAATTTAATAAAATGGCAACTACTATTTCGGTAAAGGTCCTATTTTTTCTTTTAGCTTTACCGTTCATTTCAAATGAATATGGTGCAGTTCTCTTATGTACTATACCATGTAATTATAGAAATTCAGAATTGAAGTAGATTCATATTATGTTCCTCTATCACTACGAAGTCTCTTAATTTTCTTATTTGCTTGATTCTGAATTTCAGTTTTGAATATTTTAAACATGTCAAATGCATCACTTTTATTTTTCATAAGGTATACATATGTGAAATCAGAACAGTCATCAATATAAGTGATAAAATAACGATGTCCATGTCTAGTTAAAGTGCCATCAAGCTCACATATATCAGAATGAATCAAGTCTAAGGGTTGGTTACCATATCAACAGACTTATGAGGTTTCTTTGTGATTTTAGCTTGAGTATAGAATTCACAATTACCAAAATCAGTTCTGACATTTAAGAATCATATCTAGAGTGCTCATGTTGTGAATTATGCATTTGTTAACATGACATAATCTAGAGTGCCAAATATTAAAATCGCACAACATATAAGCAGAACTAGTTACTTTATTAGATTCAACATTCAACTTAAACATACCCTCACGAGCATAACACTTTCCCACAAAAGTTCCCTTACAAGTTAAGGTATACAAATCAGCCCCTATGACTTGAGTAAAGCCAGCCTTATTCAGAAGAAGCTAGAAACCGGATTCTTTCTCATCTCTGGAGTATGCATTACGTCTTTCAGAATCACTGTCTTTCCAGAGGTAAACTTGATTTCTACATTTCCAACCTCAACAACTTTAGTGGTGTGAGAGTCTCCAAACAACACTTTCGGATTATCAACAGCCGTGTATGTAGTAAACATATCACGATCGTAGCAGACATGGCGAGAAGCACCAGTATCTACCCACCAACCCTCTGATCCACCAACAAGGTGAATCTCAGTAATCATAGCCATTAAAGGCTCCTCAGTCAAGTTAGCCTATGGTGCAGGGCCTGATCTGTTCCAACACTTGCGTTCCATATGATCTGGTTTACCACAATTGTAGCAGATAAACAACTGTCCAAGTCCACTCTTTTGGGTTGGTTGTTGCTGTTCTTTTTGGTTCTCTTGCGGGTTCCAATTTTGTTTGTTGCGACGATTTTGATTTTTGAATGCTTTCACATTTGGTTTCAAAACAGCTGTTTTGGTCTTTTTAGTGCTATTGTTTGTGACAACCAACAATTCCTCTTTCTGGTCCTGTTTGCGTGCCTCCTCCTCAATACGGAGGCGAGTGATCAAGCTTTCTAAGGGAAAATCCTTAGTCTTGTGCCTTAAAGCATTTTTAAAATCTTTCCATTCTGTGGGCAATTTGTCAATTCTTACAGCAATTTGAATTTGTTCATCCAAAGTCATACATTCGGAGATGATCTCATGAGCTATTTTTTGAAGCTCATGGGAATGCATCTCTACTGACTTATCATCCGTCATCAAATATTTGAAGTAGCGGCTAATTGTGTACTTCTTTGCGTCTGCCTCTTCAGTGTCATACTTTTTCTTTAGAGTCTCGCAGATCTCCTTCGCTGATTTGTCTGAATTGTAATCGTAGTACAGATCGTCGCTAAGGCCATTGAAAATGAAGTTCCTGCACATATAGTAATGCTCAATCCAAGTCTGCAACTGATTTGATTTCTCTTTCCAAACCGCCATCTGATCTGCATCGGTTTCGTTTGGTTTCTCTGGCAATTGTGGTTTCTCGGTTGATAAAGCGTTGACAACTTTTCGCATAGTCAGGAAAAAACTCCATTTTTTGTCGTCAGCGTTTGAAGTGGAAACCTTCAAACCTGAAAGGTGCAGCAGTGACAAGTGAGATTTGGAACATTGATGCAAGTGCGGCATCATCCGTGTTGTTTGCAGCAGTAGAGGAAGCGACGACCATTAGTTGTCTGAACGTCTTCAATTTGTTGAAAACTAATGGCTGACACTACAGGAAAATATGTTTTCTGTTACTTTGTTTGGTTGCGTTTCAACGTAAGTGCAGCTACTGTTATTTTATCTTTTCTTTTAGTCGTATGTTTCACTAAGCCAAAATTTTCAGCTTTCCCGTCGGTGCCGCCCCAAACGTAATACACTGTTAGATTTTAGTTGCCTTCATTTTCCCTTTCTCTCAACAGGATCTAAAAATATTTCCTCCATTGTAATCATCACTTTGCTTCTGTTCGCCGTATACTGCTCTCGTCATATTCTATCGACTCCTCCTTCAGTTCGCTGCTTGCGTCTTCCAATTTATAGGTGAGATCGGTAAGATTTAATTTCAAAATTTTGCTCGTATATGGATTTTTTGGTTATGTATGGATTTGTGCACAAATCATAAATCTTTACTTGTTCGTGAAATTTTACAAACCCTAAATCATATTCTTCTACATTAACTTTAAAAACCCTAAATTGCTACTCCTCTCTACCAGTTTTGCAAACATGAACCATCGTTTATAACCTATATGACAAATAAAGATCTGCATTGTCTCCAAGATTAGTTAAGGCATAGATATTGCTTTGCTCATAATATTTTTTATATTACAAATTGATTGCAGATACTGAAAAAATATGCTTATCTAATGAAGTTTGAAATACATCAGAAAACCTGAAACTTTCTAAAGAAGACTTTCTTTAGTGTGAATCGTTGACTGTATCCATTAAAGGCGGTGTCGGTGCTTTTTCATGATGCTAGTCCTGTTTCTTCTTCCAAATCAGCCAAACCAAATGTAGAACTATTCAACCCTGATGTATATGAGAACTGGAGCTGCTGGGAGGCTGTGAGCATTAAGCACCGTATCAAGAATGCCTTTGTATGGTATAATGGCTGCAACCGTTCTGTGTCAACTGGAACTGGAGCATCCATGAATGGTGAGGCTGCTGTGAAGTATCTGCCTGGAGATTGATTAGCTGTACCAAGAACGCTTGTAGTTTGATCTAGAGTTATAAGGTGTGAACTTGTGGTAAATGGTTTGCAGTAAAATGCAATGATTTCTACTACAGTCACGGTATGCCTTGCAATTGTGAAGAAGAGCTCGTAGTCCAAAGCAGCATTGACTATCCTTAGCTGGTTTGTCTTTCCCGATTCTATTTAGATTAAAAATATATCTAAATAAATAAACAAAAAGGGCATAACTATGTTTAGTCCTAAGGATACATGTGATCTGCTATTAATATAAAAATAAAATGTATGTCCTGCGTGTTTTAAGAATAGGAAAAGAGGCCCTGGTTTTCCATTGATGGTGTGGGCATTAGACATATTAGGAGGCAGACCAAGTGCATTGCCTTGTTTCACTAATGCTTTAACAATAGCGTTTCACCATCTACCTAAAAATTATGTACGCAGTTAACTAACACATCGATGATTAGTGTCATCAACACGTACGTAGTTTAACGACTAACCCGAGACTAGCAGGGTTTCTGAATGGGGGGTTTCTTGGCATAGTTCACTTTTTAAATTAGTATCAAATGGGTTCAGAAGCTTGTGTATCTTGGTGGTATATGCAACACCATTTGTAATAGTGATGAAATATCCTGGAAACCTACCAAAAACACTGTAATTGCAGCTTAGTGGATTCGTCAAGATTGATCATATCAAGAAAAATTCATCTAGAGGAATGCTAAAAGAAAATACAAATTCCGATTAAAGAATAATCATTCCCAAGAAAATTTGATATTTTTTTACCAGTGCAAGTATTTGGACCATCCGCATAGATGTACTTTTTCTTGGGTCAATTTAGGTTTCTATTCCCCCAGATTAAGAGAAATTTAGCTTAGGTTTCTTAACCTTGGATAGAGGTTCGATATTATTTATTGAACATGATTGTCTCAAGTCACCCACTTTTTCAATGGTGCCAAGCCATATGCCTTTTATTTTGATATTATTTAGTATGGTATGAATACCATATATCTTCTTTATTAGGTGGTAAGCCATATATTTCATGATTTTGACTATTACTGGGAACATCAGTGGTTATTAACTTCAAAATTGTTCATTGGGGCGCATAGTTCTCTTACCGTGCCTTATGTCGGTTCCACCTTGAGTTTTGTTTTGCTTCTGTACTCGCTCCTCTAAAGTAATCCACACCTCTCTTGTCCTACCTTACAATGCAGATTTTTTTTCTTCTGAGATAGGTTTGTGGATCTGGATCGAGATTTTCGACATGCTCAGGGATTGCCATGGTGCATTATCTACTTAGGTTTGAACTTTCTTTAGTTGATTTTTGAGCAGTTCTTCTTGGGAGTTTTTAATTCTACCATATGATTCTCGTTGTTTGGGCTTGATTGGATGTGGTTTGGGTGTTCATCGTCTTGCATTTTAGTTGTTTGTTTCTAATTTTGTTATTTATGTCCTGATAGGATTTTATAATTATTCAACTATGCTATTGGCTAGGGTAACTCTTCCTTGACCATTTTCAGCTTGATATTAACTGGTTGTTAATGCCACTTCCCACCATCATTCATAATCCAATATGTCCGCATCCTATGAAATGCATCTGCCTTTTCTGATGTCATGTTTGCTCTTATTTGTTCTAATTTGTTAGTTTTTGGTCCGTTTGAAAGTTTCGTGGAGTTTAATTCTCCGTTATAGAATGGTTTTAGTCGTATATATGCATGCTTTTGTTGTCATATTGTAAGTTGATTTAACCCTATGTGATACCGGGACTTCCTAGTATAGCTTATGGTTATAACACCCTGTGTGGTGTAGCTTGTAGTACAGAAAATTTGGATATCTCTAGTTTTGTAAACTTGTATGGTTTCTATTAGTTTTAAGGAATCTGCTTCTAACCTATATTATAATTGTAAAACGGTATGGGCATGTGCAAAATAATAATACTTCATTTTTTCCGCAAGTGATACTAATACAACTATTTTATGATTTGACGTTGCATATCGAGGATACCAATGAATGTTGGGGAATTTGTGGTTTGAGACGATAATGGAGGAGAATAAATGCCGTACTTCTGACTTCAAGGATTTGCGGAGCAAATTCTTTCAGACAATAGTTCAACCCACCAAGTACAAACGGGTTAACGAACTATTGACTTCAGGATTCAATGAAGCCTTGAAACAGCGTTATCGGATTCAAAATTTGTACGATTTTGATTCGACCAAGAACACTCTGATATTTGATTGCTGATGATGCAATTTAGAATGTAGAATAGAAGAGGAAGTAGAAGTTGACAATTCTACAATAGTTTCAGAATCGAAACACTATGCAAGTGTTTCAGACAGAACCGTTTTGCAACAGTTCAGTGGTGTAGCAGAATTGTAGAGGAAGAAGAAGGATTCTCAGTGATTTGCAACAGTTCTGAGCGTTGATACTTATAGACAGCGAAGTGTGATGTCTATTTGCAACAGTCACATCTGTTGCTATTCGAAAAGCGTCGCTATTTCCAACGATGAAGAAGAGGTATCCTTGCAGCGAAACGTGACGACTATTCGAAACGATTGTATCCGTTCCAATTCTAGACCGTCGCATCCCTTCAGGATGAAACCGGTCGACCGGTGAGTTTTGGCCAGTCGACTGATCTATTTTCATCGGTCTAATGGATCACGAGAACCCAAGAGCCCCAAGGCCCATCTTTTGACATTTTAAAGATTATTATCTATGCCAATTTCATGCTCAAGGCCCATTGCCTTATTCCTCCTTCTCTTCTTTCTTTTGATATCATGTATCAAGCTTTTACCTATATAGAGACAAACTCTTTTATATTCTACAATGTGGGACTAATCCCTACACCTTATCTTCTTCCATTCTTGCTTCCTTCTTCAAAAAACAAACCCATATCCCAAACAATATTGAAAATTTACAACAATGAACACTATTACAATATGCTAAAAAATTTAGGGTTACCAGCCTAATTGGGGATAACAATAGACATAGTTAGGCACTTTAGAGAATAATGTAGGATATACTTTAAATTGAAAATATTGAGTTCATAGTCATTATATAAAAACATGGAGTGTGTGATGAATAGTGTATACAGTGCCTAAGATGGAAAGTTCCTTTATGGTTTTGGATGGGTTCAACTTGTGTTGATGCTGTTTCTAACGAGAAGGCCATTGCACCTCATATGTCTAGTGAGATGAGGTAGGGTAGTTAGAAGCTGGAAGTTGGATCGGTTTCAGTTGTATGAATCGAAGAGGCTGTGGACCCTTGTCTATGTATTGTTTTGAACATAGAAGAGTGATATGGAAGGATCAGTTCAGTGCATTGGCATCCTGATGGATTGGATAGGTAAGATGGCAAATGGGATCAGTGATTGCACTGTATATGGATCGGTGCAGTTGATTGTGGAGGCTTTGTTGCATATTGGATATGCTAGTCATATTCCTCTGTTGCGCCATGATTTGTCGAAAAACTGGCATAACTTGCTGCTGAATCAAAGATCCCTCTTGGTTTGCAATTGGTTATGAATATGGTTGAAGCAGGGTACAAACTGACTGTTTAATGCAATTTTGTTGTTATTGGCTAGACTTCATATTTGCTTCAATAGTAGTTGGTTTTGGTACAGGACGTGTTCTGTGATTGTAAAAAGGCGATGGTTTTGGTACATGAAGAATGCCAAAAATCTGAGCCTATCTTGCTCAGTAGTGGAGTGATGTTTGATCCCTGTGCATCGGCAGTAAGTCTAATTAATTAATACATCTATTGAAAACTCAAAAAAATGGGTTGATTTCAGTACCTAAGATCACATTTTGGTGAAACGTAGTCATCCATTCTGCCTATCGAGATTTTTATGGTTGGGGAACTAATCATACTTTCAGTGCTTTTAGGTAATTCTAAACATGTATTTCACGCACACTTTCAGCAAATAGGTGTCAAATCTAAAAAAAATACAAAATTGAAATGCAGAATACATAATAGTGGCAGGCGTGTTTATAAGTATATATTTTGATTTGTTTTATTCAAATTAATTATTTTATAGTGGCATCACAGGGCATGTCTGGAACTGCGTGTTTTTTTTTTTTTTTTTTTTTTTTTTTTGAAGTATATGAGGTTTCACAAGAGCTCTATCTAGAAGAAAGTTCAAGAAATCAACGCTTGAGAAGCTTTCGTTGTGAGACCTTTTGCTTTTTAATCAATGTTGAGAAATTATTCTTTTTGATGTATTTAATCTGCATCATTACCATCATGTTGCACATAAACGAATACTACTCGTCTATCAAAGCATACTGTTAAGTGGGTTACATGTCTAGGTGTAGTGGAAGTTGAATAATTGTACAAGCAATTTGTTCTAGTAATACTAAGTGGTTTGGCTTAGTTTAGAAACTGTGATTGGCTCAGTTTATAAATTGAGTCTTTCGGCTCAGTTTCTAAACTGAGCAAGGCTGAGATTCGAAACTGAGTCGGAACGGCTCTGTTTCGAATTGAAACCGAGCCTGAAAGGCTCAGATTAGAAGCTGAAGTTACAAACAATTGCTACAACACATCTTTATTATCTAAACTACTATATTGTTGGTAACAAAGCTAGCCTTGCATGCCAATTTATATTACATCAAACCCAAACACTATACAGAAAAAACTACCGTATTGTTGGATTATTTTTTGGTCACATTTTTGATTGTATTTCAACTCTTTTACTGCTATGCTTGTTTATCAGTTTGATAGATCAGATGATGCAGTTTTTTATTTGGGAACAATGATTCATAATGTATAAATGCTTTCCAACTCGATATCCAGTACAAGTTGGTCGACTGTTACGGTAAGAGTGGCTTATTTATAGTTTGTTGTTTGTATGATTAAAAATGTTTTGTTTTCTCTCTATTTGCATACTCGGGTTTGGACTATTTTGTCATGCACAAACTACTTTGTCGAGTTAGTAATTAAATCTCATAAATTTATTTTTTGTCTAAAATATCTTGATTCTTCACTTGTTAATTCTCTCATTACTACTTTGCTTAGCACTCTTCTCATTACTCTATTACCTTTTAGTCTTACTACAAAAAAAAACTTCTTAATTCTCTCATTACTACTTTGAAAACCAGTAGGCGTACACTATTTTCATGATGTTTATTCGCAGATCTGTTGATATCGAGAATAGTTGCAGCTTAAAAGATCATTGAGGTTCTTTCGACTTCAATTTATTGCCGATTAATTTGGATATTGCTTTGCCTGTCAATTTTAGTCTGGGTAAGTACTCTGTTTGTGATTATCTACTTCTAATTATATTATTTGATGAACCTAGACCTCAACTGTTTGTGATTGCATTATGGTTAATAATGATCTCCAAACATTATTTACGTTTTGTTTCCTCCTTGATTTACTGAAAGTATGGCTTCCTAAAGTTGTAGCATATTCAGTATTTCATTCTTGTTGCTACGACTTACACTAAAATAGATTTTTGTCTTGAACTGATTGACTGTAAGACTAGCCATATGATGTACTCTGTCTGTTATATGTTTAGTACCCATAAAACTACAAATATTTGTAGTAGCAAATAGCATCACATTTTTTCATAAAGGACGTGGAAGACCTTATTGCATTTACTTGTTGGCTCAAATTTTCCATTAAGTAGATTCAATATCTCCATGCACGCAAAATTTCAGTTATTCATTTTAAACAAAATACTAGTAGCAAAAATCATGCACTTTACATGTTTTAGTAAAATTTTAACTGAGCACAAAGTGTTGCAAAACGTGTCAGTCGACAATGTATCTCTTCAAGCTAATACCATTTGGATGTCTGTACTGTCTTTAACTGTAAAGCAATGGAATTGAGTTGTGTGTGGGGTTAATTTACTATGTTTATTAGTGAGGTTAACTAATTCTATATGGCAGCTTGTTATATAGAGTAGGGGCAAAGAAACGTCCCAGTCATAGGAGACCCACTTGATTTGTTTGACTAAATTATTTATGTCGGAAGCAAAGCCCAGATTAGCAAAATATATGCTCACGTGTTTAGTAACATAAAGTGATAAAAATAGTAATTAGGGTTTGTTTCCATTAGAGCATGTCCCATAATTCTTTTTATAATGGATGGATTTTGTTGTTCTGTCAATGATTGAATCCGATATTTTTATGCATGTGAGGTGATGAAAGGTTGATGATGATATCATTTTAGTTGGCACGAGAGCAACTTTCTCTTCGCATGCTAACCAGTTTTCATGCCATATAATGATGTTTGAAGCTTGGTATTAAGGTTAGTATACAGTAGAATCTTTTTTTTTGTAATATATACGTATGTATATTTGTTTTGTAAATTATGTGTGTGTATATATATATATATAATAGTGACATGTTAAAATATGGTTTTTTTTTACAGTAACGACCTAGCTTAGTACATCTTCCACTACAAACTTTGGAAGACCACAAAGATGATGGAAGCAGTGAGGAAGAGGATGAAGATGATGACAATGAGGAAGAAGAAATTTCTGAAGGAGAAGAGGAAGCCACAAAGGTGACAAAATTTATCCATTGATAACTATTTTTGATCGTTTAATGTGTTATATTATAATTCCTTTGATCAACGGTTGTCTTGGAATGGAACACAACTATTTAGGTCCTGCGCGTGACTTGTGTTATTTTCTTGTTTTTCCATATACTTGTCATCAGTGCTGTTATACCGATCCCTTTGATCGTTTAATGTGATATATTCCTGTTTATATATATATATATATATATATATATATATATATATATATATATATATATTCATGTCTAAAAATTCTTATTATTGATTGTTAAACTTGTATGTCTACAGGTAAATAACTTTTTGAAAGTGAAGGCTAGTGGCAACAAAGAATTATTGGTAATCAGGCAATGAATATTATTTTAATTGTTACATACATTATGATATTTTGTTAGTACTATTTGTGTAAACTTGTTTGTGGATGTTTATGGTATGTGACTCATTTTGTCGAAAAACTTGTTTTGTTTGAATATGATAATTATATGATTAATTTTTGATTTGAATATATCATTTATATGATTGATGGTTGGTTTTAATATGGATATCATTTAAGCGATTGTTGGAAATGATATAGGTCATTAACGGTAAATAACAGTATTTACATATGCTATTAGATAAAAATAACTTTTAGTAGCGTTTTAAAAATGTTACAAAAGCAAATGTAAACTAATATATAGTTGCATTTGAAAATGCTGCAGAAAATCAAAAAAATTATACAAGCAAGAATGCAAGAAAAACAAATGTTAATTTTGGTAGCGTTTTTGTGAACACTACAGAAGAACATTACTGCACTACAAAAACGCAACAACATGGTATTTTTGGTAGCGTTTACTACAACGCAACAAAAAGTCAGACTTTTAGTTGCATGTCGTATTGCAGCGTTCTCTACAACGCTACTACAAGTTATGGTAGCGTTTTTTCAATGTTACCAAAAGCCTTTTCTGGTGTAGTGTGACTCACTTACAAAGTCGCTCTCTTGAAGACGTTTCGGCGATCTGGTCAATGGTACAAAGCAGTCTGTACCTTTCGCCGCCGCCTCTAGGATAAAACAGCGTTCTTCCTTAGTATCAATTCGCTTGCACAACGAATTGAGTTTAATTTGCACTCCAGTTAAAAAGTTTACAGCTCTTTTGTTTTATAATATAAATTCAATGAAGACAAAAGAGTTTTTTTATTGAGATAGAGAGCAAAGAGAAGAATGTTGTGTCTGTTGCTTTTTTATCTTATTCTTTATATAGAAAAAATAAAGAGTAACATCAGCTAGGTTAGTGGGAGAAAAGTTGAACATAATTAATACCATGATTAAATTAGAGGAACGTACAAAAATGCTGCAATTTTTAACGTGTAAATTTGCATTTTTCAAAAGAGATAAATGATAATCAATCTTAATTGATTATTTGTGTCATAAAACATTTCCAACAATTGTATTAATTGCTCAATAATAAATTTCATAACATGTATAAAAATGGCTCTATTGTATTAATTGCTCAATAATAAATGATAATCAATCTTAAATGATTATTTGTGTCATAAAACATTTCCAACAATTGTATTTATTGCTCAATAATAAATTTCATAACATGTATAAAAATGGCTCTATTGTATTATTTGTGTCATAAAACATTTTTGCATGTACAAAAGTTGCTCCATTGTATTAATTGCTCAATAATAAATTTCATAAAATGTATAAAACATTTCCAACAATTTGGTTGTTTGTGTCATCCGAACAATGATCTTCGATGCTACAATAAATATGGTAATTTATTCATCAAATCAAATCAGTTTTCTGAAGATGCCTTTTTCGTTGTATTTATTTACAGACTGGGTTTATTGTAACTGCAGATGGGTCATAATGTTATCAGGAACTAACTCAAAGTAAACATATCGTCATTTCCTTCCTCTTTCAATTTCATCTCTCTTGTTCCAGATCATTTCTTTAAAGAAGAGCAGAGATGTTCGAATTTCTAAAAGGAGTGGTCGCTGGATCTGGAGCCGGAATCAAAGATTTCCCATATAGAATCGGCAGGCCGTACTCGTCCGCTTGGGGCTCGTGGAGTCACTATTGCGACATAAATAAGGATGATGGATCGCCCGTTTCTATATTCTCTCTTTCAGGAAGTAACAATCAGGATTGACATCTTGCTGCAAGTCGCAATGGCGTTAAATGTTTGCAAACAGTCAGGCATCCAAATATTTTATCTTTTCTCCATAGCACTGAGGCTGAACTCTTTGATGGTTCTACATCAAAGATTACCATTTACGTTGTGACTGAACCAGTTATGCCTCTTTGGGAGAAGATAAAGGAACTCCATTTGGAAGGTACATAGAGGAATGAATATTTTTCCTGGGGGCTTCATCAAATATCCAAAGCTGTTAGCTTTTTAAATAACGACTGCAAGCTTGTACATGGTAATGTGTGTGTGGATAGTGTTGTTGTGACTCAAACCTTGGATTGGAAACTTCACGCATTAGACATGTCATCAGAGTTTGATGCGAACAGTGATCTATCAAACAGTCCTATAATGCAATTTGATAGGCTTATTGGTTATCAGTACAAACCACCGGAGCTTGTGATGTCAGACTGGGCAGGAAAAAAAAGTCGCTGCCATGGTCAATTGATTCATGGGGTTTCGGATGTTTAATATGTGAACTTTTCTCTGGATCAAGGCTGATAGGAGTAGAGGAGTTGGGTAACACTGATTCTATTCCAAAGTCTTTTCTCCCATATTACTATATGTTCTTCAGTCTACTGCCTTCCCACACATTGAATCCTTCAAAACTTATTGATGACAACGAGTGTTTTCATAATAAACTGGTGGAGACTGTACAGTTTATGGAAACTCTAAATTTTAAAGACAACACCGAGAAGGACTCCTTTTTCAAGAAGCTACCAAACTTGGTTGACCAATTGCCTCGCCAGATTGTGCTGAAAAAGCTTCTACCATTGTTATCTTCGGCTCTAGAATTCGGTTCAGCTGCTGCTCCTGCATTGACTCCCTTCTTTAAATTGGGCTCTTGGCTTCTTGCAGAAGAATTTAATGTCAAGATATTGCCAACCATAGTCAAATTTTTTGCCTCAAATGATCGAGCAATCCGGGTGGGACTTCTGCAACACATTGATCAGTTTGGAGAATCATTATCTGCCCAAGTAGTTGATGAATAAGTCTTTCCACATGTTGCTACTGGATTTTCTGATTCTTCGGCTTTTCTTCGTGAACTGACATTAAAATCTATGCTAATTTGGCACCAAAGTTGTCTCGGTGCACAATTTCAGAACTACTACTGAAGTACCTTTCAAATTTACAGCTAAGTTATGGAGATGTTGACAATCTGAATGGTGGTGCACAGTTGATCCCAGGAAATGCTGGCTTGCTTGGATGGGCAATGAGTTCTCTGACATTGAAGGGGAAACCATCTAATCATGCTCCAATTGCTTCTGCAAGTGCTAACACATCACTGCCTTCAGCAACCTCAAATGCTAGTTCTATGATGACGGATATTGTAGATATTGTGCCCGTGCATGTAAATCCAAGCATAAACGCCCCTGATCATCCACAAACTTCATCTTCGACATTAGTTGATGGTTGGGCTGAACTTGAAAATGGAAACACTCATGAAGACATTGATAAAGAAGGGTGGGATGACCTCGATCCAATTGAGGAACAAAAACCAACTCCACTTTCAAGTATCCAAGATACACAAAAAAGACATATAGTGCAATCACATATTCCAGGCTCTAGGCAACCAAAAGCAGTGCCAAAAGCATCAAAAGAAGAAGAAGACGATGATCTATGGGGACCTATCGCAGTACCACCTCCCAAATCTGCTGTAAAATCTGTAAATACAAAATTGGTGTCCCGTGAGGACAATCTATGGGGTTTTATCGCTGCACCTCCACCAAAAGCAGCTCCGAGACATCGGAGAAAGCAACGTTAAATGACGATCTATTTGGTATTAATGAAGTTTAACTAGCATGATGCATTCTTTTAATGTGTACCAGCATACAAGCCAATGCATGATTTTACAACGAACCAATTATGCTGATACATTTACTTCTCTTCCAATTGAAGAAACTATTTTGTCTTCAATTGAACTATTGAGTTTGTTGAATGGAAGTTTCTTAATGTTAATTTTGTACATATTCTGTTTGGAATTGACGTCATTTGTGATGTCGCTTTACATTGCTACATATAGGTCGATCAACGGGCATGTATAGTTACGCGGTATTATATTTGTATCCATATCTAAAATCATCACAAATATCATATGTCTACACATGCAAGTAGTGGATGGATACCAAATTATGGTCAGTCTACTCGCATTGATAAATCTAACAACATAACAGAAACTTTAGATTTAATTCAAAACCTTTTTAAGCATCGATAATTTAAAGTAGCATTACACTTTACAACAAGCTACAAACTTACTTTTAGATCTTTTGTGGAAAACTCTATTGTTGCATACTTGCATTTCTGCCATGTAGCCCAAACTGAAATACATATTGTAAGTCTTGTCGTATCCCTGTATCAGTCGGAAGTGTTAAAATTCATAGAGAATTGTTGTATTTCGGTAGCTATATCATATTGGGTACTCTGTTTTATCTTGGTTAGCTTACATCTACTCTAAACATACCTAGTAAATTCACAATTAATGCATAAGTGTGAGATAGTTTGTATGCTATTGTTACAAAGCAACCAGTTTTCGTCATCCAGTACTAAATACCTTTGTCTAAGTCGACGTTTAAGTTGCAAATAAAATCATATGTCCCCAAAATTCTCTGCCCCCCTATACCTAACCATTCAGCACCCCAAAATTCCACCTTTTTGCAATTAAACCCTCTTTTATTTTTGGACTTAATTGCAGAAAGATAAAAATCAGAGATTCTTATTGGTTGGGTATAGAGGATAGAGAACTTTGGGGACAGAGGATTAGCTCTCGGTTTAGTTGATAATCTATTTGTTAAAGCTTTTAAAAAAAACAGACACTTTGGGACTTTGAATTTCATCCCACACAAATCTAGACAATTAGACCTCAGAAATATTAGAGTTAAAGCTTTTGAAAATGGACTTGAAGGTAAATTTATCTTGAGGGCCGAATTTCCAAAACAAGAAATCTTTAAATCATGATATATGTTGATAGAACCGATTTACCATAAATCAAACAGGGCTCTGATGGGTTTTTAGACAACTTAATTATAACCTTTTAGTTCCTTGCTTTTTTGGTAGTATACTCGTATACTTTATCTTGTGTTTGTGTATTTCATACAGAATACAATATATGTTGGACAACTAGTTTATTTCAAGTGTGTTGTTATTGAAACCTATCATTTTGTTGATAGGATACAAACTAAAGGCATTTGTAAGCCATATGAGATTCTCCTTGAATATGACATTCCATTCCAAATTATGGATAACCATTTGTGCTCCTTATTGATACAAAGAAACATCATTACCTCAGATGGTTGCCTTCTCATAAACACCACTGTTCTCAGTTGTGTCTTTCTTTCAGTTGACTTGAGCTTCATTTGGGGTAGAATCACTAAAACTTCTAATCTTATATCTTCCTATAATGATATCCCCTTCTTCTTTAGTTTCCAAACCTACTTACATGTTGCACAGCCTGCTGATACAAACAACAGCCGTTACTTCATCTTCTCCATAATTCTTTCCCTCAAATTAATTTTCGAAACCCTTACTATGTTGCCTCTCTTGCTGCAACGCCTCCAAGCCTCTAAACTCGCCTCCAAGCTTCTAATTTCATGTCGGTATGTCTTCTAACCCTATTTTATGTTTAATTAGGGTTAAACAGAAGGATTAGTTGCATATTTATATGGGTTTGAAAATTAATTGTTTATGGGTATGAAATTGGATGTCATGTGGGATGCCTATGATGATGGTTGTATTGTAGGTTGATTTTGGAGTAAATGTAATTGATTAGGAGGTTGAAAATGATGATTATCATATTGTCATTGTCATGATTATTGTGTTAGTTGACGTAGAATTATTGATTGGTTCAGTGAATTGAAAATTAGTGTGTACTATTTATTAACATGTTTATTGATAATTTCATGCGAGTATTTGTTTACAATGTTTGTTGTTGTTTAGGCAAAAATATGTGTACTATATTAAAATTGCTACTAGCGTGTGTTAGTTGTATGTATTAGCATAAGTTAAAATAACTAGAATTTAATTTATTAGAAGTGCGAGCTTTTGATTTTTTTTATAAAAAACCATAATTTAAATTTTGACATAGTTGGCTAAATTTTTAATTACGTCTTGATATTTCAAATTTAAAGCTTTTGAATGGAAGTTACAGTACGTTTTAAAATTGAAACTGTAGTTAACAAAAATTTATTGAACGTATTTAAAAATATTATGTAGACGTTAAAATACAAATTATATAATGTGTTTTACTTATGTGAACCCGTTAGAGATTTTTGGTCCAATTTGACAAGTGTTGTATATGATCATTATATGGATATTCGTTTTTACATAGAATGGAAATCTATATTTATCTGATACGATATTCGTTCGATTTGTCCCAGTATTGGACAAGTTATAAATATAATAATGTAAGCATATTTTATAAAGCATTTCAGTTTAAACGGTTTGCAAAATTTCAATGGCACTTTCATTTTATTCCTTATGTACATGCATTTGTGTATGGTACAGAGACCAAAGGGAAGTGCTGCCGAAATTTTATTGAACCGTTTAAACTGAAATGATTTATAAAATATGCTTACGTTATTATATTTGTAATGGGAAGTAAGTTGACTGGCCGTTAGAGTAAAAAGAAATAAACTTATAAACCGAAAAAAAATGAAGTAGCTATAAATGAAATTTTACAAGACTTTAATTAATATAAAATGTTTGATCAAATTTTCTAACATATTTCTTGCAAATCAGGAAAATATTTGATTATTTTCTTGATTGCAGTTGGATGTATAAATCCCGAACTGGTATGAAAGGGTCGATAAAGGAATGTTTTTGTAACAATGTCCAAGAGTTTATTATATTTGCTAAATCTAATAATCGAAGTAACGTAGACATTCAGTGTCCGTGTAGTAGTGCAAACATCTGAAGCATTGGAAGTTGGATATAGTAAAAGTATATCTGCATATATTTGGTTTTATGCCAAATTATTACTTATTGGATCGTCATGGGGAACTTGTTCAATCTACGTCTAATCCTGTAATGGTAGTGGACGATAATACAATGATGAACGATAATACAATAACGAATTCGATAGAAAATATGGTGCAAGATGCATAACGATCAGTGTTTCCTACCATTTATCAAGGCGACGATGAGAATGAAAATGTTGAAAAACCAACGGTGGAAGTTAACTTTTTTTATGATTTATTGAATTTTGCTAAGGGGCCATTGTGGGATGAGTGTATAAGCAGAATTATCCTTAACCGCCAAATATATCACTATGAAATCAAAATTCAATCTTACAGAAGCTGCATTTACAGAAGCTGTACAAACTACAAAACGACACATGTTGCCCAATAATTTGATGTGCTGTAATCATTATAAAGTGAAAAAAGTTTATGTCTTCTTTTAGACTACCGTATCAGAAGATAGATACATGTGTTGCATGTTATATTGGAAAGAAGACGCCCACCTTAGAAGTGCAAAATTTGCAACGAAGATAGATATAAATCAAGAAAAAAAGGAAAAGAAGCTCCATATAAGAGAATGCATTATCTACCCATAACTCACAAACTTCAACGGCTATATGCATCTTTTGCTACAGCATCCCATATGCAATGGCACATCGTGAGAACACCAGAAGAGGAACATTGATATATCCGTTTGATGGTGAAGCATGGAAACACTTCGATATAACTTATCATGAATTTGCTCTAGAGAGCCGTAATTTTAGGCATGCACTACACCAAAACAGGGGATTCCCAACAAGTATTAGTGTTACAAATAATTTATGTAACACTTTTATGTGTCACCAACGGCCTGTGAGGAATTTCCTGTAACACTTATAAGTGTTACAAATAGAGTAACTGCTTACACTTATAAGTGTTACAAACAGAGTAACTGCTAACACTTATAAGTGTTACAAACATATTCATTCTAACACTTATAAGTGTTACAAACATATTCATTGCTAACACTTATAAATGTTGGAACTATAAGATATGGTAACACTTATAAGAGTTACAAACATATTCATTGCTAACACTTATAAATGTTGGAACTATAAGATATGGTAACACTTATAAGAGTTACAAACATATTCATTGCTAACACTTATATTTGCATATAAGATGGCATAAGCTCTATTTAATATGCATTCAGCCATGATATTATCTCGACATAACAACATGTAACGAAATCCATAAGAAAAAAAATTCATGTTCGTGACAACAACAAAGTACAAACTAACAAAAAATAATAATACATAAAGATACTAAATTCAACACATATACAATATCCAATTCCATAGTAAAAACAATACATAATTAACATAATGCAAGATGTTTTTCATATTTGAAGTCTACAAGTACCAAACGCGAAACTCTAGCCATATATTGAACCTTACATCCAAAAATTTGCATAGCTTGTACCACCAAAATTTATCTTTTTCTCCGTTTCACTGCTTCCTGCGTGCATTTAATTAAATAGCATCATTTAAGTTTCAAATAGTGTTAAATCCTATAAGTTCAAAATCATACCTTCTTAATTTTGACACATCTTTTATCTATTGAACTCGATGAAATCTTGCAATTTAAGTTCCTTTTTAAGCCTTCTGTTTTCTTCAAGAACCTCCAACCCAAATTCCACACCACGATCACATAATGGTTCGTCAATCCAATGGATGAATCCACAGTTTCTAAGAGTTCCAGTGTTTGCACAAGCAAAATATCGACGCCCAACATTTTTATTCATATAGCATGTTTTGAATATTGGTTCAATGTTGTAACGACATAGCAACCTTTGATATTGTACTTCTCCAACATTGAATGTTGGCAGGGATGGCAATCTTGTTGGTGTTGTCGATATGGTAGGCGGTGCCATATCATTCTGAACACTTAATAATGTCAAATCTCTTTGTAAGCTCGACTCTATTCTCTCATAGACGCTAAATGGAGTTGTCGTACGAGATTCGGCTGAACAAACAATTTGAGAAGGATCGTTTGAATCGTCTAAATAATTTGTTCAAAGTATGGAAAATACGTAAGCTATTATCTAGCTCGGTGAAATGTTCATATATTTTCATAAATTATTGATGCTTATTAGGTCTCTTTGCACACTGAGAAGGCAGGCTCAGTTTTGATGAGCCATCATACTCTATTCTAGATGAGCTTGAAGGCTCATCAAAATCAAGCCTTCAAATACATTAAAACAGAGCCTAATGGTTCGGTTTTGATTTCACATGATGACCAATTTTGTAACAAGTACTTCAATGGGTTCAACTTAATGCTATCGATTTCCATAACTTGATTAAAATTTGGTTCCCAATATAAAAGCATCAGTAAATGAAAAGCATACCTGAATCTCGTCCGAAGGCAGCAAAGGAACTGGTGAGGCCGAATATAAATCACAAGCAGCTGCAACAAATGGTGAAAACAAATAAAATTAAGTTAGTCGGAGGTAGAAGACACACAAAAAAATAAACAAATTCCTATATTTTTCTCTAATTCAATTTCACTTACTGTCTTATAATGTATACTTATTTAAAATCAGTTTACAAACACAAAAATCAAAGTAGCATAAATCAGTTGCACACACCAACTGCAACAAAAGAGTTGATACAAATAACAACATTGAAAATAGCAACGGGGAAATGCTTGGACCCTCAGTTAACTGCAAACTTTAGTACTTCCCACAGGGCCATGCTGGACATTCTAAACCTCATACTGGTCATATGGTATACTGCATACATACTGGTCATGGGATAATAATTTCTTTGTGCACGACCACTTGCACCTGGTTCAATTGATCAACCTTAAGGACATATTTCATTGTTGATCTAAGTATGATGACGGTAATAGTCTACTATATTAATCAAGTTGAAGATAATAGTAAACAAACAATAGACTGCTTCAGAGATCAGTGTATAGAGTGTAGACAGTGGAAGGAAAGGAAATAGAAAATTGAGGACGCATGCAATTAATACTGTATCAAAGCTGAAAAGTAAGACAATAATTGAAGAAGAGAAAGGAGATAACCTATCAATAATTCTATAATTGATAAACAAAATAAACAAACAAGGCATTCTAAACAAAAAGAGTATCAACTGTAAAACTCCATGAAATAATTGATCACATTCAAAATTGGTATTACATTACACCTTACAAACTCCCAATTTTTGAAGATTGTCAAATATCCTTGACCATCTTTAGAATTTTCAGGACTGAAGTTCTTATAACTACTTGTTCATACTTCATATATGTGTATATTAGTGCATTTATTTTTTGGTCATATCTTGTAAATATGATTAAAGGCATGATTATAAGGATGATTGATGCATATTAACATGGATAAACTTGTAAAAAATGTAGCAATAGGCTGGTAACAGGAAAATTAATATAAATTTACAAATATAATAGTGAATAAGTGATCAATCAGCAAATAACCAATGAGTAATAAGCTTGAGGTGTAATAAAATAAAATGTGGATTACTATATAGCCGCAACGTTTGATCGAAACATTGATGTTGAAATTCAATCCAACATAGTTTAACATAGATACCTAATCAAGAATATAAACAAAGAAAAAAAGAAACTTCACTCCCCACCACCAGCAATGTAAAACCGTTGACGAGGGAGATTTATAATTTGAATTAGGAGGATATCAGGTAAGGAAGATAATTTTGATGCAAGTTTCTTAGTTTGGTTCATCAAATATTAAATAGTTTGGAATATCAGGTAAGGAGAACAATTATGTTTCCACTTTTTTCAATCTTGTGTGATTTATTGATGCTGCATGTATATTACGCTTAAAATATATAAAGCATATTACATAAACCTTTAAAAAGAAGAAAAAGCTAAAGTGACTACATAATCACTTCAGAATTAAAGTAGCAAAAGAAGCACAATATTGTCTAACAACAAAATTTCGGTTTGCAATAGCGAAATAAAGAGGGTAAAATCGATAAAGATAAAACTCAAATGAGGATATATTAGACATTTCAAAGTATGAAATACCTTCTCTTCAAAATTAGATGCATCGGCCTCCTCTGTCGAAACATTCTCCAGAGTGAACTTCACAGGATCAAAAGCCTGAAGAAAGGAATGAAGCAAAATCATGATTCATAAGAAAAATCAGCAACCAGCATCATAGTCAAACTTCTACTGCCATCTTTCACACATTCTATTTTCTAAAATTTTGTTCATTTTATTATCTACAAACACCAAGACATCTTGTTGGCATATAACTATGATATAATAAAATTGCATCCTTGAGCTTGCCCCAATTATATTTTCAATGGAACTATAATCTTCATAAAAAGTGCAAGTTGTGTTCTCAATATTAGTCAACTACACTACATAGTTTGCTCCCATGACCAGTCAACTAAATCAAGCAAAATACCCCTAAACCACTGACTATGCAAATTAGATAACAATATCGCTGGGATTCGAGTGAAACCTGTAGTCTAACATCATAAAATCATGTTTCATACCTGGGTAACCTCACCTCAAATCGAAGTTAATTCTGTTCCCCAAAATCACCACAGTCGGCGGCCCACTCGCACTCCTCAATAAATTCGAACCTCCTTCAATCACTCGCGAATTTGTAACCTCGATTTCTAGACTAAATTTTAATTTTAATTGCGTATTTCATGATTTTATCGTCGATGGAGGTATTTTTTTTCGCTGCAGATGGAAATCCGAAAGATTAGGTTTTGATAATAGATCCAAAAAAGGGAAAGATACGCGGCCTTGAGGAATACGCGTTGAGGAATAAGTGTTGAGGCACCTATTAGGTTAAATTGTGAGAACTTACCCTTTTGCCCTTAGAATATAAAAGTTGACCGGTCATGGCAACACATAGAAGTGTTGGCACATTTTTGGTGACACATTTTTACTATAGCAACACATATTAGTGTCACTAGTCTACAATACATATAAGTGTTGGCAGTTGAAAAAAATAAGAGTTGCCAAATGGCCATTATGGTGTAGTGATGCTTTATGTATGGATGAATTTTTGCCATTTTCTCAGTTTGGTAGTAAATATTCTTCATGGCCTATCATTGTTACTCCATATAACTTACATTCATGGATGTCTATGAAAACTCCATATATATTTCTAATGATTGTCGTCCCTGGTCCCGATAATTCATCACAAGGAATTGATGTTTATCAACAACCACTAATTGAAGAGTTGGAAACACTGTGGCATGAAGGAGTTGAAACAACATAGGAGAGAACTGGTATAAATTTTCAAAAATTTTAGCATATGTTCACGTAAATCCTTATGTATATCATTCATCCTTATTTTCAGTAATTTTGTTACTATATGTACTCTGTTCGCAAAGTATGGAAGGGAGCCTTCGTTGGCAGAGATTTTTAGATATACACATGTGGTGGATGGACCGATGAAGAAGAGAATGTTTCATACGATTGGGCGGACCAAAAGGTTGCGGGTGTAATGGTAAATATTCTTATCCGCAATTAAAATGTTTCATATTTGTTTATATCATAATATATAAGTAAATTATATAGCAATTGTGTCAAAATTATATTGGTATTGTAAGAGAGATACGATGCATAACAGGCAAGAGTGACACAGGCTAGTGGATGAGTGGAGCTTACGCTTGCAGAGTCCAATCATATATGAGATTCCATTATTGATCCGCCTACTTGAAATAGATAATATGGCTTCGGAAATTAGGAGGTAAACCTTTTTTAGACTTTTATGATAACATCATGAATATTAACTTGAATTATTAACTTTAATGTTAACTTGAATTACTTCGCATGTTGTTACTTTTCAACAAGCTTACAGGAGGTCCATTGAGGAGGAGAATATAGCTCGGATACAACAGTAGTTGGATGAGCTAAATGATTGGCGAATAAGACACCTGGTCGAGCAAATAGACGAGCTCATTATAGCGTACTATCAGGAGCACGGGTCGATGCCTGGAGAGAGAGATGCTACTACTGACGAAGAAGATGAAGATGACGAGGAGGAGGACGCATAGTTTGATTGTTCTTATGTGTATGAAAATATTTTTACTAGTAATATATTTGTTATTGTATATGCTTGATGCATGATCATGGTAGTTACTATTTGGTTGATGGAATTGGCAGTGTTTTAGTAGTCATTTTGTATATATTATGACGGTATGTTATGATGGAATGATATTGGTAGTGTTATGCATTTGGTATATTATGATTTGGTAGTGTTATATTGAATGGAATGCTAGTGATGAGATATGGTATTGGTGAGTCGATTATATGTTTGTGGTTTGAGGGAAAGGAATCATTGCATAATGCAGCAAACACTACCTAGATTTGCGACGGCTTGCGATGGCCTACAGGTCCAAATTTGCAACGGCTTGCGACGGGTTAATGTTCCAGATTTGCAGCGGCTTGCAAAGACTTTTAATGCTTCTCGAAAAACAAGCTACCTACTACGTTCGATGCCACGTGGACAAATTGTTGTCACAAGCCGTTGTTAAATTAGCGACGGAGCCGTCGCTTTTCCGATCGTTATTTACGATGGCTTGCAACGGTCGCCAACGCTTTTTTCCTTCACAAATAGCTATGTTCTTTGTAGTGATTATTTTAATTGGCTAAAATGTTGAAATTGAAGTAGTATTTGATGAAATGCAAAGATACAAAGATGCTACTTATAGCATCAACAAAGGAGAAACATTAACTAGAGAAAATTTGGAGTAAAATTGGGAGCGTCAATATGGAGAAATTTTCTAAAAAAAAATAGTATGAACAATTTTCTGAGATATTCTGACAGTAGTTTGATGAAGAGTCAAATGATCATCATGAGAATTAATTTTCTTATTCTTAGTGATTTTTTATACAATGTCATGTATCATGAACATATTATTGTATCGTTTAGACATATGAGAACTTCATTAATGTTACGTTGACTTTGTAATACGTATCAGATATATGAAATTAATTGGTGATGAATGATTTGATTTTAATCTTTTTATTGGAATTTATATAGATAAGAAAGTCTATTTAGATTTTGTTTAATATGATAAAATAGAAAATGATAAATATATACTAAAATTACTTCAGAAAAGTCGTACAATGGGCATAGGAAAGTTGCATGTAATTTTATTCAATGCACTAAAAAATCGTGGAGATGGCGTAGGGAAAACATAAAAAAAGGCGTAGGCAAATCGTAGCTAAATAATGGACGTAAAAAGGCGTAGAAAACGTAAGACGTATAAATGACGTGGTAAATCCTACGGAAAAAGTGGCGTAGGGAAGACATAGAAAAATAGATGGCATAGGGAAGAAGTTGGAAATGTTAGATGTAAATATGTCGTAGGAACATCGTAGGAAGATCATAGCGTAGGGAAAGCGTAGGCAGATAATGACAAGGTTATGGCGTAAGAAACACCCTCACGGATGGCGTAGGTAAGACATGGGTATATTATTACCTACACAGGTTTTAGCCGCGCCAATATTGGCGTAGGGGTTGCGTAGCTACTGTATTACCTATTCCCCGCCTACGCCATTTTAGCGTAGGTAAAAATGCAATTTTCTTGTAGTGGGATATGTTCTTTATTAAGGTAACACCCCCCCCCCCCCCTCATGAATGTGGTGCGCTTTGGTTCAATAGGGAAATTAGCACCTAGATATTTTGGACCCTTTCTGATTGTAGAGAGGATAGGCTTGAAGAACTATAGAGTTCGGCTGCTAGAGAGATTATCAGGAGTTCAGGATGTATTTTTTGTTTCACATTTGAGGAAATGCAGGAGCCAAGAACTTTAGAGGAGGTCGAGGTCGAGAAAAGGCTTTAGTCAGACGAGTACCGACGCTAATTTTGGATGATGAGATAAATAAGTTAAGGAATAAGGAGATCAGACTCGTCAAAGTTCAATGGGGAGAGGAAACCCTCGAAGTAGCGTGGGAACCTGAGGAGAAGATTCGTGCTTCTTTTTCCTTTCATTTTGATAGTACGCACTTAACCCTTTCCTAGTTTTGAATGTGAATCTTATCCATTTTTTATTGTTTGAATTAGTAGGTCTTAGGAAAATTCCATGGGTTGTCGGATATTGTAACGTCCAAGATTTTTGAACATTAATTACGAATATTTAAATTTGTTTTAAATATTGATTTGGTAATATAAATGGATTTATAATATAGAATTTGTTTATATAACGAAGTTTAAATGTATAATTTATATTTAAACGAGCTCGTAACGTCGTGGTAGTTCGTAATATTGAGTTTTGAACTTTAATTGAGAATACAAGATTCAATATAAGTTGGATTTCTTCGAAACAAGAAACATTTGAATTTGTTGGATAATAATTTTCTAATAAAAGAGAAAAAATGGGATTTCAATGTATAGATTGTAAGATATGTTCAATTCAAATTTTAAATAGTCGTTATGGAATCGTTTTCAAATAATAGCGATTTATTTATAAAGTATAAACGATTTTTATACAGATTTGAATATCATTTAACCCGAGATTTTTAATATTGAGTTTAAATCTACATTGGTTTATTATGAAGATGTATAAGATTTTATTAGGAGATATATAATGATAATAATTTATTATTTATTTAAATTGAATTGTTTTGGAATTAAATATTATCGATATTATATAAGCTTTAAAAATAGCTATTTTTCAAACAACCTCCATTTCTAACGAAACAAGTTTTATTGGAATACGTATAGCTAATTATTGCTAGATTTCGAATTTGGAGCCAAACAGAGTTGTTTTGTCAGTGGATGAAAATTTAAAGGTGAACCGATACATAAGTTTGGAACTAAAATAACATTGTTGTGCAAAGGAAGTCGGTTTTCAACAAAACAAATTTCATTGGAACCGGAACATTGAGCCGTAACGGTATGTCAATTTTCGTTATGTTCGGAGCTCGGGTATTACGATACAAATATAACGGATAACGATAAACAACGGTTAACAGAAATTAATGGTGGGATTAAAGAACCGGATAAAACCAACCTATAGAATAAAATATAAAAACAAAAAGTGCAGCGTACATTAATGTATGCCCCAAATTTCTGATTCGTGCCGACTTATTTCTGTAAACACAAACCTACCCGAGGGAACGTTCAAACAAATTTGTGCAAACTAAAAATCTGAAACGCACGGCCAAATAGTAATTTGAAATGAAATTCCACACAGCCTACTTACTTTGCCTACAACTTCTTTTGTCTACATTAAATGAAAATTTACTTAACAAAACATTTGCACCTCAAGTCGACCTATGGAGGTTAAAACACATTACTTCAAGCCTACCTTAAACCCTATTCACACCTACTACATACCCTAATTCAACGTCATGTTTATCCTATTAATTCCTCCATTATATATACAGCCCCGTTCATTCTTCTTCGTTTTTTGTTGAAAAAAACGAAACACATTCCCTCTGCTTCAATAAAAAAAGGCAAGCCATTGTCATATTAAAACCAAATACTCCAGCACCCAAACATATCTCCTCTCTACTAAATAAAACACGCGAGCCCATTCATTTAGACCAAGACTGTCAAACCAATTAACGACTAACTATGCAAATATCAATGGGTCGGCCGAGGTTCAGAGGTTCAGGACTTGATAAGGCAGTCATGGATGAAAGCTTCCACGCGCGCGAGGCAGTGGGATGTCGTATGGAAGCGGTGCAGAAATGAAGTATGCAACAGGTGCAAAAATGGGCTGCTGGTGTCACGTAGAGACGGGAGATGGCAGTGGTGATGGGTTCGCGTTTTTGATCTGGAGTATGGGGTTCAAACAAGGGAGGCGACGGTTGAATGTTGACTGGAAATCGGATATTAATAGTAATGACTGGGTTCAAGTGTTTCAGGTGGGGGAAGGCATGCATGACGTTATGCGTCTGCTTACTTTTGTGTGAGGAAAATGATAGCGACGTGGCCTCTTGATCTGAAAGACTGACTATCGATTGCGAGCAGGCAAGGAGGTGATTAGGTAGGCAGGGGTGACAACATTGGTGTTGGGTGGTGGTTCTAGGCGAAGGGAAAAGTAGCCGCAAGTAGTAGGGTGGGTTCGTAGTTCGAAAACAAAAACAGTAAGAAAAAGAAAAATAACACGAAGAAAAGGAACGGTGGAAGTAGTGGGAAGATTGAAGAAGAAATAAAGACGACATCGTGCATGGGGAATAAATTATATGGGTTATGAAGCAAAAACAAGGTGCGAGGCAACGTGTTTGGTTCAGGGGGAAGCTGTGTGTGTTCATGCGATGGGAACAGTAATGTGGAAGAAGAAAAATATGGGGGAAATGGTGAAGCTGTTCGACGTACAACAGTATGAAGGAGGTTAAGAAATGGGCTGATAAGAACAGAATGGAAAGAAAGAAAATGGGGCAGTACAATGCTAGAGGCAGAATAGAAATAGGAGGAAGAAAGAATTCACGTGGAAGAGAAGAAGCATTTTGGAAAGCTGGGTCGTGGAAATATTTTGGCTTCGGCCCTAGAGGAATGGGTTATTAGTTGAACAAAGCTAGATTATGGAATTTTCAAGTGGAGTGGAAGAGTTATATGCTGAACGTGCGTGGGTGGTTGAAATAGGGATGGCGCGTTTTAGCCATGCAGGTGAGCGAATACATAACATAAAACTTACGACTGTAATATTATGTTAAGAACGAAATTATGCAGCTAATCCTAAATATTTGAAATGAAAAAAAATGTAGTAAAACTGACTTAAATTTGATGATCGTGAATACATGTCGAGAAGTTAAGCAGTACACTGAGATGTTGGAGTCTAGCTTTACCAAACTAAAATGACGTATGTAGATTTGTAGCTGTGAATTTTAATTTAAAAGTAATTAACGTTATTTAAATTATAATTAAGGATTAATAATCTAATTAAAACCGTGAACTTGTATTAACTTGTGATTGCGTTTTAAGAATGGAAACATACCTAGAGGCATGGGATCATGTTGATGAGCTCTGTAATCTGGAACTAGTTCAGACAGAGAGGAAGCAGTTGGAGTTTTTAATTAAATTAAACGTTCGTTTAATTTAATTAAATCGAACCGTTTTAACGACGAATCAAATCAAGGTGCGTTCAACTTACTTAGTTTATCCCGCTTATATTTTCTATAAGCTGGGTTTTTATTTTTTGTGCAATGTTCGCTAATGATTGATGATTGGATGATTGTTTGCATGGATGTTGAATATTTTTAATGCTTATCAATTAAATTAAATTAAATTAAATTAAATTAAACGTTGTTTAATTTAACCGAATAAAATCATTATAATAACGATCATATTCCAAACAAGGTAACTTACCTTGTTGGTTACGTTTATAATAATATAAAGTAATTTAATAAACAAATGGGATGTTTGAATGGATGCTAGTTGATTGTTGTTGACTGTTATTAGTTAAACTGTTTATTTCCATTTATTATGATAAATATATTGCTGTATTTTATATTGAGACAAGCCATTGTGATGCAAGGAAGGATAAGTTGGAGGAATCCAACCAGATTCCAAAATATTATTGATAATGATTACCAATATGATTATTTATTGTTATTGAATATGGAATTGATTGATATTTCATGGTTCGGTACTTTAGTAGACATTTGCCTCTTTAGTACCATCGATAAAAATAGAGATTTTTGAAATCGATATTATATCGATTCAGAACGTTTACAAAATTTATTCGTATATGTTTTGAAATATGATTTTGTTTGAAACATAGAAGTTAATTACATTTTTATAATCATTTAAAATTATAAGTAAATGGAAATTGGTTGTGGAATAAGGGTTTGGGTGTGTATCATGGTTTGGGCAAAATATCTAAAAATTGATATATTCTTGTCGAGTTTTAGGAAAGTGACATTTATTTTCTATTTTAACAAGATTTAGTTATTTATTTCAGTATTTATTTATTCATTCATATTTACAAATAAAAATATATTTTAAAGTAAATATTTTGAAAATGCGGATTATAGTGTTATTAGATAATCAATGTTATTTCATAAGGAATTAGATTCTTGATGTGAACTACGTCTATTTCAAAGTTAACAATGTTGTTCAGTTAAGGTCTGAGAGGTAATTATACCCCAACTTGATTGACATCATTATTAACTACGGAATGGTCAGGTTCGATAGCAAGGGGTTGGTTAAATGAAGTGAACTAATAAGCTTTAATGGTTTTAAAGACCATGTTTTAAATTGAATAGAAATGGAAATATTCCAAATGTTGAAAGATTTAAAGATTTTAGAAGTTTAATTAACTGATGGTTAATAAAAGAGGCTAAATGATGATGAGTATTGAATCGGTGAATTCGTTTTTTATGGATGAATGGTTGTTGGTACGGAACGACTAGGTTCAAATTTATATTTGAAAACCATTCTGACCAGTAAATATGTAACGTTGAATGTGACACCCCACGTCCGTTAATGTCATTCATTAAGAGAATGCATTAAGTTTCGTGAAGCGTTATAGGTAAACAGAAATAAAAACATTACAAGACATATTAAAATAGCAGCGGAATTAAAAACTTTTATTAGTCATAAAACATCGTAGTTCAAAAAAAACATGGTTACATCATATGTCTGAAAAACATATAAACCCAGTACATCATTAGAATTTCTGTCTTGTACCTAGAACATCAGAGTGCAGTAAATAAAGAAGCATAATCCCCGAAACATAGCTATAGTGGAAGAGATAAGAATCCGGCAATACATTTATGCAGCTCCAAGCAAGATGAAAGCAGAATCCTGATCAAGCTTGAGTATTACAACCGTGAGAACCTGGGGGGAGTAAACGGAAGAGAAAGAAGAGGAAACAAAAAGGGTCAGACATAAATTATGGCGAGTCCAGTTACCTTCAGCATATAAATAAGTAAAAGTATCATAACAGGCATATAAAGTGGATAAGAGAGATAACATCATAAAAACAGGTATGACAAGGTAAACAGGATAGACATGATAGAGTGTACTACGCTTCTCTAATGATTCCTCTGTCTCTCTGCACCAATACTAGTGTCTTATTAACAAGATGATCCCCAACAAGTATAAGATGGTAGATTTAGGTGTACTTCCAGTGAGAGGTTTTCACCCCATACAATCAACAGACAGCCCAACATACCGGAGTTACCGCTAAGGTTATTAACGGGCTTCCAACATACCGGAGTCTAAGTGTACCCTAATTACTACCCTAATCGATCGTCTCCCTACTCCTTAGATACCCTATGCTGGCCCCATAGTAGGGTGTATCACTCCTTAAAGTGGCAACCCTTCATTTTCAGGATGTGCACAACCAAATCTGCAGGTGTCATGGCGTCTTAGCCACCTCTTGTCTGGACCCATGCACGCACATGACTCCGTCAGAATGCGCCGCCCACACTGTCCCCCACGTTTGGATCTCTTACAATCAGCCTGGTAAGCATGCCCGACTCCGACCTAGTTCGGAGTACTCATTTGATACCTATATATGGGATACTGACTGAAACGGGTCCCACACATAAGATGATACAAGCTTCCCACTATGCTTGCATCCCCACTAGGTTTTCCACAAGTTATGCCATACCAAAGTAAAAGATTGCATAACCCCATAGGTTAAGTTTGTGGGCCTATATATATAAATTTTACCCACCCACCCAAGATTTACTTAACCCACAGACTGTTTCAAACAAGTTTATTTAACCCCTACTCAAGTTATATGTTCATACAATCCCTATGGATTCAACTAGGTTAAGTATTTCAATTCATTACCATATTCATTTATGGTTACAATGTGCTAGACCTCCCATATTAAGCTTACCACTTGTGGATGCTGGATATGCTGGTCGCTTCCGGGTAGACTTATTCCATAAGTCGGACTCAACCTCATGTCTTAGCACGTTTCGTGTTTATGCACTTAGACCCCTAACATTAGATTCACCACTTGTGGTCGCTGGATATGCCGGGAGGTTCTGGGCAGACTTCCACCACAAGTGTAATCTAACCTAGTGCGCGGTTACAGTTTCTAATTGCTATAATTCTAGGCATTTCAATTATTAACCAATTTTTGTTATGTAGTTATAGGTTTTCATGCCCCTTTCCCAAGTTATGTTCATAATGAACCATATGCCCCAAATTAAGGTCTTTAATCACAATTTGATTTATGCCCCAAATTCAAATTCATATATTTCATTCAAGTTATGCCCAAATTTCCAATTACAATTTATGCCCTAAATTTAACGTTTTCCCCTCGTTCCCAATTTAACGCGTTCGCATATTTTAGCGGCATGCCTTGGCTCGAAGGTAGCCTGGCTATATAAAAATAAAAGGGAAAAGATAGAGGGTAAATGATCATACTAACAAGATGGACATATAATGGCAGAAATAGGCATAAACATATGTGGCATAATGACAAGATAAGCATATGGGAACAGATCTGATGAACATGTGACAATAGAACTGATTCTAATATAATAAGGACATCACAACAAGCATGATGAGATCTAATTAATGAACTAGATATCCAACTAATAACAGATTTGATTTAGCCACAAACATAATAAGAACAGGCATGATGTGATCTAAACAGTGAACAATGGAAGATCTGTCATGATAAATAGGTATACGTTCAGATCTAGTTCATAGTCATGACATAATAACTTAGATAAACAGGTTATATCAAATCTGGTATGATTCAAATAGTCACAGGCATATGTCCAAGTTATAGTCATGTCAAGTTTTACTTTTAAACATTTAGATCTAAAAGTAATGTAAACTCACTGTGTTTGGATCTAAGAAAATAGAAGAAAGGTTGCGGATGTTGAATCACAGATCTCTAAACTCTAGTTGATTGACTTGATTGCAGAAGAAGAAAAGACCTGATTTGATCTGGGCAGAGGCATCATCTAGCTCCCTATTATTTTTGGTGTGCAAAAACAAGAGAAATGAGGCCATATATATAGCTGTCCCCAAAACCCTAATCTTCCCAAATCTACCGCAGGGGGTCGACACCCCTGGGCGGGATTTTTCCCGCTTCCCTGATTTCTGAGATTTTGAACTGTTTTGAACTTTCTGGACCTGTTTTATTCATATATATTCTTCTTATATGTATACAAACTTCAAACCTTCATAACTTCTTTATACGTGTCCGTTTTACGCAAACCAGGTATTTGTTTTGACCAGAATTCCGAGATGAACGCAATGGCACAGTCCGTTTCCCTTAATTCTGAATATTAAATTAATTATTCTATAATTTATCATATTTTAGTGTTATTAAAATTACGGCGTGTTACATTGAAGATAGAAGATAGAGCAATTGAAGACCATGGATCTTCATAAGCGAAAGGATCGCATGCTGATTTTCTCTGGCTAGCTACCAGAGGTTTTCAAACTGTAGTTCGGTCGTGGTTGAGATTATACGAATTTGCAAGGACTTCTAACTACTGATCCTTTGGATGTGGTAGGAGAGTGGCTTCGATTTGTCCAGTCCTGGGACAACTTGTATGGACGAATGTATGACAGAGTATATCTAACAGATCATATGATTGAGCTCTTCAAAACTGTGTTTTGTGGTAGAGGAATTCGTTTCTCTTAACTTTATACTCATGGTATTGGAGAAAATCAATTTGTGATGTGATGGATTTGACGATGTGGCATTCAAAGTAAGTGGTGGTTTGATGTTCTAGAAGGAAAACGTACCCTCAAGCCTCATCAACCGGGATATGTCAAAAATTGGGCAGACAGCATGGCTAGAAGGATCATTCTCAAGCAGGGTGTATTATCACCAATTTAGAGAAATTCCTTATTTGTTCTTCTTCGCTTCTATATCTCTGCGGATGGATGGTAGGTCCTTAAATCCATCAGGTGATAATACATTCGGTATACTCAAGTTAAATGAGTAACCAGTCATGTGGCCAGATTGCAAGATGTTCTTGTTGAACCCAAGTGTATCCCCTCTAGATTACACTGATTGGAAGGTGGTCTCATACCTTGTCATAGCTGGAGTCCAATCTCTAATAAGCGCCCCGCGGTTTTTGATTATATACTTTGTATGTAGAGCGTGAGATGCAAGCGTTCTATTATTTGGTTATTTATTTGATATAGACACTATTATAATATCACTGGATTTTCATATCAAAAATGGTTTAGGTTATAGTAGGGTAAAAACCGTTCACGTTTATGTGTGGACAGGCCTTACTATTATCATTTTCTTTCAAAAGGATTTTCTAAAGTTAAGCAATATGGATGTTATTTAAACTTAATGAGTTTTTCTCATGTTGGTTCACCAGATTGATTCGTGGCGTTTGTAATGCTCGGGTCAGATCGAGTTGTACAGGTTCAGGTTATCGGATATTTAACCTGAGATTTTTAATATTGAGTTTAAATTCTACACTAGTTTATTGTGAAGTTGTATAAGATTTTATATAATGATAATAATTTATTATTTATTTAAATTGAATTAATTTGGAATTAAACATTATCGATATTATATAAGCCTTAAAAATAGTTGTTTTTCAAACAATCTCTATTTCCAACGAAATGAGTTTTATTGGAATACGTATAACTAATTATTGCTAGATTTCGAATTTGGAGCCAAACAGAGTTGTTTTGTCGACAGGAGAAAATTTGAAGGTTAGCCAATAAATAAATTTGGAATTAAAATAACGTCGTTGTGCAAACGGAGTAGGTTTTCAACGAAACAAATTTCGTTGGAACTGGAACATTAAGACGTAATAGTATGTCTATTTTCATTATGTTCGAAGCTCGGGTATGGTGATACAAATATAACGGATAACGATAAACAACGGTTAATGGAAATTAACAGTGGAATTAAAGAACCCTATAAAACTAACCTATAGAATAAAATATAAAAACAAAAAGTGCAGCGTACATTAATGTACGACCCAAAATTTCTGATTCGTGCCGACCTATTTCTGCAAACACAAACCTACCCGAGGTAACGTTCAAACAAATTCGTGCAGACTAAAAATATAAAACACACGACCTAATAGTAATTTGAAATGAAATCTCACACAGCCTACCTACTTTGCCAACAGCTTCTTTTGTCTACATCAAATGAAAATTTACTCAGCAAAACATTTGTACCTCAAGCCGACCTATTGAGGTGAAAACACATTACTGCAAGCCTACCCTAAACCTCATTCATAGCTATTATGTACCGCGATTTAACATCGTTTTTATCCTCTTTATTCCTTTATTATATATATACAGCCCGGTTCATTCTCCTTCGTTTTTTGCTGAACAAAATAAAACTCATTCCCCTCTGCTTCAATAAAAAAAAGAAAGCCGTTGTTGTATTAAAACCAAATGTTCCAGCACCCAAACATATCTCCTCTCTACTAAATAAAACACACGATCCCATACATTTAGACCAAGATTGTCAAACCAATTAACGACTAACTAGGCAAACATCAATGGGTCGGCTGAGGTTCAGAGGTTCGGGACAGGATGCGGCAGTCATGGATGAGCGCTTCCACGCGCGTGAGGCAGTGGGATGTCGTCTAGAAGCGGTGCGGAAATGAAGTATGCAGCTGGTGAAAAAATGGGTTGTTGGTGTCATGTAGAGACGGGGAGATGGCAGTGGTGATGGGTTCGCGTTTTGGATCTTGAGTATGGGGTAGAAACAAGGGAGGCGACAGTTGAGTGTTGACTGGAAATCAAATAATGGGAGTAATGACTGGGTTCTGTTGTATATAACGGTGTTGTATACACAATTATATGATTTTTTTTAATGATAACAAACCAAATATATATTATTATAAATGGGTTTGTTACTGTACTGTTTCATTTCATATATTCATCATAGACAGGAATATAATATTTATATTTAAATAAAATACGACTACTGTACAGAAATTCAAATATTCACATAGTATTTTATTTAAATACAATATTTTTATTTCAATATTCAAACAGTACATATTTTTACAACTCCACTATTTGTACACTCCACTGATACACTTCATTTCACATTCAATTTCATACAGTTCCTCACTACAACACTCTATCTCTCAGCACATTTTCATATATATATATATATATATATACACACACATTTACACTCATGTACAGATACACTTATATACATTTCATTATCTTCCGTCTTCACTGCACTGTCAGTCCAGTTGTCCATACCTGTCATATACAGAAATACACACACAATGTATGGAACAGAAATGATATTCTAAATTCTAGCGAATATAAATTTTAATTTTAAAATTTTATTTGCCTCAGCTTTCTGGTGTGTTTTCTCATCATTTTTTCATGACTCGATCTGATTTTTTTTTCATCTGACTGTGTCTAGACAACTTGTGATATACACAGTGATGCACTGTAAATACCACAAGACAGACATCATATATATCTCAATACAGGGACATGAAAACTTGCCTGGATAGCTGCATATACACACGTGTGTGTATATATATACACGTGTGCACTGCCTCACTAGTCTAGTGTGCAACTGAGGAGAAGCCACGTGGACCATCTCGACTCAGTGCAGCATAGTCAACATAGTCAACACTAATCATCCAAGCATGAGTCAACACTCAACATGGTCGAGCCATATACAAACAAGACAGCAGAAAAGTGATCTAGGTAGCCCAATATAAATAGCCGAGCACATATGCAAACAGTTTCAAATAAAGTGGAGCAGCAGTAAACTCAGATGCAAGCTCAAGAGAGCACAATGAAACATATAAGGTGAGACAACAGCAAGCTAACAAGTTAATTTGGTCGAGCATCAAAACATAGCAGTTTACAAATAAGATGCACTAATGTATATGGGGTCAAGTAAACAAGTATATGTGCAAGTGACTTTCAACAATGACATATAAGTACATGGCAACTCAACAGTGTACAATACAAGGTCATGATAGTTCAACCAATGTGCATGCATGGTGCAAGGATGGTGTTGCGTGGCTCAACAGTCAATAAAAATGGCAAAAATGTGAACAAGGTGACACAGCATGGAAAAGTCACATGTTCAGAATGGTGAGACAGTGAAGCAAGAGTGTATTTCAAACAACAGCATTTCAAGATACTTTGATGGTGCAGCTATATGGTTTACAAGATGACACAAGCAAGTGAACATGCCACAAACAGGTCATACTTGGGTGGAGCAAATGATTGTGTAGGCATACATATACGTATACAATGGAATAACAATGAAGACAAGTACGTGCAGCATTATTTACATGCACAAGGCATGGTTTATACATTGTGTAATTGGTTAAAGCATTCATGTTCAAGTCACAAGTCAATGTTAAGGTTTCATCAAGAAAGTGTACAAATGTAAGCACAAATGACTCAACTTCACAGAGTAAATAGAAATGACCAAGACTATATGACAATACCAAGTGATCACGACAGTATCAGTTCATATCAGTTTTCTTTATGTACCAGAAAACATCACAAGCATGCCAAATGCAAAGTATCATGTTCGAGTTTAAGCAAGACACAGCAATGGGTTTAAGTCAAGTGTAGCATTAGTTCAAACTCAAGGAAAATTTTCCATTTATTTAGTTTTTGGGCAAGAAGTAATTTTTTTCCTGAAATCAGCATTCACAAAATTGGCAAAAAGTTTTTCAATAAAGGTTCCAGTTTTGAATTGTATTATTTCGGGAAAGTTATCAATTCATTCAAATGCATTTTCAGCCAAATCCATTCAAGGCAATATTTCAAATGAAATCACACAAGGGACCAGTGAGTAATATGGAATGGTGATTTGGCATAAATCATACTCGGCAACAATTTATTCCATATTCAGTCATACAAGAAAGTCAATCAAATCCCGATTCAATCATGCAATTAGAACAAGCAACAAACAGGAATATTTCAATCAACAAATTCAAGGCAAATCAAAAAGGGAAACATGCAGCAATCAAACCGAATCATTTTCGTGAAATCAGAGTTGTTCTAGGGTTTGTTAACCCTATATAATTCCCACCATTTTCATCACAAGCTCGATCGAAAAATCTAACACAATCATTTCAAAGAAAAACAGAGAAATCAAAATTCTTTTTACTCACAGGGTTTCGATCGAGAACAACTTCCAAATCGAACGACAAGGAGAAGCCAACAACAACTAATAGAAGCCTCAGAGAATAATTTTGCATTCCTTTCAGAAGACCTGATTTGATTTGGAGCCAACGTTGTAAAACCCTAATTTCAATCTCCATTTTCCAGCCGCCATTGCCTAAAACAAAAGAGATCGGGCAAAAGCAAATAGGAGTGTCCGGCCTACTTTACTCTTGGCTAAACCAAGTTTATTTCAAAGGGGATAAGGGTTTTATTTTATTGTTTTTATTTTTGTCTTTTTTTTTTGAATTCAATCTGTATTTTGAAATAGTTCTAGAGTCTGTAAAATCTAGGGAGAACCAGTTAGGGTGTTAACTGGCAGTTTACTTGAGTTTGTAAAATCTAGGGTTACGTGTTACGGGCTTGTAATACGGAAAAATCTGATCGAGGAGATATCGGTCAGTCTAGGGTTTTGAGCGTAGGGTTAGGACAGGAGCAGGCGCTGCGAGTTTACATGGGATTGTAAGCGGGATCTGTTATTATGTAACGACCCACATTTTATGCATCGAAGGATCGTAGAGTATTAATTCTTTCACATACGAAGTCGTATGGTCATTTAACTTTGGGAGACGACTATTGGGGTCACTTCCCATGTTCATGATTTTTGCCGATTTTTAAATGACCGTTTTGCCCCTAGCTGATCTTGTTTTGGCCATAACTTTTGATTGGAAAGGAGTTTTGATTTGAAACCACTTCCATTAGATCCGAATGATGGTTTACCTTTCCGTAGAGTGGTCATATGTGAAAAACGAACTTACCGTTTGGGAGATATGGCTGAAACAAGGTTTAGGAGGTGAAAAACAGCTTGACCGGGCTTAATTGGGTAGTTAACAGCTAGGCCCATTGGGGGATTTCGGGATTAGGGGTATATAGTGGCTGATTAGGGTTAGGAAACATTTCTTTAGACACATTTTCAGCCGCCACTTTCATTCTTGGAACCCTAGTAATGGCCTCCACTTGCTAAAACACCTCAAATCACCTTCTAATCGCTAATTAAGCCAAATCTACATCTAATCAAAGCGGATTAGCACTAAAATCAAGGTAGAACTTTACTTCATAAAATCAAGGTAGAACTGCTGTATAGCCTTGGGAACAGCGCCAAACAGAGAATAATTTCAGATTTTGTATTTTATTTTGGCTAAGGTGAGTGATTAGCATTGTTTTTACACTAACTACAGTTAATTAAGGTGATTAGTGTAAATTAACGAAATTATGCATGTTAAAAATCTAGAAAAATATTTATAAATTTCGAAATATGGTTTTAGGCCTTTGTTAGAAAATTTGGTTAATTTGGTTAAGTTGTGCTAATCATATCATTAGTGTTGCTTAATCATGCTTAAGATAAATATGGGATTTTGGCGATGTTTGATTCGTTTTAACCTATCAAATTATTGTTTTGGTGTTTATGGTTAGTACTCTATGTCGCTATGACTGTTTGGAATGATTTGTGATTGTTTAGAGAAGTTAGATTGGTCGAAAACGCCGTCGAATGGCGTAAATAGGTCACTGGGCAAAGTCCAGGAAATGTGCAGAGATCGGATCGGATCCCCCGAACCTCGAACCGACCCGCTCGTGGATGGTGACACCGCACCGACTCGCTCACCTAGGGAGCCATACGATCCGAACCGCTTCAGCTTGAGTACCACAAACCATTTGGGAAAGCAAGTAACGAATCGTTGCTTCATCCGATCCGAACCCAATGGAGTTGGCACCACGACCCGATCCAGAGTGCTTGGGAAGGGGGATCGAACCAGAGGAGCTCTCCACGAACCGAACCGCCAGGAGGTGTGGACCCCGACCCGAACCGCTGGAGAAAGGACACCACGAACCGAACCGATCTGGAGAGGGTGCTACGAACCGACGGGTACCCGAGCCTAAATGATGACCACGAACTGAATGAAGACCGATCCGGAGATGATGACCAAAACCCGAGATGCAAAGGTAGCCCAAGTAGGAAGTTTGTACTCTGGATCCAGTTGGGAACCAATGGGTTAACTTCATGAGTTGGGCTTTACTGCGGGACGTGTGCTAAGGGGTTATCGATGTCTATAACTTTGGATCACTATGGAGTGCGGGGTATGTGGACGGATTCAGGGCCGCAGTGGCCAGGTAGGACTATTGGCTATGGACCAATGAGGTGGGGTCATTTGTAAGGATTTAGTCGTGACTCCATGGGGCAAGCTTGGTGGTAGCAATAGTTATACAAGTCGGACTCCGTTACTACCTCGATGGATCTAGTGATCAAAGTGGTGGATATCGTATGCTTTACACATTGACTGAGAGATGTGAGGATGGTTGCTATGATTGATTATTTTCCATCACTATGTCATGCAACCCCCACCCCCGTATTCTTTACACCTTATGTTTAGTGGCACCTTTGAGTATTGAGCGGTATGTTGTGCTAACTCTTTGGTTGCAGGTTCAGGTTCAAGTATGGTTTAGTATACCTGTTATTGTTCTGTTTTGCTGCTTATCTCTTATACCAGACTTTTGTCTAACCCAGAGTTTTATGTCTCTTCTTATTACTCTGGGTGCTCTTAAACGGGCAGATTAGAGACAGGTTAGGTGGTATGCACGAGAAGCTGTACCGGAGACGAGCAGGAGGCTCCCACGTATGATATATATAGATATTCTCCCTGTGTCGCTGCTGGTCACTACTTTGGGCATTAGTAGTGTACCTTTCCTTTACTTTGCTTTAGAGACAGTTTTCAAAAGTTGTAATAATGATGATGTGGAACATAAGCTATATTTGGATTTTTCGCTGCTCTGATGTTTAGTTTTCAGCTTATGCACTGTCTCGCCTGTTCATGTCAAAGTACATTATTATTATATTTTATCCCATGCGTTGTAAGACATTCTATAGGTTCCTTGCTAGTTCAAATTCCTTTCTTTTTCTTTCTTTGGCGACCGTCCCGTGCTGGTCGGGCATTGACACAACGTACTTTCATTGGAAATGTCGACTGGTGCGGGGCGGGCCGTCACACTTGGTATCAGAGCTCTAGGTTGCGTAGTTAACCTAGGGAAAGACACCCGGGAGAGATAATACGTATATGAGAGCGCGTATTTGTGATTATTTTGGTTTTAAAAAGCTATATATATACTATTAGTACAGCTAACGATGAAGTCGCACTGCATTGACACCACAAAGAGGATGGTTAATCGTTTCTCTTTACAGATTGAACAATGAGCCAATATACGAGGGGTGCTGGTAGAGGAGCCAATAATGGGAATGCTACTGACATGAGGACTATGTTCACTGACTTCATGAGAGAGATGCTTAGGGATGTTCAGAGGGCAATTCCCAATGTTGCTAATGGTGGTGGTGCAGCGGTGCAAGCGCCTAGGGACGATTTCGCCAAGCTATGCAAGGATTACACTAGTCTTGGTGGAAAGCCGTTCCACGGAACGGAATCGTCCACGGATGTTCAAGATTGGTTGGATAGCTGTGAGCGTATCTTCGAAGACTTGGGTATTGCGGATGCGATGAAGAGAAAGTTAGCATCCCGTCAACTGCAAGGACGGGCGATGAATTGGTGGAACGCTATTAAGGCAGCTACCCCTGATCAGGTTACTTAGGATCAGTTTAAGGCCTGATTCAGTGATAAGTTCATCCCAGCTGCCCAGAAGTCAGAGTTGTTTAGGAAATTTCTGGAGCTTAAGCAGAATGGTAGGGCAGTCTCGGAGTACATTGTAGAGTTCGATACTTTATCGAAGTATGGATTATCCCTCATTGACACTCCCGAGAAGAAAAATGAGAAGTTCATAACAGGCTTGGATCAGTACTTGGGGGAAAGGCTTATTAACCACATCGATGAGATGTTTGAATCGATTGTGCGGAAAGCTTTGAGATCAGAGAGTCTATACCCTAAGTCGAAGACTGAGGTTGCATCTGCAATGGAGCCAAAGCCGCAAGCAAGCGGTGGAGGCAAGAATGGTTCTCAGAGTAAGAGAAAGCAGAATCAGACCAAGGATGGCCAGAAGAAAAAGAATAAGAAAGATGTTGAGTGCTTCAGCTGTGGTAAGAAGGGCCACTATGCCAAAGAATGTCGAGCCAAGCCAGCGGACAGGAAGTGCTTCAACTGTGGCCAAGTGGGACATCACAAGGATAAGTGTCTGCAACCTCCTAAAGAAAAGCAGATTGTGAAAGCATATGCTATCGATGTTGTTCCTTCTTCGTCGAGTGCCCCAACTGTGGCGGAGAAAGGAAAGAATGTCGTCATTCAAGGTATGCTTTCTGTTTTTGATGTTCCTGTTCGAGTATTGTTTGATACCGTAGCTTCCTGTTCCTTCATATCTAGTGACCTGGTAGATAGGTTGGGATTGGAACCCGAGATAATCGATAGACCTTTAGCAGTGACGAACCCGGTTGTTCGACTAACCTTAGCATGATTTGTCGTAATGTGGTCTTATCGAGTCATAGATGCATGTTTGTTTGTGATTGCTTTGTTTTGGGCTTTATTGGGTTTGGCATTATTTTGGGAGTCGATTGGCTCCAAAGATACGGGCTGGTGGTAGACTGTGAGGGCTTTTTGGTGACAGTTAGAGAGGATGATGGGCAGAGGGTAGTGTTTGGTGGTCTACCTAGTGATGGGGTAATGGCTAGTTTTCTAAATTCCCTCGACATCCCGCATGATGAGTTGTCAGATGTGCCCGTGGCTGGCCAGTATCCGGACGTCTTCGAAGAAGTGACCGGACTTCCACCACACTGAGAGATTGAGTTCCGTATTGATTTGGTGAAAGATGCCAGACCTATAGTGATGCCACTTCGTCGTATGGCGCCAAGGGAGCAGCGAGAGCTCGGGGTGCAAGTAAGCGGTCTTTTGAAGAAGGGATTTATTAGAAGAAGTGTTTCTGAGTGGGGAGCACCAGTTGTGTTTGCTACCAAGGCAGATGGTTCCCTTCGTTTGTGTGTGGACTACAGTGAATTGAATAAGGTGATGAGGAAGAATAAATATCCTCTACCAGGATAGATGATTTGTTTGACCAGTTGAGTGGCGCGAGAGTGTTCTCCTAGTTGAATCTCGCGACAAGTTTTCATCAGCTTAGAGTGGAAGCTGAGAGTATAGCTAAAACGGCCTTTCGGACGCCGTCTGGATTCTATGAGTGGTTGGTCATGCCATTCGGGTTGACCAATGCACCAGCATATTTTGTGGATCTTATGAATAGGGTATTCAGAGATCGGTTGAATAAGTTTGTTCTTGTGTTCGTGGACGATATACTTGTTTATTCAAGGACAGAGGAAGAACACAAGGAACACTTAAGGATAGTGATGGAGGTGTTGAGAAAACACCAATTGAAAGCAAAATTTTCTAAGTGTCACTTCTGGAGGAGGGAAGTGAGATTCTTGGGCCATGTTGTTTCAGAGAATGGTATCGCCATGGACCCTGCGAAGGTGGCTACGGTACAAGATTGGTCTACGCCCAAGAATGTAACGGACATAAGAAGTTTCTTGGGATTAGCTGGATATTACCGTAAGTTTATCCAAGACTTCTCCAAGATAGCGGCACCGTTGACTCAGTTGACCAAGAAGAATCAAGCTTTCGTCTAGGACGAAAAGTGTGAGAATGCATTCAAGAGTCTAAAGGACAAGTTGACATGTGCACCAGTGTTAGTCATCCCTAAAGGGAATGAAGAGATGACGGTATACACAGATGCATGTGGTACCGGACTAAGTGTTGTACTGATGCAAGGAGGTAGGGTTGTAGCTTATGCAAGTCGGCAATTGAAACCGCACGAGAGAAGATACCCTACCCACGATTTGGAATTAGCAGTGATCGTATTCGCGTTGAAGATGTGGAGACATTATCTCTTGGGAGAAAGATTCGAATTGTTTACCGATCATAAGTCACTAAAGTATCTTTTCTCTCAGAAGGATCTAAATCTCCGACAGCAAAGATGGTTAGAATTCTTGGCTTCCTACGATTTTGATATCGCATACACACCAGGAAAGGGCAATGCGGTAGCTGATGCACTGAATAGAAGACATTCCAATTTAGGGGCTATGTTCCTTGAACGGAAGCAACTGGAGTATATCGCTGGGTATGATTTCAGACCAAACTGCGATTTGGATCCAGAAATGCTAGCAAGTTTGACGATCAGACCTACCTTGATTGAGTGGATTGGTTCCAGTCAGAGGGACGATCCTGACTTATTGAAAATCATCTCCAAGTTAGAGATGGGCATCGATGAGGAGATGAACGAGTATGGGCTTGATCGAGATGGATGGCTTAGAAAGAATGGAAGATTGGTTGTACCCAATGTCAATGGATTGAGAGATGAAGTGCTTAGAGAATGTTATCACTCAAAACTGACTATACACCTTGGTGGTAACAAGATGTATCGAGACATGAAGCAGACCTACTACTGGGAAGGGATGAAAAGAGACGTTGGAAAGTTTATATCCAAATGCATGAATTGCCAGCTGGTTAAAGCTGAGCAAAATAAGCCTAGTGGTTTGTTGCAACCATTAGAAATTCCAGAATGGAAATGGGAACAAGTCTCGATGGATTTCATCGACAGTTTACCAAGGACTAGATCAGGTCATGATAGCATTTGGGTAATCGTAGATCGATTGACTAAAAGTGCAAGGTTCATACCCGTCAAGTCGAATAGAACTACAGCTAAGTTAACGGAACTGTATATGAAGTGGGTAGTGAGATTTCATGGAATACCCAAAGGCATTGTGAGCGACCGAGGTCCGTTGTTTACTAGTGGATTTTGGAAAAGCTTACAAGAGGCGTTAGGATCAGAATTACATCTCAGTATCGCGTATCATCCTCAAACCGATGGTCAGACAGAGAGGGTGAATCGAGTGTTAGAAGATCTCTTGAGAGCTTGCATATTAGATTTTGGTGGATCATGGGATGACCATTTTCATCTAGTAGAGTTTGAATATAATAACAGTTATCAATCTAGTATTGGTATGGCTCCATTTGAAGCTTTGTATGGAAGACCATGCAGCTCACCGTCATGTTGGTTAGAAACTGGTGAGAAGTTTGTGCTTGGACCAGATGTGATAAGAGAAACTTCAGACAAGATCAAGATTATTCAATAGCGAATGAAGGCTGCCCAAGATAGGCAGAAGAGTTATGCTGATAAGAGGAGAAGAGATTTAAAGTTCTCCATTGGAGACTTGGTGTTTGTCAAGATTTCTCCGTTAAAGAGCGTGATACGATTTGGCAGGAGAGGCAAGTTAACACCAAGATTTGTTGGACCATTCCCAGTTCTTGAGCAAATTGGGAATTTGGCATATAAAGTTGAATTACCAGACAAGATGGCGGGAGTTCATAATGTATTTCATGTTTCCCAGTTAAGGAAGTTTGTGCACGACCCTAGTGTGACTATTTCACCGGATCAGTTAGAAGATATCGAGGTTGAACCCGAGGCGGTTGATAACCGCAGGCCCATGCATATTGTTGGGAACGATACGAAGCAACTTCAAAGGAAGGCGGTGAGACTAGTCAAAGTTCAGTGGGGTGACGATGAGGAAGACTGTACTTGGGAAACAGAAGAGAACATAAGGAGGAAGTATCCAGAACTCTTTACCTAGTAAGGTTTTTATATTGGTATAGTACTCCCTTGCTAATGAACCGCATGCTAGGATAGGCTTGTTGTGCTATTTTGTATACATTATTGTTTTGTTAATGATTGGTCGGCATGCAGGATCCTTTGTATGTTTTGGGCTAAGGAATTTCGGGGACGAAATTTCTTAAGGGGGGGAAATGTAACGACCCGCATTCTATGCATCGAAGGATCGTAGAGTATTAATTCTTTCACATACGAAGTCGTATGGTCATGTAACTTTGGGAGACGGCTATTGGGGTCATTTCCCATGTTCATGATTTTTGCCGATTTTTAAATGACCGTTTTGCCCCTTGATCTTGTTTCAGCCATAACTTTTGATTGGAAAGGAGTTTTGACCTGAAACCACTTCTATTAGAGCCGGATAATGGTTTACCTTTCCGTAGAGTGGTCATATGTGAAAAACGGACTTACCGTTTGGGAGATATGGCTGAAACAAGGTTTAGAAGGTGAAAAACTGCTTAACCGGGCTTAATTGGGTAGTTAACAGCTAGGCCCATTGGGGGATTTCGGGATTAGGGGTATATAGGGGCTGATTAGGGTTAGAAAGCATTTCTTTAGACACATTTTCAGCTGCCACTTTCTTTCTTGGAACCCTAGTAATGGCCTCCACTTGCTAAAACACCCCAAATCACCTTCTAATCGCTAATTAAGCCAAATCTACATCAAATCAAAGCGGATTAGCACAAAAATCAAGGTAGAACTGCTGTATAGCCTTGAGAACAGTGCCAAACAGAGACTCATTTCAGATTTTATATTTTATTTTGGCTAAGGTGAGTGATTAGCATTGTTTTTACACTAATTACAGTTAATTAGGGTGATTAGTGTTAATTAACGAAATTATGCATGTTAAAAATCTGGAAAATATTTATAAATTTCGAAATATTGTTTTAGGCCTCTGTTAGAAAATTTGGTTAGTTTGGTCAAGTTTTGCTTATCATATCATTAGTTTTTCTTAATCATGCTTAAGGGAAAATATGGGATTTTGGCGATGTTTGATTCGTTTTAACCTATCAAACTATTGTTTTGGTGTTTATGGTTAGTCCTCTATGTCGTTATGATTGTTTGGAATGATTTGTGATTATTTAGAGAAGTTAGATTGGTCGAAAACGCCATCGAATGGCGTAAACAAGTCGGTGGACAAAGTGCAGGAAATGTGCAGAGATCGGATCGGATCCCCCGAACCCCGAACCGACCCGCTCGTGGATGGTGGCACCGCACCGACCCGCTCACCTGGGGAGCCATACAATCTGAACCACTTCAGCTAGAGTACCACAAACCGTCTGGGAAAGCAAGTCACGAACCGTTGCTTCATCCGATCCGAACCCAATGGAGTTGGCACCACGACCCGATCCGGAGTGCTTGGGAAGGAGGATCGAACCAGAGGAGCTCTGAACAAACCGAACCGCCAGGAGATGTGGACCCCGACCCGAACCGCTGGAGGAAGGACACCACGAACTGAACCGATCTAGAGAAGGTGCTACGAACCGATGGGAACCCGAGCCTAGATGATGATTACGAACTGAATGAAGACTGATCCGGAGATGATGACCAAAACCCGAGATGCAAAGGTAGCCTAAGTAGGAAGTTTGTACTCAGGATCCAGTTGGAAACCAACAGGTTAACTTCATGAGTTGGGCTTTGCTGCGGGACGTGTTCTAAGGGGTTATCGATGTATATAACTTTGGATCACTATGGAGTGCGGGGTATGTGGACGGATTCAAGGCCGCAGTGGCCTAGGTAGGACTATTGGCTATGGACCAATGAGGTGGGGTCATTTGTAAGGATTTAGTCGTGACTCCATGGGGCAAGCTTGGTGGTAGCAATAGTTATACAAGTCGGACTCCGTCACTACCTCGATGGATCTAGTGATCAAAGTGGTGGATATCGTATGCTTTACGCATTGAGTGAGAGATGTAAGGATGGTTGCTATGATTTATTGTTTGCCATCACTATGTCATGCACACCCCCACCCCCGTATTCTTTACACCTTATGTTTAGTGGCACCTTAGAGTATTGAGCGGTATGTTGTGCTAACTCTTTGGTTGCATGTCTAGGTTCAGGTATGGTTTAGTATACCTGTTATTGTTCTGGTTTGCTGCTTACCGCTCATACCAAACTTTTGTCTGACCCAGAGTTTTATGTCTCTTCTTATTACTCTATGTGCTCTTAAACGGGCAGACTAGAGACAGGTTAGGTGGTATGCATGAGTAGCTGTACCGGAGACGAGCAGGAGGCTCCCACGTATGATATATATAGATATTTTCCCTGTGTCGCTGCTGGTCACTACTTTGGGCATTAGTAGTGTACCTTTCCTTTACTTTGCTTTAGAGACAGTTTTCAAAAGTTGTAATAATGATGATGTGGAACATAAGCTGTATTTGGATTTTCCGCTGCTATGATGTTTAGTTTTCAGCTTATACACTGGCTCACCTGTTTATGTCAAAGTATGTTATTATTATATTTTACCCCATGCGCTGTGAGACATTCTATAGGTTCCTTGCTAGTTCAAATTCCTTTCTTTTTCTTTCTTTGGCCACTGTCCCGTGCTGGTCGGGCATTGGCACAACGCACTTTCATTGGAAATGTCGACTGGTACGGGGAAGGCCGTTATATATTAACTCCTAGTAGAAACCTTAGGAATGCAGCAGTAGGTAGGATTTTGCCGAAGCTTGGTATATCTTGTGTCATTTACTTTCTGCATTTCTATTTCCGCTGCATTCTGTGATCTGATATTTTTAATATCTCGTTTAATTTTCAATAAACCCTATTCACCCCCCCTAGAGTTAATCTAGATCCAACAAGTGGTATCAGAGCAGGTATTTTGTTTAACTTTAGAGTCATGGGTAACCCTAGTTGTCAGTCTAGTGAGAGTCAGTCCAGTTCATCTCCAACTATTTTCACGGGAACAGATTTTTTAAATTGGAAATCCAAAATGGAATTTTATTTAAAATCTGTTAATATTAAATGTTGGGATGTTGTTATCAGTGCGTTTGATTGTGTAGATATTGCTTTCAATACTCATGCTATGAAAATTATACTTAATTATCTTAGTACTGAACAGTTTAATCTTATCTGCCATTGTTTATCTGCACAGGAAATCTGGAATACTCTCAACACGCTATATGGAAAATCTAACAGCTGTTCAAAACCCTCAATTTCCAACTCAGATTTAGATGTGTGCTTAACTAGAGCTATTAATAATGATTCGGATAATGGAGATTTGTCATTTAAAGAATTGGTATCTCTTTGTAATAATTTAACCAAAACTGTCGATCATCTCCAACGGAAAAATAAATTTTTGAAATCTGAAAACTCTGAGTTGCGATGCAAAAATAATGATTTGAAACTATAATCGGAAAACTCTGATTGTAAAGATTGTATGAATTTGAAAATTGATTTGACTCATCTTAAACTTTAGAAAATTTGAAAAATAAATTTTGTTTTTGAAAAGTCGTGAAGATTAATTAATTCACAAAAATAATACTTTGCAAAAGGAGTTGGATAAGGTTAATTTCAAACATGAATCTTTTGAAAAAGAAAGTTTGATGAAAACTGAAGCGATTTTGAGAGAGCTCGAAACTGAAATTGAAAAATTCAAAGAATGTGAAAAGCGTGAATTTGAAAAACAAAAATGGTTTGATCTTGAGATTTCTGAGTCCAAAGCTAAAGTTAAATCTCTTGAAAATGAAAATTTGGTTTTGAAACAACATGACACTAAAAGAAAGATTGCTAATAATCGTTGTTCAGATTTAATCAAGGAAAATGGCGATCTTAAAACTAAAATTCAACGACTTGAATCAACTCTGAATAAATTTTCTAATGGAGAAAAATCGTTGAATATGTTGTTGAAAAATAATTCCTCTTTCGGAAATAAACATGGACTCGGTTTTGGAAAAATCAATGTTTTGGAAAAACGAAATTCAAATGATCGTAAAAATTCTTTTAATCACTTTGGAAATGTTTGTTTTGAAAATTTGAAATCTAACAATTTCAAAGGATTTTTAAAACAAAAGCGAGATGTGAGTTTTTTTGATAACAATTCATTTAATTCATTCTGGACCCCAAAAGGAAATAAAGTAAATTTGTCTAAGTACAAACAAGTTTGGGTTCCAAAGGGTACAAAAGTTAATTCAGATGGATTGTTATACAAACAGGTCTGGGTACCAAAACGTATGAATACAACTGTGAGTGGTTTTACTAATTTTGTTAGACCACTCGATCCCCTAAATTGTTAGGCACCAGAGGTGGCTGAGGAGCTACTTTGCAAAAGAGAATTTAAAATCAAACTGCTTCATTTCATTGAATCATTTATAGTTCCTTAGCTGAATCTGATGGGTTGGAGATCCGCAATGTCTTCTGTGAATCAGGTATGATTTCTAACCTCATCTACGTATTTTTTTGTGTATTCCATCCTTCACCCCCATTCTATTTATTTTCTTTTGTTTGTTCTAATTTGATTTGACACTGCCATATTTTCTTATTCTGTGCTTTCTTAACTTCCAATTGCAGTATTCATGATCTTCTGGAAATTCGCTTTATTTAATAAAACTCTCATGTTTTATTCTTTTCTAGATCTTGAATTTAAACTTGTAAATATCTACAACTGTTTTGAAGTTTGATTTCTGTTTTCTGGATTCATAACAGTGTTGATGTATTCTTGTCATATCCTGAACACTATTGATTTGAATTCTAAATTTTTGAAGATCTGAATATTTAATGAAATTTCACACACCTCTGCTGTTTTGAGTTCCTTCTAATCCATTTTAGAAAAGCTTGAAATATTATACTCATTACAACACTCTGTTATTTATCAGTTATGATAATTTCATTATTTTTCAGATTGGCTTGGATATTTTGAATTGTATTGAATTACAGTGATACATCTAGAAATTCATCTTATATTCATGATCATTTTATGGTTGAAATCAGTTTGTTTGAAATCATCTGAAATACTTGATATTCTGAATCTCATATACCTCTTAAATTTGAAATTATCAATCTTGTGTGACTGATTCATTATATCTCAAAACTTGACATTGATTCAAGTGATTTCAAATAAATTTTTTTAAATTTCTGGATCATGAATAAGCCTGATGTAAATGATCTGAAATTACTCTTGTACTTGTCAGAGATACTTGTGAAAAAATCTTTGAAAATCTGGTCTTAGAACTCACTGTTATTTCATGATTATTTGAGTTGAATATTTGTTTGTTTAAATTCATTTGAAATTATTGATTTATTGAATCTCACACATATCATGAATCTAAAATATAATCTGGTGTAATTGATTCATTAAATTCTGATATTTTCACACTTCTTCAAATGATTTAAAATAAACTAAATTTTATAATCTTGGATCATGGAATATATGTTGTGACCATCAGAAACCTCTCTTGACAAGTCTGCTGTACTATTGGTTTCTGTGCTGCTCTGATACTGCTTTTGAAAATGATCATAGATAACTACTTGTTTTTGATCTGTCTACTGCTTTGATAAATGTGCCAAATTTGTTGTTTGGGCTTTGGGCTTAAATTTCTTCTGTCTGGGGTATCCTTGTTTTTCTTCAGTGTTTTGTTACAATCCTCATTAATAGGGACACCAAGTGGTATCAGAAGTGCCTTATATTTGTCTCACCCATCTGTACTTAGATTCCAATCTTCACCTTCTATAGATCCACACACTCTTTTTGCCTTGTACAATTTTTTTCCTCTTGTTTTGTATAGATCTCCATATCCCTCTTGTAGTTGATTTTCAATTTTAAAATTATTTATTGATTATTCATTCAGAAATTGAAATCTATATCCATATTGAACTATATTTATAATTCATCAAAATTATTATTAGATTTTGAAATTGTGATGAATTGTGACTGAAGTATATTTCACATCAAGAGGAGTTTTTATTTAGATTTTCATGATTGTTGAACAGTTATTATAATATCTTAAAATTGGCGATTATTTCATGACCATCTTCATTATCTATCATCTTTCTGCCACCCATCATGTTTTTTTTATATTAATATGGAGAATTTAATATATTTTTAAATCATCTTGAATAAACAATGGAAATATTTATGATAGAAATTGGACTATGTTATTATTCAGAATTAGTGATAATTGAAAATTTTCAATGATCCCGGTACATTCGAGCATATTTCATAATATAATTAATTTAGAAATTTATTTCACAGTCTATTTCTGTACATGCCACATTTCTATCATCAATATTGGTTTTATATATCAAGGAGTTTTTCCTTTTAAAGCTGAAATGATAAATATATAATTAATATATAAGTGTGTCTCTAACCTCATTTGAAAATTCAAGCTCTAGTCATGCATGGTTAAGAGACAACTTATAATTTAAGCTGCGACTGACCTCGTTTAAAAATCCAAGCTCTGGTTATGCATGGTCAGTGTGCTCTTTAATAAAATAAAAACAAAAAGGAAATATTGTGTTATAAATTAAAATTAATCTGAAATTCTCCTTGGTGTTTAAAAACCAGCCTATCAATCCATTTTCTAATCTGTGACATGTGTTAATATTTTATGATGTGTTATGATTTGTTGATTGGTAACTATTGGGATTTGAGATTATTCGATTTTTTCACTTAAATTGAATTATTAATTATAGTCCAAATCCATCACTGTTTTTATGCTCAATTTTACAAAAATCTTTTGAAAATAATTGGAAATCGTTTTTTTGTAACTCCCTCCATTGTATATAAAATTCATCGTAAATCCTTCATTCTCTACAATATGAAATATGCCACCTGTTCTCAGAATATTATGATTTTTGTTTGATTGATTGAGATTTAGGATGACCGTCCTTCCTCTTAAGCTGAAATTATATTTATTTTTTTGTAATTTTTCATCTATATTTTAAATTCTGAATCCTTTTGACGATAACAAAAGGGGGAGATTGGGTTGAGATTTTGATTTATGAGTGAATATTTTATAAATATTTTAATTTTGAAAATTCTAATTCATTTTCACATTCTTTTCACTCATGCACAGTTATAGGGGGAGTTTCTGTTGTAGGGGGAGCTTTCAAATAGAGGGGGTTCATCTCTTCACTGTCAAACACATTTATTGGAATCAAAATCTTAATATTTGTTTGTCATCATCAAACGGGGGAGATTGTTGTATATAACGATGTTGTATACACAATTATATGATTTTTTGTTTGATGATAACAAACCAAATATATATATTATTATAAATGTGTTTGTTACTGTACTGTTTCATTTCATATATTCATCACAGACAGAAATATAATATTTATATTTAAATAAAATACGACTACTGTATAGAAATTCAAATATTCACACGGTATTTTATTTAAATATAATATTATTATTTCAATATTCAAACAGTACAATTTTTTACAACTCCATTATTTGTACACTCCACTGATACACTTCATTTCACATTCAATTTCATACACAGTTCCTCACTACAACACTCTATCTCTCAGCACATTTTCATATATACATACATTTACACTCATGTACAGATACACTTATATACATTTCACTGTCTTCCATCTTCACTGCACTGTCAGTCCAGTCGTCCATACCTATCATATGTAGAAACACACACAGTATATGAAACAGAAATGATATTCTAAATTCTAGCGAATATAAATTTTAATTTTAAAATTCTATTTGCTTTAGCTTTCTAGTGTGTTTTCTCATCATTTTTCCATGGCTCAATCTGATTTTTTTTTTTAATTCGACTGTGTCTAAAAAGCTTGTGATATTCACAGTGATACACTGTAAATACCACAAGGCAGACCGCATATATATATCTCAATGCAGGGATAGGAAAACTTGTCTGGATGGCTGCATATACACACGTGTGTATATATATATACACACGTGTGCACTGCCTTGCCAGTCTAGTGTGCAACTGAGGAGTAGCCACGTGGACCATCTCGACTCAGTGCAGCATGGTCAACATAGTCAACACTAATCAGCCAAGCATGAGTCAACACTCAACACGGTCGAGCCATGTACAAACAAGACAGCAGCAAAGTGATCTAGGCAGCCCAATATAAATAGCCGAGCACATATGCAAACAGTTTCAAATAAAGTGGAGCAGCAGTAAACTCAGATGCAAGCTCAAGAGAGCACAATGAAACATATAAGGTGAGACAACAGCAAGCTAACAAGCTAATATGGTCGAGCATCACAACATAACAGTTTACAAATAATATGCACTAATGTACATGGGGTCAAGTAAATAAGTATATGTGCAAGTGACTCTCAGCAATGACATATAAGTACATGGCAACTCAACATTGTATAATACAAGGTCATGGTAGTTCAACCAATGTGCATGCATGGTGCAAGGATGGTGTTGCATGGCTCAACAGTCAATACAAATGGAAACAATGGGAACAAGGTGACACAGCATGGAAAACTCACATGTTCAGAATGGTGAGACAGTGAAGCAAGAGTGCAGTTCAAACAACAACATTTCAAGATACTTTGATGGTGCGGCTATATGGTTTACAAGATGACACAAGCAAGCGAACATGCCACAAACAGGTCATACATGGGTGTAGCAAATGATTGTGCAGGCATACATGTATGTGTACAATGGAATAACAGTGAAGACAAGTACATGCTGCATTATTTACATGCACAAGGCATGGTGTGTACATTGTGTAATTGGTTAAAGCATTCATGTTCAAGTCACAAGTCAATGCTAAGGTTTCATCAAGAAAGTGTACAAATGTAAGCACAAATGACTCAACTTCACAGAGTAAATAGAAATGGCCAAGACTACATGACAATACCAAGTGATCACGACAGTATCAGTTGATATCAGTTTTCTTTATGTACCAGAAAACATCACAAGCATGTCGAATGCAAAGTATCATGTTCGAGCTTAAACAAGACATAGCAGTGGGTTTAAGTCAAGTGTAGCATCGGTTCAAACTCAAGGAAATTTTTCCAGTTATTTAGTTTTTGGGCAAGAAGTATTTTTTTTCCTGAAATCAGCATTCACAAAATTGGCAAAAAGTTTTTCAATAAAGGTTCAAGTTTTGAATTGTATTATTTCGGGAAAGTTATCAATTCATTCAAATGCATTTTCAGCAAAATCCACTCAAGGCAATATTTCAAACAAAATCACACAAGGGACCAGTGAGTAATATGGAATGGTGATTTGGCATAAATCATACTCGACAATAATTTATTCCATATTCAATCATACAAGAAAGTCAATCAAATCCAGATTCAATCATGCAATTCGAACAAGGTAACAAACATGAATATTTCAATCAATGAATTCAAGTCAAATCAAAAAGTGAAACACGCAGCAATTAAAACGAATCATTTTCACGAAATCAGAGTTGTTCTAGGGTTTGTTAACCCTATATAATACACCATTTTCATCACAGGCTCGATCGAAAAATCCAACACAATCATTTCAATGAAAATCAGAGAAATCAAAATTCTTTTTACTCACAGGGTTTCGATCGAGAACAACTTCCAAATCGAACGACAAGGAGAAGCCAGCAACAACTAATAGAAGCCTCAGAGAACAATTTTGCTTTCCTTTCAGAAGACCCGATTTGATTTGGAGCCAACATTGGAAAACCCTAATTTCAATCTCCATTTTCCAGCCGCCATTGCCTAAAACAAAAGAGATCGGGCAAAAGAAAATAGGAGTGGCCGACCTACTTTACTCTTGGCTAAACCAAGTTTATTTCAAAGGGGATAAGGGTTTTATTTTATTGTTTTTATTTTTGTCTTTGTTTTTGAATTCAATCTGTATTCTGAAACAGTTCTAGAGTCTGTAAAATCTAGGGAGAATCAGTTAGGGTGTTAACTGGCAGTTTACTAGAGTTTGTAAAATCTAGAGTTACGCGTTACGAGCTTGTAATACGGGAAAATTTGATCGAGGGGATATCGATCAGTCTAGGGTTTTGAGCGTAGGGTTAGGACAGGAGCAGGCGCTGCGAGTTTACATGGGATTGTAAGCGGGATTTGTTATTAACTCCTAGTAGAAACCTTTGGAATGCAGTAGTAGGTAGGATTTTGCCGAAGTTGGGTATATCTTGTGTCATTTACTTTCTGCATTTCTATTTCCGCTGCATTTTGTGTTCTGATATTTTTAATATCTCATTTAATTTTCAATAAACCCTATTCACCTCCCTCTAGAGTTAATCTAGATCCAACAGGTTCAAGTGTTTTAGGTGAGGGAAGGCATGCATGATACTATGCGTCTGCTTACTTTTGCATGAGGAAAATGATAGTGACGTGGCCTCTTGATCTAAAAGACTAACTATCAGTTTCGAGCAGGCGACTAGGTAGGAAGGGGTGATAACGTCGGTGTCGGGTGGTTCTAGGCGAAGTGAGAAGTAGCCGCAAGTAGTAGGGTGGGTCCGTAGTTCGAAAACAATAATAGTAAGAAAACGAAAAGTAATATGGAGAAGAGGAACTATGGAAGTAATGGGAAGATTGAAGAAGAAATAAGGACAACATCGTGCATGGGAAAAAAAATATGGGTGATGAAGCAAAAACAAGGTGCGAGGCAGCGTGTTTGGTTCAGGGGGAGGCTGTGTGTGTTCATGCGATGGGAACAATAATGTGGAAGAAGACAAATATGGGGGAAATGGTGAAGTTGTTCGACATACAGCAGTATGAAGGAGGTTAAGAAATGGGATGATATGAATAGAATGGAAAGAAAGAAAATGGAGCAATACAATGCTACAGGCAGAATAGAAATGGAAGGAAGAAAGAATTCACATGGAAGAGAAAAAGCATTTTGGAAAAGTTGGGCTGTGGAAATATTTTGGCTTCGGCCCTAGAGGAATGGGTAATTAGTTGAACAATGCTGGATTATGGAATTTTCAGGTGGCATGGAAGAGTTGTATGCTGAACGTGCATGGGTGATTTAAATAGGGATGGTGTGTTTGAACCATGCAGGTGAGCGAATACATAAAATAAAACTTACGACTATAATATTATGTTAAGAACAAAATTATGCAGCTAAGCCTAAATATTTGAAAGAAAAAAAATGCAGTAAAACTGACATGAATTTGATGATCGTGAATATATGTCGAGAAGTTAAGCAATACACTGAGATGTTGGAGTCTAGCTTTATAAAACTAAAATGACGTACATAGATTTGTAGTTGTGAACATTAATTTAAAAGTAGCTAACGTTATTTAAACTATAATTAAGGATTAATAATTTGATTAAAACCGTGAACTTGTATTAACTTGCGATTACAATTTTAGAACTGAAACAAACCAAAAGGCATGGGATCATGTTGAAGAGCGCTACAATCTGGAACTAGTTCAAACAGAGAGGAAGCAGCTGGAGTTTTTAATTAAATTAAACGTCTATTTAATTTAATTAAATCGAGTCGTTTTAACGACGAATCAATTCAAGGTGAGTTCAACTCACTCAATTAATCCCGCTTATATTTTCTATAAGTCAGGTTTTTATTTGTGTGCAATGTATGCTAATGATTGATGATTGTTTGCATGGACGTTGAATATTTTTAATGCTCATCGATTAAATTAGACGTTGTTTAATTTAATCGAATTAAATCGTTATTTTGACGATTATATTCCAAACAAGGTAATTTACCTTGTTGGTTACGTTTATAATAATATAAACGTATTTAATAAACAAATGGGATGTTTGAATGGATGTTAGTTGAATATTGACCGTTATTAGTTAACTGTTTATTTTCGTTTATTGTGATAAATACATTGCTGTATCGAAATTGAGAAAACCCACTGTGATGCAGAGAAGGACAAGTTTGAGGAATCCAACCGGATTTCTCACTATTATTGTTAATGATTATCAGTACGATTATATATTGTTAGTGAATGTGGAATTGACTGATATTTCATAGTTCGACACTTTTAGCAGACATTTGCTTCTTTAGTACATCTATAAAAATAGAGATTTTTGAAATCGATATTATGTTGATTCAGAACGTTTACAAAATTTATTCATGTATGTTATGAAATATGATTTTGTTTGAAACATCGAAGTTAATTACATTTTTATAATCATTTAAAATTATAAGTAAATGGAAATTGAATGTGGAATAAGCGTTTGGATGTGCATTAGGGTTTGGGAAAAATATTTAGAAATTGAGATTTCAAGGTCAAGTTTTAGGAAAGTGACATTTACTTTCTATTTTTACCAAGATCTAATTATTTATTTATTTATTTTTTATTTAGATTTATGAATAAAAGTATATTTTAAAGATAATTATCTTGAAAATGCGGATTATAGTGCTATTAGATAATCAATGTTATTTCGTAAGGAAGTAGATTCTTGATGTGAACTTCGTCTATTTCGAAGTTAACAATGTTGTTCAGTTAAGGTCTGAGAGGTAATTATACCCCAACTTGATTGACTTCATTGTTGACTAAGAAATGGTCAGGTTCGATAACAAGGGTTGGCTAAATGAAATGAATTAATAAGTGTTAATGGTTTTAAAGACCATGTTTTAATTTGAATATAAATGGAAATGTTACAAATGTTGAAAGATTTAAAGATTTTAGAAGTTTAATTAAGCGATGGTTAATAAAAGAGGCTAAATGATGCTAAGTATTGAATCCATGAATTCATCTTTTATGGATGAATGGTTGTTTATTTGATAGTTAAATAACCGACTATCAAATCTAGCCCAGACTGTTATTGGTACGGAAAGACCGAGATCGAATTTATATTCGAAAACCATTCCGACCAGCAAATACGTAACGTTGAAAATAGAAGATGGAGCAACTGAAGACCATGGATCTTCATAAGCGGAAGGATCGCATGTTGATTTTCTCTGGCTAGCCACCAGAGGTTTTCAAAGTGTAGTTCGGTCGTGGTTGAGATTTACAGATTTGCAAGGACTTCTCGCTACTGATCCTTTGGATACGGTAGGAGAGTGCCTTCGATTTTCCCGGTCCCAAGACAACTTGTATGGACGAATTTCTGACAGAGTATGCCTAACAGATCATATGATTGATCTCTTTACAACTATGTTTGATGACGGAGGAATTAGTTTCTCTTAGCTTTATGTCCATGGTATTGGGGAAAATCAATTTGTGATGTGATGGGTTTGACGATGTGGCATTCAAAGTAAATGGTGATGTGTTGTTCTAGAAGGAAAAGCTTGCCTTAAGCCTCATCAACCGGGAAATGACAAAAATCGGCCACGCAGCATGGCTAGGTGATTCATCCCCAAGTAGGGTGTATATCACCAAGCTAGCAAAATTCCTTATTTTTCTTCTTCTTTCGCTTCTGTATCTCCATGGATGGATGGTGGTTCCTTAAAACCATTGGGTGATAATACATTCGGTCTACTCAAGCTAAATGAGTAACCGTTCATGTGTGGTCACATTGCAAGATGATCTTGTTGAACCCTAGTTTGTCTCCTATAAAGTACACTGATTGGAAGGTGGTGTCATACCTTGTCATAGTTGGAATCCAATATCAAAAAAGTGCCCCGCGGTTTTTGATTATACACTATGTATATGGAGCGTGAGATGCAATTATTCTGCTATTTGATTATTTATTTGATATAGACACTATTATAATATCACCGGATTTTCGTATCAAAAATGGTTTGGGTTATAGTAAGGTAAAAACCATCCACGTTTATGTGTGGACTGGTCCTAGTATTATCCTTTTCTTTCAAGAGGATTTTTTTAAAGTTAAGGATACGGATGTTATTTAAACTTAATGATCTTTTCTCACGCTGGTTCACCGGACTGATCTGTGGCGTTTGTAATGCTTGGGTTAGACCGAATTGTACAGGTTCAGGTTATCGGATGTTGTGAAGTTCAGAGACGAGCTGGGAGGAGTCCAGATGTATGATATATATAGTATTATTCCGTCGTGTGTTGTATTTGAGGGCATGTTATTATAACTATCCAGATGTGTTGGATGTTCACTGTACTCTGATGATTATAAGTTTTTTTAAGTTTTAAATAAAGATCTATTCATGTATTATGCTTTATTCGGATGCAATGTGAGAATTTGCGTGGTGTTGGTTCTTCTTCTTATTCTTCTATTCTAATATTTCTTTCTTATCTTCTATCACCTTCTAAATTCTTTCCACTAACTTTCTGCTTTTTTTGTATAACTTGGGTTGACTGTGGTAGTTAATGTCAGCTTAAATTGTACGGAAAAGTAGGGCTTTACAGATATAGTTTAAACATGTTTTGTTTGATGGATTCAAGGGGATGCAAGTGTTTGCTAGTGGATTCAATGGATGCATACACACATACACTAGGCACAAATTAGTGATCAGTAACTCGGACAATAACATAATTGCATATGGATGTGTGTGCACTTTAAATTCATTTTTTATACTATGGATGGAATTTAGGTGATTATCATACGAATGTTGCATTTTATTGATGATGGTTGTAGCAAACATATAGAACTTTATGTACCATTATAATTTCTTTTCATACAATTTGGATGTAAGGCACCAACATTAATTGCATAAAATGAGGTCGAATGAATCAGTAATCCGCCTAATTTCTTGCATTAATTAGAGACATATACACTACACTATTACATATGTCAATTAAAAAGCATAAGAAATCCTAAGGACAATGGATGCCTGTGACTGATGGATGAGTAGATGAATGCAGATGGTGTTGTGATAATATTTATGATATTCTTTTAGCCTTGGAGATTTCGGGGACGAAATCCTTTAAAGAGGGGGGAATGTAGCAACCCGAAAATTTAATATAGCAAATTAACTAAAATATTAATAAAATAAATATTAATCAGAAAAACTTTGGAATTGGGCAATTAGGGTTACGCCATTGAGTCCATCACGGGATTCTGGCTTGAACAGACCTTTGGTTCGTTAAAATCGAACTTAAACTAAGAAAATATAAAAGAAACAAGTTTGGAATTTGAATTTTAAAACATAGAAACGTTCGAATAAAATATAATTAATAATCAGTGCAAATCACGTAAGTTGGGGTGACCCACCTCTTAATTGGCTCGACCAGGGGGTCGACCCACCAAGTGTATTTAGGGCTGTCAATGGATACCCGAAAAATCCGAAATCCGTCCGCATCCGTATCCGAAAAGCGGATAAATATCCGATATCCGGGAAAGCGGATGCGGATATAGGCATATCTGCATCCGAAAATTATCCGTCCGCTTTTTCTCTCGATTATAGCTTAAATTATGTGTAATTTAACACAATTAAATATACTAATTTATTAGATTGCAAAATTAAAAGTCTAACTAAATGGTTGTTAATTGCTTAAAATTATATATTATCATCATATTTATTTATTTTTAGCACTTTAGTAATCAGTTTGGTTGAAAAAACTTAATATTAAGCTAAAAAAATTCATTTATATTAATTGATTTATCGATTGTTGGCGGAGCGGACAATTATCCGATATCCGTCCGTATCCGCGGATGCGGATATCCAATATCCGAAAATGGTTTCGGATGCGGATACGGATATGGCACTATCCGTATCCGAAAGTATCCGTTGACAGCCCTAAGTGTATTGGTCGACCCAATCTGGGCAGCGTGCATACCTTGCGCGCATGTTATTGATCGGTTTTTGCTGGCTCTTGGGTACGTTCTTTTGAAGAGTTATGAGATTCAATGGCCTAAAATCTTAATATATAATCTAACGCATCAAAACGCCCTAGATCTATTATAAATAACATCCGAAAATCTAATCTAAATCTCACTACTCCATTTCTTTGCCTCCCTCTGAAATAACCATCTTCTCAAATAAAATTCTAATGGAGTATTGAGGCTTGGTTCTACATATATTTTAGGGGATATTCGTCGATAGAGACTATCCACTGGGGATTATTTGGATTTCTTAGATTTGTTGAGTATATTTCATTAACTGCAAGATTCAGTACAAATTGAGGTTTCTTCTTGATAGTATAATAAGTTGTAGATTCCTTCTGACTTCTATTCTCTTTTTTGTCTGTAAGCTATGTAAATCTGAATCTGCTTCTATCTTCCTTCTATCTATTTTCAATAAAGTTATTGCTGTAGTTTTTTCAGTTCATTTATACCCTTTGTTCTTCGTGTGTAATTTTATTACAGTTCTGAATCAGCCCTATTTTATTTCAGATCTACTCTTGTTTATCTAAGCCTAGGTCATGCAAGAGCCTAGGTCATTTTCCTTTTTATTTTTGACATTGAGTTTAGGCCTTCTTGAGCCTAAACCTTTTATTCTTATGCGCAAATTGGTTAAAATATGGAATTTGACAGTAATAACACTATTGGAGAACAATAAGAAAATTGTATAAAAAGGATAAATTGGGCTTACTTGAAATTGTAAAATAAAAGGAAAATTAAAATGTAACTTTGGTAATTGAATAAATGACATTTAGATAGATGCAAATGACGGGGGTTGGGTTATACAATTAAAGATAAACTTAAGAGATGCTTATAGATAACCTGTAAATTAAAGTTTACATGCAACCAATAGAAAAGTTAAATAAAGGAAGGTAGACTTATTAATAAACTTAAGATTGGTGTTAAGTTTAATTAAATAAATTAATAAGCAGGTAGAGTTGGAGTCCATTCCGACAACAATAACAGATTAGGGAAAATAAGTGGCTCGTAGCATTGGTCCATTTCGGTAGTGTGAGTAGACTGAATAGGGAAAATAAGAGACCAATAAAATAATTAATTTTTAGTAACCTAGGCGTTTGTTTACAATACTATGGGGCTTTTGGGTAGCTAGGTAGTCAACGATAATTCTATAGGGACCTTGGCGCTAGTAAATTAATTTGGGGACTAAATATTCAGGTGACTTATGTTGAATTGCCTATTTTTGGATGGGGATCTGTATCAGTCAGTATACCCTTTTATCACACTACACTGATGTCTCACGAGGAGGTGTAGGCACGCTTATACAACACTGAGTAGTAGGTGGTCCCAACATGATGGGTACGGGCGCGTTCCAGCGGGACGGTGAGCGTGCATCGCGCCGATTAGGGAAGATAAGACGATGTGATGCAAGTGATATTCGCTATGTGCTTAGAGCTGATGGGTCGGGTCTGATAAACTCGGGGCCATAGTAGACATATGTTATCACATATGTGGTTTATGAGCCAAGCGATGGGTAGAATAGGTTTATATCCTAATTTATGAATTGTAGCAATTGGTGTAAAAATCGAATCACTTGACAATCGATTATCTTGTAGAAGTATATTCTTATTTATTTATGTTGAACTTCAATTTATTATCCTGTCTAGATTTTCTCTTTTATCGCTCATGCTAGTAATTGCTGAACTCACCAACTATTTGTCTTACTAGTTCTGTTTTTTCTTCTTCCTTCCTTCCCCTCCCTCAGGTTCTTAGGGTGCAGGATCTAGCACTTGAGAGATCTTTGACCCAACTCAGTCTTTGGAGATTATCATCTGTTTTGTTCTTTGTGCTTATATGTATCTTTCTATGTTTATTTATTTTCCGTACTGGATGTTGAGGAGGATACTTTTTATTTTGGTATTCTGATTTATTGTTGCTTATGAGACAACTACTTATGATGTAATGACATTGTATTTTTAAATGAAAATTTAAATTCCACTATGTTTATTTATCTTGTCTTGTGAATTATAGTATCTGTGATGTTATTTTATACCTATACGTTTCATCATTCTTAATGACATCCTCATATGGATCTCGTCAAGAAACATGAGGTGTTACAAGTTGGCTCCAACAATGCATTATCTTTGCAGTAGATTGAGTGGTTAACACTCTTTCAGTGGTTAGCAGATTTATACTCAATAACTTGAGATAGTAAATTGGGGTTAATAGAAGATAATATCCAAGAACTTATTAACCCATCTTGCTTGTGATATTTTATATAATTTTCATTGATGACCATTCGTTTTCTGTATCAATAGTGAATGTTGGAGGGATTGGGATAGTATCATAGACAAATCCCATAGCCTTGGATTGCTGTATCAATCTGCAACTTCCATAGAAAATAGTTTTCTTCATCAAAATGCATAGTGATCAGTTGATTTTGAGGGCTATTCACTGTTTTGACCAACTTTTCAGCTTCAAATTGAAATTTTTGTGAATCAGGCTGAGTAGATCCATCATTGCCAGAGGTTGAGACATTTTCATCAACCATGATTGAAACAGAGAGAACAAACAGGTAAGAAAATCAACCGAGCCTTCAGTTATGAGATAAAATTCTGATAAAAAGATGATGAAATCACTAAAATAATACTTGAATTGCAAAAATGAAGAACACAAACCTGTAAACAAGGAATATTGAATTGGGTGAGAGAAATGATTTAGTTATTTCGAATAAAATATTAAAACGTGATAAAACACTCGTTTATATCCATGTTTAGTAACGTTGGGCTGCACGACTAGGCAAGTCCATTTGGCCCGATACAAAACACGAAATACTCATACATCAATTACATAGCTGTTGTACAAAATCATTCTGTTAGGTAACAGGCTCTTCATCAACTACATGCAAAATATAAAATTTAAATTAACTAATCAAATCGAGTGCAACGTCAATCAAATCGAGTGCAATGAATGAATAGAGGAACATCATTGATATTGATTTTCAAGGTTGCGATGAGCGACCGAGCCAGGTTAGGGTTGCAAGAAGATTTTGATAAGCGTGTTATATTCTTCATATCATTTGAAAACCTTGAGTTGACCAATTGCCCATCCGACCCACACAATGGAGTTTGGGTATGTCATTGGGTTCCAAGGTTCAGTCCAACGGTCATTGAAAATGAACAAACGAGGCATTGTCAGTGACTTCTCCAAGCAAGCAATTCTCTCTACTGGTCTTTACCGTTAATGTCGACAAGTTTTCTCATTCAAGATGCGGCAGCTGTTGAATTTGTCAAAATCAACGCCTTACGTACTACTTCACAACTTCTAGAATTTTCCTCGCCAAGCAAACATTATTTTACTCCATTTTCGAACGTGTCCCCACTCGTATTGCTCATTCTTTTCTTCCAAAATTAAGTAGCGTTCACATCTACCTCATCAACGCTATATATATGGTTGGCATCACGTACTTAATTCTACCAATCTGTACTTTGAATTCATAAATTCCCCTCTCATTTTGTTCAATCCAACGGTAATGGCGTCTAAATCTGCAGCTTCTGTTCACGATTTCACTGTCAAGGTATCGTTTTGATTTACGCTTTCTTTCTAATTCTTTCAGCTTGGTACGCTGGCTGTCTGTGAAATGAGTATTTCGTCGATTTGTTGATATTTTAGGCGACAATTTATTTATGTTCGCTGTTCTAGGGGAAATGTTATTTGGCTTTGAGAAATTGACGAACGGATGTCAATATGATTAGGCTGCCAAAATGGCACATTTGTGGTTCATTGAAATCATGTTTGTGGAAAATCGAACAAAATTTCATGGTTTTCAATTAAAAGGCGGAATATCAGTTTTCTGAACCATACCGGAATGTCATGGTTTATGACTAGCATGTTATTTTATCAACATCTAATTTTCTAAGCTCTGTTCGAGCTAATAAGATACAAATACAAGACTTTGTTGGGTTAGGTTACCACATTGCACTGTGTACATGGGTAGTAGCAAGAAGTATCTACAAATAATGTGATATGTCATCATATAAATGCAATATGCTGATAGCAGTTGAGTGAGTATTTGTTAGCCATTTATTTGATTGGTATCTGTCACAGGATGCTAAGGGTAATGATGTGGATCTAAGCATTTACAAGGGAAAAGTACTGCTCATTGTCAATGTTGCATCTCAATGGTACATTCAAATTAATTTTCTTGTTTAGATTTGACATAACAGAACATATGCAAGTTTTACGATTATAACTCATCTTCATGAAGTGCACCAAACAGTTGTTAAACAAGGGAATGTTCACAATTAGATGACCATATTGTTAATTTTGGTTATTACAGTGGGCTGACTAACTCAAATTACACGGATATGAGCAAATTGTATCAGAAGTACAAGGATCAAGGTATGTCCTTGTTTGTAGTCTATGATAATTGCATCGCACAGTTAGTGAACTTAGGCAGTTCTAAGTATTATCAACTAAATCATAGGTTTGGAGATTCTTGCTTTTCCGTGCAATCAGTTTAACTCGCAAGAGCCAGGGACGAATGAGGAGATAGTGCAATTTGCCTGTACACGTTTCAAGGCCGAATATCCTATTTTTGACAAGGTGCTTATTCTACGGAAACACGTTATAACGAACATCGTTTTTGCATATGTGAACTAAGTTTAAAAATAAAACAAAAATTAACAAGTAGGCTAAGACTAAAGTGAGTTTGATACTATAACCATGTAGGTTAACGTGAACGGAAAAGAGGCGTCACCGCTGTACAAGTATTTGAAGGAAAGCAAAGGTGGCATCTTTGGAGACAAAATCAAGTGGAACTTCTCAAAGTTCTTGGTTGACAAAGAAGGTCGTGTCGTCGATCGCTATGCACCTACCACCTCCCCTATGAGCATTGAGGTTTTGCTTTTGCCTCTGATGTTCATTAAGCTGAAAAAACTCACTGTTGCATTTATTGTCTTTTATTTATTTTATTTTGTATTATATCTTGCAGAAGGACATCAAGAAGCTATTAGCAGTTGCTTAACTTTCTGATGATGCGAAATTTGGATCGTACATTAATATCAAGATTTATATGTTGTTTGTAGTGCAGTAGTTTGTTTTTATGCCGATGTGTAAGCAAGTAGCAACTGATCTAGCCAATCGGTTATTACTTATTTGTGTTGTGGAAATTGTACTTGGAAATAATGCTTTGAGCAACCTGGATTTAATTAATATTTGTTTCTTAAGTTGCTTGTCGTTGCCTGTCTGGCAGTACCATTGTCATGTTATGTGTATGTATGGGAGCTAGGTATCTGGGTCAACTGATATAAATTTTGCTGTTGTAAAATCTGAAAATAAAGCTTAAGAACTTGGAACCTTCCTATTGTATTTATAGAGGCGCAGAGCTTCTTTCCATACATACAATTCATATAAGTTATTTACTTATTGACCAAAAATCTCCTAATTTAACCCCATTGTTCTTTGGGCTCAAAGAGTTGTTGAAAAGTAAAACAGTTATTGTGCAGGTTTACCAGTTTGTCGTAAACGTTTTGTATATGTAGTGAATTTATATAAAAAAAAAATATACAGTTACTAAGAATTTGTTATTGAATCATTATTGCAATAAAGGCGTTTAAAGTTATAACGATAATATATATATATATATATATATATATATATATATATATATATATATATATATATATATATATTGAAAATTGGTTCATTTTATTAGCAACTGAAATAAAGAATACAAGAAAGGGGTTAGCATACTAAGCTTTACATAAAAACAAATAAAACAAAAAGATTGAAAATACAAGTAAACTATCAAACTAAAATTGACCCATGATAAGGTTGCCATCACTCTTGCGTGCAAACCGCACTTCATACGAGCCATCATCCGGTCATCCTCTATGCACAGTTCCATCCTTTTAACATTGGTTTACTTCACAGTAGAAAACATCAACATTTCCAAATCATAAACTGAGCATTCCGCGCATTTTCCATCCAAACCATCCAACAAAACCATCTACAAGTTAATCGGCTATAAACTTCATTGACAACATAAAAGGGTTCACATGCTACCATATAATAAAGCATATAAAAATTAGTAATTAAGCTCAGCACCTAGTTCACTAGATTTCAAATTCAAATCCTAAATCTGGTTGATGATTCACAACCCTGTGAATCAATCTTAGAGTCTGAATCTATATTATAACATACTTAACCAAGTGTCGGTTTCTTATTGCATAGTTCGAATGGTAAGGACTGTTAAATATTATGGTTGCCTAAGTTCCAAAAACCTGATAACTTGAAGTACTCTTTTCCCTTCTCCAATGTGAAACAACTCTTACATATAATCATCATTTCAGTAACTTATGAGAGCATACAACTAATTATCCCCAACCATATTTGAAACTGATAAAACCATCTAGTAGCTACATATCCATTTGGTGCCAAACTAGTTCATCTGACATCAAATCTGATTACTCTTATTAACCAGAACTTGCCCAAACCATATAAATCCAAACATTTTTTATTCTGTAGATCTACCATTCATCATTATATCATGGTTAAGACATTAACAATTTGGGAAAAATGCTAGAAAGGCTTGAAACTTGACAAACATTATTATGAAAAGAAGCAAATCTACTGTGAAATTACCATCTGAAACCGTATTCTCCAAATTTCTTCAGGACCATAAATCAAAACCCGCAATCAAACCAGTCCCTAAGTATATCCAATCTAAATGCAATCTTCTAAAATCAGTAAAGCAACACATACCAAAGTCATGAAGAAGTAAAGAAACATGCAGATCGGTTATGAAGAATCGGAAGTGATTTAACACTTTCACTGGCAATGTCAGAACCCAACTCCCTCAAAGGCTTGAACTCCCATTTCAAACAGTTTCGCTTTAGATCTTTATTTACTGCTTAAGCCCGGCGATGCGTAGATCTGAAATTAGGATAACCGATTGATGCGTTTATAACGAAGCCAAATCTCACTTTAGGCAAATTTGACACTCCGTTGAAATTAGGGTTAAAAAAATTAAGATAGAGTTTTCAGATCTGAATTAGATTGCGAGAAACTGGTGGAAAACAAAAGTATTATCAACGAAATGAATCGGTGAAGGTTACTAAAATAAAGCGATTAAAGAAGTGAAATGAAGGAAGGTGATGAAATGTGGAGAGGTCACTCACGCATGGCGAAACCTGGTGAAATTTCACCAGTCGCCATTAACGAGGCCTGCGATAGTTTACATATATATGCATACATACATACATACATACATAATGTGTGTGTGTGTGTGTGTGTTATAAAATAAAACAAAACAGAAAATAAAAGAGAAGCCATTAGAGAGAACAGAAAAGATAGGGGAGAGACCTTTTATTTCTGTTGATTCAAGTGTATCTAATTTCTATTACATTTGCACTTTTATATATAGGCTTTAATTAGAGCTGATTTTGAACTTATCCCCATGGTGTGGGACTAAACAAAAATATTACAAAAGCGTATTCACTTTTATATATTACAACACTCTCGTTTGAATATGCATCTTCGAAAACTTGAATGCTCTGCTAACTTGAAGTTGCCCCTTTTAAAACATATATGATGATTGCTCCCCCTTATTATTATTATTATTATTATTATTTTGTTTGCATATATCCGTTCAGTCAATATAACTATTGTATGTTGCCTTCAAAACTCTATCAGGAAAACTCATGGGAAAAACCTTAAACGAGAAAAAGAGTACAATGTTTGACATTATGGATATCATATTAAAATGATATTCCTGATAAGAGTTTGATGCTTCGGGATCAAACCAATGCCTCATTAAAAACCTTTTTATGAAGAAAAAAACCAATGTGAAAAATCATAAACAAGGAAAATAGTGCAATTTTATTCAACTTTAGGTAACATGTTTTACAATGTTACAGTAAATGTTGATACTTTAGGATCAAGGTAATGCCTCATTAAAAACCTTTTTATGAAAAACCCTATAGGAAAAATCATAAACAAGGAAAAAAGTGCAATTTTATTTCATCTTTAGGTAACATGTCTTACAATGTTACAGTAAGTGTTGATACTTCAAGATCAAGATAATGCCTCATTAAAAAACTTAGTAACAAAAACCCAATAGTAAAAATATTAGCGAAGGAAAATAGTACATTATAACATAATTTTATATGCTCCCCCATATATATAAATCATTATTCAATTAGTTTATTGATGTAGTCGACGCATGCCAATTTTGTACATCATCTTCTGGAAGTTGATTTGGAAATTGCCTTTGAGAACATATCTACCCGCTTTCCTTGAAACTGAATTTGTTTCTCCTTTTTCTTGTTATCCTTTCATTCATCTATGAAGAGAAATTTAGAAGAAATGTGCTCCACCCTATCACCTTGATATGATTCACTTGAATCTGAGTCATGCAAATTGTCTTGTCTTCATAAATAATAGTTTACTACATCAAAATATGTTTGATACTTCTAGATCAAACTGTTGCCTCGTCAAAACCTTACTAAGAAAAACTTGATGGGAAAAATCTTAGTGAAGAAAAGAGTACAATATAAAATGTCATATTTACTACGTCAAAAGGAGTATGATACTTCTGGACAATTGTAATGTCTCGTTAAAACTTTAATAAGAAAAACCCTATGGGAAAAATCTTAAATAAGGAAAAAGAGTACATTATAACTTATTTTTGTATGTTACTTTTGGGTTGATACTTCTAGATCAAAATAATGCCTCATTAAAACCTTACTAAGAAAACCCTGTGGGAAAATTTTAGTTAAGGAAAATGAGTGCAATATAACATACTTATGGATGCTCCCCCTGATGTAATAATTGCGTTTGAATTTGTGTTCTTCTTTCAATAACTCAAATTGCTTACAGATACTTCTTAATGAAGTTTTTCTTTAAAAAGTTCATGTGCATTTTCATGCTTCAGACATGCTTTCTTATTTACAACGCCTTCTCTTTACGATTTGTATGCTACTAATATTCATTTATGGATACACTTCATGTGCTTACAATTTTGTATTTCAATCGGGTTTGCATATTGCAATACACATTTGATGAATAAGACAACTTTTATTACAGCAACACTAAGCAGGAAGTAATCTACTCATCTTGAAGTATATCAAGATTTTCGTTATAACAATACTTAGAAGAATGAAGTATGACAAGATTTTCATTACAACAACACTAAGCAGGAAGTAGTCTTCTCATCTTGAACTATATCAAGATTTTCATTACAACAATACTTAGAAGAATGTTGTAATAAATCGTCCATGTTCTTGGTATTCTTTATAATAACAAATGTTATTTATATTCTTCAGGAACTTATATATTATAATAATCTTTGCATATCGCAACTACCACTTCAATGGATATTACGAGTTTCATTACATCAATTCTTGAAAGCAGGAAGTGGTCTACTCATCATGAATTATATCAAGATTTTTATCACAACAATACTTAGAAGAATGTTATAATCTACATTTCTTGTTCTTTGCATTCTTTATTACTACCAAAGTTATTTAAATTCTTCCGAAATTTGAATACTTTCATCGTTTATACCTTCAGGGTATTGTAAGCGTTTTAAATACTTTCACTATTTTAATCAATTCAATTATCTCTAAAAGTACAATGCTCATAACATGTTGTTGACACTGTATGGTGCTTTAGTAACTTTAGTGTGTGCTTTTGTCATTTGATATATTTCTAATTTTATATTATGAACTACAGGTCCATTTTTCTTATTTAGGAGAATTTCATGATGGCCAATCATATTTCTCTCTAATATCTGATTTTTAATCCATTTATAAACGTTAGCATTTTATTATTTAATAATTTATCATCGATTATTATTTCTTGTTAGTTCTATATATGATTTATTGAGATCTCAATACTTATCATGCTTTAGATACCTATACCGCTTCTAGGGTTATTTTGATAATCATGTCATGGGTTTATTTCAAAGCACCCTTAAGTGTTTCTTCAAGAACACCCACTTCCATCATTTGGCATCTTTATGACTTACTCCAAAAATATTTTGAACTGACTTTTATAACATTTTTTCAGTTCTGATTTACACCTTTTGATCCTTCAGGGATTCAAATATATATTGGAGAAAGTCTACTAGGGACATAATTGATAATTTATGTAAGTTAATATTTTGCGTAATTCTATGGTTAGCAAATATTTAACATCGGTGATCTCTTTATCCTCCCTCTCAATGTTGACAAACATTGTCACATTAAATAATAGACCTTCTTTGTATTCTCATTTTTGACCATTATCGCATTATTGCTAGCAAATACATTACATGTATTTCAATTGTAGGAGGATAATGCTCTTATTAGTTGATAAGATGCATTCATATTGTAGTGCTTATTACCTTTCATTGATCTGATAACTTGGAGGAATTTTCTATCATTTGAATATGCATTTGATTTTAGGTCATTCAATATTGATGTCAATCGACTTTTTGAATTACTAAATAATATATGCATAATTTATAATATGAGCTCATGACAACTTCAGGTTGTTAATTAAATATTCGCATATATGTGTATATACGTGCATCCACGTATTCCATACGTAATTGATTTGTATATTCTTCCTCATTCGAGTTATCTATTTCAGAACAAATAGATATAAGTTCCAATCATTAGTTTTTGCTTATCAAGCAATGTAAGTGAGAATCTTAAAGATCGTATCATAATGTCCCAAACATCTGATTTGGAACTATATAGAACTTCTGATTCAAATAAAATATATAAACAACTTCAAGTTGTTAAACTGTATTGAACTTCCGGCTCAAATAAAATATATAAACAACCTCAAGTTGTTAAAGTGCATTGAACTTCTGGTTCAAATAAAATATATAAACAATTCAAGTTGTTAAAATTTATTCTTCAACACAATATGTAAATATAAATATATAAGCAAGATACAACTCATTTTGAAAATTGTTAAATCTTTGTATGCATTATCATTACCGCATATGATGTAACTTCTTTAAGAAGTATAATGTTATTATTTTACACAGTTTCAATAAAGCTTCAGGCCTTTAAATTATGAAGTATTTCAAATTCATTGATTAAGGAACTTCAATTTCCTATGCATATATATACACATACATATGTATATAAAGTTTATTAATTGATGATGAACTTCTGGTTCTCATTCTTTTAACGTAATTCGAATTCAGAAGCTTTTACATTCTTGCTAATTGTCAAGATTTCAATCTTGTAAATTTTATCAAAAAGATTCATTTTTTCCATAATTCAAGACTTCAGGTCTCAGATCTGAGTTATACAACTTCTTCCATTACATTAGATGATATTATTTGCCAAATACATCGAATAATAATACATATGTCTTCTTATTCCAAACATGAATCATTTAACTTACAATAACTAATGCTTTTAATACATTTATAATAATATGGTAACACAATATATATTACCATGACGATACATTTAATGCATTTATTATAAAAATAACGGAAATAACAATTATACAGTCTAAATATATGAATCAAATAAATAAATTTTACTTAAATCAACAGAATAAAACTTGGATTTACCTATAGTATTGAAATAAACGAGTTATAGTTGTACAACATTTCTCAATAATCTTATTTTCTAAAATACCATATATATGCCTAATATCTGATCGAGCATTAAGTAGAAATGCACAATTATAGAACCGATATTTTACATTCTTTAATATGAATGATTCAAAAAACTTGCAGATTTATACATAAAATTAACAAATATAAAAATGACATGTTTTTAATTCAAATTATACAATCCATATATATATAAATATATATATATATCTTTTAGATCTTTCTTTTTACATTGAAACTATCTCCTTCCATTATAGAAACTGTAGGTTCAAAATTTTCCATTTTTATAACAAAAATTGCTTCTGCATTCACTTCAGATGTGCTAAATTAAGACCAATATTTAGATCTTAACTTAATATGATCTTCAAGATGCATATTTTCTTTATAATATAGTTTTTCTAAGAAACGATAAAATATTTCTTCTGAAAATATGACATGTTCTAAAATTATTGTATTAAAACTTCAGGATTTATTATAATTTACATATTATCATTGTATATTTTAAACTGAAGCAATTCCTCAAGATTGTTCTTTTATTCACATATGAGAGCCATTTTACTATTTTTCTTCAAAAAAATAGCTTTTTTTAATGATCACTTCTAACAATAAGTTTCTTCAAGAAATTATGTGTGGCACAAAATTGGAATATATGCCTTTTGCCTTTTATAGAAACTTTTCCTTTCACCAATTTTTCAAATCCTTTCCTTTTATAGGTCATTTACTATAGGCAAATATTAAATGCAATTATATGTTTTGAGTCTTTATTTTGTGTTCCTCATTTGCATATGAACTTTAGGTTCCCTATTTGAAAAAATTTATATATGAATTTCAAGTCGTTAGCATATGAACTTCAGAATCTTTATTTGCATATGAACTTCAGGTTTCTCATTTGAAAAAAAAATGTATATGAACTTCATGTCATATGAACTTCAGGTACCTCGTTTGAAAGAATTTGTTTGCATCATGAGTTTTCAATCTCACTTCCAGTGATAAATAAATATTGCTATTGAATTTAAATGTTACATTATTATATTTTATACCCATAATTCTATTGGATATACATAAAAAATCATTTTATTAAGACTTATTCTGTCTTTATTGGGTATACATAAAAAAATCATTTTTTCAAGAGATATTCTATCTTCAGTCTATCCAAAAAAATTACCTACAAAAAGTCATAGTAGATCAGAAAAGATAAAATTAGATCTTCCTCTATACCATCAATAATGTAAACAATACATATATAATCGAATCTCCATCAAATTGGATTTGAAAAAAAACAAAATTAAATCAACAAAAAAATGAAAAAAATACATCTAGTAACATATGTAAGGTCAATAAAAATAATTAGATCTAAAAAATATAGAACTATTAGTATCCATTCTAGATCTACAAAAAAATAGAGAAACAGATCTAGAAGTTTGAATTAGATCTAGAAGAATATGAGATAACACAAATTCATAGATCCATTAATCGAAAATTCTCAAACGAAAGAAAATAATTGCAGAACAAATCTATAAATCCATGAATTAAGAATCTTCAAATAAAAATTATTACATCACAAATTCCTAGATGTAGATCTAGATGATTTCAAAAAAATAAAAATAGCTCTACTAGAATCTCGTGCTGTTAACATGTTACAAAATAAAACAAATAATAAAAGAGAAGCCATTAGAGAGAATAGAAGAGATAAGGGAGAGACCTTTTATTTTTGTTAATTCAAGTGTATCTAATTTCTATTACATTGACTCTTTTATATATAAGCTTTGGAGCTGATTTTAAACTTGTCCCCATGGCGTGGGACTAAACAAAATATTACAAAAGCATATTCACTTTTATATATTACAACAATATATATATATGTAAATATATATATATGTAAATATATATATATATATATATATGAGTCATTATTGTAATTGAGCAGTTACACTAGCATAACGGTCATATATTTACGTGACTTTTTATCGAGCTATTACTAAAACAAATGGTATTAAAGTATTGCTATGAATGATAATAAATTAAAATTTATTACCATTCATCATTTTTGGAATGTATACAATTTACACGTTATAAATTGTAGTTTTTTGCTCGATTCTTTTATTTATTATGGTATTAATTGTGATTCGACTTTCTTCCTACTAACATAGCGAACGTTACATTTTTTGTTTCTGTCTAAATAAGAAACAGAATAAACAAAGCAAAACATAGAACAATTTTCTCCTTTTCCTTTCTCTTCAAAAAACCTCGTTATCTTCATTGAAAAAAAATTATTACAAAAAAAAGAGCGGTACAATTTTTTTTAATTTGAGTGCAAATCAGGCTCAATTTGTTTGTGTAAGCGAATTGATATTAAAGAAGAGGCTGTTTTATCCTAGAGGCAGCGGCGAAAGGTACGAACTGCTTTGCACCATTGAGAAGATCGCTGAAAAGTCTTCAAGAAAGCGATGTTGTCTGCGACTCAGCTGTTAGTTTTCCAACAATTTGAAGATGATTTTGACAACTAATGGCTTCCGCTTCCTTTTCTGCTGAAAACAACACCGACAATGTCGCGCCTGCATCATTTTTCCAGATCCCACTTGTCACTATTTTACCTTTCAGGTTTGAAGGTTTCCACTCCAAACGATGCCAACAAAAAATGGAGTTTTTTCTGACAATGCGAAAAGTCGTCAGCGCTTTATCAACTGAGAAACTGCAATTGCCAGAGAAACTAAATGAAGTCGATGTAGATCAGATGGCAGTTTGGATAGAGAAATCGAACCAGTTGCGGACTTGGATTGAGCAGGACTCAATGTGCAAGAACTTCATCCTCAATGGCCTCAGCGACGATCCGTACAACCATTACAATTCAGAAAAACTAGTGAAGGAGATCTTGGAGGCTCTAAAGAAGAAGTATGACACTGAAGAGGCAAGCGCAAAGTAGTACGCATTCAGCCACTACCTCAAATATCAGATGATGGATGACAGGTCAGTAGAGATGCAGCCTCATGTGCTCCAAAATATAGCTCATGAGGTCATCTCCGAAGGTATGTTTATGTTGAATGTTGAATCTAATAAAGTAACTATAGCGTTACAGAAATTTCGATACTCGAATCTAGACACTAATACCCCTCATGTCCAAACTCAAGTATCAAAAACCTAGAAAACTTATAGAAAGAAATAAGAGGGTGAGATAAGAATAAAAGAAATATTAGAATAGAAGAATAAGAATAAGAAACAACATAGAATCAAAGTCTCACATCGCCGCAGAACAAAATATAATATATAAATAAACTTATATTGAGAGCTTTGAAATATACTTATAACATCAGAGTACATCAATACATCTGGACAGATATAATAATCTGTCCTCATATACAACACACAACGGAATAATAACTAAATATCATAGGTCTGAAAACCTCCAGCTTGTCTCTGGACTTCACAACATCCGATAACCTAAACCTGAAAAATTCGGTATGTCCCGAGCATTGCAAACGCCAGGACCAGTATGGTGAATCAGCGTGAAAAACTCAGTAAATTCAAGAGACCATCCAACATGATTTTAAAGAAATCTTTTCGAAATAAAAGGATGATAATTTTAAGACCAAATCCACATATAAATACGGATGATTTTTACCTTACGATAACCCAAAGCATTTTGAAATCATATCTATTTTGATATTATAATAATGTCTAATACAAATAAATGATAATCCAGTGGAATGCTTGCATATTCTCACGCTCCACATATGTAGTATACATTATGGAACCACTTTCTGATCACTGTACTCTAGAGGGGATACAATAGAGTTCAACAAGAACATCTTGCAACTCGGCCATACATGACCGACCATTCATTTCGCTTGAATGTTCCGAATATATTGTCATCTTACAGTTGCTAGCAACATAACCGTTCCTAGGAGATACAGAAGCGAAAAGAAGAACAATAATGAAATTTCTCTAGATGGTGACAATACACCCTAATTGGGAGCGATCCACTTAGCCATGCTACCTACCCGATTTTTTTCATTTACCGGTTGATGAGACTTGAGGTTATAATTAACTTTCTAGAAAATCTGGCCACCATTCACTTTGAATGCCACATCGTCAGATCTGCTAGATATCACTAATTGATGTCCATAAAAATACTCTAGCCGTTAAGCTAAGAGAATGTATCTTCTCCGCCACCAACAAAAATACGTTTGAGGATATCAAAGTACGCGACCCTTTTGGAAATAATCTATCAGATATCCGTCCGTACAAGTTATCCTGGGACTGGACAAGCCGAAGGCACCCTTCTACCAGATCCTAGGAATCACCCTATGGATCAGTAGCGAATAGTCCTTACAATCGGTAGATTCCAATCACGAGAGAATCACTGTAAAAATATCTCTAAGGATCAGCCAGAGAAATTCAACAATAGTTCCCCTGCTCACGTTGATTTAAGGTTTTCAGTTGCTCCATCTCGATCAATATCTCGTTTACGTATTTGTTGATTCACAATGGTTTTCGAATATAAATTCGATCCCGGTCATTCCGTACCACACGCGTTAGGTCAGATTTCGATGGTCGGTTATTTAATTATCAAAATAACTATCATAAAAATAAAATAGATCTAGTAGTTTATTACACAACATCACTTGGCCTTTTATTTTTTTCCATTCGTTAACCAAAATCTTTAAATCTTTCGATATTTGGAAATACAACTTTTTATATATTAATATTCTCAAATCATTTTATTTTAATACTTAGAAAAATATCTTAAATTCATGTCCAATCTTCCCTTTAACTCTTTTACTATGGAAATATCATTTTACATTCTCGAACCTTTTTACTTCCTTTTATTTTGGAATCCCATCATATATATTCCCCAAATTCTTCGAATAATGTTGCATTCTTATTTCTCAAAATAAATTACTTCTAACATCTTCACCATTACAACTAATATCCTCCTCCGATAGTCCTGAAGTCATTCAAGTTGGGGTATTTTAATTACCTCTTAAACCTTGATCAAAGACGTTCCTATTTTAAGATAGATATCAGTTGTAGTACCAAATAAACAATATTCTTTCCTGATATCAAAACAAATCTCTTTTTAGATATAATTTGATGGTACATCATTTCTTATTTAACATAGCGAATATAGATCACATCATTATAACTTAGTCTCCTAACCATTTTATCTCAAATTTGTGTTTCCGATTAAATTTCCCTTTTCACACCTTCATCAGTCCCTAACTGTAAATCAGTAAGAAAATAATTACCTAAATAACAACCCCGAAGGCCGAAACCAACATCAGATCAATACTCAATAAATCATTTATCTCAACTGATCTTCAGTTATGTTCAAATCCCTTAATCTCATATCCTAACTTTTATTCTATTTAAAATCCATTTCTAATAACTCGCTCCAACGATATATTCGATAAATTTTGGATTTTATAACTTCATCAAATCTTGGATTTTATAAATCCAGTTAAATAGAATTTCAACAAGAATCTAATTTAAAAACTTCAATATAAACTTAAATTATATTATTATTAATATCAAATTGGTTAAATATTCATTAAACTATAAACAGTGCTTTAAAACTTTATAAGCCTTCATAAATACATTTTAAATTCCAATATTACCACTTAGATTATTATATAATTAATAATAATCAAATTAAAAAATGTTTACTTCACCATTAACTATCTCCATTGAACTTAACAAACCAATTTAATAACCATTTTCAGTCAACACAGTTGACTTGGTTAACTCAATCATGATTAATACGTTAATCAATTTCATCTCTCATTTATTTTGACTATTAAATAAATTATAATCCCATTTTAATGGTTCCTTGAAAATAGTTAACCTAGGTTATTAATCGTTACATTAGTTTCTACGCACTTGTTTATCAATCTTATTAATATAAGAATTAGCTTTATAAAATCGTCTAATTGTTACTTATAAACTTAAATAATAATATAAATATTTAATTTCTTTTTGTAAACTTTCATTCAAATAGAATATTTCAAAATTCTTCTTCAATTATAAAACAAAATTTATAACTTCATTTTTATCGACTTACCTGAAGGTAAACCAATCTTATAAAGTGATGTCTTATTACGCCATCTGCTATTCATTTCTCAACTAATACTGCCCACTGGTTAATAACAAAACAAACGTTGAATTCAGATTCAACAATCAATAACCGATTCAATAATCCAATCATATTAGTTAAATAGTTCATATAATGATCATATGAAAATAAACAATAAATTTTGAGGAATCTAGTTGGATCCCTCCGACCTGTTTTTCCCTGCATCCAGATAGATTATCTTAAATAAAACAATCCATTCAATATGATAATTTATAATAAACATGAATAATTGGTTCAACTGATAACATTCAACTAAAAATAACATTTCAAACATCTAATTTAAATTTAATATGTTTATATTATTATAAATGTAATGAATCAATGTTACCTCGATTGGAAAATAAATCATTAAAAATAACGATTGGTTTCAACTAAATTAAACGAACGTTTAATTCAAACTAGTTAAAAATATCAGCATATATCTAAATAGTCATCAAATCATCCAACAATTAGCAAACATAGCATACAAACAATAAACCCGACTTATATAAAATATAAGTAGGACAACTGAGTGAGTTAAACTCACCTTGATTTAATTCTGCGTCAAAACGGTTCGTTTTAAATAAAATCAAACAGGCGTTCAAGTTTATTAAAAATCCCAGGAGCTTCCGATACCGACCATCTCAACAATGTAGCGTCGTCGACATGGTCCCATCGTGACCAATGACATTTGATTCTTTTAACGTATGTGTTAGATATTATAGTAATATGTTTATAAACTCATTTACTTTAAACTTGAACTTAAATATTGTTAAATTAGATGGGCCTTACCGAATCTTCACGTAGCCCAAATATATTCTGCAACCACCCGCCACTTCTTCTTTTACTAATATTTCTTCCTTATGAATAAAACTACAGGCCATCCATTCTAGGAATGGCAATGGGGCGGGTTGGGGCGGGTTTCTCGTGCCCCAGACCCGACCCGGACTTTTTAAATCCTGCCCCAGACCCGCCCCGTAGACCCGGTGCGGGTCTGGAATTTCACCTCGTACCCGAAACTTGTGTGGGTCAGGGTAGACCCAACCCGCCCCGCGACCCGGTGATATCATGTTTAAATGTACACAAATTTATAACTTATGTTTTTAATCAATAAATTTTAAATTATGTACAAATTAAAATGTGTTCACAACGATAAAAATATATAATAAAATTAATTATAAAATAATAGTTCAAAATATATGCATTTGTTATTGTGTGATTATCATTGATGCAACTTAGTACTGTGAAAAATTTATAATTTGTTGATTGGAAGAATATCATATTCAAGTTATAATCATGTATACTTAAGAAGATTAACAAGTAATCATTATAGTTATAAAGTATTTAAATGATGTTTCAATCATGCGGGTCGGGTTGGGGCGGGTTAGCCGTGCCCCAGACTCGACCCTAGACCCGGATCTCCAAAAGCGGGTCGCGGGTCTACCCGCCCCGAAGACCCTATGGGGCGGGTCTAAATGGGTCAAAACAGGGGCGGGTCAAGCGGGTTTAGACCCTAGACCCGCCTCATTGCCATCCCTAATCCATTCCTATTTGCAACTTCGTGCGATCTTCCCCAACTCGTCCCTCAAATATTTTTTCTTTTCCCTTTTTATTTATTTTAAGGCCCAAAAGCCCATAGCCTAACTTCAAACCCACGGCTTAACTAGCCCATGCCTCCATGAATTTACACAGCCACCCATATCTTCTCCAATGTACATAACGCAGCCGCCTCCTGAAAGTTTTTTTATTAACGTGTCAGAGTTTTCTTCTATCTGCTGAATTCTCGAAACCTTTCACGAACCCACCACCCATGACATCCACACACCACCGCCGCTTGGCCTGAACACCACCAGCAACCGAGCCCCACTTCTCTGACCTCTCTGACTACCCAGCTCCGCCTTCTACTCCCAAACCTACTGAATACTTACGCCTAAATTTCCTGAAGTAGGAAAAAGAAGAAGAAGACGACCCATATTATGGTGAAATAAATTTTAAAGCTCACTGTTTAATTTTTCATGGCGGCACTTACTTGGTTTTCTGGAATGTTTCCCGATGCTGTATATATAGGGAAGAGATTTGAAAGATAAGAACAATGTCTTGTTCGATTGCATTGGGTAGTTGTTCCCTCTTCATGCAGCTGTATTGAAGTTTCATTTCATACGCAGGGTGATGTGCAGCTTCATTTCATAGTTGTGTGATCTTAGGTTTGTGTGTTTATATATTCGATGTTTGCATATACAGTGATAGGGTAGGTTTTGTAATGAAGTTTCATAGGTCTGCATTTGATTTGAAATGAAACAAGTCGCTGTGTTTTGATAGAGGCTTGCTGAAATGAAAATATAGGTCCAAGCATGTTTAGATTTGGGGTAGATTTTATATATAAGTATGCATTTTGAATATAGGTTGCAGAAGAAAATTTGGGTAGGTAAATAATAGGTTTGTACGCTTTATACGTATGTATTTTATTTATAGCTTAGGGTATGGTTAAATAAATGTTTACCGCTGTTTAACGTTGCCCGTTCAATATGTGCACCGTCACGCACCAACCCCAAACATAACGAAACTAGACACATTACTACATCCTGATATTTCGGATCCAACGAAATTAATTTCGTTGAAAACCGACTTCGTTTGCACAACGATGTTATTTTAATTTCAATATCATCAGTTCACATTTATATTTCGTCTACCGACAAAACAACTCCGTTTGGCTCCAAACTGTTAATCTAGCAATAACTAGCTATATGTATTCCAATAAAATTTGTTTCTTCGGAAACGGGGGTTGTTAGAAAAATAGCTATTTTAAGGCCTATATAATATAATTAAATTCCAAAACAATTTAATTCAATAATAAAAAATTATTATTATCGTATATATTCAAATGAAATAGTATACAACTCCATATATATAATAATTAAATTCCAAAACAATTTAATTCAATAATAAAAAATTATTATTATCGTATATATTCAAATGAAATAGTTATTATTGTTACTAATTAACTTTGTAACAGTTATAACCGTTACTGCAACATACGTGACAAACTGTTGTAACAAATATTGTAACAGTTATAACGGTTATATACTATGTACATTATCACGGTTATTACCATTACAAAAATGTTACTCTGTAACACTTATAACCGTTAGTACTAATCAAATTATAACACCTATAACCGTTATAAAATTTATTTTTACAACACTAATTATTGTTACAAATATGAAATATGTAACAGTTATTATTGTTAGTATGTAAGACTGACTATTTCATACAATAAATATAATAACAGTTACAACTGTTACGAACGTGAATATTATACCAAGCTTGTAGTAGGTAATTTGTTTAAACGAGTAACAATCATAATATGCTCCAACTAATTTCATAAAACATATACCAATAAGAATATACAACATATAATATAATAATATCTCAAAGCAAATACAACATATCACAATTTAACATACAACCATTCATCATCCATAACAAATATCCAATAACATCTAAGTATCATAATTTAACATACACCATTACACAAAACGCAAACGACAAATAAACCAAATTACAAACCCACCATCGACATGATCAGATAGTGTATGCATACCATTTTGGAGTGCGTCAAAAATTGATGCATCCGAATCCAGAACTTCCTCCATTAAGATGGTTTTCTCTCCTTCTGTTTTGGGTCTATGATGACAAACTTTTTGCATCCCTACATATCCCTTCGCTGCCTTCTTTAATGTTGACGACAATAACACTACCGACTATTTATCTCTCGTGGATGAACCAATGACATCATTAGAAGTTGTATGTAGATTGTCATTACCTTTCCCTCCATCGGAAGCAACTTCTTCTTGAGATGTCGTACTTCCATCATGTTGATTCATAAGAAGCTTCATAGATTGTTGCAAGTATGTTAATGCTGAACTCATTAATCTGATCTTTGTTTAGTTGCATTCTCTTTTGCCGTGGATTGCTTTTGAAGCTTGTGCTAGTTTTACTTTCTTTACATTGCTCGTTGAACTGATAGCATGACAATAGCTTCTTCTTTTATCATCTCTGAAAACTTCAGCAATGGTATCTTTCTCAAATTATCAAGACCTAGAGTTTCATTGTCACCTTCTAATCTTTGTCTTGCTTCCGTTCCTTCAACCAAATCCTACGATGTTCAAGAAATATAATAATGTGAGTCAAGACATGAAAACATTGCATATTACCCATTCTAACAAATATGCAATAAGAATAAATCTTTCAATTAGAAATTTAGAAATAACGTAATGCATATTTCATTTGGCTCTCGCTATAGGAAATCTAAAAGAAATATAAGATGCATTGTTGATTAGAATAAATCTGTACTCGGCTCCGGTAAACTGGGCCTATGGCTCAGATCTACTGAGCCATTAGACTCAGTTCTACTAATCCTATAGGCTCAGTAAAACTGTGTCGTGGCTCAGTTGGCTCAGTTTACTAAGCCACAACTCTGGCTCAGTTTTTACTGAGCCCAATAGGCTCAGTTAAAACTGAGCCAAAATGGCTGAGTCAAAACTGAGCATCATGGCTCAGTTTTAACTGAGCCTATGCCAAAGTTTAGGCTCAGTTAAAACTATGCCATGTTGCTCAATTTTAACTGAGCCTAATGGGCCAGTAAAAAAACTGACTCAACAGGCTCAGTTAAAACTGAGCAACATGGTTCAGTTTTAACCAAGCTTATGCCAAAGTTTAGGCTCAGTTAAGACTGAGCTATGTTTCTTAGTTTTAACTAAGCCATTTTGGCTTAATTTTTACTGAGGCCAACAAGCTCAGTTAAAGATGAGCAACATGGCTCGGTTTTAACAGAGCTCGGTTTTAACTGAGCAATATGGCTCGGTTTTAACTGAGCCTATACTAGAATCATTAATTCAATGCTCATCGCTGAAAGGATCCCTCACAATGGTGAAGGGAAGCTATGTAAGAAGATTCAGATTTGCAATTATTAAGGGCATCTAATTATTGTTAAACTAGAGTATATGTTTACGCATGCCTATGTCCTTAACTGATAATTAAAAAAAAAGATTCGGATTACTTTCATATTTTTTAGCGGTACATGGAAGTACTTCCCCATTACCTGTTCAGCCACATCCACACAGGCAATTCAATCTCCTACGCCATGTCATCCTTCCATTTACATTCCTGATCCAGTGCTAAATTAACAGGTTCAGCCTAGAAACTACTTACAAATTATGCTTTATGAATTTGCATAAACCCATGCATCTATTTCAGGTTCGTCCTAATTTATACCCAAACATTGAATTATGAAATATGTGTGGACACATGTATTTTCCTCATAGGCAACTAACATTGTGACAGAATAATACAACAAAATTTCTAGCATATAAAGTTATATCTTTTGTGTATATCAATTTCAATAATCGCTAAAACGTTCAAGTTTCAGAGGGCAAGCATGAAAATGCAGAAGGAATATATTAGATCCTACATAATTAGCAAATAATAATAAAATCAAAAATCATTTTACTCTATGAAAATGGTCGTAGACTCGTATGTAATATTCCAAAAATTGAAAAGTAGCATTAGGTAAATGGACAACAGCCTTAAACAACTCAATGTCAAACCATAAAATTAAAGCATAAAACAACAAATCGTACCTTCTAACCTTACACTGCTTAGCAAGCATTTCCGCAGAAAAGAATTTCGAATGCTACCTCTTCCATACACAAAAATAATACCTCCATAATTGTTGTGAATTGCACAGCTTACAAATGGGAAAGTTTTAGCTCCTATTTTGTCAGAAATTCTACTTTCCATTGCATAGATTGCTGCAAATATCACCTGGTCCTTTTTTAGTTAGGTTATGCTCACTTTCTCCAGTTTTACATACTAATGTGTGCTCTCGTCCAAATTAGTCAGCATGTTCATTTCTTTTATTACTTCAGTAGCTCTTTCATGTGGTAAATGCCAATCAAATCATCATCATGCTCCTTACTTTGTGCCACTAAATGAAACAAGAAAGGAACACAATTAGTTGAAAGAACATGATATATCATAGAAAATAATCGCATAATCTTCAACCTGCAATAACTAAAGTTGAAGAAAAGTAGTAACCGATCGCAGCAAGTAAAGTTGAGGAGACACTGCTTTGAATTAGGATTAGCAAATGCAAACATGTAACTGGGCGTATAAATGAGTAACCGATCACAATAACTCATACAAATTAAAATATATAATCATTAGTAAATATATATGGTTTCACGTTGCCGCCGTATATTTTAAAAACAAAAACATAAATGATTACTGTTCTGTAATAACATCAAATTTCCTTCATTCCAAGACTCAACCCGATACAGGGTAAAATAAAACACTAGGAGAATCCCAAAACACACATATTACTAACTAAAAATGGGCAAGAAGACATAGACATAGAATTCCACTCAAAATCAATCAACATGAACTTGAACAATATTTGGCTCCTTTGGCTCAGGGTGGGGTTGGGGGTAGGGGGTTTCTAATCGCAGTCACAGTCAAAACACCTTCCCTCAGCAATGATTCCTCTACATCAACATTCTCTTGGCACCAGGAACTTCCTAGTAAACTTTCACATTAGCTTAATTTCACCCTGGCATGCCAATCATGAACACATTAGACTTTGGAAGCTCCTTCACATCCACTTGGGTTAAGGCTATTTGCACGTGTGTCATGCTCGTACTTGCCGGCTGGTGCATGTATATTCTTGCCTTATTTGTTGGGATGGTCCAGGTGGAAGAGCAGAGTCGCAATTACAGGACTTCCACGCATCATCAAATAAGAATCTATTATTTCAACTTACTGATTTCATTAGCTACCGGTTCTATTTTTGAATCAGCATTATCAAATGAGGCCAGTAGTATTTATTATGCATATTGAAACCAAAATTATTCTTCCATTTATATTTCTTGTGTATTTGTAATATATTATCCATTGTATCGTACGTAAGTTGCATACTTCTGATTATATTGAAAAAGGTGCTCGTAGACCAAGTAAAATTGATTACAAACATATGATGGATGATGCTTTGTGGGGTAGTTTTGTCTAAACAATATATTATGTAGTCTGATGTTTATAAGAAGAAAAAAATATGAATCCAACTATTTTATTAAGCAACAGCCATGAAGGAGGCTTCATGATAAAATAGTTACTTTTATTGATTCAATTTAATGAGTTTTTGTGGATGGGTGCACTTTAGTTTGAAGAGTAGATGGTTTCAAAAGGATTTTTAATCCAATTGTAGAAAGATACAAATTTTACTGAATTATCAATTGTTGTAGGAACATTCAAATCAGGGGTACTAATGGAACCAGAGGACTGCGGCCCTAGCTCGAAAAATTCCTAAATTTTGCATTGAATATTGGATATGCCAATATTCAGCATTTAACGCATTTGATATAGCTTACACAGTAAAATATTAGGATATGAAACATAACCAAAAGTCAATAACTATAGCACAAAATGGAAACTTATATAGGACAATGGAATAGTTCCATTTAAATGACGGTACATTGTGCAAAAAGACTAATATAACTCCATAATTCAAGAAAATCCAATATCAACTTTACTACATACACCTTAATTAAGCAATCTGCTAAATCATGGTTGTGTTCGATCATGGACAAATTATTACGATATCAAGTTTTTGTTCACCTTTATGGCTAAATCATGAACATTGTACAAATTTAGGTGTATACAACATTCATGGATTTTGCAGACTATAAAATTTATAGAAATTAAGGCATTTACAATATTGGTAGACAAATTAAGACATATACAAATCCTTGAATATTGGGAAAATCAATGAAAAATTAAGGGGTATAAAATATTCGTGGATTTAACAGGTATTCATGGAAATCCAATATCCATGGATTTAGCCATAAAGGTGTATTCTCAAAGACAAAACAAGGTGCATACAATATGTCGTCATTTAAATGGATAATGGATTTAAAAACTATCATGATACCAATTTTTTATTCACCTTAATTATGCTACTTATTATGGAACATATATTCATGGAAAATCAATAACCATGATTTAGCAGACTAATTTATTCATGAAAATCTAACTGCGCCAACATCCACTACAAATTTAGTTCGTAATTAACCAATTACTTTATGAAATATAATTATGCTAGTTACTATAGAACAGATATTCATGGAAATCCAATATCCATGATTCAGAAGACTGCTTAATTCAAGAAAATCCAACATGCACTCACATCCACTACAAATTTAGTCCACATTTAATCAATTACTTTATGAAGATAAGAAATAGAGGAGAATTCAAACCAAAACTTAAGTATGTTTTTTAGTAGTTAAATTACCAAAAATAAATTGAACTTATGCTCAGTGCAATATTTTATGGTCAACCTTTGCATCATAACCACGCATATGAAGCTAGAAAAAAGTTCATTATGAATACGTGAAAGAACAACAAACTACATAACCTAACTACATAATTTACTCTAGGAATTTCTTTTGATAAGTAGAGAGTGAGCATACGAACTCAAGGTCAAATAAATTTAGAAAAACATATACATCCACTATTGAAATTCAACTGTAAAAGTTTTTTGTCTTTTTAATCTAACTATCATATTTATCAATATTGAATACAAAATATTATTGAACCCCTCAAAAAGCAAAGAAAAAATTTGACATAATATTAAAGTGATATACTTGATCAAAATTTTCTTATTATTACCAAGAAAGTAATTGACTATATTGCAAACTTCTTAGTGTCAAATGGAAGTGAATCTTTTATTAAGTTATGCATTTATATATAGTACGTAATTAGTGTTATAGGCAATAAACAAATATTGTATAACTCATGCCATTTATTGTCCAAGAACAACATCATCTATTGTATCATATGTTGGAGTTGGTTCATTGCAAATTTAAAGGTTACATGAAAACATCAAATGAACTAAACAAAATATGAAGGTCATCAAATATCACATAAAATCATAAATAGGAGCTTTCTCGTTCCGGTTACTATGAAAGATGAACTGATAAAACAAAATTTGATTTTTGAAACTTATTTCTTTCTTACTCATGTTTTGATTTGACCTTATAATTTTTTATTTTTTGAATATAAATGAAAGATGAGTTTCTTTTAATATGTAAATGTTTTCAATAGAAGAAGTGTAATTGAATTGAAATAAATTAGGTAAGATTAGCGATAGCTTTAATTCCATTTATCTAGGCAAAGGCATTGAAATACCAATAAAACATTATATTTGCAGAATTCATAGGGTTTAGGCTTATTGGGAAATTTTCGTTACATTTGAATTAAAAACCAAGGAAGGGTCCCTTGGAATTTAATATTTCTCATTTCTTTTTAAGGAAACTATTCATCCTACTTATTGTTTTAGTTTAAGAATAATGTGTTAGAAAATAATTCCGTAAATAATATGCAAACAAATTCAAATGTATTTTTGGTGTCTCTTTACAGCTGTAAATATTTTACATTAGTTGTGAATTAACTTTAAAATAATATGTCACCAAAGTGACCTCTATATTTTAGTGGTTCATGAAAATGTTTGATATTTGTGTGTAATTATTCATGCGAATATTAGTCGGCCCAAAGGAAGGCTAATGTTTGGCCGAATCACTTACATACTTGTTAGAAAATAATTCACTACGGATCTGAATATAACCATATTGATTCAATCGAGAATAAACAGAATAAGATCAAAGAGATCAGCGGAAGCCATACCTGAATCCATCGGTGTTTGCTGATACGTAGAGTTAGGTTGAGTTTTGATCTTCCAAATTGACACAAGCTCAGATCTGTAAATATGTCTCTATAGAAGAGGTAAGAGAACACTCTGATAACTTGTGTAATTTGGGGACCATAACCCTATATATATAGCAGTGTGATATTTTTAGTTCGGCCCTTCAACGAACTAAAAAATTATCGCTCCGGTATCCACACATTATTATATTACATGATAATTATACCCTAAAAGTCCTCAGATATTTATTTCAAACTAGATCACGTATTCGGACTTAGTCATAAGACAGCCAATACATTAGCATATGTGGCCCCAATAAGTGGAATATTTCCAACATAATGTTATGCCATTAATATTATCAAAGGTGTGCATGAGTGAAATGTTATTGCTTAAATAGATACAACTTAGTGTTCAGTCCTACAATACAGATCATCTCATTTATTAGAAAAACAATTTACTGTCTGTTCTTTGTTCTATAGGATTTATCAGAAAACAAATTAACTCATTTATCAGAAAATCAATCTTAAAAAATTTCCAACAATTTATTCAAATTATGTAGGATTTATGTTCTTTGTGACGTGTTGGTCAATAGATGCTATTTCATTCAAATTGACAGATGTAATTTCTTTTTTTTTTTCTCAATTTCCTCAAGGACATAACATCTTAATGCGCTTTTCCTATTTCTTATGTTGTAAGGTTTATCAGAAAACTCATTTACCAGAAAACTAGTTAAATCATTTATATATCCTACTAACAAAGATGATAAATATATATTCTCTATTTTATTTTTTATGGAAAGAGTAAACATTCTATATTGATAAAATTTGAGCTGTCTTTTTAACAAACTGAAGTCTGTTCTAGCATTTGTTTGTAATACAGCTTTGGATGATCAAACCTCATTGACTGAACAAAAGTGTAAAGTTTAATCAACGTCCCTTTACATAATATAAGGGGATTGTTAAAGGGACTCCACTTTTGGTCAAGGGGAGGACAAAATTTAAATTATTGTTCAACTGTTAAGAGGAGGATAAAAAAAATTAGCCCTCCCTTAAACATTTAATTAAAAAATTCCAATATTAACCCCATAATCTTATTTAATGTAAACTTTAAAAGCTAAACCTTAAATAATGAGCACAATTTAATGAAATAAAAAATAGGATATAGTTAACATAATCGAGACATAAGAAAGTTGTGTGGATCAGAAGATATCAGATCAGGTAAGTTAATGAATATCATTTTAGAATTCGATGGTTCAATTTAAATTCATGAACAAATCTGATTGAATATGTATAAGTGGAACATTAATTGAGATGTGGATTTTTTTGCGCCTTGGAAATGATAAGAAATTGCATTCGTGTGTACGCAAATCAGCGCGAAATATAAAAAAACAATAGTGAATTGTATGTTGTGATAAGGGGTAGTTTAGTCCATGTTTTTTCTAAAATAAAAAAAAACCAAACCCTCCCTTAACAAATTATTTTTAAAGTGGAGTCCCCTTAAAATTGTCCTCCCCATAACCAAAAGTGGAGTCCCTTTAACAATCCCCTAATATAATATGTAAAACATAGTTAAAAAAACGATATGAACCAAAAACTAAAATGTAATCCTGCTAAAGAAATCGATTTGCGAAAAATGATTGAAAATTGGTTTGCAACATCATACCATATTATCTTTTATCCAACTATGTACAACATTCAAACAGAGACAAAACTTCTCATGCATAAAAACTTAGAGCATCATACATAATTATTCAATATAAAGGTATCAAAATCTCAGCAAATTTTGAAAACCACACATTAATCCAAACAATCGGTTCATTTGATAGTACACTTGAAAACTTATGGTATAAACAAAGTTCAAAATAGTTAGCACCTGACATGGGCAGACTCAACAAATTTATATAGGTGATAGTATGTAATAATGACATTTAAACATCTACAAGTGTAATAATGACGTTTTAAGGTACGATAACATAATTCATGCAAAATAACATAGGGTTCAGAATGAAAATAAATAATGCAAAATATGTACCTTAAAACAAGCATGAAGATTTCCCACAATTGGACCACAGCGGAATTGTCAACAGCGTTAGGTAGTTAGTCAAAAATATTTGCACACTTGATAAGAAGCTGTAGGGAAATATAAGGGCAATGAATGACAAAATGAACAAAGAGGTGTAAAAAAAAACAGAGCAATGTAATGGAAAATCATCAAGGATGAGATTACGGTAGTTGTGCACGAAGTTGGTAAACGAGAAAATATACAGTGTTTGATAATAGATTAACTACAAATATAACCTTATTTTTATACCAAAAATTAATCAAATACACCCTATACAAAAGAAACTCAGGAAGAATAAATGTATTCAATAAGTAGTACATTACACATGATTAAACATATTAATAATAGGCTCTAGTTATTATTGTTTACATTGCAAAAACTCTCAGGTTTTGACACCATTTTGCATTATAAGAATGAGCAAGTCAAATGAAATCGAGATATATAACACACTTGTTATTGCTATCCACAATTTTCAATTACTAATAAGACAAAAAGAATTAATATAAGGTCATTCTATGTTATAAAAAATCAATTAAACCATAGCGACTCCAAAGTCCAAAAATTTCTTAAAATTTCCAAGCATTGATCAATGCTATGCACATGAGGTGCAAATAATTCAAAAGAAGCAATTGTCTAAAGTATTAAAAGAAACATCCATTGAATTAGTGGTTGAGTACTAATATGGAGATGTAGTCAATGACATACATAATATTTTAAAGTACTTAAAGCAATAGCAATTCAACCATGTGTTGTGATTTGTGACATGAAATCGCATATGTTGATGAAGACGAGGCGTGGATGTGCTAGTCGTTAGAGGAGATGGAGCAGCCGTAGAAAGAAGGCAAGGAAGAGCTGTTGTATGCTCTGCATCAGCACAGACATCTGAGGGAGCTTGGTCAGACGTCTGTGCCTATAGGGATATGAAGTCCGAGAGTGTGGACAGACGTCTGACCAATCTAGGTCAGATATCTGACCTGTCAGGAATTGTAATCCGAGAGCATGAACATACGTCTGACAAATATTGGTCAGACGTCTGAGCGAGTTTTTATGCGGCTTGACTTGATCTTCCTATGACTTATTCTACAAGTAATGAAGGGGCAAATTGGGTATTTGCCTAGACCTTCTATTCTCCTATAAAAGCAGCATCTAGGGTTGGATTAAAAGCATGGGATTGAGACCGAATTAATTAATCCAAGGGTTAGCCGTCGTTCTTCATTGTTCTCCTTCTCTAATAAAAGTGTTAGTCATCTAGATATTCTTTCCCTTTCTTAATAAGGTTATTGATTCTTGTAGTTTGTTTATTGTTGGTAGTTGAACCAGTGTGTGTAAACAAAGTTCGTTTTGAGAATCAATAAAGAAGGTAGTTGGGTGGAATATTTTGTGTTTGCGCGTGTGATTTCCATATCTGTGTTTGTTTCCATAGAAATCATCTTTAAGTAATTGGGTGATTAAGAGCCTGGACGCTTCCGCAAAGGCGCAGTTTTTCACAACAGTTGGTATCAGAGCTAGATCATCGCAAAGCTTGGAGTGATTTTGGATTGGAAAAATCAATTTTTTTATGATGGATATGATGGCGTTTCCGAAGATGACTGTTTTTGACAGAAGAAACTGGGGGATTTGGAAGCCTAAGATGGAGGATGTGCTTTACCTCAATGATCTTCATGATCCGATTGTTGGAAATGCGGAGATGCCCTCAGGTGTTAATGAGGGAATGTGGAAGAAGATGGATAAGAAGGCTATTGCCTTGATTCGGCAGTACCTTGATGATTCGGTATTCCATCATGTGGCTAATTGTGAATCCGCGAAGGATTTGTGGGACAAGTTGGTATCTTTGTATGAGTCAAGGAGTGCTACAAGTAAGGCTTTTCTGGTTCGAAAGCTTGTTCAGCTGAGATTGGATGAGGAGAAGTCTGTTGCAGGGCACCTGAATGAATTTCAAGATGTGATCAATCAATTGGCAAATCTGAAGGTCAATTTTGATGATGAGTTGCAGGCTCTTTTGCTGATGAGTTCGCTTTCAAAAAGTTGGGAGACTTTGGTTGTTTCATTGAGTAACTCCAATGCTAGTGGAGCCATCTCTTTGGAAACGGTACGAAGCAGCCTTTTGAATGAGGAACTAAGGAGAAAAAGGTCGGGTTTAAATCAGTTCAAGGTGAGGCCATGGTAGTAAAGGACTCGGGGAAAGATACAAGAAGGAAGAAGAAAGGGACTAATGGTAAAGGTGCTTGTTATTATTGCAGTAAGGAAGGTCACATACGCAAGAATTGTTATGCTTATCAGAGGGATAAGAAGAAGGCTGCGGATGGTGATGGAAGTAATGAGGCACAGGCAGATATTGCTGCAAGTTCCATTAGCGATACTTCTAGTGATGTCCTGTTTAGCGAAGTTAATCCATGGAAGATGGATTCAGGAGCTAGTTTCCACATTTGTTAGGATGTGAAGTGTTTCTCTTCTTATGCGAAGAATGTCAATGTGATTAGAACAACCAATGGAGTAGAGCTGCTAGTTTGTGGTATTGGATCTATTCGGTTTCGTATACATGATGGCGTGGTAAGGGAAGTCTTTGGAGTTAGACATGTGCCCGCTAGTTCGCATAACCTCATTTCTCTCGGTCAGTTAGATCGTCGTGCTTGCACTTATGATACTCAAGGCGAAGTTTTGAGAGTGAAGAAGGGTGGTCGTGTTGTGATGAGAGGTGTCTTGGAGGCAGGAAACCTGTATAGATTGGTTGTTCTGTGGTCGACAGTGGAAGGCGAGTGACGGTTGAAGAACCTAGTCCACAGCAAGGTGGAGAGGTCAATTTGGTCACTGCTGATGTGCGACACAGGGGTCTTCATGTTGATGATGCTCAAGGGATCCGAGGTAATCAAGGAAGGAGCTCAGATCAAGTGGTAGACGGGTGTCGATGCAGAAAATCCACAAGGTGGAGATCCTTGTGGTATTACAAGCACTTTTAGACCGTTAGTGTTGTGTGCTGCATCTCGAGGGGAAGATGCATCTTTGGCAGGCGGTGGGTTGTGTTTGTAATGGTTTAATTGAGAGAAGGTGTCGTTGAAAGAGCTAGATGACGTGTGTGTTGGAAGATCGTTTGATGTGATGCGATTTCATATCAAGGTGGAGTGTTGTGATTTGTGACATGAAATCACATATGTTAATGAAGACGAGGCGTGGATGTGCTAGTCGTTAGAGGAGATGGAGTAGCGGCAGAAAGAAGGCAAGAAAGAGCAGTTGTATGCTCTGCATCAGCACAGACGTCTGAGGGAGCTTGGTCAGATGTCTGTGCCTACACGGATCTGAAGTCCGAGAGTGTGGACAGACGTCTGACCAATCTGGGTCAGACGTCTGACCTGTCAGTCCGAGAGCATGGACAGACGTCTGACATATATGGGTCAGACGTCTGAGCGGGTTTTTCGGTGGCTTGACTTGATCTTTTTGTGATTTATTCTGCAAGTAATAAAGGGGCAAATTGGGTATTTGCCTAGACCTTCTATTCTCCTGTAAAAGCAGCATCTAGGGTTGGATTGAAAGCATGGGATTGAGACCGAATTAATTAATCCAAGGGTTAGCCGTCGTTTTTCATTGTTCTCCTTCTCCAATAAAAGTGTTAGCCATCTAGATATTCTTTCCCTTTCTCAATAAGGTTATTGATTCTTGTACTTTGTTTATTGTTGATTGTTGAACCAGTATGTGTAAACAAAATTCGTTTTGAGCATCAATAAAGAGGGTGGTTGGGTGGAATATTTTGTGTTTGCGCATGTGATTTCATATCTGTGTTTGTTTCCATAGAAATCATCTTTAAGTAATTGGGTGATTAAGATCCTGGACGCTTCCGCAAAGGCGCGGTTTTTCACAACAGTTGGTATCGGAGCTAGATCATCGCAAAGCTTAGAGTGATTTTGGATTGGAAAAATCATTTTTTTTATGACGGATATGATGGCGTTTCCGAAGATGACTGTTTTTGACGGAAGAAATTAGGGGATTTGGAAGCCTAAGATGGAGGATGTGCTTTACCTCAATGATCTTCATGATCCGATTGTTGGAAATGTGGAGAATCCCTCAGGTGTGAATGAGGGAACGTGGAAGAAGATGGATAAGAAGGTTATTGCCTTGATTCGGCAGTACCTTGATGCTTCGGTATTCCATCATGTGGCTAATTGTGAATCCGCGAAGGATTTGTGGGACAAGTTGGTATCTTTGTATGAGTCAAGGAGTGCTACAAGTAAGGCTTTTCTGGTTCGAAAGCCTGTTCAGCTGAGATTGGATGAGGAGAAGTCTGTTGCAGGCCACCTAAATGAATTTCAAGATGTGATCAATCAATTGGCAAATCTGAAGGTCAATTTTGATGATGAGTTGCAGGCTCTTTTGCTGATGAGTTCGCTTTCAGAAAGTTGGGAGACTTTGGTTGCTTCATTGAGTAACTCTAATGCTGGTGGAGCCATCTCTTTGGAAACGGTATGAAGCAGCCTTTTGAATGAGGAACTAAGGAGAAAAGGGTTGGGTTTTAAATTAGTTTAAGGTGAGGCCATGGTAGCAAAGGACTCGGGGAAAGATACAAGAAGGAAGAAGAAAGGGGCTAATGGTAAAGGTGCTTGTTATTATTGCGGTAAGGAAGGTCACATACACGAGAATTGTTATGCTTATCTGAGGGATAAGAAGAAGGCTGCGGATGGTGATGGAAGTAATAAGGCACAGGCAGATATTGCTGCAAGTTCCATTAGCGATACTTCTAGTGATGTCCTATTTAGCGAAGTTAATCCTTGGAAGATGGATTCAGGAGCCAGTTTTCACATTTGTAAGGATGTGAAGTGTTTCTCTTCTTATGAGAAGAATGTCGACGTGATTAGAACAACCAATGGAGTAGAGCTGCCAGTTTGTGGTATTGGATCTATCCAGTTTCGTATGCATGATGGCGTGGTAAGGGAAGTCTTTGGAGTTAGACATGTGCCCGCTAGTTCGCATAACCTCATTTCTCTCGGTCAGTTATATCACCGTGGTTGCACTTATGATACTCGAGGCGGAGTTTTGAGAGTGAAGAAGGGTGGTCGTGTTGTGATGAGAGGTGTCTGGGAGGCAGGAAACCTGTATAGATTGGTTGGTTCTGTGGTCGACAGTGGAAGGCGAGTGACGGTTGAAGAACCTAGTCCACAGCAAGGTGGAGAGGTTAATTTGGTCACTGCTGATGTGCTAGACAGGGTCTTCATGTTGATGATGCTCAAGGGATCTGGGGTGATCAAGGAAGGAGCTCAGATCAAGTGGTAGACGGGTGTCGATGCAGAAAATCCACAAGGTGGAGATCCTTGTGGTATTACAAGCACTTTTACACCATTAGTGTTGCGTGGTGCATCTCGAGGGGAAGATGCATCTTTGGCATGCGGTGGGTTGTGTTTGTAATGGTTTAATTGAGAGAAGGTGTCGTTGAAAGAGCTAGATGACGTGTATGTTGGAAGATCGTTTGATGTGATGCGATTTCATATCAAGGTGGAGTGTTGTGATTTGCGACATGAAATCACATATGTTGATGAAGACGAGGCGTGGATGTGCTAGTCGTTAGAGGAGATGGAGCAGCGGCAGAAAGAAGGCAAGGAAGAGCAGTTGTATGCTCTGCATCAGCACAGACGTCTGAGGGAGCTTGGTCAGGCATTTGTGCCTGCAGGGATCTGAAGTCCGAGAGTGTGGACAGACGTCTGACCAATCTGGGTCAGACGTCTGACCTGTCAGTCCGAGAGCATGGACAGACGTCTGACATATATGGGTCAGACGTCTGAGCGGGTTTTTCTGCGGCTTGACTTGATCTTTCTGTGACTTATTCTGCAAGTAATGAAGGGGCAAACTGGGTATTTGCCTAGACCTTCTATTCTCCTATAAAAGCAGCATCTAGGGTTGGATTAAAAGCATGGGATTGAGACCGAATTAATTAATCCAAGGGTTAGCCGTCGTTCTTCATTGTTCTCCTTCTCCAATAAAAGTGTTAGTCATCTAGATATTCTTTTCCTTTCCCAATAAGGTTATTGATTCTTGTTGTTTGTTTATTGTTGGTTGTTGAACTAGTGTGTGTAAACAAAATTCGTTTTGGGAATTAATAAAGAGGGTGGTTGGGTGGAATATTTTGTATTTGCGCGTGTGATTTCATATCTGTGTTTGTTTCCATAGAAATCATATTTAAGTAATTGGGTGATTAAGATCCTGGACGTTTCCGCAAAGGCGCGGTTTTTCACAACATCATGAACATAAAGCAAGCAGACCAGGTATTCAATTTGGATTCAAAATTAAAAAAAAAAAAGAACAAATGTCTTCAAAGCTATCAAAAACAAATTCGCTATTAGAAACAGTAAGATGGTACGACATCTAGAAATGGTAAAGAAAAGATGAGCAAATACTGGAAAATCAGCTTTCTGTGCTTTATTTGCCGGCGATTCAATTCATTGCTAGCAATGCAAGCGAGATATAAAAATGGCAGTCATGATTGAGGGAGGATCAAATATTTGTTGGCAGTTAAGTACAAGGAAAATTACTTGTAAATTATTGTAAGCGAATGGAAAGAGAATGTATAAGTCGATCATGTTTTTGATTAGTAGTTATCGAGAACGTGAGAAGGAAAAATGTTAAATCATAGGAAAGGTTCTATTTTGAAATAAAGTCTTGGGAGATGTCCACATAAGCGGTATCAACATCCTATTTTAACCACTCACTAGTTATAAACCCAGCATTTTAATTATCTAATATTCAAGTTTTCTTATCCAAAACCTTAAATATTTTGATTTTTCCATGATAATTTAAATTTATCATCTTCAAATTTCTAGTTTTAACAAGTTATACCATGGAAACAACAAAAAGAGTAATATTGTCAAAATAACATCACGCTTCAGCTATAATCATAACTTCTAAAAATTTAAACAAACAACTATTCATTATTCGACAATCAAAAATAAGAATTCAGCATTCGACAATCAGTGCTTTCAACATTTACAACTAATGGTATAATTTTTTTACCTAGGTGCAGACATAATGTAACAAACTAACAATACCACATATGGGAAATGCAAACTCCCATGGCTTTTTCTGCAGATATAACAACCACAAAAATAATGTGGCCTGATACGGACACAATAAAATAACATTCTCTCTCTTTCAGTTATTTCCAATTTCTATCAGCACATATAATACTAGTTAATTTTGAAATAGTAGAATGAAGCTTGCAGCTTCTTCTTTCAGTGCCTCTTCAATTTCCTTAGTTTAAATTGTTTTCTTCTCAAACATGACCAAATTCCATGAAAAAAAAATCCAATGGCATAGTAAGGTTTTATTTGAGTACACAAAGTCAACTTCAAACACTTGACAAAGATCTCTGCGACAATAGCTAATATATCATGAATTTGACACCATAAAACCATAAAAATTATTTATAAAATTTTACATGGAGCAAAACAACTTTAACTTGATTGAAATCTAAAAAACATGAAATCAAATATAAAGCAACAATATAAAACCAATATGGACCAAACCTGACTTCGAGCAGAAAGTTGGAGGAGGTGGAAGCGTGGACGGGGCAAAGGAGGAAGAGCATGTCAATCTGATGAAACAAAGCGAGGTCGGAGGAGGTGAAAGAGCGGATAAGGCTAAGGAGGAGGCGCGTGACAATCTGACAAATGAAGCGGCGAACCCTAAATTCCTCTTTGATTTACAAGGGGATAACAAGAAAGAAGGCTACAAGCGTTACTAGGCTAAAAACGACGAATACAGCAGGAATTTACATTTTAGCCCATTGTATTTTCCTGTATTTACGGAAGCGTGCAAGTGTAATAACAGAAATAACCGTTATACGGAAATAACTGGTATAAGTTTGTCACAGTAATAACTGTTACAAGTTGAACCAAGAAAAGTGTTACAAAACGGCATGTTTGGTGTAGTGATATATAAACCAATATGAAATTATAACTCAATATTAAGATATTCGAGTAAAACATTATTCAAAATGTATGAAAATTCCTTATTAAATTTATTAAATAAACGTTAACGTTTATAAACGAATTCCATAGCGACTATTTTAAAATTTCATTTGGACATAACTCACAATATGTAAGATAAGTTCTTAATTTTTCTCTTTCATTAGAAAATTATAAATGAATAGATTCAAACGTTTCTTGTTTCACAGAATTCTAACTTATAACAGATTCTGTATATTCAATTAAAGTTCAAAACTCATTATTATGAACTACTGCGCCGTTACGAGTTCGTTTTAAATTAAATATAAAACATAAATGTTCAATCGTTGTTTAATAAATGAATTCAATATTAAAAATCCATTAATATTCCAATTATAATATTTAAAACAAGTTTAAGTATTCAAATTCAAATGACCGAAATTCCGAGTCATTACAATAACTAGTTCTGCTTATATGTTGTGTAATTTTAATATTTGGCACTCTAGATTATGTCATGTTAACAAACCAATTCATAACATGAGCACCTTAGATATGATTCCTAAAATGTCAGAATTGTATTTTGATAATTGTGAATTCTGTACTCAAGCTAAAATCACAAAGAAACCTTATAAATCTGTTGATAAAGTTTCTAAACCCTTAGATTTAATTCATTCTGATATATGTGAGCTTGATAGTACCTTAACTAGACATGGACATCGTTATTTTATCACTTTTATTTACGATTGTTCTAATTTCACATATGTATATCTCATGAAAAATAAAAGTGATGCATTTGATATGTTTAAGACATTCAAAACTGAAATTGAAAATCAATCAAACAAGAAAATTAAAAGACTTCATAGTGATAGAGGAATAAAATATGAATCTAGTACTATTCTGGATTTCTATCAACTACATGGTATTATACATGAAAGAACTACACCTTATTCACCAGAAATGCACAGTAAAGCTTAAAGAAAAAATAAGACCTTTACTGAATTAGTAGTTGCCATTTTATTAAATTCTGGTGCAGCAAAACAATGGTGAGGGGGTATATTATTAACAGTGTGTTATGTACTAAATAGAATCTCTAAATCAAAAGGTAAAATTTTACCTTTTGAGATTTTGAAAAATTACAAACTCAATGTGTCTAATTTTAGAACTTGGGGATGCTTGGCATATGATTGTATTCCAGACCCTAAGTGAATAAAATTAGTAAGTATAGCATACGAATGTTTTTATTGGCTATGCAGTTAATAACAAAGCATACATATTTTATAATATAAATACACGCAATATAATTGAATCAAATGAAGCTGACTTTTATGAAACAAAATTTCTTTTTAAATTAAGAAATAGTGGGGGCACATCAAGTAAATTTATTACCTGTAAGAAGTAAGAACATAACCAAATGAACATTTTGAAAATGAACCTAGAAGAAGTAAAAGGGGAAGAACCGCAAAATATTTTGGTTCAGATTTTTGTGCTTTTGCTATAGAGGAGGATCCCTTAAACCTCTAAGAAGCCTTATCTTCACTAGTTGCCGATTTTTGGCAAGAGTTTATAAATGATGAGATGGATTCTTTGGAATCCAATAAGACTTGGCACTTAATTGATTTACCACTTGGTTGTAAATCTATAGGCTGTAAATGGGTGCTTAAAAAGAAATTAAAACCCGATGGCACTGTCGATAAATATAAAGCCTTTCTAGTAGCTAAAGGTTTTTAACAAAGAGAAAATCTAGATTTCTCCGACACTTTTCACCTGTAACTGGAAATACATCCATTCAGGTGTTAATCTCAATTGCTTCTATTCATGATTAAATAATACACCAATTGGATGTTAAAATCGCATTTTAAACGGTGAATTAGACGAAATAATTTATATGGACTAGCCTAAAGGATATGTGATACATGGTCAAGAACAAAAAGTATGCAAATTGAATAAATCGTTATATAATTTAAAACAAGCACCTAAACAATGACATGAAAATTTTGATAACTTAATCATTTCACATGGTTTTAAAGTTAATGAAAGTGACAAATGCATTTATTACAAATCTGCTAATGACATTTGTGCAATTATATGTCTCATGTAGATGACCTACTCATTTTTGGGTCAAATATTCGTGCCATAAACAAAGTTAAATCTTTGCTAAGTGCCAACTTTGATATGAAAGATCTAGGTGAGGCGAATGTAATCCTTGGTATTGAAACTACTAGGTCCGAAAATGGACTTTTTTGGATCAATCTCATTATATTAGGAAGATTTTAAAGAAATAAAATTACTTTAACTGTAAACCTGCATGTACACCATATGATCCGAGTGTGAAGCTATTTAAAAACACTGGTGAAGGTGTAAGACAGTTTGACTATGCGAGCATCATTGATAGCCTTCGGTATGCCACTGATTGTACTAGACCTGACATTGCCTATGCTGTGGGATTATTGTGCAGGTTTACCAGTAGACCTAGTATAGAGCACTAGCATGCTATTGAGAGGGTCATGAGATACCTAAAACGAACTATGAACCTTGGATTATATTATGATAAGTTTCTAGCTATACTTGAAGAATATTTCAATGCAGACTGGAATACTTTATCTGATGGTTCGAAAGCGACCAGTGGCCATATATTTAGCATTATTGGAGGAGCCGATTCTTGGAAATCTAAGAAACAAACTATTTTGGCTCAGTTTGCTAGCACTAGCCACATCTAGTGAAGAAGCAGATACTTGAGAAATCTGCTAGCTGAGATTTCCTTATGGGAAAAACCGATACCAGCTGTGTTGATCCATTGCGATAGTACCGCAGCTATTGCAGAAGTTCAGAACCGTTATTTACAATGGTAAGAGATGAAAAATATGTCGTAAGCATAATATTGTTAGAGATCTACTATATTCAGGTATTGTTAGAGTGGATCACACATGCAGTGATGAAAATTTGGCAGATCCTTTGACGAAAAGAAAAGTCCTTAACATTTTTAAAAGAATGGGACTATTTCCCTTAGATTGTTGAGTCACGCACAATGGTAATCCGACCTAATGATTGGAGGTCCCAAGAACTAGGTAAAAACAAGTTGTGTAGTGACAGCAGTTGAAAATGCTATTTTTTGTATATTAAGAAGCATGTAATCCTAAAGTGATTAGAGGATGAGTTAATAGAAACTCTTAATGAGATCTATATTCTATTTGGAGTGGAGTACCTACCTTCAGGAGTGCTTTTGATAGACTCACCTATGTGAATGTGGAAATGTGGTTGTTTCCTATGAAATTTTAGGCAAAATTTCTAGAGCATTCACTAAACTGGGACAGAAGTGCATAACCATTAACGCATGGGCTTATTTGATTGCACTATAGAAAAGGTTGTGTGTGGTCTGATGTTAGGAATAGAGTTCAAGACCACGTGTCACTCTACTAAAAACTGAAACTTATCCACTATGCAAAGGTTCAAGTCGGAAGACATCTTTGTTTATGTATAATCTTACGCTTTTAGAAACTGCTCGAAAAATATATATTTTTTTAAATTCAAGTGGGGGATTGCTGGAAATATTTCGTATATGTAGTGAATTTATTTTAAAAAAAATACAGTTACTAAGAATTTATTATTGAGCCATTATTGCAATAGAGTCGTTGACAACTATTACTGTAATATACATACATACATACATACATACATATATACATTATACATACATACATACATACATACATACATATATATATATATAAGTATTTATTCCGATTGAGCAGTTACACTAGCACAACGGTCATATATTTATGTGAGTTTTTATCGAGCTGTTACAAAAACAAATGGTATTAAAATATTGCTATGAATGATTATAAATTAAAATTTATTAACATTCATTGCTTTTGAAACGTATACAATTTACCCGTTATAAATTACAATTTTTTGACCGTTTCTTTTACTTACTATGTTATTAATTGTGATTAAACTTTCCTCCCACTAACATAGCGAATATTACATATTTTTGGTCTATATAAGAAATAGAATAGACAAAGAAAAAAATAGAACAATTTTCTCATCTTCCTCTCTCTTTTAAAAACCTTCTTATTTTCATTGACAAAAAATATTACAAAAAGAAAAGAAAAGAAAAGAGCAGTACAGTTTTTTTTTAAAATTTAAGCGCAAATCAGGCTCAATTAGTTTGTGCAAGCAAATTAATATTAAAGAAGAGGCAGTTTTATCCTAGAGGCGGCGAAGAAAGGTACAAACTGCTTTGCACCATTGAGCACATCGCCGAAATGTCTTTGAGAGAGGGACGTTGTCCGCGACTCAGCCGTTAGTTTTCCAACAAATTATATAGGTATGTGTTTACACACACACACACACACACACACACACACACACATATATATATATATATATTTGTGTGTGTGTGTGTGTGGGAAAAGTCTATTTCAACACAAACTTTTGACATAATTGATTTGCACTGTTGGATCACTCCATGAATTCCACTCTCTCTCCAACCATATCACAAATCAACATAAAATACTATCAATCATCAAAATTTAATTCAATTTATAGTTATCTTCGCATTTATATAAGAAAAGTAAAAAATGCATGAAAAAAAAGGAAAAACCCATGCTTTAGCAAAACTTATAGAAATAAATACAGATTTTCAAAAAACTGTTGACATTAATGCAACTATAACCAATAACTGTATATTTTTACGCAATTTTTCATAAACGCTTCAAAATTTCGCATTTAATGTCTCATTTATTGAACATCGCATTTATTATAGAAAAATCATCAAAAACTTGATGAGAATCTAATAAAAATCATAACAGCTACTTCCAGGAAAAAAAATGCAAGCAAAAAAGCAATTATATTGAATAACTACAGACATACCTACAAATTTTCTTTCGTGACAAATATACATATTTCAATGAAAATTTGCAAATGTGTCTATAATTATTAAAGCAATATTTGCAGATATTTTTGTATTTTTCCACACTAACTGCAGACATTTATATAATTTTTTTCCTTTTATTTTCTCATTTTAAAATTTCATTATTCTTTTTAGCACTGAAACCAAAAAACAAGAAAACATATTTTCTTTATTAAACTAAAACATGGGTCCAATTAACGTTAAAATTTGAACACAACACAAACTTTGTTTTCTTTTATGCTAACTTGTTGCATTTATATATTGATATGGTCTCAAAATTAATTGAATGTTCAGATCCTATTGTTTAAAGTATTAGTAGAAATTAAAGTCACATCCATCTTTCCAATTTTAATTTTATTACATCCAACTTTTTTTGGAAATTATTCTCTACAACGATACATATTCTAAGCTTCGTTATTTTTCCTGCTTTTCTAGTTTTTAAATTTAATTATGGACACAATGACGTGCATTGCAAGTACATGTTGAGTTTAGTAAAATTATCCTAGTAACTTTTGAATTTCACCATTTTTTTTGGAAAATATGAATGTAAATTATAAAAAAATTGTGAATGATGTAAGACTAGCATTTTATAACCAATTAATCATAAGAAGGTATATCATCTTTATTTTAATATAAATAATAGTGCAGTAGTGAAAAAAAATGCACTTGACAAGTATTGTCACCCAATGGCTAATGTTTATACGTTAGTCAATACGATATAAACATTACTACTAATGTATCTTCGAGCTATGCAATTACATCAAATATATTATGGAGATATTTATAGTGATAAACAAGAGTACAAAAGAATAATTATAGAAGAAATTTAATCAGAGCAATGGAAGAATAACATAGGAAAGATAATAAAAGCAATTGAAGACCAAAACCTATTAGAGAAAAAGGCTGAAGGACAGAGGTGGTTGTAGTGATGAGGAGTCGGTTGAACCTAAGAATATCCTGCGAAAGATCTCATGGCAATTATACTTGAAGCTCATTAGTCATTGATCTTAATTGAACCACCAAAATCCATAAATATAAGGAAATTTGAATAGTTGAAAATTTGAAACAATTATTAGTGTACCTGTTCATTTTGCAACACACGCATGTCGACATGGCCTATCCTAATATGTCAACATACCGGTCATTTTTTAGAATTACAAATTTTAAATAAAGAGACATTTCCCTCCATCTCTTCACCAAAAGACAGTCTCTTCAATCACTATATAAAGGCTTCTGAAAATGAATTTCGACATTAAGAATTCTTATTTTCTCCTACCTCTCCAAACATTTGCAATAGAAATCCATAGAATAATTTAATTATCTTTGCAAATCCACTCTCTTTCACTCCAGTTCTTCACATATTTGCAAACCACACAATATTAGAGGGTTGTACTTGAATCACATCATTCTCTCTCTGATTTCATCCTATTACGTCAAAGAATTCAAAGATATATTATTATTGGAGGTTTACAGGATCATTGTACTAAATATGTATTGAAGATACGACTACTTGTCATAAATTGTTGTTGTTGATAAAAGGAAGATGCTCTTATAGCCTGTAAAATCAAGAAGGCGTGTCTTTATAGCCTTTGAAAGCAAGATTGTAAAGGTGTTCTTGCCACCTGTGGAAGGCAAGCATTTATAGTGAAATTTTGCACGGTGAAGTGTACGATTGGATAATCTAAATAAATATGAAAATTTAGGTGTTATTTACTTTTCTACATTTAACTTTGTTGCTTATTCTTTGATTACTTGTTTTTTTGTTGCAATTCGAGTAAATATTGTTTTATATTCATAAGTAGTTTATGCACATTTCACCACTTATAGTGTCGTATAGCCTTAAGATCCATTCAACACTATGTTGTAGACATCTCAGTTTTCAATAGTTAAGGTATGGTGCGAGTTGTAATGGATTCGAATCTCGTCTTACGAGAATCAACTCATGTGTCATATAGTATTTTATATATTAAATTAGACTTATATATAAGTATAAAGTACCCAATTTTTTTATAAAAAAAATGGTGCTCGAGAAAAAAATAATTGTTACCGTAACGAACCAAGAGATTCTCGACCTCGAAAATCGACATAAATATGTTCACTGTATAGCGCATCGACTATTCAAGTACTGAAAATACCGGACCATTTTAAAGAAAATAAGATAGAAGAAAAAAGAAATAATATAGAGAATCACACAATCGCAGCAGAATAAAATATAATATGATCTCAACAATATTTGAAAACAAAATTTGTATATTACATATCATCAGAGTACACCGGCTATTTTTAGATAAACACTGGAACAATTATATTTACCAATTTCCATATACATATTAATACACAACATCAAATTTGACAGTCCATAGCTAAACAGTGAAGCCTCCTACTTCAAGCTCCTTCAAATGCATCCATAAGAACTTGAACCACTTGATTGTTCATACAAATTTGGTCACCCAAGAGTTTTAGGGAAAACAAACAAAATAAACTCGGGGTCAGTCATGAGACTGGTGTGCGTAAACTCCAAACAACTTGCTTAAATTTATAAATCCTTTACAAGAATGGAACTCTCATACGACACGACTAAACATAAAAATGGCATGTGCTTTTCTCTTCTGATAACCAAATCACTTTTATTATAAAAATCCAGTGACATTATAATAATGTCTATTAAAATCATCTTAAAATAAAATAGGAACATAGCCGAAAAACTTGCATCTCACTTTCCGACATAGTTGGTTTACATCTAAAACCATATGGCTCTTATTGGAGTTTGGATTTCCATACATGACTAGGTAAGGAACTACCTTTCGATCAATGTTTTTCTACAGATAAAAACACTGGGGTTCAACAAGAACATCTTGCAACCTGATCACATAGAATTGGCCACTCATTCAACTGGAGTGTACCGAATATATCATCACCACAGTTGTAGTCCGAACAAACGTACTCACTCTGAAGCATGCAAAAAGCGACAATTGATTTCTCTAGATCAGGTGACGATATACCCTAATGGGTATGACCCACATAACTGTGTTGCCTGACCAATTTCAGTCATTTCCAGATTGATGAGACCAGAGGCTACAGTTATCTTTTTAGAATATCACTAACAACTTTTTATGCCTCATTTTCTGATGAACAAATCGCTAATTGATTTGCACAAAGTGGGTGTTAAGCTAAACTAAGTTGCCATCCCGGCCACTATTGTCGGCATATTTGTAAAAACCAGCATAAGTGATTATAGAGAATACACTGCCAGACCTCCGTCTATACAAGTTCATTCTAGGACTGAACGAAACTGAAGATACCCTAGATCGTAGGGACTACTATTACAAGTATAATCCTGATAGCTAACCAGAGACATCAACGAGTAGCCCTTTTCTCTCTAAAGGTCTATGTCTTCAAATCATTTTAATACACATAAGCATACCCGCAAATTCAATTTTCGAAAGCAAAGTCGGATTTGAAAAGAGGAGAAGGATCGAGTAATATAAAAATCATGTAGCATGCATATATGCGAGTTTTGATAAGGTGATATATTATTTTTGATATATGCAAGTAAATATTTAATGAGATAAATGCTTAGATATGATATCAAAGATAAGCAATACAAATGAGTAAATAAAGTAAAGAAAACCATGAATTTTTATATTAGTTCGGATCATCGTCCTATGTCCAGTGCCAGACTCCTTTTGGAATTTAACTAATCAACATCCTCACTTAACCCGGAGGAATATGTATTACAACACCTGAGCAGCAGAACGAGGACCTCAACAATATAGCATGATTTTGCCTCGCAACAGAAGAGGATTTCAACTAGCACCTGATAATCATTAGTATATGATATTGTCGATATATGTTTGTCATAGTCAAAATATGGATCGAGAATCGAGGTTCTAACAATCTCCCCATTTTTTATGATGACAACTATATATGACTTATATATATAAATATATATATATATAATATATATAATAATGAATCAAAATATATTTCTACCGTTGCTCTCCCTGAGTATATTGTTCCCTTGTGTATATACTATATATTTTGATCCTTCTTCCCTTTTTTCATTAACAAAAAGGAATTACAGCTAATAAGAACTAATATACATCTAGTTTATGAAATTAGATATATGAATTGAAAGCTAGTTTACATGAACTAATTTAAATATATGAAAAATATCTTGGTGTATGATTGAACAACATATTAAATTTATGAAAATCATTAAAATATACAACATTACATACGTTTATATGATGTTATAGTGAAACATGAGGTAATGCATATTAAAATATATACCATCTCCTAAATTTATACGTCCCCTACTGATATGACCACCCCTTGTTGATATGATTATATTTTCCTTCCCTCCTTTTCATCAGTAAGAAAGGATATGAATATCAATAAAAGTTATATAAGATTTTTATATGTGGAGAATAGAGTTGGAAAAATAAAAAAAATAAGTTTACCTTATTCTCCGATTATTTCTTTATTTGTAGATCTGTTTCCAGAGATACTGGAATAACAACTTCTTTGTCTGTGGAGTACCTGCAAAAAAATATGATATATATACTTTGGCACCCACTTCCTACGTTAGGGTCCAAGAGGTTAGACGTAAGGTAATAATACCCAAGAGGGTTTAATGGAACCATTAAAAATTAAAATTTTCATCTTTAACTACCGAATAAAAATAATCATCGATATATTTTTCTCTGTTTTTCCAATTTACAAAAACCTAAATTCTTAGATAATTTCTATTAGTATTTCCTTTCGTACTTCTAGCTTTATTATGAATATTTCTAGTTGGAGAAGTATTCAAATTTCTGTAAAATATGGATCTTGGATTTACTCGTGCTTTAGTGCTAGCAGTGATGTTTCTATTATACATAAAATCATATCAAGTACTATTTCTATGATTTGTTACTTTATATCATAAACAAATTTCATCGTGTAAAGGTCGGGATCCAGATGAAATCATATTTAAATCATTTCGACCTTTATTTAATTTTGTGAATTTATTTGTTCGTTTCTCAAATATAGTGTTAATGTCACAATTGACATTTTTAGATGACATTTTGTTAGTTTTTAAAATATCAATTTTTTTATTTAATTCAGAATTCTCCCTTTAAAGTACTGTTCTCATTTTCGAGTCGACAATTTTGAGATTCTAAATTATCTAAAGATAACTGGTTTTTTTTTCAAAATTATATTTTGAGTCACAAATTTCTCTTTGCAAAATATTAATATTAACTTTTAAAAACTCACATTCTTTAGATAATTCTACATTCTTTCCAAGACAAAACTAAATAACTAAAATTATTTAAAGAATCTTCTAATCATGTATTACTATTTTTTTTCATGTTGATTTCCTTTGAAAGATCATTGTTTTTATCTTTTATCTGCTCATTTACTTTTTGAAGGAAATCCTTTTGAAAAACAAGCTCTTCTAAGATATTTTCAAAAGATCCTTGTTCTGCTGTTTAAGTGTTGCAATACATGTTCCTCCAGTTTAAGAGGATGTGTTGATTAGTTATATTCCATAAGGAGTTTGGGACTGGACGTAAAATGGTGCTTCGAACCAGTATAAAACTTCCTGTTGTTTTTTAGATTATTTACTGCTTTTATATTGCTTATCTGTGATATCATCTCTAAGCATTTATCTCATTAAATATTTACTTGCATATATAAAAAAACCACCTTATCAAAACTTCCACATACACGTATTTCCATATTACTCGATCCTACTCGTCTTCTCATTTGGTATTTGAGAAAATGCCTTCTAAACTAGTGAACCGAGTTCGAGTACACGCAGCTCCTATTTTTGATAGCTTTATTTTTATTTAAAATATAGTATATATATGTTAGGAGAGATTTAAATACTAACTCAAATACACACTACATTAATTTTTTTCCTATCTTCGATTTTCTTGTATTTGAACCATAATCTCCAATATTTTTTTTGCAATAATCGTTTGTATATGATATTGTCGATATATAGTTGCCATAGTAAAAATATAGCTCAGGAATGGAGGTTATAACAGATTCGAAGTGGTTTTGGATCCAGTTTTAACCATGGTACCTTGAACCAACACTTTATAAGTCGAAAGGGAATATATTGATAGTTGGTTCTTTAACTATCAAAGAAACAAACATGCAACCAAAGATTTCATCTCCAAAGGAAATACTATTGGTTAAACTCCAAGCAACACCGAGCCCTTTTTAAATTAATCTCTTATTAATTTAATCACTTCCCTATATTCATTATCAAATATCTTTACTATGATATTTTCAATACCCCTTTTCCTTCCCATGACACTTGGAAAACATTTCCATATTTCACAAAAGTACGTATTTTCTATACTTAGAAAGTATTCGTTATTACAGTTGGAAAACATTTCATACAGTTATCCCTTTCATGAAACCATTCATTTTCTACACTTAGAAAGTATTCATTATTACATTTCCAAACCTCACTTACTTGGGTTAAAATAAATTTGGTGCAAAACAACGTTATGACTACCCAAGATCCTGCATATTTAACTGGCTGTATTTAACCTTGATATTTGATATCGAACCTTTTTCATTTATTAGTTAACAATGAAATCAATCGAGTTGGGGTATAATTACCTCTCAAACCTTAACTGGATAACATTATTAACTTCAAAATGGACAATGATCGCTCATCTCTAATATCAACATCCAATATAGCATATATCTCAAAATCTAATATTGAACTTAAACCATTCCATTCTAAAAAATAATTAACTATAACAATAGTGTTAAAGTCCATGCTTTCCTATTATTCATGGAAAATGTCTATTACAACGATAAATGTTGAAATCTACGTTTTCGGCACTTATTTTTTTTTAAAGAAGACATTATCGCAAAAGGAGCTTTTTGGTTCAAGGTAATAAACAAGAGAAAAAAGAACCATGATAGGTTGCTAAAAAGGAAATGCAAACCAAGCACTACGACCATCAACCTAAGACTAGCCACAGATCGCATACCAGCCTAAACCAGACGAATATGGAACCGTTTAGGTGAAAGCCGAACCACCAAACAACCAATCGAATGACTATGCCTAAAGCTAGAAGTAACCAACAAATCAAAAGATCCCAACTCGGAATCCAGGATACGAATAAAAGCTCGATTGTCAGAATTGCACATGCGACGACGTTCCAAAGCATAGTTGCAGGTTATAGGACCATATTTAAGATCCATAGCGCGACCAAATTTGACGAAAATATCCTTCCTGAAACAGTGATCACTAGAGCATGAGCGAGAAAAACCTTATGGAACGGGGTCAATCACTGAGATGGGATCCAGGACGAAAGGGTCATCATGCGCATGAGAATCTAACAACGAGCCCATGACCATAAGAGCATTAGCAGATTCATCACGATCAGATAAGCGAAAATCTGAAGCCAAAGGGAGCTGAGAGGTTGAGTTAAGAGAAAGCATGGTGGAAGCCAAATCAACTATATTAAGAGGGCTTGAAACAACAAGATGGGTTTCAGTGGAAGGAACACCCTGAGAAGGAACAAAAGCATTGATCACAATAGTAATATAATTAGACCGAGCGGAATACTGCGTGTGAGTGCTCGCATGTGAACCCGCAGCGAGACCAGCCGCTAAGTAGGACATCAAACAGGAGCAGGCGGGATCAAGGTGGCAACAAAGGATCCAATAACAAGTACAATATCCTTAAGAGAAAATGATGGCACTGCTTGACCGGACAAAGCACTAGCAGGCCCAACATAAGAACTAAAAGAAGCAGAGCCAAAGCTTTTAGCATTCTAAGATATCACTCAGTCTATTATTACTAAAAAACAATATATACATTTAACTTTATAAATCTCATACTTATCTTTTAGCAAAGTAAACAATTTAAACATTTTAAACGATATTAGCAATCCCATTAAACTCTATAATATTTTGTTTATAAAGTTTCTTTACTTATAAAATTCCATTATAAGTTCTCTCTTAATTGATTTCCCAAACTCACTTACAGTTTGGTTTATAACTTCATTTGACTTCAAATCCATTTATAAAGTACTAGTTCAAAAACCAATATAAACCCACACGTAAAATTCAAATTGTCTATTTATTTAAACAAATATAATTATAAACTTCATTTATAAAACTATTTTCTTTATTGTACTCTCCATTCTTTTTAAAATATTCAACATTTCTCTTTTAAACGTATTTAAAAAGCTCTTTATTTATCAACATAAGTATTTATAGAAAATCATAAAATTTAATTATTTCAATTAATATTTCTAATAACAAAACTTTGTCTAAAACTTGACATAGTCGATACCAATTATAAATCACTCTTGATTTACCTTGATTCAATTTACATTCTGAACCTCGAAATAAAATCCACTATTTACCTTTTAAATCGATTTCCATAGACCATTCGTAATTCAACTTCTATTTGGAAAATAAATTTCCCTTGAATCCTTTTATACCTCAATTTCCTTTTTTAACTCGATTTCGGCTTCCAAAATCATATTTAATAAGTATGATACTATATTTTTTCAAATTTCTCGTATACAGTGTTTTCATAAAACTTTTTCCGAACTTTATATAAAAAGTTAATTAATTTTTAAAGATTGAGTTCTTAATCAATTCCACAATCTTCCTTAAAAAATCTCTTCATTTAATATAAATCTTTCTCAATTCAAAATTCACTTTCAAAATTCCTTTTTACATTCAAATACATTATATGATATCTAAATACCAAAATTAAGGGCCAGTGCTATTTAAGCATCCAAACACATAATAATCTCTCATAGATTATTCAACGCATCATATATCACTTTAAATGAAAAACAACAATATAAATGTTGAGGAATCTAGTTGGATCCCTCCAACATGTTCCCCTTCATGAACAGATGTTAGCTAACACAATTAATATCAATTCCGCTTCGATGCGAGATATTATGATAAATAGGGTCAGCATCCAGTTTCTATTACTATATACATAATAGCAAAATAATTGATTATCAATCCATCTAAATAAACAATATATAAACATTATATACTAAATTAAAACTCATTTGTAAAACATAAACGAGCCAGAGGTAGTGAGTTTGCTCACATTGATTTTTAATCGTCACAATAACGATTAGTTTTGATTAAATTAAACAAGCGTCTAATTCAACTAAAGATTCCAGCTGACTCCAAACTAGTTCAATTCAATTCCATGCAAAGTTTTCATTGCCACAATTCCAAAGCAACTTGTTTCATCTCGATCTGACCTCATATGCAAAAGTTATACGAGTTTTATCTTTTTCTATCTTTTAATTTTAGCCGTTGATTTCCCATTCTCAGATTTTTCCGTCCCAGCCTCACTTCCTCCTCATCATAAAAAAAACTCCTGTAGCCATTCAAATGAAACCCTACTTTAATATTTACTCCATCTCCATTCAACTTTAGGTCGATCAAGCATTACCACTCACTACGCCACCACGAGCTCCACCTCTGCCCCAAGTCGTGCACGCTCCAACCTTTACACCACGTCGCAATAGCTCTCCAAATACAACACCTTCGAATAGCCATAGCCATCAAACCGTAGCTCCATATCAGATTTTGATCATTGATTTCTAGAGCTCGAGGACCTTTACAATTTATTAGTTAACGATATTTGGCAATTTTTTGTGGATAACATGATAAATGGAGGATAAAGTGGATGATTGTCGAGCATACGTTTCATTACAGGCGGCGGCTTCTTTAACAACCCGGATTTTAATAACATCTTGAAACAAGAAATCAAGGCAGAATTAAATTTTAAAATAAAAAACAAGGGAAACGGTTGCGCCATTGCGTTCGTCTCGAAATTCTGCTTGGAAATGAGTCCGAGTTTCCGAGAAACGGAGTTCGTATGAGGGAGATATGACCCTCCGAAGTTTCAGGAATTTTCAAAATCGAAAACAGCTCGAAATTCGAACTTGAAATTCGAATTCAAACCCCAGCGCAGATTGGGCAGCAATTTTCCTGCCCAGGACCAGGTCGACCTGGGGGTCGATACTATGGTCGACCTCCCAGGGACCAGGTCGACCCTATGGTCGACCTGCGGGTCGACCTAGTGCCAGAACCCAGTTTTGAGCCTAGGTTTGTTCTGATATCTGACCTCATTTTCAGTCTAGATTCGCCCGCCTAATCCTATATAACCAGCCCCCTAGCCCCATTCTCTTTACACCATTCTTCTCTCCTTATGCTGCCTCTGAGATAATAGAAATAAATAAATAAAATAATGGCGTCGCTACTCTGCTGGGATCAAAACTAGAACTAGTGCATCTTCTTCCAAATCTGAATAAGAGAGAACAACTGCAACTCTTCTTCTATAATCCAATCAAGGCAAGTGCAGTTATTTTCCGATATGAAATTTAATCATGATCTTGACATAATTATAAAACTGAATCTGAGACTAGGCCTTTTTCTATTTATCAGATCTGTTCCTCTGTTTTATTATTCTGTTTGTTCTGTATTTCTTTCTCCTTTCTTTCTTTTTGTTTGACAGCCAGGCTACCACGAGCCTAAGCCAAGTCTCCAAAGAGATGAACACATAAACGCTAAATTTGGAAAGAATATTGAGTGAGGCATATTTGGGCAAAATTGATTTGTAACTAATTTGAAGACACAACGCATGTTTTAATTCTGGACATAAATTTGAGACATACTGCATAAGATGATCTATGACTTGGAAGAAGAGGATTACAGTGACTTAGAACATAAAGAACATATTTCATAATTTAAGATCTAGATCTGGGCATATTAAATCTGATAGTTCGTCATTTGGAAGTAGGAGAATTAATTTGCATATGACTTAGGTGTAAAAACCTATATTAAGATTTGACGACTATTAAGTGTGAATACACCTGAGGTTTTTTTTGGGATATGTGACATGCATTGTAATCAATGGCTATATTTGGCATAATTTATGTGTGAATCACGACTAGGGTTTTTGGAAAATATTCTGAACTATGCAAGTTTAGCTAAAATTTGGGACATATGTTATATGGTGGATTATGACCATAATTTGGGCATATAAGTTTAGGCTTACTTTATGAATTAGGCAAGATATGTGAATAGGAATTTAAAGAATGTTTAAATCGGCTGAAACTGTTATCTGCATAATATGTTAAATTTGCCTAATCTGCTAAATCTATAACCTGTTTAATCTGTTGAATTGCCTAAACTGTTAAATATGTTGAATCGCCTAATCTGCTAATTATGCCTAATCTGCTAAATCTGTTGAGTTGCCTAATCTACTAAATCTGTTGAACCGCCTGAGCTGTTAAATCTGTCAAATCTGTTGAAAAGCTGAATGATTGCAATTTGTGTATGAAAATCCGTAGGCTCGATCTGAGATTGAGTAAAACATGTTAATTTGATTAATTTGTTGCGACGTGAAAAGAAGTCAAATATGTTAAATTGACATAATTAGTCTGATATTTGTATAATTTGTAATGGAATAAACTGGTTATAATAAAAATGCTGAGACACGAGGTTAAACTCATGTTTACGGTAGAAGCTTGCATGGACTCAACCGGCTTAACTAGCAACCGTAAACTGCTAGTCTAATGTGAGAGGTCGTAGGCATAACTAAAATGTGCTTAGACACGAGGTTAGGTCTGGTTTGTGGCGGAAGTCTGCCCGGAACTTCCCGGCTTATCCAGCGGCCACAAGCTACCGAACTAATGTGAGAGGCATGCGCATTAATATTTAATTAATGCAAGTCTGAGATAAATATGATGTCTAAAACGTGTTGGGTGGATAGGGCTAAACCAGCTGGACTGATGAATTAATAAACCTGTTTCATAAATCTGTAGGCCCAATACAAAGTTGGACAATCTGTAAGTCTGTTAAAACTGTACATCTGATCCGTTAGTCTGAAAACCTGTTGACTTGATTTTCTAATCTGTGAACTAGTTGATCTGAACTCTGGAAGTCTGAAAATTTGTAAACAAGTTAATCTGAAATCCATTAGTCTGGGGACACAAGGTTAGGAGGGAAAATACTTGTGTCATCTGTTGTTTGGGACCCATATTAGTCAGTAACCCATTCTTGTATCAAAACTATGACCCAACAGTAAGTAGGGTCCGGGCACGCTTACTGAACTAATTATAAGCGGTTCATTATGATAATGGCGAGGGGTGTTGATGGTGCGTTCCAACCGGTTCATGTGCGTGCATGGATCCCGGTCTGCCTCTAAGAATGTAAGACGCCGTGACATCTGTAAATAGGTCTGTGTCATTCAAAGGTTTTCTTCAGAAGAGTCATTGCATGCAGAAGCAGGGAGAAACCCAATTCGGTTCGGCCTCCGTACCCGGTTCGGTTTGTGCTCACTGGTTCGGTCCTCCTTTCCTTGCTCAAGTTTCCATTCGGTTCGGCCATCCCCATCTGGTTTGGTTCGGTGCTCGTTGTCCCAGTCTGGTTCAGTACTCAACTCCAACTCCGCACTAGCGGCCTTCCTTTTTGCCATGCTCCTATCGTGCCAAGTTCCAGTTCAACTCGTGCTCTCTTGTCCGATCTGAGGCACATACCCCTACCCAAAACGCTCGCCCATCCAATCGGAACCGGAAACCTAACATGCTTCCAGCAACATCGTCCATTCTCGCCATACGACAGCGTTTTCCACCATTCTAACTTTACTAAACAATCATGAATCATACCAAAAAGAGGTAACAATATATAAGTTCAATCAAAAAGATTAAAATGATCAAAACATCAAGCACATAGGTTGCTTTAGATCAAACATACCCAAAATCCATGGTTTTCCCCTTAATCCCCTTAACCATGTTTAACCATAGGATTAGCAAACTTAATCCAAATTAACCCAAATTTTTATCAATAACATAAAATAATATTTAGAATTTTTACATATTTTTCCAGATTATTCTAATGTATAATTTCACTATTTATCACTAATCACTCCTAATTAGCCGTAATTAATGTAAAAATATGCTAAACACTCACCTCAGCCACAAATAAATTATAGATTCGAAACCTCCGCGGATTTGGCATGGATTCCTATGTGTGACAGTAGCTCTATCTCTGATTTTATGCTAATTTGGCTTGATTTGATGTAGTTTTGCTTAATTAGTGATAAAGAGGTGATAGGGGAGTGATTTAGAAGATGGAGGCCATTACTAGGGTTAGAGAAATGTTTGTGGTGGCTAGGAAACTGAAAAGGAACCATTCTCTAACTCCTTTCGGCCCTCCCATAACCCTAATCCCGAAATGGGTTATGGGACTATCTGTTAATCACCTCCATTGAGCCCAGTTAGGCTGTTTTTCCATCTTCAAATCTTATTTCAGCCATATCTCCCAAACGGTAAGTCCTTTTGAATAATGTGACCACTCTACGGAAGGAAAAACCATCATATGAATCCAATGGAAGTGGTTTCCGGTCAAATCTCCTTACCAATCAAAAGTTATAGGCGAAACAAGATTCATTATGGGTAAAACGGTCATTTAAAATTCGATAAAAATCATTAATGTGGGAAATGACCCCAATAGTCGCTTCCCAAAGTTACACGACCATATAAATTTGTATAAAAATAAAATAAATATTCTATGATCCTCCAATGCGTAGAATGCAGGTCGTTACAGTAAACACCAAACAACTTACTTAAATTTAGAAATCCTTTACATGAATGAAACTCTCATAAGACACAACCACACATAAACATGAAATGTGTTTTTCATCTACGATAACCAGATTAAATCTATTATAAAATCCAGTGGTATTATACTAATATCTATTAAAATCATCTTAAAATAAAATAGGAATATAGCCGAAAAGCTTGCATCTCACTTTTCGACATAGTTGGTTTACATCTAAAACTGCACGGTTCTTTTTGGGGTTTGGATTTCCATACATGACTAGATAAGGAACTGCCTCTCGATCAGTGTTTCTCTAGAGATAAAAACATTGGGGTTCAACAAGAACATCTTGCAACCCCGACACACAGAACCGACCACTCATTCAACTTGAGTGTACCGAATATATAATCAACACGATTGTAGGCCTTCCAACTGTACTTATTATGAAGCATACAAAAAGGGACAATCATTTTCTCTAGATTAGGTGATGATATACCCAAATGTGATGACCCACATAGCCTTGCTACTTGCCCGATTTCAGTCATTTCCTAGTTGATGAGGCCTCAGGCTACGATTACCTTTTTAGAATATCATATTCAACTTTGAATGCCACATTGTCAGATCCAAAACCACTAACTGATTTGCAAAAAGACACTCTGAGTGTTAAGCTAAAAGAAGTCACCTTCTCCATCACCATTCTCGGTATATTTCTGAAAACCAACGTACGTGATTATTCAAAATACACTTTCAGACATCCGTCCATACAAGATCTTTTTGGGACTAAATGAAATCCAAGATACCAAAATCGTAGGGACTACTGCTACAAGTATAATCCTGGTAGCCAATCAGAGACATCAACAAGAGTCCCTTTCTGCTCCGAAGGTCTATGCCTTCAAAACATCTTAATATACCTGCAAATTTAGTCTTCGAAAGCAAAGTCGGTTCAAAGTGGTTTTGGATCCAGTTCCAACCCCGGTTCCATGAACAAACACTTTATAAGTCAAAATGTTATATATTGATTGTTAACCGGCATTTTGGTCCGGTTACCAGAAGAAGTCCATGCCCACACGACTCGGCTCATCACATTATTCAACAGCCCAGAAGTGTTGCCAACATCCTCAGGGGTCAAGCTAAGACAGGGTCGTGCAAGAATAGTCATCACGGCTCACCAAATTTCTCTCGAACAATACAAGTCATGGATCAAGTGAACACACTCAAAACTGTGTGATCGTATCAAGAAAATCATGGTTCTAGCACCAGAAAACTTGAGTCGGGCCACTTGTAGAATCTCACATCCCTTAGAAGCGAGATTCATCAGCATTGAAGATTGCTCGCCCAACACGTGCCGGCGCCACACGCACCGATCGGTTTCAGAATCCAGCCTTGGCTCCACCCATGGCTCGCATCAGTGCTTTACATCCATGCGTCGCATCTGTGCCTCACTGTTGACACACTTTTTAGTCGAAGTTGTCACACGTCAAGAATATCGTCAAAAAATACAAAGCGTTTCAATCGAAATCATGACATATTCCGAAAAGGATTGGAAATGTCATTGATTCGTAAAATCGTCATCGTTGGACTCAGAAAAGCTGGCGTAGTGAAAATACATGATCGACACGTTCTGATCAGCTCAAATGGTTGAGCATGTCGGTCCGATCACGTGGTAGAACTCATCACGCAAAAATATATGGATTTGGTATAAACACTGTCGCGCACCCAAAAACAGCTAATCGACATGCATCGATCATGAAAAATGGCTTGCGCGACTCACGGCGTCTAAATACGATAAACTGGAAAAAGCGGATTCGGCACGCCAAAAACAGCTGATCAACGCACGAAAATCATGAAAAATCGCGTGTTTAACCTTGGTCTATCAATCTGGTAAATCTGGCAAGCTAAGGCTTGGCACAAAGAAAAACTGCCCAAAAACACGTTGGATCACTCAAAAAATCCGTGTGCACCCTTGGCCGGCCACACAGGAAAATTGGCCAATCATCAGATTTGGCACTTCGAAAATACATTAGAAACATAGTGGATTAGGCCAAAATAGCGTCTCACACTCAGGCCAATCACACCAAAAAATTAGGCAAAACCATGGCCTGACAAATGATCGGATACGAAAAAAGGGTTACGAAAAAAGCTGGAGCGCATTGAGGGATCCGAAGATTTTCACATGTGCACATCGGTGAAATAGGGTATGAAATTCAGCTCGGCACAGGGATTCGTATCGTATCTGGAAAATTGCTAAGATGATCTAGCAAAGGCAGAACTCGTGTCGATCACAGTTTTTCACGTGTGAAATACATGATTTCAGGACACGAAATTCTGGGTTTGGCAAATGTTCAAAAAAGGCAGATCACCTTGGCATGACCCAGAACACGTTTCGATCACTGTTTTTCGCGTATCCAACTCCCGACACCGCCCGGACCTTGCAACTTCCCGACACATCCTGAACCTCGGATACTCTTGACACCCTCTGAACCTCAGAACTTCCCGACTCATCCCAGACCTCGGAAACTCCCGACACCCTTCGGACCTCAGAACCTCCCGAAACATCCTGGACCTCGGAAACTCATGACACCTTCCGAACCTCGGAACCTCCCTACACATTCCGGAACTCGGAAACTCCCGACGCCCTCCGGACCTTGGAACCTCTCGACACACCCCGTACCTTGGAAACTCCCGACAATCTCTGGACCTCTTAACCTCCCGACGTCCTCCGGACCTCAGAACCTCCCGACTCATACCGGACCTCAGAAACTCTCGACACCTTAAGGACCTAGGAACTTCCCGACTCATCCCGGACCTCGGAAACTCTTGACGCCGCATGAGATTTGGAACTTCCCGACACGCTCTGGACTTTAGAAACTCCTCGACTGCTCTTGACCAGCATGGAAGCTCGACAACAAGGATTATTGGACATCAACAATCATTGTAACTTCTTGTAATGATGTCTTACTGTACTTTGTTGAAAGTGAATAAAATCTGCAAAGCCTTCAAATCAGACATAGGTTCGATTCGAACCGAATCACTATAAATTACTGTGTCCTTTAATTTCTTGCGCATTATTACGGCTTCTCCCACACTTTTCCGCTTCGGACTTTTTGTTTCAAAATTTTTGGAACACTCAGGCGTTGACGACAATTTTAGACGTCAACATTTTGGCGCGCCGGGAAGGAGAGAGTAAGGCGCGCAAGTACATCCGGTTACCAGAAGTAGTTTAGGCCCGCATGACTCGGCCCATCACATGGTTTAACGGCACAAAAGTGTTTCCAACATCCTCTGAAATCAAGCTAAGACAAGGTCGCGCAAGAATAGTCATCACGGGTCACCAAATTGCTCTCGAACAATACAAGCCATGGATCAAGTGAACGCACCCAGAACTATGTGTTCGTATCAAGCAAATCATGGTTCTAGCACCAGAAGACTCGAGTCGGGCCACTGGCAGAATGTCACATCCCTCTGATGCAAGATTCATCAGCATTGTAGATCGCTCGCCCAACACGTGTCAGCCAACTCCAAATGCTTGCGCAACATGCACCGATCGGTTCCAAAATCCAGCCTTGGCTCCACCCTTGCCTCGCATCCATGCTTCACATCCATACTTTGCATCCGTGCCTCATTGTTGACAAGCTTTTTAGTCTAAGTTGTCACACATCAAGAATATCGTCAGAAAACACAAAGCGATTCAATCGAAGTCGCGACATATTCAGAAAAGGAATGAAAATAACGTCGATTCGTAAAATCATCGTCATTGGAGTCGTAAAAGCTGGTGCAGTGAAAATACGTGATTGACATTGTCCGATCAACTCAAAATGGTTGAGCGTGTTGGTCCGGTCACGTGGCAGAACTCGTCGCACAAAAATATATGGATTCGGTAAGAAACAGTGTCGCGCACTCGAAAACGCCTGATCGACACGTGTCGATCACAAAAATTGGCTTGCACGACTCGCGGCGTCAAAATATGGTAAACTGGCAAAGGCTGATTCGGCGTGTCAAAAACAGTTGATCGATGCATGAAAATCATGAAAAATCATGTGTTTTACCTTGGTGAATTTGGTAAATCTGGTACGCTCAGGCTTAGCACAAAGAAAACAACAAAAAAACACGTCAGATCACGCAAAAAACACGTGTACACCCTTGGCTGATCACACGGGAAAATTGACCGATCACTAGATTTGGCACTTCGAAAAAACATAAAAAAACATGGTGGATCAGGCCAAAATCGCGTCGCGCACTCATGCCGATCACACCAAAAAACTGGGAAAAAACCATGGCCTGACAAATGATCAGATATGAAAAAGGGGTGCTTTTTTACAGGTCCATATTAAAGTTCTAAATAGAAGCCACGTCCCTCCCTTTTTTTTATATATAAATCCGGTCCCTACTTTCAAACCAGCCGCCTCATGTACAAGGTTCCGCCTCCTGCTAATTTTAGTTCCGCCTACTCCATTTTTGGCCAGAAAATACTGCGGCATTGACTAAAACAAATAATCTAAAATCTGGAAATAATCGTAGAAGTCCACACTAATCGACAATTTTTTTTGCATATATGTATGCAACTATTTCCAATAGTTGCACACATGTATGAAACTATTGCATAGAGGAAATTCAGCTAACATTTTGCCTGCAAATATGCTGCACACATGTGTGCATGTCTTACGTTTTATTTGCACACTTGAATGCAAGTATAAGCGGACTGAGTTGGGCTGTTGAGAATTACTGCATACATTTATACAAGAATTATGCAATACATTCACAAAAATATGCAAGTAAATCAACAAAGATGGAAAACCTGGAATACATGCACATATGTATGCAATAAAATCAAATATGAGCATAATATTATGCATTTAACTGCACTTTTTCGATGATTTTTGCTGTTTTCTTGTACTTGCCGTGTTTTTTGATGTTTTTTGGATCGAATTTTTTGTTGAGTGCCTAATTTATTTTAATATTAATTTGTGTATTTATTTATTTATTTTTTGAACTACTTTTGAAAAATAGGGACCTAATTTATAATAAGTTTATGACCGGACCTGAGCCTCATTAAGTTTCGTTTTAAGGATGTGTGCCTAATATTCACTATGAAAAAAAGGGGTATGAAAACAACTGGAGCACACTGAGGGATCCGAAGATTTAACGCGTGCGCATCGGCGAAATGGGGTACGGAATTCGGCGCGGGGATTCGAATCGGATCGGACAAATTGCCAGGCGGATCTGGAAAAGGCAGAACTCGTGTCGATCATTGTTTTTGCAACAGGTGATTTTGGGATACGAAATTCTGGATCTGGCAAATGTTTTCGAAAATATAAGATCACCTTGGCACGACCTAGAACTCGTTCACGTGTGCAACAAGCGATTTTGGCAGATTTTGGGGATTCGAGTATTTTGAACCTCGGGAGACGAATATTTGATGGAACGCTGATTTTTCGACTCTGATTTTGGGATTCGAATTTCGTACCCCTCAGGGATACAAAATTATGCTGTGTGAGTCTCATTTCTCACCTACTCCACTACCAAACTCCAATATAAATACTCCCTCAGTTCCAACACAAAGTGGTTGGATCTCACTTAGTATTTTGGACTTCTTGGAGCTTCCAAGCATCATTAATGACATCAAAGCCTTTGGGGAAGAAGATAACCTCGGATTCCCGATACACCCCGGACTTCAGATTTCCCGGTACATCTCAGACTACAGATTTTCCCAGTACGTCCCGGACTACAGATTTTCCCGGTACACCCCAGATTCTAGATTTCCTGGTACACCCCGGACTATAGATTTTTCAGGTACACCCCAAACTCCAGATTTCCCTGTCCCACCAGACTACATATTTTCCCGGTACACCCTGAACTCCAGACTTTCTAGTACACCAAGAACTACAGATTTTCCAAGTACATCTCGGGCTCCAAATTTCCTGATACACCCCGGACTATAGATTTTTTTGGCATACCCGGACTCTAGATTTCCTGGAACACCCCAGACTACAGATTTTCCGGCTACACCCTGTACTACAGATTTTCCCAGTGCACCCCAGCCTCCAGATTTTCCCGACACCCTCTGGACCTCGGAACCACCCGGCACATCCCGGACCTCGAAAAGCCCCGACATCCTCCGGACCTCGAAACCTCCTGAAACATCCCGGACCTTGGAAACTCCCTAAACCCATCGGACCTCGGAACCTACCGACACCCTCCGAACCTCGGAAACTTCCGACACCCTCTGGACAGACCTTAGAACCTCCTGATACATCCGGACCCTCGGATACTCTCGACACCCTCTGGAGCTCGGAACCTCCCGACACATCCCGGACCTCGGAAACTCCCGACACCCTCCGGACCTCGGAACCTCCCGACACATCCCGGACCTTGGAAACTCCCGATACCCTCCATACCTCGGAACCTCCCGACACATCCCGGATCTCGGATTTTCTCAACACCCTCCGAACCTTGGATCTTTCTGACTCATCCCGCACCTCAGAAACTCCTGACACCCTCCGGACCTTGAAACCTCCCAACATATCCCGGACCTTGGAAACTCCCGATGTCCTCCGGACCTCTGAACCTTTTGACACATCCCAAACCTCGGAAACTCCCGACACCTCAGGACCATGGAACCTCCTAACACAACCCTGACCTCAGAAACTCTCGACACCCTCCGGACCTCGAAACCTCCCGATACATCCCGGACTTCGGATACTCCCGACGCCCTTCGGACCTCGGAACCTTATGATACATCCCGGACCTCGGAAACTTCCGACACCCTATGGACCGTGGAACTTCCAGACTCATCCTGGGCCTAGGAAACTCCCGATGTCGCCCAGAAATTGGAATTTCTAGACATGCTCCGGATTTCAGAAACTCCTCGATTACTCCTGACCAGCAAGGAAGCTCGACAACAAGGATTTGTTGAACGTCGACAATCATTGTTACTTCTCGTAATGATGTCTTACTGTACTCTGTTGAAAGTGAATAAAATCTACAAAGCCTTCAAAGTGGACCTAGGTTAAATCCGTACCAAACCACTATAAATTACTGTGTCCATTACTTTCTCGCACATTATTACTGCCTCTCCTATACTTTTCCGCTCTGGAATTTTTGTTTCAAAAGTTTGGAACTCCTGGTGTTGACGACAATTTTAGACGTCAATATTGATAGATGGTTCTTTAACTATAAAAGAAACAAATATGCAACCAAAGATTTCATCTCCAAAGGAAATACTATTGGTTAAACTATAAGCAACACCGAGCCCTATTTAAATTAATCTCTTGTTAATTTATTCACTTCCCCACATTCATTATCAAATATCTTTACTATGATATTTTCCAGAACCCCTTCTCCTTCCTACGACACTTGAAAAACATTTCCAGATTTCATAAGTCTTTATTTTCTATACTTAAAAAGTATTTGTTGTTACAGTTGGAAAACATTTCTGCACACTTATCTCTTTAAAGAAACTATTCATTTTCTACCCTTAGAAAGTATTCGTTATTATATTTCCGAACCACACTTTCTTGGATTAAAACAAATGTTGCATTAAACATCGTTACAACATCCCCAAATACTGCATATTTAACTAGCTATATTTAACATTGATCTTTGGTATCAGAGATTTTCTGTGCATTAGTTAACAATGAAATCAATTGAGTTGGGGTATAATTACCTATCAAACCTTGACTGGATAACAATTTTAACTTCAAAATGGACAAGGATTACTCATTTTAATTTCAACATCCAATATAGCATATATGCTAAAGTCTTATACTCAACTTAATCCGTTTACTTTTCGAAAATCTTTTACTATAACAATAGTGTTACAGTCCACGTTTCTTATATTCACGGAAAATGTCTATCACAACAATAAATGTTGAAATCTACGTTTCCACCACATATTTTATTTCACATTACTTTCAACAATTTCAAAATTTGTTTTTTTTTGAAATATCATTCCATGCTATTACTCAGTCTATTATTACTATAAAAACAATATATACATTTCACTTTATAAATCTCATACTTGCCTTTTACCAAAGTAAACCATTTAAACATTCTAAACGATATTAGCAATCCCATTAAATTCTGTAATATTTTTTTATATATTTTGTTTACTTTTAAAATTCCATTATAAGTTCTCTCTTAATCAATTTCCCAAACTCGCTTAGAATTTGGTTTATAACTCCGTTTGACTTCAAATCCATTTATAAAGTACTATTTCAAAAACCAATATATACCCACACGTCAAATTCAAATTGTATAGTTATTTATACAAATATAATTATAAACTTCACTAATAAAACTATTTGCTTAATTATACTCTCCATTCTTTTTAAAATATTCAACATTTCTCTTTTAAAAATATTTCAAATGCTCTTTATTTATCAAAATAAGTGTTTGTAGAAAATAATAGAATTTAAAATTTTTTAATAAATATTTCCAGTAACAAAACTTTCTCTAAAACTAGACATAGTCGATACCAATTATAGATCCCTCTTGATTTATCTCGATCCAATTTACATTCTGAACCTGGGAATAAAGTCCAATGTTTCCCTTTGATTTCCATAGCCCATTAGTAATTCAAGTTCTATTTAGAAAATATATTTCCCTTAAATCCTTTCATACCTCATTTTCCTTTTTAAACTCGATTTCGATTTCCAAAATCATATTTAAAATTCGTTTATAAAAATATAAATGAGCCAAAGGTAGTGAGTTTACTCACACTAATTTTTAATTGTCGCAATAACGATTAGTTTTGATTAAATTAAACAGGTATTTATTTTAATTAAAAATTCCAGCTGGCTCCAAACAAATTCAGTTCAATTCCATCGTGAAGTATTCATTCCCACGATAACAACACAACTTGTTTAGTCTTGACCTGACCTCATATGCAAAAGTTATACGATTTTGATATTCAATACAATTTATATAAATCATATAAACAATTTCTTTATTCTAACTTTTAATTCTGGCAGTTGATTTCCCATGCTCAGACTGTCCGTCCCAGTCTCTCTTCTTCTTCACCGTAAGAACAAAACTCCATCCGTCCTTCAGATGAAACTTTACTTCGCTATTTACTCCATCTCCATTCAACTTTCGGTCGATCAAGTACTGCCACCCACTGCCACCATGGGCTCCACCCCCGCCCCAAGTCGCGCACTCTCTAGCCACGACATCACGTCGCAGCAGCCCTCTAAACACAGCGCCTTCGAATGGCCATAGCCATTAATCTGTAGCTCCATATCAGATCTTGACTATTGATTTCATAGAGCTCGAGGACCTCTACAATTCTCTAGTTTACGATTTTTGGCAATTGTTTGTGGATAACGAGATAAACGGATGAGAAAGTGGATTATTAGGAGCGTTCGTTTCATTACAGGCGACGACTTCCATTTGCCTTTAGGACTTGACCGTAAAATATGTTATATAGTAAGGTGGCATATTAATTTAATATTATATTTACTATTTTACTAGCTTTTTTGAACGAACTCAAAACGAAATGCAACGATTAACATTTTTAATTCATACGATCACATATTTCACCCGTTTGCTATGAAAATTGACATCATGCTATAATTTAATACTCCGGACTCGATGAAACTTGTTCTGTCGAATTCCGAGATCGGTTGCAAAATCAACACTATTATTAATTTCGAATCGTTAATCGATACATGTATATATTGCGCACGATCACGTATAACTCAAATTGACCCAAAATTGGATAACTTACAATAATAAACCATCATGGATTTTATAAAATGGTTTCGTTTAAATCTTAGATTGTTTAAAAAAAGACTATTTTAACATGTTGATTATATCGATAATTTCAATAATAATTGAAATCATTTATGAATTTCCATTTTAAAAAGATCACTAACTTATTCTTATTCAGCTAGAACTTATATTAATTGTATGAATTGTTTCCCTTCATTTTTAACTTAGAGTTCAATTATTTTTCGTTTTCGTACTACGATAATTCGATATATTTGAAATTAAATCGAATTCCGTTTATTAAACCGATAAACTCCATATTAAAATCCATTATATTTCTAATTCAATATTTAAATCAAATTAAATGTTCAAAGTTAAATAACTAAAAATCCAGGTCGTTACAGTTACAAGAATGTCATAAAGTAGAACAAGGTCACTTAAACCAACGATTTCAATAAAATCATCATGCTTTTTTAATCAACATTCAAATTTTCTTCTTTACAAGCAAAGTATCCTAACCTTAAATCGGTATTTTACTATTAAAAAATAGTATTTGAATGATATTTTAATTCCTTCCTATTTCAATAGATTTACATATTAGGATTTTAGTTTAGGAATTAGATTCTACCGATTAGGTGGTATTAGTGAATTTAACATTGAAGTTTTGGATGAAGTGTCCAATCTGACTTCTTCTTTTTTATTAAAGAATGTATATATATATGTATGTATGTATAAAGAAAATTTGTGTAAATAAATAGAAATTTAAACGCTAAGATTGTTTAGAAATAATCTAACATTGTTATTCATATTTATAGTTTTATAATGTTGTAGCAAGTCTAAATTCTTTCAAACAAACAAACTATAACTTAACTCAATTTACATTTAAAAATAGTATGATTTTTTTATTAACAGCTTTTGCAAAACACACTTTTTGATTTTTAAAGTACACAACTGTCCATTCCTAATAACATGTTATACTAAATCATTTTATTTTTTTTTAGTAAACTTTAGATTTTCAAAAATTTTCAGAAGTACAAATATTGATCAAATATTTGTAGTTTTGTACAATAAATAAAGGGTAAAAAAATTCATAGAGAACAACGGTTAAGTTCATGATTTTATTTTGTAGTGAAAAGAAAATTTAAAACACGTTTAGTAAACAATAAATAAATAAATAAAGTATTGTACATCAAACGTGTTAATATAGTGTGATCCAAATTTTCACTTTTTATTATTTTAAGCTTAAAATTTTGTTTTACATAGAATGATATCCTTATAAAATTGATATTTAGAATTGGATAAAAATAAAGTTAGGCTACAATTAATACATGTCAAATATCGTTATGTTTAAGGGAAAACAACCGTCAAGCAGTTCTAACATAATTTAAGGAGGGAAAAAACAATACAGGAAAGAGGATGGGTTTGAATCACTAAGGTCTCGTTTGCAATCAAAATTTTAACCGTTTGGTTAAATGCTTCGGGAAAGTGCATCGGCGTTGGATACCAACAGCTCCTTTTATAGCTATAATAAACCCGCCCGTTCCTTTCTCTTCCTCCTTGCCCAAACAATCTCTTCCAACCCGAGAGCAATTCGAAACTAGCAAGAAAGCCAATTTTTTGTACCCAAACAATCTCCGATTCAGATAATTTTCATTTTTAATATTAATATTTGTTCGTTTTTTAAAACATATGATTTGTTTTGGATTTTTCTAACACTTTTCAATTTCATCGATCTTTCAAATACGTCTCGCGATTCTTTTGCCTCTTCTCATCCAATTTCCTTATCGAACGACGATTGGAGTTTTGTACTCGTAGACTTTTGTTGCATTAGAGGGGTGCCTGCACCTCTACGTATTCTTTTATATCAAGTTCTTTCTTAAAAGTTCAGTGCATGAAATGAGTTAGATTATGCAGATAGTCAAACGAAGAACAAGTGAGACAACTTAAAGAGGGCTTGGACAGGCTGACATGTCGTTATTCAACTATCAGACGGGGAATCGAATTTCGAGAAAGATTACATGAAAAACCTCGATCAGTTGTGGAATACTACAAAGATGCGCTATGAAAAATACAAGCGCAAGTCTCTAATCAAATTCCATGAATTGGATATGTTGCATGAGGGTGCCATCATGAAAAGTACCTGTGTTAAGCTCATTCCTGTGGTTGTTCCATTTAGAAACTTGGATACACCTTTTTACGGATCATTTTTGCAAAAGGATGCACCTCATCTACCGTCAGATGGATATATATATATAAGAATTTTGCTAGATCTCGTTAATGGAGATGAGAGGAATTTTTCCACCTAATTTCGCTGTGCGTGAGATTTCATCTATCCGCAATTTCGTCTTCATTTTATCTGTATTCCTTTTACAAACCTTCAACGAATTTTTTCTCTTAATTCATTGAAAAGACTTCAGATTCCTTTTTGTTTCATTTTTATATCCAAAAGCTCGATCTATCATGGCGAAACCAGATATATAAAGTTCCTTCTCCGATTCGATTCGTATCATAGTGATTTAAACCATTCTTTTCAATCTCGTTAAACCCAGATCTTAGATCTCCTCTAAATTGCTTCGAGAATTTTGGTGTCGTCACTCAGATTGACTATGGGTTCTAGCGGATTTTCGAATTACAGCGAATCAAGACATCTGGGTTCTTGGGTTTTGGCATTGCCGGCGCAATCTTCACGCTTCCAAGTTCTCTAACCGATTCTGCAAGTAGTTCAATTGTTTGTCTACTATAATTAATGGTTTTTGTTGTTATGGTTCTGGGATTCTAGATTTACTATGTTGAGGTTGAGATCTTTTAGTTTTGGGATATATGCTAGTGTTTGGTTGATTGCGGAGGTAGATTTCTATGTTAAAAGAAGGATAGAGACTATGGTTTCACTATTAATCCATTACAGTTGATTAGCTTCAGATAAATATTCGTTATGTTTTACTGATGTTTGTGAAGTAGGTATCCTTTTCAAGCATTTTTACCCTAATTTTTGAATGCTTTCAACTCTCTTATGTACAGTCCAATACTATGGATTTGGTTGATCTACATATTCATATTCGTATATATGTTTGGGGATATTCATAGATGTTGATTAGTGGGTTTATGGAAAAGAGTTTCAATTGGTCAACATGTGATAATATGACGATGTTTAATCAATTTGGGTCTGGATGAAATGTGCTGCATATTGGTAGTTAAACATGTCCAGTAGCTCTTCTCTTTGACATTCCTCCCTCAAGTGGTTTAAATGGACAGATGAATAGTACTTGGAACTGTAGATACTGATGGGAGATAACAGTTGATGAAGTTCTTCATGTTATCAGAAACACAATAACAATGCTTTGTTATTCAGTGCATCTACAGATAACATTTCCTATGTGTTTTGGGGAGTTTATGTCACACTCAAAGATTTAAGTACATGGTATTGGTTTGATGAAAAATCAGTTTTTCTACAGATAATATAGCTGAAGTTTACTTCTACGAATGGTAGTTTATTCTAGGAGTGAATGGAGTTGTTTTATCAAATGAAATGGTTTTGGTTTGCAGCATGTAGAAGTGCTTGGTTTTTCATTGCGAAGTGCTTGGTTTTTCATTGCCAAATACAATATTACATGAGTTTGGGTTGATTTAATAGTAGGGGAGTTATCAGATTCATACGTGCAGATTAAATGGTAGGGGATGATGTGCTTTCCACCTGTTAATATGCAAGCATGGTTACTGAATTTTACTTTCTTTCATCTGGTTATATAACTTTGTTTTGACTGATGCAAACCATGTTCATCCAGTTTCATGCGTTATATGTACTAGCTCTTATATTAGAAATCGGTATTTGGACTGAAATTTTGGTGTTGTTACATGTCTATGGGCTGTTTAATTACTGTTGGGGCTAGGTGAAATAAGGAGAACTACTGAGATGCTAGTTAATGTTAATGAAGAGGTGCTTTTGCTTCTTTCTGAAGTTAAAATACTATATTGAATTAAATCTATTATGGAAGATGACAGATTGATTGAGTGAAGTGCAGTGTGGTGCATGACAGCGGGTTGGTGGCCTCATCATGGGCCGCTTTATATTAGTTTGGGTTTATAATTGCTTGTATTTTCAAGTTTTTCTTTTTGCATTTGTTTGTAAAGGTTAGTATGCTAGCCTGTCTCTTATATGGTTTTTAGTCGTTAATAAACTGAACCAATTTTCAATACATACACACACACTCTCTCTCTCTCTCTCTCCCGCTTGAACGTCTTCTACATGCTCTATATATAAAGAGATGTCCAGGAGCAGGTGCATCAATGTAATCAGCTAGTAGCACCATACTTTTCCTACCAAGGATGGGAGATGAGGACAACTCCACACAACGAGATGGGATGTTCAAAATTCTAAAGGAAACTGCGGATGATGAGGTCTAAGCTTTAATCACGTACATGATCTCAGACTTTCGTAGGCGTGTGGTATGTGGCGTGTAGTATGTAGTATTTTGGTGTGTTTTTATTTTATCATTGTATGGACCGTAATTGATTTTTATCACGTTGTAATGAAAAAAATCTGCATTTCGTACTTATTTTATTGTTAAAAAATTTCCATCACAAATAAATAAATATAATCACTCAATACACCACTTACTTTTAACGCTCAATTCACCGCTCAATACTATGTTCAAAATCACCAAAACACATCATCCATTCACTCAACTTTAACTACTCAATTCTTCGCTTGGTCAATCCGTTCATTTCAGAGTACAAATATTGGTCAAATATTTGCAGTTTTGTACAATAAATAAAGAGTAAAAAAAATCATAGAGAATGACTATTAAGTTCATGATTTAAATTTTGTAGCGAAAAGAAAATTTAAATCTATGATTTAAATCATGTTTAGTAAAAAAAAAAAATATAAATAAAGTGTTGTACATCAAACATGAAAATATAGTGCGATCCTAATTTTTACTTTTTATTATTGTAAGCTTAAATTTTTATTTCACACAGAATGATATCCTTATAAATTTGATATTTAGAATAGGATAAAAATAAAGTTAGACTACTATTAACACATATTAAATATCGTTATGTTTTCAAGAAAACAATCGTCAAGCAGTTCTAACATGATTTAATGAGGAAAAACAATAGAGGAAAGAGGATGGGTTTGAATCACTAAGGTATTGTTTGCAATCAAAATTTTAACCGTTTGTTTAAATGCTTCGGGAAAGTGCATCGACGTTGGACGCCAACGGCTCCTTTTATAGCTATAATAAACCCGCTCGTTCCTCTCTCTTTCTCCTCACCCAAACAATCTCTTCCAACCCAACAGCAATTCGAAACCAGCAAGAAAGCCAATTTTTCGCCCCCAAACAATCTCTGGTTCAGATAATTTTCATTTATATTATTAATATTTGTTCGTTCTGTACAACATATGATTTGTTTTGGATTTTTCTAACACTTTTCAATTCCATCGATCTTTCAAATACGTCTCACGATTCTTCTGCCTCTTCTCATCCAATTTCCTTATCGAACGACGATTGGAGTTTTGCACTCATAGATTGTTGTTGCATTACAAGGGCGCCCTCACCTCTGCGTATTCTTTTATCAAGTTCTTGCTTATAAGTTCAGCGCACGAACTGAGTTAGATTATGCAGATAGTCAAACGAATAACAAGTAAGACAATTTAAAGAGGGTTTGGACTGACTGAAATGTCGTTATTAACTATCAGGCGGGAAATGGAATTTTGAGAAAGATTATATGAAAAACCTCGATCAGTTGTGGAATACTACAACGATGCGCTATGAAAAATACAAGCGCACATCTCTAATCAAATTCCACGAAATGGATATGTTGCATGAGGGTGCCATCATGAAAAGTACCTTTGTTAAGCTCATTCCTCTGGTTGTTCCATTTAGAACCAAGGATACAACTTTTATTGGATCATTTTTGCAAACGGATGCACCTCATCTACCGTCAGCTGGATATATATACACACTCCTTCTTGAACGTCTTCTACATGCTCTATATATAAAGAGATGTCTAGGAGAAGGTGCATCAATGCAGTCAGCTAGTAGCACCATACTTTTCCTACCAAGGATGGGAGATGAGGACAACTCCACGTAGCGAGATGGGATGTTCAAAATTCTCAAGGAGGCTGCGGATAATGAGGTCCAAGCTTTAGTCACGTACATGATCTCAGACTTTCGTAGGCGTATAGTATGTGGTGATTTGATGTGTTTTTATTTTATCGTTGTATGGACCGTAGTTTGATTTTTATCATGTTGTAATGAAAATATTCTGCATTTCGTGCTTATTTTATTATTAAAAAATTTCCATCACAAATAAATAAATATAATCGCTCAATACACCACTTACTTTTAACCAATTCACCGCTCAATACTATGTTCAAAATCACCAAAAAAAATTATCCGTTCACTCAACTTTAACCGCTCAATTCTCCGCTTAGTCAATCCGTTCATTCCAATTGCTTGCCATCGCCAAAAAGGGACCCTAAGCAATGTATTTTAAAAGCTAATAGGATTAATTGATGTTGGATTTTCTATATTATTTCACATTGTAAACTTAAAATCTTAGAATTGTTTGCATAGTCAATTCATAAAAGGTATTATGTACTCGTTGATTGATAGTAATCTACTATTGACGTCTAAGTTTCCTTTTGTGGCTATCACGATTGACAACCAACCACTGTGCGAATCTTCTTCGCGCACAAGCATTTTCTGTTTCTCCTTGAATTTTCACCCCTTCCGTTCACTCTCCAAATACCCCTTTTTCAAGGTACTTCAAATCAGCAGCTGGTCTCGTCCTTCACCGTTTGCATGAGAAAGCCGATCAAAAAGCTTCGTTTTATGAATTTTTTGTAAAATCTCGTTCTTTGAAAAGAGTGGTACTTGCAGAAATCTGGACTTCCTGCTTCTGCAATTACCTATGCGATCATTTAGTTTAGTTGATGACAGTAATTACTACTGGATAGAGTTATCGGTAGTGATCGTTGCATTGAGCTGATTCAACTGTCTGGTCGTGCTTCATTTAAACCTCTTTACTATATATCACGTACCGGCATGCAATCATTTTGTTTTATACGTGTATATCTATTTGTTTGGTTTGGGCGTAGATACCTAAACATGATGGATACTGTTAACTCCCATTTAAGAAACAGCAGTTACAAGTTAGACTCATGCAGTTATCAAGGCAGAAAGCTTGAACATACGACTAAACGACTCAAAAAGTAAACTGACTAAGTTTGAATTAGTACTTTCCTCAAGTAAAGATCGAATCAGATCGTCGTAGCTACGATAAAAATTAGTTATTTGCTACGCAAAATATTGTGACAAAAGGTAATAAGTTGCAAAAGGTGGATATTTGCAATGGTTATTTATGTCCCAAGTAATATAGGCAGTAAATGCTTATTCTACTTATAACTTATATTATCTGCGACTTTATTATACATCGCAAGTAACCATACTAATGCGAAGAATTAACATTCATTCAAATTTGTTTGTAATTGCTACGCAACACAAGTGTTGCAAATGAATAAATTTTTGATAGCGCTAATATGTGTTTGCAATGTTTTTTTAACATCACGGACGTATCTTCATGTCGCTAAAGTTCAGTGTCTACGACATTTTTTAGGTTGCGAATCTTTATAATTTTACATTCATTATTCTTTGTCATTTATAAAATAGATACATCATCTTGTGCCTTGAATAATTTAGAAAAGCTCAAGTATGTAAATACATTTTATATCGCACTTACATAAATTCCACAGAATTTTTTAATAACGTAAATTAACAACTAAAATTGGATTTTCATGCACTTTAGATAGTATACAAATTTTATCAGTCAAACACATATACTGTTAATAAATAAATGATCAAAGAAGCAAGCAAAGAATAGAATCACACAAGATTTAACGTGGAAAAACCCTTTTATAGGAAAAAACCCACGGGAGAAAGGTAAACTTTATTAATTAATTGATGGAGTTTTACAAGCTTATTTTCATTACAAACCATAGCAATGAATTTATATTCTACTTTCATGCAGCCAACACTACAAGAAAAATACCCTTTGGCAACTAGCTATTTGCAACAGGCGACATATGACAGTTGCAGTAAATGATATTTAGCAACAGACCTATTATGGCAGTTGCAATAGATGAGATTTAGCAACACGCCTTTTTTTTCTGTTGCGAAAAACATATTTTTAGCAACTGTCCTTCACTTCCCGTTGCAAAAACGTACTTTTAGCAACTATACTTCCAAGCCAGTTGTGAATAGATATCTTTAGCAACAGTTTTTACCACTTGCAATAACTGTATTTTTTTTACAACTGGTAAAGCCAGTTGCGAAAAACAAACTATTAAAAATTAGTATCAGGATTTAATTATTAATTGTTAATAATTAATTTTAAATAGTTATTATTAAATGATTAACTGCTAGTAATAATTTTAAATAGTTATTATTAAATTATTAAATAGTACGAAGTGATAAGTAATATTTAGTTATAATATAATAAGTATTAAGTAATAATAATTAATTAATATGAATTAATACTTTGATAATTAATAAATTCTATAAAAACTTATCATGGTTGGTTATTAATAATGTATAAATTATAATTTCAACAATTCTTTTAGCTCAAACATTTAAATTTTTGACTTCAATTTTTTTTTTCAAACGTCTAAAATATGCACTCTAACACCGCGCCTTGTCCGAAGAATGACAAATAGTGCTTGTGTTGGAATTCGAAGTTTGAGATTAAATTAAGTAGCAAATTTTAAATTGTTATTGTTATTAATTAGTACTACTAATTATTATATTTTATAATTATTACTATTAATATTTAATATTAAATTATTACTACTAATATTTAGTACTTGATTTTTTAATAAATAATTAGTATTATTAAATAACTATTAAGGTTAATATTTAGTCTGTAACTAATAAACGTAAGTTTGTATGGTATGAAGTGTTGGCAGTATCAAATCTCCAGGTTTCGGATTCGGAATAAAACTTTTGGTTCCAAACTGATATTTTCGCCCTCCCTCCTAAAACCGACTATTATATTTCCTACGCGCTCCACTAACCCACCCAAATCCCCAAATAAACATTCAAAGTAATAAATCCCTAAATTGCGAAGCTTTTCCCTAAAACCACAGAACATAACGATGGCTTCTTGCTTAATCTCCTCCTTGGTATGCCGCTCAATTCCCAGTCTTTCATTTATTTCCAGATCTCAATTTTACTCGACTACTCCTCTCATCTCAACGACTTTGATCCTTCGAAATTTAATAAGCAAACCATGCTGCATGATTTCTATCAAATCCGCTTCTTCAGAAAGTTTTGCCAGTGAGAATGATAAGATCAAGCGTGACAACGAGAATCTCTTGCGTGTTTTGGAATCGGTGGTGGCTGAGAAGAAATTGGTAATAATACTCGTTAACCCTTTCGCTCTTTTTATTGAATTATATTGAATAACGTTTATCTTTTATTTCAAGTTCTGAATTCAAATTCTGATACAGTATTGCTAATGGCAGTCATTTTTTTAATCAACTAAAGGTCATGGTAGACACAGATTCGCCTAGCCCAAGCAATCCAGCTAAAAGGGAGTACTTGCACTGGTGAGAATCATGGTTCTTTAACTCTCCAATCACCTTACTCGTTTTACACTATATTAATATACCTGATATAATATTTGACACAAACGGTATTCCAATACATATCATGTAAACATATTATCATGAATTCGTGTTTTTCTTTTGTTTTGAAGGATTAAACTAACAGACACTAAGTAAATACTAAATAAATTATTAATTAAGGTGATTGTTCAGCAAAATATTTCATCCATATCTCAGAAATTGTTATGATAAAATCTGAATAAAAAGCAAAAAAAAATACTAACTTTTTTTAAAATCATTTGAGACCCACACTCCAACTGGCAAAGTCAACAATGATACGTTGATAGATAAGTTCACAATGTCCTTTCAAAAGAAAAAAATATACAGAAAACTGTTTGCATTTTAACATAATCGGAGACCAGTTTATTAATGCACATATAAGATGAGACCAACCTCACATGGTTTATATAAGACTTTATGAATGTGGGTAAAAAACAGTCTCAGTATAGTATATGATTTTTATCTTTATGCTAGTATCTGATCAAACTTTCCAGGTAGCAAACATCCATTACATGTGATAATTTTTCATAACTAAGTTAATTTTACCATTTGGAGAGAACTTGTTGAGAAGATGGCAGAAGTCATAAGCATCCTAAAATGTCACAGAAAAAGAAAAATTTGAATTAACAGAAAATATGATGAAGTGACGAAACACTATATATGAGATGCCAAAGTAATGAAATGGTACTACCGCTAGTGTGCTATATACCATGTTTCATGGATATTATGTCTCGGCTATCTATTAATTTTATATGTACTCACAGGATGGTGACAGACATCCCAGGATCAAAAGATGCAAGTTTTGGTAAGTCATGTCATTGGATTTCCAAAATCGTCCATGAGTATCGAGTAAATTATGCTCAAATAATTTCAGGAAATGAGATTGTATCATATGAAAGCCCACAACCAACGGCTGGGATACATCGATTTGTGTTCGTGCTATTCAAACAAATTGTGAGGCAAACTGTATATGCACCAGGGTGGCGTCAGAATTTCAACTCTAGAGATTTTTCAGCATATTATAACTTTGGACCCCCTGTTGCTGCTGTTTTCTTTAATTGTCAGAGAGAGAGAGAGAGAGAGTGGTTGTGGTGGTAGAAGGTAATTTTACTCTATATATGTCTTTCCTAGAAATAAGTTATCAAGAATGTGTAAATTGAAGTACGAATCTTATGGATTAACCTGTATAGACTTAACCAAAACCTGAGGGGACTACTTTTCAATAATGCACAAAGAGTAATCATGGAAAAGATAAAGTTAAGATATTGTACATTTAACCTGTAAACTAAGTGTCATATTTATGAATAAAGATTGTTGCATGTTCATCCTCCCATGCCTACTAACAATTGAAATATGTTTTTATCTGAATATTTTGTTTACATGACCATGCAATAAGTTGGATTTTGCATGTTCACTCTTCTCCCAATGTTTTTGGTGCGTTTAAAGATTCCTAAATCTATCAAAATATTTGCTCTGGAAATGGAATATCTTAGCACTGTAAATTTAATTATGTTGATCCACATATTGAAGTGTTGATTGATCTCCACTCAGTAATATAAAATTGATTTTTCATCCTCAAGTATGGAAGTGAAAAAGGTCTTAATTAGATCTCTGCTTTTCATTTTTTACTAATAATGAAATCTTTGATTAGTGGCTGGTATCATTAGTTTGATCCATGGACTAATGACACCGAATCCAGCTTATAAGTAGCCTTCTGGCAATGGGGTTTGCGACATTTAGGAAAATATAAAACTTTATTTCACTTTGAATTACCACTGAAAAACAGTGTTCTCTACCTAGATTCATGATTGGATATAATTTACTATATTGGAGCTTATACACATTAAATGACCTATACAGTTAAGCAATTTTGTTGCTTGATTTTCATTTATATTTTGTATATACATGCATGCTACATACATATATCTTTCATTTAGTTCGAACTTTGCATATATTAGCCGCATTGAATAATTTTGTGAATATATGTAATCATTAAAATGTTGGGTAATAAAGGTGACAACAGAAGTATATGTCCACCCAATTTCATAACTAAATATTAGAAATCCATTGCATCATTTTCCTACGTTGCATTTACTTTAATTTCGATAGGGTAATGGCTTCTTTTGAGTGCCATTTAAAATGAGCAAAATAAGTACGTGTAGCCATATTCCAATATAAACGACTCTCTTATTGATCATGATATTATATATTGCAGCAAATAATATTGTGAACTTATCATGTTTAGTTAGTTTACATGACAGTCAATAAACATTGGCCATTTTTGTACTTATTTTAGTGTAGAATGTAAATGACGCTGTAAGTATTTATGCAATCTATATATAATACTTTTTGCATTGTATAGCATGGTTGGTATAAGCTGATTGTATGGTTCCTTAATTTTTATTTTTAAATATGCAAGGGCCCTCACCATTATTTTTTTACTATGTATGTACCATGTTTTTATCATGTAAAGGGTATGGAACCCAACTGTCACCGCAAACTTAGAACTAAAGAGCTACCTAATTGGCAAAATAATTTTTGAGCATAAAAGACAGAAACACTATATCTTGACTTGGATTTTTATTTTATAACATATATCATTGGAGTTTATAATTAATGTCACTTTTTTACTGCCATGGTTTCCATTATAAACTTGCTATCTATGTGTTTCACTTTAGGGTCTGAATCTCTGTAACAATTATGCTATAGCACATCTTCAAAAGTTGATTTATCAATAAATTTCGGAAAAAATGTTTGTCAGGTCTTCGGTCTTTGAACTTTTTTCCTTTATTTTCTAAAATAAATTTGAATACTTCATTAGGCTAACTTCAGCCATTGATTTTTAGTCTCTGTATCGTCATCACACGCATTTAATCGACAAGACCAAAAGGGATCACATAGTACATAATTCTTTGAATTATTTGACTTGACATTAAATATTAATTATTATGTATTTCAGATGAAAACTAAAGTGAGAAGTTGGCCATATAATTTTCCTCAATCGAAGGATTATTAAACCGCTGAAGAGAAGCTTCGTAGCTGGTAGGCTATTTGTCAGTGAAAGTTATTGTTCCCAAATTGCATTCATTCTACATATGGTATTTTAATGTTAAATTACAGTGGACGTGTATATATTAACCAACATGATGACACTAAGTTGCATATAACAAGGTTCATAAACAAGAAACACATGCCTGCAGACTCTGCATGGAAGAAGTAGGCGTCAAAGGTGAACTATAGGAATTTTTGGGGAAATATGAATTCATAAGTAAAAGCCATCAAGATGAGTTCAGCCCTGAAGGGTGTTGCAAAGCTCACATCATGTTTGCCTTGCATGTGGAAGAAGTACTGGAATCCTGGCCTGAACAAAGCAGTCAAAGTAGAGGATGACTCACAATTCCCGATGCAGCTCTGAAATGCACTGACAACTGGTTTAAAGACGCTTTCGATAAGTTCTCAGAATACTGTGAACATTCTAATTCCGACAACAAAGTTTGTGGCAGAAAATGTGAAGATCGTTCTGATCCAAGGGCTGTTGATGGAAGGAGGTGATTACTTGCCCTTTTTTTAATATATGTAACAAATTTATTTGAAAATTGTTTAGAAAATACTCTATTCGAAATAAATGTGTTGTGTGAAAGAAGAAATTGTTATATATGAATGACGTATGAAAATTGTAGAAATTTTTGTTGTAATTGTTTGTACTATTAAAACTTTGTTAAAATAAAAATTTTATTTGTTTATTCCATTCTGTGATATGCACTATTATTAAAACAAATACATTTAATATGTAATATCTGCAAGCTGGAAAAAAAAATTATATAGATTTATGAATCTATTGCAACAGGCATATACTGTTGCAAAATGATCTGTTGTAACAGCAAAAGCCTGTTGCAAAAAAGTATACCGCAACATCTTATTGCAACAGGCAAAAATTGTTGCAGACTTTTAGCAACTTCGGCTATACCAACGGGCGTAGGCCTGTTGCAATAGGTCTATTGCAACAGATATCACCTGTTGCGAAAAGTGTTTTTTGTTGTGGTGCAAATAAGGAGAGAAATAATAAAATAAAGATTTCCTTTATCCTTTAAATGAGGTTGCTGAAAATATCTCAATCAAGAGAATAAATTAAAGATCTCCTTTATCCTTTAAATGAGGTTGCTAAAAATATCTCAATCAAGAGAATAAATTAAGGATATAGATAAGATCCTTTAGGTGACATCAGCTGGACCAATTCTAATGAGAATTTCGGATCACAAATTAACAATCTCCACCTTGAGACGAATTCTCATCTTGAAGTAGAAAGATGAACTACAAAAAACGAACTCCTTCAACAAATAAATATCTGCCTTACTCCAATAGTCCCTAAAGACTATACTGTAACACCAACCAAGCTTGAGCAAAGCTCAAACTTAGTAATTGGAACTGGCTTTGTCATCATGTCAGCGGGATTGTCATGAGTACTTATCTTGCAAACTTTAACACCACCTTTAGCAATAACATCTCGAATGTAGTGATACCTAACATCTATATGTTTAGTTCTCTCATGAAACATTTGATCCTTTGTAAGGCATATAGCACTCTGGCTATCAGAAAATATAGTAATGCAAGATGTATCTCCACAAAGCTCAAAATATAAACCTCTCAGCCAAGTAGCTTTTTTACATGCTTCAGAAATAGCCATATACTCGGCCTCAGTAGTAGATAATGCTACGGTAGTTTGCAAGTTGCTTTCCAACTCACAGCACAACCACCAATGGTGAAAACATAACCTGTTAATGATCTTCTTTTATCCAAATCACCAGCAAAGTCAGAATCCACATAACCAACAAGTTCATCTTTAGATTTACCAAACTGCAAATAAGCATTTGCAGTGCCATGAAGATATCTGAAAATCCATTGAATTGCTTTCCAATGCTCTCTTCCAGGATTGGCCATGAATCTACTGACAACACTCAAAGCATGTGATAAATCAGGACACGAACAATCCATGGCATACATAAGTGAACCAACTGAACTAGAATAGGGAACTCTAGACATGTACTCAATATCCTCATCTGATTGTGGACACATGGCTGATGACAATTTGAAATGTGCAGCAAGAGGAGTACTTACAGGTTTGACATCAAGCATATTAAAACGGCGAAGCACTTTTCTAACATACCCACTCTGACTTAGGTATAATTTTCCAGAAGTTCTATATCTTGATATCTCCATGCCAAGAATCTTCTTAGCATCCCCCAAATCTTTCATTTCAAACTCTCTACTCAACTGCCTTTTCAAATTTTCAATTTCTGCCTTGTCTTTTGAAGCAATCAACATATCATCGACATAAAGTAGCAAATAAACGGCTGAATGAGTAGTAATTTTCAAATAGACACAACTATCATAATTGGACCTTTTCAAACCTTGAGATAGCATAAAAGTGTCAAATCTTTTATACCACTGCCTAGGTGACTGTTTCAATCCATAAAGAGATTTCTTTAATTTACAGACAAGATTTTCTTTTCCAGGGATGATAAAACCCTCAGGTTGATGCATATAAATATCCTCTTCTAATTCTCCATGTAAAAATGCAGTTTTTACATCTAACTGTTGAAGCTCATAATCATGCATAGCAACAATACTGAGTAAAATGCGAATTGAACTATGTTTCACAACAGGGGAAAAACTTCATTATAGTCAATACCTGGAATCTGACTGTAACCTTTTGCAACTAATCTTGCTTTGTACCTTGTCTTATCGTTTGGAGAAACACCTTCTTTTCTCTTGAAAACCCATTTGCAATGAATAGGTTTCTTCTCTTTAGGCAATTTGATTAAGTCCCAAGTGTCATTTCTTGCAAGTGACTTCATCTCATCATGCATAGCAGCCATCCACTTATCAGAATCACTAGAGATAACAGCCTCAGAATATGAAGAAGGCTCGGCAATACCTTCTATTTCTTCTGCTACAGCACACGCATAAGCAACAACATTTGCTTCCTCAATAAACCTTCTTACTGGTTTTGGATTCCTTCTAGGTCTGCTTGTTGCAATAGATTGCTGCGGTGGTTGCATAACTGCTGGAGGATCCTCAACAATGGTTGCTTCATCCTGTTCCTCAATTTCTGCTTTAGATGTAGCATCTGAATCAATAATATGCTCCACTTGGACATTTGATTTCTGCTTACTCTCGACAAGATCATTAGTAGATGGAATATCATGTAACATAGCAGATTCATTAAACACAACATTTCTGCTAATTACAACCTTACTTGTTTCAGGATTCCATAATTTATAGCCTTTAACACCAGACTTATAACCAAGAAAAATGCATTTAACAGCTCTTGGCTCTAGCTTTCCATTATCAACATGAGCATAAGCAATGCATCCAAAAACTTTCAATTCAGAATAATTTGCTGGAGAACCAGACCATACCTCAATCGGAGTTTTCTTACCAATAGCAACAGAGGGAGAGCAGTTAATGAGATAACAGGCTGTGGAAGCAGCTTCAGCCCAAAAACGTGTATCCAAACCTGCGTTTGACAACATGCAGCGAGCCTTAGAAATGATAGTCCTGTTCATACGCTCGGCAACCCCGTTTTGCTGAGGAGTATGAGGTATGGTGTAGTGTCTAAGAATGCCTTCAGCCTTGCAAAATGAATTAAATTCATCTGAACAAAACTCCATCCCATTATCAGTCCGAAGCTTCTTTACCTTCCTTTCAGTTTGTCTCTCAACCATAGTCTTCCACTCTTTGAAAGCTGAAAAAGCTTCAGATTTATGTTTCAAAAAATAAGGCCAAACTCTTCTGGAATAATCATCAATAATTGTCATCATGTAACAAGCACCGCCCATGGATGCTTTCCTAGACAGTCCCCATAAGTCTGAATGCACATAATCTAGAATGCCTTCTGTTGTATGAACTGCAGTGTTGAACTTCACTCTCTTATGCTTGTCAAAAATGCAATGCTCACAGAACTTCAGCTTGCCTGCGTTGTACCCATCAAGAAGTCCTCTCTTGTTCAACTCTGACAGACCTAATTCACTCATATGTCCAAGACGCATATGCCAAAGATTAGCATTATCACAATCAGAAATATTATTTGAGATAACAGGGGAAGCATTACCTGAAACAGTAGTGCCTTGAAGAAAATAAAGGCCATTTGTTTGCCTAAGATTTCCCTTCATTATAATAAGAGAACCATTTGTGACTTTCAGGACACCACCTCCACCTGAATATTTGTACCCTTTGTCATCAAGAGCACTTAAAGAAATCAGATTTCTCTTCATGTTGGGAATGAACCGAACATCTGTTAAAGTTCTGATTGCGCCATCAAACATCTTGATCTGAATAGAACCAATTCCTGCTACTTTACATGCTGAATCATCACCCATCAAAACTGAGCCAGCATCATTTATGGGTTCTAAAGTTGTAAACCAATCTCTATTAGGACACATATGGAAAGTGCAAGCAGTGTCAAGTATCCATTCATCATTAATCTCAGCACATCCAGTAAACACGGTAACAACCAGCACCTCATTGTCAGAACTATCATTACGAGCACAATTGGCATTAACTTCATCTTCTTTGTTATCTTTTGGTTTGTATGTGCCATTTCTCTTTTCCTTGTTCTGCAGCTTATAACATTCGGATATTTCATGTCCATCCCTCTTACAATATTTGCAAGACTTGTATTTGCCTCTAGATTTAGATCGACCTTTATAGGAATTGGAACTTTTACCTCGAGATCCATTATTTGAATTTTTCTCCTTTGTCCTTCCACGAACGGACAAGCTTTCGGCTTGAGAGCTTGATCCATTTGAAGACACCAGTTGTTTCATTTTCTCCTTGGCGTGCAAGGCTTCATAAACGTCATTTAGAGTGAGAGTATCATGACTATATAATATGGTATCTCTGAAATTTGAGTAAGAACTCAGCAGAGAACATAACAGGATTAAATCCAAATCTTCATCATCATATTTGACTTCCATTGAAGCCAAGTCAGAAACAATCTCTTTAAAATCAAAAATATGGTCAAGCAAATTACCTCCCTCTTGCAATTTGTGCAGAAACAGCTTTTGTTTGAGATGCATCTTACTTGTGAGATCCTTGGTCATGCAAATTGACTCCAGTTTCAGCCAAAGAGAAGCAGCTGTCTTCTCGTTCAAAACTTCTTGCAAAATATTATTGTGTAGATGGAGCTGAATTTGAGACAAAGCCTTCCGATCCTTTCTCTTCTCATCATCGGTCCATAGTTCAAATCTCTTGTTCCCGAATCCATCCAATGCATCATCATAATCAGCTTGTGCGAGCAACGCCCGCATCTTCACTTGCCACAATGAGAATCGAGTGTTTCAATCCAATAGCGGATGATCATACTTTAACGACGCCATGTTGAACGAACCAGCGCTCTGATACCACTTGTTAATAAATAAATGATCAAAGAAGCAAACAAAGAATAGAATCACACAAGATTTAACGTGGAAAAACCCTTTTCGGGAAAAAAATCCGTGGGAGAAAGGCAAACTTTATTAATTAATTGATGGAGTTTTACAAGCTTATTTTCATTACAAACCATAGCAATGAATTTATATTCTACTTTCATGCAGCCAAATAAGGAGAGAAAGAATAAAATAAACATCTCCTTTATCCTTTAAATGAGGTTGCTGAAAATATCTCAATCAAGAGAATAAATTAAAGATCTCCTTTATCCTTTAAATGAGGTTGCTAAAAATATCTCAATCAAGAGAATAAATTAAGGATATAGATAAGATCCTTTAGGTGACATCAGCTGGACCAATTCTAATGAGAATTTCGGATCACAAATTAACATATACTATATAGGGATAAAATTTTACTCCCCATAATTCGCTATTCTTGTGCTTGCAAGAAAATATATAAACCAAATTGTTTTGTAAGGGGTACACTACAAGAATAAAAACTGTTTACGACGGGTCGGAACGGTCACCGGCCGTCGGAAGCCACTGGAAATAACCATCGCAAGTTAAAGCGTCGAGGAATAGAGTTTTCGACGGCTCTCGACGCAGCCCATCGTCTCTATTTTCGACGGCTACGAACGACTAGCGACGTTTTCCAACCGCTGGCGTCAAGTGTCGGAAGCCGTCAGAAACCGTTACTTACAAATGTGCCATTAAGCCATCAAAAAACTTGCATTTTTTTTATATTACAGCTTTTATTTAGCCTTCCAACTACATTTCTCACACAAACTACGATTTCAACAACGATATGAAACTTTAGTATACCATATATCAACCAAATACGAATATCAAACTAACCTGAATTCAATAAACCAAAAAAAAAATCAACATAAATTTCACCACCAAATCAAACCACTAATTATACAATACATAAATTTGTGCATACCACATAGTTTACCACCAAATAACAATAAATACGTCGAGTCTACCATACAGCATCAAAGTCTGCCATCATATAATACGTACAAAACATCAAAGCATATTGTCTACCATCAGATAATATGTACAAAACATCAAAGTCTACCGTACCGTCTACCATCAAACCATCAGATAACACATAAATCGTATCTGGGAATCTGGGAGTTTCCGTTCAGATCTAGGGTACAATGTGGCTTGGATCACGACTAGCGAAGGTGGTGGTGGGTGTAATGCCAGACGTGGTGCATGCTTTGCGATTTGCGAGGTGGGTACGAAGTATTGTTCGACGATGCTGGGATGGACAGCAATCTGATGGTGGCTGGTTGTTGTGATGGTGGTAGGACAGGCTAAGGGTGAACTAGAATTTGGAGAGGTGATTAGTTTTGGGAGTTAATTTCATTTAGGGAGTTGCAACGATGAATGGAGGATTTAATTTAATTTTGGGGGTTTCTTGCGAAGCCACGAATTTCAATAGCTGCAAATTTGAGTTAAAAATTGGTTTGGAGCCAGAATTTGAACAAAGTGTGTATATTGCAACTAATTGAATTTTATTATTAGTTAACAATTATATTAAATTATAATCTTATTTATTATGTAATTTCCAATGGTTAATTATTTAATAATTATTATGAATATTTTATTGATTATTTAATATTATGAATATTTTAATAATTATTTAATATTTGTTGTTAATTAGATTTATTAATTATTACATGTAATTAATAATTGTTAAATATAATTTACACACTATTAGTAACTAATCATGGTAAATTATTGAAGTATTAATTCATATTAGTTAATTATTATTATTTAATACTTATTATATTATAACTAAATATTACTTATTACTTTGTACTTTTGTATTTAATAGTAATTATGTTTACCAAAGGTAGGGGAAAATAAAATTTAAAAGTACGTTTTTCGCAACTGCCTTCACCAGTTGTAAATAAGTACAATTACCGTAATAGGTCAAAACGGTTACTAAAAGTACTTTAATTGCAACAAGTTTGGATGTGTGCAGTTGCAAATAGTATATTTGTTGCAACTGTTATGGAAGCGCAGTTGCTAAAGGTATGTTTTTGCAATAGAAAGAAAAGGCATGTTGTTAAATCTACCTATTGCAGTTGCTATGAAAGGTCTGTTGCTAAATATCATTTACTACAAATGTCGTCTGTCGCCCGTTGCAAATAGCTAATTGCAATAGGGTATTTACGTATTTCGCATTTAAACTATCTACGTACTCTAATCAACAAGTATTTGCAATAACATTTCTAAACAACCACTCAATTCTTCACTCATAATTACCGATCAATACTTCACTCAAAAGCATAAAACATGTCATCAATTCACTTTATTTTAACTGTTAAATTCACCACTCAAACCAATTGTTCATTTCGTCCACTCGTCATTTGTGATAACGCACCCATTGTGGAAAATTACTTTTGATTATTGTGGTGAAAAAGTTAATTATATATTTTAGTTTTCATTTGGGTATTGTTAATTGTACTCTAACTTTGGATAATGGATGATAATTTTTTAAAGGCACACCACACAATTTTAAATTATAAAGAAAGTTTTAAACCTAGAAATATTTTAAAAAAAATAGCCCTAAACTTAATCTGTATGGTGACATTTTTTTGTATTGTATCTAATAAAATGGTAAACTTTGACTGTAATTTAGTTCGAAAAGCTGTCAATGTCGACCTATGCTATAGTATAGTTTATGTAGGAAAACGGTAGCGAATGATCGAAATTAATTAACTGAAACAATTAAAGTTGGTCGTTTCACTATTATGGAGTATTTTTTTTATTGTATTTGGTTTATGTTTGAAATTACTATTAAAAAAGTCCATCTCTTGTCGTTTCATTACAGTAAAAGATTAATGTAAAAAATGGAACAGTGGTACTTTGGTTATATCTTAATATACTGTTAAGTGAGAGTTATATTTAATAGTATATCCCATGGTAATTGAAAAAAAACATCTCTTATTCAAAACCATAGTGCTATTAACAATATTGACCTTTCATTTTTCTAATTTATCTTTCAAGAAATAAATTGAGATGGAAAGAAGGGGAAGAAATGAATAGTTACATGTGGAATAAATTAAAATATGCATATATAAATATAGGTTTTACAATATGCTGGATCATTTGAGCATCAAATGTGTCTCGAGTTGAGCGGAGGATTCAATTTTCGTTGCGATCAGTGCTGACCCATCCAGATTTGCTGCCCCATCCGAAAAGAAGAACAACAAGCTAGAAAATTAATGGTTTCGCTGAGGATTGAACCTGCATTGTTTTAGCATTAAATCCTTGCCACCACCATTACACCAGGCCATCACTTGACAACAAATGTTATGCAAAACTTTTTACCAACAAAAACCTAAATCCATCACCACCACCACCACTCATTGCCTCTTGCCGGATACATTGTCCTAGGCGTCCATCTTGGTCGTCTTGCCCTAGGGTTAGGCTTGATTGCGATATGTTCGGATTTAAAATATATTTATAAATAGAAAAGCACAATACAGGCAAGGATGTGTGTTATTTTTGCATACAACTTCATGTTTGCATATGGTCGATTTACAAGGCATATACAGAATAGTCAAAAATTCCCTTTCTTCTTTTAATTCTTCAGCGTGTTTTCATTACCAATAAAACTTCATCAACTTTGTACTATCGTGGATCAACTTATACCCCTGTCATGCTCAAAGGATTGAAATAAATTAATTTCGTTTAAGTGAGTGCAATTGATTAGAGAGACTCGGTCTCCGGCTCTTTCATACATGGAAGGTGAATTTCTCATGATAACTAACGCAGTAGCTCATGATTAAATAACAATGAGATTTTTATTTCTTTTTATGAAACAACAATTCAATAATGTGCTCCCATTTGAAGTTTTTCATCATTAGCACCATTATTGATATTGTTTCTATTGCAGACAATTCACCTACCAAATAATAACCTTAAACACTTGTTCACACAAACACTTTGTTTTTTTATGTGCTACTTTTCATTTTAGGTCTTTTTATTCTATTATTCTCATAACCCATGTAAAATATTCATTTATTCTCATTTCACTTAACACTACCCAGTTGTTTATTCTTTGGATTTGTTCAAAAATAAAGAACAATTTTTATTTATAGATAAGAAAGATAATCCATTTTAGCTTTAGATCTTCTTACAAACCCACCATAAACTTGATCGTAATTTTCCAAAGAGGTAATTTGAAAAAATGACAAACTTTGAAAAAAAAATAGTTTAAGTACATTAATTTTCATTTTTAGTTTGAATAACCAATTTTGAAAATAATTAGGTTGCAGGAAAATGCTAAATACAAGTAGCATTATATTCAATTTTTACACTATACCGAAATGTTAATTACAACTAGCATTGTATTAAGTTTTACATTGTATAAAATATGACTGGATTCGGTTCGGTACCAAAAATTAATATTCAGAACCATTACCATACCAAAATATATGGTAATAAAAAAATCATACCATTACCAACCAAAGTAATAGGTTAACCCGATAATTCAGTTTGTGATTGGTAATAGTTGGTAGAGGTCGGTAATACTTTTTTACCTTTTGCAAGTTTAATATCTATTTATTTAAAAGTTTTCAGGCTAAAAGAGTAAATACTAAGAGTTGTTACTCTTTATTATATGATTATTTATCAATTTTATTTTGTATAGGCAAGTAGTTAAAATATTTTACAAAATCATATTATCTTTAAAATATATACATTAAGAATTGAATTCAATTCGATAACATAACAGTATTTTGTTATATTTTCTATTAAATCATTATGCATTAAATGCGGTGTTGCATAATATGTACACATACATATGTATGTTTATATGTGCAAAGATATATGGTAGGTGTGGTAATTACCATATTTAATAGTTAATTACCATTGCCATACCGTGAAATTTCATGCAGTTCAGCAAACCGTACCATGTCAATTGATTACCAATTTTTTCGATACCATTTTAATTAGTAGCGGGTGGTAATGGCGATAAGTGGTAACATGGTAAAATTTCCTGCCCTAGTATAAAATGGTAGTTACCTATTTTCCATGTTTGTTAAAATAGGTTTATGCAAATTCAAGTGGCACAAATATGAAATGTTGAGACAGGAAAAGAAAAACATATCTTTGAAATCTATTTTGAAATAAACTATAAAATTTGTTCCAAAACCAAACTAGTGCAGAGCTGCTTTCCTATCCATGTAACACCAAGTGTCTATGTAAACATCGACCGGTAAGCAATAACATGATAACATACTATCTTTATCTTTGTTGGACAATTTGTTGATTTGGCTAGGAACCTGCAAATCTACATAAACTTATCTACCGTTCAAGGTCTTTTCCAGTTACCGCTTGTGACACATATGTCAGGAGCCGAAATGAACCAACTGGCATTTAACATGGGAAAATTATACCGTGAAAATTTTAATTAAGTTGATTAATTATAGTTATATTTTTATAAATATCTAAAACTCATTACGTGAGCAACCGAGTTTGAACTAAAATGCTTTTTTTTTACTATTGAAATATTTTATATTATGAATTGATTTGAACTGAATTCGAACAAACGTACTCTAAGTGTAAAGACCCGTAAATTCCCGCCCTTTGGATCAACCATAAACCACACAGGTCTGATCCAAAGGTTGAAAATCCATGAATACTTTAACTTTGGGAATACAACACATCAGAACAGATAATAGAAGACTTTTATAAACATCATAATAATGTTACATCAGAGTGCAAAATATATCAGAGTACATCAATAAATAATAATACAGCGGAAGATTCAATAACAATAAATGTAATACACTACAGCGGAAAACAAATAAACTAATACAGCGGAAGGCTATTATGCTCTGGACACAGCTTTAAGCTTCGATCCAGAATCCTGCTGAATATATCTGCAAACTAAACTACTCGACTGCCCGTGTGGAAAAGAGGGCACCCGAGTTTGCAAAGTGAAACAAACTACAGATCATTCATGGGACTAGTATGAGAAATCTTTACTTAACTTATCTAATAATAAGGCTAATCACAGGACCACGCCGCTAACACGGAACGGGTTTACTCCATTGGATTGCCAGTGCATAAATAAAATAAATCATTAAACAACGCTATGTTTTTAGAAAAATGAAACCATTATAAGACTCAAGTCCCATCACACAATGCAACGCAAACCGGAGGATAGAGTTTTACCTTATAATGGTAAAAAATGCTTGATACGATAAAACGAATTTGATATTATTATAGTGTATATATGTTTCAAAAACATTTCAATCATAGTGTATCAATCATAGACGGCATAGCTACCATATACTATGTCGCCATACTAGTTATACAATCAAAACCGTATGGTGTCGTATTGGAAGTTGGATTTCCATCATGAACCAAGGCAAATGATAGTCCTTACCGAATTCGAGACACTCTAGCCCGTGCCTCAGGATCAGCTGCAACTGCACCTTGGATCTTCAGGGATGGTCCACCAAAGTCCAATGGTTGGATTAATAATGCATGAACAATACGTTTCCCTGCCCTATGGGGCGTAAATAGATCCACTAGGGACTCAAATAACCGAGGCGCCTCATTCCATCATCCACATAAGTAAAAATGTCAGGCCTTGTAAAAACCATGACACCACTTCTAGGTAGAAAGAAACGTATGTCCTCCCTGTAGTCCTTGCTCCCGTTTCCGGTTCATACCAGGGTGTGAGGCTCGCGAAGTAACGCAATACACAAAGCTATGCTATTTAAAGCTGTGCTTTGATCATCAACCACAAGGCCCTGCTTTTCAACAAAAGCCATGATCATTTGCATCTTAGCATACCACATTGTCAATCTCTACCATACCATTGATTTCTACCAATATATAACATCTAAGCTCGTACGTCTCAGAGAAGGGTGTTAAGCAAGAGAATAAATTCTCCGCCACCACAGATATATATTTAGCAGAGATCAACGAATATAGCATAAAGGAATACAACGTCAGACATACATCCATTTACAAGTCCGTTTTGGGTCTGAACGAAACCGGAGACACCTTATCCCAATACAGGAGAGAGGTCCTCGCATATCCATCGATGTCCAAGTTCGTCTGGATGTCTTGGGTGGCCGCCCAATTCACGATATCAGTAACCATCCAAACAATGTTAAGACCTCCGGTCTTCAACCACCGTCTTCATCTTCGACTTTTGATCGTCGTAGTAATTATTCAGAATGGGTTAAACCTGGTCTTTCCGAATAACTCGTGTATTTTATAATCAATAATAAAGTGCTATAAAAACACATCATACGCCTCATTCCAATTCAGAATATTCTTTTAATAAAATATTCACATTAATAGGGAAAGATTCCCATTAATTTTATCAAAGATAAATCCTTTAAAATTTATCCCTTAATCTTCTTTTTAAAGTTTCATTCAAACACCAATTTGGTTTTAATATCAAAATCATTATTTAATGATTATTTAACTTTAAGAAATTAATCTTGTCTTTAACTGGGTTAAAGAACCAATGTCATTTAAAACACAGTTCACGATAAACCCAAAATCACCTTCCATTAAATAAGGAATTTTCACAGAAATCAAATCAATATATAATCGATATAAATTTCCGTATCAGACTAATAATATAAATGGAATAACGGCAAAGCCTTTTAAATTCCATATATAGTAACGATCTTCTTCTATAGAAGCTCATCTCGATTATTACCAATCAGATCCCATTCAATTCCAATTTAATATATTAAATTGGAAAACTTTATTTTGGAAAATTTCCAATCAAATCTTAATAAAAGATTTATAATTTCCAAATTATACTTTCATTGATAACTGAGTTAAAGAACCAATGTCGTCTAAAACATAGTTCACAATAAACCCAATTTACATTTCAGTTTATTCCAATTATTAAATATAATTGAAAAACTCTAAAATCTTAATTAAAAGATTTATTCCTTTATTTAATTCTAATTAAATATTGATTAATTAGAAAAGTTAACTAAATCTTAATTAAAAGATTTATTCTTTTATTCAATTTATTTAATCTAATTCCAATTAAATATTAGTTAATTGGGAAACTTCATTAAATCTTAATTTAAAGATTTATTCTAGTTAATAACTAGTTCATTCCGACAAAAATATATTTTTATCTTTTCAAATATGGAATTTTTCATTCAAAATCTTTTCAAATCATTTATTATGATTTTACAAATTTGTTTCCATATTTTAAATAATTTTATTAAGGCCCGTACAGTCGATTTCCATGAACGGTCATCGAACTGCACTTACAGCGACTTTTTATGAAATTGATTTAGACATAACTCCAAATCTAACCGTTAGATTTCAAAACTCTTGTATTTATTAGAAAGCTCTTTTCGATACGAACCCAACGGTTCTAGTTTTAGGATAATCCAACGGTCGGATCTCCCGCTACACCATTTGAAGTTAATGGTCGAAATTCGCGAACGGTCGCTGCGCGGCGCGTTCTATTCAGGCCATTATATATATAATATATTATATATCGTCGATTTCTTTTTTAAAACGTATTTTATAAAATAATTATAAATTCTTTTTAAAATGATTTTTAACTCCTTTACAATTTTAAAGCAAAATTGAATATTCTATATTTTTATCATATTAAAATAATAATATTTCAAAATATTATATTTTGAGAACACTTCTTTTTATATTCATTTTAAAATGAAATAAAACGATCGATAAACCCGTTCGGATGAAAAATAGTGTTCCTACATAACACGGCTTCATATTTTTCTTCTTCACTAAATATTATTTAAAATATTTATTATTATAAAAGATTCTTTATTTTTGAATATTCTTTATATAAAGATATTCTGAATTGGAACGCGACTCAATCAATTACCATATAATTTCAATAATATGGATTTCATACATCGCATGTATATAGCAATAACGATAAATATTCATTAAACAATCCGTTCCCATCCAGAGTGAAATTTATAATTGTGTGAGCGTTAAGTTAAATAAATGAGTAACGCTCAACACAGACTGCCAATCTATCGATTGACATACATCTAAATATTGGGACTAGTGTATGTCATCCCAACACCCGTGTGGGGTTTTCAGCCAACAACAGTTCATATAAATAGATCATTGGTAAATAAATTTAACTAATTATAATTCGGTTTGAATTATTTTCTAATATTGCTAACATAACAATGATAATGTTTTTATCTTGACATACTTTTATATTTCTAACAAATGATCATTTTAATCATTTCTACATGCACTTCTAAATAAAATGAAAATAATATCTTAACATGACATTTCTAAATAAAATGACATTTATATTCTAATAGGGCATTTCTAAGTAAAATGACCTTTATATTCTAACATGGCATTTCTAGATAAACAATCTTATTGTTCTAATATGATATTTTACTCAAACCAAATATTTTATACAAAAATGACATTTTTATCAATAATGACATTTTTATTTCTAATATGACATTTCTAACCAATTGGCCTTTTTATCCTAAATAAACATTTCTAATAAGGATGATCTTTTTATCTAAATAATCATTTCTAATCAAGATGATCTTCTATGACAAAAATGATATTTTTATTCCAATGCCACATTTTATAACAACATGTTATTTTTATTCTCATGCAATATTTTATAACAAAAAAGTTATTTCTTTTATAATACAACATTTTATACTAGAAATGTTATTTCTTTTCTAATGTAACATTTAATACAAAAAATGTAATTTCTATTCTAATATAACATTTTATACAAAAATGTAATTTCTATTCTAATGTAGCATTTTATACAAAAATGTAATTTCTATTCTAATGTTGCATTTTATACAAAATGTAATTTTTTCTCTAATTACATTTTCTAATAAAAATGTATTTTTTTTTCTCTTATGTACATTTTTTAACAAAAATGTATTTTTTTTCTAATATACATTTCTTAACACAAGTGACATTTTATTCTAATAAAACATTTCTAACCAAAGGGGACATGTTTATTCTAATAACTAATAAAAATGATCTTTTTATCCTATAAAAATGTTTCTAATAAAAATGATCTTTTTATTCTATATAAATATTTCTAACTAAAATGACATGTTTAATCTGAATAAACATTTCTAACTAAAATGACATGTTTAGTCTGAATAAATATTTCAAACTAAAACTACATGTTTAATCTGAATAAACATTTCTAATGGAAATGGCATTCTTTATCTAAATAATCATTTCTAATAACAAAAATGGTACTTTTATCCTAATGCAACATTTACATCAAAATATTATTTTTATTTCTAATGTAACCTTTTTACATCAAAATGTTATTGTTTTTCTAATTTAACCTTTTACATCAAAATGCTATTCTTATTTTCTAATTTAACCTTTCTAACAAAATAATGTTTTTATATTAACATAACATTTGCTAACAACATGATATTTTTATCTTACATAACATGATCCAACCACAATGTTATTTTTTTATTCCCATAACCTATTTCTAACAAAAAAAATGTTATTTTTATTATCATAACATATTTCTAACAAAATGATCTTTTATTCTAATATGACAATATTTTATTTTATCATGACATTGTCTAATATAATGATATTTTAATTCACAACTTGATTCTTTTTAACGAATCAAACATACGATGAAAATGTATATATTTTCATTTTATTTAAAACAAGATTCTTTTTACTGATTGAACACACAATAAAAAGGTATGTTTTATTGTCTAAATGTATTGTTTAAAAACATGAATATTTTTTATTCTCATAAATACAATAAAATGTATATTTTATTGTATGCAAATTCTAGATCTACACAATTTAAATCGAATCATCTCAACCATAAACATTCAGATCAAATCTTATACATCACATACATGAATCTTAATGACGAATACATGTAAATTTCACATTGTAAATCAACAATCAAAATTGATTTAAATCAGAGATCTCACATTGGTTTACTCTTTCTGAATTCTGTGCTGTTTTGATTTTAATTAGGCTAAAATTCAAATATGCTCATTTTCCATTCTGGTTAGTTTCGTAATGTAGATCTCGTATCCACGATTTAACGCTTTCAGAATTTCTGAATTCCGATCATCTATGAGAAAGTTACAGATTTTGTAAGCTTGAACGTGATTTAAAAATTATTAAGAGTAATTAATTAATTTATTTCCACTAACCCCTTCATTAATTAATATCCACCATCATTCCATTCAGAAACCCCTTACATTTGAACATCGAACCCAAGCTGGAGAATTAGGGCTTACTGCGCCGCTACCTTTAGATGAACGGAACCCGATCAGAAGTGCCCACCGCCGAGCCCTCAACCTCATCTACCCATACCCTGAATTGTGTGTAACTCGAAGCACTCCTGAGCCCTAGAACCGCCGTCGAATGCACCATGTTTGAGCAGTAACTTCGAGCGATTTACACAACTATAACACGTCAAATCCGTATGGATATGTTGCTCTCGAGATTCTCTTTCACATCCACGCTATAAGATTTGAGTTATAATCATCGAATTAAAGAAATTAGGGGGAGAACGAAATGAAATTTCGGCCATCGAAATACAGACAGGCGGCGTGTTCTTTTGAGGGAATTAGGGTTTTTCTTTTCTTTATTTAATCTATTTTTATAATATTAAATTATTTAATCTCACCAAGGCCCGTTAATTCCTACCAATTCCAATTTCAGCCCAGAGAATGTTGCGCCTAGGCAAATACACCAGTCCCAGACCCAATGGACAGGGTCCCGTCAGCCAAATTGATCATCTCCAGCTTGTTTTCTTTAATTTAATCTATAAATCATTTAATTATTTAATTTGATCGTACATTTAAACTTACCAAGGCCACATACGGACTATAAAAACTCCAGAAAAATTATTTTGGGTTATGTTTTGATGATATGGTCCTGACAAGACTAATTTCGTTGAATTTGGTGACCATTTGAAAAATGGCCATTTTCTGGTTGATCCGATTTGATTGAAACTGACAAAACACATTTTCTTTTGCCACGCTCACATATTAATTTGGAAAATTATGAAAATTGAAATCTAGCAATAATTTGACATTCCGGTTCCAACAAAAGTGGCTTCGTCGAAAACAGAGGTCGTTTGAAAAATGGCTATTTTTAAGGGCTACATATTATATTAAAATATATATAAATTCTATAGCGAATTTTATGAATTTTAAACTGGACATAACTTTCTATTTATAAAGTGAAATTTCAGTTTCTTATATTCGTTAGAAAGATATTATTAAAAAGATTTAAATATTTCTTGTTTCGTCCAATTCTGATTTAAAATGAATCTGTATATTCATTTAAAGTTAGAAATCGAATTTTCGAACTACCGTGTCATTTCAAACTTCTTTTATAATTAAATAAGATTTATTCGTTTTTACTTCGATTAAAATAAATTTTTAGTCGTTATTATTTAAAATAAATTATTTTAAATATTAAAATTCCATTAAAATTTCTAAAATAAAAATTTTAAATTGGTTCAGAATTTGCGGATTGTTACACTAAGGACTTGTCATGATAATAAAATCATTTTGAAAGCACTTCCTAGTAAGATATTGCAATAGGTTTGTTAATAGCTGCACATATAAAAAGAGTATTGTTAAAAGCACCCAGATTTTTTTCCTTAATACCATGAGTGGCATTAGGAAGTGTAAAACTGTATGATTTTAGTTTTACATGGTGGTGTAATGCTAAAACCATCCAGTTTTACATTTCTTAATACCACTCATGGTATTAAAAGAAAAAAATTGAGTATTTTTAGCAACACACTATAAAAAAGGCTAACTAATCCAAAAATCGAACGGACTGTAACTATACAGGGTGAGAGTTTGGTATTTACCAAGTACGCTTTGAAATAAGCATTTCAATTTCTATAAGTTCTCGTTTATGAAACTGAGGAAGTACATAATCTAACATGTTAAAAACAAGAAATATTTATTTGCGAACTTTAAGTTTGAAACGAAGCTAGGTAAATAAATCAACTATTCAAGTTTGTTTTAACTAAAAGTGGAAAACAGACACAAGGATGAACTTTGAAAAAAAAAATATACTAGTTATATTTAACAATTTCCTTTACTTATTTTTTTTTTTGAAATTTGTCCTTTAACCTAAAAATAAATCTTTTATGTTTTTTTTAAATTAGTCCTTCACTCTAGTTCGCTCTAATTAAATATGCATCTATAATGGATATAATGACATATTCTCATAGAATATCAGAAATAAGCATAAACCAAACCTTGTATAACACTTAAGTAATTCATATTCCTAGAATCGATCACTCTATATGAATGTTACATATGTTAAATTTTGCGATATTATATAGTAGAATTGAAGTAAACGGAAGTAGCTTCGTGCCGGAGAAGACGATTTGCAAATTGGAGCTCGTAGGAAGAAATTATAGTTGAAGAGGCGAAGTGGAGCTGAAAGCTTCAGCGCAGACATCTGACGTCCTTGGTCAGCCGTCTATGACTATTGGGAATATTTTCCCAAGAGTTTGGACAGACGTCTGACCAAGGGGGTCAGTCGTCTATGGTTACAAGAAATAATTTCCCGAGGCTCCAAATAGACGTCTATCACTTCAGGACAGATGTCTGAGGCTGTATTTCAGCTATTACGGGCTGAAGATTTAATAGGCTGATTTGTGAAGATTCCAGAGGGAATTTTCATAATTGCAACATTTTATTCTCTCCCTATATAATCTATTCTCATATCCAAAAGGGTTGGTACCAGAAAGTGGCTAATCAAGAGATTAAGACCTAGGTTTATTCTATTTAGGGTTTTGGCAACCCTAATCTTCTTCAATTCTTATCTCCATAAAATCATTTTTTTTCTGGTGAATTTGTTCATTCTAATCAATCTCTTGTACTCTTTTATTTGTATTAATGGAAGATTCTTTCGTATAGTGGACGTACACTGATAAGACGTCAATAGAACCACTATAAATCCCTGTGTGATTTATTTTTCCTTATTGTTTTACTATTTCTCTTGTTTGGTGATGGCTTGTGGATTGGGTTGAGATTGTTTTGAGATATTGATTGGTTGTTTATGAACTTTTACCACGATCTCGTCTTCCGCTGAGATTGGGGGTTTTGATTTGAGCGGTCTTGAGTCGATATTCTCCACAACATTTAGTATCAGAGCTTTGGTGCTGGTAGAGAGTTGTAGAAATACCGGAATCAAATTCAAATAGTGCCTCAACATGTCCAAGTGTGGTATCTCCTTACGTATGTGGCTCGTGCACAGCTTCATGATCACAATCGGTTATTAATAAGTGGAATGGCGATAATGACTTTGAAAAATGGAAATGGAAGATGATAACGGTTCTTAGGTGGAATCGGGTACAACGGGTAGTGTTTTATACACATTTATTTCCAGCGGACACCTCAGATGTCGAGAGAGAAGAAATGGAAGAGTGGGCTTTCACTACACTTCAACTTGCTATGGGAGATAATGTTATCTCCGAAATTAGTGGTGAGACGACTACTAAAGGTATTTGAAACAAGTTAAGGGGTTGTATATGAAGAAGTCACTGACAAATAGAATGATCTTGTTGCGGACTTACTTTACCTACAAGATGAAGGAAGGAGTTTTGCTAAAGGTGCACTTGAATGTGTTTGATTTTTTGCTAATGAAGATGAAGGCAGTGGATTTGAAGATTAAGGAGTAGCAAAAGGCGATGATATTGTTATGTTCGTTGCCTGACCGTTATATGAGTTCCTCAAATAGTTTGATTTATGACCGAAATACACTCTTGATGATGTCAAGACAGGCCTTCATAGTGAGGAATTGCAAGATCAGATGAAGAAGCTGAGTGATAGAAGTAGTGGTGTAGGTAATGGTTACAGTTTATTTGTGGAGAAGGAGAAATCGGAGAAGAAGGAAAACCAGGGGCAATGATTGTCCAGACAAGGGGAAGAAGAAAGTAGCATCTTCATCAGTTGTGGTGGAGAGAGATGTTGGAGAGGGAGACGTAGATGTTTTGTCGGTTGTAGCATCGGATGTTTTAGGTAGCCATTGAGTGCTTGAATCGGGGGCTTCATATCACATGACACCTAATAGGAATTGTTTTTCCTCTTATGCTAATGAGAAGGAAATTCAATTGCTATGAGAAATGGTGCAGTTTGCAAGTCGAAGGGCATTGGATCTATGCAAATTCAGATATTTAACAAAGTTGTTGGTACTCTCACTAATGTGCGTTATGTTCCAGGATTACGGAAGTCACTTATCTCTTTGGAACAGTTGGATTCTTTAGGATGTAAGATCACTATTGAGAGTGATAGTTTGAGGGTTTCAAAGGGTGCGCTTGTGGTTATGAAGGGTGCTACGACTCATGGAGTCTATTTGTCTCAAGGAGTGATTGTGGATGGCGAAACTTGTGTTGGTGTTGATAGTTCTCGTGGCTTAGATGCGACACGGTTGTGGCATTTAAGGTTGGACATGTCTTGGAGAAGAGTCTGGATGTTCTTCGTAGAAGGGAGATGATTGATGGAGACAGTTTCAACAAACCGGAGTTTTGCGAGGAATGTGTCATGGGGAAGCAAATTAGAGTATCATTCGGTGAAGGGAAACATGATTCAAGAGGGATTCTTGAGTATATGCACATGGATGTTTGGGGACTAACACCAGTAGCTTCTTTGGGAGGAGAAAGATATTATGTTTCCTCCATTGATGATTTTTCTCGGAAGGTTTGGTGTATGTAATGAAGGCCAAGTCGGAGCCATTTGCAAAGTTCAAGGAATGGAGGGCTCTTGTTGAGAATGAGAGTGGAAAGACTTCGAAGGTTCTTAGGTCCGATAATAGAAGGTATGTTTCTAGAGATTTTCTTAAATTTTGCAAGCATCATGGTCTTCGGAGGCATTTTACTATACATGGGGATCCACAATCTAATAGAGTAGCGGAGAGAATGAACCGAACTCTACTGGAGAAATCTTGATGCTTGAGATTGATATCAAGTTTATCAAAGGGATTTTGGGCCAAAAAAATTTCAACCACGGTGCATATTATTAATCGAATTTCGTGCTCGGCAATAGGCAACAAAATTGCGGAGGAAGTGTGGAAGGGAAAGAGCATTGACTTTAGTTATCTTCATGTATTTGGCAATCTAGTTTATGTGCATGATCCGTGGAATGATAAACTTTCACCTAGAGCTTTCAAGGGGATTTTTCTTGGCTATATGGATGGAGTTAAAGGCTAACGGATTTGGAATGCAGAAACGAAGAAGGTTGCAATTTCTCGTTATGTTACTTTTGATGAGTTGGCTATGTTCAAGGAGAATGAGGGCTCATCGGATGTTCCAGTTTTGGTTCATGGGGAATCAAAGGAGAAGGAAGTTATTCCCAATTTTAGGCCTAGAGAGAGTAGAGTTGTTGGAGGTTCTTGCAAGTGAATGCGGTTGATGCTACATCACATAATCCACAGGGTACCTCTAACAGTGTTGGTGGTGTGCACGATTCTAGAGAAGATTCAGTTCAAGGTGGAGCTGAAGGAAGACCGGATGATGGTATTGCTACTCGGGTTGGTCATCGTACTATAAGACCACCCAAAAGATATAGTGATTGAAACTATCTTAGCTTTCGTGAGAATTTGGGATATGCTCTTAATCTAAACCAAGATGAGCCAATAGACCTTGATGGCGTCATGAGTTCGAGTGATAGCTCGAAGTGGTTTGTGCCATGGAGGAAGAGATGTAATCGTTGATGAAGAACTAGACTTGGGAGTTGGTTCCACTTCCTAAAGGAAACCGTGCTATTGGGTGCAAATGGATATAGATGGTGAAGGACGATGGAAGATACAAAGCTATGCTAGTGGCTAAGGGGTTTGCACAGAGGAAGGGAAAGGAGTATGATGAGATCTTCGCACCGGTTGTGAGACATACTTCTATCTGGATATTACTTGCCATAGTTACTATTCACGACATGGAGTTGGAGCAACTTGATGTGAAAACCGCCTTCTTGCATGGTGATTTGGATGAAGACATCTACGTGGAGCAACCGGAAGGGTTTGTTGCAGATGGTAAGTCAAATTTGGTTTGCAAGTTGAAGAAATCACCAAATGGTTTGAAGCAATCACCTAGGCAATGGTACAAGAGGATTGATCATTTCATGCTTGAAAGTGGCTTCCATCGAAGCATCAAAGATGCTTGTGTGTATTTCAAGAAGCTAGGAAATGCCTGTTGGGTGTATTTACTCTTGTATGTGGACGATATGCTCATTGTCTCTAAGGACAAAGAAGAAATCAACAAGTTGAAATTGAGATTAAAAGCGGAATTTTAAATTAAAGACCTGGGTGAAGCAAAGAAGATTTTGGGCATGGAGATTGAAAGGAATCGAAAGCGTTTTGAGTTGAACTTAACTCCAAAGGATTACACTAGAAAAGTGCTTCGCCGGTTTTGCATGGAGGATGCAAAGGCATCAAATACACTTTTACTTTTTGCATTTAAAGCTTTCGATTATGGGATCACCTATTGAGGAGAAAGACAAGGCTTATATGGCCATTATGTCGTACCCTAGTGCGGTTGGAAGTTTGATGTATGTCATGGTGTGTACAAGGCCTGATATTGCAAATGCCATCTGGGTCGTTAGTCGGTACATGGCTAATCCAGGGAAATCGCATTGGAAAACAGTGAAACTTATTTTGAGATACTTGAAAGGTACAACATCTCATGGTCTTATTTTCATGGGTAGTGTGGAGAAGAATTGCATATTGGTTAGTTACTGTGATTCGGACTACGCTGGTGATAGGGATCGAAGAAAATCAACTTTCGAATATGTCTTCGCTCTTGGTGGTGCAACCATAAGTTGAAGATTGGGATTGCAAATCGTAGTTGTTCTATCCACTACGGAGGCGGAGTTGATAGCTGCGGTGGAGGCATCAAAGGAAACACTCTTTTTGAAGCAATTGTTGTGTGACCTGGGATTCAAACATGATAGTGTTGATGTTCAATATGATAGCCAAAGTGCTATCCATTTGGCGGAGAATTTGGCGTTTAGCTTATGTACCAAGCATATTGAAGTAGGGGTGAGAGCGGGTCAGTTTGGCGCGGTTTGGAGTTCAAACCGCTTCCGCACCGCATCAAACGGTTGATCAAAAATACAACTCATTATATTACTCGTTTAAACGATTCAGTTTCGGTTCTGTTTTAATATATTACGGTTTGGTCCGGTTTGAACTCGTACTAAATATGAAATAAAAGAATTACTTCCATCAACAATCAATTTACAACTGTGTCATGTAGTGTAACTTAAAGGATAAAACACATGATGTTATCAAAAATTGAACGATTGGTTTCTAGTTGTATGAATACTTCAATTTTACATTTAATGACAAGTGAGATTGTTTTAATACATTGGCCAACATCAATTTTAATCAATGTATTAACTTTAAGTAAGATAACTCAAATAAGATTATAACTCGCATTTATCCAAAAAAAGATATAAAAAATATTATACTAAAACTATAACTTTATTCTTTGTGATAAAAAATTATTATTAGTACAATAACAACATAAAATATACTTGTTAAAATCGATAACTAGATAGGAACTAGCTATATTTTTATCATAAGATTGTTTGTGCAACTATTCGGTTTGGTTCTGTTTAATACGGTTGAGTCAACAGCTCAAACCAGACCGTATCGTTCCGAGTCGGTCAGGTTTGAAGTACCTTCTTTAAAAAGAAGGTTCAGTCAGGTTTTCCGCACCACTTTTACGGTTCGGTGCAGGCAGTTTCCATATGTCGATGCGGTTTATGCACACCGCTGTATTGAATTGGGAGAGTCATTTCTACTAGCCATGGGCGACGAAAAGCAAGTATGCCTTCGGAAAGTGCATATAAAGGATAATGCGACGGATATGTTCATTAAGACATTGCCGGTTGGGAAGTTCTTCCATTGCTCGAACTTAGTTCACCTGGAGAGATGCTAGGTGCCACGGGGTGGCACAGTTGAGGAAGAAGCTTGGTTATGGGTGTAGAGGAGTATCGGTGTGCAAGGTTTTAAATCTCGGATATCGGTCGCGTCTCGTCTCGGGGATTTTGTAGACTTGATCTCATATCGGGGGATATCTCGGACGAGATAAGCCTAACTCGGGAATTCGTTTCAGATTTTCATCTCGGGTCTGAAAGTTCATATCGGAACAATCTTGGGGTACATTGTATGTTAAAAAAATGATATTTTTACAAAATGATTTTTATGAATACTATTAAAAACATAGTAACTTAAACTTGAATTGCAAAATAATTTTATTATTCTTTATTTTGTGAAAAATCATTCATACTCTAAATTGTAATATGCTTAAAACAGGAATATTGTTATACGTAAAACATTAAAAAGGTTCCAAAACATTAAAATATTCAGCATAACTAGACGATAAAATACATAATTTCATAGGTAATATGCATGTAAAAAAGACAAATATGAAAATTATAAGCACTATAGAACATATGTGAACATACAATATGGCCATTTAACATGCAAAATGTAAAATAACAAAAGATTATCGTGGCTAGATTTGAGTTTTTTAATTATTGTTCTAGTTCAGGAACAAATTTCAATTTTAACTAAATAAACTAAGATATCGGACGATATTCCAGTATTTCGTCACGGTCGTTATATCGTTCAATATTGCAATATCACGGGCGATATATTCGAAAGGAGATTTAGAGTGATATTTGTTGTTTCGTTTCGGAAGGAGCCCAAAACGAGATCTCAGAGGAGATCCCGGGCGACGTTTGCGAAATTTGAAACAGTGTCGGTGAGGGATAGAAGTTCTATCTTCTTGGTATGTTTGTCTTCTGGTGAGACTAGTTTTGTAGTTGGGTGTTTTCAACACTTTATTGACGGGTGGGAACTTTGCCTGAGCTCGTTGGTGGAGTGCAATGGGCGGTGGATATGTCGGAGTTTATCGGGGAAATATTCATGCTTGCTTGGCTGAAGGTAGACGATGGTTTGGTACCATCAGTGTTGGTGCTGGAGTTGGATAGAGTATCTAGGTGGAGTGTTAAATTTTGCGAGACTATATAATAGAATCGAAGTGGATGGAAGTAGATTTGTATCGGAGAAGACGGTTCGCAAATCGAAGCTCATAGGAAGAAATTACAAATGAAGAGGCAAAGTGGAGCTGAAAGCTTCAGCACATGTGTCTGACGCCCTTGGTCAGAGGTCTGTGACTGCAGAAAACATTTTCCCGTGATTCTGGACAGACGTCTGTGGTTACAAAGAATAATTTCCCTCGACTCTGGACAAACGTCTGTCGTTCCAGGACACACGTCTGAGGTGGTATTTCGGATGTTATGGGCTGAAGATTTAACAGGCTGATTTGTGAAGATTCCAGGAGCAATTTGGGTTCTTGCTACATTTTATTCTCTCCTTACGTAAGCTAAGCTATTCTCATATATTAAAGGGTTTGTACCAGAAAGTGGCTAATCAAGAGATTAATACCTAAGTTTATTCTATTTAAGGTTTTGGCAACCCTAATCTTCTTCAATTCTTATCTTCATAAAATCAAAATTTTCTAATGAATTTGATCATTGTAATCAACCTCTTGTAACCATATATTGGTATTAATAAAAGATTCTCTCTCAAAGTGGACGTAAACTGACATGGCGTCAGTGGAACCACTATAAATTCTTGTGTGATTTATTTTTCGTTATTACTCTATTATTTCTCTTGTTTGGTGATTGTGATTGACTTGTGAATTGGGTTGAGATTGTTTTGAAATATTAATAGGTTATTTTTTTCACTTTTACCATGATCTCGTGGTACTCAGCTAGACTCGTAAGTTTCCTTGAGTTTTATATACTTGTGATATCATTAGTGATTAAAGTTCTGCAGCTAATAAAAAAAAGGTTCTATTCTTCTGCAGTAGCAATTCTAAAGCGAGACCAACAATATCTGTAAATTTCATCTTATTAATTCACCATAAAACCATAGGTTGCCAACAGTATATCTTGATCTTAATTCTTACAAAAAAAAACATGTTTAATTTATTATCCATCCAACACCAACTGAATAATCATTCAATCTGGGAAGATAACCACCTTCTTATTAACAATATATTCCATTTCTTCCTCATCAAAAAATATGTGAACATATACATCCCTTGACGATATGACGGTCACGATGAATTAATATTACTCTTCTAATTAAAATATATATAGTACATTCTATATCTAAACTCGTCCCATAGGTGAGAATGGCGAGTCAAGCATGAAGGATTTTTGTTGTTTGGTTTTCTTTTCTGAATTGTTCTTATCTGCTTCAGCTACAGATTTGAGCAAGTGTTGCATTTCCTCTTCAAGGATCAGCTTCAGTGAGTTGGAGTAGAGTCTCGGTGTCTTTTGTTGACTTAAAGCAGAGAAAGATTCTGAACTGTGAAGTATAGAAATGCAAATGGAAAATGCCTGTAGAGATGATAACTGAGCATGGAATTGAACCGAATATTGACCTTTCCCACTGGAAATTATCGATATTGCAGGAACCTTTTCTCTTCTACCCTGTTTGTGCAAGGAGATAATAAGATTCAGATTTCCAACATATGAAACACGACTAAATAATGGGATTAACTTCTCTACTGATGTAGTAGGATGAAAGTTTCAGGTTCCTAGTTTTGATGTGCTTTTAACAAAAATTCATGTGTTATACATAACTACGTAGATTAGACCCTTGTTTGTTAAAATCAGGAAACACAAGCTAATTCTCATTTTCTACAAAGTGATTTGCATTTATGGTAAATTTTTGAAAAAGTGTGTAAAATTTAGTAATGTAAAAGTAAATTATGTTTGATAAAGAGTGTATTCTTAAACAACAATTATACCTGCTTACAAAACACAAATCTTTTTATTATTATTATTATTATTATTATTATTATATATATATATATATGTGTATATATATATATATATATATATATATATATATATATATATATAATTCAAACTTTATGACAAATGCATTGCATTCTCTTCTCTTTTTTATGTTTAAAAATAAATTCGGATATTCTAACGACGACATAGGATACAACTAAAGATCTGATACTCGGCCCCTAATCACAGTAGGAGAAACTGTAGAGTGTGTGTGCATACATGTGTGCGTGTATAGCACTCACACGCTAGATGTAAATAGGTGAGATGATAATAAGAACATGCCTGAACAAAAAGCATCATCTGTTGGCTATCCTTCACCAGATTCTTAATCACATTGGTAAAGGATGGTTTCTGAAGAACATCAATAGGGCAAGCCATGTCCCAACCACCACAATCACAACCACCTCCATATCTCCATCTATCAAGTAATGAAGATGGGCTTCCCTCGTTGTCTACAGGTAAACTATGAGGCCCACTAGGAATCACTGCATTCACATTTGCAGAGCTCATGCATTCAAATGTTATATCATCATCTACCTCTTCTTCTTTCACCACCTTCTTACTGTCAAAAGGAATCTGGATCACAATGGATGCTACTTCAAGGCTAGGATGCAGATCGGAATTAGCCCATGGGTAGGAAACAGAAAGGATATCTGAATTAGAGGTATTCTTAGAATCGTCTTCAGCACAAAGACTTCTTCTTGCTTGAGCAATGTCAAATAGTACAAACTCAGTTAATGTAGAACTCTCTAACGATCCAGCATCATTTACCTCAGAACATAAATAGCAAAAAACTTGCATTTGACCAACAATAGGAGTTTGCTTCCCACTACAATTATCGACTCTTTTATTTGAATTGTGGAAAGTGTACATCCAATTGAATGCGCTATCTGTTCTCCATGCCTTCGCAACTATAACATCTTCATGGTCATTGATGCAAAATTCATATGACAGAGAACCATGCTTGAATTCACTGTTCAGGGTTGCTTGCAAGTGAGCAGGTGAGTAGGTTGAAACACAAACTAGGTCTTTTTCTTCGAAACTCGTATCACAATCCATTTTCTCTATTGTCTTCGAAAAATCATTTAACAACGATTTTCGGAATGCTCGGTGTCTCCTGCTTCTTGGAGAATTGTTTGCACTAACTGTTTCAACGGGGAACTTACTTCTTAAAGATCTGGATTTCATAATTGGATCGAATAACTTCTTAAAGGGACTAAATCGAGATTTCAGGTTTTCCTTAGTTTCTGATTCGCATGGTGAACTCAGCATTGCATCTTTTACTGAAACTGACTTTGAAAGACTGCTCTTGCTATCTTTTCTAGAATTTCGTTCATCATCAAATGATATATTTACTGTTTTCTCAACTGGAAATGTGCTGAATTTCATTGCACCATCTTCAAATATTACTGCTTGAGATGAATTTGAACATGGACTGCTTAGCTTCATGCGCTCTTCGAAACTATCACGAAAAGGTAATTCTACAAACTCCCTCATATTTTCTTCATTTGGAGATGGCTGAGGTGAATGATCCACAACGTCGAATTCTAGAAAAGCTTCATTGTTTAAGCCGTGTTTATTAGAATTCTTCTCACTAATATTTTCGTTTTTTGACTTTCTTATTTTCACGTTCTTTACCTCACTAGACTTGTGCATTTCCTTTCTCAACAGTTTGCTGTTTTTTCCATCAGTGTTACGAAATTTAGCAGGCAAGCTTTTACGCTGTGGACTACAGTAACTAGTTTTTCCATCCAATTCTCTTGAATTACAATACTTACTTTGAAGTAGCTCTAATATATCTTTCTCATCTACCTTCTCCCTTGCTTGAACGTAGTTCTCACTTTCAAAATTTTCTAAATCCATTGCTGATGAGCTCGGCTGAAGCAAACAGAAATGATTCAAGAGTCGTCATGATAAAAAATTACGCGACCATGTTGTAAAAATTCTAGATTAGAAAAATATACTAAAAAACAGGAGAAATTTAAAAACAGATCCAAGCATAAGAAGTTTCAAATTAGCAATATCTTACCCATAAGCCTTCTCTTTTACAAGGAAAATATAAGTGAACCGGAAAAAAAAAGCCTAGTGCAAACGAGGAAATACAAGACACATAGTACCAGTTTATGTATGCATTCTCAATATCCCAACCAGATCTCATAATCTTAAATCAAATCATCAAACAAACGGATAAATATTAAATTTGAGTTACATCATTTACTGTCTTCTTAGATCACTGTCATACAAGAATCATCAAGTATTTAAGTTGCGATTCACCAGAATTTACCTCTTCGCGAAATTCATAATGAAAAAAACACAAACATTAATAAATCGCAGCTAGACATTACAAAAAACAGCCACCTTTTCGTAATCTATATCAACATTTTCATCACTACAAACCATACCTCTGCAAAAAATTCAATCTTTTGCTGAATCGACCAATAATAAACCACGAACTTAATCGTCGAACGCAACCAACGCTAAAAGTTTGGAAAACGGAAGCAAATTGAACAAATTCGAATGAACAGAGTACCAAAAGTAGAAAGAATGAGGAAAAGAAGAGCAATGGAGTTTGAGAGCTCTTTAACCTTTTTGGTTTCCTGCTTTGTTAAATTTGGAGAGAGTGCATAGGGAAATGCTAATCTCTGGCTCTTTTGTTAAAATAACGGGGCTAATTGAATTTTGATTGCATATTCTCGAGCTGCAAATTAAAGTGAGTGTCATTATTTTACTTCTTTTGATTAAATTAATCTTTTGAAAACAAGTTTGTCTTCTACTCGAGTCTAACCTCGGTCCTTGTTGATAACCCTTATGTTGTAAAGGGCAAATTGACGGAAAACACTTTTTGGAATTCAATTGTGAATTGTTGCTTTTACCCTTAATCAATTTGATTCGAAAATATAGTGCTTTGATTGATTTCTTGTCGGCTTTTATTTCTGGTCCATTTTTGCAAACACGAAATTAGTGAGAATCAATTAATGTCATCGTCCCTCTCGAAAACATATTTCAAAGTCCAACCTAAAATTCGATTTGAAAATTAAATGTCCTCCTCTTTACCTCTTCTTTTCACCAAATCATTTTCTAAAATTAAACTACTTCTCTGTCTTCGTTCTAATAGAATGAAGACATGAGCAACAAACGATCGAAGAAACACAAAGAAAAATGAAAAAAAACATGCAAGAAAAGATAATGATGCCTTGAGTTACATCAAAATTAATGTCATCGTGATGCAATATCACTCAAAACATGCAAGAACAAGAAGAAAAACTCAAAAAATTGGAAAAAAGAACAAATGAAAAATGGGGAAAAAAATCATAAGAAAAGAAAAGAAAACAACGCGATGGACAAGTGAAACTATAAAACTATAAAAGGGATACTAGTAGTACCATATTATTACTAAATATAAATGCTTATACGCCAAACTTTTTTAAATAGGGAAAAAAAGAAAAAAAAGGATAATAAGCTACTGCTTAACAATCAGAAGATCAAAACCAAAATTCAATAAAACTACAAATAATATTACTTTTGAAAATATCATTTTTTTCGAAAAATGGCACCTAGAAAAAGTTAGTTTGAAATTAAATTTCTGTAGGCTTAGAAATTTAATCCACTGTAATATTAAGAAAAACGATACCATCAGATTTGGAAATTTAAAATAATTTACAATGTCATTTCTATGATAACTTAAATTAAAAGCGATACCTATATTTTAGATCTTGGAAATATCAGCTGATATCTCGTTTTGATCTCTTCTCGACAAGAAACAACAAATCTCGTTGTAAGTATTGTTTCAAATATATTGGTCGAGATTTGGCAATAACAACAGATATCTGCGGAGATGAGATGATAAAATATCGAATGTGATTTTAGTTGCTTTTTATTAAAATTTAAGCTCATCCCTAACCAGAAATAGCGTAACGACCCGTATTCTACGTATCGGAGGATCGTAGAATATTTATTTCATTTTCATACGAAGTCGTATGGTCGTGTAACTTTGGAGAACGACTATTTGGGTCATTTCCAATGTTCACGATTTTTGCCGATTTTTAAATGCCCGTTTTGCCCCTAGTGAATCTTGTTTTGCTTATGACTTTTGTTTGGTAAGGAGTTTTGACCTGAAACCACTTCCATTGGATTCGGATGATGGTTTACCATTCCGTAGAGTGGTCACAATTGTCAAACGGACTTACCGTTTGGGAGATATGGCTGAAATAAGGTTTAGAAGGTGAAAAACAGCTTAACCGGGCCTAATTAAGATGATTAGCAGCTAGGGCCATAACCCATTTTGGGATTTAGGTTATGGGAGGGCTGACAGAGTTAGGAAAAACATTTCATTTCAGTTTTTACAGCCGCCACTTTCATCCTTTGAACCCTAGCAATGGCCTCCACCTTCTAAATCATCCCAAATCACCTTCTAATCACTAATTAAGAAGATCTACATCAAATCAACACAAAATCGGAGTTGGAGCTGCTGAGTTGCATAGGAAAACGCCCCAAAACAGTAGAGTTTCAGATCTAATGTTTTATTTGTGGCTAAGGTGAGTGATTTGCATCGTTTTTCACTAACTGCGACTAATTAGGGGTGATTAGTGATAATTAGCGAAATTATGGCTTAGAAAAATCTAGAAAAATTTGTAAAATTCTAAAATATTATTTTAGGGCTATGAGCCAGTGCAGTGGAGTTGTCATGACTCCATGGGGTAAAGTGATCGTAGGTGGGTATGAGCCAGTGTAGTGGAGTTGTCATGACTCTATGGGGCAGAGTAGACATAACAAAGTATTAATGGTTACGGATCAGTGCAGTGGAGCCGTCATGACTCCATGGGGCAGAGTGATCGTAATAAAGAATTGGGTGGCCAAAGTGGTGGATATCATATACTTTACGCACTAAGTGAGAGATGTGAGGATGATTGTTATGTTTGATGTTTGCTATCACCATGACATGCACATCCCCCCTCCCCCCCCCCCCCCCCCCTCATTATTTTCACACCATGTATTAGTGTCACCTTAGTGTATTATACATCCTGTTGTGCTAACTCTTTGGTTGCAGATCTAGGTTCAGGTATGGTTATGTATACCTGTTATTGTTCTGTTTTTGCTGCTTATCGCTCATACCAGACTTTTGTCTGACCCAGAGTTTTATGTCTCTTCTTATTACTCTGGGTGCTCTTAAACGGGCAGATTAGAGACTGGTCAGGTGATTATGCACGAGTAGCTGTACCGGAGACGAGCATGAGGCTTCCACATATGATATATATGTATTTATATATATATATATATATATATATATTCTCTCTATGTTGTTGTTGGTCACTACTTTGGGCATTAGTAGTGTACGCCTTTCTTTTGCTTTAGAGACAGTATTTCAAGTTGTAATAATGTTGGTTTGGATGATAAGCTGTATTTTGGATTTCCGCTACTATGATGGTTTAGTTTTCAGCTTATGCACTGTCTTGCTTGTTTTATGTCAAAGTTATGTTATTATTATATTTTATTCCATGCGCTGCGAGACATTCTACAGGTTCCTTATTAGTTTAAATTCCGCTCTTTTCCTTTCTTTGGCGACCATCCCATGCTAGTCGGGCATTGGCACAACACACTTTCATTGGAAATGTCGACTGGCGCGGGGCGGGCCGTCACACTTGGTATCAGAGATCTTGGTTGTGTAGTTAACCTAGGGAAAGACACCAGAGAGAGATAGTATATGTATATGAGAGCGCGTATTTGTTATATTTTGGTTTCCAAAAGCTATATATATACTATTAGTATATCTAAGGATGGACTCGCACTGCACTGACACCACTGAAGAGATGGTTAATCGTTTTCTCCTTACAGATTGAACGATGATCCGATATACGAGGAATACTAGTTCAGGAGCCAATAATAGGAATGCTCCTGATATGAGGACGATGTTTACTGACTTCATGAGAGAGATACTTAGGGATGTTCAGAGGGCAGCTCCTAATGCTGCAAATGGTGGTGGTGCAGCGGTGCAGGCGCCTAGGGCCGATTTCGCCAAGCTCTGTAAGGACTACACTACTCTTGGTGGGAAGCCGTTTCACGTAACGGAATCGGCTACAGAAGATCAGGATTGGCTTGATAGTTGTGAGCGCATCATTGAGGATTTAGGAATCGAAGATGCAATGAAGAGGAAGCTAGCATCCTGCCAGCTGCAAGGACGGGCTATGAATTAGTGGAACGCTATTAAGGCAGCTACCCCTGAGGATCAAGTTACTTGGGATCAGTTTAAGTCTCGATTCAGTGATAAGTTTATCCCAACTGCTCAGAAATCAGAATTATTTAGGAAGTTCTTGGAGCTTAAGCAGAATGGTAAGGCGGTCTCGGAGTATATTGCTGAGTTCGATACTTTATCGAAGTATGGATTATCCCTTATTGACACTCCCGAGAAGAAGAATGAGAAGTTAATAACGGGTTTAGATCAGTACTTGGGAGAAAGGTTTATAAACCATATTGATGAGACTTTTGAATCGATTGTTGGGAAAGCATTGAGATCAGAGAGCCTTTATCCTAAGCCCAAGATTGAAGTCGTTGTTGCATCTGCAGAGGGGCCAAAGCCACAGGCAAGCGGCGGAGGCAAGAATAATTCTCAGAATAAAACGAAGCAGAGTCATACCAAGGATGGTTAGAAAAGGAAAGATAAGAAAGAGGTAGAGTGCTTAAGCTGTGGCAAGAAGGGCCATTATGCCAAAGAATGTCGAGCAAAGCCAGCGGACAGGAAGTGCTTTAACTGCGGCCAAGTGGGACATCACAAGGATAAATGTCTACAACCCCCCAAAGGGAAGCAGATTGTGAAAGCATATGCTATTAATGATGTTCCTTCTTCGTTGAATGCCCTAACTGCGGCGGAGAAAGGAAAGAATGTAGTCATTTAAGGTATGCTTTTTGTTTATGATGTTCCTGTTCGAGCATTGTTTGATACAGGGGTTTCCCATTCCTTCATATCTAGTACCTGGTAGATAGATTGGGATTGGAATCCAAGATTGTCGATAGACCTTTAGTGGTGACGAACCCGATTGGTGGTTCGACTAACCTTAATATGATTTGTCGAAATTTGGTTTTATCGAGTTATGGATGTATGTTTGCTTGTGATTGCTTTGATTTGGGCTTTACTGGGTTTGGCATTATTTTGGGAGTCGATTGGCTCCAAAGATATAAGGTGGTGGTAGACTATGAGGGATTTTCGGTGACTATTAGGGCGGATGATGGGCGGAGGGTAGTGTTTGGTGGCCTACCTAGTGATGAGGTGATGGCTAGTTTTCTAAATTCTCTCGACATCCCGTAGGACGAGTTATCAGGGGTTCCCATTGCTGGCCAGTATCTGGATATCTTCGAGGAAGTGACCGGACTTTCACCACACCGAGAGATTGAGTTCCATGTTTATTTAGTGAAAGATGCCAGATCTATAGTGATGCCACTTCGTCGTATGGCACAAACGGAGCATCGAGAGCTCGGGGTGCAAGTGAGCGATCTTTTGAAGAAGGGATTTATCAGAAGGAGTGTCTCCGAGTGGGGAGCACCAGATGTATTTGCCACTAAGGCAGATGGTTCCCTTTGTTTATGTGTGGACTATCGCGAGTTGAATAAAGTGACTAGGAAGAATAAGTATCCTCTTCCGCGGATAGATGATTTGTTTGGTCAACTGGAGGGAGCAAGAGTGCTCTCCCAATTGGACCTTGCGACAGGATTTCATCAGCTCCTAGTAGCAGCTGAGAGTATTCCTAAAACGGCCTTTCGGACGCCGTCTGGATTCTATGAGTGGTTGGTCATGCCATTCTGCTTGACCAATGCACCAACATATTTTGTATATCTTATGAATAGGGTATTCAGGGATCAATTAAATAAGTTTGTTCTTGTGTTCATGGACGATATACTTGTTTATTCGAGGATAGAGGAAGAACACAAGGAACATTTGAGAGTAGTGATGGAGGTGTTGAGAAAACACCAATTGAAAGCAAAGTTTTCTAAGTGTCACTTCTGGAGGAGGGAAGTGAGATTCTTGGGCCATGCTGTTTCAGAGAATGGTATTGCCGTGGACCCTGCAAAGGTGGCTATGGTACAAGATTGGACTACGCCCAAGAATGCAACAGACGTGAGAAGTTTCTTGGGGTTAGCTGGATAGTATCGTAAGTTTATCCAAGACTTCTCCAAGACAGCGACACCGTTAACTCAGTTGATCAAGAAGAATTAAGCTTTCGTCTGGGACGTAAATTGTAAAAATGCATTTAAGAGTCTAAAGGAAAAGTTGACGCGTGCGGCAGTGTTAGTCATTCCTAAAGGGAATGAAGAGGTAATGTAACACCCCGTAATTCTGTAACACTAGGATTCACGAATCAAGGCAGAATTAAATGTTAAATTCAAAATAAAGGGAAACGGGCTGCGCCATTGCGTTCGTCTCGGAATTCTGCATGAAAACGAGTCCGAGTTTGCATAAATAAGAGTCTGTATGAGGAGGATATGGTCTCCGGAAGTTTCAGCAAAATTCAAATTTCAAAACAGACTCAGAAGGGACCCAGGTCGACTGGGTAGTCGACCCCCCCCCCCCAGGTCGACTGGGGAGTCGACTGGGTAGTCGACCCCCCCAGGTCGACTGGGTAGTCGACCCCCCCTCAGGTCGACTGGGTAGTCGACCCCCCCCCCCCCGGTTTTTCCAGCTTTCTGAACCTGATTCGTTTCTCTGTATCCGGACGCCCTTCTGACCAGATTCGTTGACTTCTACACTATATAAACAGCACTGGTCTTCTTCTCTATTCACAATTCTTTTCTATCCTTATGCTGCCTCTGAGAAATAAATAAATAAGTGAGTAAAATAATATATATAAAATAAATCAAGACGAGGAAATGCTGCTAAAAGGTTTTCAAGAAGAGGTTCAAGTCAAGCTAGGATCCAAGAGGAGGTTCAAACGACTTCAACGACTGTTTTTCTACGAATCATAGCGACGCCGTCTTTCTGTTCTAATCTAATCTCTGTAAGTCAGTTATTTCTAGATTTGAACGTTTTTCTCTGTTCGTGACATGAAATTAAAGGAATAAAAGAATATGCCAAATCTCTCTCTCTCTATTTGAATCAGTGCCGATACTCTTGAACCTAATTAAGAACTGTTATGATTCGAGGACAAATAAGATCGTGACTATGAAACTATGGACCTTAAAACCATATGCCTATGACTGTGAACATTTGCCTATGACTATGAACATTTCCTATGACTATGGACATTGCCTATGACTATGAACATTGCCTATGACTGTGACTGTGACTGTGACTGTGAGGATTATTTCCTTGACTAAGCCTATGCCTTTGATTAGGAAATATAAACTATTGCCTATGACATAACAGGGACATCTGTGATTAAACACCTGTGATTCATGACTAGGAAAATGTTGCTTAAGTTTTGTGACTATGAAATTGGGTCTAAACCCGATCATCTATTCTGTCTATTCTTGGTTATCTTTGGTTTTAGACCTTGGGAATTTACCTATTAAGTTAGTTCTACCCATGTTCTTGAACCTACGTCTCTATTATGTCTATTCTTGGTTTTCTTTGGTTTTAGACCTTGGGAATTTACCTATTAAGTTAGGTCTACCCATGTTCTTGAACCGACGTCGTTATTCAACCCTTTTTATGCCAGTTAGTATGTCTATCTTTTGCATAGCATCTTTGGTTCATTTCCTATTTTCTACGAACCTAGCTTTATTTATAATCTAGAATGAATCTCGATTATACGAACGGTGGGAATGCGGTTTGGGCAAAATATGAAATTTACTAAAAACGTAGTTTAACTTGGAAATTGGCATAAATTGGGAACATGTATTATGGCATGTTCATAGAAATGCAAATTGGATAAATTTGACATGAATTATAAGATGTGTAATTTGAATCTAGTATTGACATGTAAATCTAGCATTTACATGAATAGTGAACTAGAGTAATAAGTCTAGTTTGACGTGAATTAGAATGTTGAATCGGAATTGGATTAGCTAATTTGGCACGGTAAGTATATTGGCATAAATGTGAAATTGGCCATAATTGGGAGTAATTGGCAGGTTTAGCAAAATCATGGTTAGTGACACTTAATTTGGTATAGTCCACATACCAAAAAGCATAAATATGATTTAGAAGGGGAAATGGGCCATAAGAATGAATGTAGACAATTTACATTAAAAGAGTAATTAGGAAATAAGTAAATTAGAAATAATTTACTTATAGAATTTGGCCTGAATGAGGAAATATAAATTTAGACAAATTAAAGGTTTATTAACGACATCTCTTTTAATGACACACCAGAAAGTTCTAGGGTGACAGAGAGGATAGTGTCTAGGCTTGGGTTTGGAAAATACAAGTTTCCTGCTCTCCCTGGCTATCCCTAACTGATCCGACGAACGGGATGGTTACTTTCAAAACTTGATTTGAAAATAAATTGAAACCCTTTGAACTTAGAAAACACGAATATGCCTAGCCCGAGGTTAGACTGAGTTGCGATGTAAACCTGCCCGGAACCAACCGGCACATCCAGTAGTCGCAACAATACCTGTCTAATGTGAGTGGTAGCGGCTTTAATTTATTTAGTTAAAGCTAGAACAAGAATGGTAGGGTTAAGTTAACTAAGACACTTAACCAGTTCAACATGATAACTAGACTGATGGGTGGGGTTAGGTTCAGACTGACACTTAACAAAGTTAAGCTAGAATGGGAGGGTTAAGTCCATAGGAACACTTAACCAACTTAACACAGTGGGAGGGCTAAGTCCATAGAGACACTTAACCAAACTCAAGGTAGCAAAACGAGACTTGTAGGGGTTAAGTAAAGTTAATACACTTAGCCAAATTAATATGTTGACTAGACTAGAGGTTGGGGTTAAGTAAAATCTAATACACTTAGCCAATTTTGATATGTTAGCTGGGCTAGACCGTAGGGTTAAGTAAACCTGAAAACTTAACCATCAGGTTGTGATAAAGGAATGAGGTTAAGTCTAAAACATGAAGGGATAATACTTAACCATTAATAACATGTTAGTCAAAACAGACGGGCAAGGTTAAGTTAAAAAGGAACACTTAACCAATACAGGATGAAGGGGTAGGGTTAAAAAATAAATACTTAACCAATATAACTTGGTTTGTGGTAGGGTTAACTCAACATGAGTTACTGATGACACTTAACCAGCTTAACAGGATAAATGAAGAGGGTTAAGTTAGCTTGAATTGACTAATGACACTTAACCAATCCAAATTGACGGGAAGAGAACTAAGTAGTAAACCTTAGTTAAAAGGAGCTAAGTAGTAAACCTTAGTTAAGAAAACAACGATTCTGGAAACTAAGTGGTAAACCTTAGTTGACAAAACTAAGTAGTAATTCTTAGTATAACACGAGGAGGAGCAAACATCCGTCTGATTAAAAAGAAGGCTCCAACGAATTGGGTTACGAAGCCCGAGGCTTCGAGGGGACGTGAGGGTACTCTTGGTATCCCTCTATGAGGCTGCAGATGATCCGCCTGGGCCCACAGAGGTTAAGGTCTGCGTAGAAGAACCAGGGGTATGCCTTGGTTGCAATACATGGCAACCTAAAGACTAGGATGGACCGGCGTGATTCGGCGAGCAAACGGTAGCCCTATGATAGCGACTCGTCGTCTACCATCCATCTTGAGTCAATCGAGATACGTGAAGCGGAAAGGCGGAGAACTCCAAAAGACCATATACTTGCTATCTAGTTATGGGTGAGGATGGCCATAGGATAGAGGGGCACCGAGGGCCGACGTATAGTTCTCATTTTACAAGGTGTGCCTTTCATTAGTTGAGGGAGGGGTCAAGTGGGACCATAGCCACTGGAATAGAAACAGACCTTAGCATCTGCATCGGCAGATATCTGAAAGCTCCCGACCGAGTTCTGTATTCCTTGATTTGCCCTGTCACAGGACTCAGACCACACATTACAGGACATGTGCATCTAGACAAGCGATAACGATTCGCGATACATGCGTGGGGAAGTATAGGAACATATACCACTCTAGGTAGTGTGTCCTAGACTTGGGGGCATCGTTCGACAGGTAGCATAATTCCTAGTTGAACTAGGTGGCATAAATCCTGAATCCGAGAAGCATTCAGCAGACAGCGTAAACTCTAGTAAAATCTAGAAAGCACTTGATAAGAAAAACCTAGATTAAGATCTAGGTAATAAATAATAAATGGGTGCCCGAAGGCAATGGAAAATACAGGGATTGGGATCACGTTATCGTTACTAGTTGGGACACTAGTTAGGCGGTGCAGAGAGATAGAAACCAGTATAATAAGGAAATAGCGAAGCGGTGAAGGTATTAGAGCGTATCCAGTTTATCTTATCTTAGCATATCTTGTGACTACCTTGTCTAATCTTGTTGACCCTATCGTCATGGTGTAATCTTGTATTCAGTTAATTCATGTCGTTTTATTTTTCCATGTTCACATGCTAGAAGTTACTGAACTTACTCAGGCTTTATATCTGACTCTCTTTTTCTTTCGTCTTCTTTTCTTCCGTTCCCCCCCCCCTAGGTAGTAAAGGAGGGAATAGTTTAGCTCAGGTTAAGTTGGACTGTCACTCTCTCCCAGCTTGAAGATTTGTCGAAGTTTGCTTGGATTCTCTTTTCAGATGCTGTGGCTGGCTCTTGCTAAAATCGGGGAATATAAATGTTGTTTTATGCTTCTTTATTTTGTAAGACAGATGATACTCTGATATTGTAAAGAAATCATTGTACAAACTATTTTATCAATAAAGCAAAGTTTTATTTTCCGCTGTTTAATTTCTGTCTGTCTTGTAATTTATCTGCATCATTTACCCAAAATGCTCCACAGAACTTAGTGCATTCCCTTTGTGAGTGACACTAACGGACGTGGGGTGTTACACGTGGTATCAGAGCTGAAGGTTACCAGATCAGATAAAGGATTTGGAAAATTATTTTCAAAACGATTTTTAAAGAAGCATTTTCAAGAGAAAAGATTTTTTTTAAAGACATATTCCCCAAAGCCATACGCACTATCTTCTCTTCCTCTGTTTAAATTCTTATCTCGAGTCTCTGGGGCTCCTGGCTTTCTGGGAGGTAACCTCATCGAAGGGCAAAGTAGTGCCCGGCTTCCATCCATAGCCATAGTTGTTTCATCTACGGGCAGTTTTCTTTCGAAGCTTATAGGGTTTTCTGGACGATGGAGGCAGTTTTCGAGAGATTTGTCAACATGACCACACACGGAAGTGGATGAGGAGTTTGGCTAAGGAGCATAACCCTAGGATGAGGAATTCATGGATGTAGACTTAGCACACGAAGGAGGAAGAAGTTATAAAACCTAAGACAAGAGGAAGTATCTTTACTAGGGTATGATAGGTCATATACTTAAGGACAAGGGCAAGAACGAGGACGAGATTTTCAGAAGGACAAGTACATGCTTTCGCCACCAAGCGTACCTAGGAGAAAGGTAGTCTGGTTGGAAGAGTCTATTTTTATGTTCGTACTATTTCCTTAGGTTCTAGCGCTTCTCATTTGTTCATATCCACTTCCATAGTTGGGTCTCTGCACCATAGTACTTGTATAGTAGAAAGATCCCACTAGAGTCTCAAATCCAATTGGTGGTCCGACCAGTTTATTTTTGGCTAATAGGGATTTGAGAATAACTATCGAGTTTGCTTATATCATCTCACGTAGATCGTCTAAATTCGGAGGAGATATTCCTTGGGTGCTTGTCTGATATTGGTTTAGGCCTTTGGGGCTTGTACTTGAGGAATGTCGAGTTCGACTAGGATGGTTTGCGTGAGAGATGAATAGTTGTGACAGGCACTCTAAAAAGCACGTAGTGACCTTTCAACCCTTATGGTTATGGCATGGCGGATAAGAGGGAAACCTCTAATCATCTTAGTACATATACTTGGTATCGTGATTGACATCTAATTTGGAAATGGAGATCCGTAACTTCACAATCGTGAAGTTAAATTAGTTAAGATACAGTGGAGTAAAGCTCAAGAAGGCTAGATACTAGCATCATACCCTTTTCCTTGAGGGTGCATCCTTGATTTCTTTGTTTTAGGAGCTTTACGCATAATTGTTTCTCTCTTTCCAAAGTATATCACCTAGGTCGTATCTTCGATCCTTAGGTAGAAGCCAATGGATGTAAACATGTATTTGAAACATGTTATGGTTAATGGTTGCAAGTGGTTGCTAATGGTTGCTTGTGAATGCATATGCATACGTATTAGGAACGAGATCAAGTTCGGACGCTTTCATCTTGCATTTACAGATATGTATTTGTTTGTAAATTGAACTTGATATGTTATCATATGGGTGTTGCATATGGATGAATGGTCGTGCACGCATATAGTATTTACATAAATAGGGATGCTTGGATACATGATTGGATGCATGGCACTGACATGACTCGCATTAAGGAGGTCGACTGAATCAGAAGACCGCCTGATTTTACAGTAGATAAAGACATATACACACACTATGCATATGAACATGAAAGCATTAGAAATCTTTTAAGGACAATGGATGCCTGTGAGTGAATGGTTGAGTAGATGGGTGATTGGATGGTAGAACACATTCTTCCTAACTTGAAGATTTCGGGGACGAAATCCTTTTAAGTGGGGGAGAATGTAACACCCCGTAATTCTGTAACACTAGGATTCACGAATCAAGGAAGAATTAAAAGTTAAAATCAAAATCAAGGGAAACGGGCTGCGCCATTGCGTTCGTCTCGGAATTCTGCATGAAAACGAGTCCGAGTTTGCGTAAATCGGAGTCCGTATGAGGAAGATATGGCCTCCAGAAGTTTCAGCAAAATTCAAATTTCAAAACAGACTCAGAAGGGACCCAGGTCGCCTGGGGAGTTGTAACAACCCGTAAAATCTGGGCCAGTTTAAAATTTTTATTTTGGCAATTTTATCGAATTTTGATTATTTAAAATGAATTATTTTAAATAAAATCGACGAGAAATTTATTTTGAATATAATTCGAACGTATATATTATACGCGTCGTCGTTAGAATATAAATAATTATATATAATTATAAATAGAATCGAAAATGGCGCGGTAGTTCGATAATTCGATTTCAAACTTCAATTGAATGTACCGGGTGCAAAACAATCCGGATTTTAATGAAACCAAAAACATTAGGATCTAATTGGTAATATCTTTCCAACGAATCCGAAAGATCGAAATTTCATATCGGGAATCAAAAGATATGTCCAGTTGAAAATTCTGAATAGTCGCTATGGAATTCAGGCCCTTAAAAATGGACATTTTGCAAATGGCCTCGGAATTCGACGAAACCAGTTTTGTTGGGTCCGTGATGTTAAGTTATTGCTAGATTCCAAATTTCATAATTTTTCGAATCAATATGTGAGCGTGGCAAAGGAAAACGCGTTTGATCGATTTCAGTTGATTTTAATCGACTGGAAATTGACCATTTTTCAAACGGTCTCAGAATTCGACGAAATTAGTTTTGTTAGGACCGTATCGTCAATACGAAGCTAGAAAATATTTTTCTGGAATTTTTCTAGTTAGTATGTGACCCCGGTAATTTGAAATGTGCGTTTAAAATTCAATATAGTGATTTAAATGTAAATTCAAAAGGAAACTGATTGTAACGATCAAATCAGCTTGCGATACATATCCCATTGTGTTCAGAATGGGGGTAAAACGCTATGGACGACAGGCGGTGGGCCTCGTTTCGAGGTCGTGGATGAAAGTCAACCTTTTTGCGAAGTTTAATAATTAAATAAGAAAATAATTAAATAATTTTAAATTCCCTCCCTCCCCTTTATCTCCTTCTTGGCCCCCCCCCCCCCCCCCCCGATTCACAATCCAGAAAACCGAAAAAAGAAAAAAAAAAAAAAGAAGAGAAACCCTAAGCGAATCGCGCCGCCTGAACCCCGAGCCGTCTCCTCCTCCCTCGAAGCCTCCTCCTCCCAGCGCCCTCACCCCGAAGACCCCAAGCATCGCGAGCCCACCGAAGCCCCCTCCTCGTTTCAGAAACGCGACGCGCCCCCTCCGCCACCTTGGACAGCCGCGGAAAGCCTCCCCCTCCCTTTTCGAGATTTCTACTGTAAGTTTTTTTTTTTATTTTGTTTTTTTTATTTATTTTATTTCATTTATTTTATTTTCATTTTATATAAACAGTAAAACTGATTTTTACTTTAAAGTTAAAAACTGGATTTTTAAGAATTTAAAAACTGAATTTTTGAATATAGAAAACTGATTTTAGTTTTAAGTTTTTAAAAAAACAGAATTTTTAAAAGAGAAAGAAAAAACGGCATTTTTATAAAAGAGTTTTAAAAACTGTTGTGAAAAAAATATATTTTAAAAACTGTTTTGAAAAGAAAATAAAAACTGGTTTGAAAAGGAAAAGGAAATGATTTTTATTTTTAACTTTGAAATAAGAAAAAGGTTTGATCTTTTAATAGAAAAATTTTGAACTTGAAAATAAAGATCATATTTTTAAAAACAGAAAAGATGGAATTTTTGTTAAGTAGAAATAGTAAGGTATGATTCTTGTATTTTTAAAGCAATAAAAATATAATAGTTGCATCATAAGAATAAGAAAAATATAATCTTTATAATGTAGAGAAAGTAAAAATTCGATTTTTTTTTATATTGAACTTTGAAGTAAAAATTCGATTTTTATATATTGAACTTTGAAGTAAAAATTCGATTTTTTATATATTGAACTTTGAAGTAAAAATTCGATTTTTTTTATATTGAACTTTGAAGTAAAAATTCGATTTTTATATATTGAACTTTGAAGTAAAAATTCGATTTTTATATATTGAACTTTGAAGTAAAAATTCGATTTTTATATATTGAACTTTGAAGTAAAAATTCGATTTTTATATATTGAACTTTGAACTAAAAATTTGATTTTTATATATTGACCTTCGAAATAGAAATATGATTTTTAAATATTGAATAGCGAAGTAAAAATTCGGTTTTTACATATGTAGTGAAAGCGAGCAACGAAGGTGACAAAAAGACGAAGACTTCTGCAAAAGAAGAGCCGTGGAGCTAGGATAGCTATATGTGAGAATTTCTCACCTTTCAATTTATTTTTCTAGTTATATATATATACTAGGATGCAGACGGTGCTTATTAGAAGCACCCGACACCCGTCCACATACCATGGACTTGTTTGTTTGGTTGTGTAGTTGGTTAGATTATTTGATTTGGATTTGATTGATTGGTTGAATTGGAAATTGATTAAAATTGATATGTGAATGGCGTGGGCCTTCACTAGACCGGGGATAAGGCTAGGCCTTGTCCCGTTTCTAGTATCGTGCCGTTATGCCGCCGAAATTTTCTAAAATAAGTTAGAAAAATAAAGATATCATTTTATTGAATAAATGAATTGAATAGAAATTCATAGGTTGAAATAAAATGTTTTATCGTTAAAAATATAATTTTTAACGTGAATGTGAATAAATAAATATTCATTTACAAACCAGACGGTTTGTTTATGTACACCTATTTGAAGGACATTGATTGGGACGATAAATTTTACACATCGCCCAACTGCACGAATAAAATATTTGTTTGATTGTTTGAAACCCCACACGGGTGTTGGGATGAAATTTGAAGTTCACTCATCCTGATTGATTAAATATGTCGATCGATTGATTGACAGGCTGTTATAAGCGTTGAATATCTATATTTGATGCTTATACAGTGTAGTGCACTTTGGTTGATGGTTGATTATTTTCAATGCTATTATATACATGTGTTGTATGAAAATCCATATAATTAATTTTATATGGTAATTGATTGGGCCTCATTCCAGTTTTGAAAAAGAAATATTTGAAAAAGAAATCTTTGAAATAGAATATTTGAAAATAAAGGAATATATGAAGCCGTGTTGATTAGTTTGACGCCATTTTGACGTGAACGATATTTATATCGATTTTGAAAACGATTTCGAAATGAATTGAATTGAAAACGATTTCGAAATGAATTGAATTGAAAACGATTTCGAAATGAATTGAATTGAAAACGAATTCAAATGGAATTGAAAGCGAATTGAAATGAATTCAAATTGAATTGAAATTCGAATTGAATAGAAATGAATTTTAAAACGAATTTATAAAGAAGAATTCAATTTTGGCTTTGAATTGAAATAGAAGTTGAAATAGAATTTGAAACGATTTTAAAACTATTTATATAATCCGTTTTAAATAGAAGTCGACGAAATATATTATATATATTATATATATAATATAATGGCCTGAATAGAACGCGCCGCGCCGCGGTAGTTCGCGAATTTCGACCATTTATTTCAAACGGACATTGCGGGAGATCCGACCGTCGGATTCTCCTAAAACCGGAACCGTTGGGTTCGTATCGAAAAGAGCTTTCTAATGAAAATTAGAAATTTGAAATCTAACGGTTGGATTTGGAATTATGTCCAAATCAAATTCGAAAAAGGTCGCTGTAAGTGCAGTTCGATGGCCATTGATGGAAATCGACTGTACGGGCCTTGATAAAATTATTAAAAATAGTAATAATTTGTGTAAAATCATAAGAAATGATTTGTGAAGATTTGGGATGAAAAACTCCATATTTGAAAAGATAAAAATAGATTTTTATCGAAATGAACTAGTTTGAACTAGAATTATAATTCTATTTATTTTTAAATAAATAAATTGAATTTGAAATGGTTTTAAAAATAACCAAAATTTCCAATGATTGCATTGGAGTGGATTTGAATCGAAATTGTCTTCGGAATATTTCGATGTTGGAATTCGTGATATTACAGGTGTTGTTATGGAAATTTGAAAGATATATATTTGTATCGTTATTTCCAATACGACATTTGTTAGTCGTAGAATTCGATATTGAATATAAGCCAATATATTTTCTATTCAGAGCCTTGTATTGAATATCGAATGTGATTTGGGTTTGTCGTGAATGGTGTCTTCACTAACACTGTTCTTGAACCCAGTTGAGAAAAGATTAAATCTTTTTATTTAGATTTAATGAAGTGTACCAATTAAATGATATTTAATTGGAATTGAATTGATATTGATTTTTGGGTTTATCGTGAACAGTGTTTTAAATAACACTTGTTCTTTAACCCGATAATTAATGAATGTGATTTGGGTTTGTCGTGAATGGTGTCTTCACTAACACTGTTCTTGAACCCAGCTGAGAAAAGATTAAATCTTTTGATTTAGATTTAATGAAGTGTACCAATTAAATAATATTTAATTGGAATTGAATGGATATTGATTTTTGGGTTTATCGTGAACAGTGTTTTAAATAACACTTGTTCTTTAACCCGATAATTAATGGGATGTGACTTTGGGTTTATCGTGAACCGTGTTTTAAATGACACTGATTCTTTAACCCAGTCACAGATTAAAACTAAGTGGAGTTTTAATGAATCTTTAATTAGATTGAAAAGATCGAGGATGGAGTATCACCAGTTTTGCTCCAGGCGATAGTTAAATCTTTAATTAGATTTGAACGTGAAATTTAGAAACTAACTGTCGGTTAGCCAAGCAGAATGGTTTTCTGGATATTGATCTGATGTTGGTTTCGGCCTTCGGGGTTAATATTTGGGGAATTATTCTCTTGATTAATTTACGGTTAGTGACTAATGAATTGGAATGAGGCGTATGTTGTGTTTGTGTAACACTTATTTAAATATACGCGAGTTATTCGGAAAGACCGGGTTTATCCCATTCTGAATAACTGATACGACGATAAGTCGAAGATGAAGACGATGGTCGAAGACCGGAGGTCTTCACGTCGTTTGGGTGATAACTGATGATCTTGATTGGGCTGTACACCCAAGAAGATGGAAACAGTTGGTGATCGTCCAGACGTACTTGGAAATCGATGGATATGCGGGGTACTAGGTGCCTCCGGTTTCGTTCAGACCCAGAACGGACTTGTAAATGGACTGTGTGTCTGACATCGGATTTCATTCTGTGTGACTGATATCGGTTGCATAGGATGGTTTGCCTGTGTGGCATGCTAAGATGCAAATGATCAAGGCTTCTGTTGAAAAGCAAAGTCTTGTGTTGATGATCAAAGCACGACCTTTGTGGCGTAGCTTTGTGTAACGTTTACCTCGCGTGTTTCACACCAGGTATGAACCAAAAACGGGAGACGGACCTCAGGGAGGACTTGCGTTTCTTTCTAGCTAGAAGTGGCGTCAGTGGTTTTACACGCCCTGACGAGTTTGACTTATGTGGTTGTTGCTGTTGCGAGGCGCCTCGGATTGATCGGTCGTTCTCGAACCGATGGAGTCATTTGTTGGCTCATTGACACCCCAAAGGGTGGGGAAACGTAGTGTTCAGGCATTTTAATCCACATCGGTGGACCGGCCCTGACGATCCAAAGGCTTGACTGAGTACTTGCCTGAGACACGGGCTAGAGCGTCTCGAATCGGTTGAGGATCTTGCCCCTAGCCTCGGTTCATAGATGGAAACCCAATTTCCAAATACGTGACATTTGCGGTTTTATTTGTAAACCTATATATGGCGACATGATATATGGTACCCATGCCGCCTATGATTGATACTTATGATTTGAAATTGTTTTATACACTATGCACTTATAATAGTATCAAATGATTTGTTTTAAACGTATGAAGCATTCTTTGGCTGTTATAAGGGAAAACCCTATCCCCCGGCTTGCGTTGCATTGTGTGATAGGACCTGGGTCTTATAACAGCTTCATTTTTCTTTGTTTAGCATTGCGCTGTATGTCTTATGCACTGGTATTCTTGGGAGGAAACCCGTTCCGTGTTATACGGCGTGGTCCCTTGATTTACCTAACTTTGAAATAAAGATTAACTGTTTTAGTTCTCACACCAGTCACATGACTGACCTGGAGTTTATTGTTTTAACCTAAACTCTGGGTGCCCTTATTTTGACACGGGCAGCTAGTAGTTTTGGTTTTGCAGATTTATATTCACAGGATCCTGGTTTACAGCTGGAACGATATCCGGAAAGCTTTGTATCCGTATATCTCTTCTAGTTGTGTATTGTATTATTTTCCGCTGCGATGTATTTAAATGTAATTTAAATCTCTGATATTTCTGTGTAATGTTTATTCATTTATACTCTGAATATTCTTGTAATCTGATGCATTGTTGTAATATACAATGAAATGTTCTTCTATATGCGTTCTGTTGTGGTTTGTTCTCGAACTATCCGTCGCTTTCCTTTACGGGGAAGTTACGGGTCTTCACATTTGGTATCAGAGCTTTGGTTTACAAAGCTCAGAGAACAAGGCACATTGGAACCATACGAAAGAATTCATCAGATATTGGATTAGTAATATCCAATTAGAATGACTCGTTAGAGATGGGATCAGTAGTATCCTAGAACGAGTGTGAAGAGTATATTTTTCAAATGAAAACAAAATTTGTTTTGAAAATTTAAATCAATTATTCGTATTTGGTTATTTATTTATATTGACGTGGACAATCCAGTATATATAGATTTTGCGTATTCGTCTGATCCGCGTGTATTCAAAGTTTTAATATATTGGATAGATATGGGACCACACACTAGTCACCCGGGGATGATCCTGATGATGGTGCATCATCATCAGCATTTATATTCGAGTGACGAAAGTGAGATTCCTATATATTTCCTATTGACTGGTGTGAGAACCAAAATTAGATAGGGCCTATTGTTGTGATTTGGCATCAAAAACATGATTTTTGTATATGTATCAAAATTATGAATTTGAAACTCTAATCCACAAATTGATTGATGTTTGTGTTGTTCGTTTATTTGTTTGCTAATTTTTAGCCATTTAGCCTAATTGAATCAAATATTGAATTATATTGAAAATTGGTCGCATTTGCTTGCATATACATATATATCATTGAACAGGTCATAGCAAGGAGGCTAGAGCCAGAGAATAAAATTTGTTTGCCCGACAAATAGGTACATGTTTACTACATAATTTCCTGTTTTGTTTGGGTGATGATGATTTTGTGAGCCTATTGGCTAGCCGCTTGGCTTTTTCTTTTTCTTTTTGAGATCTGAAGGACCGGGGAAGCTATTTGAAATTCCCCGATGCTCCCGGTGCAGGGGAGGTTATGGCGAAATTTTTCAAAAATTTAGGGTGTTAGCCAAATTTTTGAGATTTTAGAAAATTCTCAGAAACTGAAAAGTTAGAGAATGGAAGCCTGATCGATCGTAGAGCTGAATAATCAAACCACTTTCGACTTTGTTCCTTTTCGGGGACGAAAAGTTTTAAGTGGGGGAGATTGTAACAACCCGTAAAATCTGGGCCAGTTTAAAATTTTTATTTTGGCAATTTTATCGAATTTTGATTATTTAAAATGAATTATTTTAAATAAAATCGACGAGAAATTTATTTTGAATATAATTCGAACGTATATATTATACGCGTCGTCGTTAGAATATAAATAATTATATATAATTATAAATAGAATCGAAAATGGCGCGGTAGTTCGATAATTCGATTTCAAACTTCAATTGAATGTACCGGGTGCAAAACAATCCGGATTTTAATGAAACCAAAAACATTAGGATCTAATTGGTAATATCTTTCCAACGAATCCGAAAGATCGAAATTTCATATCGGGAATCAAAAGATATGTCCAGTTGAAAATTCTGAATAGTCGCTATGGAATTCAGGCCCTTAAAAATGGACATTTTGCAAATGGCCTCGGAATTCGACGAAACCAGTTTTGTTGGGTCCGTGATGTTAAGTTATTGCTAGATTCCAAATTTCATAATTTTTCGAATCAATATGTGAGCGTGGCAAAGGAAAACGCGTTTGACCGATTTCAGTTGATTTTAATCGACTGGAAATTGACCATTTTTCAAACGGTCTCAGAATTCGACGAAATTAGTTTTGTTAGGACCGTATCGTCAATACGAAGCTAGAAAATATTTTTCTGGAATTTTTCTAGTTAGTATGTGACCCCGGTAATTTGAAATGTGCGTTTAAAATTCAATATAGTGATTTAAATGTAAATTCAAAAGGAAACTGATTGTAACGATCAAATCAGCTTGCGATACATATCCCATTGTGTTCAGAATGGGGGTAAAACGCTATGGACGACAGGCGGTGGGCCTCGTTTCGAGGTCGTGGATGAAAGTCAACCTTTTTGCGAAGTTTAATAATTAAATAAGAAAATAATTAAATAATTTTAAATTCCCTCCCTCCCCTTTATCTCCTTCTTGGCCCCCCCCCCCCCCCCCGATTCACAATCCAGAAAACCGAAAAAAAAAAAAAAAAAAGAAGAAAAACCCTAAGCGAATCGCGCCGCCTGAACCCCGAGCCGTCTCCTCCTCCCTCGAAGCCTCCTCCTCCCAGCGCCCTCACCCCGAAGACCCCAAGCATCGCGAGCCCACCGAAGCCCCCTCCTCGTTTCAGAAACGCGACGCGCCCCCTCCGCCACCTTGGACAGCCGCGGAAAGCCTCCCCCTCCCTTTTCGAGATTTCTACTGTAAGTTTTTTTTTATTTTATTTTTTTTTATTTATTTTATTTCATTTATTTTATTTTCATTTTATATAAACAGTAAAACTGATTTTTACTTTAAAGTTAAAAACTGGATTTTTAAGAATTTAAAAACTGAATTTTTGAATATAGAAAACTGATTTTAGTTTTAAGTTTTTAAAAAAACAGAATTTTTAAAAGAGAAAGAAAAAACGGCATTTTTATAAAAGAGTTTTAAAAACTGTTGTGAAAAAAATATATTTTAAAAACTGTTTTGAAAAGAAAATAAAAACTGGTTTGAAAAGGAAAAGGAAATGATTTTTATTTTTAACTTTGAAATAAGAAAAAGGTTTGATCTTTTAATAGAAAAATTTTGAACTTGAAAATAAAGATCATATTTTTAAAAACAGAAAAGATGGAATTTTTGTTAAGTAGAAATAGTAAGGTATGATTCTTGTATTTTTAAAGCAATAAAAATATAATAGTTGCATCATAAGAATAAGAAAAATATAATCTTTATAATGTAGAGAAAGTAAAAATTCGATTTTTTTTTATATTGAACTTTGAAGTAAAAATTCGATTTTTATATATTGAACTTTGAAGTAAAAATTCGATTTTTTATATATTGAACTTTGAAGTAAAAATTCGATTTTTTTTATATTGAACTTTGAAGTAAAAATTCGATTTTTATATATTGAACTTTGAAGTAAAAATTCGATTTTTATATATTGAACTTTGAAGTAAAAATTCGATTTTTATATATTGAACTTTGAAGTAAAAATTCGATTTTTATATATTGAACTTTGAACTAAAAAATTGATTTTTATATATTGACCTTCGAAATAGAAATATGATTTTTAAATATTGAATAGCGAAGTAAAAATTCGGTTTTTACATATGTAGTGAAAGCGAGCAACGAAGGTGACAAAAAGACGAAGACTTCTGCAAAAGAAGAGCCGTGGAGCTAGGATAGCTATATGTGAGAATTTCTCACCTTTCAATTTATTTTTCTAGTTATATATATATACTAGGATGCAGACGGTGCTTATTAGAAGCACCCGACACCCGTCCACATACCATGGACTTGTTTGTTTGGTTGTGTAGTTGGTTAGATTATTTGATTTGGATTTGATTGATTGGTTGAATTGGAAATTGATTAAAATTGATATGTGAATGGCGTGGGCCTTCACTAGACCGGGGATAAGGCTAGGCCTTGTCCCGTTTCTAGTATCGTGCCGTTATGCCGCCGAAATTTTCTAAAATAAGTTAGAAAAATAAAGATATCATTTTATTGAATAAATGAATTGAATAGAAATTCATAGGTTGAAATAAAATGTTTTATCGTTAAAAATATAATTTTTAACGTGAATGTGAATAAATAAATATTCATTTACAAACCAGACGGTTTGTTTATGTACACCTATTTGAAGGACATTGATTGGGACGATAAATTTTACACATCGCCCAACTGCACGAATAAAATATTTGTTTGATTGTTTGAAACCCCACACGGGTGTTGGGATGAAATTTGAAGTTCACTCATCCTGATTGATTAAATATGTCGATCGATTGATTGACAGGCTGTTATAAGCGTTGAATATCTATATTTGATGCTTATACAGTGTAGTGCACTTTGGTTGATGGTTGATTATTTTCAATGCTATTATATACATGTGTTGTATGAAAATCCATATAATTAATTTTATATGGTAATTGATTGGGCCTCATTCCAGTTTTGAAAAAGAAATATTTGAAAAAGAAATCTTTGAAATAGAATATTTGAAAATAAAGGAATATATGAAGCCGTGTTGATTAGTTTGACGCCATTTTGACGTGAACGATATTTATATCGATTTTGAAAACGATTTCGAAATGAATTGAATTGAAAACGATTTCGAAATGAATTGAATTGAAAACGATTTCGAAATGAATTGAATTGAAAACGAATTCAAATGGAATTGAAAGCGAATTGAAATGAATTCAAATTGAATTGAAATTCGAATTGAATAGAAATGAATTTTAAAACGAATTTATAAAGAAGAATTCAATTTTGGCTTTGAATTGAAATAGAAGTTGAAATAGAATTTGAAACGATTTTAAAACTATTTATATAATCCGTTTTAAATAGAAGTCGACGAAATATATTATATATATTATATATATAATATAATGGCCTGAATAGAACGCGCCGCGCCGCGGTAGTTCGCGAATTTCGACCATTTATTTCAAACGGACATTGCGGGAGATCCGACCGTCGGATTCTCCTAAAACCGGAACCGTTGGGTTCGTATCGAAAAGAGCTTTCTAATGAAAATTAGAAATTTGAAATCTAACGGTTGGATTTGGAATTATGTCCAAATCAAATTCGAAAAAGGTCGCTGTAAGTGCAGTTCGATGGCCATTGATGGAAATCGACTGTACGGGCCTTGATAAAATTATTAAAAATAGTAATAATTTGTGTAAAATCATAAGAAATGATTTGTGAAGATTTGGGATGAAAAACTCCATATTTGAAAAGATAAAAATAGATTTTTATCGAAATGAACTAGTTTGAACTAGAATTATAATTCTATTTATTTTTAAATAAATAAATTGAATTTGAAATGGTTTTAAAAATAACCAAAATTTCCAATGATTGCATTGGAGTGGATTTGAATCGAAATTGTCTTCGGAATATTTCGATGTTGGAATTCGTGATATTACAGGTGTTGTTATGGAAATTTGAAAGATATATATTTGTATCGTTATTTCCAATACGACATTTGTTAGTCGTAGAATTCGATATTGAATATAAGCCAATATATTTTCTATTCAGAGCCTTGTATTGAATATCGAATGTGATTTGGGTTTGTCGTGAATGGTGTCTTCACTAACACTGTTCTTGAACCCAGTTGAGAAAAGATTAAATCTTTTTATTTAGATTTAATGAAGTGTACCAATTAAATGATATTTAATTGGAATTGAATTGATATTGATTTTTGGGTTTATCGTGAACAGTGTTTTAAATAACACTTGTTCTTTAACCCGATAATTAATGAATGTGATTTGGGTTTGTCGTGAATGGTGTCTTCACTAACACTGTTCTTGAACCCAGCTGAGAAAAGATTAAATCTTTTGATTTAGATTTAATGAAGTGTACCAATTAAATAATATTTAATTGGAATTGAATGGATATTGATTTTTGGGTTTATCGTGAACAGTGTTTTAAATAACACTTGTTCTTTAACCCGATAATTAATGGGATGTGACTTTGGGTTTATCGTGAACCGTGTTTTAAATGACACTGATTCTTTAACCCAGTCACAGATTAAAACTAAGTGGAGTTTTAATGAATCTTTAATTAGATTGAAAAGATCGAGGATGGAGTATCACCAGTTTTGCTCCAGGCGATAGTTAAATCTTTAATTAGATTTGAACGTGAAATTTAGAAACTAACTGTCGGTTAGCCAAGCAGAATGGTTTTCTGGATATTGATCTGATGTTGGTTTCGGCCTTCGGGGTTAATATTTGGGGAATTATTCTCTTGATTAATTTACGGTTAGTGACTAATGAATTGGAATGAGGCGTATGTTGTGTTTGTGTAACACTTATTTAAATATACGCGAGTTATTCGGAAAGACCGGGTTTATCCCATTCTGAATAACTGATACGACGATAAGTCGAAGATGAAGACGATGGTCGAAGACCGGAGGTCTTCACGTCGTTTGGGTGATAACTGATGATCTTGATTGGGCTGTACACCCAAGAAGATGGAAACAGTTGGTGATCGTCCAGACGTACTTGGAAATCGATGGATATGCGGGGTACTAGGTGCCTCCGGTTTCGTTCAGACCCAGAACGGACTTGTAAATGGACTGTGTGTCTGACATCGGATTTCATTCTGTGTGACTGATATCGGTTGCATAGGATGGTTTGCCTGTGTGGCATGCTAAGATGCAAATGATCAAGGCTTCTGTTGAAAAGCAAAGTCTTGTGTTGATGATCAAAGCACGGCCTTTGTGGCGTAGCTTTGTGTAACGTTTACCTCGCGTGTTTCACACCAGGTATGAACCAAAAACGGGAGACGGACCTCAGGGAGGACTTGCGTTTCTTTCTAGCTAGAAGTGGCGTCAGTGGTTTTACACGCCCTGACGAGTTTGACTTATGTGGTTGTTGCTGTTGCGAGGCGCCTCGGATTGATCGGTCGTTCTCGAACCGATGGAGTCATTTGTTGGCTCATTGACACCCCAAAGGGTGGGGAAACGTAGTGTTCAGGCATTTTAATCCACATCGGTGGACCGGCCCTGACGATCCAAAGGCTTGACTGAGTACTTGCCTGAGACACGGGCTAGAGCGTCTCGAATCGGTTGAGGATCTTGCCCCTAGCCTCGGTTCATAGATGGAAACCCAATTTCCAAATACGTGACATTTGCGGTTTTATTTGTAAACCTATATATGGCGACATGATATATGGTACCCATGCCGCCTATGATTGATACTTATGATTTGAAATAATTTTATACACTATGCACTTATAATAGTATCAAATGATTTGTTTTAAACGTATGAAGCATTCTTTGGCTGTTATAAGGGAAAACCCTATCCCCCGGCTTGCGTTGCATTGTGTGATAGGACCTGGGTCTTATAACAGCTTCATTTTTCTTTGTTTAGCATTGCGCTGTATGTCTTATGCACTGGTATTCTTGGGAGGAAACCCGTTCCGTGTTATACGGCGTGGTCCCTTGATTTACCTAACTTTGAAATAAAGATTAACTGTTTTAGTTCTCACACCAGTCACATGACTGACCTGGAGTTTATTGTTTTAACCTAAACTCTGGGTGCCCTTATTTTGACACGGGCAGCTAGTAGTTTTGGTTTTGCAGATTTATATTCACAGGATCCTGGTTTACAGCTGGAACGATATCCGGAAAGCTTTGTATCCGTATATCTCTTCTAGTTGTGTATTGTATTATTTTCCGCTGCGATGTATTTAAATGTAATTTAAATCTCTGATATTTCTGTGTAATGTTTATTCATTTATACTCTGAATATTCTTGTAATCTGATGCATTGTTGTAATATACAATGAAATGTTCTTCTATATGCGTTCTGTTGTGGTTTGTTCTCGAACTATCCGTCGCTTTCCTTTACGGGGAAGTTACGGGTCTTCACAGGAGTCGACTGGGTAGTCGTCCTCCCCCCCCCCAGGTCGACTGGGGAGTCGACTGGGTAGTCGACCCCCCCCCCCCCCCAGCTTTTTCCAGCTTTCTGAACCTGATTCGTTTCTCTGTATCCGGACGCCCTTCTGACCAGATTCATTGACTTTTACACTATATAAACAGCCCTGGTCTTCTTCTCTATTCACAATTCTTTTCTATCCTTATGCTGCCTCTGAGAAATAAATAAATAAGTGAGTAAAATAATATATATAAAATAAATCAAGACGAGGAAATGCTGCTAAAAGGTTTTCAAGAAGTGGTTCAAGTCAAGCTAGGATCCAAGAGGAGGTTCAAACGACTTCAACGACTGTTTTTCTACGAATCATAGCGACGCCATCTTTCTGTTCTAATCTAATCTCTGTAAGTCAGTTATTTCTAGATTTGAACGTTTTTCTCTGTTCGTGACAAGAAATTAAAGGAATAAAAGAATATGCCAAATCTCCCTCTCTCTATATTCGAATCAGTACCTATACTCTTGAACCTAATTAAGAACTGTTATGATTCGAGGACAAATAAGATCGTGACTATGAAACTATGGACCTTAAAACCATATGCCTATGACTATGAACATTTGCCTATGACTATGAACATTTCCTATGACTATGGACATTGCCTATGACTATGAACATTGCCTATGACTGTGACTGTGACTGTGAGGATCATTTCCTTGACTAAGCCTATGCCTTTGATTAGGAAATATAAACTATTGCCTATGACATAACAGGGACATCTGTGATTAAACACCTGTGATTCATGACTAGGAAAGTGTTGCTTAAGTTTTGTGACTATGAAATTAGGTCTAAACCCGATCATCTATTCTGTCTATTCTTGGTTATCTTTGGTTTTAGACCTTGGGAATTTACCTATTAAGTTAGGTCTACCCATGTTCTTGAACCTACGTCTCTATTCTGTCTATTCTTGGTTTTCTTTAGTTTTAGACCTTGGGAATTTACCTATTAATTTAGGTCTACCCATGTTCTTGAACCGACGTCGTTATTCAACCCTTTTTATGCCAGTTAGTATGTCTATCTTTTGCATAGCATCTTTGGTTCATTCCCTATTTTCTACGAACCTAGATTTATTTATAATCTAGAATGAATCTCGATTATACGAACGGTGGGAATGCGGTTTGGGCAAAATATGAAATTTACTAAAAACGTAGTTTAACTTGGAAATTGGCATAAATTGGGAACATGTATTATGGCATGTTCATAGAAATGCAAATTGGATAAATTTGACATGAATTATAAGATGTGTAATTTGAATCTAGTATTGACATGTAAATCTAGCATTTACATGAATAGTGAACTAGAGTAATAAGTCTAGTTTGACGTGAATTAGAATGTTGAATCGGAATTGGATTAGCTAATTTGGCACGGTAAGTATATTGGCATAAATGTGAAATTGGCCATAATTGGGAGTAATTGGCAGGTTTAGCAAAATCATGGTTAGTGACACTTAATTTGGTATAGTCCACATACCAAAAAGCATAAATATGATTTAGAAGGGGAAATGGTCCATAAGAATGAATGTAGACAATTTACATTAAAAGAGTAATTAGGAAATAAGTAAATTAGAAATAATTTACTTATAGAATTTGGCCTGAATGAGGAAATATAAATTTAGACAAATTAAAGGTTTATTAATGACATCTCTTTTAATGACACACCAGAAAGTTCTAGGGTGACAGAGAGGATAGTGTCTAGGCTTGGGTTTGGAAAATACAAGTTTCCTGCTCTCCCTGGCTATCCCTAACTGATCCGACGAACGGGATGGTTACTTTCAAAACTTGATTTGAAAATAAATTGAAACCCTTTGAACTTAGAAAACATGAATATGCCTAGCCCGAGGTTAGACTGAGTTGCGATGTAAACCTGCCCGGAACCAACCGGCACATCCAGTAGTCGCAACAATACCTGTCTAATGTGAGTGGTAGCGGCTTTAATTTATTTAGTTAAAGCTAGAACAAGAATGGTAGGGTTAAGTTAACTAAGACACTTAACCAGTTCAACATGATAACTAGACTGATGGGTGGGGTTAGGTTCAGACTGACACTTAACAAAGTTAAGCTAGAATGGGAGGGTTAAGTCCATAGGAACACTTAACCAACTTAACACAGTGGGAGGGCTAAGTCCATAGAGACACTTAACCAAACTCAAGGTAGCAAAACGAGACTTGTAGGGGTTAAGTAAAGTTAATACACTTAGCCAAATTAATATGTTGACTAGACTAGAGGTTGGGGTTAAGTAAAATCTAATACACTTAGCCAATTTTGATATGTTAGCTGGGCTAGACCGTAGGGTTAAGTAAACCTGAACACTTAACCATTAGGTTGTGATAAATGAATGAGGTTAAGTCTAAAACATGAAGGGATAATACTTAACCATTAATAACATGTTAGTCAAAACAGACGGGCAAGGTTAAGTTAAAAAGGAACACTTAACCAATACAGGATGAAGGGGTAGGGTTAAGAAATAAATACTTAACCAATATAACTTGGTTTGTGGTAGGGTTAACTCAACATGAGTTACTGATGACACTTAACAGGATAAATGAAGAGGGTTAAGTTAGCTTGAATTGACTAATGACACTTAACCAATCCAAATTGACGGGAAGAGAACTAAGTAGTAAACCTTAGTTAAAAGGAGCTAAGTAGTAAACCTTAGTTAAGAAAACAACGATTCTGGAAACTAAGTGGTAAACCTTAGTTGACAAAACTAAGTAGTAATTCTTAGTATAACACGAGGAGGAGCGAACATCCGTCTGATTAAAAAGAAGGCTCCAACGAATTGGGTTACGAAGCCTGAGGCTTCGAGGGGACGTGAGGGTACTCTTGGTATCCCTCTGTGAGGCTGCAGATGATCCGGCTGGGCCCACAGAGGTTAAGGTCTGCGTAGAAGAACCAGGGGTATGCCTTGGTTGCAATACATGGCAACCTAAAGACTAGGATGGACCGGCGTGATTTAGCGAGCAAACGGTAGCCCTGTGATAGCGACTCGTCGTCTACCATCCATCTTGAGTCAATCGAGATACGTGAAGAGGAAAGGCGGAGAACTCCAAAAGACCATATACTTGCTATCTAGTTATGGGTGAGGATGGCCATAGGATAGAGGGGCACCGGGGGTCGGCGTATAGTTCTCATTGTACAATGTGTGCCTTTCATTAGTTGAGGGAGGGGTCAAGTGGGACCATAGCCACTGGAATAGAAACAGACCTTAGCATCTGCATCGACAGATATCTGAAAGCTCCCGACCGAGTTCTGTATTCCTTGATTTGCCCTGTCACAGGACTCAGACCACACATTACAGGACATGTGCATCTAGACAAGCGATAACGATTCGCGATACATGCGTGGGGAAGTATAGGAACATATACCACTCTAGGTAGTGTGTCCTAGACTTGGGGGCATCGTTCGACAGGTAGCATAATTCCTAGTTGAACTAGGTGGCATAAATCCTGAATCCGAGAAGCATTCAGCAGACAGCGTAAACTCTAGTAAAATCTAGAAAGCACTTGATAAGAAAAACCTAGATTAAGATCTAGGTAATAAATAATAAATGGGTGCCCGAAGGCAATGGAAAATATAGGGATTGGGATCACGTTATCGTTACTAGTTGGGACACTAGTTAGGCGGTGCAGAGAGATAGAAACCAGTATAATAAGGAAATAGCGAAGCGGCGAAAGTATTAGAGCGTATCCAGTTTATCTTATCTTAGCATATCTTGTGACTACCTTGTCTAATCTTGTTGACCCTATCGTCATGGTGTAATCTTGTATTCAGTTAATTCATGTCGTTTTGTTTTTCCATGTTCACATGCTAGAAGTTATTGAACTTACTCAGGCTTTATATCTGACTCTCTTTTTCTTTCGTCTTCTTTTCTTCCATTCCCCCCCCCCAAGTTAGTAAAGGAGGGAATAGTTTAGCTCAGGTTAAGTTGGACTGCCACTCTCTCCCTGCTTGAAGATTTGTCGAAGTTTGCTTGGATTCTCTTTTCAGATGCTATGGCTGGCTCTTGCTAAAATCGTGGAATATAAATGTTGTTTTATGCTTCTTTATTTTGTAAGACAGATGATACTCTGATATTGTAAAGAAATCATTGTACAAACTATTTTATCAATAAAGCAAAGTTTTATTTTCTGTTGTTTAATTTCTGTCTATCTTGTAATTTATCTGCATCTTTTACCCAAAATGCTCCACAGAACTTAGTGCATTCCCTTTGTGAGTGACACTAACGGACGTGGGGTGTTACAGGTAAGCATACATGGATGCATGTGGTACTGGACTAGGTGCTATATTGATGCAAGGAGGTCGGGTTGTAGCTTATGCTAGTCGGCAACTGAAACTTCATGAGAAAAGATATCCTACCCATGATTTGGAATTGGTAGCAATCGTGTTCGCATTAAAGATGTGGAGACATTATCTCTTGGGAGAAAGATTCGAGTTGTTTACCGATCATAAGTCATTAAAGTACCTTTTCTCCCAAAAGGATCTAAATCTCCGACAACAGAGATGGTTAGAATTCTTGGCTTCATATGATTTTTATATCGCTTATACTCTAGGAAAGGGCAATGCGGTAGCTGATGTACTGAGTAGAAGACATTCCAATTTAGGGGCAATGTTCCTTGAACGGAAGCAACTGGAGTATATCGCTGGGTATGATTTCAGACCAAAGTGCAAATTGGATCCAGAAATGCTAGCAAGTTTGAGGATCAAACCCACCTTGATTGAGCGGATTGCTTCCAGTCAGAGGGACGATCCTAACCTATTGGAGATCATCTCCAAGTTAGAGATGAGTATCGATGAGAAGATGAACAAGTATGGGCTTGATCGAGATGGATGGCTCAGAAAGAATGGGAGACTAGTTGTGTCCAATATTAATGGATTGAGAGATGAAGTGCTTAGAGAATGTCATGACTCAAAACTGACTACACATCCCAGTGGTAACAAAATGTATTGAGACATGAAGCGGACCTACTACTGGGAAAGGATGAAAAGAAATGTTGGGAAGTTATATCCAAATGCATGAATTGCCAGATAGTTAAAGCCGAGCAAAAGAAGCTAGTGGTTTGTTGCAACCATTTGAAATTCCAGAATGGAAATGGGAACAAGTATCAATGGATTTCATTGATGGGTTACCGAGGACTAGATCGGGCCATGATAGTATTTGGGTGATTGTGGACCGATTGACCAAGAATGCAAGGTTCATACCGGTCAAGTCGAACAAATTGGCAGCTATGTTAGCGGAACTGTATATGAAGTGGGTAGTGAGATTTCCTGGAATACCCAAAGGCATTGTGAGCAACCGAGATCCGTTGTTTACTAGTGGATTTTGGAAGAGCTTACAAGAGGCTTTAGGATCAGAATTACATCTCAGTACCGAGTACCATACTCAAACTGACGGTCAGACAGAGAGGGTGAATCGAGTATTAGAAGATCTCTTGAGAGCTTGCATATTAGATTTTGGAGGGTCATGGGATGACCATTTGCATCTGATTGAATTCGCATATAATAATAGTCATCAGTCTAGTATTGGTATGGCTCCATTTGAAGCTGTATGCGGAAGACCGTGCAACTCACCATCATGTTGGTTAGAAACCGATGAGAAATTTGTGCTTGGACCGGATGTGATAAGAGAAACCTCAGATAAGATCAAGGTTATCCGGCAGCGAATGAAGGCTGCCTAAGATAGGCAGAAGAGTTATGCTGATAAGAGACGAAGAGAATTGAAATTCTCCGTTAGCGACTTGGTGTTTGTCAAGATTTCTCCGTTAAAGAGCGTGATTCAATTTGGTAGGAGAGGCAAGTTAACACCAAGATTTGTTGGTCCATTTCTAGTCCTCGAGTAAGTGGGGACTTTGACTTACAAAGTTGGGTTACATGACAAGATGGCGGGAGTTCACAATGTATTTCATGTTTCCCAGTTAAGGAAGTTCGTGCACGATCCCACTTTGCGTCGGTTAATACGGAGGATAGATAAATGAGTAGGACCCCCCATGAATTGCACCTCAAAAGTAGAAGGTAGAACCCCACCTTTTTCTCTCTATTTCGCATGATTAGACCACATTTTGTTCTGTCCACCTAGCATAACTCTCTCAAACATTCCCTAGTTGTCCCAATTTCGTTCATACGTATGGCTCTTACGAGATTGGCCTAGGATCGAAGGTAGCCTAGACTTATAAAATAAAAAGGGGAAAGAGAGGGAAAGAACAGAAATAGGCATATAATAACAACTAAACAATAGAACAGGGGTACCGAAAAATACATGTAATTACAGAAAATTATTTAAGTATGAATCAGTTAATTAACGGGCATAGGCTCAGATCCAGGTTTATTAAAATGTCAAGCTTACTATTAAATATTTATATTTAAAAGTAACTTGAACTCACAGTAATTGGATTTAAAGAACAAAGGATAATATGCTGATGTTGCAGAAGAGAATCATGTATAAATCAGATAAGAATTGTCTTGATTTAATCCAAGTTTCGGCAGCATCTCCCCATCTTCACCTTAAATTTTAGAACAAAAGCTTGAGGAGGAAGTATGAAGAAGTGTAATTGATTTGATAGGAGTGCATGCCTTTATGTAGAGTTCACAAGACAATCCTCAACCGTCAGATCCCTATTTTTAAATCCAACCGCTCAGTATAACAATGAACCTGGATAACAAAACAGACCGGGTTTGCTCAGAAGAATTCAAATGGATCCAGGTGGTGTCGTCTCTTAACGGTCCTGCTTGTGTTTCCCGCTCGTTTGTTTGATTTATTTTGAATTATTCTGGTTTGTTTTATTTATACATAAACCTCTTATATGTATACAAACTTCTATAACCCATATCTTCTGCATATGTTGTCTGTTTATGCAAACTTGGGGTCTGTCTGGACCATAATTCCGAAATGAACTCAACGGTAATGCCGGTTTTAGTTAATTCTGAATATTTATTATGTTATCGCATATTAAAGTTTTGGGGTATAATATTCTCCTCTACTTAAAGGATTTCTCTCTCGAAATCTCCAAGTCTAGGAGAACGTTACTATCTTAACATCCTCCTACGACCATCTACTCATCCATCATTCACTGACATCCATTGTCCTTAAGAAGTTTCCAACGTTTGTATGGACTTTAAGTAATGTGTTGTGTGTACATGTCCTTACCCTAATGCAAAAATCAGGTGGTCTACTGATTCAGTCGACCTCCTAAATGCGTATGTGTTGGTGCTGTGAATCCAAAACGTATGCAAATTGTCCTAGTATATCATGTAAACTCTATATGTGTGCATCATCATCCATCCAAATGCAACATCCATATGATGATACATCATTTCCACCTATTAAAAAGTAAAATGCACACACATCCATAGGCAGTATGAGAGTGTTTGAGCCGATCTAGTGCCTAGTGTGTATATGCATCCACGATCAACCACTAGCAAACACTGGCATCCACTTGCATCCATCAAACATAACATGTCTCAAACACATGTTTACATCCATTGTTTTCTACCTAAAGGTCGAAGATTCAATCGATAGGATATACCCGAATGATAGAAGTAAGTACGAATAAAAGCTTGGAAAAAGAAGTTAGGAACACACTCTCGAAAAAAAAGGGTACGAAGCGCGAATCTCATCTTCAGTCTCCCAAGTTGCATCCTCGCGGTCATCTCCCCATTGCACTTTTATTAACTTAACCTCTATGTTGCGCAGTTTCTTAATCTCTGATCCAAATATACGGCAAGGAACTCGTCTAACTGTTGCCTCCTTTTCTACCTCTACTTCCTCAAGCATGCTCGGCTCAACCACCTCTGTTGTATCATGAAGACATTTCCGCAAATAGGAAGCGTGAAAAACATTATGAACACTGGCGATCTCTCTAGTATTCTCACCCTATAGATCATCTAACCTATCCTCTTTATTACGGGAAATGACCCTACAAACCTTGGTGCCAATTTCCCTATAGATCCAAAGCAAACCACATTCCTCAGACGTTATACTTTGATGAAAACCATGTCTCCTACCTTAAAATCAATGTCATTACTTCTCTTATCTGTGTAGGACTTCTGCTTGTCCAGAGCTATCTTCATACATTTGCAGATAAGATCAATCTTTTCTGAAGTCTCTCTAATTATCTCAAGTTCAAGTAGAAGCCTATCCGTAGACTCCCACCAACAAGTTGGTGATCTGCAAGGTTGTCGGTATAATGCCTCGAAGGGTGCCATACCTATACCAGTCTGATAACTGTTGTTGTAGGCGAACTCAACTAATGGTAGATGCTCCTCCTAAGTCCCTCCGAAGTTTAGGATACACAGTCTCAAAATATCCTCCAGAATTCTATTCACCCTCTCAGTCTGTCTACTATCATAGCATACTACCCTTCCCTCTTGCATCAAGACGACACCATGCCCTGTACTACAAGCATCAGTGTATACTGTGTACAACATGTTCCCATCAGGCAATGTCAAACTGGGACCGTCGTCAGAGCCCTCTTCAACCGCTGAAAAGCATCCTCACAGTCAATACTCAAAAAAAAGGTCAGATTTTTCTTCGTCGGTCTGGCGAGTGGGGCTGATATCTTTGCAAAATCCTTGATAAAATTCCTATAATAGCCCGCTAAACCAAGAAAACTTCTTACCTCTGTCGCATTCTTTGGAATCCTCCAGTCTTGAACTGCAACTACTTTCGCAGGATCCATCGCTATCCCATCCTTGGAGACCACATGCCCTAGAAATCTTACCTCATTTCTCCAAAAGTGATGCTTAAAGCATTTCACCTTAAGCTGGTGTTCTCTGAGAGTCCTCACTCCTAAATGTAGGGCATGCTCTTCCTCGCTCTTCGAGAAAATCAAGATGTCATCCACAATGAACACCATGAACTTGTTCAGAAACTCCCTAAACACCCTACTCATCAGATCCACAATATGCGGGTGCATTCGTCAACCCAAAAGGCATGACTAGCCACTCAAAGAAACCATTTGGAGTTCTGAAAGCGGTCTTGTCTATACTGTCCTCAGCCATCCTCAATTGATGAAATCCCATGGCCAGATCTAACTGCGAGAAAACAGATGCGCCAACAAGCTGGTCAAATAGATCATCAATCCTTGGGAGTAGGTGCCCACTCTTCTTGGTGAGCTTATTAAACTCCCTATAATCTACACATAGACGAAGTTAGCCATCTGCCTTAGTTGCAAAGATGACTGGAGCACCCCATTCTGATACACTTCGCATAATAAACCCCTTCTCAAGTACCTTTCCTACTTGCTTGCTAAGCTCTCTCCTCTTCCTAGCAGCCATGTTACGCACAGATAATGTGATTGGCTTCTTATTATCCACCAAGTATATCAGGAAACCAATCTCATGCCTCGGAGGTAATCCCCTAACCTCATCAAAAACATCCGGATACTCATAGACTATAGGTACAGATCGCAAATCATCGACAGAAGAATCAAGTGCTTCTAGGAAACTAAGCATGACAGACCCCTTTGGGTCACAGGAAATCTCGAGAGTCCTCCCTCGGCAAGTCAAAAGTTTAGCGACCCTCCTCTCCCAGTCTAGGATGGCACCATACATGGCTAGCCAATCCATCCATAGAATCAGACCGTAGCCCATAAAACCAAGCACATACGCATCACATTCAAACTCGACGCCTAACACAGATATCCTCAAACCTCGACATATTATAGACAGATGAGTCATGCCCCAAATGGGGTTTGAGATGATAACGAGATCAACAACAATACTAGTACTAAGGTGTAGAGACTCAACCACAGAATCAGATATAAAAGAATGAGAAGCGCCAAAATCAAAAAGAGTCCTAACTGGATGATCGAAAAAGGAAATCAAATGTTCAATAGAAACTTTCCTACCTTCGTCTAGTCCACTGGCCTTGAGAGCATGCACCTGCCTTCCATAAAATCCTGCCATTTGCCAATATCCTTGCTTCTTCGGGCATTCTCTAGTATAGTATCCAACTTCACCACAATTGAAACAAGCATTCTTCCTTTTTCTACAATCCTTGACCAAATGACCCAAGCTCCCACAACCATGACACCTCTTCATGTTCTGAGCCTTGTCATTCTTTTCACTCTTCTTTTGTGCTTCTTTCTTGGGTCATGCTTTCTTCTTTTGAGTCTCACCGGTCTTAACCTCTTTTTTCATCCTTACCATCTTCGTGCATCAACGCCATGTCAACAAGTCTTTCAAAAGTTTCCCCTATCAGTATATGAGACAATGCCAATGCTGGTAGAGGTTGATTTAGTCCTCTCGCAAACCTTAAAGCTTTCTTGTGTGAGGTATTCACTAATTCCAAACCAAACATTGCCAACTGATTGAACTTATTGACATACTGTTTAACAGACATACTTCCTTGCTTAAGTGCCATGAATCTCTCCATCTGCGTACTCTCTTGTGCTTGAGAAAGAAACTTCGTCTCGAATCTCTGTCAGAAATCAGGCCAAATATCTATTGGACGTCCTGCTTGTGTCACCTCCTACCAAAACAAAGCCTCATCCTTAAACTGCCATGCGACCAACTGTATCTTCCTATGGTCGTTGACCTCAAAAAGTCCAAACAAGTTCTTTGTCTCTCGTAGCCAATTTAGTGCTTCCACAAAGCTTTCAGTTCCGCGGAATGGTTTTCCTCCCATAGCGCATAAGTCCTTACATATCTTAGAGAAATTATCTACTCGCGGAGGTGGAGGAACATCGGTTGCTGCTGGGGGAGGGGCATCTCCTTGGCCTCCGGCAGGTGTTGATAACCTCGAGATATCTACGGAACCAAGCCGGTATCTGAACCCCCTTGGGAAGATTGGGTTCGCAGACATGGTGAAAGAAAGGAAAAATGATTCAAATACAGAATCGAAAAGATATTTTATTTGGCCTTGGGGAAATATGTCGCCTTTTCTTTCAAAAACAGGCTTTCTTTTTTGAAAGTACTTTATTTTTGAAAATGATTTCCAAAACTTTTATCCAATCTTGTAACCTTCAGCTCTGATACCAAATTTGACACCCCACGTTCGTTAATGTCACTCTTTATCAGAATGCATTAAGTTTCGTGAAGCGTTATAGGTAAATAGACACAGAATCTCACATGGCAGATATACAAATAGCAGCAAAAATATAAAAATTCATTATTCAACAGAAAAACATCATAGTCTCAAAACCAGTTACAGCATCAGGCTAAAATACTGAAACCAAACACATCAAACCAAAACATCAGTCTTGCACTAAAAACAATCATAGTACATAAATGTAAAGTCATAATCCCCATAAGTAGCAATAACAGAGTAGATAAGTTATCGGAGCGATACATCAAAGATGATCCAAATCCAAGCAGAAAAAGAAGAGAGAAAGTCTTGAGCACGACCGAGCGTTTCCACCTTGAGAACCCGAGGGGGGAAGAGAAAGGAAAAAAATGGTCATACATAAAGTCTGGCGAGTCCAGTGACTTTTAGCATATAAAGAAGTAAAAGTATCAAGACAGGTAAATAAACTGGATGAGAGATAACAATAACATATAGTAGGTATAAATAGGAGGAACAGAATAAGCAGAATAAACAGGGTAATATGGACGAAGCTATGCTTCCACTTACTTTTCTTTGCACCAATACTAGTATAATAGGATTCATGATAGGATTAGTTGTTCCCTAATTACTTAACAGAAACAGAATGATCCCAACAAAAACATAATGGTAAGTTTAGGTGTACTGTAGTTTCATAATGGGTTTTACCCTAATAGAAATAACAGGTACCTCAACAGAAATAACAGGTGTTACCCGAAATAGAATTAACCGGTACCCTAACAGAAACAGGCGGGACTAGATGTACCCTAATGACTACCCAAAGTGATCAGCTCCCTAATGCGTAAATATCCTATGTCGGCCTTACAGTAGGGTGTATTACTTCCTAAAGTAGCAACCTACAGAAGGACACATACCTATTTACTGGTGCTGCAACAGCTTATTTTCCCCTACAGATCGGACCCATGCACGCTCATGACTCCGTTGGGACGCGCCCGTATACACCCCCTTTTTAGATGAACCCCTTACTATCTGTAACACCCCACACCCGCTAAGGTCACTCACTAAGGGAATGCCTTAACTTCGGTGGAGTATTTTAAGTGAATGTAGAACAGAAAAATTACAACAAGACAGATATAAATAATACTTGAAATCTAAAACATCATTTCATTGCAGCAGAAGATAAACATGTTTAGTTACAACACCATAAAAGAGTCAAGTACTAAATATCCATCCTGATAAAAACATAAGTACATAATCCCACTACATAAACTAATAGCCATAATAGAAAAGATAAGCTGGGCTTTACATCACGGTCCAAGCTCCAAAAGATAGGTAAAGAAATCTGATCAAAGCCCACTAGTGCTAGGCCCAACCTGAGGACCTGAGGGGGAAAAAGATAAAAACAACGGGGTCAGACATAAGTCTGAGTGAGCCCTATAACTTTAACAACACAATCATTAAAGTAATTAGGGTATGATATAAACTTGGTACGGTGATGACTGGGGATGAATGACTACACTAAGTAGCCAACTAGACATGGGATGAACTAAGATAACGGTAAAGACGCATCTACCCATCCAAGGGTAATTACTAACTGCACCACACCAGTCATTCCTACTCAAAGGTTGATCCCTCCCAAGGACTTAGAAAATTTACCCAGTAGTTTCGTGTACCCCTAGCTGACTACATAGGTGCCGTCTGCCCCTATCTCCACTAGGTGTACCCACTACTCCCTAAGCGATCGGCTCCCTACCGTAGATATCCGTGCTGGCCCCACAGTGGGGTGTATCACTCCCCAAAGTGGCAACCCGATACAACCAATGGTGCACGGCTTATACCTACATGATGCAACAACGTCTTACCTACCAGCCCGGGTCCACACACGCATATGAAACCCGTTGGACTTGCGTTGCCACCGCTAACCCGTTTTGGCCTCTTATAGTCAAGCCAAGTACGCGTGTCCCGTCCTCGACATGGGTCGAGCCCAATAAGATACATATGGGTTACTGGTTGAAATGGGCCCCCACAAGCTACCCACCTAAGCTTGTCACTTTATCTAGTGCATCCCACTTAACCCTTTAATCATGTTTAATTACATGTTTCCACTTGGTTAAGTATTCTAATCGTATTTTCTATTGCCATCCAAGGCAACCCACTAGATTTCCACATGCCATCCAAGGCACTTACTTGATTTCCACATGCCACCCAAGGCACTTACTTGATTTCCACATGCCACCCAAGGCACCCACTTAACCCCTCATGCCCCTCTACATGCTTATCTGGTTAAGTGTTTCTTAATTGATTAAGAACGTAACCGTTGTAAAGACCTCTCACATTAGACTATCTTTTATGGCAGCTGGATTTGCCGGTCGGGTCCGGGCAGCCTTACGCCATAACCGAGTCTAACCTCGTGTCTTTACACTTGTCACGTATTAAGTTTGTGCCTAAGACCTCTCACATTGGGCCAATCATTTGTAGCCGCTGGATTTGGCGGTCGGTTCCGGGCAGTCTTATGCTACAAAAGGGTCCAACCTCGTGTCTTAGTCGATTAATTACACCTAATTAATCACCCCCATAATTTGTATTAATTATCCCTAATTAATTACAAATTTAACGATGTGCATAATTGACTCAATTATGTCCATCCACTTTATGGTATGCTTAATCATACCAACTTCACACATTTCATTAACATGAATATTAACCCCATCGTTCCCCACGTAATTCGCTAACATGACATAAAAGGGAAGATTCATCACAAATACAATGGGTTCAACTTGCATAACAATAGCATCAACATGGGTTTTAAAGGTGTCAACATGCATATAGCATCAAACCCAACTAGCATAAATAATCAACCCAAACTTGCATGAATCACATATGTCATAAAGAGGCTAACTTGCATAAGTTACTTATGTCATACAAAGGGGTAAACTTGCATATGTATGTATGACATACAAAGGGGTTAACTTGCATATGTATGCATATCATACTAAGGTGTAAACTTGCACATGTTACTTGCATATAACCAAACACCAAACTTGCATAACATGTCATATATGAACTTGCATATAATCATACACCAAACTTGCTTAACATATCTTATATGAACTTGCATATAATCATACACCAAACTTGCATAACATATCATATATGAACTTGCATATAATCAAACACCAAACTTGCATAACATGGTGTCATAATGGATCAATGTTTATCATAGCGATTTGCATAACTAGCATCATGAACACATAGCCTAAAACTTGCATAACTTGCATAACATCATGATCACATAGCAAATAACTTGCATAACTTGCATAACATCATGATCACATAGCATATGACTTGCATAACTTGCATAACATCATGATCACATAGCATATGACTTGCATAACTTGCATAACATCATGAACACCTAGCATATGACTTGCATAACTTTCATAACATCATGAACACATAGCATATGACTTGCATAACTTGCATAACATCATGAACACATAGCATATAACTTGCATAACATCATGAACATATAGCATATGATAACATAACTTGCATTGATCCACATTCATAGCCATAACCTCATTATATCCTATCATAATCATTTCAACAATTGGTCATTAAGGCTATAGAAACTCACAACTTGTTGATTAGCACTTCAATGAAGAAGATTAAGTTGCTAGAGTTGATTAGAAGTTGATTTGAGAAGCTATCTTCTCTTTAAATTGATGGAGGCTCCTTCAAGTTGCATTTTGACGGCATAACGATGTTGTATCTATTTTTAGTATGAATTAGGGTAGTCTTAGGGTGTATTTATAGATTAGTTAGGTGTTTTAGGCCATTAGATTAACCCTAAATCAGATTAGAGCCGTCAGATCTCGACACTAGCCATCAACCCTAGCCCAAACCCCTTCAGGTTGCACCCAGGTCACACAGACCGACAGGGGGGGTCGACCCCTGGGTCGACCCCTAGGGAGGGGGTCGACACCCATGTCGACCCCGGGGTCGACTCCCTCAGCCTGGCGGGAATTTTCCTGCCTCTTCTGAAACTTGAAATTTTTATATTTAAATCTGTTTTGAATTTCTGAAAACTTCTTCGGGCCTTAACTGGGTCATACGGACTCCGATTTTCGAAAACTCGGACTCTATTTCGCGTATTTTTCCGAGACGAACGCAATGGCATAGCCCGTTTCCCCTGATTCATATTTTAAAATTTAATTCTGCCCTGTTTTATATTATAGTAAGTTATTCAACATACGGGGTGTTACATTCTCCCCTACTTAAAGGATTTCGTCCCCGAAATCTCTAAGTCAAGAAGAACGTATCCTACCATCCAAACAACCATCTACTCAAACCATCAAACACTGGCATCCACTGTCCTTAAAATTTCTAATGCTGTATGAACATATGCAAAGAGTGTGTGTATATGTTCCCTGTCTAATGCAAAATTAGGCGGTCTACTGATTCAGTTGACCTCCTTAATGCAAACCATGATAGTGCCATGCATCCAATATGTATGCGAAAGAACCCTATCGACACATACTATTTCTACATGAGTGCACAATCATTCACCAAAATGCATCATCCATATGATAGCACAACCATTATACATCCATTAAATATAGCTACCTACACACAAGTATATGCAATATGCAGTATGAAGTGATTGAGCCGATCTAGTGCCTAGAGTGTGTGTATATGCATCCACGAGCAACCACTAGCAACCACTTGCATCCACTCGCATCCATCAATCATAACATGTCTCAAACACATGTTTCAACCATAGGTTTACCCTATCTAAAGGTCAAAGATACTAATGAGAGGACATACTAAAGATAAGATAAGTACTAGACAAACGATAAAGGAGAAGTTAAAAGACATACCCTCAAAAAGGAATGGGTACAGTGAACGCATCTTCGCTTCTGTCTCCCAAGTAGCATTGCTCTCATCCTCTCCCCATTGCACTTTAACTAGTCGAACCTCTCTGTTTCTCAACTTCCTAATCTCTGACCCAAGGATGCGGGTAGGAGCTCGTCGAATAGTCGCATCACGCTCTACCTCCACTTCTCTAAGCAAGCTCGGCTCTACCACCTCTGCGGTCTCATGTAGGCACTTCCTCAAATGTGACACATGGAATACGTCATGCACACCACTAAGTCTCTCGGGTAAATCCACTCTATATGCCACTCGTCCAATCCTTTCCTTAATAGGAAACGGTCCTACAAATATTGGTGCTAACTTCCCAACGGACCCAAAACGAACAACATTTCGTAATGGAGATACTTTGACAAAGACCATGTCCCCAACATCAAACTCCAGATCCGTCCTCCTCTTATCCGCGTAAGATTTCTGTCTGTCTTGCGCCGCTTTCATCCTTCTTCGAATCAAATCAATCTTTTCCGAAGTCTCTCTAACCATATCAGGCCCAAGCAAAATCTTATCTGTAGATTCCCACCAACATGTAGGTGATCGACAAGGCCTTCCATAAAGGGCTTCAAAAGGAGCCATACCAATACTGGACTGAAAGCTGTTATTATACGCGAACTCTACCAATGGAAGATGCTCTTCCCATGTACCTCCAAAATCTAAGATACAAAGCCTCAAAAGGTCTTCCAGAACACGATTCACCCTCTCGGTCTGGCCGTCCGTCTGAGGATGATATGCGGTGCTCAAACACAACTAAGTCCCTACCGCCTCTTGCAAACTCTTCCAAAACTCGCTAGTGAAGATGGGATCTCGATCGCTCACTATGCTAGATGGTACACCATGCAACCGAACTATCTCTCGAAGGTAAACTGAAGCTAGCCATGGAGCAGTCCTCTTGCTCTTCATGGGTATGAAATGGGCGCTCTTAGTAAGTCTGTCTACCACAACCCAAATCCCCGTATTACCCTTCCTCGATCTCGGTAACCCATCAATAAAATCCATCGAGACGCTATCCCACTTCCATTGCGGAACTTCCAATGGGTGAAGCAACCCACCAGGTTTCTTTTGCTCCGCTTTCACTTGTTGGCACACCAAGCATCTAGCGACATACTCGGCCACATCTTTCTTCATACCGTCCCAAAAGAAAACTAGCTTCATGTCTTGGTACATCTTGTCCCCACCGGGATGAATGGTCATCTTCGAACGATGCGCATCATCTAGAATAGCCTTCCTCAAACCCTCGTCTTGCGGTACACAAAGTCTACCGTCACTACGCAAGCACCCCCTATCGTCTAGGGTATACCTACTCAAATGGCTGGACGACTCCCCCTTATGAGCCTCTTTACCAACTCAACCAACTGTGGGTCGTCCCGCTGTGCCTCGCCAATCCGTCCCAAAAGAGTAGGCCTGACCTCTAAAGATGCTAGCAAACCGGGTACAAAGTCAACGGAAGGTCTGAAATCAAACATCGAGATAAATTCCAAGCTTCGTCGTTCCACGAACAATGGACTCAAGGACAACCTTTTTCTGCTTAAGGCGTCTGCCACCATGTTACCCTTGCCAGGGGTATACGTTATCTCGAAATTATAGGATGCTAAGAACTCCATCCACCTTTGCTGTCTCAAGTTCAAATCCTTCTGAGAAAACAAGTACTTCAATGATTTGTGGTCAGTGAACAATTCGAACCTCTCGCCAAGAAGATAATGGCGCCAAATCTTAAGCGCAAAAACAATAGCGGCCAGCTCCAAATCATGGGTAGGGTAATTTTTCTCATGCTTTCTCAACTGCCTTCCACCGTAGGCTATTACCCTTCCCTCTTGCATTAAGACTGCGCCCAGTCCTGTCCCACAAGCATCGGTATAGACAACAAATGGCTTACTCCCATCTGGCAACACTAAGACTGGAGCTGTGGTTAAAGCTCTCTTTAACCATTGGAACGCATCATCACAATTTACGTCCCATGCGAAGACTAGATTCTTCTTCTTCAAGCGAGTTAATGGGGCTGATATCTTCGTGAAGTCCTTGATAAAATTCCTATAGTAGCCAGCCAACCCCAAGAAACTCCTCACCTCGGTAGCATTCTTCGGAACCTTCCAATCTTGGATGGATACTACCTTCGCGGGATCCACAGCTATCCCTTCCTTGGAGACCACGTGCCCCAAGAACCGCACTTCCTTCCTCCAAAAGTGACATTTAGAGAATTTAGCCTTAAGGCTATGCGCTCGAAGAGTCTCCAACACTTCCCTAAGATGCAGGGCATGCTCTTCTTCACTCTTAGAAAAGACTAAGATGTCATCCACAAAGACCACCACGAACTTATTAAGGTACTCCCTGAACACCCTACTCATCAAATCAACAAAGTATGCATGGGCGTTCGTCAAACCAAATGGCATCACCAGCCACTCATAGAAACCATCCGGAGTCCTAAAGGCAGTCTTGTCTATGCTATCCTCAGCCACCCTCAATTGATGAAACCCCGTGGCCAAGTCCAACTGCGAGAACACTGAGGCGCCAACCAACTGATCAAAGAGATCATCAATCCTCGGCAATGGGTGTCTATTCTTCTTTGTGAGCTTGTTGAGTTCTCTATAGTCTACACAAAGTCTGAGGGACCCATCCGCCTTCGTGGCAAAAACTACTGGAGCACCCCACTCCGATATACTTCGTCTTATGAACCCCTTCTCAAGCAACTCCTCTACTTGCTTATGGAGTTCCCTCCTCTCACGAGGAGCCATGTGGCGCACTGGTAAAGATACTGGTTTAGCATTATCCACCAGATATATTCGGAAGTCTATCTCCCGCCTCGGAGGTAAGCCCTTCACCTCCTCAAACACATCCGAGTATTCCCGGACCACTCTAACAGATCGCAAACTCTCGACCGAAGCGTCAAGCGACTCAAGATAACTTAGCATAACAGAATCCATGGGATTACAAGAGATCTCGAGAGTGTTACCCAATCGGGTCAGGAGCCTAACAACTCTCCTTTCACAATCAAGAACGGCACCATTACTGGATAACCAGTCCATGCCCAAAATCAACCCATAGCCCGTGAAGCCCAAAACAAAAGCATCACATCTAAACTCAACGCTAAGTATAGAAATCTTCAAACCCAAACATATCATGGACAAATAAGTGGAGCCCCCAATTGGGTTTGAAACAACCAAGGGATCATCTACTAGACTGGTGTCTAAGTGCAGTGACTCAACTAATGATGATGAGATAAACGAATGCGATGCGCCAGAGTCAAACAAAGTACGGACAGGATGATCAAACAGAAAAACCAGACTTTCAACGGAAATAGTTCTACCTCTTTCCTGAATTGGTGGAACCGCGAGAGCCTGAACTTTCCCCCTTGCCTGACCTGGTGCCATAAGAGCTTGCACCTGTCCTCCTGAGGTAGATCTCGTCCTTTGCCCCTTCTTAGGGCAATCCTTCACTAGATGCCCTGCTTCGCCACAGTGGAAGCAACCCGTCTTCTTCTTCTTCTTCCAACAATCTTTGCTTAGGTGGCCTGGCATCCCACAATTGAAGCACTTCTTCTTTCCCTTGCCACCGTTTCCTTTCCCACCCTTGTTTTGCTGTTGCTGTTGAGGTCTCTTCTGATCTCCTTTCTTCTCGGGTGCCTTATTAGCATTGGGACCCTTCTCTTCCTCATGCATGAGTGCCATGTCTACTAGCTTCTCAAAGGTGGCCCCCATAGGGATGTGAGTCATAGCCAATCCATGCATCGGTTCATTCAAGCCCTTAACGAACCTCAAAGCCTTCTTCTCCGGTGTATTCACCATATCTATGCCAAACCTTGCCAATTGATTAAACTTGTTGACATATTCCTTCACTGACAGGTTTCCTTGCTTAAGAGTCAAGAACCTTTCCATATACAAGTTTTCCTCCGCCCTTGAGAGAAACTTTGCCACAAACCTTTGCTTGAAATCTTCCCAAGAGTCAACAGGGCGTTCTCCATTAGTGACCTCCCACCAGAATGAGGCCTCTCCCTTCATCAACCAAGCCGCTAACTTGACTTTCTTTACTTCTTCCATCTCAAAGATATCTATTAACTCTTCCACCTCCTTAAGCCAATCTCTAGCTTCCACAAAAGTTTCTGATCCTTGAAAAGGTTTCCCTCCCATAGCCTTAAATTCCTTGCAAGTCTTAGCAAAAGTATCCATGCGAGGAGGAGGAGGGGGAGGAAGATCGGGTGCTACTGTTGGTGGAGGAACATTTGCTGGACCCGTAGTGGCGGCCCTAGCCTCCATCAATCTCCTATACCATACTGGTATCGCTACACCCTCCGGAAAATTAAGATCTTCAGCCATGCTGAACGAAAAAGGAAAGATTCAAAACGGAGAATTCGAAAGATAAAGATATGGCTATTGGGGATTATGCTTTTCTTTCAAAAACTTTTCTCTTAAAAGACATGTTTTTGAAAATACTTCTTCCAAAAATGTTTTTAGAAAAATAGTTTTCTAAAAATTTTATCTGTTCCGGTAACCTTCAGCTCTGATACCACGTGTAACACCCCACACCCGCTAAGGTCACTCACTAAGGGAATGCCTTAACTTCGGTGGAGTATTTTAAGTGAATGTAGAACAGAAAAATTACAACAAGACAGATATAAATAATACTTGAAATCTAAAACATCATTTCATTGCAGTAGAAGATAAACATGTTTAGTTACAACACCATAAAAGAGTCAAGTACTAAATATCCATCCTGATAAAAACATAAGTACATAATCCCACTACATAAACTAATAGCCATAATAGAAAAGATAAGCTGGGCTTTACATCACGGTCCAAGCTCCAAAAGATAGGTAAAGAAATCTGATCAAAGCCCACTAGTGCTAGGCCCAAACTGAGGACCTGAGGGGGGAAAAGATAAAAACAACCGGGTCAGACATAAGTCTGAGTGAGCCCTATAACTTTAACAACACAATCATTAAAGTAATTAGGGTATGATATAAACTTGGTACGGTGATGACTGGGGATGAATGACTACACTAAGTAGCCAACTAGACATGGGATGAACTAAGATAACGGTAAAGACGCATCTACCCACCCAAGGGTAATTACTAACTGCACCACACCAGTCATTCCTACTCAAAGGTTGATCCCTCCCAAGGACTTAGAAAATTTACCTAGTAGTTTCGTGTACCCCTAGCTGACTACATAGGTGCCGTCTGCCCCTATCTCCACTAGGTGTACCCACTACTCCCCAAGCGATCGGCTCCCTACCGTAGATATCCGTGCTGGCCCCACAGTGGGGTGTATCACTCCCCAAAGTGGCAACCCGATACAACCAATGGTGCACGGCTTATACCTACATGATGCAACAACGTCTTACCTACCAGCCCGGGTCCACACACGCATATGAAACCCGTTGGACTTGCGTTGCCACCGCTAACCCGTTTTGGCCTCTTATAGTCAAGCCCAGTACGCGTGTCCCGTCCTCGACATGGGTCGAGCCCAATAAGATACATATGGGTTACTGGTTGAAATGGGCCCCCACAAGCTACCCACCTAAGCTTGTCACTTTATCTAGTGCATCCCACTTAACCCTTTAATCATGTTTAATTACATGTTTCCACTTGGTTAAGTATTCTAATCGTATTTTCTATTGCCATCCAAGGCAACCCACTAGATTTCCACATGCCATCCAAGGCACTTACTTGATTTCCACATGCCACCCAAGGCACTTACTTGATTTCCACATGCCACCCAAGGCACCCACTTAACCCCTCATGCCCCTCTACATGCTTATCTGGTTAAGCGTTTCTTAATTGATTAAGAACGTAACCGTTGTAAAGACCTCTCACATTAGACTATCTTTTATGGCAGCTGGATTTGCCGGTCGGGTCCGGGCAGCCTTACGCCATAACCGAGTCTAACCTCGTGTCTTTACACTTGTCACGTATTAAGTTTGTGCCTAAGACCTCTCACATTGGGCCAATCATTTGTAGCCGCTGGATTTGGCGGTCGGTTCCGGGCAGTCTTATGCTACAAAAGGGTCCAACCTCGTGTCTTAGTCGATTAATTACACCTAATTAATCACCCCCATAATTTGTATTAATTATCCCTAATTAATTACAAATTTAACGATGTGCATAATTGACTCAATTATGTCCATCCACTTTATGGTATGCTTAATCATACCAACTTCACACATTTCATTAACATGAATATTAACCCCATCGTTCCCCACGTAATTCGCTAACATGACATAAAAGGGAAGATTCATCACAAATACAATGGGTTCAACTTGCATAACAATAGCATCAACATGGGTTTTAAAGGTGTCAACATGCATATAGCATCAAACCCAACTAGCATAAATAATCAACCCAAACTTGCATGAATCACATATGTCATAAAGAGGCTAACTTGCATAAGTTACTTATGTCATACAAAGGGGTAAACTTGCATATGTATGTATGACATACAAAGGGGTTAACTTGCATATGTATGCATATCATACTAAGGTGTAAACTTGCACATGTTACTTGCATATAACCAAACACCAAACTTGCATAACATGTCATATATGAACTTGCATATAATCATACACCAAACTTGCATAACATATCTTATATGAACTTGCATATAATCATACACCAAACTTGCATAGCATATCATATATGAACTTGCATATAATCAAACACCAAACTTGCATAACATGGTGTCATATTGGATCAATGTTTATCATAGCGATTTGCATAACTAGCATCATGAACACATAGCCTAAAACTTGCATAACTTGCATAACATCATGATCACATAGCAAATAACTTGCATAACTTGCATAACATCATGATCACATAGCATATGACTTGCATAACTTGCATAACATCATGATCACATAGCATATGACTTGCATAACTTGCATAACATCATGAACACCTAGCATATGACTTGCATAACTTGCATAACATCATGAACACATAGCATATGACTTGCATAACTTGCATAACATCATGAACACATAGCATATGACTTGCATAACTTGCATAACATCATGAACACATAGCGTATAACTTGCATAACATCATGAACATATAGCATATGATAACATAACTTGCATTGATCCACATTCATAGCCATAACCTCATTATATCCTATCATAATAATTTCAACAATTGGTCATTAAGGCTATAGAAACTCACAACTTGTTGATTAGCACTTCAATGAAGAAGATTAAGTTGCTAGAGTTGATTAGAAGTTGATTTGAGAAGCTATCTTCCTCTTTAAATTGATGGAGGCTCCTTCAAGTTGCATTTTGACGGCATAACGATGTTGTACTATTTTTAGTATGAATTAGGGTAGTCTTAAGGTGTATTTATAGATTAGTTAGGTGTTTTAGGCCATTAGATTAACCCTAAATCAGATTAGAGCCGTTAGATCTCGACACTAGCCATCAACCCTAGCCCAAACCCCTTCAGGTTGCACCCAGGTCACACAGACCGACAGGGGGGGTCGACCCCTGGGTCGACCCCTGGGTCGACCCCTAGGGAGGGGGTCGACACCCATGTCGACCCCTGGGTCGACTCCCTCAGCCTGGCGGGAATTTTCCCGCCTCTTCTGAAACTTGAAATTTTTATATTTAAATCTGTTTTGAATTTCTAAAAACTTCTTCGGGCATTAACTGGGTCATACGGACTCCGATTTTCGAAAACTCGGACTCTATTTCGCGTATTTTTCCGAGACGAACGCAATGGCATAGCCCGTTTCCCCTGATTCATATTTTAAAATTTAATTCTGCCCTGTTTTATATTATAGCGAGTTATTCAACATACGGGGTGTTACACTATCAGTTCATTATGCGTCGCGGGGTTCCCGTTTGATACCAAAATGGATTACTGACTGATATGGGCCCCACACAACAGATGACACAAGATAGACCCTTAAACTTGTGTCCCCAATTAACTAGGATTTTGACTAGGTTAAGTCTTACATATTAACATGTTCATATAACCCCTATAGATTTAATAGGTTTACTAAACCTCACAGTTTAACAGATTTACTTAACCTCCACAGATTTAATAGATTCCACAGGTTACTTACAGTTTCATTAACATGTTCCACTTAATCTTTGAATTAAGCCTACAGATTTACATGTTCATACACCCCAAATTTTCAGTCATATTCCATGGTACAAGATATGCCCCAAATTTCCCTCTTTTATTTTCATTCCCAAACATTCCCTAATTGTCCCAATTTTGTTCGTACGTATGTCTCTTACGAGATTGGCCTGGGCTTGAAGGTAACCTAGATTTATACAATAAAAAGGGGAAAAGGGAGGGAAAAGAACAGAAATAGGCATATAATAACAACTAAACAACATAACACGGGTATATAAAAATACATGTAATTAAATAAAATTGTTTAAATATGAATCAGTTTATTGATAGGCATAGGCTTAGATCTAGGTTTATTAACACATCAAGGTTACTGTTAAATTTTTATATCTAAAAGTAACTTGAACTCATAAAGATTGGATATAAAGAACAGAGGATAATATGTTGATGTTGCAGAAGAGAATCTTGTATAAGTCAGATAAGAATTGTCTTGATTCAATCCAATTTTCAGCAGCATCTTCCTATCTTCGTCTTAAAATTTTAGAACAGAATTTTGAGGAAGAAGTATGAAGAAGTGTAATTGATTTGATAGAAGTTTATGCCTTTATATAGAGTTCACAAGATAATCCTTAACTGTCAGATCCCTATTTTTAAATCCAACCGCTCAGTAAAATAATGAACCAGGATAACAAAACAGGCCAGGTTCGCTAGAAGAATTTGGATGGATCCAGGTAGGGTCGACCCTAGGGTCGACCCTAGGGACGACCCAGTCACCTATGGGTCAACCCATAGATCGACCCAGGCTGGAGCGGATCGTCCCTTAACGGGATGATTTCGTGCTTCTGTTTCCCGCTCATTCGTATGATTTATTTTGAATTATTCTGGTTTGTTTTATTTGTACAGATACCTCTTATATATATACAAACTTCATAGCCCATAACTTCTCCATATGTTGTCCATTTTACACAAATTTGGGGTTTATCTAAACCAAAATTCTGAGTCGAATGCAACGGTAATACCAGTTTTAGCTAATACTGAATATTTATTATGGTTATAGTGTATTAAATTTTTGGGGAGTTACAGTCTCTATCACTCAGAATACTCGATTTGATACCATGTAATATGACTATCTCTTTGACATATAGTTGGGCTAACGAGGCTGCAGTCCTTGTCTTCTTGATTGGTAAAAAATGGGTGCTTTTGGATAAACGATCTACCACAACCCAAATGGCCTCTTTACCCCTTTGGCTTCTAGGAAGTCCATCTACAAAGTCCATGGAAATATGTTCCCACTTCCACATGGGGATCTCTAAAGGTAGTAACAATCCTTCGGGCTTCCCTTGATTCGCTTTCACTTTTTGCATGTCAAACATTTAGCAACAAACTCGGTTACATCTCTCTTCATTCCTTCCCAATGGAGGTTTCTCTTCATATCTTTGTACATTTTATTCCCACCAGGCTGTGTGGTTATTTTTGACCTATGGCACTCTTCTAGAATTTCTTTTCTCAACCTTTCACCTTTAGGGACGTGAAGTCGTACATCCCAAAGTAAACTTCCACATCGCCAATCGAATATCAAACCGAATGGGGAAAGGTTTCCTTCTTTTCCACTTTATCTCTATGGTTCCTTGATTCTTCATCAAAGTCTTGCGTTCTTTGAGTCCTCTCTTTTAGAGTAGGTCTAATTATCATAGCTCCAAGAAAACCATTAGAAGTGGTTGGTGAGGGTTGTAAATTAAAATTAAAGAGAAAATCTAATTGTTTCTATTCTTCTACCGCATTCAAGGTTGCATATTTCCTACTTAATGCATCCACCACAACATTCCCGTTTCCCATGGTATACTGGATTATGAAATCAAATGAGGCAATATATTCCATTCACCATTGTTTTCTCAAGTTTAGGTCACGTTGAGAAAATTAATACTTAAGGGATTTATAGTCGGTAAAAAGTTCAGATTTCACCCCTAAAAGATAATAACTCTACATTTTAAGAGCGAACACTATTGCGGCTAACTCAAGGTAATGAAGTGGGTATCTCTTCTCTAGTTCCTTGACTTGTCTAGTAGCGTAAGCAACTACTCTTCCTTCTTGCATAAGGACCTCTCCTAAACCGGTCCCACATGCATCAGTGTAAACTGTTAACAATTTTGAACCATCGGGTATAACTAGGATTGGCGCGCTAGTTAATACTTCCTTTAATTTCTTAAAGGCTATGTCACATTTATTACTCCAAGAATTCTCCTTTCTCACCTTCTTTATCCTCCTTGGAGCCTTCAGCCGTGCATAGGACGATTGTCTCTACTAGGGTTTCAAAAGTTGCCCCAAATGTTACTTGTGCTAACAAAGTTTCCTTCAGTGGGGGAGTTCAACCCTTTAACAAACCTTAAGGCTTTGTTCATGGGAGTGTCTACCAAACCTCTTCCAAACATACTCAATTCGATAAAATTGGCTACATGCTCTTGCAAGCTTAAGCTTCCTTGCTTGAGGTGGATAAAATTTTCCAACTGAACGCCATTTTTGTCCTTGGCAAAAACTTTGCTTCAAAATGGGTTTTGAATTCGTCTCATGTAAATATTCGGCCCTCGTTCTCTTCAGATACTAAATTCCACCATTCAAGGGCATCCTCTTTCAAGTCCTGGGCTGCAATTCTCCTTATTACTTCAGCGGGCCAGCCAGTAGCTTCGAAAATTCTTTCGCACTCCGTTATTCAAGATTGGGCGTTATTATAACCTTCCTTTCCACCGAATGATTTTCCTCCAAGGTTCGCAAAGCTTTTACAGAAGCGAGAAAAGTCAAAGGCTACCTTAGCGGCATGAGCTGCTGGCGCCTTTGGTGCGGGATTAGCAACAGGGACCTGTTCCACAATACGGAGATATTGTTGGAACCATTCTAGCTAGTATCGGGGTCTTTCTTGGTTTTCCTGCTCGGTAGGATCATTAGCCATTCTACTATCTGAAAAGAAAAGTAAGGATCCTTTAGTGGATACTCCTGAGATAGTATTCAAGCTGAAAAAGGAAGAAAATGATAAGGTTGCCTAGTATAGATGCATATGCTTATTGGGGTAAATATATCATATATATTTATGTATAGTTTGAAAAACGTTTTTCAACATACAAATATGTCTCATATATGCAATCCCCTTATAATTAGGTAACATAGGCTCTGATACCAAATGTAACAACCTGCCGGGAATGGGCCTAAATTTCGACCCAGAAAAGGCCCATCGAAACTTGGAACCATTCTAAATGGGTCGTTAGTTCCTGTAAGAATTACATTTGCAAAGATACTATATATAAATATACACTTCGAATGGAAATCTCACATAGCGGAAAGAGAAAATATGAAATAAGATGTACTGCTTTATTAAAAATCACATAATTCCAACACAACAGTCAAGATAACATTTGTTCCATAAGTATATCAATAAAATTCATACGCAAAACCTTCCATAAGAAGTACAATAATAATAATAAATAAAAGCATAACATCTTCATCTTCGTCTTCGTCTTCAACCTCCATCATTATTTCGTCTATGGATTCAACCCCACCTACTGACCTATAGGATATGTTAAGGAGAGGGGTCAAAACATAAAGTTCTATGTGACTGAAATATGGTATTTACTTAAAGTCCATACCCTATATTTTATCAAGTTACATATGTCAAGGTATGTCTATGAACACACAACCATTCACACAAATACCGTGTATCTAACCAACGAGGTGGATATCCAAGTCAATCGCTCATTGGTGTTTTTAGGGTAAAGGCTCAACGAGGCGGGCATTCTTGATCAATTATGGCCCTATTAAATTTGGATTCTTGTGATCACTTATAACTCCGAAGCGGACCCTAGCCTCTTAAGACCCCGTCTTAATACGTCAACGTTCTTAAGTTTATACTCTTAATGTTAATATGAGAAGTAGTATTGTGAACATTACTATTTAACTGATATTATGGTAGAACACCTATGTCACTTAAGACTTCCCTTAGACAGTTGGTGAGCATGTAATGGCTGCATATCTTTTATATACCAATCATGTCCTTAGTTGAGCTCCTATAAGCTTCTAGAGGAAGCGGACATCCCCCGTGAACTACCCTACTCATTATCGCTTATGCCTATCCACTTTTAGAGAAGGAGGACCCATAAACTAACTTCAAATCTAATAAGGGTGGGTCCCATGACTTTGGTTCCTCTCCAAGGAATAAACCTTCGGAGGGGATCCTAGTCCTAACCACTTAAGACCCAAATTGGATAAGAAGAGAGTCAGCCACTTAAGACCTTCTCAAGGTGTAGTAAACCTGCCAATTTTCACAAACAATAGACTTATACATATAGTTATATATACACACTAGACCTCTTACATTAAACCGTATACCTGTAGAAGCCGGATATGTCGGGCGGTCCAGGCAGTCTTCTACTACAAATAGGTTTAACCTCGTGTCGTAGTGTACTAAGTTTGAACGGTCCATGACACCCAGACCTCTCATATTAGTTGGGCCTACTTGTGGTTGCTGGATTTGCCGGTTGGTTTCAGGCAGGCTTATACAACAAATGGCAACTAACCTCATATCTGTGTGTCACTATTAATATATGTAAAGCCATTCCATACACACACAAGAATTCAATATATATGAGGACATTTCAAATTCGAATTCTATCCTAATCACATTTATTACGTCAATATTACGTTCATTACGTTATATAAGTATAATAATTATAATGCATAAATAACGCTTAATGTTCGTACAAACGGAAGAACGTTCTAACGAGCTAAAAATTGTCAACTTGTCCTAAATTAAGGTATAAAAGTTAATTTCCATATTTTGACCGCTACATTTTAGGCATGATGGCATAATAGCATAATAATAGATAACAGTGAATGAAAAATACACATACAAATTTCAACTTGCATCCTAGGCTTATTGGAATGATTTTAATAATAGATCAAGAATAGAGTATAATATACACATATATTCATAAATATATACATGTAGATTTATAAGCTCCACTTTACCTAATTCACCCATTTTTGGTGTATTGCACATAAAAACATTTATATTTGATAGATTTCAAGTATGAATAGGTTTGGGATCAAAATAGAACCCAAACATAATCAAATCATGAATCAAACCAAATTTAAACCCATTTAGGTTACAGTCAAATATTTACATAAGGAAGAATTACATAAAGTAGAAACCCAACACCCCTTTTGTTCTTAATTCATTACTAAGATCAAGAACCACAGACCCAATAAATTGACAATTCTTACGCAAATATAAAATAGATGATTTTGGCAGTTTTTGTATTGATGTTATCGTTGCCAAATCCTCTTAGGCATAACTATAACATGTTAATCTATTAAAAAATATAATATGCCTAAGAAACACAATATTCCACTCATTGATCTAAAAGGAAGAACAATAGAATTCTTGTTGTAGATTCATATCTGGACTCAGCCTTCGTAATAAACGCACTCCAATCCTTCTAATATATATATATATATAAGAATAATATTTAGAATCATATGCACATATAAAACTAAATACCAGAATTTATACTAAAATCAAAATGAATTTAGATTAGAGAAAAGATAAGAATGGTGGTTAGAGGAATAGAAGAGATATTCCTAACCTTTCTGGAATTCAGCAATGGCAGAAGGATGATATAACGGTAGAGAAAAGAGAGTGACTAGGGTTTAGTTGTGATGTTTGAGGGTCTATATACAGTCGCTTGTGTAAGCGTAGGTCGTTAGATTATTTAGTTGTAATCCTGGCCATATATTTATATATATTCCCCTAAAAAAACCCTAACCAAACATAGATTCATTGGGCTGTTCCAACCGCCAGGCGGCCGAGCAGCGGTCGACACCCCTTTTAGGGGGCGTCGACCTCCTGGTCGCTGAAATGCCTAATTAACGTATATGGCGTTGGGGCGTTTAATTATATAATACGTTACTTTATTTGCTTTATACCTTTCCTTACTAAAAAAATTCTTCGTCCCCTCTGCCTTATCCTCTATTTGAAATTCAAACTCATCCATCTTTATTTTAATATTTTTTGGATATATATATATATATTAATCATCTGATTATATATATTTACGTTTTACTGTCCAATTTCATTTGCTTGTAACTTCTTCATACTTTCACCAATTTCAGCATATTATATATGAAAACGATTCAGAATTTCACCACAAATCCAAATAAAAAGATTTTCGTAGCCAAATTCTTAAAGCTGCAAAACTCATTTTCCAGACTTATTATTAAATTGTTTTATTTTTATTTACTGTTAATATTTATGACTTTTACAGGGTGTTACAGTTGTAATGAGGTGGGGGTCAGAACAAGAAGTTCTGGTGAACAAGAAAAGTAAAATACAGATTATAATACACAGATGTATACTGTTTGGTTCAACCCAAGATATATGCCTACCAAGGCTAGTAATTCTAACCTAACCTTGTAAACATTTACACACGACTCTAATTACCTTTCCCAAGGTAATATTCCCAATGATATCGATACCGAAATAGAACGTTTATGAATATATTTATGTAGCCTTTAAACTAGTTATTAAACCGAGAAGCGAACTCCCCAACTACGGAGTTTATTTATTTATAAGTGTATACACAACCACTTAACGCCTCACTATCGAATGATATATAAGGTGGATTCCTCCGATCTCTTAAGACCCTAGGCGGACCTATTGGTCATTTAATACCTCTCGATGATTTACTCAACAGTATCATAAACTAGATGACAGTAGCTACAAGACCGTACTATTTAATGCTTTTGTCATTCACGCATATAAACCCATTCCCGACATAAGGTGAGAGATGGTAGCTCATCGCTTTAGCCTAATAGTTCCAATTAGTGGAATCTCGTTGTACCATCAAGCTGATCTTATTGGATAATCCCCTTTGACGCTTAATACTTCCTATAGGATACCATACCGGACATTTTTAAATCTAGGTTTAGGTAGGATTCGCACACCAATTAATACCCCTAACTTAATGACAAATTACCAGGTAGACTCCTAGATCCAAAGCCAATTAAGACCCAAGGAAGCAGACTATACGCAAAGATTATCAAGCTTGTACCCAATTAGCTTTTAATGCCTTCATTCATAGAAGGTGGGCAATGCAATCGCTTAATACCTTTTTATGGGTGGATCTCAGCACTTAAGACCTTAATTCCCAAAGCAGGCTACGTTATTGAGTTATTCTCGTTTAGTTTCTCTTTACAAAAATACCATACGTACACGATTAATTATCGTCATGGGTTCCTATGGTTAATGCTGCTTCACATCATTAACATATCAATCCCAACTCTCACTTTTAATTATAAGTTCTAGATTAACAAGTATAAACGGGGAAAGTTATATCCTTCTTAGCCTAGGATATATATTTAATTATCTTCGGATTAGACTTGGTATTTAAACGGCAATCAATACCCATTTATCACCTTTTTATTTCATTTGTTTCTATTTAATAGGGTTATTGCCATTTATGACCATAATGGTCATATTTTCCTAAGGCAACCATTAATCTTTAAATACCATTTATTTCCATTGATTATAATGAATGCCATTTATGAGCCTAACGGTCATAATTTTCCTGTGATATTAATTAACAATAAAATAACCTAATCTTATCAGTCCCAAAATATCTATTTGTTGTACCCCAATAGACATTTCTAATTTACTCATTTATTTATTTCTTGTTGTATATATATATATATAATATAAGCACCAGACCCCCCACATTAAGCCGGCCACTTGTGGATACTGGATTTGTCGGGATGTTCTGGGCAGACTTTTACCACAAGTTGTGCTTAACCTCGTGTCTTAGTGCAATTATATTTTGATTCCCTAATTGGGGTTTACAACATTAATCCTAACCAATTTAAAAATTGTAACCATTAGGCTTAACAACCTAATTAAATTTGCTTTCCACAATCGATGTTAGTTACAATAGTTATTTATTTATGGCCCTATTATAACAATCAATTACACTAATTGCTACAACATTCACCACAAATATATTCATTTAATATGGATTACCTTTACACGTATAATTCCATAAAAAGAATTTTGTTTAAACATTCAAACATCCATTATTTTATATATTTCATTGTTTACGTAGATTCAGACGAACAATGTTTATATATTTATATTTATGTATTCGTGCAGCTAATGTAGTTATTTTCTTTTTTTATTATTATCGTTTAGTTTCATAGTTTGGTTCAACTAATAACCAAACATTCCTTTTTGTATTCAGTCTTGCAAGAAGGTTCTGGATCTTACAGAAAGACTGTCAATTACAGTTATTGTAAACTATGCCTGAATATTGAATTAAACAGATCTCAAACCACAAGAGGTATATCTTATGCCTGTTTTGGAATAGTTGATGTAAGCTACGTACACACACACATACGTGAGTTTACATAACTTTTCTCTTTTTCAATATTTGACATATTTCTTATTGGATTTAAATAATGTCTTTTTTATTTTGAAAGAGGAAAAATACATATTTACAATAACTAAGTCAAAACCCCAACAAAATTGAACATAAACAGGTTTATACCGTTTCAATCAAAATTACATAATTCATTATTTAACACTGAAATTATAGACCTGCAATAAAACGACATCTTTACAGTATCTCATTAGACTGATTTCTAGATACATGGTGCTTTGCAATAACCACGATATAATTTCAAACACAATTGTTGGCAATATGTAAAAGCAATAAAGTAAGTTTACACATTATATTATTCAAAACTACAAATCTATACTTTCGGGCTATTGACAACATATCTAATAAATATTAGGCATATATTCAAGATCTAACACAAACGAGATAATTAAGCTATTTTAACTTTGTCTATAAATTTCCTACTCACCTGAAAGCATCCAAATCTGAAATCTGAATAATCGTTTAGGCCTACAATCCCCAAATTTTTATAGATCTACAATAAGCCTGAAAAGGGGATACTTTTAGATCTGTAGATTTGCAAGAAGATAGGAAAAGATGGGAGACTCTGATGAAGAATAGCTTAGCCATCAATTCAAAACGTTTTCCACTTGAATATGATTATCTATTTCAAATCTATGTAGTTTATGTTTGATTGATTGTATATGAATATATTTTTGATTAAGGAACTGATTTGAAGAGAAAGGGAATTGGCAGAGCTTCGCTGCTACCTACAAATTTGTGTAAAAAACAATGAGGCCTTATCCCTATTTGTATGTGTTGAATTGGCCATGAACCGTTAAATTTAAATAAATAAACATTCGTTCTTTTATATAATATTAAATATAAAACTAAACCATCTCAACCTAGCCATCACTGGGCGCTTAAGGCCCGAAGAGGTCGACCGCTCCCCCAGGGGTATCGACCGCCCTTCGGCTAATTCGCCCAGTGAGGGCTGATTATAAATGGTAAGATATATTATATTTATTCTGTTTATTTATTTTCATCCTTTTTCTGTATTTCTTCCGTTACTTTTCCATACGGACTCCGTTTGCGAAACTCCAAACATGAAACTTGACCAGAATTTCAAGACGAACGCAACATTCAAAGTTTTCTGGTCAAATTCCATCATTTGCAAAAATTACTATTTTTGGAATTTAATTAAATAACTAATCTATTGTCAAAATTCTGGGTTGTTGCAGTTCTCTATACGTACAACCACATACGAACTCGAATCGCGATAAAAATTGTAATCTTATAATAACTAAATATTTCGGACACAATGGAACTGGTTTAGTCGAATTCATTTGTAAAACTTCCTTTATAAATTCAAATGGTCAAATAATACGCGTTTAAAGTGTGCACAATCACAAAATAAAACCAATTAACTTGAAACTTGAAGTCTTACAATAATTAATCACTATGAAATTTAATAAAATTAGTTTCGTTGAAATCCGAGGTCATCTGAAAATTTGTTATTCTTAAGTTCCATATTAAATCAATAAAACGATTAACTAAAAATCTAGGCGTTCACCATTCGCACGATCAAACGATAAGTCTGAATGATACGAAAATCGAAATCCAATAATAACTTACTATTACGGATCCAAGGGTACAAGTTTAGTCGCCTTCCATGACTGTTTCCCTGGAATGATATTTTATACGCAAAACAATGCTATTTTGGACATCAAAATACCTGGTCTCCAGAAATAACAAACAATATATACATATATATCCTGTCTCTAAATGTCAATATGAATTCAATGGAATTGATTTCGCAATGTAATTCAATCGTTACCTCAAGTTACATACAAATTCCTTTTAAATCAAATTAAATTCATTTAGTTAATCACTACACAAACTAGCTACGAGTTTATCGCTATCGCGGTCACATACGATATTGAATCACCATGAAAATTACTTTCATATAATAGTTTAACATTACGGGTCTAATGAAACTCGTTTCATTGAAAAACGGAGGTCGTTTGCCAAAAAGGCTATTTTTAAGGCTTAAATAAATCGATAAAATATAAACAAATTCAAAAGCAAATCAATTTTAATAATAATAAATTATTATCATCATATATATCCGAATAGAACATCATAAAGCTCCAAAATAAACATATTTGAATTTATAACTCGATATTATAAAATTCGTTATTAAATCGATATTCAATTTTAAAACCCTTTTATTTTTTTAAATAAATCGTTATAGTTTATAAACGATTCCATGGCGACTTCCTGAAAATTTAATTTGGACATTATTTATAATCTATAAGACTAAAACTTGATTTCTAACTTTCATTAGAAAACAATTGTTCAATATATTTGAACGTTTCTTGTTTTAAAGAAATCCGACTGATATTGGATTCTGTATATTCAATTGAAGTTCAAACCGTAATATTACGAACTACCGCGACATTATGAGCTCGTTTTAGATTTAATAATAAATTATACATTCAAAATTCGTTTTTAATTAATAAATTCCTTATAGAAATCTTTTTTATTCCCAATACAACTTTAAAAATAATTTAAATGTTTTCAAAATTAACGGCTAAAAATATGGATCGTTACATTCCTCCACCCTTAAAAGAATTTCGTCCGCGAAATTACTAAGTTGAAAAAATGCTACAAACTCATTAACTTCTCAAAAATCTACTTAGTTAAAATCCACTTTATGAACCATTTAATCCCAACCGATCTAATTGGTTTTAATCAAATACCAATTCATTTCTATTAACAAAAATTTCCAAAAATTTTGAAAATTTTCTAACACCTTCGATTTTTTTTGGTTGAGTCTCCCCTGTATAGAGGGACTTCTGCGATATTGCAGGTACAACAAATATATATACATCGACTCACACGGTCAGAAAACCCAATCCATAAACCAAATTTTACATTTTGCGTAGGCGTATCTTAAATAAGCGTTATTAACTGAGTTTGCCTAATATTTATGCAATATATGCAACCAAACTCAAGCCAAGTAGCCCCATCTACCTGTGCTTATTCAATTCCAACACATAGGTCTCAAAACATGAAATTTATATAACATTGCATTTATTTAATTATGTGAACACATAAATTCCATATTCAACATGCTATACATGAATATCAATAAACCATCACAAGTTTCAATATCTAATCACCCATTTAAATTGATTCACGTATTATTCCATATATTAATATTTATTCACTTATTTCAATACCAATTTACATGACATTCCATTCAAATATAATTAAATCACATGTGCCTTTTTTCGCAAATCCATATGGACTTACAATATTCTCACATTCATTCCAAATTGATTTAAATCAATTTTTACTTTTAATCCACTAATCAAGCTTTAGTTAGTTCACTTTCCTAATTTAAATTTAGTTTGAGCCAACCATGCTCTAATCTATTTTATTTGCTTATAATCAAGTTAAATTTTATTTATAACTCATGTTCCATATTGAATCTCAATTTCTTGTACTTGAGTTTAGAGCTCATTTTTAATTCAAATTCAATTTGATTCATTATTCATTTGGTTTTCCCATTTCAAGTCTATTTTTTCTCCATTGAGTTGTCATGACTAAATTCCCATCTTACTTGATTCAAGGTTTATATCAAATTCTAATTCATATAACCAATTTACTTAACCGAGTTATGTACATTCATATATACAAACGACTAATTATCTTCTAATAAGTTCACCTTCCTCCTTTCCAATTCAAATCCATATTTTATTGCAAAAAAAAATCATTTCATTTTCACTTTCTTTTTCACATTGTGTTCAAGTTCCTTTTATCACTCAATGTTGATTTATTTATTCAACCCAAAATATCAAATTGTTTCCATTTTTGTTTTCTATTCCGTTTACCAATTTATAAGTTATACTACTTATTTTCACACTTCATCTATTCAATACTCGAATTAATTTCATTCAAATCTTATAAATCATTGTTACAAAATTATCTACAACTTGAATTTTCTATATTACATTTCATTCTATAATTATTGCTAATCCAATTCTGAATTTTCACTCTATTATCTCCATGCAGGCGTTAGACCTTTTAATCGCGATTAACCAATTTATCTTGGTTTTATTTTCCATTCCTTTTCTTTTTGAAGTACACAATCTTAATAATCTTACAATCATTTGTGGGAAAGCTTTTTGATTATCTGAGCTATCCATCTTCTCTTACATTCTTTTAATGAATTCTTACTTGAATTCATTTCATCCAATCATTATAACCTATGGTCATAATTTTTTTTTATAATCCAACCTTTTCCATTTATCACCATTTAGGATCGCCTAATTCTCACTCAATTTAACTTATTTAACATATCCAAGTTAATATTCAATTTATACGATCTTTATCCTTATTTAACTTTAAGTTAAACCTTACCCTACCTAGGAATTCACATTCCCAATAAGTTCAAAACTTATTTCCATCAATTTTCATACCCATGAGAATTCCAGAATTCAAATATCCGGTTTATTTTCTAGTCAAATTTAATTCATACATATATACATATTTATTTCAATATCAAAACCCATTCCTTTTTTGGGATTTTTAATCAAATCATGGTTTCCTTTATCAAAATAATTCATAACCAATTTTACAGCAGCAATTCATCACTTAGAAAATCGAAAATGAACGCCGATGATGTCCTGATCATCATCGGAATTATTTTCCAACGATTGAAGTAAGTTCGGTTCTTAATCGTTTTCAAAATCCATTTAAAAAATGATTTTTATTCAAAAATTTCTTCCAAATAATGCTATTTTACCTTATAATACTTTGGAAAATGTTTTCTAAATTATTCGAGATTTAAATTTCCAAATTCTGGTTTGAACTCAATCTCAGTTCATCTTATCTGTACTCATTATCCATATACAAAATAGATTAGGTAATACATAACCATTTCAATAATTTATAATTTCATTTGATTGTAACAACAATTTAGCACGTCCATATACTATAATATTTAAGAAATCCTTCCTTTAATATCAAAATAATTTTTGGGATAAATTATTTCATTTAGCCATTTTAAAACAATACTGTATTGATTTGCTTTGTTTGATAGTTTAGAAACACCTATCGATGCAGTTGTACATACTGTATCGACCAGAATTCATAAACAACTCAACAAACCAGCGAACAAAAACAATTTTTATAACACAACAAGTATGTTCTCTCATATATATACTCAAACTCAATATAAGGTATTACTAACCCCATCTCTATTTAGTTATGCCACAAAGCCATGTCTATTACTCAACCTTCAGCTCTGATACCACTATAACGAACCAACCAATTCCCGATCCTGATCATCGACACAAAATACCATGTCAACTAACCAGGCATCATAAATTACTAGATCATTTATAGAAAGAAGTTAGAGGGTGATAAATAGAAAGAAAGAAAAGTTAGAGTAGAAGAAAATGAGAAACACAAATCTTGTAGTGGAACGAATAAAATATATTAGATAACATAACTTTTAAAGTGCAAATCTTTTCTGCATATACATACCATAATCAGAGTACAACACAATACATCACAACGGAAATAATAGTAACTATCTAATGTTGATGCCTCATGCTTCAAGCTTCTCCAAGTATATCTGGAAAAAAATCTCGGCTACTTGACTGCCCATAGACCCAAAAGTTTAGGGTAAAACAAACAAAATAAACTCTGGTCAGTTATGGGACTGGTGTGAGTAAACTCCAACCATTTGATTTAACTTTTAAAAATCCTTTCGAAAGAAAAGATAATACTAAGACCAATTCATGCATAAGCATGAACGGTTTTTACCTTGTGATAACCCAAAATATTCTTTGTATCAAAACTATTCTGATATTATAATACCGTCTAAATCGAATAAATAGCAATTTAGCGGAACACTTACATCTTATGCTCCACATACATAGTATAGAGTCAAAAACCGCAGGGCGCTTATTGGGGAATGGATTTCCAACCATGACATGGTATGAGACTACCTACCGATAATGTATCTCTAATGAGGAATACACTTAGTTCAGCAAGAACATCTTGCAACCGACCATTCATGCTGCTTGAGTGTACCAAATTTATATCACCAATGGTTGGGATAAGCAATCGTTACCGAAAGAATACGGCAGTGATAAAATAAGAAGCAATTGAATTTCCTCTAGATCAAGTGATAGTACATCCTAATGGGTATGACCCACATAGCCATACTGCCTAACCGATTTTTGTCATTTTTCGGTTGATGAGGCATGAGGCTACGTTTTACCTTTAGAACATTGTAACATCATTCTCTTTGAATGCCATATCGTTAGATCCTTCAAATCACTAATTGACACCCTCAAAAATACACTAGGTGTTAAGCTAAGAGAAATTTCCTTCTCCGCCACCAACTATGGTATGTTTGAAGAAATCAATGTACATGACCATCTAGAAATATTCTGTCAGACATCCGTCCATATACGTTGACCTTGGACTGGACAAACTAAAGACACCATCCCATCAATACATCTTAGGCAATTTCTACCTAGGATTAACAGAATACCCCTTGTACTTTATTTTGTCTTCAGTTATCTTCAGCATAATTTGATTCGCAATGCTTATGCCTATACGGAATGGTTTTCAAATAATAAACATGATCCCAGTTTCTCCATATTAACAACGAAAATGTAAAATATACCATAAGTTTGATAGCCAATTATTTAACTATCAAAGGAAACATCTATACAACCAACGATCCTATTCCCAAATGAAAATTCTACTGATCAAGCATCAAGAAATCTGAGCCCTTTTAAATTAATTTCTTATTTATGTATCGATTTCCCAAATTCCTTTCAGTATCTCTACCCCGGTATCCTTCCAAACATGATTCTTGGAAAACATTTCCAATATTATGAACTCTTTATTTTCTATATTTCAGAAAATATATCTTATCACAGTTGGAAAACATTTCCATATCTTTCAAAAGTTCTTATTTCTATACTTAGAAAATATAAGCTATTAAAATCGGAAAATATTTCAAATTTCTATTTCTTAACTTCTCGTTAACCAATTCATTTCACTTCCTACGCTTAGGAAACATCTCTAATGTTATTTGGGAAAACATTTCCCAGATCCATTTATATGGATTTAATTGAACGTTATATAAAACATCATTATGACAACTCAACTGTTAATCACTCATTAAATAACTGTATCTCTAACAATCTTCTCCATCGTACACTACTTATTCCTTAGACAATAATGAAGTCAATCAAGTTGGGGTATAATTACCTCTCAGACCTTAAACTGAACAACATTCTTAACTTCGAAATAGACAAGGTTCATAAATTCAAATATCAACAAAACATTGCTTATGCAACTCTCGGATTCAATTAAATAATCCACTTCTTTAACGGAAAATATTGATTATAATGATAGCGTTATAATCCATGCTTCCGAAATATTTAATTTTAAAATATATTTTATTCATTAATTTGAATAAATAGATAAATTGATAAATGTATAATTAAATCTTGATTAGAATTGAAAGTAAATGTACTTTACAGAATTTGATATAGTCGAATTTCAATAAATATCTCTCTTTCGAATAATCTATATTATATTAATATTCCGAACTTCAAAATAAATCTACCATTTCAGGTTAACTCAAATTCCACTTTCATTCTAAATTCACCTTTAAATTTATCACTTCCAAATCCTTACCAATTTCCATTGTAACTATTCCAATCTAAAAAAATTCACTTTAAACCGATTGTCCACTTTGAAATGTGGATATTTTTTCTTTTATAGAAATCTGGACTCTTATAACAAATTTTCATTTTATTTGTAAAAACTATTACAGGTTCAAATCCCACTTATCGAGTCACTTTATAATTTCACATCATATTACACTTTATTCATAAACTCCGTTTATAAAACTGCTTCTCAATTAACACTTTTATGTTTATTTAAAACAAGCCAATTTTTTTAATGTATTTACGAGGTATACATTCCACAACTTTCTAAATCAACTTATTTGATTTCTACAAATCCCTTCTTATTTAATAATTATAACTTAAAATAATATTAATTTATTTCAAATCATTTGTCATAACTATAAATATTGTAATATTAACATATTTCATTTAAATTATAGTTTCATACTAAATAGAATTTAAACATCCTTTCTAAAATAAATCATTATAATAAAATTCGACATTATAGAATTCCTATTATAAATCCCTTTGAATTTATCTCAACCCAATTTACATTTCAAACCTCAAAATAAAATTCATTGTTCCTTTTTGAATCGATTCTCAATTTCCTATTTTAAACTAAATTTTGAATTTAAATTCGCCAAATATCAAATGATATTATTCTACTTCATTTATGAACATTGTTTAATCAAATTAAATTTCTATTTTGGAAATAAAATTCTTTTTTAAATCTGAAATTCTTTTTCTATATTCAAAAATATATTATGGTAATTAAATACCAAAATTCTAGGGTCAGTGTAATTCAAACACAACATAATCAATCACCAATTATATATCACGTCATATATCATAATAAATGAAAAACAGAAATAGAAATGTTGAGGAACCAGTTGAATCCCTTCAACCTATTTTCCTGCATCCATGTTAATCAATGTATATAATATCAATTTCACTTCAGTATGGGATATCATTGTAAATAGAGTCAATATCCAACCAATGATTTATATATATAACTATATCAATCATTTCAACTAATTTATCAACAATTCATCCAAACAACCATCACACAATAGAAAACCACTATATATTAACTTAAAACTCATTTACATAAAATGTAGACGAGCTAGAGATAGTGTGTTTACTCACATTAATAGTTTGTCGTTGAATAACAATAAACCATCAATGATTCGATCTTACCATAAATTCCAACGAGCTCCAAAACGCTCCAGACCAGTTTTATTGCGTAGCCTATATCCATAATTATTAAAATAATTAATTATCAATTATACATAATTAGCATTCGAACGCTAATCCCTTTTCTTCCTTTTCTGTTATTCAAAAATGTAGCTAGATGAACCATTCACCATTGTGCACTCCCCTTCCATTCATTCTCCCCCCACACTCCTTCATTTCACAAACTGAAAATACCATGTTGGTCCTCGTCTCGACCATTTCTTCCCCATACCACCATTATTCAACTCGCATCCACCCTGGCAGTTGCCTCAGCGAGATCTAAGAACATTACAGTGAAGTCACTATACAGATCGCCACCAAAAATCACCAAACCCCGTCCACATGCTCGCCTTCTCATCCCGACACTAACTCCGTCCTCCTCACTGCTGCCAGACCGCAGAAGTCCATGTCACAACATGCCCACGACCAACTGTGTATAATTTGAGTTGTATGAAACACTGTCGCGCCCTTCAATAAGAACATTAGCTTGAAGATCTCCCACACACAATTCAAACGGATCCAAAATCATGAATTTTCATTGAGTTTTCTATTTTTAATCGATTTATGAAGTTTTGGTTTCTCACATTTGGATAAAGACATATGTTTCCTTTCTTGGAAATGAACGAATGATGTTAGTATTTATAATGGGAAATGACTTAGCACACACGGGATGTAAAACTTGGCAAGCATGTTGTTTGAAGCGTACCGTGTAAGGTAGATTTTTTTTAGTAATTATTTAACCTATTGATGTTAATCGCTGAACGTTCTCTATATGTACAACCACATATGAACTCAAATCGCGATAAAAATTGTAATATATAATAATTAAATATTTCTTATACGATGGAACTGGTTTTGCCAAATTCGTTTGTAAAACTTCCTTTATAAATTCACACGGTTAAATAGTACGCGTTTAAATTTTGCATGATCACAAAATAAAATCAATTAACTTGAAACTTGAAATCTTACAATAATTAATCACTACAGATTTAATAAAATTAGTTTCGTTGAAATCCGAGGTCGTTTGAAAATTGGTTATTTTTAAGTTCCATATTAAATCAGCAAAACGATTAAATAAAAATCTTGGCGTTTACCATTCGCATGATCATACAGTAAGTCCGATCAATATGAAAATCGAAATCCTATTATAACTTACAAAAACAGATCCAAAGGCATAACTTTCATCGCATTCTGAGACTGTTTCCCTGAAATGATATTTTTTATATGCAAAATTATGCTATTTTTGACATCAAAATGCCTGATCTTTAAAAATAACAAACTATATATATATATCCTAACGCTAAACGTCAAAACGATTTCAACGGAATTGATTTCGTGTTTTAATTCGATCGTTATCTCAAGTTACGTACAAATTCGTTTTAAATCAAATTAAATTCATTTTATTAGTCGCTATGCAAACTAGCTGCGCGTTTGTTGCTACCACGGTCACATACGATATTGGATTGCCATGAAATTTATTTTCAAACAATAGTTTAACATTACGGATCTGATGAAACTCTTTTCGTCGAAAACAGAGGCCATTTACCAAAAAGGCTATTTTTAAGGCTTAAATAAATCGATAAAATATAAATCAGTTCAAAAACAATTCAATTTTAATGGTAATAAATTATTATTATTGTATACATCTGATAGAGCGTCATATAGCTCCAAAATAAACATATTTTAATTTATAACTCAATATTATAAAACTTCATCGTTAAATTGATTTATGTTAAAACTCTTTTATTTTATTAAATAAATCGTTATGGTTTATAAACGATTCCATAGCGACTTCCTGAAAATTTGACTTGGACATTACTCACAATCTATAAGACGAAATCTCGATTTCTCACTTTCGTTAGAAAAATATAGTTCAATATATTTGAATGTTTCTTGTTTCAAACAAATCTGACTTATATAAGATTCTGTATTTTCAATTGAAGTTTAAACCGCAATATTACGAATTACAGGGACGTTATGAGTTTGTTTTAAATTTAATTATAAATTATACGTTCAAACTTTCTTTTTAATTATTAAGGTCCATATAGAAATATTTTTATATTCCCAATATAACTTTTAAAACCAATTTAAATATTTTTAAAATTAACAGCTAAAAAATTAGGATGTTACAGTTCGAGCCCTACTTTTGGTCCTGCCACGTATCTAATGTAAACTGCTATGTGATGTTCTTACATATTGACTTGCTATTACTTGACCCCTTCTGCGTTGTTTTGCCCTGATCTCTTCGTGCTTGGATATAGTCCTATTAAGCACATTTTTACTAGTGTCGTCTGAATATATGTAATATAGATGGATTTAGATATTGGGACACTTTTATTTACATACACATGGGCCGACAGGTAGTAGCTTGGATATATATACTGCATTCACCTATAAATATTTGTTCAACCTATTTTGTTTATATTTTGATGGTTTAAAAGCACTCTACTACCTTTTTTCGGAAATGACCAGTGTTACCTAGTTACATGCGCTATATGTGTATATACGTGCATATATGTATGTGATGAGGGCATGGGTTTTCTTCTATTTGCCACTTTGCTACATATTATTTCCATATTCCAGGCAAGGGTCTGTAATACGCATTGTACCTTTCCTTAATTTTAAAAACTAAGAATTTTTGCTACTTGCTCCCTTGGGTATGAACCTGTTTTGATAAATTATCCACATTGACTTGTTATTTCATCATTTGGTTGGGAACGTTCGAAAATTTTAACATGTTTGGCTGCATCTATACTGAGTCTTGTTGGATTTCGTATATACACAAACTTGCCTTTAGTCTCGGCCTACTTTTATGTTTTAATGAAAGTTTCAACTAGGAACAAATCTTTGAGTTTCTTCACCTTGAAACCTGATATTTATAATGTAAAACAAAACAAACCACGTATTCCTTGCTGAGTTGTGACATGGGCTCATGCTTCCTTGTTGTCTTATGTCATGCATATCGCTGAATACATTGAAAATGTACTTGGATACGTGGCTGCATGTTATTGGAGTTAGTTTTAGCTAAATACACCTCATCTACTATGTAGGCTAGCCTTGTTAAATACTAGAATACCTCAGTTTGATGTACTAATTGTATATACTAGGCATTTAGCATATGACCTGAAAATTTAGTATTAATATTTGAATTTGGATTAACCATTTTATTTTAGTATTTTATTAAATTTGACTTACTTGAATAAAGTTAGTCCCTACTCGAGTATTTTGTGTTTTGCATGAAACGCTCGGGTCAAATCGAGTGTTGCAAATTTAAGGACTTCAGCTACCGAAGTTAGAAAGTGCTGAAGACACGCTCGCTTTGGGTTCGTCCATCTGTAATTTTTATTTTAATTAAAATGTATGTATATTTATATTCCGTTGTATAAGAAATATTGTATAAACTCTGATATTTCGTAATAAAAGTTCTGTTGTAAGATATTATTCTGTCTATTCTGTGTTGTGATTCTGTGTTTGATTCTTTTTAAACCCTGTAAGCAATAACAATCTGTCGTTTTGAATGGTTTGAATTGGTTTACTTACCGACTTGAAGCGGTCAAAAAGGCAGGTCGTTACAAAATAGTATCAGAGCTTTGGTTTATACAAAATCTTAGCTTATCGAGTTTAAAACTCATTAGTGATAGGATTTTAATATTCGAGAATGAGTGGGATCGTCACTGGAACCACTTTAGAAAGAGCATATTTTGAAAGAAAAAATATTCTGAAAATATAAGTATTTTGGAAATTTAAAATCCTTTTTGAATCTGTTCTTCGATATCTCTTTTCAATAAATTTAAGTCCCAAGTCCATTCGAAAACTGTAGAGTGAAGGGTAATCAATGTGAAATGAATATAATAAGTGTTTTGAGTATATTATTTTGACGTCAAGGTTGGACTATCAAGTATGTAAAGATTTTGGATATACGCCTAGCTAACGTATATATGACGTCTTATATATTCCAGATAGATATGGAATCACACTCCAATCACTTGAAAATGATCCATTGATCGCTATAACATCAGCATTATTTATTTTCGAGTTTTGAAAGTGGGATGGCTATATGATTCAGTTAAGACATCGAGAAATACTTGAGCTATTTCGACAAATGTTTGGAAATGTTAAACAAATTTAGTGCAAGTTAATTAAGTTGAACATATACTTAACTTGGATAATGAGTGATATTCGCAAAACAAACTATTCCGTCAGAGGCTTAAAAGGATATATTATAACAGGAGAAGAGAATTTGTAACGCTAACTTAAGTGAGCTTGTTATGTTAAGATATCATATATATTATATGTTTGATTCTATCACTTCTTATTTCAGATTATGGATTAAATTATAACAAATGTTTGAGTGGGGGAGAAGACTGATTTTCCCTTCTTGAGACTGTATGAATGAATCGAACGGGCATTTCTTAACAAATAATCACTTTTGAGGCATAGAAGAAAAGAGTACTGAATAAAACGAGTACCCCATGATTAATCTGCCTATACTTTTACCCATATGTGTGCTTGCCTTTTCTATCTTGGCCAATGTTGGTTGCATCACTCGGACAATTGAGCCCGAACTGTTTATTCTTGAGTAGTGTCATTCGTGCCATTTTATCTGGTGAACTTTGAAAAGTATTTTGACTCAAATTATTATACTAAATTCTATTAGTTGGCTTTTCTTCACTTGACTCGCGCACATAAAATTTGACACTGTCCATATCCTCATACCCCTTTGTGCCATTTATCGAAAGGAACCAAGATTGAGTTTAAACTAGCTAACTTTGAGTTTCACCACAATTAACGAATGAATTCTCATGGATTAATATTTTTCCAAGATACTATGTTAAAAAATGTATTGACAAGTTATATTTACATAGTAATTGAATATTTTTTTGGAATATTGAATCCAACTTATGCAAGGGAATTGGATTTTGGAGAATTTTATTTGAGAATTTAGTTTTGTAATTTTGAAATTTCTATGTTTTGAACAAACATTTTTGAAACAATACTAGTTTGAAATATGTACACATTAGATCAGAGTAAGGCATCAGAAGCGTGATGGTATTTTGAATAAAACTTTTCAGGAGATTTCTTTCATCTATTAAAATGATTTAACCATTTCAAACGAGATTTAATATTGGAAACGAAAATGAATAAAAATCCTATGTTATGTAAATGATTTTGAAATGCAATTTGTTTTGAAAAGGAAATGCATTCAATATTATGAATCGTAAATGAGTTTCTAAGATATTGAATCAAAGCTCTAGAAATATTCTATCTTATGATATAATTTTTTTTCAGATATACGAAACTATTTGAAATGGAATTTGATCGTAAAATTTGATATGATTTATGAATTATAAATGATTTTCTAAAGCTTTTGATTTGGAATTTGGAAAGATTGAATTTGTATGATACTTGCTCTCAAAGTTAGAAAATCGTATTAATCTAATTTAGATTTCCAAGTATTCAAAGAAAAATTGATTTTTCCAAGTTATTTATATATGATGAACAGTTTATATATAAGTAAATAATTTCGACGACTTGGATCCGATATTTGAAATACTTTGAAGTATTGTGATTAAGAATAATAAATGAATCTTTCTTCAAAGAAGAAATGATTTGTGGATAATTTCCTAATTTAAGGAATAAATGATTAAGGATTATATTAAGTCAAATGAATGGTTAAAACAACCAAATTTAGAGGAAAGAGACTTAACTTGAATCCCTTATATCTATTTTCTTTTTGAATAATGATTATCGATTCGAAGAGACCGAGATTGGATTAGGGTGATTCTTATCTGAAAATCACTTCGAACAAAATATGATGAAGTGGAGAAAATGGAGATTATGAAGACAAGATATTTTCAAATCGAAAAGACCGCTTATTGACTAGAGTGGGAGCTTGGGCATTCTTTTGCCCATCGGCTAGCATCGTAGCTTCCATGTACCTACGAAACCAAGTCAGAATAGGGATACCCTTAGGAAAATTGGAAGCCCCGGACATGTTGCGAATGCAAAAGAGAAATAAACCAAACTTGGAAAGGTGCATTTTAAAGCATAGAATAAGGCAAATGAGAATCTCCAATGGGACAAGCTGGGACAAAGCTCTATCATATGCAAGATCCTCCACCCCAAGTACAAGAAGTGGAAAGGAAAGAAGAAGAGAAATAGAAAACTAGTTAGACATAAAGCCTGCTGAGTTCAGTAATTACTAGCATGAGTGATAAGAGGAAATCAAGACAGAATAATAATTTGAAGCTCAATAGAGTAAATAAGAACAAGAAGATAAGCATGGATATAGTCAACTGTCAAATCATTTGATTTTTGCACCATTTACTACAACTCAAAATTTGGATATAATACAATTCTACCCATCGATCGGCTCCTAACCCACAATTGTGATAACCAATGCCGACTATGGTCTTATGGTTATCAAACTCAATCCATCAGCTCTAAGGACATAGCGTAAATCACTAGCATCAAAACATTATATCTGCCCTAACCGGCGTGATGCACGCTCACCGCCTCGCTGAAATACACATGTACCAACCACGTTTGTGCCCATTACTACCCTGTGCAGTGTAAGCACCTCCTCGTGAGATCTCTGTGTAGTATGACAAAAAGGAATACTGATTAATACATATCCTCAACCAAAAATGCAATTAGTCATAAGTCACCCCTAGATGTAGTCCCCAAATTTAATTTACTTGCGCTAATATCACCATAGAATTATTGTTGACTGCCTAGCTACCCAAGACCTCTATAAAATTGTCAACAAATGCCTAGGTCACTATAAATTAATTGTTTTAACCAGCCTCTTATTTTCCCTAATCAGCCTATCCCTGCTATCAGAACAAACCATTACTATGAACCCATTATTTTCCTAATCAGCCATCACTACGGAACAGACTCCTACTACACATTTTCTTAATAGGACGCTTATTTCGTTAATCAGCTTATGCTGCTGGAAAGGACCACTACTACTCATGCTTATTAATTTCTTTATTTTAAACTTAGCGGCAATCTTTAGTTTATTAATAAGCTTACTTCCTTCATGTAATTTTTTGTTATACTATAGGTTGCATGTAAACTTCTATTACAGGTTGTTTATAAACATCACTTTTGTTTAATTTCATTCTACAACTCAACCCCGCTATTTAGCTTCTATCCAAATGCCATTTGTTTAGTTTATCAACGATACAATTCAATTATTCTCTATTATATAATTCCAATAAGCCCCAATTTACCCTTTTTATAATATATATTTTTCCTAAATGCGCTTTTATTCCCAATTTCATATTTTTACCTAAACTGCGCATAAACAAAAAAGAATAATGGTTTAGGCTCTTGAAGTCCTAAAATCAAAGTAAAAATAAAAAGGACAATGGCCTAGGCTCTCACATGGCCTAGGCTCAGATAAAAAAAAACAGATCTAAAATAAAATAGGGCTGAATCTGAATTGTAAATAAATTTATACATGAAGAAAAAGATAAAGATGAACTGTACAGTAACAGAGTAAATTAATGAAATAGATAGAAGAAAGGACAGAAGCAGTAATCAGATTTACACGGATTATTGATAGAAAGGAAAACAAAAATCTAAAGAAATCAACAACTATTATACTGTCAAAATAAACCCCAATTTATACTTTGTAATTACTTAAAGTAATCACAAATTTAAGAAAATTTGATATGCTTTGGTAGGAAATCTCTATATATAAAAATTCTCCAAAAATATGTGCAAACCCAAGCCTCAGAACTACGTCAAAATATTTGAGGAGGAAGTTGTGTAAGGAGGAGGCAGAGAATGGAGGAAATGGAACAGGGAGAAATAGGTTTAGGTTTGGAGCTATATTTGTAATAGAGCTAGGGGATTTATGACCGCTAGATACTAGGTAAAAAAAACTTAGGCCATTAGATCAGAAGAACTCTCTAGAAAATGCACCTGAAGTCAGCCTGAATTGCACTAGAAATGTGCGCACTAGGTTGCGCATGTTATTGGACTGGGTCGACCCATCTTATAGGTGGGCCAACCCCTGAGTCGACCCACTTGGGTCAGAGTTACCCCCTGTCGACCCAGCTAAAGACCGGGTCACCCAAGTTAATCATGATCTGCGATTGATTTCATTCTCAATTAATTCGGTGTTTATTAGAATTTCAAATTTAATTTCAAACTTCTTTTGTAATTTCTTTGTTTTAAGTCCGATTTCAGTAAACCAAATGTCTAGCTTAGCCAGAATTTCATAATAGACCCAATGGGCAACCTACATTGCTCATTTCTCAATATATTTCTGATTATTATTTATTTTATTAATCTTTTATTTAAATTTATTTATTTTAGTTGAATACAACTCTTCTCTAAGGAAATTGGAGGGACACAATTTTTATAAGAGGGAGTCTGTAACAATCCGACCTTATGGGATTATCTATTCTTGAATATAATAATGAAATGTAATGGGATTATAATTTATTAATCAAGTGTTAAATATAAATTATTAAGCATAATTTGAATCAAATTATCCAAGTATAGATAAATGTCAGGCTTGGGAATTTATCCATAAGACAAATTAATGAAGTGATTATTAATCATTTAGATATGGGTAAAAATGGAAATTTATGGAAATTTTTTTGGGTTGAAATAAGTTTAACAATGTATTTTGTGTCAATTTAGGAGAATATGTGTATCTTATGTTAAAACAGAGATTTAGGGTTAACATGTGGGTGAATACTCAATATTATGATATTAAGGTAGGGAAAATAGTAAAATATGTGTTCAGAATTTCAATCAGACCCTTCAGTCATTGCTAAGCTGAACTATGCAAACATTACTCATCTCCCTAAGTCCATTGGAGAAAACACTCTACCCTCTTTCTGCCTCCATCAGCCTACTCAACACCACCTTCAAAATCGTCACCAAAGTTCTTTCTAACAGGCTTCAATCGATCATAGCATCTATGGTCGGAATTGAACAATCTGCATTTATTCTTGGAAGAAACATTCTAGATTGTCTGGCTTCCACTCAAGAAGCCATCTCTTTCTGTCATTTTTCCTCAACACTTGGTGTATTACTTAAACTTGATTTCTCCAAGGCTTTGATTCTGTCAACTGGAACTTTATTCTTGCCCTACTGTCGCATCGTGACTTCCCCTTGAAATGGTGCCATTGGATCAAACATATTCTGGACATTAGTTTCTCCTCCATTTGTATCAATGGTGAAACCGACGGTAAAATCAAATCAGGTGGGGCTTAATACAAGGTGACACTCTCTCACCCTTAATCTTTGTTCTAATAGCGGATGTATTTAACCAGATGGTAAGATTATCTATCTCCATCAACCACTTCTCTGAGATTTCTCTCCCCAACTCAAATATATCCATCTCCAACTTGTAATTTGCGGATGACACTATCTTGTTTGCTTCCCCTACTCCCTCTAATATCCACTGCCTCAAGGTCCTCCTCTATTTATTTGAACTTATGTCGAGTCTCTCCATTAATTTCAATAAAAGCTCTATCATTATGCCGAGTAATTCTAGTAACATTAGCCCTGATATTGTAACATGTCTGAACTATAAATTGGATTCATTTCCAATAACATACCTTGGTATTCCTCTTCGCCTAACTAAATGGTATTCCTCTTCGCCCAACTAAACTCTTCAGATCGGACTGGCTTCCTCTTATCTTCAAGATTGAATCCAGACTTGCGCTTTGGAAAGCAAATTCCTTGTCCGTTGATGGTCTCGTCTCATCCTCGTCAAAGGTGTCCTTTTGTTCATTCCCTCTTATTGGATGTCCTTCCATAAACTCCCATCTTGGGTAACTGCTAAAATTGATTCCATTCGAAGTGCATTCTTATGGAAATGGGGTAAAGCCAAACAATTAATTAGTTGGCAAACTATTTGTATTCATCAGGATCATGGCGATCTTGGCGTCATTAACCTTGCCACCTTCAATGTTGCTTGCTAAATGGCTCTGGATCCTTCTCTCGCCAGGGCTCTTCATTTGGAAATATTAGATCTTGTTTCTCCTTTACAATTCAACTCCTCATCTTGTCCTTCACTTCTCTTCGCTTTCTAGTCCTTCACCCTTCTGGGTTGGCGTCTTATCCACTATTCATCGTGTTAAATCTCTCTTTCATGTGAAGATTGGCAATGGCGAAAATTGTAATTTTTGGCTTGACATTTGGTATAAGCAACTTCCTTTCTCTCAGTTATTCCCAAACATATCCTCGCTTAACCTCTCAAATCCCCTATCTGTTGCCATTGCCATGGGACTCGCCCAATGGGATTATGCCCTTCTTCCTTTTTTGGGCTTGACAATCTGGATGAAATTTCTTCAATTGGCTCTATTCTGCATTCTTCTCGCTTGTCACATTTTCAGGATTCGTATTTCTGGGATTTAGGCTCATCTAAGAATTTATTGGATGCAGCCTATAACAAATTCCTTACCCATCCAGGTCGATGCTTCTCCTTCTCTCGCATCTGGAAATGCCATCTTCCTCCTCGTGTTATCTTCTTCCAATATTGCTTGATCCATGCCCGAATTAACACAAAAAACAGGCTTTGCCGCATTAACATCAACGTCGATCCTATGTGCGTGCTATGCAATCAATAGGAAGAATCATTATCTCACATGTTCTTCGATTGTGACATCTCATTTGCGGTATGGGCTGCAATCAGCTCATTTTTGCTTGGTTTCATTCCTACAATTCACTCCTTCTTTGAATACTGACAGCACAACCCCCCTGACCCGAAACTCGATCCCCTGGTGGGTTTCTTCTCCTGGAGTATCTGGTTAGAAAGAAACACTCACATCTTCAGTAGACCCAAGAAGCACTTGCTGGGAATATGTAATCATATTCTATACCTTTTCGAACTATGGACATGCACCAGAAGGCATGCTCATTTTAGGCTTTCGCTTCCAAGGTCGCTATCTCCAGGGACTCGTGGCAGCAACTCGTTGTTCGCTTACTGATCTCATGTTTTTGGGTCACTGGTCGTATGTTATGTTTTATATGGGTTGTTATATCTTATATGTAGTATCCTGTTTTGCTGTGTACCATCTACTATAATGTATTTTGGCTAGCTTTCAAGACAATTATGCCCTAGACTTTTATGCCACTGGTTGGGCCTGTCGATCAAATTATATACCTATCTTTATATATATATACACACACACTTAATCGGCGGTGTAGCGCCATGCTGCACACCCGTCTTCCTCCAAAAATAGTGGTAAAATAACATTCTTGTAAATGTAAAATTTTCCAATAAGTAGGAATGTATATAATTCCTAAGAGTTTATTGCTTTAAATTGAAGTGAATAAGTAAAAAGGGGAATTTTGAGAAAAATCATGTATACTTAAATAAAGTTTATGTAGAAATGGATGTTAAAGGCATATAAAAATTGTTGAAATATATTTATATGTGTGTTAAGACAATATTTTGTGTTTGAGAAATTTACTTATGTTAAAATAGTGTGTTTTGAACATTTAAAAATATTCATTCTATTCAAAATGAATATGAAATGTTCATTTTTGAATAAATTGTAAACTTTAAGTAAAAATAACTTAGTAATAAAATTAGTAGTTGTTAAAAAACATACTTTTGTATTATTAGTTAATTAGTTTAGTGAAATCTTGTAATTTTAAGTTGAAAGTGCTTAATTAGAAGAAGGAAAAAACAAATCAAAACTAGTGTTAATAATGGTCTAAATCCCCAAATAGTCGTCCTAAGCCCAAACCCTTTCTTAATCACTCAACTAAAGCCTAATTAGCCCATTAAGAGGTAACTAAAGAGGGAGATTTCTGGAAATGACATAGTTTTCTCTCTACATGCAAAAGAAACTCCTCTTCCTCATGCTCTTCTTACTGATAAAAAGAAAATCTATGGCCTCTTTATGCTAAACCCAAATCTTAGCCTCCTATATCAAAATTAAAGAAAGACTGAAGCTTAAAGATAGTGTCTTAATAGGTAATCCATACAAAGACCATCATTTTATCTCAATCTTGTTCAATTTGAAAGAAAAAAAATTACTGTAAGATTGTAAAATGTGTTGCATATCTCTGTAATTGACTCTACAGGTGCTGAAGATGAGAGAGGAGCTGAAAAACACTATCCTTGAATGAAATCCAAGCTTAATCATGTCAAACTTCATAGTAGATCAAGTTTAGGAGTTGAAGCTGAAAGTTTTTTTTACTGTAAACTGAAAATTTTGTTTTGAGTGAAATCTTTGAGTTAAAATCCGTGATAGCCCTATTATAAGAAAGAACTTTCTCAATTCATATCTGTTTCGTGTGATTCTTGTTTTATTATTATGGTTATGTATTGAACCTGAAATTTGGAAATTTTCATCCTAAACCGATGAGCTTTGATCAGCTGAAACCTTCCCAGAAAGTGCACCAAGGGGGGACGAACCCCACTTGGGTTTCACGTCCAAGGGATCGACCGCCCACAAAGCCAGGTCGACCGTCCAGTCTAGCTGGGCCAGAGAAGGGGTCGACCTCTGGACGAGATTCCAAGGGAGGTCGATTCCCCTTTATATTTCTTGTTCAGTCCATGATGAAGCTACTTTTGCTTTATCCTTTGTCTATTTTTTTAGCCTAATTGCATGCTATAGTGATACAATATATAGGATATTACAATAGCCAATAACTTGTCGAATCCGAATGACTTTTTGGATGAATTTCTTATGTCTGTTGTTAGCTTTTGTGATGGGTTTTATACACTTTGCACATTTTAAATAAAGCGATTTTACTGTGAGTTTTCACCATATAAAACCTTATGGCTTTGGGACGAATTTTCAAGGATTTGTTTATATAAATGAACTTGTCTCGAAGCAATAGTAAAAACAATATTTTCTGACATATATATATATATATATATATATTGAAAAATAAATCAAACATTTTGAAAACTATCTTTATCAACTTGCTTTCTCAAAGCAAGTATTTTCAATATATAAGAAACCGCACATTGTTACATCCTTTGAGAAGGCATGGTTGTGATTAAATAATATCGTAAACCTCGTGCTATGAGACACGAAGGTATATGAGACCAATTAAATAAAACCTCGTTTAACTAAAGATGTTGTTCTTTGTGATCCCTTGATCTTTCATGTGATTTTCTGTGATTTCTAGTATGGAATCGACTAGCGCCTACAAACCAGTAGTGATAATGGGTGGTATGGGATGTATAGTTACCAATATTCGGGTTACTATCCATGAGTCTGTGACACATTCCTGTGTATTCCCCCATACTAGACCTTTTGGTCAATTTATTGGAAATCTAGACCTTTGGTTCACTTCTGTGTGAACCTTATGGACTTTCGGGTCAGTCTTGTGTGTTACGACCTTTTTGGTCATCTTATAAGGTACCTTTATTTTGTTGTTAGCACTGGCGAGGCTTCAAGTCATTCCTAATTGATAGCATGTGCAGGCGTAGGTTCGGCTTGCCAATCATGTTGTTGGATCCAATTCATGTTATTTCTGTGTTAGTTGATGATTTTACATTTTGAGATGATATTTATTACTATTATATATATATATATATATATCTTCGAGTTATACGAAGATTTTCGTGTTTGTATATGGTTATTTCATTTCAGTGAATTTGAACTGTTATCTGAGTTCGGGTGTTTATGTAATTCTTGTGGTTTTTATGTTTCCTTCTTGCGATTTCAGGTGGTGTTACTTATGTTCCTCAAAAATTATTTATTCCTTTGGAAATCTGTTATACCAGAAAATATTGTTTCTACAATTTCTTCGAGATGAGTTCATTTGTATAAACATATCCTTGAAAATTCATCCTAAAGCTATGGAGAAAACTCATAGTAAAATCATTTTATTTAAACGCGCACAGTGTATAAAAGACAATACAAAAGCTCACAAAAAACACATAGTATACATGAGAAGTTCATCTAAAACATCATTCAGATTCAACAAGTTATCGCCAACTACGATATACTATATATTATATCACTATTGGCAGCATATTAGGCTCGAAAACCAAGTAAGGGATGAAGCAAAAATAGCTTGAACATGGACTAAACAAGCAATACAACGGGTAATCGACCTCCTTTCGATTCACGTTCAGGGGTCAACCCCTATCCAGTCCAAGTCGACTGGGCAGTCGACCTAACTATGGGAGCGGTCGACCCCTTGCACGTGAAATCCAGGTGGAGTTCGCCCCTCCTCATTTTCACTTTTTGGCCAGGTTTTGGTTGATCAAAGCTTAACAGTTTAGGATGAAAATTTCTGGATTTCAAGTTCAATACACAAGCAACACAATGAAACAAGAATCACATGAAACATATATGTATTGAGAAAGTTCATCTTTCTCAAAGTAGGGCTATCAGAGATTTCAACTTAGAAAATTCACATAGAACAAAATTTTGAGTTTACAGTAAACAGTTTTCAACAGAATCAAACTTAAACTCAATATTACCATAAGATCCAAGTTAGAAACTCAATATTATCGCACGTCATGAAAGTGGGTATTGCCTTAAAAATTCTGTCAATGCGAGTGTAATAACTAGAACAAAAACACCATATTACAATATTAATTTACAACGGTAAAATAATATCAGTTGTAATAGAGATTTTTTACAACTGTCATTTCTTGGAAGTTGTAATAAATATAATTTTAACAACTTATTTATTTTGCCTGTTGTAATAGATGTTTGTTACAATATTTCTTTTATGGCAGTTGTAATGGATACTTTAATTAATTTTAATAATTAATAATAAATATAATAATAATATTAAATATTTTAATTAAATAGTTAATAATCAATAAATAACTATTAATAACTAATATTGATGATTAGCAAAATAAATAATAAAATTATTATTATTAAATGATTAATTTTTAACAATTAATAATTAAAAAGTAATAACTAATATCTAGTAATTAATTTCTGATGATTAATAATCAAATTAGAAAGTTGTTTAAACTTATTTTTAGCAGTTCTTTTTTCTTTTTGTTGTAATAAGACCTACTAAATATTAATAACAACTACTATTCAATAATTAGTATTACTAACATTTAAGAATAATTAATAAAAACTTTACAAATTAATACTAATCATTATCAATTACTATTAGATAGTTAATACTTAATAATTAAAAAATAGTAGTGATTCTTAATAATTACTATTAAAGATTTAATAGTAAATAATCAGTAGCATGTACATAATAATTAGCTTTTAATAGTTAAAATTCAATTATAACTAAGAAGATATAGGTACTAATTAATAATAACGTTATTAATAAGTAATATTTAATATTTTAGTAAAAACTAATCCCAAGAAATTCAAACTATGTTTAATATAAAATTTAACTTATTAATTCTAACTTATAATTTTTAATTATTTAAATTTTAGTGAAATTTTAGTTTTGACTGATGGAAATCGGGCAGTCATGGCAATGCGAAATGATGAAACGAAGAAAGACGGTAAAACTTCGATGAAACGAAGGAAGGTAGTAAAAATGAAAATTTGGCTCCAAGGGAATTCGCGTCTTATATTTCTAGCGCCTTATGTGGGCCATCCTCTCCATAGTAATTACAAATTAACTCGCGTCTTGTTCTTTTTTGTATGTCAAAATGGATCTCTAATTAATCCTGAGCTTTTTTATGGGGAATGACGATTCCTTTCCCACAGCTCCCCTCTTCTTAAATTTACTTTCAGCTACTATCTTCCCTCTTTTTCTTCATTACTCTTCTCCCCAATGATGAACTTTCCATTGTGCGTATTGTTCCCCCTTTAGACATTTTCCAGAAAACCCTATTGATTCCTTACCCCCTTTAGATCCAAAATTTCCAGATCCAGTTTTTACTCTCTTTACCGAATTTTTGCTCCTGCTATTTGCCTTCCCTTCTTTATCGCTTCCTTACCCTGGCCACTTTGACCGATTATTAGGTCACAAAAGGCAAGGTCATCCTGCTCTATTGAGTTAGCGTGGTCATCAACTTGCTTGTTTTTGTCATGGTGCAGGCGAGTCTCTGCATTTCTATCTATAGTATGGAAGGCTTTGGATCAGGTATGTTGTGTTGTCTCTACGTGTTGTTTCTCTTGTGTCGTATCTTGTTTTGGTGATGTCGGGGTCATCTTTTGTTTGTTGGTGGTCGTGCGAAAATGAAAGTAAGGTTTCTAGTTGTTTCTACATCTCATTTTATCAAGTGTAATTTTCTTTTGTGGAAATAGGTTTTTAGCCAAGTTTTGGACCCTTTTGTGGGTATGGAAATGTTTGTGGTTGCAAAAAAAAAAAGTACGAGCTGGCCAATTATACTAGCTCAAGTTTGTTTTTCAAATTTAAATGTATTGTAATGTTTAACTGGACAATGAAGACAAACATAGTATTCAGTGAAAAACAAACGATATACCACCATTCAATGCGTAATTAATATGTATCATCTAATTGGAATGCCTGCAATTAGTCTTATTGTTGCCATGCCCTCTTGATATTGATTTAGTGCTGTCCTTGTCACATTCACTGGTCTGATGGCCATAACGTTTTGTATTATTAATAGATAGAAGGTTTGAATTCATATCCATATAGTCTTGATCAAGACAATATCTCAATAGTTGGTTTTAATATCAAAATTAACTAAAATTGTAGCATAATCAGAGCGTTTCCTTATTGCATTTATGTTTCTAGTGGTGCTAATTGTTATTATGATTCAAGATTATCAAATTCTTCCATTTCCCTTTATATTTTCACATCTTTCCATGAAATTCAAGAGTATTCCCTTTTCCGTCACATAACAGTTCGCATCCAGTATTCCAAATCTGGTTAGCACTTCGCATCTGTTAAAACCATCAACTACACTTGTGATTGCGACTTGCCTAGTTGAGAAGGAGGATCATTATAGATGGTGATTTTATAGGTGTAGAGAAAGTGCGATTATGGAGTCAAGTGATGATGGGGAGGTGCAGTTCAAGGTGATGCATATCGCACCACCACAACAGCCTTGCAACATAATTTTTGTATGCATTTTCTGTATTCCATCAAGTAAGTTATTTTTTGTATTCGGTTATCTAATTAACTACAAGACACATATCTGTACTTACTATGATGGACTTGTTATGATGTTGATTCTTATATATATATATATATATATATATATATGTTGTAGCTTGTGTAGAGAATACTAGTTATGTTTGATGCTATTAAGATTTGGTATTGTTGGCTTAAAAAAACACTTTTTGTTCTTTTTTCTAACAGCAGACGTGTTCTTATGCAACAGGTTTCAGATCATTGCAGTGAACTTGCAACAAAAAGATAAATGGCGTAAAGAATTCGTTGTCCTCAACAAGCATATTCCCGTAGGATATGCATTTTTTTGTGAATAACTTGTGCTTGTACCAAGTTGCTTTGTAATGGTCAAGTATGTAATAATGCACGAAATGTTTTCTAAAATATATTATTTATAATACTAAAAATTTGGGTATTTTAATAAATTAGTTTTCAAATACCTGTTATATCTGATTTGCTTATGGAGTATTGCTATATTTAGTGTATTGTTCATTTCAGTTGTAAAAGATGGCTATTTTTTTTAAATGCAACTGTCAATCACAACGGTGCATAACAGTTGTAGTAGATATTATTACAACGGTGCATAACTGTTGTAATAAAGGTTATTACAACGATGGAAAACAGTTGTAAAATTTACATATTACAACGGTGTTGCAACGATGTAAAACGGTTGTAAAAGATTTTAGTCTATTAATACTTCTTAATATACGAGGTTACCCCACCGTTGTAAAATGTATTTTACAACGGTTTTCCACCGTTGTAATATGCTGTTTTTGTTGTAGTGAATGATACTAGTTTCAGATTTTTTTTGTGGAAGTTATCATTGTATTTTAATTTTTGAAGTTAATAAGAAAGGAGGAGGGGTCATGTTCCTGAAGGAGATAACACAGTAGTAAAAATGTTTAGAGGGAGGAAGAGGGTTTGGATAAGTAATTACATTAATTTTCTAGAGGCCACTATTTGATTACAAAATAAAACATAATTGGTGACACAAAAGATCTTGGCTATCAAATCTTTTTCTTTGTATATACAAAGTGGAATCCGTGAGAAAATCCGATGGTGGAAATCCATTATGTCGCCAGTTGTTTTCATTTTTTATGTTTAAATAGGCTTTTCCAATATTACATTTATTTTATTTGACTTCTCATGTAATCCGTTATGCGTTTCAAGATTGTTCAACTGAATAGTGCAACCAATTGTAGTGAAACTCATTTACGTGCATCACCTCATTATTATAGTGTAACGACCAAACTGAATAGTGCAACCAATTGTAGCGAAACTCGTTTACGTGCATCACCTCATTATTATAGTGTAACGACCTGTATTTTCGGCAGTCACATATTTAATTAATTTATTAATTTAAATATTATAATTGGTATATTAGTGGATTCTAATATTTAATTCATTTATTAAAACGAAGTTTGAACGTTATATATTTATATAATTATAAAACGAGCTCGGAAATGGCGCGACAGTTCGTAATATGGAGTTTTGAACTTCGACTGAATATACAGGGTCCGATATAAGTCGGATTTCTGTGAAACAAGAAACTTTGGAGTCGTGTTGATGATAATTTTCATATGAAAGAGAAAAATCTAAATTTCACGTTGTAGATTGTTAGTTATGACCAAATCAAATTTTCAAATAGTCGCTATGGAATTCGTTATTTAATTTATAGGCCTTTAAAATAGTCATTTTTCAAACAGACTCCGTTTTCGTTGAAATTAGTCTCATTGGGACTGTAACCACTACAACAAAAACACCATATTACAACTTTAATTTTACAACGGTGGTAAAAGCACCGTTGTAATATATGTTTTTTACAACTTTTTCCCAGAAACGTTGTAATAAACTTATTTTTAACAACTGTATTATTTTGACTGTTGTAATAAAAGCCTATCACAACTTTTATTTTTTGACTGTTGTAATATATAACTATATTTTAATATAATTAACAACTAATAATTAATATTTAATACATTTACGTTGATTATTTATAATTAATAACTAATAATTACTATTAATAATCAATTAGGAAGTAATAATTAATAATTAATCCGTAATATTTAATACTTAACAATAATTAATAATCAATCCGTAATAATTAATAATTAAATATTAATTATAATAAATAATAAATAGTATTAATTATTTTCATTAAATAAATAATAATCAATAAATAAGTTTTAATAATTATTATCTAACATTCGTAATTAGTATATATATTTAGATTGGATAAATTAATAAATAAATAAATCGTTTATTTATGTACATGTTGAATATACATACATACAAGTGTGTTTGGTTAGATTGTAAACAAATATACATATGAATTTGTTTATAGTGTGTAACTTGAAGATTGCTTAAGTATTACAAAAATTGGTTTAAAGTGTTGTAAAGGCAAATAGAAACCTAGGGGCAAAGTGGACATTTGGCCAGGGGAAAACCCTATTATCCTAATCGGGCAGAAGGAAAATTAAGCCGACTGTTTCATTTCTTATTTTATCTCATTCACAAACATAAAAACAAAACCCGTTAATGGCCGAACCTTAGAAAACTAAATTAGGGCAAATCAACAAATGAAGGTTCCTCGCAGCAGATCTGGAGTGAGATTCGCGATGGAGATGAACTCGAGAGGGACGGCAACAGCCGATTCAAGAGTTCGAGTGCTTAGTCAAAACCAGAGAGGAATGAAACCGAGAATAAAATCATTGTGAGTGTATTTTTACCTTTTATTGGCAGTAAGACCTTTTGTGTAGGCAGCTATTTCACCAACATGTTTTACTATATAATCATCATAAGTAAATAGAAATGTCGATTATGTTATTTACAAGTTAATCTGAGTGATTTCTATAGATGAAAGTTTCATTGGTTTGAATAACACACGGGTACGGTAGTGATAGATGCTTGCTTCAGTGTTGTGTGGTTGCAAACTCCATATAAATATATAGATCTGTTACATGCATGAATTTTGAGGTTTCCCTTTTCATATACATGTGTAAGTGAGGTATACTGTTACCTAAAATGATTAAGATGTTCTCAAGTTATTTATTTTAAGAAAATGGTTTTAGCAATCGCTGGATACCAATTCGTCTTTGGTTTTAGCAATCTCACCTTCATAATCCACAAAAGCTGATGCATAACGCAAGTTACACACATAATTAAAAATTCATTTTAGGATGGAAATTTTGCAACTCGGTAATATTTTAGAGGGAGCTGCATAATTTCTCATCGGTTGATAGTTATCTGTACAGGGTAGTTGCAATTCTTCAACATTTTATCAAACAGCTTCTCAAAAATTAATCAATTTGCCATTTAGATCCACTTATATGTATGCAATAAATTATAATAATTTGCAGAATAACGTTGTATTCCTAAATTCACTTGTAGCTTAAAATTAATTATCTGTGTTGCATGCTTATTTCAGAATACTGACTAAACATGCCACAATTTGTGTTATTTCTTTTATTTTTATTTTCCATAATAATAACTAATGCAATTAGCCGAAACAAATTGATCCAAATTCAACATTTAATCTAATTCCAATATAAACGTAAAACTTGAGCATGAGTTTAACTAAATCCGTATCGGTTGTTTTATCAATATGCTTGAGCTCATCTTGATTTTTCCATATCTTTGATCGTTTCCTTTTGTCGTAGCTCATTATCTTTACTTATGTTGCTTCCATACTTGCTCCCACTTTTTACCATTTGGAAGTGTTGTAGCTTTTCTTGCATGGTGTATCTTTGTTGTACTATTTGGACTCGAAGCATTTATCATTTGGTTTTTGAAGTTCATCTACAGGAAGTGATTTCCTGTTGATAGACTATCCTGTAGGTGATGGTCCGGATCCTTTGGAGTGCAAGATTTTTTTGTTTTGACTTTGTCTATTATATTGTTGTAGTGTTAGCAACTCACGCCCTATTAGTATAGACCTGGCTTAGTCTGTTTACATGTTACAGAGTTAGTTTTTCAGATGTTGGTTTTGCAGTACATTTAGTTTGCATTTGTAAACTTTCTATATGAATTCACGTGTAAAAAATCTCAGATTTTCTTGGTGCAGGTCGAAATCCTCATCTGATGCTGGAAATCGCTGTGGTTCCTCCCTCGTGGCAAGTGAATCAGAGTTTATTGTTTAATTTCACTAATGGTTCAGCAACGGCATGACAACTACTGTTGATGTTATTTGTAAGTTTCTTCTTTTAATTTCACTAATGGTGCAATATATAACAATATATGTTGCCTTTTATCATTTTGCATCAACATTTATTCCAAGTAAATAGAATATGCATGCTTTTTTCCAACTATAATGAGATCTGATAACATGATGTGTTAATCAGTGAATAAAAATATAATGAAGATGATGGATATCTAAGCCATTAGTTGAAAGGCATGTTCTATAGCATTTGAAAATTTACTGTTTCCACATTATGGTTGATATTATACTAATTATACTGCAAATTTCATGTATTGAGAACTACAGTTTAAGATCAGTATGTGTTCTTTTGTGTAGGTGGTCTTCTTTGGTGATAATGTCCCCAAAGACAATGCTGATAAAGCAATGGAAGCTTCGAAAGGTTGTGATGCTTTTCTTGTTTTGGGTTCATCGCTGATGACTATGCTTTTAGACTTGTCAGGTACATAAAAGCAAATCGCTTGCCTCACTTCTTACCGGAGTAGTAATTCATCAATTTATGATTGAATGATTGCTCCAAGTTTTGATGTTAAAAATATTTGAATCAACAAAAAATGAATTTAAAGGCAAATATAAAATGGATGCTCCGTATGAGACATTGATATATTTTTGGGTTTTCAATCCTACCACCTCTAGATAGGCAGCCTAAAGATATCTCATTATCCATTTGAGATATAAGTTTTAGTTTGTATTAACATTATTTTCTTCTAATTTTCTTCTTGTTTTTATCTAATATTGCAGAGCTGCTTTTGAGGCAAAAGCCTCCATCGCCATAGTCAACATTGGTGAAACTCGGGCTGATGATATTGTGCCCTTAAAGATTAATGCAAGATGTGGGGAGTTATATAATCATAAACTCGTCCTGTAGTATTATTTTGGTACATTTCTCTAATGATTTGCTTTCCTTAATATCAGATACTACCCAGACTTCTTCAAATGGGAAGATGATTAAAGTTGGCCTGGCAGACAAATTCTGGCCTATGATCCTGCTCCTACTTCAGCATAGCCAAGATGGTTGTACACAGAGTGATATGCTTTGTAATGGTCTAGTATGTAATAATATACAAAATGTTGTCTAAAACTTATTGATTGTAATACTGAATATTTGAGTATTTTAATAAATTAGTTTGCAAATAACTGTAATATCTGATTTGCTTATGTATTGCTATATTTAGTTTATTGTTCTTTTAAAAAAAAAAACTCAAATGTCAAACACAACGGTGCATAACAGTTGTAGTAGATTTTATTACAAGGGTGCATAACTGTTGTAATAAAGTTTATTACAACAGTGGAAAAAAGTTGTAAAATATACATATTACAACGGTGTTGCAACAGTGCAAAAAAGTTGTAAAAGATATTAGTCTATTACAACTTCTTAATACACGACGGTTTGCCCACCGTTGTAAAATGTATATTACAACGGTGTTCCACCGTTGTAATAGGGTCATTTTGTTGTAGTGAACATTAAATTATTTCACAGTATTTAATTGCGTGGGAAACCGATGTCGTATGTGACCACGGTAGCTATAAACGTCCATTCAATTTCTATAGCAAGTATTTAAATTAATTTAATTCAATAAAGGGATATTTGAGTGTAACTTGAGAAAATGATCAAATTAAGCCACGAAACTAATTCCATTGAGTTTGTAGTGTCGATTATAGTCAGGATAGGTATATAGTTTGTTATTTTTGAAGACCGGATAATTTGGTGTCATAATTGGCATTGCGGTGCGTGTATAAATAGCCTACGGGGAAACAGTCTCAGAATGTGACAAAATTGGTGCCGTTGGATTCGTGTTAATTAATTATTGTAGAATTTTCAATTTTCATGTCAATCAGACTTACCGTTTGATCGTGGCAATGATAAACGCCCTGATCAATTATATTATTTTGGTCAATTCAGATAGGGGTAACTTTAAACAAATAAACAACTGGCCAAATGAACTCCGATTTGGATGAAATAAATTTCATTGGATCCGTAAGGAAGAGGTCTAGTGAAAGGTCAAGGTTTCAATTTTATTTGATTTTTTCTGTAATTATAGGAATTTTGAACGCTTGATTTTTCATCGATAATTATAAAGGACTTTTCACAAACGATCTCGGAATTCGACGAAACCTGTCCCACTAGGTCCAGAACAATTTTCTATGTTAGAATTAGTTTTTTTTCCGGAAAAATGATGTTGTATGTGGTAGATTTTGACGATACTTTAGCGGTAAGTTTCAATACATACATACATATATATATATATATGTGTGTGTGTGTGTGTGTGTGTGTGTGTATATAATAATAATAATAATAATAATAAGATTCCATCCAACTATATATATACACCATACATGACTCGCATACCCTAAGTCAGCCCATTTCAGTGGTCAACGAGAAAACTAGCCACCACCCTCACTAAATGAATGGTCTGAAAGCCGGGAAATTCACCATCAAATTCCTCTCAATCCTCTTCTTTATCCATGAACTTTCCACTACAAAATTTAAAGAACACTCTGAGTTCAGTAACTCCACCGGCCACGATCATTTTTAGGGGTCTACTGAGACCGGAAATCGGTCTCCAAGTGGGCACAGTTGTGGAGGAATAACCAGTGAAGGGGGCGATTGAGTTGATCGTGGAGCCAGGCATTGGTGGAGGGAGGTCATGTGGTCATGGTAATGCGTTTGGATCAGTCTCCGGTCAACCATCATGGCAGCGCGGTGATGATTGTTTGGGTCAAGGGTAGGTTCGAGCTGATAACCAAAGGAAACGAGAAAGGATACAGGGTACGGCAAGGAGTGAAACACAGGGACCGATGCATTCTATTGCAATGTGATTAGGATTTTAGCACTAATTAAAAAGAACAGTAATAATCAGCAAGTATAATTGAGTGATTTTCTTAATTAAACTATAATTAAGGGATTTAATTGAAACATACGTGATGCGGGATACTGGTATGAAGGGGGGCTATTTCAGTGCAGAAGAATATACAGGAGGGAGGAGTTTTGGGATCGGCAAGTTCATGTTTAAACCGCAATTGAGTTTTTCCTAACTCTCTAATTAAAAGAATTAATTAATAATTTAATTATTTTATAATTAAAAACATTTGTGCAGGCCATTTGACCAACAATACAAAGAAGAAGGGAGTTCGGCTATAGGTTGAATTAATTAGAGGGAAATACAAAGCGGGTCGGGCTTTTTCCCTTTTCCAGATCCAATGTAAATTGTTCAACCAATTATACTGCCTAGTGTTTAGGACGTGTGATTTTTGCTTTAGGAGAATAAATTGTTAATAATTAAAACATTAATTTGTGCAGGTATTGATGGTTATAGTTAAAAGAGCGGCAGAAGGTAACGAAAATCTGGCTTGGGGTTTTCGATTCAGAATACAATTGGCCTACTAAAATGATTAACAAAAAGTAGTTGAATATATAATTAATTAATTAATTAATTAAGGGATATTTAGTCTAATTAAATCTTGTTACTCGAATATTAATAACTCATGTCTATGTTATCAGAATTGAGCCAAACAAGGAGCATTGTGACCATTTTGCTGAACTCTACATTCTAGAACTGTTTTGAACAGGATAGAGATAACCGGGAACTGCAGTTAAAGTTAAACGGTTGTTAATTTTAACTGTGACCAATGAATAAAATCAGATCAAGGTGAGTTAAACTCACTCAGTTCTTCCCATTTATATTTCTATAAATTGGGTTTTTATTTTGTGTGCTCTGGTTGCTAATGGTTGACTTTTTGCCAGATATATATTTATTTGTTGATTTAACCAATGAAATTAAACTGTTGTTTAATTTAAGTGAAATGCCAAATAGTTATTTTAACGATTGAATCCAATAGAGGTAAACTCACCTTGATTGGTCACGTTTATCTTATAAACATGTTTAAATTGTTTGAATTGCATGTGAATTGGTTGATGTTATACAGTCGTTATTTGCTTTTATAGAAATTATCGGTTAAAAGGAATTGAATGATCTGATTTGTAATTACCATTTTGGATACAGGGAAGAACAAGTTGGAGGGTTCCAACGGGATTCCTCAAATTTATTAATTAGTTTCATATTATCATATATGAGCTGTCCTGATGGGGTGGTTGATTTGATTAGGAATCATTGACTTAAAATTCAACCTGTGTTTGGTTTTAACCAATGAGCAATATTGGTTTAGTAATCGGTAGTATATGGCCTGAGAATAAATTATTTTGTTTATATTGATTTACCGTCAGGTGAATCGATAGAACCAAAGTTATAAAATTTATTTTATAACTGGAGATAGATTTTTAAATATATTATTTTGAATAATAGTTTATTAAAAGAAAATAAATATTTATTTATAATTAATTATTAATTGATTTTATAAAGTCAATTCTGATGTTAATCAGATTTATAAATATGAGAATTGGGAATTAATCTAACGGTTAAAATTGGATAATTGTTTTGTTAAGAAACAATTAAATGGAATTATTTAAATTAATAATATTTTTAAAGGGAGAACGAAATGGGAATCGGTTAAGTAGATAACCGTGTTTTGAGTTGACTAAAGTCGACCGTATAACTGGAGTTAATTATTAAATTAGTTTGTTTTGAATTAATCTAATAAAATAGTTTAATGAATATTGTTTTAATTTTAATAAGAGGTTTTGCAAAGGATTTACCATTTATTTTAGTTAATAGAGAAATTAACTACTTTTACAGTAGTTAATGATTGAAGTAAAATATTATTTTAATAATAATTTAGGAGATTTAATTTTAATTGAAATGCATTTAAAAATAATCGAAATCAGAATGAAATCCAATTGATTGGTGAAAGGAGTTACGAACGGGTTTTATATTTAAAACCTAAATTTTTATAATGAAGTTATAAAGAGAATTTTAGGCGAATATGATAGCTTAAATAAATGTTACTTAATCATTTAAATTTAGTAAAAAGGAAATTAAGAGAAAGGGTTTATAATAAATTAGGGGTATATAAATGGGATTTAAAGTGTAAAAGCGTTAACTTCAAATTAACGTTACAAAAAAATGAGATTAAGTAAAAAGGGAAAAATTGAAATAAGAATTTCAAGCGGGACATGATCAAATGGATTAGGAAGGGAATTGGTAAAAGAGAATTTGGTAAAGAAGTGGGTCATAGGATTTTGTAATCAAATTCGAATTATAAAATGAATTGTTTTAAGAGGTAGAGGTTAAAAGGAGATGTTTTATAAGAAATTACTTAATTATGGAATTAAGGAATAAGGGTTATATCCCAGAAAGAGAATTTCAAAAAGTAAGAAGGTTTTATGAAACCATTTTGAATAAAATAGTTAAATGGAATTTGTGTGGATATTGGAATGAATTATTGGAGAGCAGCTCTTATCTATCTGAAGATAAGAACATTGTTGATCAAGGTCTGAGAGGTAATTAAAATACCCCAACTTGAATGACAGCACGATTATCCGAGGATGATATTAGCTGTAATGGTAAAAAGGGGTTAGTGATAATTTATTATTTTCGTTAAAGAAATAATAGTGCCACATTTAGTGAAAATAGGGAATATGTATACATAATGAGAGTTCCAAAGTGGAAAGGGGAAATAAAAAGGAGTTGCGTGGAATTATAATGGTATTTCCGAGTTAGAAAAGGAAACGTAAAGTTGAGTTCTATTCTATAAGAATAAACATGGATTATTATTTCAAGTAGTGAAATAAAAGATATTTCGTAATGTTGTTTTACAGATTACAAGTTGAATTTATTTCCCAATATTAGATAATAACGTGGCTAATATTTTGAAAGTGGAAACAGACAAACTGGATATAATATAGGAATTTTCTAAGTATAAAAAAATGAATTTTTTTAAAGAATAATCTTATGTTAAATAAGAAGCAGAAAGCTATATTCATAATATCAAAATATTTAAGAGTTTTAAATTTACATTTGTTTTAAATAAAAGGCCAATTAATGCTGAATACTGAACCAGTGAACTCATTAGGTTTTCATGATGAATCACTGTTTATTTTGATAGTTAAATCACCGACTATCAAATATGTCCAATATGATTGTTGGTACGGAAAGACCGGGATCAAATTTATATTCGGAAACCATTCCGACTAATAAATACGTGAAGATATCAGAAGATGATCGAGATGGAGCATTGAAGACCGTAGATCGTCCTAAATGGAAGAACTACTAATAATCTCTGGTCTGCAGCCAATGATGTATTGTGATTCTGTCGTGGTTGGAATATACGGGTTGCAAGGACTTCTCGCTACTGATCCATGGGCTGATTCCTATATTGGATGCAGTAGGAAAGTACCTTCGGTTCATCCTGTTCCTGGATGACTTGTATGGACGAATGTCTGATAGTGTATTTCCAAAAAATCACGTACGTTGATTTACAAATATATCAAGCGGTGGCAAAGAGGGGCACTTCTTTTATACCTAGAGTATATTTGTGGACGTCAATTAGTGACTTGACGGATCTGATAATGTGGCATTCAAAGTAAATGATGATCAGATGTTCTAAAGGAAAATTCTACCCTCAAGCCTCATCAACCGGGAAAATGACAAAAATCGGGCAGACAACATGGCTATGTGGGTCGCTCCCATTAGGGTGTATAATCACCAATCTAGAGAAAATCCTTTTGCTTTTTCAATCTACTTCGATGCTGTCCCTTTTTGGGAAACGGTGGTTTGAGCCCAACCGTTGGTGATATACATTCGATACACTCAAGCGAAATGAGTGGTCGGTCATGTGTGGGCCGGGTTGCAAGACGTTCTTGTTGAACCCAGTGTATTTGCCTCTAGAGATACACTATCAGCAGGTGGTCCCATACCTTGTCATAGTCGGAATCCAATTTCCAATAAGAGCCCGCGGTTTTGATTGTATACTATATGTGGAGCGCGAGATGCAAGCGTTCCACTAGATTGCTATTTACTTGTATTTAGACACTATTATAATATCAGAAAAGATATTGATTTCAATGCTGTTTTGGGTTCTCATAAGGTAAAAACCGTCCGTATTTATGTGTGGATTTGGTCTTACGATTACCCTTTTCTTTTGATAAGATCTTTAAACTTTAAAATCAGTTGGATGATTCTCCTTAAAGCTTTGCGAGTTTTTTTCCACTCCGGCTCATCAGACTGACCCGGTATTTTGTAAATGCTCGGGTTAGACCAAGTGTCAGGTCTAGGATATCGGATGCTGCGAAGTCCAGAGACGAGCTAGAGGTATTCAGACATATGATATTATATAGCTACTTTTCCGCTGTGTGTTGTATATGAGGACAAGTTATTATAACTGTCCTGATGTGTGATGTACTCTGATGATTTAAGTATTTTTAAAGCTCTCAATAAGGATTTATTTCTGTATTATATTTTGTTCCGGTGCGATGTGAGACTCTATGTTGTGTTGTTTCTTCTTCTTCTTCTATTCTAGTATTTCTTTTTTTCTTATCTCACCGTCTAATTTCTTTCTAATAACGTTCCTGTGTTTTCAGTGCTTGGAAGGTTGACATGAGATATGGAGATGTATTTATGTTGATTTTCGGGATCGAAAATCCTTAGGTCGTTACATATAGTTCATGGTATAAATTTAATATGAGACAATGTCGAAAATGAAAATCTTCATGTATTTGGAGGTCGTTTTGATTTAAATATGGCGATCAAAGTCTTAATTCGATCATGTGGAAAATTATGTTTTGGGACCATCACTTAATGAATGATTATTATTTAAATGAAATATTTAAATATTTCAGTTTAAAATCAGTGGTCGTTTCACTTATCATAGAGCATAGGTGTTTTCAATATGAATGAGTGTCTCATGGTTACAGCATGGGAAAGTAGTCTGTTATTTTATTGTAATATTCCGAGAGTTATTAAAGGTAAATCTTAAACCACTAGGATTGGCTCATTTTATAAGATTGTATAATTTTATTACGACAAATTCTATTCAAACTCACGAAATTGCTGAGTTGTCCCCCTTTCAATCATTTTTTTTTCAACTTTAGGGGGACAACTCAGCAAATATGACGGTTTGAATAGAATCTGCCTTTTATTAATGACCAATAGTTATGATCTTATTAGTTATTAGTTATATGAGACATAAAAACGATGAGATATAGAGCATCCGTCAACTTCTTCTCTCACACTTAATGCAACTTCCTCATCTAATAATCTTCTACATCTCCATATACCATAAACGTCAAGCAAAAGTAGAAGCGATGGATTAGTAATCCGTCCACTTTTAAAACCTTCGAGTGGCTGTCAATAGACCTGTCCTCGTAGCATTTTACATCCACGGATTTTCCAAACAAACCCCACAAATAAAAGTTGTTGCTTTTCTAAATAAAAATAATTTGAAGAACATATAATAAATAATTCAGCAATGTAGCAAGATAGTTTCACAGCGTACGTAAGGTGCCCTTGCAATGCTATTAATCTACAAGAAAATGCAGAGAGTAGGTTTCAAAATACACTGTTTGTTGGACGCTGAACCTACTGGAAGTAACATGGTACTTTCTTTAGTGTGCCAGCATGCAACATTCCCATTATTTGTCATTCATTTTTGCCCAGAAAATTCAGCCCCAGTGTTGTACAACAAATGAAATGAAAGGAGTGCCCATTTCTTCTTCGAGCTTTATAGTGAAATTAAGCAAAATTTAAGGTGCATGTGCGTTCAAGATTGCATTTGGCAGGAGGGAACAAGTGATAGCGATGTAATAGTAAAGCAATAAAGATAAATGGGTAAGGGGACCAAACGGGGAACCGACAATTTCATTACTGCTACGGCACAACATTATGTGCTCTCTAATTTATTCATTTCTTCCTCCTCCACGCTTTCTTTCTTTCTTTCCCTGTCGCGACTGTTTTAAATTCTAATAACAAAGTAGAAGTTACGCTTTATCTTTTTTCTACTGTTTTCATGCCAATATATGAGGAGGTTTTTGCAGGATATGACGAGGTTGGAGATGATCGGGAGGGACGCTTGAATGTTGGTGAGGTGAGGCAGGGTAACAGGGAGATATGGAGCAATGGTGGGAGATGGGGTTGCTATTCTCCGAGGGTGGTCGGGTGGCTGTGGTGCAGTGGAGTCCTCTGCTAGGTAGATGCGGATTAGACGGGTGCAAGCAAGGGCGGAGGTCCGTGTTTGTGGCTGCTGCGACAGTGGAGAGGGCGCCGGGAGAAGGCAGAAGGGATGGTGAGTTTGGTTGGGTTAAGAGTTAAGACTGATGATGGGCTTTGATCTCATCGAGGCGTGGAGGTGGGCTGGTGGAAGACGAGTGGCATTGGCGAGGAGGAAATGGAGGTCAAACAAGGAAGGAGAGGAGGAGGACCATAACGATCACATCTTTTATGGAGGTGAAACAAGATTTCTTTTTTAACTTCGGAGCACCGAGAACTATTCTAGGCAATCAACAAACATAGCAGAATATCACAAGTCCTATGACCCACTAACAGTCAGGCCTGGTCCCTTAGGTTGAGTTGCCCTTGGCAAATTTAAGAGTATTCAACCTGATTTCCATTTTTTGCAATTAAGCCCTTCAACATTAAAAGGATTTAACTTCAAAAAGTGAAAATCAGGAGCTGCTATTGGTTGAGCACACACGGGGACACCTAACATGGGGACAGAACAATTGAGCCGAGTTTAGGATGAAAGAGCTAAGGTTAAAAAAAAAAAAAAATCCTATCACAATAACAAAACATATTATTAATAACAAATTTAAGCTTTTTTTTTTGTCCTCTTCGGGTGGATTGCCCCAGGTGACTGTCTTGGTTGTCTTGCCCTATAACCGAGCCGATTGAGAGTTCCACATTCTTGTTCAGTATCACTTACTCTGCCTCTCGGAGTACATCCATCCATCGTCGAAGCTATAGCTTTCCCCCATGGAATAACCATCGTCGAATGATGAAAATCACCACATTGAAGCATCACGTCTTTGCCTAAGCGCTTAAACCAATGGCTTAAAGGGCCATCACGCTGAGACTGCATCGAATGAAACATCATATCCTGCTGCTTAAAAGCCTCATCATCTTTCCATGTTAAAATTGACCTAAACTACCATCATCAATAGCAGTTGATATTGATCACTCTATAGTAATCGATAATGACTACCATGATCATGTGCTTAATCATAAGTGATTGAATATGAACCAAGTGAAAATGAATGACATTCATTTTGGAATCCAATCATATCGTTAAGCCCATCTCTAAATCAGCCGGCGCGTCCCAGTGTTCTTTCGCCTTTAGATCAGTCGGCATACCTCAATGCTTCTCCAGCTTGGAATCAGTTTACATGCTCCAATATTCCTTCATCTTCAGATAAGTCAGCATACTCCAATTCTCCCTCGCAATTTTATCCGATCTATTTAAGTCTATCATTACTTGTGCGCTCAATCAATATACACTAAAATCTTTCACATCCTTAGAGTCGTCACAATGTATATTTAATCGATATACACCAAACTCTAGCAATGAGATTTCCTAGTACTATATCATCTACGACTGTGTTTTAACTGAACTAAGCAACAAAGCATACATGCAACCAATTATCATACAAACTTTCAAACTAGAATACAAGTATCCATGATAGCTTATAAAATCTATGTAAAGCAAACAACTTATGATTATTGTCAAAATAGCCTAAATCTAACAACATCCTCAAAATAGTGTGTAAGTCGAAGAAATCATGATATTTAATTCAAAACCAAATTAAAACACTTTTCGGTTCTTTTATAAAATAATATGCAGATTAACTATTATAGAAAACTTGTTCTAAAGTTAGAAATAACTTCGAAATATCGATTTAATACTATAATAACAATCACAATAAAATAAGAGACAATACCACTCACTTTAACCATATATGATCAAACCTAAGTTAAAGCGTAGAGCTCTTCATTATGAGCACAAAGCAAGAAACAACGTCTAAAACGGACTTCGTACAAATAAAAATCATTTGCATAAGTTTGAGATTAATTTAATAAATAATTAACCTAATTTATAATTATAAAACTAATTACCAAAGATATAATCTTAAAGTGTGCACTTATAGGCTATGCATTTCCACCATTCCCGTCATCGATTTTTTGCTTGTCTCTTAAAATGTCATCTTCACCTAAGAATTCACCTATGTGCCCTCTTCAAAATGCACACCATGAGGACTAGCTGGGACCGCCATTTCAACATGAATTCTTCAGGACTCGATCACGACACGTGAAAGTCACTATTGTCGATGTGGGCTCGAACTTAAAACCGTGAACATGGAAAAATTTCGTTCATCAAGAGAAACATTACGGTGCCCTCCGTTAAGCCTAACTTGCCCATGATCTCCACTTAGTTGTTACCCTCTTTCAGTTTCAAATGGTTGATTTATGTCAAGTGCGATCGCACGTCATGAAGTGGGTATTGCCTTATAATTTTTGTCAACGAAAGTGTAATGATGCTGATTTTAGAATTTTTAGTGGAATTTATCATTGAATTTTAGTGAAAATGTTTGGAGGAAGGAAGAGGGTTTGGATAAGTGATCACATAAATATTTTAGATGTGACTACCGCCCCCATAACTCATGTGCTTAAACTAAGGGAAAAAGTGTGTTTCATAACGTACCAGGCCGATATGAGATGATCATCAAGGAATAATAACTCGAAACAAAACATGTTGTATCACTCACAGTGCATGGATAACATATTATAGAAATTATACAACAGGATATAATAGTGAAGCATAGTTGAACAAAAAATCAAATCGATATAACATCTCAGAGTCAATAATATAAGACTTATATGTAAATGAATATTTGTGCATCAAGCCTCACTACATATCTCTTAGAGAATCAATAATCATCAACATACAGCGTAATCAACAAATATCTATGTAGTGTAGAAGTAATACGCCAGTTTCCTGCTCATCATCGTACAATATCATCAGCACCAAAACCTGTCACCTTCTATCTCAGCTACTCACCAACAACATTGATGAGCAACCCAAGGTAATAAGAAGGAATATAAAACCTTGAGTCAGACAACAACCTTAGTGAGTAATAAAATAAAATCAATAGTTACATAGAATATATGAGTACGGATACATCTGATACATCCATGCAACTACAGAGTTAGCACAGGATAATCATCTATAATTTGTCATTCCAAAATAGGAAAAGGACATTCCACTTCTCTTCGATGACCTACGGTGATAGCCTACCCAGAGAAATATAGAAGAAGCATACAATCAAGCATAGCATCCACAACAACCAATATCCTAGCTATCACCGACTAAAGCCTTGAATACATCAATTATCGAATGATCAACCGTTGTCGTCCGTCAAGGGCTAATGGAAACTCTGATTCTAGCCAGACTACCATACGTCGTCTTATGTATGCTTGTCTTCATCTGAGAATACTAGATCCATCTTGATCCAGGGTACACAATCTGTTTGATCGTGATAGGCATCGCCACGATACCTCGGTTTTTGAGTCCGCGAGAACATACGACTTTTGATGATTCCTTGGCACTCCCGATCCTTCAAGCCATCCACCTTGACGACTCTATCCTTTAGTTCGAATCACTTCTCAAAAAAATTCCATTATCATCTGTGATCAACTACCACCTGAGTCAATATGTCATCCTACTACATCGTGCATCATTCTACGAACAGCATCACATTAATTTAACTTCAACCACTCCATTTTGAGTTCACAATCGAAGAATTCATCATCCATGAGTTGCACGTCAAACATCTGAAGTCCATTGGTTCAAACTTCACCAACAACCTCCAGAAGGCATCACCATCACGCTTACCAAATTTTAGCTCCCCATCACATCACATGATGGATCAGTACGGATCCATCATGTACGGATCGGTACCGATTCATACCATACTTGTCTTGTTGCCTATGCTTTTGCAATGCATACTCCTACCGGTCTGGTCCTGAATTCCATGTGTTATTACCCCCATTCACCCTTAATTTCGATCCATGATTTGAGCTTCTAAGGATCAGTCTAACAACCTATTACTTTAACTCCAATTTTTGCAAGCATCTTTGATTCAACAACACTAGGCCATACACAAGATTTGAGATCCATCCAAGCACCCATAATGGATTGCTGTCGATCCATCAGGAATGGATTCGTACCGATCCTCTAAAATAGCCAATTTCTTGCCTAAAATTTTGGGCAAGTTCCCAATGTCCACTAGAGCTTCTTCTCCAAGTTTCGTCTGAATCTGATCATCTAAACCTCTGATTTACTCTGTTCTTCGATCCCAGAAATCCTACACAAATAACGTAGGAAGCCTCTCAATTTTTTCGTTGGTTATGTGGTGTACATCCGATCTTCTCCTCTAAAGGGAATTATATTCTTTATTCAAACAGGGAAATTGGCACCATAATACTTTGGGTCATTTCCTATTAAAGAGCATACTCAGTTGCTTATAGAGTGACACTTCCTGATTGATTTTCCAGTATTCATGATGTATTTCACGTCTCTTAGCTAAGGTTGTGATCGTGTGATTCTGATTTTTTGATTGACACTAGTGCCATAGAAGATCTTGAGTTCTCACCTGACTTGTCTATCGTGCATCATCCCATGTGTATTCTTAAAACGAAGGTTAAACGCCTTCGAAACAAGAGTGTGCCGCTCGTGAAAGGTCAATGATCTGAGAATCGTAATGATTGCACTTGGGAAGAAAGGGAGTTTATTAAGCGGTTATATCATGATTTCTTATCTTCTGGTGTCACGGGTAAGAGAATTTCTTATATCATGATCTACCTTTCCTTGTACTTTTCCTTCGAAATGAGAAGAAATTGAGTTGATTACAACTCTTCCCTAAGGAAATTGCTACAATGCAATTTTTATAAGTGGGAGTCTGTAACAACCCGACCATGTGAGATTACCTATTGTTGAATATAATAATGAATTGAAATTGGATTATAATTTGTTAATCAAGTGTTAAATATTAACTAATAAGGATAACTTGAATAAAATTATCTAAGTATAAATAAATGTGAGGCTTGGTAATTTATCTAGAAAAAAATTTAATGAAGTGATTATTGATCATTTAAAAATGGGTAAAAGTGGCAATTTATGGAAATTTTGTTGGGTTGAAATAAGCTTAATAATGTATTTTGTGTCAATTTGGGAGAATATGTGTTTTTTTGTGTTAAAATGGAGATTTGTGGATAAGATGTGAGTGATTACTCAATATTATGAAATTAAAGTTGGGATAATAGTAAAATAAAGTTCTTGAAATGTTATAAAGTGTAAAAAAAGGAAATCAATAAGGAGGAATTTATATAATTCCTAAGAGTTTATTGCTTTAAAATGCAATAAATAAGTAAAAGGGGAATATGGAGAAAATACGTGTATTTTTGAATAAAGATTATGTAGAAATGAATGTTAAAAGCATAGTAAAATTGTTGAAAAATATTTATATGTGTGTCAGAACAATATTTTGTGTTTTGGAAATTTACTTATGTTAAAATAGTGTGTTTCGAACATTTAAAAACTTTGAAAATATCCATCCTATTCAAAATGAATAAGTAATGTACTTTTTTGAATAAATTTTAAGTAAAATAAGTTAGTAATAAAATTAGTAGTTGTTAAAATGTTTTAAAACATTTTTTGTATTTTTCGTAAATTGGTTTAGTGAAATCTTGTAATTTTAATTTGAAAGTGTTTAATTAGAAGAAAAAAATAAATTAAAACTAGTGTTAATAATGGTTTGAATCCCCTAATAACCCTCTTAAGTCTGGACCCTCTCTTAATCACTCAATCAAAGCCTAATTAGCCCACAAAGAGGTAATTAGTGAGGGAGATTTCTAGAAATTTCGTAGCTTTCTCTCTACAGGCAAAAGAAACTCCTCTTCCTGATACTATTCTTACTGTAAAAGGAAAATCTATGGCCTCTTTATGCTAAACCCAAATCTTAGCCTCCTATATCAAAATTAAAGAAAGATTAAAGCTTAAAACTAGTGTCTTAATAGGTAATCCATAAAACGTCCATCGTTTTATCTCAATCTCGTTCAATTTGCAAACAATAAAAAAAACTGTAAGATTGTAAAATGTATTGCATATCTCTGCAGTTGACTCTGTAGGTGCTAAAACTGAGAGAGGAGCTGTAAAACACCATCTTTGAATCAAATCCAAGCTTAATCCTATCAAACTTCGCTGCAAATCAAGGTGAGAGGTGCTTCCTCACACTTTCTAACTTGGATCTTGTGATAATATTGAGTTTGATTATGATTTTGTTAAAAAATTACTATAAACTCAAAAAAAAAATGTGTGAATTTTCTAAGTTAAAATCCGTGACAATCCTACTTTAAGAACGAAGAACTTTCTCAATTCATATTCGTTTCATGTGATTCTTGTTTCATCGTATTGGTTGTGTATTAAACTTGTAACTTGGAAAATTTCATCCCAAATCGATGAGCTTTGATCTGCTAAAAGCTTGCAAAAAAATGCAAATGAAGGGGGGCGAACCCCACCCGGATTTCACATTCAAGGGGCCGACTGCCCAGTCAACCTGGGCCAGAGAGGGGGTCGACCGCTGGACGAGATTCTGGGGGAGGTCGGTTCTCCTTTGTATCTCTTGCTCGGTCCATGATGAAGCTACTTTTGCTTCATGCTTTGTCTAGTTTTCGAGCCTAATTTGCAGGCTATAGTGATACAATATATAAGTCGTCACAATAGCCAGTAAGTTATTAGCCACTGTGATAGCCTATATATTGTATCATTGTAAGTTGTAAATTAGGCCTGAAAATTAAGCAAAGGATGAAGCAAAACTAGCTTGAAACATGACCAAACAAGCAATACAATGGGGAGTCAACCTCCCTTGGATTCACGTCTAGGGATCGACTCCCTCTCTAGCCCGGATCGACCAGGCGGTCGACCTGACTATGGAGGCGGTCGGCCTTTTGGACGTGAAATCTAGTTGGAGTTCTCCCCCTCCTTGTTTGCACTTACTGACCATGTTTTGGTCGATCAAAGTTCAACAATTTAGGACGAAAATTTCTAGATTTCAAGTTCAATACACAAGCAACACATGAAACAAAAATCACACGAAAATTATGTGAATTGAGATGGACTATTAGAGATTTCAACTCAAAAAATTCATATAGAACAAAATTTTGAGTTTACATTAAACAATTTTCAACAAAATCGAACTCAGACTCAATATTATCACAAGGTCCGAGTTAGAAACTTAATAATAATGTACCAGATCTTAATCACTCAATCAAAGCCTAATTAGCCCACAAAGAGGTAATTAGTGAGGGAGATTTCTAGAAATTTCGTATCTTTCTCTCTACAGGCAAAAGAAACTCCTCTTCCTGATACTATTCTTACTGTAAAAGGAAAATCTATGGCCTCTTTATGCTAAACCAAAATCTTAGCCTCCTATATCAAAATTAAAGAAAGATTAAAGCTTAAAACTAGTGTCTTAATAGGTAATCCATAAAACGACCATCGTTTTATCTCAATCTTGTTCAATTTGCAAAAAAAAAAAGGAAAAAAGAAAAGAAAACTGTAAGATAGTAAAATGTATTGCATATCTCTGTAGTTGACTCTGCAGGTGCTGAAACTGAGAGAGAAGCTGTAAAACACCATCTTTGAATCAAATCCAAGCTTAATCCTATCAAACTTCGCTGCAAATCAAGGTGAGAGGTGCTCCCTCACACTTTCTAACTTGGATCTTGTGATAATATTGAGTTTGAATATGATTTTGTTAAAAAAATTACTGTAAACTCAAAAAAAAAAATTGTGTGAATTTTCTAAGTTAAAATCCGTGACAATCCTACTTTAAGAACGAAGAACTTTCTCAATTTATATTTGTTTCATGTGATTCTTGTTTCATCGTATTGGTTGTGTATTAAACTTGTAGTTTGGAAAATTTCATCCCAAATCGATGAGCTTTGATCTGCTAAAACCTTGCAAAAAATGCAAATGAATTGCGAACCCCACCCGGATTTCACATTCAAGGGGCCGACTGCACGGTCAACCTGGGCCAGAGAGGGGGTCGACCCCTAGACGAGATTCTAGAGGGGGTCGGTTCTCCTTTGTATCTCTTGCTCGGTCCATGATGAAGCTACTTTTACTTCATCCTTTTCTAGTTTTCGAGCCTAATTTGCAGGCTATAGTGATACAATATATAGGCTATCATAATAGCCAGTAAGTTATTGGCCACTGTGTTAATTAGCCTATATATTGTATCATTGTAAGTTGTAAATTAGGCCTGAAAATTAAGCAAAGGATGAAGCAAAACTAGCTTGAACATGGACCAAACAAGCAATACAATGGGGAGTCAACTTCCCTTGGATTCACGTCCAGGGGTCTACTCCCTCTCTAGCTCGGGTCGACCAGGCGATCGACCTGACTATGGAGGCGGTCGGCCTTTTGGACGTGAAATCTAGTTGGAGTTCTCCCCTCCTTGTTTGCATTTACTGACTACGTTTTGGTCGATCAAAGTTCAATAATTTAGGACAAAAATTTCTAGATTTCAAGTTCAATACACAAGCAACACATGAAACAAAAATCACACGAAAATGATGTGAATTAAGAAAGTTCTTCTTTCTCAAAGTAGGACTATCAAAGATTTCAACTCAAAAAATTCATATAGAACAAAATTTTGAGTTTACATTAATCAATTTTCAACAAAATCGAACTCAGACTCAATATTATCACAAGGTCCAAGTTAGAAACTTAATAATATTGCATGTCAAAAAAGTGGGCATTGCTTGAGATTTTTGTCAATGCAAGTGTAATGATACCGATTTAAGAATTTTTTATGGAATTTATCATTGTATTTTAATTTTTGAAATTAATAACAAATGGGGAGGGGACATGTTCTTGAAGGAGATAATAGAGTAGTGAATATGTTTAGTTGGAGGAAGAGGGTTTGGATAAGTAATTACATTTTTTTTTAGTACACTATTTGGATACAAAATAAAACATAATTGGTTACACAAAGTTCTTGGTCATTGGATTTTTTGTTTTTGTTTTTATATGCAAAGTCGAATTCATGAGGACATCCAATGGTGGAGATCCATTATGTCGTCAATTGTGTTTGGTTTTTGTGTTTAAATAAACTTTCTCAATATTATATTTATTTTATTTGAATTCTCATATAAACCGTTATACATTTCAAGATCGTTCGACTGAATAGTGCAATCGATTGTAACAAAACTCGTTAGCATGCCTCACCTCACTATTACGATCTCATGGTATAAATTTAATTCGAGACAACGTCCACAATGATAATTTTTATGTACTTGGAGGTTGTTTTTATCATTGGATCTTTTGATCTTCAAATATAGCAATCAAAGTCCTGATTGGATCATGTGAAAAATCATATTTTGGCAACCATTATTATTTAAATGAAATATTCTAAGGTTTCACTTTAAAAGTAGCGGTCGTTGCACTTATCATAGAGTATAGGCGTTTTCTGTATACAAGTCTATAAGCATCAAGCAAGAGGAATTGGTTAATAGCGCAACTTCCACGATTATAACTATTTGCCTAAAATCAGAAGCGATGGATCAATAATCCGTCCAACCAACTTTTAAAACCTTCTGGTGGCTGTCAATGGACCTGTCCTCTTAGCATTTTACATCCACAAATATTCCAAACAAACCCCACAAATAAAAGTTTTTCCTTTTCAAAATGAAGTTAATTTGAGCAACATATGATAAATAATTCAGCAACGTAGCAAAATAGTTTCATAGCGTACGTAAGGTGCCCTTGCAACGCTGTTAATATACAAGGAAAATGCAGATAGTAGGTTTCAAAAGATACTGTTTGTTGGCCACTGAACCCATTGGAAGTAACATGGTACTTTCTTTAGTGTTAGGCAGCATTCAATATTCCCATTATTTGTCAATTCATTTTTGCCCAGAAAATTCAGCCCCAGTGTTGTACAACAAATGAAATGAGTGCCCATTTCTTCTTCCAGTTGTATAGGGTGCGACGAATGAAAACAGGGTATTTGAGCGGGACATTTGAACGGAGTATTTGAACGTGGTACTGTAGCAAATGAGGAATGTGTTTTTAGCTACGAACGGAATATTTGATCGTGGTATCTGAATTGGGTATTTAATTGTTAGTTATGAATTAATTAAATACTAATTTTTAAATGGACCGTTATATCTAATTAGCGGATGTGTTGAAACCATTTTAAACAACGGTATAGTTGATACAAATACATTATAATAGCATTAAGCATTAACAGTCTATAACAAAAAAAAAATTAAAAAATGACATTATGTATTAACAAATAGTCTACATTAGATGTTACAGTGTACAACAAAACTCTAAAAAAATTGGGTGAAGGTGAAGATTGAAATCTGGTCATTCTCCAACAAACCATGTAGACTTACCAATCACAGTAGTCATACTTTAATTACTAAACAGAATTATGTAAATTAATGGTCTTGCGTCCGACGCCAACGGAACAATTTCCAGCAACGAACAAACGTTTCTTTTGAACGGACAAAAATGCATTGGCGTCCGACGCGTCGGACGCAAACAAAATTCTCAATGTACCAAATATTGACTGCGAACGCGCACACAGTGAAATTAAGCAAAACTCAAGGTGGTGCATGTGCGTCCAAGATTGCATTTGGCAGGAGGGGTAAAGTGAAACACAAGCGATAGCGATGTAATATTAAAGCAAAAGGCAAATGGGTATGGGGGCCCAAATGGGGAGCCGACAACTTCATTACTGCTAGGGCAGTACATTACGTGTTCTCTAATTTATTCGTTTCTTCCTCTTTCACGCTTGCTTTCTTCCTTCTTACCCTGTCACGGAATGTTTTAAATTGTAATAAAGTAGAAGTTACCCTTTATCTTTTTTCTATTGTTTTTTTTTATCTTGCCATGTCTAAGTTTTGGTCAGCATAATAATGGTTGGACCCCCCAACTAATCGTTTCGACTGTTGGATAATTTGGACCGTTCGGCGGATGAGAGGAAGGGGGATGCTTTGCCCTGCAGATCTTAATCTGTTTTCTTTTTCTTAAATACGGTTGTACCCATGGCAGCATGTGTAAAATCATTATCACAATTGAAAGGAAAATATAAACATTCTCAGTGTTTGTTTCATATTCAAAAACATAGTGCCAAGAAAAAGAAAAAAAAAATTACAAAGATGCACACATGCAATAATTCGGACATTACAACTGTAAAAACCCGAAACTTTCCCGGTCTCCGAAGAGAAAAGGAAGAACGGATTGAATTGAGGACAAGACGAATTAGAACACAAACAGAAAAACATTTCATTACTTATTACAACAATTTACATCAGAATATAAGAATATACAGAGTATGAATAAATATTATACATCAGAAAAGTATAAGAGATTTACAAATTACAATGCAGCGGAAAATAATACAAAACACAACTGAAAAGAATATACGGATACATAGCTTTCCGAATATCATTCCAGCTGTAAATCAGGATCCTGTGAATATAAATCTGCAAAACCAAAATTACTAGCTGCCAGTGTGGAAAATAGGGGCACTCAGAATTTAGGTTAAAACAATAAACTCCAGGTCAGTCATATGACCGGTGTGAGAACTAAAACAGTTATTTTAAAACTTTACTTTACAAATAAAGTAAATCAAAGGACCACGCCGTATAACACGGAACGAGTTTCCTCCCAAGAATACCAGTGCATATAACAAAATCGCGAATGCTTTTTTGAAAAAATGAAGCTATTATAATACCCAGGTCCCATCACACAATGCAACGCAAGCCGGAGGATAGGGTTTTCCCTTATAATAGTCAAACATGCTTCGTTCGTTTAAAACAAATCATTTGATACTATTATAAGTGCATAGTGCATAAAACAATTTCAAATATAAATGTATCAATCCTAGACGGCATGTGTACCATATATAATGTCGCCAATACTAGGCTTTACAATCAAAACCGCAAATGTCACGTATTGGAAGTTGGATTTCCATCTGTGAACCAAGGCAAGGGATCGTCCTTACCGCTTCGAGACAATCTAGCCCATATCTCAGGATCAGAACGCATCGACCCTTAGTAGCCACATGGCCGGTCCACTCGATGTGGATTAAAATGCCTGAACACTACGTTTCCCCGCCCTATGGGGCGTAAACTGGTCATATCCCAACCAAATCATCGGTCTCAGAACGACCGATATAACCGAGGCGTCTCGCTATCCATCATCCACATAAGTAGAATGTCCGGGCTTGTAAAACGCTGACACCACTCCTAGCTAGAAGGAAACGTATGCCCTCCTTGGATCCTCCTTCCGTTTCTGATTCATACCGGGGTGTGAGGCTCGCGAATTAACACTACACAAAGCTATGCTATATTAAAGTCGTGCTTTGATCATCAACCACAAGACTGCTTTTCAACAGAAGCCTTAATCATTTGCATCTCAGCATGCCACACAGACAATTCACGCTATGCAACCAATGTCTATCAATCACACAGAATGAAATCCGATGTCACACACACATCCATTTACAAGTTCGTTCTGAGTTAGAACGAAACCGGAGGCACCTTATTCCTCGTCCCATTGTCCAATACAGGAGAGAAGCCCTCGCATATCCGGTCGATCTCTAAGTACGTCTGGACGATCACCATTTATTACCTTGTCTTAGGTGTACAACCCAATCAAGGCATCAGTAATCATCCAAATGATGTGAAGACCTCCGGTCTTCAACCACCGTCTTCATCCTCGACACATCGTCGAATCAGTTATTCAGAGTGGGATAAACCCGGTCTTTCTATATAACTCGCGTATATAATAAACAAGTGCTATAAAAACACAACATACGCCTCATTCCAATCCAGAACATTCCTTTATTCAAATATTCTTATACTTTGGGAAAGGTTCCTATTAATTTTATCAAAGATATATTCTTTAAATTTATTCTTTATTCTTCTTTTGTATTTCAATTCAAACCAAACTGTGGTTTATCCAAACTAGTCGGGATTAGCGAATCTTACCGAAGTGATCATTTGTTTAATTTCTCAATCCCAACCTATTTATCCCATAAAGCAAAACTAGTAATACTTCATATCTAACACTACAGTGTTATCGGTAAATTCAATTACCATTCCACGTTCAAATCTAATTAAAGATTTAACTATCGCCTGGAGCAAAACTGGTGATACTCCATTCTCGATCATTTCAATCTAATTAAAGATTCATTAAAACTCCAATTGGTTTTAATCTTCCCAAAAATCAATATTAATGATTGTTTAACTTGGAAAATCATATCCTGTCTTTAACTGGGTTAAAGAACCAATGTCATTTAAAACACGGTTCACTATAAACCCGAAATCACATTCCATTCCATCAGCCTTTAACCGTAAATTAGCAAGTGAACAATTCCCTAAGTATTAACCCCGAAGGCCGAAACCAACATCAGATCAATACCCAGGAAACCATTCAACTTAACTAATCTCCAGTTAGTTTCTGATTTTCTTAACTCTGTTGGGTCTAAGAACAATATTATTAAAGATACCATTCACGACAACCCAAAATCTCATTCCATTGTTAATCGGGTTAAAGAACAAGTGTTATTTAAAACACCGTTCACGATAAACCCAAAGACCAATTTCAATTCAATTCCAATTAAATATTAATTAATTGGTATACTTCATTAAATCTAAATAAAAATATTTAATATTTTCTCAACTGGGTTCAAGAACAGTGTTAATGAAGACTCCATTCACGACAAATCCAAATCACATTTGATATTAAATGCAAGGTTCTGAATAGAAAAATATATCGGCTTGTATTTAATATCAAATTCTGGAATCAACAAATACCGTATTGGAATAACGATATATATATATATATCTTCTAAATTCCTCCACAATATCCGTATAATCACGGAATCCAATATCGAAATATTCCGAAGATAATTTCGATTCAAATCCATCCCAATTCATATATTGGGAATTCTGGTTATTTTTGAAACCATTTCAAATCCAATTTATTTATTTAAAAATATTGGATTTCATAATTCTAGTTCATAACCAGTTCATTTCGATAAAAATATATTTTTACCTTTTCAAATATGGAATTTTTCATCCCAATTCTTTCCAAATCATTTTTATGATTTTACACAAATTATTAATATTTTTAATATTTTTATCAAGGCCCGTACAGTCGATTTCCATAAACGGTCGTCGAACTGCACTTACAGCGACCTTTTCCAAATTTGATTTGGACATAATTCCAAATCCAGCTGTTAGATTTCAAATCTCTATTATTCTTTAGAAAGCTCTTTTCGATACAAACCCAACGGTTCCGGTCGGTCAGATCTCCTGTAATGTCCATTCGAAGTCAATGGTCGAAAATCGCGAACTGCCGTAGCGCGGCGCGTTCTATTCAGGCCATTATATATTATATATAATATATATTTCATCGATTTCCATTTAAAACGTATTTTATAAATCGTTTTAAATTCGTTTTCAAAACGATTTCAACTTCATATTCAATTTTAAATCAAAATTGAATATTCGCTATCATTAACATATAAATGCTAATATTTTCAAAACATTAAATTTTGAAATCAATTCCTTTTCGATATTCATTATAAAAATGAATAAAATCGATATCGTTTACGTCAAAATAGCGTTAATCTAATCAATACGGCTTTATATATTTATATATATTCGTGTCCATCCCAAATCAGACATCAAAATCAGATTTTAATCTTTTACTGAATATTATTTCAAAATATTCGTTCTTTTAAAATATTCATTCTTTCTGAACTGGAATCAATCACAGTCAATTACCATATAATGTGATTTATATGAATTTCATACACACATGTATACAACAATAATCAAACACCGTCAACCATCATGCAGAGTGCATTCTACACTGCATAAGCATTAAATATGAATATTTAACGCTTACAACAGCCTGTCAACCAATCGATTGACATATAACTAAATATTGGGATTAGTGTATGTCCAATGTCATCCCAATACCCGTGTGGGGTTTCAATCAACAAATAATGAATTTTATTTGTGCAGTTGAGCGATGTGTAAAATATATCGTCCCAATCCATATCAGTAAAATGGGTGTTCATAAACAAATCGCCTGATTTGTAAATGAATATTTATTTTATTCATATCAACGTTAAAAATTATATTTTTAATGATAAAATATTTTATTCAACATATGAATATTCTATTCAGTTCATTTATACAATAAAAGTGATATTTTTATTGTTCTACCATATTTTAGAAAATTTTGGCGGCATAACGGCGCGATATCAAAATCGGGTAATGTCTAGCATTACCCCTCTCCTGATATTGGCTCGCGCCATATCCACATAGCAATTATAATCAATTCATTTCACCTAAACAACCAAATTCAACCAAATCATCTAATCAACCAAACCAAACAATCAAACAAGTCGTCCATGGGTCTGTGGATGACGGGGAGCAGTTCATATATGCAGTTATAAAATAAATAACTATATAAGAAAAATATGGTGAGGAGTTCTCACCTTGGGGTTCCACTCTATCATTCTTTATTGTCGCTCAGATTCGCTGTTTTAATTCCAATGCAATCTGTTTCACAAAATCTATATTAAAAATCATGTTTTTAACTTGCTATTTATATGATAAAAATTATATTTTTAACACAACGCTTCATGTATGAAAATCACATTTCATAACGCTACATGTATAGAAAAGATTATATTTTTATAATTCAGTTTTCTATATAAAAATCATATTTTTACTTCGCCACTTTATATATAAAAATTGTATTTTTATTTCAAATCTCTATACGTAAAAATCGTATTTTCCTTTCGCTACATCATACTTTTACGATCATAAAAATCATATCTTTCTCTCATGACAATTCAAACCTTTCTGTTTATATAAAAATCAAACCTTTCTAAAACTAAAAATCACATCTTTCTAAAACTAAAAATCAAATCTTTTTGAAGTTAAAAATCAAATCTTTTTGAAGTTAAAAATCAAATCTTTTGAAATTAAACATCATTTCTTTATCATATTAAAGATCATTTCTTTTCATAGATAAACATCATAGGATTTTATAAACTAAAAATTGAAAGGGGGTAAAACTCACATTGTTCTTCTTGGTCGGTGCGTTGACTGGAGGAAGGAGGGGGTATCTTGCTGCGCGGATCGAGGAGGAGGGGTTGTGGTGGTCGCGCGTCCAAGGGGTTGTGGCGCGGCTGTCTTATGGGTGCTAGGGTGGTGGTGGCTCGATTCAGCGAATTGGGGCTTTAGGGCTTAAATGGGAGGGCGGAGAGAGGAAGAGGAGGAAAAGGAGGAAGAGAGGGGAGGAGATGCGGTGGCCGGAGGAGAGGGATGCGGTGGTGGCGGCGTCGCCTGGAGCGGCGGTTTCCCCATTCCGTTATCGTGTTTCTTTTCTTTTCAATTTTATGAATGGGGAGAGAGAGAAGAGGGTAAAGGGGGGGGGAGAGTATTATATAATAAATATTAATATTATTTTATTTTCCATAAAGGTTGACTTTCCATCTGAACTCCAATCGAGGCCCAACGACTGTCGTCCCTAGCGTAATACCCCCATTGTGAACACAATGGGGTATGTTTCGTTGCCTAATTCGGCTGTTATGATAGGTTTCCATCAAAATTAAAATATAAATATATATATATTCAATTTGAACGTACATTTTAATTTACCGGGGCCACATAATAACTCTAGAAATTACAGAAAAATTATATCTAGCTTCGTATTGACGATACGGTCCTAACAAAACTAATTCTGTCGAATTTGAAGACCGTTTGAAAAATGGTCATTTTCTGGTCGATCCAAATTGAATAAAACTGTTAAAATACGTTTTCTTTTTCCACGTTCACATATTGATTTCAAAAATTATGGAAATTTGAATCTAGCAATAATTTGACATCCCGGATCCAACAAAAGTGGTTTTGTCAAAAAACGGAGGTCGTTTGCAAAATGGTCATTTTTAAGGGCTATATTTCCATAGTGACTATTCTGGAATTTCAACTGGGCATAACATTTTATTCCCGCTCTAAAATTTTGATTTTTCTGGTTCGTTAGAAAGATATCTTCAAATAGATTCTAATATTTTTGGTTTCGCTGAAATCCGGCTTATTTTGAATCTTGTACATTCAATTGAAATTTTAAATCGGATTTTCAAATTACCGCGCCATTTCTAATTCCTTTTAAAATTAAAAATAAATATTTATATTCTAACTTCGATTCAAATAAATATATACGTTCTAATTCTATTCAAAATAAATTTCTCGTCGTTATTATTTAAAATAAATCATTTAAATTCATTAAAATTGCCAAAATAAAAAAATTTAAATTGGTTCTAATTTTCCGGGTTGTTACAACAACATTCCTTTCTTTGAAAATGGTTCATTCGACCAATTAGTGGAATTCTAGTCATTCCAAATCCATATAGGCAATGACGATATTATAATTGGGTGTGACTCGCTTAGTCATATTGCATTTATCATGTTTTAGTCATTCCTGGTCGACTAGATTTGAGGCTAACGATTTTCTTGCCTAAGCACATTTCATTAGAATGTTCATTGCTCCCCGATGGTAGTGTGCTGATACCGTTCAGTCATTCTGGATTTGAACGAACCAAAGATGTTACTTCTACGACATTTATTTTGGAATCACCCTTCATATTATTAGCAAATAGTCCTTACACTCACATGCTCCACCTTTAATTCCATGATCTTCAAGTTTATTCAGTTCAAACGTTAGAGTTGGTTCAAAGTGGTTTTCGAATAGCGGATCCAATCTTGGTTTCATCAAAACAAGTTGCAATAATTCCATATAAATCCAACTCTCGTTTCTATATAAAGTAATCAGATAAGAGAGGGGTCTACCTCCTAACTATTTAGGGGATGATCTTCCTTGTCACTTATCCTATGAGAACAATACAAGGTTCATTTGCACAGTGAATCATTATCGGGGATTATTGTACCATAGAACTCACGTGCTCCTTCTAGAAGTTTTCGAGTAATATTATAGGCAATATTTTATTGTTGGTTATTTACCTATCAAATATCAACAACATATACAATCTAGGAATTTAACTACCCACGGATAACACTAAGCCTTAATTATGTAAATATTTTAATGTATTAAATTTTGTACCTTTTATTAATTATAAAAATAATAATCAACCAATGAATTGTTAAATTCAAATAATTGCTTATTTGAAAAATATTTATAAATTTTACTTAAAAGCCTAAATGAGTTCATATAACATTATAAGATATATTAACCAATCTAGCTTATTAAAAGAAAATCCATTTACTTATCTAATTCAGAGAGAGGCTAATCAATTTCCTGTGGTTCTCGGTTAGTTGAGTTTTACTTTTCCAATTTATAATATGGAACTAATTACATAATAAGAAGATATGTAAAAAGAATCAACCAATAACAATAAACCTATATAGGAAGTATTCAGGCGATAACAATAGTAGTCGGATAGTTGTTATACTAAACACATGCCCAAGTAAATGCAATAACAAAATGAGTTTTTGCTCTACCTAAAAAATGTCTTACACAATTAGCTACCAAATTATAGTAAAATGACAATGTACTATATTGGTAAGTATCCACACATAAAACTCAACCAAGTTAGAGATTAATAGCAGAATGATGTGTTATTATGCTAAACAAACGTCATTTGGTTTCTAATTCATGAGGTTACTTGAGGGCGATCGACAAAAGAAATCCCTGGGATCAAAACATTTTTAAAGAACATTTTAGAACAAGTAATTCAAATTTAAAAGCCTTAATTTAATAATCAATCAACATTAAACTATTTATTATATAATTATTAACTATTTAACGAATAATTTAATGTCAGATTAGCTTTTAAATGAATATTTTAACAATTAATAACCTTTAAATGAATAATTATACATTTATTTCACCTTTAAATGGTCAATTCAATAATAATTAATCTTTACATAAATAAATAAATAAAGCCAAAAGTGATATTTAATTAATAATGAAATGATAATACTATATTATTGAGACGTTATTTCATCATTTGATAGTTCAAGTTTGTTAGTTCCTATGAAAGAGGAGATTGAATGTTTGTAGAATAATCAAACTTGGAATTCAGTGCCTCTTCCCATTGATAAGAGAGCTATTGGAAGTAAGTATATTAATAAAATGAAGGACGACAATAATGCTGATCCCAGATAAAAAGTCAGGTTATAGCAAAGAGGCATGTTCAAAAGAAAGAGTGGAGTATCATGATATCATTTCTTCAGTTGTCAACATACATCCACTAGTATTTTATTAGCATTAGTTGCTCATTATGAAATGGAACTTGAACAACTAGATGTCAAAAATATATTCAAGTATGATGATTTAGATGAGATCTATTTGAGGCAACCAGGGTGTTTCATTTATAATAAGAGGCTGAACTATACTTGGAAGCTTAACACATCTCGATATGGACTGAAGTAGTCTCCTAGATTATCATATAATAGATTTGATAAGTTTATGCTTTCACGGAGTTCTAGAAGCTTCATAGGCTAGTGTGTTTATTTTTGAAGTTGTATTAGACATATGATATATCTTTTGCTTTATGCCGATGACACGTCGAAGGAATCTCGAAGCCTAGCCAAGATCACAGAGTTGAAAGCTGAGCTTAGCAAAGGGCTTGATATAAATGCCATGGGAGATTCATAAACAATGTTGGAAATGAAGATATTCAAAGATAGGGAGCCGAGAGTGTTAAGACTCAGTCAAACGTTGTACATCTAATGATCCTCACTCGATTTGTTATGGAGAAAGCTAAACGGATTAGCACTTCATTATGCTCTCATTTCAAGTTAACAAAAGAATTATCTCCTACATTGGATGAAGATAAGAGATATATGGCTAATATACCTTATTTTAGTGTTATTGGTAGTCTTATGTATGTTATGGCGTGCATGATCTACCATATATAGATCATGAGTAGACATTGTTTCTCGATATATGTCTAACAAAGGCAAAGAGCGTTAACAAGTAGTGAAGTGGGTACTTAGATATCTTTGTGGAATTTGTTCACTTGGCTTGTTGTATGGTAGAGTGGATGGTGACATATCCATTAGAGGTTGTTGTGATTAAGATTATGCTAGGGACAGAGACGGACGGAAGCCAGTGTTGGGCTATGTCTTTACACTCGGAAAAGGCTCAATTTCATTGAGATCAAGGTTTTAGTCTATAGTAGTTACGTGGACTACTGAAGACAATTTGGTATTGATTGTGAGAGCGACCAAAAATATTTTGTATTTATTTCAACTACTGAAGATCTTATTGTGGTGCAGCAGATGGTGGAGCTATTTCCATATTATTAGAATGTGATTCACCTTGTAGAGAATCAAATTTACAGATCTTGTAGGAAGCTCACTGAGGTTAGAGGATTCATTCTTCTGCATAAAGAAGAATGAAGAAAGATTAAGCTGGTAAAAATAAGTACTATGCATAATCCTTCGGATATGATAACAAAGTCTCTTACTAAGAACAAGTTTGAGAATTGCTCAAACTTGATCAGTTTGACTTCAGTTACTTAAGCACCATGGGGATGACCCATCAACCAATTTTGTTGATTGACAAGTATATTCAAATTAAGGTGTAATTTCAAAATTGGATGATCTAAGTTTACTATAAAGAGAGAAGCTATTAATTAATCAAAATTGTAAGTTAGTAATTTTTAAGTTATTTTTCTATGAGTTATTTTCTATGAGTATTTCTCTATTCCTTTCTACAATTTTCTTTTTATTTAAGTTCTATAAGATAGTTTTACAGTCTTTTTCTGCTTATCAGTATTTCATGCATGTCAATTATTTACAGTATTTATAATTGTTTAAGATATATCCAGAACATGCCTAGATCTGTAAATGTTAATTAGTTGACGACTGATTTAAACCTCTTTTTGAGTGCACGGAAAATAGAAATAAGAGTAGTAATTGTGCAATAAAAGACATGAATAAAGGTTCTTATTTCTGGACACGATGGGATTCATTGATTCCATAATATTGAATTCGTCATCTCTAAAAACATGCATGAATCTGTCTTTGTCGCAAAGTCAAGATTTAAATGGTCTGAAAATTAAAGCATGGATAATAGATGTGGATATCAAGTCATATATTCATATATTATATATTCCATACACATTTTATTATCCATCTTTTATTCAAGTGTATCATCATGTGCGATAAAATGTGAACATATTCACTCAAAAAGGTCAAAAATGATGCCATTATCGTAATCTGAATTTAAGCCCGTTTATTCTTTTAGATAATGGATTGTGTGTGTACGATTGCTCTCTTACTGATTGATATTAAGATTGCTCTCCAAGTAATTGACATGTTTTCTCTTCTCCTGAATAGCATTGGATATTAAAGATAAATGAAAATGGGACAAGTACTTAATAGCTGTCTTATATCTGCAATATGAGATTCTGCTAATGAGAAAAGAATCCAAAATATGCGTTCTTGTTCATTCAAATCGAAGTATTAACAACTTTTTTTGCATTTTACATATAAACAGGATAGAGAGAATCAATGTTATGACAACTTAATAATTAATAATTTGCGCATTTTGGGAGAAAATTGAACATTAATTAAATGCAACTTCAAATATATATTTTTGGCCCGATTGAGGTACTATCGATGAACTGGTAAGACTTATATTGTTTGAATGGTGGAATGATTGCACAAGTGAGAAATAATAATAAAAGATATGCTCAAGATCATGACGTTTTATCCCCACTATCCAACGTGTGCAAATGAAGTCAATTATTCCATAAAGACTTATGGGTAGCCCTGAGCATTGTGCCCATTATTCTTGGTTCGAGATGAGTCTGGAACTACAAGAAAAGGGCCTTTTTATAGTGTTTAAAAAATGCTATCAAAGGATACGATGGTGTTTTTCTAGACGCTGTATATCAACATGTTGTAATATGTCACGGGTCTATAATGGCAACCTAAAAATCGCTATAAAAAAGGTGTTGTAAATGATGTTACTCATGGCGTTTCAAAATTGCTATTAAATGGATGATTTGTAACATACAAAATCGTATCTACAGCATGTTTTGCTTGCTATAGAACTTTTTCGCAGAGTTGTGGTCTATGCTGCTAATATTTATGACATCATTTATTTCCTATTTATAGCAATTATAAACGTCATAGATAAATAGTAGTTGATTATTATAACAACTGCAGATGCTATAGAAATTTCGTAGCCTAATATTATAGCAACTACAATGGCTATAGAAATTCAGTAGCCTTATTATTATAGCAACCATAAATGCCATAGAAACGCTGTAGAAAGTTTAATTTAGTATTTTACAACATTATTTACTTGCCATCAAAGCTGTTGCAGAATATTTTTATTGCACTAGCATAATGCTATTATAGCCATTATTAAAAGTATTTCAGACACAATATTTAACATATAAATATTTATCATCAAAACGTGTCATACAAAATTCGAAGCATATAAATATTTATAATCAAAATAACAGTTCTTACAATCGTTTCTAACCAAAAACAGTGCACATACTAAAAAGAACAATCCATACAACCATAACTAACCAAAATGATACATGAATGCGCCAACATATTTATTCATGTCTTTCACCATAGCGTAAACCTTGAGCATCATACAACGCTTGTCAAAAAAACATACATCTATTATTCATAAATACAAAATATCAAAGCACCAGTACAACTACTTTTTTTTCAACATGCACATAGAATAACATACAAACAATAAACACAATACATGCGGACACTGAAAACTGCTGTTGGATAAAGATGGGATTGAAGTATATGATATTTATACAACTATACAATGATGGGATCATAAGGTTTAATCTCTATATTATTTGTGAGTTTATGTGTAAAATATGCAAAGAGGGGGCAGTGAGCATGGGTGATTCAGTGTACAGATACATGTCTACTACAGATAAATTTTCAGCAGACAATCTTCTAGATTGCCTGAATATAAACTCAGAACATGAAGCACTGGAACTTGCTGATAGAGTAGAAGCTGCAATATACATATGGAAAAGAAAAGCCTCGACGATTGGTTCAAAGTCATCATGGGATATGGTAAAAGATTTAATGGCTGATGGGGATAAAAATGTGATCTTTGCAAGCAGAGCTGAAAGTCTGTTGCTTTGCTTGAAGCAAAAATATCCTGATCTTTCCCGGACTACTTTAGACTCAAGCAAAATTATGTACAATGAGGATGTTAGACATGCAATATTAGAGAGCTATTCAAGGGTGTTGGAAAGCTTAGCATTCAGCATTGTTACATGGATAAACGACGTGCTTTACATTGATGGATCAGTAAGAAAACAATTGTTTCTGCAAAGGTCTACACATTTCATGGACTGATGCTATCATATGATAACTTATGAACTTGTTAGGATTCAAGTTCTCATTTTGCCTAATTTCATACTGTTGTAATGTTTCAGGAACTAAAAAAAATGTCATACATGTTATAAAATGAACACAAAACAGAAGAAATAAGGGAGGACATTTCTATTCATTCAGGTGTGTATTCTTTCTATCACATTGGCTCCTTTATATATAGGCTTTTGGAGCTGATCTTTAGCTTATTCCTATGATGTGGGACTAAACATAGAACTAAAAAAACATATTCACAACATTCATATATATATATATATATATATATATTTTACAACACTCCCCCCTGAATATGCATCTTCAAAAACTTGAATGCTCTGCTAACTTGAAGTTTGTCCCTTTTAAAACATATATGATGATTGCTCCCCTTCATTATTATCTTGCTTGCATATATCCGTTCAGTCGATACAACTATTGTCTGTTGCCTTCAAAACTCTATCAGGAAAACCCAATAGGAAAAACCTTGAACGAGAAAAAGAGTACAACGTCTGACATTATGAATATCATATTAAAATGATATTCCTTAAAAGAGTTTGATTCTTCAGGATCAAAACAATGCCCCATTAAAAACCTTTTTATGAAAAACCCTATGGGAAAAATCGTAAACAAGGAAAAAGTACAAATTCATTTCATCTTTAGGTAACATGTTTTACAATGTTACAGTAAGGGTTGATACTTCAGGATCAAGATAATGCCTCATTAAAAACCTTACTAACAAAAACCCAATGGGAAAAATATTAGTGAAGGAAAAGAGTACATTGTAGCATAATTTTATATGCTTCCCCTTGTTTATAACTCATTATTCAATTAGTCTATTAATGTAGTTGACGCATGCCAATTTTGTGTATCATCTTCTGGAATGTTGATTTGGAAATTGCCTTTGAGAACGGATCTACCCACTTTTCTTGAAACTGAATTTGTTTCTCCTCTTTTTTGTTATCATTTCATGCATATGCGAAGAGAAATTTACGAGAAATGTGCTCCATCCTTTCATACTTGATATAATCCACTTGAATCTGATCCATGCAAACTGCCTTGTCTTCTTCATAAATAATAGTTTACTGCGTCAAAATATGTTTGATACTTCTGGATCAAAACGTTGCCTCGTTAATAAGAAAAACCCAGTGGGAAAAAACTTAAATAAGGAAAAAGAGTACATTATAACTTATATTTGTATGTTACCTTTGGGTTGATACTTCTAGATCATGACCCATGCCTCATTATAACCTTACTAAGAAAACCCAGTAGGGAAAAACTTAGTTAAGGAAAAAGAGTGCATTATATCATACTTATGGATGCTCCCCCTGATTTAATAATTTTCTTTGAATTCATATTCTTCTTTCAATAACTCAAATTGCTTACAAATACTTATTAATGAAGTTTTTCTTTTAAAACTTCATGTGCATTTCCATGCCTCAGGCATGCTTTCTTATTTAAAACGCCTTCCTTTTGTGATTTGTATGTTACTAATATTCATTTATGAATACACTTCAGGTGCTTATAATTTTCTGTTTCAATCGGGCTTGAATATTGCAATACACATTTGATGAATGAGACAACTTTCATTACAGCAACACTAAGCAGGTAGTAAAATACTCATCTTGAAGTATATCAAGATTTTCATTACAACAATACTTAGAAGAATGTTGTAATCAATCGGACATGTTCTTTGTATTCTTTATGTTCTTCAGGAACTTATATATTATAATAATTTTTGCATATCGCAACTACCACTTCAATGGATATTAAGAGTTTCACTACAACAATTCTTGAAAGCAGGAAGTGATCTACTCATCACGAATTATTTCAAGATTTTCATCACAACAATACTTAAAAGAATGTCGTAATCTACATTTCTTGCTCTTTATCACTACCAAAGTTATTCAAATTCTTCTGGAATTTGTATACTTTCATCGTTTATACCTTCAGGGTATTATAAGCGTTTTAAACACTTTCACCACCTCAATCAATTCAATTATATCTGAAAATACAATGCTCATGGCACTTAACATGTTGTTGACACACTATGGTGCTTCAGTAACTTCCGTGTGATTTTGTCGTTATATATATTTCTATTTTTATCTTATGAACAACAGGCTCATATCTTATGGACTACCAGTCCATATATCTTATTTAGGAGAATTTCATGATGGCCAATCATGTTTATCTCTAATATAGGATTTTTAATCCATTTATAAATATAAGCGCTTTATTATTTATTAATTTATCATCGATGATTATTTCTTGTCAGTTCTATACATAATTTATTGAGATCTCGAAACTTATCATGCTTGAGGTACCTAAACCACTTCTGGGGTTATTTTGACAATCATGTAATGGGTTTCTTTCAAAGCACCTTTTGTGTTTCTTCAGGAACACTCACCTCCTTTATTTTTGCATCTTTATGACTTACTCCAAAGATATTTTGAACTGACTTTTATACCACATTTTCAGCTGTGATTTACACCTTCTGATATTTCAGGGATTCAAATGTATATTAGAGAAAGTCTATTAGGGACATGATTGATAATTTATGCAAGTTACTTAATACTTTGCATAATTCTATATGTTAGCAAATATTTAACATCGATGATTCCTTTATCCTCTCCCTCAATGTTGACAAACATTGTCACTTTAAATAATAAACCTACTTTTGATTCATTTTTGATCCATTATAACATCATAGCTAGTAAATACATTAGATGTATTTTAATTGTAGGAGGATAATGCTCTTATTAGTTGATAAGATGCATTCATATTTCATTGCTTATTCCCTTTCATTGATCTGATGACTTGGAGGAATTTTCTATCAGTTGAATATGCACATGACTTCAGGTCAATCAATATTGATGTCAATTGACTTTTTGAAATATTAAATAATATATGCATAATTTTTATTATGAGCTCTTGACAACTTCAGGTTGTTAATAAAGTTTTCGCATATATGTGCATATACGTGCGTCCACGTATTACATATGTAATTGATTTGCATATTCTTTCTTTGAGTTACCTATTTTAGAACAAATTGTTCATAAGATCCCAATCATTAATTTTTTCTTATCAAGCAATATCAATGCGAATCTTAAATATCGTATCATAATATCCAAAATATCTGATTTGGAACTGTATTGAACTTCTAGTTCAAATGAAATATATGAACAACTTCAAGTTGTTTATCTATATTGAACTTCTGGTTCAAATAATATATAAACAATTTCAAGTTTGTTAAACTGTATTGAACTTCTGGTTCAACTGTATTGAACTTATGATTCCACTGTATTAAACTTTTGGTTCCACTGTATTGAACTTCTGGTTCTACTATGTTGAACTTCTGGTTCAAATAAAATATGTAACAACTTCGAGTTGTTAAAATTTATTATTTAATACGATATGTAAATATAAATATATAAGCAAGATACAACTCATTTTGAAAATTGTGCAAACTTTGGATGCTTTATTATTGTCTCATATGATTTAACTAAGAAGTGTAATGTTATTATTTCATACGCTTTGAATAAAGCTTCAGGCTTTTAAACTATGAATTATTTCAAAATCATTGATTGAGGAACTTCGAGTTCCTATGCATATATATTTATACACATACATGTGCATATCAATTTTATAAATTTATGATGAACTTCTAGTTCTCAATCTTTTAACATACTTCTGTTTTAGAAGCTTTTACATTCTTGCTAATTGACAAGATTTCAAACTTGTATACTTTACCAAAAATGTTTATATACATATACATATACATATATATATAATTCAAGACTTCAGGTCCAAGACTTTGAGTTATACAACTTTCAGTATAAATATTTTCTTTGCACAACTTCAGGTTGTGGTTCTATCCTTTCTTCCATAACATTAGTTATTACTAGCTAAATACATCGAATAATAATACATATGTTTATTCTTATTCCAAATACAAACATACACCAATTAACTAACAATAACTAATGTATTCAATGCATTTATGACAATAAGGTAATATAATATATTTATCAATCACATAATCAACATTTTACATTCTCTAACATGAATGGTTCAAAAATTTATAGATCTGTACATAAAATTCACAACTATAAACAAAAATAAACTACATATCTCATATTCAATTTTTTTCTCATTCTTCAATATGAATGATTTGAAAAACTTGTAAATTTTATGTATAAAATTCACAAACATAAAAATTACATTTTTTTAAAAAATTATACAATTCATATAAAGATCTTTTAGATCTTCTTTTTATATCAAAATTGCTTCTTGCCTTTTTAGAAACTGCAGGTTCTAAATTTTCCATGTAATGACAAAAATAGTTTTTGCATTCACTTCCGGTGTGCAGAATTAAGATCAATATTTAGATCTTAACTCAATATGATCTTCATGATGCATATTTTCTTTATAAAAGTTTTCCTAAGAAATAATGAAATATTTCTTCTAGAAATATAATATGTTCCAAAATGACTATAATAAAACTTCAAGTTTTATCATAATTCATATATTGTTATTATATATTTTAAATTGAAGTAACTTTTCTAGAAAGTTCCCTTTTTTTTTCACATATGAGAGTCATTTTACTATTTTTCTTCAAGAAAATAGTATTTATTACAAATATATTGATCTCTTCCAATAATAAGTTTCTTTAAGAGATTACATGTAGCATAAAGTTGGAATATAAGGCTTTTTCCTTTTTGTTGAAATTTTTTCTTTCATTGATTTTTCAAATCCTTTCCTTTTACATGTCATTTGCTATATGCAAATATTAAATGCAATTATATGCTTTTATGCTTTATTTCATGTTTCTAGTTTGAATATGAACTTCGGGTTCCTTGTTTGTATATGAATTTCAGGTTCCTTGTTTGCATATGAACTTCAGGTTCCTTGTTTGCATATGAACTTCAGGTTCCTTATTTGAAAGAATTTGTATATGGACTTTAGATCATATGAGCTTTAGGTCATTTGCATGTGAACTTCAGGTTCAACGACTCTTGCTTTGTGTTTGTAAGTATGACCGCCTTTTGTTGGTCATAATGCTCCTTCAGGGAGTTCCATAAGTGGAGAGGATCTTTTTTTTTCTAGTTAAATATTCTGATTTTAGATCATTGTGGATATGGCCTCTTAAAAATATCAGAGCCTTTGTTTTGTCCTGCTGGGACGTACTATTACCATTTTTAAGGGTATTCCTAAGTATTGAGATTGTAAATGGATTTCAGTGTTCGACATTTTAGTGAACTACACAAAATAATAATTGCACATGCTTAATTAAAAAAAAATCACATATCAGTATACATGTTCTATAATTATCAAAACGAATTAATAAATTAACGAATAGACAAAACGATGAAACTGTAGTACTGTTATATCATAAAAAAATATGCAGATCTCGTAAAATAGAATAGGACCGTATACATGGATGTAATAAATTGAATATATTACAGCACAAAATCATAAAAAAAATCCAAATATGCAAGTCTTTCTTTATACATTTATAATGAACTTTTTACAATAATGAAACAATACAAATCGTCAAGGAGTCATACACCATGTTAAATAACAAAAATAATGGCCACATTAATACATATGTTGGCTAACAAGCAGCTTGCTATTTACATATATGCATACCTATTAGCAATGGCTTCTCTGTTATTGAAGAGATAAAGTAGCAAATGAAGATGTTTTATATATGGCGTATGAGGTAAAAGATCCATATATAATATTATAAAAAGAAAATGAATGGATCTTCCTAAAAAATATATTTGGTATACCATAATATCAAATCAAATATGAATAGGTGGATATCTAAAAACCACTAAGTTAAAAATTAATTAGATCTAAAAGTTTAGATCCACTAAAATAGAATCTAGATCTAAAAAAACTGAAAAAGAAAAGTGATCTAGAAGTATGGATCACATCTAAGCAGAAGATACAACAAGTTCATATATATAGATCTATATGATTTCAAAACATAAAAAAAAATAACTTACATGATAGATCCATAAATATAGATCTAGAATATTTCAAACAATAGCTCTAATAGAGCTTCGTGCTGATAATGTGTTATAAAATGAACACAAAATAGAAGAAATAAGGGAGAGAGGACATTTCTATTCATCCAGATGTATATTCTTTCTATTACATTGGCTCCTTTATATATAGGCTTTTGGAGCTGATCTTTAGCTTATTCTCATGATATGGGACTAAACATAGAACTAATAAAAGCATATTCACAACATTCATATATATGTTACGACAATACAAGCATTCTAGTACTGATTAAAATCATATTAAACAACGGCTTTTGGCTTATCAAGTGTTCGAAACTTCAAGACTGTTTTGTTCAGTTGGTCAAAATTACCTATGAAATCCATTCTTAAGTTATAAGTTGCTTTTCCTTTCTTAGCTTCTAAATCAGCTAAGTGATGAAAAATCAAGTAAGATCCATGCAAGTACATTTGACTAGCTGTTATTCTTAGTTGTGTTTAACAAGTTGTGTTTGTGTGCCACGCTATCATAGCAGGGTGAGTGGAAGTGGATGTCAAACATTAACAACAAGAGAATGAGAGATAGGGCAATTCAAACAAACCAAAAATATGATCTGTTCTAAAATGAAACATTAAGCAACAAGAGAATATGATTTTTTTCAGAATGAAAAATCAACCATTTAAGAAATTATTGATTCTAAGGGTACGTCGTACGGATCACTTCGAGTCCAACATCCAAAATCACGTGTTAAATGGATTTCGAAATCTGAAGTGATCAGTTACGTTTATTTAACATAAATTATTCTTAAAAATCAAATCAAATTTTAAATTACATTTCAAGAAGATCAAGCTGACATATACCTATGTTGTTATTTCATTTGTAGATGATCAACCCGTCTAACAATTATGCTTGCACATGTACAGGGATACATAAATATACCCTTCAAGTTTAACCTCGTTTTAACTTTAAATTTTCAAACCTTTTTTTTTATTGTTGGGTCAATCCCGACTTAAACCCAAACACCCTAAAACACACACCCACTTTACTCCCTCATTTCTTTCCTTCATGCTTCAGGAAGCACAATCCTAAAACAAAATGATAGGGCCCAAAGAAAACACCAGATAAAAGAAACTGCCATATGCATGTCTTGCCGTGCACATCTTCTCCAACCATCTAGAGTTTACCTTGCCACTTCCAGCACATCACTTCGTCTCCTAAGATCACCCACGACTGGCTAGTGGAACCTCCGAGACCCTCCACCTTAAAGTCATTGCCAACTCAAAAAAGTCGAGACTAAAAGCAAATTCCAGCACCGGAAATATCAACCAACTCCTATCGTCTCCGAACTCGCCTGCAACCACCATCGACTCAACCTGCACATCCATACATGCCCCCCGATAAAAAATCCCATCACTTGATCTACCATATCAAGCATATGACCGGAACAAACCCACAAACAAAAGAGATACACCCAAAATCCTAAAATGAGATCCACTGGCCATCCCCAACCATCAGACCTTTCCACGCTTCAAGCATGCCTCCGTTTATCCCCAGTAGAGCTTCAGGATACACATATTACAACATCATTCACGAAAACGTTCGACTTCATTCCGGTATCCAAAATTATATCTTTAATCCAAAATCGCAAAATGTAGTTAACTAAAAGTCATTAAACTTTGTTCTAAAAAAAACATATTTTTGATTTTAGAACAAAGTTGCATCAATAAACTTAATTCTTGTTTGTTGATTTTTCATTTGCATTCTCTTGCAGTTTGATTTTAGAATAAAGTTGCATCAATAAACTTAATCCACCAACATCAAGCCGCAAAAGAATTAGCAACTGGGTACTGGCCTTACAAAGAGGGATCATGAGTGTTTCAACTGTTTTGTAGCAACATGAAGAGGGACACATAACATATACATGAAACGTAAATCATTTGGCTGTCAGTAGCATCCTCTAGTTTAGTTGGAATACTGTGTTGCCTCTAGTTCAGGTTTAAAAGATAAAAACAAGCTGACAGTCCAACTGATCTTGTAATTTGATTTAACTGAAAAGGCATATAAAGCTTTCAGGTTTGATTTAATTTGATTCATGTAATTTGATTTTGAAAACACATATAAAGCTTTCAGCTTTCAGGTTCAAAAAATGAAAAAGCTGACAATCCTACTCTTGAATTAAACAAGGTTACAAACAAATTGTAAAGTCATTTAAAATTAAAATTATTTGTGCTTTGTTGAAATCAAGAACGTAATACTCTTGAATATGAATATATCCAATCGTAAGAGCGCATATACGGAAACATATAGATACCATATGCAAGAAAACTTACATATACCATATGCAGGCTATCATAGAGGAGTACTATGGGAGCCGTAGATCTCCTCCCAGGCGCTTTCCTCCTTATCGAGGCAGCAACTACCGTTCGAGGTAGAACTTACTAGATAACACAAAGGACAAAAAAAACAATGACATGGCAATGATGGACAGAAGGGTGATGTGGACATATTACTCACTGTTTTAATCTATATTGCAGTGCACTTTCTACTTCTAGCATTATGAAGAACACAACAAAGTTTCCAAGAAAAAGAAAAAAAATATGTTGCATCTAAAATCTTGAGTTATACTCACCAGAAGTTGATTCCATTACAACGTTCACAGCAGGCCAAGCTATCGTAGTACCAAGAGCATCTTCAATGACTTCTAAATCGAACGTTGTTCTCCATAGATGTGCTTTTGGAATTTTTACAATATCTACCCAAACTTTAATTTCATTTCTTCCCGATGGAACACAATTAACCATTGCGCTTGGATCCGTTGAAGACACGCGTCCTAATTCAACTACTTCTCTCTTGCCCAACCAATCGATCAGCTTGCATTTATCGTTTGGCATAAAATTTGGACTCTATCAATTAAACAAATGGGTTATATTATTATGTGCATCAACAATTTGTACGATGAAACAAATAATGCAATGTTAATTATAATTAAGTTTACCTTTTCGACAACTCTGACATCACTCATATGATTATTTGATAATGCAGTGTTAGCTGTTTCAATAACTACTTTTGATTCAGGCCATGCGACTTTGATACCAATGACATCTACAACTCGTGTCAAACCTTTAGTGGGTCTCCACAGAAAAGCATCTTCAACTTTTGGAGTATCTATCCAAACTGCAACGGCGCCTAGTCCAAGAGGAAGATCATTTACAAGTTGTTTTGGATCACTCGAGTGTAGTCGTCCTTCTGCAACTAATTCTTCGCTCCCACTCCAATCAATTAATTTGCATTTATGATCTGTGCTGCTGCATTTACTCTATTAAAAAAACATGTTGATTTTTATTTTAATTTAAACAATCAAAATGAAATTTTAATAAGCATAAAGATTAATATTACCGCATTATCTTCATTTTCACGGTTATCTAAGTTGTGCAAAACAACTTTACTAGTTGGCCATGCTATCATCTCGCCTTCAACTTGTCCAATGCGTGTCAAATGAAGTGAAGTCCTCCACAAGAAAGCATCTGGTTTCCTCATATTGTCTATTATAATTTTCTTTGCATCTAGCCCTAGAGGGATTTGTTGAACGAGCTCCTTTGGGTCACTTGACACAACTCTTCCTTGCGCAACAATTTCTTCCGTCTCACTCAAATCCAATAAATCATATGTGTCATATTTTTCACCGTGTTTGTTATACAATTAACAAAAAAACTATTTATATTAATAATTAAAATAAATTTCAAATACAATGATATAACTCTAGTACTATAAATAACTTTTACCACTTGAGATGCATTTGCCGCTTGAGAGTCATTCGGTTCAGCCAAAATTTCTTTTCTCTGCCAAACAAATAACAAAAGTAAATTTTATGCTAACACAATTCAGTCAAACCAGATTATTCAGAGTAGATTATTCAGTCTAGAAAAATAACAATGAGAGATGTGAATAGTGCAACAACAGTACTCTTATCCAACTCCTGAAAGATAAAGATCAAGTAAAAGATTCATGACATGGCATTGGCAGGTATTCGTATAAAGTACAAACCAAAGAGAAGTTGGTGATATATGTTGCAAGATTCAGGCTCATGTTATTCATAATTTGCAGTGAGTATTACTTTTAGGAATATTTGAACTCATCCATGATTCCGAGGATTTAATTGGATTCCTTGGAATGATGCATCAATGTATATAGTACGTACAGTTCACATGATAATTAAATTATATATTGTAAAAAGAAGTAAAGGGAGTTTGGTGACTTTATAAGCATACAAGTGCGATGTGCGATGAGCACATAGATGTTGTCATGATGGTACATGTTAAAATTTTGTAATTACTCAGATTATTCTTCTGAATTCCAATCGTGTTTATGTTAATCAAAATAATTTTGTTATCCTTAGCTACATAATAAGAGAATCCATGTTAAAAAGAAGAAAAAACTCCCCCATCCAAACCAAGTTATCATGCGCAAATTATAATTAATATGTCAGTAAAGCAAGATGGTAGTAGCGTTACTTTTTTTATCAAACTACCTGGCTTACGCCCCGAAGGATTTCACATCAAAATACCCAACTGTGAGATAATAATGCGCATGGACCCCTCCTATCGAAATTCCTACTTTATCGCCTGAAAAATTATTTATATTTACAGTTTCTTACTTACTCCATTTCGGGTATTGTAGCAGCATTTGGTAAAAAAATGTGTATCTGTGTGTATCCATGGGGAAAATCCATCATGACAATAAACAGATGGACAGAATCAAACCACTGTTGGAAGCAAGAATGAGTGCGGATTTCTGATTTTGGGATATCCAACTTTCAGTTGGAGATGCTCTTAGCAATATTGCTTGCTGATTGAAAAATGCACGTAATAACAGAGAATAAATCTTCGTTAATTTGGTCCTAATGCAATTCAAAAAATTAGATGAAAACTCATATGTGTCATGGATCTTAGCATCATGTATGGAATCCAAAGCTTCTTTAATTTCAGTTAAGAGATCATGAGATGATAAAACCGATATATCCTAAACAATAGTTAAGATTCTAGGTCTTATAGATGTGAAACTAGAAGCATTGGTACCATTAAATAACTTAGTATACTACTGGAAGTCTGGATGGGTAATAATGTCCTCGTACTACAAATACTCCCCATTAGGTGACAGAAAGGCTTGAATATAGTTTCTATTCTTCCTTGTAGACATCTTGGCAAAGAAGAATTTGGAAGATGTATCCCCTGCATGTAACCATAATGCTTTACTTTTTTGCATTAAGGCCTCTCATTCTGGATCCTAATTTGATTCCACAGTTTAATACTAATATGTATTAGCTTATCACACAAGTTAAGATCATCTCGAGTTGAGTCAGTCTAGATGGAAGTTAAATTATATTCTTGTTGAAGTTGCTACAATGTTGATTATTTCTTCATATGTTTATTCCAATGTTTCAGTATTTAAAATCTGCTTGAGACAGGAAAATACTTGGGCTGGCCCTATTTACACAAAACCAATACTGAACTCAATCCAACCTTCGGAACCAGCCCAGTGCACATAAATCTAAGCTAGCTCAACGTAGTTAAGACAGAATATGGTTTTAAGTTGGAACTCATGCTCGTCTCAACGTGGGGTATAATCATTTATTCCATCTATTACATCGTTTTAAAAAACTATTCTTAGTTTATTTTAATATTCAATCGGTCAACGTGCAACTTCTCAAGCTAAACAAAACTAAACTTACAAATATGATTAGCCAATACCATTTGTGGAGTATTTTGATATGCTTCAGAATGATAATTTAATCAAATATCTTTACTACAGACCAAATTTATTTATGTAGTTTGTGGTACAACTCCAATGAAACGGTATAACTTTGTGAATCAATTTTACCTGATGCACTTTGTAATGCATATAGTAGTTCAAATATCTTGATTGGTGCGAGTAGGAAAAAAACTGTTTTAGTTCGTTGATAATGGCATGGGGTCCGATGGAGCAATTTTATCATTTTGTTACCAACATATCTCGTCCCCAGCTCACGTTTTACAGAGAAGGAAGCACATGAACTATTATTTACTTTTCTTCCAATGTATGTTTGAAACTCAAAACTCCTCAAGATGGAAATGGATTCATTTGGACAAACATTTCAGCTTTGACAAAGTTTACAATGAGTTATTTTGTGAATTTTGATATTTTTATCTGTTTTCGATAGTGACTATTAGTACTAAGCTGCGTTATTCATGTTATGCAATGCTAACGTTTACCTTTTATACCCCAATCGTTTGATGAAATGGCTGATAGTTGCAAATAGTATCTATATTATAATGAATGATTGGATGACTTATGGGGAATTAACAAGGGAACACATTTTTACTGAGCAAAATGATTTTGGAATGAGAGATTCTAATGACAGTGATTTTAACCAATAATGGTTCAATAGATATGTAAGGGTGCATATGAGTGTAACAGAAATAGGTATTATATGAGTGCAAATGAACTTTTGAAAATACAAAGAATTCTGTCATGCTTAAAATTAGGGTACTTTGTTCGATCTAACTTTCCATGTATTGAAAACGAAATTTTAACATTATTATGTCAATCACCTGATTTTTCAGAAGCATGCGGACCAGCCCATCTAATTCTAAACTTTTGTTCTGCATGCTGACTGTCTCTTTATCCTTTACGTGTGACCAAATTGCCTTTGTGTTAGTTATACCCCTTCCCATGCCTCACAGTCGTCTGGGTCTATCTCGTCCCAACACTTGTGCAAGCACGTCTTCTTTGTAATTAGATGTTGAGCCAGAATTTGAATCATTCTCGATTTGTTTAATTTTTTCCTATACATGTTGTCATATATGCATATATTATACACAACTGAAATATCAAAATAGCAAACAAACTGTTGTTTAATAAAGTATCAGAGTACTTAACGATAGCATCTGCAGCAATTATATTTACCAGTCCACCATTTTTTCAAGTGTGAGATTTGATCCAAACTCGAGATCGAGGGACAAAAGATGGACGAGGACTCGTATTTTTCTATGTTTGACGAATATTTATTACAATACAACACATTAACTAGTTAATAAATATTGCAGTAAATAAATTGTCATATCTTACCAAATCATCAGCTACCCGAGCCATTCCTTTATGGCTACATGTATGTGGTATTTGATTCTTTCTAACAGCTTTGAATTTGCGACTCAACTCCTAAAAATAAAAAATACATTATTTATGTTCGTTCATTAGTTCAAACTGCACACCTTTCAGCCAATGTGACAATAAATAAACATTTTTATTTGAAGAATTAGCCAAAAAAATTAAGTATTGGTTGTAGGTATCTTTTAGACAATCAAATGAATACTAAAATACCATAAACTCTGGAGTTGTTTTGGGCTTGACAAACTTCTTCCACTTATTCATACTTAAGTTGTCCGGTTTCAGCTGAATTCTTTATTCTTCGTTATTTGCGTCTACTATTTTGCGAACTAATGTAGCTTTTGAACCTCTAAAAATACGTCCCATTTGCTGAAATATGCTCGCTTTTTGCCATTCTTCATCCAGTTTAAATCTAGCCTGCAATATAACAAATTACCAATGTTAAACATTGAATAAGTGTATAATTAACAAGACAAAACAAGTTAGGAAAACATTTTTACCCATAAACTCAAAAACAAAATAGTGCACTTTCTTTATGTTATGCCCTGTATATGCATTTTATTGCACCTTCTCATTTGATCCATACCTTAAAATTGTGATGTGTTATTGCAATGTTGTGTTAACCCACAAACCACGACACTTGTTAATGCATCTTTTAGAATAATATGGTGTATATTATATTTTTATTGCCAGCACGGATCTTACATAGAAAGGTTGCGTTTCAGGTTGTGCAATTTGTGTCGATGTTTCAACAACTAAGATATGAACAACTGAGCAAAAGCAAGAATTAATATTTCAAATAAGAACAGCAACAAGAATTAAAGGCGATAAACTAAAACAGAAAAGGTGGATGATATTAACAAGTATTGGAAAGTAAAGGTAAATAGTGGGAATGTAACAAGATCTAACCTATAAAATGGAATGTAAAATTAAAAGGAAGAAAAACTACCTATTTATACACAAATATTGTCCTAGTAAATTATGTATATAATCTCACATTAGGTAACTATCAAACACTTGTCAAAAACCGAGATAGCTAAGAATATAATTCAATTAACTGCGGCATTTGTCAATAAAGATCAATGTCTATGTGCACATGCTCACCAAATACGTACATGCATAAAAAAATATTAGAAGCAGAATATATGTAGTTTTTTTCATAAGCATCCACACAAATTAAATGCAGTTTTTTCAGCTTGGTTTTCAATCTAGTATGGGCCAAAGCCCTTGCTTAGTTCAATTCGATAATATTAGAAGAGAGGAGGAACTTGTAATATAAAATGCATCATTTTCATATGTATTTTAACTAAATTTGGAAAATAAATAAGACTTATATCTGAATACATCCCCACAAAGCAACTTGTTTTGCATCATTTAGATTTTTCCATCTATCAAGTGTAACCAGAACATGTTCTCTTACTAGCGGACCTAAATATGAAGACAACTTGATAGACCCATCTCTTATTGGTTTGCCATTCTGATTAAAATTGATTTCAATACGACTCAATGGATTTAATGGAAACCTTTTCACTTTAATCGGACCTCTACGTTTGCACTTCATAACTGGATTTGTGGTGGGATCTCGAGTAGTTCTCCCATCCATGTCAACTTCAAAATCTTCTTCAACTTGCATTGTATTTACCTCAGCTGCTTCGGCTATGTCTTGATTTTGATCATCATTACTCTTCATGTTTCCAACTTCTCTTGTGTTATTTTCGATACGTGAGTCGCTATCGACCCTACAATCCTTGTGTTTTGCATTAGCCTTGGATGTGGTGGATTTATCCATTGTTTCTAGCCATTTTAGAGCAGTTGACTTTTTTTTAAACCAATTTGCTACATATAAAAAAATTGGATGTTAAAATGCATTCAAAGTTGAAAACAAAGGGAAAATGAAGTCTTATGCACTACTCACATGCCCATGCCTTGTTCATCATGATATGAATTTGCAATTTCATAGTAATTAATTGATTCTAAACAGCCTACTGTAGGAATGTCGGATGCGAATAAGGCATACCAAAATTCAAGCTCACATCATAACCCAGTAGTGTTTATATTTTTTTTTTCATTTGTTTGCCTACGTAATTATAATATTGTTTCATATAAAATACTTTCATATGTAATTATAATACATCAGTTCATGTATGTAAGGTCTAGATGTTTATAAATGCGACAGGTCTCAGTATACCAGGTTTTTAAAAAATTGCGTTATATATTTTCCAGTGTTTCCAATCACTTTTTGATATCATGCATATGTTGTACAATGTTTTTATCAAATATATATGTATAGCTCAAAGTTAGATTACTTAATTATGGCTATTGGTAAAAGGCACATACTCCTGCTTTTCACTGTTAAATGACATGAAAGAAAATGATCAATAATTAAAAACGATGTTTAGCATCTTTATATTACCTTTAATCTACAAAGAACGTTATGTGACATATAAGTATGTTAATAAACTAACATTTCGGTTCCAAATACGTGTATATTATTCATCTAAGATAACAACCATCAAAAATCTATTAATGCATACAAAATTCAAGCATAAAAATTATACAGTATATGTGAAGCAACCAATTAGTATAATAATACAGCTCCAAGACTCATGGTCAATACGATAGCCGGTAAAGAGAAAACAAAAGCTCGATGGCAGAGTTAGGCAGCTGCAAAAGTGGCCGCTGACCTACGTTTGCAGGTGTGTGGTTGTGGGTTCGGTTAACCAGATGTCGATGGTGATGCATCATCTAGTCGTGTATTAGCTATGAAAAATAGGATCTCTGCTTAATTGTTGTTGTCATTATCTAAAAATCTGAAGTATTTACACTTAAAAAAAATACAGGTGTTTACAAAAACATTTTTAAAACTTAAAACTAATGTATCAAAGTACAAAAAATTCATGGGTACCTAACAAATAATAGATTGGGAGTTTGAAACTCCCCCGAGACATATATGGCGATATATTAATCAAAATTTCAAAAAAAAAATTACAAGAAATTCAAGTATTTTGCTTACTTAAAACCATAAATACTGCTATTAAAGTCAATACATGATGTTGGCATCGGGGGAAGACTTGGTGTAACAAAAACATGATGGTGATATTGGGGGAAGACTTGTTATTAAAGTAAACCAAACTAACTTTGAATGCTTAATCGCCAATACAACTCCAAGCAAATACCACAAAATGACAACCACTCAGGCCTAACCAGAAAACCATGGAATAGAAATTCTAAACATAGCGACACATACCAAAGGAAGAAGCATGCTCAGCAAATCCAAGAAGTGATCAGAAAACGCAATACCCCAAAAGAGCTACAAAATAAGCATCACTTCAGCAAACAAGCCTCAGGACCAGGAACAAAATAAAACAAGATGAATTACTGTCACTATTTATACAAATTACTGTCACTATTTATAGTAATTATTTTATAAGTAATTACTGTCAACATTCATATTGCTTTTGTATTTACTGTCAAAAGAAATCGGACCAATATGAATATTGCTTTTGATCACATATGAATATTATTTACAAAATAAAATCAACTAACAAATGAACATGGATTCCTGACGGTAATTATTTACTTTATTACTGTCAATTAATTTACAATAATTTTTTTAAATGTATTTGTTTCTTATTTTTCACTTTATTTATTAGCAATACTGTCAAAATTGGGAGTAAATAATAAATATTTACAAAGCAATATTCATTATTTACTGTCAATTTAATTAATGAAAAGCAACAATTTGGTAGTTGTCCTCCACTTTTCCTCATACAAAATGGAAAACTGTGTCAACAATGCTTTTATGGTAATAGTTTAGCATTTATGGATTGATAGTTTGATGCTATTTCAGTACTAAAATAACCAAGAGCACTCAAAGCAAAGTAATCTATCGACAATGCAGTCAATGCTAAATTTTCATTCATCTATAATGGTTAATAGGATAGTGGATACAAAAACTAATTCAAGCATAATCAATGATGGTTTCTAGAACTTTTCTCAAGTATGCCTTCATAGTCTTCCCTAACATAACTAGCATCCTCCACATAATCCACATCCATCAAGTTTTCTTCGCAATCTTGAATGAAATAGCCCGTGTCTTCAATATAATCATCTGTCTCTAATTCATGAAAACCTCTTAGTGCTGCCTTCATTACAACATACCAATTCGAAGTATCATTCTCTCTTGAATAAAAATTTTGTTTCGCTTGAGATGCAAGAATATTTGGATCCCTCGAAAATGAAGCTTTATTTCGATGCAAATTAACAAGAGTATATCCATCTTCAACCTTCACTCCGTTTCCAATGTCTTCCCAGTGACACTTAAAAATTGGAACACAAAATTTGTGATAGTCTAACAAGATTATGTCAGTCAAAATCCCATAGTATGTGACCACATCAGCTACTTGAGAGACATCTTTCGCACTTGCTCTACACATGGTAGTAGCATCATAAGTCACTCTGGAATTTTGAGTTTCTCTCTCAACATCTTTTGTATGAAAACGTAACACATTAATTATATATCCTTCGTAGGACAAAGCATTACTACTTGGACCATACGCAATCCATTTTAATAATTCATCGTGTTCGCTTGAGTTAATAGGTATCTGAAGAAAAAATAATTAATTCAATATAGATTCAAAAATAATATTCTCAAACCTATAAACAAAATTTAAGAGTTATTTAACCTTATTTTCAATCCAATCAGCAAATCTTTTTTGTGTTAGTTTTCCATAGCAATGTAGCATTTCTTTCGATGCGTCTATCCGATATTTGCAACTCTTCCAAAAGCATACTACCATAATATAAAAGATACTTAGTTACATTTAAAGTTACACATATTACGACAATAAATAAGAAAACAGTATGCGCTTACTCTAAAAATGGCCCAGTAATATCCATATCCATTAGCACAGCAAGGTGAGCAACTTCCTTCTCATTAGTTGTTAATGTATTTGTGTTGCATGTTGATATCGGACCTCTTCGAGTATTGCATCATCATTATCATAATCTCCGTTTCTACCCTCTTTCTCCTCAAACTGTGATGATTTCTTTAGGAATTCGCCAAAGAATCTTACAGATACTTCTGCGATTCAGGACGTGAATAGTTCCTAACATACTCCTTAAGTGTTTTCATGTACCTTTCGAAGGGGTACATCCAACGAAAATGAACTAGTCTACACGATCGAGCTTCTTTTCCAAGATGAACTGTTAGATGTACCATTATGTCGAAAATTGAATGTGGAAAATATCTTTCGAGATCACATAAAATTGTAGCGATCTCATCATCGATTTGTTGCAGCTTCTCTCTGTCAAGAACATGTTGGCATATTTTATTAAAAAATAAACACAAACGAGTTATTACTTTTCTTGCCCTTTTTGGAAGCAGTCCTCTCAGTGCAACCGATAACATTTGTTGCATTAAAACATGATAATCATGCGACTTCAATCCACTAACTTTGCAATCCTCCAATGACACACATCTTTTGAAATTTGAGCAGTAACCATCAGGTCCCTTGAAGTCATATAATCTTTTACAAATTTCTTTTTCATAATTGGACATAGTATATAGAGTTGGTGGAAGATATGTTTTATTCCCATGAGGTTGTGCATATAGAGCAGGTCGAATTTCCCAATCCTCTAAATCCTTTATAAAATTAAGGCCATCTTTCGATTTGCTATCATGCAACATTGTGCTGAGTAAACTTTCGCCCACATTTTTCTCAATATGCATCACGTCTAAATTATGGCGGAGTGGAAGCTCCTACAAACATCAACAATACGACCGCATTAACATTATATAAGTTTATAATTTAATTATTGTGAAAAAAAATAATTTGAACACTAACCTCTCAATATGGTAAATCAAAGAAAATTGATTTTTTTTTCCATCTTGATAGCTCTATTTTTGCAGGATCATTTTCATCTTCTCTGTTGTTAGTACACTTCCTCTTCCTACATGTAATCTTTATAATTTGCTTCTTATTCTTTCTCTTATTAGCCGCTTTTATTTCTTCATTTTCAGCTTTTCCAAAATCATTGGTAAAATCTTTCAAAATAACAGAAATATCTCTACCTGTAAGAATTCTGGCTTTGTTACCTTTCTCCACAGTGTTATCAAACCAAGCCTTTTGTTTTCTTTGTGGATCTAAAGGAGGTAAGAATCTTCTATGTCCCATATACACATTTTTTTCTACTATGATTTAGCCATCTATGGTGAGTATTCACGCCACATAATGAACAACTTTTTTTTTCCTTTTACACAACATCCGACAAGATTTCCATAAACTGGAAAATCATTTATAGTCCATAACAAGATTGCTTTTTAGTAAGTGTTGCTAAATGCATCATAAATCTCCACCCCGTTATTCCATAAATGCTGCAAATCTTCTACCAAAGGAGCTAAATATACATCGATATCATTTCCAGGTTGCTTTGGACTAGGAATCAATAACGATAACATAATATTCTCCTTTTTCATACGCAATATAGGTGAAAGATTATATATGACAAGCATCACCAACCAGCAACTATACTTGATACCCTTAATGTCAAATGGGGTAAAACCATCGGTAGCAAAACCAAGTCGAAGGTTACATGGATCATTTGAAAATGGCTTCCATTTATCATCCATCATGGTCCATGTCAAAGAATCCACATGATGACGCATTTTATCATCATTACTTTTATTACTAAAATGCCATCTTAAATCTTCTGCCATCTGTGGGGATCTAAACATTCTTCTGAATCTTGGAATAATTGGAAAATATCTCAATACTTGACCGGAATACCTGGCATTATCTCTTTCGTCCGATCATTTATCTTCCATCTCGAGTAGCCGCATTTCAGACATTTATTCAAATCATTGTACTCTTTCCTAAAAAGACTACAATCATTCCTGCATGCATGAATCTTCTCGAATCCCATATCAAATACTTTAAGAAACTTCTTTAGTTCATATGAAGTTTTTGGAAGTACATTCTTTTTGGGTAATACCAGTTGTTGCACATTTAGAAGATTATCAAAACCAGTATCGGATAATCAAGTTTCATATACAATGTAGTGATAGCAGATAATTTTGTTAGAATCTACGCAATCAGGGTATAGTGGAGTTTCTGCATCTTCTAAATTCTTAAGAAAATCGTCCACTCGCTTCTGTGCATCATCATTATTTTTATCATTGGAGAAAAAAGTATGATTGACAAATGCTTCATCTTTAAAGTGAATGGCTTGAAGTAGCTCATATGTGTCATTCACCTCCACCTTTTTAGTTATATTCATTTGCTCACCACGACTGTACCACTTATTGCACTTATATAAAGGATCCATTCCTCTTATTATCAAATGCTCGACAATAATATCACCATATTAATGGGTGAGATTTTGACAATCTAAGCAAGGGCATAATTTTTTTTCTCCATGTTTACTAAGTTTCTCTTTGCAGCATGCACAAAATTCCATGCTCCTTGCTTGTATTCGCTACTACTTCTATGATAAAATAAAAAACTAAATTATCAACATAACCAATCAAGTTTTTTATTTTAATTTCCAGGATAAATTTTAAGCTAAATATTGTATTAATACCTATGTAAATGCACCCAATCGTTTTCCATTGCCATATATAATATTGTAACAAGCAAAATTTTAAACAAAAAAAAAGAGAACAATTTAATAGGTGTTAAATTTACATATATTTACACATACATATACATATTTACACGCTAAAAACTATTTTTGAGTATTGAAGTGATATTTCGTAGGAATAAAATAGAACTGAAAATTAGTTGAACATCTCAACATTCTCATTATCGTTATTAGGTGACATCTCAGCAATTTCACTCAACGCTCACTTTTATCTATTTCAAATAAATATCATATTGACCACAAGAGTGACCATGTCACCTAACAAGAGTGACCCTGTCACCAGCACGTTCATATATGGGTTGTACAAAATTCTTGGATAGTTTTCCTGTAAACTTGCTTTTAGAAATGATTATGCGCACAAATTACTAAGCATGGGTGGTGTTTGTAACGACCCACCTTTTTGCCCGGTTCTCATCGGAAATTAAACCAACTTAAACCGTTCAAAAAGACGAATTGTTATGAGTACATACAAACATTGAACAAAATAACAGAACCTTTCATTGAAAAATTCATTACTACATTAGAGCTACATGAATATCAGAGTTACAGCATAAACATATACAGTGGAAGAAAGAAAATATACTCTCAACGGAAGATCAAAATGATATAGCGGAAGCTTCAAACTTTAGCGTGGACTCCAACTCAGAAAGCGCTTTGAACCTCACTCCAACGAATCACAATTGCAAAATCTAAACTACTAGCTTCTCGTGTGAAAATTAAAGGCACCCAGAGTTTAGGAAGGAACAATAAACCCCAGGTCAGTCAGGGAACTAGTGTGAGAACATAAAACAGTTTCTTTAAGGTTTATTTTAAAGTTGGGAAACTCACCGGACCACGTTGCTAATGCGGAACGGGTTTACTCCATGTGAACACCCATGTATATAAATACGCAATGACTTTTTTTTTGAAAATGAAGCTATCATAAGCTCGCTCCATATCACACAATGCAAGCGCACACCAAATGGGCGAGTTTTATCTTATGATAACAAAAAATGCCTTCATACGGAAAATCATCTTTTCATATTATTATTACGTAGTGTGGAAAACCATTTCGCAAATAAATGTATAAATCCTAGACGGTATAATACCTATAACATTATGTTGCCATATATACACAACCCAAAATCGTATCGCTCGTATTGGAGATTAGGTTTCCAACTTGATGATTCCTGGCACGAAAGGTTTGTCAGCGATACGAATCGAAGTGCCTCACGGCTTTTTCGTCCATGATGAACACCAACTGCAAATCGCACGGCAGATCAATGGTTTTCGACCAGACACGCCCCCTCGAACATACCCAATTTCCCCAAGTTCATAAGTGGTTTCCCACGTCTGCAGCTTCATCATCAATTCATATATAAGTATACAACCTAACCGCCATTTTCTCATCAATCCGAGGTGTGAGGTTTGTCAATGTCACGTCATACAAAGCAGGCCTAGATACATGCCTAGATAAGTAATGCCTTGATCGTACAAGCTCATTTCATATCCTAAGTATGTCACATTGTCCATTCACAACATGACCATTGATTTCCATCCATACATAACCACTTCGAGCTCATACGTCACAAACCAGATACATATCAAATGGGAATCAGGGTTATGTCGTCAATTACAATGTCAGACACACAATCCATACAAGTCCGTCCTGGGTCTGAATGGAACAAAATCCGAAAATTCTCCCAACATGTTCGGACTTCCTGCCACTTTGGTAATAGGGGCATCTCTCTACTGTAGCTATTCAGTACAGAAACCACTCAGCAGGCAATCCGTTCGATGTGAAGAACCATGGTCTTCAATCATCGTCTTCATATCTTCATTATTTACGTCGTATGGTTATTTCGAATGGTTTTCGAAAAATAAATTCCGATCCCGGTCTTTCCAAATAACCAGCGCTTCATATTTCAAAACAAGTGATTTCCATCATATATATACACATACATCTCTTAATCATTTTTCCTAAATCTAGAAATGATTGTTTAAGAGATGATCGTTTATAGATAGTCATTTCTTAATGCCTTACTTTCGAACAATCAATATAAACCAAGGATCACGATTTCAATATTTCCTTAACTCAAATTCATTGAAATCATTCAAAACGAATTCATTATATTCAAACTAAAGGATTCAGGACATAAACAATTCCAATTTAATTATATAAAATATTTGAAAATAATACGTTTGTTAAAACTAATTATATATATAGACTAGCTTTAACATAAAAATGTTTAAAATAATTGCTTAACATATATTTAACTTTGAAGAAGTATACAAATATAATACTTTAAACATATACATATCTTTAAAACAATAAGTTTTTATTTAAATATTTTTGATATTAACATATCATGTTTAGATAGTTGAAAACCTATATAAATATACAAATACTTTGAATTGGTATTGTTTCCTTCCTATGTCGATGACTTGCATTCATATTCATACCCGAAAACTATACTAGTTCCGAAAAATCTTGTGTTAATCAAATCGATTCGAAGACATTCAATTTTTCTCTTTTATCCACTTAGTTCCATACTAACTTTCATAATTAACGTAACCCTTACTCGATTAAAACATTGTTATTACCATATCATTCAACTTATTTCAAATGATTCATACTAGATATATACGATCGGTTAGAAATCGAACTTATTATATCCAATCTATGTTCCGTATTAAACCGCTATTATAAGCGGAATTATGATGTTCCCACTGTTTAATTCCTCAAATAGTATTTGTCATCATCTACAGAACCTCCACTAATTATCTAAAGACCGCTTTTATCCGATCTAATTTTAAACAAATCTTACATTGGTAACCTATTCCATCATTGTTTCGCAGTATTCGAATTCACTTTCAATTTCCAGAACTAGTAAGAGAACAAACTTAATTGTTAACCCGAAACTTAAGCTACATTCCTTATTTAACTTCAAATTCAAATAATTATTCGAAGCAAATTATAATATATCATTATAATTATTTATCTAACTTTTATCAAATCCATATCCCAAATAACTCAAGTTTAAATATCCTTTCCAAATAGTTTAATAATATTATTTCAAATTATCATCTAAGGTCAAATTAGATTTCAAAATCAAAAGCTCAAGATGCCTATAAAATTTCATTCAATGTTTAAAATGCTATAACATAGTTCATAAATCGTTTTAATAACATCATATAATGTATCAATATTACCAAATGTCATTAAATAAAATGTTACTTAGCGAGATTGTCTAAAACTCAAATATTACTTTCTTAACAAACTATCATTCAATCATAGAATCTTAAAAATATTATAAATCAATAAGCATTATTCTATCTGTATAATAAGGTGAGAAATCGCTACATAGTTATAAAAATGTCATTTAACAAATAAAAGCATTCCTTAATTAAATTTAAGGAGTTACTAACTTTTCGTCGAAGATCGGTACCTAAGTATATTCACACATTCAACAACCATTTATGCATTCATTTCATAAATGCACATACAACAAATCTCGAACTCGCATTATGACAATAACGCGCCTCGGTATAAATTTTATGTCGTCAAACATCACAGCAAAAGCCACATTATCTACCAATCACCATATTCATATTCATGTAACTAACAATTTCGCGTTACAAAATAACGCGCACCTATATACGAGTTTAACTACCAATGCATTATTTTCGATGATCATAATTTAAACATGCGTGCAACTAATCACCGCTAGTTGTCAACACACAGTATTACATCCACCAAACATACAACCATTTAATTCAAGACTTATCATACTAATCAATTTAAAAATTAAATTTAGATGTTCTCACCAGTTAGCTCTCCAATAAAGGGTCTACTTTTCCATCTTCTGACTAAAGTATTATAGTCTCCGCGTCTCTTCTTCTTGTGCCCTTTCTCTTTTTAATCTCCTTCTTACTCTTTTCTTCTTGCATATCCCTCCTATTTATTTATTTTTATAACCCAAAGGCTTGGCACTAAATGGGTTTGCGTCTGAAACCTGGGGTTGGCAAGCTCGCATGCAGTGAACAATATCTCTCGTTTTCGTATATTTTATATATATAAACTAGACTAGGAAATGGATTTACGAATGGATGGGAGGAGGTGCTTTGCATGCAGTGGAGAGGTGCTAGGCAAATACATGCGACAGGATTTTGTTTGTTTTTTTTCTTTTTGAGTGGTAGAGCTTGTTGCAAGGGAAGAGAAACAAAGGTGAACCGGAGTCAGGTGTTTGTGGAGTGGAGCTATAGAAGCAGGTGCAGGCAAAGGTGGAGAAGGCCTAAGTATTAAGAAGGAAGAGAAGAGGGGTATTTGCGTGGGTGGAGAGGAGCATACCACTTATTTTCATTTCTTTTCTTGTGAATGGCAGTACAGGGTATGGAGAGGAGAATGCGAGAGGAGATGGTTGCACGTGGGAGAAAATTTGGTGACGATGGGTTTGCATGAGTAGCGAAGGGATGTCGTCAGCTATTGGAGGAGAATGTGGCCATGCGGAGGAGTTTAGTGCAGACTTGGTTGATGGAGGGGTAGATCCGAGAGCAACTAAAGAGAAAAAATGATATTACTTGGGAGGAAGAAAGGAGCAAAGGTGAGTGCGGTGGAGCGGATGAGATGTAAGGAAGAGGCCGACGTGCTTTACTTTTTGTGGAGATGGAAGATGGCAATGAAGAAGAGAATGGGAGAGAGCTTGCGTGAGAAGCCAAATTCTTACAGCAACGTGTAAACATTTGGTTTACACTTGTCCCCCCTCACTTATATATGCTTGCCACGTTTTGATTTACCCCTTTCCAAATATAAAACCTTTCCTTCCTCGCATGCGTTAAGTACAAACTTAAGTTGAATTGTTCCACACACTACAACCAGTTCTCTTCTAATGTCCTGAGCCAATGTGCCCATTATACATACCGTACAAGGGTTTTATTTATTTTATTTTATAAATTTTCCATTCTCTTACCCCCATGCGTTAAGTATAACATAAAGTTCAATTTGTTTTCATGCGTTACAACATGATCATAAAAGTTCAAAGCAAGAGCTACACTTTAGAGCGTTCATCGTACGCAGATTTCCTCTCCATTTCTTTATTTTTATTTATTAATAACCAAAAACAACGAACTAAAAATACATTTGTGTAAAATAATGCGCCACGATCCTAGAACAGTAATAAAACAGACTGGTTGATTGATTCTGTGAAGTGTCGAAAGGGACTACAGTCGCTCTAAAATACGTCAGGAAAATATACGCTTATTTTCCGAAATAAAAATTACAGTAAAATTTTATAAAATATTTTAAGATGACGTGAACTGAAACTGAACAAAAATTTAAAACGAATATTTAATTATAATTTAATTTCAAATTCTGATCGTTTGCAATAACTCAATTACAACTCGTTTCGCTATTTCAACTTACGATGAACCGTTTTTCTAAAACAAACATTGTTATAACTGATTTCACAATAAAATTTAAATATTTAATCATTTAAAATATTATTATCGCCTTAGAATTTGATTCAACATTTAATTAAACCTTCTAAACGTTATTAAAAATTCATATTAAATTCAAATTTAAATTTCAAGAATTTTGGATTGTTACAGTGTTATTGTTTTCTTTGTGAAAAATAATAATCAATGAATTACCTGAAAGGCAGCAACACCAGAATACAACATGAATACCTGCCAAACCAAATACAACATGAAAACTGGTCAAACCGATTGAAGAGAACAAATTTTATACCAAAGAATGCAAATTAAAAAAAAACTTTTTGCTGTTATTTAATGTGGGAAATAATTTTTCTTTCAAATAAGTTCAGGCATTTTTAAATAAATCCAATTATAGTCAATTCTGTTAATAACTTCAATAATATTGTACATGCATTAGGAATAGTTCTAACAAAATTTCCATACTTCCCACGTAGGAAAAGAGTTGATTTTATTATTTATGCTTTCTTCCTTTCTTAAAATTAATAATAAATGCCAAATGATTTAATTCTAGGACCTGCATATCCGGTTCTATAGCCTTAAACACTAAGCTTGACCTACACTGTACAGTTTGTCTTCAATAATACTACTATACCTTGTTTCTAATAGTTTAGTAACAACTCAATAAAATGAATACATATTTTATATACATACATATCTTTTATCAAAAACCATTTTATGCAAGCATGGGTATTGTTATAGTTATTATTTAAACTTCCTCTAGCTCTATCTGACAGCTGCACCTCCACTGACCTTCACCAACTCTCATCTAAACCCTATGACTGACAACTGTGATCACCTCTAACACAACCAACTTCCTTTACTTCCACCCACAAATCGCCATAAAAATCAAATGCAAAAACCCATCTCTACCTCCACTATTCAACTAACTGTCTCCTTCAGATCAACCAATCAACTTGCTAAACACACGTGCTACTGAAACTTCAACCCAGAACCAAACACTGTTACATTGCATATTCTCAGACTAAGCCTCAGGGAAAACAAAGCGGATGCACAACAGGGCAAACCAAAATTTCCTACAGAACCACCAGCAATAGCAGCTTAAGCTATCGGTATGACTGATGGATCTGGTGGAGAAACACGACAAAGAATCATGCATATACAATGAAAACCCCAAATATTAAGAATTTTTGATAAATAACATTATGGATCAGAATTTTTGATAAAATTTTAGAAGGGAAAATAGGAACAAACAAGGTCATTACTGTATTACCTGGCAACATTTGAACCCATAAAGGAATTTTGTTTGTCCACTACCTTTTTTTTGGAATTCTTTCGAATAACTAAACATCCAAGAGATCACTATTATAAAATGAGCTCAAATATAGAATTGCTGCTATTATATAAACGTCAACTAAAAAACTCACCTCCTAACTTAAAAACGGAAGAAATAACATTAACCGATTAACTTATATTGAAAACATATTTTTCAGAGAACGTTATATGTACTGATTTAAACACAATACCAATTTACACATGCCCGACCAAGGGCATGCACGCACTAACTTTAATCAGTCGATTAACACAACGTAAACAAGAAAAAAAATAAACATATCATTGCCTGTATGTATGTGCCATCAAAGAAATCTAACAAGAATAACGTTATTCCCATCCAACAAAAAATTACATCAACTAAACTAAAAAATATCATCATTACAACAATGGAAATATGAAAATTTACAATTCTTAAAGAAAGGCTTGTGTGAACTTTCGTTAATCAATTAAAGAACAAACTTTTTCAACTGCCAAAAAATAAAGAAAACCCTGTTTGTCCACCACTATGTACGCAATTTCATGATCTAGTTGTAAATCCATTTGTCAAATAAAATAAGAAGACATAGCTAATGTGGCATGTTAATGTTTAATAACATCAACTAATATAAATAGAGCAATAATTTTATATTTATTTTTTGGCTAGAATTTAAAAAAAAAAAAAACAGGCCATTACGCGCTTTGAGATCTGTAAAAGGATATAAGGATGGGAATTAACGTTTTTCCTTTTATGTAATTTTAAATCTACTATTTCATTCTTATAGTAAATGATAAAAAAAAGTATATAGATACCAGATTCTAACTTCATAAATAACTAAAACTGAAAATAATAAGTGAATCAAGATTTTGTTCTGCAAGAATGATTCTAACATAATGAATGAAAGATTGTCGGTTAAAAAAGACAAAAATCGTGCAGGTTCAAAATGTTCAGAAATATATACCTAATTGTCCTGCTTGAAAAATTGAACTTCACACCAAATTGCACTTCTGGCAGCCTTCACGTGGTTGAACTTCAGACCAAATGGAGCTTGAAGAGTCGCGTTCGAACCAATTGGCGCTTCATTTCGGATCAAATCGAAATTTAGGTCGTTGAACTTCGGGAAGAATTGAGCGTGAAGATGAAGACTGAAGGATAAGCCAAAACAAAAGTTCCTGAAGAGAGCGAAGATGAGAATTGAGCATGAGATCAAAAGGATGCGCTTCAGAATTGAGCGTGAGATTAAAAAAAGGCGAAAAGGTAGAAGACGAGAACTCTTAAGGAGAAGTAAAAGTAAAGTGAAATTTAGGAGGCCAGAAAAAATTGTTGGAGGGAAACTAAAGTGGAACGCCCGACTTCGTGTGTACTAGACAAATATAATTGCATACCGGTTAATATTACGACACTTAACATTGTTGTCTTTTAAATTAAAGAAAGAATAATCATTTAATGATAGCAAGCCAAGCTTTCGTGCAATCCACGCTTGCTATAAAAATGTCTTTTTCTTGTAGTGAATGATTCTCGAATGGTTATCCATTTTATTGAACTTCAAGGGATCGATTGGTTCTATCGACCTAAGATCTGACTCTATCAAGCCTACAGTCAGTAGTGCGTTGTCTATTAGTTGAATGATTGGACACTCCAATCTTGTGGATATTGGATTACCCATTTCGCAACACCAAGTCCATAAGTATCAGTTTTTTAGTCATTTTTGTCCTTTTCTACATGTCAACATCGAGGACTTGCACCATTATCTGACCCCACCCGTCTTATCATACCTTCCATCTTTGTCGTGTGCCTTCCGAATAAATGGCGCCTCGAAATTCAAAATGCCTTCAAGAATGAGACACCCTTTCAACACCTTGTCTATTAGCAAAGATCATTCCACTCCCTTTATCAGCCATTGCCACTTCTCTACAAGCGCCGCCTGTGACCACCGCCTCGCCGTCCGGTTACGACTTCGACGAACTCAGCGTTGGCGATTTAGGTCAAGAATTACATCGGATTTAGATCAAAACGAGGAAAAAGAAAAAAAAAGGAGGGGAATTCATATGCTAAATCATGCAAGAATATGTTTTAAAGACAATAAAAGGAGAATCAACTCCTACATGTGAAGTAATCAGAGTGGACGATCTTGTTCTTCAGGAGAAAGAAGTATTTTTTTTGACCTCTTGGGAAATTATGGGTTCAGCTGCAGTAAAAAGTAAAATTATAAAAAATGAGAGTGGTCCGGCCTTTTATAGTGAAATAAGGGGACTCTTCGTGTTCCTTTTTGACATGGCTGTTGACTATGACTATTGGGCTGGCTTGTCGACTCAATACCTAATCGGTCCAGAATAGACAAATATACGACTATAAACTATTATTTCCCTCAAGGACATGCATCAATCCTGAATAACCAATTGCCAAATTATTGACCTAAAATTTTGGTGATTCATGGAAGAATTTCCAAGCCGACTTGCACGCAACTTTCCAATGTCTCAATTGCAGTGATTTTTGGTCCCTGGGATGACAAGATAAAAATAATCCAGCAACTAATACTCCAAAACATGCCGCATTCTTAACACGACATACTTTGGGGGGCAAAGTGTTGACCAACCTTTTGGCAAGGCCGTCAAAGGTGCATAACATCATAGACCCTAGTTGAGTTAGTTTAAAAGATCATATATTCTCAACTAAGGAACTGACCAACCTAGGCAGCTGGTGGTTCGACTCGGATCTACTCTGCAAAAGTTTGATATACGAACCTGAGGGATCGTACAACTTTCGATCGATCGATAAGAACCTAAGCTGCTTATTCCCAAGATACTTTCTTGAAGATTCTCTCCCATTCTTATTTGACCACTTTTAGCCATCCATGAACATCAGATCAACTACCACCTATCATGTCATGAATGAATTATTCAGAAGGAATGCTTCTCCGCATTTTCTTACAGACCAGGAATGAGTGACACGCGTCCTGGACGATTTGAACACTATAGCATCTATAAGTAGACCTTTTGGACTCTGAAAAAGGAGATTTTTTTGGGCGAATCTATTACCAAATCATTATTGTGACAATACCTTGTAATAGAATCTTTACATATATAAGAGATTATAAAGTGGACGTAGTCTCATTCCCTGACCCATTGTAGAAATGTTCTTTTACTGAGTCTTTCACTCTACTTCTGACTTCATACATCCAACTACGGGCGACAAAGCAATCGGACAATGTTCCTAATTTAAAAGTATATGTTAGTAATTTTGAAAACACATATATAATTTCTGTCTAAAATACATCAAATCCTTTTGGGACTAATTAAAGGTCTTACATACCACACTTCTATCTAATTTCGACAACACTTCACTTCTCTTCTACGCCTAAGTTTGCATCAAATATGTATATTGTTGTTGTATTTTCAAGAACTAAAGGCTATACACATCATGCTTCCGTCTAATTTCGACAACACTTCATTTCATTTATCTTCTGCACATAATTTTGTATCCAAATGGTATATATTTTTGTTGTTGTGGTATTTTCTAAAAAAAATAAAGCTTTTTGGGACTAATGGTTTCAAACTCCACACTTCGCTCTAATTTGGACCACACTTCATTTCGCTTCTCTTGTACACATAACTATGCATCCAAATGGTATATTTTTGTTGCTGTATTTTCAAATATAAATTAAAACCTTTTGAAACTACATACTTTAATATTGGTTGTTGTATTTGTTAAAGTAATACTTAATGGTATCTTCAAATCAACATTTATGTTCATTTCAGAAAAAATATAATATCGATTACAATACTTGTTTCTGAACTTTTTAGAACATCAATATTAGTAGTATATTTATTTTTGCCATATTCAATTTTTAATTTCATAGAAAATATAATATTTATGGTTGTTATATTCATTTCAGAGCTTTTTAGAAAATTAATGTTAGTAGAATAATAATATCTTTTGTATATTCATTCCTTAACTTTATAGAAAATATATTTGAGTAGAATATTTGTTCTTCTAATATTCATTTCTTAACTATTTCGAAAATCAATTCTGGTAGAATATTTGTTGTTGTCGTGCTCATTGTTTTATTTTATTTTTGAAAATCGATTTTCAAGGAATATTTGTTCTTGTTAAATTTATTTTTGAACATTTTAGAAAACAGATTTCAATACATATTAGATGTTGTTAAATTAATTTCTTAACTTTTTACAATTCGAATTAAATACAATATTACTTAACTTATTGGAAACTTTAAAACATCTTATAAATTCCATTCAATTATTAATTCTTTTGCATCAGCTATATCAAACATTATTTTGCATTAAAGATTTGTGTAACCTTTTCAGTAAGCATATTAATCAATAACTACACACTACCTTTTGGATTTTAAATCAATCTTAATTCTTAACTACAAATTTAAAAAAATCAAACGACTAAGTAACATCTTCAAATCAACTAGTACACTATATTATCATCAACTAATACATAATATTCATCAATTCTAGTTGATAACTAATAAATTTTCTAACTTAGGATTTTAACCATATTCTCAAATCAACAAATAATTTACCATTTTCAGCAAATAACTGTTTTAATCAACATATTCAAACTCACACACCTCAAAATTTACAGAAATGTGGATTAAAAGAGTTATACAGAGAATTGGAGAGGAAGCAAATAATAAAGAAAAGATGGACCAGTGGATCAAGCACGCCGAAGGCGGGCGAGGATGTTGGTGGCGGGCCATGACAACGCTAAGGCTTCGATTTTTTTTGTTCGCGCGAAATAACCAGAGCGAATAATGAAAATTGTTCTATGGGTCGCACATAAATTTCAAATTCGATGTTTGTTGCTTTTTTGACCAACGCTATGCGGTAACGCAAAAATATCCCACCAATTAACACTGGAAATGATGATTTTCATTTGTGAAAATATGTGAGGCACATATGAGAGTGCATGTGTGCATTTACAAATGGTGCAGGGTGCACAAGAGTAGTGTGTACACATGAGACATAAGTTTATAAACTGATTGGTTTTATTGTATTTATCCTTTCATTCTTAATGGGTTTAATTAATTTGTGAAGTCTGCATATGCATATGAATGAGCCTTTATATATTAATTAGTAAATGCAGAATAATAGTTAGAAAAATTCTCTCATTTATGGACTATGAAAATGGATAGGTACATCTTTATAATGCATGACTGAATGAATCATGCAGGAAGCATGGTAGTGGGGGTAAAAGTGGGAATTTAAATTACATACTTTAGCTAAAAGTAAATGGCACAGTGCCATAGGGTGTGGGTTATTTCTATTGATACATGAAAAGTAAAATGAGTATAAATATGAGTGTTTTGAATGATTATCTAATGATTTTCCTTAAATGGGTAAAAATGACATTAGGTAGCCTAGAAACCCTAGTTTATCCAATATAAGAACACTAGGCTTAGGAGCTACTCTATTTTGCTGGATAAAAAAGAAAACCTTAAACAAATGATATATGCAGTACCTAGGAGCTCGAGCCATCATCAAGTATTTAAGAAGGAAACATTTTTGTGAGTATATACTATTTTTATGGCATTAAGTCCTTTAAGGCAGCCCTTTTGTTTTATGTAAATGTTCAGTTTTATTCAGGAAAGAATTTGTTTTGTTAAGGCAGAGATGTTAACATTATATGTCACTGTTAGAACACAGTAAGCTATTGATATGAAAGTAATTTGAAATATGTTGTTGAGAGGTAGGATTTGATGGGGTATAAGGCAGTATGGACAAGACAGTCTCATGCTTATGTCTACATCCATATTTTAAGGATAAAGATGAGCAATGTGTTAGATATTTGCTAATATTCTTTATTACTTATTATTTCTGGTAACTTGTTTTTATAAGGGAGTTATCAAGAAATTATGGGATCTGAAGGTACCCTAAACCTTTAATCATATGCTCTCAACAATATTTTATGATAATATAAATTTTGTAATAGGTAAAAAGGAAATTATGTGCACTATGAACTAATCTGAATGACTTTTTGTCTAATGTATGAGAAGTTTGAGTGAAGTCCTAATTATTTAGGCATGGATGCTTAATATTGCATTTGTATATGGAATGCTTATCAATGGTAAAATTACAGTTTCATAAATTGTATAGAAAGTGCATTAATCTGTGGGTTGACCCTAGGAAAATGATAGGGCAATGTGTGAAAATGGGATAGCAGATTAATAAATGAACAGTTTAATGAATTAATGGAGCCAATGTGGTTAGAATGATCACAAGATACATTGATCTGTCTAGGTTGTAAGTGGCAAATTCAGGCATGCACATGGCATGTTGACGCCCTGAGGCCTTTGTGTGATAGGTTAACAGGTAGGGGGATCCCTCACAATGTGCACATTGGTGTTCAATTTAGAGGAAAAGGCTCAAGAAAAGAAAAACATGATAACCTGACTAAGGGGATTGAGTTTGGGGGAAAATGGAATAATGACAAGCTTGTGTTAAGGAAGATTTAACATAAGGATATATACCAGCCAATGTTACATGTGCATGGATTAAATGAATATTCTCCCAGTTATGATATGTTGTACATTTGATCAATTCTAGAAATGTGTTTCAAATGAAATATTAGTTATTATCCATAAGTAGTAAGGAATGGTTATAAGAAGGAATAAAGTGGTACATAAGAATATGTAGCCATCAGCTTTATATGAACTTATTTATCAGAAATATATGACAAGTTATCAGTTTATGTAAATTTAGTTATACTCATACCAAACATGTGTTTGACCTTATTTGCTCAATGGCAAATGCGGGTGTCCCAATTCAATTGGGCAGCCTCTGTTACATGTGCAGGTAATGTAGAAGGTAATTAGAAGATGTATGAAAGATTGCTGGATAACCAAAGTGTTTTGCTTGCTATTATCTATGAAGTTTGGCTTAGGAGAAAATTAATTAAAAAGAATGATCAGTAAATGTGTTTTCTCCTTTTATTAATGCAATAGATGCTTTATATTAGCTGAACTAGGCAGTTGTTAGACTAAAACTTATATGGAAGTTATGTTATTTGGATTATTTGCTTAGTTAAATTAGTGGTAACTGGACATGAACTTTTTCAATGACTTTTATAGTTCATCAAGGCATGAACCAATGGCGCCAATATATCTATTTAAGAGAGGAAAAATCTTAAAGAAATATATACTATATATGGTCACTGATGTATGTATCTTATTTGAACATAAGCTGCAGGTATTGGTGCAGAATGGTCATGTACATGTACAAAGAAATTCACTATATTATGGCCTCTTTTACGCTGCTAAGCACCCGGAATTCAACTAGAAAGTATGCCTTGAATTTGCTAATGAAATCCAGTGAGGGTCCATAGTCTATCATCAATTTCTGGTACAAATTACAAGTGATGTGTATACTGAATTAGTTCACACATGTTAAGAAGCTATTTCTAAATTTGTATAACAGAAATATAGGTAGATGAGTGCATTTGGCCTTTATGTATGGCTGGTTGTGCACACTGGAGCTGATATATGCATTCACTTACACATCTCAAATTTGAATATTTTAGTCTATAATGTCTTACTCAAAGGATTACTGGAACCTTATGTTTATTTATGAAAATCTGAGTATAAGATTTGTTGATATAATTGTTGTTATCTTTAATTCTTTATGCTATGAGAAAATGAGAAGGATTAAAACTACATTTAGTCTCCTCTATTTTTAGACATCCAAAAACTCTGATTCACTTTGTAGAAAATTTTACTTAGGGGATTGTATACTCTGTACATACACTGATATGTATATATCAGAAATGTTTGATCTGGGAAGATTAAAAAAAAAACATTTGGCAATACCCAAATGGGATTAGGAAACCCTACTTAGAGAAGAACCCAGGAATTAGCCAATTTTATATGAAATTAGAGGAGGGGTTCTCTCAGTTTGTATCAGAGCTGTGTTATAAAACTTCATAGCTATAAGTATTTGGGTAATAATGTAAGGAATTAAAGTAATTATTTGAATAAATTATATGATGAAAATATAACAAACAAAAAAACCACTAAAATTAAGGAAAAATCTGTGCTAATTTATTGATGATTGTTTATAGACAACCATGGTAGGACCAAAGACCTCAATCTAATGCTGGAACATCAAATGCACCTCAAATGAGGAACTGTTAAACCTATTGAAGACATATACACATTTAGGAGGCAAGATTTTTGAAGGAACTGAAGGGGTTATGGGAGTCCAGACTTGGTTAAGGAACTTGGAAAGAATTTTCAATGATATGCAGGTGGATGATCAAAAAAAGAGGCAAATTGCTTCCAGGCAATTAAGAGGAGCAGCCTTGGATTGGTGGGAGGTAATCATAGCAGGAAGGCCAGAAAATGAGACTACATGGGATCAATTCAAGGAGATGCTAGAGGCTAGGTTTGTACCTGCATTAGCAAAAGCATCTTTGTTGGAGGAGTTCATCAGATTGAGGTAAGGAGGTATGAGTGTTACAGATTACACTCAAAGGTTTGAGAGTTTGTCTAAGTATGGACAAATGCTGGTTGCTGATGAAACCTCAAAGAATGGTAGGTATATACAAGGATTAAATGCAAGTCTAAGCAGATCAATGTGCCATACACTGAGAAAAGTTTTGATCAAGTATTGAATTTGACCTTAATTTTTAGGCGGCGTGACAATACTAGAGAAAAGTATAGGAGTATGAAGAATAACAATAACAAGAAATGTAAGAACAGGTTTCAACCATATGACAAGAAGAAAACTGAAGTAGCAGATAAGAAGAATTCCGAGACTCCTCCTGCAATAGAGGGTAAGAAGAAACTCATATGTTATAACTGTGGCAAAGAGAGACATATCAAATCCAGGTGCCAAGTAGGACAAGTTGCCACTTTTAAATGTTTTAATAGTGGAAAGGAGGGACATTTGAAAAGAAATCGCCCTGACTACAAACAAGGAAAAGTGGGGGTTGTAGAAGAAAGAGGCAAGTTAGTGGTTTGCATAAACAATGAAGTGCAAGGACAAGTGGAAGGTATACTACTCATTAAACAAATTCCAGTAAATGTAATATATGACACCGGAGCCACACATTCACTGATTTCCTCAAAAATAGTACAACAATTAAAATTAAGTTGCATAATAGTTAATAAACCCTTATATATAACAAGTCCACTGGGTAGCTCATGTGAGCTAGGAATGATATATCAACAGGTAGAATTAAAAATTGGTGATATCCTTCTACTTCTAATTTATTTGTGTTGAATTACTTGGGTATAGGGGTTATACATGGGGTAGATTGGTTGACAAAGTACAAGGCTATCATTAATTTTGAAAATTCTATTATTTCTTTAAAAATTGCTGGGGGTAAAAGAGTGTCAATATGGTGTGAAACAAGTAAGGAAAAGGGGTCTTAATGTTTTAATACACTTGGAATTAAAGAACAAGAGATACTACTAGAACAGGTGCTTGTAGTGAATCAATACCCAGATGTGTTTGATGAAGTGAAGGGGGTACCTCACCATATGCCAGTTGAATTTCAAATAAGACTAGTCCCTGGTGCAAGTCCTGTAATAAAGAAACAAACAAGGATGGGGCCTAAGGAGCTAAATGAATTGAAAAAGTAGTTGCAAGAATTAGAAGAAAAGGGGTTTATAAGGCCAAGTTGTTCTTGTTAGGGGTCACCAGTGGTCTTTGTCAAGAAACATGATTGTACACTCAGGATGTGTATAGACTACTAAAAAGAGCTTAACAAAGTCATAATAAAGAATAAATACCCATTGCAAAGAATAGATGATTTTTTTGATCAATAAAGTGGTGCTAAAACATTTTCTAGATTGGATTTAGCATCTGGTTTTCATCAAATGAAGGTAGAAGAGGAAAGTGTTAAATTTACAGCTTTCAACACAAGGTATGGATTATATGATTTCTTAGTTATGCCATTTGGACTCACAAATGTTCCATCATACTATGTTGATTCAATGAACAGAATGCTTAGAGATTATTTGGATAGATTTGTGCTAATTTTCATAGATGATATCCTAGTATATTCTAGAATAGAAGAGGAGCACAATCAACACTTACATTTAGTACTGAGTAGGTTAAGAAAGTGTGACCTTAAAGCAAAATTTTCCAAATGCATTTTTTTGGAAAAATGAGGTCAGTTTCTAGGTCGCATTGTTTCTGAAAAAGGGATTTCAGTGGATCCAAGTAAAGTCATGGTAGTACAAACTTGGAAGAGGCCTAGAGCAGTGACTGATGTAAGATCTTTTATGAGTATGGTTGGCTATTATAGAAGGTTCATAAAAGATTTTGCAAAGATTGCCATTCCTCTCACACAGTTAACCAGAAAAGATCATCCATTTGTTTGGACAGAGAAGTGTGAAAAATATTCATGAGACTGAAAGAAGCTCTGATTGAAGCACCAGTATTGAAGGTTCCAGAAGGCAGTGAAGTACTTATAGTTTATATTGATGCTATTGGAAGTGGATTAGGGGCAGTATTGATGCAAAATGAGCAAGTAACAACCAATCCTTCTAGGCAGTTAAAAGCAAATGAAATAAGATATGCTACACATGATTTAAAATTAGCTGCAGTAGTTTATGCTCTAAAATTATGGGGACATGATTTATTAGGAGAAAAATTTGAATTATACACTAATCATAAATCACAGAAACATTTGTTTTCTCCAAAGGATTTAACACGAGACAACACAGGTGGGTGGAATTCCTAGCAGCTTATGACCTTGATATATTGTATACACTTGGAAAAGCTAACAAAGTTGCTAATGCATTAAGTAGACAACATGCCAGAATTGCTACCTTAGTGATGGATGAATTCAGGACTTTGTCTTTACTCTCTGAGGTGGATATAGAAAGTGCCAATGAAGAAATGCCAATGGAGATAGCTAGTGTACCAAGGAACCAAGGGAAACTAAGTATCATTATTATTCAGTCTAATTTGGTTAAGAGGGTAGGAGAGTTACAGGACCAAGATCCATTTTTAAAATAGAAAAGGGTGCTTTTAAACAAAGGAGAGGAGGTAGAAGACTTTCATACAGATGATCAAGGATATTTGAGGAATAAGAAGAGATTATGTGTTCCTTTGAAGGCATAATTAAAGAAAGAAATATTGAATGTGTACCATAGAAGTAAGTACACTATTCACCCAGGAGGAAAAAAAACACATAACAATTTAAAAAGAAATTTTTGGTGGAAATACATGAAAGGGGATGTAGGAAAACATGTATCTAAGTGTATTGTTTGCCAATAAGTGAAAGTTGAGTACCAAAAGCGATCTGGATTATTGCAACCTTTAAGTGTTCCTGAATGGAAATGGGAGGAAATTTCCATGGATTTTATAGATGGTTTACCAAGATCAAAAAGAGGTAATGATAGTGTTTGGGTGGTGGTTGATAGGTTGACAAAAGTAGCATATTTTATACATATAAAATCAGAAAGAAGTGCACCTAAACTAGCTCAACTATTTATGAAAGAAATAGTGAGACTGCATGGCATTCCAAAATCTATTGTAAGTGATAGGGATACATTGTTCACTTCAAAATTCTGGAGCAGTCTTCAAGAAGCCATGGATATAGAATTATGTATGAGCACAGCATACCATCCACAATTAGATGGACAAACTGAGATAGTAAATAAGATGTTGGAGGATATGTTGAGAGCATGTGTGTTAGACTGGGGAGGCAGTTGGGAAGATTACCTTCATCTAGCTGAGTTTTCATACAATAACAACCATCAGAGGACAATAGGGATGGCACCCTTTGAAGCTGTATATGGTAGGCCTTGCTTATCACCTGCTAACTGGAGAGAAGCTGGAGACAAAATTGTGTTAGGATTTGAACATGCGAAGGAAACATCTGATAAAATTTCTTTAATAAGAAAAAGAATGGTTGCTGCACAAAGCAGACAGAAGATGTATGTTGATCAAAAGAGGAAACAAGTGGAATACATGGTAGGTGATTGTGTATTTTTAAAAGTATCTCCAATAAGAAGGATTTCCAGGTTTGGGAAATGTGGTAAATTAAATCCTAGATACATTGGACCATATAAAATACTAGAGAGAGTGGGATCAGTAGCTTATAAATTGGAGTTACCTTAGGAGATGGGAGCAATACATAATGTGTTCCATGTCTCTCAATTGAGAAGATGTGTGCATGATGAAAAGACCATTTTGAAAGCACCTACCAAGTTGAAAATTAATCCTAGCTTGGTATATGAGAGAGATCCAGTTGGAATTATGAGCAAAGAAGAAAAGAGATTGAGAAATAAAATAATAAAGCTTGTGAAAGTTCAATGGAGTTTAGATTCCAATGACTGTACCTAAGAGGTAGAAAATGAAATCAAGAGCAAGTATCCCAAATTGTTTGCTGAATGGGAAAAAGGTATTTAACCCTCTAATTTAATTTATGAATGTTAAAATATATGCATTAAAGTATGAAGGAAAATTTTAATCAGAAAATTATGATTAAAAGATTTGAGATTCATGAAATATGCTAAATTATGGGACATGATTTCTAAAAGAAGGGGAAACTGTGGTAACCCTAAAGTATCCCACCAATTAACACTGGAAATGATGATTTTCATGTGTCAATATGTGTGAGGCACATATTAGAGTGCATGTGTGCATTTACAAATGGTGCAAGGTGCATAAGAGTAGTGTGTACACGTGAGACATAAGATTATAACCTGATTAGTTTTATTGTATTTATCATTTCATTCTTAATGAGTTTAATTAATTTGTGAAGTCTGCATATGCATATGAATGAGCCTTTATGTATTAATTAGTAAATGAAGAATAATAGTTAGAAAAATTCTCTCATGTATGGACTATGAAAATGGATAGGTACATCCTTATGATGCATGACTGAATGAATCATGCAGGAAGCATGGTAGTGGGGGTAAAAGTGGGAATTTAAATTACTTACTTTAGCTAAAAGTAAATGACACAGTGCCATAGGGTATGCGTTATTTCTATTGATACATGAAAAGTAAAATGGGTATAACTATGAGCGTTTTACATAATTATCTGATTATTTTCCTTAGATGGGTAAATTTTTTATTAGGCAGCCTAGAAACCCAAATTTATCCAATATAAGAACACTAGGCTTAGGAGCTACTCTATATTGCTGGATAAAAAGAAAACCTTAAACAAGTAATTTATGCAGTACCTAGGAGATCGAGCCATCATCAAGTATTTAAGAAGGAAACATTTTTGCGAGTATATACTATTTTATGGCATTAAGTCCTTTAAGGCAGCCCTTTTGTTTTATGTAAATGTTCAGTATTTATTTAGGAAAGAATTTGTTTTGTTAAGGTAGAAATGTTTACATTATATGTCACTGTTAGAACACAGTAAGCTATTGATATGAAAATAATAGGAAACATGTTGTTAAGAGGTTGGATTTGTGGGGTGTAAGAAGGTATGGACAAGAGAGTCTCAGGCTTATATCTACATCCATATTTTAAGGATAAAGAGGAGCAATGTGTTAGATATTTGCTAATCTTCTTTATTACTTATTATTTCTGGTAACTTGTTTTTATAAAGGGAGATATCAAGAAACTATGGAGTTTGGAGGTACCCTAAACCTTTAATCATATGCTCTCAACAATATTTAGTGATAATATAAATTTTGTAGCAGGTAAAAAGGAAATTATGTGCACTACGAACTAATCTGAATGACTTTTTGTTTAATGTATGAGATGTTTGAGTGAAGTCCAAATTATTTAGGCACAGATGCTTAATATTGCATTTGTGTATGGAATGCTTATCAAATGGTGAAATTACCGTTGCATAAATTGTATAGAAAGTGCAATGTATGAAAATGGGATAGCCGATTAATAATGAACAGTTTAATGAATTAGTGGAGCCAATGTGGTTAGAATGATCATAAGATACATGATCTGTCTGGGTTGCAAGTGGAAAATTCAGACATGCACATGGCATGTTGATGCCCTGAGGCCTTTGTGTGATGGGTTTACATGTAGGGTGATCCCTCACAATGTGCACATTGGTGTTCATTATAGGGAAAAAAGCTCAAGAAAAGAAAAACATGATAACCTGACAAAGGGGATTGAGGTTGGGGGAAAATGGAACAATGACATGCTTGTGTCAAGGAAGATTTAACATAAGGATATATACCAGCCTATGTTATATGCACACGGATTAAATGAATATTCTCCCAGTTATGATATGTTGTACATATGATCAATTTTAGAAATGTGTTTCAAATGAAATATTAATTATTATCCTGAAGTAATAAGGAATGGTTATAAGAAGGAATAAAGTGGTACATAAAAATATGTAGCCATCAGCTTTATATGAACTTATTTATCAGAAATATATGACAAGCTATCAGATTTATGCGAATGTGGTTATCAATTTATGTAAATTTAGTTATACTCATACCAAACATATGTTTGACCTTATTTGCTCAATGGCAAATGAGCGTGTCCCAATTCAATAGGGCAGCCTCTGTTACATCTGCAGGTAATGTGGAAGGTAATTAGAAGATGTATGAAAGATTGCGGGATAACTGAAGTGTTTTACTTGTTATTATCTATGAAGTTTTGCTTAGGAAAAAACTAATTAAAAAGAATAATCAGTAGAAGTATTTGCACCTTCTATTAATGTAATAGTTGCTTTGTATTAGCTGAACTAGGCAGTTGTTAGACTAAAACTTGTTTGGAAGTTATGTTATCTGGATTTGTGTTTGCTTAGTTAAATTAGTGGTAACTGGACATGAACATTATCACTTAATTTGTATAGTTCATCAAGGCATGAATCAATGGTTCCAGTATATCTATTTAAGAGAGGCAAAAGCTTAAAGGAATATACATTATATATGGTCACTGATGCATGTATCTTATTTGAACTTAAGCTGCAGGTATTAGTGCAGAATGGTCATGTACATGTGCAAAGAAATTCACTTACACACTTGAACAAATATATGCATTCACTTACACATCTCAAATTTGAATATTTTAGTCTATAATGTCTTACTCAAAGGATTACTAAAACCTTATGTTTGTTTATGAAAATCTGAGTATATGATTTATTGATATAATTGTTGTTATTTTTAATTCCTTATGCTGTGAGAAAATGAGAGGGATTAAAACTACATTTAGTCTCCTCTATTTTTAGTCATCCAAAAACTCCGATTCCCTTTGTAATTTTGTTTTACTTAGGGGATTATATACTCTGTACATACACTGATATGTATATATCAGAAATGTTTGAACCTGGAAGATTTAAAAATAATAATAAACACATTTGGCAATACCCAAATGGGATTAGGAAACCCTAGTTAGAGAAGAACCCAAGAATTAGCCAATTTTATATGAAATTAGAGGAGGGGTTCTCTCACGCTAGCGTCACTATCTGAATCCTTTATATTAGTTTTAAAACGCTTCTGCATATCAACCTTTTCCCAACCACCTATGTGTTACACATGTCGTAAAATCTCACAAATTAAATACTCTTATATGCAAACAAGAGGTCGAAAGTATAAATCCCTCAAAGAAAAAAAATACTAAGATCTACTTTTGAATCGAAATTTTGCAATGTATATAAGTTTACAAGTTCGATCTTTTTATCCAACAAAAATTATAATTTTTCTTATATTTTCCGATTTATTTTTACGAAAACTGCATAGAAATTTTGAATTTTCTAGTTTTCTATGAATATTATTTGCACATGCGTTGAAATGTGTATGCCATAAAAACTTGTAAGTATAAACAATCATTCATCGTTCGTTGCACTGGTTGTTGTCCTTGTTTCAATATAAAAACGTAAACAATGTTATTGAACTTTCTTCATTTTTGACTTGTTCAAAATATCCAAATACACTGGTTGTTGTCCTTGTTTCAACATAAAAACGTAAATAATGTTATTGAACTTTTTTCATTTCTAACTTGTTCAAAATATCCTAATACATTTTCTTATTAGCAACTAATTGAAAGTTCCTTGAAAAGTCGATTAAAGAAGGGTTTAGGTGCAAAATATAGCCACTGATAAATCTGATTGGACACATGGAAAATATGAAGTTTATCCACATTCGCATCCCAAAAACTGATAAATATTTGAAATTCAGACAAAAGATATGAATGTAGATACGAAGATATCCGATTCAAAAACTACACGTTCGATCTTTGTCGATATTATAGCTTAAATTATACGTATTTTAGTACGTTGAAAGATTTTTTTTTTAATTTTCTTATTTGGTCTGAAGTTTATATCACACACGTTAAATGCATATTGAATGTTAAAAACTATTTATTATAGTCACATTCAGTGCCGGCCTAGTATATCGCTTCCCCTAGGGAAGATTTTGGTAGAATACGCTGGGGGAAAAAATTGAAAAAAAAAAGGTTTTAAAAAAAATTGTCTACAACAAAACTCGAGCTGTACACAACCCACAAAGGCGCCGCACTTCAAACTACTGCACCATGTCATCTTTACTCAATGTGTCGCCCTTCCACTTGAAAATATGATCTACTTTCCCAAAGCATCGGCACTGCTATTGCTCGCTCTGCCATCTTCTGCGGTATTGTCCTACACGATTGTCTTGACTGCCTTACTTTTGGGCCGGGCATAGTCATATTTGTTTATCTTTAACATTTTAACAATAAATGAAACTGAAAATTGTTTATATTAAATTTAAATTTTCCGTTTATGTTTATCAATTTATCGACTATGATTGGATAAAATAATTATTCTACATTGGTCTTTATATGCAAATGCGGATATCTGATATCTGAAAATAATTTTGGGAACGAATATCAATATGACACGATTCGTATTTGAAACCATTTTTGGCACCTTTATTAAATAATGGCTACTTCGGCAAAAGTAAAATGTGTATAACACCAAAACATAAACTACTAATATTTTATAACTATAGCTAATGATTGATGCTGTGAAGATTTAAATTAATCAATAATCATAGAACCCTATCACAAACATTCAGGGCTATAGCTGATGATTGACGCTTTATCAAAGAGAAAGATTAATATAATTGATCTTACAAGCAAAGTTTATACTAGTCTTAACCCCTTTTAGTACAACTTTAGATACAAACATATTACCTTACATCAACTCACAATCTATTTTCTTGTACGATATTCATACCACTTTAGAAAAATAATTCACTGCTGTGCCGACTAATGCTGGAGTCAGAACAGTAGAATAATTAATTTGGTCCCCATAAAATCAGGTGCATCACTTTCTCAGCTCTTTCTTCTTTTTTCCAACAGGAAAATATTCACAAGGACAAAATTGAAGGCTTTTTAAACCATAACGACAGCCCACTAAAATTTTACTCAAAAGGACAATACACTAATTCTTTTCTTCTTCACGTGCGCTGATTTCTTCCTCCTCAACAATCCGAATCGCGCAAATTTCTCGATCTCCTCACTGATTTCCAACGCGATTTCATCATCATCTTCAAAATTTATCGAGATCCTCAATTTATTCGATTTTCCTAATTTAATCGTCTCAACAGCTTCATCGATTCATGAAGATGTCGCGGATTTTGATTCGTTTGGCAGTGAATATGATTTCGTAATTTTTTGATTTCGTGAATTCGTCGTAGAAAATCAAACGAGAGAGATGAAGGAGAAAAAGTTCGCCGGAAAATACTTTTTTTATCGTAATGTTAGCAGCAATTTTTAGGTATTTGTTTGCTATTTTTTTAGGTATCAGTTTTCATGTTTTACCAGTGTTATGCTTTTGTGTTTATAATTTTGGTGCTATATTAGTTTTCTATATGTACTGTTGCATTAGCTTTGCAACTCAATCGAAATTATGTCATTTTAATCAATCAAACTATGATATAAACATTTTTTATTAGTTTTTTGTTAAAATATCATTGCAGTTTTTAGGTGTCAGTTTTATATTTTTTTAGGTATCAGTTTTATATTTTCTAGTTGAATTTACACCATAGCAGTTTTTAGGCATCAGTTTTATATTGTTTTAGGTATCAGTTTTATATTTTTTTAGGTATTAGTTTTATATTTTCTAGTTGAATTTACAGTATTATGTTGGTATAAGTTTTGATTGTGTATGAAATACTTGCAAATACTGCATGCTGCTGGAATTTACTTGAATTCAAGACTGGATTTAGTACATGTAAAGGTAAATGCATGAATGAGTGCTTGGAATGGGGAACAATGTTCTATATACTTAGATTGTGTAGGAAAACAATGTATCATATTAAATCAGTTATGTACCATTGTAGGTATCATATGGTACAAGTGGATATTATTGTGTATAACTGAGAATAATCTCATTTTTGTGATAATTGAATTGAATTGATTGCTATTATTTTTTTAATCAGTAGGTATTATTGAGAATAATTATTATTTTAGAGAGATTTGAATTGAGTCGATGGGTGTTTTTTTTTTAATCAGTGGGTATCAGTTAGAATTAATTTTGTGTATCAAAAAAATTCCATTACTAATGCAAACAACACAAATCTACCTACTTGCCACAGTTCTCGTACACAAAGCCATAAAACTGATACATAAAAAAAAATGTAAAAATGATACCTTAAAACTGCTATAATATTTAATGACAAAAGTAATACAGAAAATGTTTGAATCTCAATTTGATTGATTAAAATGAAATAAATTCGTTTGAGTAGCAAAACTAATGCAGTATTACAAGAACAAAAGTAAAATAACACCAAAACTATAAACAAAACAACATGACACTATTAATACAAGAAAACTGATACATACAAAATAACAAACTGATACCTAAAAACTGCTGCACTATTTTAAAACTAAAACTAATGCAAAAAATGTTACATCACAGTTTGGTTGATTATAATGAAATAAGTTCGACTGTAATACATAGATAATGCAACAATACAACTACAAAATAAATACAACATTAAAAACCCAACAAACGAATATAAAACAGTGTTAAATAAACAAAAATGATACCTAAAAAAATATATAACTGATACCTAACTGCTGAATAGCCGATCATTAAAATTGGAGAACAAAAAAAAACCATGAATCACCTTGCGAAATAAAAAAACCTAATCGGCAGAAATGAACATTACATTATAATGATTATAGCAACAGCAAAAAATTCAGTCGAGGTTGATTTTTGAGATCGATTTTGTGATGAATTTTGCTGTTTCAATTGATGTTTGGGGTTCGATTATACAACATGCCGCGGATTTTGATTTGGTTGCTATTAAAAATGATTTCGTGAAAAATGATTTCTTGATTTTGTGGTAAAAATTCGAACGAGATGATGAACGACAAGAAGAAGACAACGGCTGAAAATCAAACGGGAGTATTGCAGTGTATTGTCCTTTTGGAAAAAAATATTAGACGGTTGTCCTTATAGATAAATTTTAGTGGGCTTTTGTCCTTGTCGTTAATTGTCCCTTTTTCCGATCCTTTAATTTCTTTTCTTCTCTCCCATTGACATTGATCTTCCTTATCGGTTTATTATTCGAAGGTCTCTATTCATTGCTGCTATGTATGGTTGGTTGCTCTCCTGTAGATCAACTTTTTTGATAAGTTTGAACGTCCTTTTCAGATGACATTCACCTCCGTTGCACATAACTAGCTACCTAGGTTACCAACTGATTTTGCGTTGATTTAATGTTTTAGACTTTGGGATTGCATTACTTTGACTTAGGGATGTTGTGTTTTAGTGTGTATTTATAACACAAAAGCGAGGAGTTGATGATTTTGGGTGGTGAATGATTTGGCGACAAAGAAACCATTTGCTATCGGTCTAGTCAATTTTTGAATTTCTTCCAAGTCCAATGGATACAGCTACATACAAAGTGAGATAAGCGCATGTGTTGTTGATGGTTTTCCACAAAACCGAATTGTATGATAAAATATATGACTGTATCGAATAGTTTATATCAATAGTACATCATATGATTTTCATTTAAAGTACAAACTTAACAATCTTTTGGGTGAAAATATGAAAAATTTGAAAATTAGGAGGAAGGACACATTTTAGTGCAAAAATTTGTTAAGTTTGTCCTTCAGTCTATTTTCCACATCATCAATCAATGTGTTACTTTAAAGATTCTCCATGCCCATTTAACATTACATCAATCAACATTATCACATATAACCGTATAACTATGAAAAAACCGACCGTTAAGTTTCATAATATTAAAGAAACAACATATGTTATTTTTTTTTCTTAATTCTAAATTTAATTAAATGAATTGTACTTTTTGTATAAAAAATAAGAGCAATTGAAAAAGTGTAAATCCAATAAATAAAGGTTGTAGGTATAATAAATCAGTTTGACATTAAGGACGTGCTATTAATGTATTGTTATGAATCACTTGCAAGCTTTATATATATATTCGAAATATAAAAATGGCATCCTCATCTGGGGGGCGTAACCCTAATTCTGATTCCAATCCTGATTACGCTTGGCAGGAGGTACGTAACAGGAAATTGAAGACAAATAAAGCAGCTGTAACATAATCGAATGTGAACAAAGAAGGGGATCTTGGAACTTTTCACAAAAGACAAGTTGCGCCGAAATTTGTACCGATCTTGGTCACAAGCTGTGGAAGGAAATACAAAGATTGAAGGAGACGTGGAATTCTTTGATTCCACTACAGATGTTGATGGCTATTTCGCTGATGTAGACGATGAAGTATTTGCTAAAGCGAATTCTATGTGGCATAACTCGATATACATATATTTGGAGGGACACAGGCCATACTACGTACATTTAAATGCATACATCAAACGTGAATGGAAACCCACTGGTAGATGGGATGTTTTTGCTTGAGAAAACGGATTTTACTTGATTAAATTCGCTTCAGAATTTGACTATAATAGGGTTTTAGAAGAAGGACCATGGTTCATGGATAGCAAGCTTACCTTCATTAAAAAGTGGGAACCAGACTTCAGACTGGAACACGACATGTTAGATTCACATCCAGTATGGGTGAAACTGCATAATTTAGACCTTTCTCTATGGAACGCAAGAGGCATAAGTAAAATTGCAAGCGTAATTGGCACTCCTATAGACATGGACGACTATACGAGAAATGTTAAACAATTGAAATATGCGAGTGTTCTCATTGAAATAAAAGCCTCTAATCCCCTAGTCAAACAACTGCGAGCTAAAGACAAGCTTGGTAATATTTATATTCAGAATGTTGAATATGAATATGTACCACCTATGTGCACTACCTGTAATTGCTTTGGACACTCAAATGATCAATGTGCCACGTTTGTAAAACCAGTAAATCATATTTGGCAAGCAAAATCTAATACTACAAAACTGAACAACATAGTTGAAAACCCAGTTATAATTTGTGATAACCCGAAACTTCCCCGGTAAGGAAAGCCCGGATTACCTTGAGAACACGAAAAAATAGAACGCAGACGAAAGAACATTTCATTGTTTATTACAACAATTCCATCAGAATACAAGAATATACATAAATATAAATGAATAAATTACATTCGATAAATATCAGAGATTACAATAAATTAAATAGCACCGGAAAAACAATGTAAAACACAACTGAAAGTAATACACGGATACAGAGCTTTCCGAGCATCGTTCCAGCTGTAAATCAGGATCCTGTGAATATAAATCTGCAAAACCAAAACTACTAGCTGCCCGTGTCGAAAATAAGGGCACCCAGAGTTTAGGTTAAAACAATAAACACCAGGTCAGTCATGTGACTAGTGTGAGAACTAAAACAGTTATTTAAAGCTTTACTTTAAAAGAGAGTAATTCAAGGGACCACGCCGTATAACACGGAACGGGTTTCCTCCCAAGAATACCAGTGCATAGAATAAACAACGCAATGCTTTTTCGAAAAATGAAGCTATTATAAGACCCAGGTCCCATCACACAATGCAACGCAAGCCGGAGGATAGGGTTTTCCCTTATAATAGCCAAACATGCTTGGTACGTTTAAAACAAATCATTTGATACTATTATAAGTGTATAGTGTCAAAACATTTTCAACCATAAATATCAATCCAAGGCGGCATGGGTACCATCTATCATGTCGCCATACTAGGCTCTACAAATAAAACCGAAATATCTCGTATTGGAAATTGGATTTCCGTCATGAGTTGAGGCAAGGGGCAAGCTCCTCTCCGCTTCGAGACACTCTAGCAAATGTCATAGGACTACACACTCTGGGCAACCCTTGGATCTTCAGGGCCGGTCCTCTCTTACGTTTGAGGATTGGCAATTCCTGAACACACGTTTCCCGGTCCTTACAGACCTAAAATCAAGGCGCCTCGCATACAACAACCACATAGGTGAAAAGTATATAAATGTCAGGGCTGGTAAGTCACTGACACCACAAAAGCTAGAAAGAAACGTCGTGCTCTCCCTGCAGTCCTTATCCCATTTTTGACTCATACCGAGGTGTGAGGCTCGCGAATCCAAGCTATACACAAAGCTGCGCCACACAGGCCGTGCTTTGATCATCAACCACAAGACTGTGCTTTTCAACAAAAGCCTTGATCAATTGCCACTTAGGCATGCCACACAGGCAATTCATGTCATGCGACTGATGTCCATCGATATACAACCTCGGAGCTCGTACGTCTCAGAGAAGGGCGTTAAGCAAGAGAGTAAATTCTCCGCCGCCAAATAGATGTATATTTAATGGAGATCAATCAACACAGAATAAAATCCAATGTCAGACACACAGTCCATTTACAAGTTCGTTCTGGGTCTGAACGAAACCGGAGGCACTTTCCTCGCATATCCATTGATCTCCAAGTACATCTGGACGACCACCAACTGATTCCCTCATCTTGGGTGTATAGCCCAATCAAGATCATCAGTAATCACCCAAACGATGTGAAGACTTCCGGTCTCCAACCACCATCTTCATCTTCGACATATCGTCGAATCGGTTATTCAGAATGGGTATAAACCCGGCCTTTCTGAATAACCCGCGTATATAGTAAACAAATGTTACACAAAGACAACATACGTCTCATTCCAATTTAGCAGCCACTAACCGTAAATCAACAAGAGAACAATTTCCCAAATATTAACCCCGAAGGGCGAAACCAACATCAGATCAATACCCAGGAAACCATTCTTCTTAGCTAACCTACAACTAGTTTCTAAATTTCATATTCTTAGGGAAAGGTTCCCATTAATTTTATCAAATATAAATTCTTTAAATTTATTCTTTAATCTCCCTTTGGATGTCATTTCAAACCAAATTATGGTTTTCCAAACTAGTCAGGATTAGCGAACCACACCGAAGTAATTATTTATTTTATTTTCCAATACCAACCTATTCATCCCATGAAGCAAAACTGGTAATACTCCATATCTAACACCACGGTGTTATCGGTAAAATTAATTACCATTTCACGTTCAAATCTAATTAAAGATTTGACTATCGCTTTGGAGCAAAACTGGTGATACTCCATTCTGGCTCACTTTCTAAATTTGATAATTTAAATTATCAATTCACATTTCAATCTAATTACAGATTCATTAAAACTCCTTTTACTAGGTCAAAGAACTAATGTCATTTAAAACACAATTCACGATAAACCCAAATCACATTCTATTTATTATTGGGTTAAAGAACAAGTGTTATTTAAAACACTGTTCACGATAAACCCACAAATCAATTCTAATTCAATTCCAATCAAATATATTAGAAATTCTGATGATTTAAAACCCTTTTTCAAATACAATTTATTTATTTAAAAATAATTGGGTTTTAATTCTAGTTCAAACCTAGTTCATTTTTGATAAAAATCTATTTTTAGCTTTACAAATGTGGGATTTTTCACCCCAGTTCTTCACAAATCATTTCTTATAATTTTACACAAATTATTGATATTTTTGAAAATTTTATCAAGGCCCGTACAGTCGATTTCCAACAACGTCCATCGAACTGCACTTACAACGACCTTTTCCAAATTTGATTTGGACATAATTCCAAATCCAACTATTAGATTTCAAATTTCCAATATCCGTTAGAAAGCTCTTTTCGATACGAACCCAACAGTTCCGGTTTTAGGAGAATCCGACGGTCGGATCTCCCATAATGTCCATTCGAAGTCAATGGTCGAAATTCGCGAACTACCGCAGCGCGGCGCGTTCTATTCAGGCCATTATATTATATATATAATATATATAATATATATTTCGTCGATTTATATTTAATTCAATTCGAATTCGTTTTCTATTCAATTCAATTCAAATTCGTTTTCTATTCAATTCAATTCGAATTTGTTTTCTATTCAATTCAATTCGAATTTGTTTTCTATTCAATTCAATTCGAATTCGTTTTATATTCAATTCAATTCGAATTTCTTTTATATTCAATTCAATTCGAATTTCTTTTACATTCAATTCAATTCGAATTTCTTTTATATTCAATCCAATTATAAAACAAATATAATCGATATAAATATCGTTCGCGTTAAAATAGCACATCTCTAATCAACACGGCTTTATATATTTCAATAATTCCGTTATTCTATTCAACAAATGAATATTTATCCTATTCAATACATGAATCTATATTTTTGTCAACACATGACTAATCTCAACGAATGAGTACTGTCCACGTGTGACTATTTTTGTTATTCAATATATTTTATAAAAATTATGGTATCTATCGTTTGATTTCAAATCAGACTCCAGCCGTAAATTAGTAAGAGAACGATTGCCTGAATATTAACCCCGAAGGCCGAAACCAACATCAGATCAATATCCAGGAGACCACTCATCTTATCTATTTTCCAGTTAGTTTCTAATTTTATATATGGTAAAGATGTAAATTTTATTATTAAAATATTTCGTTCAACACATGACCAATCTCAACGAATGAGTACTGTCAACACATGAACCTTTATTTTATAATATTCTTTATTTTCCCAATTGAATTGAGGCCCAATCAATTACCATACAAAGTTAATTATATGAATTCCATACAACACATGTATATAATAGCAACGATAAATAATCAACCATCATCCAAAGTGCACTACACTGTATAAGCATCAAATATAAATATATAACGCTTATAATAGTCTGTCAATCCATCGATCGACGTACAACTAATTATTGGGATTAGTGTATGTCGTATATTATCCCAATACCCGTGTGGGGTTTCAAATCAACAAACATAGATTTTTATTTGTGCAGTTGGGCGATGTGTAAAATTTATCATCCCAATCAATATCAGTCAAATCAGTGTATATAAACAAATCGGCCGATTTGTTTATAAATATTCATTTATTTACATTCACGTTAAAAATTATATTTTTAACGATAATTAATTTATTCAACCATCTACATTTTATTATCGATTTCACATCAACATCACAAACAAATTTCATAACACATCAAACAAACATACAAGTCGTCCATGGTCTGTGGACGACGGGTGTCGGGTGCTACTAAGCACCGTCTGCATCCTAGTATATATATATATATATATATATATAACTAAAAAAAGAAAATTTAAAGTGAGAGGTTCTCACCAAAGCTATCCCAACTCCACGACACTTCAAATGTAGGGAATCATCACTGTTCTCGCCTTTTGTTACTTCCGTTGTCCGTATTCACTACATATATAAAAATCACATTTTTATATTCTCTAGTGTATAAAAATCATATTTTTAATTCGCTACATATATAAAAATCGAATTTTTATTTTCACTTCGTTATGACAATTGAATTTTCATCTTCACTTCGTTATAAAAATTATATTTCTACATCGCTCTATACATTTTTTATCGCTACCCTACGTAGATAAAAATCGAACTTTTATTGTGCTAAGCATATGAAAACCATATTTTTAAAACAAATAAAGATCATATCTTTCATGTATATTCTTTCATGTATATAAAAATCGAATTTTTATCTTCACTAAAAATTATATTTTTTATTTCGCCACTTCTATAAAAATCGTATTTTTAATCTCTACATCATATAAAAATTATATTTTTATTATCTATACTATATAAAAATCATATTTTTAATATGCCACTAGTATAAAAATTATATTTTTAACTTTTCTATATTATATATAAAAATCTAGTTTTTATACCATTAAAAATCAAATCTTTTAATTTCTCTAAAAATCGTATTTTTACTTCGATAAAAATCATATTTTTACTTTGAAGCTATTCTATTAAAAATCACATCTTTGCCTATGTAACAATCATATCTTTGTCTATATAAAATTATCGTCTTTCTCTATTTAAAAATCTCCTAGATAAAAATAAAAAATCCGACCTTTCACACTACAAAAGAAATCAAAGCTTCTCGTGTTTAAAAATCAAAGCTTCTTGTGTGGACTATTTTGAGATCCCCATCTTTTTATTTTCTTTTCGCTCTTCGCTTTCATATGATAAAGATCAGATTTTTATTGTGTTAAAAATCGTATTTTTATCGACGAGCAAAGATCAACCTAGAGGAGAAATTAAAACTTACATCGCAGGGCTCGGAGGAGGTTCCGCATCCCTCTCGGTCGGAGTTTGTTGTCGCCTTCATCCCGGTGGGTGCTGCGCAGAAGCTTGGTGAGGGCGGAGGCTTCGCAGCAGATCTCGGCGTTGCCATTTTGAGGGGAGGACAGAAGCAGACCACGGTGGAGCTCGCTGGAGACGCTCGCGCTTCGATTGAAAGGGAAGAGGGGCGGAGCTCATCAGTGGAAGACGGAGGCGGGGAGCGTCGCGCCTGAGGCGGCGACGCGCGTTGATCAACGGGAGGGGGTGTAGAGGAGAAAGAGCGCGCGTGGTGAAAGAAGCTAGGGGGAGGGTGCGAGATCGGAGGCGAAGGGGGGCCGAGGTCTGACGCCTCTAGCGGCGGAGGAAGGAAGGCGGTCGATGGCGATGGCCATCGCCATTTTCTAATTTAGGGCTCGATCGATTTTGAAGAGAATTATAACAGGGGGGTGTAATAATAATATATATATATTTATTTATTTATTTTAATTTCTAAAAAAGTTGACTTTTTATTTGACCTCGAAACGAGACCCAACGACTGTCGTCCCTAGCGTATTACCCCCATTTCGAACACAATGGGATATATATCATTGGCCGATTCAATCGTTACAATCAGTTTCCGTTGATTTTAAAACATAAATCAGTATATATTCAATTTGAACGCACATTTCTAATTACCGGGGCCGCACACTAACTCGAAAAATTCCAGAAAAATTATTTCTAGCTTCGTATTGACGATACGGTCCTAACAAAACTAGTTTCGTCAAATTCTGAGACCGTTTGAAAAATGGTCATTTTCCAGTCGATTAAAATCAACTAAAACTGGTCAAACGCGTTTAGCTTCGCCACACTTACATATTGATTCGAAAAATTATGAAATTTGAAACCTAGCAATAATTTGACATCACGGATCCAACAAAAGTGGTTTCGTCGAAATCCGAGATCGTTTGCAAAATTCCCATTTTCAAGGGCCTGAATTCCATAGCGACTATTCAGAATTTTCAACTGGACATATCTTTTGACCCGCGCTATGAAATTTAAATTATTCGGATTTGTTGGAAAGATATTCCTAATTAGATCCTATTATTTTTGGTTTCACTAAAATCCGGTTTATTTTGCACCCGGTATGTTCAATTGAAGTTTGAAATCAAATTATCGAACTACCGCGCCATTTTCAATTCCTTTTATAATTATATATAATTATATTCTATCGACGATCTATATAACTATATACGTTCTAATTTATTCAAAATAAATTTCTCGTCGATATCATTTAAAATAATTCATTTTAAATATTCAAAATTCGCTAAAATTGCCAAAATAAAAATTTTAAACTAGCTCGCATTTCCGGGTTGTTACATAATTATATCTCCAGATAACACAACAACAACTTGAGAATTCATAAGCACGACAAAATAACCCACACACAAATACCCTACATCTATCTATAGAATACACGGCTACTACATCAACTAGTACATTTACAATGCCTCTTACTTCAGATGATTCTACTAAAGTAAACCAAATGGAAAGGCAGGGGGAGGCTGTTGTGCCACCGACTACTGGGAAGTCCCCACCTGTTCCCCAAGGGGATTCTAGTTATGATCAACCTGATGATTTTGCAAATGATGATAACATTAACTTAGAGGACATTAATCTTTCACATGAGATGAAGATGAGGAGGAGGATGTTTCTCCTGCAAAACTTACTAAACGAAATAAGAAATATGACTTGAAATTCTCTGGGTTACAAATGGAAGGCAAGCAAAAGGATATGGTAGGCTCCTCACACATGGTTTTGAGGAGCAAATTACCACATTATAAATGACCTTAATTTTTTGGAATGTTAGAGGTCTAAACGACGACACTCGTCAATTAGACCTCTACAATATTAGAAGGTTGTATGTTCCTTCTATTCTGTGTATTCTTGAAAACAAAATGTCAGATTGAAACATAAATTACTTTCTTAACTCTTTTGGTAATGAATGGGATGCCTATAATAACAATGACACTGATAGTAAAGGAAGAATTCTCTTACTATGGTGTATATATCTACTTGGCAGATGATTGTTATTGACAAGGATAGCCAACAAGTTACTGTTAATGCAAAAAACCGTAGGGGGTTTCATTTAACTATTACTGTTGTATATGCTTGTAACTTTGTGCAAGAAAGAAGTGCTTTTGGAGTAAATTAAAAGATCTATCTAAGATTATAAATACTCCATGGATAGTTACTGGAGACTTTAATGTTGTGCTAAATAAGGAAGATAAAAAAGGAGGAGTTCCACTTCATGTTACTCAACTTACAGAATTCAATAACTGCATCTCTGGAGCTGGATTGCTAGAACCAGTACACAATGGCCTGAAATTTACATGGAGAAGCGGTGAAAGTAAGAAGATATCATGCAAATTGGATAGAGTTCTTGTGAATACTGAATGCATAATTAAAATGCCTGAAATCAGAGTGGAAATACTTTCCATTTTCACAAGTGACCATAGTCCTATACTCATCCAATTATTGGATAATCAATGCAACTCAAAAGGCAGACCATTTAGATATGTGAATGCATGGCAAAAAATTGCAGGATATGACAATGTCATTGACTTCAATTGTTGTGTTTTACAGGATGGATGTGCAGGGTATAAAATTTTACAGATGATCAAATATGCCAAGAACTGCCTAAAAGAATGGAACAAATGCAGACCAAAAGAAAATGATGATATAATTCATATGCAGAAAGAGTGTGAAATGTATCTTCAGTTGATAAATGACGGGGATAACTCTGATGAAATCTAGAGCAGTTACCATGAAACACAAAAAAAGCTGAAAAAGCACTTGAACTCAGATCCATTGAATTGAAGCAAAAAGAAAAAGTACAATGGTTGACAGAAGGGAATGAATGCACAAATTTTTTTTACACCAAAATGTCCATTAGAAAGCACATTAATAATAGCTTTCATATGATTGATGAGCAGGGGAATCATCGTACTGATTACAAAAAACTAGAGAGGGAAACAATTTCTTACTTTACCCCTTTATATAATGGTGAATGTGAAACTAACTTATCTGTTATTCATTGTAGGAGAATTGTGAGCTCTAGAGGTAGAAGGATGTTGTCCAGCCAAGTTACTCATGACGAGGTTTGGATGGGTCTCAAGTCCATAAGCATCGATTCTGTCTAGGGCCCGATGGGATGAGGGTTGGGTTCTTCAAAAAACATTGGCAATACCTGCAAGAACAAGTAACACAAGCCATTCGGGAAACTTTCTCATCCGGAAAAATAATTAAAGAAATGAATCACACGTTCATATGTCTCATTCCGAAGGTTGAAAATCCCACCAGACCAGAAGAATTCAGACCTATTGCCTGCTGTAATGTTCTATACAAAATTCTAAGCAAGGTAATATGCAACAAAATGAAACAAATATTACTGGACATTATCTGGGAGTGTCAAAGTGCATTTATAAAAGGTCGTTTTATTTCAGAGAACTCGTTGTTGGCTCATGAACTTGTTAGAATTTTCAACAGACCTGGAGCTGACAAATTCTGTTTGAAAGTAGATCTTCACAAAGCATATGATAAGGTAAATCGGCATTTCAGTATTCATATGTTATATTGCATGGGTTTTCCCAGTAATATTGTCAAATTTATAAATGAGTGTATATCTATCCCTACATTCTCAATTCTAATCAATGGAACTGCTAGGGGATTCATTAGATCTAACCGGGGGATTAGACAAGGAGATCTGTTATCTCCTTACCTGTTTGTTGTTGCTATGGAGTTTTTTCTCTCCAGATGGAATTATCAGTGCATAATAGACTTATTTAGACAGTCTATAATTTCCATCCTAAGATAAGCCACCTCTTATATGCAGACGACCTGATAATATGCATTAAATCAAATGAAACTGCAGTGAGAGCTATCAAAAATAATTTTCAATTATTGGAGAAGTTTTTTGGGTTGAAAGTGAGCGAGAATAAAACTAAATGTTATTTTAGAAAATTTTGTGAACAAAGAAACAATGTACTTGGGATTCTTGGTGTTACTGAAGGAAGCCTTCCAGTAAAATATTTGGGGGTTCCTCTATCAACGAATAAAATTACGGATAGAGAATGTGTGGTACTAATTAGCAAAATCAAGGACAAGCTACAGGGATGGAGTTCAAAGACTCTATCGCTAGCGGGAAGAATTGAACTAGTTCACACTATCATCCAAGCAAAAGTGAACTTTTGGCTTCAAACATTTTAAATTCCTACTGCTTGTATTGAAAAGATTGAATGGGCGTGTGCTGATTTTATATGGAGAGGTGGATATCATAAAATCAAATTTACTGATTTATGCAGACCAAAGGAGGAAGGAGGAGTCGGATTGAAAATTTTGAGAGACATGCGTGATGGTTTTACTCTCAAACAAGTTTGGAAAATCATAACAAACAATGGACTTTGGGCAAGGTGGGTGAGACAACGATATGTGAAAGGCAATTTCTGGCTAATGGCAATGGGCAATAATGCATCTCCAAATTGGAAGGAAATTTTAAAAATAAGGGACAAGCTAGCTGCGAGCTGTACTCGCGAATTTGCTAATGGAAAAGACACAAATCTGTGGAAAGACCCCTGGATATTTGGCAAATCAATGATAGACATTGTTGGTTTTGGGACACTTTTTCTGCATTTGGCTCCCCAGACACTACTGCTGATTCAATTATTGATCAACAAAAGTGGAAGTGTGATCTACTACCATGCAATAGAATGATTACGCAACAAATCATCGCAATGCTTATTTACACTGGAAGAGAAAATGATATTCGGGCATGGAACAATTCTAAAGGTGAATTCTCAATCAAAACTGCTTGGAACGACATTAGAGTTAAACACGAACAGAAAATCTAGAGCAAAGTAATTTGGGATAAGGCAGTAGCCCTAAACACTCATTAACTACTTAAGCACTCATGCAACAACTTCCTACTTGAGACCGATTACATAATTGGGGAATAACTGATGAGAGGCTATGCGTGTTATGTGAAACTTTTGAAGAAACACACGAACACCTATTTTTTGCATGTGAATTTTCAAAAACTATTGCCGAAGACTGTAAAGTAGTGACTGATCCTTCCAATCTAAACGTTGATTTGTCAGATATTATGACATACCTGGCCAGGAATCCAAATTATGAATACTTGAAATCCAAACTGGAGAAGATTTCCGTGGCAAATGCTGTCGCAGCAATTTGGAGAGAAAGGAATTCACGCATTTTCAAAGGCAAAAATAACACAGCAAAATTGGTAAGCAAACTTGCAATTATTGAAATTAATTTAAGCAGACGGAGAATTAAAAGGAAGAAATTCACCGATAGCTTAGAATTAGAAGACACTGTAATGTCAGACAAGGATCTGATGGAAGTGTTGGCTCAAATCCCTGGAACTAGTGAGCAATTTGACCCTCCATGATGGATGGCGATGTAAGGAAGATGAAGGAGCCAAAGACGGAATGTTCTAGTAAGAAGTGAAGTGATCTAATAGTTGTAATTATAACTGGGTTATCAATTTAACTATGTCTAGATACGTGGGCCAAATGGGCTTCTCATGTAATCACAAATTTTGGCTGGTTGCCTAGTAAAACTATTTACCCAGTTTCAAATATATATATATATATAGAGAGAGAGAGAGAGAGAGGAGGGTTCCGCTACACCTCTTGTACGGCACATGAACTCTCCCCCTTAATGTCCACCACCCATTTCCCCACTCATTCTCTATCTTTCCACTAAGAAATAATATTGAAATGGTAAGAGAGAGAATGAGCGGGGAAATGGGTGGTGGAGATCAAGGGGGAGAGTTCATGTGCCGTATAAAAGGTGTAGCGGAACCCTCCTCATATATATATATATATATATATATATATATATATATATATATATATATATTAAAAATGATCAATATACTCTTAATTTTAGCTTCTTATTATTGGATATATAAAATAGAAGGACAACTCAAACAAATATTAGTTTAAATTATAACATCATGTCTATGAATATTTGATTGTAGAAGATTTAAAATACAAAAATAGATGTTTTATTTTAATCATAGAATTTTTTTATATATTCTAATAAGATTGATTAAATATTGATACAAATTGGACCACAACAATCGTTGTTAAATTACATTAAAGCATTTCTAGCAGTTCATCGTATTTGTGAGGAGGAAGGAGGAAAGAAAGCATTGATTCCTCCCACTTCTCCAGCATTAAACGCTGATGTTTTTAAAAAATAATAATCTATAAGCGGTATTCTGAAAATCGATTATAGATTAATCGGTTTTCAAAAACCCATTTACGCATAACTTTAGGCTTTTTTTGTGGAAACAAAAAATTGAAAAACATATTAGCATATAAACGGGTTTCAATCCCCTGTTTGTAATCCATGTTAAAAAAAAAATTGGGGAAGATCCTCATTTCTCTCTCCTCCCCATGCTCAAATCCCCACTGTTAAGGCGTGAGGAGAAAAAAGAAACGATAATTTTCTATAAACTCTCACTACTAGAGATGCTCTAAGGATGGAATCACCTGCACAAAACTTCTAATTTAAAATAATAATAACAAGTAAACAAATTACACAGAGCCGCTGAGCAAGAAGGGTGTCTTGGTTTAAAGAACCCGAACACATTTTTCTTTCTTTAACCACAATAAAAGTAATATCATTGAGAAAATGATAACTGGAATCTTCACGTGGGTTCTTTTTAGAATCATTATTCAAGAGTATTTGAAAGATGATTGTAAAATGAATTTGTATTTTATTGATCTGAATTAATTGTATTGTAACAGAGTTGTGTACACATATATATAGGATGTACACATATAGTTAGCTAAACTAGAAGAGTATTCGAAAGATGATTTTTTTCTCTTCAGAGATGACTCTGTTCTCGTGGCTTGTCAGAGTACGACGACATTAAAATCTATCATTGCTTTATGTATTCATGACAATTTTAGAGTCGTTGCTTTCAGATTTATCGTGTTAGCTGGCTAGGGTTTGAGCATCGAGATTAGGGTTCCTAGCAGCAGACAATTTGTGGCCTTTGTGTTGTTGTGAACTTGCGATTTCGGCTATGCAGAGCCTTCTTCTTAGGTCTTCGAACCTGGGTCTTAAGAGAGGCTTGGTAAAAATATTGGCTATCTGGTAAGTGGAAGGTATGTGATTAACCTGAATAATTTCTTTCTGAACTAGCTCTCGTACAAAATATATGTATAATTCCAAGTGTCTAGTTCTAGAATGTAGAACTGGGTTGGCAGTTAGGGCAATAGCGCTCATGTTGTCACACCACACTGTTGCTTTTGTACTCATGTTAATTCTTAGCTCACTTAACAAAGATTGAATCCACATTATTTCTGTTGTTGCGCCAGCAATAGTTCTGTATTCAGCTTCAATACCCGACCTAGAAACAGTATTTTGTTTCTTTGCACACCAGGAACAGTATTTTGTTTCTTTGCACACCAGGATATAGATTTTTTTCTAGAAATATATTGTAACCACTTGTTGATTTTCTATCATCGTAATCATTAGCCCAATTTGCATCTGAATAGGCACTGATATTTAGATGAGTACTTGGCTTTAGAATTAACCCCTGATTAATGGTTCCCTTCAAATATCTTAGTATCCTCTTCACTGCCTTCTAATGATCACTTAGGTTTTTTTTTTTTGCACAAATTGACTTGCCTTGTTGCACTATATGAAATGTCTAGTCTTGTAATGGTTACATATTGGAGAGCCCCAATAATGCTTTTGTATCGTCTTTCATTACATGTCGGTTCTCCTTTTTCTTTGCTGAGATGTAGATTAGTTATCATTGGTGTAGGCAATGGGTTGGCATTTTCCATTTTTTCTCTAGCTAAGATTTCTGTGATGTATTTTCTTTGATATAATTGAAGTTCACTGTCCTTGGTTGTATGAACTTCAATTCCCAACAAATATGATAGATCACCTAGATCCTTTACCGGAAATTCACTGTTTAGTTTACTAGTGATTCTTCTAATCTCAGAGTCACTGTTACTTATGATTATGAAGTCATCTACGTATATCAAGACAGATGTAATAGTGTTTGTTGTGAATTTTGCAAACAATGAGCTATCAGGCTTTGTTGATGTGTATCCCATCCTTGATAACGTCGCTTTTAGCTTGTTGAACCAGACCTTGGGCGCCTGCTTTAACCCATATATACCCTTTTTTAGCTTGCACACCATTCCTTCATTAGTCTTTTCTTTTAGACCTGGTGGTAGTTCCATGAACACCTCTTCCTGCAATTCACCATTCAAAAAAGCATTATTAACATCAATTTGTTTGATGATCCAATTTCTACACAAGGCTATGGTTATTATAATTCTTATAGTAGTTGGTTTCAAACAGGTGAGGATGTTTCATTAAAATCAATTCCACGCTGTTGTGAATACCCTTTTACTACAACCTAGCCTTATATTTCAAAATTATACCATCAACATGCCTTTATATCCTATATGTCCATTTACACCCAATAACATTTTTGTTTTTGGGTGGCTGAACTAAGTGCCATGTTTTCTTTTTATTTAAAGCTTCTAATTCTACCTTCATGGCATATATCCACTTGTCATTCAACATGGCTTGATGATAAGTGGTTGGTTCTGTCATTGAATTTAGTACATAAAGTTTTTTATTTAAAAATACCACTTTTTGGCCTTGTTGTCATAGGATGTTGATTCTGGGTTTGAGCAATTTTTGTGACACCTCACGTCCGTTAATGTCAATCTTTAAGAGAATGCATTAAGTTTCGTGAAGCGTTATTGGTAAACTGAAATTGAAATATTACAAGACAGATATAAAATAACAACAGAATTTAAAAATTTATTAAGGCAGAAAACAATGTGGTTCAAAACATAGTTTCATCATAAGTTTGAAGTACATAAAACATAGTACATCAACTTAAAACTTCTGTTGTGAACTAAAATCATCAAAGTACAATAATAAAAGAAGCATAATCCCTAAAACATAGCCATAGCAGAGAAGATACTAAATCAAGCAGTATATCTAAGCTGCTCCAAGAAAAATGAAAGAAGAATCCTGATCAAGCCTGAGTATTCTCACCCTAAGAACTTGGGGGGAAACGGAAGAGAAAGAAGAGGAAACAAAATAGGTCAGACATAAAGTCTGGCGGGTCCAGTTACTTTTAGCATATAAATAAGTAAAAGCATCATGACAGGCATATAAGTTGGATAAGAGAGATACAATATATACGGCAGATATGACAAGGTAAACAGGATAAAACAAAATAATATATTGCACTTGTCTATCACTATTCTCTATACCAATACTAGCATAACTGAAACAAGATGATCCCAACAAGTACAAAATGGTAGACTAAGATGAACTTCTAGTGAGAGGTTTTACCCCATACAATAATAGGTAGCCCAACAGAACTGACGGGTGTTACCCCTAACGATAATAACGTGCTCTAAACAGGTAAGACTAGATGTACCCTAATTACTACCCCAATCAATCGACTCCCTAACTTCATAGAAACCCATGATGGCCCCACAGTAAGATGTATCACTTCCTAAAGTGGCAACCCCGTTATTTCCAAGATGCATGGTTATACCTATTAATGCCACAACGTCTTATTTTCCCGAGCAGGCGGACCCATGCATGCACATGACTCCGATGGAACACGTCGTCAGACACCTTTACCCAAGTGACTTCTTATAATCAGCCCAGTAAGCGTGCCCTGACCCCGACCTAGTTCGAGGTTCCCCGTTTGATACCGATATAGGTTACTGACTGATATGGGTCCCACACACCAGATGATACAAGCTTCCCCTAGGCTTAAATCCCCACCACTAGGATTTCAACAGGTCATGCCTACTTGTTTAACAAGATCGCATGACCCGAACATGTTAAGTTTGTCTCGTTTAAATGTATAACCCTTCCCAACATATTTAACAAGATTAACTTAACCCTCCCACTGAATCAAGCAAGTTTACTTAACCCTACTCCAGTTAACAGGTTTATGTAATCCTTATGCATTCAAACAGGTTAAGTATTACAAGTACATCACCATTCATTCATTTATGGTTATAATGTGCTAGACCTCCCACATTAAGTCTACCACTTGTGGATGCTGGATATGCCAGTTGGGTCTGAGCAGACTTCTTTCACAAGTCGAACTTAACCTTGTGTCTTAGCACCGTCACGTGTACGTTTATGCACTTAGACCCCTTACACCACCACTTATGGTCGCTGAATTGTCGGGCGGTTCCGGGCAGACTTCTACCACAAGTGTAATCTAACCTCGTTTCTAAGCGCGGTTACAGTTTCTAATTACTGTAAATCTAAGCATTTTCATTACTAACCAATTTTCATATTCTATATGCCCCAAATCCCCGTCCGATCTACCGTACAAGTTATGCCCCTGGTTAAGGTTTAGATCAAGATATAGATTATGCCCACAAATCCGAAGTTTTAGCTCAAGGTATAAATTATGCCCAAAATTCCCAATCATGTTTACTATATGAATTATGCCCAAAATTAATCATTCCCTATCGTTCCTAAATTCGTGCGTTCATGTATTTCAGCGATAGGCCTAAGCTCGAAGGTAGCCTGCTATAAAAACAAAAAGGGAAAGAGGGAGAGAAGAGAACAAGAATAGGCATAGTAAATAAAACTAGCATATGATGACAAAATTAGGCAAACTATCATAATAGGCAGAAGGTGACATAAGTAGGCAAACTAACAGAATAGGGATGTCATGAATATGTATATAGACATAAATCAATAGATCAGGTGTACAAGAAATAGCAGATCTGATATGATTCTAGTTACTAACAAGCATAGGCTTAGATCCGAACTTATTAAACATGTCAAGATTTCATTTTAGGTGTTTATACCTAATAATAACATAGAGTCACTGTGATTAGATCCAAAGAGCAGAGAATTAATCGTAGATGATGAAGCATAGATCTCTGAATTCGTATAATTTGATGTTGAAGAAGAATAGGCTATTTTACTCTGAGTTGGGGCAACACCTCATTGTTGCCATTGATTTAGATGAATAAAACAATGGGATTAAGGTTCTTTATATAGCCTAAGGTAAACGAATCTAGTCAGAAAACAAGTACACATACGCAAAACTGAATCTGCCTCGGATCTGGGGGTGTCGACATGGGTGTCGATACCCCTGTGTGGATGTCAACCCATGGGTCGACACCCCTATGATGGGGTCGACCCCAATGGGTTTGATTCCCGTGTTGGTTCCCGCCTTTGAATTTTTGAACAGATTTGAATTCTGGATTTTACTTTATTTATATATGAGTAGCTTGTGTGTATTTAAACTTCAAACCTTAATATCTCCTTCATACGATGTCCATTTTACGCAAACTCGGAGTCTATCTTAAGCATAATTCCGAGAAGAACGCAATGGCGTAGTCCGTTTTACTTAATTCTCAATATTTAATTAAGTATTCTTTAGTTTATTATTATAGTGTTTGTTAAAATTACGGGGTGTTACATTCTCCCCTGCTCAAAGGATTTCGTCCCTGAAATCTCCAAGTTAAGAAGAATGTATATCCTAACATCCATCACCCATTTACACATCCATCAATCACAGGCATCCATTGTCCTTAAAAGATTTCTAATGCTTATATGAACATTTGCAAAGGTGTGTGTATATGTCTCTATGCTAATGCGAAAGATCAGGCGATCTACTGATTCAGTTGACCTCCTTAATGCAATGTATGTTAGTGCCATGAATCCAACATTTATGCGAATAATCCTATTATAACATGTAAGTTCTATATGTGTGCATAACCATTCATCCAAATGCAACATCCATATGATGATACACCCACTTTCATCCATAAAAAGAAGAAAAATATGAACACGCATCCATATGCAGTATGAGAGTGATTGAGCTGATCTAGTGCCTAATGTGTGTGTATATGCATCCACGAGGAACCACTAGCAATCACTTGCATCCATCAAGCATAACATGTCTCAAACACATGTTTACATCCATGAGATTTCTACCTAAAGGTCAAAGATTCGATTGATAGGATACACTCAAATGATAGAAACAAGCATAAATAAAAGCTTTGGAAAAGGAAGATAAGAACTTACCCTTGAAAAGAAAAGGGTACAAAGCGCGAATCTTGTCTTCAGTCTCCCAAGTTGCATCTTCTTGGTTATCTCCCTACTGCACTTTCATTAACTTGACCTCTCAGTAGTGTAGCTTCTTAACTTCTGATCCAAGAATATAGGTAGGAACTCGTCTAACTGTCGCCTCCCGTTCCACCTCTACTTCCTCAAGCATACTCGGCTCAACTACTTCTGTTGTATCATGCAAGCACTTTCTTAAATGAGAAACGTGGAAAACATCATGAATGCCAGACAGTCTCTCTGGTACCTTTACTTAATAGGCCATTTGGCCAATCCTTTCTATTATGGGAAATGGCCCAACAAATCTTGGTATCAATTTCCCTGCAGATCCAAAGTGAACCATATTCCTCAAAGGTGATACCTTGATGAAAACCATGTCTCCCACCTCAAAATCAATGTCAGTCCTTTTCTTATCTGCGTAGGACTTCTGCCTGTCCTGAGCTGTCTTCATGCGTCTGCGGATAAGATCAATCTTTTCTGAAGTTTCTCTAACCATCTCAAGTCCAAGTAGAAGTCTTTCTGTAGATTCTTACCAACGGGTTGGTGACCCTACAGGGTCGTCCATACAATGCTTCGAAAGGTGCCATGCCAATACTAGCCTGATAACTGTTATTGTAGGCGAACTATACTAAAGGAAGGTGCTCTTCCCAAGTCACTCTGAAGTCTAGGATACACAACCATAAAAGATCCTCAAGAACTCTATTCACCCCTTCCATATGTCCATTGGTCTGCGGGTGATAAGCGGTGCTCAAACACAACTGTGTACCTAATGCTTCTTGCACGCTCCTCTAAAACTCACTGGTGAATATGGGGTAACGATCACTCACTATACTAGAAGGTACCCCATGTTGATGGACTATCTCACGAAGATAAACTACTGCCAACCATGCTGCTGTCCTCTGACTCTTAACAGGAATTAAATGAGCACTCTTAGTAAGTCTGTCCGCTATAACCCAAATACCGGTGTTGCCCTTTCTCGATCTAGGCAAACCGTCAATGAAATCCATCGAGACGCTCTCACACTTCCACTATGGGACTTCCAAAGGATGAAGTAAACAACCGAGCTTCTTTTGCTCAGCTTTGACTTGCTGGCAAACATCGAGAAACAAACTCCACTACCTCTTTCTTCATCCCAGCCCAAAAGAAAACCCTCTTCATATCCCTATGCGTCTTATCACCGCCTGGAAAAATAGTCATCCTAGAATTATGGGCTTCCTCAAGGTATGTCTTCAACAGACTCCCAACTCGGGGAACACAAAGCATTCCATCTTGTCGCAGTCACCTTCTATCATCCGTGGAATATCTACTAAGGTGACTAGAAGTCTCTCCTCTACTGAGAATATCCAAGATATCTGCTAGCTTTGGGTCCTCTTGCTGCGAAGTTCTTATCCGATCTAAAAGAGTAGGTCACACCTCTAGTGATGCCAATAAATTAGGTGTAAACTAAATGGAGGGCCTAAAATCAAAAGTCGATATAAACTCTAAGCTTTTCCTCTCCACAAACAGAGGACTACATGTCATCCTCTGCCTACTCAATGCGTCTGCCACCACATTACCCTTACCAGGGGTATAAGCAATCTCAAAGTCATAGGACGCTAGAAACTCCATCCATCTTTGTTGCCTAAAATTAAGATTCTTCTGCGAGAACAAGTACTTAAGAGATTTATGATCGGTGTACAACTCGAACCTCTCTCCTAGCAGATAATGGCGCCAAGTCTTAAGCGTGAATACTATGGCAATTAACTCTAAGTCATGGGTAGGGTAGTTCGTCTCATGGACCCTTAGCTGTCTACCTCCATAACATACAACCCTTCCCTCTTGCATCTGAACCGCATCAATCCCTGTACCACATGCATCAGTGTATACTGTGAACACCTTGTTCCCATCAGGCAAAGTCAAGACTGGAGCTGTTGTCAGTTAGAGAAAACAAATACACCAACAAGCTGGTCCAACGGATCATCTATCCTCGGAAGTGGGTGCCTATTCTTCTCAGTGAGTTTATTCAACTCTCTGTAATACATACATAAGTGAAGCAAACCATCTGCCTTAGTGGAGAATACTCCCATTTAGATATGCTTTGCCTAATAAATCCTTTCTCAAGTAGCTTCTCTACTTGCTTGCTAAGCTCCCTCCTTTCTCTTTGAGCCATGTGGCATACAAGCAAAGCAACTGGCTTTGCATTGTCCACCAAGTATATAAGAAAATCGATCTCGCGCCTCAAAGGTAAGACCAGAATCTCCTCAAAAACATCATGATACTCATAGACTGTTGGTACAGATCGTAGATCATCGATAGATGCATCAAGCGACTTTAGGAATTTAAGCATGCCAGACCCTTTAGGGTCACAAGAAATCTCGAGGGTCCTCCCATGGCAAGTCAAAAGTCTAACGACCCTCTTCTCACAATCCAGAATGGAACCATACATGGCTAGCCAATCCATTCCTAGAATCAAACCATAGCCCATGAAACCAAGCACATATGCATCACATTCAAATTCGACGCCCAACACATATATTCTCAAAACCTGACAAATCATAGACAAATCAACCGTACCCCCAATGGGGTTTGAGACAACAACGGGATCCAAAACCATACTAGTACTAAGGTGCAGATACTCAACCATAGAATCAGGTATAAAAGAATGCGAAGCGCCCAAATCAAAAAAAGTTATGACAGGATGATTGGAAAGAGAAATCAAACCTTCAACGGAAAATTTCCTGCCTCTATCTGGCGCACCGGCCACAAGAGCATGCACCTGCCCTCCCAAAGATCCTGCCCTTTGACCTTGTCCTTGCTTCTTTGGGCACTCCTTAGAAAAGTATCTGACCTCACCACTATTGAAACAAGCATTTTTTCCTCCTTTTGAAGTCTTTAACCAAATGACCCTCGTGTCGCAATTATGAAATTTCCTCTTGTCTTTAGCCTTGTCGTTCTTTCCGCCCTTCTTTTGTTGTTTATGTTTTCCTTTCTTAGGCCACACTTTCTTATTTTGTGTTTCCTCAACCTTAGCCTCTTTCATCCCACCTTTATCTTCTTCGTGCATTAATGCCAGATCAACGAATTTCTCAAAATTTTCTCTCATCGGAATATGAGACATAGCCAACCCATGGAGGGGTTCGTTCAATCCTCTAGCAAACCTCAAAGCTTTCTTGTGCGGGGTATTCACTAGCTCCAAACCAAATCTGGCCAATTGATTGAATTTATTAACATACTCTTTCATAGACATGCTTCCTTGCTTAAGCCCAAAAACCTTTCCATTTGCATACTTTGCTCGGCTTGAGAAAGAAACATCATTTCAAATCTCTGTCGGAAATCATCCCAAGTCTCCACTGGACGCCCTGCTTGCGTCACTTCTCAACAAAATGAAGCCTCCTCTTTCAGCTGCCAAACGACCTACTGAATCTTCCTACGATCGACATCTTCAAAAATTCCAAACAAATCCTCCGTCTCCTTGAGCCAATTCATTGCTTCTACAAAAGTCTCAGTTCCTCGGAATGGCTTTCCTCCCATAGCATAAAAATCCTTACATATCTTGGAGAAATTGTCGGCACGCGGAGGAGGAGGAGGAACAACGGATGCAGCTGGGGGAGGGGCGTCTGCTTGGCCTTCGGCTGGTGCCGTAGCCTCCAGATACCTACGAAACCAAGCCGGTATTTGTATGCCCTATGGAATATTAGGTTCCCTAGACATGCTAAAAAAGAAAAGGAAAAAGGAGTTCAAACAGAGAATCGAAAGATATTACATATGGCTTTAGGGAGTATATTGTTCAAAATAGACTTTTCTTTTGAAAATGCTTTCTTTTAAAACCTTTTGAAAGTAATCTTCAAATTATTTTATCCGATCTGGTAACCTTCAGTTCTGATACCAAGTGTGACACCCCACGTCCGTTAATGTCACTCTTTAAGAGAATGCAATAAGTTTCGTGAAGCATCATAGGTAAACAGAAAAAGAAATATTACAAAATAGATATAAAATAACAACAGAATTTAAAACTTTATTAAGTAGAAAACATCGTGGTTCAAAACATAGTTACATCATAGTTTGAAATACATAAAACCCAGTACATCAACTTAAAACTTCTGTCTTGTGCTAAAATCATCAGAGTAGAATAATAAAAGAAGCATACTCCCCAAAATATAACCATAGTAGAGAAGATACTAAATCAAGCAATACATCTAAGCATCTCCAAACAGAATGAAAGAAGAATCCTGATCAAGCGTGAGTATTCCCACCCTGAAAACCTAGGGGAAACAGAAGAGGAAGATAAGGAAACAAAACAGGTCAGACATAAAGTTTGGCGAGTCCAGTAACTTTTAGCATATAAATACATAAAAGCAACATGGCAGGCATATAAGTTGGATAAGAGAGGTACAATATATAAGGCAGGTATGACAAGGTAAGAAGGAAAAAACAGAATAGAATATATTGCGCTTCTCTAACACTATTCTCTGCACCAATACTAGTATAACCGAAACAAGATGATCCCAACAAGTATAAGATGGTAGACTTATGTGTACTTCTAGTGAGAGGTTTTACCTGATACAATAACAGGTAGCCCAACAGAATTGACGAGTGTTACCCCTAACGATAATAACGGGCTCCTAAACAGGCGAGACTACATGTACCCTAATTACTACCCCAATCGATCGACTACCTAACTCTGTAGATACCCGTGCTGGCCCCACAGTAGGATGTATCACTTCCTAAAGTGGCAATCTCGTTATTTCCAAGATGCACGGCTATAACTACTGATGCCACAACGTCTTATTTTCCCAAGTAGATGGACCCATGCACGCACTTCGATGGAACGCGCCGTTAGACACCTTTACCCAAGTGACCTCTTATAATCAGCTCGGTAAGCATACCCTGACCACGACCAAGTTCGGGTTCCCCATTTGATATCGATATACGTTACTGAATGATACAGGTCCCATACACTGGATGATACAAGCTTCCCCCTAGGCTTGTATCCCCACTACAAGGATTTCAATAGATTATGCCTACTAGTTTAACAAGATCGCATAACCCCAACAGGTTGAGTTTGTCGAGATTATATGTATAACCTACCTCCACATATTTAACAAGATTAACCTAACCCTCCCACCGATTCAAGCAAGTTTACTTATCCCTATTCAAGTTAATAGGTTCATGTAATCCTTATGGATTCAAACATGTTAAGTATTAAAAGTTCATCACCATTCATTCATTTATGGTTATAATGCGCTAGACCTCCCACATTAAGTCTACCACTTGTGGATGTTGGATATGTCGGTTGGGTCCTAGCATACTTCTTCCACAAGTCGGACTTAACCACGTGCCTTAGCACCGCCATGCGTACGTTTATGCACTTAGACCCCTCACATTAGATTCAACACTTATGGTCGTTGGATATGCTGGGCGGTTCCGAGTAGACTTCTACCACAAGTGTAATCTAATCTCGTGTCTAAGCGTGGACAGTTTCTAATTACTATAAACCTAGGCATTTTCATTACTAACCAATTTTCATGTTCATTATGCCCCAATTCCCTGTCCGATCTACGGTACAAGTTATGCCCCCGGTTAAGGTTTAGATCAAGATATAGATTATGCCCCCAAATCCCAAGTTTTGGCTCAAGGTACAAATTATGCCCAAAATTCCCAATCATGTCTACAATATGAATTATGCCCCAAATTAATCATTCCCAAATTCATGCGTTTGCATATTTTAGTGATAGGCCTAGGATCGAAGGTAGCCTGGCTATAAAAACAAAAAGGGAAAGGGGGAGAGAAGAGAACAAGAATAGGCATAATAAATAAAACTAGCATATGATGACAAAATTAGGCAAACTATTATAATAGGCACAAGGTGACATGATTAGGCAAACTAACAGAATAGGGATGTCGTGAATAGGCATATAGACATAAATCAGTAGATCAGGTGTACAAGATATATCAGATCTGATATGATTCAGGTTACTAACAGGCATAGGCTTAGATCCAAACTTATTAAACATGTCAAGATTACATTTTAGGTGTTTATATCTAAACATAACATAGACTCACTGTGATTGGATCTAAAAATAAGAGAATTAATCGTAAATGATGAAGCACAGATCTCTGAATTCATATAATTTGATGTTGAAGAAGAATAGTCTATTTTACTCTGAGTTGGTCGCACCTCATTGTCGCCATTGATTTAGATGAATAAAACAATGGGATTAAGGTCCTTTATATAGCCTAAGGTCAACAAATCTAGTTAGAAAACAAGTCCAGATACGCAAAACTGAATCTGCCTCGTATATGGGGAGTGTCAACATGGATGTCGACACCCCTGTGTTGGTGTCGACCCATGGGTCGACACCCCTTTGCTGGGGTCGACCCCCAACGGGTCTGATTCCTGCGTTGGTTCACGCCTTCGAATTTTTGAACATATTTGAATTGTGGATTTTATTTTAGGGTCCGTTTGTGTCACGTCCTTATTATGTTTTGAAATTCAAATGGCATCCAAGGAAACTTTCTTCTCTAAAGCGGGTCCTTCTTTTTGGACATTGCGTGCTTTTCCAAAAAAATTATGCATTGCTTTATAAAAAAAAAGTTTCAAAAATTCAGAAATATTCCCAAAAGCGTTCGTAAAAAATAAAAAGATGCATACCTCTGTGCAACTATTACCAATATTAGCATACATACACATGCATACGTTTGCTGTTGAAAATCTAGACCAATATACGCATACATGTATGCAACTATTTTCAACAGCTGCATACATGTATGCATATAAAGTTGAACTGAGGTGCATGTGTTACGAATAGTTGCATACATGTATGCAACTATTGCGTATATATGCATGAATGTGTGCAACAAATTCAAAAGGGAGGAAGGCTTCTAAATATGTGCATGAATGCATACGTGTATTTTTCGTAAGTGTATACGTGTATGCAACAATGTATGAAAACCGTGAGTTGTTGAAAAAACATCCCAGGAATAATATATGTGTAAAACGATGCATGTATTGTTGTTTAACTGCATATTTGTATGCATATATAGTGCAGTTTGACGCAACACTGAGATGTAAGCATGAATGTATGCAACTATGTACGAATAGGTGCATCTTTTGATGCATAAATCTTTTGTTTTTGATATTTTCCTGTATTGCTGGGTTTTGGTGTGGTTTTTAATTGTTTTAACACCTGAATTTTTTGGCATGTACGTGTTTTATTTAATAATGAATTTACGTGATTTTTTTTTATTTTTTTCATGAATTTTCAAAAAATAGGGACCTAATTTACAATAAGTTTAGGACCGAACTTGAGCCTAATTTCCAAACTTTATAGGGACCTGTGCCTAATATTCACTTTATTTATTTATATATAAGTGGCTCATGTGTATATAAACTTTGAACCTTAATATCTCCTTCATACGATGTCTGTTTTATGCAAACTCGGAGTCTGTCTTATGCAGAATTCCGAGATGAACGCAAATGCACAGTCTGTTTTACTTAATTATCCATATTTAATTAAGTATTCTTTAGTTTATTATTATAGTGTTTGTTAAAATTACAGGGTGTTATAACTTCTCTATTTCTTTCTTCATGACTGCTAGCTTTATTACTCACGTTTTGCTGTTGTGAGTTGTCATTACCATCACTGGTACTGATCTCTTTGTTTGAGTCAGATTCAATACTAGATGTGTTGTATTGTGTTGTGATGAACTTGCAGTGTGTGCATTTTTTGTATGTTTCATACTATCCTTTGAGTATGGCACATATATAATATCACTTACTTGCTTTAGAATATATGGAATAGAAAACTTTAGGTTATAGATTTTCTTTGTTGTTTGATATGTATGGCTTTTGAAAGGAAACACTTTCTCATTGAATATTACATGCCTTGATATGTACACTTTCCCATTACTGTCAAGACAATTAAATCCTTTGTGATTTGTAGAGTAACCAAAAAAGTGCATGGTGTGGATTTTTAGTCATGTTTATGCTTTTTGAAAGGTCTTATGTGAGGAAAACACAAACATCCAAAAAAATTTAGATCATTATCATTAGGTTTGGTTTGATTCACTACCTCTAGGGGGAATTTCAAATCCAATACCTTTGTTGGTAGCATGTTTATCAAGTGCACTGATGTGGCAAAAGCCATCTGGCCAGGATTTTATTGGTAGAGATGGTTGTGCTAGCAGTGTTAACCTTGTTTCAATAATATGTCTGTATTTTCTCTCAATGAGACCATTTTGCTCAGATGTGTGTGGACATGTTAGTCTGTATGTGATCCCTTTCTTGCTGAAGTATGTTTTTAATGGTAGAAATTCCTTACCACCATCACTTTGAATGATCTTAACTTTATGATTTAACTGATTTTCAACATTACCTATAAACTGCATAACTGTATTGCATCTGTTAAATTTTGATTTTATAAAGTATATCAAGACATATCTTGAGTGAGCATCAATAAATGAGACATAATACTTATACCCATAATCAGTGTCGATTGGTGCTGGACCCCATAGGTCAACAACAACTAATTCTAATGGGTTTGAGTATTTGATTTCAGAATTTTAAAATGGCAATTTATGGCTCTTACCCATTTGACAATATGGCATATATAATTATTGAGAATATTAATTGAAATATCATTGATTTAAAATTTCTTTCATAATTTTGAGACTTGGATGACCAAGTTTACGATGCCATAAATCGAAAGCCACACAGTCATTTCTGAGATTTCTAGAATCAAATTTGTATAGTCCATTTTGTTGTTTGCCCCGCAATAAAATGTTTCTAATCAGCATGTCCCTAATTACAAAGTGTGTTGGGTAAAATTCAAAAGACAATTTATTGTCTTTTGCACATTGTGACACTCTAATTAATTTTTTTCTGATGTGTGGTGCACATAGTAAGTTATTTAGATAAATTTGTTTAGCACCCTTAATACTAGCTTGTCCAGTGTGAGAAATAGCAATTGAATTGCCATTACAAATAATTAAAGATTGCTTACCTTTGTATTCCCGATTGCCAAGATTCAGATTGCTTAAGTTGTTAGTAACATGATGGGTGACTCCTGAATCTGGGTACCATGCCTCATCTTGTATGTCTGCAATGGTGCCAGAATTTGAGGTTTATTCTTGATTGCTTTTTGAGTCTGACTGAATATTAACCATGTTAGCATTTGGATTGTTATTTCTGCCACTGTTATTGCGTCGTTGGTTAACATTGATGTTGTTATCAAATCTTAAATTGCATTTATTGGCTGTGTGACCAATCTTTCTGCAAATTTGGCATTTTGGTCTATTGTTTGGGTTCCATCTCCTAGCTCTTCCTCTTCCTCTGTTAGACTGTCCACCTCTTTTGTAAGAGTTCTGGTTTCTTGAATTATTTTGTTGATTTTTGTTCTTGCCAGTGGTAGTGTAATTAACAGATAAATCTGCTACTTGCTCCTTCATTTGTAATAACCTCCCTTCATGAGCTAATAACCTAGAGTAAACGCTTTAAGGATGGGGTGGGTTCGATAGATGTAATAATAGCAATAACAGCTTCATATTCATCCTCTAGTCCTCTAACTATGTATAGAACTTGCTCTTTTTCCTCTATTTTGTTCCATGTACATGCTAATTGATCGAACAAATTTTTGACTTTCATAAGATACTCATTCATATTAGAGTCATCTTTCTTTATAGCCTGTAACTGTTTCTTGAAATGTAAAACTCAAGTAGATGAATGACTTGTAAAAGATCTTTCCAAGGCTGTCCATACATCATGAGCAGTTTTACTGCCTATTAGTTGTGACATTAGTGATGAACGTACAAACGACATTAGCCAAGCACTGACAAGATTGTTTTGTCTTTGATGCGTTGTGAATTCTTCATTGGCAATTAAATTATTATCAGTATCTTTACTGTATTTTTGCTAGAACAGTCTCCGTTCGATTAAGATAGTCTTCTAGACCATAACCCTTTGCGGCTGTTTCAACTTGCAGTTTCCACAGAAGATAATTGGATTCGTCCAATTGGATCGAGATGATTTGGCTTTGAGGTTTTATAATAGATCTGATGAGATCCTCATTTCTCATGGCACTTGTCTGATTGGATCTGGCAGATGCTCTTGGTGTTGCTAATGCACCACCTTCAGCCATGATTCACAGAGGGTACAGGAAAGATGCAGATCAATCTGTAAAGAATTCAGAACTTTTTTCTTGAATTGGAATTTTCTGGCAGATTTCTTCAATTTGAATTTAAGAGCAACAAGATGGTTTATATGATGCTTCTGAGATGATTATTTGAATCTTGATGTCTGATTGCTTTTTTTGATGGCTCTTATCTTCAGTTGATTGATATCTCCAGAATTTTTTGATCGATTTAGAGTTTTTGAAAATCTTTATCACCAAGCAGTGATGTTGAAAACTGACGCAACTAGTTGATACTAGACGAGACACGGTTTTTAAGATCACTGCCTCAACTCTCAAATGACGAGATAACAATCTTGAATGAGAGGATCCAAGTGATGAGAATACTCTGATGTATAATCTACCATCTTTAGATAGATTTTCAAAGAAACAAAAGATTGGATCGGACTATTGATGTAGTTAGCACAATAGCTCTGATAACATATTCTAAAGATGATTGCAAAATGAATTTGTATTTTATTGATCAGATTTAATTGTATTTTAACAGATTTGTGTGTACACACACACATCCTCCAGCGCAATTTGAGTACCTATCTTATCAAGGCTTGCACAAGGCTGGCAGCTCGTTTGCAGTAGGCCATTTTTCATCGTTGATCTCCAGTGTTAATTCAAAATAGCCCACAACGATGTAATTCCAATCTTGCATACCGAAGTGCACCATTTGTAATCCGTCCCTTGAATTCAGTGCTCAAAGATATCTGGGCGTGCACAAATACTGTTTTCTTGAGTCTCCTGAACCGTCCCAAGGATAATTTGCAATAAGGGCACCCCCCATGCAAACTAGCAGATGCCGTGAAATGTAGATGTTTAATCCAATCCATAACATCATGTGTTTCAGGCCAACCAAAAGTTTCTTCATGTGCGCTAATTGGTGGACTTCTGATTACAAAAATAGGTGCAATAAGTAAATCATATATTATTGAACTGCATTATTTAAGTAAATGCCTCCCAGCAATGTTTTCATAACCCTACCATGAGTCAAACCGTAAAGACTCAAGGTTTAAGTTTTTGAAGGTCTGACCGGTCGTACCGTCATGAACCGTACATGCTTGTTTATAGTGAAAATATAAACAATCAAGTTTTATGTGTACTCAAACAAATAAATAATAAAGTTTGAAAGTCATATATTTGTTCACTAATATTAGTAGATTGCATGATATAATTAAATAGCAAGGACACAAACAAACACACATGTTTTTTAGAATAAAATGTTAAAGTTTACAGTTTAGATGTTGGAACAGTTATGGATTTTTGAAATACTTTAGTTGTTATTTTCAAAGCAATACAAAAGATGAAATGATCAGAGAGAATTGCACAATATGAAGCAATAAAAAACAAAAATCATGGTTTAACCCTGTAAAATTGAAGGTTACCGCTAGTTTGAAGGTCCGACCAAGGTTCATGCATGAATAAGGTCTGGTTCCGCACCGTGATGGTCCAAGATTCAGGGTTATTTGAGGTTGTACCGTGGCAGAGTCGGGTTATGAAAACACTACCTCCCAGTACAATTGTTATTAAAAACTATTGTTGTTGGAAAAAGAAATACTTTAGACTCTGCCATTGTCAGTATTTCTTCCAATAAAAACTTTGACTTAGCCAAAATAACTAATGATGGATTAAGACATTGTTGCTGCTAGGTTCTCTATTTATCCTCGTATCCTTGAATTTTTTGGGACCACTGCCAATGAAGTCCCGATGCTGTAAATCTATTCTTCATGATCAAATGAGGAGAAAAAGATAGCAATTTCTTCTGAAATCATGAAACAAAATTGTTTAGCCATCACAATTGAAACGGTTAAATATGGTGATACCAAATCTTAAATAGATGGAAATAAATATGTAAAATTAAAAATAAATATTTTTAATATGGATATGCATAAATTATTGATTGCATTTGCATGAGATGATAAAGAAATAAATGACGACACTATTTTCTTTTCATCTATGTTAAGGAAAAGAACTAGTGATTTACTTGCTATGTTTGTGCCGTTTGTTGCCTCAGTAATTTATTTTTATTATTTATTACCATCACTTAGTAATTTGATTGATAATTCACATATATTTTACTCGCTAAATGTTGGAGGTAGACTTCATGGTAAACTTATCCTGACATTCAACCACTGTTCCCAATTAGGTGTCTCTTCAATCAGGGAATTAAGCCAAGAGAAGCTAATCATGTTTAGTGCTGATAAAAACAGTTATTTTAACTCTTATCTTGTAATCTCTTGTATCTCTCTTGTATGGAGTAAAATTTCCTTTATTTGGACTGAACGTACACTATCTTCTTGATTATTGTGGAACCAATATAAATATTGTGTCATTATTTTCTTTTCTACAATTATTTGATATTTGTTTGGTGTAATAGAATAATTTATGTTAGATTGATTGATGTACAATTGGCAAATCAAGATAGTGTTTATTGTGCTCTCGCATCTGTGCAACCTTTTTGCACAATAGAAACCGGGTCCGTCGAGCCAGGTATAGCTGCCATCACGGTTCACAATATAAATGCATAACAATGTAAAGACAATGTTGCCCGTAAACACCATGCTAACAATAAAAGTTATTGCAACAAAAAAAAAGGGACCCTTTGTCTGTGCCTATTTCAGTAGTTCCTGTAACGATCTGTGATCTACCGTTCGTTTTGTAACGAAATCCTATTAATTTCCAACTCGACCAAAGCTTAGAATTTAGAATTTAAATTTAAATTTGTGATAAGCGCATTGCATTTAAATTATTAGAATTTAATTGGGAAGATATAGTGAAAACGTTATACAATTTGTAATTCAACGTAGTAATCAGTCTATAAAGTATAACTGTGAAAATAATAATTTCTAAAGTCTGATTATTTGATATAGAAGTATTGTATATATTTTTATAATAAAGACGTCATCATTCGTTTCATCGAATTCCGAATCGGTTACCTTCGCTTAAATCGATTGAAACGATCGATTTAACGGTAGCGACAACGGGTATTATATAAATAGTGAATTTCACTCGAGCGTTAAACAACAAAATTTCGGTGTGTTATCGTGTCCGTATCAACACACCTAACATATTGGTATTTTGTTTCATGTGCCAAGACATTCAGTTTTGAAATATATCGTGTTTATGGTATTTGTGAATGGTGTTTTCCATTCATATCTAAACTATAAAAATTATATAATTTGCGTGCGTACGGTCTACTTACTTACTTAGGATATTCATACAAAAAAAACTAAACTAAAGTACATGGAACAAATGAATATTGTTTGCATGGCAGGGACAAATGGGAGAATCGCACGTAACAAAAATGAATGTTGTCGCATGAGACAAATGGAGGAAACTCATCACACACATGCTGAGATATTTTTCAAACTTTTGCAAAGATGTAAAATTCTACCGTATGGTTTAAGAAAAAAAAGCTAAACTAAACAAATAGCAAACAAAAGAAAAGAAAAAACTAAATGCATGGAACAACGAATGCATAGATGAGACAAACACATGGAATTAAAGGATGCGATATCAACTCCCCTGTACCCAAAATCATCTGCCTCTTTGTATCCAACAAATTAGAATTCTCAATTTTCACATTTTTACAATTAAGTCAAAAAAAAAAAAACGTTTAATAGAAAAAGGTGGAAATCAGAACGTCTTGATTGGTTCGTTATAGGAGGATATAAAATTTTTGGTATAGGGATTTGATTCGGCAGGAAACAACTGTTTTGCATGGTATGTTAAAATAAAAAATAAAGGAACTAAACAAAACATATGAAAATATGGACACGCATGGAATAGCAGAAAAAATGCTCTACTTGAGAGGGATCATAAGTTGAGGGTGGTCAACTTTAATATATTTTTTAATGAAAATGTGCTTAGTACTATGCTAGGTAATTGATAAAATATAAGAAGCAATTCACTTGAGGGGGTCAACTGCTCTTCCTCAAGCAAGAGTAGATTCGCCCCTGTTTATAGCACGCAGGACAGAACCAGGAATCCGCTCAGCGGGGGGCGGATTCGAAGGGAGGGGCAAATTTTTTTTTTTTATACCCTGAATTTATCATAATTTCAACCAATAATGTTTCATATTGTTAAGTTTTAGACAAAAATATTGCATAAATATTAATAAAAATGCCTTAAAAATGGTTACTCTGGTATCAAAGGGGTAATTTTTTTTTTTTTTTTTATAATTTTAAAATCAAGGGGGGGACCGCCGCCGCCACTTGCCCCATGGTTCCGTCCCTGATAGCACGCATGGGGCTTGCATGGCAAGGCACATTCCCAGGTTGCATTGTTTGCAAAAATGTGTACAATTTGCCACATTGTTTAGTAACAAAATAATAAAAAATTTCTAAGTGCTGAAATTGCATAACCCCGATTTAAGGATTTCCACCTATACTCTACAAAATATTCGTCTCAGTACAAACCATATATTTCATACCATATATGTTATCCTCTTTCCCTACTTTTCTATATCTAGCTCCATCCACTTTCCTATAGTAGCCGCCAACCAAAAAGGAAAAAAAAAAAAAAACGAACGAAGTAGACCGTAAGAAGATAGAGCAGCGAACCAACCGTGTCCGGAGCAATTGCGACAGCCTGAAATCGACTCAAGAGTGCCGGATTTCCGCTGCTGCGTAGTCGAGGTGAGTGTTTGTCACTCACGCTTAACGTTCATTTCATATATTAGTGAATCTATTGTTAACGTCAGCATGAGTATGTTCAAATATAAACATGACAAGTTTATTGCATGGAATGACTAATTAGATGGTTGTTGTCCGATTACAATAAGAAGTTGTCTAAAATATAATCAGCTGACTTGTGATGTTTAAGTATCTACATAATAAAATGTCTTGGTAGAACAAACAATAAGACAAAGAACGATTCAGATTTTACATTGCAATACATATCAAACAGCTATAATTGTAACACATCATCACTGATTACCACGATCTATTATACAAAGTGGTTTAAGCAACGGTACAAACAAAGTAGTTTCTCCGCTTTACACAATCTATTTTACCTCTTCCCTTCTCTTCTCTTCAATCGAAAAATTATTTATCTGCTTCCATCATCTTCACTGTCCGGTTCATCCATGCTTCAAATCGAGGGATTAATTTTTACTAATTGATAATATTTCTCGGCTATACAACTCTAAACCGAAAGTCAAATTTTCCCTTTTTTCCTTTGTTATGTTCGTTTGAGTAATTCATCTGAGCTAGTAGCAGTGGAGCAGAATGATAATTTGGATGAGTCGGCAAAAGAGAACACTCGACGAAGAAGAAAATGATGTCCGGGCTCATCTTTCCTTCTCAACTACCAGCTTCACTACTCTGAATGGTGAAATTCATCAAAAAGGAAATTTCAGTTGGCATTTTATCCACTTAAGAATTTTTCAGTAACTTGCTTGCTTAATATATAATGATAATTTGTTTGTTCCATCTCATCTCTGTAATAGAAAATTCTTCATTTCGTGTGTTTATGAAAAGTACACATCATCTCTTTTATATGTAAAGTTGTTTAATTGCTATTTACAAGGAATGACTGATGTATTTATTGTTAACTAAAACCAAGTGCGTCTGTGTATATAATGTTTTTTCATTTCCGCTTATTTTAAGTTTTGAAATATTGAATTTTTAATGGCGCTTATTTCAGGTGTTATTCAAATGGTCTGATTCAGTTTGTATTCCTTCCCATAATCCCATTAAAACAATTTCTAGGTACTAAATTCTTAATTTTCGTATATGAAACCTTGATCATGGTACCTTGATTGGTGAAATTGCCAGATTGATTGTATTTGGTTAAGGTAACTTGATCATGGATTTTGAATTAGTACTCATATTCCTAACTAGACGTATTTAATGGAGGCTTTGCTGTTAAATTTTGACGATTAAAATATATTAATGAGAAGGCATTATTTGTTTCCATAATCAAGTCAATTATGGGAAATAAATTAATATAGAGAAGGCAACTGATTTAAAGAATCAATCAAGAATTGGTAGGGTGAGAGAGACATTAATTGTTCCCATAATCAAGCCAAATATGGGAAACAATTAATTGATTTGGAGAATTAACGAAGAATTTATATAGGTGGAAACCAAATTAATGCGCAAGATTTATAGTGGATAAAATCAAGGAAATTCCTAAACATCTTCATTCTTATCTTCTAGAATTCTCTATTCTTCCTATATATATGAAGTCATTTGCTCACTTTTGTATCATCACAAAAAATATATCTCTCCATATTATTCCTCAATAGATCCCTATTTTCTGTATCTATTATAGGGTGAGAATTAGTATTAAGTTTTTTGTTGTAATTCTTCTCATTTTTGTAACCTCCTCTTGAAGTAAAGAAATAAAGAAGTTGTTGGGTCTCCGTGGACGTAGGATATTCATATCTGAACCACGTTAAATCTTTTGTGTCTTCTCCTCCTCTTCTATTTTTGTTCTTTTTGTTTGGTGATTATTTTTATTGAGTTAGTGGTTGATAACTAATCGACAAGCTAGATCCATTTTAGCATCGCTTCCGCATTTGTGCAATTTTTGCACAACAGTTTGGTATCAGAGCTAGTTGCCTTGTTCTAGGTTAGTTACCAATGGCTAATTCTTCTAGTAGTTGTATGAAAAATTCTGGCGTCACCAAATTTGTTAGAAGAGAAGTTTTTGGGACATGGAAGGTCAAAGTGAAGACTAATGACGGTGTTCTTCAGGAACAACTTCATTCACTTAGAGGAAGAGATAAGATGCAGCAGCGCCTTAGAGGAGATATGCATAGATTCCACTTCTTGGGTTCTAGAAGAGGTGCTTGCTATTATTGTAAGAATAAGGGCATTTCATACGAAATTGTTCAGTCCTGAGAAAGAAGAAAGAGAAGAAAGAGAAAGCTTCAATTCAGACAACATTTAGATCAGATGCAGATAGATGTGATAGTGATACATCATTATTTTCAGCCACCATTCCACCTTTAGAGAGTATAAGTTAGGTGATTGATTCTGGAGCCTCTTTTCATATGACGCCAGATAGGAGTTGTTTTGTCAGTTATGAGAAAATTGATGGCGGAGCAGTTCATTTGGAGAATGGCTCATCTTGTCATGTTGTGGGCGTTGGTAGTGTGAGGTTTAAGATGCATGATGGTGTTATTAGGACTATCACGGATGTTCGACATGTATAGATGCTGCAAAAGAGTGTGTTGTCAGTTGAAGCTTTGAGTAGGCTTGGTATGAAGATAATAATAGATGGGGAGAATTTAAGAGTGGTGAAGGGTTCCTTAGTAGTGATGAAAGGGGCGCGAGTCGATGATATTTATATGCTTCGTGGAGAGACAGTATTTGGAGATTCGGTAGTTTCTACTGATTGTAGTGTTCCAGATTCTACTCAATTATGGCACCTTCGTTTAGGTCATGTTGATGAGGAGAGCCTAGAAGTATTGAAGAAGCGTAGGTTAATTGTTGTTGATTCTCAATTAAAGCCTAGCTCTTGTGAAGATTGTTCTTTTGGAAAGAAGAAACCTGTCACATTTAATGTTGGAAGACCTAGAGCTACAGAGTTTCTAGAGTATGTTCATTCATATGTTTGGGGACCCACCCCAATTGCATCTTTAGGTGGAGCCAGTTTCTTCATCATATTTGTGGATGATTTCTCGCGTATGGTTTGGCTCTATTTCATGAAGACTAGATCCGAAATATTTGCCCAATTTCAGAAGTGGAAGACCTTAGTTGAAAAGAAGTCAGGAAAGCGGCTGCAAGTTCTTAGAGTTGGCAATAGTAGTGAATTTGCGTCACAAGAATTCACTAACTATTGTGCGTCCGAGCATGTACTTAGAGATTTTTCTACGAAGTCACATTCTTTTGAAGTGGCGGAGAGCATGTGTCGGATATTATGGGAAAGAGCTATGAGCTTGAGACTGACTGCTGGTCTAGAAGAGGGATTTTGGGCAGAAGCGATATCTGTGGCAGTATTTCTCATCAACCGTACATCTTCTATTGCCATATATATGAAGATCACAGAAGAAGTTTGGAAAAGAGAGTATGTTGATTATTCATTCCTTAAAGTGTTTGGTTGTTCAGCTTATTTAGAAGATGAGAGACATGATAGGCTGAAGCCTAGAGGAAGCAAGGACATTTTGTTAGGCTATGGAGAAGGAATGAAGAAGTATAGCTTGTGGTGCAAAACAACCAAGAGAATTGTGACTAGCAGACATGTAATATTTGATGAGAGGTCTTTATTGAAGGTGGAGCCTCTATCAAGTGATGACATTAGGAGGACACAAAATCCCCAAGCACATTTGGAGTCATCAGATTGTTTCCATATTCAGAGAGAAAGTGGTATTTCCGATGGTACCATGGTTGATGAGAAGATTTCAAAGGTTCAGACTCTAGGTGGAGCTCGGTCGCAGTTAAGGCCTTTTAGTTCAGTTGGCCCTATTGATAAGCATATTTGTAATGATGATTATTCATCTTATGCTTTGAATGTAGCGGAGCTTGGTGTTGAGTTTGATAAGGTAGACTTGGTGAAGTCGAGTAAAATTCTTGAAAAGGAGGTTGAAGTAGATAATATTGAGTATGTCCTCACTCAATGTAGGATGGAGAAGGTGAAGCGCGCTATGATATCTCCATTAGTCTCTCAGTTTTCTGTATCTACAAGTTTGTCTCCTTCATCGGATTTTCTGAAGAATTTTGATATTTGTTCATATGCATTTTGCTTGTTGATGTGCATATTATCTTTCTTATGCTTGGGAAAGATTTGGAAGCTCTGTTTGGGCAATATTGCCCAAAGTAGTTCACATTGAGCTAGATGGCATAGACCCAACAATTTTGTTGATTTTTGGTGATTGATGAATATATTTAACTGAGGTGGAGTGTTAAATTTTGGCGATTAAAATATATTAATGAGAAGGCATTATATGTTTCCATAATCAAGTCAATTATGGAAAATAAATTAATATAGAGAAGGCAACTGATTTAAAGAATCAATCAAGAATTGGTAGGGTGAGAGAGGCATTAAGTGTTCCCATAATCAAGCCAAATATGGGAAACAATTAATTGATTTGGAGAATCAATGAAGAATTTATATAGGTGGAAACCAAATTAATGCGCAAGATTTGTGGTGGATAAAATCAAGGAAATTCCTAAACATCTTCATCCTTATCTTATAGAATTCTCTATTCTTCCTATATATATGAAGCCATTTGCTCACTTTTGTATCATCACAAGAAAATATATCTCTCCATATTATTCCTCAATAGATCCCTATTTTCTGTACCTATTATAGGGTGAGAATTAGTATTAAGTTTTTTGTTGTAATTCTTCTCATTTTTGTAATCTCCTCTTGAAGTAAAGAAATAAAGAAGTTGTTGGGTCTCCGTGGACGTAGGATATTCATATCCGAACCACGTTAAATCTTTTGTGTCTTCTCCTCCTCTTCTATTTTTGTTCTTTTTGTTTGATGATTATTTTTATTGAATTAGTGGTTGATAACTAATCAACAAGATAGATCCATTTTAGCATCGCTTCCGCATTTGTGCAATTTTTGCACAACAGTTGCTATGTATGAATTGTTTATAGTTGATTATGGTAACTTGGTTAGTGAAATTATCAAACTGGAAGGCGATTTAGCTTCCTTTGTTTAAGACATATTAATTACATTTGTTTAAGTTATATTCATTACATCACTAAATTTTATATCCAAAATATCATTTGTATTTTTTTCTAATTTAACTATCAATGATATTATACGTATTTACCCATTTGATACCTTTAGTATTACTTTGATCTTTCCATGAAGTTATGTTGCAAAAAGTTATACATACACACACTTTTATCTTTCCTTGGTCGCATATCTCAGTAGTTGCCACAAATGCGGGATACTAAATCTAGCACTAACTTTTAACTTTTGGCTGGATAATGGACTTCTGCATACCAAATATTTGACGATCATAGTTAATGAATAAATGCAACAATATTAATTTAATTTACCAGTACATAATCTTTAGTGCTTTGGATTCAAACTAAACTCCCCATGAGCACAAATACAGGTGTTTGGTATTTGGAATATGCAGCATTTTGGTTATCTAATATACACTGTGGTTATTCAATTTTACTCTTTCATTTTTTTCAACTTTCCTGTCTAAATAGATTCCGCACCATAAATGCATACGTTAAACTCTTTGTTTTTTTTTCTGTCAAACTACTGAAATTTTGATTGGAAAATATGTACAGAATTATTAGCACTTCAGCAAAAGATGTTTTTGATGAATGATTTCTCCTATATAGTCCTCATTACAGCTGCACTAATTATGTGATTAAAAATGAAACAAAGCAATGACGCGATTATTTTTTATTATACACACACATATTGTTTACAATTTCAGCGAACTGTTTACACATGAATTTCAAAATTTCTCTAAAATGCATTTTTCACTGAAAATGAATGATCAAAATTACTTTTTCCCCTGTTCACTCTCATAATTAAATTAGGAAGCATGATATCTTCAAATTCATGTTGCATTCATTATCACCCTCAATCACTAGGAAGCTGTTTTGTAATCTATCCTTTTTCTGTTTATCCATAGATAAGGAATGTTGTTATTATTCTTTCCACTTATGCTTCTACGGATTGTCTGTTGGCTAAATCTTATTGTTAATGGTATGGGAGGATCATATAACTTATTTTGTATATGTTTCTTACCATCTTATGTTGCTATGCCCAATCCTGCATAAATCTTATTTTGTAGCACATGGATAATGGTTTTATTGAGGTCAAATATGCATATAACTAAGTTTTAGCTTTAAATTTCGACTCACATTATTAAAAATGGAAACAAATGAATTGCTTCTATTAGAAAGTGATAAATGAAGATATATTTTATCGTAGATATTTCAACATCCAATATGGAAATATATATTCTAATATAGTCATAAATTTTGTAATGAAAATTACTTTATATATTGGAGATTATGGGATTGGTAATTGTTATAAATATAAATTCATTTTCTATATATCATGGTATTACGTTCCTAACATAATTGCACTATTAATTCCATTCAATTGTTTTCTCTATTTGATCCATTCATATGTTTACTTTTACGTTTGATTAGTTTTAACTATAAGTATGTCAAATCCATGCTCCGCTGTTAATGGATAATTTCATATAAAGTTCAACTATTAGATGACCAACTGAGATGCAGAAAACAAGAAATTTCTTTAATTAAACACATATATCAAACATTTTCCAATTGCTGCAATACTTATGGACAAATTTACATCAATCTTTAACTAGTTGGTGCCTCCTGCTCATTTGTTTTCATAAATATATTTCCGTTTAGGTTTAATTAATTTATAGTTATATGTATTCTAAATCCATGTTATTGTATTAATGCTATTGTTCCTAATTTAAGCAGTATGCAGTCATATATATTATAATGGCATTAATGAAAATAATGCCTAAATCAAATATGGCATAAGCTGAAGAGTTTTTTTTAATATACGTTACAATAAATGGAAAGTACTATAAGTTTATCAGTTATTACAATCAGTGTTATTCCTTTCTCTTTTAATGGGTAAGACTGTTGTAATTAATTGGGTAAATAATTCCTTAAATTTACGTCGATTGTCGTGTGGATAATCCACTTCATTAATGCTACTGAATTAATGTTTTAACCGTGGAAAAGTATATACATCTGGAAGGCTGTACATATTGGATATTTTACGAGTATGATATATACAAGTAGCACTAGAATGAATACGTATACAATGCTAGGTCTCGCTACACGAGTCCGCTATATATTATTTTGCCTTTCTCTATGTATACATATTAACCACTGCCAATTTTCATAATACATGTATTTCATATGCTGATTATTTCTCTCCATGGATATGTGCTCATTTTCATGCAACCATTTGTTAAATGCAACGTGTTCTTTTCTTTTTGTTGCTTTACTTCTTATGCTCACTTGGGAGCATACACCGTTATAGACTTCAACCTAGCAGTCCCATATGGGGAACAAATCATGCAATGGAAGCCATAATTGTGAACGAGTAATAACAAAAGAAGTTTTAGTGCATTTGAATGGGTTGAGGGGCTTGAGGATGCCAAGGAATGTTATATAAGGAAGCACGTATTTAAGAAGCAGATAGGTCATCCATTTATCTTATAATATTGAATATAAGTTTGAAGAAACATGATTTTGATGAATTTCGGCTACAACTGCTTTTGTGCTTTTTCCAGGTTTGAGGAAGAGTGATATTGAAGCATAAGCATGTTTGGGAGAGTACGTACTGCAGGTTCCCACAGTGTTGGAAACATGACAAATTTAAGAGGCTTTTATTGATTATATAACTATTAATTTTTGTAGTGTTTTTCGTATTTTCCAGGCCTTCTTGTGGACATCAACAATAGCCTGGGATGAACTAAGCAAGTGGAAAGGCCCCTTCTACATACTTTACTAATTTATGTATTGGCAGTTAGCAAAATATGGAGGTTCCGATTAATTTTATCAGTCGCTGTTAGTGTTTATGAAGATTAGTTATTATGCTATTTCAATGAATTATATGGCATCCCTCTTTTTTGTAATTAGTGTTGCAACATAGTTGTCCACGTAATAACTCCATAAAATTGAACTAAATTTAAAAAAAAAAACATTTTGCACAATGTCTTACTGTGTTCGCTGCTAATTATATTGAATATCTCCAAGTATAGACTGTGATGGTCTGAATGAATCATCGTGTATAATTACATCAATTTAATAAATATTCCCTTCGATTTGAATAATATTAGAAATAAATAATAAATACTTTTGCACCGTGCAAACCATTGCCTACCACCCGTATAGCATAATAAACATGCATTCATGGACTGATCAATATTGGCCACTTAATTAAAAAACTGTTAATAGAAATTACCTATAATAATTAGTCATAATGATAATTATTTAATTGCAGTAATAGCTAATTAATATAAATTTTGCGCTACGGACTCTTAATTCCAATCTCCTATATCTTAACTTAAGCTCATGATGCTAATTGTAAATCTTGCGTCCAACTATGTTTCCATAAATCAAATAGAACTGGATTGTGCTATTTACATTAGGCCTTTATCATGTACGGGAACAAGTGGTAAACAACACTCGATTCATTCCAATTACAATATCCAAATGTTTAATTGATCATTTTCACATATTTGCAGCTGATTTAATAACATGTTATTGTTCCACTCTCTTTTTTGTGCATAATAATATTTGGTTTGATAAATCACCGCATGAAGCATAACATGCAACTTCGTAGATTTTATAAAAACAAAAAATACATATTTATTTACTCTAAATTCCACTACTATTGTACATTTTCATTTTTTATATTATAAACTATTTTTTTTAGGTTTTCGTTTGTACTAAAGGGGGTCTGTATCAACTGTATTTCTCTTGCTATGCATAGTCATTGACATTGCTCTTCAGTCCGCTCAAATTTTAATTAATGTGCTAACATAGCTGTTATATCATTAAATTTTTTGCATTATATTTATTTTTGATCTTTCCATGAACAAAGTAACTTTCTTGTACTATTCATAGATTTTGCGGATATAGGTTTCATTGATCAGTTCTGCCTCTGTACATTCTAAAGTTTTAGAAAATCACCTATGTCTTATAGCTAAGCGCGAGTGCACTGTATGCTTTGTTAGTACTGATTTTGTTCATACATTACTAATTATTTATTTTTTTGAAACTACATTTTTTAACATTGATTATGTAAGTGTAGATTCATTATGTTTTAATCCATTCCTCTTTGTTTCACAACCGTCTATGCCAGAACTTATAATTCATAATATGCAATAAATATAAGAAAGCACAATCCATTGGGAAGAAACGAGACAATATTCTTTACCAAATACCCAACCAAAACAAATATGAGTCTTAAAGACCCGTGCAACGCACGGGCTGTGTACTAGTATCATATAAATAATATATGTTAGTTTAGTTGTTGGATAAAATAAAATTAGGGAGGTTCAACCTATATATATGTAGTTGTAGTGGGTATATATATATTAAAAAAATGCAAGTTACTGAATGGGTAGTTGTGTGGAATAATTGATGGATAATATATATACTCATTTGTGAAAACATTCAGTACTGATATAAATTTCCCATACAACAAGTAATGTGAGTGTGTTGAGACAAGTCCTGCATCGAGGAATTTATAAAATAAATTAGGTATAAATATTAAGAGTCCACCCTTCACATTGTCAATTGGTTTTGTGATAATTTGGGGTTCTCTAACATGGTAGCAGATTCAGGTTTAATTCGTGTGCACATAACAGCCATACTTGTCCACGTCACCGAATAAGATCCACGTGTTAGGAACAAGATTTGCCACACGAGTGGGGACGTGTTAAGACAAGTCCCACATCTGGGAATTTATAAAATAATTTTTGTATAAATATTAAGAGTTCACTCTTTACATTACCAATTGCTTTTGTGATAATTTGAGGTTCTCTGACGTGGTGAATGCCATGGGCATTTTGTTTTAGTTAATTTCACTTGATGAATCCTTTCTCGGTGTGGAAATGTCACTGTTAAGAAATAACTTCATATTGGGCAAATATTTGGGAAAACAGAATAATGAAGTATATATCTCTTTGGATTTGTCTTTTTAATAGGGCATATATTAATGGAATAACAAAGCCGATGTCTTCGGAGTTGTATTTCAGTGTCAAGGTGCATAGCTCAGTTTGTCACGGTTCTAGCTATTATGAAATAGAGTTTTCCAAGATACACGAGTTGAGTCTTAGCAAGCTACATTATAGAATCCTTGCAACATGGAGCATTCATTCCTAAAAGAACTAAAATTCTTTGGGGATTGACGTTGGTTTATATAAAAAGAAAACTAGCATAAGAAATTCTAGTTAGTAGTCCCACTTCAGATTAGAATAGAGTACATAAGTATATGTGTTTTTCTTTCTCTATTCTAAAAGGAACATATGATTCCGGAAGCTTCCTTTTGACACCTTAAATCTGAATAATTTGCCTCATATTAAAAATAAGCTTCAGTACAAATAAAATAAACTTTTGCATATATCAAACACTACAAGAGAAACGGTAGTTTCCAACGGCCAGGGGCCGTTGGAGGCCGTTGGTTAACCCGTTGGTATATGGATCAACGGTTTCCAACGACTTCCAATGCAAACAACGCCCATTTTCCAACAGCTTCCAACTGGTAGATATGGCCACATGTCCCATATTTCTTATCAAAGGGACACTGGAAAAGGATGCAAACCATTGCAAAATAGCCATTTATCGCCATTGAAAACCGTTGATATACAATGACCAGTAAGTCGTTGCTCGCTGTTGCTCACCATTGGAAATTTGGGTGTTTTTTTTACAGATTTCAGTTTTGCCTCTTCAAGCCACACACTACACATACAACCATCGAAACTGCTCCAATCCGAGCATATAACTCAAAATCTGAATCATATATACACCCAATCAAAATAAAAAATAAAAATCAAACACAAAACACATTAACTAACCAATATTTAAATAACATACTGCGCCAAAACATCATAACCCATGTCCAAACGTAGCCAAAACAACACAAGCATGTCCAAACATCATAACCAACACACCATACCATCACCAAAGCATCGTAACATATCCAAACCATCAATATATACAACAAACATGTAGCAAGCCTCAGCAACTCTCAAAACACAAACACAACCATGTCCAAACGCTAACCTGATCAAGTCTCTCCACCGGAAGATGAAGGTGGCGTACCGTACTGGGCAATGAACTCCGCTAGCTTCTGATTAAGCAACTCCATCTGCTGGTCACGCCGATCCTCACGCTCACGAAGCTCCGTAATTTCTGCTTTTAGCTGTTCGATTACTTCCTTGTCCTGAGCCCTCTGATACGCCTCCTGAGATGATCTAACCTGTATCATTTACAAGTACATGTATAATTAGTCATATCATAATTTTTTAATTAACAACATTGTTGTCTTTGTTTTACTTATACTAAATGATCTTATTTTATCATTAATAAGATGTCATTCCAATGTATTTTTAAATGTATTCGAAAGTACTTTGTATAAAAGTAACTGATTATTTTAATTTGAATTTTACTAATAACCATATTATTTTTGTATGAATATATTAAGTAATGGGAAATATTTTTTAGTTATTCCAAAAATTAAAGCGCACAATGTTCATAGTTTTGCACTTTAGTCCCATCATATAATGATATTTGCATATAAATTTGTTTGAAGCAGTTGATATTTTACAAAGTCAATTAGTATTGGATAACATCGAAATTGAAAGAAGCAAAACTATGAACATTTCGAAAATAAATAAATTATATAATTAAATTACATGATCATCCTCAAGGTATACTCTTAACCTCACCAATATTTTCATAAGTCGTTGGTCAATAGCCATTGGTGGCCGTTGGAACACTCTGACGCTATACTATACAATCTTTGTAGTGAAATTTTTGACAATCATACCGCAATTTCGACCATTCCATTTTTGGTTTTATTATTAACCGTAAGAAAGGAGTTTTAAAGTTATTTTATAAATAGAGATCAATTTGTCAAGTAAAACTGGTTTGCGCGACATATCCTTTTCTAATGATTGTTCGAAAATGTTTAATTAAGGAAACGTGATTTGAGAAATCTATAATGACCAAGTGGTATGTAAACAAATGTTAGGTTGTTAAAGAGACCCATGACGGATATTGACATACTCTCTGTTAATCCCGCAACCACTTTGATAACCGTGTACGTGGTGGATGATATCCAGAATGTAGTGGTTGAATTGGCGAATGATTACTGGAATGAAGTAAGAGAACGATGATGGATAGCCTTGACGCTTGTGTCAAAAATTAAAATGACTAAAACAAGAACCTATGTGGGCCACTGAGGTTAGCTACCTCTAGCGATGTTGATTACTCATATTACTATCGTGATTTTGAACTCAATGGGTGCACCCTTTGTCAGATTGATAGTCGCGATCGGCCATAGATGGGTTACGACCGGCTAGAAAGGCTAACTGGTAGATTCCTACCTTGGATATAGACTCATGTGCCTTGTCATACATATCCCTATACGAGCCCATTACGATTTTGTTTTGGAAATTAAATGTGTTAAGGTAGATCAATGTAAAGCCTTAACGCTATTTTGATATTTAATTTACTATTAGACATTATATATTATCGCGTTGTATTACTATACGTAAATAGTTTAACGGATCCTTAAGAGATGACAATAAAACCCCGTGATATCTCTTAAGTTACTATGTACCAATTTATTTCATTGCATAAGGATGTTATGCCTCACTCGAGTGTTGTGTTTTGCATTTTTCTCATGTCAGCCTGAGTACTCCATATTTTTAAGAGCCGTGGTGGAGATGAAGGCATTGCTGGAGACTCCGTTTGGTTTCCTTCAATTTATCAGTTTAGTTGGTTAATTCTGTCAGCATGGACTTATTTTATCTTCTAGTTGTTTTATTTCTACTTTATTTGTGCAAAATAAAATGTAGACTTATTTAAAGGTTCATGACCTATTTATGTACTTATTTATTTTCAACTGTTAGATTTTGAAATGTTTTTATTTCTGTGTCTGCGTTTCTGTGATTAATTCTATTTTGCCCAATAACAATCTATCATTTTGAGCAAAATCATAGTTTAAAATGGTGGATCGTTACAGTTCCAATCGAAAAGCTAAACCATAAAAATATAATATGCGTATGTTTAGAGTTAGGAAAGCGAAAACTTTTATTTAAGCATTTGGCGTCCCTAAATGTAAACCATTGGTTTCTACAAGAAAGGTAAAATCAGTGTATTGCATCTTGCACATTCATGTAAACCTACGTGCACACATGGTGTTAATAAATTATGAATCTAAATGCAAATTAAGTCACATAAGTACTAAACTACACTTTCATGCATAGAGATATTTCTTACTAGTATGGCTTCTCTCTACCAAATAAGAGAAAAAATAATTCCTTGTGGACAACATTCATTTAAATAACATCAAATACAGTAAAATGAAAAAATAAAATAAAACTTCTTACAACAAAGTTAACTAATCTAATAATTAAAAGGAAATTTCTACGACCTCGCCTTTGGAAGAATTATCTTTAGAAGGCAAAATACGTTCTTAGGTTATGCTTGAAAGCATCCTCACCTTCAGGGGATTTTCAAATTTTTTTTGTCCTATGATACAGAACAATCAAATGTAAATATAATTAATATAGCATAAATAAATCAAACACCTGTTAACATCACTAAGGGGATTATTAGCATCATACAGTCATAAAATATCATTAAGGCGGATAAAAACCATAAATTTTAGCATCAGTTTGACTTGAGTATCCAAAATCGTAAATTTTAAGGCAAGGAGATGTGCTATATATAAAAGAGTGGCTTATGAGTTCAGATCTATATGATAAATTTGCTACATTACAAAATATCATAATGCATAACTGAACTAATTCAATGATAAATACTTTTATTTTGGTAGGAATACTATTGTGATTCTGCAAGTAAAAGTATATAATAGCGACCTGTTGTGTTTCTAGCATCTACACTGACATCTCAAAATCAAGGCAAAAATATATAAGATTCATAAAGATTCCTAAAGCTCAAAGGTACTTGCACATATGTCAGAACTTAGTTGTGGGATAGGAAGATATCATAGAAAATTGAAACATAGTTACAGTAATTATTTTTGAATATGTATAATCTACTATAATGCATCTAAGTTAAATTCAGAATTAGCTCTATTATACCATAAATCCAAATAGTTCTGATGCATATGTTTAAAAGGACGAAATTAGGGATGTTTTTTTTTTTTTTTTTTTTTTTTTTTTTTTTTTTTTTTGTGCAAGGCTGACCGGTTTTTATAGTGATCCGTAACACTTTTTATTAAAGAAATTAGAAGATACATCATAAACAGAGAAATGAAGAACAAATCTGCTGTTATGAGAAAGTCCCCGCGCAGGGGATACCAAGTTGTAAACAACACATTACACAGACGACAGTCTTAGACTGACACATTACACAAAATTAGAAGTGACTTGGGTGGTTACCAATGCAACACACGTGCATAAAGTGTCGCCTAAGGATCTAGCCTTTCTCAAACTGCGCTCGCAACAGTTCACGCTGCCTGCTGCGGGTAAGCGGGGTATTGACGGTTTTGTTATAGCATGCTATTAAAAGCCGGTGGAGGGATCACACTGAGATATACAAGCATAAGCTACCTGGAAATGCATTCAAACCGCAGCAACCTATTTGGCTTTCAAAAACAAATGGGCGTAGACAATCCAATATTCAGCAGGGCAATTCTCTTTTCTCACTTTACAAAGGTATACATAATTTTCACGTTGGCCCATAATTCTATATAAAACAAGTAATTAAGACTGGTTTTGTTATAGCATGCTATTAAAACTAACATTCAAGGAATAAGTAATATTACGCTGTCAGAAAAACTATTACAAATAAGTATCAATATGGATGTGACAATCGAAGTGCAGTCTAGGGAAATAGTGAACATGCGATAAGTTTATGCCTTCGAAATTCCCCTTTTGTTATCAAAGCCAATCATTCAAAACTGAGAGAACAAACTAAACTATACAAAGTTAAGAAAAACTACCAAATAAATAACTTAATGTTGTGGAGAATTTTAACTCAAGATCTCTCAAATCAAAAACCACAACTCAACGGAAGACGAGATCGTGGTAAATGTGCAAAAACAACCAATCAATATCTCAAAACACTCTCAATCCAATCCACAAGCCAGTCACAATCACCAAATAAGAGAAATAATATAACAATAATGAAAAATAAATTACACAGTTATTTATAGTGGTTGCACTGACGTCTTGTAAGTGTACGTCCACTTTGAGAGAGAATCCTTTATTATTAATACAAATAGAAGAGTACAAAAGATTGATTACAATGACCAAATCCACTAGAAAATTTTGATTTTGTGAAGATAAAAATTGAAAAATATTAGGATTGGCAAAACCCTAATTAGCATAAAGCTAGATCTTAATCTCTTGATTAGTCTCTTTTCTGGTACCCATCCTTTTGGATCCAAGAATAGCTTATATAGGGAGAGTATATAATGTGGCAATTGCTCAAATTACCCCTGGATCCTTCACAAATCAGCCTGCTAAGACTTTTGCTCGTAACAACCAAAATACCGCCTCAGACGTTTGTCCTGAAGTGACAGGCGTCTGTCCAGAGCTTTCGAAAATTATTCCCTGCAACCAAAGACGTCTGACCCCCTTGGTCAGACGTCTGTCTAGATTCTCAGGAAGATGTTACCTGTAGACAAAGACGTCTAACCAAGGACGTCAAACATCTGTGCTGAAGCTTTCAGCTCCACTTCGCCTCACCACGCCATAGATTGCATACTACAACATCTGAGATGTGATGCAGAAAGTGCCAAAAAGTGTTGCTGTAGGCAAAAAATGATCCATAGCAACACTTTCTTGGTGTTGTGTTTTCCCACGTTGCCTTAGAATCAAAGGCAACACATTTGCGATCCTATTGCAACATCGGTACAGGTGTTGCCAAATGTACCTCTACAACAAAAAATACCCTTTCACAACTGCCAAAAATAGTTGTAATATTTCTATTACAACTGTCATGTGCTACTAGTTGTATCTGCAATCATAATAAAGTCAACTCTTTTTACAACTATTTCTAGCAGTTGTTAAAATTTGTTTTACAACTGTTAAAAGTAATTATACCTCAACTGTTATTAATCAAAATTTTCATAATATTATAATAAATATTATTATAACACAGTATTCAAAAACAGTATTTTACTCAAATAAATATTTTATTTCAACATTTCAAATGGTACAAATTTTTTGAACTCCACTATTGTACATTCACTGGTATATTTCATATTTACATACATTCCTTACTACATTGTCACTCGATTCACTCATATACAGACTCACACATACAACCACAAACAAGAAAAAAATACACGAAAATGATTATATAAACTATTACCTTTATTTTTTCCCTTCTGATGATTCGCTCACAAAGTATGCGCAACTTCTCTAATTCAATCATATATGCTAATGTGCTTATATAACATACAGTAAGCAAGTGAATGTTGAATACAATTTTTAGAATGAATCAAAAGGATAATTAGTACCTTCGGGGGTTTCTTACGGAAGGCGACATCCAATCTAACGTCGAGAGTGTTTTCACAAATATTTTTTCCATCTCTAGAACCCAACACAACTCCTCTAGAGATGAACCATTAAATTTAATGTTCTCAGTAGCCAAGTGCATACACACACACACACAAACTTGTAACAAGAAAATATGCCTACCTGATTAGCTGAACCATCAAACATGTGTAATACTAAGGCTGTTGCTTTTGCTGCTGTAGCTGCAGTAAGCATAAGAAAAGAAAAAAAATCGAAACCAATATAGTGAATAATTCACACAAATTTATCTAATAATTCCAGTTAAAAAATGAATAATAATAAATGAACAATTTTTACTATACAATTGTTTAATGAAAAAAAAATATTTTAAATAAAAATATACATGGTAGACAATTTGAACATCAAGAACTAACTGTAATGCATTTCTACCATGCTTATTATTATTATTACATTTTTTTTTTCAAATATTCAGAAAAGGGGACATTAATGACATAAATTAGGGGTGAGCGTTCGGTCGGTTCGGTTGGTTTGGACGTAATAAAGCTCAAACCAAATTAAAACCGAAAATTTTCCAAACCGAATTAATTTCAGTTAGTTCGATCGATAACCGATTTAACCGAACTTGAAAGATGTATTATTATTCAAATTATAGATTCACTGAAAATAAACCATAAAATTATGTTTGGATAAATTTTATACACTAAATTTTATGTTTATAATGAAATTTGATCTATTTGCCAAAGAAAAGCCTTTGTATTATATATCTAAGTTAATTATTTAAAGTACTCCAAAAAAATAGATTATAAATTAAAATTTTGGTTAATTCGGTTAAACCGATAACCAAAAATATATATTTTACAAACTAAATTCAAACTGATTTAGTTTCAAAACCGAATCGAACCAACCGAAATGAACCGGTTTGGTCCGTTAATTCGGTTTGAACCGAATATTGCTCACCCCTAACAGGAATAACAAAATGCCGACTAGCTATAGGCTGCCCACTGAACATGGCACATGCAGACGAACACCTACCAAAAATTAGAACGATGCATATGGATCTAAAGCCAAGTCGAGCACGCCATAAGAAAGAACAAGGCAAAGTCATGTTGATTGGAAACATACCAACTGGCTTCCACAAATAAAGTAAGAATGAAAATGCATCATTAAATCCTTAAAACATAAAACCCAAGACACTCAGCAGTAGTATACTTGGTATGGAACTGGAAAGTGAATATAGTCCATGCCTTGGAATTTACAAAAGATAGGTGAGACATGCAAACTAGCAAAGCATGCACTGATGACAAGTTAACAAAGCAAGTACGTGGCAGCACGCAATAGATAAGGGACGACATCCGACTTCAAGGAGGAGTGAGTAATCCTAGGTAGTTTGGGCTTGGCTTAGAGAGATCGGTTATGCGTCAATAGGCAGTAGTTATGAACATATTTGAGGCTATGAAAAATGCAACTAATCACAAAAACAAGACTGGTATTAATATGATAAAAATTTAAGTAGCAAAATAGTGTTAACTAGTACTAAGAAATATTGTGATAAGAATCAATAACATGAAGTCCTAAAATTGCCGGAAATACTAAACAAATATATATTATGATATCAAAACTAGAGTCCAAGATAAGCACTAACTAAAAAAGGTGACCATACATGCTAAAAAAGAACTGATTTATAACAAAGTAAGAAGATATACAAATGCTATAGAGAGTGATCGCGAAAAGGTAAGAGTATAACTAAAACTTAACAAATACTGGAGCAAATGATCACTATCTAAACTAAGCTTGAATGTAGAAACTATTTAATTAAATACAAGAATCAAAAGAAAGATACGAGAACAAAAGAAAGAAAGTAAGTAATCATAAATCGCTAGGGATACTAAATGGATATGAACTATTTTGCTGTAGACTATTCACATTATTATGTGCATTTCATGTTGATACTGTAAATTAGTATCTAGTAGTACATCATAATTTTATATTGTTTTACTTAATATTCATTTTAAGTTCACTAGATTGACAATCCTGAATACGATACTCACATTTGAATTTTAGGAACCTTTTTCATTGCAGGGACTAAAAAAGGGTATGGCATTCAAGGCGACCATATGACATACAAAACAAAAACAGTGAGCAGGAACAATTAATCACAAGATAATCAAGTATTATGAGAATATAATGAAAAACATAGCAACCATTCTGGCATCCACTTGTATTCAAAGACATAAACGTTAAGCAAACATCCTTACCACCATCTTTATCTATGTGTAATTCGCACTGCTCACCAAGGATAATAAAATATAAAGTGCTGGTGACATACACATCTCATGTGTACAATGATTCACAGCAGTGTGAAGCCTATAAAAATTGGGCTCAATTCAACACACGCGTGTACATCATATCAAAATAGGGGAAAAGAGCTACGTACAGGACTCGATGCTCGACCAAAGCTTAGGGTGGTGGAGTGCCTATGGTGGTTGTCTCGCTGGCCGTCAGAGACTCAGGTCAAGTCCACTCTTTGCTTTCCCGTATACGGGTTCGGTTGCGAGGAAAGAAAGGAGAGGTTGCGGTTCGAGGTTGCCGGTCTCGCAGGTGATGGGTCAGGGGTTGCACATCGGTGGTTTAGGGCAGAGACGATGACGACGACTCTGGCGATGATTGCGGTTTAAAGGAATGGTGGCCATGGTTTTTTGATTTGGGAGAGAAAATCAATTTTAGGCGAGAATCCATTTTCCTTATCGGTAGTTAATATAAATCAAAAGTGGAGGAATTACTGATTTGATTTTGACTGGGAGTTGCGAAATATTGATAGAGGAGTATTCACCATCCCTGATAAAGAGTATTCATCATCGCTGATAAATCCACGAGAAATCTGATTTAGGGTTTTCAAATACTGTTTTTTCTTATTTGGGGATTTCTGTAGATCCACGAGAAGTTGAGAAAGAAATCCGAGAAGTTTAAAAAGATAAATGAAATGGCTTGATTTACTATTGGTGGCGAGGAATTTTAATGGATTAGTGAGCTGTCAACTACAAATGTTGTTTATAAAAGGTAAACTGATGGATAAATATGCATGTTTTTATATGTGCAGATTGATGACATGGCAAACTAAACTTATAAGTTTATATCTATAGCTACTGCAACACAATTTGATATCTACGCTAACACATTGATGCATGCATTGCAATAGACAAAAATCAGCATTACAGTGGCAACATTTTAGCTGACAACACCTTGGATTGTTGTTGCAGTAGGCCATCTATGGCGTAGTGCCTCTTCAGCTGTAATCTCTTCTTACGATCTCTAATTTGCGAACTGTCTTCTCGGACATAAAGCTACTTCCATCCACTTCTATTCTACCATATAGTGTCGCATAATTTAACACTCCACCTCAATACTATATTTGTAACAACCCACGTTTTACGTATTGGAGGATCGTATATTTCTATTCAATACTCCAATGGTTAGATCATTCTCATCTTTTGATATGTTGTTCAAGGGTGCGTGAGATATATCCATGATTTCTATCAATTTTATTTGTGACCATTTTGCCCTTATCGGTTTTGTATAGGGAATAACTTTTGAATGGGATTGAATCAGGTGCTGGGATCAATTTAACTGGATTGGAAATGGTGTTTACAACTCCGTAGAGTTGTCAGTTTAAAGATTTGGCTGAGTGATTTGGGAGGAATTGCTGTTTTAGTATTACACTATTTCTGGGTAGATTAATTAGTCATTAGTGGGCTGATTAGTGAGGTCCATTAAGGCTAGGGGTTGTTGGCTATAAATAGGAGGGTAAAGTTAAAGATAATGGTTTACTTTTTCCATTCTCTCATTTGATTGGGTGCCTGCGATTCTCGAGCTCAACCAAATACACTTCCACTTCATTTAATTCATAGATCTACATAAGAAGATTAAAGATCTACATTGAAGAAGGTTAGACCGCATCAAATTGATTGATTCAGAGATCGTTCTTTGCTGTTCGGATCAGAGATTCATTGGTTTCAAGCTATTTTGTGGATTTAGTGAGTGATAAACATTTCTCATACAGATTCAATCGAGTATGTGGGTTGTTTGATCTTATTTTCATCATTTCAAGTCATTTTCACCTAGATCTAACGGAGGTAAGTATATTTTCAATTCGAATCGCCATAGGATCTAATCTAGCAAGATTATAACAGTAAATTCATACGCTAATTTTATATTTATGCAAGTTTAGATCCATTTATTGATTTGTTTATTATTTTATCATGATTTGATGGATTTCATATGATTGAATGATGATTATTTGATGTTCTAATGATTGTTGATGATTGATTTGTTGTGCTATTGATCGTTTGGATGAATTTAATTGATGAGATGAATGCATAGATGTTTGTCGTTAAAGCGTAAATCGTGTGGATTGGCTTGGCAAAAAGTGAATAATGGGCATGGATCGCAAGAAATGAGGATGGATCGGTGCATGATTACGTGGAAAGTACGGATCAGTGGATTATTTCGGAAGAAATGGATGGACCGGATTCGCGATTGATGGATCGGATTAGCTCGTGGTGAAAGCTATGGATCAGATGGATCAGCCATAAACTAGATGAAAGGCAGTGGATCAGATTGCATAAAGCAAACGTGATGGATTGCGCAAAATGCATGAGGCACGCATGGAGATGGATCGCTGCACTTGGATTGGGTCAGCCAAGGTTAATGGATCGGGAAAACAAGTGGATCGGTGGAAAATGTGGGATGCATACGATATTCTGTTGGATCGGTTTGGGTGCGAGCTGATAGATCGGTCAAAAGGGTGGATCGTGCAAAGCTTGATAAATCGGTCGTTGCTGCATGGGTCGGCGGAACTAGAAGCAAGGGTTGCTTGAGAATGGATCGGTCGTGGAAGTTTTGGATCGGAACGATCCATAAGGGAGTGGTCCAGTGTTGAATGCAGTTCAGAGATGGATCGTTGGTGGGATCCAGACATGGATCATTCGCGATCCATGGGTAAGGGTCGGTGTTACGACCCGAATTCGCTAGCCTCCGAGGAGACCGAAAAACACAGATTCTAATGAGAACACAACAAATTAGAACACAAACAGAAGAACATTTCATTGCTTATTACAACAATTACATCAGAGTACAAGAATATAACAGAGTATGAATAAATAATATACATTAAAAAAAATCAGAGAATTAAATTACAATGGAGCGAAAAAAACAATACATAACACAACCGAAAGAGATTCACAGATACAAAGCTTTCCAAATATAGCTCTAGCTGTAAATCCAGGATCTTGGGAAAATAATATCTGCAAAACCAAAACTACTAGTTGCCCGTGTGGAAAATAGGGGCACCCAGAGTTTAGGTTAAAACAATAAATTTCAAGTCAGTCATGGGACTGGTGTGAGAACTAAAACAGTTATTTAAAACTTTACATTAAAACTTGGTAAATCAAGTGACCATGACGTATAACACGGAACGGGTTTTCTCCTAAGAATACCAGTGCACAAAACAAATAACGCAATGCTTTTTGGAAAAATGAAGCTGTTATAAGACTCAAGTCCCATCACACAATGCAACACAAGCCGGAGGATAGAGTTTTACCTTATAATAGCCAAACATGCTTGGTACGTTTAAAACAAATCATTTTGATATTACTATAAGTACATAGTGTAAAAATCACTTCAAATATAAATGTATCGATCATAGTCGGCATAGTACCCCATCCTACTATGTCGCCATACTAGTTCTACAATCAAAACCACACGATGTCATATTGGAAGTTGGATTTCCATCATGAATCAAGGCAAGGGATCGTCCTTACCGAATTCGAGACAATCTAGCCTACCATGTCTCAGGCTACAACCAAAACTGCACCTTGGATCTTCAGGGCCGGTCCTCTCTCACGTTTGAGGATTATTAATTCTTGAACAATACGTTTCCCCACTCTATGGGGCGTAAGTCTGGTCAGTATGTCGAGCATATCATTCATCGGCCCCGTACGTGACCGATATATTCGAGGTACCTCGTTTTCCATCATCCATATAAGTAAAAATGTCTGGGCTCCGTACCATGACACCATTCCTAGCTAGAAGGAAACACATGTTCTCCTTGCAGTCCTCTCCCATTTCTGGTTCATACCGGGGTGTGAGGCTCGCGAATTAACGTTATACACAAAGCTACGCTATTTAAAGCTGTGCTTTGATCATCAACCTCAAGACTCTGCTTTTTAACAGAAGCCTTGTTCATTAGCATCTCAGCATGCCACACTGACAATTCACGCCATGCGACTGATGTCTATCGACATATAACCTTTAAGCTCATACGTCTCAGAAAAGGGTGTTAAGCAAGAGAATAAATTCTCCGCCACCAAACAGATATATATTTAATAGAAATCAATCAACACAGAATAAAACCCAATGTCAAACACACGTCCATTTACTAGTTCGTTCTGGGTCTGAACAAAACCGGAGGCACCTTATTCCTCGTCCCATATGTCCAATACAGGAGAGAGGTCCTCGCAAATCTGGTCGTTCTTTAAGTACGTCTGGACGATCACCACTTATTACCTTGTCTTAGGTGCACAGCCCAATCAAGACATCAGTAATCATCCAAACGATGTGAACATCTACGGTCTTCAACCAACGTCTTCATCGCCGACTTATCGTCGTATTAATTACACAGAATGGGATAAACCCGGTCTTTCCGAATAACTCGCGTATCTTATCAACAAGTGCTATAAAAACACAACATATGCCTCATTCCAATCCAGGATATTCTTTTATTTAAATATTCTTTTCACAATTTAAACCAAATTAAGGTTTTCTAAACTAGTCGGGATTAGCGCACCTTACCGAAGTAATCATTTATTTATTAATCCCAATTCCAACCTATTCATCCCATGGAGCAAAACTGGTAATACACCATATCTAGCACCATGGTTTTATTAATAAAATTAATTACCATTTCCCGTTCAAATCTAATTAAAGATTTATCTATCATTTGGAGTAGAACTGGTAGTATTCCATTCTCAATCATTTCCCAAATTTGATAATTTAAGTTATCTCATTCACATTTCAATCTAATTAAAAATTCATTAAATCTCCACTTAGTTTTAATCCTCCAAATCATTATCTAATGATTATTTAACTTTGGGAAATCAAACATGCTACACTGAAAATCTACACCGTACCATTTATTTTTGGCGATATATAACCTCAAAGCTCGTACGTCTTTGAGAAGGGTGTTAAGCAAGAAAATAAACTCTCCGCCACCAAATAGATATATATTTAGCAGAGATCAACAATACAGTTCGAAATACAATGTTAGACATGTAAACCTGTCTTTAACTGGATTAAGGAACTAATGTCATTTAAAACATAGTTCACGATAAACCTAAAATCACATTCCATTAATTATGGAATCTTCACGGAAAACAAATCAATATATATAATCAATATAAATTTCTGTATCCAACCAATAATATAAATGGAATAATGGTAAAGGCTTTAAAATTCCATATATAATAATAGTTTTCCTCCACAGAAGCTCACTTCGATTATTACCAATCGAATTCCATTCCACCCCAATTTGTTTTATTAAATTGGAAAACTTTACGTTAGAAAAACCCATTAATCTTAATTAAAAAAATTATTCTTTTCGAACGGGGTTTAAGAACAGTGTTATTTAAGACACCATTCACGACAAACCCAAAATCCAATTTGATATTAAATATAAGGCTCTAAATAGAAATTATATCGGCTTATATTCAATATCAAATTCTCAAACCAACACATATCGTATAGGGAATAACAATATATGTCTATCTTCCAAATTCCTCCATAATATCCGTATAGTTATGGAATACAATATCGAAATATCCCGAAGATGATTTCTATTCAAATCCATTCCAATTCATACCTTGGAAAATTCTGGTTAGATTGAAAACCATTCACAAATACAATTTATTTATTTACAAACGTTGGATTATCTTTCTAGTTAATAACTAGTTTATTTTGATAAAAATATATTTTATCTTTACAAACGTGGAATATTTTATCCAAATTCTTTCCAAATCATTTATTATGGTTTCACACAAATTATTAATATTTTTAATAATTTTATCAAGGTCCTTACAGTTGGTTTCCAATAACGGCCACCGACTGCTTCCATAGCGACCTTTTCCAAATCAGATTTGGATATAATTCCAAATCCAACCATTCAAATATAAATCTCTAATATTCATTGGAAAGATCTTTTCGATACAAAACCAACGGTTCCGGTTTTAGGAGAATCCGACAGTCGGATCTCCCGTAATTTCAATTTGAAGTCAATGGTCGAAATTCGCGAACGGTCACTGCGCGGCGCGTTCTATTCAAGCCTATAATATAAATATATGTTTCATCGATTTCCATTTAAAATGTTTTTTATAAATCGTTTATAAATTCATTTTAAAACGATTCCCACTTTCATTTCAATTTTAAATCGAAATTGAATATTTCATATAATTATAATATTAAAATGATAATGTTTTCAAAATATCAGATTTTGAAATCAATTCTCTTCGATATTCATTATAAAATGAATAAAATCGATCAACAAACCTTATCGGGTTAAACTGGCGATTAACTATTCAACTCGGCTTCATATTCATTATAGTTATGAATATTTCAATATTTTAGTTTCCATTTAAAATTGGACATCAAAATCATATTCTGATTCTTCGCTGAATATTATTTGAAAACTATACTATACATTATTTTGAAACTGTACTGAATATTATTTGAAAACTATAATATATATTATTTTAAAATTATACTGAATATTTTTTAAAAACTATAATAAATATTATTTTAAAACTATACTGAATATTATTTAAAAACTATACTATATATTATTTCAAAACTATTCGTTATTTCTGAATTGTAATCAGACTCAATCAGTTACCATATAATTTTGTCTATATGGATTCCATACATCACGTGTATTCAAAAATAGTGATAAACAACTATTAAATAGTCAATTCACATCCAGAGTGCAATTCACTACTGTATATGCATTAAATAATTAAAATAATGCTTATCACAGTTTGTCGATCCATCGATTGACATATAACTTAATATTGGGATTCGTGTATGTCAAATATCATCCCAACACCCGTGTGGGGTCTTCAAACAACAACAATCTGTTTAAAATAATCACTGGTTGATAAATTTAACTAGTTCTAATTCAATTTGAATTATTTTTCTATTTATCCAATTTTCACATTTTAAATTATAAATAAATATTTATAATTTAATTTCAACTACCTCAAAATAATATTAAATTATTTTTAATATTTTAAACATTTCAGCATCACAATCAACACACAATACAGTTGATTTTTCTCACAATACAATCAAATCACACAAATCATCCATGGAATGTACAAATAAATAGTGTTAGAAGCTACTAAGCCCTGTCTACAACCTAGGATATATTTAACTGTAAAATAGTTTGAGTGAGAAAGAGTTCTCACATTGGGATCCACTCCTCCTTAAATTTGTAGATAGCTCCATTTCTATTCTAGTTGATTTCATTCCGTAGTGTTCGACTATACGATTCCAATGGTTCCAGTTTTGCTGAATTCAGACATCGTATGGACCAGTTATGAAATTTACAAGACTCCACTATCAATATATAAAATAATTTCAGAATTAATTGTATTAATTGCCCTAAATTACAAAACCCGTTGATTTTCAGCTCCTAAGGTTATTGAGTTTTTCCCTCCTTCATAGTCTTCTTCGTTGCTCCCATCGTCTTCTTCGTTGCTCCCTGGTTCAGATCGAACCCATGTCTCGACCTTAAACTGAGCTTACGCACCACGCAAGAGGGACGAGCGGCCGATCAACTACCATCGAGGCATGCGCCTCCACGTCAGCTTCCCGTGTTGGCGACCAGGCCCCACTCGAAGGCTCCATCTTCTCGGAATTCGAACCAGAAACCGGCTTCTTCATGGATTGATTTCATTTGATTCATGCTATAAAATGTCATCAAATCCGTATGAATCTCTAGAGCTCTCCAAGCTGAACAATTTTTGTTTAATACGAATTTGAAAAAATTTCGTGGATTGGGAGAAAAAAGGGAATTAAATCTGGAGTTTTTCATTCGTTCAAATGAATACATGGCGGCTCAGGACCCATTGACCGCGTTGAAGAGTAGTTAGCATTTTGACCCCTTTTATATAAAAATTTATTATATTATTTATTATTTTAATTCGTTTTAAATGTGATTTTTCATTTTAACTCCATATCAAACCCAACGACTGCGGCCTCTAGCCAAATACTCCCATTCCGGACACAATGGGATATGTCCAGTAAGCCAATTCGACTGTTACGATCAGTTTTTATCAAAATTAAAATATAAATTAATATAACATTCAAAATTGATTTCAACATACATTTTGATTTACCAGGGCCACATACTGACTCCAAAAATTCTAGAAAACTAAACCTAGCTATGTTTCGATGATATGGTCCTAACAAAACTAATTTCGTCGAATTTGGAGGCCGTTTGAAATATAGTCATTTTCCAGTCGATTAAATTCAAACTAAAATTACCAAACACATTTAAATTCACCATGCTTACATATTAATTCCAAAAATTATGAAAATTGGAATACATCAATAATTTGACATTCCGGATCCAACAAAAGTGGTTTCATCGAAAATGGAGGTCGTTTGCAAAATGGCTATTCTTAAGGGGCTATATATTATATTAAAATATATATAAATTCCATAGCGACTATTTTAAATTTTAATCTGGACATAACTTTCAATTTATATTATGAAATCTCAATTTTTCACATTCGTTAGAAAGACATAATTAAACGGATTCAAATGTTTCTTGTTTTACTGAAATTCGATTTATTTTGAATTCTGTACATTCATTCGAAATTTAAAATCGAATTTTCAAACTGCCGCGCCATTTCATGCTCGTTTTATAATTAAAATAAAATTATTCATTCTAACTTCGATCAAAATAAATTTTTAGTCATTATTATTTAACATAATTTATTTTAAATATTCAAAATCCACTAAAATAACTAAAATAAAATTTTTAAATTGGTTCTGAAAATCCGGGTTGTTACAATCTCCCCCACTTAAAAATCCTTTCGTCCTCGAAAAGGAACGGAGCTGAAAGTTGTTTAACTAACCAACTCAGCTTTCATTCTGGCTTTTATTCTTCAACTTTTCAGTTTCTAAGAATTTTCAAATTTCTCAAAAATTTGGCTAACACCCTAAATTTTCGAAAAAATTCGCCATAACCTCCTTTGTATGGGGGAGACCTTTAAAATCGCAACTAGCCTCACTGGGCCCTCATCAATCCAGAAGAAAAAGAAAAATCCAAGCGGCTAGCCAATCGGCTCATAAAATCATCAAAACCCAAGAAATGTAGTAAACATGTACCTATTTTTCGGGCATACAATTTTATTCACCTTCTTAGCTTCCATGCTAAGACCTGTTCATTATATATTTGTACATATATGCAATTCCAATCAATTTTCAGTTTAGTTCAATATTTGATTCAACCTGGCTATTTTACCTTCCATTTTCATATTGGTTTCCGTAATCTTATTAGTTAAACTAATAATCAAGCAACACAACCAGCAATCAATTAGTTGATTAGCTTTTCAAACATATACTTTTATATATGTTCAAAAGATCATATTTCAATGCCAAATCACAAATAAATAACCCTATCAAGTTTTGGTTCTCACACCAGCCAATTGGAAATTTATAGATATCACACTTTCGAAACTCGAACATAAATACTGATGATGTCCGGACATCACCAGAATTTTCCTCTGGCGTCTAGAGTGTGATTCTATATATATCCAGTATATTTGAGACTTCGTATATACGTTAATTACGCATATATTCAAAATCTTCATATACTCGATTGTCCAAAATTAATTTTAAATAAAATATCAAATACAAATAATAAGGTTTAAAAGTTTCAAAACAAAATTCATTTTTATTTTAAAATAACACTCTTCGAAACTAATTCTAGGATACTACTGATCCCATCTCCGACGAGTCATTCTCTTTGGATATTACTAATCCAATCCTTGATGAATTCTTTCGTTTGGTTCTAATGTGTCTTGTTCTCGAGCTCTGTAAACCAAGGCTTTGATACCAAAAACGTTACCACCCGAATTCGCTAGCCTCTGAGGAGACCAAAAACACGGATTGTAACGAGAACACGACAAATCAAAACCCAAACAGAAGAACATTTCATTGCTATTACAATAATTACATCAGAGTACAATAATATAACAGAGTATGAATAAATAATATACATTAGAAAAATAATACCAGAGAATTAAATTACAATGCAGCGGAAAAAACAATACATAACACAACTGAAAGAGATACACGGATACAAAGCTTTTCGAATATAGCTCTAGCTGTAAATCTAGGATCTTGGGAAAATAATATCTACAAAACCAAAACTACTAGCTGCCCGTGCGGAAAATAGAGGCACCCAGGGTTTAGGTTAAAACAATAAACTCCAGGTCAGTCATGGGACTGGTGAGAGAACTAAAACAACTATTTAAAACTTTACATTAAAACTTGGTAAATCGAGGGACCACACCGTATAACACGGAACAGGTTTTCTCCCAAGAATACCAGTGCACAAAACAAATAGCACAATACTTTCGGAAAAATGAAGTTATTATAAGACTCAGGTCCCATCACACAATGCAACGCAAGCCGGAGGATATAGTTTTACCTTATAATAGCCAAACATGCTTGGTACGTTTAAAACAAATCATTTTGATATTACTAGAAGTATATAGTGTAAAAATCACTTCAAATATAAGTGTATCAATCATAAACGACATAGTACCCCATCCAACTATGTCGCCATACTAGTTCTACAATCAAAACCGCATGATGACATATTTGAAGTTGGATTTCCATCATGAACCAAGGCAAGGGATCGTCCTTACCGAATTCGAGACAATCTAGCCTACCATGTCTCAGGCTATAGCCGCAATTGCACCTTGGATCTTCAGGGCCGGTCCTCTCTTACGTTTGAGGATTAGTAATTCTTGAACAATATGTTTCCCCGCCCTATGGGGCATAAGTCTGGTCAGTATGTCGACCATACCATCCATCATCCCCGTAGTGATCGATATATCCAAGGTACCTCGCTTTCCATCATCCACATAAGTAAAAATATCTGGGCTCCATACCATGACACCACTCCTAGCTAGAAAGAAACGCATGTTCTCCCTGCTGTCCTCTCCCGTTTCTAGTTCATACCGGGGTGTGAGGCTCGCAAATTAACATTATACACAAAGCTATGTTATCTACAGCTGTGCTTTGATCATCAACCACAAGACTCTGCTTTTCAACAGAAGCCTTGATCATTTGCATCTCAGCATACCACACTGACAATTCACGCCATACGACTGATGTCTATCGACATATAACCTCTAAGCTCGTACATCTCAGAGAAGGGTGTTAAGCAAGAGAATAAATTCTCCGCCACCAAACAGATATATATTTAATAGAAATCAATCAACATAAAATAAAATCTAATGTCAGAAAACATCCATTTACTAGTTCGTTCTGGGTCTGAACGAAACCATAGACACCTTATTCCTCATCCCATATGTCCAATACAGGAGAGAGGTCCCCGCATATCCGGTCGATCTCCAAGTACGTCTGGACGATTACTACTTATTACCTTGTCTTGGGTGTACAGCCCAATCAAGACATCAGTAATCATCCAAATGATGTGAAGATCTCCGGTCTTCAACCGCCGTCTTCATCATTGACTTATCATCGTATTAATTATTCAGAATGGGATAAACCCGGTCTTTTCGAATAACTCACGTATCTTATAAACAAGGTCTATAAAAACACAACATATGCCTCATTCCAATCAAGGATAATCTTTTATTCAAATATTATTTTCACAATTTAAACCAAATTAAGGTTTTCCAAACTCGTCGGGATTAGCGCACCTTACCGAAGTAATCATTTATTTATTAATCCCAACCTATTCATCTATCCCATGGATCAAAACTGGTAATACTCCATATCTAACACCGCGATGTTATCGGTAAAATTAATTACCATTTCCTGTTCAAATTTAATTAAAGATTTAACTATGACCTGAAGTAAAACTGGTAGTACTCCATTCTCGATCATTTCCCAAATTTGATACTTTAAATTATCTCATTCACATTTCAATCTAATTAAAGATTCATTAAAACTCCACTTAGTTTTAATCCTCCTAATCATTATCTAATGATTATTTAACTTTTGGAAATCAAACATGCTACACCGGCAATCTACACCATACAATTTTTTCTGTCGATATATAACCTCTAAGATCGTACGTCTTAGTGAAGGGTGTTGAGCAAGAGAATAAATTCTTCGCCACCAAACAGATATATATTTAGCATAGATCAACAATACGGTTCGAAATACAATGTTAGACATGTAATCCTGTCTTTAACTGGGTTAAAGAACTAATGTCTTTTAAAACATAGTTCACGATAAACCCAAAATCGCATTCCATTAATCATGGAATCTTCACGGAAAACAGATCAATATATATAGTCGATATAAATTTTCATATCCAACCAATAATATAAATGGAATAACGGCAAAGCCTTTTAAATTCCATATATAATAACAGTCTTCCTTCTTATAAGCTTACTTCGATTATTACCAATCGAATTCCATCCATCCCAATTTGTTTTATTAAATTCAAAAACTTTACTTTGGAAAAACACATTAATCATAATTAAAAGATTTATTCTTTTCATACGGGGTTTAAGAACAGTGTTATTTAAGACACTATTCACGAAAAACCCAAAATCCAATTTGATATCAAATATAAGGCTCTAAATAGAAATTATATCGGCTTATATTCAATATCAAATTCTCAAACCAACACATATCGTATGGGGAATAATGATATATCTATCTTCCAAATTCCTCTACAATATCTGTATAGTTACGGAATCCAATATCAAAATATCCCGAGGATGATTTCTATTCAAATCCATTCCAATTCATACCTTGGAATATTCTGGTTAGATTAAAAACCATTCAATAATCCAACTTATTTATTTTTAAACGTTGGATTGTCTTCTAGTTAGTAACAAGTTCATTTTGATAAAAATATATTTTTATCTTTACAAACATGGAATTTTCATCCAAATTCTTTCTAAATCATTTATTATGATTTTACACAAATTATTAATATTTTTTAATAATTTTATCAAGGCTCGTATGGTCGGTTTCCAATAACGGCCACCGAACTGCATCCATAGCGACCTTTTCCAAATCTGATTTAGACATAATTCCAAATCCAAATGTTCAAATTTAAATCTCTAAAATTCATTGGAAAGATCTTTTCGATATGAACCCAAAGGTTTCGGTTTTAGGAAAATCCAACGGTCGAATCTCCCGTAATGTCAATTTGAAGTCAATGGTCGAAATTCGCGAACAATCGCTGCGCGGAGCGTTCTATTCAAGCCATTAATATATATATATATATATATATATATAATACATATATAATATATATAGTATATATTTCGTTGATTTCCATTTAAAATGTATTTTATAAATCGTTTATAAATTCGCTTTGAAACGATTCCCACTTTCATTTCAATTTTAAATCAAAATTGAATATTCCATATCATTATAATATTAAAATGATATTATTTTCAAAATATCAGATTTTGAAATCAATTCACTTTGATATTTATTATAAAATGAATAAAATCGTTTGGTAAACCCTTTCAGGTTAAGTTGGCGATTAACTACTCAACTCGGCTTCATATTCATTATAGTTATGAATATTTCAATATTTTTGTGTCCATCCAAAATCGGACATCAAAATCATATTCAGATTCGTCACTGGATATTATTTGAAAACTATACTATATATTATTTTAAAACGATACCGAATATTATTTTAAAACTATAATATATATTATTTTAAAACTATACTGAATATTATTTGAAAACTATAATATATATTATTTTTAAACTATACTATATAATATTTTAAAACTATACTATATAATATTTTAAAACTATTCGTTATTTCTGAATTGGAATGAGACTAAATCACTTATTATATAATTTTGTTTATATGGATTCCATACATCATATTTATTCAAAAATTAGTGATAAACGACTATTAAACAGTCAATTCACATCTAGAGTGCAATTCACTACTGTATAAACGTTAAATAATTAAAATAACGCTTATCACAGTTTGTCGATCCATTGATTGACATAATACTAAATATTGGGATTCGTGTATGTCAAGTATCATCCCAACACCCGTGTGGGGTTTTCAAACAATAACAGTCTATTTAAAAAAATCACTAGTAATAAATTTAACCAGTTCTAATTCAATTTGAATTATTTTTCTATTTAACCAATTTCCGCTGTTTAAATTATAAATGAATATTTATAATTTAATTTCAACTACCTCAAAATAATTTTAAATTGTTTTTAATATTTTAAACATTTCAGCATCAAAATCAACACGTAATACCGTCAATTTTTCTCACAGTACAATCAAATCAAACAAATCATCCATGGTTTGTACAAATAAATAGTGTCAGGAGCTACTAAGCCCCATCTGTAACCTAGGATATATTTAACAGTAAAATAGTTTGAAAGAGAAAGAGTTCTCACATTGGGATCCACTCCTCCTTAAATTTGTAGTAGCTTCATTTCTGTTCCAGTTGATTTCATTTCGTAGTGTTCGACGATACGATTCCAATGGTTCCAGTTTTGTTGAATTCAGACATCGTATGGACAAGTTATGAAATTTACAATATTTCACTATCAATATATAAATTAATTTCAGAATTAATTATATTAGTTGCCCTAAATTACAAGAGACGTTGATTTTCAGATCCTAAGGTTATTGAGATTTTCCCCCCTTCATCGTTTTCTTGTTGCTCCCTGGTTCAAAACCGAACCCATGCCTCGACCTTAAACCGAGCTTGCGCACCATGCGATAGAGGACGAGCGGCCGATCTACTACCACCGAGGCATGCGCCTCCACGTTAGCTACCCGTGCTGGCGATCGGGCCCCACTCGAAGGCTCCATCTTTTGGGAATTTGAACCAGAAACCTGCGGCTTCATGGATTGATTTCATTTGATTCATGTTATAAAATATCATCAAATCCATATGGATCTCTAGAGCTCTCCAAGCTGAACAATTTTTGTTTAATATGAATTTGAAATTTTTTCATGGATTGGGAGAAAAATGGGAATTAAATCTGGAGTTTTTCATTCGTTCAAATGAATACACTGCGACTCAGGGCCTGTTGACCGCGTTGAAGAGTAGTTAGGGTTTTGACCCCTTTTATAGAAAATTTTATTTTATTATTTATTATTTTAATTCGTTTTAAATGTGATTTTTCATTTTAACTCCAAATCAAACCCAACGACAGTCGCCCCTAGCCAAATACCCCCATTTCAGACACAATGGTATATGTTCGGTAAGCCAATTCGACTATTACTATCAGTTTTTATCAAAATGAAAATATAAATAAATATAACGTTAAAAATTGATTTCAACGTACATTTTAATTTACCAGGGCCACATGCTGACTCCAAAAATTCCAGGAAAATAAATCTAGCTATGTTTTGAAGATATGGTCCTAACAAAACTAATTTCGTCGAGTTTGGAGGCCGTTTGAAAAATGGGTCATTTTCCAGTCGATTAAATTCAAACTGAAATTACCAAATACATTTAAATTCACCACGCTTACATATTAATTCCAAAAATTATGAAAATTGGAATACAACAATAATTGAAATTCCGGAACCACCAAAAGTGGTTTCGTCGAAAATGGAGGTCGTTTGCAAAATGGCTATTTTTAAGGGTTATATACTATATTAAAATATATATAAATTCCATAGCGACTATTTTAAATTTTAAACTGGACATAACATTCAATTTATATTATGAAATCTCAATTTTTCACATTCGTTAGAAAGATATAATTAAATTGATTCAAATGTTTCTTGTTTTACTTAAATCCGATTTATTTTGAATCCTATACATTCATTTGATTCTTTTTAAAACAAAAATGTGTGATCTTCTAAAAAGAAGAGAGCACACATATATAATATAAAAAAAAGGCTACAATATCCGACTACAGAACTAAAAGGAGACAAAAGTAATACAAATCATGACTATAAGAATGTAATGGAAAGTAGATATATGAGCTCCAGATAAACCATCGCCCGTCATACTTCAATATCGAATTCCGGCAAAGTCAACACCCGATAATGAGGTATATCTACTCCATTACAAAAACTAGACACTCCAAGAAAAATACAACAAAAAAGATACAGACCAACCCTAAAAACTCTCCAAAACCGCACACAAAAAACTCCAAGGCAAATATCAATCTCCAGCCCAGACAGTTATGCACCAAGCTCCTCAGCAATAATGAACAACCTGATAACTGAGAGAAACTAGGCAAACCATTAGTAACCATCACATATATATATGAGTATATATATATATGTGTGTGTGTGTGTGTATATCAAAGAATATATATATCCATACATATATGTGAAGAAGAAATAAAATGAAAAAGAGACAATCAAGCATCACCACAAAGCAGAAATTAACAACAAATGCGAGATCTATTATATCTAAAATATCTATTGATTCTAATAAATAAACTCAAATTAAGTCTAACCTTAATAAAAAATTCTCAAAACGCAAATCACCAAAAAACTCATAGTGCGGCTTAGACATCCAATCCAGACAGTAATTAACAATCCTAATGATTAAATTATCAGCAGAAACTGAAATAGAATGAAAAAGTCTCTAATTCCTCTCTAACCATATGAACCAACTAATGGTAGTAACTAAAGAATCCATCACATATCTCTACCTAGAATTATAAACAAATCTACAACAATCCCAATAATCAACACAGCTACTAAAGGAATTAAAACTACCAAAATCAAAAATCCTAAAAACCAAATTTATAATATGATGGGTAATATTGCAAGAGAAAAATAAATGATCAACATCTTCAACCAAAAGACTACAAAAACAACACTTAACATCAAAAATAATATTCTTCTTCTTTAAAAGCTCAACCGTATTAAGCTTCTTATAAATAATCAACCACATAAGAAACTTAACTTTAGGAGGAGAATTAGATTTCCAAAGAAACTTAAAAGGGTACAAGGAAACACCAGAAAAATTAATAAAATCATACATAGAATTAACAGAGTATACTAAACTCTTACCAAACCCCTATAAATACAATCTCCATTCTCATCCAAATGATACAAAGCTAACTTAGCTTTAAGTAAGGCTAATTGCCTTAGCATTCTCCCTTCTAACACATTAACAAAGGAAAACTCTCACGAGGGATCTACATCCCCTTTATAAACATCTTTAATCAAAGCATTCTTAAAGTAGCTATTATTAAAAAGCTCACTAAATTCAATTTTAAGTGGCAAACGAGAAATCCAAGCATCATGCCAAAAGAAAGTAAGATTCCCCGAATGGACAGTCAACTTACAACCTAAATAAAAAAAATCAAAACAATTCAAATTAGACTTCAAAAAATAAGATAATCTATTAATCCAACTAAAACTAGAACCAACAATAAATCGAATTTTTAAACTACCGCGCCATTGCAGACTCGTTTTATAATTAAAATAAATTTATTCGTTCTAACTTTGATTAAAATAAAATTTTCATTATTATTTAAAATAAATCATTTTAAATATTCAAAATCCATTAAAATAGCTAAAATAAAAATTTTAATTTGGTTCTGAAAATCCGGGTTGTTACAGTCGATGTGTGATCCATGGTTAGCGCTTATCCAATGCGAATCTAAATATTTTAGTTAAAGCTTATATATAGCATAAACAAGTTTCCAGTTTTGTCTCACAGAAAACAATATGAATATAAAAGAGTGATGTAAGAACCTGTAACTGATGTGTTTTATACTTATGTTTCCTTGTACAATTATATAACTAAAATAAATTGGTATATATCCTGTTGATCCTGCCATTTCCTGTTTTAATACTACAATTGAACATTTGGACTATACGTATTTATAGGTTTCTATTATAACTAGAAGCAGACTCTGACTAACTGTTCACATGTTAGACCACATGGATAGACCTATCTATTCTTACAAATATATAGCAACTTTCTCCATTCCTTGTTATTTGAATTTAAATCTTTTTTATTTAAGAAAGTTTTGAAAAGATTTGAGAAATGAAAATGGTAGTGCTCCACTGCTACCTCTAGAAAATGTGAAAAAAATGGGTGGTTTAGAACGTTATTTGTAAGCAATGTAGTGACTCTGAACGATTAGATTTAAGTTTAGAAAAACCTATTTGTATACATAGTTAAACTATCCACCAAACCATGGTCGCCACTAGAATTAATCGATTAAGAGGTAAATTTAGTGCTCGACCCCTAGGTCAACCGCCTTAGTTGACCTAGCTCCAATGAGGATGGGTGTTTTAATGGTGGAATTATTATTTTTATTTATATTATTTATTTAAGTCATTTTTTTGTCCATAACTTTTCATACGGGATTCTTTCGCGAAGTTCCAAACATGAAAATTGACCATGATTCCATCTCAAACGCAAAGGTGCAAGCTCGGTGGTCAAATTCTATTTTTGAAACCTAATTAGTTAACTAATTTAACTAACGTTAAATTTTGGGGTGTTACATTTCTTCTACCTTGAAAGAAATGTCTTGAAATTCAATAGTCGACTAAGTCACGATGCTAGCACCTAATTACCCTAAATTACAAGAACAATTATGTAAAGTAATTCTGCAGCCAAACATATGCATTTGCACTATACATAATTAGTCGTAACTCACAAACATAAAAATATGCGTGCACAATGATTCTAAATCCGATCCTCCTATATGAGCTTATTTTATTTTGATTTTTTTTTAAAACATGATGCAAGTATCCTAAAATATACTGGTAGTTCTATATGTATGGAACTTCTGAAAAATATTTTTCAAAAAAATCTTGATACAACTACGAATAGAAGTATGAACCAACCAATTTCGCATACAAATCCTAAAAACTAAATGATAGAGCATCTAAAATCAATTCCTAGTAATTTCTCCTATGCCAAAGGAGGAATTTCAATGGGGAATATAACGTTCATGCATCTTTGAAATTTTCCAGTTTCCATTATACAGTGGAATTTACCTTGGTTACTCCGAAATACGCCAAAAATTGCTACATATAAATTGCATAAGAAAGCTTAAATTTAAGCTCTATAAAATGAGTTATTCTAAAAATAACTCACATGTCTTGTCCTCGAGGTATGGAAATAACGTTTCCAAAGCTAGAATATCATTTCTCTTGTTATCATTAGCGTTTTAAACATATCGCCCACCCTAGTGCACCGCCAAAATTGCAAATTTAATCTTTAATTATCTTCCCAATTCTTCACATATTACCTTAAAATCATGATTTCCAAAAAAATGGATTTTTACTTCTCAAAACTGCGCGTTCATTTTGGAAAAATTAGCTTAAAACGTGTAAATACCCATTTCCTTCAAAAATAAAATCTTTACTTATAATTTTTAGAAAATCAAAATCCTTTTGTTTTCTTTTTCAAAATATTAGAAAAAGTTTTCTAAAAAAGTTTTCTGAAAACTCAGATGACTGATATCACAATTCGACGTAAACAGAAGTTGGTTACGCATAAAATGCACAAAATGAATTTAACCATTCCTACCCAAAAGTTGGACATTTTAGAAAATGTTAAAAACTAAAAAAATTTAAGCTTTTCAGGAATATACGAAAATAAATACCCATGGGAAAATCTTATTTTCTAGCTATGCGATATGTTAGTTAGATTTGGTTTATGAGATTTCACTTCCGATTCATATAATAAATAAGTGCGAATGACTTATACAACAATTTCAAAACACAATCACAAATGGTCATCTAAAGGAAAAGAGTCAATGCTGGAAGAACGAAGAAAATAACACCAAAACTCCATAACATTGCCTTTATACAACAAGTAGTTTTTCTCGCGGTTGGATATCAACTTATTTCTAGGACCTCTGACTAGTCATATCATAATGGATAAATGCTTAATCTAGTGTTGTAGACTCTGCAGGTGTTGTTGTAGGTTTCCACATCACTATTTTCTAAAAGAAAATTAACAATCACAAAAGAAACCTTTCATTAAATCGCTTCCTATGGTAATTCATCTAATATTGCCTAAAGGAAAATGGATAGATGAAAATAAAGAAAGTAACACTACAATGTAGCACACTGGAACGATAAATTGAATCAAGTAGGATGCAGCCTAATTGATGTTGATTCCATCAATCATAACAAAGGTTGATCTCTTCCTTACTGAAAAAAATCTAGTCGTAACTACCTAATTATGGTATAATGTACTTAATAAGTTGAACATATACATACAGAATAGATTATCTACTTTAAAAACGACATCTGGGAAAAAGAGATATACTGTAAAATCTAAATGCCGTTTAACACAAGAATATTCATGTCTGCATACACCCAAAATGCCTTCAAAATCTAAACGAGATCCTACTCAACGATACCATCTGACAGCTTGACCTCACCTCCGAATCAATAGTTAGCTTTATCAAAAATCTACAAGACATTGTAAAGGTGCATGCAGCATAGCCAACAGTCCCATTTAAAATTTCAAAGCAAATGATTAATGCAAATCCTACTACCATGATTAATTCTTTCAGTCTTAAAGAAGCAAAACCTTCTGCATATTCTGATCCAACCAAATGAAATGACATCTTTAAGGATGTGACCTAAATGGCGTGAAGAATAATGGATAGCGCAAGTAGATATTACAGACTAAGATATGGTTAGAGGAAAGAAATTGGGTTTACATCTTAAAGAAGTGGTGAGGCGAGTTCCAATGCAAAAAACTAACGCAAGTGATTAGGCGAGGTTGCTGCTACTCTTAGAAGGAAGAAAGAAGAATGGTGTTGCCTAATAGTGGGATAGAAGAGTGAGGCCATTACAAGGAAAGGGGAGGAGGATAAAGATATGGCTTGATTAGCAGGGAATGAAGAACAAAAGAAAGAAGTTTGGTAGAATTTGGACTCACTTTAGTTGTTTTGTCCTAGGTTCAGGTGGTACCCAAAACATTGATTAGTTGATCACTCTAGGTTTAACGCCAGACGACCAACCTCTAAACGGGATTTGGACATAGACTGAACCTAGATTCAATTATGGTCAGTTTATAATATTAGTTGTTCTGTGCCATTTTCTAGGATCTGACTCCATTCGAAAGGCTCTTATCCTCACTACAGCAGTGCCCGATATCAGCCTCTATTTTCGAACCATCCTCCAAAGATTTTCAGTGATCCCAACAAAATTGGTAGTCATACAAAATTCCAAAATACCTAAAATATTTTAGTTAATATTCTGTATTTACTTCAGTTGAAATCATCCTCTTTTTTTAGTTGACTGGTGGAACAATGATTAACGGAGTTAGAACATTAAGTTTTCCCTAAGCACATTCGAAAGAAAATTTTAAAATTCTTTTCAAAACCAAATTTTATTTATAAACTAAGGGTTCACACTTTTTATTTATACTATTGATATTATTTTGGAATTCAAACATCATTTTACTTGAAAATGTTTTTTCTAGAAGAATAATTTAAATTCTTTGAAACCCACTTTATCAAAACATGTTCATAATTAAAATTCTCTCGACTGTACGAATAGGGAACTCAAAGGAATTATTTCAAATAAGCGAATACTTGGTTCGTTGTAAATAACATTAATATATACTTAAAAAACTAATTTAACGTATTCTTAAAAATATGCACTAACGAAATTTAATATTGTATATTAGTATGTTTATATTACCTATATTCAAAATTTAATTTTCAAGTTTTATAATATTTGGGCCTTCTTCAAATTAAAAATATGTTGTATTATTAAAACAAAAGCTATAAGCAATTTTTTTTAATATTTTAACGATAAGGGCTGTTTATACTAGCAAATTAATATGCAGGCGAGCGGTATATTAATTGCTTACTTACGCTCTCCTCACGCTTCAATTTTCTCGAAGCAAACCTTCCCAGACTTGACCTTTGGTGGCCTTCCTCCACTATTGTTAGATAACCCCAAATTATCACAAAACTAATTGGCAATGTGAAGGGTGAACTCATTATAGTTATACAGGATTCATTTTACAACTTCCCCAATGTGGGACTTGTCTCAACAACTATGCTTCCTCTAGTCACCTTTCCTGCAACTCCCACAACAAGTTTTGTTTCTACTTCTCAGTTTTGATTAGGAGTAGATCCTTTCTTGGCTCTACCTATTACTATATTGGGATTTCGTAAGGGAGAAGCTTATTAAAGGCCACCTCGTGCCTACCTCTGGTCACCTGCCTAGATGTAACAACCCAAATTTCAAAGGGTTCGAAATGTTCGTAAAATGCTAAAATCCAAGTCCATTGAAACCCGAGGTGGCTTGTCTAGTATCCTGCAGAAAGAAAAATATAAATATTTTAGAGTTATAAATAAAATATCTCTCGGTAGAATGAGTAAAATATATTAGTAAGTAAATACTTACCATAATAACGACACTGTCTAGGAGGTATCTTTAAGCCTAAAACCCATGTCTAACCTGCAGGTTTGTTAATACCCCGATATAAGTTGTTGAAGGTAGACACGAACATGTTCATATACCATGTAGCCTCCCCGGTCACTTCCTGTGCAAATCCCCTCATAGGGGTCGACCTGGCTGTCGACCCCTATGCATTGGTGGTCAACTGTGAGGTTGACCCCATGCTAGAGGGTGGTCGACCCCCTTAGGGATTAGGGGCTGAATTTTTTTGTGTTGTGTATTAAGCTTTTTAGGCAAGGTTTGCCTATTTCTTGCATTATTTTTGATAGTTTTAAACCTAAATTAATTGATGTTTATTAACGGACTTGTATTGGCAATCGACTCCAATACGATGTGCCAATATTAGCTTCAATTCAAATACCGTATTGACGTTGTTTTGGGTGAATTTACGATGTTTAATTATGGAGTTTTCTGCTAGTTACACTCATATTTTAAAAGCTGTTGCCGTAAAACATTTTCAAGTGTTTTCCTAACTCAATAACTAGTTATTGTGTACTTTTTAAAGTATTTTATAAGTATAAATTCTATATTATACCCACTATCGAGTGGCGATTTTAAAGAAGATGTTTTCTATTTTTTGGAAAACTGATTTAGAAACCCATTTTCATAAACCAAGTATTTTCCTTATATAAAGACATTTCTACACCATTCATGACGACATAATTGCGATTAAACGGTAGAGTAGACATCGTGGTATGGGACATGGAGGTATATTCTATCGATTAATTACCGACGATTTTTGTTCTGTGATTTGTGGATTTCTGCGTTTTCTAGTGCGAAGTTGATAAGATGCTAATTAACAAAATAGTGAGAATGTGTGGTATAAGACACACAATTACCATTATTTGGAATACTGACTATGAGTCAATGATGCATATTATGTTGTGATAAGTCAGTACTCGCTTCAAGAGGAATCTAGACTCGGTAGGAGTCGTATATGCATCCACTTGACCGAGGGGTCAAGATACACTTGGGGCCTTGGGGGGGGGGAGGGTAACATTAGGTGCTTTAGTTGAATACATATACAGTGCTTGGCTAAGCTCGAGGGGAGCTATTTGCACGTGCACTGCCTTGTTGCTCCAAATTTTTTTTAATGATTATTGATGTGTTTTTTAATGATACAGACCTTAAGGCCATTTATTAGAGATTTTTTAGTAGTATCTTCTCCATTTGTATATGGGTGATGGATCCATATTGTGATTGTGATTTGATCTAAACGATCATGCATTATGATGAATATTTGGATTTCAAATTAATTTATATTATGGGATCCTTTTTGGGTAATGATTTAACTCTTTCTCGAGTTATATATGGGGAATTGTATGATTTGGATCCATTTGTGATGTTTTATTGGTTTGGTGATTGTTGGTGTTTTGGATCCTATTTTATGTTAGTATGTTGATTCTAATAACCTTGGAGCTACTTGGCGTTGACTTAGATAAGGATTTCTTTTGTATTACTTAAACTCATACACGAATTTAAGTGAAGCCTTTGGTGCTTTCCTTGTTGTTGTGGTACCTTTATGCTTAGCTCATCGCATAACACCTTGTGTTGGAAATAAACTTCTTTTTGGAGTTAATTATGTTATTCTTGAGATCTTATAGACTGCTAAGCCTTTAGAGTCTCGTGGGACGATTATTATTTTGGGTTGCCTAATTCCTTTCACGTTTGAAAGGAATTTATTATTAACGTGTTTTTATGTCCACTGTCAATTTATAACTAATTTGTAAACTAGATTGATCAGTGCATGTAATAATCAAGTCAGACCATCTTTTGAAGATTCTCTTTAGTTGTTAATTCATGTATTTGTTCCATTGGTGGTTGTTGTATTCATTGTTGTATATTATTTGAGACGTAGCATTTATACATGTTGTTTTCAGTGATTGTATCAGTATGTATCTGTTTTGTGATCTATTAGTTGTGATGTAGTGCATATTGTTCTAAAACGATCCTTAGCCATCGTAGTATCTTATTAGAAGTATTGGGTATGTTGATCCTCTTGAGAAAAGAAAGATAAATTTATACAACCAATCGACGTATTAAATACTCATCTAATACGAAATTATGGATAGTCGCCCTAACCAGCCCTCTTCTCCGCTCCAATAGTAGCGTTACCTATTAATGCTCTTTATCAAGGTAGATCTCACGGTGGGGCGTCACATCAGAAAAGTTTTTTAAATTTTTTTCGATTCTATTACATTATTATATAATGTTCGAGTTCTTACTATTTCTCATTCCTCTATCTTAATTTCATCCTTAACACTTTTTATGATTACCACTCAAGTTTTACTGTTTACTCACGTACCAAAATAATTCCTCGTACTTTTACCAATTGTTCATGCATACTACTGGAACCATTCTTACTTAATCACCTTTAATTTTCTAAAATTTTATCTTCTCACAGGTTAAAAACTAGGAAAATAGGATTAATTACTTTCACCTGCTATAATTTCTTTTTATAAAAGCATTATGAATTATGACACAATTGGAGCTCTTATATATTTAATACACATTTTTTCTAAGAGGAGTTAATGAAATTAAGTTTCTATGAATTTTTTAAAAAGAGGATTTTTGTGTTCTATATAAAGTAATAAGGAATTTTCATTATTTTAATATTTTATTTCATTTCTTTGTTGAAATAGATAGCTCACCTATATTTTGTACACCTCTTTCGGTGCATATTTCCTTGTCAATTTAACAAAACACGTTTACTTACGAACTTATTGATTCATAAAAAATATTTTATAATTCTTCTTGTTCCAATAAGTTAAAGTATGTTATAACTCAATCTTTATGGAAAACTCTTATATTTTATTTTCCAAAACAAATCTATTGTTTTCTATTTCAAGATCGTCTATTTTTGATTGACACATGTCTCTAGCTCATCCGCACACAACTAATGTCCAATTCATTTATATTTGCGCTTTCTCTTAACCACTTATATTTCTTAACCCCACAACTTGCTTATGCAATTTTATTCTTTATGAGAACAAAATGCATAATTTTCTCAAACATTATTTTAATGCAACTTTCAATATTACAAACCAGTAAATTTATAAAAAACCGCAAATTTCTAAACTTGAAAACTCTTCTAGAAACCTTTATATATATATATATCAAGTTATTTTAAAAAAAAATAACTGTAGGGCTAAGTACAAAGTGGTTCCTTAATTTTTGCATTTCCAGATCTTTTGCACGAAATAAATTTTTCTCTTACACTTATTCTTCCAAAGCTACATTTGAACTGAAATCTAAGTCTAGCGCCATTTTTACGCTAAATGTATAAACAAAAAGTTTTGATCCATTTTCTCTTTCTTACTCTTTCTTAGTGCCTAACCAGCAAATATGAAATACTAAACTTTTGGATATAAACATATGTAATTCTTCTTTTGTTTCAAAATATATTGTACACTTTACATTTTTAGCCACTCATGGCCTTACATTTTCTCGACTTTCCACAACCATTGCCTAAGTGTGCAAAATTGATATTCCAACTTTTTTCATATGTTGTTTCACCTATTTAGTGTGTTCCATTATGGATCTAGGTATATATGTAATACATGTGCGTAGCCCGTGCAATGCATACGGGCATCGTTTATCAACATATTAATGTTAAAAGTGAAAAATATACAATTTATGAAAGTAAAGAAATTTAAGTAATACTATAATATATAATTTTAACTTATGATGATTTGTATGTATGTGTGTGTATTTATATATGACCATTCAACATCACCCCAAGCGGTTCAGTGCTCTGATAGCCTCTAATTTCCATTACCCATTTATATTAGAATAAATTAGCGGGAGGAGAGATAGTTAGTGGAAGAAGAGGGAAAGAGAAATGAGTGGTGGAAATCACAGGGCTAACGGGGTGATGTACTATTTGAAGTGCTCTTGAACGCTACTTATATGTGTGTGTGTGTATGTGTGTGTGTATATATGTATATATATATATATATATATATATATATATATATATATGGGGGGAGGGGAGCGGAGGCGTGCGTGCACACACGCATGTAGGTTGTAGTGTAGTACATTTACTACAAAAATCAATATGCAATATTCGATTTTCATTATGTGCAATAGTCAATTAATATTGGAAATACGACTTAGTTGTAATAAATTAGTAAACCTGGACACATTCTGTAGTGGAAAAGATAAATAAGAAATGACACAAATTTGTTTATGAGTAGGGCCTTTTAAGATTACGTCCCCATTTTCAAAAATGATGGAATAAAAGAAAAGACAACAAATATATTTCATTGCAATGACTTGTTTTTGAAACCTTGTACCTTTAGTGTTGACATCTTCGTTTTAAATTCAAATCCACTGAAGTTCACATTTCAAAAGATTGAAAAACATACAAAATAACACATAGTCAAAATCCACGTAAATCCCGCAATTTTCATCAATATTTATATACAGCTTAAAAAAACTAAATAGCATACACCCTTCATTGATGATAACATCTTTCACTGATTTCGTCACATATTCATATACAATTATATAACTAATTAAATTGTAGGGTAACTGTAATATTTGCTAGTATGACAAAAACAAACTCTTGTCTAAAGCCAAAATGGTGCATTTAGAAGAAAATGGAGGATTTCTTGGGGTCAAATGATAATTTGTTGTGTGGCCCCACGGATAATTGTATTTACAATGTATGATTTGACAAACATCTTTTTATAGTAGCATTTTTAGGTTAAAAACGCTTGAACGTTCTTCTTCAAATTAATCAAAAACACATATTTTAAAGCTACTCTAATAAAAAAAATACACCTTTGTTTTTCCGTGTTCAGACTATGTCGCAATTATCGTCATACCTCTATTTGCGTTATTGCGCATCATTGTTCCCTTTAGACTATGTAGCTATTCTCATCGCATTTCTATTTGCATTATTTCACGTTTCGCTTATTAACGGTCATAACATCTCTTTTAGGGCATCTTAAATATATTACAACTCGTAATCTTAGGGCACGTAATATTCAAGTAGAATATTATGTGCCAAGCCAAAGGGAAATGCTAATTTAATTGATGTTCACGTAAAGGACGCTAAATTAATCAACGCTAATAGAAAGAGCATTAATTAGATCAACGCTCGTACCCATTGAAATATATTACGCATACATTATGGTTCTTTTCTCCCTTAGCTTAAAGGATGAAATTAGCGTCCGTTGTTGGATGTTGATTTAATCAGAGTCCAACAGAATCAATGTCCGAACCAATTCTAAATATTGAATTGACCTCTAAATATTTAGAGGAAAACACATTATTGTGAAACACATTTCCAACTATACGGAATTCAGTAGGCCTGTGTTGAAGATGCACTTATCAGTCATTCATTTTGGCAGTGCATTAATTTATTATTTTGTTCCTTCCACCCTTTGTTGGCCCTTGCAAGCCCGTGCTAACTTGGATAGAACCATGAATTGATAAACATGGAATAACGTAACTTTCTTTTCTTTTACCCATAAATATTGTACATTAAATATACTCCACATGTCCATTAATTTGGAAAGCGTAGTAAAATGCCAAATAGAATTTGTTGAAGCATAATTTTGGATAAAGAATCACATGTAGATGTCAGTATTGGAAACACAACACTGTAACCATTCTACATATATGTTATGATATTTCAAATATACTCCTAAAGGAAAAAATTTGAAGATAATGTGATTACTTGTGTTCTACAAAAAAGCCAACATGGGCTCATTAAAGTCCAATAATAATGTTAACTCGAATCTTCTTCCTTTTCTTCTTTTTTGATGGAATACTCCAACCCTTATTGCAGGAGAACAAAATATGTAAAATAGCCGAAGTAAGGGAAATTATGTACAATGGGATGTCACAACTAAAACACAGCCCAAAGGAATACAACATAACACATTCTGGCCCCACAATCTCAAAGCATAACAGACTTGTAATTTGTATGAAGTCACCAAAAGAAGGGAAAGACAAACTTTCGCAACTCAAAACAACACCTACATCCACTTTCAATTTCTAAATTAAACAACAAAATAGTATAAGATTAGTATCAACGAAACCTTTAACTCCCCATTTTGATACACAGGAAACCAAGAAAATGCCAACATAAACTGCAAGTGATGTTGCACCATCTGTTACATATGTCTTACTTTAACTTCTACAATCAATAATGCCTACATAGGAAGAACTGTAATCAATAATTATTGTTCATTACTCAACTTCCACAATAAATAAAATACTTAATGCACATAATGTACTAATAAAGTATATAAAGTAATAAATGAAAATTTTAAAATGTAAAGCATAATTCACTACATAACTCTTTTCTCAAAACAAATTCTTTTAATAGAGCTCCCGCCATTTCCATCTAAAAACCAAATTTTTGTTTTCGTTTTAGTTTTTGAAGTATTGGATCAAATTTATGATAGAAAACTTTCTAAACATAAAAATATTCAAGATGTGAATCCCATTCCCAGAATATAGGTTGAAATGGCAGGGAAAGCTAATATTCTTTTTTTTAATTGTAAACATAAATAAAATATCTACCATATGTCAAACTATGAAATATAGAATATAATGTACAACATAAAAGGTTAAGGTTGGTGTGAAATGTGAAAACTGATACTTTACCGGAGTTAAATTAAAAGGACAATTTTTGTTGTATCATCATATTGCCTATTTTATCTAATACAAAAAATTGTACCTAATGTAGTGAACTGAATGTGAGAATATGATTCTTGTAACAAATTAGATTATAACCGTCTAAAAGAAATTTGACATCATTGAATAGGTTAAAAATCTTACTTAAGCTTAAAATAATTAAGGTTTTCAAGATAGCATTCAAGTCAATTTGAGTAACGTCCCAGATTTTTCAGCCATTTAAATTAGAATATTGAAATTAGTTTATATATTATAATGGAAATATAACGGATTTTTAATCGAATTTATTTATTTAAAATAGAGTTCGAATATATATATTTATATATTAATTAAAACGAGCTCGAAACGTCGCGGTAATTCGAAATTTTCGATTTGAACTTTAACTAAGTATACAGGATCCGATATAAGTCGGATTTCTGTGAAACAAGAAACGTTTGAACCGGTTCGATTATATTTTTCTAATGAAAGAGGAAAATCGAGATTTCAGCTTATAGATTTCAAGTTACGTTCAATTCAAATTTTCAAATAGTCGCTGTGGTATCGTTTTTAATTTATAACGATTTATTTATTTATATTAAAGGATTTTTATGTAAATGGAATATTATCGAAAACCAGGATTTTCGATGTTGATTTTTGAATTTTATAATAATTGAAATTTGATATTATATGTTTTAAATATACGAGAATTTTTATTTATTTTCGTTAATTTGGCTGCTTGAATTAAGTATATATGTATGTATTTATCCGTGTTTCGCTTGGTTCAGCATAACGAGTAAAAACTCGAATACATACATTTATCATACTCGTACAACAAAACAAAACCAAACCCGGATTTTTGGCGAAACTTGGTTGGACATGTATACGGATATGTATATTATGAAACTGAAAAATGGAACTTAAACATATACAAAATGAAACTGGGAGAGCAACATATACATATATATTTTCATCAAGTCTCCACAGACCTTGAACAGGAAAAGAAAACAGTCAAATAAACTACTCCAATAGCTATGAAAACAGAAATTCGAACAACCTAATATATACATAAATATATCAGACTTCAAGATCAATGAACAGTAAAAAGGAAAATCATGAACAACTATATAAATAAAATCAAAAGTGTGTGTATATATATATAACATCAAATTTGTACAGAAATCTACTTATACATTTTAAACAGCTAAAGAAATTGAATGGGACAGCTAGGAACTGGACAATGCATAGCTAAAAAAATAAAGTATATGTGTATCTTTATACATACGGCCGATTAAACAATACAGGAGTAGCAAAATTAAACAGTAAGGCAATGATCTTTCCATATGCACAAATTCATCCCATCCTTCTTCTTTGCTTGTTGCTCCGTGTTTGTATTCATTACCTTTGTGATTTTCATTTGCAACTACTCTTATAAATAAAAAAAATTAAAAGAAAGAAGAATACGACATGCAAAAGTGGAAAGTGATCACAACATAGGAGGATGACATATATTCATACATATATGTAACACCCTGTACACTTACAACCAACATAATCAAAGTATTCATATTAAAAATAAATGTCATGCCTTGTCTTCTTTCAAGGAACAGTAAAAATAAAGATACACAGATCATGAGCAGTGGATTTATTTAGACTAATGCACGGCTAAAACAGTGAGAAGTATGCATAGGGGAAGTATGCATAGGAAATGAACAAAACAGACTATACACAGCTAACAGCTAATATATATATATATATATATATATATTCATTTCAAATTTTTTCATGTCGTGTTCTTTCAAGAACAGTGAGATAAACAGCATAGCACCAGAGTAGGGGCAGCTAGAAAGATACACTTGCACAGCTAAGAAGGGAGAAAACTGATGTGTATATATTTTTACAGCAAATCCATGCGGAGAATCGAACAGCTAATACATATATATATATACAGAAAATCTCATATTCAGATTCACTGTTTTCTTACATTTAAAAATCTGAACTCAAAATCTAACATACAGTTTTCAAATCACTAAATTTGATTAAAACAACTCATAGCAGCTATACAAGATTCGATCACTATTTTTCATAACAGTGCTATACAATCCTATACTAAAATCAACTAGATTCTATGCTAAAATATCACGCAACACATCAACACTCCCATCATCAGTTCATACAACCTGGAAAGGGATAGAAGCATATGGCCTAACTGAACTACCTGTGTTAAGCTACTGATGGACAATGATCTTATTTAAACCCAACCGCACCTATAAATACGTGTTCACTCGGTGTATTTTCCCATTCCAAGAACAATTCGAATGAATACAGTAAGAAAAAGCATTCGGAACCACTAGAAAACCGAAATAAAGTATACAGCAAAACAAGAATCAAATGAAATACTTATCTGTGAATCCGCTATTTCTTCTCGGTGTAAATCCAAATGGATTTCCTAACTTTGAGCGAAGCCGTGGACCAAGAGTTTGGAGAATCTTCGAATAGAAGCATGGAAGCTTCAAGTTGGCCTGTTGATTATGGTGGATCGGGTAGTTTCGGCGGAAATTCATCATCGAATTGTGGTGACGAAGGTGTTGATTTGGGGTTTGGTCACATCGATTTAGGAAGGAAATAGAGGAGGTCGAAGGGGGTTGCGACGCCCTGACCTTCGATTTACTGGAGGGATATAGAAAGGGGATTAGGGTTTCAATTGCGGCCATGAGAATTAAAGTGATGGAGTGTAACAACCCAGAATTTGGGGCCAATTTAAAAATTTCATTTTAGAGATTTTAAAGGTGTTTAAATAGTTAAAAAAAATGACTAGAAATTTATTTTGATTAGAATTAATACGAATACGTTTAATTTAATTATTAAAGAAATTAGAAAAGGACGGTGGTTTGAAAAGTCAAACCTGAACTTTGACTGACCACACAGGATGCAGAATAAGCAGGATTTTGGTGAAACGAAAAATATTTAAATCTGTTAATGAATATCTTTCTAACGAATCTGAAAAATCGAAGTTTCATAGCGGGAATCAAAAGTTATGGCCAAATGAATTTTCAGAAAGGTCGCTATAGAGAATATATCGCCCTTGAAAATAGATATTATGCATACGACCTCGGAATTCGACGAAACCACTTTTGTTGGATCCGGGATGTCAAATTATGGCTAGGTTTCAAATTTCATGATTTTTGAAGTTAATATGTGAGTGTGGCAAAGGAAGATGTGTTTTGGTCAATTATAGTTAAATTGGACCGACCAGAAAATGGCCATTTTTCAAACAATCTCAGAATTCGACGAAATTGGTTTTGTTAAGACCGTATCGTCAAAGCATAACCAAAAATAATTTTTACGGATTTTTCTGACTTCGTATGTGACCCCGGTAAAATGAGAAAGTACGTTCGAATTAAAAATAAAAGATTTATTTTAAAAATAAAAGAAACATGCTTTTAACTTTAGGATTGGACTTCGGCAATAGCGCCATTGCATTCAGAAGGCGTCAAAACCTATTGATCGACAGTCGTTGGGCTCCGTTTGGAGATCGGACGGAAAAACCCTAATTTCTATAATTAATTAAATTAAAAATAAAATAAAATACCGTATAAATACGGGATGAACAGTACGTCATTCTTCCTCATTTCAAAGCCGCCGAACCCATGAACAGCTCAAAACTTTGAGCTCCGATTCCTCCCAATCCGTAGAGACTTAGACAGGGGCGTAGTTGAGTTTTCTGAAGCTCTTTCTCTCCTCTTCCATCTCCGAAAAGAATCACCTCCCCTCGTGCCCCTGTTAGCCCGCCCCGACCCTCCAAACCCGCGCCCTTCCTTCCGCCCCCGAGCCCGCCTGTCGCCGCCGCACCCCCCCCCCAACTCCTGGCGCACGTGCGCCTATCTTAGGTGGTCCACCTCCATCAAACGGCTCCTCAAACCATTGACTATATCTCCTGTAAATTGAATTCAAAGTTTTGAACTTTCTGAAATCAAAGGTATGAAATTCATTTTAGATTTGCGACGCTTTTAATCGTTACAGTGACAGTTGTAAAAAGTCAGTTTCTAATTTGTACATATGAACTTCAAATTGAAATCTTTCAGATCCGAAACCGTCATGACTTCGAACACGAGATCTGATCGAGTTTGGACCTTCATTTCAGTCCCAAGCAATGTGAGAATTTATTTTTAATTTAATTTAATTATTATTCTTGCGTTATGTGAAGTTTGAATGGCAAATAAAAATGGATTTGCGATGAATGTTATTATGAGTCATGGATCTGAATTGTTTGTGATGTTATGATAATAGATCTGAAGATTTAAGTGTTAGGTATGAGATTTCTAATCTAAATAGTTTAAGGTAAATTACTTGTCGTTATTGTTGACGTTGATTGGTGTTTTGTTAAATTTATGGAATATTTATGTTGATTAAAACTTGATAAATTAAACATGTCATCATGTTGTGTTATTAGAATTGTAAATTAAAGACTTGCTAAAACAAATCACCTTGTTGTGTTATGAGATTTGTTAAATTAACAATCATGTTAATTAGAAGAATGGTAGAACAAAATTATTACGTTGTGATTGTTAGATTTGTTAATCCAAGAATTCCCATTTATGTTAAATTAGAATAGTGATACATAAACATCGTTTTATGTTGAAAATAGAATTGTTAGATGGAAATTGGTAACATTAGAAACATGATTACATTTCTATGTATTGTTATAAGAAAAGGATTGAATTTTTATGTTACATTGGTAATCAAAGAAAAAGATTGAAACTATGATATGCAATTGGCTATTTTGATAAAAATTACATTTTTCTATGTAATTAAAATGTGAATTTACACCGTATGATAAAAATTACATTTTTCTATGTAATTAAAATGTGAATTTACACCATATGATAAAAATTACATTTTTCTATGTAATTAAAATGTGAATTTACACCGTATGATAAAAATTACATTTTTCTATGTAATTAGAATGGAAGTTTGCATCGTATGATAAAAATTACATTTTTATATGTAACATATGATGAGAGTTTGCATTGTAATTAAAAATCATATTTTTATAATGTAAATAAGAAGTAGAGTTTGCATTGTAATTAAAAATCATATTTTTTATAATGTAAATAAGAAGTAGAGTTTGCATTGTAATTAAAAATCATATTTTTATAATGTAAATAAGAAGTAGAGTTTGCATTGTAATTAAAAATCATATTTTTATAATGTAAATAAGAAGTAGAGTTTGCATTGTGATTAAAAATCATATTTTTATAATGCAAATAAGAAGTAGAATTTGCATTGTAAATTAAATTTACATTTATATATGTAAATTTAGAATAGGATTCACACTGCAAATATAAGTTACATTTTTATTATGTAATTAAGATGAGAATGTACATTGAAGTTGAAATTTACATTTTTATATGTAATTTAAAAGTAGGATTTTGCAATGTATCAAAATTTACATTTTTACATGTAAATAGAAAATAGGAATTTACATAGGAATTAAATTTACATTTTTACATGTAAATGAAAAGGATGGAAATCACATTTTTAATGTAAGTAAAGAATGAATTTAGGATGCTGTAATATTATCTTCATTTTCAAATGAACTAAAATTTAATAAGGACCGGTAGTTGTTTAGAGCGTTGTTTAAATCAAACGACGTTATCACGATTAAACGATTATATATATATATATATATAATTAAAATTAAACGAATGGAGCGCGGTAGTTCGCGTTTTGAAATCGTACCTTTAAACGACTATACAAGAAGATCCGACCGTCGGATTTTCTTGAAACTGAAACCGTTATGACCGTCTTGGAAAAATCATTCCAACGATATATATTGCGTTAAGATCCAACGGTTAGATTCTGAGAAATGTAAAAATCAAAATTGGTTGAATGCAGCGCTATAGTCGCTCATTGACTCAAGGCATCGTTATATAAAAATTTAATTATTTTAAATAATTAAAATAGGAAGTAATCATTATAAAATGATATCAGCAAATACGAAGGATTTTAAACATATATATATACGAGGATTATTTGGAAAGTCCGAGTTCTCTCATTCCAAATAATCAAACGACGTTAATTGAAGTATGAAGATGGCGTATGAAGACCGTAAATTTTCCCTCGAATGGACAACGATCGAGGCCCTGATTTGATTTGCTCCCAATTCAAGAGTCATGGTCATTGCCCAAACGTACGTGTTGATTTCACGGGTTTGGTTTTCACTCAGACCCAGAGCATAATTTAATAAATGGATTGTGTGTCTGACATCGTACTCCATTAAATATCATGTTATTAATCTTCTGTCGAATGTATGGATATTTGGTCGTGGAGAATTTATTCTCTTGCTTAACACCCTTTCATATATTTCGGCAAAGGATTGGTAGTGTGATATGGAGTGACGATGTGACATGCTAAGATGCATATGATCAAGGCTTTGTTGAAAAGCAGGCCTTGTGGAATGATCAAAGCATAGCCTGTTTAGGCATAGCTTTGTGTATAGCGTGACTTCGCGAGCCTCACACACCGGCGGAGTCTAAAACGGGAGAAGGGACCGTAGGGAGAGCAACACGTTTCTTTCTAGCTAGAAGTGGTGATTGGGCTTTAACACGGCTCGACATTTTACTTATGTGGATGATGGAATGAGGCGCCTCGGATGATAGGTCCTATAGGACCGGGAAACGTGTGTTCAGGAATAACTAATCCGCAACTCGTATGGTGGACCGGCCCTGCAGCTTTTCAAGGGTTCACTGCGGGGGACCCTGAGGCATTAGCTAGAGTGTCTCGAATCGGTAAGGAGCTCCTCCCTAGCCTTGACTCATGATGGAAATCCAAACTTCCAATACGAACCTACGGATTTGATTGTATTACTAGTATGGAAGCATAGTATTATGGTATCTATGTGTCCTAGGATTGATACATTTATTTTGAAATGTTTTCCATATATACTAATAATAATATTAAACTCGTATTTGCCGTATTAAGCATGTTTAATCACCATAAGGTAAAACCATATCCTATGGTTTGTGTTGCATTGTGTGATGGGACTTGGGTCTTATGGTGATTCCATTTTTTCTCAAAAGCATAGCGTTGTTCTACGAATTCACTTATTATTTATTCTGTCACTTTAAATTATGCATGGCAATCCATTGGAATAAACTCGTTCCGCGTTAGCGGCGTGGTCCTTGGATTTGCCTTATTACTAGTAGTTAAATTAGTTAAGAATTCTCACACCAGTCCCACGACTGACCCGTTGTTTGTTCCAATTTTTTGCAAACTCGGGTGCCCTCCTTTCTACACGGGCAGCCAAGTAAACAGGTTCATTCTTTGCTTGGAGTCTTTTTTTGGAGCTGCTTATTATCTTTCTTGGATTTGCTTTCGTGGAGAGGTGATGACTTGGAGCTTGAAGACATCTATCATTTGCTACTATTGCATTTTTCTCTTTTTAATTCCATACATCAAACTTGTTTCATTTCACGTTGTTTAAGTTGGAGTCGGAACTTATTTCTTTTTCTGCAAACTTGATGTAATAATTTAGAATTCTGTGACTGTGGACTTTCTGTGGTTGATGACATTATATTTCTACTGCTATGATGTTGTTACTCTATGAATTTCCTATGATATGTTGTATCTGTGATCTGTATTATTGTATTTATGTTGTATTCCTAATGATTATCCCTAACTTTCATTCCGTGGGAGTTTGGGGTCATCACAGTTGGTATCAGAGCTTTGGTTAAACTTAGCTTTGGAATATAACATATTTATAATAATTCGTTTACATAGAATCACAATATTCTATGGCGAACATTTCATGTGAATACATAATAGTCAGTCATTCCATCATCATCTTTTTATCCGTCCTTTTATCTTTATCAATTCTTTAAATCACCATTATAGTTGTTCTGACTCTTTCCTTGATCGTACAGAACTAACTAGAAATGAGTATCGCTGCCGCTAGAGCCGCTAGAGCTAGAGCAAAGAGGCAAAGTTGTCGCATATGCAAGTCGTCAATTTAAGCCGCATGAGAAAAGTTATTGTGTCCATGACTTAGAGTTGCTGGCCGTAGTCTTTGCTTTAAAAATTTGGAGACATTATCTTTTGGGCGAAAAATTTGAATTATTCACAGACCATCAATCTTCGAAATATCTCTTCGATCAAAAGGATCTGAATTTAAGGCAGCAACGAAGGCTAGAATTTCTGGCGGCATACGATCTTGACATCTTGTATACGCGGGGAAAGCCAATGTTGTGGCAGACGCGCTTAGTAGAAAGGACGTCATTGTCGCAAGCCTCGTCATTACCCCTTCCTTGATTGATAAAATCTCTGCTCTTCAAAAGGATGATAAATTCATTCAGATAATGATCAAGAGAATTGAAGAGGGTGAAAACACGAACTTCCAAATAGATGGCAAAGGAATTCTTAGATTTCAGGGTCGGATTTGTGTTCCATATATCAAAGACCTAATAAGGGAAGTTTTGGATAAGGGTCACAAATCAGAGCTTTGCATCCATCCCGGTGTGAGCAAGATGTATCAAGACTTAAAGCGCACATTTTGGTGGAGATCTATGAATAGGGATATATCCATTTATGTGAGTAGATGTCCCACATGCCAATAAGTGAAAAGTGATCAACAAAAGCTTGCGGGGTTGTTGCAACCATTGGAAGTTCCAGATTGGAAGTGGGACCAAATCTCTATGGATTTTATAGATGGTCTGCCTCGTACTAGGAAAGGAAATGACAGCATATGGGTGACCGTGGATCGCTTCACAAAGTCCGCTCATTTCATACCTGTCAAGTCCACTAGAACTGCTCAAAGTCTGGCGCAAATCTATTTCAAAGAAATCGTCAGGCTACATGGGTAATAAAACTAAATCTTTCCTTTTCACCATAATCTGAATGAAATTTTCATTTTCAAATTAAATAATAACCTTTTGTTTTAAACAGAGTTCCTAGTAGCATTGTTAGCGACCGTGATCCTATCTTTGCTAGCAAATTTTGGGAAGCATTCCAAAATGAGTTGGGAACGAAGTTAAATCTCAGTACCGCATATCACCCTCAGAATGATGGCCAAACTGAACGGGTGAATCGCAATCTTGAGGATCTATTGCGAGCTTGCATACTCGATTTTGGAGGTTCTTGGGAGGATCACTTGCATTTAGTTGAATTCTCATATAACAATAGCTATCAAGCAAGTTTGAAAATGTCTCCATTTGAAGCCTTATATGGTAGGCCATGTAGATCGCCTGCGTGTTGGGTTGAAAAAGGAAATCGGCTTGTATTGGGTCCAGACATGGTCCGAGAAGCTTCAGACAAAGTTGATTTTATTAAGAAGCGACTATTGGCTGCCCAAAGTAGACAAAAGAGCTATGCAGATGTAAGAAGAAGAGAGTTGGTTTTTGAAGTGGGTGACTATGTCTATCTGAAAGTTGCTCCAATGTGAGGTGTAATCCGTTTTGTAAAGACAGGAAAAGTAGCACCTAAATTCATCGGCCCCTTCCCTATTCTTGAAAAGATTGGCACCCTAGCCTACAGAATTCAGATGCCCGACTGGTTGCCTGGAGTACACGATGTATTCCATGTATCTCAACTTCGAAGGCATGTCCATGATCCAGATCTAGTTGTGGAGGAAGCTGCACAGCAAGATTTGGAGATCACCCCAAGCCTTGCAGTGAGAAGGGAACCACTGAAAATTATTGGCAAGGAGACTAGGAAGCTGAGAAATAAAAGTATCAACCTAGTCAAGGTGCAATGGAGCAGTGATCCTAGAGACTGCACTTGGGAAACCGAGGAGAGTATCAAACAAGCCTATCCCAAATGCAGAGTGGATATTTCCGATTAGATTTTATTTTGAGCTACGCTTAAAATATTTCACATTCTCTGAGTTGGTTCCTGCTCTTCTATTTTCCTTTTTCCTTTTCGAGGACGAAAAGTTCTTAAGCGGGGGAGATTGTAACAGCCCAGAATTTGGGGCCAATTTAAAATTTTCATTTTAAAGGTGTTTAAATAGTTAAACAGTTAAAAAAATGACTAGAAATTTATTTTGATTAGATTTAATACGAATACGTTTAATTTAATTATTAAAGGAATTAGAAAAGGACGGTAGTTTGAAAAGTCAAACCTGAACTTTGACTGACCACACAGGATGCAGAATAAACAGGATTTTGGTGAAACGAAAAATATTTAAATCTGTTAATGATATCTTTCTAACGAATCTGAAAAATCGAAGTTTCATAGCTGGAATCAAAAGTTATGGCCAAATGAATTTTCAGAAAGGTCGCTATAGAGAATATATTGCCCTTGAAAATAGACATTTTGGATACGACCTCGGAATTCGACGAAATCACTTTTGTTGGATCTGGGATGTCAAATTATGGCTAGGTTTCAAATTTCATGATTTTTGAAGTTAATATGTGGGCGTGGCAAAGGAAGATGTGTTTTGGTCAATTACAGTTAAATTGGATCGACCAGAAAATGACCATTTTTCAAACAGTCTCAGAATTCGACGAAATTGGTTTTGTTAAGACCGTATCGTCAAAGCATAACCAAAAATAATTTTTTTTGGATTTTTCTGACTTCGTATGTGACCCCGGTAAAATGAGAAAGTACGTTCAAATTAAAAATAAAAGATTTATTTTAAAAATAAAAGAAACATGCTTTTAACTTCAGAATTGGACTTCGGCAATAGCGCCATTGCGTTCAGAAGGCGTCAAAACCAATTGATCGATAGTCGTTGGGCTCCGTTTGGATATCGGACGGAAAAACCCTAATTTCTTGAATTAAAAATAAAATAAAATACCCTAGAAATACCGTATAAATACGGGATGAACAGTACGTCGTTCTTCCTCATTTCAAAGCCGCCGAACCCAAGAATAGCTCAAAACTTTGAGCTCCGATTCCTCCCAATCCGTAGAGAATTAGACAAGGGCGTAGTTGAGTTTTCCGAAGCTCTCTCTCCCCTCTTCCATCTCCGACAAGAATCGCCTCCCCTCGTGCCCCCGTTAGCCCGCCCCGACCCTCCAAACCCGCGCCCTTCCTTCCGCCGCCGAGCCCGCCTGTCGCCGCCGCACCCCCCAACTCCTGGCGCACGTGCGCCTATCTTAGGTGGTCCACCTCCATCAAACGGCTCCTCAAACCATTGACTATATCTCCTGTAAATTGAATTCAAAGTTTTGAACTTTCTGAAATCAAAGGTATGAAATTCATTTCAGATTTGCGACGCTTTTAATCGTTACAGTGACAGTTGTAAAAAGTCAGTTTCTAATTTATACATATGAACTTCAAATTGAAATCTTTCAGATCCGAAACCGTCGTGACTTCGAACACGAGATCTGATCGAGTTTGGACCTTCATTTCAGTCCCAAGCAATGTGAGAATTTATTTTTAATTTAATTAATTTAATTATTATTCTTGCGTTATGTGAAGTTTGAATGGCAAATAAAAATGGATCTGCGATGGATGTTATTATGAGTCATGGATCTGAATTGTTTGTGATGTTATGATAATAGATCTGAAGATTTAAGTGTTAGGTGTGAGATTTCTAATCTAAATAGTTTAAGGTAAATTACTTGTCATTATTGTTGACGTGGTTTGGTGTTTTGTTAAATTGATGGAATATTTATGTTGATTAAAACTTGATAAATTAAACATGTCATCATGTTGTGTTATTAGAATTGTAAATTAAAGACTTGCTAAAACAAATCACCTTGTTGTGTTATGAGATTTGTTAAATTAACAATCATGTTAATTAGAAGAATGGTAGAACAAAATTATTACGTTGTGATTGTTAGATTTGTTAATCCAAGAATTCCCATTTATGTTAAATTAGAATGGTGATACATAAACATCGTTTTATGTTGAAAATAGAATTGTTAGATGGAAATTGGTTACATTAGAAACACGATTACATTTCTATGTATTGTTATAAGAAAAGGATTGAATTTTTATGTTACATTGGTAATCAAAGAAAAAGATTGAAACTATGATATGCAATTAGCTATTATGATAAAAATTACATTTTTCTATGTAATTAAAATGTGAATTTACACCGTATGATAAAAATTACATTTTTCTATGTAATTAAAATGTGAATTTATACCGTATAATAAAAATTACATTTTTCTATGTAATTAAAATGTGAATTTACACCGTATGATAAAAATTACATTTTTCTATGTAATTAAAATGTGAATTTACACCGTACGATAAAAATTGCATATTTCTATGTAATTAAAATGTGAATTTACACCGTAAGATAAAAATTACATTTTTCTATGTAATTAAAATGTGAATTTACACCGTATGATAAAAATTACATTTTTCTACGTAATTAAAATGTGAATTTACACCGTATGATAAAAATTACATTTTTCTATGTAATTAAAATGTGAATTTACACCGTACGATAAAAATTACATTTTTCTATGTAATTAAAATGTGAATTTACACCGTACGATAAAAAATACATTTTTCTATGTAATTAAAATGTGAATTTATACCGTATGATAAAAATTACATTTTTCTATGTAATTAGAATGGAAGTTTGCATCGTATGATAAAAATTACATTTTTATATGTAACATATGATGAGAGTTTGCATTGTAATTAAAAATCATATTTTTATAATGTAAATAAGAAGTAGAGTTTGCATTGTAATTAAAAATCATATTTTTATAATGTAAATAAGAAGTAGAGTTTGCATTGTAATTAAAAATCATATTTTTGTAATGTAAATAAGAAGTAGAGTTTGCATTGTAATTAAAAATCATATTTTTATAATGTAAATAAGAAGTAGAGTTTGCATTGTAATTAAAAATCATATTTTTATAATGTAAATAAGAAGTAGAGTTTGCATTGTGATTAAAAATCATATTTTTATAATGTAAATAAGAAGTAGAATTTGCATTGTAAATTAAATTTACATTTATATATGTAAATTTAGAATAGGATTCACACTGCAAATATAAGTCACATTTTTATTATGTAATTAAGATGAGAATGTACATTGAAGTTGAAATTTACATTTTTATATGTAATTTAAAAGTAGGATTTTGCAATGTATAAAAATTTACATTTTTACATGTAAATAGAAAATAGGAATTTACATAGGAATTAAATTTACATTTTTACATGTAAATGAAAAGGATGGAATTCACATTTTTAATGTAAGTAAAGAATGAATTTAGGATGCTGTAATATTATCTTCATTTTCAAATGAACTAAAATTTAATAAGGACCGGTAGTTGTTTAGAACGTTGTTTAAATCAAACGACGTTATCACGATTAAACGATTATATATATATATATATATATTATTAAAATTAAACGAATGGAGCGCGGTAGTTCGCGTTTTGAAATCGTAACTTTAAACGACTATACAAGAAGATCCGACCGTCGGATTTTCTTGAAACTGAAACCGTTAGGACCGTCTTGGAAAAATCATTCCAACGATATATATTGCGTTAAGATTCAACGGTTAGATTCTGAGAAATGTAAAAATCAAAATTGGTTGAATGCAGCGTTATAGTCGCCCATTGACTCAAGGCATCGTTATATAAAAATTTAATTATTTTAAATAATTAAAATAGGAAGTAATCATTATAAAATGATATCAGCAAATACGAAAGATTTTAAACATATATATATACGAGGATTATTTGGAAAGTCCGAGTTCTTTCATTCCAAATAATCAAACGACGTTAGTTGAAGTATGAAGATGGCGCATGAAGACCGTCAATTTTCCCTCGAATGGACAACGATCAAGACCCTGATTTGACTTTCTCCCAATTCAAGAGTCATGGTCATTGCCCAAACGTACGTGTTGATTTCATGGGTTTGGTTTTCGCTCAGACCCAGAGCATAAGCTAATAAATGGATTGTGTGTCTGACATCGTACTCCATTAAATATCATGTTATTAATCTTCTGTCAAATGTATGGATGTTTGGTGGCGGAGAATTTATTCTCTTGCTTAACACCCTTTCATATATTTCGGCAAAGGATTGGTAGTGCGATATGGAGTGACGATGTGACATGCTAAGATGCATATGATCAAGGCTTTGTTGAAAAGCAGGCCTTGTGGAATGATCAAAGCATAGCCTGTTTAGGCATAGCTTTGTGTATAGCGTGACTTCGCGAGCCTCACACACCGGCGGAGTCTAAAACGGGAGAGGGGAACGCAGGGAGAGCAGCACATTTCTTTCTAGCTAGAAGTGGTGATTGGGCTTTAACACGACCCGACATTTTACTTATGTGGATGATGGAATGAGACGCCTCGGATGATAGGTCCTATAGGACCGGGAAACGTGTGTTCAGGAATAACTAATCCGCAACTCGTATGGTGGACCGGCCCTGCAGCTTTCCAAGGGTTCACTGCGGGAGACCCTGAGGCATTAGCTAGAGTGTCTCGAATCGGTAAGGAGCTCCTCCCTAGCCTTGACTCATGATGGAAATCCAAACTTCCAATACGAACCTACAGATTTGATTGTATTACTAGTATGGAAGCATAGTATTAATTGTATCTATGTGTCCTAGGATTGATACATTTATTTTGAAATGTTTTCCATATATACTACTAATAATATTAAACTCGTATTTGCTGTATTTAGCATGTTTAATCACTATAAAGTAAAACCCTATCCTCTGGTTTGTGTTGCATTGTGTGATGGGACTTGGGTCTTATGGTGATTCCATTTTTCTCAAAAGCATAGCGTTGTTCTACGAATTCACTTATTATTTATTCTGTCACTTTAAATTATGCACGGCAATTCATTGGAATAAACCCGTTCCGCGTTAGCGGTGTGGTCCTTGGATTTGCCTTATTACTAGTAGTTAAATTAGTTAAGAATTCTCACACCAGTCCCACGACTGACCCATTGATTTGTTTCCACCTTTTTGCAAACTCGGGTGCCCTCCTTTCTACACGGGCAGCCAAGTAAACAGGTTCATTCTTTGCTTGGAGTCTTTTCTTTGGAGCTGCTTATTATCTTTCTTGGATTTGCTTTCGTGGAGAGGTGATGACTTGGAGCTTGAAGACATATATCATTTGCTACTATTGCATTTTTCTCTTTTTAATTCCAGACATCAAACTTGTTTCATTTCACGTTGTTTAAGTTGGAGTCGGAACTTATTTCTTTTTCTGCAAACTTGATGTAATAATTTAGAATTCTGTGACTGTGGACTTTCTGTGGTTGATGACATTATATTTCCGCTGCTATGATGTTGTTACTCTATGAATTTCCTATGCTATGTTGTATCTGTGATCTGTATTATTGTATTTATGTTATATTCCAAATGATTATCCCTAACTTTCATTCCGTGGGAGTTTGGGGTCATCACATGGGGGCGGCTGATAAATGAATTAAGGGTTACGGTGAGAAGGGTTTTAAGGTTGAGGCGGGTTGGATCTTTATGGGCCGATGATTAAGGTAAAGCCCACTTTTAAATTTAAAAGAAGATCCATGTTTTTAAAATTTAATTAGTTTATAAATTTCGTAATACGATTTCTCACGCATACAGTATCAGATTTACCCACGGTCAGTTTCGTTTGGACCGTAGAGACGAGAACTTCGAGATGGAGCAGAGGTTGGTCAGGATCGGGAACAACTGAGAATTTTATTCGAATTAAACGATAGTTTAATTTGACTAAAAACCAAATATCTATCGACGGATTTAAATCAAGGTGAGTTAAACTCACTCAGCTCTTCCCATTTATATTTTATATAAATTGTGTTTTTATTTTACGTGTTCTGATTGTTAGTGGTTGACCGTTTGCTAGTTATATAATCATTATTGATTCAACAAATGAAATTAAACGGTCGTTTAATTTCAGGAAAAAAATACCAATCGTTTTGATTTGACCCGAATAAGGTAGTTTCCCTTGATTGGTCACGTTTATAAACGTGTTTGAAATTGTTTGAATTGTTTGAATGATCTGTTAATTGATTGATGATCATTATAGAAATTATCGGTCAAATAAAAAGGAGTGATTGATTATTGTTGATTGTTGAACCATATTTCAACATTTATTCTGATGTTAACCAATGGATGGTATGGGTTGGGTAATTGGCATCACATGGCCTATAAATCAATCGATTTATAAAATATGGATTTTATCAACAGTGAATCGAAAATATTGAAGTTATAAACATATTTTTTGACTAAAATAGGTTTTGAAAACTATTTGAAAGGAAATAAATAATTATTATTTATTTAGTAAAGTTTATAAGTAATTATGAAATTTGTTTTATAAAACAAATTCTCATGTTGGTAAGAATTATAAACAAATGAGCAAGTAATAACCTAGTGGTTAAGTACTTGATTAATCGCGTCAAAATGAACAGTTAAATGAAGTTATTTAAATTAATTATATTTTAATTAATTTAAAAGAAGAATTAACTAGAATGGGCTAAAGAAATAGTTGTGTTTTGGATTGACCAAGTGGACCGTTTTAACTGAGATTGACTTTTAATTAGTTTGTTGTTAATGAACTAAATAAAATAAATTAATGAATAGTGTTTAAATTTTAAGAAGATTTTATTATTTATTTAATTTTGTAAATAAAACATTTAACTGATTTTACAATAATAAATGTAAAAGTAAATTGTTTGTTTTAGTTTAATTAATTACTTCTTAAATGAAATATATTTAAGTAAGTAACTATTTGGAAATGGAATATAATTGAGATTTGAGAAGAAGTTGTGAACAAGTTCATATTTGAACTCGAGTTTTAAAATGAAGTAATTAGAGAGTTCTAACTGGATACGATAGCTTAAATGGAAACATTACTTAACGTTGGATTTAGTGGAAGGAGATAAAGATGGAAAGGGTTTATGTTAAACCTAGATTCATAAACATAGTTGTAAAAGGAATGTGAGGATAAAGCGTCGTTTTGAATTGGGATTACTTAATAATGGAATTAAGATTTAATCAAATTGAAAAGGGATTTTCCCAAAGAAAGGGGGATTGGTAAAAGGGATTTGATTTGAGCTTGGTAAACGAAGTTGAAAATAGGAATTGTAATGATAATCCAGTTATAATACAAAGTTATTTAAATTAGTCAATAGTTAATAAAGGTGATGTTAGTAATCGATTATTAAATTGACAAGTTAAGCAATATTAATTATATTTAAAAGAGAGACTTTCAAAAAAAAGATAAGAAGAACTGTAAAGATATATTTTAACTGGTGGGATGTGTTTGATGTAAGATTTAATATCGGTTCTTGAATTACAATTCGTATTTATCTGAAAATAAGAACGTTGTTGATCAAGGTCTGAGAGGTAATTAAAAACCCCAACTTGAACGACTTCGGGACTATCCAAGGATGATACTAGTTGGTAATGGCGAGAGTGTATGATAAGATTTCCAAAGTAACGGAAATGAGATGAGATGATATTTCCCTAGTAACAGAATTAAAAGGAGATTGGCGATAATTTCGAAAAGTAAAGGAATGAGATATAGAATGGTTTATTTTATAAGAATAAGGATTGGATATTTTTCCAAGTGATGAAAACAGAAGGGTTTGGCGTAACGTCAAATAGTAAGCTGAACTGATTTCTCAGTTATAATTAACAAAATGTTATAGTTAATGTTTTGAAAATGATAGTCAAATGGAATATTGGATATCGTTATATAATATATCCTTTCTAAATATTAAAATAAAATAGTTTTATGTATATCAGTATATTAAAGTAATAAGTGAAATGTTTTTCCCAATATTGGAATATTCAAGTTAATTAGTTTTAATTAAAGAAGCCAAGTGATGCTGAGTACTAAACCAGTAAATCTATTTTTATGATTTCATGGATGTTTAAATTGATAGTTAAATAACCGACTATCAAGTCTGACCTTTACGATTGTTGGTATTGAAAGGCCGGGATCGAACGTATATTCGAAAACCATTCCAACCAACAAATACAAAAATATAGAAGAGATCAGGCGACGATCGAGATGGAGCATTTGAAGACCATAGATCTTCATAAAGCGAAAGAACCACTTACAATCTCGGATTCGACCCGTAGATATACCGGGGTTCTGTCGTGGTTGGAATCTGTAGATTGCAAGGACTATCGCTACTGGTCCATGCGGTGATTCCTATATTGGATGCAGTAGGAGAGTACCTTTGGTTCATTCTGTTCCTAGATGACTTGTATGGATGAATGTCTGACAGAGTATTTCCTGAAACCACGTACGTTGATTTTTACAAATATATCGATCGGTGGCAAAGAAGGGCACTTCTTTTATACCCAGAGTATATTTGTGGACGTCAATTAGTGACTTGACGGATTTGGCGATGTGGCATTCAAAGTGAATGGTGGCCAGGTGTTCAAAAGATTATAACCTCAAGCCTCACAACCAAGAAATGACAAAAATCGGGCAGGCAGCATGGCTATGTGGGTCGCTCCCATTAGGGTGTAAAATCACCTATCTAGAAAAAATCCATTGCATTCTTTAATCTATTTCAATGCTGTTCCTTTTCTGGAAACGGTGGTTTGAGCCCAACCGTTGGTGATATACATTCGATACACTCAAGCGAAATGACTGGTAGGTCATATGAGGGCCGGGTTGCAAGACGTTCTTGTTGAACCCAGTGTATTCGCCTCTAGAGATACACTATCGGCAGGTGGTCCCATACCTTGCCCTAGTCGGAATCCAATCCCCAATAAGCGCCCGCGGTTTCGATTGTATATTATATATGTGGAGCATGAGATGCAAGCGTTCCACTAGATTGATATTTACTTGTATTTAGACACTATTATAATATCAGAAAAGATATTGAGTTCAAAACTATTTTGGGTTATCGTAAGGTAAAAACCGTCCGTATTTATGTGTGGATTTGGTCTTACAATTATCCTTTCTTTCGAAAGGATTTTAACTTTAAAATCAAGCTGTGTGATACCCTTAATACTGTGCGAGTTTTTCTCACTCTGGTTCACCAGACTGACCCGGTGTTTTGTAAATGCTCGGGTTAGCTCGGGGTGTACAGGTTCAGGATATCAGGTACTGGAAAGTCCAGAGACGAGCTGGAGATGTTCAGACGAATGATATCTAGTATTTATTCCGCTGTGTGATTATATATGAGGACAGATTATTATAACTGTCCAGAGATGTTGATGTACTCTGATATTGTAGGTATTTTCACAATCTCTCAATAAAGATTTATTTCAGAATTATATTTTGTTCCACTGCGATGTGAGACTCTGATTATGTTGTATTGGTTCTTCTTCTTCTTCTTCTATTCTAACTTTCTTTCTTTCTTATCTCACCCTCTAATTTCTTTCTATAAACGTCCAGTGTTTTCGGTGTTTGGAAGGTCGGCATAATTTATGGTAAAGGTATTTATGTCGATTTTCGGGGCCGAAAATCCTTGGGTCGTTACAGTGGTATCCGAGCTATTGGTTGAGTAGTAACCTTGGCTCTGTGGCGTAACTCGATAGAGATGGGGTTAGTAACACCCTAGATTGAGTTGTGTTTATATATGAGAGCGTATTTGTAAGATTTTATATACAAATTTTTTGTATTGTGTTATTTAACTGGTTCAAGTGTTGAGAAGCCTTGAGCTAGCGAATGGATACGATATTGTTTTATAGAGAGGGTAAATGAAATAATTTTACCCAAGATATATTTTTATATAGAAAAGGGAAATTATTTTCTATAATATGGTAATATGGGTTGTTTTGTTGTTCTGGTTGATTTGAAATCAAATTGAATTATGAAATAAAGTTGAACTAATTAGAAAATCAATTCGTCAATCGAATCAAATATGAAAGTGAAACTAAACCCTGTTAAGTAAAATCAATTTAAGAATGACTTCGAATAAAATGAACTTAAATAAATTGGGATTTGAAAATTAAATGGATAAATATTAGGAATTAATTTGATACTAATCGATCGATATTAATGGATGTTAAACCAAAACAGAGGCAAACCCTATATTGAATATTAATTGAATTTAACCAGTTGGGGTTAATGAGAAATTGTATGAATGGAAAGCAAGGAGAAAAATCCCGGTAGAGTGGATTGGAAACAAGATTGGTTGTGAAGTGGAAACGGAATTATTTAACCTAGATTATTATTTGCATTATAAGTGGAATAAATGCAGAATCCAGAAGGCTGTGGAGATGATTTGGTTATGCAGACTAGAAATGTAGACGACAAGCAGCTACTTGATACGCTTTGGAAATTGGAATTTGAGTTGGAAGGCCCAACAAATAGGTAAACCTTATATTATGGGTTAAGCAATTTTTTTGTACCCTGAGTGAGTAGCCATTTGGGTTTTGATTTTTTATTTTCGAAGGAGTTGAGTCCCAGAGTGGCAGTTGTAGTCGTACCGATTGAGCCATGTAGAGGAGGCGCTGGCAAAATTTTAGAAAATTTTTAGAGTTCAAATTTATTTTGAAATTAATGCAAAGGTAATGATTTTAAAATAATTTGGTTCAGAATATTCTTCTTACCTTACAATTTTGAGGACGAAATTATTTTAAGCAAGGAAGAATGTAACGTCCCAGATTTTTCGTCCATTTAAATTAGAATATTCAAATCAATTTATATATTATATTGGAAATATAATGGATTTTTAATCGAATTTATTTATTTAAAATAGAGTTCGAATATATATATTTATATATTAATTAAAACGAGCTCAAAACGTCGGGTGATTCGAAATTTTTGATTTGAACTTTAACTGAGTATACAGGATCCGATATAAGTCGGATTTTTGTGAAATAAGAAACGTTTGAACCGGTTCGATTATATTTTTCTAATGAAAGAGAAAAATCAAGATTTCAGCTTATAGATGTCAAGTTACGTACAATTCAAAATTTTCAAATAGTCGCTGTGGCATCGTTTTTAAATTATAACGATTTATTTATTTATATTAAAGGATTTTTATGTAAATGGAATATTATCGAAAACCAAGATTTTCGATGTTGAGTTTTGAATTTTATACTAATTGAAATTTGAAATTATATGTTTTAAATATATGAGAATTTTTATTTATTTTCGTTAATTTGGCTGCTTGAATTAAGTATATATGTATGTATTTATCCGTGTTTCGCTTGGTTCGGCATAATGAGTAAAAACTCGAATACATACATTTATCATACTCGTACAACAAAACAAAACCGAACCCGGATTTTTGGTGAAAATCGGTTGGACATGTATACGGATATGTCTATTATGAAACTGAAAAATGGAACTTAAACATATACAAAATGAAACAAGTCTCCACAGATCCTGAACAGGAAAAGAAAAAGTCAAATAAACTACTCCAATAGCTATAAAAACAGAAATTCGAACAGCTTAATATATACATAAATATATCAGACTTCAAGATCAATGAACAGTAAAAAGGAAAATCATGAACAACTGTATAAATAAAATCAAAAGTGTGTATATATATATATATATATAACATCAAATTTGTACAGAAATCTACTTATACATTTTAAACAGCTAAAGAAATTGAATGGGACAGCTAGGAACTGGACAATGCATATCTAAAAAAATAAAGTACATGTGTATCTTTATACATACGGCTGGTTAAACAATACAGGAGTAGAAAAATTAAACAGTAAGGCAATGATCTTTCCATGTGCACAAATTCATCCCATCCTTCTTCTTTGCTTGCTGCTACGTGTTTTTATCGTCTACCTTTGTGATTTTCATTTGCAACTACTCCTATAAAAATTAAAATTAAAAGAAAGAAGAATACGGCATGCAAAAGTGGAAAGTGATCACAACATAGGAGGAGAACATATATTCATACATATATGTAACACTCTGTACACTTACAACCAACATAATCAAAGTATTCATATTAAAAATAAATGTTATGCCTTGTCTTCTTTCAAGGAACAGTAAAAACAAAGATACACATATCATGAACAGTGGATTTATTTAGACTAAAGCACGGCTAAAACAGTGAGAAGTATGCATAGGGGAAGTATGCATAGGAAATGAACAAAACAGACTATACACAGCTAACAGCTAAAATAAATATATATATTCATTTCAAATTTGTTCATGTCGTGTTCTTTCAAGAGCAGTGAGATAAACAGCATAGGACCGGAGTAGGGGCAGCTAGAAAGATACACTTGCACAGCTAAGAAGGGAGAAAACTGACGTGTATATATTTTTACAGCAAATCCATACGGAGAATCGAACAGCTAATACATATATATATATACAGAAAATCTCATATTCAGATTCACTGTTTTCTTACATTTAAAAATCCGAACTCAAAATCTAACAAACCGTTTTCAAGTCACTAAATTTGATTAAAACAATTCATAGCAGCTATACAAGATTCGATCACTATTTTTCATAACAGTGCTATACAATCCTATACTAAAATCAACTAGATTCTATGCTAAAATATCACGCAACACATCAACACTCCCATCATCGGTTCGTACAACCTGGAAAGGGATAGGAGATATGGCCTAACTGAACTACCTATGTTAAGCTACTGATGGACAATGATCTTATCTAAACCCAACCGCACCTATAAATACGTGTTCAGTGTATTTTCCCATTCCAAGAATAATTCGAATGAATACAGTAAAGAAAAAGCATTCGGAACCACTAGAAACCGAAATAAAGTATACAACAAACCAAGAATCAAATGAAATACTTATCTGTGAATCCACTATTTCTTCTCGGTGTAAATCCGAACGGATTTTTTAACTTTGAGCGAAGCCGTGGACCAAGAGTTTGGAGAATCTTCGAATAGAAGCATGGAAGCTTCAAGTTGGCCTGTTGATTATGGTGGATCTGGGAGTTTCGGCGGAAATTGATCATCGAATTGTGGTGACGAAGGTTTTGATTTGGGGTTTGGTCACATAGATTTAGGAAGGAAACAGAGGAGGTCGAAGGGGGTTGCGACGCTGCTGACCTTCGATTTACTGGAGGGATATAGAAAGGGGATTACGGTTTCAATTGCGGCCATGAGAATTAAAGTGATGGAGGCGGCTGATAAATGAATCAAGGGTTACGGTGAGAAGGGTTTTAAGGTTGAGGCGGGTTGGATCTTTACGGGTCGATGATCAAGGTAAAGCCCACTTTTAAATTTAAAAGAAGATCCATGTTTTTAAAATTTAATTAGTTTATAAATTTCGTAATACGATTTCTCACGCATACAGTATCAGATTTACCCACGGTCAGTTTCGTTGGGACCGTAGAGACGAGAATTTCGAGATGGAGCAGAGGTTGGTCAGGATCGGGAACAAATGAGAATTTTATTCGAATTAAACGACAGTTTAATTTGACTAAAAACCAAATTTCTATCGACGGATTTAAATCAAGGTGAGTTATACTCACTCAGCTCTTCCCATTTATATTTTATATAAATTGTGTTTTTATTTTACGTGTTCTGATTGTTAGTGGTTGACCGTTTGCTAGTTATATAATCCTTATTGATTCAACAAATGAAATTAAACGGTCGTTTAATTTCAGGAAAAAAATACCAATCGTTTTGATTTGACCCGAATAAGGTAGTTTCCCTTGATTGGTCACGTTTATAAACGTGTTTGAAATTGTTTGAATTGTTTGAATGATCTGTTAATTGATTGATGATCATTATAGAAATTATCGGTCAAATAAAAAGGAGTGATTGATTATTGTTGATTGTTGAACCATATTTCAACATTTATTCTGATGTTAACCAATGGATGGTATGGGTTGGGTAATTGGCATCACATGGCCTATAAATCAATCGATTTATAAAATATGGATTTTATCAACAGTGAATCGAAAATATTGAAGTTATAAACATATTTTTTGACTAAAATTGGTTTTGAAAACTATTTGAAAGGAAATAAATAATTATTATTTATTTAGTAAAGTTTATAAGTAATTATGAAATTTGTTTTATAAAACAAATGCTCATGTTGGTAAGAATTATAAACAAATGAGCAAGTAATAACCTAGTGGTTAAGTACTTGATTAATCGCGTCAAAATGAACAGTTAAATGAAGTTATTTAAATTAATTATATTTTAATTAATTTAAAAGAAGAATTAACTAGAATGGGCTAAAGAAATAGTTGTGTTTTGGATTGACCAAGTGGACCGTTTTAACTGAGATTGACTTTTAATTAGTTTGTTGTTAATGAACTAAATAAAATAAATTAACGAATAGTGTTTAAATTTTAAGAAGATTTTATTATTTATTTAATTTTGTAAATAAAACATTTAACTGATTTTACAATAATAAATGTAAAAGTAAATTGTTTGTTTTAGTTTAATTAATTACTTCTTAAATGAAATATATTTAAGTAAGTAACTATTTGGAAATGGAATATAATTGAGATTTGAGAAGAAGTTGTGAACAAGTTCATATTTGAACTCGAGTTTTAAAATGAAGTAATTAGAGAGTTCTAACTGGATACGATAGCTTAAATGGAAACATTACTTAACGTTGGATTTAGTGGAAGGAGATAAAGATGTAAAGGGTTTATGTTAAACCTAGATTCATAAACATAGTTGTAAAAGGAATGTGAGGATAAAGCGTCGTTTTGAATTGGGATTACTTAATAATGGAATTAAGATTTAATCAAATGGATTTGAAAAGGGATTTTCCCAAAGAAAGGGGGATTGGTAAAAGGGATTTGATTTGAGCTTGGTAAACGAAGTTGAAAATAGGAATTGTAATGATAATCCAGTTATAAAACAAAGTTATTTAAATAAATCAACAGTTAATAAAGGTGGTGTTAGTAATCGATTATTAAATTGACGAGTTAAGCAACATTAATTATATTTAAAAGAGAGACTTTCAAAAAAAAAGATATGAAGGACTGTAAAGCTATATTTTAACTGTTGGGATGTGTTTGATGTAAGATTTAATATCGGTTCTTGAATTACAACTCGTATTTATCTGAAGATAAGAACGTTGTTGATCAAGGTCTGAGAGGTAATTAAAAACCCCAACTTGAACGACTTTGGGACTATCCAAGGATGATACTGGTTGGTAATGGCGAGAGTGTATGATAAGATTTCCAAAGTAACGGAAATGAGATGAGATGATATTTCCCTAGTAACGGAATTAAGAGGAGATTGGCGATAATTTCGAAAAGTAAAGGAATGAGATATAGAATGGTTTATTTTATAAGAATAAGGATTGGATATTTTTCCAAGTGATGAAAACAGAAGGGTTTGGCGTAACGTCAAATAGTAAGCTGAACTGATTTCTCAGTTATAATTAACAAAATGTTATAGTTAATGTTTTGACAATGATAGTCAAATGGAATATTGGATATCGTTATATAATATATCGTTTCTAAATATTAAAATAAAATAGTTTTATGTATATCAGTATATTAAAGTAATAAGTGAAATGTTTTTCCCAATATTGGAATATTCAAGTTAATTAGTTTTAATTAAAGAAGCCAAGTGATGCTGAGTACTAAACCAGTAAATCTATTTTTATGATTTCATGGATGTTTAAATTGATAGTTAAATAACCGACTATCAAGTCTGACCTTTACGATTGTTGGTATTGAAAGGCCGGGATCGAACGTATATTCGAAAACCATTCCGACCAACAAATACAAAAATATAGAAGAGATCAGGCGACGATCGAGATGGAGCATTTGAAGACCATAGATCTTCATAAAGCGAAAGAACCACTTACAATCTCGGATTCGACCCGGAGATATACTGGGGTTCTGTCGTGGTTGGAATCTGTAGATTGCAAGGACTATCGCTACTGGTCCATGCGGTGATTCCTATATTGGATGCAGTAGGAGAGTACCTTTGGTTCATCTGTTCCTAGATGACTTGTATGGACGAATGTCTGACAGAGTATTTCCTGAAACCACGTACGTTGATTTTTACAAATATATCGATCGGTGGCAAAGAGGGGCACTTCTTTTATACCCAGAGTATATTTGTGGACGTCAATAAGTGACTTGACGGATTTGGCGATGTGGCATTCAAAGTGAATGGTGGCCAGGTGTTCAAAAGATTATAACCTCAAGCCTCACAACCAGGAAATGACAAAAATCGGGCAAGCAGCATGGCTATGTGGGTCGCTCCCATTAGGGTGTACAATCACCTATCTAGAAAAAATCCATTTCATTCTTTAATCTATTTCAATGCTGTCCCTTTTCTGGAAACGGTGGTTTGAGCCCAACCGTTGGTGATATACATTCGATACACTCAAGCGAAATGACTGGTAGGTCATATGAGGGCCGGGTTGCAAGACGTTCTTGTTGTACCGAGTGTATTCGCCTCTAGAGATACACTATCGGCAGGTGGTCCCATACCTTGCCCTAGTCGGAATCCAATCTCCAATAAGCGCCCGCGGTTTTGATTGTATATTATATATGTGGAGCATGAGATGCAAGCGTTCCACTAGATTGATATTTACTTGTATTTAGACACTATTATAATATCAGAAAAGATATTGAGTTCAAAACTGTTTTGGGTCATCGTAAGGTAAAAACCATCCGTATTTATGTGTGGATTTGGTCTTACGATTATCCTTTCTTTCGAAAGGAATTCAACTTTAAAATCAAGTTGTGTGATACCCTTAATACTGTGTGAGTTTTTCTCACTCTGGTTCACCAGACTGACCCGGTGTTTTGTAAATGCTCGGGTTAGCCCGGGGTGTACAGGTTCAGGTTATCCAAGTGATTTCGTCACTTGGAAAAATATCCAAGTGTTCTTCTTCTTCTTCTATTCTAACTTTCTTTCTTTCTTATCTCACCCTCTAATTTCTTTCTATAAACGTTCCAGTGTTTTCGGTGTTTGGAAGGTCGGCATAAATTATGGTAAAGGTATTTATGTCGATTTTCGGGGCCGAAAATCCTTGGGTCGTTACAATTTGCCTTATATATAAACTTTAGTGTGTAAGCCATGCTACAAACATGGGCTATTACAAAATTCGTAGCGTGGGTACATAGTACAACTTCACTTGTTTTATTTCTATACAGGTAGAGGATGTGTGGGTGGGAGGTAGAGCTGTTGAGTTGTGATTAAAAGGAAGATCTTTTTTGGCTTTTGTTTTGGATAGAAATTAGGGAGTAATACATTAAGGTTGAGTGTCCAAGACAGTGATTTAATATTAGAATTTTATAAATGATTGCCACGCTAATGGTTCATGCAGTTGCACGCACCATGTTAGTGTTGAAATTGGTGATACGCAAATCACAATTTTAGGCAACAAATAATCTTACATATTTTGTGGAGAGATTTGTTGTTAGATTTCATGGAGTGATTTGTTGCTAGATTTTATGAAGAGATATTGGTTGCTATATTTGTGCGACAAGTAAGGCAAGTATTATTTGGTGCTTATCCAAATAAATTTTGACATATATGAAGATAATTTGGATGCCAATTATTTGGGTATGAAGCAATTCACTCTATAAAAAGCCTAGCTAACATCTTCATTAGGTATGGAAAATTTTCCATGAATCTTCATTGTCTTTCTCCTAAAATTTTTAGCCATTAGATTTCTCTACCTATTTCTCAATAAGTTATTGGTTCAAGTTGTAATTGTTTGTAATGATAGTTGAGATCGATTGTAAACAATTTTTATTAGTGAATCAATAAAGAGGGTGGTTGGGTGGAATATCGTGTGCTCATATTTCCAATATTTTTGTGGTGTTGTTTATTTTTTTCAATCACATTCATCTTCAAGTGATTGGGTGATAAAGATCCTATTTTTCTTGGTGTTTTGTCAAACTTCCGCTGTGCACAAAACCCCAACAGTTTGGTATTAGAGCCAGGTCATCGCATAGCTTGGAGTGTTTGTTGGATTGAAAATTGGAGATGTCGGACATGATGACGTTTTCAAAGATGTCTATTTTAAATGGGAAGAATTGGAGTATATGGAAGCCGAAGATGGAGGACATTCTATATCTCAATGATTTGCATGATCCCATTGATGGAGATGGGGTGAAGCCCTCGAATATGGATGAGGGAAAGTGGAAGAAAATGGATAAAAAGGCGATTGCGTTGATTCGCCAATATTTGGATGATTCTGTATTCCACCATGTGGCTAGTTGTAAATCCGCGAAGGCGTTGTGGGACAAATTAGTATCTTTGTATGAGTCGAGGAGTGCTACAAGTAAGGCTTTTCTGGTTCGAAAGTTGATGCAACTTCGATTGGATGAGGAGAAGTCTGTTGCAAAGAATTTGAACGAACTTCAAGATGGGATCAATCAATTGGCAAACATGAAGGTCAATTTTGATGATGAGTTGTAGGCTCTTTTGTTAACGAGTACTCTTTCAGAAAGTTGGGAGACTTTGGTTGTTTCATTGGATGATTCCAATGCTAATGGAACTATTTATTTGGAAATGGTTTGAAGCAGTCTTTTGAATGAGGAGCTAAGGAGAAAAGGGTCAGAGTTGAAATCGGTTCAAACTGAGGCGCTGGTAGCAAGGGACTCGGGGAAAGATACAAGAAGGAAGAAGAAAGGTGCTAATGATAAATGTGCTATCACTTGTCATTATTGTGGTAAGAAAGGCCACAAACGCAATGATTGCTATTCATATATACAAGATATGAAGAAGAAGAAGGCGCAAGGTGATAATAATAGTGATTTGGCACAAGCAGGTTTTGTTGAAGGTACCGAAATCGATTCTTTGTGTGATGTCCTATTTAGTGTTGTGGAGCCTTGGAAGATGGATTTAGGAGCCATTTTTCACATATGTCGTGATGTGAAAAGTTTTTCTTTATATGAGAAGAGTGTTGGCATGATAAAGACAGCCAATGGAGTAGAGCTACCAATTTGTGAAGTTGGAGTTGTTAGGTTTCGGATGGATGATGGAGTGGTGAGAGAAGTGCCCGGTGTGAGGCATATACCCACTTGTTCGCATAACCTTATATCTCTCGGTTTGTTAGATCACCGCGGTTGCACTTATGAGACTCGTGGTGGAGTTTTGAGAGTGAATAAGGGTGGTCACGTGATGATGCGAGGAGTTTTGGAGGAGGTAAACCTATATAGTTTGGTTGGTTCGGTGGTCAATAATGGAAGGCGGGTGTCGGTTGAAGAAACTAGTCCACAACAAGGTGAAGAGGTTAATATGGTCACTGCTGATGGTCCTAAGGTGGAGGATCATGGTATCGACAAGAGTCTAGATATTGATGATGCTCGAGGGGTCCTGGAGATGAAGAAATCATGTCAAATAGAAGACGGATGTCGAGTTGTGAAATCCACAAAGACGAGATGGAGGTCTTTGTGGTATTACAAACGCTTTTGAAGATCACTATTGGCGTGATGCACGGATGAAACAGGTGCATCATTAGTGGGCTATGGTGGTGGTTTGTAATGATATTAACAGAGAAAAGAAGGTTGAAAGTGAGAGCTAAGTTGGCTGGTTTTGAGGAGATGTTGTGATTTGGTATCAAGGTGGAGTGTTGAAATTGGTGATATGCAAATCACAATTTTAGGCAACAAATAATCTTACATATTTTGTGGAGAGATTTGTTATTAGATTTTATGGAGTGATTTGTTTCTAGATTTTATAGAGAGATATTGGTTGCTATATTTGTGGGACAATTAAGGCAAGGATTATTTGGTGTTTCTCTAACTAAATTTATGACATATATGAAGATAATTTGAATGCCAAATTTACTTGGGTATGAAGCGATTCACTCTATAATGAGCCTAGCTAACATCTTCATTAGGTGTGGAAAATTTTCCATTATTCTTCATTGTCTTTCTCCTCAAATTTTTAGCCATTAGATATTCTCTACCTATTTCTCAATTAGGTTATTGGTTCAAGTCGTAATTGTTTGTAACGATAGTTGAGATCGATTGTAAACAATTTTTATTGGTGAATCAATAAAGAGGGTGGTTGGGTGAAATATCGTGTGCTCATATTTCCGAAATTTTTGTGGTGTTGTTTATTTTTTTCAATCACATTTATCTTCAAGTGATTGGGTGATAAAGATCCTATTTTTGTTGGTGGTTTGCCAAACATCCGCTGCGCACAAAACCCCAATAGTTAGTTGATGCATGCAAATTTAGTATTTAGATGAATAAATGTTAATGGTACCAACTGTGAAGTTCATATCTACCATTATAGAAGCTTAAGAATTATACTTATTATCATTGTTAAACCAATATGTATCTGCCTGTGATTTTGATTGACTGTAACAATATGATATTTTAATGTAAGCATTTTTTTTTAATTTTCTCACATCATATTTTTAAATTTCATGACACCCATTATTAAATTGTTTAATTTTGGCCTATATAAAAACTTTTAATCTAATGTCTTTTACTTTTAACTGCATTCCATAATTCCAAAAGTTAGGGAAATCCATATATAGTTCAACTAGTTATATATCTTGAAATTTATCAAAGCAAATGTAAATAGAAATAATAATGACATTAAAACAAAGAGTAACGTATATGTAACATAAATTAATCAATGACCTAAGCTATGTAACGTCATTTTATTAGTGAACTGAAACCGAGATAGACTAACATAGTTGATAAATGGAGGCAGAAAGTATTTACCAATAAGTAATAATATTACTACTAACGTATCTGCTTTCCTAATTATTAAGCATAGTATTTGTAGCTTTACATAATCTCCTCTTCCAATAAAACTGTTCTCTTCTCATATCAAGTGGGTTTAATATATCAACTATCTGAGAATCTATGGCGAGCATTTATATGTGAAGTTGCAGATAAAGCAGGGAAAGACGATTTAAAAATTAGAAACAATTTAGGAAACAATGGTTGAACGTTTGAAAAAAAAAATCAAAATTTGTTTTCTTTAAAAAGATGAACTACCTCAACACATTTCTAGTCATGAAATATGAATCTGATCTTTAGGATTTTGTGATCATCTAACATTTCATGGGCTTCTCTACATAAATAAGTTGAAGGCAATTCATAAGAACAAATGAGAAAGTTCACCGAAGTAAGTAAATTGGTATTAAAATGGTGGGAGGAATATCTAAAATCTACCAAACGGTAGTTATCAAGGAAGATAAAGTTTATATTCAGAAAAAAATGAGGGCATTACTCGATTAAAAGAAGCTGTTAGTACTTCAAAAAAAATTTAAGGGAGATAGTGCGTGATGACAACAGTTAATGTGTTAAAAAAATAAGTTTAGTTGATATAAATTAATGTAGTAGTTATCATGGTTTTAAAAGCAAAAAGATAAGGATGGAATGGAGACTAACTATTCTGAAATAAACGGCATATGATACTATATCCAAAATTAACTAAAAGACTTGTCCACCCTAACTTTACACGACATGAGCCAAATTTATTAATTTTAATTTTATTCTACAGAGTATTCGGCATCTTACTTTCTATTCTAGTGACAACCATAAGATTATTTATAATGATTAAAATGGAAGATATAAAAATAAGATGCATGATGTTTCAACTTGCTATGTTCAGTTTAAGTTGTATGCATCTCATAATCATTAAGGCAGTAAGATAAATACATTGACAAAACATATAGCTACATAAAGAATAATACCAAACACATTTACAATGAATGATAAATAAATAAATTCAGAACCAAGATCAAAATTTAGTCAGATGTTGTAAAGAAGGCAGTCTGTGGTGATGTGCAAACTGAACAGGTGGGGTCATCTGGTAAATATAAAAAAATAAACAAAATCTATTTTGAATCATATTTATATACATACATGAATTTAGACTTTAAATTGCAGCAAGTCTTACCATATTAATCACTGATAGTAAGTAAATAGCTGTTAAATCATCTTTAAACCTTATTCAGAATCCAACTTAGTTTTGTGGCTACAAAGAAGTAGGTTTGAAATATTTATGTTAGTAGCAAAATTAAAGCCTCTTGTATTTTAATTAAAGCAAAAAAGATGGTTGAATTTGTTAGCATCCTTTTTTTTAATTTCATTACATCAATTATTAGCAAAAATACGGTATCTGTAGGCCTTACATTGTTTTTTTCTTTTAACTTTGAGCTGCATCTATAAATCCAGAAGTTGGGTAAATCCGTATATAGTAGAGCCAGTTAAATATTTTTTATACTATTAACAGAAAATGTAAATATAAATAATAATGACATTGAAACAAACATTAATGTTTATGTAACATGAACTCAGCAATGAGCCAAGCACATGTAACAACATTTTATTGGCAACCTGACACAAAGATAGAATGATATACTTATTTGATGGATACAGAAACTACTCAAATCACTAAATAACAAAAATAGTACTACCATATCTTCTTTCCCTATTATTACATGACATACTTGTAACGGTATGTAATTTCCTCTTCCAATAAAACTCAACCTTTTTCATTTTATTTCTTTCAATTATGTCATTGCTCATCATTCTCGTCTCCAATCCACAAAATGTTCAAACATTATGGAAAGAGAAAGAAATATCATAACCTTCAAAAAGCATGAACGAAAAATAAAAATACAATAAAAAAGTTGTTCTTACTATATACATAAGTCTATAAGTGTGTGTGTGTGTGTATGTGTGTGTGTGTACATACAAAGTAATATCACTTATTTTGATTTCAGTAACTTAAATCAGACCTACAAATTTTAATTATAATATTAACAATGTAGTTAACGTGCCCTACCAAAAATAGTAGAAGAAAAATTAAATTTTAATTTATACATTGTTTTTCTTTCATAGTGAAATACTTAAATTTGTTTTACTACAGGATTTTTTATTGGTGTTTAATTTCTGATTTCATATTTATATTTAAATTTGTCTTCTATGAGACCCTAATTTAATGAAACAAACTAAAATATGAATTACCTACGGTTGTAGGAAGAAAGGTTGTGCTCATTTTGAGTGGATGACGTATTGCCAAAGCCGCTCCATCAACTATATTAAACCAACAGATATAAGAATCATACAGTTGAGATATGCTACCTACACAACAAAGAGGCATAAAACATTTTAACCATGATGTTCAGTTAAGGGCAGACAATGTAGTTACACCATTTTTGTTCCAAAAATAATAGTGTTACCAATGTAAGATACTGTCTATTGTAATTAACAAAGCAAACCTTAAATGTTCAATTTACAAATGAACTACCATAATGTTTTAATGTCATAATTAATGAAAGCAGGTACTAATTGATGAAAACCATATGCCCATCTGCATTTGTGAAAAAAGTACCCAACAAAATGAACCAGTCCGCAGTCTTTCATGACGAATGAGGTTCATGTATTGGTTGTTTCTCTACTCTAAATGTTATTCGAACAAAAATGTAATATTAGAATCCATAAACAGCAACCACGACTTAATTTTTCTTAGATAAGTTAAATGGAATACTTCTAAAGGTAGGGAAAAAAATCATTTCCTGTTGATTATGAATAAAAATAGTTGCAAAATGCAGTTTTTATAAATATCACTATAAAAATAAGGAAAAATGTATTGTGCATGACCTTAGACAACTCTAGTGCATATCCATTATGAAACAAAAATTATTTTTGATACCTATATTTCAGTTTTGAACTATCACTACAAATCAATTCAAAACAAATTTATCAAAAGTTCAAGAAAAGTTCATTATATCAACAGTAGATAATACATGAATGAATATTACAGATCATAACAGCAAACTGTTGGAGAATCACAAAAAACTAGCAATGTAAGTAAATAACAACTACTCCCAGCTGGAGATCTTGGTCGGCAGCGTAGAAGAGGTGGAGCCAACTGTAAGAGAAAGGAGAGCGTCAGTGAGGAGTAGATGTCGATTGGTGAGCTATGGACCCTGATTTTAGAGCATAGAATTGCAATAAGATAGACTGATCAGAAATTGAGTAAGAAAACAACAATAATTGAGAAGGATATCGAGTATTGCACTAATTATAGAAATTTATTAATGGTAGAGAGCCGCAAGTTGGCTATAATAATTTGAACAAAAATATGCTATGAAAACTGCGCCTTTGCGGAAATGACTAGGATCTTCTTCACCCAATTACTTAAAGCCGATTTCTATGGAAACAAACACAGATATGAAATCACATGCGCAAACACAAGATAATCCACCTAACCACCCTCTTAATTGATTCACAATAAACAAATTTTGTTTACACTCAATGGATCAGAACCAACAATAAATAAAATTACAAGAATCAATAATCTTATTGAGATAGGGAAAGAATATCTAGATGACTACAACTTTTGTTGGAGAAGGAGAACAATGAAGAACGACGACAAACCCTTGGATTAATTAATTCGGTCTCAATCCCATGATATCTAATCCAACCCTAGATGCTTCTTTTATAGGAGAATAGAAGGTCTAAGCAAATACCCAATTTTTCCCTTCAATACTTGTAGAACAAGTCACAGAAAGACCAAGTCATAGCAGAAAAACCCGCTTAGATGTCTGACAAATATCTGTCAGATGTCTGTCCAAGCTTTTGGGTTCCAAACCCTGACAACTCAGACGTCTGACCAAAATGCCTTCAGACGTCTGACCAAACCTTCGGTTTCCAAACCCTGTAAAGTCAGACGTCTGACTAAGATGCCATCAGACGTCTATGCTGAAACACAGCACAAAACTGCTCCTCCTTACCTTCTTTCTGCTGCTGCACCATCTCCTCTGTCGCGAAGCACATCCACGCCTCGTCTCTATCAACATATGTGATTTCATGTCACAAATCACAACACTCCATCTTGATATGAAATCACATCACATCAAACGAACCTCCAACACACAAGTCATCTAGCTCTTTCAATGATACCTACTCTCAATTAAACCATTACAAACACAACCCACCACTTTCCAACGATGCATCTTCCGCCTAAGATGCATCATGCATCTCTAACGGTCTAAAAGTGCTTGTAATACCACAAGGATCTCCACCTTGTGGATTTTCTACATCGTCACTCGTCTACCACTTGATCTGAGCTCCTTCCTTGATCACCCCGGATCCCTCGAGCATCATCAACATGAAGACCCCTACCTAACAAATCAGTAGTGACCAAATTAACCTCTCAATCTTGCTGTGGACTAGGTTCTTCAACCGCCACTCGCCTTCCACTGTCGACCGCAGAACCAACCAATCTATACAGGTTTCCGGCCTCCAAGACACCTCTCATCACAACACGACCACCCTTCTTCACTCTCAAAAACTCCACCTTAAGTATCATAAGTGCAACCACGGCGATCCAACCGACCGAGAGAAATGAGGTTATGTGAACTTGCGGGTACATGTCTAACTCCAGAGACTTCCCTCACCACGCCATCATGCGTACGAAACAGGATAATCCAACACCACAAACTGGTAGCTCTACTCCATTGATTGTTCTAACCACGTCAACATTCTTCTCATAGGAAGAAAAAACTTCACATCCTTACAAATGTGAAAACTGGCTCCCGAATCCATCTTCCAAGGACTAACTTTGCTAAGTAGGACATCACCAGAAGAATCACTAATGGAACCTACAACAAAATCTGCATGTGCCTCACTATTACTACCACTTTCCGCAACCTTCTTATCCCTCTGACAAGCATAACAATTCTTGCGTATGTGACCTTCCTTATTACAATAATGACAAATAATAACACCTTTACCATTAGCCCCTTTCTTCTTCCTTCTTGTATCTTTCCCCGAGTCCTTTGCTACCATAACCTCACCTTGAACTAATTTCAAACCCGATCCTTTTCTCCTTAGTTCCTCATTCAAAAGGCTGCTTCGTACCGTTTCCAAAGACATGGCTCCACTAGCATTGGAGTTACTCAATGAAACAACCAAAGTCTCCCAACTTTCTGAAAGCGAACTCATCAACAAAAGAGCCTGCAACTCATCATCAAAATTGACCTTCAGATTTTCCAATTGATTAATCACATCTTGAAATTTATTCAGGTGCTCGGCAATATACTTCTCCTCTCCCAATCTAAGATGAACAAGCTTTCGGACCAGAAAAGCCTTACTTGTAGCACTACTTGACTCGTACAAAGATACCAACTTGTCCCACAAATCCTTCGCAGGTTCACAACTAGCCACATGATGGAATACTGAATCATCAAGGTACTGCCGAATCAAAGCAATCGCCTTTCTATCCATCTTCTTCCACGTTCCCTCATCCACACCTGAGTGCTTCTCCGCATCTCCATCAATCGAATCATGAAGATCATTGAGGTAAAGCACATCCTCCATCTTAGGCTCCAGATCCCCCAATTTCTTCCATCAAAAACAGTCATCTTCGGAAACGCCATCATATCCAACATAAAAAAATCGATTTTTTCAACAAAAAATCATTTTTTTCCAAACAAAAATCAAATTTTCCAATCCAAAATCACTCTAAGCTTTGCGATGATCTAGCTTCGATACCAGTTGTTAGGAAAAATGCGCCTTTGCAGAAGCGTCCAGGAACTTCTTCACCCAATTACTTAATGATGATTTCTATGGAAATAAACACAGATATGAAATCACACGCGCAAACACAAGATATTCCACCCAACCACCCTCTTAATTGATTCACAAAAAACAAATTTTGTTTACACTCAATGGATTAGAACCAACAATAAACAAAATTATAAGAGTCAATAACCTTATTGAGATAGGGAAAGAATATCTAGATGACTACAACTTTTGTTGGAGAAGGAGAACAATGAAGAACAATGGAAAACCCTTGGATTAATTAATTCGGTCTCAATCCCATGCTATCTAATCCAACCCTAAATGCTGATTTTATAGGAGAATAGAAGGCCTAGGCAAATGCCCAATTTGACCCTTCTATACTTGTAGAACAAGTCACAGAAAGACCAAGTCAAATAGCAGAAAAACCCACTCAGACGTTTGACCAATATCTGTCGGACATCTGTCCAAGCTTTCGGGTTCCAAATCCTGACAACTCAGATGTCTGACCAAAATGCCTTCAGACACCTGACCAAACTCTTGGTTTCCAAACCCTATAAAGTTAGACGTCAGACCAAGATGCCGTCAGACGTTTGTGTAGAAATACAGCACAAAACTGCTCCTCCTTGCCTTCTTTTTGCTGCTGCACCATCTCCTCTATCGCCAAGCACATCCACGCCTCGTCTCTATCAACATATGTGCTTTCATGTCACAGTCACAACAAAAGCCAGTTTTTCTTTCTGAGGAAATTAAAATATACATGAAAATAATTTTATTAATGCAGCATTGTTAGTAAAGCCGTTAAACAGTTAACATGTTAAATAGTTAAATTGTTGCTTATTTGTATCTATCAAAGCAAACGATTATATATCAGTTTACAAATTAAATACAATCAGTGGACATTAAAAGAACATTACATTCCTTTGTATGAAAGATTGAAAAATGGCAAAGATTTGAGTATTTCATAGGCTTTAATGTGACACGGGTTTTTGACATATCCATAAAGAGATTGTATTGGGTTGAGTGTGCTAAAACCATAGTTGAGATCATCTTTGCAAGAAACTTATTGAACCATATTCTGATCTATAGATTAATGAAAGGATTACCTACGGTGATGATTGGTCATCTACTATATACGCGCGCGTGCACACACACACACGCACACACGCACAAAAATATATATATATATATATATATATATATATTTATGTGTATGTGAGTGGCCCGCTGTAAAATGGGCTTGTGTTAGAGAAGAAGATAAAAGAATGAAGTAAGAACCCTTATAATTTTGTTTCTTCATGGAAGAATAATCGTAATTTACATGAATTATTATAATCCTTAATGCTGAGATTTTAATTTATGGTAGTCTTCTCTGTTAGTTTTTCTGACAGAATCATATGGAAAAAAATAAGTACGTAGCACAGCGACTAATGTCATAAGTATTCTATTGCTGAACATATAAGTTATGATCCCAATTGATTGTCGATGAAAGATGATCTGCAAGTAAGAAGGTGTGGACTTAATGTACTGTTAAACTGGATAATAACGTGCATAATACACTGCTTTACTAACCATGCACATCAGGTAAGAATAATATCAACAATTGCAAGAAGATTGTATAGAGGAGCAAAATTTATCTACTAGGTAAAACATGAAACAACTAAAAAATAAACAAAGTCTACAGAGTCATTGAGGTCAGCAACATGGGATTCTCCTCCACCCATTGAATTTTCATGTTTCAGAAAGCATATCATATCAAATTGTTATATATTACTGGGTTTACAAAAATATAATTATGTAAATCGACTGGGCAATAGGTTGATGCAGGGTATTTAAGGTTTGTAGATTTTTTTTTTAGTGCGGTTAAATTAAGCTGATAATTAATAGGCGAGAGACGTAAGTAGAGAAAAATGATCCACAATCATTAAATCGTAGAATGGTCAATATCAAACAATATAGAAGGGAAAATCTCTTTTGCTTCATACTCTGCACAATCAACGAAACATCTGAAATCGCAAAATAGTTCCCGAAACATCTGAAATAGCAATATTAATGGAATAACGAATAGGCGATACAAACAGTTACAGTTAAGTGAGAATTACAGTCCCGAAACATCTGAAATCGAGAATACCTAAACCAAGGTAAATCAGTAAAAATCTCTTACCATCAAAACCAAAACTTCAGGCTGTGTGGATGAGAATGTGTTAGTAGCATCGGTGTAAGCATCGCCGTTGTTTGAGTATGATTGGGAGGAATTTACATTCAAATCAATATTCGGGTGGAAGTATCAGTTAAAGCAGTGTGCTTCAGCGACTTTCGTGACAAAGGATATATCGCGATAGTATGCTATCTGATGTAGAATTATTAGTGGTGAAGAGGGCGTAAAATCGGGAAAGGGCATGAAATCGAAGAAGGGACTGTGTCGAGGTTATTGTATAACCGTAAGGGGTTAGTTCTGAGAAGGGAGAGAAAGCGAAAAAGGTAACGGAGTGGGATTGAAAATGGACATATGTCACTATACGAAATGACTGGTTTGGATTGGTTTCTACTTTCCAGTATAAGTAATAGATTGTATTTTAGAAATATGAAAATGCTCACTCACTTTTTATATAAAGATCTTGAACTTAAGCTGTGATACCAAAAGTAACAATCGAAATTTCAACGAGTCCAATTTTTTTCAAAATGCTAAGATCCAAGCCCACCAAAACCAAAGTTGATTTGCCTAGTATCTTGAAGAAAGGCAAAATTAAATATATCAAAGCTCATAGTAGAGTTGGTTTGTCTAGTATCTTGAAGAAAGGAAAAAATAAATATATCAAAGCTCATAATATAATATCTCACAACAGAACGAGTAAAATATAATAGTAAGTAAATACTTAACATAACGATGACACTATCTAAAAAATTTCTCTAAGCTATAATTCTTTGTCATTTGTCTAATCATCGGGTTTGTTATGAGGAGGGGATCATAATAAAAGTTCTGGTGAACGGAAAAATTATACTTTCTATAAATAACACTGCATATATCGTTTTATCATTATGCTACTTTTATTAAGTTATTTGGATTTATTGCACATTAAACTTCCATTTTTTGCATAAAACGTACCCATCTACTCTCAAGTAGATTAAACCAATAAATCATATATATGTTGCTATATTCCTGTTACTACTGAATTTCAACATTAGAAGCAGGCCAAGGGGAATTATGCAGAAGCCAGTATCCAAAAACAAGGTGGAATAACTCAAAATATTTGTTTTGGGACTGAAACATAATGCTATTCAAGAAGGATTAGAGACATTTCCTAGAAGCGGGCAAGGCGCTATTGGCTACCATAAGACTTATTATCAACACCAGTGAAAAGATGAAGTCGAGCACCAAAGGCACAATATCAAGACTAGACGAAAGTAGAAACTTTAACGAAAGTACTATCGCTACCAACATCGGCTTGGTAGGGATACCGAAAGCATCATGGAGAAAAAGTGGAGCATCCACTTTCGGAGACATTCCGACACCAGATATTCATTTCCGAAACAGAGAAAGCTCAAAGGAGAAATAATATCAGAGTCAACAGATATGACATTCGAAAGCCGATAGAAAAGGATCCCTAAAGTAAACCAAAACCCATAAGAAAAGGGGCTATCCGCACTAACTTTCTTTGTGTCGATACCAAGGGGGGTGAGGCCCTAAAGATATGATAATTGAGAGCATAAAGTAATATTACAAACAACTCAAAGCCGAAACCAGAGTTTGTCATTGAAGACCGAAAGTTGTTCTGGAAGCCAACTACCCCAAGAGACTTAATACCAATACATATGGAAAGCTGCATCAAAGTTAAGCTCTAAAAATTGAGCCTGACACTCCGAAAGCCAAATTGGACCCAGAAACGACAACAAGTGCAAAGAAAGGCAGTCGAAACGACTACTACCGGAACCGAAAGGTGCAAGGCGATCGACACCATATTGCCACATCTGAAAGGGGTCCTGCTGAATCGATAACAAAAGGGGACCCAAATTATCTATAAAAAAGACCCCAAGGTCACATTTTGAGGATCAAATTCTCATTCTACAATCTTGTACTATTTTCTCTGAAAGTGAACCCTAATTTCTAAATCAAATTGAGGATTTCTATAATTCTTGTAATATACTCAAAATAAATAAAAAGGAGAAGTCCAGGACTTAAATATTTCACGATTCGATAATCATATTGTGTTTGTCATGATTAAAAAGGGAGCTAATGTTAATCTTCTTCATGAAAGGGTTAACCACAACCATTGCGGAAGAGGGAGTACTTTAGGTTAAACTAAGGAACCTCCTCTTTCGATCCGTTCATGTGTGACTTAACTCTTTCATAATAATCCTAATGAAACACAATATACATTGGAAACCTGTTGTAAGCTTGCGACTTGATAACTAACACAACCAAGGCCTTTCTTGGGCTGGTTCGATGTGGAAGTATTGCTTAAGTCAATAAGTGTTATGACATGTTGTCAACCTAATTGTTGTGAAGCATTACCTTGTTTCCTCTCAACACAGTGTATATTATTTTATCCTAAATCTAAGGATGACTATTGCAGTAAGGTATTCAACCTTCTATAACCCATAATGCCCTTATCTCAAGGTAACTATTTATCTTATAGTCTCGTAAGCGTGATGCTCACCTCTCTGAAGGAAAAATAACTAATCTTCGAACTTAAGGTCTTGATACCTAGGAAACGACGGAGCAAATTAACCTGGATTGAGCCTAAGCTGCATTTGGATGTCCATTAGATTAGTCATCTGTTAAACTTCAATACATATGCATTATTGAGCCTATTTCCAATGTTTATGAAAAATATTGTCAACATTTTGGTGCTAGAAGGAGGGCCTGAACCTCCGATCATATTATTTTATTATGGATTAATTTGGTGAATCTATTGCTTTGTGACAGGAGAAGACGAAGTCAAGAAGGTTAGATGTGCTAAATAAAGAGCCGGCTCCTAACACTGCTCTTGAAAAGAATGTGAGCCCAACACACAATTTGAACAATACTGAACTAAGAGAAAACTCTAAATTAGTGCAACTCGCAAATCTAAATGTCGCAAAAGAAAATGTTGCCAAAATAATGATCCTACAAAAATGGATCCAGCAGATGCAAACTCGATGGGATGTCGATCAAGCCCAAAGGTCTTCAAAGATTACTAAGTCAAATCAAAGGGAAGAGGATGTGTCTCCAAAAAGAAAAGCTCCCGTCCAGAATTCCGAAGGAACGGAGAGGGTCAAAACGACTTCCTCTGAGAAGAAAAGTTCACATTTTATTGGAATCGATCATCAAGGGAATCACCGCAATCAGGAACAGTCTTAGAGCTCAACTTCTAAAGGATACGATCCGAAGAGGGTGGATTACGATAACGCAGAGGCTTATCTCAAGGACATAACAAGGAAAACTGTCAAAGATCTGTTGGGAAGCAAGGGAAAGAGAACCCAGGATGAAAGGGTTAACGATAATGAAAGAGTGCCTCCTTTTGACTGATGAGCTCATAAACACTATGATGCCATCTCGAGTAAAGGTTCCAACCATAAAGTATCTTGGAACCACTGACCCTAATGACCACCTAATGACTTTTGATAGCCAAATGGATCTCTGTCACGCTTCAGGGGCTTTCTGATGTCGTCTTTTCCCTGTAACCCTCCAAGGAGGAGCAGCCAAATGGTATCGTGAGTATACGGAGAATACCATTTACTCATGGAAGCAATTTGCATATGAATTTTATGCACAATTCTGCATTTGCAAAGATCCGGCGGTGGACTACATGGTTATCGCTAACATCAAGCAAAGACAAGGGGAGTCTTTGGGAGATTACTTAAAGAGGTTCAATGTGGAAGCTTTGAAATCAAAGTATATAAATGATCGCGACAAGCTCATCGCCATCCACTCAGGGTTAATCGAGAACACCCCTTTCTAGAAAGAACTAAACATTCATGGATGCAAAGACCTACAAGACTTGCACTTCCAAGATGACAAATTCATCTGTGTGGATGAACTATACTACACAGAGAAGAAGATCAAACCTCGATGGGAAGGAGGAAAGTAGGGATTTGGTCGAAAGCCACAAGCTGGAAGGTTTGGTCTGGATGGAAATCAGAAAATACCAAGATGGGAGGACTTCAATTACAACTCGGTAGACCGAAGCAAACCCATCTCCTTTGTGTAGCTGTTGCCAAGGAATGGGTCAACAACTTCCTCGTCTTATTTAAAGCCAAGAATTATCTTGAACCCTATAGTGGAGGAAAGTATTGAGAATATCACAAAAAGAATGGACACAAAACTGACGAATGCAAGTTATTGGGGGGAATCATTCAAAAGCTTATTCGCGAAGGGTATTTGAAAGATTCTGATCTGAACAAACAACTATCAGCCCAGCATGCTAATGGGCACAAAAGGTCTCGGCTAATGCAGTGGAAGCTCCAACTGAAGAAGGGCACCTAGATTTGGGTCCTCCAATAAATCAAATTAATGTGATCCATGGTGGGCCACATCTAGCTTGGAATTGTCTGGAAGCTCGGAGCCGATATTTAAGGCAGTCCTGCGAAAGAATATTCTCCATCCGAGAAGAAGATGCACAATCTAATGATTTCTCCAAATGAGATGAAGAAGGGGGTTTGTCATCCACATAATGATCTTTTCATGATAACGACTCAGAGTGGGCTCTCTATTGTGGCCAAGATTCTTGTTGATACTGGAAGTGCAGTGAATGTGATCTTTAAGCATTCTTTTAACCAAATGGGAATCTCTGAGGAAAAGCTAGAGCTAAGCAACGAGCCTATATTCGGATTTAACAACAAGGAATCCACTCCTGCAGAGCAGATCAAGCTCATGGTTCAAGTAGGATTGTCTCCACTCCACAGGACCTTCGATACTCTCTTCATTGTCATTGACTCGCCTTCCTTCTATAATGCTTTCTTTGTCGACCTGCTCTAGAGGAGATGGATTCTTTTGCCTCGTCCAAATATCTTATGATGAAATTCTTAACAAAGCAAGGATGGGGTACTATCAGAGGGTAACAGTTTAGTTCTCGTGAGTTGTATTTTGAAACTGTGGACCAATACAAAAGCGAGTACTCCGCTTATTTTGATTCTACTAAATTTTTTCAACCTTTGGATGATGTATTCTTACATCCAACATTCAAAGCAAAAATAAGAATTAATAGAACTAACAAACGTATGAATGGTAGGTACACTTCTTTGAGGAGAAAGAAAAAATGGGTTAATGAAATAAATTTGGCAAAGGAGGAAAAATTGTGATCGAGTTGGATTCCCGAGGGGATACCGAAAGAATGAAACCAATAGTGGACTTGGAGGAAATAAGCATTGACCCGACTGATACAGCCAAAACCATCAAGGTAGGAAAAAGCTTGGGGGAGCCCTTAAAATAGGATTTGGTTCAGTTCCTATAGCCCAACAAGGATGTATTCGTCTGGACCCATAGGAACTACCTCCATTATTATGAGCCATGCCTTGTATATCAACCCCTCCATAATCCCTATTCGACAAAAGAAAAGACAGTACAACCAAGACATGTCAGAGCTGTCAAGAAATTGTTAGCAAATGGATTTATCCAGGAAGTCTTTTATCTTAAGTGGCTAGCCAACCCCGTACTGGTAAAGAAGTCCAACAGTAAGTGGAGCACTTGTGTTGATTACACGGACCTAAACAAAACTTGCCCAAAAGATTGTTATCCCCTTCCGCAAATAGATCAGCTGGTTGATGCGAATAGCGGACATGGGTTGTTATCCCTTATGGATGCCTACTCAGGATACAACCAAATTCCCATGCGCAAACCCGACGAAGAGCATACTGTTGAATCGCTAAGTATAGCGTTTTGACTATGACAACTATATATGTTCATATGCTATCGACTAACTTTGTTTTGCAGGAAGATGAAACTTTATTGACAATCGGATTCAAGAACTCAAGGGAAATATTATTTGTATGAGTCTAGATTAGTCTTAGATAAGATATGTTAAAGTCTTTCCTGATGATTATACACACACAAAGTATTTATGAATATATGTTAGCAACAATGAACAAGGAAGCAAGAAGTAGTCTGTTTACAGAAACAGACGTCTGACATAATCAGACCAGACGTCTGTTTGCTGAAACAAAGAAAATTCAGTATGAATTTTCAGACGTCTAACATAATTCTACCAGACGTCTGTTTCTGGAGACAAACATACTACTCTTCCTATTTTGAATTCAAATCAAAAGAGACTTCTGAAAATTTTAACTAAGACTTCTGTTTCTGAAAGGATGCATCTATATTGAAGAGATACAACTTACTTCTCTTCATCGAATCCTTTCATGATCAGTTGCAATTCTTTGAATATTATAAATAGAGGTTTCAACAATTGTTTTGATCACTAATCATTATTCTAACTCTCTATTATTCTAAAAGAATTCTGATTTCTCAAAGCATACTACTTACAAACATTTTGAGATCTTAAACTTCCATAATCTTTCACAAGCTTTACGATAATCATCAAGAAAAGACTATAGGAAGGTTGTACTTACTATTTGACAATTCGTGTTATCAAGAACACACTAAGTCAACATTTATCTTTGTACTAGTGAAGACCTCTTCAGCAGTTGAGGCAAGAAATCCCGTTCGGCTGTTCGGGTAATTGTGAACCTATTCCTCCGGGTGAAGTGAGGGTTGTTACGTTAGTGAAATTCCAGAAGGGAGTCTGGGACTGGACGTAGGACGGTGATCCGAACCAGTATAAATCGACTGTGTGAATTCACTTACTGCTACTATTATTATCTACATTATATCCTGCTTATACTCCATAATATAAGATCCTACCGCTGTTTAGACTCTTTCAATTGGTATCAGAGCAAGGACATCCTATAACCGTAACACCGTTATTCGATATTTTGATAAAATGGAGAATAACCCAAGTGCTAGCTCAACTACTTTTGCCGAAGGACAATCTACTCAAAGACCACCACTATTTAACGGATTACACTACAACTACTGGGCTACTAGAATGAGAATTTATATGCAAGCAAATGGCTTTAGTGCATGGAATGCTACTCAAAAAGAATTCACAGCACCTACTACTGAATATTCGGCTTGGACAGTGACTCAAAAAGATGAAGCAAATGCAAATGCAAAAGCAATGAATATGCTATATTGTGCTTTGGATAGAAATGAATTCAATCGTGTTAGCATATGTACATCTGCTCATCAAATTTGGGAAACACTTAAAACTATTCATGAAGGAACAAACAAAGTCAAACAAACAAAGATTTCAATGCTCAAGAATCAGTTCCAGAATTTCAAAATGAGACAAAATGAGACGATTAATGAAATGTATTCAAGGTTTCAAGATATTTTGCATGCTTTGATAGGATTAGGAGAAAAGTATAGCGATTTTGATATTATATCAAAAGTGCTAAATTCTCTAACAGATGATTGGGAGAGAAAAGTATTAGCTATTGAAGAAGCAAATGACTTATCAGCTATGAAACCAGAAGAACTCATAGGAAATCTAATGTCATATGAGGTGAATCTTCAAGTTAGAAAAGAACAAGCACAAGAAAAGAAGAATGTAGCTTTTCATGCTGAAAAAGAAGAATCGGAATCAGAAGATGAAGACTTAGCATTTATTGCTAAAAAATTTAAGAAATTCTTGAAATATCGAAAAGGAAATTTCAAGAAAAACAATTCAAGCAAACCTTCATCCTCTAATTTAGAATGTTTCAATTGCCACAAGAAAGGTCATATGGCTAAGGATTGTCCAGAACTAAAAGAAAATCATAAAAACTTCAACAAAAACAAAAAAGAGAAATTCAAAAAGAAGGCTTTCTCCGTCACATGGGATAATTCAGATTCAGATTCATCAGACAGTGATAGTGATAGTGACAACGAACAAGCAAATGTATGCTTCATGGCTCAAGAATCTGAAGTAAGTGATTTATCTTATGAAGAATTAATAGAAGTTAATGCTGAATTTTTAAATATTATCAAAAGTCTGAAAAGAAAAATTAAAGAAGTACGTGAAAATCAGAATAAGGCAGAATTTGAAAGGGATATGATAAAGGATGAAAAAATTATTTTAGAAGAAGAATTTGAAAAACTTCAAGAAAATTTTAAAAAAACTGATAGTCAACTTTTGCTTTTGAGTCAAGAAATTGAAACTCAAAAAGTAAAAAATGATAATATAAATTCTGAAAATCATGTGTTGAAAACTAGAATAAAGGAATTAGAATTAGAAAATCAAAGTATTCAAACTAAATTTGAAAATATTTCTAAAAATGTTTCAAACTTTAATAAAGGAAGAGAAAATTTATCAAAAAGTATTGAAAATTCTCGACCTTCTTCAAATAAAAGTGGTCTACGGTATAAAAAGAAATTAAAATTTTCTTCAAACGAAAAGAAGAAAATTGATTCAAAAAGGATTAATAAAATTGAGATATGGGTTCCAAAAACAAATAATAATTTGATAAGGAACAAACATATCAAATCATTTATGGAATCTGTACATAATAATAAAAATTATTTATACAAAAGGGATACTAAACCCACATGGGTTTGGCTTCCTAAGATCTAACTCTTAGGACCCTATCAAAAGTGGGTACCAATGTGATTATTAATATTTTTTGCAGGTACCACTCAAGAAAAGAAAATGGATTTTAGACAGTGGTTGTTCAAAACACATGACTGGAGACAAAGATATGCTTACAAATATTACATACTTTGATGGTGGCTCTGTTACCTTCGGAGATAATTCAAAAGGTTTTATCATTGGCAAAGGAGATGTATGCAACTACGGTACTTCAAATTTACCTATCATTAAAAATGTTTCTTTAGTTAAAAATTTAAAACATAATTTACTCAGTATAAGTCAATTATGTGACAAAGGATTTAAAATAACGTTTTCTGAAAATAAATGTAGTATTTTTGATGAAAACCAAAATATTATATTTGAAGGAAATAGAGATAGAAATATTTATGTATTAAATATGAAAATTAACAATAATAGAAAAATGTGTTTAATAGCTAGTGAAAATGATTCTTGGCTATGGCACAAACGGTTTTGTCATATAAATTTCAAAACAATTCAGAAAATTTCTAAAAATGATTTAGTAAGAGGTTTACCAAATATAAATTTTAAAGTAAAAAATCTTTGTGAAGATTGTCAAATAGGAAAATTAACAAAATCTTCTTTTAAATCTAAAAAGGTTATTTCTACTTTACAACCTCTAGAATTATTACATATGGATCTATTTGGTCCTACTCAAATTCAATCATTAAATCACAATCGATATGTTTTTGTAATAGTTGATGATTTTTCAAGATTTACATGGACTATATTTATGAAAAATAAAAGTGATACGTTCGATCATTTTAAACAGTTTATAAAAAGAATTCAAAACTCTAAAGATTTAAAAGTCAAAAACATTCGAAGCGATCATGGAGGAGAATTCGAAAATGAATCTTTTGAAAATTTCTGTAAGAAGAAAGGAATTAATCATAACTTCTCTTTCCCTAGAACTCCACAACAAAATGGAGTTGTTGAAAGAAAAAATAGAACATTACAAGAATGTGCTAGAACGTTATTAAACGGAAGTACATTGCCAAAACAATTTTGGGCAGAAGCTGTTTCAACAGCATGTTATGTTCTAAATCGTATTTCTATTCGTCCTCTAACCAAAAATACACCATACGAACTTTTCAATGGAAGAAAACCAAATATTTCTTACTTTAAAGTTTTTGGTTCAAAATGTTTTATTCTTAATACGAAAGATCAACTAGGGAAATTTGATGCAAAAGCTGATCATGGAATTTTCGTTGGATATTCAGAACGAAGTAAAGCTTATCGTATTTTCAATAAACGTACTAATTGTATAGAAGAATCATTACATGTATCTTTTGATGAAAATTTTACTAAAAATATTCAAAATAATGACGATGATGAAATTACTGAAAATACAAATTCTGAAAATATTGAAAATAACACAACGGGAGATATTAGGTCACCTCCTAGAGTTTTAAAAGATCATCCTACACAAAATATTATTGGAACAATAAATTCAAATGTACAAACTAGAAGTAAGTTAAATCAAATGGGACATTTTGCATTTATTTCAACTATTGAACCTAAAAATCCGAAAGAAGCATCTACAGATGATTACTGGATAATAGCTATGTAAGAGGAATTAAAACAATTTGAACGCAATAACGTCTGGGAATTAGTACCTCGACCAAATGATCAATCATTTATTGGAACCAAATGGGTATATAAAAATAAAGCTGATGAACTTGGAAATATCACAAGAAATAAAGCAAGATTGGTTGCTCAAGGATATAATCAAGAAGAAGGAATTGACTATGATGAAACATTTGCACCTGTAGCACGATTAGAAGCAATAAGAATACTTTTAGCATTTGCTAGTTATCATAATTTTAAACTTTATCAAATGGATGTTAAAAGTGCTTTCTTAAATGGTTTCATTAAAGAAAATGTTTATGTAGAGCAACCACCATTATTTATACATGAAAAATATCCAGATTATGTTTACAAACTTAAAAAGGCATTATACGGTCTAAAACAAGCACCTCGTGCTTGGTATGAAAGACTTAAAACCTACTTAATAAATTCCGGATTTAAAATTGGTAAAGCTGATCAAACTTTATTTATTAAAAATAAAAATAAAGATATTTTAATTATACAAATATATGTAGATGATATTATTTTTGGATCTACAAATGAGAAATTATGTGAAGAATTTTCTAAAATTATGACAAGCGAATTTGAAATGTCACACATGGGTGAACTATCATATTTTCTAGGATTACAAATTAAACAAACAGAAAATGGAACTTTTATTAATCAAGAAAAATATTGCAATAATCTAGTTAAACGTTTTGGTTTAGATAAAACATCCGGCAAACCAACACCTATAAGTACAACAACTCATTTAGAAAAAGATGAAAACGGAAAAAATGTTGATCAAAAACTATATAGGAGCATGATCGGATCACTACTTTATCTAACAGCAAGTAGACCAGATATAATGATGAGTGTGTGTCTATGTGCACGATTTCAAGCCAATCCGAAAGAATCACACTTACGAGCTGTTAAACGTATTTTACGATACCTTAATGATACTAAAGATTTTGGACTATTCTATCCAAAAGGATGTATGTTTGAATTAGTATCTTACAGTGATGCTGATTTTGGTGGATCCCGAACGGATAGAAAAAGTACGAGTGGAACATGTCATTTTATCGGAAAATCATTAGTATCTTGGTTTAGCAAGAAACAAAATTGCGTTTCACTTTCTACATGTGAAGCTGAATATATATCAGCAGCTTTAGCATGTGCTCAAGTAATTTACATGCAACAAACATTAAAAGATTTTGGAATAAATTTAATGAATTCTACAATTTATTGTGATAATACAAGCGCTATAAATTTATCTAAAAATCCAATTAACCATTCACGAACAAAACACATAGATATAAGACATCATTTCCTACGTGATAACATAGAAAAAGGAATAATTAATTTAAAATATGTATCAACCGACAATCAAATTGCCAATATATTCACTAAACCTTTGATAGAATCATCCTTTATAAAACTTAGAAGAGAACTAGGAAATATATCTGCTAAAGACTTATAATTAACTAAAGTTAGCTTCTCATGTTTTAACACTCATAAACTAAATTTTTTTAAACAAAAGGTTTACTAAAAATAACTCTTTACCTAAGATTACTCATAACTAGTTATTATTTCTGGTTATAAATATACTTAAGTTTTTTACCATTCATATAACTTAGTTATTCTCCTATTTAAAGAATTGTCTAAAACAAATCAAATACTGAAAACATAAGAAAACAATGTCTTCAAAAAGTTCTTCACCTTCCATCAACATTATTGTATCAACTGATAGCTCAGCTGAAACTCCAGTTCTTCCTACTCCTACTCCCGAAAATGAACCAACATATAAGTGGGGAGAATATCATACTGGCTATACTCCGGAATCAAAGAAAACCAAATGATCATTATTTACCACTCCGGATACTAAACGGAAAATCGATGAGATTCATCATTATCAGCGACAGCAAATCGAACTTCAGAGAGAATTGTATTTCGAACAAAAAGCAACTTCAACTCGCTTAAGTACACTTCGAAAAATGATATCAAAGCGTTGCCGATCAAATAAAAAAGATGTTGTCTCACCTTTACCAAGCCCAACAAATCCTATCGATCCATCAGCTGCATATCGAACTGAAGATGATCCGGTAAATTATGCAAAGGAGAAATACTATACCTTCTCTCCTCAACGTCCACCGTATAGTCCAAACTCTTGGGACAAGAATTATAAAAATGAAGGGCCAAGTTACTCCACTCCGAAGACAACACCTCCTTCAAAATAAAGTTTCGTTTATCCCTAAAATAATGTATGTTTATTTTTCAAATATATATGTCTGTTATAAAACAGACGTCTGAAAAAATCAAATTAGACGTCTGGCTTCAAAACAACTATTTGTTTTAACAAGTAAAACAGACGTCTGACAAGAATATATCAGACGTCTGAAACAAGGCTAAAATGAACTAATTCTTTGCTGCCTCGTAAATCACTAAAAACAGACGTCTTTCTTTTTATAAACAGACGTCTGTTTCTGAAGAACCAACTAAAACTTAAGCGAAAACAGACGTCTGTTTCGTTAAAAAACGGACGTCTGAAATGGTTCCAAAATGAACTAAAAGCTTGCTGGCTTAAAATTACTTAGCAACAGACGTCTCCTTCACTTCAACCAGACGTCTGAATTCATGACAGGACATTTTTTTTTTTAAAAAAAAGACACGTCGGTTCCAAAGGAGTATATCTCCTCATAAACACCTTCTATCTTTTCACTTTTTACTTTCACCTTTTCACCCACTATAAAAAAAACCTAAATCCCCAATTTCAAACTACTTCAAAATCTTCAATCTTTTTATAATAATCATGACTACTAGAGTCAAACGCACACGAGAACAAGAAGCTCTACCTCCATCAGAAGATCAAATCCAAAAATGGCTTCATGGAGACATTGCAAAGGCTAGGTACAAAGCAATGAAGAATTCCAAGTTTTTCGAAGGTGCTTTCGTTAAATTTGATGCCTTTTCTAATTATAGACTTCTCCAATTCGCTAGACATTTCCACTTCGAATCTTTGGTAGAATATAATACAAACAATGTCAAAATATACCCTTTGCTTGTTAAGTTGTTCTTAGCCAACATGAATCTTGACCATATGAAACCTCAAAACACAACAGATTGCATTTGGACAATGGTTTGTGGAAAAAGGATTTTACTTCCTCTTCAAAGGTTGGGACAAATCTTAAAATGTGCTTGGCAAGGTTTGGATATTGACGATATAGAAGTTAATAGGACTCAAAGAGATGAAGTATCTCATAAATTTATTTCCGATGATCTTATTGATATGAGAAAACTAACTTTTACCAATCTTCGTCCACAAGCTAGACTTCTTAATCGTGTTTTAGTCCGAACAATAAATCCATGAAAAGGAAGTTATGAGAAGCTTTATAAAAGGGATTTCCAAGCATTGTATGCCATCTACTCTCGAAAACAGATCAATTGGGCAAAAATAATTATGGATGAGTGGTTAGACATCACCTATAAAAGGAAATATAAGACTTTGCATTACGGTGTCTACATTACTCGAATTTTAACTGCTGCTGAAATTCAAATCCCCGATGCTATTCTAATAAAGACAATTAAAGAAATTGGTTACAAGACATTGAAGTTAATGGATATTGATCCCAACCCATCGACTTTGGACCATCTATCTTTCGATGAATGGACTCAACATGTTGCTTCTAATCACACCGTCAACGAACTAGGGACGATGGAGGAATTCAAATTATTTCTCCGGAAGCTTCTTCAAAACAAGCTCTCGTCATTCTTTCGCAAAATCAGTCGAAACTTCATCGTCAACTTAACACTTTTGAAACAAAAACTAATAAGAAGTTTGACTCGATTAAAAAGTTTTTAAATCAAATTTGGAATGCGGTGTCTTGTTTTGGAACTACTTCGACACAAGCTCAAGAGTCATCACCGTTTCATTGGTCTACTAGCTCTCAAGAAGTAGTTGAAGATTCGGAAGGCAGTGCTTCTTCAGATGATCATGACTCGGAGGAATCTCCGAATATTTGATGATGGTATGGGTATGGTATCTTTTCTTTTTGAACAATTATATTTTGGGAATGTAATATTTTAGTACTCCATGCACAAAACACTTATATGTGCATTTCTGTGGTTGTGATGTTGGGTTGTGATGTTTTGGTGTAGTATGCTTTGATATTAACTTCATGAATGTTATGTTTGTTTTCTTTAAAGTATTCCTTTTTGTCAAATGCCAAAGGGGGAGAAAACGTAAAATAATATTTATGCATATTGACAGGGGGAGTATACTTAGTTGTCATTAGTCAAAAAGGGGGAGAATGTTGAATCGCTAAGTATAGCGTTTTGACTATGACAACTATATATGTTCATATGCTATCGACTAACTTTGTTTTGCAGGAAGATGAAACTTTATTGACAATCGGATTCAAGAACTCAAGGGAAATATTATTTGTATGAGTCTAGATTAGTCTTAGATAAGATATGTTAAAGTCTTTCCTGATGATTATACACACACAAAGTATTTATGAATATATGTTAGCAACAATGAACAAGGAAGCAAGAAGTAGTCTGTTTACAGAAACAGACGTCTGACATAATCAGACCAGACGTCTGTTTGCTGAAACAAAGAAAATTCAGTATGAATTTTCAGACGTCTGACATAATTCTACCAGACGTCTGTTTCTGGAGACAAACATACTACTCTTCCTATTTTGAATTCAAATCAAAAGAGACTTCTGAAAATTTTAACTAAGACTTCTGTTTCTGAAAGGATGCATCTATATTGAAGAGATACAACTTACTTCTCTTCATCGAATCCTTTCATGATCAGTTGCAATTCTTTGAATATTATAAATAGAGGTTTCAACAATTGTTTTGATCACTAATCATTATTCTAACTCTCTATTATTCTAAAAGAATTCTGATTTCTCAAAGCATACTACTTACAAACATTTTGAGATCTTAAACTTCCATAATCTTTCACAAGCTTTACGATAATCATCAAGAAAAGACTATAGGAAGGTTGTACTTACTATTTGACAATTCGTGTTATCAAGAACACACTAAGTCAACATTTATCTTTGTACTAGTGAAGACCTCTTCAGCAGTTGAGGCAAGAAATCCCGTTCGGCTGTTCGGGTAATTGTGAACCTATTCCTCCGGGTGAAGTGAGGGTTGTTGCGTTAGTGAAATTCCAGAAGGGAGTCTGGGACTGGACGTAGGACAGTGATCCGAACCAGTATAAATCGACTGTGTGAATTTACTTACTGCTACTATTATTATCTACATTATATCCTGCTTATACTCCATAATATAAGATCCTACCGCTGTTTAGACTCTTTCACATACAATCGTCATTACTGATTAGGGAACCTTTTGCTACATGGTAATGCCCTTTAGGCTAAAGAAATCTGGCGCAACATATAATAGTGTTGACTAACTCTTTGGCAAAAGCTGTCACAGCTCGGTGGATCAGAGCCCAATGTCAAAAGGCTCGCTATCCTGACGGACACCCCTTTATTCTAGAAAATCCAAACAAGGTTCGGCCCTGTCCAAATTTCTTCCAGCAGCGGCATATATTTTCCCTGCATAATCTCTCCTCCAGCCGACCGAGTCGAACTCTCCTTAAAATTCGAATCAATCGGATTTACTCGGAAACATCCACACAGGTTGTTCAAGGAAGCCCGATTCTCATGGCAATTAAAGTGGTAAAACACTTCCACCCAAAATACTTCTTTTGATACACCATAATTCAAGTGCCACGCAAGCCACCATTCCCGAGAGAACTATTACTCAATAATAGACTGGGTCCCACCGCCGCAACTATTCAGTCGGATCGAGCTCCACATGTCCAAGCTCCGCAAAAGAGGCAAGCCACGTCCACATGGCAAGTAACTCATCCCACTCCCCCAACTATAAATACCCCATTACCAAAATTAGAAAGGCATGTTGAATTCTCCACTTCCATCCTACGCTCGGTATACTGGAAGCTTCCAGCCGTGCACTTCAAATATTACAAAGATATTGTAACCTCTACTTCTCTTCCACCGAGAAAATCAATTGTACTTTGTAATCCTCAAAAATCGGTAAATATAAAGTGAACGTAGGCTCCAATTTTGGCGAACCACTATAAAAACCCTGTGCGCTCCCTGTTTTTTTACTTACTTTTCCGTACTCTATGATTGTTATTCGTGTGTTCTACGCATGATTGGGGTTTGACTGTCACTAGTGACCAACTTTTAACGTCAACACTTTGGCGCGCCAGGTAAGGGGCAATGCACCAGACATACCCTACGACCTTTGACCGCCTTCAGCAATTTCTAAATCAAGAAATGGCAATCAAACGATAGTAGGATGCTTCATCTTCCCATCCTTTACCTACCGATGCAGTACGAACAACAACAGCGGGGGTAAGCCACGAGGCTTCCTCCCACGAAGACACATACCAATATCTTACCAGGGATGACATGGATAAAATCTTGTCTGAATTCAGATATCAGATGGCATCTCAGGGTAAACTTCTCAAACGTCAACAGGAAGCAATAAACGACCTCCTCGCTCGGATGGACAAGGGATCCAACATTCTGGTATCATTTCCTACACCGAGCGGGACTAGGGAAACTAATGATCTTTAGTCTGCAGAAATTCAATCCCCAAATAGGTCCACACCTTTGCTTCCTCCTGGTTCAACTTCACTTCCCGATCGGCCAATGCTAGGATCACCACTGCCAGTACTGAATGGAGATCTGATAGCCGCAGATCCACAAATTAGCCATGACCAAATTCCCGATCGGCCGACCACCTTGCCTCTATTCTAGGGTACGACTCAACCACGTGGACATATAGCTCCAAATCTAATACAACCAGCGAATCAGCCAGAACCAAGAATGTTGTTACATTCGGTTCGACCCAACGCCTTACTGCAATCCCATCTTATGCCACCTCCCCTTCGACAAAGAGCTGGTGATGAAAATCCTCCGTGTCACCAAGACCACCCTACCAAAACGGTCCCTAAGGTGATGGAGGGAAACTCTACCGTAAACCTTTCTAACATCGCTCCAAGAAGGGGCAACTCCGAGCTCCAGATGTGTACCATTCGACTAAGTCCATTACTCCCGGCAGGAGTAGGTATGGTTCAGTCAAATAACGACCGAACGACCCCAGTAGCGGCTGAACCAAAACCCAAGACTAGGATTCACCCTCACTCACACCATTAATCAACTCTCGGAGGTCGAGCCCAACTAGTCATTCCCTTTCTGAGCATGCTTTCGGTGGATCCTAACCCCGAGATTCTCACCAATGTCTCCAGCACAGAAACGAACTTGTGGCAGTGACTCCTCGGAGATGGAAGCCAGCTTGCAAGTATTATTAGACGCTTCACCCGGGGCACGTCTTCTCAACAGGATGTGGATGACATCCATCGTAGTTCATTCACCAAGGGAATCAGAAACTCCTGAAATCCTTTAGACTTCAAACTTTCGGTCATGGAGCCCTATAATGGATGGGCCGACCCGGCCATTCATCTCATGCAATACATGCGCCACATGGAGGTACTCTCTGCATCGACCAATGTCGTGGCCAAGAGCTTCCCCCTCTTCCTCACTGACATAGCTAGCATGTGGTTCCGGCAGCTAATAACTAGTCGATCAACAGATGGAATATGTTGGTCACCTGTTTCATCGAGCAATTCAGAGTCCACATCTCTCGACCAAAGAGTGTCATGTTCCTTACCACCATCAAACATCGACCTGGCAAGACCCTCCGTCCTCCCTAGAAAGATTCAGCGTGGCCCTATCATCATTCGATCGACCTGAGCCATCGATGGTGCTTATAGCCGCCATTGCAGGTGTTCAGAACCGATTGGAATTCAGAATCTCTTTAACCAGGGATCCCCCTAAGGACATTGACGAATTCTATGCCGAAGCAGACCAATTCCTCCGACAAGAGGATGCTATCATCGAAATGGAGGGCCTCTAGGTGCTTTCCACCAAGGACGGAGGTTCATCCAACAATAATGGCCAGAACAAAGGTAAAGGAAAAGTCTCGGAAAAGAATGATCACAAGGTACGACTCCGGAGAGAGAGCAAATATGATCAATACACCGCGCTTAACTCCTCCCTACTCAACATCTACCTTGACGTACAAGGATCTCTACCCTTCCCAAAACTTCCTCGAAGGGAGCCAACCCAAAAGTAACTCGATTGTGGAAAGCACTGCATGTACCACAACATGGAGGGTCACATCACCAGTGAATGAAGGCACTTGCGTGATCTCATCGAGGATAGGGTTAGGCGAAGAGAACTGCCCGAGTATGTCAAGAAACCTACACAAGATATGCCGCCTTAATCTTCTACCCAAGCTTCTTAGGCCAGTCCTTGAGCTCCTATAAACGGAAAGAACCCTGAGCCCAGTAATCGCGGCATCATCATTAATTAATAAGATTTAGATGTTTCCCATTTCTTAAGATATAAGAAATGTATTTTTATAATTCAATAATGTAGGTATGTTGAAGTACACATGTACGAGGTTAGGATTTAGATCCTAGGCGTGCTCTAGATTCAATTATTACTCCCTCGGAATTTATTTTCATTCCTTTGTAATAGCTCTTTAGCAGTGATAAACTCTCTTTCCCGAACATGAATTACGTTTGAACGATTTAAGCCGAGCATGATTGATGCTCGCCGGCCCAAATATGGTCAATGCTAGCCACTGTTTCTAAGCGACAGTCGATGCTTGCCACCATATCTAAACTAACTCCACAAGCCGGGAATGGTTAACATTCTATAATCCGGGTATGGATTATACTTGCCAACTACATAAGCCGATTATGGATTATACTCGCAACCTCCCTAGGTCGGGTATGGTTAATACTCGCCACTTCTTTAAGCCGAGTGTAATTACCACTCATCAAACTTCACAATTCCTTTTTAAAAGTACAGTTTATACTCAAACCTTCTAGTTCACGGTCAAGGTTCAACCTTAAAAACTATGGAACAACCGACTATACCATCTCACCAGGTCTAATCGAGTATGGTTTATGCTCGCCGACTCTTCAAGTCGAGTATAGCTAAATACACGCCACTATTTCCCAACTAAAGACACAACCATATCTAATCGTGAATCGTCCCTACCAGCTATTCTGGCATTGGATATCATGACAAAGTCTGTCATCGACCAATCTCATTACTGTAACACCCCGAATTTTCTATTAACTGTAACTTAACAAATTAAAGTATAATTAATTCTAAATGATGAAATCAAGGGAAATGGGTTAAGCCATTGCTTTCGTCTCGAAATTCTGCTTGTGATAAAGTCCAAGTTTGCATAAAACGGATACCGTATGAAGAAGATATGGACGAACGAAGTTGGGCAGAAAAATCAGAAACGGGTCAGAATGCACGGGCGCACTTGGGAAGTGCGCCAGAACAGAATTGCACTGGCGCACTTGGGAAGTGCGCCAGTACAATTTTAGCACTGGCGCACCTGCCAAGTGCGCCCAGGTCAGAAAGACCTGTGGTCAGGCCCTGGCTGGCCTGGTCAGGGTCTGGTCGATTTCTGAGGCTTGGCTGAGTCACTAGGTCTTACATGTCACTTTCTGATTGGCTTCTCTTGAGATGGATGGTCTGGATTCACCCTAGCTTCATCGATGGCTCTAATTAGATTGAAATTCTATAAATACAACTCAAGTCTAACCCTAAATTCACACAAATAATATAATACTAAAGCCGTCATGCTGCTGGAAAGAAACTAGGAGTGACCGTCAGTTAGAAAGCCTAGAGACAAGCTAATACTAAAGCATAACATGAATCAAAACAACGTTAGTCTACCCAAAGGAAAGCATATCAAATCCAGAATTCAGAATTCAGAATCCAAGTTCGACGTTCGTTGTAAGTATAGTGATTTTTCCGATGAAAATAAAACTAAGACTTGATTCGATGTAAATTGGAAGTGGAATTGTGCTATTTTATAATGACGATGTTAATTCATATCTATGTATTGAAATGATTGTGTTGCGAATGAAATAGGGATGTTTGTGGTATAATTAAGATTGATGTTGATCCTATTGTACTTTTAGAATGACAATAACATCACAAGCAAGTTGTATAGTTCATGTTTATGTGATTATATAGGTCGTTCGTGATTAGAACCTCATGTATATACTTTATGCTAGAAATCTTTATGCCTAAATGGTTATGTTCATATACATGCCCCTATGTTTATACAAAAGTTGCAAGTTTCTAATTTGATCCATGTCAAGATCCACATCAGTACATGTTTCATGTTGTAATTAGATATGCGATTGGATCTAGCTCACACCCTTGTCATAAAGTTATACATATTTATGAAAATGTCATATTCTTGTCATGTGCTAGTGATGTTTGATGTAATGCCTAGATCCAAAAACAAGTTTAGATATATGTTGTCTAAATCATATGCTAATTCATGTGACACCTATTTGGTTAGACCCTTATTTAAATGCAAATTCACATATTGTAAATTGATTTAGGCTATGTTGCAAATTCACATATATGTATATTGACTATTTTGCAAGTTCACATCTATTACATTCATGTTAGCTATTTTGCAAGTTCACACCTATGATGTTCATATTGACTATGCCGAAAATGCCAAGTTTACACCTATGTTATGTTTATGTTTATGAATTCCCTTATGCATATTTGTGTGCGCTAAATTAGGCTAAGTTTTTAGCCAAATATCATATGTTAAAAACTATGCGAACGAAAATTAGGCTAAGATTGTTAGCCTAATGTTTAAACAGGGTAACGTTGGGAATATTAGAAAACTTGTCATAAAAATATATGAAATTGGCATGTTTGTCACATGCCAAAATTGGTGGCATTTAAACGGTATAAATTCTTTATACCAAAAAGGTTAAACTTGGAAAGTAGGCCACAACATTTAATTGTTGACAAATTTACATATATTAAGTGATAAAGACAAATATGTAAATCTAGAAAATACGAATATGCTTAACACGAGGTTGGATCGAGTTGTGTTGTAAATCTGCCCGGACCCGCCCGGCTGTCCAGTAGTCACAATAATACCTATCCAATGTGGGTGGTTAAGCATGAAGCCCAATAAGGACCCGAGGTTAGACTGAGTTACGGTGTAAATCTGCCCGGAACCGACCGACACATCCAGTAACCGTAACAATATCTGTCTAATGTGAGTGGTCGGTGCTGTAAAAGGCTAAGGACAGATGGTAGGGTTAAGTTAACTAAACACTTAACCAATTCAACATGTTAATGAAATTGATGGGTAGGGTTAGGTAAATACAGACACTTAACCACTTAGCATGTTTGACTAGAAAACCCTAGTAATGGGGACCCATTTCAGCAGTAACACAATTAGGTATCATGGTACCCTGAAACTAGGCAGGGTGGAGCACGATTACTGGGCTGATTGTAAGCGGTCAAAGCGACGGCGGTGGGTGCAACAGTGTGGGTTCTAACGGAGTGCGGGCGTGCACACACTTCGGAGCAGACAAACAGGGCACTGGGGGCACCAGTAGTATAACCTATGCATTCTAAGGTTTGTGTCGGGTCGCCACCATAGGACTTGATACACCCCATGGTGGGGCCAGCATAGGTATCTACAATTTCTGGGGGCCGTAAGACACAGATGATTATGCGAGTAGGAGCCGATCTTTAAAATAAGGGGATCACTTCACTCTCAGCATAGGGTGCATCTTTAGAAATGGGATCACTTTACCCTCAGCATAGGGTGCATCTTTAGAAACGGGATCACTTCACCCTCAGCATAGGGTGCCAGTCGGAATAAATACAAGTAGGTGCAGAGATATAGTGTGGGGTGCGATAGTATATTCATTTCAAAACTACTTTATCTTAGTTTATGATACTTTCCTGTTCCAGTTTATACCTATCATGCCCTTATACTTATTTTCATACTGAAGAGTCACTAGACTTACCAGGCTTTATATCTGACCCTATTTTCTTTCGTCTTCTTTTCTTCCGTTCCCCCCCCCAGGTCCACATGGAGGAAATAACTCAGCTTAGTCAGATTCTTTAAAAGCTTCAAGATAGTTGATGTACGGTTTGGAGTCTCTTTCCTTGGCTATGGCTGTTGATCACACTCTATGGGGATTTATGCAGTTTTAATCATGTTTTATGCTTCTTTATTTAAAAACCAAGACAGAAATGATGTTGTAATGTTTTGGAAGTTGTTATGAGACAATTATGGAAATGTGTTGTATAAACAAGTATTTTATGAAATAAAAGTTTGATGTTTTCCGCTGCTTATATATATATATATATGTGTGTGTGTGTTTATATCTGTCTTGTGTTTTATCTGTGACTTTTACTTACAAACCTCCACCAAAGTTAAGGCAGTCCCTTGTGAGTGACCTTAATGGAAGGTGGGGTGTTTTACTTGGTATCAGAGCACAGTTTTACCAGACTAGATAAAAAAATTTGAAAACTATTTTCAAAAAGAAGTTTAAAGAAGCATTTTCAAGAAAAGTTTTGATATTTTAAAAGGCATAATCCCCCAAAAGCCATATGCACTATCTATCCTTCGTTTTGAACCTTTCCTTTTGTTTCAGCATGTCTGGAGACCTTAACCTTACGGAAGGAGTACCTATACCCGGCTGGTTTAGGAGGTACCTAGAGGCTAGGGCCAATGGTACGGGCCAAGCAGACATTCCTCCTCCTACGGTGGCAGCAGTTCCTCCTCCCCCTCCTCCTCCTCCTCGTGGAAACACTTTCGCTAAGACATGTAGAGACTTCAAGGCTATGGGAGGAAAGGACTTTTATGGAACTGAATCATTTGTGGTAGCAAGGAACTGGCTGAAAGAGACTGAAGATTTATTCGTTATCTTCGAAGTTGATGACAGGCAGAAGATACAACTAGCAGTATGGTTGCTCAAGGATGAAGCTTCCTATTGGTGGGAAGTTACACATGCAGAGAGGCCAATGGAAACATGGGAAGACTTCAGGACCAGGTTTGAGATGAAATTCCTCTCCCAGGCTGAGAGAAGTCTGCAGATGGAGAAGTTCCTAACTCTTAAGCAAGGGAGTATGACGATCAAAGAGTACGTCAATCAGTTTAATCAGCTGGCCAGATTTGGGCTTGATTTAGTAAACACCCAACACAAGAAGGCCCTTCGCTTCGTCAAAGGTCTGAATGAGCCCCTACACAGCCTGGCTATGACTCATGTATCCACGGGAGCGACTTATGAAAGCTTAGTGGACATGGCATTGCTACATGAGGAAGACAAGGGCAAGAAAGAGACTAAGGTGGAAGAAAAGAAGGAAGGTTTACAGGCTAAGAAAACAGACTTCAAGAAAGGCGGGAAGAATAAAAAATCCCATGAAAAGAGGAAGTGCAATTTCTATGGCATTGTGGGACATATAGCAAAAGACTGCAGAAAGAAGAAGGCAAAGATGAATGGTGGTTGCTTCAGTTGTGGCGAGACTGGACACTTAGCTAAGAACTGCCCAAAGAAGCAGGGGCAGGGACAGAGGACTGGATCCACCTCAGGCGGACAAGTTCACGCGCTGGTGGCACCTCCACAGGAACGAGGTAGAAATATTTCTGTAGAAAGCTTAGTTTATCTGTATGATCATCCAGTTCGCACTCTCTTTGATTCTGGTGCATCACACTCCTTTATTTCATCTGCTTTAGTAGAATCTCTGCACCTAGACACTAGTATGGTAGAAGATCCCTTGGTTGTTTCAAATCCAATTGGGGGCTCGGCTTATTTGTCGATGGTTTGCTTGGATTTGAAAATCTCTATTCTAAGTGTTGAATTTAGATGTAGTGCCTTTGTTTTGGGCTTCTCGGGATATGGACTGATCTTAGGCATGGACTGGTTATCCAGTAATGGTGCCATTCTTGATTGTGAGAAAAGAGTGGTTAGGCTCTTGACTCGGCTCGGTAACACTCTAGAAATTTCTTGTAATCCCTTGAATGCTGTTATGCTTAGTTATCTAGAGTCGCTTGACGCTTCTGTTGAGAATTTGCAGTCGATTATAGTAGTCCGGGAATATCCGGATGTCTTTGAAGAGGTGAAAGGCTTACCTCCGAAGCGGGAAATAGACTTCCGCATATATCTTGTTGATAATGCAAAGCCCGCAGCTCTGCCTGTTAGACACATGGCTCCAAAGGAGAGAAAGGAGCTCAGTAAGCAAGTTAAGGAGCTTCTCGAGAAGGGGTTTATAAGAAGGAGTATCTCAGAATGGGGTGCTCCAGTGGTGTTCGCCACTAAAGCAGATGGTTCACTACATCTTTGTGTGGACTATAGGGAGCTAAACAAGCTGACTAAGAATAGACACCCGCTTCCCCGAATAAGCGATTTGTTTGATCAACTTGTAGGTGCGTCGGTCTTCTCCCAACTTGATTTAGCTACGGGGTTCCATCAGCTAAGGGTAGCTGAAGATAGCATTGATAAAACAGCGTTCAGAACCCCAGACGGTTTCTTCGATTGGTTTGTCATGCCTTTCGGTTTGACGAACGCACCCTCTTACTTCGTAGACCTGATGAGCAGGGTGTTCAGATAATTCCTCAATAAGTTCGTGGTGGTCTTCGTAGATGATATCTTGATCTTCTCAAAGAATGAGGAAGAACATGCTCAGCATCTGAAAGAGATCATGGATACTCTCCGTGCACATCAGCTAAGAGCAAAATTCTCCAAGTGCCACTTTTGGAGAAAGGAAGTAAGATTTCTGGGGCATATAGTGTCCAAAGAGGGGTTGGCTGTGGACCCCGCGAAAGTGGTGGCAGTGCAAGAATGGAAGACACCAAGAAATGCAACCGAAGTTCGAAGCTTTCTTGGGCTAGCCGGTTTTTACCGAAAATTCGTTAGGGATTTCGCGAAAATCTCAGCTCCACTCACAAGGCTAACAAAGAAGAATCTGGCGTTCACTTGGGATTTGGACTGCGAGTTTGCTTTCCAACGATTAAAAAGGGCTCTCACAACAGCCCGAGTTCTGACTTTGCCAGATGGAAGCAAAATGTTCACAGTATATACGGATGCTTGCGGTACGGGGCTAGGCGCTGTTCTGATGCAAGAAGGGAGGGTAGTAGCTTATAATAGAAGACAATTGAAAGTGCATGAAAAGAACCACCCAACCCACGATCTTGAGTTGGCCGCCATCGTCTTTGCGCTTAAGTCTTGGCGCCATTATCTCCTAGGTGAGAAGTTCGAATTATACACTGACCATAAATCGTTGAAATATCTCTTCTCGCAGAAGGATCTTAACTTGAGGCAGCAAAGGTGGATGGAGTTTCTTGCCTCGTATGATTTTGAAATTTCCTATACTCCCGGCAAAGGCAACGCAGTAGCAGACGTGTTGAGCCGAAAGAAACTGACCTTAAGCCCTCTCTTTGAAGGAAAAGCTTGGAGTATATAGCCGGTTTTGACTTTAGGCCCTCCTCAGATTTTATACCTGGTTTATTGGCATCCCTAGAAGTACGGCCCACTCTTTTAGACTCGGTAGGGGCCGCACAACGAAAGACCCACAACTTGTGGATGTGATTGATCAACTAATTAGGGGTGAAACTTCCAGTCACCTCAATAGGTACTCCATCGATGATAAGGGTTGGCTAAGGCGAGATGGAAGACTATGCGTCCCACAAGCTAGGGATTTTGTGAAGAAGGTTCTCGAGGAGGCACATCATTCCAAGATGATAATACACCCAGGTGGAGACAAGATGTACAAGGACGTAAAGAGAGCTTTCTATGGGAGCGGCATGAAGAAGGACGTGGCAGATTTCGTTTCTAAATGCGTGACATGCCAACAGGTCAAGGCGGAACAAAAGAAACCTGGAGGACTGCTTCATCCTCTAGAAGTCCCGCAATGGAAGTGGGATAGCATTTCAATGGACTTCATTGACGGGTTGCCTAGGTCAAGAAGAGGCAATACTAGCATTTGGGTAATAGTGGACAGGCTTACTAAAAGCGCCCACTTTATGCCTATCAAGAGTAGAAGGACTGCTTCGTCTCTAGCTCCTCTTTATCTCAAGGAAATAGTTCGACTCCATGGAATACCCTCCAACATAGTGAGTGACAGAGACCCCATCTTCGCGAGTGAATTTTGGCGGAGTCTGCAAGAAGCTGTCGGCACACAGTTATGTTTGAGCACGGCCTATCACCCCCAAACTGATGGTCAGACAGAAAGGGTGAATATAGTACTAGAAGATCTTCTGAGACTGTGCGTTCTTGACTTCGTAGGGACTTGGGAGGATCACCTTCCTTTAGTGGAATTCGCCTATAACAACAGTTACCAAGCCACCGTCGGTATGGCGCCCTTCGAAGCTTTGTATGGAAGACCTTGCCGATCACCAACTTGTTGGTGGGAGTCCACTGACAAGATTATACTTGGGCCAGACATGATTAGAGAGACTTCAGAAAAAGTGGACTTGATACGAAGGAGAATGAAGACTGCCCAAGACAGACAGAAATCCTGCGCCGACAAAAGAAGGACCGACCTTGAGTTTGAGGTTAGGGACAGGGTTTTCCTTAAGGTATCCCCTTTAAGGAACGTCGTTCGCTTTGGATCCGCAGGAAAGCTAGCACCAAGATTTGTAGAACCGTTCACTATCATCGAGAAGATTGGGAAAATGGCTTATAGAGTAGATCTGCCTGAAATATTGGCTGGAATTCACAACGTCTTTCACGTTTCTCATCTCCGGAAATGTCTACATGAATCAGCGGAAGTGGTGGAGCCAAGCATTCTAGAAGAAGCCAAAGTGGAACGTGAAGCAACTGTGAGGAGAGTTCCAACTCGAATCGTAGGAACCGAAATCAAAAAGCTACGCAATCGCGAAGTGAAGCTCGTTAAGGTTTAGTGGAGCGACGTCGAGGAAGACGCGACTTGGGAAACTGAGGATAGAATACGCGCAGCCTACCCTTTTCTTTTTTAGGGTACATCTTTGACCTCTCTTTTTCCATAAGTTGTGCTTGTATCTATCTTTTTAGGTATATCTCCTCGATATTATCCTTTATCCTTAGGTAGAAACCCCTTTGGATGTAAACATGTATTTGAAACATGTTATGGTTGATGGCTGCAAGCGGTTGCAAGTGGTTGCTAGTGGTTGCTCGTGGATGCATATACACACACAACCTAGGTTTTAGATCGGCTCAATCACTTCATACTGCATATGCATATATGTATTTATATTTGTATGTGGTTGAAACTTGATATGTTGTCATATGGATGTCGCATTTGTATTGATGGTTGCACACTCATGTAGAATTATGAGTAAGGACAAATTTGCATACATAATGGATTCATGACACTTACATGATTTGCATTAAGGAGGTCAACTGGATCAGTAGACCGCCTGATTTTGCATTAGTTAAGGACATATACACACATCGTGCATATAATCATAAAGCATTAGAAGTCTTTTAAGGACAATGGACACCTGTGTTTGTTGGTTGAGTAGATGGACGATTGGATGTTAGGACTTACGTTCTCCTAGACTTGAAGATTTCGGGGACGAAATCCTTTAAGGAGGGGAGAATGTAACACCCCGAATTTTCTGTTAACTGTAACTTAACAAATTAAAGTATAATTAATTCTAAATGATGAAATCAAGGGAAATGGGTTACGCCATTGCATTCGTCTCGAAATTCTGCTTGAGATAGAGTCCAAGTTTGCGTAAAACGGATACCGTATGAAGAAGACATGGACGAACGAAGTTGGGCAGAAAAATCAGAAACGGGTCAGAATGCACTGGCGCACTTGGGAAGTGCGCCAGAACAGAATTGCACTGGCGCACTTGGGAAGTGCGCCAGTACAATTTTAGCACTGGCGCACCTGCCAAGTGCGCCCAGGTCAGAAAGACCTGTTGGTCAGACCCTGGCTGGCCTGGTCAGGGTCTGGTCGATTTCTGAGGCTTGACTGAGTCACTAGGGCTTACATGTCACTTTCTGATTGGCTTCTCTTTAGATGGATGGTCTAGATTCACCCTAGCTTCATCGACGGCTCTAATTAGATTGAAATTCTATAAATACAACTCAAGTCTAACCCTAATTTCACACAAATAATATAATATTAAAGCCGTCATGCTGCTGGAAAGAAACTAGGAGTGGTCGTCAGTTAGAAACCCTAGAGACAAGCCAATACTAAAGCGTAACACGAATCAAAACAACGTTAGTCTACCCAAAGGAAAGCATATCAAATCCAGAATTCAGAATCTAGAATCCAAGTTCGTCGTTCGTTGTAAGTATAGTGATTTTTCCGATGAAAATAAAACTAAGACTTGATTCGATGTAAATTGGAAGTGGAATTGTGCTATTTTGTAATGACGATGTAAATTCATATCTATGTATTGAAATGATTGTGTTGCGAATGAAATTGGGATGTTTGTTGTATAATTAAGATTGATGTTGATACTATTGTACTTTTAGAATGACAATAACATCACAAACAAGTTGTATAGTTCATGTTTATGTGATTATATAGGTCGTTCGTGATTAAAACCTCATGTATATACTTTATGCTAGAAATCTTTATGCCTTAATGGTTATGTTTATATACATGCCCCTATGTTTATACAAAAGTTGCTAGTTTCTAATTTGATCCATGTCAAGATCCACTTTAGTACATGTTTCATGTTGTAATTAGATATGCGATTGGATATAGTTCACACCCATGTCATAAAGTTATACATATTTATGAAAATGTCATATTCTTGTCATGTGCTAGTGATGTTCGATGTTATGCCTAGATCCAAAAACAAGTTTAGATATATGTTGTCTAAATCATATGCTAATTCATGAGACACCTATTTGGTTAGACCCTTATTTCAATGCAAATTCACATATATGTAAATTGATTTAGGCTATGTTGCAAATTCACATATATGTATATTGACTATTTTGCAAGTTCACATCTATGACATTCATGTTGGCTATTTTGCAAGTTCACAACTATGATGTTCATATTGACTATGCCAAAAATGCCAAGTTTACACCTATGTTATGTTTATGTTTATGAATTCCCTTATGCCTATTTGTGTGCGCTAAATTAGGCTAAGTTTTTAGCCTAATATCATATGTTAAAAACTATGCGAACGAAAATTAGGCTAAGATTGTTAGCCTAATGTTTAAACGGGGTAGCGTTGGGAATATTAGAAAACTTGTCATAAAAATATATGAAATTGGCATGTTTGTCACATGCCAAAATTGGTGGCATTTAAACGGTATAAATTCTTTATACCAAAAAGGTTAAACTTGGAAAGTAGGCCACAGCATTTAATTGTTGACAAATTTACATATATTAAGTGATAAAGACAAATAAGTAAATTTAGAAAATACGAATATGCTTAACACGAGGTTGGATTGAGTTGTGATGTAAATCTGGCCGGACCCGCCCGGTTGTCCAGCAGTCACAACAATACCTATCCAATGTGGGTGGTTAAGCATGAAGCCCAATAAGGACCCGAGGTTAGACTGAGTTACGATGTAAATCTGCCCGGAGCCGACCGACACATCCGGTAACCGTGACAATATTTGTCTAATGTGAGTGGTCGGTGCTTTAAAAGGCTAAGGACAGATGGTAGGGTTAAGTTAACTAAAACACTTAACCAATTCAACATGTTAATGAAATTGATGAGTGGGGTTATGTAAATACAGACACTTAACCACTTAGCATGTTCGTCTAGAAAACCCTAGTAATGGGGACCCATTTCAGTAGTAACCCAATTAGGTATCATGGTACCCTGAAACTAGGCAGGGTGGAGCACGATTACTGGGCTGATTGTAAGCGGTCAAAGCGACGGCGGTGGGTGCAACAGTGTGGGTTCTAACGGAGTGCGGGCGTGCACACACTTCGGAGCAGACAAACATGGCACTGGGGGCACCAGTAGTATAACCTATGCATTCTAAGGTTTGTGTCGGGTCGCCACCATGGGACTTGATACACCCCATGGTGGGGCCAGCATAGGTATCTACAATTTCTGGGGGCCGTAAGACACAAATGATTATGCGAGTAGGAGCCAATCTTTAAAATAAGGGGATCACTTCACCCTCAGCATAGGGTGCATCTTTTGAAACGGGATCACTTTACCCTCAGCATAGGGTGCATCTTTAGAAACGGGATCACTTCACCCTCAGCATAGGGTGCCAGTCGGAATAAATACAAGTAGGTGCAGAGATATATTGTGGAGTGCGATAGTATATTCGTTTCAAAACTACTTTATCTTTGTTTATGATACTTTCATGTTCCAGTTTATACCTATCATGCCCTTATTCTTATTTTCATACTGAAGAGTCACTAGACTTACCAGGCTTTATGTCTGACCCTATTTTCTTTCGTCTTCTTTTCTTCCGTCCCCCCCCCCCCAGGTCCACAGGGAAGAAATAACTCAGCTTAGTCAGATTCTTTAAAAGCTTCAAGATAGTTGATGTACGGTTTGGAGTCTCTTTCCTTGGCTATGGCTTTTGATCACACTCTATGGGGATTTATGCAGTTTTAATCACGTTTTATGCTTCTTTATTTAAAAACCAAGACAGAAATGATGTTGTAATGTTTTAGAAGTTGTTATGAGACAATTATGGAAAGTGTTGTATGAACAAGTATTTTATGAAATAAAAGTTTGTTGTTTTTTGCTGCTTATATATATATATATGTTTATATCTGTCTTGTGTTTTATCTGTGACTTTTACTTACAAACCTCCACCAAAGTTAAGGCAGTCCCTTGTGAGTGACCTTAATGGAGGGTGGGGTGTTTCAATAACACTCCCGACCTTAGTACAGTCTTTGGTGGTTGTCGGTTTTTTTACATTAATACAATCTACACCAATCGTCGGTTTCCCAGCCTTAAAAAAACATCAAGATCGTCGAATTTCTGCCCTTAATACGGTTTGGTGTAACCGTAACTAATCTGCACATTGAGCTCTGATGCAACATCCTTCAGAAGATCCAGAACACATCTCCCTTTATCAAGGAAGATATATTCTGGGGGCAAAGTGTTGACAAAATTGTTAGCAAAAGCTATCACGACTTAGTAGATCAGAGTCCAATGTCAAAAGGCTCGCTAAACAGTACCTATCCATCCCAATGGGCGCCACTTTATTCCATAAAGTCCAAACAAGGCTCGACCTGGTCCAAATTTCTTCCAGCAACGACATATCTTTTCCCTGCATAATCTCTCCTCCAACTGACCGAGTCGACCTCTCCTTAAATTTTGATTGATCGAATTTACTCGGAAATATCTAGTTAGGTCGTTCAAGGAAGCCTGATTCTCAAGGCAATTAAAGTGTCAAACACTTCCGGCCAAAACATTTCTTTTGATACACCATAGTTCCAGTGCCACACAAGCAACAATTCTCGAGAGAACTATTACTCAGCAGTAGATCGGGTCCCACCGCCGCAACTATTCAGCCGGATCGATCTCCACATGTCCAAGCTTCGCAAAAGAGGCAAGCCACGTGGCACGCAACTCATCTAATCCTCCAACTATAAATGCCCCACTACCGAAATCAGAAAGGCATGTTGAATTCTCCACTTCCAACCCACGCTCGATATACTAGAAAGCCTCCAACCGTGCACTTCAAATATTACAAGGATATTGTAACCTCTACTTCTCTTCCACCGAAATCAATTGTACTTTGTAATCCTAAAAAGCAATAAATATAAAGTGGACGTAGGCACCGATTTTGCCTAACCACTTTAAAAAATTTGTGTGTTCCCTGTTTTTTACTTACTTTTCTGTACTTTGTGATTGTTATTTATGTGTTCTACGCACGATTGAGGGTTGACTGTCACTAGTGACCAACTTTTAACGTCAACACATATGCTGGTAAACAGGATGTTTCTAAATCAAATAGGATGAAACATGGAGGTATATTTAGATGACATGCTAGTAAAATCCACCAAAAGCAGAATGCCATTTTAAAGATTTAGCGGAAATGTTCAATGTCCTAAGAGAGTACCAAATAAAGTTAAACCCCCTCTTTGGAGCTTATGTTGTTTGCTAGTAATGCAAGGCCTGAATTTATAGGTATTAGGTGTCTGTTGGTTTTCTTTGGGATCTCTAGAGACGGTTGAGCAAGGTTTTTCTGTGCTTCTTGGAGCGAATCCTTGGAGCTCTTTACTAGATGCGCTTGCTAGGGCTTGTGGACCTAAGAGTCTGTCCGTGGTTTTGTTCATTGCTTACTGTATGGGATGCTACTGTGACTTCGACATTGACTGTGTCTCAGACACTGATTGGCGGAGACTCGACTCTTTTGACTACTTTTGGAGTTTTTTTGTTCATTATTTGTACTTTATCTTATTTCTAGTTTGTAACAATTGTTCGTGTGTATGCACAGTTTCTATAGCCATCTCTGCAGAAATTGTTTTTGTGAGTCGTTGGAGAATGACTAGATTCTCTCTTTTTTTATATTATATTGATTAAAAAAGAGAAGTTAAACCCTAAAAAGTGTTCTTTTGGAGTCCAATCCGAAAAGTTACTGTGGTATGTGGTCAACAAGCATGGTATTGAGGCTAGTCCTGATCTAATCCGAACCATAAAGGATATGGAGGTACCCAAAACAAGCAAAAAGGTTATGAGCTTAAATGGAAAGGTGGCAACCCTCAGTTGGTTCATTTCTAAAGCTACAGACAACTGCATCCATTTATTTGACGTCATAAAGAAAAAGTAGAACTTTGAATGGAATGAAGAATGCAGAAAGGCTTTTGAGAATTGAAATATTACATGGGGATGCCCCTAATTTTATCTGGCCCTGAGAAATTAGAATATGTATAGCTTTATATGGTTGTTTCAGAATATGCAATGAGCTCAGTCCTCAAAAGGGAAAATGATGGGACTCGGTACCTAATTTATTATGTTAGCAGAAGGTTAAAAGATGCAGAAACTCGATACCCATAATGGAGTAGTTAGCTTATTGCCTAATACTTACAGAATGGAAACTCAGGGGTTACTTCCAAGCACATCCCATTGTGGTTTTAACCAATTTTCTAGTTAAGAAAGTTTTCAGTAAGCCAGAGACCTCAGGAAGGTTAGTAAAATAGGGGATTGAGCTTAGCCAATATGAAATCAAGTTCCAACCTTAGGGAATAATCAAGAGGCAATCCCTCATAGTTTTGTAAACGAATGCTCCAGTTTCATTACAGAACAGTCAACAAAGGAAAATGATCTGAAGACTAAGTGGAAATTGTTTATAGTTGGAGCTTCAAACGAACAAGGATTAGGGGCAAGATACATAATAATCACCCTCGACGGACATCGCTTACATTATGCAATGAAGCTGGGTTATTCAGCTACAAACTATGTAGCAGAGTACGAGTCGATGATGGCGGGGTTAATCTAGCACTACAATTAATGATACCCCAGATTGAGATCTTTAGTGACTCACAATTATTGGTAAATCAAATCAAGCGAACCTACCGAACCAAAGATGCTCGGTTGGCCCTATATGTGAAAAGAATACTAAAGATGCTTTCTCAGTTCGAGGATTTTTTCATATATCAAATCCCAAGAGGGAAAAACTCCCAAGCCAATTCACTAGCAAACTAGATAGCTCTCAAGGAGCACCCAAGGCTCAAATAATCCCTGTAGGGTACCAGGAGAAGCCAAGCATTGAACAGGAAGCACCTGAATCAGGAAAGGAATTGCTAGTCTTAACTAGATCCCAAGCCTTAGAGAAGGAAAGTGAAATAGAAAGGGGAATTGCTCCCAGTGAAGAACCCGCGATGGTTGAAATGGAATACCATTACGAGAAAACTCGGATGGGTCCTATCATGAGCTATCTTCTGAAAGGAGCCCTACCTGTCAACATGCAAGACACAAGAAAGATAGAATACCGAGCTCCAACATTTGTGATCACAGACAAAGTACTTTATAAGAAAGGACATTCGCTCCCTTACTTAAGGTGCGTAAGCCTTGAGGACGGGCTCAACATGTTAAAAGAAGCACATGAAGGTTTGTTTGGGGACCATTCCAGTAGAATTAAGCCAGCTCAGAAAGTCATGCAATAGGGCTTTTATTAGCCGCAAATGTTTAGCCAAGCAATTGAGCATGTCAAGAAATGCGAGAAATGCCAAAGGTATTCCAAGATACCCCGACTAACTCCAAGTGACCTAACCATTATTTCAGGCCCATGGCCTATCGATGTATGGGGAATAGAATTGATTGGACCCCTACCAATATCCAAAGGGGGAGATAAGTATGTTGTGGTAGCCATTGATTACTTCACAAAGTGGGTAGAAGCTGAACCCCTTCCGACAATCACACAAGAAGGTGTTGAGGTTTGGATAAAGAATATCGTCACGCGCTTCGGAATACCGAACAAAATCATATCAGACAATGGAATATAATTCGAAAGTGAAAAATCCATACGATTTTGTTATAAGAACGGAATCATAAAAGTTTTTACTACGTAGCACTTCTAGGGGAAATAGTGCCATTAAAGCTGCAAACAAAACCATAAAGATGATTCTAAACAAATGACTAAACCAAGCTAAAGGAAATTGGGCAGATGAATTACGCTTAGTGCTTTGGGCATATAAAACTTCCGCCAAACTAGCAACGGGACATACTCCGTACTTCCTGACATATGGATGTGAAGCTATGCTTCCACTCGAGGTTGAGATCCCGTCACATAGAAGGATAGCCTATGCTCCGAATCAAGAATTAAGGAAGGAATCCTTAGACCTAATCCAAGGGTTAAGGGACAAGGCCACCATTAGTTCGGCTGAGTATCAAAGAAAGATTACTAAGCAATTCGAGGGTTAAAACGAAGATTTCATCAAAGGAGACTTTGTCTTATGAAGGGTAATGGCCGACACAAAAAATCTATCAGATGATCCGCTTGGCCTAAACTGGGAAAGACTTAATCATTCACCAAGAAGACATACTTGGAATGTATAGGCTCTGCAAACCAAATGGTGATCTCGTACCTAGAACATGGAACTCAAAACACCTAAGACCATACTTTTCGATGAAAAGAGAATAAAGAAATGTATTCTTCTAGAATACTTGCACAAATAAGAGTACGGAAACCCTCTCAAAATTTTTAACTACCCAAAAAGGGGTGAAGCAACCTACAATGGTCAAAAACCCTTATCACCGCCAAGATGGCCAGGGAAAGGCACCTTCCGGAGGAAGGTGGAGTGTAATACTTTCGCATCCTCCAAGTCAGAAAGAAAACGGATAAAGAATCAAAAGCATTAGCCACTGATCCACACCAGAAATGGTCGGGACAGAGCATCTTATTACCACGCCCTGCCTCTGCTCGCAGAAGAATATGCCCTTCCTTAACTATGAACAAAGCACATCCTAACTCTGCTCGCAGAAGAGCATGTCCTACCTCCGCTTATGTCCCTCGTATCCCGCAAAAGGAAATGAATAAACAAGCTCTGCCTCTATTCACAGAAGTGCACGCCCTGCCTCTGCTTCAACTAAGTACATCTTGCCCTATCTCGCAGAAGAGCACGCTCTACCTCTACTTATGTCTCCTCCCGCAGAAGGGAGCGAAAGCCTAGAAAGTGGCTAAAAGGCATGTACATCCTCTGCCTTGACAATCGAAAGCCCAGAGAGTGGCACACAAATCACGTCCATCATCTGCTTTGATAATCAGAAGCCCAAGAGAGTGGCTCATGAGGCACGTACATCCTCTGCCTTAACGATCAAAAGCCCAGAGAATGGCCTATGAAGCACGTACATCTCCTACTTCACAAATTAATACCGGAAGAGGATTTCTAGTCTTCTCCCTTTGATACCATAATCTGGTTTAGTTCGGGGTTCCTACTTAATACCAAAAGAGGATTTCTGGTCTTTTATCTTTGATACCCTAATCTGGGTTGGTTCGGGACTCCTACTTAATATCATAAGAGGATTTCTGATCTTCTATCTTTAACACCTGAATTAGGGTGGGTTCGAGACTCCTACTTAATACTAGAAGAGGGTTTTTGGTCTTCTATCTTTGATACCCGAATCTGGGTTGGTTCGGGACTCCTACTTAATACCAAAAGAATATTTTTGGTCTATTATCTTTGATACTCGAATCTGGGTTGGTTCGGGACTCCTACTTAATACTAGAAGTGGATTTTTGTCTTTTGTCTTAAATACCTGAATCTGGGTGGGCTCGGGACTTTATTAATACCAGAAGTTGATTTCTGGTCTTTGGTCTTAAATACCTAAATCTGGGTTGGTTCGGGACTTCTATTAATGCCAGAAATGGATCTCTGATCCTCTATCTGAAATACCCAAACTGGGTTGGTTTAGGACTTCTCTTATTTCCAGAAATGGGATTCTGGTCTTCTATGTGAATACCCGGAATTCAGTAATAAGAATAAAGTCTACCCACATTTTGGAAACCAGGGAGTTTTCTAAGCCTTGTTCATTATTCCTCCAGTAAGGTATAAAGTATTAATAATCATGAGGCTTTAGTGACAGGCTTAATATGCTATTGAGCTCAGATCAGAACAACATCTAATGTGATAAGGGCGAAATGGCTGTAAAACTACATTAAATCTTAAGGACTAATGCAAAGTATTAGTTGCTGAAATTTATGCAGGATAAAACACAGGTAGAAGGTTAAGCAAAATGTACTGGTTGAAACGGAAAACCTGACTTGGAAAGTCAGAGACACCCCTTCACTAGGGAGGCAAACGTTACTACTGGATTTTAGCATCAGAAGCAGGCCAAGGCGAAGGGGTATTGTGCAAAAGCCAATATCTGAAGGCAATGTGGAATAACCTAGAACACTTGTTTCAGGACCGAAACATAATGCTATTCAAGAAGGGTCAGAGCCATTAGCCTAAAACGAGCAAGGCGCTATCAGCTACCGAAAGACTTATTATCATCACTAGTGAAAACATGAAGTCAAGCACCAAAGGAAAATATCAAGACTAGACGAAAGCAAAAACTCCAATGAAAGTGCTATCGCTACCAACATCAGCTTGGTAGCGATACCGAAAGCATCATGAAGAAATAGTGGAGAATCCACTTTCGTAGACATGCCGACACCCGATATTCATTTCCTAAACAAAGAAAGATCAAAGGAGAAATAATATCATATTCAAGAGATATGACATCTGAAAGATAGCAAAACATACCAAAAGTAAACTGGAACTCATAAGAAGAAAGGCTATCCACACTAACTTGCTTAATGTCGATATCGAAGGGGTGAAGGCCTTAAAGATATAAGAATTGAGAGAGTAAAGGCAATATTTCAATCAACTCAAATACAAAACCATAGTTTGTCGTTGAAGACCGAAAGTTGTTCCGGAAGCCATCTATCCCAAGAGACTTAGTACCAACACATATGGAAAGCTACATCAAAGTCAAGCTCTGAAAACCGAGCCTGACACTCTGAAAGCCAAATTGAACCCAAAAACGAGAACAAGTGTAAAGAAATGCGGCTGAAACCACTACCACCGGAAACGAAAGGTGCGACGCGGTCGATACCATGCTATCGCATCCGAAGGGGTCCTGCTGAATAGATAACAAAAGGAGGCCCAAATTGTCTATGAATAAGACATTAGGGGTCACGTTTTGATGATCGAATTCTCACTCTACAATCTTGTACTTTTTCTCTGAGAGCAAACCCTAAATTGGGGATTTCTTCAATTCTTGTAACATACTCAAAATAAATAAAAACGAGAAGTCCAGGACTTAAATATTTCTCGATTCTATAATTATACTGTGTTTTTCATGATTAAACAGGGAGTTAACATTAACCTTTTTCATGAAAAGGTTAATCACAATCATTGGTTAAGAGGAAGTACTTTGGGTGAAACTAAGGAATCTCCTCTTTCGATTCCTTCATATGTGGCTTAACTCTATCATAATAAGTTTAATGAAACACAACGTACATCAGGAAACTATTGTAAACTTACAACTTGATAACTAACACAACCAAGGCCTTTCTTGGGCTGGCTCGATGTCGAAGTGTTGCTTAAATCGATAAGTGTTATGACATGTTGTCAACCTAATTGTTGTGAAGCATTAGCCTGTTTCCTCTTAAAATAGTGTATATTATTTTGTCTTGAATCTAAGGATGACTATTGCAGTAAGGTATTCAACCTTCTATCACCCATAATGCCCTTATCGCAAGGTAATTGTTGATCATATAGTCTCATAAGCATGATACTTACCTCTTTGATGGAAAAGTAACTAATCTTCGAACTTAAGGCCTTGATACCTATGAAATGACGGAGCAAGTTAACTGGATTGAGACAAAGCTACATTTAGGCATCCTTTAGATTAGTCATTTATTAAACTTCAATACATATGCATTATTAAGCCTATTTCCGATGTTGACGAACATCGTTAACAACGCCCCTCATCTTATGGTATTCGCATAGTACCCGTCTCGAGTTGTCTCTATCGTTGTACTGTTAAAATGTACTAAATCTCCATCGCTATGGTATGAAAGCGTACTAGACCATGCTACGAAGGCGCACTAAGTCTCCATCGCTATGCTATAGAAGCATACTACGCCACGCTACGAAAGCATATCAAGCCTCTATTGCAACGCAACGAAAGCATATGATTTACTATCTGAGTTCCACTATAGAACTCAATTGGGGGATTTCTACATCTTTGAAGGACAACTTCGTTAGGTCTATAATATAGATATCCATAGATTTTATTTGTCTCTTTTCTCAATGGATATGGCCCCACCTGGCCCTACCTAATGAAAGATCATTTCAAGAGCAAAGCGACTATTCACGTAACAAACAATATAAACATCCAATTGACGTTGTCCCTCATGCAGTGTCTCCAGATTGAAAGATCATTGACCTGTTGGTTTAGCTCCAATCTTATTCGTACTAACTTTGACTGATGATAACAATTATCCAACGACTTACTATTTTTATTGTACTCTGACCATGAAGCTTGTTCTTGGAGCCAAGGCAGCCATCGAATCTTAAAAATCATCCCATCAGTCTTCTGGTTTCCTTCAAAATATATGCAACCAAGGCATACTCTATGGATGTAACCGTATAGACTTTCCTCTGGGGGTACAGCTTTGTTTGGCCTACCGCATAGGGCCATATTAGAGTATTTTCGCATCCCGGGGAAGTCTCGAGCTTCTTTCCAGTACCATCGAATGTCAAGCTAGACGTGCTTCCATTAGACACCTACTATGATTTGCCTCTTTAGGCTCTTCATTTAGATTTCCTCAGATTGGTCCAAACGAATATCGCTAGTTTATTAGACCGTATGTCTAATCTTTCATTATGTGTGTACCTCACTTTTCTATTTTCTAATTATCATCGTTGTTCAATTCATTAAATTTGAACTTTACTTGTTTATCAACTTTATTAGTGACCATAGAACAATGGAATAACCATAGAATACCTAATCACAAGTCTACCATAGAATAGAATGCCTAATTACATGGATACCATAGAATTTTGCTTATTAAACTTAATCCACACTTTTAAGTTTATCCATAATAGGTTTTTCTTACTTTATTTCACTTTTAGTTACAATTTTCAGGTTATTGTCTTACTTTCACCATAGAACCATAATCATATAATTATACTTATTAAACTTACTATACACTATTAAATTTATTTTAAATAAGCCTTCTTTTCACTTTATATTATAACATTCATATTGAAATATTGTTTACGCATATATCAAACTATCTATTATGATTCATTTTTGTGTCAACACAATTATCATAATATTCTTGCCAACGCGTTTAAATTGTCTTATTATGATCCACTTATATGTTCATGAAATTATCGTAATAGGTTACCTTCCTTTCTAGTTATCAAGTATTCAACTTGATTTCTTATTTCCTTTCTTTACATAACATCTTATAGTTATGTTACCTTTTTTCTCTCCGTCTTTATAAATTTATTCGTTAGAAAGTTAGGCATGTTTTAATTTGATTGGTTGTTGATATCGCACAATAATTTATTTTCATGGTTTAAGGTAATTGCAGTAGTAGTAACCTATAATTAGACGGTATTATTTTAATCATCTATAGGCTATTGAAAAGTGCACAATATGGCTAAATTTCTATCTTACACTAATCCATGCCTTTATTTCTTTTTCGCTTGCAATTATGCTTTTCATTTTTCTTAAAAAACAAACAATAGAAATATATTTCCTTATTCCTAACCAATCAATCTAGTCTATTTCTAACTTCATAATTTAATCGTTATACATAAATTCCTATTCTCAATTTATATTCCCAATTAGGCAAAACTATAGTAAATTTGGATATAGTTGGGCTTATACCCCTTTTTATTACAATTTTGGAATCACATGTTCATTTTGCTTAAATTATCAAATCCTATTTTATTCCTAATTCCAACTGAATTATATTTTCCAAATTGCATAAACAAAAAGGATTATAATCAGTTGCATTAAATTAGGCACAATTCAATCGTATACATGTGCCAACATTGTAGACTTTTGCATATTTTACACATAGCCAAAATTCAATATAAAACTATAAAATCCGATGCAAAAGGGGAAAAGAAGACAGAGAGAATATCTTATTAATTTAAAAGGAATCAAAATATGATATATATCGCTATTAAAAAGCATAATTTAAATCCACTCACCTTGGATTTATGCTCCAAGTCCTGGATCTGATTTGGATTTAGATTTATTTTCCGTTCTCTTTTCAATTCGAATCTACAAATCTGTTTGGACAGGAAGTTTGAACATCTAAATCTAATATTTTTATTTCTTAAAAATTTAGAGGATAAAGAGAATGGTAAGGCTTCAGCGTACCCTCAGAAAATATGAGTATGACAGTTAGTCCCTGTAGGATTATTTATAGATAACCTAACTAACCATGTTCGTATGATATAAAGTAATAAAATCCAAACCGTTCAAGGAAATAAAACACGTCGCCAACACATGACCTGGTTTATTTCTTTCCCGTTTTATTTCTTTATGAATTTATTCCACTGAACATTTTATTTTATTTCCTATTTTACTTCGTACTTTTTTTATTTTTCGAATATTGCTTATTTTCGGTTTTTTGTTTTATTATTTTCTTTTTCGTTTCTAACACACGTCTAACTTTTAAATTCAAACTTTAACATTTTTCTCATTTTTGCCTCTTTTAATGTCATTAACGATGCGCATAAGTAACTAAAGAAGCATTGCAATTTAACATCAATTTCTTTTTGATTTAATTTCCTTTTGTGTAGCACGTTAACTTTTAAATTTAAATGCGTGTTACTTTTGGAATCTACACACACACACATATATATATATATACGAGATTAATATATACGTACACATGCTTGCATGCATGTTACTGTTAATTAGTTTTTTTTTCACTTTTAAAACTTTGACGTGACATTTTATTTACTAACTTATAATGTGTTATTAATTCACTTAATTCATTCTTCTGTAACTTTACATTTTATTTAACTTTATTTATACCTTTGTAATATTATGTTTGCATAACGTTAACTTTTTATTTACATCTCACTAATTATGAATGTTTGGTTTTTCAAATTCAAATGCATATTGTTTATGAATTAATGTACGCATATATTCTAGACTAAATATATTTATGCACATTTACGTAAGACTTTGAATGTTAATAAAATTTTCATACGAACCTATTCGATACATACTATGTATACAAATTGATCAGGAAATTGTTACAAACGCACTGATATACGTTTCGAAGCCAAATTCCAAAAATCTAAAAAATGTCTACTTTCATTATTAATTGTTTCTGTAGTTATTTTATTACTTTTATTTAGTAGAATTGCGGGGTGTTACTTTAGTGGTTGCATCCTGGTTGTCTCCTTTGAGCGAAGTGAAGGGCGATTGAAATACAACCAACAAGGGAGAGTTGGGTATTCATGAATGTTAACTGGTCCTGGAGTGCTTGTCATATAGTTATATACATTTACATATGTATTTATAAAGATTTGTAACTAAATTTAGAATTTTTTCATTTTAATTTCAAAAATCAGAATCAGATCTTTTTTTAATTTTAAAATCGATCGGAATAATGTTTATGTAGCTTAGAATTCAAATTATACGATAATATTATTGGTTAGCGGAACATGAATCTTAAGGTTAAATTAACACTAGAGGAGATGTATAGTCTATTAACACTAGAGGAGGTGAATAGTATTATCTAATTTATATGAATATTTTTGGAAATCTTTTAAGATCATTTGTAACATCACACATTTTTTATAATAAATTAACAATATAATTTAACTATGAACAGAGAAAAATAGTCATGTTTGGAATTAGCCAAAAATGACTCGAAGCTTATACCATTGCATTCGTGGCAATCTTTTGATTGATTTACATATATAATATGTTCCAAATGGAGTCCATACAGAAAAGTAATTGACGTTCAAAGTTCCGTTTTGAAAAATAATTACACGTATAAATAATGGTGTATGTATTTTATTTTCTAAATATACGAACATGTGAAACTCATAAATAATACATGTTTGAATTTAAAAAATTGAACATGCAAATGAACGAGAATTAAAGAAATAGTTAATGAAATACATAATAAAATAGTTAATGAAATATGAAAGGAATTAATTAAAAGTTAATGTTATGTAGACATACGTACCCAAATAGTTAATGAAAATTTATTAAAGGCTAATGTTATTTAAGTATAATGTTAGAATTAATAAATGTAAAATAATGTTACAAAATAATTAATTCATGAAAGATAACACACGTGTAATTGCACATGTATATACTTATTATATATATACACACACAAACACACACATATGTTTGCATAAATTTTTGAAATAACACGCGTTTGGATTTGAAAACTACTGCATGTCATAATCGAAACTAAATCACAAAAGGATGAAAGTTTATTAACGTTAGCATTTTAATAAACGTAATGTTATAAAGAAAATAATATGTATAAAGCAAATATAGCAGGCCATGTTAGAGAAATACATTGTAACATGTATGCGTCGACCTTTATAAAGGTCGGGTTGGCCATAGGTCCACCTATAGGTTATGAGGTCGATTCATACATGCTAAAATGGTGTGTTTTCACCCTGTCGTGAATATTTGAATTTTAATCCGTTTTGACAGAAAACCAACGCAATTTTAGATATCCTTAACTAAACATGTAGTGCCTTCCTTCTAACCCCATTTTTTCTAAATGGACGTGGAAGCTCTGTCATTTTCTTTTCTCCTCCAGTTCATCAGAAATTATATATTTTAGATCTAGGCTTTCTAAATTGCAATTTGGACGTAGAAACTGTATATTTGGGAAAAGATGTCCTAATTAGGCCATCCATATGAGATTCATTTTACAGATCCGGAATTTGTTTATTTTGTTTAATTAGATTCAGATTTATAATCCATGAAAATTCTAGTTTGTGAATCCAAATATGGTCATAAAAGGGAAGGCTATGTAAAATAGAACTGGATTAAAATCTAGATTTGGGACTTGGGCTGCTTTTCCCAAGTGAGTGGTTTTAAATTATATATCTTTTGTCCTAATGATATATAAGATCGTTGTATTCACATTAAAACCGTTGAGATTGGTATTGTTATACTTGATATAATTACGATAATTGGTTATGCAAGTTATTTGTATTGAAACCGTAAATCTTAGGAAATTGTAATCATATGTAAATGTCATTCTTTTAGGACTGAATTCAAATAAATACAGGTAATATTTGGTTTAAGAATTGTAGAGAAAAGCATGAGCCGAAATGTCGGAAATTTACAATGAAAATGTCAATGTTGAGAAATGAAATAAAAATGAGAATTTAATGTATAATGTGATTTGGAAGTTAGTAATAGCTTAGTTGCTTAATGGAGAAAAATGATATGTTTCCATAATTTAAATCTGCAAGAAGGACTGTAATCGTAATTGCAAGAATTAAAATGAAGAAAGCGTGATTAGTGCAAAATAGGGATGTTACTGTATTTTGCACTATCTTACAATTAAAATAATAATAAAAGAAATGTCTTGCAATTATGGGTTATTGTTTATGGGATTGCTTTATATTGGAAACATGGAAATAATTTTAGTACAGTAAAGTTTCTACAACCAACCAAGTGGAATAGAGCTAACTACCTAGAATAAAACTTATAAAGATTGCAAGGAAAGAAATAACATAATGAAAATGCATTATAAAATGAATAGAGGTAACAATCAAGTTAAAAATAAATAATTTTAAGGAAAGGCATTTTAAAATGAATAGAAGTAACAATCAAGTTGAATACTTTACAAGCCTAGAAAAGAATAAATAAAGAATATGGCTAAGACCTGGGTTTAATACGTAGGTAATAGAAATAAAGTAAAGCAATTATTATGACAAATTTATTTTGACAAGTGGCACGGTTTTATGCTAAGACTGTCATATAGTGTAAGAAAAATAAAAGAGAGTTTAGCATCATAATAAAAGATAAAAGTAAGTGGAAATGAGAAGAAGAACAAACTAATCGTGTAAGAAAAGTTTAGACGTAGGGTCTAATAAAAAGGTGAGGTGCGTTTGGAGTGGTCCAACGGGAATCTGGATGAAGGCCTAATGAAGTAATACCATCACAGATCCTTTAGAGTACGCTGATCTTTTGAGGCACATTTTGTAGCTGTTCATAGAAAAACTGGATTAGGACCTAATGAAGCTGTACCATAACAAATTTTTATGGAAAAGAGGAATCTTGTCCTAATATGGACCAGATATTCGTCAAAGAAATAAATAAATAACTTCAATGGGATGTGAGGATACTCTAGGGTGACCCTCCAAGGAAACCCTATTGAAGTTGTAGCTTTGGAGGTAGGTCCGTAGTAGTTTATCAAAGGAGTATGCCTTAACTTCATTTGTTTTGTATGCCCTAATGAAGCTGTCCTTTACAATTAGTCAGAAAGTCGATGTATGTAATAGGTTATTCATAAGACAAATGACTCTAACTTGGGAATAGGTTTTAAGATGGCCAAGGCAATAAGGACAGTCACATCTAGATAGTAGCCACCAGCAGTCGTAGTGAGCACGGGGAAAGGCTAGAGTTAAACTAAAAGATTAGTGATCTTTCACTATCGAGGCATTGTATGAGGGGCAATGCAAATCGGATGTTTATATTGTTTGCGATAGGGCAAGACCATTTAGCTCTTAAGAGGTCTTTGAACTATTTGAGGGAGGTTGCATGGAGCCATAGCCACGATAATAAGACATGAACCAAATAGAACATATGTGCTTAGGCCTATGAAAATTTCATTTACAGGTGTAGTAAATCCCTGATTGAATTTTGTATGAGGTGGGCCTTGTTAGCGGAACTCAAAGTGTAGACATTATGATTACCTATGATTCCTCTATGTATGAACTGAGTGGTACATCGTGGATGTCCGAGCATTTGAGCAAGTCTATGTGGACACAGATTCACGTTTTCCTATCTGATGACAAAAAATCTATATGTAGACTTCTCGAAGCTATCCTGTACATATGTAGTTGCATCAATATCTCGTAGCATGGTGATTGAGTCCTATCGAGGAGGATACAGAGGGTACCATGGTAATACCTAGAAACCTAGACAGTCCACGACATGTTGCTATATATGTTGACTGTTAGGTTTGGTCTATTAGGAGTAGATGGGTACAATTTACTCGTGGATGCAAGAGTATTGTAATCTAAATAAACCTAATATAACTAAAATGGAAATAGAATGACATATGTTGTGTTATGCTTAAAAGTATATAACTTATTATTCACCAGAATTTAAGTTCGGACCCCTTCCTCATAACAGTCCACAAGTTAGACTGAAGGCATAGATTATTTAGCTTAGAAACACTTGTTTAGAAAGTTTAAGATATCTTAGTAAGTATTTACCTATTATTATATTTTGATCATTTCCACTGTGATTTATTTATTTGAGCTCTTATATACTTCTGTTTGCCTATTTGTAGGATACCAGATACCAAACTCGAGATTCAATCGACTTAGATTTTAGCATTTTGCAAAAAATCCGGCCCCATAGGGGTTTGGGTTGTCACATTTAACATGAGAGCCTAGGTTTAGGGGTACTAAATAGATAGTGAGTGAACTTATTCATATATTCAAAATATAAATATATTATGTATATGTATACCTAGATCCAATGAAAACACCTTTTTAAAGGAATAACATATGGAAAGTTTTTGGGAAATATTTTTATACTTAACTCATTTTAAAGGTATTACCATTATTTTGATTCCCTATCTTTTTGCTCTTTAATCTCTTGAATATCTCTCACTCAAATCAAGATCAAAGTGTTATTTAAGAGTTATAAAATCAATTGTAATCAAAGACAAAAATCTATGCCTACTGAACTCTATAAAATCATACTCTTATACTAGTAGGTGTGATGGTATCCTACAAATAAAATATATCTGATTGTACCCTATAAATCAATTAGAAGTGATTGTAGCCCTAGAAATAAACTGGGCGTGCTTAGTTGCCCCGAAAACATATATGGTGTGCTTGTTGCTTGGTAAATCAAGTGACTCTTCCCAACGGTCGGGAATTTAAAGGTTCTGTCTCATAAACTTGAAATCGAGATTGTATATCAATGCTATATTGAAAGAAAATATGTACGAGAAATTATATGTCAATAGATTTAGGGTAACTTTGAACCATTTGAAATCCTGGTATGCTCTTTTTTTACTTTACTACATTTATTATTATTTGTAGTTTGGTTTTGTGATTGCGATTGGGATTACTATTTGCATCATTCTAGTTATAATCGATAAAGAGTTTCAAAAAGATTGATATAAATTAGAAAACAATATTCACTTCTTAGTGTTAATTAATCCTTAAGACCCTTATTCCACAAACCAACATTTGATATCAAAGCATTGGTATTATCTCAATTATAGCTGTCAATTTCCTGCACGACCCGAAACCCACACATAAATTCACAGGTTAACCCGACTCGTTTAGTTGGCAGGTCATTTATGGGTCAACCCGAATTTGACACGTTTATAAACGGGTGGGTTTATTGTTGACCCGCTAACCCGATTTTGACCCATCAAACCCGATTATATGTTGTATCTCTTTCATACTGATAGTCCTCTATGTATGCTGTTAGTGTTTGTCTTTTATGTATGTGGTGATCAGTATGCTCTTATACTCTTATATATGCTGTTATATTTTACTAATTTATTCGTGTATGTTGTTAGTCAAATATTTGACTTATAATAACTATATCTCTTCTATATTGTTAGTCTTTTATGTATGCAGTATGCTTTTATATTCTTATGTATGGAGAATGATTTTTGGATATGGTGATTTCATGTTTTATATATGTCATGCCTGTTGCTGATTTTGTAACTTGTTACCTGTTGGTGATTTTGTAACTTGTTGCCTGTTGGTGACTATATAATAGTGCTTCCTGTTGGTAATTTGGTTCTTTTGTTGTTTATATTAATTGGCAATATTTTCCGATGGGTCAAATGAGTAAACTCAAGTCGACACGACCCGTTTAGTTAAATGGTTACACGGGTTGAGTAGGGTCAACCCGTTTGTAAATGGGGGTTAGAGTTGGGAAAAAATGGCCCGTTTAATAAACAGGTTGACCCGGCCCATTTATAAATCAACCCAAACCTGACTTGACCTGACCCATTGACAGCCCTAATCTCAATACACTCAACTCATTATTAGAATTTTTCTTATAAACTTTAATAATTTTAATAAGTGGAAATTAAACTGATTATAATGGTCAATTGAAAGAAAGTTAGTTAGCTTGTGTTTGGCGCTAAATCGAATTAGTGTTTTATTGAAATTAGAATAATATTTTATAAAAAATAAAATAAATATGTTCACTTTAAAGTGAAGGATAATTTTATATAGAAAATATATCTAAATCTTGAAACACTATTTTACGATCATTGGGTAATAGTAGTAAATGATATAGAAACGGTTTTGACGTTAAATTTAAAAACTTTACTTTTGAATTTGGATTGAGTGTGTTTAGTTTGGTATAAATAAATTAGATCGATCGTTAAATTTCAACATCCATGATAAAAAAAATTGTAATGTTTTCATTGAATAAAACACTAAGCCATATGTTATGTGACAACATTTAAACAACTAAATATACAAATGTAATTTTAGTATTCATCTATACTATTTATACAAACATTTTAAAGCATATATATCAAAACTATAGTGTATTATGCAATTATATACACACACATATATATATATGTATGTATGTATGTATGTATGTATGTGTAGATATTGCAGCTTGACAAAACTAATGTAGGTGCTTGTTTAATGCACATACTAAATACACAGGTAGTAGAACAAATTTAAAATATTGCCTTAGTGACGTTTAATAGCAAGGGTGTTATTTTTGAATTCCTATGGTCTCTTAACTACATGCCTAAAAAAAGCCATAATTATTCTAATCAATTATTAATGAAATTTATTAATTTTTATTGAAAGGTTGATTGAAAATAATGTGTAGTTTATAGATATAATAAGTTCTACAACATATACGTTAGAATAATTAATATATAGTACTTATGTTAATAATAAATATTAAGAGGCCACTCTTCACATTGCCAATTGGTTTTGTGATAATGGTGGTTTCTCTAACATGGTAACAAAGTAGGTTTAATTCGTGTGCACATAGCTGCCACACTTATCCAAGTCACCCAATAAAATCCATGTGTTAGGCTCTGGATATGCCACACGTGTGGGGGCGTGTTAAGACAAGTCCCACATCAGGGAATTTATAAAATAATGCTGTATAAATATTAAGAGCCCACCCTTCACATTCCCAACTGGTTTTGTGATAATTCTGGGTTCTCTATCATGGTACCAGAGCGGGTTTTGAATATCTAAACCTCTGTTCTCCCATCCTCCTCTCTTTCTTCTTCTTCGACCATATCTTTCCTGTTAAATCACTACCAATGGCTGCTATGTATGCCGATGAATTTTTTTACATGGATACCGGTGCCACATCTCACATGACAGTGGATCAAAGTGTAATTTCTTCTTATTTCAATTCCAAAAATAATTATCATAATATTGTTGTTGGCAGTGGTCATCTAATTCCAATTGTTGGTCACGGTAGCACTAATTTACCTTTATGATACCCTCCATTTATCCTTAATAATGTTTTGTATGCTCCTAAACTTATTAAAAACCTGATATCCATTTTAATTTCACCACTGATAATACGGTTTCTGTTTAATTTGATTCGTTTGGATTTTCTATTAGTGATTTACATACGGGAACCAAACTAATGAGATGTGATAGCACTGGGGATCTTTATCCTCTCTTCTCTAATAACCAAACCACTCCCTTTATGAATCAGTCAGCCTTTACTGCTCTCTCCAGATCTTTGGCATAACCACTTAGGACGTCCTGGCGCTGCTGTGCTCAGATCATTAAATCATAAAAACCTCTTTAATTGTAATAAGTCTCGTAAAACTTATTGTTCTTCTTGTCCTCTTGGAAAACATTCTAAATTACCATTTTTTTTTATTCTCTTTCATATACTTTGCTACCTTTTGATATTATTCACGGCGATCTTTGGACATCGCCTATTGTTAGTTCTCCTGGCCACTGTTATTATGTTCTTTTTCTCAATGATTATAGCAAATTTTTGTGGACTTTCTCTATTGCCAAGAAGTCACAAGTCAAATATTTATTCCAATCTTTTCATGCTCTAATCAAAACTCAATTTGAAAGAAACATTAAAACATTCCAATGGTACAGAATACATCAATGGCACCTTTAAACAATTCTTTGATCATAATGGGATGTTGTTCCGCCTTTCTTGTCCCCATACCTCTTCTCAAAATGGCAAAGCCGAGTGACACATTAAATCAATAAACAACATCATTCGTACCTTGCTTGCTAAAGCCTCTATGCCACCTTCTTTTTGGCATCATGCTTTAGAAATGGCCACATATCTTCTTAACATACTTCCAACTAAAGTCTTAGGATTTCAGTCCCCCAACCAAATTATATACCAATGTGATCCCAAATATTCGGCATTGCGTGTATTTGGTTGCCTATGTTTTCCTTTGTTTTCAACCACTTCTATCCATAAATTGCAAGCTCGATCCACTCCGTGTGCTTATCTTAGTCCCGCTCCCAACCATAGTGGCTCAAAGTGTTACGATATAGCAAGTGGCAAAATCATTATTTGTCATCATGTGAAATTCATTGAGACCAAATTCCCATTTGCACAAATTCACAAAACCACAAATAAAACGTATGATTTGTAATTGCCAATAGTTTTATCTTTGTTGAATTATTTGCATTCTACTTCGAAGCCTTCAAACATAACTGAGTCCATGCTTTAATTCTAGCCCGTTAAATCAGTCTTCCCTTACTGGTCCACGGCCTTAAACGGACCTATATGCATCCTCTTTTGTTGCGCCACTAGCTCCCACAGGCTCAGTCCCTAGCAATTCTCTCCATGTGCTGTCAACACTCAGGTTGATCAACAAACTTAGCTAAGCCCACAACCCACTCCTCTTCTTTTCAGTCCAGAAGCATAGCCCACGTCTGCTGCCCAATCTTACAACTCTAAGTCAGCAACATCTCTTTCCCCAAACCTCCATTTCAACTGCTCAAACGAACCAAACCCAAAGCCCACAAAGCTCTCCTCGGCCTAACAACTCAATATTACATCATATGACAACCCGAGCGATGGATGACATTTTTAAACCAAATCTTAAATACACTACCAATTTACACACATCCACTACAAACATCTCTCCCACACCTAAGGACCCTATTAGTGTTTTTCATGACCAAAACTGGAATAGTGCAATGCTGGATGAGTTTAATGCTTTAATTGATAATAAGACTTGGGATTTAGTGCCAAGGCCACCTAATGTGATGGTTCTTTCGAGCGACATAAAGCCCGTCTTGTAGGTGATGGTAAAACTCAGCAACAAGGTATTGATTGTGAAGAAACGTTTAGCCTAGTGGTTAAACCAGCAAACATACGAGCAGTTCTTAGTATCGCTCTTTCAAAATCTTGGCACATTCATTTGCATTAACCCATGGGGTTTCGAGACAAGAGAAATCTGGATCATGTGTTTTTGCTAAAAAAAAATCTCTACATGGTTTAAAACAAGCTCCTCGGGCTTGGTATCAGCAATTTGCAGACTTTGTTGCATCCATTGGATTTACTTACTGTAAATCTGATCACTCTTTGTTCATTTATAGACAAGGTTCAGATATGGAATATATACTGTTGTTTGTTGACGACATAATTCTTACTGCTTCTTCAAATCATTTGCGCAATTCTTTCATTACTCTTTTGAGTGCAAAATTTTCTATGAAGGATCTTGGTCGGTTAAGTTTTTTTTTGGGTATTGCTGTTACTCATCATGCAAATGGCATATTTCTGTATCAGGAAAAGTATGCTGCAGATTTCATTGACAAAGCTGAAATGTCTAACTGCAGTCCTTGCCCTACCACTGTTGACAACTTAGTACTATTAAGGATGCCCCGTATGAGGATCCTACTAAGTATCATTGCCTTGCTGGTGCTCTTCAGTATCTTACCTTCACAAGGCATGATATTTCTTTTGCAGTACAACAGGTGTGCCTTCATATGCATGATCCGAAAGTTGAGCACATGACTGCTCTCAAGCGCATCTTGCACTATATTCAGGGTACACTATCTTATGGTTTGCATCTGTACAAGTCTTCTATTGACAAACTTATCGCCTATACAGACGCTGATTGGGGGTGGATGCCCGGATACTAGACGCTCCACCTCAGGTTATTGTTTATTTCTTGGAGATAATCTTATTTCTTACTCCTCTGAACATCAGCCTACATCGTCTCGTTCTAGTGCAGAAGCTGAGTATAGAGGAGTTGGCAATGTTGTCTCCGACCCATGTTGGATCAGAAATTTGTTATTAGAGTTGTATGTTCCCATTCAAAAAGCCACCTTGGTTTATTGTGACAATGTAAGTGTGATCTACTTATCCGGTAATCCAGCTCAACATCAACACACAAAACACATCGAAATGGATATTCACTTTGTTCATGAAAAAGTAGCTAAAGGAGAAGTTCGAGTCCTCCATGTCCCATCTTGTTATCAAATTGTTGATATTTTTACAAAAGGTCTTCATCATGTGTTATTTGACGAATTTTGGGACAGCCTTAACGTCCGACAACAGCCTATTTCGAGTGCGGGGGAGTGTTAGAATAAATAATATATAGTATTTATGTTAATAATATATTACATAAATACCATATATCAATGGTAGAAGATTTGTGTTAGAATAATTAATATATGGTATTTATGTTAATAATATATTACATAAATAATGCATATTAATGCTAGAAGATTTGTCATTTATATATATTACACATGGTAAAATATATATTAATGACAGAAGATCAGATGTGTGTAATTTATGTTAATATATATTGCATATGGTAATATATATATATTATTTATGTTTATGTTTACCTATTTGCAATAATTCCTATAAACATTGAACTCCTATATAAAGGGGCTGAGAATAATGAAATGGAAGGCAAGAAATTGAATTCTATCAATATATATACCTTTAGTTATCATCTTTAATTCTTTCTTTGTCTATTCAAAATGCAACGTTTTGGATTTTAGGATTTTGGAATGGGAATTACATGTTCAAACCATTATTTATTTATTTATTTGGAAATGTGAATAGTTGTAGCATTTTCTAATGCCCTCCCTTCTTCGTTATTTCCTTAATGCAACATTCACTTCTTTACTTTGTTCTATTAATTTATTTTCCTTTATTCCATTTTCACACACCTTATTTTATTTATGTACTTTCATTCTTTAAATTTACATTCCCTTATTTTTCCTTTCCCCTTTTTCCCTTCATTATTTCTCTCCAAAAACAAACCAATTACACACACACACACACACACACACACACACATATATATATATATATATACACACACACACACACACATATTATGTCTCTTCTGTCAATTTTTTGCATGCCTGTTGAATAGGTTCGTTATATTTTGAAATTTTAATATTCTACTTTGAAATTTGAAATATCGCACATCTTTCTAACAGTCAGCGTCCAACAATAAATCACGCATTCAATTTTTTACATTTTTATTTCTATATGATTTACTTTTGAATTTTTAATAAGACATAAATGTGGATTAGACCAACACCTCATGCCTGGTCATCCAATTTATTTCGTTCGTAACGTACCATATGTGAAGAGACCCAGTGAAAAATAAATCACATATCTTTCTTAATTTCCTTCCTCGTTCCCTTCTCTTCTCTGTCTTCTGCAAATTTTAGATATTTTCCTCCTATCCACAAAAAGATAAATACAAAATAAACCTAGAATTCTAATATATTTCCTCCTTTAATATTGTCACTTCTCATTTCTCATCCTTTTTCCCAGAATTAGTTAGAACATCTATTTTTCTTCCTCTCAAATTTCAAAAACATTAAACCTGAATTCCTGTCTACCTTCACTCCTCTCAACTTCCCACCTTTTGTAGCCACATCTAGACTTGCCACACATCCTAGCCTCGACCAAAACCTCCTAGCCCAAAGCCTAACCTAAAATATTAACCTTGACACCCAAAAAGTCCATGTTTTATTTTCTAATTTTTACTGATTTTTGCCTTTGATTCCCGTGACCATAACTTTCTTTAAAAAGCTCCAATTTAACTTTTCATTTCTTCAGATTCAGTAAAACTGAGTTATCTAAATTTTTAGTTTTGATTACCTTTTCAACTTTCAAGTTTTTCTTTGTCAAAAATGCAAATCGTTCAGACCCATTTTGAAGCCCAAGATTTTAGGTCTAAAATGTCCTTCAGTGTTTCATCCATATCTCCCTCAATAATGATAATCAAAATCCAGTTTATATTATTTTTAAAATTGTAGAGAAAAGTTTTTTCAAGAACTTTGGTTTTGATTACTTTCTAAAATTCGGTGAATAACCAATCGGTTTCAAAATGACCAATTTTTGGTACTGTTTTATTAAGTTATACGAAAATCAAAACTTATCTTCCTTAGTTGAAATCCTATTGCCCTTCTCTTCTCTAAAAAAACATATATAGAAAACTTGTTTGTTGTTGAAGGTTTGTCGATGCCCTTTGTGTTTGCATTCATTCACTTGTCATGTTCGTCTTCTCTTTACCACGAAAGGTGAAATTCTCACTCATGACAAATATTTCATTGCAAGTTAGTTGATTATCACATGAAAAGTTGAGATGACAATATTATGATTAAAAATTAGGTTGTTAGTTTTTCATTATATGACATTAAATAAAGAGTATTGTTAATGTCACTCCAAAAACGGATAAGGGGAAGTCATATTTTATTTTCACTCCATTAAAAATTAAAATTTTAAGGCGAGGGGCCAAATATAATGGAAAAATAAATAAAAAAAATCCAATTCTACACTCCATTCAAATACACAAAACATAGTAAAAATCGACAAGCACATACCGAAATTCTGTACAAAGTTCGAAAACAGATTAATCGAAGATTAAAATCCTACATATTCCGCGATAGTACATCAGAAAACATGATTTTATTAGGTGGTCTATCATTGAATTTGTGTTATTGTCATGTCCTGGTGCGTTTACCAAATTCGACAAATACATGTCGTTGTAATTGTTCGGCTCGTTGTCAACGAATATAACGTTTACGGCCGATAACAAACCTCGTTTTTTCCAGTAAATTATTACATTTTCGGTGATTTATTCAAAAAATTCAACATGCCATTTGCTTTTTTGAGTAAAAATTATGTTGTCTTCTTTTTCTAAGTTAGAAATTTCGTTAGAAATTGGTTTCTATATGGAAACATTGATTAATTATTTACTTTGAGAAGAAGAAGATGATTAGCGTTTAACGAACAATAAAATGTAATTAGGGTAAAATAATAAAAGGGGATTTTGATATATATATTTTACAAATTGTTAAGGGGGTTATGTTAAATAATCCTCCCCTTAATAAATTTAAAAAAAAAACAAAAAATGGCTCTTCCCTTAGCCCTTTTTGGAGTGGCACTAATAATACTCTAAATAAATCATTACATATAAGGTTAGTTGTCATTCGCATAATTTGTTGGTAGTAAATTACACGAAACATTAGTTGTTGTTTACATGAAATGTTATTCGTTAGCTTATGAAATGTTAGTGTAACACCCCGGATTTTTGAATAATCGAATTAACTAAATTAAAGAATAAATGTTTAGCATTGTTCTAAGGTTTGTAAGCAAAAGACTAAGTAGCTCATTTGGGTGGAACATGTGACTTGCATACAAGAGGTACAGGGTTCGATCCCCGCCAACGCCATATTTTTGTTTTAGGGGAATGGCTAAAAAGTGGCTTAGTATGAACGCGGTTCAAAAAGTAGTTTAGTGTGAAAATGGTTAATTAGGAAGATAGAAATATATATAGAAATATTTATAAAAATAAAATAAAATTCAACCTAAAATTAAAAAAATATCAAAACAGCGGAAGCGGGAAGGCAAAACACCAAACCAACCTATTTTATGGGTCGACCCCAGGGTCGACTAAGGAGGTTTGGAATTGGTCCCGTCGGCCCTAAGTGGTCTATGACGAAATTTTATGTTTTAGGGCTTAGGTGGCGATTTCTGGTTGGTCTGTTGACATCATTTCTTGGTTTCTAAGGCCTAGATGGATCCTAGAGTGATCCAACGGCTTAAATTAATTCAAAGCTCTATAAAAAGCCCATAGACTCAAACCCTAAATCAGAATTAAAACTAAAACTATGGTCGTCATGTTGTCGTCTTGAACCCTAGAGTAGCCGCCACCAATTAGAGAGGAAGAACAGCAAATCAAATCAGTTCTATTCAACCCTAACAACGAATCTTCTTCAAAGGAAACCTAATTCAACTTCAGAAATCAGAATTCAGAACTCAAACCTCCTTTGAGTTGTGAGTTCGATAGTTTTAATAAATTAATTAGTAATTTAATTGGATTAAGTTACGATGCGGATTGTATGGATGTGATGTGAATTATTGATCACATGTTGTAATTATGTTGTAGAATTGTGTTGAAATCTCTATGATGTTATGTTGTGATGCTATCATCTATGATGTAAAGTTATGTTGCTATCTTCTATGTTGTAATTTTATATATAACCAAATCATCATGTTTCATATGCTAGTTTGGTGATGTTGATTCATATGATAAATCATATGTATGCAAGTTTAGATTTTTATTTAAACATGAATCATATACAAGTTGGATAAAATTATATGTGACCTTACATGGTTATGACATCTAGTTTATGTGAAAATTTGATTAAAAGTTAGGCTATGACATGGGTGAGTTATATGCTAAATTCTACATGATATTTTACATGTTAGATGCAAGTTTACACCATTGTTATGATGCGTAAATCACATATGCAAGTTTCTATAAATATATGAGTTTGGGGTATGAATCATGTTATGCAAGTTTAGGGTTATTGCCTATGCAAGTTTACACCTTTAGATGTAGATCTATGACATACATGATTTATGCAAGTTCACACCTTTAGATTTGGATCCATGACATATGTTTATGCAAGTTGTAACTTTGGCCTATGCAAGTTTTAGATGTAGAACATCATTCACATATGCAAGTTCATCCCTATGTTTGGATCTATGTTTTCATTATGTGTACATTGTGATGTTTTCTCTTTATTCCATGAGTTAGACTATTCGAGTCTAACGTATATTTTACGTTAAACGAACAAACGTACAACGTGGGGTAAAGGGGATAATATTAAAAAGATTTAATTGGCATAAATGCCTTAAAGGCATACAATATAATTGTGGTGAAAATTGGTATGATTCTGCATACCATAAATGGATGGACATAATTGAGTCAATTATGGACATCGTTAAATTTGGAATTGATCGATAATTTGAATAGGGAAAGTAATTCAAATTTGGGGAATGATTAATTAGGAGAAATTAATCGTCTAAGACACGAGGTTAGACCCTTTTGTGATGTAAGACTGCCCGGACCCACCTGGCAAATCCAGCTGCCACAAATGCCAATCTAATGTGAGAGGTCTTAGGCATAAATTAAATACGTAACAATTGTAAAGACACAAGGTTAGGCTCTTTTGTAGTGTAAGACTGCCCGGACCCGCCCGGCAAATCCAGCTGCCACAAATGCCAGTCTAATGTGAGAGGTCTTTATGAGGTTACGGTCTTAATGAATTAAGAAACACTTAACCAGATAAACATGTAGTGGACATGAGGGGGGTTAAGTGGGTGCCTTGGGTGGCACATGGAATCTAGTTGGTGCCTTGGGTGGCATTTGGAAATACGATTAGAAACACTTAACCAAAATTGAAACATGTAATTGAAACATGAATAAGAAGTGGTTAAGTGGGATGTACTAGAGGGGACCAAGCTTAGGTGGATAGCTTATGTCAAGTGATGGGGGCCCATTTCAACCAGTAACCCATACGTATCTTTGTGGGCTCGACCCAAGTCGAGGACAGGACACGCATACTGGGCTTGACTGTAAGTGGCCAAAACGGGTTAGCGGTGGCAACGCAAGTCCAACGGGTTCATATGCGTGTGTGGACCCGGGCTGGTAGGTAAGACGTTGTTGCATCGTGTAGGTATAAGCCGTGCATTGTTGGTTGTATCGGGTTGCCACTTTGGGGAGTGATACACCCCACTGTGGGGCCCGCACGGGTATCTACGAGTTAGGGAGCCGATCGCTTGGGGGTAGTGGGTACACCTAGTGGAGATAGGGGCAGGCGGCACCTATGAAGGCAGCTAGGGGTGCACGAAACTACCAATATCATTATTAAGGCTGTAGGCGGGATCAACCTTAGGGTGACTAGTGGTGGTGCAGTATAGCAATTATCCTATAGTGTTGGTGTAGCTTGGTAATTATCTTACGGTGGGTTAGGTGCGCTTTAACGATATCGTTGTTCATCTTGTTTCCTTATTTACTATGTCATATTCAATGGTTCATAGTCATTTCCTTATTTTCCAACTTATGCCTTAGCCTAGTTACTTTGTTAATTATATTGTTAAAATTATCGCACTCGCCAGACTTTATGTTTGACCCCTTTGTTTCCTCCTCTTTCTTCCTTTTCCTTCCCCCAGGTGCTTAGGTTGGGACTAGCATCAGTGGAGCTTGATCTTGGACTGCTGTTTCTCTGCTTTTAGAAGATTACTTGGATCGCTGAAGTAAAGTTCAGCTTCTCTTTTATTTATGGCTATTTTGTATTGGGGATTATGTCTTTCAGTTTATGTACTTTTGGTAGTCAAGATGGATATTATGTACTTTGACTCTGGTTTTTGATGATGTAAGCAAACATATGTGTTTTCCGCTGCAATGAAATAAAGTTTTAAATCTTTGAGTACTATTTATATCTGTCTTGTTGTTAAGTTTCTGTTCTATACTTACTTAAAACGCTCCATAGAAGTTAATGCATTCCCTTTGTGAGTGACATTAATGGACGTGGGGTGTTACACGTGGTATCAGAGCTGAAGGTTACCAGAACAGATATGAATTTTGAAAAAAAAAAAACTGTTTTTCAAAAGCATTTTTATAAAGAAGTACCTTCAAAAGTATGTTTTAAGGAAAGTATTTTCAAGAGAAAAGTATATTTTAAAAAGCATAACCCCAAGAGCCATATATCTTTCCCTCGGTTCTTTTATATTGAATCTTTCCTTTTTCGTTTCAGCATGTCTGAAGCATCTGAGATACTAGAGGGTGTTCATGTACCCGGTTGGTTTCGTCAATATCTCGAGGCTAGGGCCGCCACCTCAGGTCCAGCAAATGCTCCTCCTCCTCCCCCTCCTCCTCGCATCGATACTTTTGCTAAGATATGTTAGGACTTTAGAGCAATGGGTGGAAAACCTTTTCACGGGACGGAGACATTTGTTGAAGCTCGTAACTGGCTAAAGGAGGTGGAAGAATTGTTTAGAATCTTTGAAGTGGATGATGAAAGAAAAGTCCAGCTAGCTGCCTGGCTAATGAAGGATGAGGCCTCGTTTTGGTGGGAGGTCACTAATGGGGGACGTCTAGTCGATACATGGCTAGATTTTAGGCAGAGGTTTGAGGCGAAGTTTCTCTTGCGAGCTGAAGAGAATCTATACATGGAAAGGTTTTTGGCACTGAAGCAAGGGAATTTATCGGTGAAAGATTACATCAACAAATTCAACTAGTTGGCAAGATTTGGCTTGGACTTGGTGAATACTCCAAAAAAGAAGGCTCTAAGATTTGTTAAGGGTTTAAACGAGACGCTTCATGGGTTAGCTATGACCCACATTCCCATGGGGGCTACCTTCGAGAGACTAGTTGACATGGCGCTCATGCATGAAGAGGAGAAGGTCGCCAATGCTAATAAGGCACCCGAGAAGAAAGGGGATCAAAAGAAGCCGCAACAGCAACAACAGAACAAGAAAGGTGGCAAAGGCAACAATGCTAAGGGGAAGAAAAGATGCTTTAACTGTGGGACACCCGGCCATCTAAGCAAAGATTGTAGAAAGAAAAAGAAGACTGGTTGTTTCCACTGTGGCGAGGCGGGACATCTTATTAAGGACTGCCCAAAGAAAGGGCAGAGGGCAGGGTCTACCTCGGGAGGACAGGTGCAAGCTCTTATGGCACCAGGGTAGGCAAGGGGACAAGTTCAGGCTCTCGTGGTCCCACCGCTGCAAGAACGAGGTAGAGCAAATTCCGTTGAAAGTTTAGTTTTTCTGTTTGATCATCCTGTCCGTACTTTATTCGATTCTGGCGCATCACATTCGTTTATTTCTACATCTTTAGTTGAAACACTGCACCTTGATACTAGTCTAGTTACTGATCCCTTAGTAGTCTCAAATCCTATCGGTGGTTCGGCTCATCTTTCTATGATTTATAGGGATTTGAGAGTGTTTATCTTGGGCTTTGAGTTTGAGTGCAACGCTTTTGTTCTTGGCTTCATGGGCTACGGTTTAATTCTAGGTATGGATTGGCTAACTAAATATGGGGCCATCCTAGATTGTGAAAGAAGGGTAGTTAGATTGTTAACTCGTTTTGGAAAGACCCTTGATATTTCTTGTGACCCTAGAGGTCCAGTAATGCTTAGCTACCTAGAATCCCTTGACGCATCCGATGATGATTTACATTATATTCCCATAGTTCGTGAATATGCGGATGTCTTCGATGAGGTGAGGGGTTTACCCCCAAAACATGAGATAGACTTTCAGATATATCTAGTAGATAATGCAAAGCCAGTTGCATTACTGGTGCGCCACATGGCTCCAAGAGAGAGAAGAGAACTCAGTAAGCAAGTGAAGGAATTGCTTGAGAAGGGGTTCATCAGACGTAGTATATCGGAATGGGGTGCTCCAGTAGTGTTTGCCACGAAGGCGGATGGGTCCCTTAGACTTTGTGTGGACTATAGAGAACCTAATAAGCTTATTAAGAAGAATAGACACCCACTGCCGAGGATTGACGATCTCTTCGATCAGTTAGTTGGCGCCTCAGTGTTTTCGCAGTTGGACTTAGCCACTGGTTTCCATCAGTTGAGAGTGGCTGAGGATAGCATAGACAAGTCTGCCTTTAGGACTCCAGACGGTTTTTTAGAGTGGCTTGTGATGCCCTTCGGTTTGACAAACGCCCCCGCATACTTTGTTGACTTGATGAGTAGGGTGTTTAGGGAGTACTTTAATAGATTTGTGGTGGTCTTTGTGGATGATATCTTGGTCTTTTCTAAGAGCGAGGAAGAGCATGCCCTACATCTTAGGGAAGTATTGGAGACCCTTCGAGCGCATAGCCTTAAAGCTAAATTTTCTAAATGTCACTTTTGGAGGAAGGAAGTGCGATTCTTAGGGCACATGGTTTCCAAAGAAGGGATAGCTGTGGATCCCGCGAAGGTAGTGGCCATCCAAGATTGGAAGGTTCCTAAAAATGCTACCGAGGTGAGGAGTTTCTTAGGGTTGGCTGGCTACTATAGGAAGTTTATCAAAGACTTCGCAAAGATATCAGCCCCATTAACACGCTTGACGAAGAAGAACTTAATTTTCACATGGGACGTAGATTGTGATGATGCGTTCCAACGTCTAAAGAGAGCTTTGACCATAGCCCCAGTCTTAATGTTGCCAGATGGGAGTAAGCCATTTACCGTTTATACCAATGCTTGTGGGACAGGACTAGGCGCAGTCTTAATGCAAGAGGGAAGGGTAATAGCCTATGATGGAAGGCAGTTGAGAGTGCATGAGAGAAATTACCTTACACATGACCTAGAGTTGGCCGCTATTGACTTTGCGCTTAAGTCTTGGCGTCATTATCTTCTTGGTGAGAAATTCGAATTATTCACTGACCACAAATCGCTAAAATACTTATTCTCTCAGAAGGACTTGAACTTAAGGCAGCAAAGGTGGATGGAATTCTTAGCATCCTACGATTTCGAGATAGCATATACCCCTGGCAAGGGTAACGTGGTGGCAGACGCCTTAAGTAGAAAAAGGTTGTCCTTAAGTCCGTTGTTTGTTGAGCGGCGAAGCTTAGAGTTCATCTCTACGTTTGACTTTAAACCTTCCGTTGACTTTGTACCTAGTTTGCTAGCATCCTTGGAGGTCAGACCTACGCTTTTGGGACGGATTGGTGAGGCACAGCGAGATGACCCACAGTTGGTTGAGTTAGTAGAGAAGCTCAAAGGAGGGGAGTCATCAAGCCATCTCTGTAGGTATACCCTAGATGATAAGGGTTGGTTACGTAGGGACGGTAGGCTTTGTGTACCAAAAGACGAGGACCTAAGGAAGACCATTCTTGATGATGCACATCGTTCGAAGATGACCATCCATCTCGGCGGGGACAAGATGTACATGGACATGAGACGAGTTTACTTTTGGGCCGGCATGAAGAAGGACGTGGCAGAGTTTGTTGCTAGATGCTTGGTGTGCCAACAAGTAAAAGCAGAGCAAAAGAAGCCCGGTGGATTGCTTCACTCATTGGAGGTCCCACAATGGAAGTGGGAAAGTGTTTCGATGGACTTTGTTGACGGATTACCAAGATCGAGGAAGGGTAATACGGGGATTTGGGTCGTGGTAGACAGACTTACTAAGAGTGCCCATTTCATTCCCGTGAAGAGTAAGAGGACTGCTCCATGGTTAGCCTCCGTATACATTCGAGAAATAGTTCGTTTGCACGGTGTTCCTTCTAGCATAGTGAGCGACCACGATCCTATCTTTACTAGCGAATTTTGGAAGAGCTTGCAAGAGGCGGTAGGGACTCAGTTATGTTTGAGCACCGCATATCATCCTCAGACGGATGGCCAGACCGAGAGGGTGAATCGTATTCTAGAGGACCTATTGAGGTTGTGTGTCTTAGATTTCGGAGGTACATGGGAGGAACATCTTCCGTTGGTGGAGTTCGCATATAATAACAGCTTTCAGTCTAGCATTGGCATGGCACCGTTCGAGGCTCTTTATGGACGACCATGTCGTTCGCCTACATGTTGGTGGGAGTCTACAGATAAGATCTTACTTGGGCCCGATATGATTAGAGAGACTTCGGAAAAGATCGATTTGATTCGAAGGAGGATGAAGACGGCGCAAGATAGGCAGAAATCTTATGCGGACAAGAGGAGGACAGATCTTGAATTTGATATTGGGGACATGGTCTTTGTCAAGGTGTCTCCATTACGGAACGTCGTTCGCTTTGGATCTGTTGGGAAGTTAGCACCAAGGTTCGTAGGGCCGTTTCCTATTAAGGAGAGGATTGGGCAGATGGCGTATAGAGTGGAGTTGCCCAAGAGACATAGTGGCGTACACGATGTATTCCATGTGTCACATTTGAGGAAGTGCTTGCACGAGACCGCGAAAGTGGTAGAGCCGAGCTTGCTTAGAGAGTTGAAGATAGAGCGTGATGCGACGATTCGGCTAGCTCCTACGTGCATTCTTGGGTCAGAAGTTAAGAAGTTGAGGAATCGAGAGGTCAAGCTAGTCAAAGTGCAATGGGGAGATGATCAGAGCAACGCTACTTGGGAGACGGAAGAGAAGATGCGTTCATTATACCCTTTCTTTTCGAGGGTATGTCTTTTAGTTTCTCCTTTATCGCTTACCTTATACTTATCTTATCTTTAGTATGTCCTCTCGTTAGTACCTTTGACCTTTAGATAGGGTAGTCCTATGATTGAAACATGCGTTTGAGACATGTTATGTATGATGGATGCATGTGGATGCAAGTGTTTTCTAGTGGTTGCTCGTGGATGCATATACACACACTTTAGGCACTAGATCGGCTCAGTCACTTCATATTGCATATTGCATATAAATGTGTGTGCATATTTAAGCTAATGGATGTATAATGGTTGTGCTATCGTATGGATGTTGCATTTTGGTGAATGGTTGTGCACACATCACTACACCAGAAATGGCTTTTGGTAGCGTTGAAAAAACGCTACCATAACTTGTAGTAGCGTTTTAGAGAACGTTGCGATACGACATGCAACTAAAAGTCTGAAATTTTCTGTTGCGTTATAGTAAACGCTACCAAAAATATCATATTGTTGCGTTTTTGAAACGCAACTAAAGCTTTTCTATATGGTTTACAAAACGCTATCTGTAGCGTTTTTTAAATGCAACTATATAATTTTATTATTACTTTACATTTGCTTTTGTAGCATTTTTAAAACGCTACTAAAAGTTGGCTTGTACCATTTCCAACAGGCTTGTATAATATCCATATTGAAACAACCGATCAGTCATAATTTTCATATTCAAATCAACAATTAAATCACATAATTAACAGATACAAACAAGTAACTAATCAAACATATCATCATCATATTCAAATAATTCAAATAAAACGCTAATCACATAATCAAATATAATATCCATAACAATCCGATAGTAGTTTTTTGACAAAATAAGACACATTGTAAAAAAGTATATACAAATAGTACAAACAAAATATGACAACATATAAAAAATATTAAAGCCATGTTCATTGCTTGGATACCAGTAATTCTTTGTTGTCGATAGTTTTAAATCCGAAATAGCTAATTACCTGCATATAAGTTTAACAATCAAACAATTATATTAATTCGTAGGAATTCAAGTCTAATATCAAATGTTTGTGATTAAGTGTGTGTGTGTGTGTGTGTGCGCACATACACACATACACACACATAATAGTGCTAATATATTGTTGCATGTTGAATTGTTCAATGAAGAAGCTTATAGAAGCACCATTCAAAACTAATTAAGAAATTAACATCTTAAATGAATAAAACTACTCATAGCGTTGCTGTTGAAATAAAGAATAGCTTAGCTTGCTACATCCACACAGCCAAGGTTATAAACGTTGACAATGCTCTCATTACATGTGACATAAATGTATTCATTAGGTGGTAATTATAATTCATCAAACAGACTATGTTTGCACTCTTACTTTCCACTGTACTAAGTTACAAGTGAAAAAAATTCATCCCCTCTACAACTGTGAAATACAATAATGTATGCAAAATAGGGGTCTGTTCCAAAGATCACTTATGATCCGCTAGCCACACATGTTATTCAAGTTGTCCTCTTGAATCTATACTATTCCTTAACTTATTTGTCAGACCTGTTATTTGGCCAAATTCACAGGCAGTTTTGGCATATCATGCGGAGAAAGAAACACAAGTCTAAACTAGGAGATCTTCAACAATCCTCATACTTATTGTTGCTCAAATCTATCGCTTATTTATTTATTTTAAATCTGCTGTTTTTTATTTGTTTTCAACAAATTTTATTTGCCTCCCCATCTCGCTTTAGCTTATGAACAAATAGTTGTACAAACATTGTTCGATTTAGCAAGATCATGATTTTTACCAAAGTATTGGTTATTTTAAACATGTTGAAATCTTCATTATGGCTTATAATGATATTTGGATTGGAATCGGTATTTCATTATTTCCCTCCAGATGTGCAATTGTTATCTTAAATCATTTGTCCACTTAACAAACTTGGAAATGTGAAAGTCCTCCATGCAACAATGAACAAAAGCGAATGGCTATTCAAGGGAATAATGTTAAATCATTTATTATCTTAAACCATTTATTATCTTAAATATTTTTTTAGTGCAATTACACTAAAATGGTGTTGTAAAATGGTGTTTGAGCATACAATATGGCTATTCAAGGGAATAATGTCAACGATATTATCATTAACCTGGTCGGGAATCATCAACGTGAAAATCTGGTAGCTAAACTGAAATCCATTACCATTGAAACTTTTTTTTGGTGTTATTTGAAGAGCGAGGAATCCCAGCATATTTAAAAGAGTATCGAAGAATGCTAGAATTATTAGACGAATGGATGTAACTAAAATAAATCTATATATTTGGAGAATCAAGAAAGATATACTCACCAGTAACTGGGAAGCCATATGCAATGCGTCATTAATTGCAGATCTAAAGTACGTGTCAAGCGAAATTCCTGGAAGGAGCAAAATAAATTCTGAGCTGCCATAGCTAGTTTCACTTGTTGTAGGAGATGAAGGAGTTCGAGTTTTGTCAGGATGTAATTGGTAATTTTTCAATGGAGTTATAATAATATTATTTTTTAATATAGTTATAATGTATAATCAATAATCTATAATCTATCATCTCAGTGTTAATATAGTTATAATATATACTTAAAAATATACATAAATTTTTCACTTTTCCTTTTCCAAAGATATTGATTTGATATGTTACTTTGTTTATGGCATCATTCCTTAACCAACTCATTATATAGACTTCTTCCCTTTCTATCTAAATACGAATGTTGATTTGGGGAAATGCAAGTTGAAAAGAAATTTTAAAATATTTAATGTGTATACAGATGAAATATGAAATGGAAGCTAATTTCAAATTATGTTTGACATTAAGTGAAGGGGATAAGATATATAGACAATGCAAAAGCAAGATAGATCGACAAATTAAGTAAAGGAATGAATAGTACCGAGTGAGGAATAATATGTGAATGAATGCATGATAATAAATTGTTACCCAAAATATATAATGGCAAGCTTGAAACTTGACGGAATAAAAATGGATAATATCATATACGTATAATTAAAACATAGATTTTAATTACCCAGCAGTAGAGATGATAAAAGAAGCAAGTATATGCATACATAAGGAAGTTGCATCTGTTAAATTAAATGGGCTTCAATCCGCATGCAATAAAGTTAAATGTCCCTGTATTATGCAGTAAAACTAATCAAAAGAAAATATGGTGAAATGAGCAAGTATTTACTGGTCTTATGTAAAACTACCATTGATTTGGTACTATCAGCAATAATAACAAATATTAATTATTCATGAAATAATTAAATAATGTATGAATTAAAATTACTAGTATTACCGCACAACGATGGGAAAACCGACCGTTAAAGTGTTTAATATGAAATATAAAATTATTTGTTAAAACATATTATAAATCAGATTTTAATGAAAAATTATAGCGTAGTTTAAAAGAAAATGGATCATGAACAACATGGATCATGAAATTATTCATTTTGTTATATAGAAGTGGAAAATGGTATTTTCCTATACGTCTCAGTGTAATTTTCTTTTCTCACAGATACATATTAGTTTTGGATAAACTAGTCAATCAACTTTCCAAATAAGTCTCACTGTAGTTCTCTTTTCTCATAGATAAATTTTATTTTGTTACATCCGACATTGCAAACTGCATACAGAAATTTTTTGCATCGTAAGAGTTACCAAATCATCTGATCTCATATCGATAACTCTTTTATAGCGCATTTCTTTATAATTTTATTTTTCCCAACTACATACATCGTCACTGGAAAAAAAACTTCTGTAGCTATGAATAAAAGTTACTGAAAAAACACCCCAATCATTCACAAACCCCAAATTTTCATTGAAGTTGTAGCCACAACAAATGAATTTTCTAATAATGCCACTGAAAGCACAGTCATATATTGCTCTTCAATAATAACAAAGCAAATATAATGTACTGGGATGCAGTCTATCAATGAGGTTAAAAGAAGCCAAATGAAGCAAAGATGTAAGCACTGTATATTTTTGCAACACACATACATAAGACTAGCACTTGCACATTGCCTTAACCGTTGTTACTTCTCAACCATGAATCTTAATATACTTTTCCCTTCTCCTAACTGCATATTTGCTTTGATATGTGCAATGACGTCAACCAGTAGTATATACACAATTTGCAGAGTAGGAGTTATCAAATTATTTGTTCTTAATCATTTTTGATGTTAAATACCTTTTTTTCCTTCCAAATTGTAAATGTTGTTACAGCATATATATCTACTTAACAGCCCCAATATATACAGCAATTCATGCTACATTGCATCTTCACCTAAAGAATTAACAGTAATTAAGAAGAGATAAATCAAAGTCACAACTTTGCTAATTCTCCAGCCAATTTCTTTGCAGTAACAGCCGTAATATCCCTCTCCTTTATCAATTTTGCCTTCAAATAAACAATATAAATTGTGATAGTCAAAGCTACTATTGCCTAATAATTGTGAGAAACTAGGGCTACGTTAGGCTTCAGCACAATTCCAGACTATCGGTGAAACTTTGACCTCTTCCTTCAACAGTGTGATGCAAATTTTAGATCGGTAACGGGTTAGGTTTTGGAAGAGGGGTTGCTGTGTGAATTCGATGGTGGGCTTGTTGCGGGTTAGGATTTAGCAGGTAGTATGAAGAAATGTCATTGGAAGATTCTGCGCGATAGATGAAATCGGACGAGATGGAAAAACAGAAGATATTAGATTGTAAGGAAGAAAAGGAATCTAAAATCACGCAGATTTGGGAATACCGAGAAGACGAACACTGAAGAGAAGAATAGATGAGAAGAATTTGACGGAACTGTTTGTGATTAGAGATTAGCAGCGAAATTCATTGGCACAGACAAATTGATTTTGGCCCTGTTACAGTAGACAAACCTCCCTAACGGTCGGTTTGATTAAATGAACCTTTACCGAAGAGGATTCAATTTTCTAATGCATTAAATGGCAGTTATGCATTTTAAGCACAAATTTGTGATTAATTTGGCCGCTGTTCAAATTTGAAGAGAAACGAATTTAAAAGCATTAAATGCATGAGCTGTGCATGTAAATGTTATATTTACCATTATTTTTTTGCTAAAATTTCTCTTTATTATGTCGTAGCAACTCGTTTTCATTATATTTCATAGCAGCAGTAGCAACATAGAAACAAGAATAAAGAACGATTAAAAAACCTGAAACTTGATGACTGCAATTCAGATCTCATCTGTTGCCTATATCCTCTTATCTTTCATCCCCATTACCAGAAATTGATATCCATCACTCTCTTTCATCAGCACAGCAATACTCCATGGTGTTAAAGCTACTCCAATTACTGTTGCATAAACAGACATGCCAAGATACAAACAAAGCAATCCAATTTCCACTGCTGCTTGCTTTGGTGTCAATCGTAAGTAATGAATTTGCAAAGATCAGTGTGCCGGTGCATCCACCTGCATGTCCAAGGTTTTAATAACAACCCACTTTTATGTTTCTGAAAGAAACATGCACCAAATACCATACACTGTCATGATAAAGAAGACATGCCTTGAGCTTGGTTGTGATGTGGTCCAACAGATATCAAGTACAACAAAATATTTGTGCGTGCATTTTGTAACAACAAGTAGCAATCTTCCATGATGCATTTAGTTTGTCATATGACATCAAGGGCTGATCTGTGATGTATGGTATCCCAAACTTTAGTATCTAAGACTTGGAGAAACACCAATTGAATTTGCTGAAATCTATAAAAAAAAAAATTTTTTTTTTTTTTTACTAATTTTCGTTTTGCCTTTATACATAACAGTTCCAAGATTAAAATGACATATACAATGTTCTTCTATTGTGAAGGGTTAGAGTTATGAATAGCCATTCAAGTTGGTTTAGAAAATGTCCTGCGGGATGGATATCTTCAAATATTACCGACCAAGCCCGAAACTTATTGGGAAAACGCAGCATATCTTTGTCGACTATGTTCTTAAGAAGCTATATGAGAATAAACAACTATTGAATAGTAGCTCTGATTTTCTTGTTTCTTATTTTATTTGACCTGACATTTATTGCTTAGCTTTCATTATGTGTAATGTACATGGTCAACTAAATAGCTTCTTAAAAATACAATAATTCCAAGCACCTGTAACTGTAATTAATAAGAATTAATATCAGTATTACATGTACTATGAGTGGTATATTTCTCTGTATACGTAAAATGTTGTAAATAGTGTGGACTGGGGTCTATGTTGATATTAGCCTGTGATGAATGATATGTAGAAGAGTTGTTTGATTTCTAACACACTAGATTTTCCAACAATAACAATAGAGTAAGACTACCAAGTATATGGTCTTCATACCCTTTGTTTGTCCCTCTGCTTTTGAATCTGATCAAAACTTTAAATACAACCAAGTGACTTAGGCAGTTCCACCATAATTAAACAGCACTGTCTATTTTCTTCTTTGTTATTTGTAGATCTCAAATATCTGGAGGCTGAAGCAATATTTTGTCTTCTACCAATGGTGTCAACCTAAAGTAATCAATTCCATGTTGCACCTTAAAAAACAAACATGTCAAAATTCAGATGAATCCTAGAAGTAAACAGAATGAAATAGATATATAATATCAAAACTAAAATACTCCGCAAAACAAAACAAACAAAAAATAAGCAAACATTAAACAAAAAGCACTCGTAAAGTTCCTGCTTTTATAATTAGGTTATCAGGACTGTTCTTAGACATGACTAGACTACAAATACTAGATAACATACATAGTAGTAGGAATAAACATAGTATTAAAAGAACACAGAACATTGTATTCTTCTGAAAGACCACTTGAATTATTTGTAGAAGAAAAGTCTAAATTATGATCCTGGAATAAAAAAAAATACTGAATAATATGTACGTACCTAGAATACCTTTGTAAGTTAAAGCTCGTCGTATATATCTTGGATTAACCACTGACCTCGATTAACTCTATCAACTCCACCTTTTAGTAAACACTTCCTAGCAAATGGTAAATTAATAACATTTGGAATTAGCTGTTTTTTTTCCGAGGGTATTACAGGATGGTGGAGTGCCAAAAAATAATCAGAAAAGGATTATGTTGGGCAGTAACTAACAATCCTCCAAACTCAAAGAGTAGCACAATTATATGAAAATTCCACAAATCATGCATGGTTTATTAAGATTGTTAAGCATCATTGGCCTCGCACATAAAGTTACTAATACTATTCATCCAGCCTAAATAAAGAACACCATCCCTCTCTTCAAGCCGGAACATATCCGAGTAGTTTGCAAGCAGTGTATAGTGGCGTACACTGAAGGACTTAGAGGCACAGGTGTAAATCCAGCCCCCATAAACCTAGACATCCATTTCTCGAAAAGCTCATGCCTTTCAACTTTTTCTGCCCCTTCACGAGCAATTATAATGACCATATCCCTTGCCAAACAATGCTGCTCCACATTGATTTTTTTCCATGTTCTCTATCGGGAGAGTCGCACGACCCGCATCTATCAATTTGAAAATAGCAGCGTAGTAGCTTAAGGTTCCAACGAACCCCAAATAAAAGGGAGCAGTGCTTGTATTAGAATCTTGCTCTACCTAATTGACAAACTTTGGAGACAAATTCTTCACGAGCGATGATTCATTATTGTACTCACACTCTCATCTGATATGTGATGAAGTTGAAAAGCAAAATTCACAGCTAATGCTTCTCCAGGTTGAACATAGAGATCAGGAGGAACAATTTCAGATCTCGATATGACTACAGGATGAAACTCTAAAGTAACTCCACATGATTTTGCAAACTGATTCAATCTCTGACCCACGATAAGCCACCTCCCCTAGCATAAGCGGAGAGAGAATTGTCTATGCCAGTAATTCTAATATATGGAGGCCCACAGGCATTTTAGTGAAAGCCCTGACGAGAGTCACCCATTGAGCGTTTTGAGCAATCATGAAGTCGATGATATGAACTCTATCCTCTCCATTAAAAGCTACTGCTATAGCGCCATTGGCTGAAAGATACCCAAACTTAATATATGGGAATATCTTGTAGAGCAAATGCATGTAAGAGACAAAGTCGGAACCACCAGGCTCTTTGTCCTTCAAAATTTTATATATAGAACTTCCTGACGAAGCTAGTCTAACAATTAGTGCTTCCAGCATATAAGCCCCAACTCTCTGAATTGGTTCACCAGAAGTAGAAACCATAGGCTTCAACTGTGCTATCAACCACTCTGCTAATGCAATCTCATTTTCGTCGACGGCTTGAGCACAAGCTAAGAGCGCTTGTTTCAAATCACCTTGAGTAATTCCCTGCATTTGCATTCAACCTTCTTGCTCTAGTGATAGATTATTCATAGTATCGGCTTGGCAGTTTAGTTCAGTACCCAACACTGCAGTCTCAAGCTCTCTTCATTTCTGTTGTAGGTCATTAGGGCCTTCGGTTATGCATGATGCCCTAACTGGTGAATCGTACGATACATGACGTTGGCTAGTTGGAGAAACACTTATTGTTGTTGATGGACAGTTGTAGTCGAGGGCTTCTATCATAGAATAGGATCTAAGTTCAAAATAATGCAAACTTGTGAAGCAGCCCAAATAAATTTAAACAAACTGTTCTAGATCTTTGAAACAAAATTTACTCAAAAACTAAAACCCTCGATATGATGTTCCCCCACACATATGTTGAACTATACATAATGAAATATAATAGCTTACAGAATCTGGGTATAGTAACAAAAAAAATCAATAACTAATATGGAACAAAAACGTTACTCTAAGTTGTAGTACATTTGTATTTGGAAGAAGTCACAGGTAAACTAGTAGGAAGCATATACTATATTTTATCTCAATATTAACATTCATAAACCCCTAACCCAAACGGGGTAAGGAACAATGTACAGAGAATGTGATCAACACAAATATATTTATAGCCAACTGAACACGTTGGCTAAATGCTAATCATGAGAAAATTCATGTGCTCTTGTTTTTCATTTTACTTTTTTATTAAATGATTTTTTTTTTGCTCCAAAATTCATCTTTCAGTATATAAAAAAGGATTGAACTGGTTCCCAAAACCAGCGCTTTATAAAGCAAATGAAGATGAAAACTAGAGTCGTAACAACATCCCTTCTAAATCTTATTCTATTTTTCTTTCTTTTGTTCCCTCTTGAAAAGAAAAAACGATGACAGTCCCAGCTGCTCCTACTTTTGCTTCATGAAAGCCAGCTGCTCCTACTTTTGCTTCATGAAAGCTAAGAACCTTCCAGTAGAAGATGGAGCCAAAGGAGCCTAGATATTTTTTGTTCTCCTTTTGAGTTTCACTATGTATACTTGGTCATAAATGAATATTTTAGTTGGTTCTTTTTCATTCATTCTCTTTTATTTTCTCAGTTTTTGTAGCAGCTAAAGATTTCACATCAGTGGCTTTCTGATGATAAGAACTACTTCAAACCTGTTAACGTTTTTTTGTTTTGCGGTGATGCTGTGTTTGAGTTGGTTAAATGATATTATAAGCAATAATTTCAAGCGATTTCGACAAATTGACATGTTTCCTTCCCATTTTCACTGATTATTTCGAATGTAAAAGCATATCTAGTTCACAAACAATATCAACATCGATGGAATTCTTGTGTACAATGTAATTGCTTAAATTTCCAAGATGTTAGTTTCTTCGTAATCCACTTGGGAAAATTACCTCACTGATTGTTATTTTCAAGTTATTTTTCTTCCCTGCAGTAAAGGTGTACGACCAAATGGATGTATTGAGCTTCCAAACACTGATCATTTTTCCTTATCTATTGTCCTTAAACATAGCATTCCCATCAAAATAACATATTCTAGAAGATAAGGTTTCATGCGACTGTACAACCTTACTATATATATCCATCATATGTCTCATCGTTGGTAAATTCTTTGTAATTGTCGAATTGAATTAAACCTACAGTGCACTGTGGTATATGAACAACTATTTGGAGAAAGTAAGCACTAGGAATGAAGTAATCCTAACTCTAGTTACTTTATGCTTAGGTGATTACCTCATATATTAAACATTTTTTACATGAATTGAAGAGGAGTTTAGTGCATGAGCAGGTCTAGTTATAGTACAAGAAACAGCTAACAAATGCGAAGGAAAAACAATAATCCATGGTAACTGCAAAAAGAGGGGAAAAGAGAGAGGAAAAAACATATACATACGGAAGCACATGCAAAGATTGGGCCTTTGCGAAACATGTTTGATTATAATTCCAAATCGTATTTCTCAACCAATGTTCAGATTTCACTTTAAGCATCCTATGTCAGTATTCTTGAATCTAGAATTGCAATTCATATCTTTTGTATTCAAACCAAGTAAATTTCTTTTTCAACTTTGCTCCAATTTTCTCCACGAATGAACAATATTGAAGTTAGTAAATACAATGTAAAATAATATTAATTCTTATACAAGAATTTCATCAAAATTTTAACAAAGCATTCAGCTGAGCAGGTAAGTTCAAAAGTACAATCAGGAAAATAAAATTCATTTGCTATAACTTAAGATCAAAACACCATTTTGGTTCGCAACTAGCACAACACAGCAAAAGGATCTCAAGATAAAGCGTAAGCTTGTAGCAGTCATGGTTTCCTGATTTTATCAAATGATTATATCAAAAATAGCTAGAAATTAAAATAAATCAAAGTGAAAATTAGACATACCTGCAAAGCTTTCAACCATCCCAACAAGAAGGGTGAATCAAACATCTAGAACTTGAGGCGGTTGTGGGAGGAGGGAAACATTGAAGGAGCTAGGGTTTCCTGATTTGGGGTAAAATAATGAGAATTAGCATAGATGCGGTTGGGAATAACGGTTTTAGGACAGGATTCAATCGCGATTTAAGGTTTTAGGGAAGCAAAAATGGATTTTGAATTTTCATAGAGGAGAGGTAAAGAGAGAAACGTGTTACAAAGGAAAATGGAAATGAACCTAAGGTTACGCAGGAGAAGAGGTAAAAAAGCAGAGATGGAGGGAAATGAAAATGGATCGAAATAAATTTGAGTTTTCTTTGGTTGAGCGCGAGCGAGAATTATCAGTTGCGTTTTAATGGAATAAACCGTAAAAATAAAAGACGCCAAACTTCTTCAGATGCACTTGGTTTACAAACGCTGCTAAAATAAGTAACTAAAGGTAATTTTTCTTGTAGTGCATGTAGAAATAATATGTATCGTTAGGGTTCTTTCGCATACATAATGGATGCATGGCACTATCATGGTTTGCATTAAGGAGGTCAACTGAATCAGTAGACCGCCTGATTTTGCATTAGATAAGGAACACATACACGCACTTTTTGCATATGTTCATACAGCATTAGAAATTCTATAAGGACAATGGATGCCTGTGTTTGATGGTTGAGTAGATGGTTGTTTGGATGTTAGGATATGCATTCTCCTTAACTTGGAGATTTCGGGGGCGAAATCCTTTAAGGAGGGGAGAATGTAACAACCCAGATTTTTGAATAATCGAATTAACTAAATTAAAGAATAAATGTTTAGCATTGTTCTAAGGTTTGTATGCAAAAGACTAAGTAACTCATTTGGTTGGAACATGTGACTTGCATACAAGAGATACCGAGTTCGATCCCCGCCAAAGCCATATTTTTGTTTCAGGGGAATAGCTAAAAAGCGGCTTAGTGTGAACGCGGTTCAAAAAGTAGTTTAGTGTGAAAATGGTTAATTAGGAAGATAAAAATATATATAGATATATTTATAAAAATAAAATAAAATTCAACCTAAAATTTAAGAAAAAAATTCAAAACAGCGGAAGCGGGAAGGCAAAACACCAAACCGACCTATTTTATGGGTCAACCTTGACCCCAGGGTCGACTCAGGAGGTTTGGAATTGGTCCCGTCGGCCCTAAATGGTCTATGATGAAATTTTATGTTTTAGGGCTTAGGTGGCGATTTCTGGTTGGTTTGTTGACATCATTTCTTGGTTTCTAAGGCCTAGATGGATCCTAGAGTGATCCGACGGCTTAAATTAATTCAAAGCTCTATAAAAAGACCCATAGACTCAAACCCTAAATTAGAATTAAAACTAAAACTATGGCCGTCATGCTGTCGTCTTGAACCTTAGAGTAGCCGCCACCAATTAGAGAGGAAGAACAGCAAATCAAATCAGTTCTATTCAATCCTAACAACGAATCTTCTTCAAAGGAAAGCTAATTCAACTTCAAAAATCAGAATTCATAACTCAAGACCGCCTTTGAGTTATGAGTTCGATAGTTTTAATAAAATAATTAGTAATTTAATTGGATTAAGTTACGATGTGGATTGTATGGATGTGATGTGAATTATTGATCACATGTTGTAATTATGTTGTAGAATTGTGTTGAAATCTCTATGACGTTATGTTGTGATGCTATCATTTATGATGTAAAGTTATGTTGTTATCTTCTATGTTGTAATTTTATATATAACCAAATCATCATGTTTCATATGCTAGTTTGGTGATGTTGATTCATATGATAAATCATATGTATGCAAGTTTAGATTTTTATTTAAACATGAATCATATACAAGTTGGGTAAAATTATATGTGACCTTACATGGTTATGACATCTAGTTTATGTGAAAATTTGATTAAAAGTTAGGCTATGACATGGGTAAGTTATATGCTAAATTCTACATGATATTTTACATGTTAGATGCAAGTTTACACCATTGTTATGATGCATAAATCACATATGAAAGTTTCTATAAATATATGAATTTGGGGTATGAATCATGTTATGCAAGTTTAGGGTTATTGCCTATGCAAGTTTACACCTTTAGATGTAGATCTATGACATACATGATTTATGCAAGTTCACACCTTTAGATTTGGATCCAGGACATATGTTTATGCAAGTTGTAACTTTGGCCTATGCAAGTTTTAGATGTAGAACATCATTCACATATGCAAGTTCATCCCTATGTTTAGATCTATGTTTTCATTATGTGTACATTGTGATGTTTTCTCTTTATTCCATGAGTTAGACTATTCGAGTCTAACGTATATTTTACGTTAAACGAACAAACGTACAACGTGGGGTAAAGGGGATAATATTAAAAAGATTTAATTGGCATAAATGCCTTAAAAGGCATAAAATATAATTGTGGTGAAAATTGGTATGATTTTGCATACCATAAATGGATGGACATAATTGAGTCAATTATGGACATCGTTAAATTTGGAATTGATCGATAATTTGAATAGGGAAAGTAATTCAAATTTGGGAATGATTAATTAGGAGAAATTAATCGTCTAAGACACGAGGTTAGACTCTTTTGTGGTGTAAGACTGCCCGGACCTGCCCGACAAATCCAGCTTACACAAATGCCAATCTAATGTGAGAGGTCTTAGGGATAAATTAAATACGTAACAATTGTAAAGACACAAGGTTAGGCTCTTTTGTGGTGTAAGAATGCCCGGACCCGCCCGGCAAATCCAGCTGCCACAAATGTCAGTCTAATGTGAGAGGTCTTTATGAGGTTACGGTCTTAATGAATTAAGAAACACTTAACCAGATAAACATGTAGTGGACATGATGGGGGTTAAGTGGGTGCCTTGGGTGGCATGTGGAATCTAGTGGGTGCCTTGGGTGGCATTTGGAAATACGATTAGAAACACTTAACCAAAATTGAAACATGAATAACAAGTGGTTAAGTGGGATGTACTAGAGGGGACCAAGCTTAGGTGGATAGCTTGTGTCAAGTGATGGGGACCCATTTCAACCAGTAACCCATACGTATCTTTGTGGGCTCGACCCAAGTCGAGGACAGGACTCGCATACTGGGCTTGACTGTAAGAGGCCAAAACGGGTTAGCGGTGGCAACGCAAGTCCAACGGGTTCATATGCGTGTGTGGACCCGGGCTGGTAGGTAAGACGTTGTTGCATCGTGTAGGTATAAGCCGTGCATTGTTGGTTGTATCGGATTGCCACTTTGGGGAGTGATACACCCCACTGTGGGGCCCGCACGGGTATCTACGAGTTAGGGAGCCGATCGCTTGGGGGTAGTGGGTACACCTACTGGAGATAGGGGCAGGCGGCACCTATGAAGGCAGCTAGGGGTGCACGAAACTACCAATATCATTATTAAGTCTGTATGCGGGATCAACCTTAGGGTGACTAGTGGTGGTGCAGTATAGCAATTATCCTATAGTGTTGGTGTAGTTGGTAATTATCTTACGGTGGGTTAGGTGCGCTTTAACGATATCGTTGTTCATCTTGTTTCCTTATTTACTCTGCCATATTCAATGGTTCATAGTCATTTTCTTATTTTCCAACTTATGCCTTAGCCTAGTTACTTTGTTAATTATATTGTTAAAATTATCGCACTCGCCAGACTTTATGTCTGACCCCCTTTGTTTCCTCCTCTTTCTTCCTTTTCCCTCCCCCAGGTGCTCAGGTTGGGACTAGCACCAGTGGAGCTTGATCTTGGACTGTTGTTTCTCTGCTTTTAGAAGATTACTTGGATCGCTGAAGTAAAGTTCAGCTTCTCTTTTATTTATGGCTATTTTGTATTGGGGATTATGTCTTTCAGTTTATGTACTTTTGGTAGTCAAGATGGATATTATGTACTTTGACTCTGGTTTTTGATGATGTAAGCAAACATATGTGTTTTCCGCTGCAATGAAATAAAGTTTTAAATCTTTGAGTACTATTTATATCTGTCTTGTTGTTAAGATTCTGTTCTATACTTACTTAAAACGCTACATAGAAGTTAATGCATTCCCTTTGTGAGTGACATTAATGGACGTGGGGTGTTACAGTTAGTGTTAATTTACATGGGATAATAGATGTAAATCAACTGAAACAATAAGTGGTTTATTCATGTAATTATTTATGATTGTTAAACCTTATGTTAACTACTTATATGTGTGTTATTTAGATTGTCCATTCATTTGACATCATTCAAGTTATCGCATTGCAAGTTCCCAACAACATATACTATATATGAAAACCGTTATGAAACTGAACTGGAATATGTTTTGAAACTGATAGAACTTAATAATTCAAATTAAATTGTAAATTTAAAATTAAATTATTGATTTAAAATTAAATCATTAATTTAAAATTTAATCATTTATTTAAATTACTTAATGTGAACAACTAATTTAAACAATAAACTAAATTGGTTTACGAAAATGGTTTAGAATTAAAATTTGACTTTATGCTTTGGATTTGAACAGTTTAAGTTTTATGTTGATTTGAAGTTGAAATTTGAAATCTGAATTAATGCTAAGTCAAATTATGGAAATATTGGATACTTTAAATTGATTAGATTTTTGAAATGTTTTAATTAAGTATTATTTTATATTACATCTCATTTAAACATATTTCTTTTTTACTATTTATTTTCATACAATTATTTATATCTTGTAGCTATTTCACTTAAGTTACTTTTATATTAAATTTAAATATTTATATTTAATTACTAAAATTTTATGTTATTTTATTCTAAACTTAACTATTTTTTTAACTATTTTAATAAGATCGGTTTATACTAAATTTAACTATTTATATTTCATAGCTATTAGACTACTGTATATTTAAAGTTTTCCACTATTATGTTCATATAATTAATTTAGATAAAGATTTATATCCAATTCAAGCATTAAAAAATTCAAACTATTTGAACATAAGGTTTCATTAAGATAATTTGTGATAAAAATATATCAAAATTTGAGTTTTGAACTTTCTTAAAATATGGGAATTTGAACTTGAATCCAATAATTGAAGTTGAATTTGGATTTATATTAGAATTTGTGTATTGAATTGATTTTGGAAATGGTAACAAAAATTAGTTTTTGAACTGACCAATCTATTACATGAAAATGATGTTTAGTTAAACTTGGTATTTTCCTAGATACTTGTATGTTATCCTTGAACATTTTACTTGAGTTGATTTACTTGCATAAGAATGTTATTTCTGATCCATGTGTTTTGTTTTTGCACTATTATTTGGGTCAGATCGAGTATTTCAGTTTAGCGAAGACATTGGTTTCAGAAGAAGATGGAGTTGAACACCATATATACTACTACTGTATTTCTACTGCATTATTGGTATGTTATGTTAAAATGTAAAACTATGATATTATAAAATGAAATGAAGTGAATATTATTTGCCAGCTGTATACGTTATTATTATATTTTATCATTCCACTACGAGATTTTGTGTAATGTTTAGTTCCTTCTTATTTTATTTTCTCTTCTTATACTGAACCTTAATAATGATCCATCATTTTGGAAGAGTTTGAGTTAGACATGTGCGGTTTATCGTCAACTTGAATCATCCCAAAAAGGCAGGTTGTTACACATACCTAGCTCCTTCGTACTACGTGTAGCAATGGATCCGGATAACATATTTTAACCTGTGAGTTTCAATTCTCATCTGTGGGACCCTCTCGTTGTTCTTTCATGCAAATATAATGTCTGAACAATGGCAATGAATATGACATCTATGTAGTCTCCAATTTACTTTTACTTTCGCAATGATATTGAAGCTCATATTAAAGATATTCCAAAAGGGAAAACCCTTCCAGCTTTGTTTCGTAATAATAATCAATATTTATCGTCCCACAATGGAAAGCAATAGAGGTAGAGCCTTTATTCATTTATTTGTAAATTACTTAGATAAAAATTTCAATGTCGGCATCATTGATGCTAACAGCCACGGAAGTGAAGCCTTAAAATATTTGGTTTAGAAAATTTCATTAATGGCTCCTTCACTACATAAGGAAGTATTTTATGTAAAATGGTTTTCCAAAGGCATGTAAGCGAAGGCAACAACTTAAGGGTTTCAAAGATTTCGGAAGCCCCTTCTGGTTCCAACGAAAGACCTAGAGGCGTAAGACCCATATTCCTTTAGGAGTAACTATTTTAAAAAAAATCATTTATGAAATGTTTCTTTTATATAAAACATCTCTTCGGCCTATCTGAAAGTGTTGAGGCGAAAGCCTCATGTGAAGTGACTATCTTTTAAAAAAAATTATTTATAAGTGTCAGGGCCAGTTCCCGAGACTAAAAGGTAAGAGGTGGAAGCTCCAAATGCTTCAAATATCATACTTGTGATATTTCAAGCATCCAACGCTATCGAAGGGTGGCGTGATTGTTGTCAGATATGCTTCCGGATCCAGAAATGGCACTGATAGTAAATACAGAAAAGGTTGACTTATTTCCTTTTCAAACACTACTTTGTGCCCACTCCACCATATATGTCAAAATTCTATTAGTTTATAAAATGTATTCTGAATAAATTTTACACAATTTCCTAGTACTTTGCTACATAAATACCAAATTCTTGGGCATATCATTATATACGTTAATGCTAGAATTACTGTATAATTTTCCCTAAAGCATGCACCCTCAGGTAATTCATTATAAATCCATACAAGAATAACAATTCATGAAATCCAAAACTCATTTCCATAATCGTCTGACACACATCATGCTAAATTTTCATATTATTTGGGGATCTCTATTTAACGATTTCTCCGTTTAACATATTCGTTTTCGTTTATGATAACACTACAAGAAAACACTGATTTATTGTGATAACCCCAAACTCCCGTAGTACGAAAGCAAGGATAATCATTGGAATATAACATATAAACAATAAAAGAAGAACAGAAATATAGAATTACATCAGATAATGTACATCAAATTACATTGGAAATAATATATCATCGGAGTTAAACCACATAATAGGATCATACTTAGTACATAATACAGTTTTCAACTTAATATAAACTATCTGTAGCGGAATCAAACATAATATACTAAATGAAATCTGAATAGCATAATAGAAATGGTAGAATCCATCTTCAGCTCCATAGCTATCCATAATGAGTCTGCTAAAACCTGTATACAAGGCTGCCCGTGTGGAAAAGAGGGCACCTGAGTTTGCAAAGTAAAACAAATTTTGAGTCAGTCAACCTATTTAATAATAAGGCTAATCACAGGACCATGCCACTAACGCGGAACGGGCTTACTCCATTGGATTGCCAATGCATAAATAAAGTAAATCGTTAAATAATGCAACGCTTTTTTTAGAAAAATGAAACCATTACAAGACTCAAGTCCCATCACACAATGCAACGCAAACCGAAGGATAGAGTTTTACCTTATAATGGTCAAAAATGCTTGATATGATAAAAATGGATTTGATATTATTATTAGTGTATATATGTTTCAAATACATATCAATCATAATGTATCAATCATAGACAGAGTAGCTACCATATAATATATCGCCATATATAGGTTTACAATCAAAACAGTATGGGTCATATTGGAAGTTGGATTTCCATCATGAACCAAGGCAAGGGTCCTTACCGAATTCGAGATACTCTAGCCCGTGTCTCAGGCTCAGAGCCCGAGTGAGCCTTGGATCGCCAGGGCTGATCCAATGTGTTAATGGATTGGTTATTCCTGAGCAATACGTCTCCCTGCCCTATGGGGCGTAAAATAGAGCCACTAGGGACTCAAATCTGAGGTACCTTGTTTTCCATCATCCACATAAGTAAAAATATCTGGGCTTGTAAAACCTAGACACCACTTCTAGCTAGAAAGAAACACATATTCTCCCTGAGGTCCTTCTCCCGTTTCTGGTTCATATCGGGGTGCGAGGCTCGTGAAGTAACGCTATATACAAAGCTATGCTACAATAAAGCTGTGCTTTGATCATCAACCACAAGGCTCTGCTTTTCAACAGTAAGCCTTGATCATTTGCATCTTCGCATGCCACACTGACAATTCACGCCATGCGATCGATAACTATCAATATATAGCCTCTGAGCTTGTGCATCTCAGAGAAGGGTGTTAAGCAAGAAAATAAATTCTCCGCCACCAAACAGATATATATCGAATAGCAATCAATCAGCACAGAATAAAATCCAATGTCAGACATACATCCGTTTACAAGTCCGTTCTGGGTCTGAACGAAACCGGAGACACCTTATTCCTCGTCCAATATGTCCAATGCAGAAGAGAGGCTCTCGCATACCGGACGATCGACAAGTACATACCAAAAACTACCACTATAACCCTTTCAAGGCAGCAACTCCAATCAAAGGCATCAGTAGTCATCCATTCGATGTGAAGATCGCCGGTCTTCAATCACCGTCTTCAAATCTTTGACTTCCGATCGTCGTATAATTATTTGAAATGAAAGTTAACTCGGACTTTTCAAATAATTCTCAAATATATATAATTTAAATCAATTTTTTTCATTCCATATCATTTATAATATTTTATAATGATTTATCGCTATTTTTATTTATTTAAAAATAGCCATTTTCAACTAAACGACGCTTCGGGTCATTACATGGCCCTGGCGCTGTTTTCATCAAAATTTGATTTACACGTTTCTCAAAATCTAACCATGGATCTTAGCAAATTTTATATCGTTGGAAAGATTTAGGAAAGATCTTTCCAAAATGAACCCAATGGTTCTAGTTTTGGGAAAATCCGACGGTTGGATCTTTCGGTATAATCGTTTGAAGTTACGATTTCAAAACGTGAACTACAGCAGTGCGATTCGTTAAACTTTAATTTATATTTATATATAAATATAAATCGCTTAATGATTTCAACACCATTTTTATTTCAACATAGATTTTTTTTATGTGAAATCATACATTACATTAAAAATGTAATTTTTTTGATGTCATAAACAATTTCATTTCAGCATTGGTTTCTTTTATACATGATTTATCTTATACATTTTATCTCATTCTTTATTTGCATTGAGAAATGTAACTTTTTATTTCATTCTTTATTTACATTGAAAAATGTAACTTTCTATTTCATTCTTTATTTACACTGAAAAATGTAAATTTCTGTTTCATTCTTTATTTACATTGAAAAATGCAACTTTCTATTTCATTCTTTGTTTACATTGAAAAATGGAAATTTCTATTTCATTCTTTATTTACATTGAAAAATGTAAATTTCTATTTCATTCTTTATTTACATTGAAAAATATAAATTTCCATTTCATTTTTATTTAGATTGAAAAATGTAATCTTCCTAATGAAATCTTTTTTCTTCATTAAAAATGAAAACTTCAAAGAAAAACATATTTTATATAACAATGGACATTTTTAACGTTTCATTAAAAATGTAAATTCCAATATCAATACATTTTATTTTCAAAATGTTTATTTTTAATATTGCATTTACATTAAAAATGTATATGTCAATGCCAATACATTTTTATTTATCAATGTTTTATTTTTAATGTAGTATATACATTAAAAATGTAAATGTCAATGTTAATACGTTTTATCTATCAATGTTTATTTTTAATGTTGTATATACATTAAAAATATAAATTCCATATCAATACATTTCTATATAACAAATGACTATTTTCAATCTTGTATTACATTAAAAATGTATATTTCAATATAAATGCATTTCTATTTAACAAATGGCTATTTTTAATGTTGGATTACATTAAAAAATATATTTTAAAGTAAAGACATTTTAATATAACAATGGTCATTTTTTAATGTTTTGTTTACATTATGAATGTAAATTTCAAAGAAAACACTTTTTGTTATTGCAATGACCATTTTTAAAAGGTTCATTTACATAAGAATGTAAAACTTAATGTAAAACATTTTTATCATAACAATGTTCATTTTAATGTAAAACATATAAAATGTAAAATCTAATGTAAATACATTTTATATAGCAATGTGGTATTTTAATGTTTTCATATACATTAGAATGTAATATTCCAATGTAAATACATTTTATATAGTAATGTGCTATTTTAATGTTTTTAAACACATTAAAATGTAATATTCCAATGTAAATACATTTTCATTTAACATTGTCTATTTTTAAATGTTTTATTGACATTAAAAATGTAAGTTTCCAAAGTAAACACATTTTCATTTATCAATGCTTATTTTTAATGTTTCATTTTCATTAAAAAATGTAAATTCCAATGTCACTACATGTTTATTTCCTAGTGTTTTATTTTAAATGTTTCATTTACATTTAAAATGTAAAATCCAATATCAAAACATTCTTATTTCAAAATGTAAAATGCAATGTAAATACATCTTATATTACAATGTTTATTTTTAATGTTATACTTACATTAAAAATGCAGATTTCAAATGTAAATACATTTTTATTTAACAATTGACTAATGTTGATTTACAACAAAAATATGAATTTTATGTTGACATATAATGATCATTTTCATGTATATATGTATATATATATATTGAAAATATAATTTTCATATTATTCGAACAATTAATATATATAATAACATGAATATTTTATAACACGAAAATATTTCAGAAGATTTCGACAGCATAACGGCAGGGTAATTAAAACCGGCACCGTCCCGATGTATGGCTCCTCGCACTACCTTAGGCCTTGCGGCGTTTATAAAGGGTTTAATTTCCTAATACATTTTTCTAGGCAATCTAATGCCACAATATAAACCAATTTCATTTCAACCACAATCAAACACCAAAAATCAACCAATTACATACCACAAAACAATCAAGTCGTCCATGGTCTGTGGACAACAGGTGTCAGGAGTTTCTAAACTCCGTCTGCATCCTAATATAATTTTATTTAATTAATTTGGATTCAGAAATCTCACATCGCTGATTATTTCTTCTAAAATTGTAGAATGCTCCAAAAAATCTTCTAATCAGTTCAGGAAAGTAGATCGCGAATTTACGGTCCCAACAAATTCTGTTTCATCGAATTTCGTTATCGTATGAGCAAGATATGAATTTTTATAATTAAACATGAATTTGCAACACTTAAAAGTGTTACTAACCCTTTAGATTAAATAGCCGTATACCTTCTAGTTTTGTTCAGAACTAGGTTAGGAGTTATCTCCCGATCCGTTGCTCGAGAGGAGGATCGGGTTGCGCCACGCTCTAGGGCTTGGAAATGCGCCCCCGGCGGTGGTGGTGCCGTCAGGTGCGACGATGGTTATAGGGCATGGCGGCGGGTCGAAGTCGTCGACTTTGGAGGTTCCTATCTCGAGATCCGCGCTACGATACGAGGTCTGGTATGTATGGATTTGTAAATCTTGTCGAGCTCTACAAAATCTTCAACAGGGGTGAAGGCTAATTCAACTTGTAGGAGGAGGAACTGAAGAGAGGAGGGGGAAAGCCCTTTCCATCATTGAACAGTAAAGGGGAGGCATGAAAATGAAATACGATTATACGCTATACGCGTATTTATACCATATTTCCATTTTATTTTTATTTTATTCTATTTAATTTCAATTTAATTTCTATATCGCTCCTAACTCCAAATTAAACCCAATAAGTGTCACCCTTAGCTAAATACCCCCATTTCGGACACAACGGGATATGTCCCGTAAGCCAATTTAATTCTTTCGATAGGTTTTTCTATAAATTTAAGTATAAAACATTTAATTATTTAATTTTGATCGTACATTTTAATTTACCAGGGCCACAGACTGACTTTAAAAATTCCCGAAAATAAATCTAGCTATGTTTTGATGATACGGTCCTAACAAAATTAATTTCATCGAACTGGAGGTCGTTTGAAAAATGGCCATTTTCTGGTCGATCGAAATTGACCGAAATTGACAAAACACATTTTCATTTCCCACGCTCACATATTAATTCCAAAAATTATGAAAATTGGAATCCTGTAATAATTTGACATTCCAGATCCAACCAGGGTGGTTTCGTCGAAAATGGAGGTCGTTTACAAAATGGCTATTTATACGGGCTATATATTATATTAAATTCCATAGCGACTATTATGAATATTCAACTGGCCATAACTTTTGATTCTCACTATGAAATTTCAATTTTTCGGATTCGTTTGAAAGATATTCTTAAACAGATTTAAATATTTTTGGTTTCACCAAAATCCGATTTATTTTGCATCCTGTACAATCAGTCAAAGTTCAAATTCAAATTTTCAAACTGTCGCGCTATTTCTAACTCCTTTTAAAATTAAAATAAATATATTCGTTCTAATTTCGATTTAAATAAATTTTTAATCGTTATTATTTAAAATAAATTCTTTTAACTATTCAAAATTAAATAAAATAGCCAAAATAAAAATTTTAAATTGACTCTGATTTTCTGGGTTGTTACAATCTCCCCCACTTAAAAACTTTTCGCCCCGAAAAGGTAACAACAATAGAGTAGGAAGCAAAATGAAAAATGCAAAATATGGTAAACATACCTTGCACTAGACCTAGTCAGAGATATCCACTCTACATTGGAGATAAGCCTATTTGATGCTATCCTCGGTCTCCCATGTACGGTCTCTAGGATCTCTGCTCCACTGCACTTTGACTAGATGAATTCTTTTGTTCCTCAGGACTCGGGTTTCTTTGCCAATGATCTTTACCGGCTCCCTTCTTACTGCTAAGCTTGGGGTAATCTCCAAATCTTGTTGTGCAGCTTCCTCCACAATCAAGTCTGGATCATGTACATGCTTGCTAAGTTGAGACACATGGAATACATCATGTACCCCTTGCAACCAGTCAGGCAATTGAACCCTATAAGCGAGAGTTCCAATTCTTTCTAGAATAGGGAATGGACTAATGAATCTAGGGGCCAACTTCCCAGTCTTACCAAAACGAACTGCTCCTCTTAATGGAAAAACTCTCAAGTATACATAATCGCCAACAGAAAATTCTAAATCCCTTCTTCTTGAATCTGCATAACTTTTCTGTTGGCTCTGAGCTGCTAGTAATCGCTTCTTAATGAAATCAACTTTATCCGAAGCTTCGCGAATCATGTCGGGATCCAATACTGGTCTATTGCCTGGTTCTAGCCAACATGCGAGAGATCTACAAGGCTTGCCATACAATGCTTCGAATGGCGACATTTGCAAGTTTGCTTGGTAATTGTTATTATAAGAGAACTCAACTGTTTGCTCCAAATTTGGGATCAAACACCAAAGGTGTAAAACTACACTTCACCGATTCGGTAAGAATATGGAACCGCGTAATCACAAAATAAATGAATAAAAACAAATAAGAGCACAAAGGAATTTTTATAGTGGTTCGATTCAATATGAATCTACGTCTACTTTCAATCAATTCTCATTATGATATTCAAGCTTACAACAAATGAATTTACCCTCATCACAATCATTTCTCTCTTTTAACTCTCTTGACGATCTATTTCACTTGAGTTTGGAGAAGAAAAGGAAAGAGGTTTAGCTTTGCGATGAATCTTCAACCACTTATGTGCTTTGATCTTTTCCCATGATTTTCATAGATCTCATAGTGAACTAGCATTCAATTTAGGCTTTGGAGAGGATTAGAGATCATTTGAATGATGCTTGAGAGATTTATGGTGTAGCTTGAATGAGATTGAGGGTGTTTAGATTCAATTGTAGAAAGATCTAATGATCATAAACTTGGATTTGATCTTCTTGGAGTTAGAAAAGTGTTGATGAATCCGTAGAAGCCGTTAGAGAAGTTGTACATGAGCTTTGAATTTGACGGAGTCTCCTTGTAGGAATGAATTTTCGGTCCCCTTCTATGAAGAAGTGAGGGGGTATTTACAGGTGATTTTCGGACCAGGTGGCAATTATGTAATTATGCAGAAAACGCCATGGCTCATCTCGCCATGACTGCAAACCGACATGTCTTCAAACTGCCATGACTTCAATATGGCACGCGACATGAAATGGTGCGGCATGGGTTATTCACGGCATGAAAATTCCTGCTATTTGAATGTATGGGCCTCATGTTGCTTGTTAACTCATTCGAATGCCAGGTGTTTTCAACCTTCAACGGAATGACTTAAATATGAAGCATATTTGTACAACTGGCGCATTTATCCATAGAAAGCACGTTCGACTTTTTTCATTTTGGGAGCATGCGACTTACAACTGGCATCTCCTGGATACACCACGACTTGCTTTCGACGTACCTCAGCTTTTCTGACATTACTTCATGTGTTAACGATATGAATACTCATGTCGCCATGACCTGATTTCGGATATACTCGTTGCGCCTGAACTCTTACAGCAATGGTCCACGCATCAACACGTTGCTTTCCATATTTTGTACAAGCCCAGTTCACGTCGTCATGAATGATCTTCCAAACTCAAGCATGCGGACCCATTTATGGCATGACTTCCATATGTCCAACGAATTGCTTGGCATCAGGATACAACGACATGGTCTTACCCATTGTACTTTGCGGCATGGATAAATTTGCGGAAGAACTCTTCAAATGGGAACGATATGCTTTGATGTAATGGGCCCACTTTACAGCTGTTTATTAGCTGGAGGCGTAACGAGATGCTTTTCCACTTTATATTATATGAACCAAGTATCACGAAGCCTCCTTTTCAAGAATGACCAACGACATGAACTCTCATAGCTGGTAACAATATGATGGAGCCTTTATATGGAACGGTCTGGCGTGTTTTACAATGACTCATGACGGAAATAATGGCTTGGATGGACTCAAAGACATTCAGCATGTCGTATTAGTAGTGGTTTGACTGCATGCCGCATGAACGACTTGGCTGTAGAACGGCACAACTCAGTTGGTAGCATGACATAGCTGGACTGAGCGTCACGAGTGCATGCTGAGTCAACAAGTTGAATGCAAACGCGCCTTGCACCTTCTACATGGTCCAATGCTCACAGTATTGAAGAGTTTATCAACTTGCAATGTGCGACTTAACTTAACGCGACATGATTCCATGCAAATGGTCCTGCTACTTGTGTCATGAGTATGAAGTAGCGACATGTTTCACAATACCAAATTGAGTGTCAAGCGACGGCATGGAAGAACTTAGCGGCTTTCTTTACGGACAACATGATCATAACGCTAGCGGACGACATGGGTTATGGTTCAAGGTTCGCGACTTGGATGGGTTAAACGACATGCGGCTCATCTCCATGTTTTGGCGAATGGTTTAATACTGTGGCGCACCGAACGCCTTAAGACCGTGTTGTGTGAACGAACTTGATACGCACAAACGACTTTAATTGGGCGGGCGACATGCTTTGGAGCGACTTGTCGTATGTGCATGTTGCATGTGTCCTATGTCGTATGTGCGGCTTGTGACCATGTCGTAAAAACGACTTGGGTCAGTCATGCCGTGTGTCTCTGTTCGTACATATTTCCTAGTTCTGAACCGCGTTCTAAGAACAGGGTTAACATTTGCCCCTTAAAGCTTGTATTTCTTGTTTACAAGAATTGCGGGCTTCGAAATTTACACAATTTGCTTTGAGATTCAGCCGTAGCTTTTTGTTTATTGAGGCAACTCATGCTTTGAATTCCATGCCTCCTGCTCTGTAATTAAAACAAGTAATTGCGTGATTTTTGAACTTATACTTCAATATTGACCATCCATATCGATAGTAGATTAGTCGGATCATCAGAAAATGAATTATGGCCAATTATATTTTGAATTGAATAAAGTGTTTGCACAAGACTTGTTCTACTCAGCGGTTTATAACTCATTGAATATTATATGTACAAATACGATATTCGAATTCGAATCCACATTAAATACTTAAAATCAGCCCATCGATTAGAACCGACTGTGGATTTCAAACACTATCGTTTTAGTGACTTGTTATGATGGTATACGATATTTCTCATTTGAGAAATATGTATTTGTGATTTATTTTCTGTTTTTCTTTGGAGAACCTTTGATTATCTGTGCCCTGGCTTTGGAGGTCATCACTAGCTTTCATTATGAGAAGAATTTTTGTGGTTTAATGTTTGCCTGCTTCGTCGGTCAGTTCTAACATCGGAGATTCCATTGGATGCCACTATTCGACGATTTGTCTTCTTCTTCCCGGATTACATGTAGCAGTCTGGAAGTTAGGAGATTCATATATTCTTCCCTCATAAACTTGATCATCTGGAAGCCTGCTAACATGGTCTGGCAATCTACCGTCTTGTCTACTCGAATTGTTATGATCACTCGTGCTTGACCATATCGTGTAGTCATGATTGACCAACATGTTGGTTTAAGCATGCTCATCCCATTATTTGAACATATACTAGTTCGACCATGCACATTAGTTGAAGATTTTCCTGTGTTAGGGCCTTTGTACGTCATTGTGTTTTCTGCATTGCTAAACTTTGTTCGATTCGACTCCATGGATTCTGCTCGAAGCCTGGAACGCTGGAAAGTGTTGACTTACGATAATAGGACCGAGTTTGATTTTTTCATAGTTTGAACATTGTGTAATAGTTCAAAACTAAGTCTACCCGAATCGTAACCAGCACCTGTAGTTTGTATTCGAAAGCTGCATACTTCCAATTTGAAGTAGTTGGGTGATATTTTGATAACTTGCAAAGTCCAAATTGGAGATCATGATCGAGCTTGTATGCCCTCAAGCCTTATTGAATTACTAATTTGCTGAAAAGAGCTTGGAATCGGCTTTGGACATTCAGTGTTGTAGATGGATTCACAAAATGGCCTTGCATACCAATAGGTACTTTGGAATCTGCAGTGTGCTTTGATATTGGGTTGGTTTAAATTCGGTAATCATATGTTTGTCGTGTTGAGATTCAGTCACAACTTTTTATATGTCCTGAACTCCCTCATGTCAACACACCACCCGAGATTTATCTTAATAGACACTTCAAGGCTTTGGACTGATGTCGCGATCTTAAGCTTTAGACCGCTGCCAGGTTTGGGCTCTTAGGTTGTTAAATCAGTCAAGGTCGTCATTGTGTTCTACGCTTTAGGCCGTTAGTGGCCTAAAGTTTTCACTCATCAATATAACCTTTTAAATCACGGGACGACTCAAACTCCTCAATTATGGGGCAACCCAAGCCTTTGAGTGATTTGAACAACTTGCTCGGCTCACGATATGGGGCCTTGAGATGACCGAACGTCTTATGAGCTTGAAGTGTTGCAACACCCTTAACCTTTGAATAGTTGAGTGACCTATCCTTTGAGCGACCTAAGCTGTTAAGCCTTTAAATGACTTAAGACTTTTAGGTTGTTGAAAAATTTGGGCTTTAAGCCGTGGAGTGACCTAATTGTTAGGTCATTGGGAGATTTATTTGATACTCAATGCTTGTTATGAAGTATGTTATATTTGAGCACTCTAGAACTTGAACAATCCACATCTATGTCTTGAGAGTTGAACACCTCGTGCCATGTTTCCTATCTGTAATTTGTTGAAAAATGAAGTTCCATGCGCAGAGTGAATACCGGACGAAAGTTTTTGGTCATCCTTCCGGAAAGTAGATTGCTTTTGCTTGGACTGAAACTTTAACTTGGGTTTCCAAGGTTAAAGCGGGTGTAGTTTTTGGATTTTTAATGAACCAATTTTTGGTTATCCGTTGTCCTTTTGGCAATTTGTGATTGTTCGCCTTTTAGCTTTTCCACAATAATTTGGTTGGACTCAGTAATCTCAGTACATAACTTCTGAACAAGATAATGATACATGTTGTCTTCGTCTTATTTCGATGGATAGTGGTGTAACACTGGCTCTATTTTATCGGAGGATCTCCCTTAGCATAGGCGACCTTTTAGGGAACCTGTAATGAATAGCTTTTGCGCACATTCGGCGGCAAATTCATTGTCGATTGCTCAAGGCGACAACGGGTTAATTTAGTAAAAGGAGACAAATCATGAGAAATATTCATAGACTTGAATGTGTTATCAATGTGAAGCTGCTTTTTATTTAGGAGTTTATGACTTGATAGATATAGCTCACACTGATAATACACTTAATTCGCACAGCGACAATACTCGAGATTTGTCAGTCCTAGTTTTGGACTGCGAATTCTAAGTATTATCTTTCAAATTATCACTGTATTAGGTTCAATACCTATGAAATGTGAGCAGTTGACCATTTGTCTGATGTAATTCCGAATTTGGCTTGCCCTGTTTAGTTATTAGTGATGCCCCAGTCTGCTTGACTCGTGTTTTTAGCCAATCTAATTGGGTGGTCATGACCGTAGGATTTTTGGTAAATCGAGTAGCTTATGTGCATCACTTAATAAGTTGTGTTAGGTCAGCATTTCATGTAATGCTTTTGCGGTGTTCATCCTGAGGACCTTGAGTTTTGGAATCGGGTTTTCAAATTTTGAACGTTGCTCATTAATAAATTTGCATTTTGCATTACTTTTGCATTTGCCCATATCAGCCTTTTCGCAGTCCGAGAAGCACCGTTGTATATTGCAACCTTACGGTTTTGTTGTTTCTTTCAATCGTGTTTGACGGAGTTTATCATCCCAGGCTGGACAAAACTGAATTTTCGCTTCATATCTGTTTGCCCCAGCGCATGGTCATTGCTCAACCTTATTTATAACTCATGTTGACAATGTTGATGGATGCTAGCTTCAATTCCTAGAGAAGTTTTATCGCTTTATGGGATTATGCCATATTAGCGTAATTGCTTTCAGCATTATTTATTTTCGGGTTTGAAGCAGAGTATTATTGGGTTCTTCGAGTTATATACGATTAAAGCTTTGTAGTAAAAGAGGCTTTCGTGTTGAGGCGCTTTAGATTTCTTGGCCAAGGAATTCATTCCCACACGAGATCGTTTTTGATCTACCTTGACCAATGTACCTACCCTTTCTTCTCCTCGAGATTGGTCGATGTTTAACTAATTGAACTTTCGAGGTCGCCTTTTACTGACGTATCAAGTCATATTGATTTTCTCGCAATTTCCAGATGCTCCTTTTTAAAGCAGAAGTCTTTTAGACGAGCTTCTGAGGATGGATCTCCCATTGTTTGCGCACTTTGACTTATGTATTTCTGAGTATACTTGCCTTTTTGTTGAGTATAAATTGGGTTTTTTGTTTATTGCGATATCGTGGTGAACCCGTGATATGTCTTCTGGATATTGTTCAGTTCTTAGTATGGCTCTTTTATCATAGGCTGTCACGAATTGCGTAAGATGGATACAATCAATTTTGCCAAATTTCCATGATTCAGATTGTCATACTAGAAGCTTCTAACTTGTTGGCAAAAGTATTTTGCTTTTATCGACTTATTTAGAACTTCTGAGCATGCCAATGCACCCAGGAAACCCGGATTTAGTAGCTGACTATGTGCTTGAGTCTCTGAAGGCTATCAATGAGCAAGATAAAACTAAGAGGTTTCTTATCGCAGACGGATATCTCTATGAATTCAGACTACTTGCACCGACTTGATTCTTTCTCTCTCAAGGGATTATTTTTGCTTTTCGTTGTGTGCCCAAAGCATCGAATGCCCCAGGCTTCTGATAGAAGTGCTGCATTGGAAAATTCCATTGGAGAGCTTTGTTAAGATTTGCTTTTGTGATGTCGTGATGGAAACATGTTCTGCTTGTTGTGATTTTTTGTTTAGCATTCTACACCTGTTTCCTTTTCATGCTCACAACACAAATTTTAAACTTCAACTTCAAAATTGTGACGAATTTGTGGTATGTGTTAAGAAGCGAGCATTTCTGAATCCCTTAGTGCAGTTAATGCAGTGGTAATGCCCCCATACCAAAATTTGTCATAGGATTTGGAGATTATGTGTGGTATTGTGTGTCCGACTTCATTTGAAATTTCTTGATTGTGTGGTACTCATGCCTTTTTTATAAATATGAATTCTATTTTTGTGCCCCTGCGTGAGGTCTTATATTTCATCATGTTCAATCATATTTCTCGTCAACTTGCCAGTCCAAGCCTTTCAGAAATTAGATTTGAACATGTGCCCCGGGAGAGGTCTTGGTTTTTTCGGAAATCCATTTTTCGTTGTAACTTAACAAGTCAGTCACTTGTAGAACTTGTCGGATGCCTTCGAAGAAGGTCTTTGGGTCCGTCACTATCCGAATTTGGAGGATTCAGCTTATGATCGGACACCCCCGAAGAGGTTTCTGAATCCGTCACTAACTGGATTTGGAAGACCCAGCATATGGTCGGACACCCCCGAAGAGGTTTTTGAATCCGCCACTAATTGGATTTGGAAGACCCAGCATATGGTCGGACACCTCCGAAGAGGTTTTTGAACCGTTGTTCGTTGAGTCTGAATAATTCAGGCACTTGTCGAACTTGTCGAACGCCTCTGAAGAGGTCTTTGATCCGTTGTTCGTTGAGTCTAAATAATTCAGACGCTTGTCGAACGCCTCAGAAGAGGTCTTTGATCCGTTGTTCGTTGAGTCTGAATAATTTAGACGCTTGTCGAACATGTCGGACGCCTCCGAAGAGGTCTTTGATCCGTTGTTCGTTGAGTCTGAATAATTCAGACGTTTGTCGAACTTGTCGGACGCCTCCGAAGAGGTCTTTGATCCGTTGTTCGTTGAGTCTGAATAATTCAGACGCTTGTCGAACTTGTCGGATGCCTCCGAAGAGGTCTTTGATCCGTTGTTCGTTGAGTCTGAATAATTCAGACGCTTGTCGAACTTGTTGGACGCCTTCGAGAAGGTCTTTGGATTCGTCATTAACCAAATTTGGAGGACCCGGCTTATGATCGGACACCCCCGAAGAGGTTTTTGAATCCACCGCTAACTGGATTTGGAAGACCCAGCGTATGGTCAGACACCCCCGAAGAGGTTTTTGATCCGTTGTTCGTTGAGTCTGAATAATTCAGACGCTTGTCGAACTTGTCGGACGCCTCCGAAGAGGTCTTTGATCCGTTGTTCGTTGAGTCTGAATAATTCAAACGCTTGTCGAACTTGTCGAACGCTTTCGAGAAGATCTCTGAAAAACCTGTGTTTATATCGCTATCCGGCCATGTACTAATGCCGTCGACGATCAACCGGGTGCCCCTCGGGGAGGTCTTTGGTTTTTTTAGAGTTGCATTGTTTGACAGGGCGGATGCTAGTCCATTTATCAGATTTTTCATTGCGATTTGTTAGAATTAGGGCCCTGAACCTTGCAATTAAGAAGGTGCCCCTACAGTGAAACTTACAATTTTGTTTGTAACCTGAACGTTACATCATTTGGCTGTTCAGTTCCTGATTCTCCTTATTTGCTAGGCTGCGCTCCACACCTTTTGTGTTTGCCGTGAATAATGTTTCAAGTACTGAGTGGTGAACACTTGAACTATCCCACTCGGGATGCACTCCAGTGGTCACCAGGTTCTGCTAGGATACGGATGTGTTAACGTTCTTTTTAGAAGACGGTTGCTTCAACTGCTCCCTTCTTCTTTTTTCCCTTGTCAATGAACTTTAGCGATGAAACCGGCTAAAGCCTATCTATTTATAGTTCTTCGAGGATGGTAAGTGATGTAATATTGGCTAAGCTCAATATCCTACTTTAATTATCCTTCCGAAGCTTATGAGAGGAAGAGAACTTGCTTTAGCGGCTCATCGGCAAGAACTTTGATAGAATGGGCTTGGTAGTGTGGCCTTTTCTTCTTTGAGGCATTGAGCAGACAATATGCTAACCTCTCCAACTTAGGATAGTTCAGCTTTTCCCCAGTAAGCTTTTTGTTAAGGTAGTATGCTGATCATGGTACTTTTCCTCCGGGAAATGTTCTTTGAGTGAAACTCATAACCCTTTAGTTCGTTTACTGTGAAAATTGCTCACTGTTCGACCCTTCGCAATCCCTTCCTTCTACTTTTCAAGCCAGTGCTTTTTATCTCTGTACTTAGGTATATTTGTCACTTTGACTGGTGTTTTTAGGGGTCATGAAGTATCATCGATTTTCAATGGAACAAGCGCTCGTCAAGCGTCATTTATTGTAATCAAGCCGAGTAAACCCAGTTTTGGGATCTTGTTAAGTACACTGCTTGACTTCCCTTTTCGATCTTCCAGATGGTGCATTACACTTTCACTTTACATGCGGAATGATGCTCGTTGCACCCGACGCTTGGAATATCATTGTCAAGGCATGTTATAAATATCACTCAGACTTGTGGAACTACAAGGAAGTAAACGTTCCTTGAACCGCATGGTGTTTAACTTGGCAAGTGACTTGCAGTTGGAAATTTGATGTTTCCAACTTCCTACTTACCCCTTTAATGAAATATGCGGCTTTATGACATAGTACCCATTTGCTATGCTTTTCATCATATGATTCTGGATAAATTTTTAGTTTGATTTGTAAAGTGGCACTCCACATCACCGGGTTTACTCCATATGATGCTTTCGGTACCCAACACTTGGACTGTCCAAATGGGGTATGTTAACAAGGGTCGCCAGAACTTACCAGACTGCGAGCCAGTAAGCGCCCTGCAGTATTAAATCGATTTTAGTGACTTTCGATATAATGGAATAATCGAAGTAAAGCAGATGCAGACTTCTCATTATATGAAAATTGACATAGTAATTGCTCAATTACAATTCCCCTTTTTACCATAGGAGGTTAATATTTGTAACGGAAAGCATAACAATTTTTCATAATAACTAAGTAGTTTTTTTATGTAGAATGTTGACACAAGCGGTCGTTATTCTGGATTCCCAGTGTTGAAGCTTCATCAAAGTTCGACAGTTTGTTGATGCCATTCAGATGCTCTTGGCTGATAGCATATGGCCTTTGTAGGTTAGACTCAAATATTTCAACACTGGCTTCTACTGAGCTTTGGTATGGAAGTGTCGGGCGATCGTTGGATGAACAGGAGCTTGTGATTCCATTGGGATCATTGCCTCCGTCGGGCTATACTCTTGAGAACTTGCATAGCTTTGCATCTTCCCCCAACTTTTATTGTTTGAGCGAGAACTATTTGCCGTAATATTGAACGTTGACTCTGCACGGTTACTCATTGGAGCCCCTCCACCTGGGCTTGATCGTTTGACAAATATGCTTCGCTTTTATGGAGTTGAAAGAAGAATTGTCGTATGCGATTTCCTGACATATTTTTGCAGCTTGCTCTTCCTAACCAACATCTCGATTGAGCTTTTCAGATGTCTACAACCATTAGTATCATGACCAGGTTGGTTGTGATCATGACAGAAATTTTAAGATGTCGCTGCTTTGTCCGAGATCTTTAATATTGGTGGTGGCTTTGGAAAGAAACCTGCGCCTTTAATGGCAAAGAAGATGTTCTCCAAGTATCGTTTAATGGAGTTAATTCTTTAGACTTCAAAAAGTGAATTTTCTTGCTCCCTTTTTCCCCTTTGCCTCCATACATTCTTTTTCGCCCTTCGAAATTCTTCTTGTGGCTTACTGGATAGGTAGGGGAGGAAGGCTGCTTGGACTTTCTTTCCTTTTTAGCATGATTACCACAATTCTCTATATGAAAATCTGAAACAGTAAGGCACATGCTCCTTTCCACACCAAGTTGTTTTACATGGTTGGTGAGGTTGGATTGAGTGGTTTCGAGAGCCCTTATTTGATTCAACAATATCTCATTTGAAGCATCTATTTTCTGGTGCAAACTGGTCATAGCGGCAACAAATTCTTTTTGAGTTACATAATCTCTTGGAGTTTCATTTGCGGTTAGATTGTTGGCTTGGGAATCAACGGGAGTATCCGTAATAGCATTGTTAAGGGTTCCTACATGCTTAATGCTATTTCCTGGGATAGGTTCCTTGTCTTTGCATTGTTCCATAGGACAGACATCGGCCCTTTTTCTTTGATGGGACTTGTTTGAACACTTTGAGATTTGTTTTGAAATCTTCAGTGTTGGTTTCATTTCTAATATTTGACTGAACATCAACTTCATTTACCTTGTGATCGTGATTATGATCTAACACCAATGAGTGTGCATTTCCATTTAAGTCGGTTTCAATTTTGCGAGGTGCATCTTGGGACTTCTTCACAAATTGTTGCAGACGGTTCTTCCTAATCAACTCTTCAATCAATGATTTCAGATGCCTTCATTCGTTGGTGTTGTGGCCCAGCTGATTATGATACCGACAGAACTTCCCGGATTTAGTCAGATGGTCATTCATTTTTATTGGCCGAGGCTCTGGGTAATCTTGTGCATCCTTTGTGGCAAGGTAGATGTTCTCGGGAGTGTTATTCAGAGGAGTTAACTCAGACGAGTCAAGAAGACGAAATTTTTAATTGGATTTGTGGTCGTTTCCGCTGTTGGCTCGCTACTGCCCCTGAGTATTCTTTTGATCGCACTGAGTAGCAGCACTTTCGGGAGCTTCAAGAAGTTGGTTACCACCGACGGTCTGAAGAGGTATAGAATGGTCATTCACTCTCATGTACTCCTCTTCCTTCTTATAGAACTTGTCAAGCGTAGTCGGTTCCTTCACCTTTATCCATCTTCCGAATTCGCTTGTTTTGTCTATAGCGTCGAGTAAAGCCATGAGAATTATGTGTGGCTCTGGATTCCTTACTTTAGACAAGGCAACACTGAATCGACTGAGGAAGGCTTTGACAATTTCCCCTGGATTCTGCTTCTTTGCTGAAAGTGTTATAGCATCCTTGGCTTTAGTAGTGTAGAGGCGGAACCGATCCTTGAACTTTTTGATGAGGTCAGAAAATCGATCGATAGACTTGGGTGGCAGCTTTGTGAACCATAGCGATGCGGCACCTTCTAAGTAGAGAGGGAAGTACTTGCATCTTATCTCATCGATCGCCTTAGTTGCACTCATATGTCATTCATATTTGAATAGGAAGTAGTTCGGATCAACGAGACCGTTGTACGGAGGCAGAGTCGGAGGATTGAAATTCTTCGGACATTGTGCTCCAAGGATTCTTTCGGTGAATGGAGTCCTATCGGGAGAGAAGTCCCATTCTCTTTCGTCGTCCTTGCTAGCTTGACTCTTTTTCATGGCTCGTTCTATCATGTCTGAAATGTATTCTTCGGTGCTATGGCGCTCTGTGAAGCTGAGTTCTTTACCAAATGTTCGTCTAGGCATATGATCTCGATTAGAGAGCCTAGGCTCTTTGCCTTCTCGACGAAGAGGTGCCCTTGTGATAGGATTATTGGCTTTTCGAGCATTCGCTTCAGAATGGTTCCTAGCTTTTGACCTTGGCTCTTATATGTTAACTTCGCCCCTGTCACTTGCCCAATCATAATCGTCTTCCTTATTGTCGTTGCGGTTATGATCAGATGCGGGCAATTTATCATTCTCCTCGAGATCCACATGCACTTTTGGAGGGGCTTGAATTGGTTGAGTATTTAGAAGAGCGTTCATTTTTTCCATTAGAGCGTCATTAGCATCCATCAAAGTTTTATTCGAAGTTTCGATTCGGCAGTTTGCGTTGGCAATAGCGGCATTTAGTTCGTTTCTAGTCACACCAGCTCCACTTATCGAATTTTCACCAACATCGAAATGGTTAGTAAGCGGTGTTTCTTCATGAACAACATCATCGGTTTCTATCACGGTTTTGCTAATGGTGTTCTTAGACTTTGCCATGATTTCAGAGAAGGATGCAACTTAGAGCTTTAATGCAAGGATCTTAACTTTGGGAGAGTGCGAGAAGAGGTAGGAGATGCGAGTGCGGCCCTACGGTGGGGGCCAAATGTTTGCTCCAAATTTGGGATAAAAAACCAAAGGTGTAAAACTACACTTCACCGATTCAGTAAGAATATGGAACCGCGTAATCACAAAATAAACGAATAAAAACAAATAAGAGCACAAAGGAATTTTTATAGTGGTTCGATTCAGTATGAATCTACGTCCACTTTCAATCAATTCTCATTATGATATTCAAGCTTACAACATATGAATTTCCCCTCATTACAATCATTTCTCACTTTTAACTCTCTTGATGATCTACTTTCACTTGAGTTTGGCGAAGAAAAGGAAAGAGGTTTAGCTTTGTGATGAATCTTCAACCACTTATGTGCTTTGATCTTTTCCCATGATCTTCATAGATCTCATAGTGAACTAGCATTCAATTTAGGCTTTTGAGAGGATTAGAGATCATTTGAATGATGCTTGAGAGATTTATGGTTTAGCTTGAATGATATTGAGGGTGTTTAGATTCAATTGTAGAAAGATCTAATGATCATTAACTTGGATTTGATCTTCCTGGAGTTAGAAAAGTGTTGATGAATCCGTAGAAGACATTAGAGAAGTTGTAGATGAGCTTTGAATTTGATGGAGTCTCCTTGTAGGAATGAATTTTCGGTCCCCTTCTATGAAGAAGTGAGGGGGTATTTATAGGTGATTTTTGGACAGGGTAGCAATTCTGTAATTATGCAGAAAACACCATGGCTCATCTCGCCATGACTGCAAACCGACATGTCTTCAAACCGCCATGACTTCAATATGGCATGCGACATGAAATGGTGCGGCATGGGTTATTCACGGCATGAAAATTCCTATTGTTTGAATGTATGAGCGTCATGCTGCTTGTTAACTCATTCGAACGACAGTTGTTTTCAACCTTTAACGGAATGACTTAAATATGAAGCATATTTGTACAACTGGTGCATTTATCCATAGAAAGCACGTTGGACTTTCTTCATTTTGGGAGCATGCGACTTACACCTGGCATCTCCTGGATACACCACGACTTGCTTTCGATGTGTCTCAGCTTTTCCGACATTACTTCATGTGTTAACTATATGAATACTCATGTCGCCATGACCTGACTTCGGATATACTCGCTGCGCCTTAATACTTACAGCAATGGTCCACGCATCAACACGTTGCTTTACATATTTTGTACAAGCCCAGTTCACGTCGTCATGAGTGATCTTCCAAACTCAAGCATGTGGACCCAGTTACGACATGACTTTCATATGTCCAATGACTTTCTTGACATCAGGATACAACGACACGGTCTCGCCCATTGTACTTTGCGGCATGGATAAATTTGCGGAAGAACTTTTCAAATGGGAACGATATGCTTTGATGTAATGGGCCCACTTTACAGCTGCTTATTAGCTGGAGGTGTCATGGAGGTCTCTTACGAGATGCTTTTCCACTTTATATTATATGAACCAAGTATCACGAAGCCTCCTTTTCAAGAATGACCAACGACATGAACTCTCATAGCTGGTAACGATATGATGGAGCCTTTATATGGGAACGGTCTGGCATGTTTTACAATGACTCATGACGGAAATAACGACTTGGATGGACTCAAAGACATTCAGCATGTCGTACTAGTAGTGGTTTGACTGCATGTCGCATGAACGACTTGGCTGTAGAACGACACAACTCAGTTGGTAGCATGACATGGCTGGACTGAGCGTCATGAGTGCATGCTGAGTCAACAAGTTGAATGCAAACACGCCTTGCACCTTTTACACGGTCTAATGCTCACAGTATTGAAGAGTTTATCAACTTGCAATGTGCGACTTAACTTAACGCGACATGATTCCATGCAAATGTTCCTGCTACTTGTGTCATGAGTATGAAGCAGCGACATGTTTCACAATACCGAATTGAACGTCAAGCGACAACATGGAAGAACTTAGCGGCTTGCTTTACGGATGGCATGATCATAGCGCTAGCGGACGACATGGGTTATGGTTCAAGGTTCGCGACTTGGATGGGTTGAACGGCATGCGGCTCATCTCTATGTTCTGGCGAATGGTTTAATACTGTGGCGCACCGAACGCCTTAAGACCGTGTTGTGTGAACGAACTTGATACGCACGAACGACTTTAATTGGGCGGGCGACATGCTTTGGAGCAATTTGTCGTATGTGCATGCTGCCTGTGTCCTATGTCGTATGTGCGGCTTGTGACCATGCCGTAAAAACGACTTTGGTCAGTAATGTCGTGTGTCTCTATTCGTACATATTTCCTAGTTCTGAACCGCGTTCTAAGAACGGGGTTAACATTAACCAAATGCAAGTGATCTTCCCATGACCCGCCAAAGTCAAAAATACATGCCCGCAACAAGTCTTCCAGAATACGGTTCACCCTCTCAGTCTGGCCATCTGTTTGAGGATGATAAGCCGTGCTCAGATTTAATTTTGTCTCCAGCTCTTCTTGGAAAGATTCCCAGAATTTACTAGCGAATATCGGATCACGATCGCTGACAATGCTAGTGGGAACTCCATGTAGTCGAACAATTTCTTTGAAATAAATTTTCGCCAAACTTTGAGCTGTTCTAGTAGATTTGACAGGAATAAAATGGGTAGACTTCGTGAAACGGTCTACAATCACCCAAATGTTGTCATTACCTTTTCTAGTTCTGGGCAAGCCATCAATAAAATCCATGGAAATTTGATCCCACTTCCAACTTGGAACTTCTAGTGGTTGTAACAATTCGGCAGGTTTTTGCTGATCACTCTTGACTTGTTGGCAAGTAGAGCACCTGCTGACATAAATGGAAATGTCTCTTTTCATAGACTTCCACAAGAACGTACGCTTGAGATCATGATACATATTACTCACCCCTGGATGAATACAAAGCTTGGATTTGTGACATTCATCCATTACTTCTCTTTTAAGCTCAGGGATATTCGGGACACAAATTCGGCCTTTTAACCTCAGAACTCCCTTGTTATCAATTTGGAAACTCGAGGTCCGCTTTCCCAAATTCTTTTACTAATTCTCTGGATAAATTCATCATCTTTCTAGAGAGCAGAGATTTTGTCAATCAAAGTAGGTGTAATGATAAGATTGGCGGGCGACCGCATTCTTCCTGCTGAGCGCATCGGCTACAACATTGGATTTTCCTGGAGTACACAAGATGTCCAGATCATAGGCCGCAAGAAATTCTAACCAACGTTGCTGCCTCAAATTCAGGTCCCTTTGGGTGAACAGATACTTCAAGGATTTATGATCTGTATATAATTCGAACTTCTCACCCAAAAGATAGTGCCTCCATATTTTTAAAGCAAACACGATGGCCAACAACTCAAGATCATGAGTAGGATATCTCTTCTCATGTGGCTTCAATTGACGGCTAGCATAAGCAACTACTTAATCTTTTTGCATTAACACCGCACCAATACCTTCAATAGAAGCATCTGTCCAGACATTCAAATCTCGATTGCCATGAATAATGGTCAACACTGGAGCAATGGTCAACCTCAATTTCAGCTCTTGGAAAGATGCCTCACATTCAGGTGTCCAACTAAACTTTGTATGCTTCTTTGTAAGCTTAACTTTGTATGCTTCTTTGTAAGCTTCGTTAATGGACAAGATAGCTTCAAAAAATCCTAAACGAATTTCTGATAATAGCCAGCCAATCGTAGGAAACTTCTAACTTCATTAGGCGTGCTAGGCTGCTTCCATCCTTGAATGGCTGTGATCTTACTGGGATACCCTGAAATTCCTTCCATCGATACTACATGACCGAGGAACTTCACTTCTTCTTGCCAGAATACACATTTAGAAAATTTGGCTTTTAATACATTCTTTCTCAGAATTTCCAAAATTTGTTCCAAATGCTTTTCATGCTCGGCAGTTGACTTAGAGAAGATTAAAATGTCGTTGATGAAAACCAACACAAATTTATTTAGGACATCGCGGAATACTCGATTCATCAAATCGAAAAAATAGGCAGGAGCATTGCATATCCCGAACGACATTACTAACCATTCATAAAATATGTCTGGACCTCTGAAAGCTGTCAAAGGAACACACTCTTCGGCAATACGCAGTTGATGGAAACCTGTAGCTAGGTCCATTTTAGAAAACCCTTTTTCTCCATTCAAACGATCCAATAAATCATCTATACGGGGCAATGGATATTTATTCTTGAGTGTCTGCTTATTGAGGTCTCGGTAATCAACACATAATATGAGAGTACCGTCTGACTTTGGAACAAACACCACTGCTGCTCCCCAATTTGAAAAGCTAGGCCTGATCAGACCTTTCCATAAAAGCTGTTTAGTTTGATTACCAAATTCTTCTTTCTCTTTCCATGTCATTCCTCAAATAGAATGTACAACTGGCCTTGCATTCGGAACTAGATCAATCCTGAAGTCAATTTCTTTTCGCGGAGGTAAGCTATCAACTTCTTCGAACACATCCGCATAATTCTTAACAACAAGAATATCCTCAATAGTAGTGGAAGAAACCTCAAGAGCAGCCCAAAATTCTTTTCTGTCTAAATCTGAGCCTACACAAGGTATAACAACATTGGAGAGCTTCGTTTAATTTTAACAACTCTTTCTGCACATTTAACTTCGGCTTCATATTTGGTTAACCAGTCCAGCCCAAGAATGATGCCAAATTCAGAGAAATCCATGACGATCAGATCAAAAGAAAACCGGTAATGGAAAAAGGAAACATGCGCTCTACAATACACACCGAGAATAAGAGAGCCTCCTATTGGATAATGAACTCTAACCGATTCCTTAAGGTTCCTTAGTTTTAACTTCAACTTCTTAAACGTATTGCTTGAAATAAAGCTTTATGACGCACCTGTATCAAACAATACTTGAACTGGAATATTGTTTACCGTAAGAGTACCTTCCAAAACATTTGGCCTTTGCTAACTAGCCGAGGATGCTGGGGTTTCTGCTACTTCATTTACATGAGCAACTACAGACTCCCTTGATAGTTGGAAACCCTTTGCAAGATAACCAATCTGATGGCATTTATTACATTCTCTGTTCTCTTGAAACTTTTTATTGGATTTAGATCCATCATTCTTTCGTTTCTTCGAAGATTTGCAATTTATCAACAAATGTTCTTGCCTATTGCAGTTAGAGCATGTGGCAGTCGTTAACGGTTCTTCCTTAGATCTTGGCCTTTTCTTATTGCTTTAGGCTTCTTACTGACCTCAGGCTTTGTACTTCCCTCAGGGCTACCAGTTTCAAATTTTCTTTTGCTACTAGAACTGCTTTCTTCTTCATCTTCCCAGCCACGTTGCTTATCATTATACTCATAGCGGTAAGCCATTTGCATCATCTCAGAAAAAGGGAGATTCACATGAGCAAGTACTCTACCTTCGTATTTCTTTTGAAGTCCTTTGATAAATCTCAGATTCTTCCTTACAAGATCTTGAATTAGTTCTGGGACAAAGTGAGAAAGTTCATTGAATTTATTCTGATATTCTTGGATGGTCATATCTCCTTGTTTCATATTGTAAAACTCATCATATAGTCTCTCAGTTGCTTCTGGAGGAATAAATCTTTCTTTGTAGATTTCTTTAAATCGATCCCAGATAATATTACCTTCTGGATTTTCTTCAGTAATAGTTTCCCACTAGATTAAAGCTTCGTCTTTGAGTGCCCAAAATGCCAATAATTTTTTGTGATCATCTCTCAGCTTTAAGTCTTGAAAGATTCTTTCAGCAGAACGCATCCACGCTTGTGTTTCAACCACAGATTCTTTGCCCGAGAATTGTACTCCACCTAGATTTCGATACATCATTACTAGAGCTTCTATATCTGGTTCTGATTGTGGTAGCACGATTGGCTCATTAGATTGTCGAACCGTAGAATTACTTCTTCTGTTTCTGCTACTCATTTTCTACTATGTCTGCAAATAGCAGATAAAGAGTCAGGCCAACAGAATAGATATTGTAAAACATAGAGACATATATTAATATGTAAATGAATCTATGGATGTGTTTTTTATTCTGCTGTACTCACTCTAGGACATTACTAGTCCTATCTATAATGAGTTATTCGTTTTATAATACTACTGATTCCACTTCTGTCCGGTTTATTTATATGTTATATTCCGAGCTAAGTTTAACCAAAGCTCTGATACCAACTGTGATAACCCCAAACTCCCGTAGTACGAAAGCAAGGATAATCATTGGAATATAACACATAAACAATAAAAACAGAATAGAAATATAGAATTACAGCAGATAATGTACATCAAATTACACTGGAAATAATATATCATCAGAGTTACACCACATAATAGGATCATACTTAGTACATAATACAGTTTTCAACTTAATATAAAATGTCTGCAGTGGAATCAAACATAATATACTAAATGAAATCAGAAAAGAATAATAGAAATGGTATAATCCATCTTCAGCTCCATAGCTATCCAGAATGAGTCTTCTAAAACCTGTATACAAGGCTGCCCGTGTGGAAAAGAGGGCACCCGAGTTTGCAAAGTGAAACAAACTTCGAGTCAGTCATGGAACTGGTATGAGAAATCTACTTAACCTATTTAATAATAAGGCTAATCACAGGACCACGCCGCTAACACGGAACGGGCTTACTCCATTGGATTGTCAGTGCATAAATAAAGTAAATCGTTAAGTAACGCAATGCTTTTTTTTTAGAAAAATGAAACTATTATAAGACTCAAGTCCCATCACATAATGCAACGCAAACCGGAGGATAGAGTTTTACCTTATAATGGTCAAAAATGTTTGATACGATAAAAACAGATTTAATATTATAATTAGTGTATATGTGTTTCAAAAACATATCAATCATAATGTATCAATCATAGACGGCATAGTTACCATATACTATGTCGCCGTATATAGGTTTACAACCAAAACTGTATGGGTCGTATTGGAAGTTGGATTTCCATCATGAACCAAGGCAAGGGATCGCCCTTACCGAATTCGAGACACTCTAGCCCGCGTCTCAGGCTCAAAGCTCGAGTGAGCCTTGGATCGCCAGGGCCGGTTCACAAATATATTAGTGGATTGGTTATGCCTGAACAATACGTCTCCCCGCCCTATGGAACGTAAAATAGAGCCATTGGGGACTCAAATCTAAGGTACCTCGCTTTCCAGCTAATACATAAGTAAAAATATCTGGGCTTGTAAAACCCAGGCATCACTTCTAGCTAGAAAGAAACTTTCTCCCTGGGGTCCTTCTCCCGTTTCTGGTTCATACCGCGGTGTAAGGCTCGCGAAGTAATGCTATATACAAAGGTATGCTACAATAAAATTGTTCTTTGATCATCAGCCACAAGGCTCTGCTTTTCAGCAATAAGCCTTGATCATTTGCATCTTGGTATGCCACACTGACAATTCACGTCATGCGATCGATAACTATCAATATATAGCCTCTGAGCTCGTGCGTCTCAGAGAAGGTTGTTAAGCAAGAAAATAAATTCTCCGCCACCAAACAGATATATAGTGAATAACAATCAATCAGCACAGAATAAAATCCAATGTCAGATATACATCCATTTACAAGTCCGTTCTGGGTGATCTGAACGAAACCGGAGACACCTTATTCCTCGTCCCATATGTCCAATACGAAAGAGAGGCTCTTGCATACCGGACGATCGACAAGTACGTACGAACAACTACCACTATAACCCTTTCAAGGCATCAACTCCAATTAAAGGCATCAGTAGTCATCCATTCGATGTAAAGATCGTCGGTCTTCAATCACCGTATTCAAATCTTCGACTTCCAATCGTCGTATAATTATTTGAAATGAGAGTTAACTCGGACTTTTCAAATAATTCTCGAATATATATAATTTAAATCAATTCTTTTCATTCCATATCGTTTATAATATTTTATAACGATTTATCGCTATTTTTATTTATTTAAAAATAGCCATTTTCAATTAAACGACGCTTCAGGTCATTACATGGCCCTGGCGCTGTTTTCATCAAAATTTGATTTACACGTTTCTAAAAATCTAACAGTTGATCTTAGCAAATTTTATATCGTTGGAAAGATCTTTCCAAAACGAACCCAACGTTTTCAGTTTTGGGATAATCCGACGGTCGGATCTTTCGGTATAATCGTTTGAAGTTACGATTTCAAAATGCTAATTGCAGCAGCGCGATTCGTTTTATTTTAATTTATATTTATATGTAAATATATAAATATAAATCGCTCAACGATTTCATCACCACTTTTATTTCAACATTGATTTTTTTTATCTGAAATCATATATTACATCAAAAATGTAATTTTTTTTTATGTCATAAACAACTTCATTTCAACATTGGTTTCTTTTATACATGATTTATCTTATACATTTTATCTCATTCTTTATTTGCATTGAGAAATGTAGCTTTTTATTCAATTCTTTATTTACATTGAAAAATGTAACTTTCTATTTCATTCTTTATTTACATTGAAAAATGTAAATTTCTATTTCATTCTTTATTTACATTGGAAAATGTAACTTTCTATTTCATTCTTTATTTACATTGAAAAATGTAACTTTCTATTCAATTCTTTATTTACACTGAAAAATGTAAATTTCTATTTCATTCTTTATTTACACTGAAAAACGTAAATTTCTAATGTAAAATTCTATTTCATTCTTTATTAAAAATGAAAACTTCAAAGAAAAACATGTTTTATATAGCAATGGACATTTTTAATGTTTCATTAAAAATGTAAATTCCAATGTCAATACATTTTATTTTCAAAATGTTCATTATTAATATTGCATTTACATTAAAAAAGTATATGTCAATGCCAATACATTTTTATTTATCAATGTTTTATTTTTAATGTAGTATATACATAAAAATGTAAATGTCAATGTTAATACATTTTTATCTATCAATGTTTATTTTTAATGTTGTATAAACATTAAAAATGTAAATTTCATATCAATACATTTCTATATAACAAATGACTATTTTTAATCTTGTATTACGTTAAAAATGTATATTTCAATATAAATGCATTTCTATTTTACAAAAAACTATTTTTAATGTTGGATTACATTAAAAATATATATTTTAAAGTAAAGACATTTTAATATAACAATAGTCATTTTTTAATGTTTTGTTTACATTATAAATGTAAATTTCAAAGAAAAAACTTTTTGTTATTGCAATGACCATTTTTAAAAGGTTCATTTACATAAGAATGTAAAACTTAATGTAAAACATTTTTATCATAACACTGTCCATTTTAATGTAAAACATTTAAAATGTAAAATCTAATGTAAATACATTTTATATAGCAATGTGGTATTTTAATGTTTTCATATACATTAGAATGAAATATTCCAATGTAAATACATTTTATATAGTAATGTGACATTTTAATGTTTTCATATACATTAAAAAGTAATATTCCAATGTAAATACATTTTCATTTAACAATGTCTATTTTTAAATGTTTTATTTACATTAAAAATGTAAGTTTTCAAAGTAAACACATTTTCATTTATCTATGCTTATTTTTAATGTTTCATTTTCACTAAAAAAATGTAAATTCCAATGTCACTACATTTTTATTTCCCAATGTTTTATTTTAAATGTTTCATTTACATTTAAAATGTAAAATCCAATATCAAAACATTTTTATTTCAAAATGTTTATTTTTAATGTTGCATTTACATTAAAAATGTAAAATGCAATGCAAATACATTTTATATTACAATGTTTATTTTTAATGTTTTATTTACATTAAAAATGTAAATTTCAAATGTAAATACATCTTTATTTAACAATTGACTAATTTTGATTTACAACAAAAACATGAATTTTATGTTGACATATAATGATCATTTCCATATATATATATATATTTATATATATATATTGAAAATCTAATTTTCATATTATTCGAACAATTAATATATATAATAACATGAATATTTTATAACACAAAAATATTTCAGAAAATTTCGGCAGCATAACGACAGGGTAGTTAAAACCGGCATCGTCCCGATGTACGGCTCCTCGCACTACCTTAGGACTCGCAGCGTTCACAAGGGGTTTAATTTCCTAATACATTTTTCTAGGCAATCTAATGCCACAATATCAACCAATTTCATTTCAACCACAATCAAACACCAAAAATCAACCAATCACATACCACAAAACAATTAAGTCGTCCACGGTCTGTGGACGACGAGTGTCGGGAGTTTCTAAACTCCGTCTGCATCCTAATATAATTTTATTCAATTAACTTGGATTCAAAAATTGAACATCGCTGATTATTTCTTCAAAAATTGTAGAATGCTCCAAAAAAATCCTCTAATCAGTTTTGGAAAGTTGATCGCGAATTTACGGTCCTAACAAATCCTGTTTCATCGAATTTCGTTATCGTACGAGCACGGTCAATGTTCCCTACCCGTCAGGTTGACGACGATGACATCAATATTGAAGAAGAATCGAACATGGAAGCCAAAAATATATATGATTTATTGGCTTCAGCTAAGCGGCAATTGTGGAATGGTTGTGAAAGTGGAACTAAATTATCGGTAACTGCTGAGTACATCACCATGAAATCAAAATTTAACCTTACAGAAGCTGCATTTATAACGGTTGTACAAGCTGCAAAAAAAATATGCCACCCGATAATCTGATGTGCGATAGTCATTACAAAGTGAAAACACTAATGTCGGCTTTCGATTTGCCGTACCAAAAAATAGATACTTGTGTTAAAGGTTGCATGTTGTATTAGAAAGATGATATTAATCTTAGAAACTTCAAAAAATATGGTGGGGAAAGGTATAAACCTAAAAAAAAGAAAATTAAGGAAGTTCCATATACGAGAATGCATTATTTACCAATCATCCCTAGAATACAACGGTTATATACATCCTCAGCCACCGCATGTCATATGCGATGGCATAGTGTGCAAACACAAAAAGATGTAACTTTGACACATCCATCGGATGGAGAAGCATGGAAACATTTTGATAGGACGTATCCTACATTTGCCACAGAGAGCCGTAACGTCAGACTTGGTTTATGTACAAATAAGTTTTCACCATTTTCTCAGTTTGGTAGTAAATATTCATCTTAGCCTATTATCGTTACTCCTTATAATTTACCTCTGTGGATGTGTATGAAAACTTCATATATGTTTCTCACTGTTGTCATTCCTGGTCCTAATGATCCAAAATAAGGCATAGATGTTTATCTACAACCATTAATAGAAGAGTTGAAAAAACTATGGGATGAAGGAGAAACATACGACATTTAAAAAAAAAAAAGATTTTTTTTTCTGTTTGATTCTTTGTTATGGACGATTAGTGATTTTCCTGCATATGGGATGCTTTCAGGTTGGAGTACGACCGGTCTATCTTGTCCTTTATGTATGAAAGAAACACAAGCATTTTTCTTACGGTATGGAAGGAAACATTCGTGGTTTGATTGTCATCGTTGTTTTCTGCATAACAATCATACTTTTAGAAGAGATAAAAAAAACTTTAAAGCTAACAGCGGAATGACTGTGCAAGCACCCAAAATTTGGACAAGTGAAGAAATATACAATATTGTAAAGGATTATCCCAAGATCCATGAGACTGGAGAACATACATAAATTCTGGGTAAATCTGACATTCATAATTGGCGTAAACAAAGCATATTCTGGGAGCTACCTTATTGGAAAGATCTCAAACTTCGACGTAATATCGACGTTATGCACAATGAAAAAAATGTATTTGATAACGTGTTTAATACTGCTTTGAATGTCAAAGGAAAAACAAAGGATGACATATATTCGAGACGTGACATAGAAGAATATTGTAAACGTCCAGAACTTCATATTAAGCCCAATGACAATAAAAAAACCAAAGCGTGCTATGAACTTGACAACAAACAAATAAAACTTGTACTGAAATGGGTTGAGGGACTGAAATGTTCGGATGGGATTTCTTCTAATCTTCGTAGATATGTTGACTATAAAAACAATAAATTGAGTGGGATGAAAAGTCATGATTGTCATATCATGGTGGAATATTTATTACCAGTGGCGTTCAAAGAATTATTGTCTGTAAAAGTGTGGGGTGTTTTAACAGAGTTAAGCTTTTTCTATAAACAACTTTGTTCGACAACTTTAAAAATTGATTGTCTCCGTAAACTTGAAATAGAAATTCCGATATTGATTTGCAAACAGGAGAAAATCTTCCCTCCAGGATTTTTTAATGTAATGGAACATTTACCTATTCATCTTCCATCCGAAGCAATTCTTCGAGGTCCAGTGCAATATAGATGGATGTATCCTTTTGAAAGGTAAAATTTATGCTTACAATTCAAAGTGACATTAGTGCATATAAATTGAATTAATTTTATTTTAGGTATTTGAATCATCTGAAGAAAAAAGTACGGCAAAAAGCACGAGTTGAAGGTTCGATTTGCAAATCTTATCTTGAAGAAGAAGCTTCTTTATTTTTTTCTCATTACTTCAGTGATCATGTGAACCTATTATTTGTAAGTGGTTCTCGTAATGAGGAAATCGTGGAACCCAATTTTTGTCCGACAATGTTATCTGTTTTTAGAAAACATGAACGATCTTCTGGAAAATGTGTAGAGATATGGTTAGATGATAGAGATCACCATGTCGCACACACATATGTTCTTCTAAATTGTGCTGAAGTTGCACCATTTGTTAGGTACTAAATTTTTAACTTTATTACAGTTATGTGTGCATCAATTGTTAGCTAGTAATAAAACCGTTTATATTTGCAGTATTTACGAATCAGAAAATCCAAATGGCGATCTCAGTAAAGATTTTGCTAAATGGTTCTCAAAGTACGTTTACGATCCAATAAACTGCGTCAATGACGAGGGTTTGCAACATCTTGTGCTTGGACCAAAAAGAAATGTTAAGACTTATCCAATATTCTTCGTCAATGGATTTAAATTCAACACCAAAGACTATGGTACCGACATATTAACATATAACAGTGGTGTATTTGTCAAAGGTAGTGATGATCCCGAAGACCATATAAAAGACTTTTATGGCGTCTTGACACAGATTTTAGAGTTGACATATTATGTACAACCCGTTGAAAAAGTTGTTCTATTCAAGTGCAACTGGTTCAGTAATGTTCTTAGTACTGGAATCAACGTGCATAAAGATTATAAGCTTACATAAATAAAGCATACATCACATTACTATAAGTATGATCCTTTTGTATTGGAAAAACAAGCATTACAAGTTTACTTTGCTCTGTATCCGTCCTTAAAAAGAGATAAAGCAGACTGGTCTGTTGTAATTAAAACAAAGGCAAGATTTACATTTAAAGGAATTGCTATTCCAGACGATGCAGCGTATCAAACGGATGCAAATCAAAACGATGAAATAGTAATTGCTAATGATGTTAATTTAGGGTCTTTGAACGATGAAGCAAATGAATTAATAGAAGCACTTGAGAGTACAGAGGACAACGATATAGAGTATGAGACCGAGACTGAATCAGAAAATGAAGAAGAATAGTATTATTTGTATCATTAGTTGTTTACATACGATGTACAATGATATGTTTTATATGATGTGCTACGTTGTGAGCTATGATGTAAAATGATATGTTTTATATAATGTGCTATGTTGTGAACTTATATGATGTGCTACGGTTATCTATTATTTGGTTCTTCTTCTTTTATGTAAATGCGTCTTGTAGTTGCATTTGATAATATACGTTGTATGAGTTTATTTGATAATGGATGTGCATATTGATATATGAGTTATTATTATACGAAATAATATGTTTGTGACAGATATGCCTCATAAACGCCGACCTACCCATAGTTCGGAGGCAGGTGTGAGCGGTATAACACCGGATACACGTCCGGTCGTAGAGCTCGCACCCAAGACCGTAGGGTAAGTTTTTAATTTCTTAAATGTTTAGTATTCAGAAATTATTAGATGCTAATATCGTACTTTCTGCAAGGAGTTTGATATTATTCCTACAGAACTTGTTTCTGTGTCTAGAAATGCATATATCGCCAGGTGGACAGAGGTGTGGGCTCACTGGGACGATATTCCTCTGCATATTAGGAATGTTATTCTCGCGGAGGTTCTTGTAAGTATAAATATATTTCTCATTTACAAAATTATATAAAATATGTAATACAGTTTGTTTGTTAATTTATAGGTTGTTGTACGGGTAAGGGACGAGGATATGGATGTTTTCTTCAACACATGGAATCAAAAGATGAGGAAAAATTATTCAGGCAATGTACACAAGGTTAAAAAAGCAGGAAAGAGGCCTCCATGGATAAGCGAGGAGGTCTACGGCGGTTTCCAGCAACTGTGGGCTACGGAGAGAGCGAAGGTAAATTAATTAAACTTATTTTTAATTTCTATTTTGTATATCAATCAATTAATCGTATAATTAAATATGCAGGAGCTTTCAGAGCGAAACCGGACAAATAGACTCAAGAATCCTGCTTTGCATCGGGGTGAGTCTAAGTTCTTCTCGCAGCACCGTCGCGAATTGGTACGAATGATAAATCACATTTATAGATAGTTCTAAAAAAAATTTAATTGTATTGATGAATTCCAAATATATATTGTATCATTTCAGATGTCATCTCTCCATCGGAAGCCTACACTTGCTGAGGTGTTTACACAGACTCATGCTGTCGAGCGGACCGACGAGGAGGGTAACACCTCATATACATGGACGGACAATAAGTCCCATCGAGTGATGATTAGCATTCATAATAATTTGTATTTCGCATTGTTATTTAGAAATTGTATATTTAATGTATTCCATAATTGTTCGCTATCGCAGGAGAAATACAACGCGAAGTTAAATGCTCGAGCGGCGTAGTTAGGTCAAGAGCCGGATGTGGAGGAGTGTAATCGTGTTTGGAACACCATCATCGACCCGCCTCTCAGGGGTAAACGCTACAGTTTTGGAAACATAGAGGTAAAGCGTTTTAAAAACAACGCTATAGCAATAGAGTTTTAGCTGCATAATACATATGTAGCTAAAAACCACACTGCAATGTTAACTATACATGTGAAATGTGGTAGACAACTACACGATTTAAGTGGAAATTCTAATTGAACTTCCGTATACCCGATTAAAAACTGCATAGTAAGTAATCTGCTATTTTAAATCCATAGGAGCATTTAACACATCAATTATGATGCATAATAGTGCAATATTCATTCCAAAGTAGGCACATTATTATTATTATTATTTCTCGTTGTAGGGGTAGATAAATTTTCCATGGAGGATGTCATCAATATGCAACATCTATTATGCGAAAATATCACTTTTAAGGCAGCATTTTGATGCAAATACGTAAATATAACAAATTATGAAACACGAAATTTATCATGCTGCCTTTATTTAGTCTTGCTCCATTTTAGTTTCATCCTTACAAGCCTCTTAGTCATTAAACTATTTTATTTCACTTGTTTGCACAATACCAAGCTCGTCGAGGAAATAATAAACTGAATAAATTACGAATGTTATGGCACGCGCTTCGTGCATGATCGTTGCATATGCTTGTTGTATAAATTGTTGCTGTATAATAGGTTTAAAGTTTAAAAGTTTAAATTGTTATTGTAAACATATCCCAGTACTATTAAAAGTTTAAAGTGTTGACATATTAAACATAACGAATTTATAATACATTTATCAAGTCATGCTTATAATATAATAATTACAGATAGCGGAGACTCAGACCTCCTATACAAGGCGTCAGGACGAGGAGGAGATTGTCATGCATCGACAGCAAGTGGTAGATTTACAGGATTTTCAGAAGAACAGGCTTGTGACCATGCTGGATGAGAGTATTGCTGCATATCTCCAAGAGCATGGGCATATGCCGCCGAGTGAGCCTGCTACCGGGGAGGAGGAGGAGGACCAGGAGGGGGAGGAGGACGAGGACGACGGCGAGGAGGAGGATGAGTAGGTACTTGTCCTCTACTTTGATTTTGGACTTTCTTTGTATATATAAACTAGTATTTTGGACGTGATGTTGTTTTTTGGACGTGATGTTGTTTTTTGGAGACGATGACATGGTTTGTTTATATTATGTGGACGTGATGTTGGTTTTTGGACTGTTGTATTGTTTTTATTTATCGTTTACTAGCTATTTAGTCGTGTATGCGATGTTTAATATCATATATGTTGGTTTATGCGGTGAATTGGAGTATATATGAGGTGATGGATTGTGAAAGTGATAGAATATGAGTTGTGAATTGGTTAGATTTGAGTTGGTGTGACATGAAGGGCATATGGCTGCTCGAAAACAGAAAAATACTGACAGTTTAGCGACGACTGATCACGGCTTATTTACCCAGTTTAGCGACGGCTGGTCACGGCTTATTTACCCAGTTTAGCAACGGCTAGTGACGGCTTGTGACGTTTAATTGGAACGATTTAGCGACGGCTTGTTACGGTTTTCTTGCTTACCGTTAGTGACGGCTTGTCACGAAAGTTGAAAGTCAAACGGTTTGTCCACGTGACAAGTTTGTCATCGCAAGCCGTCGCTATATGGGAGACCACTGCCGTCACTAAGGCCGACGCTATTTGCTTAGGGTCCGGACACATAGCGACGGTTGTTTGTGACGGCTGACGACGGTATTTTGCCGTCGCTAAACTGACCCTTTTTTGTAGTGTTTTGAGATGGATAAATAGAATGACCAGAGAAATCAGTGTAGTTATGACACGATCCATTATTGAGTAGAGCATGTCGTGGTTTTGAGCCCTCTTATGTTCCTTCATCCCCTGTATCAGCATTCAATCTGAGAACAATAGTATTTGTGACATAGGAAATTTAGCATTATATATCTTCTGTGCAGTTTTGATTCCTTCGTAGCAAATGGAAAAATATTCTCACTAAGCACAACATGTCAAGATATAAATATTCTAACATTGTCACTAAACCATTTGTACCTCTTTTTATTGTCAGCATAACCTAAAAAAAGTGAAGGGGTAGACCTCATATTCAACGTATGAGCATTACATGGTTTAAGACTCTAAGGAGTGGTAAACGTAAACACCTAAATATCTTTAAACTTGAATAGTCAAATTTTACAGTACACACCAGCCCTGTTAGATCCTTATGCTTTAGAACTTTGTTTGGTAATTTATTACTTAAGCAGACTCAATGACTTACCCAGGAATCTCGTTCAGTGGTGGCGAAAATAAAGAAAATGTTTTATATATTACGAAAACAAATTCAAATGCATGTGCATGGATATCTCATTTTAGGTGTAAAGTATATGTATATTACTATCCTATAAAATACATATTCATATTCATAGAAAAATAACAATTTGTTTTTCCATTTTCTTTTTTTGAAAAAAATAATCTTTGTAAGTTTCATAAACTAAAAAAAAGTCAATATCCCAGCATTATAAATTTAATCAAATAATCAAATATCCCAGCATTTCAACTACAATTGACTCTAAACATAGTTATATCTCGACGCATAGAGCAGTATCTACTTCACTGACTCAGAAGATAAACAAAACTCCATGCAAGGCTTAAGTTTGCAAAATATGCTACACAAGTAGTCCCTTACAAACAATTCAATTCACGAAGCATAAATATAACTTGAAATTTAAGTATTTTTATCACACTCAAAACAACAGCGAATAACGGAAGTAAACAGGTCAATAGCATTCAAAATGAATTTATTAATAATTATATGGACGGTAAGGTGGTTTTTTTAGGGCTGTTACAGTTAACCATTCAACCGCCGAACCGTTCAAACCGTTCACACGGTTGCCGCCTACTACGGTAACGGTTGTGGATTTTGATAACCGCGGTAAAATATACCCAACCGCACATGATTTTTTTGTAGTATTTCGTAAAAAATATATGTATTTTTAATAAATTAAACTAGAGAAATAACATATGTATAAATAATTTGTGTTTTTATTTATAGACAACATGCATATGGATGGTTTGTTTCATAAATAAACAAACTAACTCTTAAGAAAAAAGTTTGAACCTGAATTATTTTTGGATAATAATGTAAATTTACGGTAATGGTTGCGGTAACGGTTAGACGGTTACGGTAACGGTTATAAAATTTGCTAACCGTCAACAACGGTTGCCGTTAAAATTGGCGATTGCCGTAACCGTAACACCCCTAGTTTTTTTACATGTATTTTGCAGATCTAAGCCTAACCCTCCAGCAGTATTCAAGACGGTTTTATTCTGAAGATTCAAAAGGGTATTTCTCAACCAGAATACAACAATCAAAGAATTGGTGCTTTCCACTACATAAGCAAGCTTAATGATAAAGTTTATCACATATCTAAGTGGAATTATGGGGATACGAGCAAGCTAACTCCAAAGGCTTGGGCTTCGCTTTGCATCTGACTACTTCAAGCATCTCAAACTCAGATCGAAAGAATTTCAGCTTGGATCTGACACTTTCGAAGCATTGGAAGCATGGAAACACTCTTTCGAATCCTGTTATCAAGCTTTGATAAAAAGTACTCTGCTTCTCCCTCCATGTTAGATAATACTGACAGTAGAGCTGAAGAAGAAGAGATTGAAGCATCGGAAGTTAGGAAGCTACCCTGATAATACTGACAGTAGAGCTGAAGAAGAAGAGATTGAAGCATCGGAAGTTAGGAAGCTACCCTGATAATACTGACAGTAGAGCTGAAGAAGATAATACTGATAGTAGAGCCATTACCCGTCTTTATTCTAGGGTTTTGGTTTGTGGCTGTTGCTGACATTAGAGCACTCCCCACTTGTTTTAAATACAGTTAAAAAAAGTCAGTGGGGGCGGTAGACCCCACTCGGCCTGAGGTGCGTCCGTCATTGAGCAGACTGATGTAGAGTTGTAGTAAATGCATTAGGATAAAATATTCATGAGTAGAGATGTTTGGGCTAATAGAGTTAGACTAGCCTCTGCAATATGCTTATGCTCATGCTTTCTTTCTATCTGTATATCATGCCCTGAACTGTATGGACATGTAGTCCTATGAATAATTTCTCTTTTTTTTGTAGTATTCACTTATAGGCTTAAACTCAACACCTCCATATGTTTGAACAATCTTAACATCACTGCTAAATTTTATTTTTACTTAAGTGATAAATTGCATTACTGCTTTATGTGCTACAGACTTTGTTGTGAGGAAATATATTCAAGTAAATATGGAATATGCGTCTAAGAAAGAAATGTAATATTTGAATCCACAATCTGAACATAGTGGGCAGGGGCTACAGAGATATGTGGCTATAAACTCAAGAGGTTTGTCATAAATAATGCCAGAATCTATAAATGGTAATTTATGACCTTTACCTGATTAACAACATGTGCAAATATAAGGAGTAAGTACATAATCAAAAGAAATATTAAGATTTTTTTCGTTTTGACACGGCGGACAACATAATTTCAACGTTGTCGTCACCTTCAATTTTATAGATTTTGACACAGCGGACAATCTTCTCTCTTTCAAAACAAATAATTCTATAGATTTTGATACGGCGGACAACGTAATTTCATCGTCGACGTCATCTCCAATTTTATTGCCTTAACTCCGAAATCGTTCGGCCAATTGCAAACTAATTCAATGTCAAACTCATCCGACTTAATTGTAGTAGCTTTATAGACAGCCACTTTCAATTGTAAGAAGTTTGACTCTTTTAAAACTTTTGCCGGTTTACTAAATCCACCATTATACGTTCCACATTTATGTTCATCAACAACCAAATCCCCATTATAGTAGCATTAATTTGGAGTCATTCTAAGTTGAACACAAGACAAAAGGAACTTATATTGTTAAATGGAAAAGAAAATCATCCATACCTTTCGATAATCTAACAGTAGCTAAACTCGTTTGCTCTATAAATAGATCCGCAAAAAAAGATTTCTGTTTTGTTGGATAACAATGAAGGATCTGAGTACCATTCTTCATTGTGTATACCCTCAGTTTTGTGGGATTTCTGCCGAGCATCTTGTGTTGTCTGTTTGATTTCTTGATGGCTTATTTAACTGAGCAACATTTACACTCGAAATTATTTGCATATTTTGACTTTGTTGATTCACAGTGATGACTGCATTATGTCTAAAATAGCATTTGTTTGTAGTATTTCAAAATTTCTCATGGATCTGACATATAACTCTGTTACTATTGTTCCATCTTCCACTTCTTCCTTTACCCTTAGGGACAAAATCGATCTTACCCTTGCCAGATCTGTTGTATGTGTTTCTTTTTTTATTCTTGCCTTTAGTTATTGATGCATGGTTGATTGAATAGTTCGTCTGCACTGTCTTTCTTTGCTATACGCTTTTTCATGGGGGAGGGGAGGGGAGTGGAGTGAATATATTGTATCCTTTTTGAAGAGATCCATTCATTATACTCAAGATTTGTTCTGTTTCGGAATTTTATGTCCTGCGGTTTCTAATAGATCACAATAATTCTTGATCTTGGCTAGATATTCCCTCATTGTCATGTTGTATCTCTTGAGATTTTGAAGCTGTCTTTTTGTAGTACGCCATCCTTACTGTAGATTGGGAATCAAAGATTTGTTCCACCTTAGTCCATATTTCTAGAGATGTTTAGCAACCAGTAAGTTGAGAGTTGAGACAGTATGCATGTACTTTCGGAAGAAAACAACCAAAAGCTATTAAATTATCTTTGTCTTTTGTACTTCATGTGTTCTTTTTTGTGATAAATCTGCCTTTATTTTCTACAGTGATTTTATCTAAAATTGTCATGTTTCCATAGATAAAACCCTCAAGACCATATCCACTTATGGCTGTCTCGACGACTTGATATTTCCAGACCAAGAAATTGTTTTTGTCAAGTTGAGCTGTGACCAATTTTTAAGCTTTATGATGGGTTCACCAGGAATCTTAGTTTCTGTTTCAATGGTGTGTGAAGATGTGGATAAGGCCTCATTGTTTCATTCTGACATGGCGAAATTGCAATATTGAGATGTGGATAAGTGCTAGATGGGAAAAGAAATGATACATGACAAGGTACACCAATTTGAGTGTGCAGTCTGTTGTGATTTATAACATAAAATCACATGTTTGTTGAAGAACACGATGCTTGAAATTAAGTGTTTTGTGATAGAGAAGATAGTTTGAATATTAAAGATCGGATAATATTATTTTGACCTAGTTGTTCTCATCTTTAACCTATAATATTTCTTAGGGAAAATTAGATATTTTGTCTAAGTCTTCTATTCTCTTATAAAAGCAGCATTTAGCTTTAATCTATAATATTTCTTAAGGGCAAATTAGATATTTTGTGTTGGGAAACAATGACTGAGTCGCGGACTAGGTCGCTTTCTTGAAGACGATTCAGCGATCTGGTCGGAGGTGCAAACCAGTTCGTTCCTTCGCCGCCGCCTCTAGGATAAAACAGCCTCTAAAACAATAACTGATTTGCTTGCACAACAAATCAGTGCAGATTTGCACTTTCTGAATTAAAATATTGCTCGAGAATTTCTGAAAGAATTTTTTTAATGGCGGCTGAGAGAAAAGGGGAAATTGTGATTCGGTAGGTATTCTCGTCTGAAGCTAATGACAATATATAGGACGAGAATTAGGGTTTGGGTTTACTAATTAGTGGGCCGCTTTAATGAAGGATAAGAATTTTTACCGTTGCAGAAATCTTTTCCATAAAAAAAAAGGTTCGAAAAAGGCTAAGTTTTATGGTCCAAAAAATATAAGTGTCTACACCGCAAAGCCCAAGCCCGAACCGAACCGAACTGGATCGGGCCGGGTCAGGTCGGTCGCGCGCGCGTGTGTGGTGGTCATGATGCATGGTCTCCCTCCTCACAACAATGCATGTATTGGGAGCCCAAGGCCCCAACATGATTTCTTAGAAACAAGTATAAATACTTGCTTCTTTCATATAATCCCATGATGTGAGACTATTCCCATATAGGAGTCATTCATACACTTATTCAAGATTTTTAATAATTCACTTAATGTTATAAAACATTTCCAACAATCCCCCACTTGAATTTTTAAAAATATTTTCGAGCAGTTTCTTAAAAAGCATAAGATTGTGCATAAACAAAGGTGTCTTTCGACTTGAACCTTTGCATAGTGAATAAGATTCAGTTTTTACTAGAGTGACACATAGTCTTGAACTCTATTCCTGACATCAAACCACACACAACCTTTTCTATAGTGCAATCAAATAAGCCCGTGCATTTATGGCCATGCACGTCTATCCTAGTTTAGTGAATGCTCTAGAAGTTTTGCCCGCAACTCCATAGGAAACGGCCACATTTTCACATTCACAAAGGTGAGTCTATCAAGAGCACTCCTGAAGGTAGGTACTCCACTCCACATAGAGTATAGATCTCATTAAGAGTTTTTATTAACTCATCCTCTAATCACTCCAGGAATACATGCTTCTTGGTTTATTAAATAGCATGTTCAACTCATATCACTACACAACTTGTTATTACCCATTGAACCTAGTTATTGGGATCTCCAGTCATTTAGGTCGGGTTACCAATGTGCGTGACTCAACAATCTAAGGGCAATAGTCCCATTCTTTTAGAAGAGTTATGGACTTTCTCTCTGGACAATCCTTTCGTCAAAGGATCTGCCAAATTTTCCTCACTACGTACGTAATCCACTCTAACGGTACCTGTGGAAAGTAGTTCTCTAACCGTACTATGCTTACGACGTATTTGTCGTCTCTTAACGTTATAATAACGGTTCTGAACTTTTGCAATAGCCGCGGTACTATCGCAATGTATCAACACAGCCGGTATCGGTTTTTCCCATAAGGGAATCTCAGCTAGCAGATTTCTCAAATACTCTGCCTCTTCACTAGCTGTAGCTAGTGCTATCATCTCAGACTCCATAGTAGACTGAGCCAAAATAGTCTGTTTCTTGGATTTCCAAGAAACAGCTCCTCCAGCGATGCTAAATATATAGCCACTGGTCGCTTTAGAATCATCAGATAAGGTATGCCAGTCTGCATCGGAATATCCTTCAAGTACAGCTGGAAACCTTTCATAATGTAATTCAAGGTACATGGTTCGTTTAAGGTATCTCATTACCCTTTCAATAGTTTGCCAGTGCTCTATACTAGGTCTACTGGTAAACCTGCACAATAATCCCACGACATAGGCAATGTCGGGTCTAGTATAATCAGTGGCATACCGAAGGCTGCCAATGATGCTCGCATAATTAAACTGTCTTACACCTTCACCAGTGTTCTTAAATAACTTTACACTGTGATCATATGGTGTACTTGCAGGTTTACAGTCAAAGTAATTATATTTCTTTAGTATCTTCTCAATGTAATGAGACTGATCCAAAGAAATTCCTTTTTCTGACCTAGTAATCTTAATACCAAGTATTACACTCGCCTCACCTAGATCTTTCATATCAAAATTGACACTTAATAAGGATTTGACTGAGTTTATGGCATGAATATTTGACCCAAAAATGAGTAGGTCGTCTACATAAAGGAATATAGTAGTGCAAATGTCATTCTCAGATTTGTAATAAATGCATTTGTCACTTTCATTAACTTTAAAACCATTTGAAATGATTAAGTTATCAAATTTTTCATGCCATTGTTTAGGTGCTTGTTTTAAACCATATAATGATTTATCTAATTTACATACTTTATATTCTTGACCATGTACTACAAGTCCTTCAGGCTGGTCCATATAAATTTCTTTGTCTAATTCACTGTTCAAAAAAGCAGTTTTAACATCCATTTGGTGTATAAGTAAATTATGAATGGAAGCAAGTGAGATTAAAACCCGAATGGATGTTATTCTAGTTACAGGTGAAAAAGTGTCAAAGAAATCTATATTTTCTTTTTGTTTAAAACCTTTAGCTACTAGTCGTGCTTTATATTTATCTATAGTGTCATCAGGTTTTAATTTCTTTTTAAGTACCCATTTACAGCCTATAGATTTACAACCAGGGGGTAAATCTACCAAGTGCCAAGTCTTGTTGGAATCTAAAGAATCCATCTCATCATTTATAGCCTCTTGCCAAAAATCGGCATCTAAAGAAGATAAGGCCTCTTAGAGGTTTATGGGATCCTCCTCAATAGTAAAAGCACAAAAATCTGAACTGAAGTCTTTTATGGTTCTTGCTCTTTTACTTCTTCTAGGTTCAGCTTCAGAATTTTTATTAAGTTCTGTTCTAATTGGCATATTTGAGATGCCCCCACTATTCCTTAATTTAAAAGGAAATTTAGTTTCATAAAAATCAGCATCATTTGATTCAATTATATTATGTGCATTAAGGTCATAAAATCTATATGCTTTGCTATTAATAGCATAGCCTATAAATGCACATTCATATGTTCTACTTGCCAATTTTATTCTCTTAGGGTCAGGAATGCGAACATAAGCTAAACAACCCCAAGTTCTAAAGTATGAGACATTGGGTTTATGATTCTTTAAAATTTCATATGGAGAAATTTTATTTTTAGATTTGGGGATTCTATTCAAAATATAGCATACAATCAATAAAATATCCCCCCACCAATGTTTTGCTGCACCAGAATTTAATAATATGGCAACTACTAGTTCGGTAAAGGTACTATTTTTCCTTTCTGCTTTACCGTTCATTTCAGGAGAATAGGGTGCAATTCTCTCATGTACTATACCATGTTGTTTATAGAAGTCCAGAATTGAGTTAGATTCGTATTCTGTTCCTCTATCACTACGAAGTCTCTTAATTTTTCTATTTGCTTGATTCTCAATCTCAGTTTTGAATGTTTTAAACATATCAAAAGCATCACTTTTATTTTTCATAAGGTATACATATGTGAAATCAGAGCATTCATCAATAAAAGTGATAAAGTAACGATGTCCCTGCCTAGTCAAAGTGCCATCTAGTTCACATATGTCAGAATGAATCAAGTCTAAGGGTTCAGAAACTCTATCAACAGAATTGTGAGGTTTCTTTGTGATTTTAACTTGTGTACAGAATTCACATTTATCAAGTTCAGATTCTATCATTTTAGGTATCATATCTAGGGTGCTCATGTTATGGATTATTCGATTATTAACATGACATAATCTAGAATGTCAAATATTAAAATCACACAACATGTAAGCAGAAGTAGTCATTTTATTAGATTCAACATTCAGTTTAAACATACCCTCACAAGCATAACCCTTTCCCACAAAAGTTCCCTTATAAGTTAGGGTGTACAAATCAGCCTCAATTACTTGAGTGAAACCAGCCTTATTAAGGAGGAAGCCAGAGACTAGATTCTTCCTTATTTCTGGAGTGTGCATAACATCTTTCAGAATTACAGTTTTTCAGAGGTGAACTTGAGTTCCATATTGCCAATCCCCGCAACTCTAGTGGTGTGAGAATCTCCCAATAGCACTTTCTGATTTTCAGCAGCCGTGTATGTCGAGAACATGCCACGATCATAGCAGACATGGCGAGAAGCACCAGTGTCTACTCACCAACCCTCTGATCCACCAACAAGGTGAATCTCAGTAATCATAGCCGTAAGAGGCTTCTCAGTCAGGTTAGCCTGTGGTGCAGAGCTTGGCCTGTTCCGACACTTACGTGCCATATGACCTGGTTTTCCACAGTTGTAACATAGAAACAACTGTCCAAAGTCATTCTTTTGGGCTGGTTTCTGCTGTTCTTTTGGGTTTCCTTGCGGATTCCCATTCTATTTGTTGCGCCTGTTCTGATTCTTAAAAGATTTCTGATTTGGTTTCAGAACTGCGGGAGTGGTCTTCTTAGTACTGTTGTTATTCACAATCAACACCTCTTCTTTCTGGTCCTGCTTGCGTGCCTCCTCCTCAATATGGAGGCGTGTAATCAAGCTCTCTAAGGAAAATTCCTTAGTCTTATGTCGCAAGACATTCTTAAAATCTTTCCAGCTTGGGGGTAATTTGTCAATGATAACAACAATTTGAAATTGTTCGTCCAAGACCATACCTTCGGAGATGATCTCATGAGCTATTTTCTGCAGCTCATGAGACTGCATCTCTACAGATCTATCATCAGTCATCTGGTACTTTAGGTAACGGCTCACAGCATATTTCTTTGCCCCTGCCTCCTCTGTATCATACTTCTTCTTCAGTGCTTCTCAGATCTCCTTTGTTGTCTTTTCATCTGAGTTATAGTAATCATACAGATCATCGCTCAGTCCGTTCAGAATAAAGTTCTTGCATAAGTAATCATGTTCAGTCCAGGTCTGCAGTTGTTTTGACTGTTCAGTTCATGATGTCATTTTCGCTGCATCAGCCTCGTCAGGTTTATCTGGAAGCTGCGGTTTGTCAATAGTCAGCGCAGCCACAACCTTTCTGATGGTGAGGAAGAACTCCATCTTCTCACGCCATCGTTTGAAATGCAAGCCTTCAAATCTGAATGGAGCAGCAGTCACGAGAGGGTTCTGGAAAGCAGAGGGTGGAGCAGAATCGTCTAGGGTTGAGTTGGAAGTCATTGTTTCAGATCGTCTTCAAATTATTGGAAAACAATGACTGAGTCGCGGACTAAGTCGCTTTCTTGAAGACGATTCGGCGATCTGGTCGGAGGTGCAAACCAATACGTTCCTTCGCCGCCGCCTTTAGGATAAAACAACCTCTAAAACAATAACTGATTTGCTTGCACAACAAATCAGTGCAGATTTGCACTTTCTGAATTAAAATACTGCTCGAGAATTTCTAAGAGAAATTTTTTAATGGCGGCTGAGAGAAAAGGAGAAATTGTGATTCGGTATGTATTCTCGTCTGAAGCTAATGACAATATATAGGACGAGAATTAGGGTTTGGGTTTACTGATTAGTGGACCGCTTTAATGAAGGATAAAAAATTTTACCGTTGCAGAAATCTTTTCCATAAAAAAAAATGGTTCGAAAAAGGCTAAGTTTTATGGTCCAAAAAATATAAGTGTCTACACCACAAAGCCCAAGCCCGAACCGAACCGGACCGGGCCGGGTCGAGTCGGTCGCGCGCGTGTGTGGTAGGTCATGATGCATGGTCTCCCTCCTCATTACAATGCATGTATTGAGAGCCCAAGGCCCCAACATGATTTCTTAGAAACAAGTATAAATACTTGCTTTTTCATATAATCCCATGATGTGAGACTATTCCCATATAGAAGCCATTCATACACTTATTCAAGATTTTTAATAATTCACTTAATGTTATAAAACATTTCCAACATTTTGCATAGGCTTTCTATTCTCCTATAAAAACAACATCTAAGATTACATTATAATCATGGGACTGAAACCGAATTGATCCAAGGGTTTTCTGTCGTTGTTCATTGTTCTCCTTCTTCAACAATAGTTATAGTCATTTAGATATTCTTTCCTTTCTCAATAAGGTTATTGATTAAATTGTAGTTTGTTTACTTTTGTTTTTTGATCTATTAAGTGTAAACAAAATTTGTTTTTGTGAATTAATAAAGATGGTGGTTGGATGAAATATCTTGTCGTGTAATTTCATATCAGTGTTGTTTTTCCATTGATCTTTAAGTAATTGGGTAAATAAGATTCTGGTCGCTTCCGCAAAGACGCAATTTTCCTAACACAGCCAAAACAAAATTGATAATGAAAAGACTGATACAAACTTTTATGATGATCTATTGTTGCCAATGCTCATTATCATGCAGCCAATAAACATTGCTACTCAAGAAAAGAGGGATAAAACGAACTATATGTTTGTTTGTATAAATATTTATCAATGGAATTTCAACATATTTGTTGATGTTGAGATGGCCAAATGCAATACAATTACACTGTTTATAATCAATATTGAAAAAAATATGAAAAATGAAACCAAAAAATAAGTTTATTCTCATCTATTAGTATGGACAGCAATGAAGAATATTTCACGCTGGTTCATCTTATATCTGTAGATCTTTGTTGTGATGCATTCTGACTCCACCTAAATTATAAATAGTTAACCAATCTGTATGCTTTTTCCATATTTTGTATCTAAAGAATATGGATACTAATCTTCTGAATGCTGTAAAAAAGACTTGTATCTGTTACTTCAAATTCTGCACACAGAATTAAGAATGTGGGAAACATGATAAGTGATAAATGTAGAATAACTTCCCTACGCAACATCAGTGGAGAAACAGAATGCATATTGATGAAAACGTATACCTGATCAGAGAGTATAAGGTAGACAAGTATGGTCGCATGGATAAGGACAGTCTACTTCCGCTGTTATGCTTCTCTCGAAATACCAATCTCCTACAGCCTCTGCAATACTCTGTGGCATTCATATTGATCAAAGGTACATAACTCCATATCAAAATCGCACTTATATATAATTATAATGGATTGACTTATGTTTCTAAACACAAACCTTATTGTTTATTTTTGGAGAATTAGGTGCAAACCATGTGTCTTGCAGTTCACTTTGACAGTGAGCAAAGCACGAGTTTATGAACATTCCAGCATTAGGTGAATCTTGAAAGGATTTCAATGCACTCAACATCTGGATTCTGTATCCTATTATTAAACCATTGCTTTACATGAATACATATACATGTATTATAGTTTTGCAGATGAAGATAGATTGTATTATCTCTATGTATTAGGTTCAAAGATAGTTACCATGAAGAATATTTGTCTGATTCACCGAACAATTTATTGGGTTTAACTTGCAATGGCTCCAATGACCTCGAGGGTCAGTGTAAGGCGGCACAAATATGTGACGGAACTGTGTGACATCACATAATTGCAATTATTAATTCAGATCACACTAAATCTGTTATATTTCATAATAAATGATGTATGAATAAATCATGCACCTGATATACATCATAGGCTGAGTTCAGTATAAAATATGGTGTTCTGATGTATGGCAGCACAACTTGAGGAAAGAAACACTGGAAAGGAAGAAAAAAAAAAAAAAAGGTTCTAAGCAAGGAAATGCACATGCCTAATAATCCATATCTGTAAAGTTTTGAGTTAGGTCCACACCCGAAATGGAAATTTCTCTGAAGATACACAGGTTGCATGCAGATTTTTTTGGACACCCTGTTACGAATAGACATCATTATAGATAAACATTTCGTGTCATAAGCATCCAACCAACGAAGGCAAGTTTAGTTAATACATTGAAAACAAACCTGAAGTTTAACAACATTATGGAAGAATGGACTAATAGTGTTGTTTCCGGATACATCCATCCTGAAAATTAGCGAAATTCTTACAACTGATATGATATTAACAATGAAAATGAGATATTCAATAAAATATAGACATGATGTTACACGTCTAGAAAAAATCCAGCATCGCTTAAGCATTTAAGAGAGGCAGTTGGTGGAAGAAGCTGAGCAAGGTCATCACAATGTAGAAAAGTGGAAAGTCCCCCAGCTGAACAGCCTGAAAGCAATACCTAAGTATTTCATATAAATATCAAACTTGTAATAAATCACTAAGAAAAGAAAAAGAAAAAAAAAGACATGATATTAGATATATAAATACACGTTAAAACTACCTTCTGAGCAAGGAGGAACCCTTTCGAGTACAGATCAACAATTATAGCATCAAATATCTTTTGTCCTCTAAAATACAACACTGTATTCTGTCTCAAAATTGCAAGTATTTGAAAATATTAGAGTAAGAAAATATGCATAGGACTTGTGAAGAACAAGAATAAGCACTTACACCAATTTTATATTGTGAATCACCGGCAAAAGAAGCCCCATCACAATATCGAAGTTTTACCCTGTTCCAGTTGTAGAAATCTAAAGATAAAGGGAAACAATTTTAATTGTCAGTCATTGGATAAAATACAATTAGACATTGCAAAATCATCACAATAATCCATTAAATTTGCATCTTTGCTATAATATACAGCTTTTTGCAGATAGATGCTAGAATTTATCAGTCCCCCTTTCACAATAATATATGCCAAACGCTTCATTTTCAGATATATTTTATCTTACTCAAATTACAGTGTTGATCATATATGGTTCTAAAATGTTAGAGGTTTGAAAAAAAAAGTGGATGAAACAAGTTCTTATGGCAATAGTGGGAGCACACTTAATTATACCGAATATTAGTGGAAGCACACTTGATTATAGTCTCCTCCAGTCGAATTTAGCATAAAATAGTGATTCAATTTCATATCATTTGCAAATCTGTGTTTCAAATCCCGAGTTTATGTTACACTGAAATTCAGTCCAATTTCTTCTGGGATATATCAACGAACTTGAGTAATGTTTCTACAAATTCGTAAAAAAAATTGTTAGGTGGACACTGAAGGGTAAGTATAGACCACCGATCAATTAATTCATTTTTGCAGAGATTAATCGGGGCTAGATGTTTTTGAAACATTAAAGTTAAATATGACATATGTATTACCAAGCCACTCATTTATAGATGTGCTAGTTGAAAACAAAATTATAATAAAAGTAACAGGACCACCACAAAATGCAATCAACATATAATCCAAGATATAATACAAAATAACTTATGAAACCAAAAACAAAAGAAGGAAAAAAAGACTTTAATTAATAAGTACCTGGATTCAATTTTGGGTCATTGCTAAGAATTCCGGAGAACACTTCAAATTTGCTCATAAATTTAGTGGAACCTCGCCTTGTTTTAGACCTTATCAAGCAAGAAATCACATCTCCACACCACTCTCCTCCCTGTGTACCATTAGACTGTTTTATATTTTTATCATGATAATAAGTCCACTATTCATGTATATTATCCATCATTAACATGCATCATTAACATGCATAGCTTAGACGGTTTAAAGAAGTTTCATTGTATCTAAGTTTATTAATTTGTGTAAGTACTAACATTGCAAACATGGTGTGTGTAGGTGCACACCTTTGTCTCACCAAAACTTGCTGGTCAAGAAATAAACAATTTTGTGTATTAATTTATGACGGTATTTATACTGTTTTGATCTTGAACATGTTTGCATATTACTTATTTTAATCAGAGCAAACGGAAAAATAAGAAAGAATTGTTTGTGCTTGCCTCAAATTGCAAAATCCAGTTGTGTAGGCCAGAGCCAAAACCTTTGTGGAAATGATAAGCTGGGGGGCTCCCATCCAAACACACTGCAGTTTTCACAATTACTTTATATATATCATCAGCCTTTCATATAATGATAAACAACACAGAATATTTTATACCAAAGCACAAGTCAAAATAGATCTATATACCAAACCAACATAGCCATGTCTGTGAATATAAACAAAAATAAGAGTTAGGTGGATCCATAACTAAATAATAGACTTATTACCAGCTCCAAGTGAAGAAGCATTGGCAACAAGAGTCATTGGAACCAAAAGCCTTTCCCCGTTTTGCAATGAATGACCAGAGAGAGTGAGAAGAAAGAAGATGAGCAATGGTGGCATTAGCACAGTTACTGACCTGTCATGGTTTTTCATGGGACTGAATTCTAACGATGGATACGAGAAAAGAAAAATAGAATGTATGAATACGGTCGACTAAGTGCGGGTAATAATTAAGCTATCGAATTAACAAATAAACGAGTGAGTAACCAATGAATCTGCTGAGGAAAGTGAAAATTGAAAAGTGAGGAAAAAATAAACAGAAAGAGAACATTTTATGAACGTTTTGTTTGTAGGAAACCGAAGAAGGATGGAGAATTTAAAAGGTTTTACATAGTGGAGATTTGGTCAGCAGCCCACGCAACAAATTACCAATCAGCCCTTTTGGTCTGGTTTTGATTCCGAGAAACGCAAGTAAATGGATTCAATTGTTATTCTCTGTGGACGCGGTTCGGTCTAGTACTGTTTGTAGCCCAAACCATTTCCGCACTGCATCAAACGTTATCAAAAATACAAATTATTATACTAACTGTTGACACGTTTTTTTGTCGAAGCTGTCACACTTCAAGTATTTGGTGAGCAACGCGCTTAAGCGTCAAAAAACACAAAGCAGTTGAGTCGAAGTCGCGTCGCAAACGCAAGGAGACTCGAAACCTCTGTCAGGTGGCCTCTTTCGGGCCCAATGAACCCCTGGTCACACCGTCACCCATAAGACAGACCTCGCACCAGGCAGGTGTGAAAATCCGCACCCAGCGAGCACGAGAAAATCCGCACCCAGCGGACGCGAGAAAATCCGCACCCAGTAGGTGCGAAATTTCCGCAGCCAGTGGGCACGAGAAAATGCGCACCCAGCGGACGCGAGAAAATGCGCACCCAACGGGCACGAGAAAATCCGTACCCAGCGAAGGCGAGAAAATTTGCACCCAGCGGAAGCGAAATTTCCGCGTCCAGCGGGCGCGAGAAAATCCACGTCCAGCGGGCGCGAGAAAATCCGCACCTAGCAGGTGCGAAATTTCCGCATCCAGCGAACGCGAGAAAATTCGCACCCAGCGGGCGCGAGAAAATCCGCACCCAGCGCGTGCGAAATTTCCGCACCCAGCGGGCGCGAGAAAATCCGCATCCAGCAGGTGCCAAATTTCCGCACCCAGCGGGCGCGAGAAAATCCGCACCCAGCAGGTGCGAAATTTCCGCGCCCAGCGGGTGTGAAATTTCGCGCCTGAAGCCGAGTTCGAAATTTCTGCATGTGACCTTGTTTTGGGTGCGAAAAGGCTCTTATGGGTCCCGCTGCTTACCTACTCCCACCTAACCTTCCTCCTATAAATACCTCAAGCCTTGGCCTTCATTAGGATCCTTCTCCCTTGAAATTTTTGGACCTTAAGGGCTCCAAACACTCATTAATGGCTTCCAACACCTCCACCGTGACCATTGGAGATAGCATGGACAATTAAAACATGACATGCATGTCTTCCTTCAACACTTGAACATCAACAAGGATTGTTATGCTACTTTCGAACTTCATGGATATGAACACCAAACTTAGATATTGTTGACCAAGTCAACGCTTTTCAACGAAGAAGAAGAAGGGCAATTTAGTCAAAGTGTAGGGCAAACATATCTTTTGCTATTCCATTGTAACACTTTTGAACTTAGCTATTGTCTGAACTTGTACAACCTTGTAATCAACCAAAGATATGATGAATAAGGATTATAAAGTGGACGTAGGCGTTAGTGCCGAACCACTATAAAATCTGTGTCTCCCCGCATTTACATACTTTACTGCTTATTTGGATAATTGTTCACACACACACATTGGGTGTTGGCGTGCGACAATTTTACACATCAACATTTTGGCATGCCAGGAAGGGGACACACAGCTTTGACCTCTGCATCGGATTAAGTACTTGGATTTGCCTTCGGATTTCTACTTAGGTTTCAGTTTTTGACTTCGCTGCTTGCCTCTCGACATGGTAAAATGAAAATGGTTCGACGCTACCTCCGAGGCTCGGACTGCTAGTAGCGAGGAAAATCAAGAACATTCTACCAATGAGGAACTCTTGGGCTTGATTACTCGAGAAAACTTAGCGGAATTGGCTAGAGGATTGATCGCTTGTCTGGATCAACAAGCAGAATTTATGAACACGTTCCTCGCTCGGATTGAGTGTAGATTACATGGTATTGGAAGGTCGAATGACCAAACAGATGTCATTGGAACAAGTGGTTATGTTCCGCAGTTTGTAACTCGGGACATGGGGGCAACCTCGCATGCCCCACAACAAGACGACGCCGATTCTCGGATCAGCGCTGCTCCCTTGACACTCGGAGGCACCCCCATTCCCGATAGAAGCGCAGCCCTACAAGTTTTGGATACTCGGGCTTTGGTATCAAGTAAAGGAAAGCCCTGTAACAAGGCTAGTAGACAATGTAGGTTCCCGAACTACTCGGAGCTTACTCACACTCTCTAGGAAATCTACCGAGAGGTTCACCCTATTGCTCCTTTCAAAAAGCCTCCCGCTCGGGAGCCCTCTCAACAAGAAAGAGATTCTAACCGACACTGCATATTTCATGACATCGCTGGTCACAATACAAATGAGTGCCATCATCTTAAGATTGCTATTGAAAAGCGCGTTAGAAATGGAGAACTGGAACGATTCGTTCGTACTCGGGCTAGGATGCCAGGACAGGTACAACCACCAATTGTTATTCAAGATAGGCCCGAGCCTCGCGCTCGGGGCCCCGATTCAAACTAAACCTCTCATTCGATCTGATGTTTACGGTCCAAGCCTCCCTAACATCAGTATCAAACGACCAAATCCTCTTACCCCTGCTCGGGGGCAGGCCAGCTTCCAAGGTCACAGGAGATTTCCTTGATTGCCACATGCCAAGGTCATCTCGCTCACACGAGATTTTCTTGATTGCCACTTGCCAAGGTAATCTCGCTCACACGAGATTTCCTTGATTGCCACTTGCTAAGGTCATCTCGCTCACACGAGATTTCCTTGATTGCCACTTGCCAAGGTAACCTTGCTCACACGAGATTTCCTTGATTGCCACTTGCCAAGGTCATCTCGCTCACACGAGATTTCCTTGATTGCCACTTGCCAAGGTAATCTCGCTCACACGAGATTTCCTTGATTGCCACTTGCCAAGGTAATCTCGCTCACACGAGATTTCCTTGATCGCCACTCGCCAAGGTCATCTCGCCCACACGAGATTTCCTTGATTGCCACATGCCAATGTCATCTCACCAATGTGAGATCTCCTTGATTGCCACATGCCAAGGTGATCTCACCAATATGAGATCTCCTTGATTGCTACATGCCAAGATCATCTCACCAATGTGAGATCTCCTTGAATGCTACTCGCCAAGGCTAGCTCACCAACGTGAGGTTTCCTTGAATGCTCCAACATGCCTTGGCTAACTCACAAATGTGAGATCACCTTGAATGCAGTCTATCAAATCAATACGATGACCCATGGCAGCCTTGTCGGTAGCACGACAAAACCACTCACATATGGTTATGTGTACACCTTTTCTATGCAGGTTACTGGGCTCCTCTAGTCTTTCGGATACTCTGGCTGTTCTGGCTTTCTATTAATACGATCTCAGGCGATCGTCGGATTTCTCTCCTTAATACGATCCCAAGCGATCGTGGTCTTCCACAATATGATCCGAAGAGATAACGGATTTTCGGCTTATCGACTTTGGTTTTTTGGATAATACGATCCAGCGTGGTCGTGACTCTTCCGTCTCATGAATATAGCAGCTCGCTCCAGAATTCTCCCAGCTTTGATCTTTGGATTTCTCTTCTCCTCGCAAAACATACCTTCCTCGGACCAAGCAAGATATGTTTTGGGGGGCAAATGTTGACACGCTATTTTTTTCGAAGCTGTCACACTTCAAGTATTTGGTGAGCAACGCGCTCAAGCGTCAAAAACACAAAGCAGTTGGGTCTAAGTCACGTCGCAAACGCAAGGAGACTCGAAACCTCTATCAGGTGGCCTCTTTAGGGCCCAATGAACTTTTGGTCACACCGTCACCCATAAGACGGACTTCGCATCCGGTAGGTGCGAAAATCCGCGCCCAGCGGGCGCGAGAAAATCTGTACTCAGCGGGCGCGAGAAAATTTGCACCCAGCAGGTGCGAAATTTCCGCACCCAGCGGGCGCGAGAAAACCGCACCAAGCAGGCGCGAGAACATCTGCACCCAGCAGGTGCGAAATTTCCGCACCCAGCGGGCGCGAGAAAACTGCACCAAGCGAGCGCGAGAAAATCCGCACCCAGCAGGTGCGAAATTTCCGCGCCCAGCGGGCGCGAGAAAATCTACACCCAGCGGACGCGAGAAAATTCGCACCCAGCGGGCACGAGAAAATCCGCACCCAGCGGGTGCGAAATTTCCGCACCCAGCGGGCGTGGGAAAATCCGCATCTAGCGGGCGCAAGAAAATCCACACCCAGCAGGTGCGAAATTTCCGCACCCAGCGGGCGCGAGAAAATCCGCACCCACCGGGCACGAGAAAATCTGCACCCAGCAAATGCGAAATTTCGTGCTTGAAGCCGGGTTCGAAATTTCTGCATGTGGCCTTGTTTTTTGTGCGAAAATGGCTCTCGTGGGTCCCGCTGCTTAACTACTCCCACCTAACCTTCCTCCTATAAATGCCCCAAGCCTTGGCCTTCATTAGGATCCTTCTCCCTTGGAATTTTTGGACCTTTAAAGCTCCAAACACTCATTAATGGCTTCCAACACCTCCACCGTGGCCATTGGAGACGGCATGGATGATTAAAACATGACATGCATGTCTTCCTTCAACACTTGAACATCAACAAGGATTGTTATGCTACTTTTGAACTTCATGGACATGAACACCAAACTTAGATATTATTGACTAAGTCAACGCTTTGCAACGAAGAAGAAGAAGGGCAATTTAGTCAAAGTGTTGGGCAAACATATATTTTGCTATTCCATTGTAACACTTTTGAACTTAGCTATTGTCCGAACTTGTACAACCTTGTAATCAACCAAAGATATGATGAATAAGGATTATAAAGTGGACGTAGGCATTAGTGCCGAACCACTATAAAAGCTATGTCTCCCCGCATATACATACTTTACTGCTTATTTGGATAATTGTTCACACACACACATTGGGTGTTGGCATGCGACAATTTTACACGTCAACACTAACCGTTCAAACAGTTCGGTTTCCATCAGGTTTTATTGTAATACGGTACTGTTTTGTTTCGGTTTGAAATTAATCTGTTTTAAATATGAGATAAGATAATCTTTCATTAACAATCAATTTACAATTGTGTGTCATTGTTACTTAGAGGTTAAAACGCAGTGTAATCCTGAATTTAAAGATTAGTTTCTAACTTTATGAATACTTCAATTTTACATTTAACGAAAAGTAAAATTGTTTCAGTACATTAACCAAGCATCAGTGCTAATTAATGCATAAAATTAAGTAAGATAACTCAAATAAGGTTATAAATAGCACTATCCAAAAAAATGATATGGAAACTGTTATACTGAAATTATGAAAAAAACATTTTTGATAATGATTATTATTAAAATAACAACATCCTACACTGGAAATAAAATATCCATCATTAAAATAAAAAATTAGATAGGAATTAGTTCTATTTTTATCATAAGATTATTAGTGCAGATATTCGGTTCGATTGAGTTTAATACGCTGGGTCAGCAATTCAAACAGCAACTGAACTGTATCATTGTGCATCGGTTTGGTTTGGAGTATTTGCTTTAGAGAGAGAATTCAGTTCAGTTTTCCACATCGTTTTTGCATTTCGATCTGAGTGGTTTTCGTATTGTTCTGCGGTTTATGCCCACCCTTAGTTCTTCTTATTCAACCTTTCATACACTCCATATATACGCATCCATCCCAGAAAATTGGTTGTCCTAGCCCAAGAGTGCAACTTTTACCCCGACCACTAAACCAAAATACTCTACGTCTATATTTAAACCTCGTTCTTTTGTCAAATAAATACTCTATGTATGTTTTATTTCCAAATTGTTTGAATATATTCGTTTTTTAGTGGCATCCAAAACGAATTTATGTACGTATGTCCCATCTGAACTCGAATGCAAAGTACAACGAAGACCAAGATTGGTTAACTAACCAGTAGCTATTCATGATAATTTAGTGTGTTATAACTTATGCATCGGAAATGGTAAAATATAATATGATAAAAAAAATAAGTATATAAATATGATATTTGTAACATGAGACATGATATTAAAAAAAAAATTTGCGACTAACATAGTCATAAACTACAACATATTTTGGTCTTCCCTGCATGAAAAAAGTAGTGGTACTGTTAATGTCTTGAACTGAGTTTATGTTTTGATCCTAATAAAAATCCATCAAGCCTAAAACTCATTACAAAGTTGGTTATTGATTAGTAAAATTGAAACAATGAAACATATACAAAATTATCTATCTATAGTACTTTCAGAATCTCACGATGAAATAATAAAATATAATACTAGAAATAATATTCATTTATTAAAAGAAATTCAAGTCTTACTTTTTTTTTGAAAGGCAAGTGAAAAAATTATTATTCACAAAAACAAGAGTTACATCGACTTAAAATGCAAAAGCAACACAGACTCTTGAATGTCTAGCCTTGAACTTACAAAAACTAATTAAAAAAATAAAGAAAAAGCATACTTATTGCAACATTATTCATATCGAGGTGAAGATACTACGTCACACGAGAATCACAGCAGCAACACCAAGCAGAAAATTCCTATATCCAAATTGCAAAGAAAGAAAAAGGCAACATTATTCACTGAATCATCCCCATAAACCAATTCCAAACCGCACGCACAGTAAGGTTCTCGTCACAGTTTACCAATAACTGTGTAAAGCTGTCACTAACAAAGTCGAGACTCAATTTAAGACAGGATCAAACATGGGACCAGGATTCTTCCTGGTATGTCGTTTCATCTTGTTGGTGAGCGACATCACATCCTCTGGCAAGAAGTCTTACCATCATCTAAATCAGAGTCGTCCCAGAATTTTACTTTCAGCTTCTTGGGTTTAGATGAAAAAGGAAGAGAACTCGTAGGAATTGCAAAAGATAGAGAAGCTAAAGAGGTATTAACTTATGGAAAAGTCAAAACACAACCGGTGACCATTGGAGGAGGTAAAGCAAGATCTTGAGGAGGCTTAAAGTTAGCATAAGGAGAGACCGGTGACCGTGAAGGATTAGGTGCTGATGGAGTAAACTTCAAACCATAATCGACAGGAGAAATGGAGGTATTTGGCCTAGATAAGTCTGGTGAGGAATCTGAAGAACTTGAAGTGCTATTACCAGATAAAGACTTTGGTATTTGCACAGTTTCATTGTTATGGCCTTCTAATATGTTACCCTGCAGAGTCGCGTCTTCAGCAAACTGAGCAACATTATTGATCACATTATTAAGAACCTCTTTATCAATATTATTTCTTTCTGGTGTATCAGAATCTAATGCAGCTTCAAGGGCATTATTCGTGTTAACATCTATATGATCAGCATCATTACCATTATTAACATTATTAACTTCAGCAGTTTCATGACTATTGTTACCATCTGCTTCTAATTCCAGAACATCAAAGGGATTATCATTAACATTTGCCACATCTTTTTCAATTGTCTTACTACTATTCTGAACCCCTTTCTTTCTGCAATACTTAGCATTTCTTTTATTAGCAGATTTCCAATTACCTTGATTAGCATTAGTAGTATCTTTCCAATTAAATTGCCGATGATGATCAATAAGATCCTCAACATGCTTATCCTGTTTATCTTTTGCATGGATATTAAACTCACAACTGCTAGTTGTATGACCAAATACCCTACAAACAGTGCATATTTTGGGTCTCCAATCATAGGATAATTTAACTGAAGGGCAATCTTTACCTAAACCTCCTACCACTATCTTATCAGGAAGATCAAAATCTGAGGAAATCTCAATTAATGCCTTTGCATACCTAAATCTTTGAAGCTTTTCTGTGCTAGCGTCAAAGCATATCAATCTCTCGACATGACAGGCTAACCAATTTATACCTAATAAATCCAAAGAATTGTTGGAATACAATTAAAATGAACCCATACCGGAACTTTTTTGATCTGAGCCTGTGAATTTCCTATTATTGGATCCCATCTAGTTATGATGAACATACGTCCTTTAATGAAAACAGGATCAGATTTCAAAAAAATATCCCTATCTGAATCATTGGAGAATCTGAAAAAATAGTGCATACCATCCGATCTAATACTAACTTCCCCATCTAATTTCCAAAAACGATTTAAGAAATTTACCACCATGGGGTATGAAGAATTACCATCTAGGAAGAAGCCCACCAAAAAATTGCTCCAGTATTGCATACCTTCAGATCTGACTGACTCTGGAATCTGCTGTGGAATGCCATCCCTAGGAATGTCGAAGTGCTTGGGTTGATAGGCTCCTATGTTGCGAGGGAGTGAATTAAAAAGGGATGTGTAGTCTTTCTTAGTGGACGCCGGAAAGGAGGCATCAGATGATGAAGGATTTTCAGATTTAATAGGGGTAGGTTGCGGATCTAAAGGATTAGATCTGAAATACGAAAGAGAAGGTTTATCAGAAGAGGGGTCTGCAATTGGAGGAGGTGGATCGGGGGGAATAGGCGGAGATGAACGGGAGGGTAGGTGAGGGAAGGCGGTGTCAAAGGCGAAGGAGGTGGAAGAAGAAGAGGGATTTACTTGAGAGGCCACCATTAACAAAGAGGTGAATGACATGTCGTTGAAAAGAAAAGGTCGCATAAAAATATCATAAAACAATGACAGATAGAAAACTGACACTGGGACTTATCTTCACCTTCCTTCTTCAAATTAGCATCGTCGCTTTAATGAGGAGGGAGTCCGAACAACAATATCCAATGAATAGTCTTTCCATTATCGTATTGGTTGTACAACTTAGACAAGGAAAGTGTCTCACGTACTATAATATACTGTAAGCCCAAAGGCTACGCTAGACTATTAACACTGGAAATAGTACGAACACCCCTAAATGAATCTTAGAAGAGATAAAAATAAAGAAGAAGAACTTAAAACAACATAAAACAAAGACATAGTCATTTGACAATTATAAGCCTACGTCTAATATATAGTTTTTCTCTTTATTGCTTAACTTTAATGAATTAAAGATATTTAGGTCAGAGTAGTTCCAAAGTACAACGGTAATGGTGGAAAACACAAGAGAAAAAGAGATTATAACTCTGTAATGCAACTCCTATTCATAGACAAAAATGAGCATAGATCAGTTGGAAATCATCGGAGAAGTCAAAGATGGTAGGGAGACTATTTCTGGAAAGTTCTGCTTGGATCGCCTATAACTATTTTTCAGATCAGCACCGACATGGGGTAATCTGGATCAAGGCCGATCCGGATTCTCCTATGATTAGGTGGCCTGAATTAAAATCACTTATTTCTGCGTAAGGCCTGTTGATCGGGGGCCTTCACAAGCTAACCGACCTGAATTCTTCGTGAACTTGGTTGATCTGAAGTGCTCACAAACTAGGTCGATCAATGGATCTTCATGAGTCGGTCGATCCGAAGTCATTACAAGCTAACTGATCTGAAGTCCTGTCATTTGAGATTTGACCCCAGGCACATTGTCACTCTTTCCTTTGAGTTCGACAAGCTGTTGGATGTTCTCGAATTGTCAGGCCAAAAGGTTGGGCAAGCCTTACCCTTAAAGTACGTCTTGCTGCAAACATGACGTGCTTTGAATGGGGGTCGAACTTCACTGCCTAATAGAATGCTATTCTTCTTTCAGAATAGTTATTTCCTTTCAGAAGTTGCCTTAGAGAGGAGTCATATCTTCTTGAATAACTATGATGCATGGTAGACTTTAGTTTGTGCAAATAGTCGAGTACGCCTCCTTGGCTAGTGTCTTTGTTCTGCTCCGATGAACCAAATAATTTGACTTAAAAGTCCTTGGAAATCAAATGGGAAACTCTGTTCTTGGAATTAACAGGTAATAAACCAAAAATTTGATGTGTCAAGAGTTGAGTGTTGGGTGCATGTGTGTGTTTATCCACACACATATGCACCTCGGTTAATTGACTACCAAGTGCGTGAAAACGCAGTCAAGTTGTTACTAAACAGGATGGTCGTGCATGTGAATAAGTAGAGTTGTTATGGTAACGGTAAATTTACCGTTCCCATACCAATACCATATTATTTATTAACGGTAATCTTCAGAATTTGTTTACCATTATTTCAGTATGGTAATGGTAAATTTACCGTTGAAAATTGTAAAAGCAACGGTAGCAAATTGTTCCAACCGCCAGTAGCAGTATATTTACCGATACTTTATTAATGCATATAAAAAAAAACTGATCCGAGCCATTTATTTTAATAGGTTTACTTGGCTACGTTAAATCAGAGCCACTACTTTATTTTGTTATTGATGCTAGGGTTTTATTCTCACTGCATATTTATAGCCGCATTCAATTTATTACAGTCATTTTTCACTTTTCACTTTTCGTTTCTTTCTCCCTCTCTTGTCTAATTCAATCAAACTAAATTTCAACCTCAAAATTTAAATTCTCTTGCAATGGAATTGGAGTCAGTGCATTCGAATAGTCCTCAAACTGTGGATGAAGGTGATCAAATCGGTGGTACTGCTGCAACAAGTAAGCATTTTTCAATTTATTTGCTGTAATTTTCGATTTAGTTGCGTAACTTCACAAAAATGTTGTTGTAATTTCGATTATGTCCTTTTCCTACCCTCGATTTTTTTATTTGCTTGTTGTGAATTTCGATTAGCAGCTTTAACAATCAACTTAAGCATACATTTTCCAACTTCCATAAAAAAACATGGAATAGGGGCAGGTCACATGAAATGGTTTGCTGGTATGAACTGAGCATGAAAATTGCAAAAGAAAGACACATGACAGGCCATGTCACAAATTTTCTTCCTTTAAACAGATGGAAGAACATGGTAGGAATTCTGTTTGTATAGCGACAGGACCACACCAAATCCGAAATAGACATGCTTCCTTTTATATGGACAATCATTGATCCAACAACTACCATACAACGATGAAACATGTGTTGTATATGTTGTTCACTTGCATTTAAAACTTAAAAATAGTGTAATTTTGAGAAGTTTGTAAAATAGATGTATATGAGCATACAGAGAGAAGAGTGACTTTTATAAAAGGAAGGCCTAAGACTGCAGAACGGCTGTGAATTTCAAATGCTTGTTGTGAACTTTCACACGTCTCTAATTTTAAAAAAAGGCATAAAGCAGTAAAGCACATGTTGAAAACTTGTAAACATGTAAACATAATTGTTTCTTATTTGTTGGTTTCCGCATGTCTTTAATTAAATGCTTGTTGGTTCAAAGCTGTGGTCGTATTTATTTCTTATTTGTTGTAAACATAAATGCTTGCTGACATTTTCCATACGTATAGTTTGTTGAATCTCATATTTCTACAGATAAAAGAAAAGTTTCATGGGTATGGGACTATGGAGACAAGGCAACAAGAATGGATGAAAATGGAAAAGCATATCAAGTAGTGATTTGTAGGACTTGCCACAAAGAGGTAAAAGCAGACAACAAGTCTTATGGAACGACAGGTATGGCTAATCGTTTATCAAAAAAAAAGCAAAAAGTCTCCTGCCTTTGGCCGTATTTCAATTGGAAAAAGTCAAACTACTCTTTTACAAGATAGTATGGGAGGGACATTAGTGCCACATACATTTAATCAGAAAAAATGTGAGGAAAGATTAGTTAGATTTATTATTGCGGATGAAATGCATTTTAGGGTTGTTGAGGGGAAGGCTTTCGGGAGTTACTTAAAGAATTATGTCCTCGTTTTATATACCAACTAGGCAAAAGATTGTTATTCTAGTTTGGGAATTGTATAATTTGGAAAAGGTAAAATAATGAGCATTAAAGGAGAAAGAAGAGCGAGCTTAACAACCGATACTTGGACATCCGTTCAAAATATAAATTACATGGTTGTCACGGCTCATTTTATGGATGATGATTGGAAATTGCATAAATGAATAATTAACTTCACAAAAACCACTAGTCATAAAGGTAAGGACATAGGAAGATGTTTGGAAACTTGTTTGAGGAATTGGGGAATTGAAAAGGTATTTAACATTACAGTGGATAATGCATCTGCTAATGGTGGAGCTATTGAGTATATGAAAAAAATATTAGGTGATATGAACACTTTATAGTTCAAGGATGAATATTTACATATGAGGTACACTTGCCACATTATCAATTTAATAGCGAAAGATGGGTTGAAGGAGCTTTGTAGCTCAATTGAAGGTATACAAAATTGTGTTAAGTACATACACTCATCTCCCGAAAGATTAGATAAATTTTGGGATTATGCTCTTTTATTTAAATTGGACCAATTATCTAACATACCAGTGGATGTTCCAACAAGATGGAATGCAACATACATAATGCTCGGAAGTTCAGAAAAGTATAAAAAGGTATTTTCTAGAATGGCGGAAGAAAATATTCTATTTCTAGGTTATTTTAATGAGAAAGATAGAGATGGTTTGAAGAGGGTAGGACCACATAATGAAGATGATTGGAAAAAGGCAAAGGCCTTTGTGCATTTTCTTAAACAGTTCTATGATGCCACCTAGTCTCTTAGTGCAACTAAATCATGTACATCTCACTTAATTTTTCTAATAATTACCGACTTGCTAATCGATACTGATATTAAAATTAGTGATGAAAGTGATCCTATTTTGCAAAGCGTGGGAAAGTTGAAGAAGGTAAAATGGAACAAATATTGGGGAAAATTTGAAAATGTAAACAAGATGATATATGTTGCACATGTTCTAAGTCCAAGATATAAACTTGAATTAATTCAATTTTTTTTGAAGACATGGGAAAGGATGATCATACCATTGAAAGGTTTATTTGTGAGATAAAAAATTGTTTGCTAGAGTTGTATGATTCATACAAAGGGGCTAGGGAACAAAATCTACTTTCTATCATCGAAGAGCCCACCTCACGAATAAATGCAAATCCGAATTCTCAATCAAGTGGACTTTCTCATGCAGAAATGAGGCTCAAAAGAAAACGAGAATGAATGGATGTTGTGGAGATTAGTAACGAGGTGGATACATATTTGTCCGACCCTTGTGAGAAACTTGATGGAGATTCATTTGACCTATTGACTTGTTGGAAGGTGAACCAAACATGGTATCATATTTTTTCAATGGTAGCTAAAGATTTATTTTCAATCCTAAGTCAACCGTAGCAAGTGAGAATGCTTTTAGTTTAGGTAGGAGAATCGTTGATCCTTTTAGAGCTTCACTAGCACCAAAAATGGTGGAGACATTAGTTTGCGCTAATGATTGGATTAGAGCCGAAGAATTCAATTTCTATAAGGAACCAATTGATGATGATGTTTTTTTATATAAGGAACTTGAAGAATTTGAAGCAGATATGTAAATTTTAACATTTTTTAGTTACTAAAGACTTCATTTATTACAATTAGTATCTTTTTTACTGAATCACCATCACAAATGTATTCTTTTTTAGTTACTAAAGAATTCATTTATTACAGTCAGTATTCATTTATTACAGTCTCTTTTTAGTTACTAATGTCTTCTTTCTTCCTGCAATAAAGTCACACAAATGTCTAGTAAGCCAAATCACACAAGAAGTTCATTGCAGTAAACACATATCACACAAATGTCTACCATCACCAATCAATAAAATTAGTAGTTACCATCACACATTTATTACAGTCGGTATCCTTGCATTTTTGTTAGTATTCTTGCAATTTATTGCAGTCAGTATCCTTGCAATTTTTTTTTGAAAGGCAGCGTAAAACTTTTTATTACTAACAAAATAATTACAGTTTACAATTATAACAATCATTATCATCTCTTAAACCTCCTCACAAATCCTTACCATACATTCGTGAATTACCAGAAAAGCCTTTTGCATACTAATATCTCTTGTATTAGATGAAAGGAATAAAACTTACACCCAGCAGTAATCGCCAAAACAGTTTATCACCTCAGATTTATGCCAATCATCAGATTAGTCAATGAGAAGTTTGCATCAAAAATCACAAATACATGAAGCAATGAAATCCCTAACAAAGTATATCACATAACAACAGCTCATCAAGTAAGAGAAGGGTCATACATTGGATTTTTTCCGTGTATGACTTCTTGAATTTTTCAGCTTACTACTGAGTGGCATCACATCATTTGGACCATAATCACGTCTTTCATCCAGATCGTCATCTACCCAGAATTTTCCTTTGAGTTTATTGCTTTTGGGATTGAAAGATGGAAATGAATTTGTGGTCACCGCAGATGATAGAAGAGTAGCATTAACTAAAGGAAAAGTCAGGCCAAAGCCGATTACATTTGGTGGCGGGAGTTGAATGTTCGAGGGAGGTTTCAAGTTGGCATAAGGGGAAGATTTCGAGGGTGAAGAAGTAAAATTTGCTGATACGCAGGAATTAGCGGCAAGAGGAGAGGATTTAGAATTTATAGAACTAACTATTGTTGAACTCATCGAACCACATGACGGTTCATAATTTGACATACCTGATTATCCTTTAGCCAATATATCTCCTTAATAGCATTTTCTTCAAATAAATTGCCTACCAAATCCACCACCACTTCATCTTGATCAACTTGTTGTTTAGAAAGATCTGCAGTCTCCTGATTAATGTTGACTTGCACTTCAAGACCAGCGGAAGCATCAACATTACGTCTTGTATTATGTTCAACCTCTTCACCATTAACTTGCTCATTGGAATTAGGATTAACATCATCATTTACTGACCCTGTTATACCATTTCCATGCTGCTCATTTGCTAAGGCATCAAAAGGATTTGCGTCAACATTAACATTAGCTTTATCATTAGTAGCACCTTTATTTCTCCAATACTTCTTTGCCTTAGTATTAATTGATGTCCAACTATTAGTATTTACGTTTGTAGAGCCTCTCCTGTTATACTGTTGAGTTGGATCATGGGGTTTGTGATGAAAATTGTTTTCAAAATCCACTTCACAACCAATATCCTCATCTGCCTTTGCATTGAACTCATACTTTGTAGTTGTATGGCCAAATACCTTACAAGTAGTACAGATATTGGGTCTCTAATCATAGGTTAGCCTAATTGATGGGCAATCTTTACCTAACTCATCTAAAACTATTTTATCTAGTAGCTCGAACTCAGAAGAAATCTCAATTAGTGCCTTAGCTTTATCTAAATCTCTGCAACCTTTCCGTGCTACTATCAAAACAAATTAGTCTACCCACATGACAATCGAGCCAGTTAATACCCAATAACGTCCAAAGAATAGTGGGAATACGACAAAAATGAACCCAAATAGGAACTTTCTTGATCTGTGCTTGTGAGTTACCAATAGATGGATCTCATCTAGTTATAATAAACATACGCCCTCTAATAAAAATGGGATCAGATTTTAAAATTCTTTCTCTGTCCGATTCATTTGAAAACTTCAAATAAAATTGAATTCCATCTGTTTTAATACTGACTTCTCCAGTTAATTTCCAGAAATGATTTAGGAAGTTTACCACTGTATGATAGGAAGAAGTGCCGACGAGGATAAAGCCTACAAGGAAATCACTCCAGTATTTCATGCCTTCTGATCGAACTTCCTCGGGATTTTTCTTCGGTTTACCAACCCTAGGAATGTCAAAACGATGTGGTTGGAAATTGCCAGCATTTCATGGGAGCGAACTAAAAAGAGAGGCGTAGTCCAATTTTGTAAAAGATGGATATGAGGCAGAAGATGATGACTGATTGGCAGTGACAGTGGGGATCGTCAAATTGACATTAGAACAGGCAGCCTGAGTAGGAGGAACATATGTTGAAGAAGATCTAGGAGAGAAATTTTGTGGATCTGATAAAATAGATCCCTGATTTGCGTTGGAGGGTTTGTCAGAGGATGGATTCACGTCAGCAGAGGGTGGGTCAGGGAGAGGGGTAATCAGTGGAGAAGGAAGAGAGGGAAGAGGTGGGAAGGTAGAGTCAAAGGCGAAGGAGGTGGAAGAAGAAGAGGGATTTGCCTGTGAGGCCGCCATTAACAAAGAGGTGAATGACATCGGTCCTTCAGCAATCCTTGCAATTTATTAGTCAACATCACATATTTATCACACATTTTTGCTAGTGTTTTTTCTATACTTTTCTACTTTTGTTGTAGGTATGGGAAGTACACAAGCTTCATCTGTTGAACTACACTCTTCTTCTCGTCCACCGATTCATCTCTAAAGTTAAACAGGTGTAGTTGTTGCTCTTGGTTGATGGTTAGATGCTTATAATTTTTTGGCAGACACTTCTTTAGTTTGTTTATAAATTCCTGCAAGACAGTATAACAAAATATATATTTAACATGCTTAAATTTTGGAAAATGCATGTACAAGTATAGAAGTGCTATTTTAGTTTAATGAGTAGCTGCTTATGTAATGAATATTTAGTTATTTTGTGTAGAAGTGTTATTTTGAGTAATGAATATTTTTATGTGCTTATGTTTAATGCGCAGAAACAGAAAGGATGCTTCTGATTAACATGCTATAGACTTTAACTTTGTTCTCATGTTGTTATTATTAATTTGTCAATTTTTCTTAGTGTTATTATAATATATATATATATATATATATATATATCATAGTTTTGTGACTTTTATTTCACCCTATTTTACTCTGGCTGCACGCCCAACTTTGTCTAATTTATATAGTTATTTTTTCATGGTTTTTTAGTGGTAATTTTACCTTTACCGGTAATTGGTATACCGACTTATCGGTATACCGATAGTCGGTTTACCGATGACTTTGGTAGCTGTAATGGTTGTGATTTTAGATTTACCAACGATATCGGTATAGTATTAAAAAAAGTTGTCAATCGGTAATGGTAACCGTTACCATAACAGCCCTATGAATAAGTGTTTTTAGCCTTCAAATCCACTTATGATCCGGCGTTTTCTAGTTTCATCCCCATATTGGTCTCGATCTAAGGCCTGTTATTTTAGTGGGAACACCAACGGTCAAGGAGATCAGGTATATGTACTCATATCCTTCTCTCTCTTATTTTCTTTTTGGAATCTCCCCAACCAATCAATATCAGAATAACACCCATTCCTCTAACTTCGACACATGCACCTTTGTTTCTCCACCGCATCGACGTATCTTGCGCCCCTCGTTCGTTCACCATAGCTCTTGAATTCATTCAATTACCTCAAGTCAAAGATGGGTTTCGACCTTAAATTTAAACTCAAATTACATCTGATATGATGCTCTCAATTGTCAGTTATGGCGATGCCTTTATTTTGAATAGTCGATGTCGGTAGAGAAAAGGAGGCGAGGACCCATGTTAAATTCGACGTAGGTGCAAGGGAAAGAAGGCTATGCTGAGGAGAAAGATTGATTAGCACTTAACTACATTAATTAGCGACTTAAGTTAGTTAATTGTTTAAATTATATCGATTCTTATTATAATCATATCTTTTGAATGTGAGGTCCATTTTGGGTGCAATTTCTTGTGTTACGCTCATAATTGAGAGATCTACATTTTGACATACTTTTGGATGAGGTCAGTAATATTGTATTCCATTATACTTGATTGGTTTCTTAATGTTATATTTATGATTTGGGGTAAATGTGAAATTACTATACATATACTATAGCTATATTTTATAAAAGTAAAATTATTTAAAATTATTTATAAAGTCACATATTTTCCATCAAATTACTATAGTTGGAGAATTATTTGACTAGAGTTATCAGTGTTATTATTTCCCATTTTGATTGATATGGATGTATTATTTATATTCTACATATGTTGTTTTTTTTTCATTTTAATTTATATTGAATGTTTTATTTATCATGTTTTGTTTTGATTGTATGACTATCTAGTTATGTTAATTGCGAAAGGTACTTCATGTGTTTATATTGATCACCTAAGTCAATTCACATATTATCATTCATTTACTTATGAAAACATAAGGATGTAATCGTCCGAATTTTTTAGTGCTTGAAAATTACAGAAAGTGGGAAGATTATCCTTTTATGTAATTTATTGTAAACTCCATGCTAAGGGACTTACTGTGCTTTCAGTTATACAAATTTCCAACTAATATAATTGTTGCTTATCCACCATTCATCAATTTTGAATCGGAATGGTTTAAAAATAGATGGACACATATTAATCTTCACTTGTTTTGCATTTACAGATCTCATGTATGAATGAAATTTACCAGAATTTTTTCAAAAAATTGTTAAAGCATCAATATTTTAAAATATTTACCATTTTTTGACAGTATAGGATGTGGCAGAACACGCTGTTGCTTTTGAAATTGTTGCCACTTATGATCTTACAAAGAAAGAAGACACACATAAATACTCAACAAAAAGTTTTAACTTCTTCTCTTTCTTGAGAAAATATATGTGCATGAACTAATGACAGGTCCATCCACTGTTATGTATGACAAATTCAAAATGGATAAATAATCATTTGCACAACTATGTCGTTACTTTAGACAAAAAAAATGGCTTCGAGATAGTAGGTATATTGATGTGGAAGAGAAATGACAATGCTTCTGTCCATCATAAGTTATACTGACAGAAACCGAATTGTAAGATACGGTTATCAACACTTACGTCAAATGATAAGCAAGTATTTTCACAAAGTTATGGTAGCCGTGAAAGAATTCACTCAAGATATGATTTCTCCACTAGACTTTGACAAGCCTATTGATAATATAAGATCTCATGTCCAGTTAAGAGAAGGACCTTTTGGAGGAGCAATTGGAGCATTAGATGGTACTTTAATAGATGCAAGTATACCGATTCATGATCAGGATCCATTCAAAGGCGGGGATATGGAAACTATTGTCTAAACATCACGGCAGTATGTGATTTTGATATGAAATTTGTATACGTAATGGCGGGATGGGAGGGAATAACACATGATCCAAGAACTCTTAATGAAACAATTCACAATCCTAATAATAATTTTCCTATGCCTCCATTATGTAAGTTAATTTATATATTACAATTTCTTATTTTATATTCATAATATGGTTAATTTTTTTCCCATAGATATGTACTACCTCTATGATACAACACATACAAATTTTAGAGGGTTTCCCACTCCTTATCAAAACACACATTATTGGTTGAAAAGCTATAGAAATAATAATGCAATAAATAAAAAGGAGAGATTCAATCATGCACATGCTCAGCTCCGAGATGTCTTCGAAAGAAGTTTTGGTGTTTTGAAGAAAAAGTTTCCTATATTGGTTAAAATGCGTCCCTATAAGTTTTCTATTCAACGAGATATAATTGTTGCATGTATGGAGGTACATAATTTTTTGCGTTGTGTTTCACTTGATGATAAGTCATTTCTACAAGCTAAAGAAGAAGCTTATAACACAAATTTTTCTGAGGAAACTCCTGCTAAAATTTGCAATTAAGAAGCCCCTCTAGCTCCTCCAAGTTATAAGGATGTGTTTTCGTTCCAATCACAAGTGTTTATGGCAAAGCTACGTAACATAATTTCTGATATCCTTTAGCATATTTTTTTAGTTTTATTAATATATATAACTATCATGAAAAACACATGGTTTAAATTTCTTCTGTTGAACATTCCACATGTACGCATGATAAAAAGTTCAACTTCATAAATTGTCAACAAAGATATGGGTACTTTTTTGCGATTTACAGTAAGGGTAGTTTTTTCAAATAAATATTTGTATTAATAGTTCTATTTTCTATTCAGCACATAATCAAACATTGCATCTTTGATTCAACGTTCAGCATTCAACTTTCAGCGTTCTGCATTCAGCTTTTAGCTTTCAGCTTTTTAAATAAATGAAGCCTAAGTTAGTAGCCTCTCCTTCTAGGAGTATATCAAATTTTCATTAATATTTTAATTTATGTCCTGGGGTTAAAATAACTTATAGAACTACTGCTACCATTTTTATTGTTTCATGTATACTCAAAGTTGTCATTGTGATTTTCATATTATTCCTCCCATATTCATAATTGACTCAGAAATTTCTTTTTAAAATTCAAGATTTAATTTTACCTAATCTCTTAAATGTAATTATAAACATAAACATGAAATGTTACAAAATAATATGAGTCCTCCAAATAAATTTACGCAAATCTTATCACCTCATACTAACTCAATTAAAAGGACTATGTTCTCATCATATGGGGGAATTCATTATTTATTCAAATAGATTGTTCGGACCATTTCCTAACCATTGTTCTTAATGAACATGAATATTTAGTATCCAAACTTATTATCAATATATTTCCCAAAAATTTCCTTTGGTATGTCTTTCTTTCAGTAATATAGAAATACTTCTGTATTTCCATCCCCCCAATATACATACATACATAAGTATGAATATGTTGTGAAAAATATGTGCCTTTTTGCAGAAGTGATTTAGGCTGAGAGATCTTTATCACCATAAAGAGATAACTGGAACTGAAGAAACAAGACAGATATGTAACAAGAACACAAAATATTCCATCCAACTACCCTCTTTATTGATTCACCAAAATTTTATTTACACTTAATAGAACAAAGCCAAAATAAACAAAAATACAACTGAATCAATAACCCAATTGAGAAATGGAGAGAATATCTGTATGGAAAAATATTGGAGGAGAAAGGACAATGAAGAACAATGGCACAAACTACTTTTCACCACTGATACATTCTATGAAGATTATTGTTAGTCCCTTTTTTGGATGTTTTGTCTTTTCCGCTACACACAAAACACCAACAAATTAGTATCAGAGCAAGGCGATTTGTTTAGATTGCGCATCAATGGCTTCAAGACAAAGAGGCAAATTTGCTAGTAATTATTCTATTATTATTTTAGGGAGAAAAAGAAGACTTTGGTGGGGGAGATTATGCAGAGAGAGAAGAGTGTTCCAATCTGGGAGCTCTGACGTGATAAGGAGTTTACTATATTGAAGGGGTCATTGGAGTTAGGAACTTTTGATCATGTTTCAGGCAGGGGTCTTTGTGTTGATGATGCTGGAGGGATCCAAGATGATCAGGAAAGGAGCACAGGTCAAGTGATAGACGGGTGTCGAGACGGAGATCATTGTGTTATTACAAACTTTTTTTGACCGTTGGTTTTTGTGTAGTGCACCTCATGTGGAAGATGCATCTTTTGCAGACGGTGGGTGAAGTTTGTAATGATTTTGATTGAGTTAGGTGGCAGGAGAGAGATTTGTTATATGTATAGATATTTGGAATAGCCTTTTGTTGTCAATCGGCTTTAGTTTCTAGCTCTATATTTAGATTGGTAGTTGAGAGGATTTGTTGGCCTTAGCGGTGTTGAGATTACTTTGGAATCTACCTTATTTGGATTTTGGATATTTACAACATTTGTTGGCGGGCAGGGAAGTAATCTAAGCTCGTTAACATGGTGTGATGGGAGGTAGCTTTGCTGGAACCCATTTGGTAAATATTCCGTTTTTCTCACTATGAGATTTTGGATTAAGGTGGATTTCTTTTTAGAAGAGTTTTATATTGTGAAGAGAATTTGACTCGAGTTGGGGTGTCGGAGGTATGTGATTTTGCATCAAGGTGGAGTGTTAAATTTGTTAATACAAAATCACGAATAGGTGGAAACAAATATGCAAAAAAATGGAAAGTAAATATTATTAATATGGATAAGCATAAATCATTGATTGTTGTTGCATGAGATGACAAAGAAATAAATGCAAGCATTATTGTCTTCCATCTACGCTAAAGAAAGGAGTTGATTGATTTACTTGCTATGTTTGCGCATTTTTTTCCTCTATAGTTGGCCTCCCTTATTTCTTACCATATCTTGGTAAGATAAGTGATGGCTCGCATATATTTCACTGGCTATATATTGGGGGTAGACTTCATTGTAAACTCATATTGGCATGGAGCCAACGATCCCCAAATGGAGTGTCTTTTGGTTATGTAAACTCTTATCTTGTAATCTCTTGTATCTCTCTCTTACGTGGAATAAAATCTCTCTTCTTTGGACTATACGTACACTATCTTATTGATGATAGTGGAACCAACATAAATATTTTGTGTCTTGATTTTCTTCTTTATAGTTATTTACCAATTTGTTTGGGGTAATAAAATAATTATTGTTAGATTGTTTGAAGTTTAATTGGAAAATCTAGATCCTATTTATTGTTCTTCCTCATCTGTGCAATTTTTGCATAACAGTATATTCATATCTCTGTATGCATGTCTTAATAACAATTTGTTCATTTAATTTTTTATTTAGAATAAATCTTTTTGTTCGTCCTTCCAAAAATATATTATCTCAAAATGCTTATCGTAGTAAAATGGCATGTCTAGTTGCCTTGCTTGAATGTTTAGGAATTTATACCAAGTGGGTTGGCCAGAACATCCTATTCATAATTCTTAAAACATCAAATGGACAGTTTAAGGATTATGATTGGAAGTCTTGCTAATGCACTCGATATGGATTCCTGTACATTCAAATGAAATAATTGTGTGTGTATGTATACATATACGCTTAAAAGTTATTATTATTTCCACTAAACATTTTCCAAGACCATGTAGATTGGTAGTTTTAAATTATCAATGATTTCATCAAAATAATTATTAATAAAATTCTTTGCTTATTGTAGACAATGGATTATTTATATGTTGGGGATGCAAATTGAGGATCTTAAGGCAAACTAAACGAACTTTTATCTATCTCAAGATAAGAACGTTATCGATCAAGGTCTGAGAGGTAAATAAAATACCCTAACTTGAACGACTTCACTATTATCAAGGGATGATATTAGTTTGTAATGGAAAATGATGTTGAATTAATTGATTATTTCCATAAAAGGAATATTGCAACTTATTTGCAAGAATTTGAGATACAATCAAAACTATTGGGTTTTAAAGTGAATAGTGCATAATTTAACATTGTTTGTCCCAAGCATGAAGTGTGATTATACTTATACCATTCGGTTAAGTATATAGCGCTATTTTCAAACGATGAAAATAGAATGGTATTGGAAATATGTTTATTACAAGAAATAAAAAGGGATTTGTGAAATGTAGTAATATTTCCAAAGCTAAGGAAATAAAATGGGTTTTATGAAATTATAGCAATAGATTCAAAGAGAAGAAAATGAGAGGAATTTGGTGAATACGCTATTCTATTTATATAAAGGTATGGTTATTGTTCCAAGAAATTTGAAATTGTTTCAAAAAGGGAATGATAGATTTTATTATAGAATTCAGAGTATAAACTGAATTAAGATAAATCTAAAGGATTTATAGTTGGAATTCGATTATATCGAATTTTAGAAAATAATTTATTTCCAAGGGAATGTAATTTAATACAGAAGCCAAGTTGTAAATGAATTTATATTTGAGTTATAAAGTTTTAATGAAATAATCGACGATTTTGGTACATTCGGAAATATTAAGTTGGATTTGGAAAACTGGATTAATTTATATTAAAATATTAAGAATGGGGCTGTAATTAATTTAATAAACGAAGTTTAAACATTTATATTTAAATTTAATTAAAACGAGCTCGCTGTAGTGTAGTAGTTCGTAGCTTTACGTTTTTAACTTCAATTGAGAATATAGAACTCAATAGAAGTCAAAATTTTATGAAACAAGAATCATCGAGACTTAATGAACAATATTTTTCTAATGGAAGAGAAAATTATGGATTTCGTCTTATAGATTTTGAGTTATGTCAAAAATCTACGGTATAATCTTTTATGAACCATAATTATTTATCTAATAAAATAAAACGATTTTGAGTGAATACAAATCAGATTTTCATCAGAAAAATACATACTTGAGTAATAAAATATATATGGACTCAAGTGGAGTAAATGAATTGATTTTTGAAACAAAGATCAAATTTTTTATTATTGAATGAAGCTAACTAATTAGTAATTAATTAGTTAATGGAGTTTTTGGATCGTACTTAACTTAGTTAAGTAAATGGAAATTGTGAATGTAAATTCGCAATCAAATATGAAACTTGAGTTATAAATGGAATTCGACTAGTTGATAAGCAAATTAAAATATATATGTAATAATGTGATATGTTCAAGCTAAAAGTGGATCAGGTAAAGGAGCTAACTAGGGAATTAATTAGTGAATGGTAAATGATTAAATAAAAAATGTTGGATTGATTTGGAATAAATTGGAAATGTTTAAGTATATGCTAAGTAGGTATGGAATGAAGCATATGGAAGTATAAAGTTGAATGCCCGACAGAAGACGTACATATTTAATTAAATATGAGATTTTAAGAGCCTGCAAGCCGCTTGGCTTTTTGATTTTCTTTTCGAATGGAAAGGGCCTAGAGAGGCAATATGTAGTTGTATCGATTGAGCCGTACAAAGGAGATGCCGGCAAAATTTTCTGGAAATTTAAGGAGGTAGAAAAATTTAAGAAAAAACGATAACTAAATTCGATGAATGATTATATATAGAATTTGGAACAATTGGTTAATAAAATTTAACGTGCTGTAATAGATGTTATGCGTTAAACATATAAAAGCATGGACTATAACATTATTGTTATAGTAAATGATTTTCGAAAGGAAACAATTATGATTGAATACGAGATTTAAAATATAGTTAGTTAAATGTAGTATTTGGGGTGTTGTAATGATTTTCATGCAACATCCATTTAACTCAAGTAAGTGTGATTTTGGAAATATAATAACAAATATTTCCTAAGTATAGAAAAGAATGGTTTCGGGTAAGAAATAAGTAATTGGAAATGATTTCCAATTATAAATGGAAGATATTATCTAAGTACAGTAAATAAAAGAATGTGGAATATGGAAATGTTTTCCACGTAAGTTGAGAATCCAAAGTGGGTGTGGAAAATATCTGGATAAAGAGATTTAATAATGATTACTGGAGAGAATTTAATTAATGAAATATTAATTTAAAAGGACTCAGCGATTGTTTGGTGTTAATAAATAGTATTCACTTTGGGAATAAAATCTTTGGATGAATGTTTGTATCTTCGATAGTTAAATAGCCGACTATCAAAGTATTGACCAATTTTATATTTCGTTGTCAACACGGAGAGACCGGGATCATGTTTGCTATCTGAAAACCACTTCGTATGGGCATAAGCATTGTAAATCAAATTATTTTGAAGATAATCGAAGATGGAGTAGAGTGCAAGGGCTATTTTGTTAATCCTAGGTAGAAATTGCCTAAGATGGATTGATGGGATGGTGCCTTCGGTTTGTCCAGTCCTAGGACAACGTATATGGACGAATGTCTAACAAAGTATATCTAGATGGTCACATACATTGATTTTTTTCAAACCTACCATAGTTGGTGGCAAAGAAGAAAATTTCTCTTAGCTTAACACCCAAAATATTTTTGAGTATGTCAATTAGTGATAGACGGATCGATGATGTGGCATTCAAAGTGTTGGATGTTGTGATGTTCTAAAGGTAAGATGTAGCTTCGGACCTCATCAATTGGGAAATGAAAAAAATTGAATAGGCAGCATGGCTATGTGGGTCATACCCATTAGGATGCATTATCAGCTAATCCAGAGAAAATTCAATTGCTTTTTCTTCTATCGCTATTATATGCTTTCAGTAATGGTTGCTAATCACAACCGTTGGTGATATACATTTGATACGCTCAATTTGAATGAGTGGTCGGTTATGTGTGACCGGGTTGCAAGATGTTCTTGTTGAACCCAGTGTGTTCCTCTCTAAAAATACACTACTGAAAGGTGGTTCCATACATTGTCATAGTTGGAAATCCATTCTCGAATAAGCTCCCCACTGTTTTTTAATTATATACTATGTATGTGGAGCGTGAGATGTAAGTGTTCCGCTAGATTGATATTTACTTGATTTAGACACTATTATAATATCAGAATAGTTTTGATACAAAGAATGTTTTGGGTTATCGTATGGTAAAAACCATCCAAGCTTATGTGTGGATCGGTCTTACGATTATCTTTTCTTTTAAAATGATTTTGAAAGGTAAATCAAGTGATTTGAGTTTACTCACACCAATCCCATGACTGACCCAGAGTTTGTTTTGTTTTGTTTTACCCTAAACTCTTAGGGGTCCAAATCTGTATAGACAGTCAAGTAGTTCAGGTGTTTATAGATACCCTTGGAGGAGCTTGGAGCAGGAGGCTCCACCATTAGTTATTAGAATTTATTTTCGCTATGTCGCATATGTGATGTACTCTGATGATATATGTAAGTAAAAATAGAATATTGTACTCTAAAGATTATTATATATTATATTTTATTCCGTTGTGATTGTAAGATTCTGTATTGTTGTTTAGTTCTTCTTCTATCTTTTCCTTCTATACCCATAATGATCCGTATTTCTGTGCAATTTGGGTTGGACGTGTGTTGTATCCAATCAACTTAGATGGTACAGAGTTGCAGGCCGTTACAATATATATGTGTGTATATAGGAAATCTATGCAGGTATTTTATAATTGAAGACTGTACAGTTCACAAGAATCAAGATTTCAATTAGAGTTCGAGTTTCAAGACTCTTGAGTATTAATAAATCAAGAGATCAAGAATTATAGAGTCGGTATCTTTAGAAATTCTGTTAAAACTCTAGATAACACTTGATTCTATTTTTAAATTTAAGTTCTAATCTTAAAATTTAAATCCTGATTTTAAACTTGATTTAAAAATGATTTCAAATTTATTAACTTGATTTTAAATCTTGTTTTCAAATGATTTCTAAATTACTTCCTTATTCAAAATATATATATCTTTACTATAAAAGATATTTTAACTCCTGATAATCATTTTCTAAACTCGTGAAAACTAGTTTATATTTAAACTTACAGACTTTGAAATTATGTTTTACTTGTCTTATAATTACTCATATTGTTTAACCTTCTTGTTTATATTAAATTTCTTAATATATTTGTGTAGTTTTATATATTTTTACATTTATATCATTCTATATTTATTTTCTTAAATATCTTTAGTACATCTTTAAATAAGTTTTAAAATATATTTTACCTCGAAAAAGAATGTTTAAATATAAAAGAGTTTAGTTTGTTTTAACTCTGGATTCACCTTAATTTATTTAAACGTCATTTACTTTGTTTTTAAATTTTATTTTTTGATTTTACACTAACATAGGTCTACATATATGCATGTCGACATACTAGCCGTTAAGGTGTTTTTAAAATTTTGAAAAGAGGTGTCTTTTGAATTCAAATCCTTTCAGAAACGTTGTGACTATCGGAAACTTATAAATAGCTTCTAGAATTCACTTTTTTAGTAACTAATCATCTTCTTCTTTTTTTCCGTCTTACCATTATAATACTTTATTTCTTGATTTCCTACACTTATACTCGGTCAATTTCAATAGAAATCATATCATTCTTCTTCTCTTTTAATTCTAAATAAAAATCTTTCTGAATTCTAGTGCTTCTCAACAGTCAATATTACAAAAATTGATAAGAAAAGGGTGTGGTCTTGTCCCGTTTAAAGTGGCTCGATGCGATCATGTCCCGAAAATTGATTGCATGTAATTTTATGGCCCGAAAATCAACTAAGTCTCACTGTACTTGGAATCAGTTGGGTTATGCCCTTGTAGCCATGAAATCAAGGATTGTAATTGGATATTATTAAATAAAAAATCTGCATCAACCTCGCATTGTGTGGGACTGCATGTAGGGGAGTCCCAAGCCAGTATAAAATCCTGGTGTGTTCTTTCTTTTTATTGCTTTTGCTTTCTGCATTATATGGTTGATTTTGTGTTTGTTGATATTTGTGATCTATATACGTCGTGTTTGATTCAAAAAGATTTCAAGAAATTTAATAAACTCCATTAAACACTATTCACACCATCTAGTGTTTAACTTACCTTAAGATCCTTAATCTGCATCTCCAATAGTAGGTTCAATATGAAACGAACCAATATAAATCTCTGTATTATTTTCCTACTGCACTGTTATTTCCCGTACGCGAAACGCTAATTCCAGAGTAGTCGAGAATCCTTTGGTGTGATGATAATTTTAGCCGTCAACAGAGCTAAAATGACATAAAAGTTAAACCGTAACAAAATGGAATATTGAACTGAAAATATGCATACTTAATGAAATTTGCAAATTAAATATGACACAAGTTATGAAAGAAAATTGGACTGCAACATATTTGCATAAATATGATAGATTGTACAAGCATGAACAATCATAATAAACAAATGTGGTTGTTTTTGCAGACATGATTATGACATGAAGTTGTAAATGAATAAATAATCTTAACATGAAAATTAAACTTAAAATGACAAATAAGTGTATAAGCCTAAATTATTGATTATTCTATGGTAGCCTTGCGATTAGGCATTACTCTATGATGGCCTTGCGATTAGGCATTAATCTATGGTAACCATGTGATTATGCGTTGACTATTCTATGGCAGCCTTGTGATTGGGCATTAGTTATTTTATGGTTCTATGGTGGCCTTATGATTAGGAATTCGATGGTAAATAAACAAAAAAATAGGCATAATATAATGAGCGAACTAACGTTAAGTTGAAACCCTGATTTTATGTTTATTCTATGGCTACGGTCTCTATGGTAAAGCTATGAAGGCCTAACCAAAGGGGATTTGGGTCGAGTAGGATTTGTTTGTTGGGGATTCATATCAGGCAGCATACCATTTTTTATCATATATACAATCTCATAGAAGGCGAGAGCATGCACCAATTTGAGCTAGGTAGTAAGATGATCCAAATAGAGGTGGGCATCAATGCATTCCAGAAGTTCAATGTGTGTGCATTGACCTAATTGGGGAAAATACGACACTGTGACGCCTGTGTTAATGTTATGTTTTTACTGATGGGTCGGGATCGATGAATCCATAGCTCATGGTAGACATAAGTTATCACTCTACGGCTTAATAGCCAACCAATGCGTAGTATCAGGAAAATCATCCTAATTATACTGTGTTCTATAATCGTGAAAGTGCAAGCAATCAGATGACTAGTGTATTAAAGTATGCAATCCAATAAGATAGAAATAAACTAAACTAAACCTTTAGTCTTCGTACAACATTCCTACATGTTCAACTGATAGTTGTGCACATACACTTCCTTTCATGACACTAGAACTATTATTCCGTCTATTGTGTTTATTTATCAATCTTGCTAGTAATTTTATAGCTATACGAACTTTATGTCTGACCCACTCTTCTTTCTTCCTTTTTTTCCCGGTAGGCTTACAAGACAGGGGTTGACTGATGTTAGCAGCTTTGGAGGATTTAATTCAAGAACCCTATTTACTTCCAGTTGGTGAATTAATTATATTTTGCAACATTCTAATTGTCATGAGTTTGATTTGTACTTAAGAAGGGAATGTTTTATTACACTCTAACTAGTGCGAACCCGTGCTACGCACACAGAATTCACAACATCTTTTTTCTATGTTTCTTAGTTTTTTAAATTTCAATGATCAATAAGTATGTTTGTATATTTTATACTTTTGAAATAGATTACATTTTTTAAACACTATTGTAAATATCTGCTGAAAAATGTATTTAAGTAATCACAATGCATACAACATATAACACATTTTTAACTCACATTAACTGCATACAACAAAAGATAATGGTAGCCATTAATTATTCTTAACATGTTAAGAAGTGCATTACTATGTTATGTTTTCCAATGTAAGAAATATATAGCCAATATAGGTTTATTCTATAATACATACTTATATATGTAGACACATAGTTCGGTTAATAGAAGTTTTCCATACTTAACTAAAAATAACACTTAAGTCGAATTATTGTTAAAATTTTGTTTTAAAAAATACCGTCTAAGATTAGATCATGTCCACTTTTCGACATTATTCGATACTAAATGCATTATAAAAATATTATAGTAACTTTAGCACATCATATTCCTTAACATCCGTATGATAATATGACATTAAAAAATGTGTGTAGAATATGAATATACAATTAAAATTCTAGAACAACTTGAGAATAATCGTCTTTCATTAATTTGATTATTCATACATGAAGCAACTAAACCAACATAGCAATTAACGTAATTTAATACAAAATTATACATCATAAAATGGAATATATGCAACATGCATATAGTTAATTTTTGATGACATTTCATTAAAAAAATAGAATAAGATGAACAGTGTAAAGAACAACAATTAACACGTCGAGTTGTTGGAAATAAAGTCAAGAACCTCTAGTATCAATGGTTAGAAGTTTGGCGTTTTAGACGATGGTTCTAGATGTATGGTTTGGATCTCTTGAGATATCATAATGAGAGCACAACTTAATTAAAGTATCAACCTTATTATAAAAATATATATATAATTCAGATTATTATCAAAATGATTTTTGTAGAAGAGTTTATTGTGAAGGATAAATTCCATAATTTTTGTAAGTTCAAGAACAACCCATAGGACAATACACTGTAAACTGATACCATACACACCGTAAAACTAATACTTAAAAATTGATATTTAAATTCTTATACCATACACATTGTAAAACTTATACTTAAAAACTGGTAGTCAAATTCTGATACCATGCACACTATAAAACTGAGACGTAAAATCTGATGCTTTGTCCTTTAGTATAAAATTCAACAGGGCATCCTTACGATTGAAAAACCTGTAATTTTGTCCTTGACACTATTTTCCTTTTTTTTATGGATAGGTGTATTGTAAACAACAGAAATATGAGATTATATTTGCATAGAAAGAAGATATTAAATAGAAGTTGGAATGTTATGTAGCAAAATGCCAAAAGTTGTCCAAATAATTTTGTTTTAGTATGAATCAAATTTTGTAGTAACTATAACTTATCTGGACATTAAATTCAATATATTTAAGGATAGAAAGTTAAAAAATGAACACCATGTTATTAATGATATTGGGTAACTATTGCACCTAAGAACAACGTTGAGAAAACCATTGAATATATGAAAGGTGCAAATAAAAATTATAAGTTAGGGTTTAGAAGAATTATGTTTTTAAGGTAGAGGTGAGAGACAAATACTGGAAGCATATTCAATTTATGTATAATAGAAATATTCATGTGTAAACCAATCATAATATTCGGATCAATAATTAGAAAAACACTGTATATCTAAATCATACTTCAAGTCTATAAAACTATAGAAGAACTATATATCAAATACAATTTAAAAAATTCTAACTGATAAAATTTGGATTCATGCAACATTTCCATTCTGAAGAAAAATCTCACAATTCGAAGGAATAATGTTACAAATTCAAGCATGCTAACAACAAATATGCATTCTAGTCTATGCATTATTGGCAAAAAAAAATTCGAATTTCATGATTTTTGCTATAAAATATGATCAACTTCCGTATCATGCTTCTTTTTACCTTTCAAACCATGAAACTTTCACAGTCTGTTATAGATCAATTGATTAGACTTATCCATCCTTGGCATAAGAAATATTCTTTAAATAATTATGAAGCACAGAGCAAAATGGAAAGACACAAATTATGAAGGACAAAATGTTCGGGAAAGAGGAAGATACAACTTTAAATTTAGTAGAAAAAAAATTGATGTACTGTACACATGTGGAATAATCCCAAAAACATATGAACTTATTGGAACTTTTCTGGGAATATAAATGAGTAACCAATTTTTATCCAACATCATACAGCAAGTAGCTTTCAAATATATAATATGTCTAAGTACAAACGTCATTGGAAATATAAAGCCAATTTACTCATCGCTTGCTACCTAAGCACCACTTCATCATACAATCAACCAAATTAGTAGCTTCAAGCAATCATTGAATTCAAAATTCTAATACCACGTCTATTTCTAAACGTAATAGAGTTATAATGAATTAAGCAATTTCTAACATACCATTAGTTAAATGGAAAAAATCATTATAAATAATAACTTGAAAATTTAAATATCCTAATAATAAACAAATCATTATATAGAGCTAAAAATTTATGATGTTATTTGACAAATATTTGTATCATTTAAAATTCAAAAGTAATAGATCTCAAAATCATAATGGACCTATTTTCAAGGAGGAATGCCTATGATAAATAAAATAAATATTTTTCCAGTTCATAGCAATGTCAAGACATGGTGTACTTATAAAAAAAATTAGAATGTTGGTTTATTTGCAAATATAATTTATTAGTCAGCTTACAAACAAACAAATAGCAAAATAGTATGTTTATGTGCATTAAGATGAATATGCATATGATTTTAAATCCCATATGCGTATTCATTTAGTTTGATGTAGAACAAAATGATAATTCCTAAAATTAGAAGGTAATAAATACTTGAAAACAGAGTTATAACCAATGAAAGGAATAAAGAAGGATGACATTTATCTATTTAAGATATAAAATGAATTAGCATAAACCGAAATATGACTGGTGAAGATACAAAAAAGATAAAATAATAGAACATAATTAAAGGAAATACGTACCAAAAATTGAGCAACAAATCAACATATATTCAACCTATATTTATTTTCTCATATAATAAAGTAGATTTGAAGAAAGGTATTAAAATTTTATCTTATAATATTGAAAACAGTAATTGAGAACGGAATTTTACAAATGAAAATGAAATAAATAAACAATTTAATAGATTGCAAGTTAAATTTAGCTTAAGACGAAATCTAAAGCAATGATTATAAGAGAACATAAGAGGGGAAATTTAAGTCGAGCATTTTTTAAGATAGAAAATCTAAGAATGGAAGTAGTCATAATTAATAATATTGAGAAATTTGCATGTAAGGACAATGCTAAGGTAACTATTGAATACATGTTTGAAAGAGGTAAATGAAAACTATAAGTTAAAAATTAGGATAATTCAATTTTTGAGGTGAAAATGCCTAAAAATAGTTCGTAAAGAAAATCTTAAGGCATAAACCATTGGGACAACAAACAGATCATCAAAAATCATGAAAGTCGTTAGTTGTACATAAAACAAAATGAAAATTTATAAACTTAGAAAGCAATAAAAATTGGAAAACAAAGTTAAAACCCGAAAATAGGAATGAAGAAGGACGACATATCTCTATTTTAAGGTAGATAGTGAATTAATTAAGATAGAAATATATATTTTTTGGTAAAAACAAAAAGCACAATGTAATATTTAAACCCATACCTAAAATGAGTTGAATATTACATACCTAAAATCAAGTAGGGCATCGACAAATATCCAACCTATATTCAACTTTTAATATAATGACGTAGATTTGAGGGAAGAAATTGAAAATTAATACTGTAGTATCGACTGAAAATGCGATTGGGTAAATGAAATGAAAAAAAAAAACAAATATAGCAAAATGCAAGATAAATTCTTCTCAAAAAAAAAATGGAAATATGAAAATAAGAAAACAAAAGAGGATGACATTAAGTTAGACAGAGATAGAAAATTAAAGAAAGAAATGATCGTTATTAATAATATTGGGTAACTTTTGCATTTAGAGAAAATGTAAAGGAAACCATTAAATCCATGTTTGAAAATGGTAAATGAAAACTATATGTTAAAAATTAAGAGAATTTAGTTTTAAGGTGAAAACAAATGAGATGAGAGATAATTATGGAGGCTATATTCAATTTTATATATAATACATTCTGAAAATTCTAATTGAAAATAAATCGTAACATAAAACCAAAAAATTATTTTTGTTCAACATTTTCACTGCTAAATAAGTTCTCACCAAAATCAATTGTTATTTTTGTGTACTTGGATAATTGGAACACAATAAACACAAATGGAGCATTATAATTTCAAACAGAAATCCAAAAGGAACGATGAAACTTATGCTTTAAAATAGTTTATAAAATAGATGTTATTAAGTCAACCATTGAAGCGATCAATAGATAAACAAACATCATAAAATTTTCAAAGTCATTCAAATCATTAATTATATTTATAGAAACCTACATACTGAAGATCTATAAAATTAAAAAGCAGCGAATACCTGGAAACAAAGCCGATGTCCAAAAACAGGAACGAAGAAGAATGACGTCTGCCTATCTAGAGTAGACAGTCAATTAGATCACGATCGAGACATGAATATTTGTGATGAACCAAAAAGCATAATACAGTGGAACATAACAAAAGGAAGAGCATACCTGAAGTTAGGCAAAAAATTAAGCGGATTAATATGAATAATATAAATTTTACTGAAGAAACAAAAAGTATAAAGCAATAGAACTTAATCAAAGGAAGAAATACCTAAACTTGAGTTGGAAATCGATAACCATTCAACAATTATTTGATTTCTTGTATAGTGAACTATATTTGAGAGGAGGAATTAACAATTGATACTGGAAAATAGTAATTGGAAAATGAATTTAGTAAATGAGAATAAAAGCAACCAATAATGCCAACATGTAAGAAATGAAAATAGAAGATTAAGAACAAAAAGGCCAAATTTAGGGATAGAATATAAAGAAAAGTAAGGGTCATCGTTAATGATCTTGGACAATTTTTTAAATAAGGACAATGTGAAAACCATTTAATAAATGTTTAAAACGGGTAAGTGAAAAGTTTGAGCTAGAAATAAAGAGAATTCTTGTATTTAAGAAGAAAAGTTAGAAATAAATATTAGAACTATAGTTAATATTTTTTATATTATTATAATATATCTTGCCATGAAAAAGCCGAAATTGGAAGAAAATAAAATATAAAATCCTAATTATTGGCGAAGACAACAGTAATTAAAGAGAAAAAACAAATAAGATGAATTTTACTGTATTTTAAAGATCGTTATCCTAATTATTGGCGAAGACAACAGTAATTAAAGAGAAAAATAAATAAAACCTAGTGATAATATTTGAATATTAATTGTTGAATTTATATTAGAATGGAGTAGTGCTGGAAGGGAAAAATGAGGAGCGAAAATATGAACACAAAGTGTGTAGATTTGACAGAATTAAAATTAATTATAGTCACTTTTAAGCGTATAATAACATTAAGAATGAGAATGGTAAAGAAGCATTCAATTCATTATAATTTTTGCAAGTATGCGAAAAAAATATATGGATTGTAAGTTTTTAACATGAATCGGGGAATCTCAAATTGTTAATGTCTAAAAGCGGGTGGAAGAAACAGTACTGTAGAAAACCAAGAGTTGCATATGTTTTAAACTCACTTAAAGAAGCATTCAATTGATAATAATAATTTTAGCAAGTATGTAATTTTTTTTAGAGATTGTACGTTTTTAACATTAATAAGGGAATTCTCAAATTGTTAATATCCAAAAGTGGGTGGAAGAAACATTATTGGAGAAAACTAAGAGTTGCATATGTTTTAAACTCACTTTTCCACTATTTATTAATTTCTCTGAACACAGGTTAGCGTATTGAATTTTGACATATATAGTAGAATAGATACATGCGATTAACAACCATTCGAATTTGTAGATGTTAAAAATATAGAAGTCAAAACTTTTGAATGTTTATAGCTTAATTTATATTTGAATGGAGCAAGGAGGCAAGCTACGAAGAAATAATGCTTAAATATGATAGAATTACAATCAATTCTGTTGAACTTTATTTATATATAATAAAATTAATAATAAGAATGATAAAGAAGCATTCAATTGACAATAATTTTAGCAAGTATGTCAAAAACAACTGGGATTGTAAGTTTAACATTAATGGGGGAAGTTTCAAATTGTGAATGTCTAACAATGAAAGGAAGGAACATTACTGTAGAAAACCAAGAGACGCATATGTTTAAACTCATTTTCTACCATTGATTAATTTTTTTGGACACATGTCAGCGTATTGATTTTTTGGTAGAAATGGAACTGAAAGGTCATTGGAGGAATATTGTGCTTTCATATAATATAATAGATATGAGCTAAGGTTATGTAAGACATATGTTTTGTAACTTACTTAATGTAAATATTGTTTTGTAATAACAAGTTGTTGTAAAATAAATGTTTCTACTATTCTTGTTTTTATGTCTTGTGAATCTTAATATATGTGATTTGTTTCTTTGTAGCTATAATGCTCTACATTCCTTAATATGACATTAATTTTGAAATACTAAGAGGTGCAGGGTGTTTTAATTTTCATCTGAAGAGGCCTCCTAACCATCTTCAATCCTTTCAGCCTGAGAAGCATCTATTCTCTTCTTTTTCGTTGCCGAGTTGTTTCCTATGCTTTTCAAATTCCAAGTAAATCACCGCTTTCTTGGCACGTCAGAATGTTAGGTTTAAATTTTTTCACTAACTATCGGTTTTCGAATCACATATAGCATAGACTATCACAGATTAACAAATCGCAGAATGCACAAAAAATAAATCACATGCAAATTTGCACTAGTTTGGCGATCTAACCTACGTCCACCTGATGCAGTCAATTGTTTATACTATATTATTACAATTATAGTTACATTTAGATATAAGAAATTTTAAGAGGAAGAAGTTTAATCTCGGATCCAACATAGTATGGACATTCTAAAGTCAAAGATACATTCAAATGAAGCTCCAAGTCATATGTACATGTGATGATTGAATTTAGTTCGATATGGAGCCACATGGGCATAGTGAAATGGTCGAGGTCATGGAAAACTTGGAGAATGTGGGTGACCGTGTCACTTGGTGCAGTGGGCTCATATGGGGTCAAATTGGATCGGCCTAGATAGACCGATTCAGATTGGATCGGGTTGGCATGAGCATGCCGATATAAATTCATGCCACGCGAAGCCCTAGATGATTTTCCACTTTAATTGATTCTATGTGAAGCTATGTTGCATCCAGCTTTAATTGACCACGCCTAACTATACATGCACCGATCTAAGGTGTATTGCGAAGGTTAGTCCAGCCTGGTGAAAATAAGGCAGATCCGATCTCTTGAGATCTTGCATATTGATCCAAACCATATAGTGTTATTCACACACTTATGTTATTTTAGGTCTGACGCTTCATCCAAGTGATTATGTTTGCCAGTAGCCTTGCGTTGTTGTTTGTACTTGATGATTAAGCAATCAATGTGTCCAAATCCAAAGTGCTACGGCCTTGTAAAAGAGGGTTAAAAAAGACCAATTTTATCTTATATAATTTGTTTCTCTATTCGTTTTGAAGCTCTAATTGTTCATCACTTTCATTGCTCTTTGGTTTGGTTGTGGGTTTTGTTGGTCTCGACTTCCTGTCTACCAATTTCGAAACTCTAATCGATGATTTATGTTTTGTCATTCTTTTCAACTACGGTGGAGAGTCTTTTTCAAAGAATTCATAGAATAAATAAAAAAATTAGAAAAAAGAAAGGTAACTAGTATACATTTGTGCGGTAATTATTTACTCACAATTTCTCTTTTCTTGTTCTATATTATGTTTTATATTTTCATATTTATAATTGTGCCAATCCAACACAAATTCTTATTTTATGTTTTTTTTTGGAAGATTGTGCTTTGCCTCTTGAAGAAGACTAACATTCGTTTCAGAACATGATTTTTAATGAGTTTTCATGGACATGCAATTCTGATTTTGAATTTTTGATAGTGATAAAATGAAACGATTACTAGTGAGTCAAAAAAATGTGTGCATGTCCTTGGAATTTAATTTTAAAGTTAGTGCTTAAGTAAATAAAACTACTTTAAACCTTTTCCTTTACATACTTTATTTTCCATGAAATTAATTTGGAGGCATCTAAAATTACATTACAACAAAAATACCCTATTACAACGTCCATTTTACAACGGGCGCTAACTGCCCGTTGTAATAGAATGCTATTACAACGGTCACTTCTTAAACCGTTGTAATAGATGCATGTACAACACTCTTTTACAACGGGCACATGTTGCCTGTTGTAATAGAATGTTATTACAACAGTCGTTTTTGGACAGTTGTAATAGATATCATTTACAACCCTCTTTTTACAGCAGGTAAAAACTGCATGTTGTAATAGAGTGCTATTACAACGGTCATTTCAGACCCGTTGTAATAGATGTCAATTTTACAACGTTGACGAAATGTCTATTGTAATATATGTCAATTGTAATATTACTACTAACTATTAACTATAATATTATGTTACTAATCATTTATAATATTATATTATTTAATAATTAATCATTAATAATAATTATTAACAGTAATATTATATTATTTATATCATCATTGTAAAAGTTATGATATCTACAATGTCTACCCAAATAGCTGTAAAAAAAGTTTTAAATAATGTTTTCTTTATATTATTGTATACATATTAGATTTCATTCAACGATGTTATATTACTTATATTATTGCCTGTAACTATAATATTGCATTAATAATTACTAATCATTAATAATACTATATATGTATTAATATTTAATAATTAATCATTAATAACATTACATTAATCATATATAACTTATAATAATTAATGAATATTACAATGTGCTGAAAACATTCGTTGTAATAGGTTGTAACGAACTTGAGATTTCGACATTTAAATTTTAAAATTTATTTAATTTAGTATTGAAAATTTATTTTATACTTGATATTTGATTTTTAAATTTGAAACCTAATATATTTTCTTTTGGTTTTAAATCAATTCTGTGAGTATAATTTAAAATTTTCTTTTATATTCGATTTAAATATTTTGCTATATTAGACATTTGTGATATTTTAAACTAATTAATATATTTGTATCATGTGAGAATTTATTTAAATAAATTTTGTATGTTTTAAAATTTCATTTGAATCAGAACGGTTTTATTTAAATCAAGCGTTATTAGCATTTTAAACTAGTACTTTAATATTTTAAACTTTGGTTTGATAAATTTTAATCTTTGATTCTATTTTTATTTGGTAAGTTTTAAACTTATTTATTTTATTTGTGTTGAATTTTGAATTTTATGTAATTTGAGAATTTATTTTAAGTTAATTAGATTTCAATTGGTTTTAAACTTTGATTCCAAATGCGTAAATACTCATTAGTGTTTGTATACATAGTGTAATACATGGTATTTATACTTGGGTATTACTTGTTTAAAAATATAAGAAGACATTACACTTGATAATACGTTGTTTGCACCACTGCACCACGCGTCCGTCCCTGTATTGGATCTTTACCGTGTTCTATCAGCCCACCCCTTTTATTTCCTTTCCCCAAAATCACAGTTTTCCCTAAATTTGAAAATCCCAATTTACCCCAAATCGTTTTTCCAATCCTTAAAATCCATGGCCACCGTCGATAATGGCAGCGCCTCCATTTCGCTCTGCCCATCGTGTTCGTCCAGTTCGCACCAATCGGCTTCCTCGCGAACCCAAACCCGCTGAGCCACCGTGAAGCTGCCGCATCCAGGCACAACAACCACGAAGACCGCCTCTTGTAGTGCTAGCTCCTCCACTTCGACGTTGTGTGAGCCACCTGCAGCCTTCTGTCTTCGAGCAGCTTTGCCTCGGGATCAGCTCCGACTGAGGTTAACCTACCTACAATTCGCAGTCACCTCCTCGCGGCGAAGAATGGCCACCGCACCCCGGAAACTAGCAGCTCCGGCTTCTCCACTGACAAGACAAAATGTAAGTCCACTTACGATTGAACCTCTTTCAAGTTCGCTACATCGTTTCGCTAAGTATAATGGTTTGCTTTGCCCTGCTACTGTTGTTTCTTTTATTTTATTTTAATTTTTGTTCTGTTTTGCATGCGCATTTCACCACGAAATTATGCTGATGTTGACGCCTTTGCATGTGGTTGTTTCTCTTGTGTTTAGCTCCTTGATGCTGTTAGTTGCGACGTTGTTTGTCGGGTTTGTACATTTGATACTGTGCTAGTTCAACCACCCATATTTGGAATTCAGTAATTTATGCTTCCTGTTCATTTTATAGGAAAATGTATTTGTTCCACTCACATGCTTGGTTACCCCATTCAAACCAAGCCCTTCATGTATGCTGCTACATTCAAGTTGTATCTCTTATTTAAATTAGTTAAACACTTTACCGACATACTACCAGTTTTGATGTACACTAGATTTTCAGAAGAAGAAAAAAAAAAGAACAGAAAATATGCTTTGTTCCTCACGTTGCAGGGAAGGGAGTATGGGCATGTACCCATGTATTTCTTCTTCATGGCGCAATATAAATCCTGACAAAAATTTATGAGTTAAAACTAAAGAAATTCCTCATCGCATGACAACTAAAGAAATATTCAAGGCCTTCGAGCAATTTCAAGCTCGAAATCGCCTCCTTGAGAGTTACGTAGCATCTCTAATCAGTTGAAATTCGATGGTGACCGCTGAGGTTTGAGGTCATGAGTAAAGACCATTATTGGTGGAGGATGAAGCAATAATTGGTGGCACTTTGGGCTAAATGGACTTATTCGGTTTTAGATTTTTGCCTGGAAATCGTATTGTTTCTTTTGGTAGTTGTTTGTCGAACATAATTTTTGCCTTGAAAGCCATTCGCATGTAAGTAATGAAATTTACTGGAGTGAACTGGTTTGGGATTAAGATTCACTGTTTCTTTGGTGGCTTGTTTCTCATTCCTGTTGTTAGTAATAAAATTGTTGTTCTAAAGTAATAAATATTGCAGAAAATTGTGATTGATTGTTGAAATAGGGAGGATGAAGTTGCAATGGCCTGTGATATGAAGATTTCTTTGGATTGCTGGCACTTGAAGATATTCAATAATTGTGCAAAGTTGCAATGGCATGTGATATGAAGATTGAGGTAAGAGTTATAGTTTTCGTTTTGGACTTCTTGTTGTGCTGGCTTCTATAATCATGTGCAAAATGATGAACAGCCAATAGATATTTCTCATTGCAACCAAAGCATAGATGTTTCTATGTTCTTTCTAATATTTCTTTAGGTGTAATACCTTATACCATTAATCAATTAAGAAGCTTGATTGCTTCCAGAAAAAATTTTGAAGGTAGAAGAATTATTTCTAAAATAATTATGCTTGTTTTTTTGTTTGCTGAAAGCCATTTTACCTTAAAAGTTTTTGCTAGTGATATCGCCTCTTCAAAATCATTGAGTTTATCGGCAACAAAATCAATTTAATTTCTTCTATTAAACCACCTATTTTTTTTTTTAAATATGTCTAATCATACTGTTTAGCTGCTCATATTGATTGACATAGTCTATATGATTTGTAGTTTGGTCGGGAGATGAGAAAGTATAATAAGGCCTATTTAATTTAGTTGGGCTAAAACATACCTTAATTGCTGTAGAAAAAGTTTCCAATTGATCAGTCTTAAGCATTGTGAGAAAATCAGTTTTGTCACTGAATTCCTGAGTGGCTCTTTGGCAGTGCTTAAGTGCTTACTGTCAGCACTTGAGTGGTTTCCCTACTTTAATGAGGGGCCAATTCTTCTGTTCCCAAATTGGGTGTGACCGTGTGCCCACCCAATGGGAACCCCCTGATTTCCACTTTTTGCATTTAAGTCCCTGTGACAATTGAGGGACTTAAATGCAAAAAGTGGAAATCAGGGGGCTTCCATTGGGTGGGCACACAGGGCACACCCAATTTGGTGACAGAAGAATTCATCCCCTTTAATGATAAGTGTTCATGTTATACTTATTAGATAAATAGCTGCATGATAAAGCTACTGACTTTGGAAATAATGATTCATCAAAAGCTACAATATATTAGATTTTTTTTATATATAATGAGTAACACTTGTTTAAAATTCAAGTGTCATCTCTTCTTATGGTAGGGCCTAATACATTTATAATTATGATTTGCAACCATGGTATTATAATTGTGTGATAATAGAGGCTTCAAGATTTTAAAAATAAAAAATTACAATGAGGGACTTTTTGTATGTAATTGTCTAGACACTGGAGTAATTGCCGATTTACATTTATAAAAAAAAAATATCTACAGTACAGGCAGCTTGCTTGATACCCGTAGAAAACACTGTTAATGCTTACAACATGTCTTCAAAGCAACATATTTTACTCATGTGCCAGTGGTAAAATACACATATATCAGATCATTCTTACAACTTTATACTGTATTAGGTATACTACCTGAGTATTATATACCTACCATATATACTAAAGCAGAATTAAACAAATGAAGACCAAATATCGAGATCTTCTCACAATCATAGGAATTTGTAAGAGAAACGTCGTACCTTATCTTAACCTTTATCTTGATTAATAAATAATGGAGGCTTTCCTCTCTAGTGCGAAGCATGTTTTGAATATTACCCAAATACGAGTTGAGAAAACACAGTATCTCCACAATTTTAAACATATTGAACTGGATGTGTGAAACGCTTCGCACATTCATGGATTTGAAAGAGAATGCAAAGTTCTATAAAAATGGGTTTTCCGTATGAATCTGAGAATCTGAATTTTCAAATGTGTAATTATTCCAGACATTGGTTTATGTGCACACATAAATTTTAAATGCAGTTTTGAGTTTGCGCAATGGTGTACATGAGTTCCCTATGCATACATAAATTGATTTAACATGATATAATATAATATGTATTTGATCAGTTTTATATGCATTCAGCTGAGTTTTTAAATACATTTTAGATAAAAGATTCACAATGGTTTTTCAAAGGTGAACTTAGTTCCAGTCTACATCTGCATATATTTGGACTTTCAATAGAAGCCTATTATGTAATTAATTCTTCCTTTGGTCATATAGTTGTAGAAATAAAAGTTCGTATATAATGTCAGTTACAAATACAAATATTTTTACTTAGATACAACTGCAAGCTGTGGATATGGTGGTGTCTAAACTGTGTCTAAACTAAAGTAGGAAGACTATGGAACCAAAGGATGTAAAGTTACAACAATGCAAGACTTAAATGTTGTATAATAAGTTTTGAATGGTGTATAATAATATATTCTCTCTACATTTGATAACTTTTTTTCTTTTTTTGCAGTCACACCGTACTAGTAACTATATGCAGACTCAAGATCAGCAGGCCGTTGGATCTACCGTCGCGTGACACAAAGATTACGTTTCCTTGGTCTAGAGTTGGTACTTACGAAACTAGTTATGTAATTTATGTTAGAACTATGTCGACGTAACTTATCTAACCTTTTGGGATGTAAACTTATCTAGTCTTTTGGAGTATAAACTTATCGAACTTTTTGAAATGTGTTGGAATTATATGATTCTTGCTTCAGTCTTTTAGTATGTGTTATTATGTGATTTTGATTGTTGCATTATAGTATTTATTGCATGTTAAAATATTCATTATTATTATGAATGTATATCACAACAGTTATATTTAAATTAGCTATTACAACGGGCAAAAACCGTTGTAATATACTATATTACAACGGGCAACAGCCGCTTGTAATTTATCAGCTATTACAACGGGCTAATAACCATTGTCATAGAGTAATTGCATGTGACAGAGCAAGTTATTACAACGGTCTTTTACAACAGTCAGTGCCCGTTGTGAAATAGTCAGGAGCTATTACGACGGTGCATATTAAGACAGACATTTGCCCGTTGTGAAATGCATATTACAACGGTTTTTGCCCATTGTAAAAGGACTGTTTTGTTGTAGTGTATTATGTTCTAATAACCATGAAAATCCATGTCGATCTTCTTTGTTTTTTTTGTATTTTTTTTTTCATAAATTAAATTTGAATCTTCTTTGTTCCTTTCAATTTTTATAGACTACAAGATTCGATTATACTTAATAGTCATCAACTAGCATCAGCATAATAATTGCCACAACCATATTGTCGCTGGATGCATACAGATAGAGGTGAATAATATTCGATCGGAATCGAATTAACTAACTAAACCAATCTATGTCGATCGGTTTTGGTTCGATTTTATATTTAAATTGATTCGATTTCGATTTGGAAAAGGAAATTGGGTTATTGGTTTAACCGAACATTTACATTATAATCCAATTTTATGGTGTAGCAACACCTCGAATGCTTGATTTAGCGATAAAATACAAGATTTACTTATTAAATTAAATCCAATTTTATTACAAACATAAAAATTACAAAATAAATTTTCTTTAAACATAAATTTATGTTTTAATTTTAACTGAACAAATCTTTGATTAATAAAGATTCAATTAATCAAAACTAATTTGGTTCGATTCGATTCAATTTTGAATATTTTCGATTCTATTTTTTTTTTTCTATTCTAAATACGGAATGCTAACTTCTTTGTAGAAAGATTTAGGAATACGTCCGTGGCACTGACACAAATGTGAAGTTCAAGTAAGGGGCACGTTTGGTTGGAGAATATTGAAATTGAATATTAGCAACAAACAAATCTTTATCGATTTAGACCATCAAAAATGGACCTCACAATACGATATAATTAATGAAGGCACGTCAATTGGATAATGCTCATGCTAATCCATACGTTCAGTGTGCGTAGTGTAACTGGAAAGCAACATTTGCAGTGAATTGCAGTGTGATTACGGACGTTTAGCCAGAATTGGGTACCACCTAACGATGGACTTCTATTTCATCTATACCGCAAAGTTGGCTAATGTGGCATCGATCAGCGTCAAAGATTGTTCTATACGCAACTGCATATATGTCAATTACTGCATGAAAACAATAAGGGCGTGTTCTTTGCAAACGGAAACGGAAAATTTGAGCGGAAAATTTGAACGGAGAATTTAAACGGAGAATTATAGTTAGCGGAGAATGCGTTTGGCGCGTTAAGCGGAGTATTTAAGCGGAGCATTTAAGCGGACTATTTTATTTTTATTTCGTTATTTAATTAATTAATGGTTAATTAATTTATCATTTGTTTTTAATAAATAATATATATCAATAATTTACACAAATAAGTAATTAAAATAAAAAATTATAAAATTATAAGTTGCTCCGATTCAGTTCAAACTAACTCCATTAGATAGAGCACTTCGATACGATCGCAACGTAAAAAACCGCGTATCAAACGGATCTCATATGCAAAAGTTATCAATTTTTAAAGTTTATATGAACTTAAAATAATTAATTAAATAAATAAAAAATAAATATTTATACCCAACAACTCAAAATTGGGCAGATTGAGACCCGACGCGTCGGGGCCCAACAGCTTAAAGCCGTTGGGCAAACGGGGCATTTTGCCCCATTATCAATGGACGCGTCCGACGCGTCGGACGCGCGTTGGACGCATCCGTTGATATGCTGCTCCGTTTGCCCAAAAGAACTGGGCCTAATTCCTATGTATATACTGTCCAAATTAACTGCTACTTACTTACTACGCAACACTAATAATTCATACTAAGCCACCCAACAAAAATTCACATCACTCACGTGAATATAGACATCTTGAATTTTAATTTGAATACAAGTACAAACAATTTTGCTCTAGTGTTTAGACAAGCTATTCATCGTTATCTGGGTTTCCAAAATTCTAGCTAGTGTATGCTACCAAATTTAGGTACTCAATATCCAAAATTACTTTTCAACCAACGTTAGCTCAAACTGCAAGTGCTATGGTGTTTTATATTAAAGTTTTAGATATCATAAGTTTGATTATCTGAAACACCAAAATAAGTGTTTTTTCCTCTCGTAAAGTACCATTTTTATTTTAAAATATTCTCTAAACTATCCTCGTTAAGGTATCTATTAAAATACTAGTAAAACGAAACCTTTTAAAGTTCACTACTTAATTTTAGAAATCTTCTCTCTTCTCTTTAACTAGTGTGTAAACCGTGCGTTGCACACGACAACATTATTAAAAATAGCATTTATTATTTTAACGTTAAAACAAGAATTTAATAACGAAATATATGATAAATTTTAATGTGAAATACATAAATCATTAATTAAAATTATTTTTATAGTTTTTGTGTAATTTATGCTCTATAGTTTACATAAACAATATGTATATGTGTGTATTTAAGAAAAAAATATCAATTTTTTTTAATATGGATATACATGTTGAAATTGATGCATGTTAGTAATTATTCGATGAATTAGCAAATAATATTTAATATAGTTTATTTAAATTAGATAAATGTAAAATTACAAAGTTAATTTAACTGTATAACATAGCAGGAAAAAATGGAAAGAAATTTGCAAAAAAAAGTATAAATTTGTTATGTTAATGATGTTCAAAAATAATTTTATGATATAATATATGATAAACTCTAAATATAAATGAAGCATAACAAATTTGCGAATTAACTTTGTCATTATTGTTGATATGCAGAGTTCGTGTTATGTGATTTAGACATACATGATTTACATATCTTTATAGTTGCATGGAAAACTACCTTTTTTTAATATGAATATGTATAGTAAAATTGGCGTGTATTTTCAGGAGCTATTAGAAAAATAGACTAAATTCTCAGTAAGATTATTTAAATAACTATAATTTAAGATTTCATGAGCAGTTTATATATATATGGATTGAAATATAAAATATCCCGAAAGAATTGAGGAGTTTCAACAAACAATTGTAGAAATGTTAAAATAAAGGTTACTAAGTGAAAGTTGGTTTCTTCAATTTACAATAAATCTATTGAGATAAGTGTATAATAGATTAACTTTCATATTATTGTTTACATATATTGTTTAAATTATGTGACTTATTTAACTTTATATTTGGAAGAAAAAATAATTTTGTCATTTTTGTTGATATGAATATGGTATACATTTTAAAACATCACATTTAGTGTTAATTAGATGAATTAACAATAATTTATTGATTGAATTCATTTGTTAAATTCAAAATCACATAATTAATATTGACTAAAATGTACAATGTTAATTGTTATTGTGCAGTGTTTTGTAAATAAATAAATAAAATTTAAAATATAGGTGTTAACGATATTTTTCATCAATACCGGAGAATAGGTCGATGGTAATGGATCTAAGGGAGAGATAGGTTGTTCACTCCCCACGAGTTTGAGTCAGGTCACTATTGCCGAGTATCAAGACCGATCTCATCGAGGAATCAAAACTCGTAGATGGGACCTAGGCTTGCTGGAAGGATCTAAGTCGAAAGAAAGGGATGTTTCCTCCGATCATCGGTAGAGATTTGGATAAAAGTCCATGCATATATAGGAAACAAATAGTAAATTATAACACAATAACTAAGAATTAGTATGATAAACTCACAGAAAACACCATAAATGTAGATTTGCTCTTTATTAATCTTTTCACTTTGAATACAGGAACATGATTGAAGAAATCCACCAATCTATTTTAGTAATAGGGTTTAAAGAGGAAGAATACAAGAATTCGATTCAGAGTCTCTAGCTAGCTTAAGAATTAGGATTTACTTCAGAGTAGAGAGTCCAAGAATCAGCCCAATTTCCCCTTTTTAAGTGTGACCCCTGGGGTCTTATTTATAGGGGATTTGGAGCCCCTTTTGCAAGAGCCTTTGTCAGCCGCTTTTCCCCTTGGTTCCAGATGTTTTTGCTTTCGGCTGCTTTGTCGTGTTAATTACAGCTTCTGTAATGATGGTCTCGAGTAGTCGGGGGTTTCTTTGAGATTGGAATGAGTTTGCTGTTGTAGTTGCTCTTCAGAAGGTATCATGAGTCTTCGGCTGTATGCTTTCGGCCATACACCTTCAGAAATAGACCTCCGGTTTTCCTGTGAATACTTAAAGGAGCTTGTCCTCACTATGTACATGGATAGCTGCCAGTTCAGAATCACTGTCGGTGTCTGTGCTAAGTAGACTAGTGTGGATAGCTTGTATCCCTTCTGGGGTTCCGGTCTGCTTTTCAGTGGGACTTCCAGGTATAGCCTGATTCTCCAGAAGGTTGCTCTACGCGATTTGTTTGATGTTTATAAATGTGACCTTTCGGCGTTTATGCAGTGGATGTTTCAGAAACTGGTTCCAGATAATCGTTATGTGTCTCTGGCTTGATTCTCTTGGTGTTTTAGCCTCCTGACGTATTGGTATTATGTTGATTAATACCGAAGGCCTTTTGTATGGTCCAGATTAACCCTCAATTTTGAATGCAAATTCCTTTTTTTTTACTGTTTACCTCTGGCCAACATTTTTTGCTTTCTTAGAATGAATCATGTTCGTTAATCCGATTTCAGGTGTACGAATGAGAGGAAAAGCGAATCTCTTTTTCCCAAAAAGGGAATCTTCTTTTTCTTTTCTCCCCTTTCCTGCATAACATTTTACTCAAGCAAGGTTACTGTTCATCGAAATTGGTCACACTATTTCCCAGGATCTCAGGTCTAATGTAAGTTTACTTGTTCAAACCTCGACCACTGATTTGGATTATGCTCTAAATTGGGGATTGATGGTCCCAGTATAGGTTAAACTCTCTATGATCGTCTGGGACGACGATCAATGGGGACCTTTAATAAGTTGTACCCACCCCTGTTCATTATCGGGGTTCTGAGAAACAAGATTTGTATAAACAAAAAACTCGTGAAAGGGGGTAATTTAATCTGTTAATATCGATCTTTACAGTTAAGATCGTTGTCCAATGGGATAACAAAATTCTATGTCGCCTGTCTGCTTGTGTGTCGTTTATGTGAAATTATAAAAAGTGAAAATTAGATTAAAACACATGTTTATGTTATAGGATCACCTGGCAGGACTATGTTTGAGATTCCACAATCGAGCGTCTCCAGGTTGAGCAAATCTTTTGGACTTTGTTAGAAAAAAAAGAGCAATTCAAAGCGAAGGAGCTTCAAGCTATTGATGCAGTGGATGAAGTTCCTCTTTTCCTGCATTCAATGTTTCTTGAAGATGATTCACGTCCATCTCACACTGTCTCTTCTAATCTTGGGTTTTTATCTAAGAAGAGAACGACCTCAGTTACCAGCTGTGGACCTACCAAGAAACATAAGAGGGAAAATCCAGTCTCCCGTCTTTTTGGTGACAAGATTGTTGAGTCGTCTGAGTGTCGGCCATTATCTAGTCCCCTCGCCCCCTTTCTTGGAGACTCTCCCAAGATATGTCCTTCTTCAGTGGACACCGCAGGAAGTAGTTTTTTTGCTGGCCTTCTAAGTTCTGATTCTCAAGGAATTTCATATTTGGGAGGATGCGAATTACCCTCCCCTTCTTATCGACGATACGATTCTGTAAATCCTCTTTCACCGACTACGAACTTTGATAGTATCGTCAGATCTGTCTTACCATGTATTGATGGGTCCGATATTTCAGTGTTCGCTTTTACAGATTGGTCTAGTTTTTGTCTTCATCTCATTAAACGACAACTCTTGGTTCCTACTCTCATTCCCATAAATTCTTTATTTGTTTACCTTATGCATGTGTTAACTCCATACCGTTCCTTTTCAGATATCTGGTGGTTGGTACACCGCCGAGATGACGGCGAATTCGTTATCTTGTGACACAAGAGAGCTGAAGTAAGAGAAGTGTGATACCCCACATCCGTTAATGTCACTCGTTAAGAGAATGCATTAAGTTTTGTGAAGCGTTATAGGTAAATAGAAACAGAAACATTACAAGACAAATATAAAATAACAACGGAATTTAAAACTTTTATTAAGCAAAAAACATCGTGGTTCAAAACATAGTTACATCACAAGTCTGAAATGCATAAAACCAAGTACATGAACTTAAAATTTCTGTTTTGTACTTAATTCATCAGAGTACGATAATAAAAGAAGCATAATCCCCAAAACATAGCCATAGTAGAGAGATATGAAATCAAGCAGTACATTTAAACAGCTCCAAGAAGGATGAAAGCAGAATCCTGATCAAGTTTGAGTATTCCTACCCTGAGAACCTAGAGGGAGGGAATGAAAGAGAAAGAAGATGAAACAAAATAGGTCAGACATAAAGTTTGGCGAGTCCAGTTACTTTTAGCATATAAATAAGTAAAAGTATCATGACAGGCATATAAACTGGAGAGATAGATAACAACATATAAGGCAGGTATGACAAGGTAACTGGATAAACAGAATATAATAAGTAGCGCTTCCCTAACACTTTTCCTTCTCTACACCAATACTAGTATCATATGAACAAGATGATCCCCAACAAGTATAAGATGGTAGACTTAGGCGTACTTCTAGTGAGAGGTTTTACCCCATATAATAACAGGCAGCCCAACTGAGCATACCGGAGTTACCCCTAAGGATAATAACGGGCTCCTAAACATACCAGAGTCTAGATGTACCCTAATTACTACCCCAATCGATCGACTACCTACTCCATAGATATCCTGTGCTGGCACCACAGTAGGATGTATCACTCCCTAAAGTGGAAACCCTTCGTTTACAAGATGTGCACAACAATATCTATTGATGCCACGACGTCTTAGCCTCCCTTGTTCGGACCCATGCACGCACATGACCCCGTCGGAATGTGCTGCCCACACCGCCACTTCGTTTTGGATCTCTTACAGTCAGCCCAGTAAGCGTGCCCTGTCTCCGACCTAGTTCGGGGTACTCGTTTGATTTCTATATATGGGTTACTAACTGAAACGGGTCCCACACACAAATTGATACATGCTTCCCCCAGGCTTGCATTCCCACTACAAGGATTTCCATAGGTTATGCCATACCAGTGTAAAAAGATTGCATCACCCCACATGTTAAGTTTGTGGGCCTATATAAATATTACCCACCGCACCAAGATTTACTTAACCCTCCCACGTTTCAAGAAAGTTTACTTAACCCCTACTCAAGTTAACAGGTTCATGTAATCCTTATGGACTTAAACAGGTTAAGTATTGCAGGTTAATAGATTATCCCCATTCACATTGACTTCTTTTTAAATTACCAAGTTCCACTTGCATATTGATTTGATATATATACAGCTTAATCCATTTAAGCTTATTAATAAGCCCATCACATGTTATTCTCTAGATTGTAATCCAAAATTTGTAATCTACAATCTATTATCCCCGGATTTTAATTAACGAAAGTAATCCATAATTATTCGTTGTTTGTTTCCATAATTACAATAACATGTTTTACTTAATATGTAATTAAGTATACTTCATCTCAATCCACCCGTTTTCTGTCTAACATGTCACTACAACTTGTCGTTGTTTACTTATTAACTTAGTTCTCTTAACTAAGGTTTACTGATAAGTATTCCTTCATTTTATTATAACTTATGTTATAATTTCCGCTTATCCCTAGGACAAGCCTACCTATTATATAACATTCTCATTAATGTAATTAATTACAATAGGTTATTCTCATTCCCTGTTTATTCGAATTCATTTCCATTAATTACAATTAGTGCCATTTATTTCTATCCTTGTATATACATATATTCATATATATATATATATATATGCTTATGCATTAGATCTCTCACGTTAAGTCTACAACTTGTGGATGCTGGATATGTCGGGCGGGTCCGCGCAGACTTCTTCCACAAGTCAGACTTAACCTTGTGTCTCAGCACGTTACGTATTTATGCACTTAGACCCCTCACATTAGATTCACCACTTGTGGTTGCTGGATATGCCGGGTGGGTCCGGCAGACTTCTACCACAAGTGTAATCTAACCTCGTGTTTAAGCGCGATTAAAGTTTCTAATTACTGTAAATCTAGACATTTTCACTATTTAACAATTATCCCTATTTCAGTATAGGTTTTCATGCCCCTTTTCCAAGTCCTATTCATTACTAACCAATTTTCATGTTTATCATGCCCCAAATTAAGATCTTTAATCACAACTTTGATTTATGCCCCTAAATCCATATTCATGATTTCAATTCAATTTATGCCCAATATTCCCAACCATGTTTTACAATATAAATTATGTCCCAAATTAATTATTCCCATCGCTCCCAATTTCGTACATTTGCATTTTTCAGTGGTATGCCTAGGCTCGAAGGTAGCCTAGCTATAAAATAAAAAGGGAAAATAAGAAGGGAAGAGAACATAAATAAACATAATAACAAGATTGACATATGATGGTAGGAATAGGCATAGCACTAATAAGCATATAGTGACAAAATTTGGCATAATGACAAGATAGGCATATAGGAACAGATCTGATGAACATATGATAATAGAACTGATTCTAATATAATTGGGGCTTCATAAATAGGCATGATGAGATCTAAACAGTGAATTAGATCTACAAATAATGGCAGATCTGACATGATAAATAGGCATAGGCTTAAATCCAATTCATAGTCATGTCAAAATAACTTAGATACACAGGTTATAGCAGATCTGATATGATTCAATTAGTCACAGGCTTAGATCCAATTCATAAACATGTTAAGATTAACTTTTAAGTATTCATATCTAAAAATAACATAGACCCGTTGTGATTGGATCTAAAGAACAGGGAATTTGATTGCAGCTATTGCAGAACAGATATTTGAATTCATATAATTCTAGTTGGTGAAGAAGAATATGATATTTTAATCAAGGTAGAGGAAGCATCTAGTTCTCCATTGTTTTTGGTGTGTAAAAACAAGAGAAATAGGGACCTATTTATAGCCTAAAGTCAACGAACCAAGCCAAGAATTTAGTCCACGTTAAGAATAGGGAATCTGCCAGATCCGTATGGGGGTCGACCCCCCTTTGGGTGTCGACCCATGGGTCAATCCCATAGAGCCTGGGTCGACCTAGCAGGGTCTCGGATCGAACCCAAAAATCAGTCGGTTCCGCTTCTAGGGCTTCCGCTTTGCTATTTTGAATTTTTTTGAATATTTGATTTGTTTGTATGTATATAATTCTCTTGCGCGTACACAAACTTTCAGGCTTAATAACTTCTTCATACGATGTCCGTTTCACGCAAACTCGGAGTCTATCTTAAGCAAAATTCCGAGACGAACGTAATGGCGCAGTCTGTTTTACTTAATTCCCAATATTTAATCAAGTATTCCTTAGTTATCATTTTAATGAGTTATATAATTACGGGGTGTTACATTCTCCCCTACTTAAGGGATTTCATCCTCGAAATCTCCAAGTTAGGAAGAATGTATATCCTAACATCCACATCCACCTACTCATCCACCGATCAAAGGCATCCATTGTCCTTAAAAGATTTCTAATGCTAATATGAACATATGCAAAGTTGTGTGTATATGTACCTACACTAATGCGAAAGATCAGGCGGTCTACTGATTCAGTTGACCTCCTTAATGTAGTGTATGTTAGTGCCATGAATCCAACATGTATGCGAATAATCCTATTATAACTTGTACTCTGAACTCTGAATGCCCTTATTTTCCACATGGGCAGCCTGGCAGTTAGGTAATTATAAATTGGAGCGATCTTGGAGCAGCACTGAATTGAGCTGGAGCTGGATTGGAGCATTTGGACCCTTTTGTAAATTTAGTTATTTCTCTTTGTACTCAAATATGTACTCTGATAAATCAATGTATATGATGTAAATCGTTATGTAATAAAAATTCATTTTTTTCTGTAATGATGTGTTATTACCTCTAACAATCTGTCTTTGAGAACGTTTCAAGTTAGTTTAATTACTGAATTAAAGCGGTCAAAAAGGAAGGTCGTTACAATTAGCCAGAGAAAGTCCTTAATACTTCTAAAAGAATGAGACTATTGTCCTTAGATTATTGAGTTACTCACAATGGTAGCCCGACCAAATAATTAGAGATCCCAAGAACTAGGTTCAATGGGTAAAAACAAGTTGTGAAGTGATATTAATTGAACATGCTATTTTTATATTAAGGAGCATGTATTCCTGAGGGGATTAAAGGATGAGTTAATAGAAAATCTTAATGAATCTATATTTCATTTGGGGTGGAGTACCTTCCTTCAGGAGTATCCTTGATACTCACTTATGTGAATGTGAAAATTGGTTCGTTTCGTATGGATTTTTAGGCAAAATTCCTAGAGAATTCACTTAACTGGGATAGACGTGCATAGCCATAACCGCATGGGCTTATTTGATTATACTCTAGAAAGGTTGTGTGTGGTCCGATGTCAGGAATAGAGTTTGATACCATGTGTCACTCTAGTTAAAACTAAATCATATCATTATGCAAAGGTTCAAGTCGAAAAACCCATTTATTTAGGCACAATCTTATATTTTTTAGAAATTGCTCAAAAATATATTTTTCAAAATCAATAGGGGATTGTTGGAATGTTTTGTTTATGAAGTGAATTTATAAAAAAAACACGTTATTAATAATTTATTTATGAACTATTGTTGTAATTGAGATGTTGCAAGTTTATAACGTTAATATATTTATGAATCATTAATATAATTGAGTTGTTACGCTTGCACAACAGTAATATATTTATGAATCATTATTATAATTGAGCTGTTACACTTGCACAATAGTAATATTTTTATGTGACATTATTATTGAACCGTTAAAAAATTAATGGTATTACAATATTGTTTTAAAAAAGAATAAATTAAAATTCATCAGCATTCCATTAGTTTAGCAACATATACAATTTTCATTCTGCCTATTTTAAGTGATAAATAGAAAGAAAAGAAAGTAAAAAGAACAGCAAAACACTTTTCTTTTTATTCTTCCTTCAAAAAAACAAAAAATCTTTTTTAGTAGTATCTTAGAGTGCAAAACCAGAGTTGACTTTGTCAGTGCAAATAAGGTTAATAATTTTTTTAGATTAGAGAGGTTGTTTTATCACAAAGATGGTGATGGAATTTCGAGAATTGTTTTGCATCTCCGCGCAGATTGCCAAAGGGTTTTGAAGAAAGTGACCTAGTACACGACTCAACCATTATTTTTCCAATGTACACTTATCTCAATAAATTATAATAAACTGGAGAAAACAATTTCAGCTTTCAATACCTACCTTTTAACATTTCTACAATTATTGTTGAACTCTCTCAGTTCTTTCGCGATGTTTTATATTTCAATTCATATGTCTAAACTACTCACTAAAATTCTAATTATTTAAATAATTTTAGACAGTATTTAATTATTCCATTTTCCTAATAGCCCCTAAAGATATATGCTAATTTTACTATGTATATTCATATTAAAAAAAGGTAGTTTTCGATGTAGCTATAAAGATGTATAAATCACATAATACAAACTATGTAACAATAATGAAAAAGTTAATTTGTAAATTATTTACTACTCATTTATATTAAGAATTTACCATATTATATAATTAAATTCTTTTTGAATATCAAAAACTCCATAACGAATTATACCTTTTTTGTATATTTCTTTTTAATTCTTTCAACTATGTTGTTCATTTAAATTAACTTCTTAAATTTATATTTAACTTATTTAAACAAATTTTATTAAGTAATATATGTTAATTCATCGAATAAATTATTAAACATTCATCACTTTCAACATGCATATCTATATTAGCAATAATGATTAAAAAAATTCTTAAATACACACACATATATATATATATTATTTGTGTAAGCTATAGAACATAAGTTACACACAAATAATAATAATTTTAATTAATAGTTTATGTATTTCACATTAAAATTTATCATATATTGCTTAATAAAATTTTCATTTTAATATTAAAATAATAAATACTATTTTTAATAATATTTCGTGTTCAACTCACGGTTACACACTAGTTAATAGGACAATATTACCCAAATGATACCATTGTGGGGATGCTTTCATTGTTGAGCTTAATATGTTGTAAGCCCTACAAATATTCTTTGTCATTCGAATATTTTGTATTAAAAAAAGTAGGAAAATAGTGTGAAGAACAAAATTAGAGAAAAATTTAGGCACAAGGACAAAAGGCCAAAAATTTAGCCATAAGGACATTTTTTATTGTAAAAATAATAATGGTGGGCCCCTGAATTCCTTTATTTACACTAAAAGGTGTCCTTATGGCTAAATTTTTGGCCTCTTGTCCTTGTGTCTAAATTTTCCTCTAATTTTGCCCTTGTGCCTAAAAACAAATAAAAAAGCATTATAGTATAAGTGCTATGAATCGAAAGTTATTCACAAAATTGTGTGACTTTTTTTAAAGAAAAAATGGGTACTTTTATATACAAGTTTAGGTAATATATAACATACTACATGACAAGCGTGTTCGACCTTCTAAAGAAAAAAAAAATCAAAGCACTGACCTTTTATCCCGTGTCCAAATATACTAACCAATTTGAACAACATGCTTGTTTGTAAAGTTGCGTACTTTATATAATATACTGAATTGTAAGTGGGTTTGATTTTATAAGGTGATAATTGAACATGTGCCCTCTTGCATTATGTCCAAGTATATAAACCAATTTGGACAAGGTGCTAATCACAAAACTGTGTGAATTGGTTGTATATACGAAGCATTGTAATAAAGCTGACTCTATGCTTCATGCTTACTATTTTCTACTATTATTTGTCTACTACCAACATCCAACTCCAATCTTTAGGCATAATCTCAGTATTGCACATTTCTTTTGGATTCTACTTCAGAACATCGAGGGAAATATTATAAAAAATTTAAATGTTGGTCATCTATGACATCCCAATCCACATCTTATTGTGGTATATGCATCGTGGATGTCGTTGACAGCAAATTGTTTCAAAGTTAAACATAAAACAGTTCATAGAACTATCTACAAAAATATACACATTTTGAAAGTCATAGAGGATTTAATAAATATATTGCTGAAAAATATCGTAATAAGGTTTCATAACTTGGATTTAAGGCGTATCACATCTTAGAAATTCTACATGCAGTATCATGTATCAGACAAGTTCTCGGATGTGATGAGCATCTTAGGTGTACATCTGTAATTGACAACTTAAACTTTAAACTCTATCTTCAGACTATCTCGAATCAACATAAATGTCCGAGATTGACATTTTAAGGATTTTTACGATAATTGTTATGTAAATACAAACTTATTAGCATGCGTGATTCATAAAAAACAACATTTTAATTTTTTTCTATTGGATGGGAAAGTTATTTTAATATTGATTAAATGGATTCTATTCATTTTAATTCTAAATAATGTAACCAAAAAATCATTTATTATTCGCGTTCATATGACAATAAAAATAAAATTAGAGTGGTAATGTCATGGACATCCAACTCAATTGGTTTGAGTCATATAGCTTTAGCCAATGGTTCAGTTTGATTTTAGATATTTTCGATTTTAATTTAATTTGATATTTTTAAATTTTCAAAACTGACAGACATTACTAGAAACACTGCTTATTCCGACGGGTGAGAGCAATGGTTCGTGACAGGTCATTTCCGATGGGCCGTAATCGGCCGTTGGAAACCGTCGAAAATTATCGATTTATACAACATCCCCCGAACTCTTTCTTCCCTAATTCAGTTTTGCTCCATTCGTTTCCGGCTTAGGTTTAATGCCCTAAAACTCACAAATCTGAAATTTTAACCTCTAAACGCCGGTTTCTTCACGTTGAAACCTCCCCTGCTTCAATTCAAACGTCTAAAGTGATTAATTTCAGGTATAATCTCCTCTTTGCATAAAAATCAAGTTTTTACCTAAACCTATTTGTGCTTAAATTCGAAAATTAGGGTTAGCAATTGGTCCCAATAGCATTGTAGTGGGTTATAGCATCCTATTATGCGCATTTCATGTGATATAGTGAAATTGAAAATTTTATGTGAAATGTTTGGTTATTTGTGCATATGTCCCCATTTGCATGGTTTTAACCATTGTATAATTGTGATTATTTGTGTATATGTGCACCGTTATGTATGTGTGATTACTGTATTATGTTAGTTGATATAGGAAAAGCTGAATGCACGAGCTAAAAATAGTATATTGTGCATGTTTTGACTTATGAACAAAAAAACATGAATCTAAAATCTAGTTGAGTCTATTGAAACGACAATAATGGTAAATTAGCTTTAAGTTGATGTGATAAATTAAAATATTTTTGTATTGTAGTAAAACTATATTTTTCTAGTAAAATGCGCACATCTAGTTGACTAATATACCCTGGAGTGTTTTCGGCCCCGTCCGACGAGTGTCGTACATGATCGTTATATAAATAGTCGTTTTGGTCAAAAAAACGACCATTTGTATTCATCTAGTACAATATTTATTGCATTTTTTTGTATTGGACAATTTATAAACACAGTAAGCATTTACACTTTGTATACTACTTCATTTCAAACGATTCACAAAATTTTGGTTTAACTTTTCTTTTTGTTTCCTACGTACATGCATTTGTGTACAATGCAGGAAACAAAAGGGAAATACTGCCGAAATTTTGTTGAATCGTCTGAGACGGAGTAATATACAAAATGTAAATATTTGTTGTATTTATAATGGGAAGTAGGATGCATGACCATGTAAAAAAGTTATGTTAAAAAAATGTGCCGTATTTGAAAATATTTTTAACTTTATGAAATTGTTATTTATTTTCAACTATTATATATATATATGTGTGTGTGTGTGTATGTGTGTGTGTTTGTGTGTGTGTGTTGTAAGACCATGAAAACTAGCTTTTTCAAATTTGCATTCTTGAAAATAAATATCAATTTTGAACTTGTGACTAAATTTCTCAAATAGGACTAATGATTGATTATTTTGTTGATCGAAGGAGATGGATGTACCAAAGAAGAGGGCGGAGAGATTCAATAAACGAAGGTTTTTATAATGGTATAAACGTCTTTGTTGAATTCGCTTTAAGTAACAACGAAAACGATCAGGAAATTCGTTGTCCGTGTAGCAAGTGTAGACATTTGAAGCATTTATTATCCGATATTGTGAAAGTCCATTTATGCAAAAACGGATTCATGCATGAGTAGTATTTTTTGGATGATCATAGAGAAGTTGTAGCGAACACTTCTGTAGAGTCTAAGGTGATGTTAACGAAAATGTTAGTACGACCCGTATTAAAAATATGGTCGAAGATGCAATTACTACAAGAAAATATGGTATGCATAGCATTGTATCACAGCCTTATATTAAAATGCTATAATAAATTAATAAACGAAAAAGAAATAGTGCATAAATTATGCTATATAAAAGAAGCAAAAAAATAACAAATAAATTAAGCTATACATTCGTATATTCCGCTGTAATAACGTTTTTCATTGGAAAAAGCGGGAGCGAAAACAACGCGGGACAAAATAAAAATTAAGGCCGCGAAAGTACAAAAAAGTAACACTTCCATCACTTCCGTTTCTACCAAACTTAATCCCCAAATCCCTAAAACTTTCGATTTCACTCCATAAACTCCCTCTAGAAAGTCGGCCATCTCTGATTCAATCCAACATCCAAGTCGATCATCTCCGATTCACTCAATTGTAAATCTAGAGCATCTCCCTGATTCACTCGGATTTTTCCAAATCAATAGTGGGCATTTTTGAAATCGGTATTTTTTTTACTCTCTTCCTTTTATAAATTGGCTTCGCTCACTATTTATCTTTTCTTGTTCAACCGAACCCCTAACAATCGATCCATGGTGATAACAATTAGTATGTCCAGCTTTATTCGAAGATGTCATCATCATACTTGTAAAAACGTCTTGAACTTCTTCACTTTTATTTTGAATATCACTGTATTTAATTTGGATTTGATACATGACTGCTATACGTAGTTTGAATCTCTAACCTTTGTTAACTGCGTTTTGTTTGTCCTAACCATTATCCGATATCATGTTAAATTTCTTATCTTACATAGTTGACTGTAATATTGATCTTAAATATGATTTTCATGGTAGTTTTACTACCTAATTTAACCATAGTTTAAATTCTATCAATTATTCACACTTATATATGATTTAATCTCTGGAGTTTCATGTGTATTCATTGTTCAAAAGCTTCGTTTCTGGTTTTGATTACACATATTAACAGGTCTTTATGGTTTCTTTATATTTTATTCATCTTTTGGGGGTATACTGGAGCGTTGTACTGTTTACGTTTATTTTATTTATATACTATTGAATTATCATGTACATGAGTTGTCACATAAATGTATTTCAAAGGGGTATATTATTTATTAACTTGTACAATATGTTGTAACTGTTCCATGTATTTGATATGTATATTTTTTATATTGATGATTTATGTTAATGAATATTTAATGATGTAGAATATTGTTGACTCCTTCCATGATGCTGAGAATTTTTGCTATGTTATCTCACTAGTGGATGTGGTAAAAGAAATTACCATGTTATCATATTTTATATGCATAAATTGTTTTAATGGCTACATGTGTGTATTTACTATTTGCACATCTCATTCAAATCACAGGATGTTAATCAAGTGAACTAGCATGTGATATCAAGGTATGTATCATCAGGTTGACATTCTTAACACTAAGATGGAAAATGAGTTATCTATGTGTTTTCAGATATCATGAAATATTTTGCTTGGAATCTTTATCAACTTCCATAAAAAATTTGCAAGAGAATATCGTACTATCTTTTTAGACATTTAGTACATTTGTGTGATTGAACTGGGGCATGATTAGTGTACATGTTTGACTTGATAGCCCATCAAATGTAAAGGGAGCAAACCAGCACAAAATTTCTGTTTAGAAGTAATGTGGTTGAAAGACTATTGAATTGACATGCTAATATTTATATAGTACTTTTGTTTGAACAAGTTAGGATTTTGACTGTTCAGAAGTAATGTGGGTACTTTGATTGTTAGAGTTAGGATTCAGATTCTAGAGTAGGTAATTTCTTTATAATGAATAGCTAATTATCTTCCGCCCAATTATCTTCCTGTGCAGCTGCTACAAGTCATCTTCCCCAATTTTTATCCTCCAAGTGAGAGCTGCCCTTTCACTGTTGTAATCATCGTCCACTCCTCATAGGTGCCCCACTTAATCGTAAACCAAATGTAGATTACCACCTCTACACACAGAGTCTGCATGCTCTCTGTGGGAACATAATAAAGCTGGCCAAATAGCAAACACAATCTTCCGTGGCTTGTTAGCATCACGAAAAGGCATATGATTGATATAGCAAGTGCCACTTGTGTCATTCGTATTTGATAGAATGATTGGTAAAAGTAAACTATAGCTCATTTTATTATTTTAGTTTAGTACTACTTAGCAATTCATCTTGATAGGATATACTGAAAATTTGATTATGGTAACACAGACTTAGTATTTATATTCATTGCATGCATTTTCATTTAAGTTTGGGGCAGTTTGGCTTCCATCACCATGGCTTAATTTTTTTAGTACCCATAATCTACATCATGTCATGTGAGTAGTATTATACATAATTGTAGAAAATGCATGCAATTTGGGTATGCATATATATAAATTTGCTTACACATAATAACATATTATATGAAATTCACATGCACGAAAGATTGAAAACTTCGATACCAATTAGTCTAGAATATTTAAAATCTAGACTAATTGTAATAACAAATGAACCATACCAGATTAGTTAACAATGAATTTTGCAATGAGAAGCGATGGACATATGAGTCGGAAGTGAATGGAAATTTTTTGGGAGGTAAACTAGTGAATTTACTCTAAGGTTTGTAAGACTTTTTCTTATTGTAAGCATAATAGGTAAGATGGTGAAGTTTTCAAATGAATTTGACTAGAATAACTCCACAAGCACAATATGAACCACACAAGATATGGTGCATGAGTCATTGATCTAGCATTATAGGATATTGCTTCAATAAATTCCACAAAAGGTCTAATGGTTATTTACCATTAGAGATTTTCTTCATATTTTAAGTCTTTAATAGCGTCTGACATTGGTTTTTCATTAATTGAGTGTGCTACTTTATTAAAATAATTCATTTTTGTCACAAACTGCATTAGCTGAATAATTTTGCTAAGACACCTTCATTTATGGAGCATATGACTTGCATTCGTTAAATCGTTGTTTTGTTTTCATTTCATTTTGAAAATTATGCACATATTCAGTTTGAATTGTGCTGTTCTGAATAGAATTGACTAACTCTACAAAAAAAAATCGATATTTGTTATAAAAAAAATTTGAATTTCAAAAAATCTATTTTTCAAAGCTTGATTTTACATGTACCAAACGTCCATAATCAAAAATTAAAGAACTTGTTAATTAATCATGGAAATAGTTATTCGATTCAATGTTTTTATGAAAAAGTATTGCATTTAAATTAGATGTGGAAGTAGTGGTAACTTTCAGGTTACTAGTCTGTTATTGCTGCATTTTTGTTTGGGTCAACTTGGTTAGATCTTTTTTTTTCTTGTAAAAACTGCCGCTTCCTTCTATTTATGGGAGTTATGTGCAACGTGTGGGTGTTTATATTAGTGCATATAGAGTTCCTGTAGGTTGTGTTACGTAATTTTAGTGCATGTATGTGCCTAGGTGCAGACATGAGCGAGGGTGGCAGTGCATTGTTTGAGCGTGCAAACATGGGTTTTGTGTAGGTGTGGACATTTTTGTGGAGTGGTGTGTGTCGTGTACCTTTTATGGTTGCGTGTGTGGTTTCAGTTAGAGTATGTATGTTCAGTTCCTTTTTCTATGAATAACAAGGTGCGCGCTTAAGGTGACATAAGCATAGAGCATGTGTGCCTTTTAGTTGTAGCGTATTTGATGTTTTAGCATGGCCTGGCATGTTTATTGTCTGAACTGATTTTGTTTAACTTCGTTACAAATTTCATTTGGTAATTGCTCCTAGTTGCTGCTGCATGCATTGTTCATGATTTTGGTCTTGATTGTTGACATATATTATTATAATTTATGTTTTCGTCTCTTGGATACAACAGGGCCTTTGGTGTTCGCTTGTTTTCTACTTAGATCAAGTATGCATTTTCCTGTTTGCTTATGACAAAGGCTTATGTTGTCATCTCTTGGAAAAATTACATGAAGTATATATTCAATAACCATTATTCTATAAATATCAATATTATTTTCATTTATTTTATATATATTTCATGTATCATGATGTCCCACTTGTATGTAGGTACTTGATCATCTTTGGGAAATGGATGTGGATTTCTGCTATCATTATAGGTAATTTATATATTTGAACCAATGCATATCTTGCTTATGTCGTTGTCAAACTTAAAATTTGCTCCTAAACAAGAATTTGCATTTTTTTTTCATATTGTTAAGTAACTATCTATGAGAATTCCTAAACAAGCTAATAGATTTAGAATGGGTTATCCTATACAAAAAGCAACTATTTGTTAGGATGTTCCAAAAACATCTAAAAATGCCATTGAGGCTACCGAAACCGAGAGTTGATTGAGTAGCAGGAGGAACTGTGTCTGCGCTGAGGGGAAAGCGATTGATAGGAAGGAAACTACCCTAGAAGTTGGACTGGAGCAACAAATGCGCTAGTAGAATATTACCTGTTAATGGGTTGTAGTTAAGAGGTAGTAAAGCCTGAGAGAGAGGTAAAGCATTATGCACAAGTGTAGCCGTACTAGTGGTGTCATGCGTGCATAGGGTTGCAGTAGAGTTAGTGCCACGTAGAGGTCCAACGCATGAGCAAAGACTGAGAATATGAATTGCAGCATGTTCGAAAACGTCGGAAAATGGGTCATTTGGGAGAATAATTGCGTTTGGAGTTGCTGTTGAAAAATGAGTGTATGGGGTAAGTGTAGATTACATATAAAAACAGTTTGAGCAATTAATTTGTAGTAGTGCTACTTTTTCAAAAACTGTTTTTTCTTCTTCACATAGGTTTGATATATTTTATACAAATGAGACAAAAGAAAAGAACAAGAAGAAAAAAGAAACTGACGATGATACATTGGAGTATAATTTGTTGATATTTGCATTTTACTCCAAATCATATAATAATAATAAAAATCTTGTTTTGAGTAATAAATTTAAAAAATATTCATAAAGGTATATCATATGAAGTTTCGAAATGTTAACAGGTCTATTTAGTTTTGGAAAAAGGTGCTGGAGCTCAAGTAATAGAGAATTAGTGGGTTGGGTTTAATGTTTATTTAAGACGAGCAACTCCCTGCCATAGAATCTGTTGTCAAAGCATGATGATCATCGTTTGGAATCAAATCCATTTCAGGTTTGTGTCCTTTACATAGTCTCAACTTTTGAGTTCATATATAAGAATATTTTGAATTGCAACCCTTGGAAAAAGAAATAATAAAGATACACCTCTTTAATTAAAACAATATAAGCTTAGTCTTCATCTTTATGTTTATAGATTTCGTTGAAAATGTTGTTAGAACCGATGTTGTAATTATTTTTACTATCATTGTCAAATTTAATATTTTACGAACGTCAAAAGCGAATTTAACTTGTTTGAATTGCTTCTTACGTTTTAAGAAAAAATGTTGTCAGTTGCAATGTAAATATTTGAAGTGATGAATATTTATGGTACATATATCAATGAAAAGAATGCTGGTAGTACAAATATTTGCAGTACAGATATTAACTAAGAAAATACTAGTAGCGCAAGTATTTATAGTATGAACAACGGTATGGATTTGGATTTGGAAACTAGAAGGAAAATGATAGAGATTTGTAAAATAGTTTTCTGGAAAATAAGAACAGACCAACTAATCCTTATCTATGTAAATTTCTAAATTAGCTAGTGTTTTACATCTTTAAGTTTACTTGGTCTTTTCACTCCACTAAAATACGCTCACTTTCTTCGCCAAGCAAGATGCTTGCAAGTAGCAATATATAGAAAGAGTCTAAACTCCTTTGGGTTTAATTTTCCTGTTAGTTATAACATTTTTCGAAAATTAAAACTCTCCCATTTGATGTTTTAAACTGCTCAGTGCTTGAAGATGATAAAAGCTATGAAGTTTGATTTATGATTTTACATGCTATTTTTGCCCTTTGAGTTTTCATAGACCTATAAACATTTCTTATCCAGATAATAGTTGCGACTCCTGGTGGATTGCTTGATCACATAGAAAACTGATTTGGGTTCTCCATGCGTTTGATGGGTTTGAAATTACTTACACTTGACGGGAATGATCATTTACTTGATTTGGGATTCAGAAAAGATTTAGAGAAAATTGCTGACTGCATTCCTCGCCAAAGGCAGTCATTATTGTTCTCTGCAACAATTCCCAAGGAGGCACAAAACCAATTTCCTTTAAACTATTTATTTCTTATATTCGCATTTTTACCTTATAAAATTCGTACAGTCTAAAAGATTCTTGAATGTTTTAGGTGTGTAGGATCTCGCAAGTCGTCTTGAATAAATACCATGTCTATGTTGATACCGTTGGCGTAGGAAATGTGGAAACTCCATCCAAGGTATTTTGTTTTTTCCAAAGTTGTATAAACAATGTTTTCTGATGTACACAATTTATGTTGTTATATGTTGGTGATGCAGTTGGTAATTGTTACACCACATGAGCTTCATTTTCAAATGGTTTATCATCTTCTTAAGGAACATATCATGCATAAGCTAGATTGCAAGGTTAAAATAAAGGTAAATTAGTAATAATTGTCTATGCATCATCATGTCATCCCATTAGTTAACATTGAAAAGAATATAAGTTTGTATCAGGTTATTGTTTTTTGCAAACGTTGATGTACTCATTTGTTAGGGACCTGAACTTGATTGTCAGGGAAATACATTCAAGAAAGTCTCAAATTTATCGAATTCATATTTTTGATGAATTTCAAGAATCCAAGAATTTAATACTCGTAACTTCTGACGTGTCTTCACATGGTGTGCATTATCCTGATGTCACGTTGGTGATTCAGGTAGCACAAAACTCAGTCAATGCACTATACACTTTATCTTTACATAATTCATACATGAATGGGATAGGTTCTACATCCTTCAAGAAAATAAAAATCTACTTGTAAAATCTGCTGATTTATTTCAACTCATCAAAATGTTATGAAATAAGCCTAAAATTTGTGTCTTATACTGTCATAATCATTTCTGTCAAATTTAAAGTCAATCTGAAACTTTTATCTTATTCAACATTACGACTCAAATTTAAGCAATCAATTTTTTTTATTTTGACTGCCAATTTGAAATATAATTTTCAATGTATTAAAGGTTTTGAAAATGTGTAATTTTCATGAAGATAATCTTGATAGGAACAGTCTATGAAATTTTGTTTTGTTTCAGAAATTTTTGGCCAAAAAAGGGTGGATTTTGAGGGGATAAATAAGAGGGGACATGGATTATTTTCTACGTTATTAGTGGTGGGTCTCTTGAGTATAACATGATTGATATTTTTTTTTGGTTTTGTGTGTGTCTGTGTATAGATGCAACATACATGTGTGTGTGTGTGTGTGCACGCATGTTTGTAGGGTTTACCATGTTTTACCACTATTATACATAGGGCAAACATATATCTGATTGAATGGTGACATTGGTCACATATGAATAAATATATCGGAATGAATGGTCACATATGAACAAAATAGTGTCACTTCTCAATTACTCAGGTTGGAGTTCCCACCGACCGTGAGCAATACATACATCGGCTTGGAAGAACTGGGCGTAAAGGCAATGATGGTAAAGGAATTTTATTGCTTGCACCATGGGAAGAGTTCTTTATGGAAGAGTCGAGAGGCCTACCATTAGAGAAACATCAAGCCCCTGACATTGCTGATTCAGATATGAAGTTAAAGGTGAAGGAATCTATTAGGAGTATAGATACAAGCATCAAGGAAGCAGCTTGTCATGCATGGCTTGGATATTACAATTCAATTAGCCATATTGGATGAGATAAAACCTGGTTGTTCGTGTATATTTAAATAAAATAGCAATTTTTCCCCTCATTAAGCCTGCACTGCATTATCAATGTAAAACACACAAAAGTTTGTTGTCTGCTGCTTTACATTAAAACCAGTCGGCTTATAATAAAAATTATTCACTTATTCACCTGAATTTTGCATATTCATAGCCAAAATGCGACCAGGTCTTCAACCCATCAGCTTTCTTGCATTGTATGTTTCGAAACCTACAATTTGTAGTAGTAAAAGTTAGAGATGAGAAAGGAAATTTCCAATCTGAAGTATTTGAAAACCTGGTCGCATTTTGGCTATGAATATGCAAAATTCAGGTGAATAAGTGAATAATTTTTATTATAAGCTGACTGGTTTTAATGTAAAGCAGCAGACAACAAACTTTTGTGTGTTTTATATTGATAATGCAGTGCAGGCTTAATGAGGGGAAAAATTGCTATTTTTTTAAATATACACGAACAACCAGGTTTTATCTCGTCCAATATGGCTAATTGAATTGTAATATCCAAGCCATGCATGACAAGCTGCTTCCTTGATGCTTGTATCTATACTCCTAATAGATTCCTTCACCTTTAACTTCATATATGAATCAGCAATGTCAGGGGCTTGATGTTTCTCTAATGGTAGGCCTCTCGACTCTTCCATAAAGAACTCTTCCCATGGTGCAAGCAATAAAATTCCTTTACCATCATTGCCTTTACGCCTAGTTCTTCCAAGCCGATGTATGTATTGCTCACGGTCGGTGGGAACTCCAACCTGAGTAATTGAGAAGTGACACTATTTTGTTCATATGTGACCATTCATTCCGATATATTTATTCATATGTGACCAATGTCACCATTCATTCAGATATATGTTTGCCCGATGTATAATAGTGGTAAAACATGGTAAACCCCACAAACATGCGTGCACACACACACACACACATGTATGTTGCATCTATACACAGACACACACAAAACCAAAAAAAATATATCAATCATGTTATGCTCAAGAGATCCACCACTAATAACGTAGAAAATAATCCATGTCCCCTCTTATTTATCCCCTCAAAATCCACTCTTTTTTGGCCAAAAATTTCTGAAACAAAACAAAATTTCATAGACTATTCCTATCAAGATTATCTTCATGAAAATTACACCTTTTCAAAATCTTTAATACATTGAAAATTATATTTCAAATTGGCAGTCAAAATAAAAAAATTGATTTCTTAAATTTGAGTCGTAATGTTGAATAAGATAAAAGTTTCAGATTGACTTTAAATTCGCCAGAAATGATTATGACAGTATAAGACACAAATTTTGGGCTTATTTCATAACATTTTGATGAGTTGAAATAAATCAGCAGATTTTACAAGTAGATTTTTATTTTCTTGAAGGATGTAGAACGTATCCCATTCATGTATGAATTATGTAAAGATAAAGTGTATAGTGCATTGATTGAGTTTTGTGCTACCTGAATCACCAACGTGACATCAGGATAATGCACACCATGTGGAGAAACGTCAGAAGTTACGAGTATTAAATTCTTGGATTCTTGAAATTCATCAAAAATATGAATTCGATAAATTTGAGACTTTCTTGAATGTATTTCCCTGACAATCAAGTTCAGGTCCCTAACAAATGAGTACATCAACGTTGCTCCCATTGCAGTGTTGCAAAAAACAATAACCTGATACAAACTTATATTCTTTTCAATGTTAACTAATGGGATGACATGATGAGGCATAGACAATTATTACTAATTTACCTTTATTTTAACCTTGCAATCTAGCTTATGCATGATATGTTCCTTAAGAAGATGATAAACCATTTGAAAATGAAGCTCATGTGGTGTAACAATTACCAACTGCATCACCAACATATAACAACATAAATTGTGTACATCAGAAAACATTGTCTATACAACTTTGGAAAAAACAAAATACCTTGGCAGGAGTTTCCACATTTCCTACGCCAACGGTATCAACATAGACATGGTATTTATTCAAGACGACTTGCGAGATCCTACACACCTAAAACATTCAAGAATCTTTTAGACTGTACGAATTTTATAAGGTAAAAATGCGAATATAAGAAATAAATAGTTTAAAGGAAATTGGTTTTGTGCCTCCTTGGGAATTGTTGCAGAGAACAATAATGACTGCCTTTGGCGAGGAATGCAGTCAGCAATTTTCTCTATATCTTTTCTGAATCCCAAATCAAGTAAATGATCATTCCCGTCAAGTGTAAGTAATTTCAAACCCATCAAACTCATGGAGAACCCAGATCAGTTTTCTATGTGATCAAGCAATCCACTAGGTGTTGCAACTATTATCTGGATAAGAAATGTTTACAGGTCTATGAAAACTCAAAGGGCAAAAATAGCATGTAAAATCATAAATCAAACTTCATAGCTTTTATCATCTACAAGCACTGAGCAGTTTAAAACATCAAATGGGAGAGTTTTAATTTTCGAAAAATGTTATAACTAACAGGAAAATTAAACCCAAAGGAGTTTAGACTCTTTCTATATATTGCTACTTGCAATCATCTTGCTTGGCGAAGAAAGTGAGCATATTTTAGTGGAGTGAAAATGCCAAGTAAACTTAAAGATGTAAAACACTAGCTAATTTAGAAATTTACATAGATAAGGATTAGTTAGTCTGTTCTTATTTTCCAGAAAACTATTTTACAAATCTCTATCATTTTCCTTCTAGTTTCCAAATCCAAATCCATACCGTTGTTCATACTATAAATACTTGCGCTACTAGTATTTTCTTAGTTAATATCTGTACTGCAAATATTTGTACTACCAGCATTCTTTTCATTGATATATGTACCATAAATATTCATCACTTCAAATATTTACATTGCAACTGACAACATTTTTTCTTAAAACGTAAGAAGCAATTCAAACAAGTTAAATTCGCTTTTGACGTTCGTAAAATATTAAATTTGACAATGATAGTAAAAATAATTACAACATCGGTTCTAACAACATTTTCAACGAAATCTATAAACATAAAGATGAAGACTAAGCTTATATTGTTTTAATTAAAGAGGTGTATCTTTATTGTTACTTTTTCCAAGGGTTGCAATTCAAAATATTCTTATATATGAACTCAAAAGTTGAGACTATGTAAAGGACACAAACCTGAAATGGATTTGATTCCAAACGATGATCATCATGCTTTGACAACAGATTCTATGGCAGGGAGTTGCTCGTCTTAAATAAACATTAAACCCAACCCACTAATTCTCTATTATTTGAGCTCCAGCACCTTTTTCCAAAACTAAATAGACCTGTTAACATTTCGAAACTTCATATGATATACCTTTATGAATATTTTTTAAATTTATTACTCAAAACAAGATTTATTATTATTATATGATTTGGAGTAAAATGCAAATATCAACAAATTATACTCCAATGTATCATCGTCAGTTTCTTTTTTCTTCTTGTTCTTTTCTTTTGTCCCATTTGTATAAAATATATCAAACCTATGTGAAGAAAAAAAAAACAGTTTTTGAAAAAGTAGCGCTACTACAAATTAATTGCTCAAACTGTTTTTATCCGTAATCTACACTTACCCCATACACTCATTTTTCAACAACAACTCCAAACGCAATTATTCTCCCAAATCACCCATTTTCCGACGTTTTCAAACATGCTGCAATTCATATTCTCAGTCTTTGCTCATGCGTTGGACCTCTACTTGGCACTAACTCTACTACAACCCTATGCACGCATGACACCACTAGTATGGCTACACTTGTGCTTAATGCTTTACCTCTCTCTCAGGCTTTACTACCTCTTAACTACAACCCATTAACAGGTAATATTCTACTAGCGCATTTGTTGCTCCAGTCCAACTTCTAGGGTAGTTTCCTTCCTATCAATCGCTTTCCCCTCAGCGCGGACACAGTTCCTCCTGCTACTCAATCAACTCTCGGTTTTGGTAGCCTCAATGGCATTTTTAGATGTTTTTGGAACATCCTAACAAACAGTTGCTTTTTGTATAGGATAACCCATTCTAAATCTATTAGCTTGTTTAGGAATTCTCATAGATAGTTACTTAACAATATGAAAAAAATGCAAATTCTTGTTTAGGAGCAAATTTTAAGTTTGACAATGACATAAGCAAGATATGCAATGGTTCAAATACATAAATTACCTATAATGATAGCAGAAATCCACATCCATTTTCCAAAGATGATCAAGTACCTACATACAAGTGGGACATCATGATACATGAAATATATATAAAATAAATGAAAATAATATTGATATTTACAGAATAATGGTTATTGAATATATACTTCATGTAATTTTTCCAAGAGATGACAACATAAGCCTTTGTCATAAGCAAACAGAAAAATGCATACTTGATCTAAGTAGAAAACAAGCGAACATCAAAGGCCCTGTTGTATCCAAGAGACAAAAACATAAATTATAATAATATATGTCAACAATCAAGACCAAAATCATGAACAATGCATGCAGCAGCAACTAGGAGCAATTACCAAATGAAATTTGTAATGAAGTTTAAACAAAATCGGTTCAGACAATAAACATGCCAGGCCATGCTAAAACATCAAATACGCTACAACTAAAAGGCACACATGCTCTATGCTTATGCCTCCTTAAGCGCGCACCTTGTTATTCATAGAAAAAGTAACTGAACATACATACTCTAACTGAAACCACACACGCAACCATAAAAGGTACACGACACACACCACTCCACAAAAATGTCCACACCTACACAAAACCAATGTTTGCACGCTCAAACAATGCACTGCCACCCTCACTCATGTCTGCACCTAGGCACATACATGCACTAAAACTACGTAACACAACCTACAGGAACTCTATATGCACTAATATAAACACCCACACGTTACACATAACTCCCATAAATAGAAGGAAGCAGCAGTTTTTACAAGAAAAAAAAAGATCTAACCAAGTTGACCCAAACAAAAATGCAGCAATAACAGACTAGTAACCTGAAAGTTACCACTACTTCCACATCTAATTTAAATGCAATACTTTTTCATAAAAACATTGAATCGACTAACTATTTCCATAATTAATTAACAAGTTCTTTAATTTTTGATTATGGACGTTTGGTACATGTAAAATCAAGCTTTGAAAAATAGATTTTTTGAAATTCAAATTTTTTTTTATAACAAATATCGATTTTTTTTCTTAGAGTTAGTCAATTCTATTCAGAACAGCACAATTCAAACTGAATATGTGCGTAATTTTCAAAATGAATTGAAAACGAAACAACGATTTAACGAATGCATGTCATATGCTCCATAAATGAAGGTGTCTTAGCAAAATTATTCAGCTAATGCAGTTTGTGACAAAAATGAATTATTTTAATAAAGTAGCACACTCAATTAATGAAAGACTAATGTCAGACGCTATTAAAGACTTAAAATATGAAGAAAATCTCTAATGGTAAATAACCATTAGACCTTTTTGTGGAATTTATTGAAGCAATATCCTATAATGATAAATCAATGACTCATGAACCTTATCTTGTGTGGTTCATATTGTGCTTGTGGAGTTATTCTAGTCAAATTCATCTGAAAACTTTACCATCTTACCTATTCTGCTTACTATAAGAAAAAGTCTTACAAACCTAGAGTAGATTCACTAGTTTACCTCCCAAAAAATTTCCATTCACTTCCGACTCATATGTCCATCGCCTCTCATTGCAAAATTCATTGTTAACTAAACTGGTATGGTTCATTTGTTATTACAATTAGTCTAGATTTTAAATATTCTAGACTAATTGGTATCAAAGTTTTCAATCTTTCATGCATGTGAATTTCATATAATAATTTATTATGTGTAAACAAATTTATATGCATACCCAAATTGCATGCATTTTCTGCAATTATGTATAAGACTACTCACACGACATGATGTAGATTACGGGTACTAACAAAATTAAGCCATGGTGATGGAAGCCAAACTGCCCCAAACTTAAATGAAAATGCATGCAATGAATATAAATACTAAGTCTGTGTTACCATAATCAGATTTTCAGTATATCCTATCAAGATGAATTGCTAAGTAGTACTAAACTAAAATAATAAAATGAGCTATAGTTTACTTTTACCAATCATTCTATCAAATACGAATGACATAAGTGGCACTTGCTACATCAATCATATGCCTTTTCGTGATGCTAACAAGCCATAGAAGATTGTGTTTGCTATTTGGCCTGCTTTATTATGTTCCCACAGAGAGCATGCAGACTCTGTGTGTAGAGGTGGTAATCTACATTTGGTTTACGATTGAGTGGGGCACCTATGAGGAGTGGACGACGATTACAACAGTGAAAGGGCAGCTCTCACTTGGAGGATAAAAATTGGGGAAGATGACTTGTAGCAGCTGCACAGGAAGATAATTGGGCGGAAGATAATTAGCTATTCATTATAAAGAAATTACCTACTCTAGAATCTGAATCCTAACTCTAACAATCAAAGTACCCACATTACTCTGAACAGTCAAAATCCTAACTTGTTCAAACAAAAGTACTATATAAATATTAGCATGTCAATTCAATAGTCTTTCAACCACATTACTTCTGAACAGAAATTTGGTGTTGGTTTGCTCCCTTTACATTTGATGGGATATCAAGTCAAACATATACACTAATCATGCCCCAGTTCAATCAAACAAATGTACTAAAAGTCTAAAAAGATAGTATGATATTCTCTTGCAAATTTTTTATGGAAGTTGACAAAGATTCCAAGCAAAATATTTCATGATATCTAAAAACACATAGATAACTCATTTTCCATCTTAGTGTTAAGAATGTCAACCTGATGATACATACCTTGATATCACATGCTAGTTCACTTGATTAACATCCTGTGATTTTGAATGAGATGTGAAAATAGTAAATACACACATGTAGCCATTAAAACAATTTATACATATAAAATATGATAACATGGTAATTTTTTTTACCACATCCACTAGTGAGATAACATAGCAAAAGTTCTCAGCATCATGGAAGGAGTCAACAATATTCTACATCATTAAATATTCATTAACATAGATCATCAATATAAAAAATATACATATCAAATACATGGAACAGTTACAACATATTGTACAAGTTAATAAATAATATACCCCTTTGAAATACATTTATGTGACAACTCATGTACATGATAATTCAATAGTATGTAAATAAAGTAAATGTAAACAGTACAACGCTCCAGTATACCCCCAAAAAGTCGAATAAAATATAAAGAAACCATAAAGACCTGTTAATATGTGTAATCAAAACCAGAAACGAAGCTTTTGAACAATGAATACACATGAAACTCCAGAGATTAAATCATAAATAAGTGTGAATAATTGATAGAATTTAAACTATGGCTAAATTAGGTAGTAAAACTACCATGAAAATCATATTTAAGATCAATATTACAGTCAACTATGTAAGATAAGAAGCTTAACATGATATCGGATAATGGTTAGGACAAACAAAACGCAGTTAACAAAGGTTAGAGATTCAAACTACGTATAGCAGTCATGTATCAAATCCAAATTAATTACAGTTATATTCAAAATAAAAGTGAAGAAGTTCAAGACTTTTTTACAAATACGATGATGACATCTTCGAATAAAGCTGTACATACTAATTGCTATCACCATGGATCGATTGTTAGGGGTTCGGTTGAACAAGAAAAGATAAATAGTGAGCGAAGCCAATTTATAAAAGGAAGAGAGTAAAAAAAATACCGATTTCAAAAATGCCCACTATTGATTTGGAAAAATCCGAGTGAATCAGGGAGATGCTCTAGATTTACAGTTGAGTGAATCTGAGATGATCGACTTGGATGTTGGATTGAATCAGAGATGGCCGACTTTCTAGATGGAGTTTATGGAGTGAAATCGAAAGTTTTAGGGATTTGGGGATTAAGTTTGGTAGAAACGGAAGTGACGGAAGTGTTCCTTTTTTGTACTTTTGTGGCCTTAATTTTTATTTTGTCCCGCGTTGTTTTCGCTCCCACTTTTTCCAATGAATAACGTTATTACAGCGGAATATACGAATGTATAGCTTAATTTATTTGTTATTTTTTTGCTTCTTTTATATAGCATAATTTATGCACTATTTCTTTTTCGTTAATTATTTTATTATAGCATTTTAATATAAGGCTGTGATACAATGCTATGCATACCATATTTTCTTGTAGTGACACAAGTTTTCCAACTATCATATTTCTCATGACCCGCAGACAAGGCGTTTCTATTTAAATGCAATTGGTTTAGTAGTGTTCCAGGTTCGAAGACTAAGTGTACAAGGATTATAATCTGATTGAAATAAAGCATAGATCGCACTACCACAAGTATGATCCTTTTGTACTAGTTAAACAAGCATTTTCAGTTTATTACGCTCCTTATTCGTCTCTAAAAAGAGATAAAACAGAATGGTCGGCAATTTTTAAAACAAAGGCCCGATTTACGTTTGATGAGACGAATATTCCAGATGAAGAAGCCTATCAGCCAGATCTTGAGCAGAACAATGAAATAACAATTGAAGACGATCATATAGATTTTGGACCTCTGATCAATGAATCAAATGTTAGGGTAAAAGCATTCGAGTGTATGGAGGAGGATATCGTAGAATCTGAGATAGATTCTGAATCAGAAGACGATGATGACTGATGTAGATGATGAGTATTATCTTTCTAGTTGTAATGAAAATATGGAGTATACGACGTATATTTTGCAGTTCATATAACTCTGTTAAATTCTTGAATATTATGATAATTATTTACATCTTTTATGTCATATGCAGTTTTTCCTATTTATTTATCTTAAAACAGCAATGTAATATGTTTCTCCTTGGAATATGAGACCCAATCTAATACAGGTATAAATAACTTCATTTTAAGTTTATGTCGTCTATTTAGCAACTTATATCGTTTGTGTCAGTTAACTGTAAAATAAATTTCAATATCATGTTATTGTTACCTTTTAAATGATTTGTATGTGACAGGAATGTCATCGAGAGGGAGGAGTACTTCTCATTCTTCAGGCGATGGTTCTGGTCCATCATAGCACTCAACGTCCCGTTGTTTCCTTAGTGCCTATGACACAAGGGTAAAAAATAAACTTTATTTAGTATGTTAATTTTTTAACCAACTGTACACTTATGTATATCATATTTAACACTGGGGTTTTGACCTACAACCTTCAAAGTTTATTCTAGATGTGTCAAAAGCAGCGTACAGGGTTAGGATGTCGGAGTGTTGGCCGAAATGAGATACCATCCCACCTCACATTATAGAGTGCATTTGGCAGGACGTCCTTGTAAGTATATTCTTCTATATATTTTCCATTTTAATTTTTTATCGCTAATATAATGTACATATTTTACCACTGATATTTGTTTAACGTGAAATACATGCCGAGGTTGATATACAAACGCAAGATTTATAGCTGGCCCGAACCTATTGGATGCAGAAAATGAGAAAGATTTATAAGGATGACATATCAACATTAAAGAAAAACATGAAAAGTCTAGCTGTATGGGAGCAGCCGTGTTGTAATGACCCGGGGTTTCGGCCAACTAATTTTAAATAATTAATATGGTTTTAAATATTTAGTTGACAATATAAATTTATATTTATATTGAGTATAGTCGAAATACAATTTTTATTTCGAATATTTATAATTATAGAAATACGAGAAATTAGAATTAATCGATTAGAGTTAGTGTTAATCAATCAGAGTTAACCAGTTAGAGTTAGAGTTGACCAGTTAACCAATCGAGGAAATTTATTTGTTTGAAATTAATTTATACTGATTTAAATCTACATCATCTCCAGATGATCGAATATGGGTTTGAAACCTGTTCCGCTGGGTTCAGAATGGTGGTATTACCCTAAGAACGCCAGTTGTTGCGTTCGAATAGGAGTTCAAAATCCTGAGTATTTTAAATTAAATCGTATCGGTTTAGTTCAAAACACCCTAAGTTATTTACCTCCACAAAAATTAAAGCCTTGATGTTCAAATTTAAGCCACTCATTTCCTTCTGCTCAAAAGAAACCACGTTTGTCCCCTTCTCTTCTATATAAACGAAATCCCTCTATCTCCTTAAATAAATTCGATGTCCTCAGAAACAAATACCGTAAGCCTCGAATTAAATTCACTTCGTCGATTTCCGTGGGGTGCGACATCAAACTGGAGCAACGCACTGACAAGCTCGACCTTCCAATATAGGGAATCGCGACTTCGAGAAAGGTGAATTAGGGGTTCGGTCTTCGCTGGAGAACGATGAGGTCGGAGGCGAGCGTGAGTTGGTACAGGATGTTGCGATGGGCTATGGGATATGGCGGATTGGTGCGATGATGAATGAGGATCTGGGGTGCGACGCGGGTTCCAATATCCACCTCAAGCTGTCGATTTGGGGTTGAAATCTGGAGGCGCGATGCTTGAGATCAGAAAAGGTGCGACTTTCTCCCTGGAGGTTAGGGGTCAGTTCGTTGGTCACTAATAAGGGATCCGATCATCGATGTATGGCGCAACACTCAAGAGGAGGAGGATGCAAGGGGTTAACCTGGTAACGCAATGGTAAAAAGGGGTTCATTAATGAAAGTATTTTGGGTCTACTCCCTGAATCAGGCCCTGTTTTTCCAATTCGATAAAGCAGAAAAAGGGTTAGAAAGAAAATGGTGGTGCTACTTGTCGGATGTTAGCAGTAAAGAGAGGGGCATCATGATTTAAATGGTGATGTTTAATGGGTTCTTGGCCGTTTTTTCAGAAGGAGGAATTAGGAAGTTAATAAGGTAATTAATTATAATTTGTTAGTTAACATTTTCTTATAAGGATTTAATTGGTAGATTAGTTAGAATTAAATTAACATATCAGTTTGGATTCAATTAGTATAGTGGTTAAAATTTAATTTAGTAACCATAAAAAGAAGAAGAGAAAAATGTAGGAAAGTTATTTGTTTAAATAGTTAATATAAATAAATAAAATGTTTAATCAGTAATTTAAATAAATTATTGTAGGTGCTGATAAGTTGATAACTGACGATATCGAAATTAAGAGGATATTCAGCAATGGAAAGAGCCGGTGAGTAAATTCTCACTCACCTCAATTATAATTATTTTTATTCGAAAAAAAATAATTGTCTGTGCTTGTTTGAATGCTGTCTGATTGTTTTAAAATATATATTAGTTATTTAGGATATATATATATATGTATTGGGTTGATGATTGGTTGGATCCCCGCAGTCTCATTAGCGGATGCCCGCAGTTTCATAGCGGATGATTACCCTATACGCCCCACGCTATGATTAGTGGATGACCTTCATACCGCGATATCCTGCCTCGAAGCAGGATGGGTATTACTATGTTGACTAACGTCTGTGGATGCAGGAAAAACAGGTTGGAGGAATCCAACTGGATTCCTCAAAAATATATTATCTGTTGTAGTTTGTTTGATTTCATATATATTCATATATGATGTGTTAAAAATCAAATGATTGAAAATTGGTTGACCTGATTGTTGAAAATACCGCTAGAGCTTGAATATTTATTTATAAAAATATCGAAAGGGTATTTGAAATTTAAAAGGGGAATTCTATTTTTATAAATAGAATTTGAATTTTTAATGAAGTATAGAAACATTAACTTGTTTTGAATATATATATAAACAAGTAATTGAATTTATAAACTTTGTTTATAAATGGAAATATGGAATTTGAATTGAATTTATAAACTTTGTTTATAAATGGAAATATGGAATTTGAATTGAATTTATAAACTTTGTTTATAAATGGAAATGTGGAATTTGAATTGAATTTATAAACTTTGTTTATAAATGGAAATGTGGAATTTGAATCGAATTTATAAAGTTGTTTATAAATGAAAATATGGGTTTTGAATCGAATTAATAAACTTTGTTTATAAATGGAAGGTGGGGTTTGAATTGAATTTATAAACGTTGTTTATAAATGGAAAGGCGGGATTTGAATTGAAGTTATAAACGTTGTTTATAAAAAAATGCCGAGAATTCAAATGGACTTTAAACTATAAATTTGAATATAGAATTCAAATGGACTTTAAACTATAAATTTGAATATAGAATTCAAATGGACTTTAATAATAGAATTTGAATATAGAATTCAAACGGACTTTAAACTATAGAATTTGAATATAGAATTCAAATGGACTTTAAACTATAAATTTGAATATAGAATTCAAATGGACTTTAATAATAGAATTTGAATATAGAAATTCAAACGGACTTTTTATTATAGGATTTGAATAAGAGAAGACAATAGAATTTGATAAATAGAAATTGAATAATAGAAGCGAATTGGAGTTTGAATATAGAATTCAAATATTAAAAGGAGAAATAGACTAAAGAAATAATTAACGAATGGAGTTAAAACGATTTGGTATAGTTAAATAGATTGGGCAGGTATAGATACAGGAGACAGGTATGGAATAAAGTATAGAAGTGAAATAAATAGAATGCCCGACAAAAAGGTACGTATTTAATTTCCATATGAGATTTTATGCGCCGTATCGGCAAGCCGCTTGGCTTTTTCTTTTTCTTTTTGAAATGAGAAGGACCGGGGAAGCTATTTGAAATTTCCCGATGCTCCCGGTACAAAGGAGGTTATGGCGAATTTTTCCGGGAATTTAAGGAGTTAGAATATTTTTAAGATAATTTGATAGTTAGAAATCAACGTTTCAATATATATAGAAGTCGATAAGAAAACGAACTTAGGAATAGAATAGTATAATCAAAAAGGAAGTATAAGGATAAAATCTAGTAAGAATAGAAAAGGGAAGTGTATACGTGTTTAAAAGTAAATCAGTAGTTGTATGGAATTGATTTGTTCGAGTAAGTAGTCTTGTCTGTTTTGACGTTAAATGTTATTCAGTCAAGGTCTGAGAGGTAACTATACCCCAACTTGGTTGATTTCATGATATACCGATAAGTAGCAAGATTCAGGCTCGAAGATCAATGTGGAATAAGAATTAGTTAAATACTATATTTGGGTTGTCGTAACGCTGTTTTACACAACATCTGTTTTAACCCAAATATGTGCAAAGCTTGGAAATAGAATAATGAATATTTCTAAAGTTTAGAAAATAAAAGAAGGCGATATATGGAAATGTTTTCCAAATAACATATAAGGCCAATATGGTTATTGAAAATATTTGGTTAACAAATATTGATAAGAAATAGAAAAGAGATTTAATTAATGGAATATTAATTATAGGTTCAGTGATTGTTGGATGTTTGGTTGAACACTTGTTTTATTCGATAGTTAAATCATCGACTATCGAAACACTTGTTTTTATTCGATAGTTAAATCACAGACTATCGGAGTTTTGACCATCGTTGTCAATATGGAGAGACCGGTTGGATTATTATCCGAAGAACCACTCCATATTGGCAGTAGCGTGCGAATCGGATTATATAAAGATAATCGAAGACGGAGTAGAGTGCAAGGACTTTTTCTATTAATAGAAATAGTGCCTTCAGTTCATCCTGTTCCTGGGTGACTTGTATGGATGAATGTCTGACAGAGTATTTCCAGAAAGGTCACGTACATTGATTTCTTCAACTGTACCAAGAGTGGAAGCGGAGGAGGAAACTTCTTTTAGCTGACATGTAATGTACTGTTGTGGACGTCAATCGGTGATTTGATGGATTTGACGATGTGGCATTCGAAGTGAATCTGGTGTGATGATAAAGCGTAGCTTCTAGCCTCATCATCCGGTAAATGACAGAAATCGGGCAAGCAGCATGGCTATGTAGGTCGCACCTATTAGGGTGTATAATCACCTGATCTAGAGTTTCATTTACTTCTAAAAATCTATTGTCGATGCTGTCCCATTCGGGAAACGGTTGCTGATCCCAATCGTTGGTGATATACATTCGATACACTCAAGCGAAATGAGTGGTCGGTCATGTGTGGCTGAGTTGCAAGATGTTCTTGTTGAACTCGGTGTATTCTCCTCTAGAGATATACCAGCGGAAGGTGATTCCATACCTTGTCATAGTTGGAAACCCATTACCCAATACGTGCTTGCGGTTTATGATTTGTATATATATATGTGGAACGTGAGATGCAAGCGTTCCACTAGATTGTTATCTACTTGATTTAGACATTATTATAATATCAAAAGAGTTTTGATATAAAGATAAATCAAGTGTTTGGATTCTCATAAGGGAAAAACCCGTTCCGTGTTATACGGCGTGGTCTTATGAGATATCATTTAGTTTTCTGAAACTGTTTTTAAACTGTTTACTCATACCAGTCCCATGACTGACCCGGAGTTTACTTTGTTGTTTTCCCTAAACTCTTGGGTGCCTAAATTTGTATGGGCAGTCAAGTAGTCAGGATTTTACAGATATACTGGAAGAGCTTGGAGCAGGAGGCTTCAGGATCATATAGCTATAGTTATTTCTGCTGTGTTGTAAGTGATGTACTTTGATATTGATGTATATTCAAGTACAGATGTATATTTCAAGTTATGTTATATATATTATATGTTATTCGTTCCGTTGTGAGATTCGTGTTACTCTGATGTTGTGTTCTTCTTCTTCTTCTATTCTAAGTTTCTATCTTATCTATCCTCACCCTCTAACTTCTTTCTATTAATGGTTCGAATTTCCGTGATATTTGGGGTTGGACTTGTGTTTTTGGTCAGCTCAAATTCTACCGGATTTTCGGGTCATTACAGTTGGTATCAGAGCTTAGGTTTAGCGAATACCTAGGCTGTGTGGAAATGTGCTCATTAGAGATAGGATCAGTAGTATCCTAGAATGAGTTGAGTGTATATATATACGAGAGAGCGTATTTGTTATTTGATATAAAAACTATTTTATATTGTGTTGACTAATCTGTTGAGTGGATTATAAATTTTGGTCGAATCGTGGGACGCCACGAGGTTGATAGGAATTTATAAACACTTGAACAGAAGATTGGACACGATATTATTTTTAAATAGTTAAGTTGATTGTTAGGATTATAATCGAATTAGATTATAAAACAGAAATAGTTATATATATATAACCAATGGAATTTGTATATGAAATCGAATATACAAATAAGATGAATTGAAATTGAATTCCAACCAGAATTCAGAATTTAAAATCCTGGGAGTTTGGAAAATATTTTTTTCTAAATGGGTTTTGAAAGAAATAAAGCACTGAACTCATTCAGTAGCTGGGAAATAATTCTGATGATGGTCGCAACATCACCAGTGTTCATTTTCGAGTTTCTAAGTGACGAATTGCTGCCTTAGAAAATTTTTGATGGAAATTTGTTTAAAAAGAAACAAGTTGTTTGAAAATTCAAATGTTTTGAATTTGAGATAGATAAATATATGTATATATTTATATTACTTCAAAGGAATTTTGAAATGAGAATTGGAATATAGATTTCAAATAGAAGTAAATTAAAGGAATTTGAATATATATATATAATTCAAATAGAAGTAAAATATACGGGAATTCAAATATAGAATTTGAACATAGAAATTTAAATAGGATTTGAATAAATAAAATTCAAATAGAAATTGTATAAGAAAAATTGAAATGGAATTTGAATTCAAAGGAATTCAAATGGATTTGAATAAAGATAAGTCAAATAGAGATTTGAATATTAGAATTCAAATGGAATTTGGTTAAATAGAATTTCAAAGAGAATATAAAGTGGAGGTTGAATATTAGAATTTCAAAGAAAATATAAAATTTGAAATAGAATTTTAGATAAAAGGAGTTTAAATAGAATTTGAATTCAAAGTGAAATTAAATAGAATTTGAATTCAAAGGAGTTAAAATAGAATTTAAATTCAAAGGATTTCAAATATAAATTGAACAAAGGAATTTAAATAGAAATCGAATAAAGGATTTCAAATGGAATTTGAATAAGGGATTTGAAATGGGTTTTGAATAAAGGATTTCAAATAGGAATTGAAGAGAAGAAATTCAAATAGAATCTGAAGATAAGGAAATGGAATTAGAATTTGAATCGAAGAAAAATTCAAATAGAAATTGAATAGAAGGAAATTCAAATGAGTTGGAATAAAGAGATTCAAATGGAATTTGAATATTTTAAATTAAGACATAGGACTTGAATATTTGAAGAGAAATATATCGGGAATATTATGTTGAAATGGAAAAATGGATTTGATATATATTGAAAATATATCAGAATGAAGTTGAATATATTATAAACAAAGTTAGAATGTTTATATTTATATATAATTAAAACAAGCTCGTCGTAGCGCGGCAGTTCGTAAATGGGCGACTCGAACTTCAATCGAGTATACAGGACTCAAATTAAGTCGGAATTCTTTGAAACAAGAATCGTCGGGACCGGTTGAATAATAGTTTTCTAATGAAAGAGAAAAATCTGGATTTCGTCGTATAGATTTTGAGTTATGTCAAAATCAAAATTTTAGAAAAGCAGCGCCAGAACCATTATAAAACCATGACGGTTTAATTAAATAAATAAAAGGATTGTTAGGAAATAAAATCCGAATTGGCATTAGAAAAATGCAGACTGGAGATATAAAATAAATATGAACTCCAGTAAAGTAAGTGAAATGATTTTTAAGACAAAAAAATCCTAATTTAAATGGTTAAATAGAATTAACTAAATTGGGGAATAATTAGTTAAAGGAAATTTGAGTCGAAATTGGATTTTTGGATAAGTGAAAGAGATTGAGAATTTATATTCGAAATCGAATATATAACTCAAGTTGAAATTATAATTAGATTAGTTTATAATTAAGTTGACATATATTTGAACAAGTGATATTCAAATAAAAAAAAGTGAAATTGGCAAAACGGTTAATTAGCAACTAGCTAATGGGAATGTGAATGATTGAAATTAAATTTAACTTAAGTAAGTTAAATGGATCGAAACGAATAAATTGAGTAAAATCATGTGAATGAAATATGAATTTGGTGTGAATAAAGGAAAAACCAAAAGAGTTAAAGAGGAAATATATTTGTAACACAAATACAAAGGAAGTTATGTGTAAACAAATAGAAGGAGAAATATTTGTAAAAACATTTACAAATAGAATTTAGAACAGAATATTTGTAAAACATTTACAAATAGATTCAATGGAAATATTTATTTATTTGTTAAATAAATAAAATGTTATAGATGAGATATTTATTTGTTAAATAAATAGAATTTAATCAAAGGAATATTCAGAAGATGAAATGGAAATCTATTTTTAACAGATAAATAGAAAGGATTAATTTATAAATAACAGTTATAAATTAAATTGAATATTTATCATTCGATAAATGGAATATGTAAGTCTGAACTTATATAGAGAAGAGATATTGGTTTTTAACACCGATAGTTTTAAATAGAAGGGGTACACAACACTTGTATAAGTGAAGTAACGTTATTAAAGAGAACATTTATAAAGTGAAGAACCATTACTAAAATGTAAAACTTTATAAATGGATAAATGTTATCCAATATGAGTTATTCGAATAGAAATAGTCGACTAGGGTTAGAATAAATCGATTAAAGAAAGAATTAACCAGTTAGAGTAAATCAGTTAGGGTTAATCCGTAGGGTTAATTGAATATTAGTGATTCAATCAGAATTTATCGAATATTTGTTATTTCAAATTTAGAGTTAAGCAGATAGAATTAAATTGAACATAGTTAATCGAATTAGGATTTAATTGAATGTTAGTTATTCAAATAAAGTTGATCGAATATAGTTATTGAGATAGAGTTAGTCAAACATAGTTACTCAAGATAAGTACCATTTCGTACGACTGCTAGCGTAAGTCGCAGGGCAGCAGATAGCCTAGGGCGGTCATATGTTTCCTGGGGGAATCAGGCGTAACCATTGTGATCGCTGCGATCTAGAGTCAAGCGAATGGAGTTAAATCAAATATTAGTTTATTCAGATAGAATTAAAGGAGTTAATCGAATAGGAGTTATTCGAATAAAGTTAAAAGGAATTAATCAAATATTGGTTATTCGAAGGAGTTATAGAATTTAATTATTCGATGGAGTTAATCGAAAAGAGTTAAATCAAATAGAGTTAATTGATAAGAGTAAATTGAATAGAGTAAATCGAATATGGTTTATTCGAACAAAGGTTTTCGAATTTAGTTATTCGATAGAGAGAGATTATCGAATATAGTTATTCGAAGGGAGAAGTTATCGAATAGGGATCTATTCGAAAGAGAGTTATGCAAGGAAGTTTGAAATGTTGAGTATCAACATAAATAAGTTCTGAAAGGTTAATGGGTTTGTAGCACTTTTTCTACCTTAGCAATTTCGAGGACGAAATTATTTTAAGTGGGGAAGAATGTAATGACCCGGGGTTTCGGCCAACTAATTTTAAATAATTAATATGGTTTTAAATATTTAGTTGACAATATAAATTTATATTTATATTGAGTATAGTCGAAATACAATTTTTATTTCGAATATTTATAATTATAGAAATACGAGAAATTAGAATTAATCGATTAGAGTTAGTGTTAATCAATCAGAGTTAACCAGTTAGAGTTAGAGTTGACCAGTTAACCAATCGAGGAAATTTATTTGTTTGAAATTAATTTATACTGATTTAAATCTACATCATCTCCTGATGATCGAATATGGGTTTGAAACCTGTTCCGCTGGGTTCAGAATGGTGGTATTACCCTAAGAACGCCAGTTGTTGCGTTCGAATAGGAGTTCAAAATCCTGAGTATTTTAAATTAAATCGTATCGGTTTAGTTCAAAACACCCTAAGTTATTTACCTCCACAAAAATTAAAGCCTTGATGTTCAAATTTAAGCCACTCATTTCCTTCTGCTCAAAAGAAACCACGTTTGTCCCCTTCTCTTCTATATAAACGAAATCCCTCTATCTCCTTAAATAAATTCGATGTCCTCAGAAACAAATACCGTAAGCCTCGAATTAAATTCACTTCGTCGATTTCCGTGGGGTGCGACATCAAACTGGAGCAACGCACTGACAAGCTCGACCTTCCAATATAGGGAATCGCGACTTCGAGAAAGGTGAATTAGGGGTTCGGTCTTCGCTGGAGAACGATGAGGTCGGAGGCGAGCGTGAGTTGGTACAGGATGTTGCGATGGGCTATGGGATATGGCGGATTGGTGCGATGATGAATGAGGATCTGGGGTGCGACGCGGGTTCCAATATCCACCTCAAGCTGTCGATTTGGGGTTGAAATCTGGAGGCGCGATGCTTGAGATCAGAAAAGGTGCGACTTTCTCCCTGGAGGTTAGGGGTCAGTTCGTTGGTCACTAATAAGGGATCCGATCATCGATGTATGGCGCAACACTCAAGAGGAGGAGGATGCAAGGGGTTAACCTGGTAACGCAATGGTAAAAAGGGGTTCATTAATGAAAGTATTTTGGGTCTACTCCCTGAATCAGGCCCTGTTTTTCCAATTCGATAAAGCAGAAAAAGGGTTAGAAAGAAAATGGTGGTGCTACTTGTCGGATGTTAGCAGTAAAGAGAGGGGCATCATGATTTAAATGGTGATGTTTAATGGGTTCTTGGCCGTTTTTTCAGAAGGAGGAATTAGGAAGTTAATAAGGTAATTAATTATAATTTGTTAGTTAACATTTTCTTATAAGGATTTAATTGGTAGATTAGTTAGAATTAAATTAACATATCAGTTTGGATTCAATTAGTATAGTGGTTAAAATTTAATTTAGTAACCATAAAAAGAAGAAGAGAAAAATGTAGGAAAGTTATTTGTTTAAATAGTTAATATAAATAAATAAAATGTTTAATCAGTAATTTAAATAAATTATTGTAGGTGCTGATAAGTTGATAACTGACGATATCGAAATTAAGAGGATATTCAGCAATGGAAAGAGCCGGTGAGTAAATTCTCACTCACCTCAATTATAATTATTTTTATTCGAAAAAAAATAATTGTCTGTGCTTGTTTGAATGCTGTCTGATTGTTTTAAAATATATATTAGTTATTTAGGATATATATATATATATGTATTGGGTTGATGATTGGTTGGATCCCCGCAGTCTCATTAGCGGATGCCCGCAGTTTCATAGCGGATGATTACCCTATACGCCCCACGCTATGATTAGTGGATGACCTTCATACCGCGATATCCTGCCTCGAAGCAGGATGGGTATTACTATGTTGACTAACGTCTGTGGATGCAGGAAAAACAGGTTGGAGGAATCCAACTGGATTCCTCAAAAATATATTATCTGTTGTAGTTTGTTTGATTTCATATATATTCATATATGATGTGTTAAAAATCAAATGATTGAAAATTGGTTGACCTGATTGTTGAAAATACCGCTAGAGCTTGAATATTGATTTATAAAAATATCGAAAGGGTATTTGAAATTTAAAAGGGGAATTCTATTTTTATAAATAGAATTTGAATTTTTAATGAAGTATAGAAACATTAACTTGTTTTGAATATATATATAAACAAGTAATTGAATTTATAAACTTTGTTTATAAATGGAAATATGGAATTTGAATTGAATTTATAAACTTTGTTTATAAATGGAAATATGGAATTTGAATTGAATTTATAAACTTTGTTTATAAATGGAAATGTGGAATTTGAATTGAATTTATAAACTTTGTTTATAAATGGAAATGTGGAATTTGAATCGAATTTATAAAGTTGTTTATAAATGAAAATATGGGTTTTGAATCGAATTAATAAACTTTGTTTATAAATGGAAGGTGGGGTTTGAATTGAATTTATAAACGTTGTTTATAAATGGAAAGGCGGGATTTGAATTGAAGTTATAAACGTTGTTTATAAAAAAATGCCGAGAATTCAAATGGACTTTAAACTATAAATTTGAATATAGAATTCAAATGGACTTTAAACTATAAATTTGAATATAGAATTCAAATGGACTTTAATAATAGAATTTGAATATAGAATTCAAACGGACTTTAAACTATAGAATTTGAATATAGAATTCAAATGGACTTTAAACTATAAATTTGAATATAGAATTCAAATGGACTTTAATAATAGAATTTGAATATAGAAATTCAAACGGACTTTTTATTATAGGATTTGAATAAGAGAAGACAATAGAATTTGATAAATAGAAATTGAATAATAGAAGCGAATTGGAGTTTGAATATAGAATTCAAATATTAAAAGGAGAAATAGACTAAAGAAATAATTAACGAATGGAGTTAAAACGATTTGGTATAGTTAAATAGATTGGGCAGGTATAGATACAGGAGACAGGTATGGAATAAAGTATAGAAGTGAAATAAATAGAATGCCCGACAAAAAGGTACGTATTTAATTTCCATATGAGATTTTATGCGCCGTATCGGCAAGCCGCTTGGCTTTTTCTTTTTCTTTTTGAAATGAGAAGGACCGGGGAAGCTATTTGAAATTTCCCGATGCTCCCGGTACAAAGGAGGTTATGGCGAATTTTTCCGGGAATTTAAGGAGTTAGAATATTTTTAAGATAATTTGATAGTTAGAAATCAACGTTTCAATATATATAGAAGTCGATAAGAAAACGAACTTAGGAATAGAATAGTATAATCAAAAAGGAAGTATAAGGATAAAATCTAGTAAGAATAGAAAAGGGAAGTGTATACGTGTTTAAAAGTAAATCAGTAGTTGTATGGAATTGATTTGTTCGAGTAAGTAGTCTTGTCTGTTTTGACGTTAAATGTTATTCAGTCAAGGTCTGAGAGGTAACTATACCCCAACTTGGTTGATTTCATGATATACCGATAAGTAGCAAGATTCAGGCTCGAAGATCAATGTGGAATAAGAATTAGTTAAATACTATATTTGGGTTGTCGTAACGCTGTTTTACACAACATCTGTTTTAACCCAAATATGTGCAAAGCTTGGAAATAGAATAATGAATATTTCTAAAGTTTAGAAAATAAAAGAAGGCGATATATGGAAATGTTTTCCAAATAACATATAAGGCCAATATGGTTATTGAAAATATTTGGTTAACAAATATTGATAAGAAATAGAAAAGAGATTTAATTAATGGAATATTAATTATAGGTTCAGTGATTGTTGGATGTTTGGTTGAACACTTGTTTTATTCGATAGTTAAATCATCGACTATCGAAACACTTGTTTTTATTCGATAGTTAAATCACAGACTATCGGAGTTTTGACCATCGTTGTCAATATGGAGAGACCGGTTGGATTATTATCCGAAGAACCACTCCATATTGGCAGTAGCGTGCGAATCGGATTATATAAAGATAATCGAAGACGGAGTAGAGTGCAAGGACTTTTTCTATTAATAGAAATAGTGCCTTCAGTTCATCCTGTTCCTGGGTGACTTGTATGGATGAATGTCTGACAGAGTATTTCCAGAAAGGTCACGTACATTGATTTCTTCAACTGTACCAAGAGTGGAAGCGGAGGAGGAAACTTCTTTTAGCTGACATGTAATGTACTGTTGTGGACGTCAATCGGTGATTTGATGGATTTGACGATGTGGCATTCGAAGTGAATCTGGTGTGATGATAAAGCGTAGCTTCTAGCCTCATCATCCGGTAAATGACAGAAATCGGGCAAGCAGCATGGCTATGTAGGTCGCACCTATTAGGGTGTATAATCACCTGATCTAGAGTTTCATTTACTTCTAAAAATCTATTGTCGATGCTGTCCCATTCGGGAAACGGTTGCTGATCCCAATCGTTGGTGATATACATTCGATACACTCAAGCGAAATGAGTGGTCGGTCATGTGTGGCTGAGTTGCAAGATGTTCTTGTTGAACTCGGTGTATTCTCCTCTAGAGATATACCAGCGGAAGGTGATTCCATACCTTGTCATAGTTGGAAACCCATTACCCAATACGTGCTTGCGGTTTATGATTTGTATATATATATGTGGAACGTGAGATGCAAGCGTTCCACTAGATTGTTATCTACTTGATTTAGACATTATTATAATATCAAAAGAGTTTTGATATAAAGATAAATCAAGTGTTTGGATTCTCATAAGGGAAAAACCCGTTCCGTGTTATACGGCGTGGTCTTATGAGATATCATTTAGTTTTCTGAAACTGTTTTTAAACTGTTTACTCATACCAGTCCCATGACTGACCCGGAGTTTACTTTGTTGTTTTCCCTAAACTCTTGGGTGCCTAAATTTGTATGGGCAGTCAAGTAGTCAGGATTTTACAGATATACTGGAAGAGCTTGGAGCAGGAGGCTTCAGGATCATATAGCTATAGTTATTTCTGCTGTGTTGTAAGTGATGTACTTTGATATTGATGTATATTCAAGTACAGATGTATATTTCAAGTTATGTTATATATATTATATGTTATTCGTTCCGTTGTGAGATTCGTGTTACTCTGATGTTGTGTTCTTCTTCTTCTTCTTCTATTCTAAGTTTCTATCTTATCTATCCTCACCCTCTAACTTCTTTCTATTAATGGTTCGAATTTCCGTGATATTTGGGGTTGGACTTGTGTTTTTGGTCAGCTCAAATTCTACCGGATTTTCGGGTCATTACACGTGTGGGTAGGATTTGTTAGATATTGGAATACTGATGAGGCGAAGGTAAGTTTACTATATTTTTTTTAAATATCAAAAATATTTGATCGATAAGTAATGTATCAAATTTTTAATGTCAGGCAGAGTCGAAAAAAATTATAAATAACAATGCAAATCCAGTCACTCATCGAAGAGGATCTAAGTCATTTCAGCAGTATCACCAGGAGTTGGTAATTTAATAAATGTGACTTCTAAAAATTAATATACTATATAATTTTGAACGTGTAATAATTGTATGTAATAATCAAATTCAGGAGGCTGAGGGGCAGGGTCCAGTCTCGTATATGGACGTGTTCACTCGTACGCATGTCATCGAGCATGTCAATTCAGATGGGATCGTCTCATATACATGGCACGATGAAAAATCTAGGCAGAGCCATGTAAGATTTTATTTTATGTAGTAGTATTTGTAGTAATTGTTAAATTATAATAAAATAAGTTATCATGATATCGATTTTATCAACATTCTTATTTGGTCTTGCAGGCCAAGTTTATGGAGCAGTGCCAACAGCGTGCACCTGAGACTGGACAAGAGCAGCCCACGACTGATGAGGAGGACATTATATTCCAGTCAATGATGGATCCATCGACGCGGAACATGCGTTACGACTTTGGAAATCAAGTGGTAAGCGATTTTTTCCTTAATTTAATTTCTAGCTTAGATATACAATAACATTTACGAGTTACAGGCTAGTAGTCAAAAACAGAGCAGGCAGACTAGAGCTGATATAGATTTAGCAAAGATTCAAGAGTTCTGGTTTAGGGTAGCGTAGCTTGAGGACCAGAATTTCCGCCAGACCATTGAGATGACTCTGCTTCTTGACCAGCGTTTGGCCAAGTTCACGCAGCAGTACGACCGCTTTCCGTCTTCAGCAGGTTCTGGAGATGATTAGTGATGGAGTTTGAGGTATGTTTTTTTTTGGCAGTGTATATATGACTTGTGATTGAAATGACTTTTGGTTGATATTTTGTACGTATTATGTTGGTAGGCGCCGATGGTAGTCTTAATGGTAGACTTGATGGTAGATTTGATGTATTTATTTTCATTATGATGGTAGATAGTGTGACATGTATAAATTTAAGTATTGTATAATTAGTGGTTTGATTTTATGGTGAAGTTTATGTTAGTGTTTTTGTTGATTTATTGAGTTAGAATTGGTTTTATTTTGATATTTGTTTGATATATGATATGTTGGGGTTATATATTATTGTTGAGATAGTGGTTTGTTAGTTGGAAGGTTAAATAGCAGCTGAAATACAAAAAAAATGCAGGTTTCCCGATGGCTTCCAATGGCTTATTGACACTTGAATATGCAACATTTTCGACAACTTATAATGGTTTATTGGTTTTGTGTACGTAACTATTGGAAATATTTTATATATGTAATGAATTTATTTAAAAACTAATTGCAAGTTACAAAAAAATAATATTATTGAGCAATTAATATAATAGAACCGTTGAAAGTTATAACGGTAATATATTTACACATATGGTTATATATGTATATGACCTTTTTTTTGAGCTGCTATAAAAGAAAAAATAAAAGGTACTTAAATATTGCAATGAATGATAATCAATTAAAACTTATTATCATCTCTTTTGAAACATGCAAATTTACATGTTAAACATTGCAACCTTTTGAGCATCTCTCTTATTTAATAACGAAATTCATTACGGTCCAATTTTCCTCCCAATAACCTAGCTAATATTACTCTTTTCTTTTTGTCTATATAAGGAATATGATAGACAAAGCACAATATATAACAATCTTTTTCTCTTAACACTCTCTTAAAAAAACTCTTGTCTTCATTGGTTTATTTTTATCTATAATACAAAAAGAGTAGTATAATTTTAATTTAAGTGCAAATCAGGCTCAATTCGTTGTGCAAACAAATTGGGATTATAGAAGAGGCTGTTTTATCCTAAAGGTGGCAACGAAAGGTATGAACTGCTTTGCATCATTGAGCAGATCACCAAAACGTCTTCAAGAGAGTGACTTTGTACGTGACTCAGCCATTAGTTTTCCAACAAATTGAAGACGTTTTGGCAACTAATGACTTCCTCTGCCTCTGCTAACAACATGTTAGTAGAGATGTAGTCTCATGAGCTTCAAAAAATAGCTCATGAGATCATCTCCGAAGGTATGGTTTTTGATGAACTATTTCATAATGCTGTTATAATTGACAAATTACCCTAGGTTAGAAGAATGTGCTAACAAGACTAAGAATTTTCCTTAGAGAGCTTGATCGTTCGCCTCGGTGTTGAGAAGGAGGCATGCAAACAGAACCAGAAAAAGAAAGTGCTAGTTGTCACAAACAACAACACTAAAAAGACCAAACCAACTATTCTGAAACCGATTGCGAAAGCATTCAAAAATCAAAATCATCACAACAAACAGAATTGGTACTCGCAAGGGAACCAAAAAGGACAGCAACGACCATCCCAAAAGGGTGAAGCTGGAGAGTTATTTCTCTTTTACCACTGTGGAAAACCAGGTCATATGACACGTAAATGTCGGAATAGAACAAGCCCTACACCGCAGGCTAACCTGACCGAGGAGCCTTTAAAGGCTATGATTACTGAGATTCACCTTGTTGGTGGATCAGTGGGTTGGTGGGTAGATACTGGTGTTTCTCGCCATGTCTACTGTGATCGTGATATGTTCATTACATACATGGCTGTTGATGATCAGAAAGTGTTGTTGGGAAATTCTCATACCACTAAAGCTGTTGCGGTTGAAAATGTAGAAATCAAGTTTTCCTTTGGAAAAGACAGTAATCCTTGAAATTAATTTTGATTGAAATAAGATTGATTTAAGTACAATTAAGATTGAGCAAATACTCAAATGTTGAATTTCTAGTTTTGAGAATATTTAATTAGAATGATGAATGTTATAGTAATTTTGATAGAGAATTTAAGTTACATTTATTTTTTGACCTAAGATTACTATTTTGAAAATGTGACTTTGGTATTAGAGAATTTGGACCTTCGAAATTAATTCATATGAATCACTTAAGTAACGTGTAAAAATAATCTCTACTCTATTACATTTATTGACGATTATTTTTGATGTCACTTATGTGCATCTTATGAACAATAAGAATTAAGTAGAAGAAGGTTATTTGAAAATGTCACTAAAACTGAGATGAATTGAATGTAAAATTTGAAAATGCCTTTATTATAAATGGGCATTAGGTTACATGCATAATGTTTTTTTTTGAAAATGTCATTAAGAAATGACATTACTCAAATGACTTAGATTTAATAATCAATGTGTATATTATATGTGAAAATGAATAACTTTGACCAAACATGGACACCGCTATTTTATCACTTTTATTGATGATTATTCTGATTTCACATATGTATATCTTATGGAAAAAAAGTGATGCATTTGATATGTTTAAGACATACAAAACTGAAATTGAAAATCAGTCAAACAAGAAAACTAAAAGATTTCGTAGTAATAGAGGAACATAATATGAATCTAGTTAATTCTATTTTGGATTACTATAAACTGCATGGCATTATACATGGAAGAATTGCACCTTATTCACTTGAAATGAACGGTAAAACGAAAAATATAAGGCATTTACCGATTTAGTAGTTGCCATTTTATTAAATTGTGGTGGAGCAAAACATTGGTGGGGGATATACTATTAACGGTATGTTATGTACTAAATAGAATCCCTAAATAAATAAAAAAGTAAAATTTCACGTTCTGAAATTTTGAAAAATTACAAACCCAATGTGTACTATTTTAAAACTTGGGGAGCTTGACATATGTTCGTATTCCAGACCCTAAGTGAATAAAATTAACAAGTAGAGCATATAAATATGTATTTATTGGCTATGCAATTGATAGCAAAGCATACAGATATTATAAGATAAATACACATAATATAATTGAATCAAATGACGTTGATTTTTATGGAAAAAAATTCCTTCTAAATTAAGGAATAGTCGGGGTGCAATAAATTAAGGAATAGTCGGGATGCATGAAATTAACTATAAGAGCAGAATCTTATGAACATTCTGAAAATGAACCTAGAAGAAGTAAGAGAGCAAGAATCGCAAAAGAATTTAGTTCAAATTTTTTGTGCTTTTACTATAGAGGAGGATCCCTTAAACCTCTAAGAGGTCTTATCTTCACTAGATGCTGATTTTTGGAAAGAGGCTACAAATGATGAGATGGATTCTTTAGAATCCAATAAGACTTGGTACTTAGTTGATTTATCACCTGGTTGTAAATCTATAGGCTGTATATGGATGCTTAAAATGAAATTAAAACCTGATGGCACTGTTGATAGTTATAAAGCACGACTAGTAGGTAAAGGTTTTAAGCAAAAGGAAAATGTAGACTTTTTTGATACTTTTTCTCCCATAACTAGAATTACATCCATTCGAGTTTTGATTTCACTTGCATCTATTCATAATCTATCAATTCACCAAATGGATGTTAAAACTACTTTAATTTTAAATGGTGAGTTAGAAGAAGAAATTTGTACGGACCAACCTAAAGGCTTTGTTGTTCCTGGTCAAGAACATAAAGTTTGCAAATTAGATAAATCATTATGGTTTAGAACAAGCCCCTAAATAATGGCATGAAAAATTTGATAACTCAATAATCTCAAATATTTTTAGAGTTAATGAAAGTGACAAATGCATTTATTATAATCAGAAAATGACATTTGCACTATTATATGTTTGTATGTGAATGATTTACTTATTTTGGATCAAACATTCATGTCATAAACACAGTCAAATCTTTATTAAGTGTCAACTTTGATATGAAAGAACTAGGTGATGCGAGTGTAATCCTTGGTATTAAAATTACTAGGTTAGAGAAGGGACTTTCTTTGGATCAATCTCATTACATTGAGAAGATACTAAAAAAATACAATTACTTTGACTGTAAACCTGCATGTACACCATATGATCTCAGTGTAAAGTTATTTAATAACACTAGTGAAGGTATAAGGCAGTCTGATTATGCGAGCATCATCGGTAGTCTTCGGCATGCCACTGATTGTATTTGACCCGAAACTGCTAAAGTCGTGGGATTATTACGCAAGTTTATCAATAGACCTAGTATAGAGCATTAACATGCTATTGAAAGGGTCATGAGATACCTAAATTAAATTATGAACTGTGGATTACATTATGAAAAGTTTCCAGCTATTTTTGAAGGTTATTCCGATACAGACTGGAATACTTTATACGATGATTCAAAACGACCAATGGCTATATATATTTAGCATTACTAGAGGAGTTGTTTCTTGAAAAATCCAGGAAACATACTATGTTGACTCAGTCTACTATAAAGACTGAGATAATAGCATTATCCACAGCTAGTGAAGAAGCAGAGAACTAAAGAAATCTGCTAGTTAAGATCTCCATATGGGAAAAACCGACACTAGTGGTGTAATCTATTGCGATAGTTCCGCGACTATTGCAAAAAGTACTGAACTATTATTACAACGGTAGAAGACGACAGTCGTAAGCACAATATTGTAAGAAAACATCACATATATATAATGGTGACAATTTGACGGCTATTGAAAAAAGACATATTCAATATTACAAGGTAAGAAATGGCAATCCTATGCGTGGTATTGCTAGACAACATCACATATATGAAGTGATGGTAATTTGGCAGATCCTTTGACGAAAGGACTGACCAGAAAAAAGCCTTTAATGATTCTAAAAGAATGAGATTATTGCCTTAAGATTGAGGAAACACACACAATGTTAACCCAACCTAAATGACTGGAGATCCCAAGGACTAGGTTCAGTGGGTAAAAACAAGTTGTGTTGTGGTACTAGATGAATATGCTAAATTTATATATTAAAAAACATGTATTTCTTAAGTGATTAGAGGATGAGTTAATTGAAACTTTTAATGAGATCTATACTCTATTTGGAGTGGAGTACCTACCTTCGGGAGTGCTCTTGATATAGTCACCTATGTGAATGTGGAAATGTGGTTGTTTCCTATGAAGTATTGGGCAAAACTTCTTGAGCGTTCACTAAACTGGGAAAGATATGCATGGTCATTAACGCACGAGCTTATTTGATTGCACTATAGAAAATGTTGTATGTGGTCTGATGTCAGGAATAAAGTTCAAGACCACGTGCCCCTCTAGTAAAAACTGAATCTTATCCACTATGCAAAAGTTCAAGTCGGAAGATGCCTTTTTATGCATAATCTTATATTTTTTAGAAACTGCTCAAAAAATATTTTTGAAAAAAAATTCAAATGGGGGAATGTTGGAAATATTTTATATATTAATGAATTTATTTAAAAATTAATTGCAAGTTACTAAAAATTTATTATTGAGCAATTAATACAACAGAACCATTGAAAGTTATAACGGTAATATATTTACACATATGTAAATATATTAATGAGTCATTATTATGATTTAACAGTCATGGTCATGTATGTGTGTGACCTTTTTTTTGGAGCTATAACAAAAGAAAAAATAAATGGTATTATATTGCAATGAATGATAATCAAGATTTATTATCATCTCTTTTGAAACATGCAAATTTACATGTTAAAAATTGCAACCTTTTGAACGTTTCTCTTATTTAATAATGATATTCACTACGGTCCAATTTCCACCCACTAAGAGCATCTCCAACTGTGTGCTCGATTTCGAAATTTTGGAAATTCATATACCCAAAATACAGTCCAAATGTGCGCGGAAATAGCCAATAGTTCGGATTTCTAGGGGAAAAGATTTAGAATATGCAAATTATCCAAGTGTTTGTTGAACAAATACCTGAAATCAGACGTTTTGTCACTCTAGACGACAAACGTCTGACGAAAAGAATTATGTCCGAAAGATGTTGCCACATTCTCAAAGAAACACAACATGTCTTCTTTTAATGGTTCATTATATATAGTCCTTCCCCTTTTTTCTAAAATACACACCATGCGGTCCCACATATTCCAATATACACAGAATGCATCCACATTTTTTAATTCAATGCTGCCCACTTTCATGTAGCTGGCCCATATATTTCTTCATGCATTTGTTCAATAAATGACTGATTCTTAGGCGTTGGTTGAACAAACGCCTAACTTCAAAATTGTTGGAAAATGTTGGGTTCCAATAATTCGGGATGCGGAAAATCGAAAATCCGCACCTCGAACTGTTGAAAAATCTTTTTCTCTTGCTCTCTCTTCAAAAAAAAAAAACTCTTGTCTTCATTGATTTATTTTTATCTACAATACAAAAAAGCAATACAATTTTAATTTGAGTGAAAATTTGGCTGAATTTGTTGTGCAAGCGAGTTGAGATTATATAAGAGGCTGTTTTATCCTAGAGACGGCGACGAAAGGTACGAACTGTTTTGCATCATTGAACAGAACGGCGAAACGTCTTCAAGAGAGCGACTTTGTACGTGATTCGGCCATTGGTTTTCCAACAGTAATGGTTTCCGAAGGGCAACGCCAACCGTCGGAAACCGATACTAACCGCCTGTAGCCTTCAGAATTACAAACGATGGGCTATGTTGATAGCCGTCGAAAACTCTTTTCTTGATCCTCTAAAAGCGACGGCTATTTCTGACGTCCGCCGACCGTTTTGAGCCGTCGGAAATAGCATATTTTATTGTAGTGGGAATGCCAACTTTTGTACCTAAAGATTGAACACTATCTCTGGCAAACCTGGAAAACCAACAACTGTTAGACGTAAGGTGCACGTTTGGTAGGAGAATATTAGCAAAATATCATTATCCAGAGAGACCATCAGAAATGGACCCTGCAAAACGACTTTAAGTAATGAAGGCACGTCAATTGGATAATGCTCATGCCAATCCATACGCTTATATCTATAACTGGCAGTGAAAGGAAAGCAACATTTGCATTCATTGTACTAGTCAGTAGTTAATATATTCAATATATCCATATATATGTTGATATATGTATATACGTACTGCAGTGTGATCAAGGACGTTTAGCCGAATTCGTTACCACCTAACCATGGACTTCTTCTTCATCTACATTGCAAGCTGGCTGATATACATGGCATCAGCATCAAAAGATTGTTTCATACGCTACTGCATGTATGTCAATTACTGCATGAAAAACAATAATTCATATATACTGTCCAAATTAACTGCTGCTTGCTTACTACGCAATACTAATAATTTATACTAAGCTACCCAACAAAAATTCACATCACTTACGTGAATTTTTGAAACTTGACTAGATGATATGTCACATAATTGATCCATGTTGTCGGGGGAGGAAATCAGCTAGCTACTCTCTTTGGCCTCAGCCTTAGTCAACAAGAACACTCGTGCTCTACAAATTTTGCAAAAAATTATCTTCTCTAGTAGCGAAAAAATACGTTCTTGTACAGATTTCTGTGTTCTTAAATCAGCTTGACACACCGGAACAAAGAGAAATGAGACCAGATTGTCTTCTTCCATCGCAGTAAGATTGTGATTCACATTAAAACATATGTTATGACTAGAGTCACAGCATCTCAACAAACAACATCGCAACAAGACTTGAAATAATCATGACAAATATAAGAGATTGAGTAATTTAGAAATTTCTTTTGTTATAGAATGTGCTAGCAAGACCATATATAAACGCTTAGTAGACGAAGATGTGACATGCAATGACGAGGCCAACGTTGTTGGTCAAGTGGGCTATTGGCCTACCCAAGATCTATCCAAGATTCTAAAGTCCATGCTCAACTAAAACAGGAAAAAATTGAAAAACAAAACACGCTCGAAATAAAAAAAACATGTGTTAACTGCTAATTAATTTGCCTATTTTTATAAAATTTTGTTTGTAAGCTTCTCTGTTTCTATGCATGTACAATTGTTGCATATTACATTACATTTCCATTAGTTTATTTGTTTTCGTAAAATATTTGTTAATGTTATTCTAGTTTCACCAGCAACAAACTAAAATTCTAGATTCGTTGTTGTTGACACAAAATAATGATAGCTTTGATCTGTTGTGTTACTTTCATCTAAACTTTTATGAAGTGCTCATATGCACGATGTTCTGAAACTTTAACACGTACCTCACAATTTAAAAGTGCACGTAAACTCATCCCAAAATTGAATTTAAATATAAAAAAATTAGTTGTTGTATATAAGTCAGCTATAGTGCATATCACTTATCTGGATTTCCAAAGCTTTAGTTAGTACTATATGCTAACAAATTTCTGAATTTAAAAATCTAAAACTACCCATCAAACATAAGTAGCTCAATGTCAGGTGATGACATTTTAATTACATTGAAATTCTAAAGGTCATTAATTAGTTCGATCATTCTGGAGATCATTTCTTTAATGAAGTACTACATTAAGAAGGATTTCAAAAATTGCATAATATCTAAATAATACCACTACTGGGATGCTTCTAGTGTTGAATTTAATATCCGTAAAATCCTACAAATATTCTTTCTTGTCCAAAGAATTTGTATAAAAAACGTAGACCTTTAGTTCCCTTATGCCAAAATATACACTAGTTTTACCTTTTTGATTTCATTATTCACTCAGAAGAAAAAGAAATGTATTATATATAAGCTATTATGTGTAGGAATTTTTTCATAAAATTGTATAAACTGATTGCCACTACAAGGCATCATAAAAATTTGTGTATTATACAGACTTACTATTTTCTTTTATTACATGTCTGTTGCCAACTTCCAGCTCCAACCTTTGGGCATAATCTCAAAAATGCATCTTGCATTGCTTCTGGATCCCATTCCTCGGCATCGAGGAGTAATTATGTTATGGAAAACATACCAGTATTGAAATAACTTGCCATCTACGACTTCTTGATCTACGTCTTAAAGTAGCACAGGCAACATGGATGTCACTGACCGCTGTAAGAAAAAAAAATTAGATAATATGATTTTACTTTACTTTAATCTTCCTTGCCTTCCATAATCAAAACGGTAGGCTTTACATATAGGAGCCTTACATGACAATTCATTCTTAATAAACACCACATTTTACCAACAGGCATTACTTATTAAATGCACACAAACTTTAACATATAACTCTTGACACATAAAAAGACACATTATTTAATACTAGTCAAAACACGTTATTTAATACAAGTTTATTTTTCCAACTTCCCTTTTTAAACTTGTGTTTTGATAACTCCAAGACAAGTTTCTAAATCTGCAGAAGTCTTCATACTTCAAGGCTTTAGTAAACCCAAATTCCAACAAACACCTAATGCGGCAACATTTATTTGAACATGATCCCGTTTGTGTTCTTTTTCGGTCATTCATACTGCTATCCAATTTATATTTTACATGTTTCGATAGAAATAGAGATATTATTCAAACTTTTTAATTGTGTTCTTCTTCCTTCCCAATATCAATATCGTTGATGTAATTTCACAAAACTTTGTTTTGTTCTTTTCATTTTCCTCATGGTTTTCATTCAACGTAGTGCAGTGTACCATGCTTGAGTTTAGTTCCACCACCTGGATTTTTCAAAACTGACATAATAGTAGAATCATGCATATATATCTTGATAAGTTATCTTGACTTCTTCATCTTTATGAAGATCCAACGATATGGGTATATTTGGAAATTTGGAAAGCAATTTCCAAACTGACATTTTTTCCATGTTGGAAATGCTTTTCTCTTCAATGATTTTAGCTTTAGCTAGCATGTACCCAATGTCCTTTTCAGAGAGTTTTGCTTTCTCAAGTAGTGACATAGCTGCAGATATATCGCCACCACGTTTTTGGCAGAGTGTTTCTCTTCTAAAAGTGGCAACTTCTTGTTGCAAGACTTCACAATCTAAAGGACTAGGTTCTTCATCGTCTTCTTGCGGATTTTCTGCAGTGGTCATGTTTCCTTCCACTGTCTTTTCAGCTTCTTCGTTTGCATTTTCAGCTTCATTCTCTTCCATTTCCTTGTCTTCTTCTATATCCTCATCTTCTTAAGTTATTGTCTTTGCATAACCTACAAAGTAATTTTTCAGGCTTTTCCAAGCTTCTTGTGTTGTTTTTGCACTTGTAATGCGTGGGAGAATTGATCGACTCACCCTTTGGTACATAAAGGGAAAGACTTTTGCATCTTTGATCTTGTTCTCCTTATGTTTTTATTCTTTGCATTTGACATTGCAGCTACCTCCTCTGCAGTATGAGGAGTATACCCACCTTCAGTTATATCCCATAAATTTTTGGATATAAGAAAAGTCTTCATAAGAACATTCCAAAGCTCGTAGTCTTGGCCAACAAAGATAGGAACACCTTGTTGATTAAAGGGTAAAAGGGTGGCTCTGATACCAATTGTAAGAAAAAATTAGATAATATGCTTTTACTTTACTTTAATCTTCCTTACCTTCCATAACCAAAATGGTGGTTGGCTTTATATATTGGAGCCTTACATGACTATTCATTCTTAATAGACACCACATTTTACCAACAGATATTACTTATTAAACAGATACAAACTTTAACATATGACTCTTGACACATAAAAACATATTATTTAATACTAGTCAAAACAAATTATTTAACATAAGTTTATTTTTCCAACAACAACAACTCGTTTTGATGTTAAACATAAAACAGTTCGCACAACTATCTACAAAGAATACATGCTTACGGAAACTCACAAACGATGTAATAAATATAATGCTAAAGAAATATTATAATTTCATATTAAAAAAGTTAAGGGTGCGTTTGGTTAAAAATGAGTTTTGGGTTTTCTGTTTTCAAAATTAATTACAAAACATTAAAGGTGTGAAAGGAGGATTGGTAAAATGAAAGAAAGATGAAGAGGACTGCGGAGGGGATGTAGCAATCATGGAAGGAATAATTGGTCTCCATGTTTCTCTCATTTCCCAAAACATGAAAAATAGATAAAAGTTGTTTTTTATTTTGTGTGTTAATTTTGTTTTCTAAAATGGTTGTTTTCAATAATATACATGCGTTGTGCACAATTTTGTATGGACGAAAGCCCAAAACTTAAAATGGTAAATCAAACACTACCTAAGGTTTTAAAGCTCGGATTATGGGCATGTCTCATCTCAGAAATTCCACATGCAATATCTCGTATTAGACAACTTCTTGAGTATGATGAGAGTATTTCAAGTATACCTCTCAGAGTCTAAAGTTTATCTCGGGACTATCTCGAAATAACCTAAACATTTGAAATAGACAGTATAAAGATTTTCATGATAATTGTTACTTAAATATAAACTTATTAACAATCACGGTTCATAAAAAAAAATAGTTCAAAATTTTATTTTATTTGAGAGTAATTACACAATAATTTTGACATTGATTAAATGAATTCTACTCCTTCCAATTTTAAAAAAATAAAAAATAAATTGCATTTTCTTTGCACTTGTTGTAAAATAAAAATAAAATTAGAGAGCTAGTGCTAACGACCTTTAACTTAAGTGGCAAAGAGTTTTGTTGCTTGAGGAAATTGTTTTAGAAGTCTTGGGTTCGAACCCCAAAGGCGTTTTAAATCATGACTGTTGTGCTTGAATCAGTATCACTCTTGCTATAAGAATTTTTTTAAAGAGCCAATGAAAAGTCATCGTGATGCAATTTCTTCTGAATCCACGTAAGAAGTTAAAAAATACATAAATGGAAAAAACATCAAATGAGACCTTCAATAAAGGTTTATCTTAAACTGTGCTTAACATATTAATATTTTGGATGAGATGAGCGTCGAACTACACTTGAGGTATTAAGGTTTATCGTCTCGCCAAAGTTCAAAAACGAAATCTCGAGTGAGATTTTGGGTGAGAAAAAATAAGTTGTAACCGACAACCCTAGTTACAAAATAACTTCAAATAATGAAAAGGAAGTAGTCTGAATGGATCAGAAATATCAAATAAATAATAGTTGATCGCTAATATATAAATAATTTTCATTCCACCATCCCAAAGTCGCTATCAGTCCGTTTGTACAACTATCAAAGCAAACAAAAGGGGGAAACGATAAGCAAGGTAATATACAAGTCTTAAGGGTGACATGTAAGTTGTTTGTGAAATGAATACGAAAGCGGTTTTTTTATTGGTTAGAATTTTAATTCTCCCTAAAAAATAAAATATCACAAAAGCACGATTGCACTAAGTACGCGAGTACGGATCGATCCATAGAAAAGCGATAATTTTAAAATCACTTAGTTAAATTAGATCAAAGTGTTTGAACTATGTTTAGCTAAAATTACTAAGACTAGAAATGAAATTGGAATTAAATATGAGATTAAAATACAATTTAAAAATAAATTCTCTATCATGAAACTACAAAATGAATTTTTCATGATCTCACTATTTTAATCATTTGTATAATCAGTGGATGTATTTATTATAAGTATGATATAATTATGTTATTAATGTTGTGCAAGAAAATTACGTGAATGTTGAAGCATAGTAAACAAGATCTAGATTTGTCAATTGAAAATCAATCTAATATGATTGCAATTATTCTATTACATCAAACAAATCGTAAATAACTATAACAGAGAAACAAAGAGACACACAACATTTATACTAGTTCCACTACCATCGAGATAGTGTACATCTAGTTCAAAGGAGAGAGATTTCATTCGATATGAGAGAATTACAAGAGATTACAAAAATAAGAGTTTACATATCTTAACAGGAAGAGACACCATTGGGGATCACTGGCTCCACGCCAGGATGGGTTTACACTAAAGTCTACCCCTCAATATATAGCCAGTGCAAATCTATGTAAGTCATCAATTAAATCACCAACATATGGTAATAATATAATGGAAGCAAATTACCATTGCAACAAATGTGTAAACATAGGAAGTAAATCAATCCATTTTTTTAGCATAGATGGAAGAAAATAATGTTTGCATTTATTTCTTTCCATCTCATGAAAATGCAATCAATTAATCAATGCATTCCCATATTAAACAAATATTTACTATGGAAATAAGGATGTGAGGGTTATTTCGTAAGAATAAAACCCTAATAATATGTCCTTTATAAATAAGCATAATATCATTTCGAGGGAAAAAGTTAGTATCTCCATTGTTCTGAGGGATTGAGAAGTAATGAAGCAATGAATTATAACAGCAATCACACTGGAAAATATAGGAGATAGAGTGTTGGTGAGTATGATACATTCCTATGGCAATAAGTCCTATAAGAAGGCAACCACTTCTAATATGTTATATATTTTTATATGGCAGGAAATATGATCTTTAATATATATATATATATATATATATTCTTGATGTTTTTATATGGGTATTAATGATTTTATTGTTTAAAATACTGCATATTTGATATAAATGAGTGATGATATTTTAATACGATTGATGTGTGATAGGGTTGGTTAAAACAGGAATAAGCGACATAAATAAGTAGATTTATGCTTATGTTTATTTCTATGTTGAAGGCAAATATATCCATGAATATCTTCATGTGCTGATCCATTTACGCTTATTAGATTCTATGAGCTAGATTCACATTTAATTGTGACGATACTTGGCAAGGAGAAGCTAGGGGTTTGGAAGAGTCCTAAAACTACCTCTGGCCATATTACCCAGCAAATGTAAGCTCATAAAATTATAATATGAGATAGCATAATTTTATACCATATAAATGAAACTTGTAACACCCCACCTCCGCTAGGGTCACTCTTGCAAGTACACTGGCTTTGGAGGGGCGTTAAACGAGGTAAACATGCATGCAGATATCACAAGACAGAACATATAAGTAAAAACAGAGTAAATAAAGCAGCGGGTAAAAACTAACATTTCAAAACCAAAGTCAAGTTACATCAAAGTACTGAGTCATTATTTTCCCAACAAAACAAAGTCTAGAAAACATAAACTGAAAACTGGAAATAACATAAAGTAACTATCCCCAAAGTAGAATAAAGCCATAGCATGCTCAAGTCCAAACCGTACATGAGCTATCCAGAGAAGCAGCAAAAGATCCCAGCTAGGTACTAGTATTCCCACCCTGTAAACCTGGGGGGGGAAACGGAAGAAAAGAGGCGAAAGAAAACGGGTCAGTCAAAAAGACTGGTAAGTCCAACCTACTATTAGTATAAAAACTAATAAAGTTAACTGGACATGTAAAGCAGAGATGAAACATAGGATGATAACTGGCATGGTGAAAAGTTAACAAGATAGATCAAGTGTGGCATCGCATATACAAGGTTAAGTTGCACCAAGTGTGTACTAGTATTCCAATCCATGTCAAGTATAAACAAGAAATGATCCCTTAGCCCAAAGCTGGCCCAATATCATGAGATGACCTAAATCAAGGTCCAACTACACGGTCTAGTCGATCGGCTCCCTATAAGCCTAGCTCGTCGTGTATCGGTGTCATACGGCTTAATCGTGAAATGTAGTTAACTGTGCAAGGTCCATCCTAGGGTGTATCCTGCCCTAAGGTGTAAACCACAGACACAAATCAAGCACGCACAGTCTAATCCTACTGGTGCCCATGTTCAACTCCGGACTTAATGTGCACGACCATGGTCCGCCTGAACAACCGGTGCACCATTCAGCCGTCTCTTTTGGTCTCTTACAATCAGTCCAGTAATCGTGCCCCACCCTAGCCTAGTCCAGGGTATCCATGATACTTCTTGTGGGTTACGGCTGAAAAGGACCACGCAACTAGGATTTCAAATGGGTTAAGTGTGGTTAACCCCATCCTAACCATGTATTGAGTTGGTTAAGTGTGGTCAAGTAATTCATGACTTAACCCTATCAATACATCGGGTTTAATTGGTTAATTATTCAAGCAGTCCATGACTTAACCCTATCAATACATCGTGTTTAATTGGTTAAGTATTCAAGTGGTCCATGACTTAACCCTACCATGTGGCATTAATTAACTTAATGCACCCCAACCTCTCACATTAGACTTTGTTGTGGTTACTAGTTAAGCCGGGCGGGTCCGGGTAGCTTTACACCACAACCTAGTCTAACCTCGGGTTTTAAGTGCGATGTGACCAACTACTCACATTGGGTCCTATTGTTTGTAGCCACTAGTTAAGCCGGTCGGTTCCGAGTAGATTTATGCTACAAACTCAACCCAACCTCGAGTTGGTCACTTCCATGTTTTCTACATGTCATGTCCACGTTCATGTTTTCAAGCATAAACACATGTCAAACTTTCATGTCATATTTTCAAGTCATGTTTTCATGTTATCTAAGTTTGCCCAGCTACCCATAACGTATTCCCATCGCACGTAAATTCGCATCAACGCAAGTAGATCAAAGAGGGAACATAACAATATGACAAGATGGGCATAAGATGGAAAAGTCTATCACAAGTTAGACATGGTGATATTTGAGGCCAAAAGGGGTTCAACTTACTAGCATATGGCCTCAACATATATGATAGCATAAAAAGGTGACTTGGCCTCAAACATATCAAATAGCATAAGGGTGATTTGGCCACAAGCACGCATAATAGCATAAGGGTGATTTGGCCACAAGCATGCATAATAGGATAAGGGTGATTTGGCCACAAGCATGCATAATAGGATATGGGTGATTTGGCCACAAGCATGCATAATATCATAAGGGTGATTTGGCCACAAGCATGCACAATATCATTAGGGTGATTTGGCCACAAGCATGCATAATATCATTAGGGTGATTTGGCCACAAGCATATTAAGGAACAGGAGGGGTTAAGGTTTGGCCATAAGTTAAACATGGTGGCATATGAGGCAAATGTGTTCATAAACTTGCATATTACATTGTAAGCCTCAAAACATGCATGATATCAACTTTAGCATAATAGGTGAAACATAGTCATAAATGACATAGGATGTTAGCTAGTGATTCGCATATGACATCATATGCAAGATAACATACGGGTTATGAGAGTTTCTATGTTGCTTTATGCAACATTTTAAATCAAAGCTCATAGCTTTCTATGCAAAAAGTCAAGGTGATATCTTTACAAACATGCATAGAATAAATCTATGCATAACATGATAGAATCAAAGCTCATAGCTTTCTATGCACAAAGTCAAGGTGATAGCTTTACAAACATGCATAGAATAAATCTATGCATAACATGATAGAATCAAAGCTCATAGCTTTCTATGCACAAGGTCAAGGTGATAGCTTTACAAACATGCATAGAATAAATCTATGCATAACATGATAGAATCAAAGCACAAATCATACTTAGGCCCAAACTCAAACTTGAAACATGTCATATTTAACTTCATAGTTAGAATCTAAGAGTAGAATAGGGCTTACAATGCTATGAAGACTTATAAAATAAAATAAGATTGAGACGAAGCCACTAGCAACTCTAAAAACCCCAAATGAATACAAGCTCCAAGTTGTCTTGAGAAACAAGAAGCTCCTTTGATTTGTATGAAGAAAGATCCTTGTTTTGATGAAGAAAGGTGGCTCTTTTACTAGCTTAGGACACTCAAACTTTCATGAAGAGGATGGAGGCCATAATATGAAGATGGAGGCCATGATCAAGAAACATTTTGGCATAGTTTAGTTGTAGGAATGATTAATGAGGGTTTAGGCTAGGTCTTAGGGTCTTTTTATAGAAGATTAGGTTAGTTTAGGCCATAGGATCAACCCTAGTTCAGATCTAAACCATCAAAAATCGTCATAGGCCAGCAGAACAGACCAGAGAACCAAAACAGGTGCACCAAGCCAGCCAGGGTCAAGCCAGAAAGCTGTGCAGGTTTCTGGCTCGACACGGGCGCACTTCCCAAGTGCGCCAGTGTATTTTTGTGCTGGCGCACTTCACAAGTGCGCCAGTGCATTTTTGCTTGTTTTCGGTTTTTCTGCCTAACTTCATTCGTCCATATCTTCTTCATACGGACTCCGATTTTCGAAAACTCGGACTCTATTTTGCGTATTTTTCTGAGACGAACCAATGGCACAGCCCGTTTCCCTTGATTCAGATTTTATCATTTAATTCTTCCTTGGTTTATGTTATTTAAAAATACGGGTTGTTACATCCTCCCCTCCTTAAAGGATTTCGTCCCCGAAATCTTCAAGTTAGGAAGAACATATCCTACCATCCATCATTCATCTACTCAAAACATCATCCACGTGCAGCCATTGTCCTTAAAAGATTCTAAATGCTGTATGATCATATGCAAAGGTGTGTGTATATGTACTTATCTAATGCGAAAATCAGGCGGTTACTGATTCAGTAAACCTCCTTAATGCGAAGTATGTTAGTGAAATGAGTCCATATGTATGCAAATTCCTAACATAATTCATAATCTCTATATGAGTGCACATAACATTCATCCATATGCAACATCCACGTGATAGCATAACAAGTTTCAGCCATGAATAAGTATAAGCACTCATGCATATGCAATATGAAAGTGTGTGAGCCGATCTTAGTGCCTAATGTGTATCATGCATCCACGAGTATCCACTTGCAAACACTTGCAACCACTGACAAACATCAAGCATAACATGTTTCAAATACATGTTTCATCCAAAGGGTTTCTACCTAAGGTTCTCATGACAAGGTTAACGAGATAACAAGATAAACATGGATAGCAAAGGAAAGATATGCTAATTAGGAAAAGAGATTGAGAATGTACCCTCAAAAAGGAATGGATAAAGCCCACGCATCTTTTCCTCGGTTTCCCAAGTTGCATCTTCATCGGCTTCACTCCACTGAACCTTTACTAACTTGACTTCTCGATTCCTCAGTTTCTTGATCTCCGTTCCCAAGATACGAATCGGAGCTCGCCTCAAGGTTGCCTCTTTCTCTACCTCCATGTCTTCAAGAATACTTGGTTCAACCACTTCGGCGGATCTGTGCAAACACTTTCGGAGATGCGAGACATGAAAGACGTTATGCACTCCGGCCAGCTTCTCGGGCAATTCCACTCTATATGCCATTTGCCCAATTCTCTCAATGATAGGGAAGGGCCCTACGAACCTCGGTGCCAACTTCCCAACTGCTCCGAATCGTACTACATGACGCAAAGGAGAAACCTTCACAAAGACCATATCTCCCACTTCAAACTCTAAGTCCGTCTTTCGCTTGTCTGCATAGGATTTTTGTCCGTCTTGGGCCATCTTCATCCGTCTTCTCACCAATTCAACTTTCTCGGATGTGTCCCGTATCATATCGGGCCCAAGTATAAGCTTATCCGTCGTCTCCCACCAACATGTTGGTGACTTGCACGACCTCCCATATAAAGCTTCGGATGGTGCCATCCCTATGCTTGCTTGGTAGCTGTTATTATAAGCAAACTCCACTAGAGGAAGATGATCTTCCCAAGTACCATCAAAGTCAAGGATGCATAGCCTCAACAGATCTTCTAGTGCCCTATTCACCCTTTCGGTCTGGCCATCCGTGTGTGGGTGATAGGCCATACATAGATTCAATCGCGTACCCATCGCTTCTTGCAAACTATTCCAGAACTGGCTAGTGAAGAATGGGTCACGATCGCTAACTATGCTAGAAGGAACTCCATGCAATCGCACTATCTCTCGAAGATAAACAGATGCTAGACCTGATGCGGTCCTCTTGTTCTTTACTTGGAATGAAATGGGCACTTTCCGTAAGTCTATCAACTATGACCCATATCCCATAAAGCCCAAAAAGTTTGGTCAACTAAGTGGACACCTTCATCCTAACTATATGTCCAAGAAACCGAACTTCCTTTATCCAAAAATGGCATTTAGAGAACTTGGCTTTCAACTGATGAGCTCTAAGCGTATCCATAACCTCCTTGAGGTGTGTAGCACGTTCTTCCTCGTCCTTAGAGAAGACCAGAATATCATCCATGAAAACAACCACAAACTTGTTAAGGAACTCCCTGAACACCCTACTCATCAAATCAACAAAGTATGCGGGTGCATTAGTCAAACCGAGCGGCATGACTAGCCATTCAAAGAATCCATCTGGAGTCCTAAACGCAGTCTTATCAATACTATCCTCAGCCACTCTAAGCAGATGGAATCCGGTGGCTAGATCGAGCTGAGAGAAAACAGAAGCGCCAACCAGCTGGTCAAAGAGATCATAAATCCTCGGTAACGGTTGTCTATTCTTCTTTGTCATCTTGTTCAACTCACGATAATCAACACATAGACGAAGCGAACCATCCGCCTTAGTAGCGAATACCACCGGAGCACCCCATTCCGAAATGCTTCGCCTAATGAAATTTTTCTCAAGCAACTCTTGATTTGCTTGCTAAGCTCTCTTCTTTTTTGCGGGGCCATGTGCCTAACAGGCAATGAAATTGGCTTGGCATTATCAACCAGATAAATACGGAAGTCTATCTCGCTTCTAGGGGGTAACCCTTCACCTCATCAAAAACATCAGGATATTCTCGGACCACCCTCACAGATTGAAGGTTGTCAATAGACGAGTCGAGGGATTCAAGATAACATAACATGACGGGATCCAGAGGTTTACAAGAAATTTCTAGGTTATTACCGAGGAGAGTCATGAGCCTCTCCACCCTATGCTCACAATAAGGAATGGCTCCATAACTGGACAACCAATCCATGCCCAAAATCAACCCGTATCCCGAAAACCCGAGAACATAAGCATTACACATGAATTCTACGCTCACGATAGAAATCTTCAAATCCACACAAATCACAGATAGATGGGCGGAACCCTCAATTGGATTTGAAACTCTAACGGGATCCTCAACTAGACTAGTACTTAGGTGCAAACTTTCAACAAGATCAGAAATAAAACTATGCGATGCGCCAGAATCAAATAAGGTGCGAACAGGGAAATCAGAAATGTAAACATGACTTTCTATAAAAACACTACCTCGATCAAAAGCTGGAAGAACGAGGGGAGCCTGCAACTGCCCTCCAGAGGGTCCTGCTCGCTGAGTTTGCCCTTTCCCTTGTCCTCGCTTTTTCGGGCAATCCTTGCTATAGTGTCCAGACTCTCCACAATGAAAGCATTTTTCCAACTTCCTCTTCTTCTTCCTACAGTCTTTGACTATGTGCCCAGTGATCCTACAGAAGTTGCACTTTCTTGTGTCCTTTGCCTTGTTGTTGTTGGCCTTGTTTCCCTTCTTGTTGTTCTTGTCTCCTTTCTCGGAATCTTCCTTCTTGCCTTGAGAATCATTTGCCTTGAACTCCTTCTTGCCACTCTTATCTTCCTCTTGAAGCAGGGCCATATTCACTAAACTCTCGAAGGTCGCCCCCATGGGTCAATGGGACATGGCCAAACCGTGCAATGGTTCGTTCAATCCTAGAGCAAAGTGTAGGGCCTTCTTCTGAGCTGTGTTAACCAAGTCTAGACCGAACCGAGCAAGCTGATTAAACTTATCCACGTATTCCCTCACGGTCATGTCCCCTTGCTTTAATGATAGGAACCTCTCCATCTGAAGGTTCTCTTCTGTCGATGATAGAAACCTCAGTCCAAACCTTCTCCTAAAGTCATCCCAATTCTGAATTGGCCTAGTAGTGGTGGTGACTACCCACCAATATGCAGCTTCCTCTTTCAATAGCCATACTGCCAACAGAACTTTTCTACGGTCTTCCACATCAAAGATAGCAAAGAGGTCTTCAGTTTCTTTTAACCAGTTTCTTGCCTCAACATAAGTCTCTGTCCCAACAAAATTCTTGCCACCCATCGCCTTAAAGTCCTTGCAAACCTTCGCGAAATCCGCTTGTGGATGCGGAGGAGGAGGAGGAACCTCGGCTACGGGAGGGGGAGGAATGTTAGCCACGGGGGAAGGAGGAGGAATGTCCGCGAGGCCGGCTTCATTCGCCCTTGCCTCCATGTACCTTCTAAACCAAATAGGTACTGGTACGCCCTCCAGAATGGCAAAATTATTGGCCATACTGAAACGAAGAAAAAGATAGATTGAGAACGAGGAAACAAAGGATAGTGCTAATGGCTTTTGGAGAATAGCCTTTTAAAATAAACTAGACTTTTCTTGGAAAATTACTTAATTGGTTTTGAAAATAGTTTTTCAAAAGGTAAGTTTTAAAAACCTTTTGCTCAGATCTTGTAAACCTTATGCTCTGATACCAAATGTAACACCCCACCTCCGCCAGAGTCACTCTTGCAAGTACACTGGCTTTGGAGGGGCGTTAAACGAGGTAAACATGCATGCAGATATCACAAGACAGAACATATAAGTAAAAACAGAGTAAATAAAGCAGCGGGTAAAAACTAACATTTCAAAACCATAGTCAAGTTACATCAAAGTACTGAGTCATTATTTTCCCAACAAAACAAAGTCTAGAAAACATAAACTGAAAACTGGAAATAACATAAAGTAACTATCCCCAAAGTAGAATAAAGCCATAGCATGCTCAAGTCCAAACCGTACATGAGCTATCCAGAGAAGCAGCAAAAGATCCCAGCTAGGTACTAGTATTCCCACCCTCTAAACCTGGGGGGAAACGGAAGAAAAGAGGCGAAAGAAAACGGGTCAGTCAAAAAGACTGGTAAGTCCTACCTACTATTAGTATAAAAACTAATAAAGTTAACTGGACATGTAAAACAGAGATGAAACATAGGATGATAACTGGCATAGTGAAAAGTTAACAAGATAGATCAAGTGTGGCATCGCATATACAAGGTTAAGTTGCACCAAGTGTGTACTAGTATTCCAATCCATGTCAAGTATAAACAAGAAATGATCCCTTAGCCCAAAGCTGGCCCAATATCATGAGATGACCTAAATCAAGGTCCAACTACACGGTCTAGTCGATCGGCTCCCTATAAGCCTAGCTCGTCGTGTATCGGTGTAATACGGCTTAATCGTGAAATGTAGTTAACTGTGCAAGGTCCATCCTAGGGTGTATCCTGCCCTAAGGTGTAAACCACATACACAAATCAAGCACGCACAGTCTAATCCTACTGGTGCCCATGTTCAACTCCGAACTTAATGTGCACGACCATGGTCCGCCTGAACAACCGGTGCACCATTCAGCCGTCTCTTTTGGTCTCTTACAATCAGTCCAGTAATCGTGCCCCACCCTAGCCTAGTCCAGGGTATCCATGATACTTCTTGTGGGTTACGGCTGAAAAGGACCACGCAACTAGGATTTCAAATGGGTTAAGTGTGGTTAACCCCATCCTAACCATGTATTGAGTTGGTTAAGTGTGTTCAAGTAATTCATGACTTAACCCTATCAATACATCGGGTTTAATTGGTTAAGTATTCAAGCAGTCCATGACTTAACCCTATCAATACATCGTGTTTAATTGGTTAAGTATTCAAGTGGTCCATGACTTAACCCTACCATGTGGCATTAATTAACTTAATGCACCCCAACCTCTCACATTAGACTTTGTTGTGGTTACTAGTTAAGCCGGGCGGGTCCGGTTAGCTTTACACCACAACCCAGTCTAACCTCGGGTTTTAAGTGCGATGTGACCAACTACTCACATTGGGTCCTATTGTTTGTAGCCACTAGTTAAGCCGGTCGGTTCCGGGTAGATTTATGCTACAAACTCAACCCAACCTCGAGTTGGCCACTTCCTTGTTTTCTACATGTCATGTCCACGTTCATGTTTTCAAGCATAAACACATGTCAAACTTTCATGTCATATTTTCATGTCATGTTTTCATGTTATTTAAGTTTGCCCAACTACCCATAACGTATTCCCATCGCACGTAAATTCACATCAACGCAAGTAGATCAAAGAGGGAACATAACAATATGACAAGGTGGGCATAAGATGGCAAAGTCTATCACAAGTTAGACATGGTGATATTTGAGGCCAAAAGGGGTTCAACATACTAGCATATGGCCTCAACATATATGATAGCATAAAAAGGTTACTTGGCCTCAAACATATCAAATAGCATAAGGGTGATTTGGCCACAAGCACGCATAATAGCATAAGGGTGATTTGGCCACAAGCATGCATAATAGGATAAGGGTGATTTGGCCACAAGCATGCATAATATGATAAGGGTGATTTGGCCACAAGCATGCATAATATCATAAGGGTGATTTGGCCACAAGCATGCATAATATCATTAGGGTGATTTGGCCACAAGCATGCATAATATCATTAGGGTGATTTGGCCACAGGCATATTAAGGAACATGAGGGGTTAAGGTTTGGCCACAAGTTAAACATGGTGGCATATGAGGCAAATGTGTTCATAAACTTGCATATTACATTATAAGCCTCAAAACATGCATGATATCAACTTTAGCATAATAGGTGAAACATAGTCATAAATGACATAGGATGTTAGCTAGTGATTCGCATATGACATCATATGCAAGATAACATAAGGGTTATGAGAGTTTCCATGTTGCTTTATGCAACATTTTAAATTAAAGCTCATAGCTTTCTATGCAAAAAGTCAGGGTGATATCTTTACAAACATGCATAGAATAAATCTATGCATAACATGATAGAATCAAAGCTCATAGCTTTCTATGCACAAAGTCAAGGTGATAGCTTTACAAACATGCATAGAATAAGTATATGCATAACATGATAGAATCAAAGCTCATAGCTTTCTATGCACAAGGTCAAGGTGATAGCTTTACAAACATGCATAGAATAAATCTATGCATAACATGATAGAATCAAAGCACAAATCATACTTAGGCCCAAACTCAAACTTGCAACATGTCATATTTAACTTCATAGTTAGAATCTAAGAGTAGAATAGGGCTTACAATGCTATGAAGACTTATAAAATAAAATAAGATTGAGACGAAGCCACTAGCAACTCTAAAAACCCCAAATGAATACAAGCTCCAAGTTGTCTTGAGAAACAAGAAGCTCCTTTGATTTGTATGAAGAAAGATCCTTGTTTTGATGAAGAAAGGTGGCTCTTTTACTAGCTTAGGACACTCAAACTTTCATGAAGAGGATGGAGGCCATGATATGAAGATGGAGGCCATGATCAAGAAACATTTTGGCATAGTTTAGTTGTAGGAATGATTAATGAGGGTTTAGGCTAGGTCTTAGGGTCTTTTTATAGAAGATTAGGTTAGTTTAGGCCATAGGATTAACCCTAGTTCAGATCTAAACCATCAAAAATCGTCATAGGCCAGCAGAACAGACCAGAGAACCAAAACAGGTGCACCAAGCTAGCCAGGGTCAAGCCATAAAGCTGTGCAGGTTTCTGGCTCGACACGGGCGCACTTCCCAAGTGCGCCAGTGTATTTTTGTGCTGGCGCACTTCACAAGTGCGCCAGTGCATTTTTGCTTGTTTTCCGTTTTTCTGCCTAACTTCGTTCGTCCATATCTTCTTCATACGGACTCCGATTTTCGAAAACTCAGACTCTATTTCGCGTATTTTTCCGAGACGAACGCAATGGCACAGCCCGTTTCCCTTGAATCAGATTTTATCATTTAATTCTGCCTTGGTTTATGTTATAACATGTTATTTAAAAATACGTGTTGTTACAAAACTTTTAAACTGTTAAGTTAGAGATCAAAGGAAGTACCAACATGTGTTAATTAAGGAAAATGGATGTTTAACCCTTTTTAGTTTAAATATATTATTGTTATTATTGAATAAAAGTACTTTGTTGTGTTGAATAAATAGTAATATATATGTGTATATATATATATATTACATAACAAGTGTAAGAATTCAACATTCATATATATATATATATATATATATATATATATATATATATATATATGAATGTTGAATGCTTACACTTGTTATGTATTGTGATATTTGCGTGAAATGAATGTAAGTCATATTGTATGAATCTGGGGTATTTTCAAGGGTAAATGATTGTAAATATGGTAGTAATGCACCAGGGTTGTGGCATTGGGAATATGGTGGAGAAAACATGGGTTAAAACCAAACTCTTAACCAAGAAATGGTTCAGGATAGGTGCATGTCACTAAGTTTGTATTGATCTACTCAACAACAAGGAGGATGTTTGGTATGCACATGGCTAATTTATCCTTATAGGCCTTAGTGTGTCCGGGATAATAGATAATAAGTAGTAAGCAGGCATTGTGCAATTTTTTCTCAATTTAAGGAGCATGGCCATTAAAATTAGGAAACATCGTGTAACACCCCATGTCCATTAATGTCACTCTCAAAGGGAATGCATTAACTTTCATGGAGCATTATTGGTGTATAGAACAGAATATAACAAGACAGATACATATATTGGTACTTGAAAAATTAAAACAACTTTTATTGCAGCGGAGAAATAGTTTGGTTACATCAAAAACCAACAATAAAACCAAGTACACTTAATATCTATCTTGACAAATTGTTTTCTGCGTACATAAAGTAAAAAGCAAAACCCCAACATAAGCAACCATAAAGAGATAAGCTGAACTTTACTTTCAGCAATCCAAGCACTTCCAAAAGAGAGAGAAAGAGATCCATATCAAGCTCCACTAGCACTATCCCACCCTGAGAACCTGAGGGGGGGGGGAAGAAAAGTGGCGAAAACAAAGGGGGTCAGACATAAAGTCTGGCGAGCCCAACAATATAATTATTAAAGTAATTAGGATAAGGCATAAATTGGTAAAACAAGGAATGACTGTGAAGCAAATGGGCAAGACAAAACAAACAAAAGAAATACGCTGGCATTAATCACGATCCTAATCACTATAGGATAATTACTATACTGCACCAATACTAGTCACTCTAAAAGTTGATCCCGCCTACTGAACAAAATAATAATAATGGTAGTTTCGTGTACCCCTAGCTGCCTTCATACGTGCCGCCTACTCCTATCTCCACTAGTTGTACCCACTACCCTCCCCATTCTAATTACAACATTTATTCATAATATGGTAGTTGGACTCCTAGCTGTCTTCATAGGTGTCGCCTGCTCCTATCTCCGCTAGTCGTACCCACTACCTTCCCCATTCGATCGGCTCCCTAACTCGTAGATACCCGCGCTGGTCCCACAATGGGGTGTATCACTCCCCAAAGTGGCAACCTGATACCACTAAAGATGCACAGCTTATGCCTACACGATAAAACGTCTTACCTACCAGCCCGGGCCCACGCACGCACATGACCCCATTGGACTTGCGTTGCCACCGCTAACCCGTTTTGGCCTCTTACAATCAAACCCAGTAAGCGTCTCCCGTCCTCGATCGAGCTCACTTAGATAATAAATGGGTTACTGGTTGAAAAGGGTCCCCACACTTGACAGAAGCTTTCCACCTATGCTTGGTCCCCACTAGGATTTCCCACTTAACCCCCTCTTATTCATGTCTTCTTACATGTTTCAACTTGCTTAATTGTTTATAATTATATCCCACACGTTACCCATGTTAACCACTTATCAAATCAACAAGTGTTATTGGTTAAGCTTATCTTAACCCTATCTTCTTATCAGATCAATATACATACATTTGGTTAAGCTGGTCTTAACACTATCCACTTATATATTATTGGTTAAGTTGGTCTTAACCCTATCCACATATATATTATTGGTTAAGTTGGACTTAACCCTATCCATTTATCAAATCAATATGTATTATTGGTTAAGTTTGTCTTAACCCTATCCACTTATCAGATTAATATATATTATTGGTTAAGCTGGTCTTAACCCTACCGAATTATTAAATTAATATATATTATTGGTTAAGCTTGTCTTAACCCTATCCACTTATCAAATTATTGGTTAAGCTGGTCTTAACCTTATCCACTTATCAGATTAATATATATTATTGGTTAAGCTAGTCTTAACCCTACCCACTTATCAAATTGATATATATTATTGGTTAAGCTGATCTTAACCTTATCCACTTATCAGATTATTGGTTAAACTGGTCTTAACCCTATACACTTATCCTGTTTTATGTAACATATATATATATATCGTATGACATGTTTTACTTAATTTATGATTAAGTACATCTTAGTTCACAAATACATTGGTTAAGAGAATAACTCCCTAAGTATCAACCCCGAAAACCGAAATCAACATCAGAATGATACTCAGAGAATTACTCAACTCAACCAAACTTCTGTTTGTCATTCATATTCGTCTTTGATCTGCTTTAATTAATTATTAGTGCACAGACCTCCCACATTAAGTCGATTGCTTGTGGCCGCTGGATATGCCGGGCGGTTCCGGACAGACTTGCACCACAAGCCAGACTTAACCTCGTGTCTAATCATATTTTAATTATGCCTATGACCCCTCACATTAGACTGCCGTTTGAGGTTGCTGGATGTGTCGGGCGGGTCCGGGCAGTCTTATGCCACAAACGAGTCTAACCTCGTGTCTTAGGCATTTATTACGCATTTAATTTATACCTTTGACCTCTCACATTAGACTACCGTTTGTGGTTGCTGGATTTGCTGGGCGGGTCCCGGCAGTCTTATACCACAAATGAGTCTAACCTTGTGTCTTAGGCGTTTATTATTACACATAATTATCTTACCCCAATATGAATTAATTATCCCTATTCAAATTGTCAATAATTCCCAAATTAATTTATGTCCATAATTGTCACCTAAATTATGTCCATACTTTTCAGGTATATGAATTATACCAATTAATGTGTCAAATTAATTACATGCCTTTAAAGCCATTTTATGCCAATTCATAATTTGTATAATTAATATTTTTCCATTGTCCCCGCCCCGTTCGTACGTTTAATATGAAATATGTTAGACTCGCAAATAGTCTAACTCATGAAAAGAAAAGAAACATCACAACTTGCATAACACATAAAATAGATCTAATGTGCGAATAAGAATTATAACATATGTTTGCATAGCCAATAACTTGCATAGGCAATGGACATATAGAACATAAATTTGCATAAACTACCATGGATCTAAATATAGATCTAAACATGAAATTGTGAGCTTGCATATACGAATATGGTTTTCACCTAAACTTACATATGTGAATATAGTTTTCACCTAAACTTGCATACGGATTCCTACAAACTTGCATATGAATTTAAACATGTAAACTAATATCACATGTTTTACATATAAACTAGCATATGTATATACTTGACTCACATATAAACTTGTGTATAATTCGCATACAGACTTGCGTAAGATTCACATACAAACTAACATATGTAAGAACAGACTTGCATAAAATTCACATACAAACTAGCATATGATTTACATCCCAAACTTGCATATAAACTGATGTCATAAAATGAATTAAGTTAAACATATGTGATTGGACATATGAATTAGATCAACTAACATAAGTTAACAAGTCATATGTTCACCAACAAACGATAACAAGGTTAAATAACATCACATGATTCAACAGACATGTTCTCATAATCCCAATCATAACTCATCATAATTGATTTATTAATTATTTTGTGAAAGAAATTGTACTCACAAAGACGGATTAGAGAAGAGAGTAATTCGTTCGTCGATTGTATTAGAATTCTGACTTGCAAATCCCTAAGCTTTAGGAAGAAGAACTATTCTAGCAACAGCATGGAGGCCAAGAGATTAATTTAGTTTAGGTTTAGAGCTTGAGTCTATGTGTGCTTATATAGAAGTTTAAATCAATAGAAGTCGTCAGATTATCATAGGAGCAATCACAACCGTCCAGGCTAGGTAGAGTTATCCAGAATTGCCACCTATGCCTTAGTGACTCAGCAACAGGTCAGAAAACACTCAGCAATAAGTCAGGATCGTCTCATTTCAGATCTGCCCCGAAGGGGGGGGGGGGGTAGGTCGACCCCCAGGTCGACCTGGCCTTGGGCGGGAGAGATCCTGCCCAGTCCGCTTCCTTGTTTGAATTTGAATTTTGAATTTCTTTCTGAACTGTTTTTAATTTATTTAAATTTCTGAAAGTTCTGAGGGCCATAACATCCTCATACGAAGTCCGATTTATGAAAACTTAGACTCTATTCCAAGTAGAATTTCAAGACGAACGCAATGACGTAACCCGTTTCCCTTAATTCTCACTTTAACAATTAAGTATTCTTAAATTCATTCTTGTAATAGTCATAGAAAATTCAGGATGTTACATTCTCCCCTCCTTAAAGGATTTCGTCCCCGAAATCTTCAAGACAAGAAGAATGTATATCCTACCATCCAATCATCCATCTACTCAACCATCAAACACAGGCATCCATTGTCCTTTTAAGATTTCTAATGCTATATGAACATATGCAAAAAGTGTGTGTATATGTTCCTTATCCAATGCAAAATCAGGCGGTCTACTGATTCAGTTGACCTCCTTAATGCAAATCATGATAGTGCCATGCGTCCATTATGTATGCAAAAGAATCCTAACGATACATATTATTTCTACATGTGTGCACAACCATTCATCAAATTGCAACATCCATATGATAACACAACCAATATACATCCATTAATTTAAATATGCACACATATTTATATGCAATATGAAAGTGATTGAGCCGATCTAGTGCCTAATGTGTGTGTACATGCATCCACGAGCAACCACTAGCAACCACTTGAAACCACTCGCAACCATCAATCATAACATGTTTCAAATACATGTTTACATCCATTGGTTTCTCCCTAAGGATAAAGAATGGGACCGAGGAGATATACTTAAAAGATAGATATAAGCATGAATAAACTTATGGAAAAAGGGATCAATGAGGTACCCACAAAAAGAAAAGGGTTAGGCTACGCGTATTTTCCTCTCGGTTTCCCAAGTCGCGTCTTCCTCAACGTCACTCCATTGAACTTTAACAAGCTGGACGTCACGGTTGCGTAGCTTTTTAATCTCCGATCCAAGGATGCATGTAGGGGCTCATCTAATCGGGGCCTCCCACTCCACTTCCACTTCTCTAAGCCTGCTCGGCTCTACAACTTCCGCGGTATCTTGTAAACACTTTCGCAAATGTGACACGTGAAACACATCATGAACGCCACTAAGCTCGTTGCCTCTTCTCATGTCCCTCCAAAATCTAGGATACACAACCTCAAAAGATTTTCAAGGATTCTATTCACCCCTTTCTGTCCGTCCATCCGTCTGTAGATGATGAGCGATACTCGTACTTGTCGCCTTTTGCATATCACCTTTTCCTCTTGCATCGAAAACTGCTCCAAGTCCTGTCCCGCAAGCACCGATATACACTGTGAATGCTTACTTCCATCTGGCAAAACTAAATCTGGAACTGTCGTCAAAACCCTCTTCAAATGCTGGAAAGCATCGTCACAGTCAACGTCCAAGCAAAAGTCAAGTTCTTATTCGTTAACCGAGTAAGTGGGGCTGATATCTTCGCGAAGTCCTTAATGAACTTCCTATAATAGCCCATCAACCCTAAAATCTTCTTGCTTCTGTTGCATTCTTAGGAATCTTCCAATCTGGGATTGCCACCACCCTTGCGGGATCCACAACTATCCCTTCCTTAGAGACCACGTGTCCTAAGAACCTCACTTCTTTTCTCCAAAAATGGCATTTGGAGAACTTAGTTGATGCGCTCGTAGGTTCTATATGACTTCCCTAAGATGTAGGGCATGCTCTCCCTCGTTTCTAGAGAAAATCAAGATATCGTCTACAAAGACTACCACAAACTTGTTTAGAAACTCCCTAAACACCCTACTCATTAAGTCAACAAAGTATGCGGGTGCATTCGTCAAACCAAAAGGCATGACGAGCCATTCGAAGAAACCGTCAGGAGTTCTAAATGCAGTCTTATCTATGATGTCTTCAACCACCCTTAGCTGATGAAATCCTGTAGCCAAATCCAGCTGCGAGAAAACCGAAGCGCCAACCAACTGATCGAATAAATCATTTATCCTCGGCAATGGGTGTCTATTCTTCTTTGTGAGCTTATTCAGTTCTCTATAGTCTATGCACAATCTAAGTGAAACATCATCCTTCGTAGAAAAACAACTGGAGCATCCCATTCCGAAAACTTCTTCTTATGAACCCCTTCTCAAGCAACTCTTTCACTTTCTTACTGAGTTCTCTTCTCTCCCTCGGAGCCATGTGGCGCACTAGTAATGCAACTGGCTTTGCATTATCTACTAGGTATATTCGAAAGTCTATCTCGCGCCTCGGGAGTAGACCCCGATCTTCCTCAAAGATGTCACCATATTCACGGACCATACGAACGGATTCCAAGTCATCATTGGATGCGTCAAGAGATTCTAGGTAGCTAAGCATCACCGAACCTCTAGGGTCATAAGAAATATAAAGGGTCTTGCCACAACGAGTCAACAATCTAACTACCCTTCTTTTCACAGTCTAGGATGGCACTGTATCTGGCTAGCCAATCCATGCCTAGAATCAAGCCGTAGCCCATGAAGCAAAGAACGAAGGCATTGCATTCAAACCCAACGCCCAAGATAGACACTCTCAAATCCCGACAAATCATCGAAAGATGAGCCGAACCACTAATAGGATTTGAGACTATTATGGGATCCGTAACTAGACTAGTATTTGGGTGCAGCGTATTAACTAACGAAGCAGATATAAACGAGTGTGAAGCGCCAGAATTCAAACAAGGTTCGAACAGGATGATCAAAAAGGAAAAACAAACTTCCAACCAAGATATTTCTACCTCTATCAGGTATGCCAGCCGTGAGGGAACGTGTCTGCCTTCCATAAGATCCTGTACTTTGTCCTTACCTTTGCCTTTTGCTTCTTTGGATGATCCTAATAAGATGTCCTGTTTCTCCGTAACGATAACAACTAGTCTTCTTCTTCTTTCTAACGTCTTTATTTAAGTACTCATATAATTCACAAGTGTGGCTCTTCTTATTCTCTTGGCCCCTTGTTATCCTTACTGCCTTTCTTTGGATCTACTTTTTTATCGTGTGTCATATCCACGTCCCTCCTGCACATTCTCCATTCGTGACCACCTACCAAAATGAGGCTTCGTCCTTCATTAACCAAGCAGCTAATTGAACCTTCATTCCATCATCTATCTTAAAGGTACCAACAAGTCCTCCACTTCCTTCTAGCTTTGACAAACGTCCCAGTCCCATGAAGCGGTTTTCCGCCCATCGTACGAAAGTTCTTACATATCTTAGAAAAAGCGTCTATACGTGGAGGAAGAAATTCAAAAAGGAAAGAGGAAGAGATTTAAAACGGAGAATCGAAGGAAAGATATATGGCTCTTGGGGGTTATGTTTTTCAAAATAAACTTTTCTCTTGAAAATACTCTCCTTAAAACATATTTTTGAAAGTATTTCTTTATAAAATGCTTTTGAAAAACAGTTTTTCAAAATCTCTTATCTGTTCTTGGTAACCTTCAGCTCTGATACCACGTGTAACACCCCAAGTCCATTAATGTCACTCTCAAAGGGAATGCATTAACTTTCATGGAGTATTATTGGTGTATAGAATAGAATATGTTGAATCACGCTATATAGCGTTTTGACTATGACAGCTATACAAGTACATATATACATTCTCGACTAACTTTATGTTGCAGGAAGATACTTTTGATGAACATATTCAAGAGCACAAAACAAAGATCACATATATGATTATAAGATTCTGTGAGTCCTAGATTTATATGTTAAAGTCTTCCTTGATGATAACACACACACAGAGTTTTAAATATACATTTCTTTGATTATAAAATATGCAAGATATAGGCTGACAACATAAAACAGACGTCTGGTCTGATAATTTCAGACGTCTGTTTACTGAAACAAATTGTTTTCGAAATATAATATTCAGACGTATGTTTTATATATTTCAGACGTTTGATTCTGAAAGGATGCGACTTCTACAAAAAGATACATCCATTTACTTTATAACTCTTGAGCAAAACTTTTCATGATTAGTTGCATCTTTCTACATACTATAAATAGAGGGAAGATTAACTATTCCAATAACTGATTTTTATTCTAATTCTCTCTATCTTATACAAAAGCTCTCTAAATTCTAAAGTGATCTATTTTCATACTCAAGACTTTTAAACTTCATAATCCTTCACATATTTCACGATTATCATCAAGGAAAGGCTATAGGAAGGGTGTACTTAACATTCGACAATCAGTGTTATCAAGAACACAAAAGAGTCAACAATTATTCTGTATTAGTGAAGACCTCTTCAGTGGTTGGGGCAAGAAATCCCGTTCAGTGGTTCGGGTAATTGTGAACCTATTCGTCCGGGTGAAGTGAGGGTTTTAGTGTTAGTGAAATACCAGAAGTGAGTCTGGGACTGGACGTAGGACAGTGGTCCGAACCAGTATAAATCGACCGTGTGATTTACTACTTACTACTCTACTATATAGACATTATATCCTATACTCAATTCTATACGATCCTACCGCTGCATAGCCTCTTTCAATTGGTATCAGAGCAAGGACATCCTATAACTGTAACACCGTTATTCGATATTTTGATAAAATGGAGAATAACCCAAGTACTAGTTCAACTACTTTTGCCGAAGGACAATCTACTCAAAGACCACCACTATTTAACAGATTACACTACAACTACTGGGCTACTAGAATGAGAATTTATATGCAAGCAAGTGGTTTTAGTGCATGGAATGCTACTCAAAAAGAATTTACAGCACCTACTACTGAATATCTAACTTGGACAGTGTCTCAAAAAGATGAAGCAAATGTAAATGCAAAAGCCATGAACATGTTATATTGTGCTCTTGATAGAAATGAATTCAATCGAGTTAGCATATGTACATCGGCTCATCAAATTTGGGAAACACTTAAGACTGTGCATGAAGGAACAAACAAAGTCAAGCAAACAAAGATTTCAATGCTCAAGAATCAATTCCAGAACTTCAAAATGAGACAAAATGAGACTATCAATGAAATGTATTCAAGATTTCAAGATATTTTGCATGCATTGATAGGATTAGGAGAAAAATATAGTGATTTTGATATTGTATCAAAAGTACTAAACAGTCTCACTGATGAATGGGAACGAAAAGTGCTAGCTATTGAAGAAGCTAATGATTTATCAGCCATGAAGCCAGAAGAACTCATAGGGAATCTTATGTCTTATGAAGTAAATCTTCAAGCAAAAAGAGATATAGCTCAAGAAAACTGTTTAGGTAAAGGACGAATAGATTGAACGGAATTCTGAATTCCAAAGATATGCTAACCAATATTTCATACTTTGATGGTGGCTCAGTTACCTTCGGAGATAATGTCTGGGAACTTGTATAGCAACTGCTATGCAAAAAGAGATATAGCAACTGCTATGCAAGAAGAATTGAATCAATTTGAACGGAATAATGTCTGGGAACTTGTACCTAGACCAAACAACCAATATGTTATTGGCACAAAATGGGTATATAAGAATAAGGCGGATGAACTCGGAAATATTACACGAAATAAAGCCAGATTAGTCGCTCAATGGTACAATCAAGAAGAAGGTACTGATTATGACAAAACTTTTGCACCCGTAGCAAGACTAGAAGCTATACGTACTTTATTAGCATATGCAAGTTTTAATAATTTTAAACTCTATCAAATGGATGTAAAAAGTGCCTTCTTAAATGGTTTTATTAAAGAAAATGTTTACGTAGAACAACCACCATTATTCGTACATGAAAGATATCCAGATCATGTCTATAAACTAAAAAAAAGCTTTATATGGTCTAAAACAAGCACCACGTGCTTGGTATGAACGACTTAAAAGCTATTTAATAAATTCTGGTTTTCGAATAGGAAAAGCGGATCAAACACTATTTATTAAAAGTACTAATAAGGATATATTAATTGTTCAAATTTATGTTGATGACATAATATTCGGGTCAACTAATAATAATTTATGTAAAGAATTTTCTATCATAATGACAAATGAATTCGAAATGTCACATATGGGTGAACTCTCATTTTTCTTAGGTTTACAAATTAAACAAATTTCAAATGGTATTTTTATTAATCAAGAAAAATACTGTAATAATTTAATTAAACGTTTCGGGCTAGACAACACTTCCGGCAAACCAACTCCAATGAGCACTTCAGTTCATCTCGATAAGGACGAAAAAGGAAAAAGTGTTGATCAAAAATTATACAGAAATATGATTGGATCACTACTCTACCTAACTGCTAGTCGACCGGACATAATGATGAGTGTATGTCTATGTGCACGATTTCAATCAAATCCAAAAGAATCTCATTTAAGAGCTGTAAAACGTATTTTAAGATATTTAAATTATACCAAGGACTTTGGTCTATTTTATCCTAAAGGGTGTCCATTTGAATTATATCAAGAACACAAAAGAGTCAACAATTATTCTGTATTAGTGAAGACCTCTTCAGTGGTTGGGGCAAGAAATCCCGTTCAGTGGTTCGGGAATTGTGAACCTATTCCTCCGGGTGAAGTGAGGGTTTTAGTGTTAGTGAAATACCAGAAGTGAGTCTGGGACTGGACGTAGGACAGTGGTCTGAACCAGTATAAATCGACCGTGTGATTTACTACTTACTACTCTACTATATAGACATTATATCCTATACTCCATTCTATACGATCCTACCGCTGCTAGCCTCTTTCAGAATATAACAAGACAGATACATATATTGGTACTTGAAAATTTAAAACAATTATTATTGTAGCAGAGAAATAGTTTGGTTACATTAAAAACCAAAAACAAAACCAAGTACACTTAATATCCATCTTGACAAATTGTTTTCTGTGTACATAAAGTAAAAAGCATTACCCCAATATAAGTAGCCATAAAGAAATAAGCTGAACTTTACTTTCAGCAATCCAAGCACTTCCAAAAGAGAGAGAAAGAGATGCAGATCAAGCTCCACTAGCACTAGTCCCACCCAGAGAACTTGGGGGGGAGGAAGAAAAGAGGCGAAAACAAAGGGGGTCAGATAGAAAGTCTGGCGAGTCCAATAACTTTAACAATATAATTATTAAAGTAATTAGGATAAGGCATAAACTGGTAAAACAAGGAACGACTGTGAAGAAAATGGGCAAGACAAAACAAACAAGTGAAATATGCTGGCGTTAATCACGCTCCTAATCACTATAGGATAATTACCATACTGCACCAATACTAGTCACCCTAAAAGTTGATACCGCCTACTGAACAAAATAATAATAATGGTAGTTTCGTGTACCCCTAGCTGCCTTCATAGGGGCCGCCTGCTCCCATCTCCACTAGTTGTACTCACTACCCTCCTCATTCTAATTACAACATTTATTCATAATATGGTATTTGGACTCCTAGCTGTCTTCATAGGTGCCGCCTGCTCCTATCTCCGCTAGTCGTACCCACTACCTTCCCCATTCGATCGGCTCCCTAATTCGTAGATCCCCGTGTTGGTCGCACAGTGGGGTGTATCACTCCCCAAAGTGGAAACCCAATACCACTAAAGATGCACGACTTATACCTACACGATGCAACAACGTCTTACCTACCAGCCCGGGCCCACGCACGCACATGACCCCGTTGGACTTGCGTTGCCACCGCTAATCCGTTTTGGCCTCTTACAATCAAACCCAGTAAGCATGTCCCATCCTCGATCTAGATCGAGCTCACTTAGATACTAAATGGGTCACTGGTTGAAAAGGGTCCCCACACTTGACACAAGCTTTCCACCTATGCTTGGTCCCCACTAGGATTTCCCACTTAACCCCCTCTTATTCATGTCTTCTTACATGTTTCAACTTGGTTAAGTGTTTATAATTATATCCCACATGTCAACCATGTTACCCACTTATCAAATCAACATGTGTTATTGGTTAAGCTTATCTTAACCCTATCCGCTTATCAGATCAATATACATACATTTGGTTACGCTGGTCTTAACCTTATACACTTATATATTATTGGTTAAGTTGGTGTTAACCCTATCCACTTATATATTATTGGTTAAGTTCGTATTAACCCTATCCACTTATCAAATCAATATGTATTATTGGTTAAGTTTGTCTTAAACCTATCCACTTATCAGATTAATATATATTATTGGTCAAGCTGGTCTTAACCCTACCCACTTATCAAATTAATATATATTATTGGTTAAGCTGGTCTTAACCCTATCCACTTATCAGATTATTGGTTAAGTTGGTCTTAACATTATCCACTTATCATATTAATATATATTATTGGTTAAGCTAGTCTTAACCCTACCCACTTATCAAATTGATATATATTATTAGTTAAGCTGGTCTTAACCTTATCCACTTATTAGATTATTGGTTAAGCTGGCCTTAACCCTATACCCTTGTCATGTTTTATGTATTATATATATATATATCGTATGACATGTTTTACTTAATTTATGATTAAGTATATCTTAGTTCACAAATACATTGGTTAAGAGAATAACTCCCTAAGTATCAACCCCGAAGACCGAAATCAACATCAGATTGATACTCAGAGAATTACTCAACTCAACCAAACTTCTGTTTGTCATTCATATTCGTCTTTGATCTGCATTAATTAATTATTAATTCACAGACGTCCCACATTAAGTCGATTGCTTGTGGCCACTGGATATACCGGGCAGTTCCGGGCAGACTTCCACCGCAAGCCAGACTTAACCTCGTGTCTAAGATCTTTTAATTATGCCTATGACCTCTCACATTAGACTGTCGTTTGCGGTTGCTGGATGTACCGGGCGGGTCCGGGCAGTCTTATATGACAAACGAGTCCAACCTCGTGTCTTAAGCATTTATTACACATTTAATTTATACCTTTGACCTCTCACATTAGACTACCGTTTGTGGTTGCTGGATTTGCCGGACGGGTCCGGGCAGTCTTATACCACAAACGATTCTAACATCGTGTCTTAGGCGTTTATTATTACACATAATTATTTCACCCCAGTATGAATTAATTATCCCTATTCAAATTGTCGATAATTCCCAAATTAATCTATGTTCGTAATTGTCACCTAAATTATGTCCATACTTTTCAGGTATATAAATTATATCAATTAATGTCTCAAATTAATTACATGCCTTTAAAGCCATTTTATGCTAATTCACAATTTGTATAATTAATATTTCCCCATTGTCCCCACCCCGTTCGTACATTTGATATGAAATATGTTAGACTCGCAAATAGTCTAACTCATAAAAAGAAAAGAAACATCACAACTTGCATAACACATAAAATAGATCTAATGTGCAAATAAGAATTATAACATAAGTTTGCATAGCCAATTACTTGCGTAGGTAATGAACATATAGAACATAAATTTGCATAAACTACCATGGATCTAAATATAGATCTAAACATGAAATTGTGAACTTGCATATATGAATATGGTTTTCACCTAAACATGCATATGTGAATATAGTTTTCGCTTAAACTTGCATATGGATTCCTACAAACTTGCATATGAATTTAAACATGTAAACTAATATCACATGCTTTACATATAAACTAGCATAAGTATATACTTGATTCACATATAAACTTATGTATAATTCGCATACAGACTTGCATAAGATTCACATACAAACTAGCATATGTAAAAACATACTTGCATAAGATTCACATGTAAACTAGCATATGATTTACATCCCAAACTTGCATATAAACTAATGTCATAAAATGAATCAAGTTAAACATATGTGATTGGACATATGAAATGGATCTACTAACATAAGTTAACAAAACTGTCATATGTTCACCAACAAACGATAACAAGGTTAAACAACATCACATGATTCAACAGACATGTTCTCATATTCCCAATCATAACTCATCATAATTAATTTATTAATTATTTTGTGAAAGAAATTGTACTCACAAAGATGGATTAGAGAAGAGAGTAATTCTTTCGTCGATTGTATTAGAATTTTGACTTGCACCCCTAAGCTTTAGGAAGAAGAACTATTCTAGCAGCAGCATGGAGGACAAGAGATTAATTTAGTTTAGGTTTAGGGCTCCAGTCTATGTGTGCTTATATAGAGGTTTAAATCAATAGAAGCTGTTAGACTATCATAGGAGCAATCACAACCGTCCAGGCTAGACAGAGTTATCCAGAATTGCCACCTATGCCATAGTGACTCAGCAACAGGTCAGAAAACACTCAGCAACAAGTCGGGATCGTATCATTTTCAGACCTGCCCGGAGGGGGGGGGATAGGTCAACCCCTTGGTCGACCTGTATAAGGGAGGTCGACCCCCTGGTCGACTTGGCCTTGGGCGGGAGAGATCCCGCCCATCCCGCTTCCTTGTTTGAATTTGAACTTTGAATTTCCTTCTGAACTATTTTTGATTTATTTAAATTTCTGAAACTTCTGAGGGCCATAACTTCCTCATACGAAGTCCGATTTACGAAAACTTGGATCCTATTCCAAGCAAAATTTCGAGACGAACGCAATGGCTTAACCCGTTTCCCTTAATTCTCACTTTAACAATTAAGAATTCTTAAATTCGTTCTTTTAATTGTCATAGAAAATTCAGGGTGTTACCCATCGAGTCCTAGGTGGTGTTGTAGGAGATGTACATCATAAACAAACTTCGCAAAGGGAAATAGGGAGTCTCGGTATTCGAGGATAATGCTATGCTGTGATGAATGATTGCAAACATTTATATTGTTTGCTTTTATGATCAGGTTATATTGAAATGTTATATATGCTTATACGTACCCAGCTAATAAAGTATGACTGAATTAGAGTTTATTGCTTTAACCTAAGCTCTGAGTGCCCCTATTTTCCACAGGAGCAGCTAGTAGTTTTAGTTTTGTAGATTTCTATTTTACAGGATCCTGGTTTACTGCTGGTGCTATATTCGGAAAGCTCTGTATCCGTATATTCCTTTCAGTTATGTTATGTCCCGCTGCTATGTATTTAAATGTAGTTTAAATCTCTGATATTTTTTGGATGTATATTATTTATTCATACTCTGTTATATTCTTGCTCTCTGATGTAAATCGTTGTAATGACAATGAAATGTTCTGTCATTTGCATTCCGATTTGTCGTGCTCTCAAATCAATCTGAGCTTTCCCGTAAGGGCGAGTTTCGGGCTTTTTCAGTTTGGTATAAAATATGCCAAATACATGGTAATACATATATTCAAGTAGAATATGCTGAATTGCTTTTGTACCGCTTAAATTACATGTTTCATACTCATACCATACCTTTATGTCTGACCTTATTTGATTGTGTTTGCAATCTTTGGGATGTTCCGTTCAAATGGATCAAATCAGGGATTGATTCCAGGTAAAGAAGTTTGAATTGCTGAATCATGAAAAGGCTGAAGTTGTAGATTTTAATAAGTGTATTAAAGTGGTTAAAATGCCTTGCGGCTACTAGTCATTTACTTAAGAATTTAGGCCTTGTTTATTTGCTATGATGTACGAATGTATGAAGTGTTGAAACCTATGTTATGCTGTGAAAAACTTATGAATTAAATCATGTTTTGATATTCAGTAATATTGAGTTGAAATGTAAAATTAGTCTTAAGTAATATGTTGCTGATGTAAGGGGAAATTGATGCTATTTTGTATGTAAATGGTAGTGGCTTTGTCCAAAACAGGAAGTAATTTCATATTTTTTGTTAGAGGGAAACTTGTGTATATCAACTAGGAATTAATCTGGTTATCTGTATATGAGTTTATGCATCTATAAAGTGTAGGAATAAAATGTTAAGTTAGATTCTAAATGCACATAGCATCATTGAGTAAAAGCACATCATATAATCTGATATATGCATTGTAACATACCAGAAAATTCGATGCTCGAATTTTCAATACAAAAACATCTCGTGTCTAAACTCGAGTATCGAAAATCCAGAATGCTTAAAGAAAGAAATTAGAGGGTGAGATAAGAAAGAAATATTAGAATAGAAGAAGAAGAAGAACCAACACAACATAGAGTCTCACATTGCAACTGAATAAAATATAATATAGAAATGAATCCTTATTGAGAGCTTGAAAAATACTTACAATCATTAGAGTATATCAACACATCTGGATAGTTATAATAACCTGTCATCGTATACAATCACACAACGGAATAACACTATATAATGTCATACATCTGAACTCTTCTAGCTAGTGCTTCACAATATCCAACAACCTGAACCTGTAAAACTCGATCCAACTCGAGCATTATAAATGCCAGGTCAGTCTGGTGAACCAGAGTGAGAAACCAACTAAGTTTATAAATAACATCCAACTTGATTTTAAAGTTAAAATCTTTTCGAAAGAAAAGGATAATCATAAGATCAAATCCACACATAAATACGGGCAGTTTTTACCTTATGATAACCCAAAACTTTTTTGAACTTAATATCTTTTCTGATATTATAGTAGTGTCTAGATATAAATAAATATCAATCTAGCGGAACGCTTGCATCTCACGCTCCATATACATAGTATACAATCAAAACCGCAGGCACTTATTGGAGAATGGATTACCATGGCAAGGTATGGGCAACCACATTTTTGACAATGTACCTCCGGAGATGAATACATTAGGGTTCAACAAGAACATCTTGCGACCCAGACTAAACATGATCGGCCCCTCATTTTCCTCGAGAATACCAAATATATCATTACGACGGTTGGGGGCCAACCAACAAAACCGAAAGCGTACAATAATAAAAATAAAAGGACAACCGAAGGCATTTGATTTCTCCAGATCTGGTAATGATGTTCCCTAATCGGTACGACCCACATAGCCATACGACCTACCCAATTTTATACCATTTTCCAGTTGATAAGGCTTGAGGTTAAGCTTACCCTTTAAAATATCACATCTCCATTCATTTCGAATGCTACATCGTCATATCCGTTGGATATCACTAGTTGACGTCCACAAAAATATTCTGTGTGTTTAGATAAGAGAAGAAGTACTTCCTTCTCTGCCATCAACAAAAATACATTTGAAGAAATCAACGTACGTGATCCCTTTGGAAATACTTTGTCAGACACTCATCCATACGAGTCATCCAGGAACAAGATGAACTGAAGGCACACTCCTACCACATCTTAGGTATCAACCTATGGATCAGTAGCGAGTAGTTCTTGCAATCCAAAGATTTCATCCATGACAGGATCACCATTAGAATATCTCTGGGTGCAACGCTAGAGAATTCGATAAGTAGTCCCTCCGCTTATGAAGATCCACGGTCTTCACTGCTCCATCTTTAGCCAACATCTTTCACGTATTTGCTGGTTCAGAATGGTTTTCGAATATAATTTGATCCCGGTCTTTCCGTACCAACAATCATATGGGTTAGATTTGATAGTCACTTATTTAACTATCAAATAAACAATCATGAGAATAAAATGAGCTCACCGATTCGGTACTTGGCATTACTTGGCCTCTTTAATTAAAAACATTAACGATGGTTAATTTATAACTCTTAAATCTTTCAATATTACGAATATAGCTTTTCATTTCTTTTTCCGCATAAGATTTATTTCAAAACTATTTTATTTTAATACTTAGGAAAATATCCTCTAATCATATTAAACTTTCTATTTAATTATCATTTTCAAAACATTTGTTACATCATTACTTATTATCTATTTTAGGAAAATCAACTCAACTTATTAGTCCTAAAATAATGTTACGAAATCTCTTTTGGGTTTCATTACTTCAATAAAGTAACCCACCCTTATTCCTTTAGAATAAATCTAATCCAAAACTTAACTTTTCAATTTCCTTTTTCCTCGAAAATACCACTATAATTTCACACAATCTCCTTTAATTTCCTTTACTTCAAAAAATTGCGCTATTATTTCTCATATGGAAACCATTACAAACTAATATCATCTTCAGACAATCCTGAAGTCGTTCAAGTTTGGGTATTTTTTACCTCTCAGACCTTGATCAACAACGTTCTTATCTTAAGATAGATAGGAGTTGTAATTCAAAAATCGATATTCCATTCTAATATCAAAACAAATCACATTTAACTATTTTATCAAGATTTTGCAAGCCATTTCTTATTTTTGAAAATCTTCTTTCCAAATATAACTATTATTACTTAATTCATTGATTAAGTAATTTCATATTAAACATTCTCTCTTACTTTTAATTCTTTTAACCAATTTGTTTTATAACATGGATTTTTATTACAAAATCCTTTATCCCGTACCATTTCAAAAATCCCTCTTTCCAATCCATTTAACCATTTTCCCTTTTGAGAATATTATTTCAATTTTCTTCGTTTTACTTAATTCCATTATTTAGTAATGTCAATTTAAAATTAACGCTTTAACACCTCACCTCTTTTTATAAACCTCGTTTATATAACTCTGGTTTAATATGAACCCCTTTTTATCTCAATTTCCTTTTATCTAATTCAAATATTAAGTAACCATTTAATTTGAGCTATCGTACTCGCTTAAAATTCCTTTTATAACTTTGTTATAAAAACTCAGATTTTAATATAAAACCCGTTCATAACTCCTTCACAATTCGATTAGATTTCACTTCAACTTCGAATACTTTTTAAATGGATTAAAAAGTAATCTCCTAAATTGTTATTAACTAAAATAATAGTTTACTTCAATCATTAACTACTATAGAAGTAGTTAATTTCTTTATTAACTAAAACAAATAGTAAATTCCTTTTTAAAATCTTATTGAAATTAAACAATTATTCGTTAAACTATTTCATTAGACTAATTCAAAACAATCCAATTTAATAATCAATTCCAGATAAAAACGGTTAACTCAGTCAACTCAAAACTCGATTATTTCATTTACCAAATTCAATTGGTCCTTCCTTTAAATTAATAATCTAATTAATTTAAATAATCCCATTTAATTGTTTCTAAAAATCAATTATTCAACCCTTAACCGTTGGGCTAATTTTCTACTCATTTGCTTATAATTATGATTAACATCAAAGTTTGCTTTACAAATCATTTAATACTCGCTTATAAATTTAAATAATAAATATTTATGTCCATTTAATAAATTTTATTAAAATAATAGATTTAAAGTCTATCTTCAGTTATAAAAATAATTTTGTAACTTAATTTCTGTCGATTCACTTAACGGTAAATCGATAATTATAAAACGATTGATTTACAGGCCATATACTGCCAATTAGTCAACCAATATTACCTACTGGTTCAAATAAAAAAAATGTTGAATTTCAGGTCAATGGTCAACAATCAAATCAATCATTTAATCAGAACAATTCATATAATGATAATATGAAAATAAATAACATTTAATATATTTGAGGAATCCAGTTGGATCCCTTCAACCTGTTCTTCCCTGCATTTAAAATAGATTATATCACTTAAATTCATTCAATTTAACTGATTATTCTATAACAGTAAATAACGACTATTTAACATCAACCAATTAACAAAAAAATTCAACAATTTCACACGTTTATTTTATAAATGTGACCAACAAGGTAAGTTACCCCAATTGGTTCCAATCGTTAAAATAATGATTTGGTTTCTCACTGAAATTAAACAAACGTTTAATTTCATCAACTTAATCAATATATGAATATATAATTAACAAACAATCAACCAATAGCAACCATAGCACACAATTATAAAAATAAGATTTATATAATAAATAAGTGGGATAACTAAGTGAGTTTAACTCACCTTGATTCGATTCGCTGTTAAAACAGTTCAGTTTGGTTAAATTAAACAAGTGTTTAATTTAACTGAAAATCACAGTTGATTCCAATTCCGTTCAGTTTGACTCCAGAATGTAGTGTTCAATTTCCCGATTCTGGTGTCACTCTTTGGTCCAATTCTGCATATATGTACGCGAGTTGTAAACATTTTAAGTTAACACGGCTTAATTAAAATAATAATATCTTAATTACTTACATTATTTAATCTTTAATTACATGTTTAATTAAAGAATACAATGGCCGACTTATGATTTGGCAAATAAAAGGCCAGTCACTTATCCTTTGTCACCTACAATTGAACACATCCTCCCACTTTACTTTTGTTCATTCAACGTCCCATTTGTCTCTTTTTTTAATGGCCCAAGCCTATTCGAAAACGATGCCCACCCATCTTCGTATATTCTTGTTCACCACGCAGGCAACCCTTTGCAGAAAGCAAACTGCATCATGGCACTTTTCCATGTAGTCCTACCATGTTTCTTTTGTACTGCACGTCTTAGTCCACTATAACACCTAATTACATGACTTAATTTAATAATTAACGTTTAATTATAAAACCATTTAAACTCTAAACCTGTTTAATTATGTAACAGGTGGATTACCATTTCTTTCTTCACATAATAATCGTTCCAAGCATACTGTTTTTAGTTCGTTCTCTCCTTAATTTTGTTTCACCGGTTCCTTTCAGGAACCCAGCTCGATCGGAAAAGAGAAACCATCATCGTGCCTCGCTTTCCATCACCGGAGGCCCTTCCAAGACCGTCGATTACTGCACCATGCTGCCCTCTGTCATCGATCTAAACCACGCCCAATTCACCATCCTCAATTGCCTCGAAGAGCTACTCGAATGTTGTGATTGTCGGAAACAGTTCTGGCCACCACAGTCGTCTAAATACCATGATAACCGTTCAAAATGAAGTTCTGACTTTGCTTGACATTTTATTAGTTGGGAGATTTTCATATTGTTGCGTGGATTTCCAGTTTAATGTGAAATAAGTAAGAACGATGCGCAACCGTTCATTTTGATCAAGGCAGCTTCTCAAGGGTTTGACCACGCATAAAGGAATTGACCAAGAATAGGGTTACACATGGGTATATATATAGTATTTTAATATAACGGAACTTAAGCGTGAAGTATCATGTTAAAACAAGCACATGCGACATCCATTCGAGACGAAACTCATATTCCTAACATGAAATAATATTCCGGACCTGATAAGACATGTTTCGTCGAATTCCGAGGTTGTTTGTAAAAAATCCCTTTATAAATCATAGGTGAAAAATCACGCTTTTAAAATTTTCACGATCACAAAATAAATCCAATCAACTTGAAACTTTGAAATTCTACTTGTCCTTTTCCTTACGGATCAAATGAATTTTTTTTCGATCGGAGCTCATTTGGCCAGTCGTTTATTCCTTTAAAGTTATCCCTGTCTAAATCGGCCATAATAAAATAAACGATTAAATAAAAACAAGAGCGTTTGACGTTTCCACAATCACATGGTTAATCGGATTGCTATACTAAATTTGAAACGTAACAATAACTTACTACGGAACCAACAAAACTCGTTTGGTCGAAATCCGACTCCGTTTGGAAAACGACGATATTTTATAATTTAAATTGTTTTTTGGTTTATAATTAAATTCCTTACGCTCACAAATTAACTTCGTTTGGCCCCAAAATTTGTAGCCCATAACGTTTTGACGTTCCAGATCCAATAAAATTTATTTCATATCAAACGGAGGTCGTTTGAAAATTGGCTATTTCTAAGGCTTATAAAATATCGGTTAAATTTTATAAAATTTCAAAATAATTTCATTAGATAATAATAAATTATTATTATCATAAATATATCCAAATAAAATATGTATAGTTTCAAATATAAATTATACAACTTAATATCACCAAATCGAGTTAAATCGGTATCCAGATTATATTAAATCCCTATTAAATAAATTAATAAACGTTATGGTTTATGTGACATCCCAATTTTAAATCTTAGATTATAATATATTCCAATTATCCATAATTTCCAATCTAAATTATGTTTATAATTTTAATCTAAATTATGCCTATAATCCCATGTATACAAGTTATAACAAATGCCCAAATCAATTTGCGTTCATTATTATTAACAATTTATGCCAAACCTCATGTATACAAGTTATACCCAATTATGCTCAAACTAACTTATGCCAAATCTCATGTATACAAGTTATATTCAATTATGCCCAATCCATAGTCATCAATAATTTATGCCAAATCTCATTTTATTATCAACTTATAATCCCAATTTACGTTCATAATTCCAATTTGATTCATATACCCATAGTTATATTTATAATTTCAATTTGATTCATATACCCACAGTTATATTCATAATTTCAATCAAAGTTATTCCCAAAACCCCATTATAAGTTATGCCTCCAAACCTCCCAATCACATATAATAACCAAATCAACCATTTCCCTTTTATTCTCAATATCGTTCAATCGCATAAATCCATAACAGACATAGGCTCGAAGATAGCCTAACTATAAAAATAAAAAGGGAAGAATAAAAGGAGGAAACCCAACGTAGGCATAAAATAACTGATCATAATTAAGCATATGATAACACTATTAGGCATAGGTGGACTTTATCGGATTAGATTTTTCAATAGGTTTATTATGTGTGTAAATGGGGAAGGGCGAACGATAGATCCATTATTGTTCAAAAATGTATTTTAAATCCACTCACTTGTATTTTCTTCAATTCTAGACCTGATCCATGACTTTCTCCCATTTTGCGCAGCGTAGATCTAGGCATCTGAATTCTTTACCTTCATTGTAGCCACGGTTCCCCAAAAAAAATTCCTTTCTAGTTTGTATAAATGCCTCTTTTTTTTTGAATGTATACATATATACTTTTATTTTCTTGAAGAAAATATTTGAGAGAGAGAGAGAGAGCGAAATGGAGGCTTTTTATTTTTGATAAAGGAAATTATGTCAAATCAAGGTTGTATTTATAGGATTATGTGTGCATTTCGGACCACTAGATTAAGGTTTACAGAAAATTCCCGCTACTAAATTATAAATGCCCTCTTTTATTTGTTAAAGAACATTAATGAAGATTTATTTAGCAAAACCATTCCTTTGTTAATACCTTAACTGTATAAAATTTGTTTCTCTTTTTCTTTTATTTAAACAAGGCAACAATTTATTTTTCTCTACCTTTTTAACATAATATTATTTATGCAAATAAATACCATATGTTTACTTACACTCATGTTCTTATCAAATATGGTATCCAACTATGCCTTTATTTTTTAATCGTAGGAAAATATAGTATGTGTTAACTGTTTTACTAAAGAGAATTTAACTTCTTTTTATTTTTTCCTTCTCATAGGCATTATTGATGGCTATTTATTCATTGATTATCTATTCATGTCATATTTGAAACGCCTAAATGCATTTACTACATGTACTCTCTTTTTCCATATTTAATGTAACCGTTATATTATCCCTAAATATAACATTAATGTCTTTAATTTACCCATTTCATTTCTTACCATTAAAACAGATTCCCCTAAACTCAAACTAGTGTTGCCTCTTTTATACACACACACACACACACACACACACACACACACACACACATATATATATATATATATATATATATATAATACCAAATACTTAACATTTAGTCAACCTCAACTCAATTTGTTAATGTCATAAATATGCATTTTTTTAATTTACATATTTGCTATAAATAATCACATGTGCATGCATCTAGTCTCCAAACATTTAAATCGAGCAATGTTCATACTAAAAAAACATGCCATATTTATTTCAACCTCTGTCGGTTCCAAAAAGAGTCCTTAATGCTTTCTTTTCAAATACATTCAACATTTTAAGTGCATAATAATTTCTACAATGAACGCACATATGAATTTATTTCCATTTTCCTCTTTAAACGCGCATTACTTATTGTACATTACTTTTTTTTTCCTTAACTATGTAAATGCATATAACACACACACACACACACACACACATATATATATATATATATATAATCCTACGCGTATATAAACTTCTACGGCTTACAACTTCTTCATACGTTATCCGTTTTACGCAAACTTGGTGTCCATCTAAACCAGAATTTTGAGGCGAACACAATGATGACGTCCGTTTTACTTAATTTCTGATATTTAAATTAAGTATCTTTATTTTATTATCTTTTTCTGTTACATACATTGTTATCATATAAATTTTCTTCCCTTCAACGTATGTATTAATCTAAACTGCGTATCACCATTATTTATATATCCATGCATATAAATATATTTAATTACTTTAAAAATGCGGGGTGTTACATTTTCCCATCCTTAAAGAATTTCGTCTCCGAAATTCGATAGGGGTAAAATAGAAAACCCCTCGCATAATATCCAACCATCATGTGTGCATCCAATTTTTCCAAACATTGTGCACATGTGCAAAGTGAAATACATCATAGTAATGCATGTATGCTTAAGTTGGTAGCACCTATATGTATGTAAACTTTTAAAAACTCTTTCAAAACATGATGCTCACATCCTAAATATACTTGCAGTTCTATACGAATGCAATATTTTTGGAAAATCAAAAAAAAATTCACCTAAATTTTCCCACACTCTTACAGAATAAGAGCATAGTTCATCCAATTGTTGCATCCAAAAACCCTACCAACCTTTATTAAATTAAAAATTTAGAAAAATATAATTTTCCATGTTACAAAAAGGTATAAAACGGAAAAATTCACATCTTCCGTTTTTCTTTTATGTACCTTTTCTAATTGTACTTGGATTTTTACATAACTATTCTATAAAGATTTCCTATTTTCCTATCCAAGCACAACCACATAAGAAAATTTTCTTTTCTTTACTTTTTATTTCTTAAAAGTTAACAAATGGGTTAGACTCATAGTGGGCTTCTAACTTACTTAGGCTTTCCTAGAAACCCCCACGAATTCAATTCTCTCAACTATATATATTCCTAATCCATCTTCTAATTTATAAGGTTTCACTTCTAAACCCACTAATCTGAAATATTAACATATCAGTTTCTATCATATGGGATACTTTCTTTTTCCAATACCAAATCATATTGTATACTATTAACTAAACCACCTAAGGGTCTCAAAATTTCTAGATTCATTCCTTTAGTGCACAAACCAGTATCCCAACTCTTTCCATATTTTACTCCTTCTATTTAGTGGGCTCCTTATGGATCTAGGTTTATATATATTTATATTTATATTTATATTTTTGAAAATACAAATACGCTAACTCATTATCTCCCTAAGATCCCTAAACCGAAGCTCTGATACCAGATGTCACAACCTAATTTCAAATCTTAGATTATAACATATTCCAATTACCCATAATTTCCAGTCTAAATTATGTTTATAATTTTAATCCAAGTATGCCTATAATCCCACGTATATAAGTTATATCAAATTATGCCCAAATCAATTTGCGTTCATTGTTATTAACAATTTATGCCAAACCTCATGTATACAAGTTATACTCGATTATGCCTAAACCAACTTATGTCAAATCTCATGTATACATGTTATATTCAATTATGCCCAATCCATAGTCATCAACAATTTATGCCTAATCTCATTTTATTACATATTTCCCAACTTTTCCTAATTCAACTTATAAAACCCAATTTACATTCATAATTCCAATTTGATTCACATACCCATAGTTATATTTATAATTCCAATTTGATTCATATACCCATAGTTATATTCATAATTCCAATCAAAGTTATTCCCAAAACCCCATTATAAGTTATGCCCCTAAACCTCCCAAGCACATAAAATACCCAAATCAACCTTTTCCCTTTTATTCTCAATATCGTTCAATCGCATAAATCCACAATAGACATAGGCTCGAAGATAGACTAACTATAAAAATAAAAAGGGAAGAATAAAAGGAGGAAACCCAACATAGGCATAAAATAACTGATCATAATTAAGCATATGATAACACTATTAGGCATAGATGAACTTTATCAGATTAGTTTTTCAATAGGTTTTTTATGTGTGTAAATGGCAATGGCAAACGATAGATCCATTATTATACAAAAATGTATTTTAAATCCATTCACTTGTATTTTCTTCAATTCTAGATCTGATCCACGGCTTCCTCCCTTTATGTGCAGCGTAGATCTAGGTATCTGAATTTTTTTCCTTCCTTGTAGCCATGGTTCTCTAAAAGAATTCCTTTCTAGTTTGTATAAACGCCTTTTTTTTTGAATGTATACATATATACTTTTATTTTCTTGAAGAAAATATTTGAGAGAGAGATCTAAATAGAGGCTAGGTTTTTATTTTTGACAAAAAAAATTATGTCAAACCAAGGCTGTATTTATATGATTCTGTGTGCGTTCCGGACCACTAGATTAAGGTTTCCAGAAACTTCCGCTACTAAATTATAAATGCCCTCTTTTATTTGTTAAAGAACATTAACGAAGATTTATTTAGTAAAACAATTCCTTTGTTTATACCTTAACCGTATAAAATTGGTTTCCCTTTTTCTTTTATTTAAACAAGGCAACAATTTATTTTTCTCTACCTTTTTATCATAACTATTATTTATGTAAATAAATGCCATACTTTTACTTACACTCATGTTCTTATAAAATATGGTATCCAACTATGCCTTTATTTTTTAATCCTAGGAAAATATAGTATGTGTTAACTATTTTACTAAAGAGAATTTAATATCTTTTTATTTTTTCCTTCTCATAGCCATTACTGATGGCTATTTATTCATTGTTTTTCTATCCATGTCATATTTGAAAAGCCTAAATTCACTTACTACATGTACTCTTTTTTTCCATATTTAATGTAACCGTTATATTATCCCTAAATATAACATTAATGTCTTTAATTTACCAATTTTATTTCTTACCACTAAAGCAGATTCACCTAATCTCAAACTAGTGTTGCCTCTTTATATATATACACACACACACACACACACACATACATATATATATATATATATAACACCAAATACTTAACATTTAGTCAATCTCAACTCAATTTGTTAATGTCATAAATATGCATATATTTTTTTTATTTACATATTCGCTATAAATAACCACATGTGCATGCATCTAGTCTCCAAACATTTAAATCGAGCAATGTTCATACTAAAAAAACATGCCACATTTATTTCAACCTCTGTCGGTTCCAAAAAGAGTACTTAATGCTTTCTTTTCAAATACATTCAACATTTTAAGTGCATAATAATTTCTACAATGAACGGGCATGTAATTTTATTTCTGTTCTCCTCTTTAAATGCACATTCCTTATTGTACATTACTTTTTCTTCCTTAATTATGTCAATGCAAAATACACACACACACACACATATTTATATATATTTTATCCTACGTGTATATAAACTTCTGCGGTTTACAACTTCTTCATACGTTATCCGTTTTACGCAAACTTGGTGTCCGTCTGAACCAGAATTTTGAGGCGAACGCAATGATGATGTCCGTTTTACTTAATTCCTGATATTTAAATTAAGTTTCTTTATTTTATTATCTTTTCTGTTACATACATTGTTATCGTACAATTTTTCCTTCTCTTCAACGTATGTATTAATCTAAACTACGCATCACCATTATTTATATATCCATGCATATAAATATATTTAATTACATAAAAAATGCGGGGTGTTACAATTTATAACAAATTTCATAGCGACTATTTCAAAATTTGAATTGGACATAACTAACAATCTATAATACGAAATCTAGATTTCTCTTTTATATGAAAATTATAATCAATTAGATTCAAACGTTTCTTGTTTCACGGAATTCTGACTTATATCGGATTCTGTATACTCAATTGAAGTTGAAAACTCAATATTTCTCATTATTGCGCCATTTCGATCTCGTTTTTAATTATATATAAATTTAACGTTCAAACTTCGTTTTATAAACACATTTAATATTAAAAACTAATAATATCCCAAATATAATATTTAAAATAATAAATTAAATTAAATATTAACTATAAAAAATACGGGACATTACATTCTTCCCCTCTTAATAGAATTTCATCCTTGAAATTACTAAGATGAGAAATATGCTACAAATCCCATTCACTTTTCAAAAACCCAATTTATTTTAAATTGGAAACCAATTAATTATTATTACTAAAAAATATCAAAAATATGAAAAATAATTCTAACATTTTAAATTCCTAGAAAAATTCGGCAGAGTCTCCCATTACGGAGGGTCTTTTGCGATATCGCAGGAAAAATAATATATACATTGACCCACATGGTCGAGAAACAAAAACCAAAAACCAAAATTTCATATTTTTGCGTAGGCATACCTTTTACGAGCACTATTGAGCATACTTGCTCAACTTACGTGCAACTTACACAACCAAATTCAATCCTCAAGCCATCTGGCATCTGTACTTACTCAATTCAACATATAAGTAACAGATATATGAAATTTTTAAATAACATTTCATAAATCAACAAATATCACTGCACCAATTCCAAAATTAAATAGGTAACATCAATTCACTTTCAAACACAGGTTAAATCATAAATTTCAATTCATACGCATTTTCATTTCAATTTATTTATACTGAAATTTATTCTTTAGTTTATAATTCATTCAGCTTCATTAAACTGTTGATTATTTCTATTCAAACATTCTACCATCCAATAAACAAACAATACACAATCAACAACCAAAGCACAACCAAATCAATTGAATTAGTAATCAATATTAACATTAATTTTGGTTTAACATATTTGAACATCAATTAGTTAATATTCAATTGATTTCTATTTAATTATTGTTTATTCAATTTCCAAATTCCAAACTTATTTAATTTAATTTCGATATCATTGCAAAATTTAATTTCACTTAACCAAGTTAAGTTCCAATTCAAGTTTCCAATCCAATTCGAATTCCAATCAAATTAATCGACAAATAAACAAATACCGTAATAATTTAATAAAATTATTTTCTTTCTATACAAAATAAAATTTGGGTAAAATTATTTCATTTACCCTTTTTACAAAACAATACTGTGTCCATTACTTATTCAAATGCTTTTCAACACTTGAACCGATCAAATAACACAATACAAAACATTTGTATAAAATTTACGAATATGCTCTCATATATACTCAAATCAATCTAGGATATACTAACCCTATCTTGATCGAGTTACACCACACAGCCAAGGTTATTACTAAACCAATAGCTGTGATACCACTGTAGCATACCAAAAAATTCGATGCTCGAATTTTTGACATAAAAACATCACGCGTTTAGACTCAAGTACCGAAAATCCAGAATGCGTAAAGAAAGAAATTAGATGGTGAGATAAGTAAGAAAGAAATATTAGAATATAAGAAGAAGAACTAACACAACACAGAGTCTCACATCGCAGCAGAATAAAATATAATATAGAAATAAATCTTTATTGAGAGCTTGGAAAATACTTACAATCATCAGAGTACATCAACACATCTGGACAGTTGTAATAACCTATCATCATATACAATCACACAGCAGAATAACACTATATAATGTCATACATCTGAACTCTTTCAACTAGTGTCTTCACGGTATCCAACAACCTAAACCTGTAAAACTCGGTCTAACCCGAGCATTACAAACGCCGGGTTAGCCTAGTGAACCAGAGTGAGAAACCAACTAAGTTTATACACAACATCCAACGTGATTTTAAAGTTAAAATCTTTTCAAAAGAAAAGGATAATTGTAAGACCAAATCCACACATAAATACAGATGGTTTTTACCTTACGATAACCCAAAACGTTTTGAAATTAGTACCTTTTTTGATAGTATAATAGTTTCTAAATACAAATAAATATCAATCAAGCGGAATGCTTGCATCTCACGCTCCACGTACATAGTATGTAATCAAAACCGCATGCACTTATTGGAGAAAGGATTTCCATGACAAGGTATGGGCAACCATCTTTCCGACAATGTACCTCCAGAGATAAATACATTGGGGTTCAACAAGAACATCTTGCAACCCAGACTAAACATGACCGACCCCTCATTTTCCTTGAGAGTACCGAATATATCATTACGACGGTTGGGGCCAGCCAACCGAACCGATAACATACAACAACAAAAATAAAGGGACGACTGAAGGCATTTGATTTCTCCAGATCTGGTAATGATATACCCTGATGGGTACGTCCCACAAAGCCATGTGACCTACCCGATTTTATACCATTTTCTGGTTGATAAGGCTTGAGGTTAAGCTTACCTTTTAGAACATCACATCTCCATTCACTTCGAACGCCACATCGTCATATCCGCTGAATATCACTAATTGACATCCACAAAAATATTCTGAGTGTTTATCTAAGAGAAGGAGTACTTCCTTCTCTGCCATCAACAGAAATACGTTTGAAGAAATCAACGTACGTGATCCCTTTGGAATTATACTTTCATACACTCATCCATACGAGTCATCCAGGAACAGGATGAACTGAATTCACACTCCTACCACATCTTAGGTATCAACCTATGGATCAGTAGCGAGTAGTTCTTGTAATCCAAAAACTTCATCCACAACAGGATCACCATTAGAATATCTCCTGGCGTGACTCTAGAGAATTCGAAAAGTAGTCCTTCCGCTTATGAAGATCCACGGTCTTCACTGCTCCATCTTCAGTCAACATCTTTCACGTATTTGTTGGTTCAGAATGGTTTTCAAATATAAATTCGATCCCGGTCTTTCTGTACCAATAATCATATGGATCAGATTTGATAGTCGGTTATTTAACTATTAAATAAACAATCATGAGAATAAAATGAGCTCACTGATTCAGTACTCGACATTACTTGTCCTCTTTAATTAAAAACATTAACGAAGGTTAATTTAAAACTCTCAAATCTTTCCATATTACAAATATAGTTTTTCACTTCTTTTTCCACATAAGATTTATTTCAAAACTATTTTATTTTAATACTTAGGAAACTATCTATAATCATATCAAATTTTCTATTTTATTATCATTTTCAATACATTTGTTACACCATAACTCATTATCTATTTCGGAGAAAATCAACTAAACTTATCATTCATAAAATAATGTTACGAAATCTCTTTTAGGTTTCATTACTTGAATATAGTAACCCACTCTTATTACTTTAGAATAAATCTAGTCTAAATCTTAACTTTTAAATTTCCTTTTTCCTCGAAAATACCAGTATAATTTCACACAATCTCCTTTAGTTTCCTTTACTTCAAAAATTTTTATATATATATATATATATATGTACTCTTCTCATTTCCTTTACTTTGGAAAACTCATTATATATATTCTCAAATCTTTTATGTACATTGCGTTATTATTTCTCATATGGAAATAATAAATTATTCTTAACCTCTTTTTCATTACAAACTAATATTATCTTCAGATAACCCTGAAGTCGTTCAAGTTGGAGTATTTATTTACCTCTCAGACCTTGATCAACAACGTTCTTATCTTAAGATAGAGAGGAGTTGTAATTATAAAACCGATATTCCATTCTAATATCAAAACAAATCCTATTTAACTATTTTATCATGATTTTATAATCCATTTCTTATTTTTGAAAATCTTCTTTTCGAATTTAACTATTATTACTGAATTCATTGATTAAGTAATTTCTTATTAAACATTCTCTCTTACTTTTAATTCTTTTAAACAATTTGATTTATAACACGAATTTTTATTACAAAATCCTTTATCCCATACCATTTCAAAAATCCCTCTTTCCAATCCATTTAATCATTTTTCCTGTTGAGAATCTTATTTCAATTTCCTACATTTTACTTAATTCCATTATTAAGTAACGTTAATTTAAAATTAACTCTTTAACACCTCATCTCTTTTTATAAACCTCGTTTATATAACTCTGGTTTAATATAAACCCCTTTTTATCTCAATTTCCTTTTACTTAATTCAAATATTAAGTAACTATTTAATTTGATCTATCGTACTCGCTTAAAATTCTATTTATAACTTTTTTTAATAAAAACTTAGGTTTTAATATAAAATCTGTTCATAACTCCCTTCATAATTCAATTAGATTTCACTTCAACTTCAATTACTTTTTAAGTGGATTAAAAAGTAGTCTCCTAAATCATTATTAATTAAAATAATAATTTCCTTCAATCATTAACTACTAAAGAAGTTGTTAATTTCTTTATTAACTAAAATAAATAGTAAATTCCTTTTTAGAATCTTATTAAAATTAAACAAATATTCGTTAAACTATTTCATTAAATTAATTCAAAACAAACTAATTTAATAATCAATTCCTGTTAAAAACGGTTAACTCGGTCAACTCAAAACAAGATTATTTCATTTACCAAATTTAATTGGTCCTTCCTTTCAATTAATAATCTAATTAATTTAAAGAATTCCATTTAATTGTTTCTTAAAAACATTATTCAACCCTTAACGACTAGGCTAATTTTCTACTCATTTACTTATAATTCTGATTAACATCTGAATTTGCTTTATAAATCATTTAATGCTCGCTGATAAATTTAAATAATAAATATTTATTTCCATTTAATAACTTTTATTAAAATAATAGATTTAAAATCTATCTTCAGTTATAAAAATAATTTTATAACTTCATTTCTACCGATTCACCTAACGATAAATCGATAATTACAAAACAATTGATTTATAGGCCATATACTGCTAATTACTCAACCAATATTACCTATTGGTTTAAACAAAAAATGTTGAATTTCAGGTCAATGATCAACAATCAAATCAATCATTCAATCAGAATAGTTCACATAATGATAATATGAAAATAAATAACATTTAATATATTTGAGGAATCCAGTTGGATCCCTCCAACCTATTCTTTCCTGCATTTAAAATAGATTATATCACATAAATTCATTCAATTCAATTTAACTGATTATTCTATAACAGTAAATAACGACTATTTAACATCAACCAATTAACAAAACAATTCAACAATTTCACACGTTTATTTTATAAACGTGACCAAGAAGGTAAGTTACCCTAATTGGTTCCAACCGTTGAAATAACGATTTGGTTTCTCACTGAAATTAAACAAATATTTAATTTCATCGATTTAATCAATATATGAATATATAATTAACAAACAATAAAGCAATAGCAACAATTGTACAGAATTATAAAAACCCGACTTATATAATATATAAGTGGGATAACTAAGTGAGTTTAACTCACCTTGATTCGATTTTCTGTTAAAATAGTTTGGTTTGGTTAAATTAAACAAGTGTTTAATTTAACTGAAAACCACTATTGATTCCTATTTCATTCAGTTCGACTCCGAAATGTAGTGTTCTATATCCCAATTCCGGTATCACTCTTTGGCCCTATTCTGCAAATGTGTATGCGAGTTGTAAACATTTTAAGTTAACATGGCTTAATTAAAATAATAATATCTTGATTACTTACATTATTTAATATTTAATTACATGTTTAATTAAAGAATACAACGGTCGACTTATGATTTGGCAAATAACAGGCCAATCACTTATCCTTTGTCACCTGCGTTTGAACGCATCCTCCCACCTTGCTTCTGTTCGTTCAACGTCCCATTTGTCTCTTTTTTTAATGGCCCAAGCCCATTCGAAAATGACTCCCACCCACCTTCGTATTCTTGTTCACCACGCAGGCAACCCTTTGTAGAAAGCAAACCTCATCATGGCACTTTCCCTTGCAGTCCTTCCATATTTCTTTTGTTCTGCACGTCTTAGTCCACTACAACAACTAACTACATAATTTAATAATTAACGTTTAATTATAAAACCATTTAAATTCTAAACCTATTTAATTACGTAATAGGTGGATTACCATTTCTTTCTTCACATAATAATCATTCTAGGCATACTGGTTTTAGTTCGTTCCCTCTTTACTTTTGTTTCACCGTTTCCTTTCAGGAACCCAGCTCGATTGGAAAAGTGAAACCATCACCGCGCCTCGCTTTCCGGAACCGAAGGCCCATCCCAGACCATCGATCTCTGTGCCATGCCGCCCTTCGTCGTCGATCTAATTAAACCATGCCCCATTCACCGTCCTCAATCGCTTGGTAGAGCTGCTCGAATGCCCTAACTATCAACAGTAGTTTTGGCTACCAGAGTCATATAAACACCATCGTAACCATTCAAAATGAAGTTCTGACTTAGCTTGACATTTTATTACTCGGAGATTTTCGTATTATTGCATGGATTTGAAGTTTAAAGTGAAAGGAGTAAGAACGATGCGCAACCATTCATTTTGATCAAGGCGGCTTCTCAGGAGTTTGACAATGCACAAAGGAATTGATCAAGAATAGGGTTATACACGAGTATATGTATAGTATGGGTATAAATATATTATTATTTTAATATAACGAAACTTGAGCGTGAAGTATCGTGTTAAAATAAGCACATGAGACATCTATTCGAGATGAAACTCGTAATCCTAGCATAAAAAATATTTCGGACCCGATGGGATAGGTTTCGTCGAATTCCGAGGTCGTTTGTATAAATCCCTTTATAAATCACAAGTGAAAAATCTTGCGTTTAAATTTCCCATGATCACTAAATAAATCCAATCAACTTGAAACTTTGAAATTCTACTTGTCCTTTTCCTTACAGATCCATAGAAATTTATTTTGTTGAAATCAGAGTTCATTTGGCTAGTCGTTTATTCCTTTAAAATTACCCCTGTCTAAATCAGCCAAAATAAAATAAACGATTAAATAAAAGCAATGGCGTTTGACACTCCCACGATCACATGGTTGATCAGATTGCTACCAAATTTGAAACCTAACAGTAACTTACTAATACGGATCCAACAAAACTCGTTTGGTCGAAATCCAACTCCGTTTGGAAAACGACGATATTTTATAATTTAAATTATTTGTCAGTTTATAATTAAATTCCGTACGCTCACATATTAACTCCTTTTGGCCCCGAAATTTGCAGCATGCTATGTTTTTGACATTCCGGATCCAACAAAATTCTTTTCATCTCAAACGGAGATCGTTTGAAAATTGGCTATTTCTAAGGCTTATAAAATATCAATTAAATATTATAAAATTCCAAAATAATTCCGTTAAATAATAATAAATTATTATTATCATAAATATACCCAAATAAAATATGTATAGTTTCAAATATAAATTATACAACTTAATATCACCAATTCGAGTTAAATGGTATCCAAATTATATAAAAACCCTATTAAATAAATTAATAAATCTTATGGTTTATAACGAATTTCATAACGACTATAATACGAAATCTAGATATTTCTCTTTCATATGAAAATTATAATCAATTAGATTCAAACGTTTCTTGTTTCATGGAATTCCAACTAATACCGGATCATGTATACTCAGCTGAAGTTGAAAACTCAATATTACTAGTTATTGCGCCATTTCGAGCTCATTTTTAATTATATATAAATTTAACGTTCAAACTTCGTTTTATAAATGTATTTAATATTAAAAACCAATAATATTCCAAATATAATATGTAAAATAATAAATTAAATTAATTATTACCTACAAAAAAATGGGACATTACATGCATGTGTTTCTTTTACATATAATGCTATGACATTTTAGACATAAAATACTCAGAATATATACATCGAACAATAACATCAAATAACATGTATAAACTGTAAAAAACAAATTCAAAGCGTATAGGAGTACAAATGGAACTAGGTTGTATGCATGAGTACTCACATTATTTGATTAATTTGGGCAGACATGCATGTGTGCATGCACCTGATGTGTGCATGTGTACAAATCCATTTTCTTAAGGATTTCTAACCCTTTTCTACATCTAAATAAAAATCATCAAACCGATCTGAAACAAATTTATTGAAATAGAAACATAAATAATAAAAGTACATTTGAAAATTTGGAGTCTAAATAAGTTTTAAAGGATTTAATTTCTTGGAAATTGCCCCAGGATAAAATATCCAGAAAAGGCCTTTTTTTAAATTGAATTAGCCATTTTTTGTTCAAGATAAAAATCTTAGCTTAACATTCCTGAAATCAATATTTTGCTAAAATATCGCAATAGCAAAATTAGCCTATATATCATCGCATATGTAGGCTATGCATTTTATGTGTGTATGATATTTTTATATTAGTTTTCTGGGGTATGGGGAGTTAGTTTATGGGTTATTCCTATGAGAAAGTGACACTTAGGGTTTTCTCACGTTTTTATATGGAATTAAAATGAATATGTAAGGTGAAACATAGGGGTTCACTTCAATTCTGCTTTATTACCAATATAGTTTTTTTTTAATTTAGGATAAGAAGATGATGTTTAGTCCTGAAAATGGTCGAGTTTCCTTTTTTTTAATAGAAGAGAGACCCTTTTTCCAAGTGCCATAGGTAGTCTATTTATAGAAGCAAATCAGTTTTGATCAGCCTGAAGATTTGTTGAGAAATCAGGATGGGAGAGGCGACCAAATCAAGAAAATATGAACCAAATTGCTCAACATTGGGATCCAAATATGTATTAATCCAGGTTAATCTGGATAGATATAGATCCGAGTTTTTGGCTCAACTAACGGTGAGCGATCCAAACCATGTACTTCCCTCCATTTGAGCTTTGGCTTGTCCATGCTCCTATGAATGTGAATTCCCCTCATGCAAAGCCATATGATGCATTTCACTTCGACGTTGTTGCGTGCGCCCTCATGTACTACGGATCAATGTGCGTCAGATCTAATCTAGAATCCATCCAATTGTATTTCCGCACCTAGCCAATTCAAGAGTACAATTCGAGTTTATGCACTCATGCACAATTTTGTACCTTCGTCCATGCTCAAGTTCCTAGCTATATATTCATCTCCTTAGGATATATGTCACGATGGCTAAGTGATCCATGTATATAATTCTGATGTGTAACCACTAACCGCCCTATAAAAAGACCAATTAACACTTGCCTCATAAAACATACCTTCCTGTGTAAGGTGTGTTTTGTATTGTCATTGAAATCCGTAATCCGTCCATGTTCAACTTTGCCTATAAAAAATCCATCCCAATGCCAGGCCAAATCCACAATCTCCTCATATTATCTATAAGTCCTAACTAATTCCAAAACCAAGTCTACGATCTCAACAGATTGTTTACTAAGTACGTTAGTTAAAATTCGAACCGAAATCCACTATCCCACCGGAATGTTTGCTAAGTTCAAGTTGTTTCTCCAGATCATATAGTAGTTTCATAACCGAATCCATATATGTAGTTGTACTTAGATGATATCCAAGTTTGTAGCCTCTATGTGTGACTTTAGTCTCTTCGAGATCCAGTTGAGTTTAATTCACGCTTGATTATCATAACCTCCCAAGATCTTGTCAAAGCGTAAACCACACTTGACTCCAGCGGTCTCATTGGGCTTTTTCCAATAATAAATCATACTCGATGATCCATAGTGTTTATGGTCTCTTACCAAACATAAACCACCCTCAAAGATCCTGATTGAGTATCTCCCTATCCAGAACGTCCCAACACTTGTCAAGCACAAGTCATACTTGTCAATCCTAGGTTAATCTTGCTCTTGTCAAGCACAAACTATGCTCTACAATCTTGATCAATGACCCCTTGCTCAGAACGGCTTGTCCCTTGCCAAGCATAAGCCATATTTGATGATCATAAATAGGCGGCCCTGTCAAGACCATGACAAGATGACTTACCCCTTGCCATGCATAAGCCACATGCGATGATTCGGTGAATTATCAAAGTTAAAAGTCAAATTTCCAATTTCATACCTATTGGGCATACACCATATTCTCCAAGCAATTTTATTAAAGCATAGAAATAAAACTATTTATTACACCTTGAAAAATAATTATTTTTGCCATCTCAGAGCTTGCCTAGGGATCTCCCCGACTTACCATCTTAATTACAAGTTAATTCTAAATTGAAAAAACAAGTAAATATTATGATGGTTTTTCTTCATCTCAGGACTTGATCTCATATCGGGTGAGATCCCGGGTGAGATGAGTATAACTCGGATGTTTGTCTCGGATTTCCATCTCGAGTCTGAAAGCTCATATCGGAACAATCTGGTGGTACATGATATGTTTATAAATGAAAAATCTTATACAATAATTTTCATGAATACCATTACAAAAAATAGTAACTTAAACTTGAATTGCACAATCACCTCATCATTCTTAATTTATGAAAGAACATTCATATTCATAAATCATAATATGCTTGAAACAAAGAAATAACAAAATAAGAATAGATTAATGCTTACAACTTAAAACATAGAACAATTCAACATAAGTAGAACATAAAATACGTAATTTCATAAGTAACATGCTAGTAAAAAATGACGAACATGTAAATCATAAGCATTGTAAAACATATATGAATATATGATATGCTCATTTAACATGTAAAATATAAAATAAAGGAATAGTATTGTGGTTGGATTTGAGTTTTCTTAATTATTGTTTTGATTTAGGCTCAAGTTTAAATTTTAACCAGAAAAGCCAAGATCTTGGGTGATATCTCAGTATCTCGTCTTAGTGGATATATCGTTCGATATTGCAATATCTCGGATGATGTATTCGAAACAAGATTTACAATGAGATTTGCTATATCATTTCGGGAGGAGCCTAAAACGAGATCTTTGGCAATATTTTCGAGATCTGAAACTGTGGTATCGTCCCTGTAAAAAGACCAGTTAACGCTTGCCTCATAAAACATACCTTGTTGTGGAAGGTGTGTTTTGTATTATCGTAAGCCTGAAATCCGTAATCCGTGCATGTTTAACTTTGCCTATAAAAAAATCCATCCCAATGGCAGGCCAAATCCACAATCTCTTTAGATTATCTGTAAGTCCTACCACCGTTCATAGTTGATAACTAATTCCAAAGCCAAGTCCACGATCTCAACAGATCGTTCGCCAAGTCTGTTAGCTAAAATTCGAACCCAAATCCACGATCCCACCGAAATGTTTGCTAAGTTCAAGTTGTTTCTCTAGATCGTTTAGTAGTTTCGTAACCGAATCCATGTCTGTAGTTGTACTGAGATGATATCCAAGTTTGTGGGCTCTTTGGGCGACTTTAGCCTCTCCGAGATCCAGTTGACTTTAATTCACGCTTGATGATCATAACCTCCTAGGATTTTGTCATGCATAAACCACGCTTGATGTCCAACGAACTCGCTGGGCTTTTTCCACAGTAAATCATACTCGATGATCTATAGTGTCTAAGGGCTCTTACAAAGCATAAACCACCCTCAAAGATCCTGATCGAGCATCTCCCAATCCAGAACGCCCAACACTTATCAAACATAAGTCATACTTGATGATCTTAAATAGGCGGCCTTGCCCAGTCGTTAACAAGACGACCTAGCCCTTGCCATGCATAAGCTACATGCGATGATTTGGTGAATTATTAAAGTTAGAAGTCAAATTTCTAGTTTCATACATATTGGGCATACACCATATTCTCCAAGAAATTTTATTAAAGTATTGAAATAATTTTTTTATTACACCTTGAAAAATAATTATTTTTTCCATTTCAGAGCTTGGTATCCCCAATTTGGCCATCTTGATTACAAGTTAATTCTAAATTGAAAAAAACAAGTAAATATTCTGAAGGTTTTTCTTCATCTCAGAACATACCCACGGATCTCTTCAGATCCTATACATGAGTAAGATACTTTGCCTCCAATTCCAATCCATCCATTTATAATTATTTCTCCTTGTGAGCTAGGCTTGCCTCTTTTGGGCAATTGACAGTTGCTTCTATTCCTTCACTGTTGCTTTGTTCTTGGATGTATTGCACTAGCGGTCCTTTCCTAACTTGCAACTTGATTACGTCATCCAAGTTATTGCATTCATTTATATGATATCCTGCTATTTCGTCAAGCAAACAAGATTTTCTAGAAGCTTGCTCTCATGTCGCGGGTTCTATCCTTATTTGCCTTCTGATTTGAACGTGTTCTCTTATATTCAGATAAATCTTTCTAAGATTTTGTTTAGATTTGTATATGTTGGGATCCCTCCTTAATTGGAGAGTTTCTAGAAAATTCTAGACGTTTCTAGAGAAATCTAGAATTTTCTAGAATGTTCCGGAGAACTCTAGAGAAGTGTAGAACCCTCTAGAATCTTGTGGAAAAGTGTGGAACCCTCTGGAATATTCTGGAGACGTGTGGAACCTTCTAGAAACTTACGGAAGATTATGGAAGAATAAAGAAGAGAATGGAAGAGTGTAGAGATTCCTAGAGAGTGTGGAGCATTCTAGAGAATCAAACTCTACCGTCGGATGCAAGTAATTACCACCATTCATTATGGAGGTTGAGTAGTATAAATAGGAGAAGGAGCCCTATTACTAACCATCCAAGAATCCAAGAAAGAAATCCACTTTTTAGAGTGAGAAAAATACTTGAGAGTTAGTAAGCCTCTTTTGAGAGAAAAGAGAGATAGCTTAAGAAGTATCCATCCTTAAGCTTGAGTCAAGTGTGAGTTACTTTTGTAATGAAATTCTTGTAATCCTACTATTCTTTTGTATAGTGGAAGAATCTCCATATTGGAGAATTATAAACTCTTGTGCTGTCGTTGCTACTTTTAATCTTAATTGCCTATCTTAACTTCACGAAGCGGGAAAGACCGAGATTTCCCCAACAGTGGTATCAGAGCCAGGTTCATCTGTAGCCGTAATCAAGCTCGTGTAAGTTCAAGATGGAGGATAATGTCGCTCATGATGGAGACATGTTCAAGCTCACAGCCAACAACTACTCCTATTGGAAGCCAATGATGGAGGACCACTTGTATTGTAAGGATTTGCATGAGCCCATCATCTACAAAGATAAAGTGGCAGGGAAGAGTGATGCTCAATGGGAACTGTTGAACCGGAAGGCTGTTGCTATGATCCGTAAGTACATTGACAAAACTCTCTTCGAGCATGTTTCTACTTATACAAATGCCTATGAATTATGGACAAAGCTTGAGTCCATGATTCAGAAGAAAACGCCTCGCAACAAGGCCAATTTAGTTCGACGATTGGTGAAATTGGAGTATAAGGATGGTCATAGCATGATTGAGCACCTGAATAACTTCAAGGGGCTCGTAAATCAACTAACAAAAATTGATATGAAGATTGATGATGAGTTACAAGCCCTTCTACTCCTCAGTTCCTTACCGGAAAGTTGGGACACACTTGTTGTTACACTTAGTAACTCAGCTCCGGAAGGAAAGTTAACTATGGATACCGTCAGTGACAGCCTTCTTGGTGAAGAAGCAAGGAGAATGGAACGAGACGAGTCTATTCATCCCGAAGCTAATGTTGTTGACAATCCGGGTAGGAATGAAACTCGTGGACGTAGTAAGAGCCGAAATCCACATCAATCTCGAGGAAGATCCAAGTCACGCTCGAAGATTACATGCTATTATTGTGGAAAGATAGGTCACAAGAAAATGGAATGTCGAAGCTTCAAAAGAGACCAAAAGGCCGGTAATGTTAAGCCTGACCAAATAAGCCTAACAAAGAAGCAAGAAGAAAAGAGTACTACCGCCATAGTATTGAAGGAAGATCTGCTATATCTCGTTGGTGAAAGTAACATTCTAAACATTGCTTGCGATGAGAGTTCTTGGATTATTGATTCTGGTGCTTCCTTCCATGTTACTCCACATGAAAACTTCTTCTCATCCTACCAAAGAGGTGACTTTGGCACGGTGCAAATGGGAAATCAAGATAGAAGCAAGATTGTTGGAATAGGAGACATCACTCTGACGACAAGCACCGGGTGCAAGCTTATTTTGAAAGATGTGAGGCATGTCCCAACCATGCGCCTCAGCCTTATCTCCGCTGGAAAGCTAGATGATGATGGTCTGATGAATTACTTTGGTGAGGGGAAGTGGAAGCTCACCAAAGGAAGTTTGACGATGGCTCGAGGAAAGAAGGTAGGCTCATTGTATGTAATGCAAGCTAAGCTATGCAAAGAAGAAGTAAATGTCTCTACTGATGATATGGACATATGGCATCAACGACTTGGGCACATTAGTGAGAAAGGTCTTCACATACTCATTCAGAAACAGCTCCTCCCTAACGTGAAAGGTAAACCACTTCATCCTTGTGCTCATTGTTTAGCTGGAAAACAACACAGGGTTGCTTTCCAAAGGTCTTCTCCGCCCACAAGGAGAAAGAACATTCTAGACCTCATGCACACTGACGTATGCTCGATGTCTGAGAGATCCATTGGTGGTGCTCTTTATTTTGTCACCTTCATTGATGATCATTCAAGAAAAGTATGGTTGCACCTGTTAAAATCAAAGGATCAAGTGCTTGATGCCTTCAAAGAATTCCATGCTTTAGTGGAGTGTGAGACTGGACGAAAGATCAAGTGTGTACGATCAGATAACGGAGGTGAGTATAGAGGCCCTTTTGAAGTCTATTGCAAGAAATATGGCATTAGGCTAGAGAAGACTCCACCCAAGACACCACAATTGAATGGGCTAGCTGAGAGAATGAATCGAACCATTGAAGAAAGAGTTCGTTGTGTGCTCTCTCATGCTAAGTTACCCAAATCATTTTGGGGAGAAGCTATAATGGCTGTGATCGACATTGTCAACCTCACACCATCAGTTCCTTTGGATGGGGCCATTCCCGAGGAAGTTTGGACGGGCAAGAGGGCTTCATATAATCATCTCAAGGTGTTCGGGTGTAGAGCATTTGTTCACATCCCAAAAGATGAGAGAGCTAAGCTTGATGCAAAAACAAAGGAGTGTATCTATCTTCGTTCACCTAAGGATGAATTCGGGTGCCGGTTGTGGGATCCAATTAACAAGAAGGTTATTCGCAGTAGAGATGTTGTATTCTTCGAAGACCAAACAATTGAAGATATCAAGAATTCAGAGAGGCCAAGATTGAGAAGCTATACTGAACCTACTCTGGTTCGACATGAAGATAATAACACCCAAGAAAGTAGTGATGCTGAAGATCATCATGAACCGGTCCAGGAAGAACCTCAATATAGCACTCCAATCGCACCAGAGCCAAGAAGATCCTCAAGGGACAGAAGACCATCCAGTCGATACAACACAGAGGAGTACGTTACGCTCACTGATGAGGGGGAGCCTCAAAGCTATAAAGAAGCAATGAGTGGTTGTCATAAAGAAGAGTGGAGAATAGCCATGCAAGAAGAAATGCAATCCTTGCATGAGAATAATACATATGAACTAGTGGAGCTACCAAAAGGGAGAAGAGCTTTGAAGAATAAGTGGGTTTATAGAATCAAGACCGAAGAGAACTGTTCAAAGCCTCGCTACAAAGCTCGGTTAGTCGTTAAAGGATTTGGACAAGAAAAAGGTACTGACTTTGAAGAGATATTCTCTCCCGTGGTAAAGATGTCATCAATCCGAGTTGTCCTTAGCCTAGCAGCCGTGCAAGATTTGGAGATTGAACAACTCGATGTCAAGACGGCATTTCTACATGGTGACCTAGAGGAAGAGATCTACATGGAACAGCCTGAGGGATTCAAAGTTCCAGGCAAAGAAGATCTAGTGTGCCGCCTCACAAAGAGTCTATATGGACTTAAGCAAGCACCAAGGCAATGGTACAAGAAGTTTGACGCATTCATGGCAGAACATGACTTCAAAAAGACAGAAGGCGATCATTGTGTCTTCATAAAGAGGTATGTAAGTGGTGACTTTCTCATACTTCTACTCTATGTTGATGATATGTTAATCATTGGACAAGATCGCATAAAGATAGCTGCTTTAAAGAAAGATCTAAGCAAGAGCTTTGCCATGAAAGATTTGGGACCGGCTAAACAAATCCTTGGGATGAGAATAACTCGTGATAGATCAAAAAGACTGTTGTGGCTATCCCAAGAGAGATATATCGAGAAAGTGTTGGAAAGGTTCAACATGCACAAATCAAAGTCGGTTAACACTCCACTAGCTGGGCACTTCAAGCTAAGTTCGAAGCAGAGTCCGACAAGTGAAAAAGACAAGGAGGAGATGAAGAAGAAACCATACTCATCTGTAGTAGGCAGCCTTATGTACGCAATGATATGCACAAGACCAGATATCGCTTATGCAGTTGGTGTTGTCAGTCGCTTCTTGGCTAACCCAGGGAATGAGCATTGGGTTGCAGTCAAATGGATCCTCCGATATCTACGTGGAACTTCCAAAAGATGTTTATGCTTTGGAAAAGGAAAACCTGTGTTAGAAGGATATACAGATGCAGACTTGGCTGGTGACATTGATTCACGGAAATCAACATCGGGATACTTAACCACTTTTGCAGGGGGAGCTATTTCATGGCAATCAAAGCTACAAAAGTGTATTGCATTATCCACTACAGAGGCAGAGTATATTGCAGCTACTGAAGCTTGCAAGGAGATGTTGTGGGTGAAGAACTTGCTGCATGAATTGGGAGTGGATCAAGAAAAGTATGTCTTGAAGTGTGACAATCAAAGTGCAATTTACTTGGCAAAGAATTCAACATTTCATTCCCGCACAAAGCACATTGATACAAGATATCACTGGATCCGAGGAGTTCTCGAGGAAAAGCAAATACACCTTGATAAAGTTCACACGGATGAGAACTGGTCTGATATGATGACCAAGGTAGTACCAACAAAGAAGTTTGAAGATTGCTGTCAAGGTGTCGGCGTACTACTACCCCCCAATTAAGTCGGGAGGGGGAGATTTGTTGGGATCCCTCCTTAATTGGAGAGTTTCTAGAAAATTCTAGACGTTTCTAGAGAAATCTAGAATTTTCTAGAATGTTCCGGAGAACTCTAGAGAAGTGTAGAACCCTCTAGAATCTTGTGGAAAAGTGTGGAACCCTCTGGAATATTCTGGAGACGTGTGGAACCTTCTAGAAACTTACGGAAGATTATGGAAGAATAAAGAAGAGAATGGAAGAGTGTAGAGATTCCTAGAGAGTGTGGAGCATTCTAGAGAATCAAACTCTACCGTCGGATGCAAGTAATCACCACCATTCATTATGGAGGTTGAGTAGTATAAATAGGAGAAGGAGCCCTATTACTAACCATCCAAGAATCCAAGAAAGAAATCCACTTTTTAGAGTGAGAAAAATACTTGAGAGTTAGTAAGCCTCTTTTGAGAGAAAAGAGAGATAGCTTAAGAAGTATCCATCCTTAAGCTTGAGTCAAGTGTGAGTTACTTTTGTAATGAAATTCTTGTAATCCTACTATTCTTTTGTATAGTGGAAGAATCTCCATATTGGAGAATTATAAACTCTTGTGCTGCCGTTGCTACTTTTAATCTTAATTGCCTATCTTAACTTCACGAAGCGGGAAAGACCGAGATTTCCCCAACAGTATAAGAGTCAAACTTTCATCTTCAACTCATTTTATTCATTCGACTGCATTCATCTATGAGCATTCGCATTCCCTTGTCTTTTTTTGCTCTTTCCCATATACAATCCCTGTCCTTAATAGCAATAACATCCACCATTTTTCCATCTTTTCTTTCATTATCCTATCAAAAAAATCTGTAACAACCCGACTTTTGACTTTTAGAAATTGATATTAGTATACCCTACGCATTCACACATGTCGAAAAATCAAGTGCTAGAAAGGCAAAAAGTTAGGAGAAACGATAAATCACTGTCTCATAGCGGAACAAATAATATATATTATACTGCAATATTTATATAAAATTAAACTGAATTTCTTATTGACATGATAAAGTACTATCGTACAAATAAATTTGGGTGGTTATAGCAACATGCCCCCACTCATTCCAATAATCCTAAACAATGACATGCATAAAGGAATAATACAAAACACGAGTATATGTCTCAGACCTCTAGCTCCTTCCCTAAAGCTTCAAATCAATCCAAATTTAATTTGAAAATATACTTGGTTTGACCTGAGAATTATCGCAAAATAATGTCTAGGGAAATCTGGAACACAAATGTGAGAAAACTTAAGTAACATAAACTTATTTCTTTAAGCCAAATTAGATGGTTGGTTTTTATCTATCAAGATAGCACAAAACAATCATATGCAATTTGCCAAGTAAGTCCTTAAGCCTCATGCAATTAATCTTCCATCAATTAATTCTTTTTAGTTATTTAGGCTCAAAATAATTAATATACTTAACCCTTCAATATAAGTATATTAATAACGCTTGAGAAAAGCACTCGTTTGAAATTTAATTCGATGGGTAAAGTAGATGTCATTTGAAAATATTGGTTACTATAAACTTAAAGCCTTAACACGCTTAAGTTCATAGATTTTCTTATGGAAATATATTTCGTTTCAAAAAATTAATCTCCTATCTCAAACTAACGTCATCCATTGGATAACACTGAAACCGTTCAAGTTGGGGTATTATTACAGCTCAAACTTTATTTGGAAAACTTTCTTAATTTGAAGATAGATAAAAATCTGTCGTCTCTAATCTAGGTATAAAATCAATGATTTCACAAGTTATGTGTACAATTCCTTTTAAATAAGGTTTTATGAACTATTTGATTTCTCAAATCACTTTCTAAAAAATTTATTACTTAATTTGATTATTAAGTATGTCTCGTTTTAAAAAAATCGGTGAAGTTAATAGCGCACCAACAAGCATAGTTTCAAAGATGAATGTCCAATGATTCGACGACCTTAGGGTGAAATTATCACCATGCAAGAGGAGTTTGTGGATCGATGTCCAACGATCAAACAACCTTGAGGTGGAATTCTCATTGTGTGAGAAGATTTTGGATCGATGTTCGATGATTAGATGACCTCGAGGTGAATTTCTCATTGGACAAGAAGAGTTTGGATCGATGTCTAATAATCTGACGGCCTCGAGGTTAAATTCTCACTAGCAAAAAAGTATGATACCACCAGTGTTTTGTTTCATGCACTTTTCTTTCAAGGGTTTGATACCAGACTACATCCTAAGAGACATAAAATAAATCTCTCGATGTTTGATTTTCCCCATGCTTTACATCCTAAAGTCCATAGTCTTTATGTTAGACTATATTCCCCAAGGAAGGGAATTTAGTGTGTCGTTCGATCATTCCTGCTCTCTTCTTTCTAAGTTCCGTAGCCTTTATTTTAGACTATGTTCCTTATTGCAAGGAAATTCCGTTGTTATTTGAATTTCATGCCTCAACAAGTAAACGATTTTTGTGTCTCAACAATGAGCGATTTTTTGTGTTTAGGTCAATATTCGATGACCTTATGGTCTTGGTATTGAATTCACTACACTGGAAGGGTTTAAGGTACCACCTGTCATTCATTGCGCTCTTCTTTCTAGGGTCCGCAGGCTTGATTTGAGACTTCGTTTCCCGAGACAGAAAATTTTAGTGTTTTGATCTTCCCTGCCCTCTTCTTTCTTAGATCCATAGTCTTTATTTCAGATCATGTTCCCCAAGACATGGAATTTCTGGTATCGTTAGATCTTCCCTACGCTCTGTTTTCTATGGTTGATAGTCTTAATCTCATCCTGTTTTCTCCAAAGCAGGCGATTTCCTGGCACGTATGAATCTTGTGATAGGAGTCTTGGAAAAGGAATATTTGGACTACTCTGAGATCTCATGTTGCATTTAACAATTCTCCAAGGTAGCTACGGAGCTTGTAATATGTGCTACATTTTTGTAAGATGGATTATGGCTAGGTACTCAACTATTTTGTTGTTTTGATTGTTTTGACCGTGCCGAATTTTGCATAATATTGTGCAGATTAAACTTTATTCCTATGAACATATAATATTGTACATATTAAACTTTTCCAACTTCGGGAAGTCCCTTTCTATGCTTGTGAATCATTTTTTAATTCCGTATATTAGTCTTTGAACTTGGGCTTCCTTGCATACAAGTGCAACACTTAGGGGACACGGCTAAGTAAATGAACAAATCTTCGTCATCCATAGGCTTAGAGAGCATTAGGGGATATTTAATGTGTTTAAATAGTTTCTTAAAAGCTGTCTAACACTCGGTCCATTTTTCTGTTTAAAATTCTTTTTCCTTTCTTTAGTGCGTCAAAGAATGGTACGCATCTTTTTGTTGGCCCAGAGATGAATTGTCTTATAGGTGCGATCTTTCCATTTAGGCTTTGGTATTCTTTCTTGTTTCTAGGGGATCTAATGTACCTTAGAACGATGATCTGCATTTGTTGGCCTCAGTATCTCTTGTGCTCACAATAATTTCCGAGAACTTTCCAGTTGCGGCACAAAAGAGCATTTCAAAAGATTAAGCTTCATCCTGTATTTCCTTAGCATTTCAAATAGGTTCTCTATGTGATTTACGACCACATGAGACTTCACTAACATATAGTCCATGTAGACCTCTTAATGTATAAACAAAACCTGATACTGTATTAGCATGCTGTATGATATATGGGCTCGGCCCATATATTCTTCCATTTATTCATAAGCCCATACGTAACATAACATATATATATATATATATATATATATATATATATATATATGGGTATTGTAAACATTTGGTAAACGAAATCATTCATTTTTCCTGAAATAACATTGTTTCATTCTATCTCCAAACATTTGTCCACATTACAATACTGAATCAAAATCTTAATATGGTATCAGAGCATCAATTGCTTAACAGCATTCCCTGATCCAGTATTATCTTTATCTCAAGCAGATTTGTTTTTGATCCATCAGGAAGATATCATCATTTGGATCCCTTCCATCCAAGATTTACATCTTTTCATTTGGAAGTTGTGGATCATCACTGCAATTTTGTGCCTCGCCTACAAACTTTGTGGCTGCATCAAGAACACAGTAACAATCATTCAGTATTACTAATTTTGTTGCTGATCAAGAAATTCAAGAATCAATAACCAGGCAAAGAAGTGCCATTCTTAAAATTGCAGCAACCTTGTTCTGAAAATAGTTTCTCAAATTCTCAATACAAAGCATCAAAATCAAGAATACTTACTAGATTTCCGCAGCGTTTCTGATTGGTCATCATGGGGGATCCAAGCAATTCTGCCACATCCAACAATGCCAACATAACTTAGGTGCAAACTAATGCTACCGCAGAAAGTTTATTGAAGACAGTGATCAGCCCTCAAAGTCAATTGGTCACTGTACATCTCGAAGAGAATAACTATCTTCTCTGGAAATTGCAAGTGGAAACTGCAATCCAAGGATATGGGCTCGAAGGCTACATTCTTGGGACTTTGCCTGTACCATATTTATTCATAACTGATGAACAAAATAGAGTAGTTAGCAATGAAGAATATACGAAATATCACAGGCAAGACAGATTGATCAGTTCTTGGTTATTGTCATCAATCAGTGCTAATTTACTATCACAAGTAATTGGTTGCAAGACTTCTCATGAAATCTGGACAACTATAGAACAATCATTCAACAATCAATCTGCAGCAAAAGTTATGTTTTATAGAAGACAATTACAGAGTGCAAGAAAAGATAATCAATCTATGAGAGAATATCTTGCAAAGATAAAAAATACTTGTGATCATCTAGAAGCAGCAGGTCAGAAAGTTAATGAATCTGAACAGGTGTTATCTATCTTAAATGGTCTAAGTGAGGATTATGAAGCTGTTGTGGCTGTTATATCATCTCAAAAGGTGGTATGTTCATTACAAGATGCACATGCAATTCTTTTAGCACACGAGGCCAGAATTGAATCCAAGAAACCTCATATTTCAGACTTATCTGTCAATTATGCAAACTATAGTAAAAATAAAAACCAAGGTAATAGAACTGATCAACCAGTTCAAAGAGGAGGTTATTCAAACAGATCCAGAGGCAGAGGAAGATGGAATAATAATAATGGAAGACCTAAGTGTCAAATATGTGAAAAACTAGGTCATACTGCAGCAAGATGTTATTTCAGGTTTAATTCAAATTATATGCCAGGTCAAAATCAGAACAGTCAAAGAAATTCAATTCCTAATGCTAATGCTAATGCAAACCTGGTGCAAATTGAAGCTAATTCAAATACTGAAAGTTCAAGAGGCAATCAAGCAAGATCTGATGACATAGAGGATGACAATTGGTATCCTGATTCAGGAGCCACAAATCATATCACAAATAATCTGGACAACTTAAATCTTGGTCAGAAGGAGTATAGAGGTAATGAAACTATTCACATGGGTAATGGTGAGAGTATCAATATCACACATATTGGCTTTGGCAGCATTAGAGGTAAAAAACAAATGTTCTTAAATAATTTATTAAGAGTGCCACAAATCAAGAAAAATTTACTAAGTGTATCTCAGTTTGCTAAAGACAATAGTGTTTACTTTGAATTTCATCCTAATCACTGCCTTGTCAAAGATATACTAACTAATGAAATTCTTTTGCAGGGTCTGGTTGTTAGAGGACTGTACAAGTTCAGTGTTACAGACGATGTGAACAGATGTGATAAAAAATTTGACAAGAGTAGTAAGACTTGTTATTTGTCTGAAACTCAAAAAAGAAAAGGAGTTTTCGATTTGTGGCATGCCAAGTTAGGGCACCCTAATGCAAATGTTGTCAAACAGGTTCTATTAGATAATAATATTTCTTTTGATCACATAACATTACCATATGTGTGCACTCATTGTCAAATGGGCAAAAGCCATAAGCTATCTTTTTCTGATTCACAAACAATATACACAAAACCCCTTGCATTAGTTGCAGTAGACTTGTGGGGTCCTGCACCAGTTAATTCAGATTATGGTTTTAACTATTACATATCCTTTGTTGACTCATGTACTAGATATACATGGATATATTTTATGAAACATAAATCTGAAACTAGTAAAATAGTTGTGTATTTCATTAATAAGGCTGAAAGATTAACTGGGCAGCAATTAAAAATTTTGCAAACTGATGGTGGTACAGAATTTAAACCACTAAGTGAATACTTGCAAAAGAAGGGAATTACACATAGATTAAGCTGCCCTTATACTTCTGAACAAAATGGATTAGTAGAGAGGAAACATAGACATATAGTTGATTGTGGTCTCACATTATTATCACAGAGTTCCCTCCCTATGAAATTTTGGCCAGATGCTTTCAGTACTGCAGTATATTTGATAAACAGATTACCTACTACAGTACTGAAAGGTAAAAGTCCAATAGAAGTTATGCATAATGTAAGACCAGATTATAAAAGTTTGAGAACTTTTGGATGTTTATGTTATCCTTATTTGAGGCCTTATAATACACACAAACTAAGTTTCAGATCTGCTCCATGTACTTTTATTGGATATGCTAATGATCAGAAGGGATATAAATGTTTGAGCACAAATGGTAAAGTATTTGTGAGTAGACATGTTGTGTTCAATGAGGATATATTTCCTTTCTCAAGTACAGAAATTTCTACTACACAAAAAATTTATAATACCAAACAATCTATTCCTTCCATACCTGTAATTATAAGTGATCCAGGAGATGAGTGGGTCAATGGTGGATCAACACCACAACACACAGTGCCAGTAGAGCCAGGTCATGATGATTTTGAACCATCCAATCAACCCACTCAATCATCACCTGAAAGTGCATCACAAAGAACAAATCAGAATAATGAAGAAGGTTCTCAGAATTCTGTACAAAGTGATACCAGAAATTCCAGACAAAATGCACAACAAACTCAAACTGGACATCTTATGGTTACTAGGTCTAAAAGTGGCATTTTCAAGCCAAAAGTATATACTGCTGCATGCAAGCTAGAAGAACCAAGCAATTATGAACAAGCAGTTAAAAGTGAAAATTGGAGAAAGGCTATGGCAGAAGAATATCAAGCACTTACTAGCAACAAGACTTGGACCTTAGTCAAACCACCAAAGGATAAAAATATTATTGATTGTAAATGGATATACAAACTAAAAAGAAATGCAGATGGATCAGTAGCCAGACATAAGGCCAGACTAGTTGCAAGAGGTTTTACTCAACAATATGGATTTGATTTTGAAGATACTTTTTCACCAGTGGTAAAACCAACAACTATCAGAATAGTTCTCACTATAGCATTACATAGAAGGTGGAAAATACAACAATTAGATGTCAATAATGCTTTTTTGAATGGTGATCTAAAAGAAGAAGTATACATGTGTCAGCCTCAAGGTTACAGTAAAGGAGAAGGATTAGTGTGTAGACTAAATAAAGCAATTTATGGCCTTAAGCAGGCTCCATGAGTCTGGTTTGAAAAGCTGAAGCAAACATTGACAATTCAAGGATTTCAATCTGCAAAATCTGATCACTCTTTATTTCTCAAAATCTCAAATACTATAACTATATATGTGCTAATCTATGTTGATGATCTTATTGTTACAGGGAATGATGATACTGAAGTAAAGAAGCTTATGCAACTCTTAGACAAAACCTTCTCAATTAAATACCTAGGTGAAATCAACTATTTTCTAGGCATTGAAGTCAAAAGGCTTTCAGAGACTGAAATGTTCATATGCCAGAAAAAATATATACAAGAAATCCTAATCAAGGCAAAAATGGATAGTGCAAATTCAATGCCTACTCCTATGATAACAAATCATCAATTATCCAAATACAGGGGGGAGAGCATACTCAATTTTAAAGAGTACAGAAGCCTTGTTGGTGCATTGCAATATGCAACCATCACTAGGCCTGAAATTACATATAGTGTTAATAAACTTTCTCAATTTATGCAGGATCCTAAAGAGGAGCATTGGAAAGCAATGAAAAGGCTGCTAAGATATCTAAAAGGAACTGTCAATCATGGATTAAATTTCAAAGCAAGCAGTCAACTATACATAACAGGCTACAGTGATGCTGATTGGGCAACGGATCCTGATGACAGAAGGTCAACATCAGGGTATTGTATATATTTGGGAAACAATCCAGTATCGTGGTGTTCAAAAAAACAATCAACTGTTTCTAGATCAAGTACAGAAGCAGAGTACAGAAGTGTAGCTCATGCAACTGCTGAAATACTATGGATACAATCTATTCTAAATGAATTACAAGTTACATCAGACAGAAAGCCAACACTTTGGTGTGATAATATGAGCACAGTAGCACTATCAGCTAATCCAGTTTTACATTCGAGAACAAAACACATGGAGATTGATATATACTTTGTTCGCGAGCAAGTCATGAGTGGAAAATTATGCATAAATCACGTACCTGCGACTTACCAAATAGCTGATGTACTTACTAAAGCATTATCGGCAAAAGGGTTTACCAGGTTAAGAGCAGAGCTCAAAGTAATTGAAGACGGCTTACAACAGCAAGAGGAAAAGCAAAGATCTGAAAACCCTAGTGAAGCCAAACCTCCTGATATTCCAAAGCAGCAAGGAAGAGCAACAAAACATCTTTCAAAGCAGCAAGGGGCAGCAACTAAAACACTTTATTTACCAACGAAAGCAACCTTGAGTGCAAAAGCTTCCTGAAAGTCTCTCAGTTTATATTAGAAGCAAAGAAAAGCTTCAGATCTGTATTATGGAGCATGGATTTACTCAGATCGAAGCAAATTTGAAGTTGATTTTGAAGATATATGGCTGTCGCCATTATTGGGGAAGCTGGAAAAAAAACCCTAGGTTTTGTTTACGGGGGAATCTTAATGTATAAACAAAACCTGATACTGTATTAGCATGCTGTATGATATATGGGCTCGGCCCATATATTCTTCCATTTATTCATAAGCCCATACGTAACATAACATATATATATGGGTATTGTAAACATTTGGTAAACGAAATCATTCATTTTTCCTGAAATAACATTGTTTCATTCTATCTCCAAACATTTGTCCACATTACAATACTGAATCAAAATCTTAATAAGACCTCCAAAGTCTTGCGGATTTGATATTTGAACACAGTACACCAAAACAACAAATTTGTCACTTCCCTATCCGCCAAATTTAATATGGTCTATAGCCGTATCAAATTTGAAATGTCACGTAACCATATCTAAATATTTAGATAAGGCTTTGAACCTAATTTAAATTTGATACTGGTATACACCGTATCAAAATCGTGCATGTTTCCGTGTAAAACTTTTCCTCGAATACACAAACCTTCCCCTCCTTTTTTTATTTCCCACACACTCTCTCCCTTCCTTTTTCATTTCCCTCGTAGATTGTATCCCATGACTTATTTCCATTTCTCAAATCGCTGCCAAAATAGTTTATAAATCTGAAAACTGTTTGCTCAAATCAATTCAAATCGACTTCTTCGTCATCATCTGCAAATCGTGTATCTTAATTTCTGGTAAAAATTTGATTTGATTCGATTTCTTGTAATCGTTACTGTTTTCGCTATTGTTTCAACATGCTCTAGGCCGGGAGCTATTTAGGGTTTTTTTACCCAAGGGTGGTCACAAAGCAAGGTTGAATGCAGTTGGTCATGTTTCACCATGGTTAGTGTACACGTTATTTGATCGATTTCCTTGTATTAGTCGTACTGGAGATGTATAATATGAACCTGAATCTTTTTTGTTATACTATCATACTCATTCCAGTAAATAAAACTAGTTTTAGGTTAATTAGTGAATTCATGTGTTAAACCATACATAAGAATTAACTAGTTTTATTTACTTTTCATGTACCGAACCTAAACAAACGTACTGAAACTATTTTTTTTATTGATTTCAATAAATAATTCGTGTACTTAAATAATACTAGTGCCAGTTTAAAAATTATAAATGCGTAGGGGAAATGAACTCGCTAAGGACTGAAAATTCCTTTGTTGTTTTAACTGAAACAATCAGTCTGTTGTTTTCTTTTTTCATATACGTAGACTTGCAAGTAAGGGCACAACAATAAACGTGCATAATCAATGTTAACTTCTTGTCAGTATGGATAGACAATAACCATTAGAAGTCTTCCTCCATATTAAACCTGAAGCGTTCATTATGACATCGGTTAAATCTAAGCAATATTATTATATACGGAGAAAGATACGGGCAAGTGTGAAGGAGGTGGGCCCATTTGTGATCTAGTGGGAAATGGAGAAACAAAATCTAAATTGCCAATGAAAACATACAGTTAAAGAAAGATACGGGTTGTGCAGTTAAAGCACGTAGCGGTTCTATAGCGGTGGAGGTGCAAAAAGTGTAGCGCGGATATAGCGGAGGCACAAAAAAGTTCATTAGATGTAAAGCCAAATATTTGAAAATTAATTAATCATCTTTTTCACATTATATGTATAGAGGAAACTAATATTAATCAATCTTATATATATAACAAAATCACGGAATATCATAGCTATGCTTGCTAAATTTGATGAGTGTAATTGATTGTTACCATATATTAGGCACTTATGCCTTAAATTTATTCCTTTATGCTAACTTTCCTCAATTTTTTAAAAAGAGAACTAGTTAAATCAAGCTCTATATATTAATATAGCTAAAGCGGATGCTAAAAAGCCTTGATTTAGTGGATGCAACGGAAAATAGAGAGGCAAGAAGCGGATTTACTATTTATCAGCGCTAAATTGAAATAGCGTATTGGTTGAAGAGTGCTATGGGCTATAGCGGGGATATTCTGGGATTTAACTGCATAGGATATGGGCATGTGTGAACGGGTGTTGGCCCATTTGCTTGATGCTATTATATAGATATCAATTTTATTATATAGATTGTAGAAGTTTTTGAATTATATCAGCATTTTATTAATTATAGCAATTTTTGGATTGCATCAGCATTTATGTCTCATGTTCTATTATATACGATATAGGAGGGCAACATGTCATTCTATATAGACAAAAAGTGGATAAATTAATCTGATCAAAGTTCTACATACTATATAGACGGGGTGAAGAAGTTTATTAGTTTTGTTGAAGAAAACGGTGGAAAGAAAGGAATGTATTTATTCTCTTGCACTCGGTGCCAAAATAAGAAGACGATCAAATTAGATGACATTAATTTTCATTTTCTTAGATGGGGTTTTATCCAATCATATAACGTGTCGTAACAACCCGAATTCCGATAGACCAATTTTTTTTTCAAAATTCTAATCTATCAAAACTCGTGTTGGTTTGCTCTATTATCCTGCAGAAAAGACAGAGACATAAAATATGTCAGAGCTCAGAAAATATCTCACAATATAATATAATCAAAGTATAGCCTTACCGTATTAATAATACTACCTAACCAGTGTCCAAAACTATCATGTCCCTGCCACAAATCTAACCCGTGAGTATGTTATGAGGATGGGGTCAGAACACAAGTTCTGGTGACTGGATTTAAACTATATACTTTGGATAATCCTATATATACCGTTCAATCATATTTTCTTATTTGTTAGGCTACTTAGGTTAACAACACTCAAGGCTTACACACACGTCATACCTATTTACTTCCTAGTGGATTAACCTAATACAGTATACATGTAGCTACCCCTCAATATTGAGGTACACCCCATGGTACCCACTCGCATGGTCTACACCGTAATGCCACAGAAATGAACGCACTCCCTCATCCTTCGCCAGAGTGACGTACGGATCTCTACATAAAAATGTTACGTTCTGCATATATCTGTCATAAAAATGTTACGTTCTACAGTAATAAATGCAGTCCCTCATCCTACACCAGAGTAATGCCCTCAAATCTACGATACACCACCCAAAGCAAACATGCATGTATCTAGGCTATCCCACGTATGTACCGTCAATTGTATTCGATGCCTTAACCACATGTAATGTGCACCGAGTTCCGTGGCAGGGCTATACAAGAAACACGGAGCTCGGTCGGAAGCTTTTCCATATCTATATAGGCCTGCCTTTAAGAGCCTCAAAATACATATATCCCTCGGGTCTGTTTTTCATGGGGCTATGGTCCCACCTCGGCCCCTCCCTCAACTAGTAAAGACTGCAAGAGCTAAGTGACTTGCCTCTAACAAACAATCTAAACATCCAGTTGGCGTCTCCCCTCAGCCATCGTACCTCGATAGTGAAAAGGTGAATGGTCTGTTGGGTTTAGCTCTAGTTTATTCCCATCACACTGGCTGCCGATGACGGGTACCCGATGATCTACTTTCCTTTTAGGTCCCGACCTTGCCTCCCGTTGAGGCGATCGCCGAATCACCCTAGTGTCACCTTGTCACAGCATTCTGACTGCAAGGCTACTTTTGCAGTCAAGGCCCACCCATCTGTTAGTAATGCGCAGACCTAACCTCTGCGAGCACATCCTAAACATCTGCTACCGCACAGAGGACTACCAAGAGAACCTTACGTAGGTCAGGAAGCCGCATGTTTCCCCTTCCAGTCCTTCGAGCTGACAGAATAATCAGATGAGCATGTGCACCCCTCATGCCTCATGACACCACGATGATCTACCCCATTGGATTATTCACCCTCAAACGTGTGGATTGGTCCAAGTGCCTCATTTTAATATGTTATTAGACCCTATGTCTAAAAATTCCTTTATGCGCTCCATTTAACTTGGTTATTCTCATTCACATTGACTTCTTATTCAAGTTACCAAGTTCCTCTTGCTTATTAATTTCAGTCATATAATTTAACCCATTTAAGTTTATTAATAAGCCCATAACATGTTATTCTCTAGATTGTGATCAAAGGCCTGGAACCCACAATCCCTTTTATGTTCTTGTTTGATTCAAGGTTACAATAACATGTTCTACTTAATATGTAATTAATATTAATTCACATGTTTTCTATTTAGCATGTAACTTATCATTTATGATTAGATATAACTTGTTTCATTTCATAAGTTTTTCTCATTCTTTCTCATTTAATCATAATTCCATCTTACATTGTCACTACAACTTATCGTTGTTTACTTATTAACTTAGTTCTCTTAACTAAGGTCCACTAATAAGTTTCTCTTTCCATTTATTACAACCTATGTTATAATTCCCATTTGTCCCTAAGACAAGCCTAAACATGTTATTCTTATCAGCAGATTTCAGATTTCCAAGTTTACAGATTACTTAATTTATAATTAAGTACAACTTCTTACATTACATAAATTTTCCCCCTTTTCTCTACTTATTACAAACAACTGATTTCAGTTTTCCCCGTTTACTGATTACTTAATTTACAATTAAGTGCCACTTATCTCATTTCACCAGTTATCTCATTTCCTTACTAGTTTATTACAACCTAATTTATAATCTCCACTTGTTCCTAGGACAAATCTACCTATTATATAACATTCTCATTAATGTAATTTATTTATAATAGGTTATTATCATTCCCCGTTTATTCCAAACTATTTACAGTTGTAACCCATTATTCTTCATTCCCTATAATATATGTTCCTTATTTTATTAAGGAAAACACTTCATGCACCTTATCAGCTTGATTTACAGAAGGAATCAATGATTTATTTTCCTAACGTATTCCCATCCAAATCCGTGGTGGCAAGTAAATTTTTTTTTTTACGTTGTTGATTGTGGCTTACTTGCAACAACGTTCTCAGAAATAGGTCATTTAGGGAAATACATCACTTTTCCTTCGCATTGCACTAACTCAGTCCATTACATCCCTTCCTTTCTTATTTTCTGGGTTAGACATTTAATTACCATCATTGCCATTTATTCACATCTTGTTATACACACACACACACACACACACACATATATATATATATATATATATATGCACTAGACCTCTCACATTAAGCCTACACTTGTGGATGCTGGATTTGTCGGGCGGGTTCGAGCAGACTTCTACCACAAGTTGACTTAACCTCGTGTCTTAGCACCACTACATGTTTTATTTATGCACTTAGACCCCTCACATTAGATTTACCACTTGTGGATGCTGGATATGCCAGGCGGTCCGGGCAGACTTCTACCACAAGTGTAATCTAACCTCGTGTCTAAGTGCGTTACAGTTTTCTATTTTACTGTAAATTTTCTATATGATTTGGGCATGTCCATTCTTTCAAATTATTTACTGTAATCTATGCTTTACATGTCACCATATTAAGCCCATTTTATGTCCCATGTCCTTTTTAACATGTATTTAATTGTGTACTAACATGAAACCATTTAGTCATATAACTATTCCAATTAATCCAAGTTAAGGGTTCATGCATATAAATGTGACAAGTTAACATGTAATACGAGCAATAGTAGTTGCTACCCATATTCTAACAAGTTTATATTTCAACATATGAACTTTCCAACATATTAATATCATAACATATTAACATTCCAACATGTCACTTTAATCTTTTTAACATATGTTTAAACATTTCAACATATCATATTTCAACTTGTCATATATAACATTTCAATGCTTTTAATTATTCTAGCAAATTCACATCGTATAATAACTTGGAATGTTAAATGGTAATATATCATTATCAAAAATGTATTACTTAAATCCATTCACCTCATGTGCTTTCCAAATCCTGGATCTGGTCCAGATCTAGCATTCCATGTTTTTCCCCTAATTGGACTCAGAACCTCACAACCATGGATTCATAAATTTTACTAAAAGAAAAAAGGAAGAAAGGGAAGAGAACTGAAATATACCAGATCTAGGTAATTATCTTACTTCGATAAGAGATCTGAACACCCATTTATAAACATAAATCCCTTTCCTACAGATCTAGATTCAGAATTTTTCCTAAACTAATAATTTAATTTTCTGAAAAGATTTGAGGAAGAAGAAGAATTATAGAGCTTCTGTGTTGTCTCAAAAATATGAGATTTATAGTAGGCTCTATAGGCTTATTTATAGGTGTTCAGCAACGAAATTAGACCGGAAAACAGTCCATGTTCCCGCAGAAGAATCTATCCAGATCTGCGGCAGGGTCGACCACCCCTTGGGTGGATTGACCCTTAGGTCGACCCCCCTATTGGTGGGTCGACCCCCAATTGGCCATTTTCCCGCTCTGGTTTCCCTCTTCGTGTTTTGATTTTGTGGATATATTTATTGTTAATATATTTATATATATATGAGCCTATATATATATACACAAATTTCTAATGCTCATAACTTCTTCATACATTATCCGTTTTATGCAAACTTTGGGGTCTATCTGAACCAAAATTCCGAGATGAACGCAATGGTGATGCTGGTTCCGCTTAATTCTGAATATTTAAGTAGGTTATTCACATTTTATTATCTTGAGTTAAAAATGCGGGGTGTTACATGTGTGGTATTTTTATGGGGAAAAAAGGGTGGAGATGGAAAAACAACAACTAATTAGTTATGCCACAAGTACTGACGAGGCTGAACATATTAGGATGGAAGATCTAGTCAATGATGCAGATAGATTTCATGATTTTCAACCTGAAAATCCGTTGTTTGATCATGCTAATGTTGGAGAGTAGTCTACGGATGATGGCAATTGGCAGGTCAATGAAAGTAAGAAGTATAAACCACTTTTTGATAGCGCAAAAGAGCCATGGTATCCTTTAGGTTCAAAAGGGATAATGAAGTTGTATGCCATTGTGAAACTGAATAGCTTGAAGACCTAATACGGCTTTTCAAATAATGGTGTGACTGCACTTCTCGAATTAATAAAGGAGTTACTTACCGAAAATAAATAATCAATTTGCAGAGACCTTTGTTGATGTCGGATTGGGTGGGTATGTGCGTCATCCGAAGATTATGATTTGACATCTTTAGACGTTGGAGAAGGTATATATAGTTATATATATATATATATATATATAATTTTACACTTAACTCTTCGTATGTTTGAGACTTCATTGTAGTTTGGCTTGAATGATCGAACCATTCAAATCTTCAACTTTGAGATGTTATGGTTGGATTCGCGGTTCGGTCATGAAAAACATTGCATTATCAATAATTTGTATTCTTGAGTTATATTTTCCATTATGGATTTGCAATTAAATTTCCCTTTTGTAATCGAAACCAAACCTGAGGAAGTGAAGTGAGTTTTGTTTGTTTATTGATAAATTATATCGTTTAGTAGTTAAGCATTTCGGGCAATTCAACCTTGATATGTATACACAGCTTCAGTTATATGTTTGATTTTATCAAGTGTTAGTTTATGTCTTAACTAAAAATTCATCAACTCAGACTGTTTTTTTTTTTCTATAAATTTTGGTGTGGTTTTCAAAGTATTCATCTGTTTCCCATAACTTTTCGGACATTGAGCCATCATATACATCTTCAACAATCCCTATATCCAAATCAAAGCCTTCATGTGCTAGTACTTCCTCGTGTTGAGGCTTAAAAACACCCTTACCCTGTTGTTTCTCTATAGTTACATTAGTTAAATCTCACACAAGGAAGGTGAGTTGCGTGGGGTTTTCTTCCCATTATCCTTTGCATTATTCCCTGACATTTGTGTGTGCTTTATATCCAAAGCATATGAGTCATTTGTATTTGTATTTGTATTTGTATTTGTATTCAGTGTTGGTTTCATGAACTCTCTTCGGTGGCTTATTATTTCAGCATTTTCAGTGTTAGTTTTATTTGGTATTATGAGAACACAAAGCCCTCTTTCAACATGCATTCGTGCAACGCGATATGCACACACAAACACAAAGCCATGATGCCTATAAGCTGTGACAAACCACCATGGATTAATGACGATGCCCGGATCAAAATGAAGGCAACATGTGTGGGATGCTACGTCGAGGCAATTCAGGTCAATGGTGTATAGTCTGTAGGCTAAGGGGAGGTTGAGCAAGGGATAGGTGTGACTACAGAGTGGCAAGGAAGTGCAGGTCCGATGGTAATGTGGAGCAGGTCGGGTTGAGTTCAGACGAAGTTGTGTCATGATCTAACCAGGCTGATGGAGGTTGTGTAAATATCGGAGAGGCAAGGCTGGCTTATAGTCAAAGCTTAGCCTCTAGACTATGCACCATTAACCTGAACTACCTCAACGTAGCAACCCACATTTGCTGCCTTCATTTTGATTCGCACATCATCATTGAGCCATGGTGGTTCATCATAGTTTGTAGGTATCGTGGCTTTGTGTTTGTGTGTGCATATCGTGTCGTACGTATGCTTGTTGAAAGAGGTGTTGCAACAATCAGCATTTTGCTTCCCATTTCCAGTGTGAGTTTGGCATGAGAGTTGAAACAGATTGATGAATGTAGTACTGGCATTTGGCATGATCATTTTGGTATTTGTCGACTGGTTAGGTGAAACATGGTGATCATGTAAGGGTGTCATAGTGTTACTATGGTTTGGTATATCAGTGAGTGGTTTTATGTAGGCAAAACATGGCAATTGGTCATTTTAGGGAAGGCTGAATTATTTTCATGAATATGCACAAACTGTGCACATCAACAGTTAGCTTTTGCACAACCTTTTCTACATTCTGTACATCATTTCTTTATGAAACGTATAAATTATGTAAATGCCTTATTTCAGCATCTAGCTTATGCTCATCACTGCTTTGATTTACAGCAACGTGGACTTCATCAGCATGATCAGTATCTTCTCATGAATATCTTAAGGATATACATCAGCTTGCAGTTTTATCTCAGCACAATATCTTCCCCTATTGCAGTTTTATTAGGCTTTCTTTCTTCTTTAACTTTGTTACTTTCATTAACCAGCTTAGTTCTATCAGATTTTGCAATTTGATGAAAAATCTGTGATGCAGTTTCCATTTATTGTAAAACTTCATTAACTGAAGTTATGCTTTGTATAAATTGTGTTATGCTTCGTGTTATGAAAAATCTCCACATGCTTTGTGTGTAAATTGTTTTATGCTTTGTATAAATTGTGTTATGCTTTGTGTTATGAGAAATCAGTGTTGCAGTTTCTTGTAAGGCTTGTATAGATACAATCTAAGACCGTGTCTGAATAACACCATAGATATGATCAAAAATTGTATCTATCTCATCAAAAAACATTGTAGGAGTGTACATTAGAGATAGCTTATATTCGTATTTACTGATTATTTAGATATGGTTTATATTCATATCTAGAAATAATTTAATACGGCTTAGAGCCATATGTTATTCTCAGTGAGATATGACTTATAGCCATATCTATTTATAATTTTGATTCGGCTTAGAGCCATATCAAATTATGATTTAGATAAGGCTTATGGACGTATCTAATATACAAACACACCATAATTTGATATGGCCAAAAGCACTGCTTAATTGCAGTAAATACGGACCAAAACATAGCCTAATTGGCATGCATGTTGTAGTGACATCATATTGGATGGTTAAGTTGCCTACGCTTTATTAAGTCCAAACGGCATCACCCGTTAATAATATAATCTCATATCTATTATGAAGCTTGCATTATCATAATCCAGCTCTTGCATTATGATCTAATTGTAACCAAAGTAGGCATCCATGAATGACAACAACTGATGTCTTATGTCGTGTTGTTCCATCCACAGGCTGGTCGACTCTAGACAACAAAAAGTTGTCTGTAAGACAAGCTTTGTTGTGGTTTAAGTAACCTACATCGACCTGTTTAACTTCTTGACAAGGACCGAATTATTTACCTAGTCTAGGTATGTTACATCCCTTATGTATTCATTCTCTATTTAATTGTCTACCTCATCATTTGGGGGCAACCAATCGTTTTAGGCCTTAACTTCGCCTCTTTTGCTTGACTTGAGTGAAGCGGGGGCCAATATTCAAAGCATGTCTTGCTATTTTTGGCAAGACTTCGTACATATCAGTATAACTGTATGCGAGCACATCTAGGTTAGCTCGGAGGTAGATCCCCAGTTCCTTTTGCATCTTCGCACTAAGCTACAATCCAACCTTCAACAGCTGCAATTAGTCTTTCACATCTACAAGGATAGATATCATTATTTTAGAAGCTACTGCTCGGTTATCCCCTGCGGTTTTCTTTCCATGGTCCATAGCCTTATAAGCACGGCTACATTCCCCGAGGCAGGGGATCTTCTGTAGTTTCTATCAGAGAGGTCCCCAAATGCGGAGGCCTCCCTCCATTCTTTCCCTTTTCCTTTCTATTTGCTTTCCTTAATTCAGTGATGTAGCATCCACTAACTATGCTTTGATCTCCCTTTATGATGCCAAATCCATTTTTAGTGGGCAGTTTCATGGTCATGTTCAATGGAGGTAATGCATTTGTGAAGTCCATCAAGGCAATTCTCCCTAGAAACGCAATATAAGGTGACGTTTCATCGAATACAATAAAGGTTTGAATTATTATGACCCTTCTTTTTATTTCTCCTAATTTAATTGGTAAGTCGCATGCTGATCGACTGCTTTGGTTTTCCTATTAACCTATAAATTTCCAATTGATAAACCGACACATCTTTCATAGGAAAATTCATATGTTTGAAAGTTTTGCTAAAGAGAAACTCCACCATTAATCAGTTGAATCCTAATCATTACCACTATGGTATTGAGGGATGGAGCCTCAATGCCTTTAGAGTCTCATGCTCTAAATAGAATATCATCATTGAACATTCTCTGTTGTTTAAAGAACAACAAAATTTACTATATACGGTCATTATCGCTGAAAATATTATATTTATACGGCTGTTAGTGGCCATTTTTTAATCTAAAAATGGCTCTCTATTACCGAAATTATTTTTGTTTACAACTGTTTAGAGTTTTTGAGTTAAACTGTTTCATATAGACTTGACAATGATTTGGAAAATGAATTGATGAAGAGGACAATTGAATAGTTTGAACACCGTGACGATAATGATAGTGAAAAGGAGAAAGGAAGTAGCTATATTTTTGAAAATGATGGGAATGAGAAACTAACTATATCACATTGTGATTTCCCCAATTTAACTTGTCATTTCACTACAGTTGAGGTATGACAATTAATTTAAGCTATATATGCTTTATGTTGTTAAGATTTATGTTATTGTTTTATGATGAAATTGCTTGAGTCGAAGGAAAGTGCACGAGATTGGTGTATGGAATGTGGAATTACCATAAATCGTATTATTGTGATAAAAAGAACTAGAATGAAAATTTGATAGCTCACATAAAAGGATCGTATGTAGTTTTAACATATGAAAGAAGCGGAAAATACATTGATCATAAGACAAAGATTCATGTCCCAAAAAAACAACAGAAACGACAAAGATCGGGAAGTAGGAAATGTGAATGTCCATTTGAGTTAAGTACGTATTATTCAAATGATGGAAAATGGCTATTAAGTGTGAAAAATGGATGCCACAATCACATGCTTCCTAAAATACTAATAGGACATTCATATGTGATAATGCTAAAATATCACAAAAGTTAAGACTATTAAAATAATGAAAAATAGTGGCGCTAGGCCTCAAAATATTTAACGGCTATCAAAATGGATATCCTGGAAAACTAACTAACCATAAGTGATGTCTACAAAGCGAAAAATGAAGTTTAACATCAAAACATGGAAAGCAGATCGAGTATATAGCATTTTATGAAACTAACTTCTAGTCATCATTATTCCATTGATAATAAAACCATTGAAGATTCTAACTTGTTCTTTAGTCGTCCTAAATGTGTTTTTCTAGCTTAATATTTTCATTAAATTTTGTTTTTGGACTGCACAGTCAAAACAAATCGATATAAATTATCGTATGATATGGTTTCACAAATAACAACTAGAGCATACTTTACTGTAACATCCCTAATTTAGTAAACATTATTCAGGAATTTAATTAGATAAATTAAATATGAATAATGTGGAGGTTGGAAAGACGTGATCTGTGATTAATAAATTAACTAATAGGCTGACCTCAGTAATTAATTAACTGGAAATATAACGATAAAAGAGGAATTTCATAAGAGGGGAATAGTGGGGATTCATGTCCTTATATATATATATATATATATATTCATAAACCCAATCCCTCATTTACACTCTAATTCTTTTACAAACAATAAACCCTAAAACTATAGTAAGGAGGCCGACCATTATAAATCAAGGAAGGACAATACATTAAAAGGAAAAGCTAGAAGATTAAAGCTTAGAAAACCAACATCTACAAATCTTAAGTCTTCATTCCAAATAAGAGGATAATGATCACTAACCATAATTATTTTGATTGTATTCTCAAGGTGCCCATATATGTTCATGATTGTTTTCATATTTATGACGACGTTGCTTGATGTTTGGTTATTCTACTTGATCTTGACTTATTATGTGGTTTGCGTGAAAATGAATAGTTTTAGATCAAATCTATAGTTAGTCATCTCCAAATTATATCAAATTTAAGTATGATTTGTGTAAATGGTTTGGAGATTGGTTTTAAGTTTCAAAATTTTTTATGCGCTTAGGAATATTCTATAAATTTCCTAGGAAGAATTGTTTGTTAATCATAGATAAATTAATTATGGTGATTTATTTGCTATGGACTTGAAATTTTTATATAAACAAAGGAAAATATATTCCTCATTCTATGATTTTCTAGAATATTCACATGGTTTTATTAAATAATATGAATTTTCTAGGATTGGTTTTACTTTGGGAGATTTATGCATTATTTAGTGTATTAACGTATATATTTATATTTTACAATTTTGAAAATACAGAAACAATGAATTTTGGTTAGTACAACTTTTTATAAACCAATCATGTTTCAACAAACATAGTGAAGCAGGTAAAAATATTTCTTTATAAAGAAATAAATCAGTTATTTCTATATTTACTATCAATGCTATCACCGATTTTGGAAGCAACCTTCTGACACACTTGGAAGCTTCATTTCGAAGCATTAGATGTTTGAAATAATACAAGTATGGCATAAGAGGCATTCAAGCTTCCACCTTCACCATTAGAATTTGGACTTGGTCTTGATGCTTATATTATTATTTTTGTTTTAAAATTAGCCACTACACATGATGTTTTCGCCTCAACTCTTTTGATAGGGTCAAAGGGGACTTTTTCCTTAATAGAATTTGTTTTATAAAAGAACTTAAGACTCAATGACTTGGCACCCTTTGACATAGTTGAAATGCTTGTTTTCTTATATTATTAGTTTGTAAAGAATAGGGGCGACTACCTCTGCACCTTTTGTGGAACTAAAAAGGAATTTAGAAGCTATTATGTTCGTAACCACCAATTGTAACGACCTTCATTTTTGACCGTTTAAGTCGACAATAATCTACACACGTCAACTCAAAACAAATCCAAAATACAAATAGTTATGGGGGTAAAATAAGGAAAAGAAAGAAAGAAGAGGAAAAACAATCACACAATCTCACGACAGGAGGATAAAATATAATAATCAAATAATAGTTCATGAAGCTTTTAAAATACACATTTGATTATACTTTACAACAATTATCAGAGTTGTACATACCTAGACATAATACAATAATACCGTTGAATAGAAATGATGTAGTGGGAATATATATATAATAGATGATATATCAAAACTCCATTTTCATCCTCCAATATAATGTGGTCTTCGCTAACTGAAAAATTCAGGCTGACCTGAGCACCAGTAAAAAGACAAAAATACTCGAATCAAAACCAAAATGTTCTCATATCAATAAATCAGACCATGTAACTATATGAGTGTCATGGCGTCAGAGAGGCTTACGGTAATTCACACACCTCATATCCAATGTGTCCGTGAACGCAATAACTTAAAAGATGTTACAGGAATTTCCATCTCCTAATGATGCGTTAAACTATTTACATATAATAGTATAAGCTATAATAGGTAATGTCTATCAGTAAAATAAATATCAAAATAGCATTTAAGGCTTTACATAGATCCACCTTAACACATTTAGTTTGGCAATCAAAGTCGTAATGGGCTCGTATAAGGAAAATATGATAGGGCATGTGAGACAATGCCCAAGCTAGGATCCTACCAGTTTACGCTTTCTAACTGGTCGTAACCCATCCGTGGCCGACCGCAACTATCAATTCGACGAACAAGGATGAAACCATCAAACACAAAACTCTGATAACAATAAAAGTGATTAACGTCGCCAGAGGCAGCAAACCTCAATAGCCAAACATAGGCTCATATTTTAGTCATTTTAATTATGATGTGAATGTCCAGGCTATCCATCATCGTTCTCTTACTTCATTCCAATAAACGTTCGCCAATTCAACCACTACATTCTGGATATCATCCACCACATACATGGTTATTAAAGTGGTTCTAATATCAACAGAGAGTATGCCAATAAGGGGCCCTGTCTCTTTAACAACTAATCGTAAATTTACACAATGGTTTGTTCTTTTACATTTCACAACGATTCATATTTGATATCAAAGTATTATATTCGTTTTAAAAAAATCCATTTTGAAATCATCACATTTATTTAAAAATATCACTTCATTCAAAGTCATATACATATACCCAAATATGTCATTATACTTGAAAATATTATTTCAATTTCCAACTTAGGTTACACTTCATTAACTGCATGCACATTTCAATCCATAATATAAATATAACATTCCACCTTACACAGTTTGAAATTATTATAAAAATAATTGAATAGTAATAAATAGTTCAAAATAGTTTTAGTACGAAAAATAATTTATATACTAAAATAGTTTGTAAAACTAAAATAATTTTAGTACTTATAAAATAAGTTTAAAACAAGTTATATTAAATATTAGAATTTAAAATATATCAAATCAATTGTTTTCCTCCATTCCAACAGATCCGGACACATGTCCAAATTTCATATCAATAAACTCAATTGTTGATTTCTTATGATTTCATTTTTACTGAATTTGATTTAGTACTGATCCATGACTTAAATCCCAATTCAAATAAACCTTATGCTTATCGTACATTTACAAGTTTAATTCGACTCAACAATTTATGTCATTATTTAAAATTCCAAAGTCCATTCTTATTCTAAACCATTTCGATTTGTATCAACTTTAAGTCAAATTTCAAATTTACAATTTAAAATACATACATCGAATTAAATTCCATTTTTATATTTTAAAAGGGGCATTACTTCTCCTTCCGTCTCCATCCCGCGTACCATCGAATTTTTGAAATCTAACAACCGTCGTTTCCTCTGTGCTATCAAGGGCAACATGGCGAAAGCCTGTAGGAACCCTAAGATTTGTTTTAGTTGTGGATCTTTCGGGCATGCAACCATAAACTGTTTTTTTAGGCTAAAGCACTTTCTACATCGAAAAACGCTACGACCTCTTCCCTCTCTTCCGCCAATGATGTTTCGATAGTCAAATCTCATTCTCTCCCTATTCACGTGCCAGCAATCAACAACTACTCCTCTCTTTCCCTCAAAAACCACATCCAGCATATTTCTTCTCACAAAGTTTATCATTTCTCTTCAACTTTTTTCTTCCATCTATTCTAAATCAATGGCACTATCATTGAACATGGCTCATCTTATCATAGCTTCAATCGCTGTTGGTTACTGAAACCTACATACCGTTCAGACGATGCTCTCTGACACTTTTCATCACGATGATTGGTCGAACTACATCCTCACTGACCACCAATTTCTCCTCCGCCGAACTCTTTTTTGCCGCCTTGAACCATCACTTCTTGTCTAAACAAGGCGGTTCACTGGTTCTGGAGCCTTGATTGCCATCATTGGAAATTTTTATCAAAAAATTGTGGCTAACCACCTGGGTTAGAATTAGGGGGTTTCCCACCTACCTCCGTCACAGTCCGAACTCCCTCTCCGCCACCATCTACCACACAGGACTCTATCTACGGGCGGGCAACTGCGGATGGGCTCAACGAGACTTCCGCTTCATTTTCGCTAGGGTCAGGGTTCTAAAGGTCGTCAACCTACTGTGATCCTATTCCGTCTTCCTCGACAATGCCCACTTCCTCATAATTGTTGAACAATGGGATCATTTTCACCCTATTTTGGACCCAGACGATCTCATCCTTCACAACCGCCTCGAGAACAATTGAGACTTCTTCATGGAACCTCTAAACCTTCCATCTCCAGACCCAGAGTACAGGTTCTATGATATGCTCATCGAATCGACCCTTCTCGAACCTTTTCCACCTGTCCCTCTTCCTATTGTCGTTGAACCCGTCCCCGATTATTCCCTATAAGTTATTGGTCTATTAGGTTGAGACCCAAGGCCTTCCTCTGAACCCAAGTGGGACTCGCTAGCTGATTGGGACCTTTTTGAACCTGTTCCTATGCCGAGGGTTACACCATCAATTGACCCCTCACCATCCAACTTCCTCGAGACTCCCCCCTCCACCGCCAACCGTTGGACAGAACGCAATGTTAGCGGCATCTATTTCCTAATTTATTGTTTATAGAAGAGCAAGACTCAACGTTGCTTCTTCTGGTAATTCCTCTCCTATTAAGGGCAGTTTCTTTCAGCCTCTTATTTTTTCTGATGAAAATTATTCTCTAAATAAGAAGTTAGCACGTTGCACAGGAGTAAATTTATTAGATGAGCATTATTCTTCTATGTAGTCATTGTAAAAGGAGAAATCATCCTTTTCTCAATGAAGATTCTCTCATGGAATGTCAAGGGGTTAGGGACCCTAGTAAACGGTTTGCAGTTAATTTCATTCTCTTTACACCTGGATATTCTTTTGCTCTAAGAATCCAAAATTTGCAACCCACGTTAATTAATTATCTTCTAGGATATCTTTTTTTGAATTGGGAAGTTGTTGATGATGTCGATTCTAGAGATTGTTTTATCACCGCCTAGAACAATGCAGTGTGGTCTGTGTTGTAGTCATTAAAATCCACCTCGGCTCTCCATATCGCCCTCCATCGGTGTTTCATTGGGAACCACTTACCTTTTTTCCAACATTTACTGTCCACCAAGTTGCCACAATAGGCATACCCTCTTGCTAGCTTGTGCGAACTTAGGTCTTAACTATTCGGGTCCTTGGCTCATTGGTGGTGATTTCAACATCACTCATGGGCCCAATGAATGTAGCTCCATTGTTTCTTCCTCTGATTTGGTTGACTTCAATGATTTCATTAGTCATTGTGCCTTTATCGAACCTCCCATTATCAGCAGATGCTTCACGTGGTCCAATCGCTGTGATTCCCCATCTCTTGTTAAATTTGACATATTTTTCTTTAATACCCTCTGGGACGATATTCACCCTCTTTAAACCGCGTCAGGGTTAGCTTCAACACTTTCGGATCACTGCCCCATCCTTCTAATCACTGGCAACCACCTACCCACTCATCGTCCTTTCTGTTTATAATGTTTATGGCTGACTGAACTGGGCTTTTCTGACTTCGTCGGATCTGCATGGTCCTCATGCCCTCATTCTGATTTTGCATCAGCTACTTTAGTCTCCAAACTTTGTTGTCTTTGTAAACTTATCAGGCCTTGGGCTAGTAACGTTTGGAGTTCTCTCAGGAGGCATATATCCAACCTTTAGAAGGACATTTTGGAACTTAACATCAAGGAGGAAACACTCTCCCTCAACCAGGCGGATTCCAGCAAACTTTATGCTTTCGAATCGGAGCTTCAGCATCTTCTTAGACAAAATGAATTTGGTTGGAGACAATGTTCCACGTGCCAGTTGGCTTGCCCAAGATGATCAAAACATAGCCTTTTTCCACTAATTTGCTAATGGAAGAAGACGTTATAATACCATTACTAAGCTTCGCAATGGTGACTTCTTCTCTACCGACCCTTTTGCCATTAACGCTCACTTCACCACCTACTTCCAGGATCTTCTGAGTCATTGATCGCCACCCTTCAGCCCATTGACTGGCCTCTTCTCTACCCCAACAATGGTCACATCCCCATTGATGACCCCTTCTAAGAAAACGAGATTCTTTCGGCCCTCAAAGCCATGGATGTTAATAAGGCTCTCGGTCCAGACGGTTTTGGACCTTTATTCTTCACGAATTTCAAGGATATTATCAAACCTAACATCATAAACCTGCTTCATGAATTCCATTCTAATCTATCTTGCATTAACTGTTTAAATTACGCCAAGAACACCCTCCTCCTCAAACATGAAGGTGCTAATCACATGAACAGTTTTTGTTCGATCAGTCTCATTAACCGCTCTTTTAAGCTCATCACTAAAGTCTTAGCTAACCGCCGTCTGGCTTTCAAACCATCTTATATTGGTCCAAACAATCTGCATTCGTTCTTGGTAGGAATATCCATGACTGCATTGCGACCGTCCAAGAAACCATTTCTTTTTGTCACCACACTTCAACTGAGGGATTACTTCTTAAGAATGACTTCTGTAAGGCATTTGATATGGTTAACTGGGACTTCCTTATCTAAGTTCTGTCTCGTAGTGGTTTTCCTTCGCGTTGGTGCAATGGGATCTATAACATCCTCACCACCAGTTTCTTATCTATTCATACCAATGGCATTGACGGTGGTCTCATTATGTTCAGGAGGGGACTTCGCTAAGGTGATCCTCTTTCACTACGTCTGTTCATTCTTGTCGCAGATGTCATGAACCAGATGATCATACTTTCCCTGAATGGTAACATCCTCAATGGCATCCAACTCCGCCCCAGTGGTCCACTGTGTGCCAACATTCAGTTTGTCGACGATACGATCCTTTTTACCATGCCAAATCCGATCAATATTTATTGCCTGAAAGTTCTTCTTTACTACTTCAAACTAATCTCTAGTCTTTCCGTCAACTTCTCGAAGTGTTCCATTACCATAATGGGCGGCGCTGATCACCTTGGTCCAACTATTGCCTAAGTTCTAAACTGTAGTCTTCAAAATTTCCTGGTGAACTATCTTTGGGTACTTTTCCTTCCGACTAAACTCACCCCATTGATTGGAACCGTCTTATTGCCAAAATTGAATCCAGACTTACGTGCTGGAAAGCCTCCTCCTTATCCACTTTTGGTCGTCTAACCTTTGTCAAAGCCATTCTCCCTGCACTCCCCCTTTACTAGCTTTATGTTCATCATGCCCCGGTTTGGGTATTAGCAGGATCGACCATCTTCGCCGTTTTTTCTTTGGCATAACCCTCTAGTTCTCAGGTTAACTGGAGATCCGCTTGGATGGAGTTCAACGCTGGTGGGTTGGGAATTCCTGATCTCCGTTTTCTGAATCTTGCACTTCTCTTCAAGTGACTTTGGCGTTGCCTTGCACCTGGGGAGTTCATTTGGAAATCCTGGATCCTTGCACTTTACTACAACAACCAACCCGAAATAATTCTGCATGCACATCCCCAGACCCATCCTTCATCATTATGGAGTGGAGTTCTCCGTTCACTTCCCCGTATCAAGTACCTCTTCGCTATTCAAATTGGAAATAGGGCCAGAAGTCTCTTCTTGCTTGACACCTGGCTGTACGACTGTCCCCTAGCCCATCTCTTCCCATCCTCATACTCCATCTTTCCTAATCCCTCAATTTTTGTCTAGGAAGCTATTCAGCAAGGCACTTCTACCATCACCTACTTCCACCCTATTGTTCTTGAAGAATTCTATAAAGTCTGCCACATCATCCAATCTACCTCCGTCTCCACGAATCCATATAGATTCACTTGGAACCTCATATCTAACTACTCCTTCTCAGTCAGGTCATATTTCAAGTTTCTCTCCTTATCTGGCAGATTGTTCATCTACCCCAGACTTTGGAAGGTTAAGGCACCGCCAAGTGTCCGCTTTTTCTTGTGGTGCTTGGCGCATGGGAGAATCAACACCAAGGATAGAATGATCTGAAAGAACCTTAATGTGAATCTCATATGTGCACTCTGTCATCTTGCCGAAGAATCGATTCCTCACCTCTTCTCTGATTGTGATATCAGTTTCTTCCTATGGTCCTTGGTGGTAGCCCATTTAATTGGCTTCATCCCATTGCCTTTTCACCACTTTGATTACTGGCAAAATTTCCCTTCCTCCCCAGATCCAACTCCATTCATCGCCGCCTTCTCTTGGACAGTTTGGCTCAAGCGCAACATTCATTGTTTCAATGTCCGATCGCCGAGTAGGTTACAGTTATGCCACATAATAACTCAATTTTTTTACTCATGGATAGGTTCTGAAGCTAGGTTACCATTCAGACCCAAATTGGCGACTAGAGAAAACATTATTTAAGGAATCAGTGGGCAGCTCGGAGGCGGAGGTGTTCCGTAAGCGGAGGTCCTTTCCTCTTCTATGTTGATCAGCTTTTCTTTCCCATTTTGAAGCTCACCCAGCGCGTTGATGCCACTTCTCTGGCTTCGTTGCAGATCTGTCTTCGTTGACTTGTTTTGGAGTCTGTTGCACTGGCTTTTTGGTTGTGTTATATGGTGTAATTTGTATGTATTATTATGTCTGTATATAATGGCTTAGCTTGAATGCTTGATACTTAATCACTAGAACTTATTTAGTTAATAGTTAGGCTTATTGACTATCTATTTTGTATATCTAGCTATATGAATTGGCTGTGTAGAACTGCTCTACACAACTGTCTTGCCCTAAAAAAGTTTAAAACTATTTATATTAAAATAATAGAATCTAAAAATATATTTAATTAAACTGTTTTCCCCTATTCCAACAAATCTGGACTCATGCCAAAATTTCAAATCAATAAACTCAATTATCAATTTCTTACGGTTTCATTTTGACTAAATTTTGGTTTAATTCAGATCCAACACTTAAATTCCGATTCAAATAAATCTCATCCTTTAAATCATACATTTAAAAGTTTAATTCGACTCAACAATTTACGTTATGATTAAAAATTCCAAAGACCATTCTAATTCTAAACCAGTTCCATTTGTATCGATTTTAAGTCAAATTTCAAATTTACGTTTTAAAATACGTATATCGAATTAAATTCATTTTTTATCTTTTAAAGTTTTACCTTTAAAATAAACTCATTTCTGAATTATATCCATACATCATTCATAACTCCCTATTTCCAATTCGATTCTTTAAACGATTTTTTTTAATAACTCCCATTTAAATTCCAAAATAACTTCAATTCAAAATTAATCTAGCTTCAATTCCACTTTCATATAATTCCAACTTAATTTCAATTCAAATTTAAGCTAATTTCAGTTTCAAATAAATTTTAATTACAATTTCATATTAATTTCAATTCTAAATTAATTTGGATTTAACTAATTCCGAGTGCGATTTTCAAACTTATTGGTTTAAAACACTTAAAGTTTCCTTCAATATATAATTTAAAACCCAAAACTTTAGTTATAATTCAATCTCGAGCTCAATTTTGAATGTTATTTCATCTTACTTTTACTTACCAATATTCAAAGTTCGAATAAAAGTCCAATCTTTTAAAACAAATAAATTTCTGAATTTCAAACCATATTTTGATTATAACTTCAAAATCTCAACTTTGATTATTTAAGTAATTCCATTTACTAATGTAAATTTCAGCATTTCGACCTCCAATTCGAAAATAGTTCAATTCCCATAAATTTGATCTTTTTTTCAAAGTCAAATCGCTTCAAATAATTATTCAAAATAATTTAATTTAACCAATCTAGTGTCCATATATGATTTCCTATCCTATGGCAAGTGATATTCAAAAATTTAATTTTAGTATTTCAGGAATTGATATATATCATTTCAATTCAAATCAGCGGTCATAGGTATTTATCATTTCAACCTATGTTCTTAATTCATTTTAAATGATTAATCCTTGGTTTATTTGATGCCCGTAACATCTAGGGTAAATGATCAGGATTAATCGGCACAAACAACAGTCATACATAAATATAGTGAATACTGGGTGAATCAAACAATTAAACATCCATATATCAACCATAACAACTAAAGGCATGCATCAAAATCAGTTTATTAAATAGATAAGATCACATCAATTTACTAATTAACAGGTCTTGGGTTTAACTAGCAATTAAATTTTGAATTTAAACTAACTGTAAATTTAAATTGGTAGTTAAATTAAATTATACAATCATTGCAAATCAACATGAATATGCATTTTAAACTACCAAGCATTAACCAGTACAATCATATTATAACATGATTTTAATCTAACTAACAATCAAATATTTTAGTTAAGCATGAGTGAGTTTAATTACTTATCTTTGACTATTGAGTCCATATAAAATTCCAATACAAGCCCAAAATTTGATAATTTTAGAATTTGTGCAAATCATTGTGCACTCATAGTATTCTCTGACACGAACCCAATTCAACTGACGGTGTTTGGATTGGATTTCATGTGAACTAGGTAACGTGATTACAAATTAATATACGATTAAACAATGTTAACTTGATATTTAATTAGATAATACCCTCACCCTCTCCTACACGTGTGTTGCACTCTTCTTCTTCTTCTTCACTTATTTTAAATTTCTGTTCTCTCCATTGCTGCAAAAACCCTTGACCCAACCTTTTGACTATTTCCCTCCACCACCTCGGCCATCAATCGCTGCTGCTACTACCACCAATGAACTCCCCGTTCCAATCTCCACCTTACTATCACCTCGAATTACCCTGGTTGCTCTCCCTATTCCCAGCCAGCTACAGTCATCAACGCTGCCCCATTCATATTGCATTTTGTCCTACATCATCGAAGCTTCCCAAGCTCCCCTCGTCGGAAGCGTCTTGCCATCCTAAACACCATTGTCCGCTCAGTTTTCCCACTGACTTAGCCAAGTCAGGGTGCAAATCAACCCTAGCCTCGATATAATAATTTCAAGCATCCTTAAACAGTGGCACACAAAAATTTGAGGATGCATATGTGAATCTCTTGAGCACAGGAAGTTAACGAATCCAATGTTCATTGATTTCGTGGAGTATATTATGAGATTTAATTGTTTGAAATTAAGAAGAAGAAGGCAGCCTATTTGTTACAGCCGATAGGAGAAGACAATAATTGGGTTTTATGAAAATTAGGGTTTATTTATAGAGAGAAAGTTTTAAATATTTTTAATTATGATAATCAATTATATTCACATCGAGCGTTATTATACTCTGTCCGATTGTCATGAGAATTAACATTTTTCTAATTCTAATACTTCAGATTCGATGAAATAGGTTTCGTCAAAATCCAAGGTAGTTTGAAAAATGACTATTTCAAAATTTTACATCGTTAACTGATATGAATTTATATCATGCACGATCATACAATTACTACGACTAACATGAGACTTAAAATCTTACAATAATTCACAATTCCAGATCCGATGAAATTGATTTCATCAAATAATGAGGTCGTTTGAAAATGACTATTTAACTGGTTAAATAATATTTAATATTCTTAATTTTTTTATTTATCCACGTTTAGTTCAATTTCAAAATTCATTAAATTCATTTAAATCAAAACAGAATTTAAAACACATTATATATCAAATTTATCTATATTACTTCAACATTTAACTAATTGAAATTTCAATATATATATGAATTTCAAAAATAATTTCATTTTATATATTATTAATTCAATATGAATTTTAAATTCCATTATAAATAAATTACCAACGGTTTCTTTTATATTACCAAATACAAGTTATTATCTTATATAACTATCGAAATCCACTGCCTAATAAATTTAAATAAGTTCATATCATATTGATTTTACTAAATAAATTAATTATTTTTTTACTTAAACTATTTTTTTTTAAATAACATTAAATTTAACATTTCGAATGGTCGTAAAATTACGAGTCGTTACACCAATGGTATCAAGGAAGTTTGTTTTAACAGGCCTTGCATTTAGGAAAGATAAAGGGAATTCCTACCGGTGCCTCCCAAAGAATCAAAGAGAGAAAATTTGTAAGTTATATTTTATTAAAAATAAGGTTACTGCCTTCTTAAACTTTTGACTTGATCAAAAGGGGTTTTCTTCAAAATCTTACTTTTACAGCTAAGATATCAGGCTATAGCCATAAGGCCTTTTGACAGTGTCAAAAGTACTATTTCCCTAACTTTAACTTAAGCTAAGTTTAAGACTATCATCTTAATGCCTATATCAATGGTAGGGAATGTTTTATTGGAAACTTAATTTTTATAAAGAGAAGGAGGTTACCATCTTGTTACTTTTCGATGATATCGAAAGAGGGCTTACCTTTAAACAAAGACTTAAGAATAAGGGGATATCCCTCAATACCCTTCTACAAAGCTAAAAGGGACACTCCAACAATTTTTTTTAACTTACCGCACTACTTGATTGTTGTATGGCTTTTGGATATTGTCCATTGAGCTTTTTTACCCAGCGCTATCGATAATAATTGTTTATGCTTCTTTGCCATAAAGTAAGGACGATAGAGATGATGTCGGTAAGGTTTATTCATACAATCTGATGGCTCATTGCCATCATTCTTTTCTTCACAACTGCTACCGAAGGGGATTGTTTTATAATATTTTTATAAAATCATTTTATAATTACTTTTGAAACCCAAGGTCTTTTCCATTGACCATATCGACACGTTTAAATTTGATTGGGACTATTTATATTTATTTTCTAAAACATTTAGAGGTTTACTCTCTATCCGTATCATGGCGTTAGGGTTCTTTTCCAAACCATGTTTTATAACTCAAAGCCGATGCTTCCAAAACCCTTGGATCCATTGCCAACGATGACAAACATTTACAAACTTGTTTTCTAACTAACTTCCTTGGACACAGTAGTGGTCAACAAGGATCTTTTAATCAAATTTCTTTTAGGCTTTGCTTCGTTGACTTGTTGGTATCGATAATGTCGACAAAAGAGCTTTTATAAGAATGTTTCAAAATAGCTAGAGATTATTGCCTCTATATCTTTTTGCAATTGAATACATCAACAAGATTTGTATGATTTCTTGTTTGCATGATGTTGATTGAGCTTTAGCTTTTACAAGAGCATGCATATTAGCTTCGACACTAAGAAAGGGAGTCAAAGGGGATTTCGGAACGATGGGTTGTCGCTCTAATTGAATTGTGTGTTGGATTTGGTAGTGAAACTACCGATATGCTTAAGATGATTGGTAGATAACCATACTATGTCATTGCTTTTGATTTAACATATGGGAGGCACCTATAGGAGGGATAAATTGAGGAGACACCAATTACACCTAGAAACTTGTTAATGGTAACATGAATGCAACTGAATCAAGAGGTTCATAATTACTTGAATATAAAACTATGTGATCTGTGATGGTTAGTCACTATATCTTAGTGAAAAATTCTTAGTTATCCAAATGTAAACCATGTGATGTGTGATGGTTAGTCACATTATCTTACATAAAGATTCTTAACTATTTAAAGGTAAAACTATCAGGTATGTGCTAGCTAACCCACATCTATATGAATATGTTTGAATACCAAAGAGGATGTTTCAATCCAGAGTTGGTAAGAGGATGGCGAATCCAGTCAAAACTCAAAGTAGATAACTTGAAGACAAGTAAAGAACTTATAGATTAGAAAACTAATTATGAAACCGTTAAGACCATTGTTCGAGAAAACGATGATGGAAAATCTATTGTATGTTGCATGTTGACCGTTATCATTGCTATCATTATGGTTAAGATTAATGCTATTACCATTATTGTTCTAACCATTGAAGTGCATAAGCACATGATTTAGCTAGATACTAGTGAGAGGGAAACTAGTTGCACTATGTGGTGTGGTCTCACTAGATACTCACTGAGTTGGATAGAAAGATTATTATTCACACCAATCTTTGTCTACTGGCTTGTAGTTGTTGTTTTTCCCCCAACCCCATGGGTACTCATTTGACTAGGTTAAGGATTAAAGTCTTTCAGGTTTATCTTCATCGAATAAGCTTTAGGAGGCTAATAGAGGTTATAACTATTCAGGAGCTCTTTCCACTTTGTGTTTTTGTCTTGTTGAATGTATTTAAAGGCAAAAATGTTAATATTTAAGCTAATCAACCAGGGGGCATAACATTCGTCCCTCTTGGAGATTGTATTTTGTAATAAATATATTATGATCTGTAAGGGATTTACGAATGGGAACGTAATGAACATTTATTAATCAATGTTGTTCCAAAAAAATTCACATTCTCGTGTTCTTTGATGTTATAATTTATTAATAACCTAATTTCACTTGTAAAAAGTTAATACTATCGATGACTCCACCATCTATAACACTTTGTTTTGGGCCTTAGAGATTGGGGGTGTTATAGTTTTGGTATCATGGCATAAGTTTATGAAAATTTAAAAATGCTTTCTTAAAAATGATTTTAAACTAAAAACCCAAAGATCAGAGTAAAGTAGCATTGTATGTGATAATGATATTATCACATACTTTAATTTATATTATGTGCATACCCCTACATTCTTAGGGTCATCTTTCACTATCTTACAAAGATTCATCTAAAGACAAGGAAATAAGATATGGAGAGAAGGAGAACAGGGCTGATTCTTGATTGTGGAAGCATCACAATTAATGGAAATGTCTGATATGAAGCTTGTGGGTATCAAAGTAGATGGGTTAATGAAAATCAAGATGATGCAAACCCGCTAGTTGATATGGGGAATTTGTACCAGTTCTTTGTTCAGGTGATGCAAGCTGGAGCTGCTGTTGGTCTAGGAGAAGCTGATCCCATAACGCAAGTTGGAAATAACTATGCCATGCTGTGTAGGAATTATGCAAAACTTGGAGGGAAAAGCTTCTCTGGGAACAGAAGCGACTGTTGTTATAGATACTTCGTTGTTGCGTTTTTGGAGAATCTTTGGAGCTGTAGGCCTAGATGATGAGAAGAAGAGAGGGTTGCCTTCAAAATAGCTATAAGGTAATGCTTTGCAATGATGGAATGGAATCATGGCTAGAGCATTAAAGGAGGAGAAACTTAGAGCCATATTTATATCTAAGTCTACTCAATCTATGTTGCTAAGGAAGTCTACCGAGCTAAATGAAGATGAGATGTCAAGAATGGAGTATACTGCTAAGTTTGATGAGTTGTCTCGTTATGGAAAATTGACACTATCATCAAAAGTAATTAGATGTTCATCAAAGGATTAAATTAGAAATAACTAGAGAAACTGTGCATATCCATGAGAACCTAGTGATATTGTTGTGGAAATGGCTATTATAATGAGAAGTTGATTGCAGTATGTGAAAGACCTAATGTAAACCAGGACTTCCATGGAAAGAAAATAAAGTTCTTCAAGGGAAGTAAAGCTCAGGAAGAAGGAAAGTCCAAGAAGAAAAGAAAGTTGATGTGTTACCACCAGTTCAGGCATGCAATTGATATACTCCTACCCTCGGTATTACCTCGTGTGTCTTGTCATATTATTCTGATTGAACCCCATACGATTTTGATTTAACGTTATCGTATAGTGGCGCATCTCTATCCACCGACCGTTTAATTGGTGTTTTATATGCAATGTTTACAACAATATTATAAACGGTGCAAGGGTAATAATGGTAATCCCTCTTACACTATTGTCAATTGTATTTTTACCGTAGTCACTATTATAATAGCATATTGTATTATATAGTATCTAGTTTAATGGATCAGTAGGAGATGAAATTCCCGTAACATCTCTTAAGTTACTACACTCAAAAAACATTGTATATGAGGTGTGAATTGGCGTAGGCATCTCTGACGCAGTGATACACATAATTTTGCATGGTTTTGAATTGACTTATATGAGAATATTTTAGTTCTGATTAGAGTATTTTGTCATTTCATTTATGTTCAGGTCAGCTTGAGTTTTTCAGTTAATGAAGGCCACATTATATTGGAGGATGAAGACGGAGTTTTAGTATATTATTTATTATATATTCCACTATGTTTTTTTTTGTTTTGCTGCATTATTGTATTATATCTAGTCTAGGTATGTATAACTCGAATTGCTGTAAATTATAATCAAATGTATATTTTTAACAGCTTCATGAATTGTTATTTCTTTATTATATTTCGGTCTTTCCGTTGTGAGATTCTATGATTATTTCACTTCTTTCTTTTTTTTATTTTACCCCAATAACTATCTGTATTTTGGATTTATTTATGTCGACGTGTGTGGACTATTGTCAACCTGAATGGTCAAAAAATGCAGATTGTTACATTTTTGTTATAAGAATGTACGTTCAGAAAAGCCAGATTTTTCTAGAATTTGAATGTTAGAAATTATCTGTTAAGGTTTCTGATGGTAGAGATTGTATGAAAAATTGGTTGAACTACACTTCTATTTAAAAAAGGATGAAAAATTTGGATGAAAAAACAATGTTTTGATTTCAAAAGTTTGCATACATACAAAATTGTTTGATATACAGGTTCCTCGCTTCATATTTCTCAAAATGTTTCAAACGATGCATTCATATCGAAAATCTATTAGAAATATTCCGCATACATATTATATGCATTGTAACATACCACGAACTTATACGCGACTGTAAAATTGATTGCATAAAAACTCTTTTGTTAGTTACAACGTTTGCAAGCCAGATTACATGATTTGACCCTTTAAGAATTTTAAGGATTAACTTCTTTTAAAGAAGAAGAGAATGTAACACTATGTAATTATAATGATAATTAATTATTTAAAAGTATCAAAGTCAAAAATTGAATTTTCACAAACCTCTGTGTATGACATTGAAACTTGCACTAGTAGGTTCATGGCAATTTTCTTATCGTTATTCAATATAAAGGTTTGATTCGAGTTCAAACGAAAAAACTAATGACATCCAATTATTTCGGGGTAGAAATTATTATATATGTAATTTAGAAAATAAAATGTAAGTAATGGATATAAATTAATGGTAATTTATGTTAATCATTGTTTAGGATTTAAGAAAAGTAACGTAGAATTAAATTATCTTGGTCAAGTGAAAAAGGAAAGAAATCAATAAAACATGAAGTACATGGTAGATTAACATAATTAACTACGACTGATTGATCGCTAACGATCGATTGATAGGGGCACAATGGCCTACTGGGTTGTGCCAAATGCAAAATTTTGACATTATCGAATGACCAAATTTTTCTTTTTTTAAAACAACAGCTACTGTTATTCATTCGAACCCCTATAAATACAAGTATAATGCCTCACTTTTCTTCTTTATTTTCTAAGCAACAATAGATATTGTCTGTTTCTCTTCCCCATAAAGTTCTTAAATTCTAAAATAGAGGTAATTATAGAGAAAGACAAACTCTGAAGAAAAAAATAGACTGAAGGACACTGGGTTTCATTTTTAGCCTAAAGGGCGAACTTTGGAAAAAATTAATCTGAAAGAAAATGCTAAATGCAACTAGCATTATATTCGGTTTTCACACTATACCGAAAAGATAGTTACAACTAGCATTATACTCAGTTTTACACTATATGAAATGCTAGTTATATTTAGCGTTGTCCTTCAGTCTGATATTTTCCTAAGTTTATCTTTCAACCTAAAAAAGAAACTTAGTGTCCTTCAGCTTAAACTCTTTTACAATGTTTGTCTTTGCATGTTTTCCACTTTAAAATACTTGTGGTTATACACGTATATACAACAGTGAATAGTAGATGATATTCCGAAAGAAGAATATGGTTGAATCAAATAGTCGAAGCTAAAGCAAATCATAAATCCATATTGAATTTAAATAAAATCCATATCTTCTTTGATTTCGATTTTTGAAAGATATGTGTATGTTTTATATATATATAGAGAGAGAGAGCAAAAGAAGTCAAAATGGAATAACAAAGATTAGATATAGAGATTTGAAAACTAAAAAGGTGAGTGGAATATTATATATTTTATACATATTGGAAAGTATCATATGCCTAAATACAAATTTGGAGTTGAACAATATTATTTTACCTGTAATGAATTTATAAATCCTGCTCATGTGTTGTGTAACTGATAACTGGATTTTAATATTGCACATAAATCTTGTAAGTTTTTTTAGTAATAGTCTCTTCAAATTGATAAATTAACTGGTAGTTCCAGATTTGTAAATTAAATGAATTATGCTAATAGAATGCAAAAGAGAAGTTCTCACAATAAATTAAGAGGGTTTAAGTAATATTTTAATTTATTACAATGTTGGGTTCTTCAATGTAATTTTTTATAAAATATCATGTTCAGACCCACAAATAAAAGTGTCCTAGTTGAAATGATAAGGAACACACTCAAAAGACGAAGATGTATAGACTATGGATATTTATCATATTTTGTACTATCTATGTCAACATGGCCGACCTTAGGAGTTTTGCTGCCTAAAGCCTATTGTAAAACTAATGCCCTTATTCAAAATTAATGCCAATGTTTTCGATTGCATTAATTTCTTATATTAAAATGAGAATAGCAACAAAAAGAAATAAGCATATTGATAACAATGATCCAAGTTTTACAACGAAAATAATATAAATTGCTTAAATAAAAATATCAAGTTTTTTGATTTGCAAAATTAATTATAAAATTTTCATATTCATGATCATTGACTATATGTTGTTCAATCAACAAAAGTGCTAAACCATTTATTGTTTGTTGCGACATAGTCGGACGGAAACAAGACATTATGAAATTCAGTTTTGACGATCTTTTTTCAATCTAGGGAACTATAACTACAAAAGTCATAATGATTTTCGCATAAAATTACCATAGTCTGATTTTCGCATCAGTTGGAAATATGCCATTAGGATATTGCCAATTTTTAAACTAAAACTGACACAATACTACAGTACTAAACTGCTTCTTAACATTGTGCTAATTTCAACCTACAATATAGAAACAATACACATCGTTTGTGCGATTGTTCCCTCAAAAAACATTATGCATACATACACCATGTAATTGATTCAGGAAAGTCAAAGAATCACACTTTTATTCTAAATGAATCAATGATTAAATAACTTAAAATAGTACCTTTTCGTTCTGTTTCTTATTTGCGCCTTACCAGATTGCTGATGTTATGAAGCACCATCGACAAAGAATTTTATCCGTTTTCGAGACAATTTGAAAGTCAAGCAACCCAGATCTTGCGTTGACTTCACTTAAAGGATTGCCCTTTTTCTCAAATCAACAAAAGCAAGCCGAGATTCTCAAATCAGGAACCAGCTGTTGTCCTTCTTCTCGAATCAACAAAGCAAAGCCAAGATTCTCAACTCAGGAACTAGCAAAAGCTCAAAGACGAACAAGCAAAACCAAGCACAGATAATTAATAGAAGTTGTTAGACTTTAATTTTAACGGAAGCGAGAAATGGTAATAAATTAATATTAATGAAATAAGAAAGAATTCATGGAAAAGAAAAGGAAGATAATTAATAGTTGATCATTGGAGGCGTAATAATTAAACGAGCATGGAAATATACATACATACGTTTGCACACATGTAATTTCAAGTATACGTTTATGATGACAACGAATTATTAACATAGGCGTATAACTTAGGTCAAATGAGAATGACATAGTAATTAAAATTCATTGGAATGCGTCAAAAGTGTTACATAATAGAATTTTACTTATCATAAGGATTTACCAACGGTTGTGTATATATTATACAGATGTGAAAATTATTGGACTTTAAGACCCACAGAGTTATACACATGCATGCATAAGTGATGAAATATCCAAGTAGGGCGTGCCTCAATATTTTAAAGGATTATTGCCTTGGTTGCATCAAGTGAATAAATGGGACAACGTGCAAAGTTCAATGCTATTTTAGGTACTTGGTATCAAATTAAACAGTAAGAGATGTACAAAGGTCAAGAACATCATCAGTCATGAGCGATCGGCTGAAAGATAAGGGTTACACCTAAATACATTACACCTCCTATTATTGTTGACCGCGTTTAGGTTATGCATTGTTATAGTAATTCACTGGATTGTTTGTTATGGGCAACGGTAGATAACCCTTAAGTGAGATCTTTCAAAAGCAAGTGTGGCAGCTCGAGCAGCTAAGTCTTCCATGGTGCATGGAGTTGAGTCCATAATATAGCAGAAAGTTAAATCCACAAGCAGAGACAAAGGATGCTAAACTTTTGTGAGATCGCTATTAAGCACTACAGAATTTCCTTTGTAAGCACTACAGAATGTGTGCTTTGTTATGAGGAGGGAAGTCATACATCAAAAACGCGCATGCCACTGCCATTATTGTTGGACCAAACAAAACCGAGGCAGGTACGAGTTTCGGGTCTGGATCCAATAAGCATATTTTTTGATAAAGTTTCAGAAAAATAATGGACTGGATTTCAGCCTATCACAGACCTAAAAATTTGTTTAAATGTCGATGGGAATTTGTAACGTTTTTTTGTAGTTACAAATGAAAGCACGCATGGTTTGACTTCAAACGGATATGACCATTTGTAGCAGTTACGAATCGTTCCAATCGGTCGCAGTGCTTGGTGAATGGACACCTCCTTTCGCCTAGCCACACTCTAAAACTGTTCTAGAATAATTCAGCCATCTTCTTCTTCAAAAAGAAAATTTGCAACGCCTTCGAACTGTTTCAAACAACGCTGCCATTGTGTTGTTTTGTGACGCCTCCAAGGTGTTATGAATTCAGAGATTGTCGCAAATTTGTTCTTTTTTTTCTTCATTCTATTCTCTGCTTATATCATCTGAAATCTAATACTAGAGTGTTCTTGGTCGAATCAAAGTCATAAAAACTTTGAATTCGATTACACTGTTCCAAGGCTTCATTGAGTCCTGAAAATCGATAGTTCGATAACCCGTTTGTACCTTGTGGGGTGAACTATTGTCTAAAAGAATATATTCCATAAATTCTTAAAGTCTGAAGTATGACATTATCTTCCTCGTAATCGTCTCGAACCGAAAAATCTCCAGTAAATTTTTAGATAATAATCTTCAACCATGGAAAGTTCAAGCGCACTACAAGTTATGAATTAGCATTTAACTCAATTGGAGCAGTTTGATAGAGCAAATTTTACTTGTTAGCAAGAGACTACGAAATTCTTTCTGATCACCGTCAAATTATTATGCATTTTGGAAGATGTATTGGGAGTAATACCAGAGGAAACTGACAAGGATGATATGAGTCTAAATGGAAAACGTGCAAAGCACAAAGAAGACGATTTTCTATGCAGAGGGCACATTCTGAATGCATTATGTACTCCAGTCTACAACGCTCATAGGACAATAGAAATTAGAAAGGCATTCTGGACTTCATTAAAAAGCGAGTATCGCATACCTAAGGCAAGTAACATGAAATTTCTTAATTTTAATTTTATGGATTTCAAAATGGTCGCCAACAAGTACATAGTTGGACAAGTAAGCAAAAATTCACTGTTGGTAAATCATCGTGAAGATGCTGGAATATATCTCCTTGAATCTTTTGTTGTTGGAGTTATTATTTCAAGACTTCCACATTTTTGGAATGATTATAAGAAAAAATTGAATTATGTAGAGATGGATTATGTTTTAGACAGTTTGCAGCATCATATTCATATTGAAGAGGATTCTTGTAAACGCGAACTAGATGATAATCCGCAAACTGAGTCCCATTCTAAATCGAACAATGTTAAAATTACTGAAAAGTTGAAGCCTAAGAATGAGACGCATTTAAGACGAAAAATCATTCCAAGAACAACAAAACGAAAGGTTTTTGTTACTAATAAACCTGGCCACTATACCCGAGACTACCGTTTACGGAAGAAACAACAAAAAGTGAATATGTTAAAGATTCGCTTGTAACTGTAGTACAAGAGGCGAACTTCGTAGTGACATTAATAATGAATGGTGGCTTGATTCTATAGAAACCATTCACATTTGTAAAGATCATAATATGTTCAAGACTTACGAAGAGAATAATGGAGAAACTAGTGAAGTTACCGACGCAAAACATAGTTGCAAGCCAAATTTTGTGAAAAGGCATTATAGAACATACATTCACCTCTGGAAAAGTTCTTACATTAGTCAACATATTTTATGTACCTGATATGTGTAAGAATTTGGTTTCTGAATACCTTCTTAACAAAGGAGGATTCAAAACGGTGTATGAGTTGGGTATGTTAATATTGTCTAAGAACGGAAAATTCATTGGATATGGATATTCTTGTAACGGCATGGTTACTTTGAATCTAATAAAGAAATCTTCTGTTTACATTGTTGATTCTTTTAGTTTATGGCATGGTAAAATAGGATATGTTATAAATCTCTTAAAAATATGCATAAATTAGGATTAATTTATGATTGTGATTTCGATATTATCTCTAAATGCGAAATACATGTTCAAGCAGAAATACACTAGAAATCCATTAAATTTGTAGAAAGAAAAACATGTTTGCTTAAATTGGTATTCAGTTATGTGGGTGACTTAAAAAATCATATTATCTATGGTGGTAACCAATACTATATAACATTTATTGATGATTATAGTAGATATGCGTATGTATATCTAATGAAATCTAAAGATAAGACTTTTGATAAATTCAGAATTTTCAAAGCAGAGGTCGAAACACAGTTAGGAGTTAAAATTAAAGTGTTACATTCAGATCGTGGTAGTGAATATTTTTCAAATGAATTCACCTTGTTTTGTAAACAACATGGTATAGTTCACCAATGCACCTCCCCATATACACCATAACAAAATGGTGTTCCTGAGAGGAAATATAGAACTTTAGTAGAAATGGTCAATGTCATGCTCATAAGTTTGAATTTACCTTATACACTATGGGGTGATGCTATGTAATTGCATGTTACATTTTAAATAGAGTACCACTTAAAAAGAATAATATCTCACCTTGAATTATGGTTAAATAGAAAACCTAACCTTACTAGACTTAAAGTTTGGGGATGCTTAGCATATGTTAGAAAACCAGACCCTAAATGACCAAAGTTAGGAAATAGGGAATTTAATTTTGTTTTTATAGGATATTCAATTAACAATATAACTTATAGGTTCCTTATTCTTGACACCTTAGAAGTTATGATGTAAAATTCTTTGAAAATCAAATTATTGTGATTCTATTGAGATCATCTAGTCCAGAACCTAATATGACTAATGATATCAACGATGATAAATATGCTCCTGCTCAGATCATCAAGTAAGTGTCAGTACCAGATAATAGTACTGAACATAAGAGAAGTAAAAGAGTGAGAATAGAGAAGGACTATGGTTTTGATTTCATAACATATCTTGTAGAAAGCGGTAAGGATGAATTCTCAACGTGTGAAGATATGTAATAAATGTCGATGACGATCACAAAACCTATTCTAAGACTATGAGTTCTAGAGATTCTATTCACTGAAAAGAAGCTATCAATGATGAAATGAATTCCATAATATTAAATAAACCTCTTGGTTCTAAATACATAGAATGTAAACGGATACTCAGGAAAAAATTGAATGTAAATGGATCCACTAATAAGTTTAAAGCTAAATGTTTTGCTAAGGTATATAAGCAAAGACATGGAGTTGATTATTTTGTGATATATGCTCCAGTTGCTCGCATATCTACTATATATTGTTTAATAGCACTTGCATCATTTCATAATTTGGTCATGCATCAAATGGATACAAAGACAACTTTTCTAAATGGAGGTTTAGAAGAAGAGATACATATGGAATAGCCTAAAGGTTTCAAAATCTTAGCCATGAAAAAAAAGTTTGCAAATTAATAAAATCTCTTTATGGTTTAAAGAAAGCTCTTGTATAATGGCATGGGAAATTTGATAACATTGTACTATCATATGGACTCATTACTTGTAACGACCCGCATTTTACGTATCGGAGGATCGTAAAATATTTTTATTTTATTCCTTGAGGGTCGGATCATTCTTATATTTTGATATATTGGTTATGGGGATGTGAGACTTGTCCATAATTTTTATCACTTTTATTTGTGACCATTTTACCCCTGTCATTTTTGTATAGGGCGTAACTTTTGACTGAGATCGAATCAGGTGCGGAGATCAATTTCATTGGAAAGGAAATGATGTTTCCAATTCCGTAGAGAGGTCACATTAGAGATTTGTTTAGCGGTTTGGGAGAAATCGCTATTTTAGTGCTACATAATTTCTAAGCAGGTTAACTAGTCATTAATGGGTTGTTTTGGTGTGCCCATTGGTGGGCTAGTTGGAGGCTATAAATAGGGGGTTAGAGGCATAGAGAATGGTTTTACTTTCTTCATTCTCTCATTTGGTTGAGCTCATGATCCTCCTTGCTCAATCAGATACATCATTTCTCCATTAAAATCTTATATCTACGTTGGAAGATTTACGTCAAAGAAGGCTAGATCTACATCAAGAGAAGGAAGATCGCATCAAATTGAGGGATTTGAAGATCGTTCTTTGCTTTCTGGATCAGAGATTAGTTAATTTCAAGCTAATTTGAAGATTTGGTGAGTGATAAGCATCTCTCACATGGATTCAATCAAGTGTATGGGTTGTTTGATCTTATTTTTCATCATTTCAAGTTGTTATCACCTAGATCTAAATCATGGTAAGTATATTTCCATTTTAATCACCATAGATCTAATCTTGCAACTTAAATCAGTAATTCTTATGTTAATTCAAATGTATATGCAAGTTTAGATCCATGATTTGTTTATTCATTGTTTTATCATGATTTGGCGAGTTTTATATGGTTGTATGATGAATAATTATTATGCAAGTGTTGTTTGATGATTGCATGAAGTGTTGATGATTGGATTGGTCGATTTGGATGAGTTGTGTGCATCAATGTTGTAATTTAGTGATGGATTGGTTGAGATTGGAGATGGATCGATTAAGTTTGGAGTCGGGTCATTTTGGCTTATTGCCCAAGAAATGGTGGATCGGCCAAGTCTTCGGGTCGTTGATAGATCGAGTGTTGGTGCCATATGGATCGGTTGGAGTCGGGTTGTTGAAGTCTCTGGGTCGTTGGAACTTGATGGATTGGAAGGTCATGATCGGGTCATTTATGACGAGATGAGTCAGGTCGTTCATGACCAGATGAGTCGGTTCGTTCAGAGACCTAATGAGTCGAGTCATTTTTTTATGGATCAGGCAGAAGATACTACAACGTTTAACAAACGCTATGGATAAGAATTTAAGCACTATGATATGTTTTTCATAGCGGAAAGGTTGAAGTGCTATGGATTGAATCGACCAAAAGTGATGATTATTTTGGTTCAAGAATGGATGTGGCTTTGAAGTGAATTCAGGGAGAAATATTCAAAGTGATATGAAGTGTTCATTGATGGTGAAATGCAACGAATATGCAGATGACTCAAGTGTGTTTTGAGCTCGTGGATAATGGCTGCTCAAGGATGCAAACGACTCAAGGATGCTCAAGGATGTTCTACAAAGAATCTGAATAAGAAAAAGAAAAAGCAACATAAAGGGAATGATGTCCAAAAGAAGAAACCTACGATAGATGTCATCTGCTTTAACTATCAGCTGAAGGAACATTATTCAACGGATTGTAAGAAGCCGAAAGCCGAGGGAAGGTGCTATAATTGCGGGAAGTCTGGACATGAGAAGAAAAATTGTCCAGATTTTCTAAAGAATAAGCAATCGGAGGAAGCATGTGTTTTAGAAGCTATTCTGATTTCCTATTGCATTCCTAATAAGAATTAGGAGAAGCTCTTGTTAGTATAAATATGCTTTCTGCCAATGTAGTTTGTTTGAGTTCTGTTTGGTAATAGAAAATCGCCTTCTTTTCCTATATAAGATTGTATACGGAATGGGTTCAGGACCTGAGATTGTAATAGACCTTTGATTGTAACTAATCCAATATGGGGTTCATCTACTCTTTGTATGACTTGTCATGGTCTAGTTTATTTAGTCATGGTTTCTCTTTTATGAATGATTGTTTGTTGTGACTTTTCTGGGTTTGGGATTGTTTTGGGTATAGACTGGCTCGAGAAGTAAGTGGCAAAAGTGGATTGCGAGAAACTGGAGGTGAAAGTCGGGAATGTGGAAGGGCGAATGGTTGTGATTTGATGTATGCCCGAAGATGGTGTCTTCGTAAGCTTTTTATATTCGCTTGTGATTCCACGAGAAGACTTGTCATTAGTGCATATCGCTAGTGAGTTCGATGATGACTTTGACGAAGTCGAACGGTTGCCGCCGCATTGTGAGATTGAGTTCAGGATTGATTTGGTCGAAGGTGCTATACCTATCGTTATGCCTCTTAGGCGAATGACGCCTAAGGAACAGTGAGAGTTAGAGGTGCAAGTACGTGACCTTTCGTGAAAAGATTCATTCGGAGAGGCGTGTCTGAATGGGATGCATCAGTTGTGTTTGCAACTAAGGCTGATGGATCTTTGAGATTGTGTGTGGATTATCGTGAGCTGAACAAGGTGACCACGAAGAATAAGTATCCATTGCCGAGGATAGATGACTTGTTCTAGCTTCACGAGGTGAAAGTGTTTACTTATATGGATATGGCAATGGGATTCCACAAGTTGAGAGTGGCAAGGGATAGTGTGCCAAAAACTACTTTTAGGACACCATCCAGTTTCTTCAAATGGTTGGTGATTCCATTTGGGTTGACTAACACGCCAGCATATCTTGTAGATCTTATGAATAGAGTTTTCAGAGATAAGTTGAACAAGTTCATGCTTGTGTTCGTGGATGATATTCTGGTTTACTCCCGGAATGACGAAGAGCATGAGACGCACTTGCGAGTTGTTTTGGAAATCTTGCAAAAGCATCAGCTGAGAGCTAAGTTTTCGAAATGTCGCTTCTAGAAGAACGAATTGAGATTCTTAGGCCATGTTGTTTCTAGAAATGAAATAGCGGTTGATCCCGCTAAGGTGGAAGCAATCCAGGACTGGCATAGACCTAAGAATGCGATGGACGTAGGAGTTTCCTTGGGTTGACTGGTTGTTATCGTCGTTTTATCAAAGATTTATCCAAAATAGCTGCACCATTAACAAGATTGACGAAGAAGAATAAAGTGTTCACATGGGTTTGAAGTGTGAACAAGCTTTGGAATCATGAAAGAGAGACTGACGAGTGCTCCTGTTTTGACCATTCCAAGTGGGAATGAAGAAATGGTCGTATATACCGATGCATGCAGTACTGGACTCGGAGCAGTACTGATGCAGAGAGACAAAGTTGTGGCCTATGCGAGACGACAGCTAAATTCGCACGAAAAGAATTATCTGACTCTTGATTTAGAGTTAACAACGTTCAGATTTGCTCTAAAGATGTGAAGACATTACCTGTTGGGAGTTCAATAAGAGTTGTTTATGGATCACAAGTCGAAGTCACGCAAGCTTCGGAGCGATGTTTTCAGGGTGAAATCACCTCGAGTACTTGACAGGATTTGATTTCAGGCCTCAATGTGAGTTAGAGCCTGAAATGATAGCAAGCTTATAGATAAGACCTTCTCCCATCAAAAGGATTGGCGAGAGCCAAAAGTGGGGGGGGGGGCCTTGTCAAGATTATCCATAAGTTAACGATTCATCCTGATGGTAATAAGATGTATCAGAACATGAAGCGAGCCTACTACTGGGAAGGGATGAAGAGGGATGTTGGAAAGTTCATTTCCGAATGTAATGTCAGTTAGTGAAAGCTAAACAAAGGAAGTCGAGTGGACTGCTTCATGCATTGGAAGTTCCTACATGGAAGTGCGGGAAAATATCGGTGGACTACCTAGAACTAGGGTAGGAAATGAAGGAATTCGGGTCATCGCGGATCACTTGACCAAAAGTGCAAGATTTATTCCTGTCAAATCATCTAAGACCGCATTGAAGTTGGCTAAGCTATATATTAAATGGATAGTTCGATTCGGCTGTATCCCGAAGAGCATGGTTAGTGACCGAGATCCATTATTCACAAGTGGATTTTGGAAGTGTTTGCAATAGACTCTGGGAATCGAGTTGTATTTGAGTAGGACTTAGCGTCCCCAAACTGATGGTCAAACCGAGAGGGTTAACCGAGTTTTGGAAGATCTCCTAAGAGCTTGTGTATTGGACTTCGGAGGATCGTGGGAAGACCATACACATTTAGTTGAGTTTGCACAACAACAGTTACCAGTCGAGCATTAGGATGGAACCATACGAGGCGTTGTATGGTAGACTGTGTAATTCTCCAGCATGTTGGTAAGAGACAAGAGATAAGTTGATATTTGAGCCTGAGATGATAAGAGAAAAACCAGATTGTTTTAAGATCATTCAGCAACGAATGAAGGCAAACCAAGATTGTTAGAAGAGTTATGCTGATAAACGTCGAAAGGATTTGGAATTCGACGTTGGTGACATGTTTTTTGTGAAGATTTCGTCGTTGAAGCATGTTGTTCGGTTCAGAAGTGAAGGAAAGTCAGCTCCGAGAGTCGTTGGACCGTTTTCGATAATCGAGCGGATCAGGAAGCTCATGTATAGATTGGATTTACTTGAGAAGATGTCGAGTGCACATAATGTTTTCCATGTGTCATTTCTATGGAAGTATGTGCATAATTCAAATGTAGTGGTACCTCCAAAATAGTACGAAGGCCCAGGAGTCGAGTCCATAGTTACGAAACCTCGTAAGCAGCCTCGAGTTGTAGGGAATGACACGAAACAGCTTAGGAGGAAGATGGTTAAGCTAGTCAAGGTGTAATGGATTGAGGATAATGACAATTGTACGTGGGTGACGAAAGAGTATGAAGACGATCCATCCAGAACTCTTTGTCAGTACGACCTATTAATGTCGTGTCACCTTACATCATTGTAGCTTGTACTATTATTCGTCAGAATTCTGCGTGCTTGGTTAAGGCTATGGATGCATGACTTGGTGGATGCTAGTTTGGATGGTAAGTTAGTTGCTCATGGATGATAGGCAAGCGGAATTGTTTTGGTTGTTTGTGTTGCGGGGGCGAAATTCCTAAGGAGGGGAGAATTTAACGACCCGCATTTTAAGTATCGGAGGATCGAAAAATATTTTTGTTACCCCTAGAGGGTCAATTCATTCTCATATTTTGATATGTTGGGTATGGGGATGTGAGACATGTACATAATTTTTATCAATTTTATTTGTGACCATTTTGCCCTTATTAGTTTTGTACTGGGTATAACTTTTGATTGGGATTGAATCAGGCGCTGAGATCGGTTTCATTGGAAAGGAAATGATGTTTCCAATTCCTTAGAGTGGTCCCATTAAAGATTTGGTTTAGCGATTTGCGGGAAATCGTTGTTTTAGTGCTACATAGATTCTGAGCAGGTTAACTAGTCATCAATGGGCTGATTTGTGTGGCCCATTAGTGGCTGGTTGGAGGCTATAAATAGGGGTTAGAGGCATGAAGAATGGTTTACTTTCTTCATTCTCTTATTTGGTTGAGCTCGTGATCCTCCTTTCCCAATCAAATTCATCTTTCCTCCATTGAAATCTTAGATTTACGTTGGAAGATTGAAGATCTACATCAAAAAAGGCCAGATCTACATCAAGAAAAGAAAGATCACATCAAATTAAGGGATTTGAAGATCATTCTTCGCTATCTAGATTAGAGATTAATTGGTTTCAAATAATTTGAAGATTTGGTGAGTGATAAGCATCTCTCACATGGATTCAATCAAGTATATGGGTTGTTTGATCTTATCTTTCATCATTTCAAGTTGTTTTCACCTAAATCTACGTCATGGTAAAAATATTTTCAATTTAATCAACATAGGATCTAATCTTGCAACTTAAATCGGTAATTCTTATGTTAATTCATATGTATATGCAAGTTTAGATCCATGATTTGTTTATTCATTGTTCTATCATTATTTGGTGAGTTTCATATGGTTGTATGATGAATAATTATTGTGCAAGTGTTGTTTGATGGTTGCATGAAGTGCTGATGATTGAATTGGTCGATTTGGATGAGTTGTGTGCATCAATGTTGTCATTTGGTGATGGATTGTATGAGACCGGAGATGGATCTGTAAAGTTTGGAGTTGGGTCATTTGGCTAATTGCCAAAGAAATGATGGATCGACCAAGTCTTCGGGTTGTTGATAGATCGGTTCGTTTGTTCCAAATGGGTCGGTAGGAGTCGGGTCGTTGAATATCCGGTCGCTGAAGTCTCTGGGTCATTGGAACTTGGTGGATTTGAAGGGCATGATCGGGTCATTCATGACCTGATGAGTCGGGTCGTTTATGACCTGATGAATCGGGTCGTTCACGACCTGGTGAGTCGGGTCATTCAGATACCTGATGAGTCGGGTCATTATTTTATGGATCCGACAGAAGATACTACAACGTTTAACAAACACTGTGGATGGGAATTTAAGCGATATGGTATGTTTTCCATATCGAAAAGGTTGAAGTGCTATGGATTGAATGTCCACCAAAAGTGATGATTATTTTGGTTCGAGAATGGACACGGCTTCGAAGCGAATTTAGAGAAAATGATATGAAGTGTTCGTTGATCGGCAAAATGCAACGAATATGCAGACGAATCAAGTATGTTTTAAGCTCATGGATAATGGCTGCTCAAGGATTTTCAGGTATAATAAGGATGCTTAAAAGACCAGTCAAATGGTTGAGTACCCTAGGCAGTCATGATGGGCCTAGAGATACGAGTCACAATGGCATATTGAGTTTTTGCTAGAACCGGAGTTACCATTAGCCCTTAACAAATGGAATGTCGTAGCCATTATTATATTAACGGTGGTTTCAAAGCAGGACAGGCGGTTATAGCCAAAGTCATAGATGTTGATTGCTTTGCTTGTATCGTCTTATGTGGATTGTTCGACATCGATGGAAACATCTCTTGTGTGTTTGTCTTATGTCGGTTTAGGCCTTTGGGGATTATGCCTGGGTAATGTTAATCTCGAATAGGATGGTCTACACTGGATAATTAATTGCTATAACTGCTATGTTTTTTTATCTAGTTGCTTGTAAAGGCTATCACTTTCGGATGTGAGGGAGATGGTTTGGGTTTCTTCTCTGTTGTTGAGTTGGTAGATTAGTTGATTGGTCTACCTATTTCTCATATACTTTATTGATGATGTTAGATAGGTATTTTATCGCTCATTAAGACTATTGTCTGACTCAAGGTTTTATGTTTCCCTCTTATTACCTTGGGCAGTTCATCCATGTTTTAGATGGGCCGACTGAGTAGCAAGTAGCAGGTAGCAAGTAGTAGATATTGATGAGGACGATGCTGCAGAGCGATGACGAACAGGAGGCTGACATATTATTTCCTACATATTATTATATGTTTCTACTGTTATGGTTGTTATGAGACGCTATTGATTATAGTAAGGCTTTTTTTTACCAAATTTAATGATGTATTCCTATGGTACTATCCTTTCAATGATATGAAAGTTTAAAATTCTGCCCAATTATGCTTCGCGACTATTGTCTGTTGTATATGTTCTATTACATTTTATCCTTGCGTTATGAGTTATTCGACAGGTTTCACTTGTGCTTGTCTTACCTTGACGATTGTCCATAGCTGCCTGGTACATCTTTCAACGCATTATTCCTCTTGCTAAGTGCGAGAGTTGTGACCGGTCCTCACATTATTAATGATGCTGATAAATGTATATATAGCAAATAACAACGGTTATGTAATAATATGTTTACACGTTGATGACATGCTGATATTTGGTTCCAATATATCTTGTGTGAATGAAACTAAGAAGTATCTATCTTCTGAATTCGATATGAAAGATCCAGGAGAGTATGATGTAATTCTAGGAATTAAAATCATTACGAAAGAGAGGGAGTAATTACTAACTCAAACTCATCACATTAAGAAGTTCCTACAAAAATATGGTCATTATAATGACAGATCAGCACCAACTTTTTTAGATCCAAGTATTAAATTAGAAAAGAACACTGGATGTACCATTTCTCAACTAGAATATTCCAGTGTTATTGAGAGTCTTATATATGTTATGCATTGCACTAGACTAGACATCACACATCTTATAAGCGTATTGTGTCAATTTATGAGTAATCCGGGTTTTGAACATTGGAAGCTATTTCTAGAGTTTTGTCTTATTTGAAAGGAACAACTACCCATGGTTAATCTTACAAAGGATATCATGTTGTAATAGGGGGATATAGTGATGCAATCTGGAACAATGTTGAATCCAAATCCAAGTCTACGACTGAATGGATATTCACATTAGGAGGCATAACCGTGTCTTAGGCTTTAAGGAAGCAGACCTGTATATCTGACTCAATAATGTTATCAGAATTAATTGCATTAGCATATGTTTGCAAGAAAGCATAATGGCTTAGGAATTTGTTAATGGAAATCTCGCAATGGAAGAAGCCATCTCCAGCGGTCTTGATAAACTGTGACAATCAAGCAACGATGTATAATGTCTCTAATAAGACATATAATGGGAAGTATAAACATGTAAGTCTAAGACATCAAATGGCAAGACAGTTACTCAAAAGTGGAGTAATAACTGTTGACTACATAGAAACAAAGAAAAACTTGGTTGATCCATACACAAAAGGTCTTTCAAAGGCAATTATTTCTATAAAGTCGAAGGAAATGGGACTAAGGTCTGTGAATGAATCCTTAACAGAAACTCAACTTATGTCTTGAAAAGGATAGACAAAGTTGAATGGGTACCAATAAGTTAAGAGAATGATTACGGAACACTAAATCAATATTCCCATAATATTTAATGTTGGATTCTGGAAGAACATAGGATGGATAAATGTCCTTAATAAATCTAGAAACCATTAAGGGCGTATCACAGAAGCACCTTACGAGACTTACCTATGTGAGTATGGAAATTAGGTCGTTTCCTAGGAAAGTAAAAAGTAGGCTCATAAACCAGGATTAAAAGTACATAACCATTAGCGTGTTGAGCATTACAACACACTTTTACCTAAGGAAACCAAAATGTGTGATTATTTTTCTTTTATCATAAGGGATACTTGGTTCAAGATTCGTTCACCATAAGGATTTGAATGGTTTACACTAGGTAAAGATTCAAATCCAGAAGATACGTTTTGTTTATGTTTTGTTTACCATGATGATGCAAAAACTTGATCTTAGAACTACGTTGGCTTGATCCCACTTAGGAATGTAGGAAGTCACTCTAGTGATTCAGCCATCAAATTTATTTATTTACTTATTTTGAAAATGAGAGGAGATTGTTGTCAAATTTTAAAATGTTTTGGGATAGGGTTTGTTTTTACAAAAGGGAAGAAAGAAAGAAAGAAGAGAAGGAAGAATAAAACAATTGTCCCACATCATGAGAATAAGAGGAAGAATTCTAATATATGAATGGCTTCCTCAAGAGGGTGATAGGGTCTTGGGATCCCAAACATGATCTTTGTTGTGAGGAGGAAAGTCATGCACCACATATGCGCGCGTCGCCGCTACCATTCGACTAAATTGGGTCGGGTACGAGTTTCGGGTCTGGATCCAATAAGCATATTTTTTGATAAATTTTTAGAACAATAATAGGCTAGATTCCAGCCTATAGACCCGAAAATCAGTTTAAATGTCGAAGGGGATTTGTAACATTTTGTTGTCATTACAATTGAAAGGACGCATGGTTTGATTCCAAACGGATATGACCGTTTGTAACAGTTGTGAACCGTTCCAAACGGTCACAACACTTGATGAATGGACACCTCAATTTGCCCCTGTAAGTAGCCACACCTGGAAACTATTCCAGAATAATTCGGTCATCTTCTTCTTCAAAAACCAAATTTGCAATGCCTTCAAATTGTTTCAAACAACAATGCAATTGTGATGTTTCATGACGCCTCAAGGTGTTACGAATTCAGAGAGTGTTGCAGATTTGTTCTTCTTCTTCCTCTTCATTCTATTCTCAACTTGCATCAGCGAGAATCAAATACTATAGTGTTCTTGATCGGATCAAAGTCGTACAAACTTTGAATTCGATTACTCTGTTTGAAGACTTCATTGAATCCTGAAAATCGATAGTTTGATAAAATGTTTATATCTTATGGATTGAACTATTATTTAAAAGAATATATTCCACAGATTCTTGAAGTCTGAAGTACAATATTATCTTCCTCGTAGTTGCTTCAAACCGCAAGATCTCCAATAGAGAAGGAAATACCATAGATAAATGATGAAGAGAAAAAAAGAAAACAAGTACAATTCAGGCTGAAGACAGAAAAAAGAGATAAGTTTTAGAGAGTTTAGTTTGAGATGAAAAAATATGTGGTATGTGTATAGATATATTAGTATATTATTTTCTCTTTAGAACTTAATACTTTTTTCCTTGGTCCTCATATGCGTGCATATTACTCAAGTATAGAATAAGTTTGATTTCTCTATCCTCAAACTTAATGTTTTCATATGTTTGTCAAATCACAAAAAAATATTATTCGGTTTAAAAAAATTCAAAAGACCAGTTTTACACACAAAATAAACCAATTGGCTTTAGTCTGGATACAGTGCAATCAAATTTTGATGACTTAGGAACTGATACGGTTTAAAATCATGCATGTTATTATAACCACTGTCGATTTCTTTTCTTTAATAAAAGGACTTTTTTCATTTGGCCTTCTTTTGGAATTTTATTACGCAGATAACTCGGTTTTGAAAATAATTAAGTTTATATTCCGGTTTTGGCCAACCCGGTGCTGAGTTGGCCGTAATACACTGGCGCGATTTGAAATAGCGGCAGTGTATAAAAAAAAATTTATACTAGCGTCGTTCGAAATAGCCCCATACAAAATGAAAATGAATTACATTTACATAGGCACAATCCGAAATAGAGCCGGTGCAAATTTTTTTACATTGGCGCATTTTCGAATTGCACCAATGTGTTTTGGTCAATCAGCGTTGAGTTGGACAACATCGGACTATAAACGTAATTATTTTCGAAATTTGGCTATTTGCACAACAAAATTTTAAAATGAGGCCAAACTTAAGAAAAATCCTTAATAAAATCGAAACCTAAATTTATTTATATAACTTTACTTGCTTTTCGTTTGCCACTTAGTCTTGCCTTTTGAAGAAAATGTTTCACCTATGCTTTTCTTCCTTTTTGGTTGTGTCTCTTCTTCTCACACATACTACAAACCAAGGTTTAAATTTTAGTTTTCTATCTTCGCTTTACTCATCCAGAAATTTTCTTTTCCCAATTCTGTTTCCGAAAATATAAAACTTCTGCTTTAGTTCTGATGTACGAATTTCAGTATTTTTCACAAAATAACATGTTAATTAATATACTTTTCACATGTAAATAGTTTGGAATTTATGCAAATGAACAAAGATACACTTTACATAAAAAAAATTCGTACCATTTTATAATAATTCAGTAATAGTATACTATCTAATAAGATTAAAGTTTGTAGTTCGTTTCACATTAGCTAAGTAATATGCATCAGTTTTTTAAACCAGCCTACAATTCTGATCCAAGACTTAAATCGAGTCCAAAACATAAAATAATTAATTCAAATCCTAAGTAGCGCCTGATCAGGCTCAGTCATCCACTCACTGTCACTTAAACTATCTGAAACCCTAGTCAACGAATAAATAAGATGTGGCCTCTCTTCATGCCAAATTAGAGCTTTCAATGGATGCTTTCAGATGTGGATAGTGCGTATCCGCATCCGCATCGGAGATCTTTTTTGGATATTAGATATCCACATGTGGGGCATGGACGGATATCAGATAATTATCCAATCCATTAACGATCGATAGATCATGATACATGAATGAATTTTTTTTAGGTTAACATGAAGTTTTTTTCAATCCAGTTGATTATTAAGTATTAAAAATAAACAAATATGGTGGTAATAAATAATTTTGAGCAATTAACGAGCATTTATTGTGTAATATATAGACTTCAACTTAATAAATCATAAACTAACATATTTTATTGTGCTAAATATGCATAATTTAAACTATTATAACTTAAAAAAATGGACGGATAATTTTCGGATGTGGATGTGCCTATATCGGCATCCACATCCGTTTTTCGGATATTGGGTATTTATCCCTTTTTTGGATACGAAGGAGGATGAAATTCATATTTATCAGGTATCCATTAACACCACTTTGCCAGATTGTGTTCTCTTTTGTATGCTGCTTTCCCTCTTCTTAGGAATATTCACTACAAACTATCAGTCCTAGCAGGCAACCTTCTGAACAAATTCACAGCTCCAGACCTCAACATATGCCGAAACATCAAATGCCTCATCACATAAAATCCTAGAACTGCCACCACCACCTGAAATGGGGTTACGTACAGAACCATAGCTTCCACCATGCAAAACATCAAAAATATTCCAGTAGCCCTTAGATCCCGCCAGATCAGCAACGCCTACACCTTTTCTCCTTGCGTTACGAAGTCACCAAGCACTGTCTGTAACTATATCCTAGTAGAGACACTCCTCAACCTATCATACCTCATCTTAATTATATCAACACTTCAACTAGTAGGAAATGAATCAAGTTCCTCATCCAACTCATTAGGATGCCCCAAATCACGTTTGCAACTATCTCATGGTGATTTGGTGCATCCTGATGAGTTGGATGAGGAGCTTGATATGGTAACAGAGTTAAACATGGCCAATCGATCGTTTTTATGGTGACAGATCCAAGTTCAACAATCAGTGTAATGATTGTTCCGATCATCGAATTCCCTTCTTCATCCTACATTTTTTCAAACAATCGCAATAATCCAAGTAGTAGAGTAAGATTGACAAAAGAATCACTTGATGTTGAATGTGGAAGCATAACAAATGAGCAGATGATGCTTCCAATAGAACGATATTCTGGAGCATAGACCCACTTTCATCTTATCTGACCTTGTGAACAAATAACTAGATTCATCTCATCTAAATAGATAAATAATGTATAGTATAACCTAACCAATTCGCGAACTGCTTAAAAAGAAGATATGAGTCGAATATATTGGCATGAGTCAGATAGATAAATAATATGTAGTATAACCTAACCATATATAGTATAACTACATGTACTTACTTGCCAAATATTTTTACAATTGATTCTTTCGCTATCACTAATCGAACTACTTTGTAAAATACAAGAAAGCTTGACTACAATTACGTCGCATGTTGTTGGAAATGGTTTTATTAACATAAGTTGAATTTATTAAAAAATTGAATAAGTGTAAGATGGCTCCTATATGTGAATAGTCCCATATGATGTGACTATATGAAAGAAGTAAAACATTTATATTTGTTTCCTAGAGGACATGTTGGGGCCTTGGGGCTCCCAATACATGCTTTGTTGTTAGGAGGGAGACCATGCGTATAACCACCACACGCGTGCGACCAACTGACTCGGTTCGGGTTCGAGTTCGTATTCGGGTTCGAGTTCGGATTCGGGTTCGGGTGACGGAAAAACATTGCAATTTTCGAATCATTTTTATTTTAGACAGTAAAAATATCTAAGCTGTTTTTATTACACACGGTAAACTTTTTGATCCGTTTTTTACTGCCGACTCTCTCCCACTACCAAGAAAATGGTTTGGCACATTCTTTTTTGTCTATAACATTTTCATTTCTAGACGAGATTCAGTAACGAACAACATTTTTCTTACCTCCGCAATTAAAACTTCTTAAAAAATGAGCAATGCTTTAAATTCGAAAGTGCAAATCTACACTAATTTATTGTGTAAGCAATTCAGTTACTCTTGTTCGAGGCTATTTTATCCTAGAGGCGGCGGCGACAAGTACGAACTGGTTTGCACCATCGACCAGATCGCCGAATCGTCTTCAAGAAAGCAACCTAGTCCGTGACTCAGCCATTTTTTTCAACAATTTGAAGAGGATATGAAACAATGGCTTCCACCTCAACCCTAGATGATGATGCTCCATCCTCTGCCTTCCAGATCCCACTCGTTACTGCTGCTCCATTCAAATTCGAAGGCTTTCATTTTACGCGATGGCGTCAGAAGATGGAGTTCTACTTGACGATGAGAAAGGTGGTGGTTGCGCTGACTATTGACAAACCACAACTATCAAATAAACCTGACGAAACTGATGAAGCACGGATCGCTTCCTGGACTGAACAATCTTAGCTGTTACGGACCTGGACTGAACAGGATTATCTATGCAAGAATTTTATTCTGAATGGACTAAGCGATGGCCTGTATGACTACTATAACTCAGATGAAAAGACAACAAAGGAGATCTAGGAAGCACTGAAGAAGAAGTATGATACAGAAGAGGCAGGGGCAAAGAAGTATGCAGTCAGCCGCTACATTAAATACCAGTTGATAGACGATAGGTCAGTAGAGATGCAGTCTTAAATGCTTCAGAAAATAGCTCATGAGATCATCTCCGAAGGTATGGCATTGGACGAAATATTTTAAGTTGTTGTTATTATTGACAAATTTCCCAATGCATGGATGGATTTCAAGAATGTCTTAAGGCATAAGACTAAGGAATTTTTCATAGAGAGCTTGATTACGAGCCTTTGTAGTGAGGAGGAGGCTCGTAAGAAGGACCAGAAAGAAGAAATGCTGATTGTCAACAAAACAGCACTAAAAAGACCAAACCCACAGTTCTAAAACCAAACCAAAAGTCATTTAAGAATCAGAACGGGCGCAACAAATAGAATGGGAATCCACAAGGAAACCCAAAAGGACAGCAGAAACCAGCCCAAAAGAATGATTCTGGATAGTTGTTTCTATGTTACAACTGCGGAAAACCAGATCATATGGCACGAAAGTGTCGGAACAGGCCAAGCTCTGCACCATAGGATAACCTGACCAAGGAGAGTCTCACGGCTATTATTACTGAGATTCACTTTATTGGTGGATCAGAGGGTTATTAGGTAGACACTGGTGCTTCTCGCCATGTCTGCTATGATCGTGATATGTTCACTACATACACGGCTGCTGATGATCAGAAAGTGTTGTTGGGAGACTCTCACACCACTAAAGTTACAAGGATTGGCAATGTGGAAGTCAAGTTTGCCTCTAGAAAGACTGTGATTCTGAAAGATGTTATGCATACTCCAGAGGTAAGGAAGAATCTGGTTTCTGGCTTTCTCCTTAATAAGGCTGGCTTTACTCAAGTTATTGAGGCTGATTTGTATACCCTAACTTATAAGGGAACTTTTGTGGGAAAGGGTTATGTTTTTGAGGGAATGTTTAAATTGAATGCGGAATCTAATTAAATGACCAGATCTGCTTATATGTTGTGTGATTTTAGTATTTGGCACTCTAGATTATGTCATGTTAACAAACACATTATTCATAACATGTGCACCTTTTAGATATGATTCCTAAAATGTCAGAATGTGATCTTCATAAATGTGAATTCTGTACTCAAGCTAAAATCACAAAAAACCTCACAAATCTGTTGAAAGAGTATCTGAACCTTTAGACTTGATTCTTTCTGCATATGTGAGCTTGATGGCACTTTGACTATACATGGACATCGTTATTTTATCACTTTTATTGATGGCTGTTCTGATTTCACCTATATATACCTTATGAAAAATAAAAGTGATGCTTTTGACATGTTTTTGACATTAAAAACTAAAATTGAGAATCAAGCAAATAAGAAAATCAAGAGACTTCGTAGTGATAGAGGAACAAAATATGAATCTACTTCAATTTTGGACTTCTATAAACTACATGGTATAGTACATGAGAGAACTGCACCCTATTCTCCTGAAATGAAGGTAAAGCTAAAAGAAAAAATAGGACCTTTACTGAATTAGTAGTTTCCATTTTACTAAATTCCGGTGCAGCAAAACATTGGTGGAGGGATATATTATTGATCGTATTCTATGTCTTGAATAGAATCCCTAAATCTAAGAATGAAATTTCACCTTATGAAATCTTCAAGAATTTAAACCTAATGTCTCTATACTTTAGAACCTGGGGATGTTTAGCATATGTTCGAATTCCATACCCTAAGAGAATAAAATTGGCAAGTTGAGCATATGAATGTGTATTGATAGGCTATGCTATTAATAGCGAAGCATACAGATTTTATGACCTAAATACATATAATATAATTGAATCAAATGATGTTGATTTTTATGAAACAAAAATTCCTTTTAAATTAAAAAATAGTGGAGGCACTTCAAGTATGCCTATTAGAACAGAACTTAATGAAAATTATGAAGCTGAACCTAGAAGAAGCAAAAGAGCAAGAACTGTAAAAGATTTCGGTTTAGATTTTTGTGCTTTTACTGTAGAGGAGGATCCCTCAAACCTCCAAGAGGCCTTATCTTCTTTAGATGTTGATTCTTGGCAAGAGGCTATACATGATGAGATGGATTCTTCGAAATCCAATAAGACTTGGCACTTGGTAGATTTACCCACTGGTTGTAAATCTATAGGCTGTAAATGGGTGCTTAAAAAGAAATTAAAACCTGATGGCATTGTCGATAAATATAAAGCACGTCTAGTAGCTAAAGGATTTAAACAAAAAGAAAATATAGATTTCTGTGACATTTTTTCACCTGTACTTACGTCCATTTGGGTATTAATCTCACTTGCTTCCATTTATAATTTATTAATACACCAAATGGATATTAAAACCACATTTTTGAATAGTGAATTAGAAGAAGAAATTTATATAGCCCAGCCTGAAGGGTTTTTTGTACATGATCAAGAACATAAAGTATGCAAATTAGATAAATCATTATATGGTTTAAAACAAGCACCTAAACAATGGCATGAAAAATTTGATAACTTAATCATTTCACATGTTTTTAAAGTTAATGAAAGTGATAAATGCATTTATTACAAATACGAGAATGACATTTGCACTATTATATGCCTTTTTATAGATGACCTACTCATTTTTGGGTCAAACATTCATGCCATAAACTCAGTCAAATCCTTGTTAAGTGCCAACTTTGATATGAAAGATCTAGGTGAGGCGAGTATAATCCTTGGTATTAAAATTGCTAGGTCAAAAAAGAGACTTTCTTTAGATCAATCTCATTACATTGAGAAGGTACTAAAGAAATACAATTACTTTGACTGTAAACCTGCATGTACGCCATATGATCACAGTGTAAAGTTATTTAAGAACACTGGTGAAGGTGTAAGACATTCTGATTATGCGAGCATCATTGTCAGCCTTCGGTATGCCACTGATTGTACTAGACCCGACATTGCCTATGTCGTGGGATTATTGCGCAGGTTTACCAGTAGACTTATTATAGAGCATTGGCATGCTATTGAAAGGGTCATGAGATACCTTAAATGAACTGGGAACCTTGGATTACATTATAAAAGGTTTCCAGCTGTAAGTGAAGGATATTCAGATGCAGACTGGAATACCTTATCTGATGATTCTAAAGCGACCAATGGCTATATATTTAGCATCGCTGGAGGAGATGTTTCTTGGAAATCCAAGAAATAGAGTATTATGGCTCAGTCTACTATGGAGTTCACATGACAGCACTAGCTACAGCTAGTGAAGAGGCAGAGTATTTGAGAAATCTGCCGGCTGAGATTCCCTTATGGGAAAAACAATACCAGCTGTGTTGATCCATTGCGATAGTACCGTAGCTATTGCAGAAGTTCAGAACCATTACTATAATGTTAAGAGACGACAGATACATCGTAAGCACAGTACTGTTAGAGAGCTACTCTCTTTAAGTACTGTTAGACTAGATCACATAAATAGTGATGAAAATTTGGCAGATCTTTTGACGAAAGGGCTATCCAGAGAGAAATTCCTTAATAGTTCTAAAAGAATGGGACTATTACCCTAAGATTGTTGAGTCACGCACAATGGTAACCCGACCTAAATGACTGGAGATTCCAAGAACTAGGTTCAATGGGTAAAAACAAGTTGTGTAGTGATAGGAGTTGAACATGCTATTTAATATACCAAGAAGCATGTATTCCTGAAGTGACTAGAGGATGCGTTGATAGAAACTCTTAATGAGATCTATACTCTACTTGGAGTGGAGTACTTACCTCCAGGAGAACTCTTGATAGACTGGCATAGACGTGTATGACAATAAATGCACGGGCTTATTAGATTGCACTGTAGAAAAGGTTGTGCGTGGTCTGATGTCAGGATTAGAGTTCAAGACTACATGTCACTCTACTAAAAACTGAATCTTATCCACTGTGCAAAGGTTCAAGTCGGTAGATACCTTTGTTTATGCATAATCTTATGTTTTTTGAAACTACTCGAAAATATTTTTAAAAATTCAAGTGGGGGATTGTTGGAAATGTTTTTATTAACATAAGGTGAATTTATTAAAAAAAATTGAATAAGTGTAAGATGGCTCCTATATGTGAATAGTCCCACATGATATTACTATATGAAAGAAACAAAATATTTATATTTATTTCTTATAAGACATGTTAGGGGTCTTGGGGCTCCCAATACATGATTTGTTGTGAGGAGGAAGACAATGCTCATGACCACCACACGCGCCACCGACCGACTCGGCTTGGTTCGGGATCGGGTTCGGGTTTAGGTTTGTGCTTGGGCCTTGGCTTTATGGTGTAGACACTTATATTTTTGGATGGAAAAACATTGCAATTTTCGAATCATTTTTATTTTAGACAGTAAAAATTTCTATGCTGTTTTTATTTGACATGGTAAACTGTTTGATCCATTTTTTATTGTCGACTCTCTCCCACTACTCAGAAAATAGTTTGGCACATTCCTTTTTGTCTATAAAATGTTCGTTTTTAAACAAGATTCAGTACCAAACAACAATTTTCTTGCCTCCGCCATTAAAACTTCTTTAAAAAAACGAGCAGTGCTTTAAATTCAAAAGTACAAATTTGTGTTGATTTGTTGTACAAGCAAATCAGTTACTCTTGTTCGAGACTATTTTATCCTAGAAGCAGCGGAAATAAGTAGGAATTGGTTTGCACCATCGTTCAGGTCTCCGAATCGTCTTCAAAAAAAGCGACCTAGTCCATCACTCAGCCATTGTTTCCCAGCACATGTTAGCGGCTCTACACTTTCAGCGTTTGCAAATTGATTACTAGTAGTTTGAGAGATCAATCCTAAATTTGGATACCTTGGTTCAGGTAGCAAGCAAGCGAATCATTTCATCCTTTATACCATGAAGAAGCAAAATCAAGTAGACCATAAAATTGAAATAATTTGCACTTTACAGGTTTAAAACAGGAAATATTAACACTAAATAACAAAAAATATGCATACCAGTTATAAATATATTTAAACTGGATAGGATAATCACCGACTTCAGCGATAATTACCTTGAAATAAGCTTTTCAGTTGTCTCCACATCATCCTCGGCAGACTCAGAAATTTTGATACCAACATTTACGCCTTCATAGTTATTTCATGGAAGCTAAGTCTAACCAAAATTTGCAATAAAATTCCTAAAACTTTTGAGATTTTGACACCTTTTGGCAATTACGAATAAAAACGAGCACGTTGTCTGAAATCTGCAATGCTTTTAGCTTTAGTCTTGCGGAAGGATCATCGGAAGACCAGGAACTACCTACAGCTTCTTCCGGTTTAGGTTCTCTACACCTGAACACTCAGGTTTTTCAAACTCTGAAGCATAAATTACTTTTGTTGACTTTGGGTTCCACTCCTTAGTAGGACACACAACTGAATCAAAATAACAGAAATTGCATGAGTGACAACAATCCAAAATAGAAATTAACAGTATGTTTGTTGTCCTTACAATAAACACAATCAATTAGGAATTGTATGTCAAGGGGAGTTAACAAATAAGTTATTGTTAATTAATGCCCATTCAACCTTATTAACAACTATATAACCAATAAAAAAGTACTAAGAGTTAGATCAAGATATCAACTAGTTTACTATAGTTGAAACAAAGAACATCAGCAGACATATAACAAGTAAACAAGGACCAAGGACCCTTTGGTCAGTTGAAAATAAGGTTAGTTAAAGTTATGCTGATTTCTTAACTGACACTACAAGCTTCACCAATAAAACATGGAAGAAGATGCAAAAACAAAACAAAAATAATCTTAGATCTTGGCCTTATTATTCTTCTGCCATCTGGAAGGTTACAATGTAGTGTTGGGAAACAATGGCTGAGTCGCGGACCAGGTCGCTTTCTTGAAGACGATTCGGCGATCTGGTTGGTGGTGCAAAACCAGTTCGTACATTCGCCGCCGCCTCTAGGATAAAACAGCCTCTCTAAAATTAATAACTGATCTGCTTTGCACAAACAAATCAGTGCAGATTTGCACTTTCTGAATTTAACTGCTCGAAAATTTGTTAATAAGAATATTTTAATGGCGGTGGAAGAGAAAAGAGAAAAACAGTTTTTTTTATCTATATTCATCTCGTCTAATCTGAAGATAATAATATATAGACGAGGATTAGGTTATTCGAAAATACTGGTCAATGGAGGAAAATAGGATCTGCGAAATACTTGGTCAAAAGTTTACCGTTTCAAATTAAATTCGGTTCAGAAATATTTTCCGTAATTAAAAAACGGTTCGAAAAAATCAAGTTTTTCTGGTCTAAAAATATAAGTGTCTACACCACATAGCCAAGGCCCAAGCCCGAACCGAACCGAACCGAACCGGGTCGGGTCGAGTCGGTCGGTCGCGCGCGCGTGTGTGGTGGTCATGATGCATGGGCTCCCTCCTCACAACAAAGCATGTATTGGGAGCCCCAAGGCCCCATCAAAGCTTCTTAGAAACAAGTATAAATACTTGCTTCTTTCATGTAATCCCATGATGTGGGACTATTCACATTTAGGAGCCATCATACACTTATTTCTATATTTTAAACAATTCACATAAATTTCCAACAATCCCCCACTTGAATTTTTTAAAATATTATCGAGCAGTTTCTAAAACCATAAGACTGTGCATAAACAAAGGTGTCATCAGACTTGAACCTTTGCGTAGTGAATAAGATTCAGTTTTTACTAGAGTGACACGTAGTCTTAACTCTATTCCTGACATCAAACCACACATAATCTTTTCCATAGTGCAATCAAATAAGCCCGTGCATTTATGGCCATGCACATCTATCCCAGTTTAGTGAACGCTCTAGAAGTTCTGCCTAAAACTCCATAGGAAACGGCCGCATTTCCACATTCACATAGGTGAGTCTATCAAGAGTACTCCTGAAGGTAGGTACTCCACTCCAAATAGAGTATAGATCTCATTAAGAGTTTCTATTAACTCATCCTCTAATCACTTCAGGAATACATGCTTCTTAATATATAAATTTAGCATGTTCATCTACTATCACTACACAACTTGTTTTTACCCATTGAACCTAGTTCTTGGGATCTCCAGTCATTTAGGTCGGGTTACCATTGTGCGTGATTCCACTATCTCAGGCAGTAGTCCCATTCTTTTAGAATGATTAAGGACTTTCTTTCTGGTCAGTCCTTTCGTCAAAGGATCTGCCAAATTATCATCACCTCATATGTGATGTTCTCTAACAATATTGTGTATACGACTATCATTTCTTACCGTTGTCGGTTCTGTTTTCCTTTCAATAGTCGTCGAATTTTTCATCACTATGTATGTGATGTTCTTTTACAGTATTGTGCTTACGACGTCGTTTTCTACCGTTGTTATAACGGTTCTATACTTTTTGTAATAGCCGCGGAACTATCACAATCGATTACACCACTGGTGTCTATCTTTCCCGTATAGGGATCTCAACTAGCAGATTTCTTTAGTTCTCTGCTTCTTCACTAACTGTGGCTAGTGCTATTATCTCAGTCACTATAGTATACTGAGTCAAGATATTCTGTTTCTTAGATTTCCAAGAAACAGTTCTTCCAGCGATGCTAAATATATAGCCACTGGTAGCAATAGAGTCATCAGATAAAGTATTCCAGTCTGCATCAGAATATCCTTAAGTACAACTGGAAACTTTTCATAATGTAATCCAAGGTTCATAGTTTGTTTAAGGTATCTCATGACCTTTTTAATAGCATGTCAGTGCTCTATACTAGATCTACTAATAAACCTGCACAATTATCCCACGACATAGGCAATGTCGGGTCTAGTACAATCAATGGCATATCAAAGATTGCTAATGATGCTCGCATAATCAGACTGTCTTACACCTTCATCAGTGTTCTTAAATAACTTTACACTGTGATCATATGGGGTATTTGCATATTTACAGTCTAAACAATTTTATTTCTTTAGTATCTTCTCAATGTAATAAGATTGATCCAAAGAAATTCTCTTTTCTGACCTAGTAATTTTAATACCAAGGATTACACTCGTCTCACCTAGATCTTTCATATCAAAATTGGCACTCAATAAGGATTTGACTTAATTTATGGCATGAATGTTTGACCCAAAGATGAATAGGTCATCTACATAATAGTGCAAATGTCATTCTCAGATTTGTAATAAATGCATTTGTCACTTTCATTAGCTTTAAAACCATGTGAAATGATTAAAATTCTCAAATTTTTCATGCCATTGTTAAAGTTCTTGTTTTAAACCATATAATGATTTATCTAATTTGCATACTTTATGTTCTTAACCATGTACTACAAATCCTTCAGGCTGGTCTATATAAATTTCTTCGTCTAATTCACCGTTTAAAAAAAACGTTTTAACATCCATTTGGTGTCTTAGTAAATTATAAATGCAAGGAAGTGAAATTAATACCCGAATGGATGTTATTCTAGTCACATGTGAGAAATTGTCGAAGAAATGTATATTTTCTTTTTATTTATAACCTTTAGCTACTGATCGTCCTTTATATTTATTAACAGTGCCATCAGGTTTTAATTTTCCTTTAAATACTCATTTACAGCCTATAGATTTACAACCAGAGAGTAAATCTGTCAAATGCCAAGTCTTATTGGATTCTAGAGAATCCATCTCATCATTTATAGCCTCTTGCCAAAAATCGGCGTCTTAAATAAGATAAGGCCTCTTAGAGGTTTAAGTGATCCTCCTCTATAGTAAAAGCACAAAAATCTGAACCAAATCTTTTACGGTTCTCGCTCTTTTACTTCTTCTAGGTTCAACTTCAGAACTTTTATTAAGTTCTGTTCTAATAGGCATATTTGATGTGCCCCCACTATTCCTTAATTAAAAAGAAATTTCGTTTCATAAAAAATTGGCATCATTTGATTCAGATTATATTATGTGTATTTAGATCATAAATCCTGTATGCTTTGCTATTAACAGCATAGCTAATAAATACACATTCGTATGATTTACTTGCCAATTTTATTCTCTTAGGATCTAGAATGCGAACATATGCTAAGCAACCCCAAGTTCTAAAGTATGACATATTGGATTTATATTTCTTTTAAAATTTCATAATGTGAAATTTTATTCTTAGATATGGGGGTTCTATTCTGAACATAACGTATAGTCTATAAAATATCCCCCCACTAATGTTATGCTACACCAAAATTTAATAAAAATGACAATTACTAATTCGGTAAAGGTCCTATTTTTTTTCAGCTTTACCGTTCATTTCATGTGAATATGGTGCAGTTCTCTTATGTACAATATATCTCATAAAAATCCAGAATAGAGTTAGATTCATATTCTGTTCCTCTATCACTACGTAGTCTCTTAATTTTCTTATTAACTTGATTCTCAATTTCAGTTTTGAATGTTTTAAACATGTGAAATGCATCTCATCTTTTAAGAATCATTGTTTTTCTAATTATAAGCTTTATTTCCACATTACCAATCTCTATAGCTTTAGTGGTGCGAGGATCTCACAACACACTTTCTGATCATCAACAGCCATGTATATTGTGAATATATCACAATCATAGCAGACACGGCGAGAAACACCAATGTCTACCCACCAACCATCTAATCCACCAAAAAGTGAATCTCAGTAATCATAGCCGTTAGAGTCTTCTTATTCAAGTTTGCCTGCGGTGCAGGGCCTTACCTGTTCCTACGCTTTCGTGTCATATGATCTGGTTTTTCACAGTTGTAACATAGAAACAACTGTCCAGAATCACTCTTTTGGGTTGGTTGATGTTGTCCTTTATGGTTTCCTTGCGGATTCCCATTCTATTCTATACTGACTGGTCGTGGAAGCTTATTAATGTTAAAGATGTTCATATGTTTGAGAATTCATATTTTATCGTATAGAAAAAATATACGTAAACTCAGAGACTAACGTAAGTGAATCTCATAAAATATTATTTTCTGCATTTTCGAAAAATTCAGCATTTTCTTTTGGTTTGGCTCAAGGAGTCACAATTTACATGCTGTCCTCCATATTAGGCTACAATGCAGTCTAACTCATGTAGAAATATTGAATACATATGTATGCAACAAAGATGTTCTATATTCTATCTTTTCACTTGTATGCATATAAACTATGTCAATTTATTTGATGCAAAAAACCTATTCATCCAATTAATGTCAATTCTTAAGGACATTATCAAATAACATACACATTCTATTAATGTCAAAAATTTTAGTGACATTTCCAAATAATATATGTGTTCTATTAATGTTAATTTTAATGACATTTTCATATAATCATATGTATTTCAGTAATGCCAAAATTTTAATGACATTTTCAACATAATTATGCACTTAAATAATGTCAATTTATAATAAAAACATTTTCACTATTTGCATTCAAATAATGCCTCCTCTAATGACACTTTCAAAATAAAACTCATTAAATCATATGATTTAGCTCAAAATAGATCTGAAATAATCAGCTGAAAAGAAAGGCGAAAACAGAACCTGAGCATGTAGATCCATGGTCCACAATTCAAATTTCATCGCGTTCAATCGTTGCAAAGTGATTGCAGTCATTCGATATGCTTGGCCGCGGCAATGATGCGGCATCCAGCAGCAGCGAGATCTGTTACAATGGCTGATGACGCGCCAATGATCATCACGACTGTTCCATCCAGATCATTCTAGTGTCCTCCCATTGATTAATTGTCTGTAGGATAGCAACCGCCTCCACCTAGGACTGCAACGAAGCCATTATTTCTTTTCGTCTTCAAATTGTTGGGAAATAATGGCTGAGTCGCGGACCAGGTCGCTTTCTTGAAGACGATTCGGCGATCTGGTCGGTGGTGCAAAACCAGTTCGTACTTTCGCTGCCGCCTCTAGGATAAAACAGCCTCTCTGAAATTAATAACTGATCTGCTTTGCACAAACAAATCAGTGCAGATTTGCACTTTCTGAATTTAACTGCTCGAAAATTTGTTAATAAGAATATTTTAATGGCGGTGGAAGAGAAAAGAGAAAAACAGTTTTTTTTTTATCTATATTCATCTCGTCTAATCTGAAGATAATAATATATAGACGAGGATTAGGTTATTCGAAAATACTGGTCAGTGGAGGAAAATAGGATCTGCGAAATACTTAGTCAAAAGTTTACCGTTTCAAATTAAATTCGGTTCAGAAATATTTTCCGTAATTAAAAAACGGTTCGAAAAAATCAAGTTTTTCTGGTCTAAAAATATAAGTGTCTACACCACATAGCCAAGGCCCAAGCCCGAACCGAACCGGGTCGGGTCGAGTCGGTCGGTCGGTCGCGCGCGCGTGTGTGGTGGTCATGATGCATGGGCTCCCTCCTCACAACAAAGCATGTATTGGGAGCCCCAAGGCCCCATCAAAGCTTCTTAGAAACAAGTATAAATACTTGCTTCTTTCATGTAATCCCATGATGTGGGACTATTCATATTTAGGAGCCATCATACACTTATTTCTATATTTTAAACAATTCACATAAATTTCCAACATGTAGTTTCAAACACAAACAAGCACGGAAACTTATCCGACCTCAACGTGGTTTCGGCCTTCCAGTTAGCATGATTTGGTTCACATTGTGTGTGTGTATAGTAATAATAATACAAGTGGAAGAAAACATCAAAATGTGAAGCAAGAACAACAAAATATAAAAAACAGCCACACCAGACTAAGCATCAGACAAGGACGCATGAATAGGCATGTGCTCATAATGCATGGCAAAGGCAATTAACAGTAAAAGGCATGCATCTAGGAGAAATAGAACATAATAAAACATGTACTTGACAAAATTTAATGCTAAAGGTTAAAATAAAATAAGGCATAGGCTGGCAAACTATTACAACACTGGAAGGGAAAGGCTATCTCCAATTTGAGGTAACATCAAGGAACAAAATAAAAAACCATGAATATGAGCTTACATATTGAGGCAAAAGAAGGTACCCACCAAAGCAAAAGAATTATCAGGACGGGTAACAAAAATATGGTGATTGTGGCAAGACCCGAGGGCCCGTTATCTGAAGCATGCAAGAAAAGGATAAAAACGCTAGAAAAAAGGAAAAAAAATGCGAAATCACTCAAGATAAAATGGCAATTAGGAACGTGCTAATTTAAGGTAGCAGGTGTCTGTACTAAATCTTACTTGCCTTTAAAAGTGGTCACACATTTTGTTGGGAATGGGTCCCTTCCTATGTGGAAAAACTCATATTTAATTGGAGCAATAAATGTTGCTACGATACTTTGTGTTTTTGTTTGAAAAGGTGACTTATTGACCTTTGTTATGCTTTGGTAATTGCATCTTGATGGGAATAGTCATCACATTAAATAAGGTGGTTGAATGGAGATTTCAAAGTGTCTTTTTTGTGGCTATATATACATATCCACATTTTGGGCAGCAAACAACACACAACAACTTCAATTTGAACAGCATTGATAAATATATATCTACCATCAAAACTTTGCCGGCTTCTCCGAGACTTTGTGGGCTGCTTCTACTACTTTTACATTGCCCTTTGCTGGCGTGTTTTTGCGAGATCTCTCAGCTTTTCGGAGCTCTATTGCTTGGTAATATTTTTCACTTTTCTCGCTTTTGTTTTTATGCTGTTATTGCTAGCTATTGTTGGATAATTTGTGTATCCACTTTGTGACTTGGATTTGGATTTGTGTAACACACCATTATCATAATAAGAGAAGTTTAGGTGGACCCCTATCATCGGTCCCGTGGTTTTTACTCTTCACATCGAAGAGGTTTTCCATGTTAAAAATTCATATGTGTTCTTACTTTATTATTATCTCTTGTTCTATTGATTATTTTCATTGATCATTGGTGATTGTGGTACATATTGCTGGGTTTGTTTGTGTCATTCATAACAAACTGGTATCAGAGCAAGATTGGTTAATTTGTAGTATCCCCTGATGGATTCTAGTAATATCAACACTAGTAGAATGATTAGTTTGAATGGAGCTAACTATCATATTTGGAAGATAAAAATGAGAGACTTGTTGTATGTCGAAAGCTGGCATTTATCTGTGCTTAGTGATGAAAAACCAGAAGGTAAAACTGATGGTCAATGACTGTTTGAACATGAACAGTTGTGTGGATTTATTTGTCAGTAGGTTGATGATAATGTTTTGAATCATATAGATAATGATGTTCATGCAAGATCACTATGGCAAAAACTAGAATCCCTTTATGCTAATAAGTATAGAAACAATAAATTGTACCTTATCAAGCAACTGATGGGCTTGAAGTACAATTCATGCAAGTTATTTTCTGATCACCTGAATGATTTTCATGGAATTATTCAGCAATTATCGACTATGGATATAAAATTTGATGATGAAATTCAGGGACTTTTGTTACTTGGCACTCTTCCTGATTCATGGGGCACTTTCAAAATGACACTTTGCAACTCAGCTCCATATTGAAAAATTACACTGGATATTGTGAAAGTTGGAATTTTGAATGAAGGGATGAGGAAGAATTCTCATGGTGTGTCTTCTTCATCCGGGGATGCATATGTTGCTGAAAACAGAGGAAGAAGCAAGTGTAAAGCTCAAGTTTCCAAAGATAAAAGCAGAAGCAAATCTCGTGGAAGATACACAAATATGAAGTGCCATTATTGTGATAAATTAGGCCACATTAAGAAATTTTGCTATAAGTGGAAAAGATACAACAAGGATGGTAAAGGCTTGGAAGATAAGAAGCAAGATCAAAAAGATTGCATTAACGATGATCGACCTGCTACTTCAACTGATGGTGATCTTATCATTGTACATGATGAGAGTTATGTGAACCTTGCTAAATGCGAGTCAAGTTGGGTCATTGACGTTGGAGCATCACTACGTGTGACATCATGGAAGGAATTCTTCACATCTTATATACTAGTAACTTTTGGGTGTTGAAGATGGGTAATGATGGTGTGGCTCAGAATGAGGGCATTGGAGATGTATGTTAGGTGACCAACATTGAAGCAAAGTTAATGCTTAAAAATGTTAGACATGTTCCAGAAATCTGATTAAACCTGATTTCTACTGGAAAATTCGATGACGATGGCTACTGAAACACTTTTCATGGTGGTCAATGGAAGCTTACTAAAGGAAACATGTACTAGCTCGTTGGAAGAAGCACACAAGCTTGTACTTGCTGCAAGCCTCAATTCCCACTGATTCTGTAAATGGGGCAAATGATGATCTTGCAAAATTGTGGCATTGAAGACTTGGCCATATAAGTGAAAAGAGGCTAAGTTGTTTGATGAAGAAAAATGCATTACCTGATTTGAAGTGTGTAAAATTGGACAAATGTTTTCATTGTTTTGCAGGAAAGCAGAATCGAGTCTCCTTTAAGAGACATCCTGCAACACCCCATGTCCATTAATGTCACTCACAAAGGGAATGCATCAATGTCCATGAAGCGTTATTGTTGTATAGAACAGATAAATTACAAGAATAAATAAATAAAACAACACAGCGGAAGATAAAACTTATTTCATTTCATCATAACTCAAAACGAGTTTACATAAGTAGTTTCCAAAACTATTACAACAGGATCAACAGTCTTTTACAAAAACTTCAAAGTACATAAAGAAGCAAATACTTAAATAACATAAATGCATAAATCCCCACTGAGCATAAGCAAAGCCATAAAGATGAGAGAGTCCCAAGCGATACATCTATTATCTTCAAGCAACTGAAAGAAATCGGCACTAAGCTGTAGTATTCACTCCTTGTAAACTTGAAGGGGGGGGGGGAAGGAAGAAAAGGGGGTCAGACATAAAGTCTGGCAATTGCGATAACTTTAACAATATAATTATCAAAATAACTAGGATAAGGCATAAGCTGGAAAATAAGGAAATGACTGTGAACAAATGGGTATGACAGAACAAAACGAGGAAATAAGATGAACCAAGATAATGTTAAAGGCGCCCCTAATCACTATAAGGTAATTACTACACTGCACCACCACTAGTCACCCTTAAAGGTTGATCCCGCCTACAGAAATTAATAATGATAATGGTAGTTTAGTGTACCCCTAGCTACCTTCATAGGTGTCGTCTGCCCCTATCTCCACTAGGTGTACCCACAACCCCCATTTGATCGGCTCCCTAACTCGTAGATACCCGTGCTGGCCCCACCGTGGGGTGTATCACTCCCCAAAGTGGCAACTCGATACAACCATAAATGCACGGCTAATATCTACATGATGCAACAACGTCTTACCTACCAGCCCGGGCCCACACACGCATATGAACCCGTTGGACTTGCTTTGCCACCGCTGACCCGTTTTGACCTCTTACAATCAAATCCAGTACGCATGTCCCGTCCTCGACTTGGGTCGAGCCCACAAAGATACTTAATGGGTTACTAGTTTGAAAAAGGGCCCCCATGCATGACACAAGCTTTCCACCAATGCTTGGTCCCCACTAAGGTTTTTCCCACTTAACCCCATTCTTATTCATGTCTTCTTACATGTTTCAATCTTGGTTAAGTGCATCTAATCGTATTTCAAATGCCACCCAAGGCACCCACTAAATTCCACATGCCACCTAAGGCACCCACTTTACCCCCTCATGTCCCACTACATGTTTATCTGGTTAAGTGTTTCTTAATTCATTGAGACCGTAACCTTGTAAAGACCTCCCACATTAGACTGGCATTTGTGGCAGATGGATTTGTCGGGCGGGTCCGGGCAATCTTACACCACAAACGAGCCTAACCTCGTGTCTTTACAACTATTACGCATTTAATTTATGGCTAAGACCTCCCACATTAGACTGGCATTTGTGGCAGCTGGATTTGTCGGGCGGGTCCAGGCAGTCTTACACCACAAAAGAGTCTAACCTCGTGTCTTAGGCGATTAATTACACATAATTAATTACCCCCAATTTGAATTAATTCCCTATTCAATTTGTCAATCAATTACAAATTTAACTATGTCCATAATTGACTCAATTACGTCCATCTATTTATGGTATATAAAATTATACCAATTAACATCACATTTAAGGCATTTATGCCAATTCTCAATATTAAATCTTTTAATATTATCCCATTGCCCCACGTTGTACGTTCGTTCGTTTAACGTAAAATATACGTTAGACTCGAATAGTCTAACTTATGGAATAAAGAGAAAACATCACAACATGCATAGAATAAAAACTAGATCTAAACATAAGGGGTGAACTTGCATGTGTGAATAAGGTTTTTCATCCAAAAACTTGCATAGGCCAAAGTTACAAACTTGCATAGGGTGTAAAATATATCTTTTCTCGCCATCCCCATAATGTATGAGACAAATGTATGCATTTCGATTAGGGTCATATTCTATGGTTACGATTCTACCAGATATGTCTTTTTCATTCCGTCGAAAATTCCCCTGCTTGTGCCTCATAAAAAGAACTAGCAGGTTGGTGAATCATAACCCTGATAATATTGATCTAACATCATGCATGAACGGTTCTTCTATCTTGAAAAATTGGATTAAAGTAAGGACTAAAAAAAACAAGAAAAAAATAGAATTGAACGACGGACCGTACAGGCACCTTTTGTGCATTGCATACGGCTCTGCAATGGAATTTCCTTTTCCCCTTTCTATTTTATCGAAGAAAAAAAAAAAGAATCCATCCGATCTAGATTGTTGAATGATCCATTTACCACCCTTCCTCACAAGGGGATTTTACTCGTTGGTGTTAATTAGGAGGGCTGTGGACTTTTGTTGCCCTCCATGGTGCTTTCGGACTAATAGGTTTTATGTTGCGCCAATTTGAACTTGCTCGATCTGTTCAACTGCGACCATATAATGCAATCGCATTCTCTGGTCCAAAGGGGAACACCCTATGCTGCGCAAGCAGCCGCTTTAGATGTTATTCGTACGGTATTGGATCAAGGTATGCAACGAGCAGAAGTTATGATAAAAGGTCCTGGTCTTGGAAGAGACGCAACATTACGGGCTATTCGTACTATGGATGTCATAGATCTAATCATAAGGTGTAAACTTGCATAGGCAATAGTTACAAACTTTACATTACATGATTCATACTCCGACATGTATATATATACCTGCATATGTGATTTATACAACATAAACTATGATGTAAACTTGCATCTAACTCACACATGTCATAGCCTAACTTTAGATCCAATTTACACATAAAATAAATGTCATGAAATATGTAAGGTTGTATATGATTCTCACAAACTTGCATATGATTCATATCTAAATTAACATCTAAACTTGCATACATATGTAACACCCCACCTCCGCCAGGGTGGCTCTTGCAAGCAACTCCGACTTTGGTGGGGCGTTTTAAAACAAGGTAAACATGCATAATGATATAGCAAGGCAGGACATGACATATATATATATGTAAATAAACAGAGTAAGTAGATAAAACAGCGGAAGATTTTTAAACCATTTCAAAACACAAGTCTGGTACATCAAAATGTCAATTTCCCAAAATTACAAGTCTAGATAAATACATCATCTGATAAACTGAAATACATAAGTACTATCCCCAAATAAGAGTGATAAACCATAGCGGCTCAAGTCCAAAGCATACTTGAGCTATCCCAGGAAGCAGCTAAAATCCAAGCTAGGCTCCAGTATTCCCTCCCTGAGAACCTGGGGGGGGGAAACGGAAGAAAAGAGGCGAAAGAAAACAGGTCAGTCAAAAAGACTGAGTAAGCCCTGCTACGATCAGTCTATAAACTAATAAAGTTAACATCATGATGGAAACTGAGATGATCATAAATAACAACATACTGGCATGATAAATCAACTACAAGATAGATAGAGGTGTCATCGCATAAAACAAGGTTAAGTTTTGCACCACGGTGTACTAGCAAACCAACATAACAGGTATTGATCCCTTGGCCCAAGCTTTTAACCCAATAACATGAAGTGACCTTAATATAAGGTCCAGCCCAACGGTCTAGTCGATCGGCTCCCTATAAACCTAACACGTCAAGTGTTGGTGTCCATATGGCCCACATATGGTTGTAGTTAGACTGTGCTGGGTCCACCTTTGGGTGTATCAAGCCCTCGGGTGTCAACCCCAGACACCTAAGCAATAATGCACAGCCCTAACCTACTGGTACCCGTGCCTCGAGTTTGTCCAACACCGGACTACGTGCACGTCCGTAGCCCGCCTGGACCCGCACCGCTGTACCACTCAGCCATCGCCTTTTGGTCGCTTACATCCGTCCAGTAATCGTGCCCCCGCCCTAGCCTAGTCCTCTAGGGTTGTGAATGATACCCAACTGGGATTACTGCCGGAACAGACCACGCTGCTAGGGTTTCTAAGAGGGTTAAGTGTGATTTAACCCTTCTCTAATCATGGATTAATTGGTTGAGCGTAACCGACAGTTCACAACTTAACCCCGTTTCAATCCCTCGAATCCCCAAATTGGTTAAGTATTAGTGGACCCTGACTTAACCCTAATCATGAGGCATTAATTAACTTAATGCACCTTAACCTCTCACATTAGACCTTTGTTGTGGTTACTAGTTAGGCCGGGCGGGTCCGGGTAGGTTTACACCACAACTTAGTCTAACCTCGGGTTTTGGCACCACATGACCAACTTCTCACATTGGGTCCTATTGTTTGTAGCCACTAGTTAAGCCGGTCGGTTCCGGGTAGAATTACGCTACAAACTCAACCCAACCTCGAGTTGGCCACACTTATGTTTTCTAAGTGTCATGTCCACTTTATTTCAAAACATAATTACAAGTCAACAAATGCTTGGGTAGACCTAACTTAATAGGTAAATTCCCAAGGGGTAGACCTAACTTAATAGGTAAATTCCCAATCTTATATTTTCATGTATTTTAAGTTTACCCAAACCCCCCAACGCCATTCTATCGCTTACATATTCGTAATAACGCATAAAGGATAGGAAGAGGGAACTTGGCATAACATACATGATGAACTTGCATATCACAACAAACATGCATAACACGTTAGACTTGCATAACTTAGCATAGTGAACTTGCATATTACCATAAACATGCATAACATATTAAACTTGCCTAACATGGCATAGGGAACTCGCATAAACATGCTTAACTCATTAAACATGCATAACATGGTATAGTGAACTTGCATAAGCATGCATAACTTATCAAACTTGCAAATCATGTCATAGTGAACTTGCATAAACATGCATAACCCAATAAACTTGCAAATCATGGCATAGTGAACTTGCATAAACATGCATAACTTAATAAACTTGCAAATCATGGCTTAGCAAACTTGCATAAACATGCATAACTTAATAAACTTGCAAATCATGACTTAGCAAACTTGCATAAACATGCATAACTCAATAAACTTGCAAATCATGGCTTAGCAAACTTGCATAAACATGCATAACTCAATAAACTTGCAAATCATGGCTTAGCAAACTTGCATAAACATGCATAACTCAATAAACTTGCAAATCATGGCTTAGCAAACTTGCATAAACATGCATAACTTAATAAACTTGCAAATCATGGCTTAGCAAACTTGCATAAACATGCATAACTTAATAAACTTGCAAATCATGGCTTAGCAAACTTGCATAAACATGCATAACTCAATAAACTTGCAAATCATGGCTTAGCAAACTTGCATAAACATGCATAACTTAATAAACTTGCAAATCATGGCTTAGCAAACTTGCATAAACATGCATAACTTAATAAACATACATAAATCCCAACTTGCATCACATATTAGCTTTAGAGTTTCTAAAATGAAGGTAAGAGGGCTTACTATGCTTATGCGGACTCAAATGAGTATAGCAAATGTAAGAAACCCCTTATGCAACTAATTAAAACCCCCAAATGCAAGCAAACTTGATCAAGACTCCTCCTTTATGATGCCAATAGAGAAACAAGCCTTTAATGCAAGCTAAGGAGGATCATACAAGCCCAAATATACTTGTATGCATGGAAAATCACTTAGGAATTAATTTAGGAATTGTATGGAGAGAATGGAGGCCATGAGAGTTTTGATTTTGCCATAGTTTTGTTGCTAGAATGAATAATGAATGATTTAGGGTAGGTTAGGGTCTTATTTATAGATTAGGCTAGTGATTTAGACCATAGGATTAACCCTAGATTCAATTAGGTCCATCAGATTTCGGAATTCTCTAGAACCAAGCCACAAGACCAAGCCCAAATCAGAAATGGTGCACCAGGCCAAACAGCCCGGCCACCCCCTGTCGACAGGGCAGTCGACTCCCCTAGACCCCTGTCGACATGCCTGTCGACTTGGGGGTCTTGGCGGGAATTTTCCTGCTGACGCCAGCTGTGCCCTAATCCTTGTTTTTAATTTAAATTTTAAATCTGTTTTTAACATAGAAATTTTCTGAAAACTTCAATGGGCCTTAACTGGGTCATACGGACTCCGATTTTCGAAAACTCGGACTCTATTTCGCGTATTTTTCCGAGACGAACGCAATGGCATAGCCCGTTTCCCTTGATTCAGATTTTAGAATTAAATTCTGCCTCGATTTACATTATTACAGGTTATTGAAAATACGGGTTGTTACATTCTCCCCTCCTTAAAGGATTTCGTCCCCGAAATCTTCAAGTCAGGAAGAACATATCCTACCATCCAACATCCATCTACTCAAAACATCATCCACGAGCAATCATTGTCCTTAAAAGATTCTAAATGTGGTATGAACATATGCAAAAGTGTGTGTATATGTACTTACCTAATGCAAAAATCAGGCGGTTACTGATACAGTAAACCTCCTTAATGCATATGTATGTAAATCAGGCGGTTACTGATACAGTAAACCTCCTTAATGCACATGTATGTCAGTGAAATGAATCCATATGTATGCAAATTCCTAAATTCATAGTATCTATATGAGTGCACATAACATTCATCCATATGCAACATCCATGTGGTGGCACAACAAGTTTCAATCATAAATAAGCATAAACACTCATGCATATGCAACATGAAGAGTGTGTGAGCCGATCTAGTGCCTAATGTGTATAATGCATCCACGAGTAACCACTTGCAAACACTTGCAACCACTTGCAAACATCAAGCATAACATGTTTCAAATACATGTTTCATCCAAAGAGTTTCTACCTAAGGTTCTCATGACAAGATAGGCACGATAAACTAGATAAACTCCTTTTTGGATTTACAAGAAATCCATTCAAACTTTGACATATAGTACTAACCGATGAGTCTTAACCCCCTTATGGAGTTTACAACAGAAATAAGATCGAGAATGGGACCGAGAGGATACATACAAAAGATAACTTGCAAGCAAGCTCCACAGGAAAACAAGGATCAAAGATGCACTCTTAAAAAGAGATATGATGCGCGTATCTAGTCTTCACTCTTCTTAGTTACGTTTCCTTGAGCTTAACTCCACTGTGCTTTGACTATCTTTCACTTCACGATTCCTTGGCTTCCTAACTCCTATTTCCCAAATTCGAGTTGGAACTCATTTCATTATCGCCTCTCGTCTTCCTTTTCCACTTATTCTTCTTTCTGTATACTTGGCTTAAACATAATTATAACCTCATGATTCGTGCAAGCTCTCCAAAATTCACTAGTGAATCCTGGATCTCGTCTATAAAGTATTCCACGTAGCAGAATTTTTCTCTTGAAAATACCAATCCTCGTTGCCAATTGCCCTATAAACGTGATTTTCTATAACTCAGGCTTAATCGAAATGAACCATCCGCCTATGAGTGATAGGCCATACCTAGATTCAGTTGCCTACCCATGGCTTCTTGTAGGCTATTTCAAAACTGGCCAACTTCTTGAGGATAAACCGTTGCTAACCATGATGCAGTCCTCTCGCTCTTTACCGGACTGAAATGAGCACTCTTCGTGAGTCTACCTATTATGTCCCTCATACCCGTATTCCCTTTCTTTGATCTAGGTAGTCCATCCACATAATCTATCGAGATGTTTTCACACTTCCCTTGCGGAACCTCTCAATGGAGGTAATGGCCCACTGGGCTTCTATGACTTGGCCTTAACCTGGTGGCACAACATGCATCCTGAGACCAACTCGGCCACCTCCTCGAGTGATGTGCATTTTCAAGAACCTTCTTTACCAGGTCTTTTACTTGAGGAACACATAATCTCTCATCGTGCCTTAGTCATCCCTTGTCATCTATAATATATCTAGTGAGGTGACTTAACATCTCGCCTCGAGTCATCTGGTCCATGTTCTTGACTAACTGCGGGTCTTCTTCCTGTGAAACCCCCTTCTTGATCCAGAAGAGTGAGTCTAAGCTCAGGGAATGCTAACTAACTAGCCAAACGGAGAAAGCTTCTTACTTCAATTGCCCTCCTCAGAGTTTTTCGGTCTTAAACCGCAACCACTTTAGCGGAATCCACCGCTAAGCCTTACTTAGGAACTATGTGCCCAAGAAATCCAACTTCTTTCCTCCAAAGTGACATTTGGAGAACTTGACCTTCAACTGGTGGCTCTAAGCGTATCCATCACCTCCTTGAGATGTCCAGCATGCTCTTCCTCGCTCTTTTGAGGAGATCAAAATATCGTCTACGACGACCACGACAAACTTGTTCAAGGACTCCCTAAACACCCTACCCATCAAGTTCACGTAATATGCGGGTGCATTAGTCAAACCAAATAGCATGACTAGCCATTCTAAAAATCCATCTAGAGTCCTAAACCTAGTCTTGTCAATTCCATCCTCAGCCATCCTAAGCTGATGGAATCCGGTAGCTAGATCAAAAGAAAATAGATGCTCCTACAAGCTGATCAAACAAATCATCGCTCCTTGGTAACGGTTGTCTATTCTTTTCACGATAATCAACATGTAAGCGAAGCAAACTGTCCACATTAGTAACGAATACTACTGGAGCACCCTACTCGGAAATGCCTCGTCTCAGGAAGTTCTTCTCAAGCAACTCCTTGACTTACTTTCTTAACTCTCATCTCGTGAGGTCATGTGCCTAACCGGCCACGAAACTGGCTTGGTATTACCAACCAGATAATGCGGAAATCTATCCCACGTCTAAGGGTAACCCCTTCACTTCCCCCAAGATATCAGGATATTCTCGGACCACCCTCACAGATTGCAAACTATCGATAGACGAGTTGAGGGATTCAAGATAACATAACATGACGGGACCCATAGGGTTGCTAGAAATTTCTAGGGTATTCCCGAGGCGAGTCATGAGCCTCACAACCCTATACACAAAAACCAAGAATGGCTCCAAAACAGGACAACCATTCCATGCCCAAAACCAACCCATATCCCCTGAAACCGAGAATATAAGCATCCCACGAGAATTCTATACTCAAGATGGAAATTTTCAAATCCACTCAGACCACAGATAAACGGGCAGAACCCCCAATTGGATTTGAAACACATACGGGATCATCAACTAGACTAGTACTTAGGTGCAAACTTTCAACTAGATCAGATGAAATAAAACTATGCGATGTGCCAGAATCAAACAAAGTACGAACAGGGAAAATCAGAAAATGTAAACAAGACTTTCAACAGAAACACTACCTCTATCATAAGCTGGAAGAACGGTGTTGAGGGGATGAACTCGCCCTCCAGATAGTCCTGCACACTGAGTCTGACCTTGCCCTTGTTTCCTTGGGCAATCCTTGTTGAGATGTCCAAACTCACCACAATGAAAGCATTCGCCCCGCTTTCTCTTCTCCTTCTTCCTACATTCCCTGGCTATATGTCCAACTTCACCACAGAAGTTGCATTTCCTATTCCCTCTTGGCTTGTCCTTGCGGTTGTTGTTATTCTTGCCCCGTTTCCCGGAATTTACTCTCTTGCCTTGAGACTCACTCGCCTTGACCTCTTTCTTGTCATTGTTATCTTCTTCTTGAAGTAGGGCCAAATTCACCAAATTCTCGAAAGTTGCCCCCAAGGGTATATGAGACATGGCCAAACTATGTAATGGCTCGTTTAATCCTAGAGCAAAGTGTAGGGCCTTCTTCTGAGCTGTATTAACTAAGTCTAAATTGACCCGAGCCAGTTGATTAAACTTATCTATGTATTCCCTAATAGTCATGTCCCCTTGCTTCAGTGATAAGAACCTCAGTCCAAACCTTCCTCTAAAGTCATCCCAAGTCTCAATTGGCCTAGTAGCGGTGGTGACTACCCACCAACGTGCAGCTTCTTCCTTTAGCAACCATACTGCCAATAAAACCTTCCTGCGGTCACCTATATCAAAGGTGGCTAAAAGATCTTCGGTCTCTTTCAACCAATTCCTTGCCTCTACAAAAGTCTCGGTTCCAAAGAAATTCTTGCAACCCATCGCCTTAAAATCTTGGCAAATCTCTGCGAAGTCAGTTTGAGGATGCTGAGGGGAAGGAGGAAGAGGAACATCAACTACCGGAGGAGGAGTAATATTTGCGGGGCCGGCTTCGGTCGCCCTAGCCTCCAAAAGTCTCCTATACCAAACAGGTACGTGTACTCCCTCCGGAATGGCAAAGTTGTCGGCCATACTGGAAACGAAGAAAAAGATAGATTCAGAATGGAGAAAAACGAAGGAATTTTGCTAATGGCTTTTCGGGGAATAGCCTTTAAAATAAACTAGACTTTTCTTTGGAAAATACTTTATACTTGGTTTTGAAAATAGTTTTTCTTTTCAAAAGTTTTAAAAACCTTTTTATCCCTTCTCGTAAACCATATGCTCTGATACCAAATGTAACACCCCACCTCCGCCAGGGTGGCTCTTGCAAGCAACTCCGACTTTGGTGGGGCGTTTTAAAACAAGGTAAACATGCATAATGATATAGCAAGGCAGGACATGACATATATATATATGTAAATAAACAGAGTAAGTAGATAAAACAGCGGAAGATTTTTAAACCATTTCAAAACACAAGTCTGGTACATCAAAATGTCAATTTCCCAAAATTACAAGTCTAGATAAATATATCATCTGATAAACTGAAATACATAAGTACTATCCCCAAATAAGAGTGATATACCATAGCGGCTCAAGTCCAAAGCATACTTGAGCTATCCCAGGAAGCAGCTAAAATCCAAGCTAGGCTCCAGTATTCCCTCCCTGAGAACCTGGGGGGGGGAAACGGAAGAAAAGAGGCGAAAGAAAACAGGTCAGTCAAAAAGACTGAGTAAGCCCTGCTACGATCAGTCTATAAACTAATAAAGTTAACATCATGATGGAAACTGAGATGATCATAAATAACAACATACTGGCATGATAAATCAACTACAAGATAGATAGAGGTGTCATTGCATAAAACAAGGTTAAGTTTTGCACCACGGTGTACTAGCAAACCAACATAACAGGTATTGATCCCTTGGCCCAAGCTTTTAACCCAATAACATGAAGTGACCTTAATATAAGGTCCAGCCCAACGGTCTAGTCGATCGGCTCCCTATAAACCTAACACGTCAAGTGTTGGTGTCCATATGGCCCACATATGGTTGTAGTTAGACTGTGCTGGGTCCACCTTTGGGTGTATCAAGCCCTCGGGTGTCAACCCCAGACACCTAAGCAATAATGCACAGCCCTAACCTACTGGTACCCGTGCCTCGAGTTTGTCCAACACCGGACTACGTGCACGTCCGTAGCCCGCCTGGACCCGCACCGCTGTACCACTCAGCCATCGCCTTTTGGTCGCTTACATCCGTCCAGTAATCGTGCCCCCGCCCTAGCCTAGTCCTCTAGGGTTGTGAATGATACCCAACTGGGATTACTGCCGGAACAGACCACGCTGCTAGGGTTTCTAAGAGGGTTAAGTGTGATTTAACCCTTCTCTAATCATGGATTAATTGGTTGAGCGTAACCGACAGTTCACAACTTAACCCCGTTTCAATCCCTCGAATCCCCAAATTGGTTAAGTATTAGTGGACCCTGACTTAACCCTAATCATGAGGCATTAATTAACTTAATGCACCTTAACCTCTCACATTAGACCTTTGTTGTGGTTACTAGTTAGGCCGGGCGGGTCCGGGTAGGTTTACACCACAACTTAGTCTAACCTCGGGTTTTGGCACCACATGACCAACTTCTCACATTGGGTCCTATTGTTTGTAGCCACTAGTTAAGCCGGTCGGTTCCGGGTAGAATTACGCTACAAACTCAACCCAACCTCGAGTTGGCCACACTTATGTTTTCTAAGTGTCATGTCCACTTTATTTCAAAACATAATTACAAGTCAACAAATGCTTGGGTAGACCTAACTTAATAGGTAAATTCCCAAGGGGTAGACCTAACTTAATAGGTAAATTCCCAATCTTATATTTTCATGTATTTTAAGTTTACCCAAACCCCCCAACGCCATTCTATCGCTTACATATTCGTAATAACGCATAAAGGATAGGAAGAGGGAACTTGGCATAACATACATGATGAACTTGCATATCACAACAAACATGCATAACACGTTAGACTTGCATAACTTAGCATAGTGAACTTGCATATTACCATAAACATGCATAACATATTAAACTTGCCTAACATGGCATAGGGAACTCGCATAAACATGCTTAACTCATTAAACATGCATAACATGGTATAGTGAACTTGCATAAGCATGCATAACTTATCAAACTTGCAAATCATGTCATAGTGAACTTGCATAAACATGCATAACCCAATAAACTTGCAAATCATGGCATAGTGAACTTGCATAAACATGCATAACTTAATAAACTTGCAAATCATGGCTTAGCAAACTTGCATAAACATGCATAACTTAATAAACTTGCAAATCATGGCTTAGCAAACTTGCATAAACATGCATAACTCAATAAACTTGCAAATCATGGCTTAGCAAACTTGCATAAACATGCATAACTTAATAAACTTGCAAATCATGGCTTAGCAAACTTGCATAAACATGCATAACTTAATAAACTTGCAAATCATGGCTTAGCAAACTTGCATAAACATGCATAACTTAATAAACTTGCAAATCATGGCTTAGCAAACTTGCATAAACATGCATAACTTAATAAACTTGCAAATCATGGCTTAGCAAACTTGCATAAACATGCATAACTTAATAAACATACATAAATCCCAACTTGCATCACATATTAGCTTTAGAGTTTCTAAAATGAAGGTAAGAGGGCTTACTATGCTTATGCGGACTCAAATGAGTATAGCAAATGTAAGAAACCCCTTATGCAACTAATTAAAACCCCCAAATGCAAGCAAACTTGATCAAGACTCCTCCTTTATGATGCCAATAGAGAAACAAGCCTTTAATGCAAGCTAAGGAGGATCATACAAGCCCAAATATACTTGTATGCATGGAAAATCACTTAGGAATTAATTTAGGAATTGTATGGAGAGAGTGGAGGCCATGAGAGTTTTGATTTTGCCATAGTTTTGTTGCTAGAATGAATAATGAATGATTTAGGGTAGGTTAGGGTCTTATTTATAGATTAGGCTAGTGATTTAGACCATAGGATTAACCCTAGATTCAATTAGGTCCATCAGATTTCGGAATTCTCTAGAACCAAGCCACAAGACCAAGCCCAAATCAGAAATGGTGCACCAGGCCAAACAGCCCGGCCACCCCCTGTCGACAGGGCTGTCGACAGGGCAGTTGACTCCCCTAGACCCCTGTCGACATGCCTGTCGACTTGGGGGTCTTGGCGGGAATTTTCCCGCTGACGCCAGCTGTGCCCTAATCCTTGTTTTTAATTTAAATTTTAAATCTGTTTTTAACATAGAAATTTTCTGAAAACTTCAATGGGCCTTAACTGGGTCATACGGACTCCGATTTTCGAAAACTCGGACTCTATTTCGCGTATTTTTCCGAGACGAACGCAATGGCATAGCCCGTTTCCCTTGATTCAGATTTTAGAATTAAATTCTTCCTCGATTTACATTATTACAGGTTATTGAAAATACGGGTTGTTACAACATACATATGATTTAACATATGAATTAGTTCCACAACATAACCAAACTAGCATATGAAGCATCATTATGAATTGATTGTACATAGACCAACAATTAACATAGATTTACAACATATATAATAACATCACAGCTTTACAACATAGATAATAACATCATAGATTTACAACATAAATAATAACATAACGGTCAATGATTCACAACATAACCATATAATCCAAATCATAACTCAACCTAATTAAATTGTTAATTATCTTATTAAAGAAATCAAACTCACAAAAAAAAGGTCTTGCATTCTGAAATCTGAGTTCTGAAATTGATTTAGCTCGCCTTTGTAGTAGATTCGTTATTGTTTAGATTAGAGTTGAATAGAATTGAGTTGATTAGTTTTTCTTCCTCCTAAATGGTGGCGGCTACTCTAGGTTGCAAGGTGATAGCATGACGACCATAGTTCCAATTTCTTATTTGATTTTTAGGGTTTGAGTCTACCCATGTTTATATAGAATTTCAATTTAATTATAGTCGTCGGATGATCTTAGGGTTAATCAAAACCACTCAGTCAGGATAGGGTGACACCTCAGCCTTAATGACCCAGCAAGGAGTCAGAAAGGACTCAGCAATGAGTCACAATATGGATCAGATTACACCAGAAAGCTGTGCATGCTTTCTGCTCGGCCTGGGCGCACTTGGCAGGTGCGCTAGTGCAATTTTTGTACAGGCGCACTTCCCAAGTGCGCCAGTGCATCTATATTTTTTTTCTTCTGGTTTTTCCGCCTGACTTCGTTCGTCCATATCTCCTTCATCCGGTATCCGTTTTACGCAAACTCGGACACTGTCTCAACCAGAATTCTGAGACGAACACAATGGCGCAACCCGTTTCCCTTAATTCTCACATCTGAGATTAATTATTCTTGAATTTAGTTAATTCGATTATTCAAAAATTCGGGGTGTTACATTCTCCCCTACTTAAAGGATTTCGTCCTCGAAATCTCTAAGTCAAGAAGAACGTATCCTACCATCGAATCATCCATCTACTCAACCATCAACCACTAGCAACCATTGTCCTTAAAAGATTTCTAATGCTTTTCATGTACATATGCATAGTGTGTGTATATGTCCGTATACTAATGCTAAATCAGGCGGTCCACTGATTCAGTCGACCTCCTTAATGCAAATAATGATAGTGCCATGTATCCATCCTGTATGCAAAGAACCCTATACATATCATTACTACATGTGTGCACAACCATCCATTTAAATGCAACATCCATATGATACACACATTCAATGTACATTCATTTACTAAATACATCCATTTATATGCAATATGAAAGTGACTGAGCCGATCTAGTGCCTAAAGTGTGTGTATATGCATCCACGAGCAACCACTAGCAAACACTTGCATCCACATGCATCCATCATACATAACATGTCTCAAACACATGTTTCAACCATAGGACTACCTTATCTAAATATCAAAGATACTAGCGAGAGGACATACTAAGGATAAAACAAGTACAAGGTAAGCGATAAAGGAGAAATTAAAAGACATACCCTCGAAAAGAAAAGGGTACAATGAACGCATCTTCTCTTCTGTCTCCCAAGTAGCGTCGCTCTCATCATCTCCCCATTGCTCTTTGACTAGCTTGACCTCTCGATTCCTCAACTTCTTAATCTCCGACCCAAGAATGCACGTAGGAGCTCGTCGAATCGTCGCATCACACTCTATCTCCACCTCTCTAAGCAAGATCGGCTCTACCACTTCTGCGGTCTTATGCAAGCACTTCCTCAAATGTGATACATGGAATACGTCGTGTACACCACTAAGTCTCTTGGGAAACTCCACTCTATACGCCATCTGTCCAATCCTCTCCTTAATAGGAAACGACCCTACGAACCTTAGTGCTAACTTCCCAATGGACCCAAAACGAACAACATTCCGTAATGGAGACACCTTGATAAAGACCATGTAACACCCCACTCCCGCTATGATCACTCACTAAGGGAATGCCATAGCATTGGTGGAGTATTTTAGTGAATATAGAACAGAAAAATTACAACAAGACAGATATAAATAGTACTTGAAATTTTAAAACATCATCTCATAACAGCGGAAGTAAAACATGTCTGGTTACATCATAAAACCACAATAAAGGTCAAGTACAATATCCATCAAAATAAAGAAGTACATAATCCCACTCTCATACAATAGCCGAACAAAAGAAAAGATAACTGGATAACTGGAGCTTTACATCTATCCAAGCTCCTAAAGACTGGAACAGCAATCCGATCAAGCTCCACTACTGCTAGGATCCACCGTAGGACCTGAGGGTTGGGAAAAAGATAAAAACAACAGGGTCAGACATAAGTCTGAGCGAGTCCTATAACTTTAACAATACAATCGTTAAAGTAACCAGAGAAGACATAAACTGATATACGGTAACATATAGGGATGAATGGCTACCCTAAGCAGTCAACTAAACGAAGATAAAGGATAAAGACGCATCTACCCTCCCTAAGGTAAATTACTAAACTGCACCACACCAGTCGTTCCTAACTTAAAGGTTGATCCCACCCAAGGACTTATAAAATTTACTAATTAGTACCTGCGTACCCCTAGGTGACCAAGTAGGCGCCACGGGGCCCTACAATCCACTAGGTGTACACACTACTTCCCATTCGATCGGCTCCCTAACGTAGATACCCGTGCTGGCCCCACCGTGGGATGTATCATTCCCCAATGTGGCAACCTGATGAAACTAAAGGTGCACGGCTTATATCTACTCGATGCAACAACGGCTTACCTACCAGCCCGGGCCCACTCACGCATATGAAGCCCGTTGGACTTGCGTTGCCACCGCTAACCCGTTTGCCTCTTACAGTCAAGCCCAGTATGCGTGTCCCGTCCTCGACATGGGTCGAGCCCACAAAGATACGTATGGGTTACTGGTTGAAATGGGCCTCCACAAGCTACCCACCTAAGCTTGTCCCTTTTTCTAGTATATCCCACTTAACCCTTTAATCATGTTTTAATTACATGTTCCATTTTGGTTAAGTATTCTAATCGTATTTTCTATTGCCACCCAAGGCAACCACTAGATTTTCTCATGCCACCCGAGGCACCCACTTAACCCCTCATGTCCCTCTACATGCTAATGTGGTTAAGTGTTTCTTAATTAATTAATTAAGAACGTAACCTTTGTAAAGACCTCTCACATTAGACTGTCTTTTATGACCGCTGGTTAAGCCGGTTGGGTCCGGGCAGCCTTATGTCATAACAGAGTCTAACCTCGTGTCTTTACATTAATTACGTATTTAGTTTGTGCCTAAGACCTCTCACATTGGGCTAACATTTGTAGCAACTGGTTAAGCCGGTTGGGTCCGGGCAGTTTTACGCTACAACTGAGTCCAACCTCGTGTCTTAGTCAATTAATTACACCTAATTAATCACCCTCATAATTTTATATTAATTATCCCTAATTAATCAAGTTTTCTTAACATGGGTAGACCTAACTTAATAGGTAAATTCCCATGGGGTAGACCTAACTCAATAGGTAAATTCCCAACACATAGTATGGGTACACCTAACCAAATAGGCAAATTCCCATACTATGTTTATTTATTTTGTGTTATGCATAATTATATTAATTTCACACAATCTTATTAACTTATGCATTTAATTACCCCATCGTTCCCACGTAATTTCGTTCATGATATAACACATATAAAAGGTGTCAACTTGCATATGAATGAACATGTTTCAAAGGTGCCATCTTGCATATTAACAAACACATAACTTGCATATGAACTTGCATAACATGTCACATAACTTGCATATAATATGTCACATAACTTACATATTCATTTTGCATAACAAACTTGCATATTAGCTTATAGACTTGCATAATGTGTCATCATGAACTTGCATATTAATAAACATGTAACTTGCATATTTACATACATGTAACTTGCATATTTACAAACATGTAACTTGCATATAAAGAAACATGTAACTTGCATATTTACATACATGTAACTTGCATATTAACAAACATGTAACTTGCATATTAACAAACATGTAACTTGCATATTTACATACATGTAACTTGCATAGCATATTACCATGAACTTGCATAACATGCATATGATTACATAGCCCACAACTTGCATATTTAGCATCATGCAAACATAACATACATCATATTAAACTTGCATAAGCTTACATACTCAACATGCATAAACATAAGATTAATGCTAACATCATATCATATGATTCAAAGCTCATTAACCCACATACAAAACCATAAATCTCATCACATCTCATCTAATTAGTTTACCAAAAGATCATCAAAGTGATAGAAACTCACAACTAGCAACTTTGAACACCAAATGAAGAAGATTAAGATGCTAAGAAGGGATTAGAAGTTGATTAGAGAGTGATTAGTATGCAACCCTCTTCATAAAATTAGTGGAGGCCATGAGAGCTAGCATTTTGCCATAGTTTAGTCACTAGGTTTAATTATGAATGAATTAGGGTAGGTTAGGGTCTTATTTATAGATTAGGCAAGTGTTTTAGGCCATAGGATTAACCCTAGATTCAATCCAAGCCATCAAAGCATGTCTTGGGGAAGAAGTCAAGTGTAGGAACCATCTAGGGCCTTTAGATTAAAGATGGACCATGAGAACCATTCAAATGCAAAATCTGCACTTGAGCGAATCGGCCCACGGGTTGACAGCCAAACACCCTGGATTAACCCCTAGTCGACCCAGCGGGCTCGGGTCGACTTCAAAAATCGGCCGGTTCGGTCATTCCCCTCTCCCAATTCGCTGTTTTGAGCATTTTTGCATATTTATTTATTAAATTTTCAATTATATATATATATATATATCAATATATATATATATATATATATATCTACACAACCCATTTCACTTAATTAAGTATACTTTAATTTGGGAATTTTCGTGAAACTTCGCGAGGCCATATCTTGGTCATACGGACTCCGATTTTCGAAAACTCGGACTCTATTTCGCGTATTTTTCCGAGACGAACGCAATGGCATAGCCCGTTTCCCTTGATTCCCATTTTAGAATTAAATTCTGCCTCGATTTATGTTATTACAGGTTATTGAAAATACGGGTTGTTACATTCTCCCCTCCTTAAAGGATTTCGTCCCCGAAATCTTCAAGTTAGGAAGAACGTATCCTACCATCCAATCATCCATCTACTCAAAGCATCATCCACGAGCAATCATTGTCCTTACAAGATTCTAAATGCTGGATGGATATATGCAAAAGTGTGTGTATATGTACTTACCTAATGCGAAAATCAGGCGGTTACTGATACAGTAAACCTCCTTAATGCAAACCATGATAGTGCCATGCATCCAATATGTATGCGAAACCCTATTGACACATACAAATTTCTACATGCGTGCACAACCATACACAAAAATGCATCATCCATATGATAACACAGCCATGATACATCCATCAATCTAACTACCACATCCATTTATGCAATATGCAACATGAAGTGACTGAGCCGATCTAGTGCCTAATGTGTGTGTATATGCATCCACGAGCAACCACTAGCAAACAATTGCATCCATATGCATCCATCAACCATAACATGTTTCAAACACATGTTTCAACCATAGGTTTTACCCTATCTAAAGGTCATAGGTATTAGCGAGAGGATATACTAAAGATAAGATAAGTACTAGACAAGCAATAAAGGAGAAGTTAAAAGACATACTCTCAAAAAGAAATGGATACAAAGAACGCATCTTTGCTTCCGTCTCCCAAGTAGCATTGCTTTCGTCATCTCCCCATTGCACTTTAACTAGCTGAACTTCTCTGTTCCTCAACTTCCTAGTTTCTGACCCAAGGATGCGAGTAGGAGCTCGTCGAATCGTCGCATCACGCTCTACCTCTACATCTCTAAGCAAGCTCGGCTCTACCACCTCCGCGGTCTCATGTAAGCACTTCCTCAAATGTGATACATGGAATACATCATGAACACCACTAAGTCTGTCGGGCAACTCCACCCTATATGCCATCCGTCCAATCCTTTCCTTAATAGGAAACGGCCCAACAAATCTCGGTGCTAACTTCCCTACGGACCCAAAGCGAACAACATTTCTCAATGGAGATACTTTGACAAAAACCATGTCCCCAACCTCAAACTCAAGATCCGTCCTTCTCCGATCCGCATAAGATTTCTGTCTATCTTGCGCTGCTTTCATCCTTCTTCGAATTAAATCAATCTTCTCTGAAGTCTCTCTAACCATATCCGGCCCAAGCAAGATCTTATTCGTAGATTCCCACCAACATGTAGGAGATCGACAAGGCCTTCCATAAAGAGCTTCGAAAGGAGCCATACCAATACTGGACTGAAAGCTGTTATTATATGCGAACTCCACCAAAGGAAGATGTTCTTCCCATGTACCTCCAAAATCCAAGATACAAAGCCTCAAGAGATCTTCTAAGATACGGTTCACCCTCTCGGTCTGACCGTCCGTCTGAGGATGATATGCGGTGCTCAAACACAACTGAGTCCCTACCGCCTCTTGCAAACTTCTCCAAAACTCACTAGTAAAGATAGGATCTCGATCACTCACAATGCTGGATGGCACGCCATGCAATCTAACAATCTCCCTAACATAGACCGAAGCAAGCCATGGAGCGGTCCTCTTACTCTTCACGGGTATAAAATGGGCACTCTTGGTAAGTCTGTCCACCACAACCCAAATTCCCGTATTGCCCTTCCTCGATCTCGGTAACCCATCGATGAAATCCATCGAGACACTATCCCACTTCCACTGCGGAACTTCCAATGGGTGTAGCAACCCACCGGGTTTCCTTTGCTCCGCTTTAACTTGTTGGCACACTAAGCATCTAGCCACATACTCGGCCACATCTTTCTTCATACCGGCCCAGAAGAAAACTCTCTTCATGTCTTGGTACATTTTGTCTCCACCGGGATGAATAGTCATTCTTGAACGATGTGCATCATCCAAAATAGCCTTCTTCAAACCCTCATCTTGCGGTACACAAAGTCTACCGTCTCTATGCAACCATCCCTTATCATCTATGGTGTATCTACCCAAATGGCTGGACGACTCCCCTCTTATAAGCTTCTCTACCAACACAACCAACTGTGGGTCGTCTCGCTGAGCCTCGCCAATCCGTCTCAAAAGAGTAGGTCTAACCTCCAAGGATGCCAACAAACCAGGTACAAAATCAACAGAAGGTCTGAAGTCAAACAAAGAAAGAAACTCCAAGCTTCGTCGTTCCACGAACAATGGACTCAAAGATAGCCTTTTTCTACTTAAGGCGTCTGCCACCACGTTACCCTTACCAGGGGTATACGCTATCTCGAAATCATAGGATGCTAAGAACTCCATCCACCTTTGCTGTCTTAAGTTTAAATCCTTCTGAGAGAATAAGTACTTCAATGATTTATGGTCGGTGAACAACTCGAATCTCTCACCAAGAAGATAATGGCGCCAAGACTTAAGTGCGAAAACAATCGCGGCCAACTCTAGATCATGGGTAGGGTAATTCTTCTCATGCACTCTCAATTGTCTCCCTCCATAGGCTATTACCCTTCCCTCCTGCATCAAGACTGCGCCTAATCCTGTTCCACAAGCATCGGTATAAACAACAAACGGCTTACTCCCATCCGGGAGCACTAAAACTGGAGCGGTGGTCAAAGCTCTCTTTAACCGTCGGAAAGCATCATCACAATCTACATCCCACGAGAAAACCAGATTCTTTTTCGTCAAGCGGGTTAATGGGGCTGATATCTTCGCGAAGTCTTTGATGAACTTCCTATAATATCCTGCCAACCCCAAGAAACTTCTTACCTCGGTAGCATTTCTAGGAACTTTCCAATCCTGGATAGATACTATCTTTGCGGGATCCACAGCTATCCCTTCCTTAGAGACCACATGCCCTAAGAATCGCACTTCTCTTCTCCAAAAATGACATTTAGAGAATTTAGCTTTAAGACCATGTGCTCGAAGAGTCTCCAACACTTCTCTGAGATGTAAGGCATGCTCTTCTTCACTCTTGGAAAAGACCAAGATGTCATCCACAAAAACTACTACAAACTTATTCGGATACTCTCTGAACACTCTACTCATGAGATCCACAAAGTATGCAGGGGCGTTTGTCAACCCAAATGGCATCACTAGCCACTCATAAAAACCATCCGGAGTCCGGAAAGCAGTCTTCTCTATACTGTCCTCCGCCACTCTTAACTGATGAAACCCTGTAGCTAAGTCCATCTGCGAAAATACTGACGCGCCAACCAACTGATCAAAGAGATCATCTATCCTCGGTAATGGGTGTCTATTCTTCTTCGTGAGCTTATTAAGTTCTCTATAATCCACACAAAGTCTGAGGGACCCATCCGCCTTCGTGGCAAACACTACTGGAGCTCCCCACTCCGATATACTTCGCCTTATGAACCCCTTCTCAAGCAACTCCCCTACTTGCTTATGAAGTTCTCTTCTCTCACGAGGAGCCATGTGGCGTACTGGCAAAGACACTGGTTTGGCATTATCCACCAAATAAATTCGGAAATCTATCTCCCGCTTCGGAGGCAAACCCTTTACTTCTTCAAACACATCCGGATATTCCCGGACTACTCTGACAGAACACAAACTCTCGACCGAAGCATCGAGCGATTCAAGATAACTTAGCAAAACAGATTCCATGGGATTGCAAGAGATCTCGAGAGTGTTACCCAAGCGGGTCATGAGCCTGACAACTCTCCTTTCGCAATCAAGAACGGCACCATTACTGGATAACCAGTCCATGCCCAAGATCAACCCATAGCCCGTGAAGCCCAATACAAAAGCATCACATCTAAACTCAACGCTAAGTATAGAAATCTTCAAACCCAAACATATCATAGACAGATATATGGAGCCCCCAATTGGGTTTGAGACAACCAAAGGATCATCAACTAGACTGGTGTCTAAGTGCAGTGACTCAACTAACGATGATGAGATAAAAGAATGCGATGCGCCAGAGTCAAACAAAGTACGAACTGGATGATCAAACAGAAAAACCAGACTTTCAACGGAAATAGTTCTACCTCTCTGCTGAATCGGTGGAACTGAGAGAACCTGAACTTGCCCCCCTGACTGAGGTGGTGCTATAAGAGCTTGCACCTGGCCTCCTGAGGTAGACCCCGTCTTCTGCCCCTTCTTTGGGCAGTTTTTCACAAGATGCCCTGCTTCACCACAATGAAAGCAACCGGTCTTCTTCTTTTTGCGACAATCCTTACTAAGGTGTCCTGGTGTTCCACAATTGAAGCACTTCTTCTTCGTCTTCTTTTTGTCACCATTGCCTTTTCCGCCCTTGCCTTGTTGTTGTTGTTGCGGTTTCTTCTGATCCCCCTTTTTCTCTGGTGCCTTAGAATTCTTATCATCCTCATGCATAAGTGCCATGTAGACAAGCTTCTCAAAAGTGGCCCCCATAGGAATGTGAGTCATAGCTATTCCTTGCAATGGTTCGTTCAAGCCTCTAACGAACCTCAAAGCCTTCTTCTCCGGTGTATTCACCAACTCTATGCCAAACCTTGCTAATTGATTGAATTTGTTGACATATTCTTTCACCGTGAGATTCCCTTGCTTCAAATTCAAGAACTTCTCCATAAACAGATTCTCTTCCGCCCTTGAGAGAAACTTAGCCCCAAACCTTTGCTTAAAATCTGCCCAAGAGTCAACAGGGCGTTCTCCATTAGTGACCTCCCACCAGAATGAGGCCTCTCCCTTCATTAACCAAGCCGCCAACTTGACTTTCTTTCCCTCTTCCACTTCAAAGATATCTAGCAACTCTTCCACTTCCTTAAGCCAATCTCTAGCCTCTACGAAAGTCTCTGAACCAAGAAAAGGTTTTCCTCCTATAGCCTTGAACTCCTTGCAAACCTTAGCAAAATTATCCACTCTAGGCTGAGGAGGAGGAGCGGTTGTCTCTGGTGTAGTAGCATTGGCCGGACCCGCAGCCGCGGCCCTAGCCTCTTGCAACCTCCTATACCATAGTGGTATAACTAAACCCTCCGGGATGTTAAGATCTTCAGCCATGCTGAAACGAAAGAGGAAAGATTCAAAAAGGAGATTCCGAAAGATAAAGATATGGCTATTGGGGATTATGCTTTTCTTTTTCAAAAACTTTTTCTCTTAGAAGACATGCTTTTGAAAATACTTTCTTCGAAAATACTCTTAGAAAATAGTTTTTCTCAAAAATTTTATCTGTTCTGGTAACCTTAAGCTCTGATACCACGTGTAACACCCCACTCCCGCTATGATCACTCACTAAGGGAATGCCATAGCATCGGTGGAGTATTTTAGTGAATATAGAACAGAAAAATTACAACAAGACAGATATAAATAGTACTTGAAATTTTAAAACATCATCTCATAACAGCGGAAGTAAAACATGTCTGGTTACATCATAAAACCACAATAAAGGTCAAGTACAATATCCATCAAAATAAAGAAGTACATAATCCCACTCTCATACAATAGCCGAACAAAAGAAAAGATAACTGGATAACTGGAGCTTTACATCTATCCAAGCTCCTAAAGACTGGAACAGCAATCCGATCAAGCTCCACTACTGCTAGGATCCACCGTAGGACCTGAGGGTTGGGAAAAAGATAAAAACAACAGGGTCAGACATAAGTCTGAGCGAGTCCTATAACTTTAACAATACAATCGTTAAAGTAACCAGAGAAGACATAAACTGATATACGGTAACATATAGGGATGAATGGCTACCCTAAGCAGTCAACTAAACGAAGATAAAGGATAAAGACGCATCTACCCTCCCTAAGGTAAATTACTAAACTGCACCACACCAGTCGTTCCTAACTTAAAGGTTGATCCCACCCAAGGACTTATAAAATTTACTAATTAGTACCTGCGTACCCCTAGGTGACCAAGTAGGCGCCACGGGGCCCTACAATCCACTAGGTGTACACACTACTTCCCATTCGATCGGCTCCCTAACGTAGATACCCGTGCTGGCCCCACCGTGGGATGTATCATTCCCCAATGTGGCAACCTGATGAAACTAAAGGTGCACGGCTTATATCTACTCGATGCAACAACGGCTTACCTACCAGCCCGGGCCCACTCACGCATATGAAGCCCGTTGGACTTGCGTTGCCACCGCTAACCCGTTTGCCTCTTACAGTCAAGCCCAGTATGCGTGTCCCGTCCTCGACATGGGTCGAGCCCACAAAGATACGTATGGGTTACTGGTTGAAATGGGCCTCCACAAGCTACCCACCTAAGCTTGTCCCTTTTTCTAGTATATCCCACTTAACCCTTTAATCATGTTTTAATTACATGTTCCATTTTGGTTAAGTATTCTAATCGTATTTTCTATTGCCACCCAAGGCAACCACTAGATTTTCTCATGCCACCCGAGGCACCCACTTAACCCCTCATGTCCCTCTACATGCTAATGTGGTTAAGTGTTTCTTAATTAATTAATTAAGAACGTAACCTTTGTAAAGACCTCTCACATTAGACTGTCTTTTATGACCGCTGGTTAAGCCGGTTGGGTCCGGGCAGCCTTATGTCATAACAGAGTCTAACCTCGTGTCTTTACATTAATTACGTATTTAGTTTGTGCCTAAGACCTCTCACATTGGGCTAACATTTGTAGCAACTGGTTAAGCCGGTTGGGTCCGGGCAGTTTTACGCTACAACTGAGTCCAACCTCGTGTCTTAGTCAATTAATTACACCTAATTAATCACCCTCATAATTTTATATTAATTATCCCTAATTAATCAAGTTTTCTTAACATGGGTAGACCTAACTTAATAGGTAAATTCCCATGGGGTAGACCTAACTCAATAGGTAAATTCCCAACACATAGTATGGGTACACCTAACCAAATAGGCAAATTCCCATACTATGTTTATTTATTTTGTGTTATGCATAATTATATTAATTTCACACAATCTTATTAACTTATGCATTTAATTACCCCATCGTTCCCACGTAATTTCGTTCATGATATAACACATATAAAAGGTGTCAACTTGCATATGAATGAACATGTTTCAAAGGTGCCATCTTGCATATTAACAAACACATAACTTGCATATGAACTTGCATAACATGTCACATAACTTGCATATAATATGTCACATAACTTACATATTCATTTTGCATAACAAACTTGCATATTAGCTTATAGACTTGCATAATGTGTCATCATGAACTTGCATATTAATAAACATGTAACTTGCATATTTACATACATGTAACTTGCATATTTACAAACATGTAACTTGCATATAAAGAAACATGTAACTTGCATATTTACATACATGTAACTTGCATATTAACAAACATGTAACTTGCATATTAACAAACATGTAACTTGCATATTTACATACATGTAACTTGCATAGCATATTACCATGAACTTGCATAACATGCATATGATTACATAGCCCACAACTTGCATATTTAGCATCATGCAAACATAACATACATCATATTAAACTTGCATAAGCTTACATACTCAACATGCATAAACATAAGATTAATGCTAACATCATATCATATGATTCAAAGCTCATTAACCCACATACAAAACCATAAATCTCATCACATCTCATCTAATTAGTTTACCAAAAGATCATCAAAGTGATAGAAACTCACAACTAGCAACTTTGAACACCAAATGAAGAAGATTAAGATGCTAAGAAGGGATTAGAAGTTGATTAGAGAGTGATTAGTATGCAACCCTCTTCATAAAATTAGTGGAGGCCATGAGAGCTAGCATTTTGCCATAGTTTAGTCACTAGGTTTAATTATGAATGAATTAGGGTAGGTTAGGGTCTTATTTATAGATTAGGCAAGTGTTTTAGGCCATAGGATTAACCCTAGATTCAATCCAAGCCATCAAAGCATGTCTTGGGGAAGAAGTCAAGTGTAGGAACCATCTAGGGCCTTTAGATTAAAGATGGACCATGAGAACCATTCAAATGCAAAATCTGCACTTGAGCGAATCGGCCCACGGGTTGACAGCCAAACACCCTGGATTAACCCCTAGTCGACCCAGCGGGCTCGGGTCGACTTCAAAAATCGGCCGGTTCGGTCATTCCCCTCTCCCAATTCGCTGTTTTGAGCATTTTTGCATATTTATTTATTAAATTTTCAATTATATATATATATATATATCAATATATATATATATATATATCTACACAACCCATTTCACTTAATTAAGTATACTTTAATTTGGGAATTTTCGTGAAACTTCGCGAGGCCATATCTTGGTCATACGGACTCCGATTTTCGAAAACTCGGACTCTATTTCGCGTATTTTTCCGAGACGAACGCAATGGCATAGCCCGTTTCCCTTGATTCCCATTTTAGAATTAAATTCTGCCTCGATTTATGTTATTACAGGTTATTGAAAATACGGGTTGTTACAGACCATGTCCCCAATATCAAACTCAAGATCTGTCCTCCTCTTGTCCGCATAAGATTTCTGCCTATCTTGCGCCGTCTTTATCCTCCTTGAATCAAATCGATCTTTTCCGAAGTCTCTCTAATCATATCGGGCCCAAGCAAGATCTTATCCGTAGATTCCCACCAACATGTAGGCGAACGACACGGCCGTCCATAAAGAGCCTCGAAAGGTGCTATGCCAAAGCTAGACTGAAAGCTATTATTATATGCGAATTCCACTAAGGGAAGATGCTCCTCCCATGTACCTCCTAAATCTAAAACACATAGCCTCAAAAGGTCCTCTAGAATACGATTCACCCTCTCGGTCTGGCCGTCCGTCTGAGGATGATATGCGGTGCACAAACATAACTGAGTCCCTACCGCCTCTTGCAAGCTCCTCCAAAACTCGCTAGTAAAGATAGGATCGCGATCGCTCACTATGCTAGAAGGAACACCGTGCAAACGAACTATCTCTCGAATGTATACAGAGGCTAACCATGCAGCAGTCCTCTTACTCTTCACGGGAATGAAATGGGCGCTCTTAGTAAGTCTATCTACCCCGAGCCAAATCCCCGTATTACCCTTCCTCAATCTCGGTAACCCGTCAACAAAGTCCATCGAGACACTCTCCCACTTCCATTGTGGGATCTCCAATGGGTTAAGCAACCCACCGGGCTTCTTTTTCTCTTCTTTTACTTGTTGGCACACCAAGCATCTAGCGACAAACTCGGCCACATCCTTCTTCATACTGGCCCAAAAGTAAACTCGTCTCATGTCCATGTACATCTTGTCCCCACCGGGATGAATGGTCATCTTCGAACGATGTGCATCATCAAGAATGGTCTTCCTCAAGTCCTCGTCTCGTGGTACACAAAGTCTACCGTCCCTACGTAACCAACCCTTATCATCTAGGGTATACCTACTGAGATGGCTCGATGACTCCCCCCTTATGAGCTCCTCTACTAACTCAACCAACTATGGGTCATCTCGCTGTGCCTCACCAATCCATCCCAAAAGCGTAGGTCTGACCTCTAAGGATGCTAGCAAACCGGGTACAAAGTCAATGGAAGGTCTAAAGTCAAACATAGAGATGAACTCTAAGCTTCGCCGCTCAACAAACAACGGACTCAAGGACAACCTTTTCCTACTTAAGGCGTCTGCCACCACGTTACCCTTGCCAGGGGTATATGCTATCTCGAAATCATAGGACGCTAAGAATTCCATCCACCTTTGCTGCCTTAAGTTCAAGTCCTTCTGAGAGAACAAGTATTTTAGCGATTCGTGGTCAGTGAACAATTCGAATTTCTCGCCAAGAAGATAATGGCGCCAAGACTTAAGCGCGAAAACAATAGAGGCCAACTCTAGGTCATGCGTAGGGTAATTTATCTCATGTACTCTCAACTGCCTTCCTCCATAGGCTATTACCCTTTCCTCTTGCATTAAGACTGCGCCTAGTCCTGTCCCACAAGCATCGGTATAAATGGTAAATGGCTTACTCTCATATGGCAACACTAAGACTGGGGCTGTGGTCAAAGCTCTCTTTAAACGTTGGAACACATCATCACAATCTACGTCCCACGTGAAAACTAGGTTCTTCTTCGTCAAGCGTGTCGATGGGGCTGATATCTTTGCGAAGTCCTTGATAAACTTCCTATAGTAGCCGACCAACCCCAAGAAACTCCTCACCTCGGTAGCATTTTTAGGGACCTTCCAATCTTGGATGGCCACCACCTTCGCGGGATCCACAGCTATCCCTTCTTTGGAAACCACGTGCCCTAAGAATCGCACTTCCTTCCTACAAAAGTGACATTTAGAAAATTTAGCTTTAAGGTTATGCACTCGAAGGGTCTCCAACACTTCCCTAAGATGTAGAGCATGCTCTTCCTCGCTCTTAGAAAAGACCAAGATGTCATCCACAAAGACCACCACGAATTTATTAAGGTACTCCCTAAACACCCTACTCATCAAGTCAACAAAGTATGCGGGGGCGTTTGTCAAACCGAACGGCATCACAAGCCATTCATAGAAACAGTCCGGAGTCCTAAAGGCAGTCTTGTCTATGCTATCCTCAGCCACTCTCAACTGATGGAAACCGGTGGCTAAGTCTAACTGCGAAAATACTAAGGCGCCAACTAACTGATCGAAGAGATCGTCTATCCTCGGCAGTGGGTGCCTATTCTTCTTAGTAAGTTTATTAAGTTCTCTATAGTCCACACAAAGTCTAAGGGACCCATCCGCCTTCGTGGCAAATACTAATGGAGCACCCCACTCCGATATACTACGTCTTATGAACCCTTTCTCAAGCAACTCCCCTACTTGCTTATTGAGCTCCCTCCTCTCACTAGGAGCCATGTGGCGTACTGGCAGAGATACTGGTTTTGCATTGTCTACAAGATAAATACGAAAATCTATCTCACATTTTGGGGGTAGACCCCTCACCTCATCGAAGACATCACCATATTCACGGACTATACGAACAGAATGAAAATCATCATTGGGTGCGTCAAGTGACTCAAGATAACTAAGCATCACCGATCCTCTAGGTTCACAAGAAATATCAAGGGTCTTTCCACTACGAGTCAACAGTTTTACTACCCTTCGTTCACAATCTAGGATGGCGCCATATCGGGCTAGCCAATCCATCCCTAGAATCAACCCATAGCCCATGAAACCGAGCACAAAAGCATTACATTCAAAACCAATGCCTAAGATAGACAGTCTCAAATCCCTACAAACCATGGATAAATGAGCCGACCCACCAATAGGATTTGAGACTACAATGGGATCCACAACAAGACTAGTATTTAAGTGCAGTGTTTCAACTAATGATGTAGAGATAAACGAATGTGATGCGCCAGAATCGAATAAAGTACGGACAGGATGATCAAACAGAAAAACTAAACTCTCGACGGAAATGTTTCTACCTCGTTCTTGCAGCGGTGGGACCGCGAGAGCCTGGACCTGCTCCCTTGCCTGCCCTGGTGCCACGAGAGCCTGAAGCTGCCCTCCAGAAGTTCTTTGCCCTTGCCCCTGTTTCCTTGGGCAGTCCTTAACTAGATGACCTGCCTCTCCACAGTGGAAACAACCAGTCTTCTTCTTTTTCTTACAGTCTTTACTCAGATGGCCTGGTGTCCCACAATTAAAGCACATCTTCTTTCCTTTGCCATTATTGTTCTTCCCGCCTTTCTTGTTTTGTTGTTGTTGCTGCGGTTTCTTTTGATCCCCTTTCTTCTCGGGTGCCTTATTAGCATTGGCGCCCTTCTCCTCTTCATGCATAAGCGCCATATCAACTAGCCTCTCAAAGGTGGCCCCATAGGGATGTGGGTCATAGCTAACCCATGTAGTGGCTCGTTCAAACCCTTAACAAATCTCAGGGCCTTCTTTTCGGGTGTATTCACCAAGTCCAAGCCAAATCTCGCCAACTGATTGAACTTGTTGACGTATTCTTTTACTAACAGATTCCCTTGCTTTAATGCCAAAAATCTTTCCATATATAAATTCTCTTCAGCCCGTGAGAGAAACTTTGCCTCAAACCTACGCCTAAAATCTGGCCATGTATCAACCGGACACTCTCCGTTAGAGACCTCCCACCAAAACGAAGCTTCGTCCTTCATCAACCAAGAAGCCAATTGGACCTTCTTACAATCGTCCAAATCGAAAATGTCAAATAGACCCTCCACTTCTTTCAACCAATTTCTAGCTCCAATGAACGTTTCAGTCCCATTAAAAGATTTTCCACCCATCGAATGAAAGTCTTTACATATCTTGGAGAAAGTATCTCCACGCGGAAGAATGACTGGAGCTAGGGGAGGAGGAGGAGGAACGTTGACCGGTCCCGCGGCAGCGGCCCTATCCTCGAGATATTGACGAAACCAACCGGGTACATGAACACCCTCTGGTATCTCAGATGCTCCAGACATGCTGAAAAGAAAAAGAAAGAGTTTCAAAACAAGGGAAGCGAAAGAGAGATGTATGGCTTGCGGGGATTATGCTCTTTAAAGTAAACTTTCCTTAAAAATAGCTTCTTTAAAACAAGTTTTTTGAAAATACTTTCTAGGAAAATAATACTTTTGAAAACACTTTTCAAAACTTTTTATCTGTTCTTGTAACCATAGCTCCGATACCACGTGTAACACCCCCATGTCCATTAATGTCACTCACAAAGGGAATGCATCAATGTCCGTGAAGCGTTATTGTTGTATAGAACAGATAAATTACAAGAATAAATAAATAAAACAACACAGCGGAAGATAAAACTTATTTCATTTCATCATAACTCAAAACGAGTTTACATAAGTAGTTTCCAAAACCATTACAACAGGATCAATAGTCTTTTCCAAAAACTTCAAAGTACATAAAGAAGCAAATACTTAAATAACATAAATGCATAAATCTCCACTGAGCATAAGCAAAGCCATAAAGATGAGAGAGTCCCAAGCGATACATCTATTATCTTCAAGCAACTGAAAGTAATCGGCACTAAGCTGTAGTATTCACTCCTTGCAAACCTGAAGAGGGGGGGGGGGAAGGAAGAAAAGAGGTGGAAAGAAAAGGGGGTCAGACATAAAGTCTGGCAAGTGCGATAACTTTAACAATATAATTATCAAAATAACTAGGATAAGGCATAAGCTGGAAAATAAGGAAATGACTGTGAACAAATGGGTATGATAAAACAAAACGAGGAAATAAGATGAACCAAGATAACATTAAAGGCGCCCCTAATCACTATAAGGTAATTACTACACTGCACTACCATTAGTCACCCTTAAAGGTTGATCCCGCCTACAGAACTTAATAATGATAATGATAGTTTAGTGTACCCCTAGCTACCTTCATAGGTGTCGTCTGCCCCTATCTCCACTAGGTGTACCCACTACCCCCATTCGATCGGCTCCCTAACTCGTAGATAACCGTGCTGGCCCAACAGTAGGGTGTATCACTCCCCAAAGTGGCAACCCGATACAACCAAAAATGCACGGCTTATATCTACACGATGCAACAACGTCTTACCTACCAGCCCAGGCCCACACACGCATATGAACTCGTTGGACTTGCGTTGCCACCGCTGACCCGTTTTGACCTCTTACAATCAAATCCAGTACGCGTGTCCCTTCCTCGACTTGGGTCGAGCCCTCAAATATACTTCATGGGTTACTGGTTTGAAAAGGGCCCCCATGCATGACACAAGCTTTCCACCTATGTTTGGTGCCCTCTAAGGTTTTTCCCACTTAACCCCATTCTTATTCATGTCTTCTTACATGTTTCAATCTTGGTTAAGTGCATCTAATCGTATTTCAAATGCCACCCAAGACACCCACTAAATTCCACATGCTACCCAAGGCACCCACTTAACCCCCTCATGTCCCACTACATGTTTATCTGGTTAATTGTTTCTTAATTCATTAAGACCGTAACCTTGTAAAGACCGCCCACATTAGACTGGCATTTGCGGCAACTGGATTTGCCGGGTGGGTCCGGGCAGTCTTACACCACAAACGAGGCTAACCTCATGTCTTTACAACTGTTACGCATTTAAGTTATGCCTAAGACCTCCCACATTAGACTGGCGTTTGTGGCAGCTGGATTTGCTGGGCGGGTCCGGGCAGTCTTACACCACAAAAGAGTCTAACCGCGTGTCTTAGGCGATTAATTACACATAATTAATTATCCCCAATTTGAATTAATTTCCCTATTCAATTTGTCAATCAATTACAAATTTAACTATGTCCATAATTGACTCATTTATGTCCATGTATTTATGGTATATAAAATTATACCAATTAACATCACATTTAAGGCATTTATGCCAATTCTCAATATTAAATCTTTTAATATTATCCCATTGCCCCATGTTGTACGTTCGTTCATTTTATTTAAAATATACGTTAGACTCGAATAGTCTAACTTATGAAATAAAGAGAAAACATCACAACATGCATAGAATAAAAACTAGATCTAAACATAAGGGGTGAACTTGCATGTGTGAATAAGGTTTTTCATCCAAAAACTTGCATAGGCCAAAGTTACAAACTTGCATAAACTATGGATGTCATAGATCTAATCATAAGGTGTAAACTTGCATAATCAATAGTTACAAACTTTACATTACATGATTCATACTCCAACATGTATATATATACCTGCATATATGATTTATACAACATAAACTATGATGTAAATTTGCATCTAACCCACACATGTCATAGCCTAACTTTAGATCCAATTTACTCATAAAATAGATGTCATGAAACATGTATGGTTGTATATGATTATCACTAACTTGCATATGATTCATATCTAAATTAACATCTAAACTTGCATACATACATATGATTTAACATATGAATTAGCTCCACAACATAACCAAACTAGCATATGAAGCATCATTATGAATTGATTGTACATAGGCCTACAATTAACATAGATTTACAACATAGATAATAACATCTCAGCTTTACAACATAGATAATAACATCATAGATTTACAACATAGATAATAACATAACGGTCAATGATTCACAACATAACCATATAATCCAAATCATAACTCAACCTAATTAAATTGTTAATTATCTTAATAAAGAAATCGAACTCACAAAAAAAGGTCTTGCGTATGGAAATCTGAGTTCTGAAATTGATTTAGCTCGCCTTTGTAGTAGATTCGTTATTGTTTAGATTAGAGTTGAATAGAATTGAGTTGATTAGTTTTTCTTCCTCCTAAATGGTGGTGGCTACTCTAGGTCGCAAGGTGATAGCATGACGGCCATAGTTCCAATTTCTTATTTGATTTTTAGGGTTTGAGTCTACCCATGTTTATACAGAATTTCAATTTAATTATAGTCGTTGGATGATCTTAGGGTTAATCAAAACCACTCAGTCAGGATAGGGTGACACCTCAGCCCTAATGACTCAGTAAGGAGTCAGAAATGACTCAGCAATGAGTCCCAATATGGATCAGATTACACCAAAACACTGTGCAGGCTTTCTGCTCGGCCTGGGCGCACTTGGCAGGTGCACCAGTGCAATTTTTGTACTGGCGCACTTCCTAAGTGCGCCAGTGCATCTATAATTTTTTTCCTTCTGGTTTTTCCACCTGACTTCATTCGTCCATATCTCCTTCATCCGGTATCCGTTTTACGCAAACTCAGACTCTATCTCAACCAGAATTCCGAGACGAACACAATGGCGCAACCCGTTTCCCTTAATTCTCACATCTGAGATTAATTATTCTTGAATTTAGTTAATTCGATTATTCAAAAATTCGGGGTGTTACACATCCTCCTTCAAAAAATCAGGTTTGCTTGATCTTGTTCATTCTGATGTTTGTGGCTAGTTAAAAGTTAAGACCTTTAGTGGTACGCTTTACTTTGTTATTTTTATTGATGATTGTTCAAGGAAATTGTGGATTTATGTTTCAAAAACAAAAGATCAGGTACTTGATGTTTTTAAGCTGTTTCAAGCCTTGGTTGAAAGGCAATCTGGTAAAAAGCTAAAATAGTTTACGTTCTGACAATGGCGTTGAGTACATCGGTTTACTTGCTTAAGGTATTCGGCATCAGTTTACACCTAAGAAGACTCCATAGTTGAATGGTATAGCAAAGAGAATGAATAGGACTTTGTTAGATAGAATGATGTGCATGCTTTCAGAGGCTAAGTTGCCAAAACACTTTTGGGGTGAAGCTTTGTTTACAGCTACACATGTAATTAATTTGTCTCTTTGTTTTTCTTTGAATGGTGATGTTCCAGATAAGGTTTGGCTTGGCAAGGAGGTTTCTTACAGTCATATACGTGTCTTTGGGTGTAAGGCATTTATGCATGTGCCTAATGTTGAAAGATCGAAGCTGGATTCCAAGACTCGCCAATGCATCTTTGTGGGCTATGGTCTTGACAAGTTTGACTACAGGTTTTATGACCTTATAGAGAAGAAGCTGATTCGTAGCAAGGATATAAACTTTGTTGAAGATCAAACAATTGAAGAAATTCAGAAATCACAAGAAACTGCATCTCATAGTGGCTATGATCTGGTTGATTTAGATCTCCCTCCTTTGACTCCTGCAACCCCAATAACTCCTGCACAAACTCAAACTGAGCATGTACAAGAAAATGACAATGAAGGTCATATACCTGAGGAAGATGATCATCATAATGAAGATGCTGAAATTGAACATCATGCTTCTCCTGAAACTCAAACAACCTTTGTAAGGCGATCTACCAGGGAACGACTTCCTTCCACGAGGTATCCTTCTTCCAAGTATGTTCTCTTAACTGACGGAGGAGAACCTGAGAGGATTAAGGAATCTATAGACAGCAATGATAAGCAACTTTGGTTGGATTTAATGAAAGAAGAGATGAAGTCGTTGCATGATAACAACACTTTTGATCTAGTGATACTGCCGAAAGGAAAGAAGGCTTTGAGGAATCGTAGAGTTTACAAGAAGAAGCAAGATGAAAATGCGAAGATGCTTTGGTACAAAGCAAGATTTGTAGTAAAAGAATGCAACCAAAGAAAGAGAATTACTCTGAAGAAATATTTGCACCAGTTTTCAAGATGTCTTCCATCATAGTTATTCTAGGTCTTGTTGCTAGTTTGAATTTAGAAGTGGAGCAGTTGGATGTGAAGACCGCTTTTCTTCATGGTGACCTTGAAGAAGACATTTACATGGAACAATCAAAGGGATTCAAAGTTAAACGGAAGGAAGAATATGTGTGCAAATTGAAGAAGAGTTTATATGGTCTAAAACAAGCTCCAAGACAATGGTATCACAAACTTGACTCTTTTATGGGGGAGCAAGGATATGAAAAGACATACAATGATCATTGTGTTTTCTTGAAAAAATTTGCTAACGATGCTTTTATCATTTTGCTACTTTATGTTGATGACATGCTTATTGTAGGGAAAGATGTAGATCGGATTACTAGTTTGAAGCAACAGTTGAGCATGAATTTCTCCATGAAGGAACTTGGTCCGACGAAGAACATTTTAGGAATGAGAATTATTCGTGATTGCAAGGTTCGTATGTTATCACTATCACATGAAGCATATATTCAGAGAGTGCTTAAAAGGTTCAATATGGAGAAAGCAACGCCTGTGAGTACTCCACTTGTTATGCATTTTAAGTTGAGTTCTTAATAGTGTCCTTCCACAACAGAAGAGAAAGAAAATATGGTGCATGTTCCTTATGCTTCCGTTGTGGGTAGTTTGATGTATGCAATGGTTTGCACTCTGCCCGACATAGCTCATGTTGTCGGTTTGGATAGTAGATTTCTTTCTAATCCGAGTAAAGAGCATTGGAATGCTATGAAGTGGATTATGATATACTTATAGGGTACTGCTGATATGAAGTTTTGTTTTAGGAGTGACAAGCTTTGTCTCGTTCGTTATTCAGATTCTGATATGGCAGGTGATATTGACTCGAGAAAATCTACTTCGGGTTATTTGGTCACTTTTGCAGGGGGAGCAATGTCTTGGCAATCTAGGCTACAAAAATGTGTGACTTTGTCTACTACTGAATCAGAGTTTATTGCAGCGACAAAGGCATGTAGGGAGTTGTTGTGGATGAAGCTGTTTGTTCGTCAGCTTGGATTTTCACAAAAGAGGTATGCGTTGTATTGTGACTGTAGGGTTTTCGGTCAACTAATTTTAAATATTTAATACGGATTTAAATATCGAGTTGAAAATATAAATAAATTTTTATATTTAGTTATTGATTTAATAGTCGATATTCGATTTAATACCGAATATATTAAATCATCGTAATACGAGAAATACTTCAGTTCGAGATTTAAACTGAATGTGAAAACAGTTCAGATGATCAATTACAGCTTCTGTTTGAATTAGAATAATAATATTAATTTATTATTGGAGAATTAATTGTTTTGAAATTTAATTTAAATCGATTTAAATTAATATCTTTTCTAGATGATCGAATTGATCTTCGTGACCTATCCCAATGTGTTCAGAATAGTGGTTAAACCATAGAAATGTCCATTGTTGTGTTTCGATTGGAGTTCATGGTGGTGTAGTGCGTTCAGCAGTATATAACGGTAGCTGAAATAAAATCGATTAAACACCGTACCTATTAAGACCTACCTCAGATAAATTCTACCTGGGAAAACACCTACCTTAAATTCCTTCACAGCTAAGTATTCATCATTTATAAATACATGACTAATCCCCCTTCTCTTCTTTAATTTCTGGCATCATCCATCTCTCTGTAAAAATGAAATCAAAGCCTTGAAGTAAATTGGCCACGCCCCCTTTTATTTCCAATTCGATTCCTTCTGCCTTTCATTTCTATTCTTCCCAAAGTAAAATGAAATTAGTTCCTCAGATAAGTAAATAAAAAAGGGGGGGCATCACAATCAGATTCGCGAAGGATTCCACCCTATTTTCTGAAGCTCGATAGCTCGAGCATTGTTCTAGGGTTCCTGAGCGACGTAAATACTCCAGCTAGGGTTGAATTTAGGGTTGACGGTTATTGCGATGTAGGTAATTGGAGAGTCGCGCGCGAGTTATTCGATGTCGACTGTGTTAGGGTGTGATTGAAGGAAGAGCGGTGAGATGATTCAAACGATTTGGGGATGGTGTGATGTACGGAGGTTGAACTGGAGTTGGGTCTTCGACAGTTGAACGGAGCAGGGAGTTTGCGATGCAAGTATCGAGGCTCGACTTGAACGGGGTTAGCAGAAGTAGATCCGACCTTGAACAAGGACATCGACTCGAATTGAACAACAACTCCAGGAGGGAGAGCGCTATGGAAATGGCGACGCTGGTATAAGGAGCAGGTCAGTGTTCTGATAGTCAGACTGTGTCATGCGAAATAGATAAAAACAAACTAAGGTGATTTTGGTCTGAAGAGGTGCGATGTAAACTAGGGTTCCGAGTTGCTGTAGCGACTTCGACAGTGATGAGGCATGGTAGAAACAAATTGGAAGAAGAAGAATTTTTATCAGCAAGAATTTGACTAATAAGACGGTTGGAGGAATCACTATGAAATCTACTTAATAAGCTCCATCGAGTGTTCGGCAAATAACATCACGGTGAGTAAATCTCACTCACCTTTTATTTAGAATTATTTTTATCAATTAAAAATAATTGTTTGTTGCTTGTTTGGTTGCATTCAATATTTTTGTGCATCTTAAATATATTAGTTATCTAGGCTTGGTGGTCGCTATTATATATATATTGGTGGTTGGATTCCCGCAGTATCATTAGCGGATGCCCGCGGTACCATTAGCGGATGATTACCCTATACGCCCCACGCTATGATAGTGGATGACCTTTTATACCGCGATATCCTGCCTCGAAGCATGATGGGTATTATTATGTTGACTAACGTCCGTGGATGCAGGAAAACAGGTTGGAGGGATCCAACTGGATTCCTCAAAAATATATTATCTGTTTGTTGTTTGTTTTCACCTATACTGTCATATATGATGTGTTAGAAAACTTGTCAATTACAATTGGTTGTTTTGATTGTTTGAAATATCACCGGGTCTTAATGTTGATTTATAAAAATATCGTGAAAGAGATTTTGAGATTTAAAAGGAAAAAACTATTTTCTAAAATAGAATTTGAATTTGAACAGGCTAAAGATATTTACTTGTTTTAGAAATAAATAAAACAAGTATTGAATTTATAAACGATGTTTATAAATTAAATAATACAAGACATTGAAGTGAATTTATAAATGTGTTTATAAATAAAATAGATTGATTTTCGTTGGATAATCAGATAATTGAAATGAAATTATAAACAATGTTTATAGAAATAAAGCGAGAAAAATTACCATTGGATAATTTGAATATTTAAATTCAAATCTAAAAATAGAAATGGGGAAATCGTTTTAAAGAAATAAACGATGGACTATATTCTGATGTCCAGAATATAAATTGGACTAAAATAATTCTGGAAGGATTATGATTTGAATTCGATTAATTCGAATTTTATTTGAATAGAATTTGAATATAGAATTTGAATAGAATTTGAATATAGAATTTGAATAGAATTTGAATATACAGAAATTTGAATAGAATTGAATAGAATTTGAATAGAATTGAAAATGGAATTTGAATATAGAAATTTCAAAGAGATTTGAAAACAGAAATTTCATATAGAATTTGAAAATAGAAAGTTGAAATCATTTCGAAATGGGAACGACGAAATATATTTCAAAATGCGGATTTTTAAATAAATCCAAAGGATTTATAACTTGTCAAAGGAATTGAAATTTAAATATAGAAGATCAAAGTATAAATAAATATATTACCGAGTAAGGAAAAATCGACAATTATTGATAATCGAAAATACTTTGTTGAATTGGGAAACTGATTTGATATATATAAAAAATATATCAGAATAGAGTTGAAATTTATTATAAACGAAGTTTAAAATGTTTATATATTAAATATAATTTAAACGAACTCGCCGCAGCGCGGTAGTTCGTAAATTGGGGATTTGAACTTCAATTAGGTATATAGAACTCAATTGAAGTCGGAATTCTTTGAAACAAGAATCGTCAGGACCGATTAAATAATAGTTTTCTATGGAAGAGGAAAATCTGGATTTCGTCGTATAGATTTTGATTTATGTCAAAATCAAATTTTCAGAAAAGCAGCGCCAAAATCATTTAAAAACCATAACAGTTTATTTAAATAAATAAAAGGATTTTAAAGAAATAAAAATCTGAATTGCAATTAGAAAAATCCAGACTGGAGATATAAAATAAATATGAACTCCAGTGAAGTAAGTGAAATGATTTTTGAAACAAAAATCAGATTTTTAGTTATTAAGTAGATTTAACTAATTTTGAAGAATAAATAATTAATCGAGTTTTGAATCGAAATTGGCGTTGGTTAAGTAAATTGGTTTTGTGGATTCATATTCGAAATCGAATTTGAAACTCAAGCTAGAAAAGAAATTCTACTTGTTTATAAGCGAATTAAAATTTATTTGAACATGATATGTTCAAAATAAAGGGATTTGGCAAAATAGCTAATTAAAGAATAAATTAGCAAATTGAGTTAGGAATGACCGGATTGAGTTGGGATAAATTGGAAAACAGGTGAATATAGGTTGAGCAGGTTTGGAATGAAGTATATGAAGAGATATATTGAAATGCCCGACAAAAAGGTACACGTTTAGATTCCATGTGAGGTTTTATGCGCCGTATCGGCAAGCCGCTTGGCTTTTTCTTTTTCTTTTTGAATGGAGAGGCCTGTGTGGTGGTTTGGGGATTTTCCCGATGCTCCCGGTACAAAGGAGGTTATGGCGAAATTTTCCGGAAATTTAAGGAGTTAGAATATTTTTAAGAAAATTGGGTAAGTAGAAAATCAATATATTAATATATATTGAATTCGATTAGGAAACGAATTTAAATAGAATATTACAAACAAAAAGGAAATATATAATTCTGGTAAAATTAGAAAGAGAAATATTACGGGTTTAAAATGAATAATTGGTTTTTAAAATGTTGATTATTCGAGGTAAATGGTTTTGTTTGTTTTGAAGTTGAGGATGTTTTCAGTCAAGGTCTGAGAGGTAGTTATACCCCAACGTGATTGATTTCGTTTTTAATTGATAAATAGCAAGATCCAGTTTCGAAGAGACGTGTTTGAATAAGAGTTAGTTGAATAAAATAATTTGGGTTGTTGTAACGATGTTTTACATAGCATTCATTTTAACCTAAGTGGTGGAATTTTGGAAATATATAAGTAAATATTTACTGAGTATAATTGAAATAGTCAGGAAAGAGATAAGTGATTGAAATTGTTTACAATTGCAACAGAATATATTTTCTAAATATAGAAAATAAAAGAAGGTGATATAGGGAAATGTTTTTTCCAAATAGCGTAAGAAACCAATAAGACTACTGAAAATATTTGGTTAACGAATATTGATAGGGAAATGAAGAAGTGAATTAATTAATGAAATATTAATTAACAGGCCTAGTGATTGATTGATGTTATGGATGAATGGAATGTTTGGTTATTTTTCTTTGATAGTTAAATAACCGACTATCGAAGCGTTTTCCAATATCGTTGTCAATATGGAGAGACCGGTTGGATTATCATCCGAGAACCACTTTGTATTGGCAGTAGCGTTGCGAATCAGATTATATGAAGATAATCGAAGACGGAGTAAAGTGCAAGGGCTTTTTCTATTAATAGAATTTGTGCCTTCGGTTTCGTTCGGTCCCAGAACGAAGTGTATGGACGAATGTCTGACAAAGTATTTCCAATGATCAAATATGTTGGTCTGTATAAATATATATGGTGGCAACGGATTTATTCCCTTAGCATAATATCCAGAATATATTTGTGCAAATCAATTAGTGATTAACTGATCTGACAATGTGGCATTTAAAGTGATTGTGCTATCAATGAACGATAAGTAACCGTGGCCTCAGGCCTCAACAACCGGGAAATGACAAAAATCGGGCAGGCAGCATGGCTATGTGGGTCGTCTCATTAGGGTGTATAATCACTTATCTAGATAAATTCATTTAATTCCTTATTCTATTCGATGTTGTCGCATTCGGGAAACGGTTGCTGATCCCAACCGTTGGTGATATACATTCGATACACTCAAGCGAAATGAGTGGTCGGTCATGTGTGGGCCGGGTTGCAAGATGTTCTTTTTGAACTCAGTGTATCCCCCTCTAGAGATACACTATCGGAAGGTGGTTCCATACCTTGTCATGGTCAGAATCCAATCTCCAATAAGCGCCCTGCGGTTTTTGATTTTTATGTTATATATGGAGCGTGAGATGCAAGCGTTCTGCTAGATTGTTATTTATTTGATTTAGACACTATTATAATATCACTGTATTTTCGTATCAAAGTGTTTTGGGTTATAGTAAGGTAAAAACCGTCCATGTTTATGTGTGGGTTGGTCTTACTATTATCCTTTCTTTCGAAAGGATTTTGAAAGTTAAACAAATGGTTGGAGTTTACTCACACCAGTCCCATGACTGACCCAGAGTTTATTTTGTTTGTTTCCTTAAACTCTTGGGTGCCTAAATTTGTACGGGCAGTCAAGTAGGCGGGATTTTTTTCAGATTCACTTGGAAGAGCGGGAAGCAGGAGGCTTCACCAGTTAGCTATAGACTATCATATTTCCACTGTGTACTATGTTGTATCTGGAAACAGGTGTTTATAACTGTTCCAGGAATAACTGTTGTGCTCTGATAATGGTATGTATATACAGTTACTGATTTGTATTTCAAAAAGTTATGTTATATAATATAATTTATTCGTTCCGCTGTGAGATTTGTCTTCTTTGTTTTCTTCTATTCTAACATTTCTTTCTTTCTATTTCTCATCCTCTAACTTCTTTCTAATAATGATTCGTATTTCTGTGCAATTTGGGTTGGACGTGTGGTATTATTATTCAACCCATATAGTACGGATTTGCGGGCCGTTACAGTTGGTATCAGAGCTTAGGTTGAGCGAATACCTAGGCTTTGGGATTGTACTCATTAGAGATAGGGTCACCAGTACCCTATATTGAGTTGAGTGTATATATACGAGAGCGCGTATTTGTAAATTGATATAAAAACTATTTTATATTGTGTTGGCTAGTCTGTTAAGTGGTTTATGAATTCTGGTCGAATCGTGGGACGCCACGACGTCAATAAGAGTTTGTAAATACTTGAACAGAAGATTGAACACTATATTGTTTTTAAACTGGGTAAATGAAATAATTTTACCCAAAACTATATTTTGATATAGAAAGAATAATTTTCTGAAATTATTACAATATATGGATGTGTGGGATGTTAATATTATAATCAAAAGAGATTATAAGAATTGGAATGGTTATATATAACCTAATAGAATTTGTATATGAATGAAATATACAAATGTGATAAACTGAAATTGAATTCAAATCAGAATTTGGAATTTAAATCCTGGGAAGTTTGAAAATATCTTCAGAAGTATATTAGAACAAAATAGCCTTGTGTTTGAAAGATTTTTGAACCAAAATCATTTTGATGAATTTTGAAAGTGGTAAAGCATTGAACTCACTTCAGTGGCTGGAAAATAATTCTGATGATGACTGCAGCATCATCGGTGTTCATTTTCGAGTTTCTAAGTGATGGATTGTTACCTTAGAAAGGTTTTTGATGGAAATTTGTTGGAAAGAAAACAAATTGGTTTGAAAATTCAAATGTTTTGAATTTGTGATGAGTTATAAATATAGGTATATGTTTATACGATTTCAAAGGAGATTTAAAATAAAAACCCAGGAATTTGAATTATGAAAATTAAATTTAACTTAAGCAAGTTAATAAAGTGAATAAATTGGTTAAAATCAATTGGAATGAATTTTAATGCACATGAATGAAGACCAAAAGTTTTGGTAGAACTAAAGTTGCAGAAGTATAAAGTGTTGAGTTTCAACATAAGTGAGTTTGAAAATAAATGGGTTTGAGGCATTTTTCTACCTTACTTTTTTCAGGGACGAAATTCTTTTAAGGGGGGAAGATTGTAATGACCCGGGTTTTCGGTCAACTAATTTTAAATATTTAATACGGATTTAAATATCAAGTTGAAAATATAAATAAATTTTTATATTTAGTTATTGATTTAATAATCGATATTCGATTAATACCAAATAGATTAAATCATCGTAATACGAGAAATACTTCAGTTCGAGATTTAAACTGAATGTGAAAACAGTTCAGATGATCAATTACAGCTTCTGTTTGAATTAGAATAATAATATTAATTTATTATTCGAGAATTAATTGTTTTGAAATTTAATTTAAATCGATTTAAATTAATATCTTTTCTAGATGATCGAATTGATCTTTGTGACATATCCCAATGTGTTCAGAATAGTGGTTAAACCCTAGAAACATCCATTATTGTGTTTCGATTGGAGTTCATGGTGGTGTAGTGCGTTTAGCGGTATATAACGATAGCTGAAATAAAATCGAATAAACATCGTACCTATTAAGACCTACCTCAGATAAATTCTACCTGGGAAAACACCTACCTTAAATTCCTTCATAGCTAAGTATTCATCATTTATAAATACACGATTAATCCCCCTTCTCTTCTTTAATTTCTGGCATCATCCATTCCTATGTAAAAATGAAATCAAAGCCTTGAAGTAAATTGGCCACGCCCCCTTTTATTTCCAATTCGATTCCTTCTGCCTTTCATTTTTATTCTTCCCAAAGTAAAATGAAATCAGTTCCTCAGATAAGTAAATAAAAAAACGGCGGGGGCATCGCAATCAGATTCGCGAAGGATTCCACCCCATTTTCTGAAGCTCGACAGCTCGAGCATTGTTCTAGGGTTCCTGAGCGACGTAAATACTCCAGCTAGGGTTGAATTTAGGGTTGACGGTTATAGCGATGTAGGTAATTGGAGAGTCGCGCGCGAGTTAGTTCGATGTCGACTGTATTAGGGTGTGACTGAAGGAAGCGCGGTGAGGTGATTCAAACGATTTGGGGATGGTGCGATGTACGGAGGTTGAACTGGAGTTGGGTCTTCGACAGTTGAATGGAGCGGGGAGTTTGCGATGCAAGTATCGAGGCTCGACTTGAACGGGGTTTGCAGAAGTAGATCCGACCTTGAACAAGGACATCGACTCGAATTGGACAACAATTCCAGGAGGGAGAGCGCTGTGGAAATGGCGACGCTGGTATAAGGAGCAGGTCAGTGTTCTGATAGTCAGACTGTGTCATGCGAAATAGATAAAAACAAACTAAGGTGATTTTGGTCTGAAGAGGTGCGATGTAAACTAGGGTTCCGAGTTGCTGTAGCGACTTCGACAGTGATGAGGCATGGTAGAAACAAATTGGAAGAAGCAGAATTTTTATCAGAAAGAATTTGACTAATAAGACGGTTGGAGGAATCACTATGAAATCAACTTAATAAGCTCCATCGAGTGTTCGGCAAATAACATCACGGTGAGTAAATCTCACTCACCTTTTATTTAGAATTATTTTTATCAATTAAAAATAATTGTTTGTTGCTTGTTTGGTTGCATTCAATATTTTTTTGCATCTTAAATATATTAGTTATCTAGGCTTGGTGGTCGCTATTATATATATATATTGGTGGTTGGATTCCCGCAGTATCATTATCGGATGCCCGCGGTACCATTAGCGGATGATTACCCTATACGCCCCACGCTATGATAGTGGATGACCTTTTATACCGCGATATCCTGCCTCGAAGCAGGATGGGTATTACTATGTTGACTAACGTCCGTGGATGCAGGAAAACAGGTTGGAGGGATCCAACTGGATTCCTCAAAAATATATTATCTGTTTGTTGTTTGTTTGCACCTATACTGTCATATATGATGTGTTAGAAAACTTGTTAATTATAATTGGTTGTTTTGATTGTTTGAAATATCACTGGGTCTTAATGTTGATTTATAAAAATATCGTGAAAGAGATTTTGAGATTTAAAAGGAAAAATCTATTTTTTAAAATAGAATTTGAATTTGAACAGGCTAAAGACATTTACTTGTTTTAGAAAGAAATAAAACAAGTATTGAATTTATAAACGATGTTTATAAATTAAATAATACAAGACATTGAAGTGAATTTATAAATGTGTTTATAAATAAAATAGATTGATTTTCGTTGGATAATCAGATAATTGAAATGAAATTATAAACAGTGTTTACAGAAATAAAGTGAGAAAAATAACCATTGGATAATTTGAATATTTAAATTCAAATCTAAAAATAGAAATGGGGAAATCGTTTTAAAGAAATAAACGATGGAATGTATTCTGATGTTCAGAATATAAATTGGACTAAAATAAATCTGAAAGAATTTATGATTTGAATTCGATTAATTCGAATTTTATTTGAATTGAATTTGAATATAGAATTTGAATAGAATTTGAATATAGAATTTGAAAAGAATTTGAATATAGAATTTGAATATAGAATTTGAATAGAATTTGAATATACAGAAATTTGAATAGAATTTGAATAGAATTGAAAATGGAATTTGAATATAGAAATTTCAAAGAGATTTGAAAATAGAATTTGAAAATAGAAATTTCAAATAGAATTTGAAAATAGAAAGTTGAAATCATTTCGAAATGGGAACGACGAAATATATTTCAAAATGCGGATTTTTAAATAAATCCAAAGGATTTATAACTTGTCAAAGGAATTGAAATTTAAATGTAGAAGATCGAAGTATAAATAAATATATTACCGAGTAAGGAAAAATCAACAATTATTGATAATCGAAAATACTTTGTTGAATTGGGAAACTGATTTGATATATATTAAAAATATATCAGAATAGAGTTGAAATTTATTATAAACGAAGTTTAAAACGTTTATATATTAAATATAATTAAAACGAACTCGCCGCAGCGCGGTAGTTCGTAAATTGACGATTCGAACTTCAATTGGGTATATAGAACTCAATTGAAGTCGGAATTCTTTGAAACAAGAATCGTCAGGACCGATTGAATAATAGTTTTCTAATGGAAGAGGAAAATCTGGATTTCGTCGTATAGATTTTGAGCTATGTCAAAATCAAATTTTCAGAAAAGCAGCGCCAAAGTCATTTAAAAACCATAACGGTTTATTTAAATAAATAAAAAGATTTTAAAGAAATAAAAATCCGAATTGCCGTTAGAAAAATCCAGACTGGAGATATAAAATAAATATGAACTCCAGTGAAGTAAGTGAAATGATTTTTGAAACAAAAATCAGACTTTTAGTTATTAAATAGATTTAACTAATTTTGAAGTATAAATAGTTAATCGAGTTTTGAATCGAAATTGGCGTTGGTTCAGTAAATTGGTTTTGTGGATTCATATTCGAAATCGAATTTGAAACTCAAGCTAGAAATGAAATTCTACTTGTTTATAAGCGAATTAAAATTTATTTGAACACGATATGTTCAAAATAAAGGGATTTGGCAAAATAGCTAATTAAAGAATAAATTAACAAATTGAGTTAGGAATGACCGGATTGAGTTGGAATAAATTGGAAAACAGTTGAATATAGGTTGAGTAAGTTTTGAATGAAGTATATGAAGAGATATATTGAAATGCCTGACAAAAAGGTACACGTTTAAATTCCATATGAGGTTTTATGCACCGTATTGGCAAGCCGCTTGGCTTTTTCTTTTTGAATGGAGAGGCCTGTGTGGCTGTTTGGGGATTTTCCCGATGCTCCCGGTACAAAGGAGGTTATGGCGAAATTTTCCGGAAATTTAAGGAGTTAGAATTTTTTTAAGAAAATTGGGTAAGTAGAAAATCAATATATTAATATATATTGAATTCGATTAGGAAACGAATTTAAATAGAATATTATAAACAAAAAGTAAATATATAATTCTGGTAAAATTAGAAAGAGAAACATTACGGGTTTAAAATGAATAATTGGTTTTTAAAATGTTGATTATTCGAGGTAAGTGGTTTTGTTCGTTTTGAAGTTGAGGATGTTTTCAGTCAAGGTCTGAGAGGTAGTTATACCCCAACTTGATTGATTTCGTTTTTAATTGATAAATAGCAAGATCCAGTCTCGAAGAGAAGTGTTTGAATAAGAGTTAGTTGAATAAAATAATTTGGGTTGTTGTAACGATGTTTTACACAGCATTCGTTTTAACCCAAGTGGTGGAATTTTGGAAATATAAAAGTAAATATTTCCTGAGTATAATTAAAATAGTCGGGAAAGAGATAAGTGATTGAAATTGTTTACAATTGCAATAGAATATATTTTCTAAATATATAAAATAAAAGAAGGTGATATTGGGAAATGTTTTTCCAAATAGCGTAAGAAACCAATAAGATTACTGAAAATATTTGGTTAACGAATATTGATACGGAAATGAAGAAGTGAATTAATTAATGAAATATTAATTAACAGGCCAAGTGATTGATTGATGTTATGGATGAATGGATTGTTTGTTCATTTTTCTCCGATAGTTAAATAACCAACTATCGAAGTGTTTTCCAATATCGTTGTCAATATGGAGAGACCGGTTGGATTATCATCCGAGAACCACTCTGTATTGGCAGTAGCGTTGCGAATCCGATTATATGAAGATAATCGAAGACGGAGTAAAGTACAAGGGCTTTTTCTATTAATAGAAATTGTGCCTTCGGTTTCGTTCGGTCCCAGAACGAAGTGTATGGACGAATGTCTGACAAAGTATTTCCATGATCAAATATGTTGGTCTGTATAAATATATATGGTGGCAACGGATTTAATCCCTTAGCATAATATCCAGAATATATTTGTGCAAATCAATTAGTGATTAACGGATCTGACAATGTGGCATTCAAAGTGATTGTGCTATCAATGAACGATAAGTAACCGTAGCCTCGGGCCTCAACAACCGGGAAATGACAAAAATCGGGAAGACAGCATGACTATGTGGGTCACTCCCGTTAGGGTGTATAATCACCTATCTAGAGAAATTCATTTAATTCCTTATTCTATTCGATGTTGTCCCATTCGGGAAACGGTTGCTGATCACAACCGTTGGTGATATACATTCGATACACTCAAGAGAAATGAGTGGTCGGTCATGTGTGGGCCAGGTTGCAAGATGTTCTTGTTGAACCCAGTGTATCCCCCTCTAGAGATACACTATCGGAAGGTGGTTCCATACCTTGTCATAGTCAGAATCCAATCTCCAATAAGCGCCCTGCGGTTTTTGATTTTATATTATATATGGAGCATGAGATGCAAGCGTTCTGCTAGATTGTTATTTATTTGATTTAGACACTATTATAATATCACTGGATTTTCGTATCAAAGTGTTTTGGGTTATAGTAAGGTAAAAACCGTCCATGTTTATGTGTGGGCTGGTCTTACTATTATCCTTTCTTTCGAAAGGAATTTGAACGTTAAACAAATGGTTGGAGTTTACTCACACCAGTCCCATGACTGACCCAGAGTTTATTTTGTTTGTTTCCCTAAACTCTTGGGTGCCCAAATTTGTACGGGCAATCAAGTAGTCGGGATTTTTTTCAGAATCACTTGGAAGAGCTAGAAGTAGGAGGCTTCACCAGTTAGCTATAGACTATCATATTTCCGCTGTGTACTATGTTGTATCTGGGAACAGGTGTTTATAACTGTTCCAGGAATAACTGTTGTTCTCTGATAATTGTATGTATATACATTATACAGTTACTGATTTGTATTTCAAAAAGTTATGTTATATAATATAATTTAGTCGTTCCATTGTGAGATTTGTCTTCTTTGTTTTCTTCTATTCTAACATTTCTTTCTTTCTATTTCTCATCCTCTAACTTCTTTCTAATAATGATTCGTATTTCTGTGCAATTTGGGTTGGACGTGTGGTGTTATTTGTCAACTCAGATAGTACGGATTTGCGGGCTGTTACAGTGACTGTCAAAGTGCAATCCATCTTACTAAGAATTCCACTTTTCATGCAATGTCGAAGCATATTGATGTTAGATATCATTGGATACGCGATGTTCTTGATGATAGGTTAATTGAGCTTGAGAAAATTCATACCGATGACAATGGTTCTAATAGGATGACTAAAGCTTTGCCAAAAGAAAAACTTGAGACTTCTCGTTCGATGGCCGGAATGACAACCACCTTCACATAGTCGGGAGGGGGAGGTTTGTTGGGAATGGGTCTCTTCGTATGTGGAAAAAATCATATTTAATTGGAGCAATAAATGTTGCTACGGTACTTTGTGTTTTTATTTGAAAAGGTGACTTATTGACCTTTGGTGTGCTTTGGTAATTGCACCTTGATGGGAATAGTCATCATATTAAATAAGGTGGTTGAATGGAGATTTCAATGTGTCTTTTTGGTGGCTATATATACATATCCACTTTTTGGGTAGCAAACAACACACAACAACATCAATTTCAACAGCATTGATAAATATATATCTACCATCAAAACTTTGCCAGCTTCTCCGAGACTTTATGGGCTGCTTCTACTACTTTGAGGTTTCCCTTTGCTGGTGTGTTTTTGCGAGATCTCTCAGCTTTTTTAATCTCTGTTTCCTGGTGCTAATTTTCACTTTTCTTGCTTTTATTTTGATGTTGTTATTGCTGGCTATTGTTGGATAATTTGTGTATCCACTTTGAGACTTGGATTTGGATTTGTGTAACACTCCATTATCATAATAAGAGAAGTTTGGGTGGGGCCCCCCCATCGGTCCCGTGGTTTTACTCTTCACATCGAAGAGGTTTTCCGCGTTAAAAATTCGTATGTGTTCTTACTCTATTATTATCTCTTGTTCTATTGATTATTTGCATTTATTATTGGTAATTATGGTGCATTTTGTTGGGTTTGTCTGTGTCATTCATAACACATTCCTCACTTAAAATTGGTTCCTTTGTTTTAGCTTGTTTCTTTTCTATTCTTCACCTGCTGCTATATTTTAACATATTATGTCATTTCAAATAGTAGAAATTATAATTATTTATAATGAATATTATTGAAAGGTTGTGTTACACTATTTCATTTCAAAATAAATAATATTGGCTGAATAAATGGGAAAACATAGCCCGAATTTTATCATTAGGCAGTGCGCATAATTAATTTTTCAAAGACAACATTGTTATACATTCTGTAGAAAGTATAAGTTAATTTTAGTTTTAATAAATATAAATTAAAAAAAAACAGCCATGGACAAATTGCACTATGAATTAATTCTATAGCACAAATATCTACTTTTGTTTCTTTAAAGGAAATTCAACTTGGAGCTGGACATAAGAAAATTGCCTAATTTTAAGGCTTAAATAATGACAGTTTTATATCTAAGCAATACATATTGAATTTATTTATAAGAAAAACATATATCTAAGTAAATCTAATATTTTCCCTTTAAACAATGTAATGTGGTATTTCTCATTAAACCTAAGAATTTTCCCCCATCCCCACCACTTGAATTTTTACCTATAATGTAAATATTGAATACCATACTACATGCCTACATCCAAAGCCCCAACTTAGACTCAGCTCCTTCGCCCACTAAACCACCTACGACAACTGCTACTTAATCATCCACAACCTATCTACAAATCCTATAACTTCAGCCCTAATAATTAATAACCCTCTCACTGGCCTAACGTGGAAATCTACAAAGTCAAGCGAAATCACACTCCCACTCATCTTACTATTGAGCCTCCTGATTTACAATGTAATCTACATTTGGTGTCACGCTATGTATATTTGATACAAGCATGCTATTGCATGTATGCCAACATCAGAGGATGTTAAATTGAGAAGAAGATAAATAAATACGTTAAAGCATTTCACTTATTAACTATCATGACCATCATCCAATATTATATTTATACGCAAACATAAACAGTGCATAACAAATTGAAGAGGGTGCTGATAAACAAGACTAACTGACTGTTGAGAAAAAAGATCAATCCTTATTACTTTGACTCTCACTGGAAAAAAAAAGAAAAATCCATGATAGATTTTACAAGATATTTCCTTAACATCTTGAACGATAATAGCAAATTGTAGTGATTAAAGATTCTTTTAGTGCCCATAAACACATACAATAATTAAAATACCTCAACTAAATTAGGGTTTTTGCGATTACCTTGATTTGTTGATTTATGGATTAAGAACAACGTAGTAATACTAGATTAAAGGAAGAGTGGATCGATAAAGGAAAGGGGAGAAGATAATGGTAGCGAAGTAGCGTGAAAGGAGTAAATGTCATAGTATGAGTGAGAGGAGATTTTGAATGAGGGTAGAAACGAAAGGAATAGCGTAAGAGACGGGAAAATGTGACTATGGTTTTAGCACAGTTCGGGAAGGAGGTAAAGTTTGGCAATGCACTTCATAAAATAAAAGGAGAGAAAAAGAATTTGTAAAAATAGAATTAGTTGCAGTTACACTATAAATGCTTCTAATAAATGCAGCTAAATGTAGATTTTCTTATAGCGGCACGACAACTGGGACATGGTACTACATCGGTGATGGAACCCAATGAGGTGCTGAGTTATGCATACTAGCGGGGACAACATCCTAGTCTAAAGGGAGACTATATATATTGAAAGAAATTATTATATAGGTAAAAGGTTTAATGTCTCGCATTGAATAAGAAAAAACACGAAGGACTAGAGGATGCAAACACACATCTAAGTGTCAAAAACTAGGAACTTAGGAACGTGGGTGCATGCTTAAATACAATCAGTAGTTGTAACTATTTCCAAACAGTCATTTTTATTTAAACTTCAACAATTTTTTCCATTGTCGTCAAGCGGCAATTACAAACAGTTGCACTTTTTCTTAACGTCTTTCTGCATATTATAAATAAGGACATTCTGATTTTTGAAACATATCTATCTTTTACTCCTTACTTCCCGCTCCACTGCGAATTCTCCAAAAGTCAAAATTTTCACTCTTGTAGAAAACCGCTTTCTGCAAAGGGACTTTTGGTTGTATGCTGGAGGAATAACGTCGTTCATCTTTAAGCAATCTACTTTGTTGTGGGGGCAATTACTTCCTTAAACAAAACGTTTCCTCAGCGTGCCTCAAAGATATTCTTGGTTCATCATTGCATATACAATATTCTAACAACTACAACAATTTTAAGAAATTAATATGGCTTAGTAGCAGTTATTTGAATCACCCTACAGAAGCATAAATCGGGAATTCTCCATACTTGATCACTTTGAAACCATACATGTTGGCAGGACAAATTGACGTTCCTTTTGACTATGTTGAAGACTGCATAGTTCTTGATCCTGACTTGAAAACCATACCTGCATTCAGTGATAAAGACGCCGCTAAACTAATTGCAAATAGAAAGAAATGAGAGGAAGACGAAGTGGTTTGCATAAGACATATTATAAACACTCTATCTAATCCACTGTTTGATCTCTTCACCTCAATCAATTCGCCAAGAGAAGTCTGGAAATCATTGGAAGAAAAGTAAAGAAAAATAAGGCACAGATAAATTTTCCAATTTTTTGAATATAAGATGCTTGACAGTATCTCAATACTGGATCAAATACATGAATTATAAGTTATTGTTAACAAACTTAAAGATGTTAAGGTAATTGTCCCTAAGGCATTGCAACTTGGGGCAGTCTTGGTGAAACTTCCTAAAAGTTGGAGTGAATACAGAAAGAAACTCATGCCCTCAGTAGAGGATTTCTCAATGAAGCAAATTCAAAAGCATCTTCGCATTGAGGAAGAAACCATAATCCGTGAAAAGAAGGTGTTTGATCCTAATGTACACTTTGTTATAATGACAAAGGTCAAAACAAAAACAAAAAATGAAAAAGGTACAGCAACAACAATACTTCCCAAAACAAAGGTGGTAACAATAAAAAGGGAAATGATTACTATTAGTGTGGCAAGCCAGGTAATTATAAGTGTGACTACAAATTATTCAAATAACAGAAAAAGGAACAAAATAGGAAGAAGAAGAAAGCAGATTCTGCAAACAAATAGTTGAACATGATGTGTTTGAAATTGTTGCAATGGTATCAAAATTAAACATTAATATGGTGACAGAGTTAAGCATGGTCGATACTCCTAAGAATAATGATTGGTGGTGACTCTAGCGCTACTATTCACGTTTGCAACAATCGATCTATGTTCAAATTTTATGAAAAGGTTTCTAAAGATAACAAAGTACTTAAAGGAAACCGTAACACATGGACTGTCGTTAGGAAAGGAAACAAAGAACTAGAATTTAATTTAGGCAAGAATTTGGTTCTACTAGATGTTCTACATGTTCCAGAAATCAGAAAATATTTAGTTTTTGCAGTTCTTATTTGTAAGAAGGGTATCTGTTGTGTTCTTGAAAGTAATATCCAAAGGAGGAATGTTTGTTGAAAAGGGATATGCTTGTAATGGAATGTACAACTTAAGTATCAACCAGATGAATGAGTTTGCTTATGTGGTTGATTTTTTCCATTTATGGCACTGTAGATCAACACATTTAAATTTTAAGAGTTTACATTTCATGTACAAGAAGGATTAATTTTATATAACAACGCACAACAATCTAAATGTGAAATCTACATTGAAGCTAAAATATGTAAAAAGCCTTTTCCAAAATGTAAAAGAAATGCTCAAATACTTGAACTAATACATTCAGATATTTGTGAATTAAATGGTATTATACAAAAGGAGGTAATAGATACTCTATTACTTTCATAGAGATATACACATGTTTACTTGATGAAATCAAAAGACCAAGTCTTTGAAATGTTTAAATGTTTTAAAGTTAATGTTGAAATTCAAAAAGATAAGAAAAATAAAAAAAATTGAACTGACGGAGATGGAAAATATTTTTCAATGGAATTCTATTCGTTTTGTGAAGAAAATGACATTATTCATCAGTCCAATGCATCGTACATCCCACAACAAAATGGATTGGTTGAATGAAAAAATTAAACATTGATTAAAATGATTAATCATATAATTTTAAATGCCAAACAATATGTAAATCTGTGGGGAGAGGCACATTCCGTGTTTTCATAATAAAGACCAAAAATAAAGTAAAACTGAAAGTGCTTTCATAATAAAGACTGAAAGAGGTCATTCCCTTTTTTTCCTTAAAAAGACAAATTTGGCTCTGTTAAAATCGGAAAAGGAATACTCTGGCCTTTAAAAATCTCATATACCCGAGTTTGTGTTTCCTAAGCCGAAAAAGGGTTTCGGTTGTTTCTAGAAAGTAAATTCTTGACTTCTATTTCCTGAATTTGGGTTCCATAAGCCGAAAGAAGCTCTATCTATATTTAGACAATTATCTTTGGGTTTCTCTTATTTTTCCCAAGTCTGGGTTTCCTGAGCCAATAGAAGTTTCCTTTCGGGAGATAACTTCTGGACTTCTATTATTTTAATAGCCAAACATAGGTCTCGAGTTTCAATGTCAAGAAAAGGCATTGTCCATTTCCATGAAATGAATTCTAAATTTCTATCTAAATTTGGGCTTCGGAGTTTCAAAGACAGGAGAAGCATTATGGCCCTTTCGGTAGAGGACCGAGGAAAGACCCCTCAATCCGTTCATACTTAAATCTAGGCTACTGATCTACAAAAGTCATAAGATACTTCACGTGGCTTACACCCAAGGTATATCTCTAAGCATTACTATTTCAATATTAAAGTAAGAGTTTCTGATTTATGGAACCTAAAAGAACTATTGGAGGATCATTTACTTCATGGGACATGTTTCCCGAAGATATTTAAAATATGTGACTTACGGGTAAGTTGCATATATGCAAAAAATAATTTAAAGCCAACCACTGAAATAGAAAAGAAAATAACTACAAGTTCACAATTATTCAAGTATCGTAAATACAAGTAGATAGGCGTTCACATACAGAAGTTATAGTCTTTTAAATTTCTCCATCAGAATTCTTGATAACACCAAATAAGAAATATACTTTAAAGAAATTCAAAGCAATCTTTTAAGTGATGCCTCTTTCTCTCTAACCTCATCAGCACTATCAATAGAGGAAATCTGAGTTTTGAATGCCCTGTTAGGAGCCCTATTAGTCCCAGAAAGAAGCTTGTTTGCTCTCTCGTATTCAGCATTTTATTTTTTAAAGGTTATATAACTTATCTATTCAAAAGTTTAGTTTGCTCCACATACTCATAGACATGGCGATTAGCATCCTCCTTAATTGTACATTCAAAGTACTTCCAAACTTCATATTTAAACTTTTTAACCCACCTTTTACAAGCTCGCTATCAAGGCCCATCGGCTGGTTCATAGAATAAGGAAAATTTTCAACCACCACTTTTTGAGATCTTAATTCCGACAGAAGTAGGAAGGAAGGCATTAGAAAATCAAAAGAACTATAGTTTAGTATAAATCCCAAAGTTTGCAGGAAGCTTGATAATTTTCTAATTGAAAGGTCAAATCATAAACTTGCTCTCGAGGCAACCCTGTATCCCTATCAAAATCCACCATAAGATTGGCCTTTACCAAATTATTTGTACCAGCTAATTACTTTTCTTGTCGAACGAGCCTTCGTTCTAGCTCTCTCTTATCCTTTCGAAGACTTCGGACGATAATCCTTTGTTCCTATATTTTTTTGAATCATGTGAAAACAAAAGGGATTGTCCATGAACTTTGAAAAAGTCGAGCCTCTCGGAGCCTATCCGTTCTTAAAAGCATGTGTAGCATGGCCAAGTGATGCCTTCAAAGAGCAAAGTAAGAGTAGAGGGGGGGGGTCTGGAAAAGGTTTAAATCAAATATCGCTTATTTGATATTACACATAACATGAAAATTTAATTGCATTCTATGACAAGTAAGACATTTAAAAAACATCAACAAAATTTCAGGGAAACTTGTACAAAATCGAATTCTTTAGCGTTCTTAGACTAAATTTATCTTTATAATATGTTATTTTGTTGAAGGAGAGATCAAGAGGAAGTACAAATATCTCGAAAGGGTCCATGTGTGTCTCTGGTGAGGATCATGCCATACTACCTTAAATACCTTTTTTGGAAGCATCGAAGTAAACTTCCACTACGATCACTCAGAAATATGAAATCATCCTTTGTCTAACGATAGTATACCTCCTAAAGAAAGCCAGTAGGAAGTCCTTTTCTTCGATCAACATCCAAAAGAGTGTCATTAACTCTTTATTTTCATCATAAAGCTTTTTATTCCAAAAATGGGCCTTCTTAGGATGAGGATCATCTTCGTTAATTTTAAAAAGACATTAAAGTAGAGGCACCCCTATCAAGTTCAAAATATCAACCAGATAAGTCGTTATAATTTTTTATTTGGTTTTGTAACTCTGACCACATAAAATTTACCTCTGTTTTCATATTATTAATCATTTCCCTAAGTGACATATATAGGATGCCTTTGGTTGATCTAAAGATATGAAATCATCATATAATTAAACCGTCAGCAATAGCGCAAAGAAAATTAAGAGAAACAGGGTCGTACCTGAAAAATCGGAACCAGAGAGGGCACTGTAGAATCTGCTTCGATGATCTCTACGTTCTCGGTAATTGAGACCACCTCAGGAATCTCTAGCATCATTGCCTTTGTCGTCGTTATTAGAGGAATCATCTGAAATGTTGTCTGAAACCTCATCCTCCCGTCATCATCATAATCTCCTTTATCAGTACCGAGTATTTCAAGGGAGAGGAGATCTTCGACTTCTGTAAGCTCCCTTTGAGGAGCACGCTCCTCTCTTCTTTAAAGATCATTTACCTTTTGATGAAAGTTGCCCATTACCTCCGAGGGAACGTTGGGAAGACAAAAATTAGAAAATTTATCCTTATCTTCAAAATAATTGGACATAAGTGTATCCAAGACTACCTTGTCCAAAATCTCACCCAAAGAATAGTCTAAAATGTTGACAACTCTTCTCTTCCCATCGTTGAAAGCTGCAAGGACCTTCAAAAGGGATCCTTTTCTCCTAGTAGACTCCTTCTTTAATCCAGCTGAGAGAGAGGCATATCTGAAGCCCAAGTCCTCAAGTTCTTTCTTGGATTTTCTAATTCGGTACGTAAACTTAAATTCTAGGCCAGAAGAAGATGCACTGAATCCTTCAGTTCTGAAAGAGAGGCTTTCGTCACCGCAAGTTCTTGAAAGACCTCGTCTTTCGCAAAAGTCAAAGTCCTGTTAAGAGATGGTAAAATTTGATTTTTCCTCTTGATGTAGAGTAACTCAACAAACTTTTGTTAAGAAGAAAACCACTACATCATCAATTAAAAAAAAGAGGAGTTAGCAAGGAGAAGTTGGACCGCTTGATTATAGAAAGATGATGAGACACCACCATCTTCTGCTCCTATAAAGCATTAGGAGGAGGTGAAGGAGTCACGAATGAGGGAGAATCCATCATCGTTACTAGGTCCAAAAAAGAAATTTTAGAGGTGGAACTAGACGATGGACCTTCGACCGAAGTTGCTAAGATAAGAATATTTAAAGGAGGTCCTAGTGACCAAAGGATATCATCCCAAGAAGGAGAAAGAGGGAGCGGTAGAGAAATTTAGGAAGCAAACCCAGTGGAAGGAAAAGTTGGAGCATCGCCACCGGAATATTGGCAAAATGGGACCTATAAAGGAGTAGGAGTTATGGGAGTTTCATTGCTGCCTCTTGAATTTGTCACCCAAATCGAAATGGTAACTTTGCTCCTCTTCTGATTCTCTGCCTGTGTTTCAAAAAGCTTACACAAGCCGCATCCTGAGTATTATAAATATCCTATGTACAACCATGCTTTAAAGAAAATGAAGGGAAAACTTTAGCATGAGGAACAACATCCTCAATACCTGAGACCAATAATAAAGAAGAATAAAGTCCAATGAAAAGAATTTTTTCTTTTCCGTAAAAAGTTTTTTTCTATTTTACTGGTCAAATCATAAATGATAGGCGATTGAAGGGAAAAACTTTGTGTAATGTCCTGACTGATTTTCGACCCCGAAAATCGACCTAAACACCATATCAATTATTCAAGTATCGAAAATACCTGGTCATCAATAGAAAGAAGTTAGAGGGTGAGAAATAGAAAGAAAGAAATTTAGAATAGAAGAAGAAGAAAATCACAACAGAACAGAATCAGAGTAATTACGAATCTCACATCGGAATGAATAAATTATAATATATATATATATATAACATAACTTTGAAATACAAAACTTGTATCTGTACTTACATACCATATCAGGGTAAAACACATTTATACCATAGCGGAAATAACTCTAAGTAACTAACGGTGAAGCCTCCTTCTTCAAGCTCCTCCAAGTGTATTTGTAAAATCCTGAAACAATTGACTGTCCGTACAAATTTGGGAACCCAAGAGTTTAGGTTAAAAACAAACAAAATAAACTCTGGGTCAGTCATGCGACTGGTGTGAGTAAACTCCAACCATATTGTTAACTTTGAAAAATCCTTTTTGAAGAAAAGGATAACAGTAAGACCAGCACATACATAAATATGGACAGTATTTTCCTTACTGTAACCCAAAACATTTTTGATATCAAAATCCAGTGATATTATAATAATGTCTAGTCAAATAAATAACCAAATAGCAGAACGCTTGCATCTCACGCTCTACATATATAGTATAAAATCAAAAACCATAGGGCGCTTCTTGGAGATTGGATTCCAATTATGACAAGGTATGGGACCACCCCCCGATCAGTGTACTCTAGTGAGGATACACCGGGTTCAATAAGAACATCTTGTAATCTGACCACACCCGATCAACCACTCATTTAGCTATAGTGTATCGAATATATTGTCACCTACGGTTGTCGGTCGTCCAACCATAATCCATAAGATACAGACTCGAAAGAAGAACAAATATGAATTTTCTCTAAATCGGTGACAATAAATCCTGCATGGGTATGACCCAACTAGCCACGTTGCCTGCCTGATTTTTGTCATCTCCTGGTTGTGAGGGTTGAGGCTATGTTTATCTTTTCAGAACATCTGGCCACCATTCACTTTGAATGCCATATCGTCAAACCCATCAAATCACTAGTTGATCTTCCAAAAAATATTACGGGTATAAAAGCTAAGAGAAAACGAATACCTCCGCCACCAGACTTAATACCTTAAAAAGATCGTCTTATGTGATCTGTTAGCAATACTCTGTCAAACATTCATCCATACAAGTTGTCCTGGGACTAGACAAACTGAAAGCACTATTCTGTAACATGACGACCCTTGCATTTCACTCCGTCTTCAATTATCTTCATCATAATCTAATTCACAACGCCTATACCTATACGGAGTGGTTTTTGGATAATAAATCCAACTGGTCTCTCCGTATTGACAACGATGGTTTAAAAAAATTTGATAGCCGGTGATTTAACGATCAAAGAAAAAAAACATCCATTCAAATTTACAACTAAGCATCAACAATCACTGACCCTTTTATTTAACATTAATTTTCCAGTTTCCCATACCTTTCCAAATATTTCTCAAAACTCGTTTAACCTTTTATGTTTTTGTAGGAAAACATTTCCGTCTTTTTCACATTTCTTATTCTTTTGTATTTTAGAAAATATACATTATTTACATTGGAAAACATTTCCAATTTCATTTTCTTTTTTAGACATTATTCACTTTAAAATGTGAATATTATTTCTTGTAGAATTTAGATCTCGTTAAATCCAAAAATCAATAACATTACCGGTTAAAATTCTATTCATCAAGTTATTTTCTAAATTTATAATCCAACTTCACTTCATAAACCTCGTTTACAAATCAACTCCTTCTTAATTAAAAATCTAGTTTATAACTCAATCTCGATTCCATACTCATAAATTATTGGTTTTAAACCAAATATTTAATGTCTTATCAAATTCTAAATTATATAATATATATATATATGATTATAATTTCTAAAAGTAAATTATTTTTAAAACATTCGACATAGTCGAATTCTCATTAGAAATCATTATGGATTTATTCAATCCTACACATATTTCGAATCATCGAAATAAATTTCATTGTTTCCTCCTTTGACCGGTTTCCCAATTTATATTTCTAAATCATTATGGATTTATTCAATCCTACACATATTATGAATTTATATTTGATCCAATTGGAATTCAGTTCCCATTCAAAATAGATTTTCTTTTTAAAAATTCATATTCTGTTCTAATATATTTCATTGTATTTAAATACCAAATATTTCATGCCAGTGTAATTCCACATCACAAACAAATAATAATTAACCACAGATTATTTATCACATCATATAATGTAATATGAAAAACAACAATGTAATTTTTGAGTAATCCAGTTGGATTCGTCCAACCTGTTTCCCTGCATTCGCAGATGTTAGTCAATACAAATAACACAGTTTCATATTGATATGGAATATTATAACCAATGGAATCAGTATCCAACCAATGTTTTAACTATATATAACGATATATATTATTCAACTAATTTATTTGTAATTCATCCAAAACAACATCACATAATATTCTAGCATTATTTATCAATATTAAATAATGTTTATAATATTATAAAAATGAATTGGTCGTTAATCGTTGAAAAACAGTTAACGACCGATGGTTTCTGTGCCATTTTATATGGTTTCAAACAAAAGTTTGGAACTGCATAAAATTCTGAAACCTTTCCATTCCAGCATGTACACAAAGTGTTTGTTGCCATGAACTCGACAAATCATCGGCTCTAATCATACCACCGATACTTCTCTTCTCTAGTATCAACGCAAAAGCACGATAACTCATCCCAGCACATCATCTTCCCATTTTGAATACCTTGCGTGTACCCAGTAGTTTATATATAAATAACTGTAGCCATAACATCAACCAAACTTCACGCAACAATGGCCAAACTTCCCCAACATTCATCGCATCACCAGATTTCCTCCATGTTCCATCTTTTCATCGCAAGCTCCACTCCAATACCCACTCCATTCCGACATTCTAACTCCCCTCCTTTCCAAATAAAACGATGACTTGAAGGCTGACCCCATGTTAATACGTATGCCTCCAGTCTCTAGTGAAACAGACATATCACCATACCATTCTCTTTTCTGAGCCCCATCCAATTGCACCATATTTATCCCACTCGCATCCCTTTATTATTTTTATAACCTTTCTTCTAAAATGATCACCGAACCCTTGTCATCGCGAGCTATAGAATCCCGCACACTTCAGGAGATGGAACCCCTTAACACAGTAGACTTCATCACTTACTACAGTCCATGTTTCAAGGCTTCACGCACCTGCTACTCCCCCATACAGCAGTTTGAACCATTCCTGAAAACTTACTTCCAAAACTTCACCCCTTCACAAAATATTTCAGCCCGTACCATCCCCTCACCGAGTCTCGACAATTCCATCACCGCGTTTTTCTCACTCCCGCTCCCGCTCCCTCTCGAAGTCCCCATCTCCAGGGCTTCTCCCAAAACCGCACGCCTTTCTTAGCATTGCCATCACCCAAATATTATGAATGGATGGAGAGATCTGAGGTGAAAAAGATCTGAGTTGAGTGTTATTTCGAAAACGAGGACAACCGTATATATAAACTTTGGAATATATTTTATTTTAGATTTTCCTCTTGCGGTTTTGTTTCTGAAATGGAGGATGGTTTGATATAAGTAGATGAAGAGGGGGAAGGAGAAGAAGGTGGTCATTTTCATATGTACAGGTAGTGTATTTTCAATGCCATGCTTCATCCATCCTTTTAGGTTTGCGTGAACTTTTAGGTCTGGGTGAGTCTTTGTTTATTGCTGAAGTACCATACGTGAAAAGAAATCTATGGAGATAGTTGATTCATGATGAAGATACGTAAAGAATATAGTGTCATAGTGAAATGTAGGAGGGTGTCATGATATTATGATATATTCAACACTTAAGTTCCCACTTAAGGTCGTGAATGAGCTGTTTTATAATAATTAATGTAGTCAAGTGATTACATTGTAAAGGTTGTATATCACCACATAAATATGCTTCCTAAATTTTTCTTCTAACCTCTTTATGTGACATGGATTATCGTTTCGTTAAAGGCTATATCATTATACAACTATTGAATATGCTGGTCGGTGAAACAATTAAGCTCAAGGACTAACATCTAGTGTGTGTATGTATATATATATATATATATATATATATATATATATATATATATATATATATATATACATATACATATATATACTAGAATTGTCTATTTATACTTAAGTTTAGCGTACCAGTTTGGTAAAACTCCATACATTTACGGTCTGCTATCGAAAAAAAATGAAAATACCGTTGTGGCTAACAATGTGCCATGATTCCAATAATATAATAATACAAACCAGTCAATTTATTTTGTGAAGTTCCAAAAATGCTGTTATAGGGTGTAAAATACTTCAAATAAAAAGTTGCTTATTTTCCAAAATAAAAATTACAGTAAAATTCTAAAAATTAAATTATAACTAGTCTCAAAGAGCTTGTCCAAAATCGAAACCAATATCTAGTTATATTAAATAAACCATTATTGTCCATAAATGATTCCATAGCCACTATTTGAAAAATTGATTTGGATATAACTCACAATCTATAATGCGAAATTTCTATTTTTCACTTCCGCTAGAAAGATAGAGTTCAATAGCTTCAAACGTTTCTTGTTTTGAAGAAATCCGATTTATAACGAATCGTATATAGTCGTTTGAAGTTCAAAACTCCATATTACGAACTACCGCGATGTTACGGGCTCGATTTAAATTATATTATAATTAATACATTCAAACTGTCATTTTAAATAATATATTCGTTACAATAATTCAATTCTAACTGAATTAAACCCCTCTATATTATCCAATCCACATAATATGGTAAATACAATTATTTACAATCATTTTGGTAATTAAATTTATTAATCCACTTTTTAAAATAATAAAATACTCAAAATATTTGAATTCAAACCATTGAATTATTAAACCAATATATTAAAACAAATAAATTAATTAATTATTAAATCGTTAAAATTCCGAAAATCTCAGAGCGAAACGAATAAATTATAAGATATATAACATAACTTTGAAATACAAAACTTGTATTTGTACTTACATACCATATTAGGGTACAACACATTTATACCACAGCGGAAATAACTCTAAATAACTAACGGTGAAGGCTCCTGCTTCAAGCTCCTCCGAGTGTATCTGTAAAATCCCGAAACACTTGACTACCCATACAAATTTGGGCACCCAAGAGTTTAGGATAAAAACAAACAAAATAAACTTTGGGTCAGTCATGGGACTGGTGTGAGCAAACTCCAACCATATTGTTTAACTCTGAAAATCCGTTTTGAATAAAAGCATAATAGTAAGACCATCCCACACATAAACATGGACGGTTTTTACCTTACTATAACCCAAAACATTTTTGATATCAAAATCCAGTGATATTGTAATAATGTCTAATCAAATAAATAACCAAATAGCAGAACGCTTGCATCTCACACTCTACATATATAGTATAAAATCAAAAACCGTAGGGCGCTTATTGGAAATTAGATTCCAATTATGACAATGTATGGGACTACTTCCCGATTAGTGTACTTTAGAGGGGATAAACCGGGGTTCAACAAGAACATCTTGCAACCCGGCCACACATGATCGACCACTCATTTAGTTTGAATGTATCGAATAAATTTTCACCTACGGTTGTCGGCTGTCCAACCGTAATCCGTAAGATACAGAATCGAAAGAAGAACAAATATGAATTTTCTCTAGATCGGTGACAATACCCTCTGTTTGGGTATGACCCAACTAGCCGTGTTGCCTGCCCGATATTTGTCATCTCTCGGTTGTGAGGCTTGAGGCTACATTTATCTTTTTAGAACATCTGGCCACCATTCACATTGAATGGCACATCGTCAAACCCGTCGAATCACTAGTTGATCTTCCAAAAAATATTACGGTATAAAAGCTAAGAGAAACGAATTCCTCCACCACCAAACGTAATACCTTGAAAAGATCATCTTATGTGATCTGTTCGGAATACTCTGTTTGACATTCGTCCATACAAGTTGTCCTGGGATTGAACAAACTAAAAGCACTATTCTATAACAGGACTACCCTTGCATTTTGCTTCGTCTTCAATTATCTTCATCATAATCTAATTCGCAACGCCTATGCCTATACGGAATGGTTTTCGGATAATAAATCCAACCGATCTCTCCGTATTGACAACGATGGTTAAAAAATTCTTTGATAGCCGGTGATTTAACTATAAAAGAAAAACAAACATCCATTCAAATTTACAACTAAGCATCAACAATCACTGGCCCTTTTATTTAACATTAATTTTCCAGTTTCCCTTATTTATCCAAATATTTCTCAAAACTAGTTTAACCTTTCATGTTTCTAGGAAAACATTTCCATTTTTTCAAATTTCTTATTCTTCTGTATTTTAGAAAATATACATTATTTACATTGGAAAACATTTCCAATTTCTATTATAACTATTTAATCTGCAATCATTTGCTTTTTAAAACATTATTCACTTTAAAATGTGAATATTATTTCTTATAGAATTCAGATCTTGTCAAATCCAAAAATCAATATCCTTACCGTTAAAATTTCATTCATCAAGTTATTTTCTAAATTCATAATCCAACTTCACTTCATAAACACCGTTTACAAATCAACTCCTTCTTAATTAAAAATCTAGTTTATAACTTAATCTCGATTCCATACTCTATTATAAATTATTGGTTTTAAACCAAATATTTAATATCTTATCAAATTATAAATTATATAATATATATAATTATAATTTCTAAAAGTAAATTATTTTTAAAACATTCGACATAATCGAATTCTCATTAGAAATCATTATGGATTTATTCAATCCTACTCATATTTCGAATCATCGAAATAAATTTCATCATTTCCTCCTTTTGACCAGTTTCCCAATTTCAAAAATCATTCTTGAATTTATATTTCTAAACAATTATTAATAATAATATTTCGTTTCATTTATAACACTGTTTATAAACCTAACTACTTGTTTAATAAAACAAGTTATTTTATTTGATTTAATTCCCATTTAAAATAGATTTTTCTTTTAACAATTCAGATTCTGTTCTAATATATTTCACGGTATTTAAATACCAAATATTTCATGCTAGTGTAATTCCACATCACAAACAAATAATAATTAACCACAGATTTTTTATCACATCATATAACGTAACATGAAAAATAACAATATAATTGTTGAGGAAACCAGTTGGATCCCTTCAACCTGTTTTCCTGCATTAACAGATGTTAGTCAATACAAATAATATAATTTCATATTGATATGGAATAATATAACCAATGGAATCAGTATCCAACCAATGTTTTAACTATATATAACGATATATATTATTCAACCAATTTATTTGTAAGTCATCCAAAACAACCATCAAATAATATTCTAGCTTTATTTATCAATACTAAATAGTGTTTATAATATTATAAAAATGAACAGATTTAGTGAGTTTACTCACCTTGGCAGTTAATCATTGAAAAAAGGTTAACGATCTATGATTTCTATGCCATTTTATATGGTTTCAAACAAACGTTTGAAACTACATAAAATTCCGGAACCTTTCCATTCCAGCATGTACACCAAGTGTTTGTTGCCACGAACTTGACGGATCATGTTTCGTCTTGTTTGGACCTTGTATCAACAAGTTACAGCATATATATATATATGTAAGAATTTAATTATAATAGAATTTACTAACTTTAATTATAGTCATTAAGGATTTAATTAAGAAATTAATTTTTACCAAATCACGACTCTAATCACACTAAATATCAGATAGTTCTCTTCTCCAGTATCAACGCAAAAGCACAAAAACTCATCCCAACACATCATCTTTATAACACCCCATGTCTGTTAATACCACTCACAAAGGGAATGCATTAAGTTTCATGGAGCGTTATAAGTAAACAGAACAGAATATTACAAGACAGATACTCAAAATAGTGCTTGGAGAAATTTACAACTTTATTGCAGCAGAAACGGAAATAAGTTTGGTTACATCTTCAAACCCATCGCACCAAAACCAAGTACATAATATCAGTCTTGTACAAAAGCCATCAAAGTACATAATTTTTAAAACCATAATCCCAATCCAAAATGCCATATGAAAGAGAAACAAAGCTAAGCATTACTTTCGGCACTTCAAGCAGGAAAGTCTGAATCAAGCTTCAACATGCCCACCCTGAAAACCTGGGGGGTGGGGGGAAGGAAAGAAAAGAGGCGAAACAAAAAGGGTCAGACATAAAGTCTGGCTATTCCATTGACTTTAACAATATAATCAGTAAAGTAACAGGATGAGAACATAAACTGGATATAAGAGATGATTGTAACATAAGCAGATATGACAAGGTAACAAGATGAACAGGATTTAACATTGACTGCGCTTCTAACCACTATAAGATATTCTCTGCACCGCACCAAATACTAGTTACATACTAAAAGATGATCCCTCATAATAATGGTAGCTTCGTGTACTCATAGCTACTCTCGTAGATGCCCACTTGCTCCTACCACCACTAGTTGTACCCACCACCCTCCTCATTCGATCGGCTCCCTAACCTCGTAGATATCTGTGCTGGTCCCACAATAGGGTGTATCACTCCCTAAGGTGGCAACCCCGATACTACTGAAATGCACAGCTTATACCTACACGATGCAACACCGTCTTACCTACCAGCCCGGACCCACGCACGCACATGACTCTATTGGACTTGCACTGTCATCGCTAACTCTTTATTGACCTCTTACAATCAAACCCAGTAAGCGTGACCTAGTTCGAGCGCATATAGATACTGAAATGGGTTACTGGTTGAAAAGTATAAGAAGGTGGTCATTTTCATATGTACAGGTAGTGTGTTTTCAACGCCATGCTTCAGCCATCCTTCTAGGTCTGCGTGAACTTTTAGGTCTGCATGAGTCTTTGTTTGTTGCTGAAGTACCATACGTGAAAAGAAATCTATGGGGATAGTTGATTCATGATGAAGATACATAAAGAGTATAGTGTCATAATGAAATGGTAGAAGGGTGTCATGATATTACATTATATTCAACACTTAAGTTCCCACTTAAGGTCGTGAATGATTTGCTTTATAATAATTAATGTAGTCAAGTGAATATATCGTAAAGGTTGTATATCACCACATAAATATGCTTCCTAGTTTTTTCTTCTAACCTCTTTATGTGATGTGGATTATTGTTTTGTTAAAGGCTGTATCAGTATACAACTGTAGAATATGTTGGCTGTTGAAACAATTAAGCTCAAGGAATAACATCTAGTATATATATATATATTTCCATAATTGTCTATTTATGCTTAAGTTTAGCATACCAGTTCGGTAAAACTCCGTCCGTTTACGGTCTACTATAGACAAAAAATAAAAATACCGTTGTGGCAAACAATGTGCCATGATTCCAAAAATATAATACAAATTATTTTGTGAAGTTCCAAAAATGCTGTTATAGGGTGTAAAATACTCCAAATAAAAAGTTGCTTATTTCCCAAAATAAAAATTACATTAAAAATCTAAAAATTAAATTATAACTACGTCTCAAAGAGCTTGTCCAAAATCGAAACCAATATCTAGTTATATTAAATAAACTGTTATGGTCCATAAACGATTCCATAGCGACTATTTGAAAATTTAATTTGGATATAACTCACAATCTACAATGTGAAATTTCCATTTTTCACTTCCGCTAGAAAGATAGAGTTCAATAGCTTCAAACGTTTCTTGTTTCGAAGAAATCCGATTTATAACAAATACTATATAGTCGTTCGAAGTTCAAAACTCCATATTACGAACTACCACGACGTTACGGGCTCGATTTAAATTATATTATAATTAATACGTTCAAACTATCATTTTAAATGATATATTCGTTATTATAATTCAATTCTAACTGAATTAAGCTCCTCTAAATTATCGAATCCACATAATATGGTGAATTCAATTATTTACGATCATTTTGGTAATTAAATTTATTAATCCACTTTTTAAAATAATTAAATATTCAAAATATTTGAATTCAAACCATTTGAATTATTAAACCAATATACTAAAATAATTAATTATTAAATCATTTAAATTCGGGGACATTACACTTTGAGTATCTCCCTTCGCAAGGTGGCGAAAATTGGTTCACTTCTTGTGTACTACTCGAGGATATTCGAGGATTTTATAGCCCTTTGGAAGAATAGAATGCTTGGCGAAAAGAATGGGAGTCAAAACAGAGGACCTTTTCCCTAGCAATGAAGAAGCCCTCGTCACCTCCTTCATGATCAAATCAACTTCAACAGATGGAGTCTTTGATACCCCATCTAAAGATAAGAGAGACACAACTCGAGACTAAAAAGGGGAGAGTAAGTTATGTTAACATTATGGAATCGTAGCCACAAAAGAAGGAGAAAGATTAGTTGGTTGAGCAAAAGTCCCAGAAATACCAAAAGGACGACTAACAAAGAAAACTGCTGTTGTCATTCCTTGGATTTGTTAATGCCACCTTTAACCAACTTTGGCAAAGGTTAATATAAAAATTTGGGAATTTATTGGGCTAAGCTTTGGCAATTGGACTAGCCGTTCAAGAGCGAAAACATCGGGAGAAGAGCCCTTGGATTTTCGAGAAAGAATTTCTAGTCTAAGGATATGTGTATAGATATTCGGAGACAGCCAAATTGGAGCAACCCCCAAATGATGAAGGAAAGGAGGAAAAGTAAGGAAACCTCTATGCCAAATATGAATGGCTAAGAAAGGGAAGAACCTTTAGAAGGGCATCCTCTACGACTTGTTGAGAAGATTCGATCACACTACTAATAGGATCCTTTAAATCAAATTGCTTGGACAATTTCTTTTTATCTTCCATGATAACTACCAGGCGATGTCGTTTTAATCATTACATACAACACGACAAGCGAAGAATAATAATGAAATAGTATAAGAATTTTCAATTCAGTTGAAAAATCTCGAACATTGTGTAAAAAAAAGAGGATTTTCTGGGACAAAAAGAACTACTCCTGGTGATTGATTAGACGGTTTTTTTAAATGAATCTCTTATCTTGAGAAAAATTGACGAAATCTCGAACTCCAATCACTATATATATATATATCCGTTAAAGATATTCTGGGATGAAATCAGAGTTTGGATTTAGTACAATCAGCTCAGAATGTATTGATTCAACTTCGAATCAGTTATTTGTCAACCAATTTGGGGTCGAAAATAGGAAAAGGGATGAACTAATCAATTCCTATGATTCAAATATTGAAAATAAATTAGGATCACCATCTTTAATTATATTGATAAAGATACTTAAGCAATTTGAAGTATTCTAGAGAATTTTGAAACTGGTATGGAAACTCTTCTTTTATGCAGAAACAAAGAAGAAAACGAGTCTATTTATAAGAAGAGCATACCCTTTACTGTATAATCATTAGAAAAGATCTGAATGGACATGTGATGATGCCAGAAGGCCAGAAAATTGAATTTTCTCTTAAAGGAAAAAGGCCACCTGCAATGGTTGGCTTGAAACGTCAAAATACCCCTTCACTAAGGGGAAAATGTTAGCATTGAAAATAATCAAGGCTGGTCGAAAATGAGAACCAATATGAAACTTATAGCACCAAAAGAAGTGGCACAAATATTCCAGTAATATTCTTGTGAAATATGGGAAGGAAGAAAAGGGGAAAGCACTAGAAGAGACAGAGAAAGAACAAAGAACCGTAATAACGAACAACGGCCTTCGGTCAAGTTCCAGAATGCCTGTCTTCTGTAAACAAAAGCACTGACAAAGCAAGCATATCCCCCAAGGATGTCGGAAGGTATACGCATAACAAAGCATTTAATAGAGTCAATATGGAAGGAAAAGAACTGAGGAGAAATCCACTAAAAGGGTTGTATGTCAGAGACAGATCACCCGAAGCTAACCATGTCGGAGAAGATACAGATTCAAATATAGCTACTAATATAAGCCAAGAGCCAGCATACACCTATTCCTCTTGCAACTATTTAAACCGCAACCAAATGGTATATCCTTGAGATATTGATGAAACAAAATAGTCGATGTCATGAACTCCTTCGTATGACCCTCACAGAATCCTATGAAATGGTGATTGAACGAGACACCCGAAGCCAAAGGGAAGCCGATCCATGCTTATAAGTAGGACCCCAGATGACCAAGATTAGGGGAATCAATTCATTTTCCAAAATTTATACTCATATATTGCGGGATGAAAGCCTAATTTGTAAACCAATTTTGCGGAAAAAGAGTTTATAATATCACATGTATATTCAATAAAAAGGAAATCCATGGCAATTAAGGTAATTATGAGACATATTGTTTAATTAACTATATTGTTGTTATCATTCGCTAACACTGCAGATTAATTAACTATATGTGAGGTACATGAATAAATTGGAACCCAGTTCAAACCCATTCCCATGTCCATCATTTGGATCCTTAGACTATAGGAACAATGACCATCCTTAGTCTGTCGACCGTAGTAGTAAAAAAAATTATGCTAGGATCCTTTTACTAAGTAGTTAGTCATGTCCACCCAAGGTTATGATTGAATTTGTACCGCCCATTTTGAACTTTAAGAAACTAGTGAAAAACTATCACACGACTATCGTATGAAGAAGCACCAGTCCCACCGTAACCATATTCATCACTAAAAGGGTCCCACAGAATGGAACCTAGCGGATAACCTTTAAACCAAGAAAACTCAAAGGAATTGCTACAATGCACGAAGGAAATTTTGGAAGAAATACTTACGAAATGGTAGGCGTTCCACCTATAATCTAAAGGAAAACTCATAGCAAGTTTTGCTATTTTCAGGGATTTAACCTTCAGAATCTTACGGAAGAACTTCAACGAGAATCATGAAATAGAAGCAATTTCCAAATTTAGTTCATTCCTTATGAAGATTGGGAATTCTATGGTCAAATTCTATCATTGGGGTGCTCACCATAAATTTAACTAACAATTATATATGACAAAGATAACGAAAATATTGAACGTACTTCTTCTAAAAGGAAACTTCAAAGCATATCTGAAGAACCTAGAAGAAGTCAAAACCCAAGGAAAAATAAAGTATTATATCCTTATTTCATCTCACCAAATGATGTAATTTACCTTGTAATTGGTGACAAAAATAATATTCTCAATGAAACAATCTATATTCTAAGTAATGAAGAGGAACCTAAAACCTTTAAAGAACAATAACTTCTAGAGATGATGATTTCTGAAAAGAAGCAATACAAGAAGATATGGATTCAACTCTATCTAATAATACTTGGGTTCTAGCTGAACTACCTATTGGATCAAAGCCAATTGGCTATAAATTGGTGTATCGAAAGAAATATAACACAATTGAGTTTGTTCACACTTTCAAAGCAAGACTAATAGCCAAAGGATTTTGGCAAAAAGAAGGCATTGATTATTTTAATATATGTGCAGCAGTTGCTAGACTAACATCAATAAGGTTTCTTTTCCGCTTGCATTTATTCATGGATGTCAAGACTGCTTTCTTTTATGGTGAAATAGACGAAGAAGTCTATATTGAACAACAAGAAGAATTTATTATGAATGGTAATGAAAATAAAATATGTAAATTGGCAAAGTATTTATATAAATTAAAAAAAGCACCAAAACAATGGCATGAGAAATATGATTTTGTAATTTTATCCAATAGTTTCAGACACAATAATGTTGATAAATGGATCTACTAAAAATTTACATATCGTTATGGCATTATGATATTTCTATATGTGGATGATATGATTATATTTGGTACTACTATGGGAGGAATAGATGAGACAAAGAAATACTCAACTTCATGGTTTAAAATGAAAATTCTGAATAATGTTGACACTGTTTGGGAATTAAAGTGAAAAAACATAGTGGGGGTTGTGCTTTATGTCAGCCTCTTTGTATTGATAAATTACTTGACAAATATAAACATTTGAAATTTAAAGAAGCGTGCAGTCCTTATGGTTCTTCTATTAAAATATTTGTAAATTCTGAAATGGTGGTTGTTCAACTAGAATATGAAAGTGTTATAAGAAGTCTCATGTATGTCATGCATTGCAGTCATCCAAATATTTCTTGTATTGTGTGCAAATTATCTAGACGTATAAATAATCATAGTATTGTAGATTGGAAAGCAATTGGTAGAGTATTAGGCTATCTTAAAAGAAAAATGAATTATGACTCTACTATGGAAATTTACCAGCAATTTTCGAAGGGTACTTAGATGCAAGTGGAGCAACCCTTGAAAACAAAATTAGAAGAACTAATGGATGGATTTTTACTCTAAGAGGCAGAGCCTTATCATGGGCCTCTAAGAAATAAAAAATTATCACACATTCTACAATCGAAGATGAGTTTATTGTACTAGAAGCATTGGCTAAAGAAGCAGAATGACTGAGAAATTTGTTAACAGAAATAGAGTTATGGCCACAACCATCATCTGCAATAACTGTGTATTGTGATAGTGAAGATACATTGTCTAGAGTTTACAATAAAATTTATCATGGAAAGTCTAGACATATAGGTTTAGGACATGCATATGTTAGGGAATTAATTATAGATGGTCTCATTATAATTATATATGTAAAGTCAAAGAAAAATCCGGTAGAGCTTTTAACCTAGGGATTACCAAGAGAAATGATAAAATCAACTAGTTGTGGAATGAGTCTAAAGGCTTTTTAATCACCCCACAATAGAAACCCAAATAACCTAAGGTCTAATGGGTAATAACAAGTTACAGATAAGTAATTGGCAAACACTAAAGAATAAAATGTTTGGTTGTTACGCTGATAGTGTCAGTCAGTCAATAGTAATAGTGACAGAAAAGAACATATATCTATATGAACATAAAAAATAATATATCGGTAAAGTTTGTAATTAACTTTATAACTATTCATAAAAACCAGGAGATGTTAGTAACTGATCTATGGTTATAGTGACTTTTGAACTAAGTACACAATTATGTGTTTGAATATTTCATTCCAACATGCAGGATTATGGTTTAAGCAATTAGCCAGCAAATATCCTATTGAAATCGAGATATATTAAATTAAAAAAAAAGTTTAAACTAATGGGAACTTTCCTCTATATGTATGTACAGTCAGGGCTGGTCCAAAGGATCGGTTGCCCAAGCCCGAACAAATTTTTGTTGCCAATTGATATATACCATATTTTTTTGATAAATTCTTTGCATGCACAAAATCACATAAAAGCAACAATATTAATATTGAATTTACATACAAAAAGTAACTGCATCAAGTAACAAACACTACTAACTTGAAAAAAAAATCAAACATCAACCTTTCACACAAATTATGGTCAATTTTTCCATAGCTACTTTAAAGAAAATGCTTCTTCTAAGCGTTTTTTAAGTCAAACTCTTCAAATAAATTGTTATAATCAAGCTTCTCCAAAAATGCGCTTTCAATTGAGATCATTGCAAGTCTATTTAATCGTTCTTATGGCATTGTTGTTTGAAAAAGATATTTTCCATATACATCACATTGTTTGTTGTGTTTCAAATAATTTTCTAAACAAGCGCAATGTTCCATCAAATCTTCTTTACCAATATTCATAAACTTTGCTTTTAACAAAAACTCAAATATTCTATCATAAAGCTCAATTTTTCAAATCAGTCTTTGAATGATGTAATAGCTTGATTAATGGCGTGAATGAAATATGTGACTCTAAAATTATATTTTGATGATTGTATTTCATCATTATTAGTTCCGACATCCTCATCCAAACGTCTCTCTCTACGAATGACTCTTTTCACCTCAAATATTTTTCAATGCCTACATCTACAGCAAGTTCCTTAGCTTTCTCCATCATTTTGTCAAAGCCATGTTCTCTAAAGTTTTGAAAAAATAGAATAATTTGATGTTCTCTAATTATTTATTTACAAAAAAGTGCCTAAATTATGAATTGTCTAAAGAACTATCAAAATTATGCACATTTCGGATATCTATCAACACTTAAAAATTGTCAAACATAATTTTTTTCATTTAATTTATTATCTAATTTGATATTGTTTACAATTTTTAAAAAAACTGCCTCAATTTTGTAATTCTGAACTGTAAACAACGGTCTAACTTAATTTTGAGGTCTAAAATAATATGAGTTTTTCATCTTATATGAAGCATCACAAAAAAGACGTTTATTAATAAAATCAAATGGCAATCTCAGATTATTCAACTATAAAAAAGTATTCTTCTATTGTTATGCTACATCTATTGTCCAAACATCTTACTCCCTTAACAATATAAGTGATAAAGGTTATCTTCAAAATTAGAAAACAACAAAAATCTGAAAGTAGCAGCATCAGGGGTTCAGGGATTCAGGGTTTCATTTTAAAAAAAACACCTTTCTATTGTTCTATGTTAAGTACGGCTACAGGCATCAAACAAAAAACAACAAATGGCACAATTAGAAATCATAATCTGATAGCTTGGAGAATCGGCGATGGTAAGGCAGGAAGTATGGAAACTAAAGACGTCGTTGTATAAGATTGCTTTTGTGCCTTGCCCTAGTTTTATTGTTTAGGAAGAGGATTCGTGCAAAATTGGCAGAGTGAATACTTAATTTAAGAAGCGAGAGAAGAAAACATTCATGTGTGGAAAATACGATCCAATTTTACTTTTTTTAGGTTGCCCTACCCTGTAGGCTGCCTTATCTCAGGGGCTTAGTGGGCTTGCCCCTAGGCCGGTTTTGTGTACAGTATAATATTATAAGCTAGTAGAGGAATGTTGGAAGAGATTGTAATAACATCCTACATCTTGTAAATAGTGAGAACAACCCATGTAACACCCCGTAATTCTATAACACATTAAAATGATAAATTAAGAATACTTAATTAAATATTGGGAATTAAGTAAAACAGACTACGCCATTGCGTTCGTCTCGAAATTCTACTTAAGATAGACTCCGAGTTTGCGTAAAATGGACACCGTATGAAGAAGATATTAAGGTTTGAAGTTTACACATATATATAAGCTAATGATATAAAAAGTAAACATTCCAGAAAATCAAAAATTGAAGGAGGGACAACGCGGAAATCAGACTCGTTGGGGGTTAGTCCCAGCCCTAGGGGTGTCGACCCATGGGTCGACACCATAAGGAGGTGTCGACACTCATGTCGACACCTAGGTCGACACCCCCTTATCTGAACCAAACTAATTCATGCGTACGTGGAATGAAATCTTGGCTAGATTCGTTGACCCTATACTGTAAATAGGACCCTATATACATTGTTTTATTCATATAATTCAATGGCGACAACGAGGTGCTGCTCCATTATAGTTTGATCTAGCCTACTTCTTCTTTGTTGGTATAGCATTGATGCATGAAGAAGACAAAGGTGAAAAGAAAGAAGCTAAGGCCGAGGAAACACTAAATAAGTAAGTGTGGCCCAAGAAAGGACAACAACAACAAAAGAAGGGCGGAAAGTACGACAAGGCTAGAGATAAGAGGAAGTGTCATAATTGCGGACGCGAGGGTCACCTGATCAAGGATTGTAAAAGAAAGAAGAACGCTTGTTTCAATTGTGGAGAGGTCGGACATTTTTCTAAGGAGTGTCTAAAGAAGCAAGGACAAGGTCAGAGGGCAGGATCTTCGGGAGGGCAGGTGCATGCTCTCGTGTCCAGTGCGCCAGATAGAGGTAGGAAATTTTCTATTGAAGGTTTGATTTCTCTTTCCAATCATCCTATTAAAAATCTTTTTGATTCGGGCACTTCACATTCATTTATATCTAATTCTGTGGTTGAGTCTCTGCACCTTAGTACTAGTATGGTTTTGGATCCCATTGTTGCCACAAACACCATTGGGGGTATAGCTCATCTAGTTATGATTTGTCGGGGTTTGAGAATATCTTTGTTGGGCGTTGAGTTTGAGTGTGACGCATATGTGCTTGGTTTCATAGGCTATGGTTTGATTCTAGGGATGGATTAGCTAGCCATGTATGGTGCCATTATAGATTATGAGAAGAGCGTCATTAGACTTTTGAATTGCCATGGGAGGACCCTCGAGATTTCTTGTGACCCTAAAGGGTCTATCAAACTTAGTTTCCTAGAGTCACTTGATGCATTTGTCGATGATCTGCGATCTGTACTAGTAGTCTATGAGTATCCTAATGTTTTTGAGGAGGTTCGGGGCATACCTTCGAGGCGCGAGATTGATTTCCGTATATACTTGGTGGATAATACAAAGCCAGTTGCATTGCATGTGCGTCATATGGCTCCAAGAGAAAGGAGGGAGCTTAGCAAGCAAGTGGGGGAGCTAATTGAGAAAGGGTTTATTAGGCGAAGCGTACCTGAATGGGCTGCTCTACTAGTATTCGCAACTAAGACGGATGGTTCGCTTCGCTTATGTGTGGACTATAGAGAGTTGAATAAACTTACCAAGAAGAATAGGCACCCACTTCCTAGGATAGACGACCTGTTTGACCAGCTTGTTGGTGCATCTGTTTTCTCTCAGTTAGACTTGGTTACAGGGTTTCTTCAGTTGAGGGTGGCCGAGGACAGTATAGATAAAACCTCTTTTAGAACTCCAAATGGTTTCTTCGAGTGGCTCGTTATGCCTTTTGGGTTGATGAATGCACCTGGCTATTTTGTTGATTTGATGAGTAGGGTGTCCCGGTAGTTTCCAAATAAGTTCGTTGTGGTCTTTGTTGGTGACATCATGATTTTCTCGAAGAGCAAGGAAGGGCATGCCCAACATTTAAGGGAGGTTTTGAAAACTCCTCGTGTGCACCAGCTTAAGGCAAAATTCTATAAATGACATTTTTGGAGAAAGAAGTGAGATTTCTAGGGCATGTGGTCTCTAAAGATGGGATAGCAATAGATCCCGCGAAGGTAGTTGCAGTTCAAGATTGGCAAATCTCAGAGAATGCAATGGAGGTGAGAAGTTTTCTTGGAGTAGCGGGCTATTATAGGAAGTTCATTAAGGACTTCACAAAGATATCAGCCCCATTCACTAGGCTGACGAAGAAGAATCTGACATTTTCATGGGATATAGATTGTGACGATGCTTTCCAGTGATTAAAGAGGGCTCTGACAGCCCCAGTCTTGACCTTGCCTGACGGGAACAAGGTGTTCACAGTATACACTGATGCATGTGGTACAGGGCTTGGTACGGTTCTGATGCAAGAGGGAAGGGTAGTATGTTATGGAGGTAGATAGCTAAGAGTCCGTGAGAAGAACTACCTTACCAATAACTTAGAGTTAGCTTCCATAGTATTCGCGCTTAATACTTTGCGCCATAATCTACTTGGGGAGAAGTTCAAGTTGTACACCGATCATAAATATATCAAGTACTTGTTCTCGCAGAAGGATATTAATTTAAGGCAACAAAGATGGATGGAGTTCCTAGCGTCCTATGACTTTGATATTGTTTATAACCCTGGCAAGGGTAATGTGGTGGCAGATGCATTGAGTAGGAAGAGGATGACTTTGATTCCTCTGTATGTGGAGAGGAAGAAGCTTGGAGTTCATATCGACTTTTGATTTTAGACTCTCCACCGAGTTTATACCTGGTTTATTGGCATCACTAGAGGTGTGACCTACTCTTTTGGATCAAATAGGAACTTCACAATGAGAGGATCCACAGATTTCAGACATTTTAGATAGGCTCAGTAGAGGGGATACTTTTAGTCACCTTAGTAGATACTCCACAAATGATATAGGGTGGTTGTGACGAGATGGAAGGCTTTGTGTTCCCCGAGTTGGGAATTTGTTGAAGACAGTCCTTGAGGAAGCCCATCATTCTTAGATGACTATTCATCTAGGCAGTGATAAGATGTATAGAGATATGAAGAGGGTTTTATTTTGGGCTGGGATGAAGAAAGATGTGGCAGAATTTATTTCTTGATGCTTGGTTTGCCAGCGAGTCAAAGTTGAGAAAAGGAAGCCCGGTGGTTTACTTCATCCTTTGGAGGTCCCACAGTGGAAGTGGGAGAGCGTCTCGATGGATTTCATTAATGGTTTGCCTAGATCGAGGAAAGAAAACACCAGTATTTGGGTTATAGTGGGCAGACTTACTAAGAACGCTCATTTCATTCATATTAAGAGTAAGAGGACGACAACATGGTTGGCAGCAGTTTACGTTCGTGAGATAGTCCATCTTCATGGAATACCTTCCAGTATCGTAAGTGATCCTGACCCTATTTTCACCAGTTAATTTTGGAGGAGCTTGCAAGAAGCATTAGGTACACAATTGTGTTTGAGCACCGCTTATCACCCTCAGACCGATGGATAGACGAAAAGGGTGAACAGAGTGCTTGAGGATCTTTTAAGACTGTGTATCCTAGACTTCAGAGGGACTTGGGAAGAGCATCTTCCTTTAGTAGAGTTCGCCTACAACAACAATTATCAAGCTTGTATTGGCATGGCACCCTTCGAAGCATTATACGGACGACCCTGTAGATCACCGATTTGTTGGTGGGAATCTACAAAAAGACTTCTACTTGGACCGGATATGGTTAGAGAAACTTCAGAAAAGATTGGTCTTATTAGAAAGCTCATGAAGACAGCTCAGGACAGGAAGAAATCCTACACAGATAAGAGAAGGACTGATATTGAGTTTAAGGTGGGAGACATGGTTTTCATCAAAGTATCACCTTTGAGGAATGTGGTTTGCTTTGGATCTGTAAGGAAATTGGCACCAAGATTTGTAGGGCCAATTCCCATAACAGAAAGGACTGGCCAAATGGCCTATAAAGTAAAGCTACCAGAGAGACATGGCACTAAGACCATTCGCATACATATTGGATTCATGGCACTAACATACATTGCATTAAGGAGGTCAACTGAATTAGTAGAGTGTCTGATCTTTCGCATTAGTATAAGAACATATACACACACCTTTGCATATGTTCATATAAGCATTAGAAATCTTCTAAGGACAATGGATGCCAGTGATTGGTGGATGAGTAGATGGATGTTAGGATATACATTCTTCTTAACTTGGAGACTTCGGGGAGGAAAACCTTTAAGTAAAATGGACTATGCCATTGCGTTCGTCTCGGAATTCTGCTTAAGATAAACTCAGAGTTTGCGTAAACTGACCACCGTATAAAGAAGATATTAAGGTTTGAAGTTTGCACATATATATAAGCTAATTATATATATAATAAACATTCCAGAAAATCAGAAATCGAAGGCAGGACAACGTGGGAATCAGACCCGTTGGGGGTCCCTAGGGGTGTCGACTCATGGGTCGACACCATAAGGGGGTGTCGACACCCAGGTCAACTCCCACAGATCCGAACCAGATTAATTCTTGCGTACGTGGACTGAATTCTTGGCTAGATTCATTGACCCTAAACTATAAATAGGACCCAATATCCATTGTTTTATTCATATAATTCAATGGCAACAAGGTGCTGCTCCAATATAGTTTGATCTAGCCTACTTCTTCATCAAAAAAGTTATATATAATCAAGGATCTATGATTCAACATCCGCAATTATTCTTCTGTTTCTTAGATCCGATCATAGTGAGTCTATGTTATTTTTAGATATAAACATTTAAAAGTTAATCATGACATGTTTATGAATAGGATCTAAGCCTATGCCTATTTATCAAATCAGGTCTGTCACTATTAGTACACCTGATCTATTGATTTATACCTATACGCCTATTCGTGACATCCCTATTATGCTAGTTGGCCTAATCATGTCATCTTATGCCTATTTAGCTAGTTTGCCTATCTTGTCATTATGCCCAATTCTATCACTATATGCGTATTCAGCTGTTATGCCTATTTCTACCATCGTATGTCTATCTTGTTATTATGCTTATTTCTGTTATCTTCCCTTCCTCTTTTCCCTTTTTATTTTATAGCCAGGCTACCTTCGAGCCTAGACATACCGCTGAAATATGCGAATGCGTGAAATCGAGAATGGAGAGAAACGTTAAGATTGGGGCATAACTTGTATTGGGAAAGTTGGGTCATGACTTGAACTGAAAATATGAATATGGATTTGGGGCATAAACCAAACGGTGATTAAAGATCTTAATTTGGGGGCATATGGCACATGATGAACGTGACTTGGAAAAGGGGCATGAAAACCTATAATGAAATAGGAATAATTGTTAAATATGCCTAGGTTTACAGTAATTAGAAATTATAACCGCGCCTAGACACGAGGTTAGATTACACTTGTAGTAGAAGCCTGCCCGGACCCTACTGGCATATCCAGCGTCCACAAGTGGTAAATCTAATGTGAGGGGTCTAAGTGCATAAACACGTGATGGTGCTAAGACACGAGGTTAAGTTCGACTTATGGAAGAAGTCTGCCCGGACCCGACCGACATATCCAGCATCCATAAGTGGTAGACTTAATATGAGGGGTCTAGTGCATTATAACTATAAATAAATAAATGGTAATGAACTTGTAATACTTAACCTGTTTGAATCCATAGGATTACATGAACATGTTAACTTGAGTAGGGGTTAAGTAAACTTGCTTGGATCAGTGGGAGGGTTAAGTAAATCCTAGGGCAGTGGGTAATATTTATATATAGGCCCACAAACTTAACCTGTGGGGTTATGCAATCTTGTTACACTGGTAGGCATAACCCGTTGAAATCTTAGTTGTGGGGATGCAAGCCTAGGGGGAAGCTTGTATCATCTGGTGTGTGGGATCTGTTTCAGTCAGTAACCCATATAGGTATCAGACGAGTACTCCGAACTAGGTCGGAGTCGGGGCATGCTTACTGAGCTGATTATAAGAGGTCATTTGGGAAAAGGTGTTGACGGTGCGTTCCATCAGGCTCATGTGCATGCATGGGTCCGCCTGCTTGGGAAAATAAGACGCTATGACATCAGTAGATATGGTTGTGCACATTCTAGAAACGAAGGGTTGCCACTTTAGGAAGTGATACATCCTACTGTGGGGCCAACACAGGGTATCTATGGAGTTAGGGAGCTGATCGATTGGGGTAGTAATTAGGGTACATCTAGTCTCGCTTGTTTAGGTGCCCGTTATTATCCTCAGGGGTAACACCGGTAAGTTCAGTTGGGCTGCCTGTTATTGTATGGGGTAAAACCTCTCACTAGAAGTACGTCTAAGTCTACCATCCTGTCAGGGATCATCTTTTTCATGTGATACTAGTATTAGTGCAGAGAAAGAGAAAAAGTATTAGAGAAGCGCAATGCCTATTCTGTTCAGTTTATCCTGTTTACCTTGTCATATATGCCTTCTATGTTGTTATCTCTCTAACTTATATGCCTATTATGATGCTTTTACTTATTTATATGCTCAAAGTAACTGGACTCGCCAAACTTTATGTCCGACCCATTTTGTTTCCTCTTCTGTTTTCCCCCGCAGGTTCTCATGGTGGGAATACTCAAGTTTGATCAGGATTCTTCTTTCATTCTGCTTGGAGCTGCTTATATGTACTGCTTGATTTCATACCTTCTCTACTATTGCTATATTTTGGGGATTATGCTTCTTTATTTATTGTACTGTAATAATTTTAGTACAAGACAGAAGTTTTAAGTTGATGTATTGGGTTTTATGTATTTCAAACTCATGATGTAATTATGTTTTGAAACACGATGTTTTCTATTTAATAAAGTTTTAAATTCCGCTGTTATTTTATATCCGTCTTGTTATATTTCTGTTTCTATTTACCTATAACGCTTCACGAAACTTAATGCATTCTCTTTAAGAGTGACATTAATGGACGTGGGGTGTCACAACCCACTATGTAAGTAAAAGGGACTAATGTTTCATTAAATAAGAAAGAACATAAAGGTCTTGTTGATGCAAATACATATTTAAGAGTCAAAGATTAGGCGCTTACGCGGGGGCACATGCGTGGATACAACCAGCAGTTGTAACTGTTGCCAAACAGTCATTTGTAATTTAAATTTCAACAGTTGTGTCCAATGGCTTCAAGAGGCAATTACGAACAATTGTACCTTTTCCTGATACCTTTCTCTATGTTATACATAGGGGAATTCTGATTTTTGAGACATATCTATCTTTTGCTCCTGCCTTTTTCCATTTCCATGGTAAACACTTCAAAAGTCAAAAACGTCGCTCTTGCAGAAAACTGTTTTCTACAAGGGGACTCTTTTTGTATCCTGAAAGAATAACGCCGTTCACCTTTAAACAATTTACTTTGTAGTGGCAGTGATCAATTCCATAAAGAAAACATCTCTAGACGTGCATTAAAGATATTCCTGGTTCATCACTGCATCTACGATATTTAAACAACTCTAACAACATATGTTACTTATTTATATATGTATATATACCCATGTATAAACACATATGTACGTAGTTATTGTCCATTTAGTGTAAATGTGGCTTATCATATGGGTAAATAGAATCGAGACGACTAAGTAAAACAATATAATATGCGATGGAAGACAACCAACATAAACTAGTGTTATGTACAAAGTATTTAATTTAATAGACATCAGAAAATTATTTCAATCTCCTTCTCATTACAATACACACGATAGCTTAGAAGGACATATTCCGGTACGAGGTCGAAACAGTGGAAGGAGGTTTTGTTGTGTGTGCTTGACATTGACACTAAATTTTGGAAGTGTCAATTTGGGTCACTGGTTCTATGTTTACTATTTTATAATATTCCATTGTAGGTTTATATCGATAATACCCTAGTATACATTTGTTAAATTACGTCATACCAAAGCCAACGATTTATATTTCAATGTAGTTTGATTTTCCATTTAGTGAAAATTCAGGCTAACTAAGGTGTGAGTTGTCACAAGATTAATATAGAAGTGTATTTTTCGTAATGTACTAGGGTTCAATCTGTTCTTTCTAACCTGAAAGTTAAAGTAAGTGGTAAGCTTAATTCATGGTGTCAAAATTTGATGAGTGTTGCTTCTTCTGCTAATCATTTTCTTTACTCTTGTATTAAACATATGGAATTAGATATACTATTAAGGGAACAAATAAGCAATGGAAAATCGAATGTTAATCACATTCTAGATAGTTGCTAAAGGGCCTCCATGTTTACGGAAACTCCATCAATGATCATCAATTCACTATAAGAAATTGAAAAAAGAGCCAACTGTTGGAACTTATTATCGAGGAGGAAATACCAAAGATAGATAATAAAGAGAAAAAGAAATAAGTACATTTCATCTTTGAAGGCATAAAAGAAGGGGTAAGTTACAGAGAGTTTAGTTTGAGAGAAAATATTAAATGATATGTGTACAGATATATTAGTATATTTTTTCTCCTTGAAACTTGTATTTTTTTTTCCTTAGTTCCCCTGTGTGTGCTTATGACTCAAGTACAAAAGAAGTTTGATTTCTCTGTCCTCAAACTTCATGTTCCCATATGCTCATCAAATCTCAATCATTTATTATTTGGTTAAAAAAAATTCAAACGAAGAGGTCTACACATAAAATAAAATGTTGGGTTTCTGAGAGCATCTGCAATGCTAAACAATGTTATTTCATGATATACCTATGTAGCATGGGTACTTAGACAATGCTAAACTTATATTATCGCACATTACAACAAAATAAAATTATTTTCTTCAATGCAAAAATCCATGGGGCAGTTGTCTCCAGAATTACCAGGGAGAGATGCAAAAAGGGAAATCCATTGTTTGGTAAAAGGGTTGTTTGCAGCCAGGTGGAGAGCAGGCTGAAACAGGGCGGCTGAAACAGGGCGGCTGAAACAGGGTGGTGTTGGCATTTGATCGAGCATCTTGAGTGCCAAGCAGAGAGTTGCACAAAACACCACAATCAGAGCCGGAAACATCATTCAGACCACATGACAAACCACAGTTCTCAACAGAACTACTATTTCCCCTTTTGCCAACGCTAACAGACGCAACATCTAGAAGTAAAAAAATATCCAACAGAACTAGAATTGGATGTTTTTTCTGTCAATGCAGATGCGGTAGCAATCAGAGATTGATAAGGAGCGATCGGAGCAGAGGGAAGGGCTGGAAATCCACAGCGGAGGAGATGGCAGGAGGCTGACACGACCCGAGCTCAGATCCTAAACGCAACTAGCAGGAGGCATGGGTGAAGCGCGATTGAGATCGAGGGAAGAGAATTTGGTTTTTTAGGTCATAAGAAGGAAAGGGGTAGAGTGAACGAAGTGTGAGATGGAGAATCGAACAAATCGCGAACCCAGAAAGTCGCAAGGGCACCATTTTTGCAGCAAAATCTTATGCTATTGATGTATCTTTGCTTCAATAAATGGTGAGTTTTGCAATTATGACAAAAAAAAAAAAATTTGTTAAAATGTCAAAATAATGTAATTTAGGGGAATTGGAGGAATTAATGAGGGGTAATATGGTAATTTAATATGTAGCCACCTTGTAGCAGCATTTTTAATAAATGTAAACTTGATTTTACTTCTAAAATTTTTCTTGCACCTTCATTTCTCATTTAGTCATGTTTGTTGAAGAAAATATTTCACTTTGCTTTTCTTCCTTTTTGGCTATTGAAGTATCACTTCTTCTTATACAAACTTCAAACCAAGATTCAAAATTTCGCTTTCTATCTTCGCTTTGCTCATCAAGAAAGTTTCTTTCTCGGTTCCATTTTGACAATATAATAATCTCCTCTCTAATTATGATGTGTGAATTCTCTTATTCTTCCATATTATAGCATGTTAATTCATATAATTTTTACATTTAAATAGTTTGGAATTTTTACAAATTGAACAAAAAAAAGTTACATAAATTTTGTTCAAACCATTTTATAATAATCCAGTAATAGTCTACTAACTTATAAGATTAAAGTTTATACTTCATTGCACACTAGCTAATTAATATGCATCAGTTTTTGATACCACCCTACAATCCAGATCCAAAACTTGAATCCACCCCAAAACTTGAATCCAGCCCAAAACATAAAATAATCAATTCAAATCCTCCAGGAGACTCAGTCCAACACTCACTGTCTCTTAAATTATCTGAAACCCTAGTCCAGGAGCAACTAAGCTGCGGCATCTCTTCCTTCCCGATCGTTCTCTCTTCTCTATGATGCTTTCCCTCTTCCTAGGAACATTCACAACAGACTATCAGTCCTAGCAGGCAACCTTCTGAAGAAATTCACAGCTCCAGACCTCAACCTATGCCGGAACATCGGATGCCTCATCACGTAAAACCCTAAAATCGCCACCACCACCTGAAACGGCGTTACGTACAGAACCAAAGCCGCCGCCACGCAAACCATCAAAAATATTCCAGTAGCCCTCGGATCCCTCCAGCTCAGCAACGCCTGCATCCTTTCTCCCTGTGTTGCCAAATCACCGAGCACTGTCTGTATCCTACCCGACACACTCCTCAGCCTATCATACCTCATCTTAACCACATCAACACTTCTACTCGTAGGAAATGAATCAAACTCCTCATCTAACTCATCAGGATGCACCAAGTCAGCGTGAGACAGCCTCATATTCATATGCGGCGGATGCCTAGGCCTCAGCCTATAGTTCCATGCACCAAGCAAAAACATGTACAGAAACAACGTAGGAAAAATAAGCTCCGGGAAGCAAACCAGCATGATAAATAGTACGTGCACTAGAACAGTTGTTGCAGGATTCTTCCATGAGCACACATCCTCGAACCACTTTGCGATCTTTCCAAAACATGAAAAGGCGGTCATAAGTCGAAAAAAGTTGGCCTTGCTTCTTCTCAAACTCCATATATGCGAGTCCACATCAGAAACGTACTCGATCACCTCCTTCTTAAGAGGCGGTTCCATTCTACTCAACCTAGCCGCCACGGTTTGTACTGCATGGTACCTTAGCATGTCTTGTTGCACAGCCGGTAGAGGTCGGATGTAATGCATTTTTGGAAGCAATGGCTGAGAGTACATGAACATCAAGTTTGTAAAGGAAACTGATGAGAATCTAATAGCCAGATGAAGCTCCCCCATCTTCTTTAAGCCTGAACTTTGTAGCACTAAAAGTGGATATGAGTGTGTGTATATTCTTCCGGTTTCAAGGGTCGAGAGCCGAATGCGTATTTTTCCTATTCTTGCATCTTTGTTGCCATCAGACCTTTTTTCACCAATCTCGCTGTTATCGAACATACAAACGACGAGAACGGTTGCTGTATCGTGCACTTCCCATGTGTACTGCTCGTTGTACTTTGGGTTTAGTGAGTCCATAATGGTACGAGTTCTTACCCATTTCTGCCCGTATTTCGCTACGCAGTACGCATCACATGTACCTCTTCCTTCAAGGGTTTTCATAGGCTGGAGACCTGAAGCATTAAGAATGCCGAGTTCAAGCACGCCTATAGGTTGCTTCCACAGCTGCTTTGCAGTAGGTCGAAGATCAGTACTGTAATGAGTGGATTCATCTAGAACATGATAGCCGCCATCGAGGCAGATTCGGACGTGAATCCTACTAGAGAATTTTTCCTTCTTAGATTCTTCTAGACTACCTGGATTAACATGCTTTTCAAGATTGTACCATCTTGAGGAAACAACTCTGTCATCAATTCTTCTTTCTACTGATGCAAGTGGAATGTGTACTTTTCCTATAGGATCATCCTTGTTTGGTCCTATATGGTCTTCAACTGATAGAACTATGCTATCTTCAAATGGTTCGGCCACTACAAACATTAAATCTTCGTTCCATAATGGACTGAATGTCCTAGACTGAACAGTTTTAGTTCTCAAAACTTGGCTTCCGACAATGGTCTTTACAAACAAATCTGGAAACCTATTTTTGGTAGATATTACAATATCTTGTGCCTCGACGATATTGACACGAACATACCATAACCTCGGTGCATGGTAAATTTTAGAACGTATATGAGGGTTCAAAACAAAAGCACCCGAATCAGAATGCCATGCATTTGGAAAGCATTCGTCGGCTTGGGTTCCATACCAGACAGCCACCATTAAATCTCCCTTTGCAAGCTTCTCCCCTTTCAAGCTTTCAAGCCGAAACCACTGTGGAGCCAGTGGGCTGTCGGGTGGGACCCGTATTGGTACATCGTTTAAATCGAATCTTATTAGCCCGACGAAATCGTCTTTTGTGAGGTTTTTGTCTTTCACGGTGATTTCGAGGAATGAAGATTGCAATCTCTCTTTAGAGAATGCAAACACTTCGTTCCACTCTGCAGTTTGCTTCTTCTCGAAATGCTTTGTTGCAGCTTTGTAATTGCCAAGTCTGACCTCGACGTATGGGTCAAGGCTTCCAGTGAGGTCTTTAGGAGGCAAGTCTCGTGCTTTTACTACACGTACGTAAAGGTATTTCATTTTTTCGACTAAGTCGTATGTGCTTGTAGGCTTCCCATTACCAAGAAAGGGTCGGGTCTCTTTGATTTGATACTCCTGTAAGGATGGATTTGGGTACATTTGAGCAAATTTGGGTAGTCCGGACATTGAAGCTACAATTACTTCTTCTTTTTTTAATTGAATTTTTTGAAATGTTAATATGAGGGTTTAGAGGACTGGCTTATCATGAGACTACACTACTTAGGTTACATATAGTACGTAGAACACTAACTACTTCAGTTTCTAGTTGATAGTTTAAAAATGGTTTAGTATTTGGTAGTTGGTGTTGGTGGAGGGATTTTAACAACCTGGGAGAAAAAGTTGGAGCAGGTGATCTGTTGCATATTATGATGTGATTTTAGCTAAGAAATGAAGTTTAACAAATGATACTAAATAATAAATTGTACTGTGTTACAAAGATTCAAATTATAGCAGTTGAATCTTATGACATAGAGAACATAAGATAAATAAATAAACATTAATGGTGTTGTGTCATAAGAAAATTACGGAAATATTCTAAAAGTGCTTGTCGAAAACTGGATTCCGTTTACTCAACTGAAATGCTAGCTCTTTTGCAGACCAAGTAGAGGGACAACGTTCTCATCAAAATTCCGAATATCTCTTTCTAATTGCAAATGTTCAAGCATCTACAGGGAGCCAGCGAATATTGGATCACAAATTCAAGTGCAGTCAAATCCAAAGGTCAGGGCAAGTCATCTCCATGACTCATTGGATGAGCCAAGTCATAATCATGACTGGGTACCGATCACTCATATAGATGAGTCGATGCGAGTTATAACTAAAGTTGTTTTGGTTTAAAAACGGGTATACACCAATATATTACTTCACTTACTCACTCAGGCCCATTTCCGTGGGCAAGTTCGAAAACAAAATCCGGTATACACCCACCGAAATTCATTTTTTTTCATTTTCAGTGGCCTTTATCGAATTCAATGGTGAAACTCAATCACAGTCTGTCCGAATTCGATGAATGAATTCTACAAAGTCTCGCCGGGTTTCACTTATGTCTCTCCCTTATCCATTTTTGGAGTGACATTAGCAATTAATATTGTGAACCCCTATACCCCTCGCGTGAAGTTTTTATTTTATAAGTGGTGCACTTTTTTTTGGTCATTTAATACTCAGTGTCTGTGAATGTAAATCGATTTTATGTTAGAACAACCTTTTAAGTGTTTTTTTTTTTTTGAACATGCATGTTGTTAACTGACCTTCTAGCCTGACTATCAGAAATCATTCGAATTAACACGACTCGACGATTAACAAGTCTAACGGTTTAGAAACATCATTGAAGGCCTAAAGACCACGACTAAACAACGTCGTACGACAGTGATCCCTTTACCTCACCAAAACAGTGCCGGAAAACTCTTCCAATGAGGGATCGACAAAATAAAGTTTGAGGGATCGGTACAACTCTGAGATGAGTCGGAAGAGTAACACTACTTCAACAATCAAATGGCCATAACTCATGAATTACAAATCCAAACATGATAAAACTTAAAGAGATAACTCAAGACACTAGGGGGACCCACAGGAGTGACTCTAGCCCTCGGTATGAGGGATCGATATCGGTCCTTATAAAGGGATCGGAACTGATCCCTCAATTAGTTCAATCTAGGCTTTGGCTGCTCTTGGCCTTTCTCCGACGAACCTCCGACTCTTCTGGCCTACCTGCATCTATAAATACTAGTCGCATAGACGAAAAATGGATTATTATTTTTTGGCGTTTGTTTACTTTGACTATATTATTCGGAGTCTTACTGGTCCGAGCACTTATACCATTGAATTTAGTTAGTGAACAAATCTTCAATGTTGGCGTAAGACAATCAACGTTGAACCACTATAAATCGTTATGTCTTTATCTATTGCAATTCCATTATTTCATTCCTCCTTTTCCGTTTATTTTAGTTTAACTATTCCTTAAACTCATGGATATTGTACCAATTTTTAATATCAATATTTTGGTGCTTTCATTGAGAGACAAAAACATAATTTTCCCTACCTTCCCACCATTCAAGTTTTTGAATATCCATAGCTTCGTGAGATCTACCTAAGAAACTTGAAACCAAGGTAGAGAATTAGAACTTCCAAGCTGTTAGACCTTCTAATGTTGATCATGTCGAGGCATTCATCCTACAACAACCTTCTGATAATGTTAATCATAATTCTAGAGCTACGACTAATGTGACCACTACCTCTGTTCCTAAGGCTTCGGTTGCCCAAGGCAAGTTGGAAGCTATGATGAAGAAACTGGAAAAAACCCAAACATAGCTCAACAATCAAACCAAGCAGAATACTAATTTGATGACTCAGCTATAATAAGCAACTAGAGAAAATTTCAGCCGCCTTGAGGGAAATAAGGGCATTCAAGCTTCTCACAATCGTGTTTTCAAAAGTTCTTCGTTCGACTCTCACTATAGCCATCAGAGCCAAAGAAGAGAAATATCTCATAACGATGTGGAAGCTGGCACCAATGAGGGAGTGAATCAGCCATGGCTTGGAACTAGTCTCAACCGTGGCTTGGTACCGAACTCCCTAACAGGTTGCCTCATGTCGCCACTATCCAAAACTTGTGTAATTTAGAAAAATAAATTAGTATTTTACATAGTGATGATGGATGTAAATTGGAATTTTGAGATTTTAAAGGTACGTTAGGAGTAGCCATAGAGGTAAGATTATCTAAAATTAGCATACTAAAGCTTATATAGGGCATTGAAACGTAAAACCAAAGCCTAAATACATATTTTAATTCTTACATGAAGCAATAAACCTTGTTTAGGTGGGCCTGGACTAATCATTAGGCATTAAGTCTAGCCTAGCACCTTAGTGGAGGTCGAAAGGATTTCTGCAACAACGATGTTTCCATGTGTATTAAAATCATCATATATTTATAGGATATATTAGAGAACAAATGAACTATATATTAAGATTATTCGAGTAGTTTAAATCTTAGATTTCATAAGTAGTTTAAATACTGATTTATATATGAAATATTAGGAAAGAATTGAGGGTGAAGGTTTTTTAAATAATCGTATAAATGTTAGTCTAGGTATTTGAAGCAAGAAAATAGAGTTTTACAATGGACAAATTTATCACAAATTAAATTTGTTAATATTTTTAGGTATATTATTTGTATTATGAAATCTATGTAGCTTTCTAAATAAGGTACTTACATAAAAATAGGCAAACACCTCCAATTGATTTCTAAACATCCAGTTAAATAAAAGTAGAGTACATCGGTGTTTTATAGTGTTTCAGCCACAAATGGTCTATGCCCACTATTCATTTTTTATTACTTTTCTTATAATTTTGCAATTGCCAGGATTGGTATAGAGTACAATGATTTATAATATATAATAATTAAATTAGAAGCATCGACCAATTTGATGTTGTTGCACAAAAAATTGAGAATTCAATTTTTTCCTTGTAAATGTCAAATCCTTGGATATGCATAGGGATTGAGAAAAGGGGTGGTTAATCCAAAAAATTATGAGGTGTCCATGTATATCTCATCCGAAGGTGATATCTCGGAATATGCTAAATGTAATTAATAACTTCTCGATATGAGCAGATGTTATTCCATATATAACACGCTTGGTTTAGCTAGGTGCTCTATCCGGGGCCGACTGGCTCAATGCAAGCGTATGTAGACATGACAAGTTCTTATGCTTTTCTACTCTACTCAGCTCCCATCGGCTAGGTAGGCTCTCTTTGGGATTAGCTTTACATGTCATCAAGGTACATGGCTGTGTAGATCCACTTAGCATGTGGTTTGGTCCATAGAACATCACCTTGGTTCGGTATATATGGAACATAATAGAATTTCTAGTTTATAACTTATGGACATTAAACATTATATGCCAATGGGTATTGAATAGTACTTATATTTGGTACTTTAAAGGCTGAACATGGTATGAACCCTAGTTTCCTTTCCCTTTTCATTTTGCATCTCTTACTCTTACTTCATGGGATCTGTTCTCTGCTTTGTCGCTGAAGGATAAAATGAGAGTCGTATTCTTGCATAATGATTCTAATGCGATTCCAATTCATAACATGCATCTAATTTGTTTCTAATCTGACTCTTATGGAACAAATCAAAATAACAGTTTTCGAACTCGAGTTTTAAAAAGATAAAACATAATGAGTACAGAAAAATACTATGTATGGATAGGAGGGATTAAGCATGAAAGATATAACCTTGGTTATGGCAACAAAGTTTGTTAAGAGCATTGTGATTGACGTGGATACTCTAGAGATTTGGCTAATGCTGGCTCGCGAGTATGGTTTCTAAACTAATGTGATGCTTGTAGTGCATGAAATGGAGTGGTTGAATTTGACAATGTTAACATGACTTCTGTTGGACATAGAAAATTCTCAAAAGAAACTGAATTGTGGTAAACCCTCAATTGAGGGAGGTAAAAATTAGGGGGAAGAGAATAAGCGATGGTTAGAATACTACAAGCGAAAAATCGATTTTGGGAAGTTATCCTAGATAAGTTGTTTGCGTATTAATTCGAGATTTTGCTTTAGAGCCAAAATTTTGAGTATTAGACAAAATAGAATTATTTATACGTAAAATTGAATATCACAAAGGAAATGTTTTATAGGCTTACAAAAGTATAGTTGTCATAATCATATTTAAATTTATTTTCAATTTTATCAAATATAAAATTTAATTGTTAATTATAATTATAGAATAATAAATAATAACTATTACTTCTTAATTACTAATATTGCTTATTAATTATGAATTATTATATATTTCCTTAATTATTGGCCATTATCAATTGTTATTATGTAAATAGTTATTTATTAACTAATAATTATCTAAAATTAATAATTACGTACTAAATATCACTTACTAGTTATTATATTTTATTATCGATTATTAATTATCAAATATTAGTCTTAACTATCATATGAACTATTATCAACCACATGTACAAGTTGTTGAAGGTGTCAACAACAAGCGACATCGAAGACGAAGGGTATTAACAGTAAGGAATATTATGAGTATCTGATGTTATTGAAGCTATAAGCACATTCAAAAGCCTTTAGGGTGAAAGAAGGCATTTATATCATCACTAATATAATCGCAAAGAGTAAGCTACATCGAATCTCACCATGCAGAGTATCGAGATAGCCATGAATACTAAAGAAGAGTATGTTGCTTCTTAACCATATCATCTTTAACCAAAGTTGAGCCCAATTGACATAAATGTCGAGTTTCATTACAGAAAGAAATTTTGTAAGTAACCTGTGAGGAGTATTGAATGCTTTGAAACTTCTTTTCCTGGTGTCAGCTATAATCTATGCCTACACTTCTCAATAATGTCAACTCCCTTCTACAACACCCTTTTAACATCACCTTCTAGGCGTACTTTGCCTATATCACCAATTACCTCCATCAATGGTTACTTTTATCAAATTCCTAGTGATACCACATGCCATTTATATAACCATGGAAATAGTGTTGGAAAATAGTGTCCACCTTCATATATTGCACCTTACTAAGTTTTGATCATTAACAATAGCATGCATGCCTCCATTCTCTTGCGAAGAAAAAGAAAGTGTTAGTACCCATCAATGTCGACTCTCATGATGTCGCCTTCCATTGGACTTGTCACAAAGAGGTGTCTTGTTTCTCCTGTGTTGTGTTGTTAGTACCATTCATAGGAGTGAAACAATTATGTACACTCGGAACCATATAAGATCGATTCCCAAAAATGGCTATGTCACATCTCCACAGTGTCGTTGTTTCCCTTATTATGCCTTTTGATATAGCTCTAATGAATTGTCGCTACATATACCACAACAATGCTAGTTTTGCATTGTGTGGATGTTGATAAGATGTCATTGCGTTAAATCATCAAAGCGACATATCATATTTGTAACAACCCACACTTTTCTGAGCTCAAATTTCAATAAAAATCGACATACAAACTCATACCAGTATGGATCATGTAAAGATGGTACCTGAAATAATGAGCACGAGCGCAGTTAGATTACAATAAAACTAACTCACAGCAGAAAAAAGGATAATATGTATCGACTAAGGCGGCTATCTTAATAGTGAATCGCCAGATCAATACCGAACATTGAAGAAAAAGAATGGAAAACTAAACTTGAACACCTCCCAAGGGCCTATCTCCCCCAAGATAAACCTAAGAGTTTTTATGAGGAGAAGGGTGAGAACAATAAGTCTTAATGAGTAAAAAAAAAAGGTAAAATACTATTCATGATACACAAATGCATCCCATTTGGTTTCACACAAATTATATGTCCAATAAGACTAGTGGTCCTATCCTAACCTTACAAAGATTACGGACAATGGTTAACTACCATATCCAAGGTAGCATCCTAAAGATAGATTATTACTATACCGAGATAGACTATTTACGCATATATGAAGCCGATAAACCACCATACAAATTGATATCAAAACTAAGAGGCGGATTTTCAGACCACTTAATATCATACCAACAAAAGAGGCGGGTTATACAACCACTTATGGCCTCACTCACAATATAATATATATGACGGATTCCTACGACCAATTGTGACCCAAGACGGATCCATTGATCATTTAATACCTTGCTAGGTGATTTACTAGAACACAATTATAAATTAGAGGAAACTAGATACTAAGTCCTGTTGGAAACAGTGGTTCGGCTGAGTCGTGGACTAGGTCACTTTCTTGAAGACGTTTCGGCGATCTACTCAAGGTGCAAAGTAGTTCGTACTGTTCGCCGCCGCCTCTGGGATAAAACAGCCTCTTCCTTGTTTTTCTTTCTATATCGGACCATTTGCACATATGAATCCGATTCAGTTTGCACTCTAAAATAATACTGCTCAAGTTTATTTTCTTTCTATTTTTCAAAAAAGAATGGTTGAGAAGAGGATAGAAAAATATATATGATTTTTTTTTCTGTGGAAGAGGAAGAGAGGGTTTTTCTAGAAAAGAGCAATGAAAAAATGTTCTGTATTCTATCTTCTTTCTGGTCTATGACCAAGTTCTTATATATAAAAAAAACGGTGGCTATTCTAGTGGGTGGAAAATTGAACTGAAATTAATGCCATATTTAATGAAAAACCACTCAAAGAAATTTGCAATGTGTAAATTGCATTCGTTTCATAAAGAGAAGATGAATGTTAATAAATATTTATTTATTACCATTCATTGCAATTTGTTAATGCTATTTATATTTTGTAACAACTCAATCAAATGCATGTATACATTTATATATATACACACTCAACTGTTATGCAAATGTAACAGCTCTAGCAGAAAATTTATTGATACAAAATATAATACCGTTTATAACTTCTAACGGCTCTATGCATTAATGGCTCATAAATATGCATTAACATCTCAAAATAATGGCACAAAATATGTTACCGTTATTAACTTACAACGGCTCGATTGAATTAATTGCTCAATAATAAAAAAATTTGGTAATGCAATTAATTCTCTTTTTTTTTAATAAATTCACAAAAAGTTCCAACAATCCCCCACTTGAATTTCTTAAAAAATATTTTTGAGCAGTTCATTAAAAAATACATAAGATTGTGCATAAACAAAGGTGTTATCTGACTTGAACCTTTGCATAGTGAATAAGATTCAGTTTTTACTAGAGTGACACGTAGTCTTGAACTCTATTCCTGACATCAAACCACACACAACCTTTCTAGAGTGCAATCAAATAAGCCCGTGCATTTATGGTCATGCACGTCTATCCCAGTTTAGTGAACGCTCTAGGAATCTTGCCCAGAACTCCTTAGGAAACGGCCACATTTCCACATTCACAAAGGTGAGTCTATCAAGGGTACTCCTGAAGGTAGGTACTCCACTCCAAATAGAGTATAGATCTCATTAAGAGTTTCTATTAACTCATCCTCTAATCACTTCAGGAATACATGCTTCTTGGTTTATTAAATAGCATGTTCAATTCCTATCACTACACAACTTGTTTTTACCCATTGAACCTAGTTCTTGGGATCTCCAGTCATTTAGGTCGGGTTACCATTGTGTGTGACTCATCAATCCAAGGGCAATAGTCCCATTCTTTTAGATTCATTCAGGACTTTCTTTCTGGTCAGTCCTTTCGTCAAAGGATCTGCCAAGTTATCATCACTTTATATGTGATGTTCTCTAACAATACTGTGCATACGACTGTCATTTCTTACCGATGTAATATCGGTTCTGTCCTTCTTTCAATAGTCGTCAAATTTTCATCACTATGTATGTGATGTTCTCTTACAGTATTGTCCTTACGACTGTCGTCTTTTACCGTTATCATAACGGTTCAATACTTTTTGCAATAGCCGCGGTACTATCGCAATCGATTACACCATTGGTGTCTATTTTTCCCATAAAGGGATCTCAACTAGCAGATTTTTTTTTTAGTTCTCTGCTTCTTCACTAGCTGTGGCTAGTGCTATTATCTCAGTTTCTATAATAGACTGAGTCAAAATAGTATGTTTCCTAAAAACTTTCAAGAAACAACTTCTTTAATAATGCTAAATATATTGCCACTGGTTGCTTTTAATCATCATATAAAGTATTCCAGTCTGTATCAGAATATACTTCAAGTACAGCTGGAAACTTTTCATAATGTAATCCAAGGTTCAAGGTTTATTATAGGTATCTCATAACCCTCTCAATAGCATGTTAGTGCTCTATACTAGGTCTACTAGTAAACCTACATAATAATCCACAACATAGGCAATGTTGGGTCTAGTACAATCAGTGACATCCGAAGGCTGTCAATGATGCTCACTTACTTTGACTGTCTTACACCTTCACCGGTGTTCTTAAATGTCTTTACACTGAGATCATATGGTGTACATATTGGTTTACAGTCAAAGTGATTGTCTTTCTTTAGAAACTTCTCAATATAATGAGATTGATCCAAAGAAAGTCCACTTTTCGGACCTAGTATTTTTTAATACCAAGGATTGCATTCGCTTCACCTAGATGTTTTATATCGAAATTGGCACTTAATAAGGATTTGAATGAGTTTATGGCATGAATGTTAGACCAAAAAAAAAGAATGAGTAGGTCATCTACATAAAGACATATTAGTGCAAGTGTCATTCTTAAATTTGTAATGAATGCATTTGTCACTTTCATTAACTTTAAATCATGTGAAATGATTAAGTTATCAATTTTTTTTATGCCATGTTTAGGTGCTTGTTTTAAACCATATAATGATTTATCTCATTTGCATACTTTATGTTCTTGACCATGTACTACAAATCCTTCAAGCTGGTCCATATAAATTTCTTCTTCTAATTCACCGTTCAAATATGCAGTTTTAACATCCATTTGGTGTATTAATAAATTATGAATGAAAGAAAATGAGATTAATACCCGAAGGGATGTAATTCTAGCTACGGGTGAAAAAAGTGTCGAAGAAATCTATATTTTCTTTTTATTTAAAACCTTTAGCTACTAGTCGTGCTTTATATTTGTCAATAGTGCTATCAGGTTTTAATTTCTTTTTAAGTACTCATTTACAGCCTATAGATTTACAACTAGAGGGTAAATCTGTCAATTGCCAAGTCTTATTGGATTCCAGAGAATCCATCTCATCATTTATAGCCTCTCGCCAAAAATCGGTGTCTAAATAAGATAAGGCCTCTTGGAGGTTTAAGTGATCCTCCTCTATAGTAAAAGCACAAAAATCCAAACCAAATCTTTTATGGTTCTCGCTCTTTTACTTCTTCTAGGTTCAACTTCAGAACTTTTATTAAGTTCTATTCTAATAGGCATACTTGATGTGCCCCCACTATTCCTTAATTTAAAAGGAAATTTTGTTTCATAAAAAATCGGCATCATTTGATTCAAATATATTATATGCATTTATGTCATAAAATCTGTATGCTTTGCTATTGATAGCATAGCCTATAAATACACATTCATATGCTCTACTTGCCAATTTTTATTCTCTTAGGGTCTAAAATCGAATATATGCTAAACAACCCCAAGTTCTAAAATATGAGACATTGAGTTTTATGATTCTTTAAAATTTCATAAGGTGAAATTTCATTCTTAGATTTGGGGATTCTATTCAAAAAATAGCATACAGTTAATAATATATCCCCCACCAATGTTTTGCTGCACCATAAATTAATAAGATGGCAATTACAAATTCGGTAAAGGTCCTATTTTTTTTCCTTTACCGTTCATATCAGGTGAATAAGGTGCAGTTCTTATAGTAATTCAGAATAGAATTAGATTCATATTCTGTTCTTCTATTACTACAAAGTCCTTTATTTTTCTTGTTTGATAAATTTCAGTTTCATTTTTGAACGTCTCAATCATCACTTTTATTTTTCATGAGAACTACAAATTTGAAAACAGAACAACCGTAAATAAAAGTGATGAAATAGTGTTGTCCATATCTAATCAATGTTGTTCATTTTCACATAAAATACACTCATTGATTATTAAATCTACACCATTGTCATTTCCTAATGACATTCAAAAAAAGATATTATGCATGTAATTAATGCCCATTTATAATGAAGGCATTTCCAAATTTGCATACAATTAATCTCAATTTGTGACATTCCCTAAATTTATGCATATAAACTTCGTCAATTTATTTTGATGCAAAAAACATATTCATCTAATTAATGTCAATTCTCAATGACATTATCAAATAACATACACATTCTATTAATGTCAAATATTTAGTGACATTTCCAAATAATATATGCATTCTATTAATGTCAATTTTAATGACATTATCAAATAACATATGCATTCTATTAATGTCAAATATGTAGTGACATTTCCAAATAATTTATGCGTTCCATTAATGTCAAATTTTAATGACATTTCCAAATAAACATGTGTATTACCATAAGCAACCAAAAAATTAACAGTGGCTCTCATAACCAATGACCACCGTACAAAGTCTTGCTTATATGCATATAATATCATTCATTATTTTTGTTTGTCAACAAGCTATCTAGACGAGGATCTCCTTCTTCACCAAATAAAGAAATGGTTTGCATATGATTTTACCATTTAAACACAAAATTCGTGCTTTTGTATAAAAAGGGGGTAATGACAATATTCAATTTAGGACCATTAGGCACTGAACTAATTGTATACAGATCAAATAATGACTGTTTCTCCCAATTTTTTCATTAGAGATCCTAGTCCAAACAACGTTATTTAACAAGCGACATAAGCAGATCTACCAAAGGAAGCTGCTCTTAAACTAAAACAAATAGTTTATCACTTATTTACATATGTAAATATATGTAAACAGTAACAATATGATAATAAAAATAGTACCTTTGTTATCTGAATTGTCCTTGAAATTTCCAAGGTCTTTGATGTCATAAAATTATTTTATATTCTGTACATGACAGAAATATCTCTACATACCTTAGCGTTTGTCCAAATTCTCTCTTGAAAATACCAATAGTCCCAAGCCCGCATACACAAAACAGTGATCTCTTTCGTACATCGTCAAGATTTGCAGTCGAAGCCATTGTTTTTCCGATAACGTCTTCAATTTGTTGGAAATAGTGGTTCGGCTGAGTCGTGGACTAGGTCACTTTTTTGAAGACGTTTCGGCGATCTACTCAAGGTGCAAAGTAGTTCGTACTGTTCGCCGCCGCCTCTGGGATAAAACAGCCTCTTCCTTGTTTTTCTTTCTATATCGGACCATTTGCACATATGAATCCGATTCAGTTTGCACTCTAAAATAATACTGCTCAAGTTTATTTTCTTTCTATTTTTCAAAAAAGAATGGTTGAGAAGAGGATAAAAAAATATATATGATTTTTTTTCTGTGGAAGAGGAAGAGAGGGTTTTTCTAGAAAAGAGCAATGAAAAAATGTTCTGTATTCTATCTTCTTTCTGGTCTATGACCAAGTTCTTATATATAAAAAAAACGGTGGCTATTCTAGTGGGTGGAAAATTGAACTGAAATTAATGCCATATTTAATGAAAAACCACTCAAAGAAATTTGCAATGTGTAAATTGCATTCGTTTCATAAAGAGAAGATGAATGTTAATAAATATTTATTTATTACCATTCATTGCAATTTGTTAATGCTATTTATATTTTGTAACAACTCAATCAAATGCATGTATACATTTATATATATACACACTCAACTGTTATGCAAATGTAACAGCTCTAGCAGAAAATTTATTGATACAAAATATAATACCGTTTATAACTTCTAACGGCTCTATGCATTAATGGCTCATAAATATGCATTAACATCTCAAAATAATGGCACAAAATATGTTACCGTTATTAACTTACAACGGCTCGATTGAATTAATTGCTCAATAATAAAAAAATTTGGTAATGCAATTAATTCTCTTTTTTTTTTAATAAATTCACAAAAAGTTCCAACAAGTCCCACTAATTTAAGGCTTCCTTCATTTGCACATATTCTCAATCCTGTATAAGACGAGGAATAATAAGAAATTACCGGTTACCTACACAATAGATAGACGAGTAGCCGTCATTTATAACCTTCCCTCGGGGGGGCCCTGTGTTACTACTAATTGACTTTATTAGATAATCCCCGATCCACTTAATAATTCCCGCAGGATAAGCAGACCTATGACACCTCCATAGCGGTCATTTAATACAATATCTCACGGTGGACTCTAACCCAGTCACTTACTACCTAGAGAAAGCGGGCCTTCGCGAAGACTTTTGATTTCGTACTGAATTAGCTATTTAGTACTTCTCATTTAAAGGAAGGAGAGATATTTGATCACCTAGTACCTGATAAAGGCAGACCCTATGATTCTACCCTTACCTAAAACGAAAAAAGTATACCCAATCGCTTAATACCCTAGCAGGCATACTTAATACCTTAATCTCAGAGTAGGCTACACTATTGAATTATCCCTTTATGTTTCTTCTTCTAGATGGGAGGCAGACCCTGTAGCTACTTAATACCTCAACACTTGAAAAACCTTTAGGAATATTTCGCATTACGCAAAATTAATTATCACGGATGGTAAATGATATTTCACATTAGTTGCACATATATCTGATTGTTGGAAATTGCATATTTCTATCGAATAATGTAACTGACCTTGCATCATTAATCTACTAAGTCCATTTCTTATATTAATTTGAGATATTATTTCTACCATTAAACTAGAGATAAGATAAGGATGATTGTCCTACTATAAGATTCATAACTCTAAAACCATTCATTTATTTATTGATAAATAACGGTAGTTACTACACAATTCCCCATTAATTAATTAATTTTAGAGCGGTCACGTGCCATTAATGATCATAACCGTCGCTTTTCCTAAGGCAATGAAAACCCAAATAAATGCCACTAATATCGATTCCATTTAATTACATTAATTTTATTTATTGTAACTCCCATTTATTGCACAAAAATATTATTTAATTTCTTAGTTTTTACACACACACATAAACACACATATATATATATATATATATAACATATGTATGTTCATTTTATTAGTTTCCATAATTAGAGTTACAACATTTATTTCCTATTTATTTTAATTATAACCTTTGGCATTTATTCTCACAGTTAGTTCCCTGCAACATTCATAGCTACAATCTTAATTCTCATTTAAGTTGATTGAAATATTTTGAATTACAGTAATTAACTCCACTTATATTGCTAGTTAATATAAAGGTTATAAATATTTATTTTTGTTTATTATGGGAAATGTTGCCATACAACCATAATAAATGGGAAACATTCAAATTCAAACCTACAGTTCGTGTCTACCTAATTTATAATTAATAATACAAGTGTTATTTACGTATAGTTTTGGATGGATAGATTATAATATATATATATATATATATATATATATATATATTAGTGTGATGTTTACATGGTTGCTAATTATTTTAAAATCCAATTATTTTACATTCTAGTCTAAATTAATAAGTAGAACGATATTTCTATGTTTTGTCCTAGTGATATTCAAAATTTCAAAAAAAAAAAGTCATTTACTGTAATTCTTATAAATTTTGCTAAAAATTAAAAAAAATATACTGACATATTCAATATCACGAGGAATATATAATATTTTATTTGAAATAGATGGTATAAACTATGTATAATATATGTGAATTTACACATCTCTTCCAATATGTTAAGTTAATATTCCTTGTAAATTTCAAACAGTATAATTTTACTAAAAAGAACAAAATGGCTAATTTACAAAAAAATTCAAGCAAAACCCTAAAAAAATCCAAAACATGGATAGATTTACAAAACAAAACTAGTAGTTTACACGAATGTTACAATTACACCTAGTCCTATAAATCTTAAATAAACAACTGCACGAATCTTAGGGACTGGTTTCCGGATTTGTGGTGTAAACCATAACCATAAGACACAAGAAAGGATTATATGCACATAAAAATATTTCAAATTAAAAAGCCTACAAACAGACGTCATATTTATATAAATTCAAATTTATGTCAACGAAATATACCTAATATTAGAAACAATGAAATAATTTCCCACTTACCTAAAAGTTATTCCAAAATCGAAATCTGAATAACAGCTTTTAGGTTTATGTTCCCAAATGCCCATAGATCTATAATACGTATATAGGGAAAGATTTACATACTAAAATTTATAAATATGGAAAAGAAATGGATAAAGAAAGAAGAAATAAAGAATAGAGTTTACCTGATACACAGAGAAAACATTTGTTCATATATCTAGATTCATCTTCTCCAATTCTTGTTTGTTTGACTGAAAAATGATTTAATTTAGAAGATTTAAAAGAGATTAGGAAGTGAAAATGACAGAGCTTCGCTACTACCTCTAGAAAATATGAACAAAGGGTAGTGGGTCTATGCCTTTATTTATAGGTGTTTAGTTAACAGAAACTGATAAATTTAATTTAAATAAAATATGTCCATCATTTTAAATATAAAACGCTCAAAACCATAGCCACCACAGGAAGTGGCGTCCTGTAGGTCGCATAGGGTGGTCAATCACCCGGTCGACCCTCATGTCAACCGCCTAGGTCGACCTGCCTCCTATAGAGGCGGTGTATTAATGGTATATTTAATTAGCTTATTTGTTTATCAAACCGACCGTTAGGGAGGTTTCCCTATTGTAGGAGCCAAAAACAAATTGTACGTTCCAATGAAATTCGGCAGTAAAATCTACCTTCCGCGTTATTCTGTCTGCTCTGTTTCTTCTCTTCTACGTAAATTCCTCCACTATCCACGCAAATATCTCCGCTTTTCTCATCGTTTCCATTTGATGAACAAAAGCCGATTTTTTTTTTATGGATTTATCCATAATCTAAATTCTGCATCATTCTCCTCTCTTCTTTGCTCTAATTTTTCCTCTCGTATACAAATGAAATCGCAAATATTGACTTCGAATAAACCGATCTTCAACCACAATTGACAAATTGAAAGCCGATTTTGAACCAAAGTTAATCAATTGAAATACTATCCCTTGGATTACGCCTGCTTCTTTTCTGCGAATTTTGATCCTCTAGGTATGCATATTTTCTCTTTTTCAAATTTTTTTGTTAAACTGATTTCGTTTTTTTTTTTCAACATTTGAAATATGTTCTTTGAAGATTCGTTGTTTTTATATTTTATCTTGATCACCGAGAAGTAAGCGTGGTAGCCAGTTCCATTGTATTTGAGGTATTGTCATCAATTACAAATGTTGGTTTAACTCAATATGGAGATGCATCCAAGAAGAATAAAAATAATTATTATTTAAACTTAAAAGTAATGGTTTTCTTGGCTTTGGTACGGTTCTGAGTGGAATTCAGAGCATGAATTTTTGGTTTTTGGCTGTTATAGTGATGACTTTGAAGCATTCATATGGCAGTTTTGCACAGTATTGTTGCACAGTTTTGAAGCATTTGCCTCTTGTTTATTTGGTAATAAGGCTCTACGTTAATTGATGTTAAATTCATTTTCTGGATCCAAAATGGTGAGCTTGATTTTAGTGATGTTCTGAGCTATATTTCAGAGGATTGAGAAGTTTTGCTGCAGTTTGAAAGTCTCTACAGTGAAATGGTGTTCACATAGAATCTGAATTTCTTGTCCAGTGGGTTTGTTTCATTAGTGTAATATTCTTGTTGACGTAATGACTGAAGTGTTTTGTAACTGGTAATTTTGTAGTGGTTGGATACTTGGATATATAGCTATAGGGTGTGTGTGTCTACATATAAATATGTATATTGTTGTAAATATTGTAATTTCTTGATGAGTAATAAAAAAAATTGCATTTGCCTTTCGAAAAGGAAAAAAAACTTAATAGTGATTCTGATTAATACATTGATGATAGATCCTTAACATCGAATTTCTAAATCTTAATGCAACCATACTTACAATTTTTCAATTAAGAATATATATTAATAAATTTACACTTGCTATAGCTAAAGCAGAAAGGGAACAAAAGCAAGAGAAAGTGAATAGATCTTTAAATGTTTGAAAGACGACAAATAAAAACACAGCATGTCATATTATATTCTTTATTTGCAAGCGTAGTTGTTTAACTAAAGCATGTCATATTATATTCTTTATTTGCAAACGTAGTTGTTTAACTAAAGCATTTCATATTATATTCTTTATTTGCAAGCGTAGTTGTTTGACTAAAGCATGTCATATTATATTTTTAACATTTTGTTATATTTTTCAATACTAATTTAGGTTTAGAAACTTTGGGTTGGTTGTCCACATCCATGATTTTGTTTCAAATAACACTATTATATGTTGGTTGTACTGCAAAAACAAAAAATTCATTCGGTGCAACTTCAGTCTAAAACTAAGGGTTCATAGAGAAGACATGAAATGTTATCATGGTACTAATTTACAGTATCACAGCCACAGTTTAACACATTGAATTGCATTTTTATACCCTTGTAATATTTTTTTGAATGTGGGTTATAGACGATAACCGTATCAAATGTTTACTGAAGTTGACATTTTTATATCACATGCACGCAAGAGAACATCTTGCAAATGATGTGTGCATGATTTTTGGCAAATGCAGAAAGACAAAACATCTAAAATGGTTCATATTGATTTGAATGATATGCCTTTATCCGACAATGATGAGCAAACATTCGAGCATTATGTTGATCCTACACCGGTGTCCACATTGGAGTTAACTAAGCTTACGGTAATTTTCTCAAATTAACCTATTTTTACATTTTATACTTTTATCATACTCCTAATATAAATCATATTGTTTTGGATGCATGACTTTTGCCTACCAATGAATAGCAACAATATGAGAAACATGTCAGCCATATGCAAGGAGCTGCAACAACAAAATGTACTAGTCCAGGTAGTCTTTCGAACCAGCCGATTACTTTTACTTAGAATCATTTTTTGTTTTCTTTCTTCTATTTTAAGTATTGCATATTTCTCAATTTTGTAAATCAAATTTATTTTGTTAATTGAAAAAATGTGATATCTTATGTAATTTAATAATGCAGGCATCAGGTGTGCATTTGATTTAAATGTATCACTTTTGTCTAGCAACGTCGACTAGCCATTTGAAGTTGCTTATGTACAACAATCATCCATATCTTGTCTTTCACATACGGTAATTAATTTCCAGTCTACATTTTAACTTACTCTCAAATTTCGTATTTAAAATGGATTAACATGATTCGTTAAGCTATTGATGCAATCAAATATTTATTGTATAGTTTCTAATTTAATTGATTTGATATTCTTACATGATTTTGTTTTCGCTTAATATTTAGACTCCGTGTGAAATTATGGATGAACCTATTTTGTTACAACGGTCAAAGTCATGTGATAACGTTTCATTATTTGAAGAGGCTCAAGAAAAGCCACCGACCCCTAATCAAGGTGACTTTTTTTATAACTATCATTATATCTATTGTTTTTTTCTTAAAATCATTTTTTCTTTCTTTTTTTCGAAAAAAGTATTGGATTTTTCCTAAGTACGTAAATCAAATTTTCTTTATTTAATTTTAAAAAAGTGACATCTTATATTTGTATATAATGCAGGCATCAGGCGTACATTCGATTTAAATGTATCACCTTTGTCTAACAGCGTCGACCAACCATTTGAAGTTGCTTATGTGCAACCATCGTCAATATCATGCCTTTCAAATACGGTGATTAATTTGCACTCTACATTTTAACTTACTCTTTAGTTTTGTATTAAAATGAGTTAAAATGATGATTTGAATATAAACGCAATAAAATAATTATTGTATACTTTTTAATTTTCTTGATTTGACATTCTTACATGATTTTGTTTTCACTTTATTTTTATATTCCATTTGAGAAAATGAATGAACCTACTATGTTACAAGGGTCAAAATCATTCACAAACATTTCATTATTTGAAGAGACTCAACATAAAACGCAAGACCCTGTTCAAGGTTACTCTTTTATAAGTATCATTATATCGTTTGAACTTTTAATAAGTTTGCATAAACATGATATATTTCGATCATCATAATTGCACGTAGGTGTAATTTTGATTTGAACGCCTTACCATCTTCTGTTGATGACGCACAATCGTTTGAGGATTTAATATATTATGTACAAAGATCCCCAAAGACTATGACTGTTTCGCATAAGGTAAACATACAAGCTTATCAATCTTAAACAAATGTGTTCTGTTTCTTAAGACTTCTATGTTATGCTTTTCCAAAATTAGGCTTGTAATGCATCCAACAATGCTACATATAAATATTGCCAAATTATTTAAAATCACTAAATATTTTTACAATATGCATGTGTTTGTAGAGGTCGTATGAAGTTATGAGTGAAAATTCTAGTGCATTTAGTCATGAGAACATTCTGGGTGCTTTGCCTCCACTTCATCTACCATGTTCCTCGCACAGGTATATACAATTTTATCAAAAGTATATATTTATTTCACTCAATTCCGTGGCATATGCTTATTTGTGACCATTTTAAGCATTTATTATATTTATGCGAAACTATGCATCACATTCATGGATAATACCATATTTTTCTCGTACTAATACATTAAAAACTAAATATTCCTCGTGCATCATTTATGTACAAATTTGTTTTTCTTATTTTGACTCGTATATTATTTTTCACTTGCTTGTAAACGATAATCATTTTGTAAACAGAAACTTCCCTACGTCGGAAGTTCGTGACGAAAGGACTGCTAAGTACAATAGAAATCGTGCATCTAAGCAGCGAGCTAAACGTTTGGGAGAAACTAACGAAGAACAATAACAACGTCGAAAATCCATGGAAGCTGCACGGCATAGGCAAACCAGAGCTCAACGTAAAAATTCAAACATGGAAAACTCAACCTTTCCTACTTCAGTATCATCATCTTCAGCTGTAAAAATTACCAATGCACAAAAATTTAGAAAATCATGCCAAGATATGCAATGGAGATATTGTCAAGCTTGCACTCGGTATTTTCCAGATTTAATTATTTCTTCATCTTCATGTTCTGATTGTCACAATGATAGACCACAGCATGAACTTCCATCCATGTTTAGTTCTCAAAATTTAATGGAGCCTGGGCATGTTCCACCTGAATTATCTATCCTTACAAGCTTGGAGCAGATACTTATAGCACGCATTCATCCGATGATATCAGTTTATCGTTTTAGAGGACAACAATATAAATACAGCGGAAATGTTATTAACTTTCCACAAGACGTCAACATAATTGCATCTTCTCTCCCTTATAAGCTAGATGATTTATTGGCGGTCTTAGTTGTTAATAGAAGTGGAGTATATGAAAACAAGGAGTTTCGAGTAAGACGTGAACACGTAAGACAAGCACTACTTTGGCTTAAAGCCCATAATATTTTTTATGCTGACGTACACATTAATGAAATATCTCTCAATGAATTACCTGAAGACGGCATACCCTCTACACTTCCACATATTCAAGATGATTCAGAAAAAATTCCAACACATAACTATAACTCGGAACCAGCAGGGCCTCCTGAGTATGAATATGAAATAACCGACATTGAAAAATTTGAATCATTAGGTGCAATAACGAATATGGTACAGCCCAACCAACAAGCCTGTGTATTATCCATTCTAGAAAGTCAACAAAATAATGAAACGGTAGTTGAAATGCCTATTTCTTCTAATGCTATTGATGAGTTTAAAACTTCCGGGTATATCTCGATGGATTTTCCAACATTATTTCCCTTTGGGAATGCTGATTTGAGACAAGCATGACCAAGAAAAATAAGACCTCTTCAGTATTTTCAATATTTAATGAAATATCCCGATTAAAGATTTGCAAAGGATGCTCGATTTCGTTATTTTGCTTACAATTCTGTTAGTAGATGGAGTGCACTGGATATTGGTAATATTTATGTGCAAAAAAAACCCCGAAGATAGAAATTTGACAATCCAAGATATTTGTGAAATGCTAAAATAAGGAGATCGGCAGTTGTCGCAACGCATTTCTTATTTTGCCAAAGGCATCTGTGGAAGCCGTTCTTATTGGTTTGCAAGATTGAAAGAGCTTACAGCTATGGTAAAACAATTAGGAGCACCAACAATATTTTTCACATTGAGTTCAGCAGATATGCAATGGCCGGAGCTTTATAAACTTCTTGATCCAACAAATGAATTGCAAAAATTGAATCTTGCCGAAAAAAGAAAAAGAAAAGCACAATTATTAAATGAGAACCCACTTGTTATTGCCTGGTTTTTCCAAGCGAGGGTTCATATATTCATAAAAGATTACCTAACACCTGAGTTTTCTATTAAAGACTATTGGTATCGATTTGAATGGCAAAATCGTGGAAGTGGACATATTCATGGCTTTCTTTGGCTGCACGGTGCACCAAACCTATCTTATAATAATGGAAATTTACTTAATAATGATATCATTGTCAAGTATTTTGATCATATCGTTTTCACAACAAACCCTCATATGTTAGAACCTTTACATGAACAAGAACATCCTTGTGCAAGAGTTGTTCCGATTGATGCAAATTTAGATATCGATGATGATCACTATGCAAACTTGATAACTTGGGTTATGCGCCATTCTAGGTGTGGAAATCATTGTTTACGGTTACATAAAACAACCAAACAAATGACATGTCGCTTTAAATATCCATTTGATGTGTTGCCACAGTCTCAAATTGTAGAAGATCCTCCAAATAGTAAAAAAAATCGATTTCAATCAAAACGGAATGATCCTTTTGTGTGTTCACATAACAGAAAAGTCCTTCAAGTTTGGCATGCGAACAATGATTGGTCTCCGGTCCTATCTATTCATGCAGTGGTAAATTATATAGGAAAATATGCGGCAAAAGCAGAGCCAGTATCAAAGACGTTCACAGATACGTTCAGAGCAATAGTCGAAAACATTCATCGTCCATGTCAAACTTCTACATCTGCAATAAAAAAACTTCTACTTAAAAGTGTATCAGAACGAGATATTTCTGCACAAGAGGTATGTCATCTTTTGATGTCTTACCCATTTGTACATTCATCTAGAACCATGGTGCAACTTACAGTAAGTGAGAAAAGCATGTTATCAACAATTATACGACGTCGGAATGGTGCAACAGATGAAGATACGGTCGAATCAGATCCAAATTTTAATGCAAGGTATATGGATCGGCCAAGGGAATATGAAAATCTTTTTCTTTTTGATATGGCAAAAAATTATCGCTACTATAATAAAGGCTGGCGTAAGCTTCGAACTGAGGCGGTGGTTCGAATTATTCCAGATTTAAGTAGTAAAATTACTCCACTTAGCGATAAATGGGAACTTTTCTGTGAACAGCAGGTATTTATTATTTACTGCATTTATATTATTTGTTAATTTAACTTTTCTACTTTTTATGAATTCTTCTTGAAATATAATATATTTTTAATTTTATGTCACACGGTTAATCATGTTTTATAATTCAAAATATTTAAACAATTTTGGATTATTACTGTTACTGTTAATTTTTACATACAGGTGCTATTGCATCATCATTATCGAAATCTAATTGAACCAAAAGGAAGCTTCGAGAAATGGTCTGAAAGATATGTTGATTTGGGTTTAATTCAACCTGATGCATTACTAAATGTTATTGAAGACGAGTTTGAAGTTGATGATGGTATTACAAATGATAATGAAGAAAATGAGCAAGAGGAATGGATGATTGCAGCATCGATGGGACCTCTATTTGTTGATGGAGGAGAGGTAGAAATGGGCTTACGAGATTTTGATACTTCGCATAATTGGAATGAATCACTTCAACGGTATCCTAATATAGATGTTGAACGTAATTTTATACATGTCAATTTGCGTTCGACTACTGAACATACAAATGAAAGTATGAACAATTGTACTGACATTCCTTTAGACATGTTATCAAACGATCAACGAATTGTGCATGATATAGTATATAAAACTATATTTGAAGGAAAGTCAATTCGAATGATCATATGTGGTGGAGCTGGTACAGGAAAATCAATGCTTATAAATGCCATTGTTCGTACAATTATTACTCACTTTGGAAGTAGTAAAGCGGTTAGCATTATGGCTCCAACCGGAGTGGCCGCATTCAACATTGGTGGTAGCACTATCCATCATGAACTTTCAATCTCTACAGAAAGAAAGTCATGTTATAAAGAAATTTCAGGAGAGCACTGTCGTCGTATGCAAGAAGAATTTAAAGATACCAAGTTGATTATAATTGACGAATATAGCATGCTTGGTAGAACAATAATTGCTAATGTTGATTTACGTTGCCGTGACATTTTTTCAGTAAATGACTTGTTCGGTGGTGTTTCGGTTGTCTTAGTTGGTGATATGCGACAATTGCCTCCTGTGTGTGATAGTTCATTGTATCTGAAAGGTGGAAATCTCTTGCAACAACGTGGAGGAGTTGCATATTCAGGTTTCAATAAGTGTGTAAGACTATCATATATATTCCGCCAAGCTGGAGATAAGCAGCTACCTTTACGACAGGCTTTAGAAAGATTAAGTAGAGGTGCGTCTACTTTAGACGATTGGAAACTATTCAAAACAAGAGATTGGGCATTGCTACCAAACGAAGTTAAAGAAACTTTTAAGAACGCTCTTTATCTTTTTCCAACAAGGACGGTTGCTAATGAACACAACAAAAATCGTCTAATTGAACTTGGAAAACCCATTGCACGTGTTCCTTCAATAAATAATTGTGAAACAGTATCTAAAGCTTCTTCTAATGATGCAAAGGGTTTAGAAAAAAATGTTTATCTCTCAGTAGGTGCACGAGTGATGTTGCGGTCAAATCTTTCAGTGCAAAATGGGTTAGTCAACGGTGCAATGGGTACTGTTGTGGATATCGTGTACTCTCATTCATCAAGATCTCCTAATGATCAACCGCTGGCAGTGATGGTGGATTTTGATAATTATCATGGTAGTCAATTTCGTGACGGAACAAACATTATTCCAATAATTCCGCAAACGGTACATTGGAAAACTTCTTCTGGTACATCATGTATGAGAACTCAATTACCTTTGGTCTTATGTTGGGCAATAACGATACATAAAAGTCAAGGACTCACACTTGATCGAGCAATCATTAATATTGGCGATCGTGAAAGTCCTGGTTCAATTTTTGTTACAATATCACGAACCAGGAAATTAGAGGATCTTGCTTTCAACCCTATGTTCACTTTTGAAAGACTTACGCAAATTGGGAAATGCAAAGGCTTACATTCAAGATTAACGGAGGAAGAACGGTTGCATAAAATGTCTCTTGAATAAATGGTAAATAAATAAATAATTTTTTCTTCAAATCTTTTGACCATTTAGGCTTTGCATTTCATTAATAAATTATTGCTTACGACCATTTAGGCTTTGCATTTCATTAATAAATTATTTTTTCTTCAATTCTTTTGACCATTTAGTGCATTAGTGGGAACACGGAAAATGTTTCGGTGGACCAATTACCAGATGCCAAGGAGAACATGAAGCTTGAACATGTACAACTGTAGTTGCTAATAGAAGTAACTCTAAGAGAATGCTATTCTACAAGCTATTCCGTGAGCACAGTATCCAAATACTTCCAGGTCAAAATAGTTGGTACTTTTGCTTGGGGTAAACGCATTGGAGCATGCTTATTAGTTATTACTCATAGGTATGATGTAATGCATTTACCGTTTTATCTTTTTTTCTGAATCAAAAGCAATGCCAGCATTGGCGAAGTCTTCTTCTGTACATATTCTAAGATTAGTTATCACTCATAAATATTATGTCCTCCATTTTCATTGCGGGCTCCTCTAAGATTAGTTGGAAAGGTAGGAGATCGCTATATGGTTACGGTACATATTTTGTTAACATAAATAACACTGCCAGTCTGTTCTGTTTTTTTTTTTTTTTTACTAAATCGGTATAGAATCTATATGGCAATGATCGGTTTATCATTTTTACATCGTAACAACAGCTTACCGATCCATTTCTAAAATATGGATATTTGTATTATAAAGAGTCAAATTTAGCTTAATATTTGGTTCGAATGACAATAACTGCATTTTTTTCCCTTTACTTTTTGGATTTTGTCTTTTATTTTGTAACACAAAAAGAATAATGTGGAGCCATTAAAACATCAGAATTTACGTTAATGTATCATTATCGTTGTAATCATTATCAGTTCATTGATATACTGGTAGATACGTTATAATAATGTAAAGCTTTGGCTTGAACTGATTTATTCAATTATAAAGAAATAACTGCCTCGAGTTGTTCAAAATAAATAAATTCTAACACTACTGCTCACCGCCAGTTTGATGACCTCCTTGATTTCATGGATATCCTTGCCAAAGATGATAGTAGCCAATTTTCTTTGTACGTAGCCATGGCATTCAATAGGCCGATGTTGCCAATTTCATGAATGTCTTGGCTTTTATCGTCAGCTGCATACAATATATTCAATCATTCATTCATGTGCGGCCATTTAAGCTTTGATTAACAGCACACACATTCATATATCTCGTAGATTGGACAAGCTACATTCTGAATTTTTGCCTGAACACATGGATCATAAAACGATTCAATCATGTCTCATACATATATACTTCATAATTGCATCAACATTACCATGGATACGAATGCCAAATCTCCATTTGAATTTGTCTAAGCTTGACAGTAAACTCAAGAGCTTCGTTCATCGCCTCTCTCGCTTCAACCAATGCTTGCTCCATCTCTTTATGACTTTAATATTGACAGTTCATCTGAAACAATATCCTGTCATGCCTTTCTTGATACCTTATAAGCCGTCTTTCCGGATGTTCGATTGCATCGTTTATAACTTGAAGTTTTTCAGCTATTATTTGTCTTCTTTGCAGCTTGTTTTGGTTTGAAAGAGTTAGAATTGCTAAAGAAGTGAAGCTTGTAAAAATGAGAAATGTACTGAACATGGTTGATGGGATGACATTTGGCGACTGTAGTTGAGTTTGATGATGAAGAAAGCTAGAAGATTCTTTTCTTTATGTTAACTAAACAAAGTAGAACATACTGAAGGAATTCATGTTATTTTACTCTCTTTTTTTCAGATAAAGGTTGTCCTTTTTTTTACTCCTTAAAATTGCGATGAAATGTTTGTGTGCAGATAACAGTGGATGTGGACAGTGACCCCAGGGCTGCCTATTTTAGGCAAGAAAAGAATGGATTGTATATCAGAATGACACTGTTAAAACTTCTGCTTCGTGGCTGGTAATGACCAAATTTTGCACGCTGGACTGGAAGCTGTTTTTGAGGTTATTTTTTATTTTTCGCAAATTTTTCATGATTGCCAGTGTGGTTAATAAAGGCAGGGCCCTATTCTTACTTGCAATTCCTATTGTGGGCACGGATATTTCATTTTGAGAATTATGTTTTAATCTGAGATTGATATCTTATAACTTACTTTACTGCAATCAGTTTGTGAAATGGTTTGAAAGAATCAATTGTTTCAGATTTAATGCAATTGCGATGCTGTGATTCACATTGAAATTTCCATTTTTCTGTGTGCTTTTCTTGTTTTCTTTGAGCTTTTCCTGTTTTCAGATTAATGCATTTGCAATGTTTAAGTAGGCTATTTCCTATTGTTTTAACACTAATTTCTAATAATATTGTGCAAAATAATATTTTGCATGTTCAGTCTATTTCACTCCACTATTTTAATTTATCTATCTTTTGGTTGTTCGTTTTTTGACTAAATTTCAAGTTTGTGTATGATACTTCCGAATTACAGGATTGGAGAGAGAATATCATTGGGTTTAAATTCTAAAAGAGGATTAGTATCTTTAAACTCATTATCATTTCTGCATTTTTTTACCCCATGTTCAGTAAGATTGGTTTTATTTCAGTTTTCATTTTGAATCCGTAGTTTTATAATATATATATATATATATATATACATTACGCAAGATTCTAACTTTTTTACAGTAACATTTGTGATTTAATATTAAAACATATATCTATGTACATTTGTTAATAACTTACAATTAATAAATATCCCAAAGGATGGGATCAGACATAGTGGACTACAGTTGTAGCCACCTCTTTTATCTTAATATCCCAAAGGATTGGCTGTATTGCTTTTCCCTTCTCAAAGTTGCAAATTTAGTTGTATATGCCCTTAAAGCTTCCCAGATCACAATTTGAGCTATATCTGCATCACTGACCCTTCACATGACTTTCCTTATGATCCAGTGTGAATTGGAATGCCCAAGAACTTATCACTTATTCAGCTGTGCTCCCTTATGCATGCTTTCTAGCTCCTGGACTATTTGGGCTTGTGTATTTTGTTATTATTGACGGATAAGGATCTGTTTTAGCTGTTGTTGGTAGTTATTTTGTTTTAGGTTCACTTATGATTGTAGTATTATGTATGGATGAATTCACTTATGAAATACATTCTCAAACCTATGGATGTGTGCAGATTAGTGGAAAATAAGCTTGAATGGGAACAAATGAGAATAGTAGTGGATGCAGCAAAGGGACTAGATTTCATACACCAGAAAAATGTACTGCGTCACAATAACAAGTCCTGCAACATTCTTCTCTTTGACGACTTCAAAGCAAAAGTTGATTTCAGCATCAAAAATCAACCCCAGATATGGGCACTCATCTTAATTCTATGCATGTCTTAGGGACATTTGGATATTATGCACCTGAGTACAGTATTGGGGACTACTTATCGGCGAAAAGTGATATGTTTACTTTGTGTGATCTTTGATAATATGGAAAACTGTACCTTTAGTACATTAATTTTTAGTTTTTTTTTTTTTTTGATTAACTCAATTATCAAATCAGTGGGATGGTTTAGTTTAATTGGATTACTTTCTATGATCTTTGAGATTTTTTATCTATGCTTTAGTATAATATAGAAAAATTCACTTGGCTTATATCTAAAATTCAGTTTAATTGGATTTTTGCTTTTTTAGTTACTTTAGTTTTCTTTCAAATTACACTATATAATTTTCTGAATAAAAACTTGGTTTGAAATAACTTTTAATAAATAATTTTATATTTTATATTTTGAATAAAAATTGATCTGAAATAAATTTTAATAAATAGATTTATATATTATATTAAGCACCTTAACTTTGTGGTTTGTTTTTGATATGAAAGGAATAATTTTGATTATTAATTAAATAATTGAATACAAGATTCATAGCTGAGTGTATTTTTCATTTTTGTGATACTGATCATAGATATATGATGACTTTCAGGTCATAGCTAAAATTTGTTGAGAAAACATAAGGGGTATGATTTTTGGTTAGGTGCGCCATCTCCAATGTAAGATTTCATGTTTGGAGGAGTGCTGCTGGAAATTTAACCCTCCTCCAAAACCCCTTTGGAGGTGAATGATTAGTTTGTTAAGGTATTTCATTGCTTAAGTTTATTATACATCTTCTATATTGCTATTGGCATAATCAAAGGACAAGGTCCTAGTTCCGGAAAAATGAATAGTCCTCCTGACTGGTGATGATATTGAAGAAGAGATGGAGAATTATGACAGGATGCATGACATTTTGCTAAAAATAAAGTTCAGCAGAGGCCAAATGTTCCTAAAAGAAATCCTGACAGCACAGACATGCTTTGTTTGTGGAAGTAAAAATGGAATGCCATTCATGCTGACAAAGTAGTAGCAATATTCTAAGCTAAATACATGGAAAAATCATATCTAAATTTATGCATGTTGCAAAGTATTAAGTATCTAATAATATTGCAATGTTATTCATGTGATTGGATATGGAAAGGTTGTCCTCGTATGATTCTTTATACGCTGTCCACTACTTGAATTTGCATGTTTGTTTATCTTCATATCCTACCCTATTTTGTAAAGTATCTTTTAAGAGTTAGAATTCATGAATGCTTGTTTTGGCTCTGCTCCCAAATTCCCCCCCCCCTCTTTTGATTATATTTGCCTGGCTTGTTTTGTTTTATTTTTTGTTTCTTCACTCCATTAATGTTTAGAATTGTAAAATAAATAAACATTAATATTACATTGATTCTGCTTGAAATATAATAGAAATGTATGTGTCTGTGACTGATTTGAATCGATACATTGAAAGTGTATTTTCAGTCTCAAGTTGGTTTACATGTGAAATTTAGTTTGATTGAATTTTGCTTTATTACTTACTTTCATTTTAATTTTCTCTTAAAGTACTCTATAATTTTTTAGATAAAATCCAATTTGAAATATGTTTTAACGAATAGTCCTCGTCAAATTGTAATGCTTAAATTTAAATAAGTTAAAATATGTATATTTTATATTGAACACCTTAACGGTCGGTTTTTCCCCACCGTTGTGCGGTAATACTAGTATTACTGATTGATTATTTCCTGTATGTATACGTATTTCAGTTGCAAATTTTTCTTACGGAGTCCGTTTGCAAAGTTCCAAACATGAAAGTTGACCAAAATTCCATCATAAAAAAATGGTATAAGTTTCATGGCTAAATTCCATCGTTTGCTAAAATTCCAATTTTGGAACTAGGTAAATAACAAATATAACTAAAGCAAAATTTCGGGAGTTTACATAAATTCCATTCGGAAATTTTACCATTGACTAAGTCATGGTGTTAGCACCTAATTATCCTATACTACACAACTAATATGTGTACATCCAATTTTACAGCGAAACGTCCGCATGTGCACCCTGTACAAAATGAGTCACAACCATAAAAATATGTATGCATGATGATTCTAAATCGGATCCCCTACATGTACGCACTTTATTTTTAAAAAATATCGGAAAACATGATGCAAGCATCCTAAAATATACTGATAGTTCTACATGTATGCAGCTTTTTGAAAAAAAAATTCCAAAACCTTCACAAAACTATGAATAGAAGTGTGAAGCAACCAGTTTTGCATTTAACGCTTACAAACAGCACGTCGATGCATTTAAAATCGCTTCCTATTAATTTCTCCTACGCTGCAAAAAAGAATTTAAGCGGGGAATTTAAAATTCTTATCGCTATGAATCTTTTAATCCCCATTCTATAGTAGAATTTTACCTTGTTTGCCTCAAAATACTCAAAAATTGCCACTTGTAAACTAAAATGGAGGCTAAAAAAGGCTCTAAACGTAAATGAGTTAGATAATAACCCATGTGCATCGCCGATAAGGTATGGAAAACAACGTTTCCCAAGTTAAAAATAGTTTTTTCCTTGTTACCATTAATGATTTTAAAGCATCGCCGAACCTACTGCATTGCTATAACCGCAAAACTCACTACCCAGTATCTTCCATATGCTTCACATATGATCATAAAAATCGCAATTTCCATAAAAATAAATTTCTACTTCTTAAAATACATGTCTATTTTATAAAATTTTGTTTAAAACACACTAACGTGTATACTTTTACAAACAAAACTAAATTTGAAAAATTTAAATTATAAAAATCCATTTTCTTTTCTTTTTAAGGACATTAGAAAAAGTTCCAAAAATTAATTTATGGATACTTAAATGATTATGATCATACTTTAGCGTCGATGGAGGTCAGTTACGTGGAAAATGCACAAATCGAAATCATACGAATCTAAAAATGAGCATTTATAGAAAATGCCAAAGCTTAAGGAACATGTCAAAAATAATATATGTGACAAAAAATACGTAATCTGTCATCCATTGAAATTTACTAAAACAAAAATATGTTTGTTTTTGCTCTAAAATAACTATAATCTAGATAAAGAATATAAGATTTCATTTCTGATTCAAATCATAAATAAGTGCAAATGACACATAATATTTTCAAAAAATAAAAATCTTACAGCATCGTTGTGTGATTTAGGACAACAAATACTAACAGTCACAAATAAGTACAACAATGCTAAGAAAAATGTGTTGAAAAGGGAAATGAACTGATACTGAACGAACAAAGACAACATTTAAACTCCAAAACATTGTTTATAAACAATGATACGTCTTGCTCCACGACGGGAACTTGGATCATTTCCATGACAATTAACTAGTCATATCATGGTAGTAAATTGCTCAACCTCGTATTGTTGACACAGTTGGTGTCATTAGAGGTTTCCACATCACCATCTCTCTTAAGAGAGAATTAGCGATGATAAAAGAAATCAACCACAAAAATGCTTTTCACGGAGATTTTCCTCACATGTACAAAAGACAAAAATGGAAAGGTTAAAATATAGAGAATAACTCCATGGAACAACAAACAAGAAAAACAAGCTAAAGCATAAGTGATGCAATACCAAATGATGGTTACATCATCAATCAAAGCAAAGATTGATTTCTACATCAAAGGACGAATACAGTCGTAACCTGTTTTTAAAATAATGTACTAAATGAGTCACACATCTAAATTGGTTATTTGAACATAGATTAATCCAACTCAAAAACAACCTAAAAGGAAAAGAGACATGCTACGACAAGCTGGTCAAACGAAAGATCTTTCAGGTCCGTGTACAACACGGTTGCCTCTAAAATCTCATTGAGATTCTCCTTAGAAAGACCATCCAAAGACAGTCCAATCTTCACTTCCGAAACAACAATTGCCTTTACTAAAATATATTCCAATGAGACATGGCAAAGGCGGATGCAGCAAGGACAACAATCTTATTTACAAACCTCCAAGCAAAGGACTATTGCAATTCCAACTACTACGACTAATTCTTGTTGCCCTAAAACAGTGGAATGTTATGCTTATCTGTTATAACAAAATAGTCTCTCTAAGGATGAGACCTGAATGGAATGAGGAAGATCAGATAGTGTTAGTAGGTTTTATAAGCCAAGAAATGGTCGAAGAGAGAAAATTAGGTTCAGATCTTGGAGTAACAGTGGTGTGAGATCTAATGCGCAGACTAGCGCGGAAAAGAAGGAGACAAATCAGCTACAAAGAAAAAGGAAGAGAATAAAGATATGGTTCGGCCAGACGAGGAAAGAGAGACGTAAGAAAGAAGTTTAGGAAGGGTAATTTGGACGCAACTTTTACGGTTGAGTCCTAGGTTCAAGTTGTACCAAAACTCATCCACTACCTGAACACTTTAGGTATATGCTAGATGGTCAACTGCTAAATGGACTTTGGACAATGGTTAAACCTTGACCCTATTAGAGTCAGATTAAAATATCGATCATCTCGCGTCATCCCTTAAGATTTGACACGATCCAAAAATTTATGAAGGCCCTTAACTGAAAACTTCAAAGGAATTTAAACACGTAATTGAAAGGACTCACCTAACAGCAGTCCGAAGAATATCAAGTATTAACTCGTTCGATATCCCCTTGACCAAGTGATTAAGACATTCTACAGTGACAAAAGGATCCTATCGGAACCCATATAATTCAGCTGAAAAGCTTCAATCCATGAAACCAGGCATACCCAAGCTAGAAAAGTAACTTTTGGACCTTATGAAGCCTTGATACATCCTAGGCCAATAGGATCTAATCAATTCAGGTCGAGATCTTCATAACAAAAAAGGAAATTTGAATCTAAGATTCAAGCATCTAAGTACCTATCTTTTTATTCAATTGGAATACACTTCAGGAAGGCACTAGAATCTACCAGCATGATCAAAAAAGACTTACCTTATGGGATATTCATCCGATTTATGTCACATTCACAAGGTATGACTTAAGTAAATCCTTCTTAATCAAGGATTCTACAAGGAACTCTCTACCTTGTGGTGTTGACAATTTTTGTGGTTAACACAACAATTAGCAACTCTCTTTCTCCTTGCTACATATTTGATCAACGTGGCTCCTTTATAGGTTTAACACTAATCCACTAAGCCCTAATGTAAAATAAAACAAAAAAATACCTTCTAATGGCTTTGTAAAAATCCTCCATGTTATGCACACTTTCTTCCATAAAAATTAATATAATTTATTTCTTATTTGAATTATCTTATTTAGATTTGATTATTTCATGGAAAGCTTATTCAATTTGAATGGACCGTATAAAGAATGTTACTGTGTTAAAAAGGATTAGGTTAAAAAAAAGGTTATAATCGACAAATCTTACTTCTATAAGATGATCGTTTTGTTTTGTATCATTCGTAGCATTCTTTTAATTAAAAAGTAACCCCTCATTTTTTTGGAGATCAAGTAACAATGCCCATTCTGTTTCACGATTAAATGAAGCAATCTAAATTATCAAATTAGATGATATATAAACATTAAACTGTAAAAAAATTATCATTATAAATATGATAATCATTTAGAAAATCTGAAGAACAAAAACAACATAAATCTATTTGGAATAATTCATGAGCTAAATGCATTAATACTCGTCCTTCACTCTACACAAACAAACTCTAAGCTTTCAGGGAGAAATTTTTGTAGAAAGAGGCACTAGATCTCATGCTATTAACTCACACAAAATAAGAGGGAAAAAACACTGTTAGCAAGAAGATGATGTTACTACCAAAAAATCAACATCAAAACAGGTTGTCAGTGAAGGAGTATTGAACCGTCTCTAGCATAGAAGAATGATTCAATAGCTTGGACCAGGCACCAAGCTAAGACCGAAAGCATAAGAGAAGCATTTGAGATAACAAGCAATCGACACCCTCATAAAAGGAGAAAGTTTGGACTTAATATGAAGGAAGGAAACCGGAAGGGTGGTTCCAATATGAAAGGAAGCTAGCATAAAATCGATCCCGAAAGGCAAACCACCTAAAACCAGAAACCAACAGAATGACAAAAAGCATTAAGCTAAGATGAAGAAGACGAAAGGACTATTGGTATTAACTTCCTTAATGCCGATACAAAAGAAGATGAAAGCATAAGAGGAACCTCCCAAAAGCCAGCAATCGAGACCAAAGCTTGAAGATTACCGAGAGGTAACTTCAGAAATCAATAAGTAATGCACCGAAAGCATCTCTCCGGAAGACCGAAACCCACTCCAAAGATCTATCGAGAGAAAACCAAAGCTTCTAGGAAAAAGATCTATCCATGCTAACTTGCTTAGTGTCGATACCGAAAGGAGTGATGGTTCCCGGAACATGGGAAGTGGGAGCACAAAAACTAATACCATGAAGACTTGAAGACAAGACCAGAAGCTTATGACCGAAAACTTTTCCCAAAGCTATCCATACCAACGGGCTTGGTATCGATACGAAAGGTGGAAGCAACATCAAAGAAATTTTTAAAATACTGAGACCAGCCTTATGAGAACCAAGACCGACACACCGAAGGCTCCATTACCTCTATTAACAAGGATAAAAGAACGGCCGAGAGCCAAAGAAACCGGAACTGAAAGATAAAGGGTGGCCGACACATAGTTGTTGCACCCGAAAGAGACTTTTGCTGACCCAACAACAAAAACGGTCCCGATTTGTCTATAAATAAGACCCTGGCGATCACATTTTGGGGACCGAATTCTCATTCTTCAATCTTGTACTCTCTTCTTCAAGGGCAAACCCCAATTTCTCAATCTGCTTGGGGATTTCCACAATCTTTGTAATATACATGAAATAAATAAAAAGGAGAAGTCTAACACTTAGATATTTATCGATTCGATAATCATATTGTGTTTGTCATGGTTAAACATGGAGTTAACATTAACCCTTCTCATGGAAAGGTTAATCGCATCTGTTTCTAAAGAGGAAAGGCTTTGGTAAAACCAAGGAATCTCCTCTTTCGATCCTTCAATATGTGACTTAACCTTGCATAGTAATCCTAATGAAACACAACCCCGGATGGAAGCTTGTTTTAAGCTTGTGACTTGATAACTAAAACAACTAAGGTCTTCTCTAGACCAGTTCAATGTGGAAAGTGCCACCTAAGTCATTCAGTGCTATGACGTGTTAACAACCCAGTTATTGTGAAGCATTAGCATGTTTTATTATCAACATAGTGTATATTATCTTATCCTGGGTCTAAGGATAATTGTTGCATAAAGGTTTCAACCTCTTGTAACTTGAAACACCGTTCTACCATGGCTATTATTGGCCCTATAATCTCGTAAGCATGATACTCAACTCTTGAGGGAAGAGTAATTAATCTTCAGACTTAAGGTCTTAATACCTAGGAAACGGTGGAGCCCGTTTGATTTGCTGAGATCAAGTTTCTCTTTATTAGATCTATCAACCATTAAGTTTTCATATACATGCATTCTCAAACATAGTTCGGGTGTTAACGAAAAATATCGTTAACATTTTGGCGCTAGAAGGAGGGGTTGAACCTTTGACCTTGTGGTTGCCTCGTTAGGGACTAATTTGGTGAACTTATTGCTACAGCGCAGGAAAAGATGAAGTTATAAAGATAGGGAAAATGAAATAAAGAACCAGCGCCTGATGCAACTATTGAGGAGAACATGAATCTAACATTCAACTTAAACAACAATGAAGCAGGAGCAACTTCTAATCTGATGCAACTACCAAATCTAAATTCCTCATACTAAACCATTGCCAAGTATATGGCTTTAGAGAAGAAAATCCAGGAAATGCAAGCTCAAATGGATGCTGTCCAAACACAAAGGGCCTCAAAGCTCGCCAAGTCAAGTCAAAGGGAAGAAGATGAATCTCCAAGAAGGAAGGTTCCCGTCCACCGTCCCGAAGAAAAGGAGAGACTTGAAGCAGCTTCCTTCAAGAAGAAAAGGTCCCATCTAACGGGAGTGGACCATCAACGGAATCAATGTAGACAGGAACAGTCTGGGAGCTCTACTTCTAAAGGTTATGACACCAATAGAGCAGATTATGATAACACAGAGGACTACCTCAAGGATATAACAAGGAAAACTATCAAAGATTTGCTAGGAAGCAAGGGAAAGAGAACCCAGGATGAGGTTAAAGACAATGAAAGGGTGGCCCCTTTCATTGACGAGATCATGAACACTATGTTACCTTCCCGAGTAAAGGTTCCAACCATAAAATATCTCGGAACTACTGACCCTAATGACCGCCTAATGGATTTTGACAGCCAGATGGATCTATGTAACGCTTCGTGGGTCATTCCCAGTAACACTCTAAGGGGGCGCAGCCAAGTGGTACCATGAATATAGGAAGAATACCACCTACTCATGGAAACAATTTGCTTATGAGTTTTTTGCACAATTTTGCATCTGCAAATATCCAACGGTGGATTACACGGTCATCACTGACATCAAGCAAAGGCAAGGGGAGTCCTTGGGAGATTAATTGAAAAGATTCAATGTAGAAACACTACAAGAAAATGAGGTCTTTACCTACCAATTTAAGCGTAGGTAAAACTAACATAATGGTGGGTAATATATTTTAGCTACCAATATTGAATTGGTAGAAATTGGTAGGTAAAGCTTAGTAGAGAAAGGGATTTACCTACACTTATTAATATTGGTAGGTAAAAGAATCAATGGACCCCACTACGTTATGACTCGAATAATGAGTCACCATTTGATTTGTTTGATGATGTGTCATCCTATATGGCTGTTGACATGGCTGATGATTTGTCATCCTACATGGCTGCTGACATGATTGTCGTAGTAGTATACACATGGCATATATTAATGTCGACACTTGGCATTTAATGGTTGGTTCATGTGTCAATCAATAATTTGTCCATGTGTCATCATTTGATTAGTGCATATGACATCATTTTTAGGCCATATGGCATTATTTACTATAAATAAATATTTACAAGAATTTATTTTTAAGCAAATAACAAATATTTATTCAAATAAATATCTATTACACTTTCGAATTGTACACATACCGTTTCCTCACTATTATACAATCACTTATACATACACTTCCTTACTACATTTCACTCGTATACATTAGCACCTTACTACATACTCATTCACTCATATACATATACATAGTCACTCATACTCTTACTCTACTTTTAGTCATCAGCTTCTTAATCCAGAATTTGTCTAGTCATTTGTCATACCTGACATAATAAAATAGCACAGTAAATTGAAAAAAAAAACAATTTAATTCACAAATATAAATTTGATATAAATTTATTTACCACAGTAAGTTGGGTTGTTTCTCATCATTTTTCTAGACATGGTCAAACGAGAGTATGTGTATCTATCATAATAGAATTATTAGCCTTTTTCCTTCCAATATAAGCCAAAAAATAAATATAAGCTTTGAAATCCGACTAATTAGTTTTATACCAAATCAAATCAGGGATTAGTAAAAAGTTATCAAATGAGATCAACATCAAATCAAATTGGAAATGAAATAAATATATGATAATTAATTAACATTGATATGAATCAGATACTAAATGGTAACATACTAATATTAATATATACAAGTATGAAATAAAATTAACACACACATTAATATGTTACCATTCATTCCATACTTGTTTTAACGTTAACTAACATTTAATGGTAACATGTTAATTTACGTTAATTTAAACAAGTATGAAGTTGATTAACGTTAATTTATACAAGTGCAAGCAGTTATTAACGTTAATAAATGCTACCATGTAACCATTTATATACAAATAATATGTTACTATGTAAGAAATGGTGCCATATTAATGTAAATTAACATGGTACCATGTTATGTTAACCATTTATTTAATAAATTAATTTATACAAATGTTACCATTTATAAATGCTACCTTGTATAAACTAACGTTAATAAACTGCATTTAATTTGTACAAGTATGAAATAAATTAAAACAAATGTTAATATATCTTCAATTATCACTAACCAGTTTTTTATGGATGCCAAGCTGAGCCCATGTTATAGCTTCAAGTAGCTCTTTTAATGTTCCATCACCACGTGGGAATGTAGTAGAACAATATCAGAAAATATAAAACAACAGAAAGATAAAATAAAATTTGTAACATAATGGATAAATATTTACCAGGTAATGTAATGAATGCATCATAGTGCTTAGACATTTCTGCCTTTCTTTGATGCATGCCACTCACTTCTTTCACTACCCCATACGTTTCTCCAATTAACTACATAATAACCAAATATGAGAATGAAACCTTTGACTTTTATCATATATGAATTTTAAGCCAAGATCACCTCTTTAGCCATTAGAGTCCTTGGTATGATTCTAATGTTTCCACACATAAAATAAAGAAAATTGATTGAGGTAAGAAATTTGAAAAACAGGAAAAGAAAAAAGGGATGTAAACAATATAAGTTAATTACCCAATAGCATGACCACTAGCACTATGAAAAGCTTCAGAAATTGAACCCATGACCCCAACGCTACCATCCCCCATCCCCATAAACCAGATCCATTTTTCTAGCCATCTATAAATAAATAAATAGATAACGTAAGACAGGAAGAAAAGAAGAAAAAGTAAAAAATAAATTACTTTTAGGGATGAAAATAAAAGGTTTTCTATGCATTAAAATTGTGGTGAATACTAGCGTAAGTAAGCAGTTATTAACGTTAATAAATGCTACCATGTAACCATTTATACAAATAATATGTTACCATGTAAGAAATGGTACCATATTAATTTACATTAATTTATATGTAAATTAACAAGGTACTATATAATATGTAAATTAACGTAAATTAACATGGTATAAATTAACATTAACGTCAATCAACTGCAATGTATAAATTAACACAAATGTTACCATGTAACCGTTTATTTAATAAATTAATTTATACAAATGTTACAATTTATAAATGCTACCATGTATAAATTAACATTAACGTCAATCAACTGCAATTAATTTATACATATATGAAATAAATTAACATAAACGTTAATATGTTATCATTTATATCAAGCATGGAGTCTACCATGTATAAATTAATCAACGTTAATATGTTACCATTTATTTCATACAAACGTTGAATGATAACTCTTGATAAATTAACACAAATGTTAAGCAATGCTAATGTCAACCATGTTTTAACAAAACAAATATGAAATAAATGTAAAAGGAATTAAAGAAAAAAAAATATGTTAATTAACACAAACTCTTGATATATATATATATATATATATATATATATATATATATGTGTGTGTGTGTGTGTGTGTGTGTGTGTGTGTGTATACAAACAAGATGGAATTGATTCATTTGTCTGTAAATATATATCTAATACTAAAATAGAATTGAGTATATATTATATTATCCAAATATCATGTGTAAGAATAGCCGAGAATAAAAGAAAAGAAGAATAATAGGATATACATGAATGTAATTATTTCCCTTATATGCATGAATCTCTTCCTTATATCATTGAATATATTCGTTATATGCATGAATGTAATTGATTTAGACAGTTATTTTGGAGTTGGAGCTAGAAAATATACTAATTTGGCCTGCAAAATACACAGACGCAAATTTATCAGATGCACACATCATTATTATTTTGTTGTTATTGTGTAGATTCAAGTGTGAATAAAAAGGTTGAAAAAATATAGTTATTAGGGTATTTCATGAAACATGTTTTTAGAAAGAGAAGAAACTCAATTAATTTTTAAAGTAAGAATGTCTCGCTTATTTTAGAAAGGGATGTAAACATAGCAATTATAGTAAATAGTTGTCATCAAGATTATTGGTACTTATTTGTAGTGGCAATTTTTGTGGTCTATTTGTGGCCAATCAAAAGAGGCTACGCGGATTGAGGCCACAAAAGAGATCACATGGATTGAAAATTGTACCGTTAAATTTAATTTAAAATAAGATGTTAAATTTATAGTCAGAGAGGATGGTATAAATTGTGTCTCTACAATAAACTAGAGAAAATATGTTTTGGCCATTTCAAATGATGACATATTAGCGTGAAATTATGTAACATTCTAGAAAAATTTAAAGTTAGTCGATTATTTGGAAAAAATTAACAACGTATGATAAGTTATTAACGAATGATTATTTAATATTAATTATTTACAATTTAATTATTGTTTATCAATTTATTAACTGTTAGTTATTTCATATTTCAAAATAATAATTAATAAATAAATGATTTTACAAAAAATATTGCTAGGATATGTAAGCGAAATCTTCAATTCAATTTTTTTAACTAGAATATAGTTTTTTGACACATCATCACATGACTCAGCATTATTTTTAATGAAAGTTTAAAATGATATGAGAAAAATGTAGGCGTTAATTGCAAAAAAAAAAAAAAAAAAAAAAAAAAAAATCTTCCCCTTCTATATATGTGTTGATAATACATTTTAACTACCTATAATCAATGGTAGATAACCATCTTTTAACAATTTTATAACATTGACAACATTTACCTACCAATGAATTTTACCATTAAGTATTAGTAGATTAAGATTCTCTTCACCTACCTATATCTATTGGTAGGTAAAATATTGGTAGGTAAAGGTCAAATTTCTTGTAGTGAAACTTTGATGGCAAAGGATATGAATGATTACGACAATTTGATCGCAGTCCATTCAGGGTTTATTGAGAACACCCCTTTCTTGAAAGAACTATACATTCATGGTTGTAAGGACCTACAAGACTTCCATTTTTAACTTGACAGATTCATCCACATGGATGAGTTATACTACCAAGAAGAAGTTCAGATGGAAATCAGAAAAGGCCAAGAAGGGAGGACTCCAATTCCAACTCGGTAGCCCTAAGAAAACCTATTTCCTTTGTGTATGTTATGGCCAAGGAAAGGGTCAATAACTTCCCCATCTCATTTAAAGCTAAAAATTGCCCTGAACGCCATAGTGGAGGAAAGTACTGCGAATATCACAAGACAAATGGCCACAAAATTGACGAGTGCAAGGTGTTGGAAGGGATCATTTAAAAGCTCATTCGCGAGGGTCATCCGAAAGAGTTAGTTCTAAATAAGCAACCATCTGCTCAGCCTAATAGGCATCAGAAGTTTTCATCCAATGCAGTGGAAGCTCGAACTGAAGAGGGTCACTTGGATTTGGGCCTTCCAAAAAACCGAATCAATGTGATCCATGGTGGGCCACATCTAGCTGGAAACTGCCCAACGGATCGAAATCGATATTTGAGGGTGGATCACAAAGGAATATTCTCTATTCAAGAAGAGCCATTATTGAAAAATGCCCGCTACGACATCAAAATGCACAATCTAGTGATCTCTCCAGACAATATGAAAAAGGGGGTTCGTTATCCGCACAATGACCCTCTTATGATAACGGCTCAGATTGGGCGTTCTGTGGTTTCTAAGATTCTTATTGATACTGGGAGTGCGGTAAACATAATCTTTAAACACACTTTTGACTAAATGGGAATCTACGAAGATAACCTAGAGCCAAGCAACGAGCCTATCTTTGGATTCAACAACAAAGGATCGACTCCAGTAGGGAAGATTAAGCTTCCGGTTCAAGTGGGATTGTCTGCTATCCACGGGACCTTCGAGACCCTCTTTGTTGTCATCGACCAGCCTTCCTATTATAATGCTTTCTGTGGTCTCCCCGCTCTGGAGGAGATGGATGCTTTTGTTTCGTCCAAATATCTTATGGTGAAGTTCTTAACAAAGCAAGGATGGGGTACCATCAGAGGAGATCAGTTCAGTTCTCGTGAATTGTATTTCACAACAGTTGACAAATACATAAGGGAGTATTCTGCTTACTTTGATTCCTCTACTACTTTACAACCTTTAGATGATGGATTTTTACATCCAACATTCGAAGCAAGAATAAAAATCAATAAAGCTGACAAATGTGTGAATGGTAGGTACACTTCTTTGAGAAGAAAGAGAAAAAGGGCCGATAAAATAAATTTGACAAAAACTGAGGAAATTGAGATAGAGTTAGATTCCCGAGGGGATACCGAAAGAATCAAACTGATAGAAGACTTGGAAGAAATAAGCATTGATCAGATTGACAAAGCCAAAACCATCAGGATAGGGAGAAGATTGGAGGAACCATTGAGAAATGACCTGATTTAGACATGATAGGAATTACCCCTCTGTCATGATCCATGCCTTGAATATCAACCCCTCCATAATTCCTATTCGAAAAAAGAAAAGGAAGTACAATAGAGACAGGTCAGAGGCTTTGAAAGAGGAAGTCAAGAAAATGTTAGCAAATAAATTTATTTGAGAAGTCTTTTATCCTAAGTTGCTTACCAACCCCATACTAGTAAAGTAGTCCAACGAGAAGTGGAGGACATGTGTTGACTACACGGACCTAAACAAAGCTTGCCTAAAGGATTGTGACCCCATTCCACTAATATACCAGTTGGTTGATGCAATGAGTGGACATAGGTTGTTATCCCTTATAGACATTTATTAAGGATATAACCAAATTCACATGCACAAACCCGATGAAGGGCATGCAAGTTTCATTACAAATTGGGAACATTTTGTTGCAAAGTCATGACCTTTGGATTAAAGAACGTTGGTGCAACATATTAAAGGTTGGTCAACAGTATGTTTCAAGATCAAATAGGGCGAAACATGGTATGTGGATGACATGCTAGTAAAATTTACCAAAGTAGAAAACCATCTAAAAGATTTAGAGGAAATGTTCAACATTCTAAGGGAATACCAAATGATGCTAAACCCACAGAATTACTCCTTTGGAGTTCAATTCGGGAAGTTCCTAGGGTATGTGGTTAGCAAACATGGAATTGAGGCTAGTTCTGATCAAATCCAAGCCATAAAAGATATGGAGGAGCCCAGAACAAGCAAAGAGGTCATGAGTTTGAACGGAAAGGTAGCAGCCCTTAGTCGGTTCATTTCCAAAGCAACTGACAAGTGCGTCCATTTCTTTGACTTCATAGAGAAGAAGAAGAAGAACTTTGAATGGAATGAGGAATGTAGAAAAGCATTCCAAGAACTAAAGGTTTATATGGGGAAGCCCTATATATTATCTAGCCCCGAGAAAAGGGAAAATCTGTACCTCTACATAGCCGACTCAGAATATGCGGTAAGTTCGGTCCTCATAAGGGAATTTGATGGAAAATAATACCCAGTTTGCTATGTTAGCAAAAGGTTAAAGGACGTGGAAATCCGATATCCCTTAGTGGAAAAGCTAGCTTATTGTCTCATACTTACAGCACGGAAGCTCAGGGGTACTTCCAGGCACACCCCATCAAGGTTTTAACCAACTTTCCACTTAAGCAAGTTTTCAGTAAGCTAGAAACCTCGGGAAGGTTAATAAAATGGGGAATTGAGCTTAGCTAATACGAATTGAGTTCCACTCTTGGGAAGTAATCAAGGGGCAGGCTCTCACAGACTTTGTAAATGAGTATACGAGTTACATCACAGAATAGTCGACAAAGGAAAACAACCTAAAGGTTAAGTGGCAGTTGATCGTAGATGGAGCTTCAAACGAGCAAGGGGCAAGGGAAGGATATATAATAATCACCCATAACGGACGTCGCCTACATTATGCAATAAAGCTGGGCTTTGCAGCAACACACAGTGTAACATAGTACGAGTCAATGATGACAGGGCTAAATATAGCACTACAATTAAAGATACCTCGGATTGAGACCTTAGTGACTCACAGTTGATGGTAAATCAAATCAAGCAAACCTACCAAACCAAGGATCCTTGGTTGGTCTTATATGTGAAAAGAATACTAAAGATGCTCTCTCAGTTGGAAGATTTTTCCATACATCAAATCCCAAGAGGGGAGAACTCTCAAGCCGACTCATTAGCAAAATTGGCCAGCTCATGAGGAGTGTCCGAAACTCGAATAATCCATGTAGGATACCAAGAGAAACCAAGCATTGTGCAAGAATCATATGAATTGGGAAAGGAATTGTTGGTATTTACTAGATCCCAAGCCTTGGAAAAGGAAAAGGGTATAGAAAAGGATATTGCCTCCAATAAGGAACCCATTTCAGTTGAAACAGGATACCATTGCGAGGACACTTGGATGCTCCAATCAACTATCTTCTAAATGGAGTCCTACCTACCAATAAGCAAGATGCAAGAAAGATAAAACACCAAGATCCTACATTTGTGATCGTGGATAAGGTACTTTATAAGAAAGGGCATTTGCTACCCTATTTAAGGTGTGTAAGCCTTGAAGACAGACTCAACCTATTAAAAGAAGTTCCAAAAGGATTAAGCTAGCTAAGAAAGTCATGCCATAAGGCTTTTACTGGCCACAATTGATTAGCCAAACAATTGAGTATGTTAAGTAATGTGAGAAATGTCAAAGGTATTCCAAGATACCCCGACTACCTCCAAATGACTTAACCACCATTTTGAGCCCATGGCCTTTCGATATATGGGGAATAGACTTAATTGGACCACTATCTATCTCAAAAGGAGGGGCCAAGTATGTTGTGGTAGCCATTGATTACTTCACCAAGTGGGTGGAAGTAGAACCCCTTCCGACAATCACATCTAAGATGGTGTTAAAATTTTTGTGATAAAGAATATCGTCACGTGCTTTGGAATTTCCTACAAAATCATATCAGACAACAGAACACAATTCGAAAGTGAAGAGTTCACACGATTTTGTGATAAGAATGGAATCATGAAAAGTTTTTCCTCCGTGGCACATCCTAGGGCAAATGGTGTCGTGGAAGCTGCAAACAAAACCATAAAGACGATTCTAAAGAAATGATTGAATCAAACTAAAGGAAATTGGGCAGATGAATTACCCTTAGTGCATTAGGCATATAGAACCTCTGCCAAGGCGGCAACAGGTCATACCCCTTATTCCCTAACATATGGATGTGAAGCTATGCTTCCGGTCGAGGTTGAGTTCCTCACACATAAGGATAACTTATGCTTTTGATCCTAACCAAGAATTAAGAGAGGAATCCTTAGACCTAATCCAAGGGTTAACAGATGAAGCCGCTATTAGAATGGCCGAATATCAAAGGAGAATTACTAAATACTACAATTCGATAGTTAAAGCAAGAACCTTCAATAAGGGAGGCCTGGTCTTATGAACGGTAATAGTCAACACAAAGAATTCGTCGGATCCACTTGGCCTAAACTGGGAAGGACCCTTGATCATTCACCATGAGGTCATACCTAGAACGTATCGACTCTGCAAACCAAATGGTGATCTCGTACCTAGAACATGGAACTCAGAACACCTAAGGCCATACTTTTCGATGATGAGTAAATAAAGAAAGGTCTTCTCCAAGAATAGTCTCACAAACAAGGGTACGGAAACCCTCTCAAAATTTTGAATTATCAAAAAAGGGGGGAAAGCGACCTATAATGGTCATAAACCCTTGTCACAGCCAAGACAGCCAGGGCAAGGCACCTTCCGAAGGAGGGTAGAGTGTAAGCCTTTAACATAGTCCAAGTCAGAAAGGTCCAGGTTAAAGCATCAAAAGTTTAAGCCTCCGATATACGCCAGAAATGGTCGGGACAGAGCATCTAATTAGCATGCCCTGCCTCTGCTCGTAGAAGAGTATGCTCAGCCTGTGCCATGAAATAAGCACGCCCTACCTCTTCTCGCAGAAGAGCATGTCCTACCTCAGCTTATGTTCCTTATATCCCGCAGAAGGGAACGAACAAGCATGCTCTGCCTTTGCTCGCGGAAGAGCACACTCTGCCTCTGCTTCGACTAAGTATGTCCTGCCTCTGCTCGCAGAAGAGCACACTCTACCTTTACTTATGTCTCCTCCTACAGAAGGGAGCAAAATCCCACAGAGTGGCTCATAAAGCACATCCATCCTCTGGTTCAACAAGCAAAAGCCCAGATAGTGGATCATAAAGCACGTCCATCCTCTGCTTCGACAATCAAAAGTTGAGAAAGTGACTCACAAAGAACGTACATCCCCATCCTTAACCATCAATAGCTTATAGAAAGGCCTACAAAGCACGTAAAACCCTTGCTTTACAAATTAGTACCAGAAGTAGATTTTTGATCTTCCATCTCAATACCCGAATCTGGATTGGTTCGGGACTTACTAATACTAGAAGTGGTTTTCTAGTCTTCCATCTTAAATACCTGAATCTGGGTTGGTTCAGGACCTCCATTGTTACCAGAAGAGGATTTCTAGTCTTCTATCTAAATACCTGAATCTGGGTTGGTTCAGGACCTCTATTGTTACTAGAAGAGGGTTTCTGGTCTTCTATCTAAATACATGAATCTAGGTTGGCTCAGGACCTCTATTGTTACCATAAGAGGATTTCTGATCTTCTATCTTAATACCTAAATCTAGGTTGGTTTAGAACTTCAAATTATACCAGAAGTGGACGTATGGTCTTCGGTCTTTAATACCCGAATCTAGGTCGATTCTGGACTTCTTTTATTTCCAGAAAGGCTTCTATTGAAAACATCCAGAATCTAGCAATAAGGATGAAGTTTATCCGCATTTTTGCGACCAAGAAGTTTTTCTAGACCTTATTCGTTATTTTTCCATCAAAATATAAAGTATTAATAATTGAGGAACTTTAGCTGCAGGCTTAACATGCTATTGGACTTAGGCCCGAACAACGCCTAATATGATACAGGTGAAATAACTGTAGAAACTATGTAAAGACTAAAAGACTAATGCAAAGTATTAGTCGTTGAAATTTATGCAGGGAAAATGCAAGTAAAAATTTAGGTAATGTGACGCAAGATGAAGAAGGAAGGACTGACTCGAAAAGTCAGAGACATCCCTTCACTTGGAGGCAAATGTTACTACCAAAAACTCAACATCGAAACAGACTGTCGGTGAAGGGGTATTGAACCATCACTAGCATAGAAGAATGATTCGAAAGTACGGACCCGACCCGACACCAAACTAAGACCGAAAGCATAGGAGAATCATTTGGGACAACAAGCAATCGACACCCTCATAAAAGGGAAAGCTTGGACTCAATATGAAGGAAGGAAACCGGCAGAGTGGTTCCGACACGAAAGGAAGCTAACATAAACTCGATCCCGAAAGGCAAACCACCTAAAACCGAAAACCAAAAGCCAACAGAATGACAAAAAGAATCAAAAAAAGTTGAATAAGATGAAAGGGATATCGGTATTAACTTGCATAATGCGGATAAAAAAGAGGATGAAAGCATAAGAGAAACCTTCAAAATGCCAGCTATCGAGACAAAAGCTTGATGATTACCGAGAGGCAACTTTAGAAATCAATAAGTAATGCACCAAAAGCATCCTTATGGAAGACGAAAACCCACTCCAGTGATCTACCGAGAGCAAACCAAAGCTTCTAGGAAAAAGAGATATTCACATTAACTTTCTTAGTATCGATACGGAAAGGGGTAACGATTCCAAGAACATGGGAAGTGGGAGCACAAAACCTAATACCCTGAAGACTTAAAGACAATACCGGAAGCATATGACAGAAAGCCGAAAGCCTTTCCCAAAGCTATCCACACCAACGGGCTAGGTATCGATACGAAAGGTGGAAGCAACATCAAAGAAAATCTCCAAAGACTGAGACCGACCATCCAAGAACCAAGACCGACACGTTGAAGGCTCTGTTACCTCTAGTAACAAGGCCAAAAGAACGATCAAGAGTCAAAGCAACTGGAACAAAAGATAAAGGGCATCCAACACATAAATGCTGCACTCGAAACAGACTTCTGCTGATCCAACAACAAAAAGGGTCCCGATTTGTCTATAAATAAGACTCTAAGGGTCACATTTCGGGACTGAATTCTCATTCTTCAATCATATACTCTCTTCTTCAAGGGAAAACCCTAATTTCTCAATCGAATTGGGGATTTCTACAATCTTTGTAATATATCTGAAATAAATAAAAAGGAGAAGTCCAGCACTTAGATATTTCTCGATTCGATAATCATATTGTGTTTGTCATGGTTAAACAGGGAGTTAACGTTAACCCTTCTCATAGAAAGGTTAATCGCATCCGTTTCAGAAGAGGAAAGGCTTTGGGTAAAACCAAGGAATCTCCCCTTTCGATCCTACAGTATGTGACTTAACCCTTTCATAGTGAGCTTAATGAAACACAAACTCGGAAGGAAGCTTGTTGTAAGCTTGCGACTTGATAACTAACAAAATCAAGGTCTTCTCTAGACCGGTTCGATGTGGAAGTGTCACATAAGTCGTTAAGTGTTATGACGTGTTAACAACCCAGTTGTTGTGAAGCATTAGCCTGTTTTCCTCTCAACACAGTGTATACTATTTTATCCTGGGTCTAAGGGTAATTGTTGCATATAGGTTTCAGCCTCCTGTAACTCGAAACACCCTTCTCCCAAGGCTATTATTGGCCCTATAGTCCCATAAGCGTGGTACTCACCCTTGAGGGAAGAGTAACTAATATTCGGACTTAAGGTCTTAACACCTAGGAAACGGTGGAGCCCGTTTGATACACTGAGATCAAGTTGCTCATTATTAGATCCATCAACCATTAAGTTTTCATATACATGCATTGCAAACATAGTTCGGGTGTTAACGAAAAATATCGTTAACAAATGAAATTACAAAAAATAGAATTTTGACAGTAACACCACAATTAAGTCCATAATTCATTTTGATGGTAGTAATATACCAAGCGCCTACTCTAGAATATAATATTTTTGTTTCAATAATTGGAAGAAAAAATATATATAGTTAAATCACTCTGATAAATGAAGTAGAGAAAAACGTTAGTTAATGGATAATCGGGTCTTTCATACTAAATGGGATGACCGCCCCACATCACCTGCATCAAAAGAGGAAATGATGCATTGTACTAGTACCAGGAGTGATATGAAACAATCATCAGGCAAAGAAACAAAAGTAATCTATATTATAACTCACAACGCAAGGATAACATATAACAAGAAAGTATATAACATAATAGTAGTGAGATATACAACATAATAGTAGGGAGATTTAACAAAGTGGAAATCTTAACCTTGTAAAACCAAAAAGTTATGCATAAGATGTCATAATATTTAGATACATTATTTCCCCACAACATCCTCAAAGTTTTTATCAGATAGCGTAAGTAAAATAATACAGAATTATATGCCTACTGGAAAAGCTCATCTTTGAATTTGTTTTAGTGTCACTTGAACCTATTATGTAGTGTACCCATCAACAATGTTAATGAGAACAAAAGAAAATAAGAGGAAAAATTAAAATCTTAGGCCAAACAATAATCTGATGTGAGTAATAATAACTATCAAAGGCTTTATTAGAAAATATACCGAATAGATTTAAGTACTATATCTAACCTGTCACTTCAACCAAAGAGTTAATCACATAATAACTAAGTAAAATAGTTACTCGGTTAAATAAACAAAAAAGGATACTAATCACAAGAGAAGAATCTTAGCAACCTAATTCATTGGCTCCATTACTTGTCTCCTCTCTAGAATCCTACAAGTGATGGACTACACAAAGAAAGAAGAGTAGGAACATACACAAAAACCATATCATCAATGAACCAAATCCTAATCATCGCCTACTAAAGTCTTGAATACATTGATAACATGTATGGTCATCCTCGCTTATGCCAACGACTACTGAAAACCCTATTTCTAGTCAGACTACCATTTTCCCGAAAACGTTTTCCTTAAGGACCTAATTTTCCAACAACTAAACCATTTCCCCAGCGATTCATGGCACATAATACCTCTGGTTTGAGACAACAGCTATAACACTCCAAGCTATCAAAGATTCCTTGACACTCCCAAACACAAGAGCTTTCCATAATTCCATTTTCTTAGGTTCGAGTCCCACTTAAACCAACCCACTATTCTGTAGCCTTGTTCCATTCCGAGTTACATTTCACACTTCTTTGATACCACTCCCTCCTGAGTCATCTAACTGAAGAGTCAGCACAATCCGGAAGACCACACCAATCTTTCCTATGGATTTCCCTAACTTATCTTTCCTCAACCACTTATCTTTGGATAGTCCACGGTTTCATTTCGAATCAATCATGAAATTGTGTTTGAATACTTTTATAAAAATACAGAAGAAATGTTACACTCGACACTTACCGCCTCAGTTTTCGTAACATCCTACTTCGAATATCAAAGCGCTCTGCTTAGGGCTCCGAAACACCTTTTTTTGAAGCTTTGAAACACCAACTTTAAAACATCCAGCTTCATACTACAAAATGTCCTGCTCCAAACTTCAAAGCAATCTTCTTCGAGTAAAGGAAATCATGTCAATTATAACCAGATCGAAATAAATCCTTCGAAACACAATTCCACCTTGTTACAAACATTGTTCTGCCCTCATTCGAAGTGCGTCCTTGTTTTGAAATTCTAACTCCGAAGCACTCCCTTGGTTCCTTTCGCGCTAAAACTTCTAATGACTTGTTTCATACTGATCTGAACTATTTGGCTTCACTTCACATCAACATAATGTTCATTGCTTCAAACTGAAGCTCATATCCTAATGTTTATTCGAGTCGCCACTTCTCCTTGCTATGCTTCGAGCTCCTTTTCTTCGCATTGAATCCTCCTCTATTGTGCTTTGAACCTTACTAGACTGCTTTGAAACCACCTTTATTTACCTCAAACCGTATTTTGTTGCTTCGAATCATCTGGATTGCTTCACTTCGAATCACTACATTGATTCGAAGCCTTTTTTGATGCTCCAAGCTAACTGCTTAGATATTGCAAATCCATTGGGCCTTTTTGAATCTAATGAGCTATACTTGCTTTGATTCGAAGCTCTCCGGTCACCCTTGAAGCAACTCCTTCTTGACTTTGAAACTGCGTGCATACTTGAAGCTAATGGCTTCGAGCCTACACGGTGGCTTCGATCCCACTTGTCCCTGAATTCGAAACAGTCCTCGTATTTTGAGTTTTTCTCAGATTTTCATCGATCAATTTTCAACCAACTCCGATTATCTTTCGACTATCCATCATGAACCTAACATGCACAACACTAACAAACAAGATCAAACGTGTTAAGTAGTTTATCCTTTCAACTAATAATTCATATATTCAGACAACATTTCAATCATTCAAACAACTCAAAAAACAATTACAAACAAACAATTAATTAATTACCTAAGATTGTGATTCAACCTACCACGATCAAAGATTTGACGGGAAACATCATGAATCATGTTAGATGTAGCATTTTCATTATATGTTATATAATTTAACTATCCCTAAGGTTTCGATTCATAAATTACTAGATCTAGTCAAAATTTAAGGTTAACTTGACATTTAGATGATCAAAAATAGTAATTAAATCATATGATCTATTATAAACATGTGAGTGATCATCGTCACTCACATAATCTCCAAAACCAATGAAATAGAATGAAAATCCAGTTTCAAACAACAACGGTTATGAGAAAACCCTATCTAAATGGAGATATTCAATCACTGTATGCAGACTCAATCTCTAACGAATAATTAAGATGGTTTAGTGAAGAGTTTGATGAATATTTTTGAATTAGCGAAGGAATATAGTAGTTCTAAGTTTAAAGATGAAGACCTAATGAGAGGAAACTAAAACGAATCCCCTCAGCCTCCTATTTATAGCCACAAATGATTAAACTAAACAGCTTGTTAAATTTAATTCATTAGCACTACTCTAAATCCAGCCATCAACTTTTAAGATTTAAAACTGCCGTCTTTCCTACTGATCCGTTTTCTTAATATGACCACTCGATGGAATGAGAGACCACCGTCCTTAATCAATGAGATAGGTTATAACGCCTAATTCGATTTTTATCAAAAGTTATGGTCAAAATAAGGCTTTCAAAGGGTAAAATAATTACAAAAGAATTTGGAAAAAATCATCAACATGATAAACCCTCCAAAGAACCATATCCCAAAATATTAGAATGATATGACTATATATGGATTAGATAGAGTTATTTTATGATACTCAGTACGTAAAGTATGGGTCGTTACAATTTCTTATAAACTAGGTTTGCAATTAGCTTGAATATTCTTTGAAGTATTCCATGCATAAATAATTTGACATGTCATTGGAAATGTGGTAGCCATTGCCTTTATAAGAGAAAGTCGACACTCGTAATGATAACACTTCAAATTTCATTATCTCTATAACATTTTCGTACACAATCGAGCATCATATGTAAGATTTAGTTGTCTCGTGACTTATAAAGGCTAGTGCAATGGTAAAAGAAGCCTCCGTTGATTCTTGCGACACTATATAAAAAGACGGTAATTTATATCGATTTGTCTTAAACGTGCAATCCAAGAACAATGCAAATGTTGTGTAAGAACAACACACCTAAGATGACTGATGAATAAATCAATAACTTCATTGATTGTACAATCAACTTTTTGTTGCATAAAATAATGATAACTGCAAGTTAGTTTCATACAATGTTGCATACTTGATCTACCTTCTTTATATTGTAGTTTAAATTTCACTTTTGCATCATTTCTTATGGTTGACTGGTTGCCCAGGTTTTCAACTTTAATGGCGGTTAAGATATCTGTGGCCTAACTCCACTGTTTATCATTGTTTCAATGGTTTTAACTTTGGAGTCCTTCAGTTGTGCCACATACGGATGTTTGGTTAGCACGGTAGAAAGCATGTGATTATGTTCCATTATTTACATCTAGTAGCCATCTTCCATCATTTGTACAACGTGTACTCAAACAAACAACCATGTTTTCAACTTTCTGTTCTTCTCCCTTTTTGTTGGGCTTTTGATACATAATTCTTTGCTCTATGATCGACATACTCCCTATTTCTTTCGCCAACTAGATCCGTCAATGATCCTCTTCCACTGGTGGGCATATTTCTCATTACTGATTTTTGTCACAACAGTATAATTGACAGCATCCCCATCAAATCTCGAACATTTTTACTAACTCAAAAACCTACATCATAGGTCATTAACGTAAATCAATACAAATCAAGTACTAAAATATATTCGCAAATTTTAACGTACCATATTGGCAGTGAAATGAGCAGTTAGATCGGTATATTGAAAGACACGTCTCATTTCACATTTTGTATGTCCTTGCAATGTTTATTTTCAAATTCACGAGAGAGAGATAGTTTGGTGTCAACTTAAAACATCAAGTTCTTGAGTCGGCCGCCAAATTAAACTCAACTAATAGAGGGCTCTCTTTTCATTGCCACATGTTCGATCAACGTGATTCTTTTAGGGGATTGTTAAAGGGACTCCACATTTGGTTAAGGGGAGGAACAATTTTTATTTATTGTATAATTGTTATGGGAAGGACGAAATAAATTAACCTCCCCTTAAACATATAAATTGAAATTCCAATATTAACCCCCTATGATCCTCATTAATATAAACTATAAAGCCTAAACCTTAATCAATGGTTACAATTTAATGTTGCACATAAAAATAAACAATGGATATAGTTAATGTAATAGAGACAGAAGACAATTTCATGGGTAATCAGAAGGCGTCGAATTAGGTAAGTAATTATAATTTCATATTGGAATTGGTATGATTAATTTTAAATGCAAAAACTAATATTTTGTTCTAATTTGTTGTATCGAATTTTTGTAAGGCAGATTCTATTCATACACTGAAAATTACTTTATGTATACCACTATTTTGCTAAAAATATATATACTACTAAATTACCCTTCTTTTTTATTGCATTTTTTTTTATATACTTTTTTTAATGATAACCCATCAAACTAAAAGATTGTAATTAACGATATTTGATTAAATCTATGTAAAATAATTTGAAGAACATAATGTATTTTTAAACATGAAACCTAAAATTTGAATTACGATAACTTTTACAAGTAAGTGATAATTTAGAGTTTTTTAATTTAAAAGCAGGGTCTCTTTTGATGAAATTAAGAATTTTTTATAGCATAATAAATTGTATACCGTACACTCAAAAAAAAAATCCATTTTACTAAATTTAAACTTTATTTAGTGATATAGGTTTCCTATTTTATGTAAATAACTTTAAAGTTTTAGAGAGGGAAGAGGAAGAAAAAATAAGGCTAGTATTGTAAAAAAAAAAAAAAAAAAAAAAAAAAAAAAAACCGCATGAAAAGTAATGTTTAGTGTATGGTAGTTTATTTTATTTTATGGTGTATATAAAGATGTTATTGATGTATGTATAGAATTAGCCTTTTTGTAATTGAGATGTTCTGTAATTTGCATGTTTGTTAGTTGAGTTGAATTTAGTAAGTTAGTGTTCAACACAAATGACGAATCAAGGGTAGTTAGGTCTTTTTTTTTTTTTTTTTCAAAATAAATCAGACCCCCCTTAACAGAAAAATATTAAGTTGGAGTTCCCTAAAATTATCCTCTCCTTAACCAAATTTGGAGTCCCTTTAACAATCCTCTTTTTTTATAGTTTTAACCCTAATCCACTAAGACCTTAATGTAAAATAAAACATAAAAAGTTACCTTCTCATGGCTTTGTAAAACATGTTCCACGCACACTTTCTTCGGTAAGAATTATTATAATTTCCTGTTTGAATCAATCTCATTAGATTTTGATTGTTCATGGAATCAAACTTATTCAACTTGAATAGACGGTAAGAAGAATGCTACTGAGTTGAAAGGATTAGGTTGAAAATAACAAAGTTATAATTCACAAATTATAATATATTTTTGAGGGCCATTTTGTTTTGTACCTCATAACATTTTTTTTAAATTAAAAGAACGACCTTCTCATACCTATTTTTGAACAAGTAACAATGCTCATTTTATTTCAGGAAGAAATGAAAGACTTAATCTAAAATCTCAAATTACACGATATATAAGTGCTGAAATGCATAATATTTACCATCATAAAATATGACTGCCGTTTAGACAAATCTGATGAACAGAAGCAACACAAATCTGATCAAGTTACTCATGAGTTAAACCACCATTCACTTTATGTAATCAAGCTCTAAGCTTCCAGGGAGAAATTTTTGCAGTAAGAGGCGCTAAATCACCGCAAGCAAACAGAGGAAATTACAAAAATTGAAAATTTGATGGTAACACCACAATGAAGTCCACAATTCAGTTTGATGGTGGTAATATGTCGACCGTTTATAAACAAACGGTTACACATAACAATTACAGGCAAAACCAACACCAAAACGATAAATTCGTACAGTGGAGAACAATTTTTATTTGCTTCCAAACGATTCCCATAGAACACCAAGGTCAACGTTGCCACCGGAAAGAACGATTCCAATTTTATTACAGTTTACATATGCATCATTTTTTTGAAACTGGTCTGAAAGAATAGCAGCAAGACCAATTGCTCCACTTGGTTCAACAGCTAGCTTTAGAACCTCATAGCACATTTTCATAGCGTTCACGATTGCTTTGTCATCTACGACAATTATATCATCAACCAAATCTCTAACTACTGGCCTGAAAACATACCAAATGAAGTCAGCTTATGTAAGCCAGCAGGTTACACTGCACTAATATATCACCATTCATGTTCACGTGAAGCACAGAATTTATACAGGCTAATTCTCTAGTATTTAATATTTGTACATGCTCTGTGTTCTTATGTAATCTTATTGGTTTTACTTTAATCACCGTATTTTTTACCTGAAGTACTATAAATTCAATAGGCTCTAAAGCCGTAAATGTTACACTGTCAGAAAACTAGAAAGCCGTATTATTTCTATCTGAAGATGACAATCAAGTGAACGGTTTATATCCTCCAAAAACTCAATATACTCACCAGTTCAAAGCGTTGGAAAAGATAGTTTACATAGGCCATTTTAAAAACACAACTGTTCAGATTTCAGAAACAAACTGTATCTTCTTACAGTACTAATTAGCACTACAGTTTATACCTGAATTTGATATTGATTATGTTACTTGTGTAAGGTAAGATGAGATTATCCAAACTTCAACAAAAATTGCTATGAAAAATCATTATGTACCATGTGAGATCTCCAAGGGAGGCTCTTAATCCATCAGCAATAGTGTTTATTTCTTTTAGCTGAATGATATTTCCTGCTAACTTGGATTGAGCAGCATCATCAGCACCCAATGGCTCAGCAGCTAACACCCTAATAGACGGATTGATCGCTTTAGCAGCCAGTGTTATTCCAGAGATTAAACCACCACCTGTACGCATTAAACACCATCATAAGAAAATATGGGATGGATAGAACATCATATAAGGAAAGATTATAGGATATGTTACTGCTGCATACCGCTTATAGGTACCACTATCGTATTAATATCAGGGACTTGCGAAAGAAGTTCCAAAGCTATGGTACCCTGCCCACTGTCAGGAGAAAAATAAAAACTTTATAGCTTTTTCCATCCAAACATAATAGATGTAGAAAGAATTTTAGGTACCTAGTCAAACTCAGCTTACAACAGTCACTGAAGTAAAAAAAAAAAAAAAAAAAAAAAAAAAAAAAAAAACTGATGGAACTTTTGATGCAAATACACGGGTTAATGAAAATACAGAGTTTGGGATTCATGCTCAGTATTGTATGAAGATAACTGTATAACGTAAACCAAGAGAACAAAAGTTGACAGATTGGAATCATATCGATATAAACTAGTATTCAGTCAACACACACAGGGTCTTGTTGGCAAAAGCTGCTACAAAAAAACCCTCATGATTTCCTTCTTCATAACATAATTGATGAATGTTGCAGGTTTTGTTAACTAATAAAGGATGAATACTGCACAAACTGTGCTTTATCTTCGTGATTATATCTTAATATGTGTAATAGTCTTGACCAAATCCTAAATGGTGAGCCTATGTAACGACTAGTATTTTACATATCGAAGAGTCGTAAAATTATCCTGTTTAATTCATATGCGATCGTATTATTCTAATATTTTGAAATATGGTTGTTTGGGATGTTTTACATGTTAAAGTTTTTTGCCGAATCTTTATGTGATCCTTTTACCATAGACAGTTTAGTTTTAGCTAAAACTTTTGATAAGAGCCATCAGACACTCTAACATGTCTTATTGTGATTTCTCATTCCGCAGAATGGTCATATGAAGAAATTGGATGTGTAGCTTGAGAGGGATGACAACTTTAAAAGCCACTGGCCAAAATTAGAATAGTGCTGATGGGCTGAAATTAGCAAGCTCGTTAGTTTAATCACTTTAGCTATAAATAGGGGCTGAGGGGATTCATTTGATGTTTTCCCTCTCATTCTCCTATCAGTCCTAAAACTAAATCTACTTCAATCATTTCCAGATTCACAAATATACACTCAATTCTTCACTAAATCGTCTTTAATGTTAATTAGAAATTAGATCTACATTGATTGATTAGATCTCTTCACTGTGGTCGAGAATTCATTCAAATCCTTGTTGCCCGAACTAGCTCCAATCAATTTTATTGAATTTGAAGATTAGGTGACTGGTTATGATCTTTCATATATTTATATTGAATTATGTTATAATTAGTATGTTTTCATAATCCATAAGTTGAATCAACCTTAATCTTTATTAGATCTAGTAATTTTTTATTTAAAAACCTTAAGCTAACCTAATTATGGAATACAATGATTAATATATTAGACCCATGTAATTGATGAGTAATTTACCATGCTAAATGTTAAATCTATTAAATCTATAACTAGATTTGACTGATTCATGTTTATATGCAACTGAATGATTGTGACTGATTGAATTCAACGCTTGAATGGTTGAATTGCTTGCTATGTTTGATTCTATGTATTAGTGTTGTGCATGTTTTATGATTCAGACGGAAGATCGAAGCAGATCTAGAGCATGTTCGAAATTCAAAGCGTGTTTCAAATTCAGAAGATGAACTTGAGGCCAACATGTAAGCTCAAAGTCATTTCCTTCCAGGATACATGAAAGCTCAAAGCCAAGGAATGCTTCGAGAGTTGTCAAAGCTTTGAATCAAAGCTAACAGACAATGTGTAACCATTTTCAATACAGGTCCATTTGATTTGTTGAAGCATGCCTTGAAGCTGGAAAGAGTGCTTCGAATGGATTCAGCGATTCGAAGCAAAGCAACGTTTCGAAGCAAGACAAGACCGGTACGAAGAAAGGAAAGGCGGGTTCGAAGCAAGGCAAGACAGACTCGAAGTGGCAATCGAAACAACTTTGCGTAGATGCATCGACTTGAAGCAATAAACTTTGAATTGATGTGAAGCAAAGAAGCTACGGATCGATGCGAATCAAGACACTCGAAGCAGTAATTTGAAGGAAAGAGTGATTCGAAGCAAGGGAGTGATTCGAAGCAAGGGAGTGTTTCGAAGCAGAAGGAAGTGATTCGAAGCGAGACAAATCAGTGTTCGAAACAAGGTGGATTTGTGATTCATAGGCTTTTGCCTTGAGCCACTCAAAATCAAATGATTCTTCTCCACTCGAAACAAGGTGCCTTGAAGCTCGAAGGAGAGTGTTTCGAAGCAAAGTGTTTTGAAGCTTAAAGCAAAGTATTTCAAAGCCCAAAGCAGATAACTTCGAGATCCGAAGTAGAGTGCTTCGAGCTCTAAGCAGTGTGTTTCGGGTATAATATGATATCTTCAATAATGTTTCTTCCATGCTTTTACTATAATTGACTAAGTGAAATCATCGACATAATTCCAAGTTGCTCACAGCGAAACTAAAGTCTAGTTCTAAGCGAAGCAATCTTTGATCGAAGCAACGTGAGTGATTCGTCAAGAGGCAAGAGAAGGTTGTATGATCCATAAATCAAAAGTTGTATACTTAATAACTATTAATCACGGTAATATTTGTTGAAATTGAAAGATAAAAAAAATTAGATTCAATAAATCAGACAAGAAATATTTACAGCTACCCACTAACGAAAGAAAGACAAAAGGAAATTTACCTTTCTTGCTATAAAAAAAATGATCTACTACTCATTTTTATGTTCTTCAAACTTTTAGCTAAAAATGTTAGATATATATCTAGTCCGATTTAAGTACGAAATTATAGTTGAAAAATAATGAAGAATAAAAATTGTGGCCTGAGCAGATTTAAATGAGTCTGGTCAAGTGGGACATTCGTTTTGAAAATGTAACCTGGGTAACCCAGGTACTTATAGAAATCTGTCACCGCTGTTATCATGGTCGCTTTGATTCCAAACCACCATTGGGCAATCTGATGCATATCCTTGTAAGTATGCAAGTACTCAGCTTAAAAAATATTGAGGAAAATTGTTATGTTTTTGCTGAAGCATTAATGTTCAAGTTATTGCAAATAATAACAGAATGTATCATCATTTAAGATGAGCATATTCAGATACTGTTTACATTAAATTTCAGGCCAGATCAAGTAAATCACATCTATATGGGAATCCTGCATAAAGTCTGTAACACATACCATCCTTTTGATGGTCAGTTGAATCTTGATATAAGTGAGGTTAATGCTATTACTGATCAACTGCAACCACATACCTTATTATATGTTTGTCATTGAATGGATGAATGAGTGCAGCACCTGTTTCTTTTTGTACTTTGCTTGCGGTTTTCTCTCTGGATTCAAGGGTTGGTTCACACCAAATAACCTGCCCACCATATCGCTTCACGTTCTCGACTTTACATTTTGGTGCATTATTTGGTATAACTATATAAGCAGGGATTCCACGTAGTTTTGCAGCTAAAGAAACAGCTGCGGCATGGTTCCCACTGAATTGGACAAAAACATCACCACAATTAATTTTTACTTATTCATTTGAAAGGAAACAAAAATGCAAATAGTGAGACCTGCTATGAGTTACAACTCCTTTACTGACTGCATTGTCATCGAGAGAAAAAATAGCATTGGAAGCGCCTCTTATTTTAAAGGCTCCTCTGTAAAAGTTGGCATGCTAGACTATAAAATCTTCACTGTGTGGAAAAAAGATTACAATCCGGAAAAGACCTCACCCTTTCTGGAAACATTCACATTTAAAGAATATTTGTCGCCCAATTTCACTGTTCAGAGATGATGAAGCGAGAACTGGAGTTTTATGAATATATGGACTTATGCGAACTTGTGCTTCTTTTATGGACTGAATATCAGCAGCATATCTCTGTGTATTCAGCCCATCATTGCTTCCCATAAATCTGCAAATATGAACATATTATGATGAAACTTTATAGATAAAGAACTTACATAAGTGAGTTGAGTTCCCTGCTTATGTTCGTCTACTTTGTATGCCAGTGACCATATTCATGGAAGCAAAATACTGGTAGATCAGATGCCGAAGTTAACTCCAAAACTTGTGCATGTCAACGTATATTAAGCTTACTTGAAATCTAAAGAAGTCTTCAAACTCTAAAGAAGTCTTCAAACTCGAACACTAACATAAAATTGACTGAGAATACAATTCATCCAAAGCGCTAGTGCACCATACATATCAAAAATTTGAAATAGACTCTCTCATACAGCAGGATTATTACATCACTTACATTTAAATCAATTATGATATCTGTCTCCGCTGATAAGAACGGTTATAGGATATTTATCCACGCCGCTTATAATATAATCGATAAAATTTTAAAAATTGAAAATATTTTTGTCCAACATAAATCATTTTCAGTAATAATTCTGATATAAATAAAAATGTGATGATGTAAGGCAGTTCTGGAGGGCAAGCATGAAGCAAGCATTAATAAAATACAAATTACGACCTTGACAGAACAGCAAATGTCAATCATTTTACAAAAATATACATAATATCAACTCGAATCTTGATAAAAATCTGAATCTTGATAAAAGTCAGATGGATGATTTTTGGATGCATATATAATTATATCCATTTTAATTTTTTTTTCCTTTTGGTTTGTTGAGTAAACAAGATTTCAGACTTTTCTGAGTACTCATTGATAGCCTAGCTTGGAGGCGGCAGATGCCTTTGCAGCAGCACAATATATAAGTCAGTCAGACACTTTGAATGACATTTTTCGTCCATCAGACGTCTAAAATGACAAGTAAATAACTAACATAGTACTGATACTTCTTTAAATTTTATTTTTCTTTGCTTAACACATTTCAGAAAGGAATTATCCATAGTTTCTTAGCATAATTCTCCATAATCAGTACAAACAAGAGTATTTATTTTGTTCAATCAAAGATTCAAGAATGCAAGTAAACAGATCCGGTACAGCTTACGATTTGCTTTGTCCGAAATCAATCAGATTAAAGCTTTCAACCAGGCCTTAATCTGATAAATTACACGAAGTAGAATCTCTAAATATAGCTATACAAAGGAGTGCAAATTGAAGAGGAATAGATAACCAGTGTTAGATAATTGCAATTTACTATCGAAAACCGTGACCGAGTTTAGAGAACTGCAGAGAAAAGAGGTATAAACGAACCGAAATTGCAAAGAAGAGCTGAGGCGAAAGTAGATTGCTGCTCCGTCGGAGTTTTCCCCGTTGAAATGAGGAAGTTGTCTTTTGTCCTGGTAGAGTAATATTGGGCCCTGGTATCCAGACTACAATCCACGCCGTCTACAGTGCCATGTTGTGACTAGGGTAGCGTTTGATTTAGTTTAAGTTGGCGTCGGACACGTCCGCGTCGGACGCGTTTTCAGCATGACCCACCCAAATGACCCTTGAAGACGAACGATTGAATAGTTAGATTTCGCGTCTGTCGTGTCAGATGCGAGTCTGACGCGATAGAAAATTCAGGAACCACCGATTATCTTCCCCTTCCCCTATATATTTTCCCCCATTCATTCTCATCTCTCACCAAAAATCAGACATCCAATATATTCTTCCTCATTCATCCTTCTTTCATGGATCAAGAAGAGCTGATTGTTTTGCGCATACCAGAACGTCAAGATGAAGATGATTATCTGCAGTGGGAGCTCGCGGTTGTAACGATACGGATTTCGCCCAGACATAATCGATCGCTAAACCGACCAAGACCGTTCGAATCTCGTATACGCTAAATCTGGGCATAACTTTTTATTCCCGCTATGAAATTTCAATTTTTCGGATTCGTTGGAAAGATATTCTCTAATAGATTCTAATATTTTTGGTTTCGCTAAAATCCGGTTTATTTTGAATCATGTACATTCATTTGAAATTTGAAATCGAATTTTCAAATTACCGCGTCACTTTCAATTCCTTTTATAATTTAAAATATATATTTATATTCTAACGACGATTCATATAAATATATACGTTCTAATTCTATTCAAAATAAATTTCTCGTCGTTATTATTTAAAATAATTCATTTTAAATATTCAAAATAAAATTTTTAAATTGGTTCGGATTTTCCGGGTTGTTACAACGGTTATTCTATCGGCACTAGACAATAGAAGGGGTCCCAACCGTTTGTATTTTCTGCGTGACAATCCCGCACAGCTTAGGCGTTGTATTCTTTATTATGTTCATAAGCTGAGGATTGAACACACACAAAATTTGTTTGAAATTGGCATCTGCATTGTAATGATGTTTGAAGTATGAAATTTAAATTCTGCGTTTGAACAAAATTTGTATTTTGTTATTTTGTTCGACAATAAACACACACAAACACAAACAATTAAAATAATAAATACAAAACCATTAAAAATAATAACTCTGCCCTTCCAATTTGCCCTTTTCTTAAAAAAACACATTCCCGTTCGCAATAATTACCCTTTAAATACCCCTTCTAAATTCTCCTTTCAAATAACCCTTTCCGTTCAAAATCAAATGCACCCTAGATCATTACTTAGGGTGTGTCTGAGGATAGCGGTAGCGAAGTATTATAACAGTGTGTTTGAGCCAACGAAGAATGTGTTTGCGGATTTAAGCGGATCATTTAAGCGAAACTTTATATTTTTGTTTTTTAATTTAATTAATTAATGTTTAAAATATAACAGTATCATAAAAGCAGAATAACACAGTAAACTAGATAGAACTGCTCACTACATAATAATATTACATAAACTAATAAAAGGGACTAATACAATACACTACTTACGCTGATGGAAATTTCTCAGTTGATAACTTATATAACCAAGCAAGTTTCGGTAAAATAGTATCTCCACCACATCCAAGATTGACGGATCGGTGCGAAAAATCTCGATAATCTCCCACTTCTCAACGTTAGTAACAGTAGAGAGAACATAGAAGCAACATTCCACCGCGACTGTGAAATGATCTGTTTGAACGAACGAAGGTGGTCTGGTAGGTTGTCTATTAGACATACCGTGCTACATCTGTCGGCGTGTAGACTGAACTGGTGGTGGGCTCTTTCCACTAAGAATATCACGATATATAGTTATATCGGTCGCAATAAAGGGTTGTGGTGGTGGAGTAATCTCGTAGCTGCAAGTGTCTTTCCCTATGCAACTCCTGAAAAGCTCATCTTGCTCTCGAAACTTTGGAGGTGGATTTCTTCTGAACCTCTAATAAAAATTGGTAGGACCGCTCCACCATTCGTCTGAGCCGTCAAGGCGTCGTGAACAGTATCTCATACACCACGTGTAATTTGAAGTGGTTCATTTTAAGCTGTTCAGACCCTCTTTAGGTTATCTCATTTGATCTTCGTTTGGGTCTGCATCAAATCATCATCGAACAGCTCATTAAAGTCCCTCTGAACCGCAATCAAAAATCTCCCCGTGCCTTTGAGCTGTAAATGATTGAGACATATTTCTTTGAAAGGCACCGTTCTTTTCACTGTCCATGTAGCGACGGGCGTGGACGAAAATCCTGAACCATAGGCAGAGAAGTGTGTCGTACTGAAAAAAAAAAGAATAAACGAAAATTTTGAAAAAAAAAATTCAGGATATAGAAAGTTACTTAAAAATTAGCTGGAATCAACTGAAAAAAATTGAGAATGAAGAGGTAAAAGTTGGATTCGGTGAGGAGAAGAAGGAATGAGGGTGGGTTTTATAGGAGGGGAGGGGGAGGAGCTCTAAAGGCTCAATTTTGGGCCGTTGGGCAAACGGTCCAATTTGGACCTTCGAACGGTACCTTAGAAACGACGAAGTGCAAAGTTTTTGGTCCTATCCTAAACTTCCAAAATTATGCTTTAATAACGTTATATTTATTTTATGCATCACTTAAAATTAGGATTTACCACTTAAATCATTTTCACATATTCAAACCGCATTTTCTACAGATATTAATAAATCTTAAAAATAGAATTTAATAAATAAACGTTATTTACAACATTATTTTTTATAAGTCTATAACGCAGATAAATACTAAAAGTAATAAAAAAAAACAGATATTGTTAACTTAAAAATAAAAATTCAAGCTATACAGATGATATAAACACAAAATTTTTACTATAAATTCATGCAAATCATTTTGTATTGAATGTGTTAAACATATATAGTTTATAAAAGTATAATTAATGCGCAAAATATGTACTATAATCATGTGAGAAACGTATGCCGTAAACCTCATTTTAAGAATGCGATTTCCTTGGACCTTATTCCATGTCCACTGGGTTTTTTTTTTTGAAAAATAAAATTAAAAAAAAAAGTGGAAATAGATTTTAATCCACAACGCTTTTCAACAAAACAATTTAATTTTTTTGTAACGTTAAAAAATAAATAATAGAAATTAAAAGTGAAAGTTAACTGAATAATATAAGAAGTTCCATTTACTCACTCTAAAACTTTTTATTTATCTATGACTTCTTAGTTCTTATGTTTTTATTTATTTAAAATAGTAAATGTATAAATCTAAACAAAAAATTTCCAATATATCTGAAAAAGAAGAAATAGTAGATTTTAAGGGTTTCTTGGTGCCTTGGATAGTTATGACCATGTGATTTCGTCCTAAATCTTAAAGAACTTAACAAAAGTGTATGATAATGGCTTGTCAATAGGCACTTAGAGAGAAGGAGATGACATATTAAATGAATGGCGGTTCGATGTTTGATTGTAGTTTCATGCAGTTTAATATATAATACTTGATTATTTGAATATTAAGTGTTGAATTCGTTAGAGATGCTCCTATAATGGTTTTCTTTAGAAATAACTTGATTAATTCAAAAATGTAACAAAGCAGTACATAAGAATGACATCTTCTTTATTGTTTTAGACTTGTACAAGTTTACAACGGCATTCTCGTAAACATTTTAATCTGAAGATACTTACAATGACAGGTTCTCTTTGCACGTTTTATGGTTGGTGGAAATAAAATATTTTTCCCAAAATCTTTATACTAGAAAAAATGTCCTCGCTGCTATATTTTCATTCTATTGGTGTACATCTTGCTTTGTAAATTTTTGTTAGAAAATTGTTATACGAACAAAACAAAGCTACGGTACAAGGTTAACACCACTCCCTTTCCTTGATTTCAGGGCAACACGGAACACGCTCTTTTCCAAACAATTCTCAAATGATTACAACATCCCTAGAACTTTTCAATAACACGTCAATTTAGAGAGTATTTGATAAAGATTGAGAAGAGAAGAAGTTTGATATAATTTGAGTAAAAATCGGCATAGTATAAGTATAGTAATCAAGAAAATGATGTATATTAATGTTGGTATGTAAAGGGGTGAAGATGGAGAAGAAGAATGAATAAAAAAAATTCGAAATCATCCCCTATTTATAGTGTCTCAATGGCTGCGATGTTTCAGAAACGTTACAAATAGTAAAAAGACACTTCCTTCGGAAATTGAAATTATGACAGTTGTATGGCGACATACCCATAAATGTAAGTCAATATATGTGTAGTTGATTTTTGAAACTATTTTTCAAGTGTTCAATCATATGTATTATTCTAGAAATTCTTAAATCAAAACTTAGTAATTTAAATGAATATTCTAAAGTGTAAAATCATATGAAAATATAATAATATGTTATATAAACATATTTATAAAGTTATAAGTTTTAAAACTATAAAACCATATAACTATATTTAAAACTTTATAAATATATATGTTTGAAATCATAAGTAAGATAATAGTTTGAAAATAATTTGAAATCAGGATTTGAATTTCGAAAATAGAATTTGAAATTTGAAAATCAAAATTTGATATTTGAAAATCAACATTTGAAATTTGAAACTCAGAATTTGAACCAGGAGTATCCAGATTCTTACATACAAACTAGACTCGATTACTGTATTTTTCTTGAACTCCTGAAATCTTGATAACTTGATAACTCATGAGTCTTAGCTCTCTTTTGGATCGTGAATCTCTTGAAACTCTAAAACGTACAGTCTTCAATATTTAAATCATGCATGCAAACCCTGCATAAATATATATATATATATATATATATATGCATGTGTGTGTATATATATATATATATATTCTTGATAGAGATGTTAGTATGTATTTTATAATCAATTAATGATAATTGAAATAAGGTTGTTGTCATCAAAACTTCGTTCTCTAACAATCCCCCTTTTTGATGATGACAACCTTGATTTATAAAATATTCATACCTGTTGATACATTTTGATCTTGTTCTTCGAATACTCCCCCTTTCACCATGAATCCTACATTCTCCCCCTTAAACTAAGCCTAACTAATCCTTATTTTATAATTCCCCCCCCCCCTTTGTCATCAACAAAAAGAACCTCTAAATATACTCCCCCTAAATCTATGCTACAAATAACTATCTTATATATATCTAAGGTTATATATGCATGACTCCCCCTAAATTCATGCCTATATTATCCTAATTATAAAATTATAATCAAATCCATCAATCCAAGTATTATAGTTAATATTTACAAATATTTCTATCCATACATATACAAGTTTTGAACCAACCAAGCAATATTTACAAACAAGTTCAATCAAACAAATCAATCAAACAAATCATACCAAACAATTCAAATATCTCTTGGAACTTCCACCCATCCGTCTACTCCAAGGATTGGATGCTTCTTGATGTCTTCCCAATCTTCATCTTCTTTTGTAGGAGATGTTTTAGCAAGATTGTTGTTTTCATTTCTGAGATGAGAAGAAATTGACCAACGAATAACATCAAAGTGTTTCTCTTAATATTCAACCATCTTTATTTGACTCAATTTTTTATTTTGTAGTATTATAGATATGATATTTTTGAATGAATTCAATGTTTCTTCAAGATTCCCACTCAAATTATGAATAGGATTTGCCATAATTTGATATTATAGAAAAGAAATGATTAGAGAAGAAGGAGAAAGGTGAATAATTTTTTCTGGAAGAAGGAGGTATTTATAATGTCCAGAAATCGTTGGAAGTGAGTAGACATTAGTTAGTTATTTAAATTTTAAATTTTGAACAAATTTGAAAAACTGGCAGTTATATGTCGACATGCTTAAAAATGTACGTCGACATACCCCAATAATTTTTTGGGCTTTCATTTTTAGTTTATTCTTATTATATTATTTTAATTTATTTAATTCTAATGTGTTTTTACAGTAAATTTAAGATTGTTTTGACAAAAATAAACACCATCCATTACTACTTGAAAGAAAATACATTCAACTAATACGAGATTCGAAAGCAAATACAAGCAAATACGAAAGATAACATAAACTAGATAAGCTTATATTTCAGCAGATGATGAGGAGGAAGATGATATTCCAAGTTTTCTTCCTATTTTACTAATGAGCTTAGACATATGGGTAAAAGTCTTTTGATTTTCTTTTAGTTCTTAGCTAACTTGGCTTGATTTTAGACAAACATTTCTTTGGATATGGTTCTAGTGTTAGATGGACACTCTGTACTTTCCAAAGAGGTTTCTTCTTCCTCTTCTTCGATATCTCACTACAAGAAAAACCGCAAATACCTGTAGATTTTAGCAGCGGAAAATTCCAACGCAAATTAGCAACGGATTCGCATGGAATTTGCAAGGGATATTATCTAGGATTTTTTTATTTTAGCTTGTTTTAAAATATTACCTTCGCTAAACCATAGCAAATGTGACGGCCCGCCCCGCACCAGCCGACATTACCAATGAAAGTGCGTTGTGTCTATGCCTGACCAGCACGGGACGGTCATCAAAGAAAGGAAAGAAGAGAATTTGAACTAACAATGAACCTGTAGAATGTCTCGTAGCGCATGGAATAAAATATAATAATAATATAATTGACATAAAACAGGCGAGACAGTGCATAAGCTGAGAAATAAACCATAATCATCATAGCAGCGGAAATTCAAAATATAGCTTACGTTCCACATTATCATTATTACAACTTTGGAGAACTGTCTCTAAAGAAAAATAAGAAAGGTGCACTACTAATGCCCAAAGTAGTGAGCTGCAGGGAGACAGGGAGAATATCTATATATATATATCATATGTGGAAGCCTCCTGCTCGTCTTCGGTATAGCTACTAGTGCATACCACCTAACCTGTCTCTAGTCTGCCCGTTTAAGAGCACCTAGAGTAATAAGAAGAGACATAAAACTCTGGGTCAGACAAAAGTCTGGTATGAGCGATAAGCAGCAAAACAGAACAATAACAGGTATACTAAACCATACCTGAGCCTGGACCTGCAACCAAAGAGTTAACACAACAAGATGTACAATACTCTAAGGTGACACTAACATATGGTGTAAAGATACGGGGGTGGGGGTGTGCATGTCATAGTGATATCAAACAATCAAGCGTAGCAACCATCCTCACATCTCTCACTCAGTGCGTAAAGCATACGATATCCACCGCTTTGATCACCCAAATCCTTGCTATGATCACTCTGCCCCATGGAGTCATGGCGACTCCACTGCACTGATCCATAGCCACTAGTCCTTGCTATGTCCACTCTGCCCCATGAAGTCATGAAGACTCCACTGCACTGGGTCATAGCCATGCTATGATCACTCTGCCCCATGGAGTAGTAACTACCCCACTACACTGATGCGTTCCCAACTGGATCCTGAGTTGTACTTCCTATTTGGACTACCTTTGTATCTCGGTTTTTGGTCTCCTCCGGATCGGTCCTCCTTCTCATCTTTAGTTCAGTTCGGTCGTAACTATCCTTTCCTGGTGGTTCGGTTCGTAGCACCTCCTCATAGTCCGGTTCGTGATTCTCCTCCAACTCGTGGTCATCATGTCGGCTCGTGGAAGGCTCCCTGGTCGGATCGGTTCGTGATGTCCTTCTCAAGAGCATTGGGTCGGTTCGTGCTTCTTCCACTGGGTCGGGGTACTTCGGATCGTGATGCTCGCTTCAAGGTCGGATCGCACTCCTCCACTGGTTCGTGGGTCGAACCATTTCCATGTACGACCGGATCGGGGTCGTGGTGCTTCATTTGGCTCGCAGTGGTGCTCCACGATCGGTTCGTGATACCATGGTCACGAACGGGTCGGTTCAGATAGGGGTGTCACGATAGGGTCGGGCGATCCGATCCGGTCCGGTTCCCTACACAATTTTCCTGCAACCTTTCCAGCAACTATTTTTCGCCACACGACGGCGTTTTCCACCATTCTAACTGTTCTAATCAGTCATAAAACATTCCAAACAGTCATAGCAACATGTGAAACCAACTACAGACACCAAAACAACAATTTGATATGTCAAAACGGATCAAACATACCCAAATCCCATATTTTTCCCTTAAGCATGTTTAAGCAAATCTAATGATAGGATTAGCAAAACTTAACCAAATTACCCCAAACTTCTAGCAGAGGCTTAAAATAATATTAAAGAATTTCTAAACATTTTTTAATATTTTTAACATGCATAATTTCGTTAATCAACACTAATCACCCTAATTAACTGTAATTAGTGTAAAAACAATGCTAATCACTCACCTTGGTCACAAACAAACTATAGATCTGAAATATTATCTGTTTTGGGTCGAATTCTAATGCAACACAGCAGCTCCAACTCTTATTTGGTGTTATTTCCCCTGATTTGACGTAGCTTGGCTTAATCTTCAATTAGAAAGCGATTAGGAGCGATTTGGGATGAAATTACAAGGTGGAGGCCATGGCTAGGGTTAGAGAAATGTTTTAGGCAGCTAAAAAATGAAATAAAAATTGTTTTCCTACTGTTCTCAGCCTCCCCCATAACCCTAATCCTGAAATGGGTTATGGGCCCTCTTGCTAGTCACCCTAACTAGGACCGGTTAAGCTGTTTTTCACCTTCTAAACCTTATTTCGGCCATATCTCCCAAACGGTGAGTCCGTTTGGCTATTGTGACCACTCTACGGAAAGGTAAGCCATTATCCGGATCTAATGGAAGTGGTTTAAGGTCAAAACTTCTTACCAATCAAAAGTTATGGCCGAAACAAGATCAGCTAAGCGCAAAATGATCATTTAAAAATCGACAAAAATCATAAACATGGGAAATGAACCCAATAGTTGTCTTCCAAAATTAGATGGCTATACGACTTCGCATGAGAAAGAAATAAATATTTTACGATCCCCTGATGCGTAGAATGCAGGTCGTTTCATTCTTCCCCCCTTAAGAAATTTCGCCCTCGAAATTCCTTAACTAAGAAACAAGTAAAAGGATCCCGCATGCCTACCAACCATTCACAACGATCAAACTTACAAAACAACAAAAAAGTCTATCCTAGTATGCGGAAAACTAAATTGCAATTAAAATCTTACCAAGCAAAGAGTTCTGGATACGTCTTCCTAATGCTCTCCTCTGTCTCCAAAGTACAGTCATTCTCATTCTCCCCCTACTGAACTTTGACTAGATTCCCCGCTTTCCTTCGAAGTTGTTTTGTATCGTGCTCGACAATACGAATCGACTTGCGATTCCCAACCCCTCGGGTTCTACTTCGGTATCATCCAACTGATCAGGTGAAATTGTCATATCGGGGTCGTCCGCGAATTTCCTTAACTGGGAAACATGAAATACGTTATGAACTCCTGTCTTCTTCTCTGGTAATTCAACTTTATATGCCAAATTCCCAATTTGCTTGAGGATTGGGAACGGACCAACAAATCTTGGCGCCAGCTTTCCTCTCCTTCCAAATCAAATAACATTCTTAATGGAGAGATCTTGACAAATACTAGGTCGCCAACGGAGAATTTCAAATCCTTTTGCCTCTTATCAGCATAACTCTTCCACCTATCTTGGGCAGCTTTCATTCGCTGTTGAATGATCTTGACCTTATCTGAGGTTTCTCTTATCACTTCTGGCCCAAGCACAAATTTCTCACCGGCTTCTAACCAACATGACGGTGAGTTGCACGGTCTTCCATACAAAGCTTCATATGGAGCCATACCAATACTGGATTGATAACTATTATTATATGCAAACTCTACTAGATGCAAATGGTCATCCCATGATCCACCAAAATCCAATATGCAAGCTCTCAAGAGATCTTCTATTATACGATTTACCCTCTCTGTTTGACCATCAGTTTGAGGATAGTACGCGGTACTGAGATATAATTCTGACCCTAGAGCCTCTTGCAAGCTCTTCCAAAACCCACTAGTAAACAACGGGTCTCGGTCACTTACAATGCTTCTAGGTACTCCATGAAATCTCACTACCCACTTCATATATAGTTTCGCTAGCTTAGCTGTCGTTCTATTCAACTTGATAGGTATAAACCTTGCACTCTTGGTCAATCGGTCCACAATCACCCAAATGCTATCATGGCCTGACCTAGTCCTTGGTAACCCATCAATGAAATCCATTGAGACTTGTTCCCATTTCCATTCTGGAATTTCCAATGGTTGCAACAAACCACTAGGTTTCTTTTGCTCGGCTTTAACTAACTGGCAATTCATGCACTTGGATATAAACTTCCAAACACCTCTTTTCATCCCTTCCCAGTAGTAGATCTACTTCATGTCTCGATACATTTTATTACCACCGAGGTGCATAGTCAGTTTTGAGTGATGACATTCTCTAAGCACATCATCTCTCAATCCATTGACATTGGGTACAACCAGTCAACCATTCTTTCTAAGCCATCCATCTCGATCAAGCCCATACTTGTTCATCTCTTCTTCGATTCCCATCTCTAACTTTGAGATGATTTCCAATAGGTTAGGATGGTCCCTCTGACTGGAACCAATCCGCTCAATCAAAGTGGGTCTGATCGTCAAACTTGCTAGCGTCTCTGGATCCAATTCGCACTTTGGTCTGAAATCGTACCCTACGATATACTCCAGTTGCTTCCATTCTAGAAACATAGCCCCTAAATTGGCATGTCTCCTACTCAGTGCATCAGCTACCGCATTGCCATTTCCTGGTGTATACGCAATATCGAAATCATAGGAAGCCAAGAATTCTAACCATCTCTGTAGTCGGAGATTTAGATCCTTGTGGGAGAAAAGATACTTTGATGGCTTATGATCAGTAAATAACTCGAATCTTTCTCCCAAGAGATAATGTCTCCAGATCTTCAATGCGAATACGATCGCTGTCAATTCTAAATCATGGGTAGGATATCTTTTCTCATACGGTTTCAATTGCCGACTTGCATAAGCTACAACCCTACCTCTTTGCATCAATACAGCACCTAGCCCGGTACCACATGCATCTGTATATACCGTCATCTCTTCATTCCCTTTAGGAATGACTAACACTGGCGCGCACGTCAACTTTTCCTTTAGGCTCTTAAATGCATTCTCGCACTTTTCGTCCTAAACAAAAGCTTGGTTTTTCTTCGTCAACCGAGTCAATGGTGCCGCTATCTTGGAGAAGTCTTCGATAAACTTACGATAATATCCAGCCAATCCCAAGAAACTTCTTACGTCTGTTGCACTCTTGGGCGTAGACCAATCTTGTACCGTAGCCACCTTCGCAGGGTCCACGACAATACATTTCTCTGAAACAACATGGCCCAAGAATCTCACTTCCCTCCTCCAGAAGTGACACTTAGAAAACTTTGCCTTCAATTGGTGTTTTCTCAATACCTCCATTACTATCCTTAAATGTTCCTTGTGTTCTTCCTCTATCCTCGAATAAACCAAGATATCGTCTACGAACATAAGAACAAACTTATTCAATTGATCTCGGAATACTCTATTCATAAGATCCACAAAATATGCTGGTGCATTGGTCAACCCGAATGGCATAACCAACTACTCATAGAATCCAGATGGCATCTGAAAGGCCGTTTTAACTATACTCTCAGCTTCCACCGTAAGCTGATGAAATCCTGTCGCGAGATCCAACTGGGAGAACACTCTCGCGCCACTCAACTGATCAAACAAATCATCTATCTGCGGTAGAGGATACTTATTCTTCCTCGTCACCTTATTCAACTTGCGGTAGTCCACACACAATCGAAGGGAACCATTTGCCTTGGTAGCAAACACAACTGGTGCTCCCAACTCGGAGACACTTCTTCGGATAAATCCCTTCTTCAAAAGATCGCTTACTTGCACCCCCAAGCTCTCGCTGCTCCCTTGGCGGCATACGACGAAGTGGCACCACTATAGGTCTGACATCTTTCACTAAATCAATCCAAAACTCAATCTCTCGGTGTGGTGGAAGTCCGGTCACTTCCTCGAAGACGTCCGGATACTGGCCAGCCATGGGCACATCTGACAACTCATCATGCGGGATGTCAAGGGAATTTAGAAAACTAGTCATTATCCCATCACTAGGTAGACCACCAAACACTACCCTCCGTCCATCATCTTCTCTAACTATCACCAAAAAGCCCTCACAGTCTACCACCGCCCTGTACCTTTGGAGCCAATCGACTCCCAAAATAATGCCAAACCAAGTAAAGCCCAAAACAAAGCAATCACAAACATACATCCATGACTTGGTAAGATTACATTACGACAAATCATACAAAGGCTAGTCGAACCACCAATCGGGTTTGTCACTGCTAAAGGTCCGCCGACTATCTCAGGTTCCAATCCCAACCTATCTACCATGTCACTAGATATGAAGGAACGGGAAGCTCCAGTATCAAATAATACTCGAACAGGAACATCATAAATAGAAAGCATACCTTGAATGGCGACATTCTTTCTTTTCTCCGCCGCGGTTGGGGCATTCGACGAAGAAGGAATAGCATTAAGAGCATATGCTTTCACAATCTGCTTCTCTTTAGGGGTTTGCGGACATTTATCCTTGTGATGTCCCACTTGGCCGCAGTTGAAGCACTTCCTGTCCGCTGGCTTTGCTCGACATTCTTTAGCATAATGGCCCTTCTTGCCATAGCTAAAGCACTCCACATCTTTCTTATTCTTTTTCTTCTAGCCATCCTTGGTCTGATTCTTCTTTCTCTTATTCTGAGAACCATTCTTGCCTCCACCGCTTGCTTGCGGTTTTGGCTCCTCTACAGATGCAACCTCAGTCTTCGACTTAGGGTATAGACTCTCTGATCTCAAAGCTTTCCCCACAATCGATTCAAACGTCTCATCGATATGGTTTATAAGCCTTTCCCCCAAGGACTGATCTAAGCCTGTTATGAACTTCTCATTCTTCTTCTCGGGAGTGTCAATAAGAGATAATCCATACTTCGATAAAGTATATCGAACTCAGCAATATACTCCGAGACTGCCTTACCATTCTGCTTAAGCTCCAAGAACTTCCTAAACAACTCTGACTCTGAGCAACTGGGATAAACTTTTCACTGAATCGGGCCTCAAACTGATCCCATGTAACTTGATCCTCTGGAGTAGCTGCCTTAATAGCATTCCACCAATTCATCGCCCGTCCTTGCAGCTGACGGGATGCTAGCTTTCTCTTCATAGCATCCTCGATACCCAAGTCTTTGAAGATACGCTCATAGTTATCCAACCAATCCTGAACTTCTGTAGCCGATTCCGTTCCGTGGAACGGCTTCCCACAAGACTAGTGTAATCCTTGCAAAGCTTGGCAAAATCGGCTCTAAACGCCAGCACCGCTGCACCACCACCATTTACAGCATTGGGAACTGCTCCTTGCACATTTCTAAGCATCTCTCTCATGAATTCAGTGAACATCGTCCTCATATCAGGATCATTCCCATTATTAGCTCCTCTACCAGTACCCCTAGCATATCAGCTCATCGTTCAATCTGTAAGGAGAAAGCGATTAACCATCTCTTCAGTGGTGCCAGTGCAGTGCGACTTCATCCTTAAATACACTAATAGTGTATATATATATATAGCTTTTGAAAACCAAAATATCACAAATATGCGCTCTTATATACGTTCTATCTCTCTCTGGTGTCTTCCCTAGGTTAACTACGCAACCTAGAACTCTGATACCAAATGTGACGGTCCTCCCCGCACCAGCCGACATTTCCAATGAAAGTGCATTGTGCCTATGCCTGACCAACACGGGACGGTCGTCAAAGAAAGGAAAGAAGGGAATTTGAACTAACAAGGAACCTGTAGAATGTCTCACAGCGCATGGAATAAAATATAATAATAACATACTTGACATAAAATAGGCGAGCCGGTGCATAAGCTGAGAACTAAACCATAATCATCATAGCAGCGGAAATTCAAAATACAGCTTATGTTCCACATTATCATTATTACAACTTTGGAGAACTGTCCCTAAAGCAAAATAAGAAAGGTACACTACTAATGCCCAAAGTAGTGACCTGCAGCGACACAGGGAGAATATCTATATATATATATATCATACGTGGAAGCCTCCTGCTCGTCTCCGGTACAGCTACTCGTGCATACCACCTAACCTGCCTCTAGTCTGCCTGTTTAAGAGCACCCAGAGTAATAAGAAGAGACTAAAACTCTGGGTCAGACAAAAGTCTGGTATGAACGATAAGCAGCAAAACAGAACAATAACATGTATACTAAACCATACCTAAACTTGCACCTGCAACCAAAGAGTTAGCACAACAAGATGTACAATACTCTAAGGTGACACTAACATATGGTGTAAAGATACGGGGGTGGGGGTGTGCATGTCATAGTGATGTCAAACAATCAAGCATAGCAACCATCCTCACATCTCTCACTCAGTGCATAAAGCATACGATATCCACTGCTTCGATCACCCAAATCCTTGCTATGATCACTCTACCCCATGGAGTCATGGAGACTCCACTGCACTGATCCATAGCCACTAGTCCTTGCTATGTCCACTCTGCCCCATGAAGTTATGAATATTCCACTGCACTGGCTCATAGCCATGCTACGATCACTCTGCCCCATGGAGTTGTAACTACCCCACTGCACTGATATGTAGCCTAACATCCATCTTGGTGGTGAATAAAAGCTATAGACGTCGATAACTCCTTAGCACACGTCCCGCAGCAAAGCCCAATTCATGAAGTTAACTCGTTGGTTCCCAACTGGATCCTGAGTTGTACTTCGTATTTGGACTACCTTTGCATCTCGGGTTTTGGTCTCCTCCAGATCGGTTCGGTCCTCCTTCTCATCTTTGGTTCAGTTCGGTCGTAACTAACCTTTCCTAGTGGTTCGGTTCGTAGCACCACCTCATAGTCCGGTTCGTAATTCTCCTCCAGCTCGTGGTCATCATGCCGGCTCGTGGAAGGCTCCCTGATCGGATCGGTTCATGATGTCCTTCTCCAGAGCATTGGGTCGGTTTGTGCTTCTTCCACCGGGTGGGGTACTTCGGATCGTGGTGCTCGCTTCAGGGTCGGATCGCACTCCTCCATTCGTTCGTGGGTCGAACCATTTCCATGTATGAGCGGATCGGGGTCATGGTGCTTCATTTGGCTCGCAATGGTGCTCCACGATCGGGTCGTGATACCATGGTCACGAACGGGTCGGTTCGGAAAGGGGTGTCACGATCGGGTCGGGCGATCCGATCCGGTCCGGTTCCTTGCACAATTTTCCTGCAACCTTTCCAGCAACTATTTTTCGCCACACGACGGCGCTTTCGACCATTCTAACTGTTCTAAGCAATCATAAAACATTCCAAACAGTCATAGCAACATGTGAAACCAACAACAAACACCAAAACAACAATTTGATATGTCAAAACGGATCAAACATACCCAAAGCCCATATTTTCCCCTTAAGTATGTTTAAGCAAATCTAATGATAGGATTAGCAAAACTGAACCAAATTAACACAAACTTTTAACAGAGGCTTAAAATAATATTTAAGAATTTCTAAACAATTTTCCAGATTTTTAACATGCATAATTTCGTTAATTAACACTAATCACCCTAATTAACTGTAATTAGTGTAAAAACAATGCTAATCACTCACCTTGGCCACAAACAAACTATAGATCTGAAATATTATCTGTTTTGGGTCGAATTCTAATGCAACACAGCAGCTCCAACTCTGGTTTGGAGTTATTTTCCCTTGAATTGACGTAGCTTGGCTTAATCTTCAATTAGAAAACAATTAGGAGCGATTTGGGATGAAATTAGAAGGTGGAGGCAATGGCTAGGGTTAGAGAAATGTTTTAGGCGGCTGAAAAATGAAATAAAAATCGTTTTCCTACTGTTCTCAGCCTCCCCATAACCCTAATCCCGAAATGGGTTATGGGCCCACTTGCTAATCACCCTAATTAGCCCAGTTAAGCTGTTTTTCACCTTCTAAACCTTGTTTCGGCCATATCTCTCAAACAGTGAGTCCGTTTGGCTAATGTGACCACTCTACGGAAAGGTAAGCCATCAACCGGATCTAATGGAAGTGGTTTCAGGTCAAAACTCCTTACCAATCAAAAGTTATGGCCGAAACAAGATCAACTAGGGGCAAAACGGTCATTTAAAAATCGGCAAAAATCATGAACATGGGAAATGACCCCAATAGTCGTCTTCCAAAGTTACATGGCTATACAACTTCGCATGAGAAAGAAATAAATATTCTGCGATCTCCTAATGCGTAGAATGCGGGTCGTTACAGCAAATTGCAGCGATTTAGCGTCATTATTTTTTCATCGTTGAATTCCGTTGGAAACTGAGACAGTTTGCCATCTTGTATTTTTTGAAGCTATTTTGCAGCAGATTTTTAAGGGATTTGCAAAGGATTGGTATGCTTATTCTTCATAAAATGTTTTATTTTTATGTTTTTACTAGGTAATTGATAAGCGAAAATAAATTTCAAATAATTATTGTTTATAATAATATACTACTAACAAAAAATAAATAGTTACTATTAATAGTAAATAAAGTTCAATAGTTAGTATTGATTAACAAAAATCACTAAATGATTAAGAGGTAATAATAATTTATAATATAGATTAATAAGTAATCTTTTATAATTATTGATTAATAAGTAATTTTTAATAAATAAGAAGTAAAATTTATTACTTTGTATCTAAAATTCAATGATTAAAATTGGTAATTATGTTTAATACGTATTAATTCAAAAAAATAAAATTTTCATATTTTTAAAATAAATATAAAGTTTAAATATAAACTTTTGAATTTTTCACTATTTTAAAATAAATATAAAATTTTGTAAAATGTTTAAAATTTAAAAATAAGAAATTGTATAAATATTATAGAGTTTTAAACTTTATAAAACTTAAAATATTAATTGTTTTAAATATTAAATGTTATAAATATTAAAGAGTTTTGAATTTTATTCAATATTAAAGAGTTTTAAATTTCTTATTTATAAAATTTAAAAATAAGAAATTTAATAATATTTAATATTGTTTTATACTAAAACATTTATAGTGTAATATACATTAAAAGTGCGGTTTTGTCCGATAATTTCAAAATTACACATTAACAAAAAAACATTCATAGGTATTTTCATTTAATTGTAATAAAAATAGGAACCAAAACTTTAAAAAAGGAAGTAGCGTTCCGAAGGCAGGTTGCAAAATTCACAAAGGCGGGCTCCTGAAAATTTCGTTGCACTTCTCTCATATTAATTCCCATCTACCCCAGTCCCTATAACCCTAAATCACAGTTGCATAGTAAGACAAAAGAGGTTTTTTCCTTCTCCCATTGGGAGAAGATGAAAGAGGCGATCTCAAATTCCACAAATTTTATGCCTCAAAACCATTCGCTGCTATGTACAGAAATCCAGAATCAAACACTCCACAACTCGAATTTGGTCAAACTACCGTGTAACGAGAACGAAACATAGTCATGGATCTTCAAGCAAAAACTATCTCTTCATGCCCTCAGTAATTCAATCTGGCGCCTTCCGACCTCAGATGATCAAGACACTAAAGTGGGTTCTTTTGGTGAAATCGATATCATCCGCCTCTACCTTATGTCGAAGACCTTGACTCCAAATAATCGATCTTCTGAATAATTCACCTACTAAAGTCGGTTTCAATTTAAAATGGTAAGATTTTTGTGTCATTTTCAATTCATGATTGCGGTTTCCTTCCTACCGATAGCCATAGAGTGCTTAACTATTCGATATTGGGCTTCCTTTTGATTTACTGGTGATTTGGTCTTCACTATAACTTAATTCTGCTACTGTTAGACAAGATTTATACCGAGTTAAACTCCTGCAATTGCTATCAGTAATAAATGCTAGATGTTAATCAACCAGGACGACTGTTTGAGTTTACAATGATCAAAAATGAAAATTGTTGAATCTTTGATTAGGTAACGACTGTTTGGTTAATGGTGGATTCGACGAACCTTAGGTTGTTCCACATCTGTTATTGAAAACTTGTGTGCCAATTTAAATTTTTTAACAAATAGTTTTGTAATTAGCCAATAATAGATTGTATCGGTTCTTACTATTAGAATTAAGTTATTGCTTCAGGAAAGGGTTGGCATATTATGTTTGGAAGCATCAGTAAAGTGAAATGTCAACTGCATAAGGTTTTTATGATACACCAATTTTCTAAGGCACATTCATATGTTATACTCTGCTGGAATTAAAGTACTGTGACACTAACTTCAATTAATCCGGCATGCATGACTTCGGAAGAGGAACCGACAATATTTCACAACCTAAAATTTTCTTATCAGTTGAGTTGGTATCCACAAGATGTACTCAAATTCTGCCAAGTTACTTCTTCTTTTTACTGCACAAAATGTGTAACTATTCAAAAACGTGCATCAACTTATTCCCTGTTTTACTACGCTAAAATCACGGACCAAACAATTATCAATGCCATAATTTTTCCCTTGTAAGATTTGTTGATATCGAGATCCTGAATGTATCGCTCTGAAGCTCGAAATTCTTGCACTGATACTTGTTTATTTTAGTCAAGTGTTGGAAACTTGGCTCCTGCTCGAAACTATTGCTTGATGAGATAAAGTGTTGTGAGTGTCTTTAGCTTTACAGTTTCTTGTCTTGATTTGTGGCCTGATCTAACTTAATCTGTAGTTTAATAATTTTGCAGTTTTGTTTTACAAGATAAAATATTAAATGTGTTGTGAATGTTTTGTGTTTTGCAATTACGACTGAAACTGTCGCTTAAAATATGTTGCTACCAAATCGAACTGGATTTGTTGATGGAGGATGTCTTTTTCTTGGTTCTTTCTTGCTGCAAATGAGATACTCAATATACCTACTGGAGCGGCACCAAATTCCAGATTCCATGCCTTGCTATTTTTAATCCTTTAGGTTTGTTTTTATATCATTCATATTTATAAAAAGATTGTTTGCAATAACAGAAAGAACTCACATATTAGAAACATATATGTACCACATGGATATGATTGGCACCATATAAATGAAAGTCTGACTTGACTGTGATAATGTTTAACACATATGGGCACAGATGAATCCATAAATACGCAATAACATATGTAAACACAAATGGATCCACTTATAAATGCACAGTAACACATGTAAACACAAATGTATCCACTTATAAATGCACAGTAATACATGTAAACACAAATGAATCCACTTATAAATGCGCAACACATACATTTTTATTTGCAACTGCAAGCTACAGGTATGTAAACTCACATGTTCATACAGGGGAAATAATATGCACTACACCAAAACAACAAATTTGACACACCAGGATGTGGAGATTTGATATGGCTTTAAGTCGTATCAAATTTGATACAGCTCATAGTAGTATCAAATTTCATTTGCTATAGCTCAACCGATCTGCACCTCCCTCAACCCTTAAAATCTAACCGTAGATCTTCGAAGCTTTGGATTAGTTCAATTCATACAGGTTTGGGTTGTATCAAAATGGCTGATTATTTTCCCGTCCTTCCCATTTTTATTTTTTGCTTCTCCCACTTCACTTTCACGTTTCGGCCAAAATAAAAAGATTTCCCAAAACAAAAATATGCGTCTCCAAACCAAAATAATTAGGGCTCTCCCCCAAATCAAATCACGATTAAAAAAGTTGCTCTGGAAATTTTATCTGAAGCTTCGAATTCTTGTTGCTTTGCTCGTAAATTGATTTGATCTTTCTGTCTATCGAAAAACAATTGTGAGTTTTCTGTTTTGATTCTTGCTCTCGAAATGATGCTTGCTGTTTTCAATACTAGCCTATGATGAATTGTGTGATTTGTCATATGTTATTAGTGAAATCTGTTGTTATTTTCCTGAGGCAGTGTCTTGTAATTGATGAAGCGAATCGAATATTAGAAGCCAACTTTGAGGAGGATATAAAGGAAATTTTTAAGTGCTTACCTGAGGCATGGCAAATTTTCCTTTTTGTTTTGTTTTAAAAGTTGTTTATCCTTCCAATTTATCCTTGCTTTAAATCTTTAATGAACATAAAAAATACTCATATGTTGGGTAATAATCGAAGAAATATTTATGCCATATTCCACCTCTAATATGTTGTAAATGTAGATCACACAAGGCACACATAGCAGTTCTGTTGTCTTTTGTGGCATTGGTTTTACTTGCTTCATGTATGCTATTGTTTGAATGTACTATTTCATATGGCATACTTATAATTTATTTTCGTCTTTATAATCTCTGTTACACATTATTTATTATGTCTTTTTTGTCGTGTTAGGGAGTTATATCCCATCTTACGTGTGTCCCCAAAGCTTCTATCTTTGCTAAACACAACGTTTATAGAAAATTTCTATTGTTCAATGTGATATATTTTGATTATGTTAGTGTAGCGGATCCAGTATTATATAATTTCATGTCATAATATTATCTTTTTGCCTCCACAGGATGGGCAAACTGCTATTTTCTCAGCTACTCAAACTAAGGAAGTTGAAGACTTTGCAAAAATACCATTTAAGCGAGCCCCGGTATATGTTGAGTTGATGATGAAAGATCTAGGGTTTGCTTATAACAAAACTTATATTTTTTTCTCATCATTGTGGGAAGGAAGTGGAATAATAATATGATGACTTAATGAATTTTGCAGGTAAACTATTGAAGGTTTGCAACAAGGCTATTGTATTGTGCCTAGTTGTACAAAAGATTTCTTGTTCTCTATGCTTTTTTGAAGAGAAACAAATAAAAAAAATGGTTTACTTTTCGTCCTGCAATTCGGTCAAGTTCCACTCCGAGCTTCTCAAATACATTCAAGTTGATTGCTATGATATTCATGGAAAACAGAATACTCCTGCTAGAGGTCGCTACTAGAGGTCTTGATATTCCTGTTGTGGTTTGTATTTTGTTAGTTTTTGGCCATTTTCGTAGTCTCAGTTTATATCAGATTTGATGAATGAATTGCTTTATTCCTTGACTTTTTATTTTTTCTATATGACTGGATCGTTCAGTATGATCCTCCAGATAAACCAAAGGTATTGCCATAAGCCATTTTATTTGTAGTATTACGGTGAATTTCTTTGGATTCTTTTTACAGATAAAAAAAATTGCTCATCATGGTGAACTTATTTGAATTTCCTTGTTTTTTTGGTCTTTTTTACCGAAATAAAGTAAATTTACTATGTAATTATGGTAACACCTTTGAATTTCATTACAAAAATAAATTAAAGTTGTTCATTACCTCTGATCAAATAACGTCTCAATGGACGTATCTAAGAGGAAAATTGCGTACTTTGGATACTATAAAAACATGTGTGTCAATAGAAGACTGAAGTTAGTTATGTGTAACTGTAGAACTATGGGTTTATGTTAAACTATGGGTTTATGTTAGTAAGATCATGCATTATATGAGTTAAATGTGGCTGTCTAAGATAATTAAATTCTGTATTTTCAGGAATATGTTCATAGGGTTGGTAAAACAACACGTGGTGAAGGCGGTAAAGGGCATGCATTGTTGTTTTTATTACCTGAAGAGTTGCAATTTCTGGCCTATCTCAAGGTAAATTATTCAACACATACCTCGCGATTTAGCATGTGTTTAATTGGCTACTGAAATTTGTTTGTTGTCTATCCATTAGAAGGCTAAGGTGTCAATGAAGGAATACGAATTTGATGAGAAGAAAGTGCCAAACTTACAATCTCATCTGGTACTGCTTTATAAAGAAAGTGCCAAACTTACAATCTCATCTAATACTGCTTTATAAAAATATTAATAGCTTTTCTAGTAGTAGCTTCAGTCTTTAATGTGCAGTTGATTGTGTTCAAAATGGTCCAGGAGAAACTTGCAGAAGAAAATTACTATCTTACTCAATCAGGCACAGACACAAACTTTATGAAAAATTACTATCTTACTAAATCAGCCAAAGATCTTGCTGTTTGGAACAACAATGGCTTGGTGTTATAAAACAACAAGCCTAAGAGCTTACTGTTTGGAACAACAAGCGCAGGCTTCCTATTCGGAACAGCAATTGCGCTTGCTGTTCAGAATGCAAAATTCATTTTTTCGAAATCTTAATTTCCATGTGTCAAAATTTTCATAGGTTGAAGCCTCAATCCTTGGTGGTATGATATATTTTCATAAACTAGGTGTTAGGACCAGGCATTCTTGGTGGTATGATTAAAGGTCTGAAAGTCTCTAAACAAGAACATGACCATAACATGTCCAGTGGTGCTAAGATAACCAGTTCCTCGAAGTTGGAGGAATTCTTTTCAAAGGATTCATTTGTAAATACATCAGACACTATTGTCAAAGACAGCGAGATGGAACTGAGCACTGGTAATTAATCTCTCCTTTTCTCTTCCACACTTGAAAGTAGTAGTATTTTTATTTTCATTATATTCTAAAATTGTCCTATGTGCATTCAAATTGTTGATGAGGCTCCAACATCATCATTGTCATTTGGTATAAGTAAACATAAGAAAACAAGTATGTTTCAATCACCTTTACTTTTCCAATCTCATTAACTTTTTATCTTTAAGCGACTAGCAAAGTCATACTCGACTTGTTTTTTTTTTTAAGCACAGATGTGAAAGAGGATACAAAGAGATTATTTCAAGGTGCAACCATTAATGATAAACCTCGAGTTAGAAAGACACAAGAAATCATGACTAAATACAAATTCAATGGAGTAATCCTTCATACTGAAAGCGGAGTTAAATACATGCTGCTAAGTCAAGGTATATTTTCCATTTTAATATAACTTGGTTAGTAAAAAAAAATTCCTAGAGGTTAATATATATATCTATATAAAGTCTTCATTTACATCTATGCAAAGACTTCTAACAGAGTTGGACTATTCAAAGATTTAGCTTACAATTTTTATAGCAGTGTATTCTTTAAAAAAACATCTATTATATTTGCTGAATATTTTCTAGTCTACACAACCTTTAATGTACAAGTAGATGCCATAAGATTTAAGTATATGCATGTATTTGATGAGGTATGTAAATATGCTGTAAGACTTTCATATCAGTCAACAATGTTTGAAAATAATTTAATTTTACAAAAAAGAAAAAACAATAGTTAATACAAATCAATTTAAAATACATATTTCTTCGCTTAATAAAACACGATAACAGATCCGCAACATTAGGTGAGTTATGTCATCCATTTTTCGATGATAGGATTTTTGAAGATTAAAATGGTTAGTTGAATTCTTATCTCATCATGAGTTTGCCATCTGCAACAACATTTTGAAGGAGGGAGGTCAGTTTTGCTAGTTCCAGCAACAATTCAGTGATGTAAGGAGGAGGATGCGATGTGGTTTGCTGGCTTGTTAGTTCAGGGGATGGCAATGAAGGAGGGAGGTCAGGTAGTGGTTGAAGTTTGGTGAACTAAGGCAGTAGAGGTGGTAGTTTGCAATGTAAGTATTTGTTCTTTTCTTGGTAAACAGACTTGAAATGTAAATGTAGAATACAATAGAGAGTGTAATATGCATTGTAAGAAAGAATGCAGTAAGATGATTAGTTTTGAAATCCATAAATGTTTGTGTTGATTTTTTCTTTTCCATGTAAATTCAAATAATAGCTAATTGTATTTTTTTTTTTTAAAAAAAAAATTTGATATGGCTCATGGCCGTATCTAATTTTCAAATTGATACTGCCATGAACCGTATCTCATTATCAATTAGATACGGCCATGAGCCGTATCAATTTGAAAATTAGATACGGCTCAAAGCCATATCAATCCATGAATTTTATACGGCTTTGAACCGTATCAAACCATGAATTTGATATGGTTTTAAGCCATATCAATCTATGAATTTGATATGGGTTAAGCCCAAATTTAAGTAGCAAAGACGCCATTTTTTGATACGGCCCAGAGCACTGCCAAATCGATTTAGATATGGCCATGAGCACTGCCTAATAGGCATTCTGGTGTAGTGATGCACTGCTATGCACTGAATATATGAATATTTATTTGTAAGAAATAATGTATACTAAAGTCACACGTATATTTATTTGAATGTTTAGCTTGGTTCTTTCTACGTTTTAATGTATAAACATATTAATATAGCACTACTGAAAACATCGGTCATTGAAACTTGCACATATTCACATGCAAATTCTAATATATCAATGGATCAATGTAAATATTTGGTTGCAGGTTCTCCTAAACAAAGCCTAAGAATGCACAAAGAAAAATTCAGACTAGATCCTGGAGGCATAGCTGCACAAAATAAAGAAATATCATCCTAATTTTATGAAGTATCACACTTTTATAAAGAGGAGGCCGGATGAAGTTGTACATAATAATAAAATGGCTAGTTGTTTATATACATGTACAAAATGAAGGATTGTGGATGATTTTGTATGTGATATTAATATTATCCTTGTGTTATTGCTTATGATATAGTATTATTTGTATGTGAACGGTAAATTTATTTTATTTTTTTGGCTAGCTATTTATATCAGCATCTATAGTTGAATAATATTAGTTTGTAAAGATGAAAGTATAGAATTGAAAAAAATATTTATTGATAGATCAGAAAGGGAATAGCGACAGATTACTGGCAAAAAAAGAAAGCTATTTGTCACTAATCCCTTGGCAATTAACAAGGGTTTACCAATGTTTTTTATAAATAACAATTTATTATAAACTACTTATCCGTCGGTAAATTAAAAGTAAATTAGTAAATAAAATTATATTTTTGTTATATAATTAGTATAATGACGGTAAATTGTCACAAAACTCACGGCACAATCCGTCGTAAAAATTCGACACAATTACCGTCATGGTTTTTACTGACTACCATGATCTACAGGAAATCCATCGCTACGAACAATATAGCGATGAATTTGCAGCGGATTTTGCTGCTGCAAATCAACTTTTTCTTATAGTGTCCATAGGATTTTCCTCTTCCTATTGTTGAATTCGGGCTTGTTTATTTTCGAATGTTTCATAAGGCATAAAGGTGATTGGAATTTGCATAAGATGTATATTTGTCGAGTCAAACACCTTTCTTGACACAAATTCTTCTCCTTTGAGATCCATTCCAAAATACTTATTGAGGGTATGGTTGTTGAAATTTCCGGAACGAGGAGTAACGGTATGTAGAAGGAGAAGGTTGACAATTCTTGCTTTTGGGAGGAAAAAAATGATTTTTGAATTCTAAATGATTATCACTTTCAAAATATGTGATGAAAGGTTTCCAAATCCATTTCATCAATTTCGAATTCCGAAAAATCCGAGACCGTACATTTACAATTTAAGATAGTACCCAAAATTTCACAATCCAAAACAAATTGAGTAACTTTTACACTACTCCATACTTGATTTTCATCTCCTTCGTAAAAGCCACGATTCAAGTTTGCATAGAACATTTTGACAAGTTTCGGGTAACATACTTCATTGTTATCCTGAGCGTCAACCAAGCTTAGAACTTCATTTTGATTGAAAAGAGAAGGAAGATCGTAAGATGGAAAATCTTCAAAGATGGCAAAAGCTCGCGTATAGACTTTTGCATTTGCTAAGTAGTCAACATAGGTATCGATTGCTTCTTTATCATTATAGAGATAACCTTTGGTGGTTTTGGTTAATCTCATTGTTTGAGATGTGCTTGAGGAAGCCATTAAGGAGTTGTTTTTGAAGAGTATAAATATGAAGAAAGTTGTTTGAAAGTTGTTTGAAATTTGAATGAGAGGTAGAGAGAATAAGATTGAATCGATAAATAAACAGAGATTGAATGGGCACAATTTTTCTAAAATTAATGACACCTTTTCAGACCTTGGGAGTTGGTGAAAAGTTGGAGGGAAGTTTGAAAGTTCAAACTCTTAAAATTCAAAATTTGAATTTTGTTTTCTGGCCTATATGTGGACATGTCTATTTCTATATGTCGACATACCTATTGGTTTTCAAAAAACATGTTGTTTTGACTTTGTTTTATTTAATGTTTTATATTTCAGATTGATTATTTCCTGAAATAGTATTAATCCTAACAAACATCTAAAAATTTATATTATTATTATATTTACTATTTATTATTTTATTATTATTTTGAATTTTAAATTTCAAATTTCAAATTTGAATTTTAAAGTTCAAGATTGAATTTTAAATTTCAAATTCAAACAAGGCAAATAAACAAAACAACCACTCATCCAAATCAACCAAAAAATTAAAAATTAATTAAGGTGTGCCTGGTTTTTAGATCCATTTCTTCGAATTTTTTTGAATTCTGAATCATTGTGAAACACATATTTGAATTTCCGGTTTCTGGCTCTTCACCACTTGATGATGAATCTGAATCATTTAAAGTTGCTGCATATGGCCTCTTTCTTTTCTTTGACGAATTATTATTGTTTGTTTGTTGATTTGTTTTCTCTGGATATGGACACATTTTCTTTATATGACCTGGTTTGATGCAGTTATAACATCTATCATCATTTCTTCCCGAACTCCCTTTATTATTTCTCTAAAAATTATTTCTCCTTTTATATCACAGAAATTTTCTGAAATTCCTTGTCATTAAAGCAATTTCTTTATCGTCTTCACTGCTTGAATCAGAACCATTTATTGTTGCTTTGAATGCTATAGATTTCTTTTCTGTGGGCTTATTCTCCTTTCTTTTATGTAATTGGAATTCGAATGACATCAAATTTCCAATTAAGACCTCAATCTTCATTTCACTAGCGTTATTGGCTTCTTCAATCGCGAATGTTTTCTGATCTCATTCTGGATTCAAGGAATTAAGTATTTTTCTGACTTGGTCTTCTTCTGAATAAGTTTTTCCCAATGCTATTAATAATTGCATGATCTCTTGGAATCTGCAATACATATCAGAGATAGATTCATTCTCATTTGTTTTCAATAACTCATACTGATTAATTAGCATTGATATTTTTGTTTGTTTAACTTTATTGATTCCTTCACGAGTAACCTGTAATTTTTCCATATTTCGTAAGCAGATTTACAAACTGACACTCTATTAAATTCATTTTTATCTAATGAACATAACAACATGCTCATGGCTTTAGAATTACTTTTTGCAGCAGCCTTTTGTTCATTAGCCCATTGGGCAAAATTAGTAGTGGGTTCAACATATTCAGACTGTGTGATATTCCATGTGTCTAATCCTAATGATTGTAAATATATTTTCATTCTACATGCCTAATATGAATAATTACTGCAATTAAATAATGTTGGTCTAACAGTGGATTAACCCTCTAGAAAAGAACTATCGTAACATCCCAGATTTTTGAATGTTAATTACGAATATTTAAATCCGTTTAAATATTGATTTGGCGATATTAATATATTTATATCGAATTTAATTAATAAAATAGAGTTGAACGTTTAAATTTATTATATAATTAAAACGAGCTCGAAACGACATGGTAGTTCGTAATATTGAGTTATGAACTTTAACTGAATATACAGGATCCGATATAAGTCAAAATTATGTGCAAAAAAGAAACGTTTGAATCTATTTTGTTATATTTTCTGATGAAAGAGAAAAATCGAGATTTCATATTTCAGATTTCAAGTTATGTCCAATTCAAATTTTCAAATAGTCTCTATGGAATTCGTTAATAAACCATAACGATTTATTAAATAAATATGAAGCATTTCTATGTAATTTGAATAATGTTTATTCCAAAATTTTAAGTATTGAGTTTATAATTCATGTTGGCCTGTTCTGAAGCTGTATAGGATTTCATTTAAAGATATACGATAATAATATTTTTTTGTTATTTAAATCGAATTGTTTTGGAATTTAATTATATTTTATCGATATTATATAGGCCTTAAAAATGATTATTTTTCAAACAACCTCCGTTTTCGACGAAACAAATTTTATTGGAATATGTATCGCTGATTGTTGCTAGATTTCCAGTTTGGAGCCAATCAGAGTTGTTTTATCTGTGCGTGAAATATAAAGGTGAATCGATGAATCAAATATGTAACTTCATTGCGTTTGGAGATCGTGTGAGACCGTACAAATATGTAACGGTCGACGATAACTAGCAGTGGGATGAATAAAAACAAAGAAAATTAGTACAAAATCAATACCTTACCGTTCACGCCAAATAACACATCGAGCCACCCAATGACTAACCTGTCGCCACGTACCACGTGCAACCACCCTAAGTTTTCATTTATTTAAAACATGATTCCTTCATTGATAAGTATCCCTCAAATATACGAACGTCGTACCCTGCACATACTAATCTATTATATACGCAGGATTATATCAAAATCAACTCAGCCTTCTTCTGGAAACCTCACGCCAGCCTATATTTGGAGTTGAAAACACACTGTGCTATGCCGTTTTTTAGAATCTCGAGCCTACCCTGCACATATCAACTGAAAAGAATGAAAGAAAACTCACTGCAGCTTTACTCCTTTTACGTTACGGCTACCCAATGTAGGATGTATCTGCTTCCCTCGCGTATACAGGGACGGAACCATGGGGGGGGGGGGGGCAAGTGGGGGCGGCGGCCCCCCCCCCCTTGATTTTAAAATTATAAAAAAAAAAATATTTTTTACCCCTTTGGTACCAAATTTACCATTTTTAAGGCATTTTTATTAGTATTTATGCAATATTTTTGTCTAAAACTTAACAATATGAAACATTATTGGTTGAAATTATGATAAAGTCATGGTAAACTGGTATAAAAAAAAAAATTTTGGCCCCCCCTTCGAATCCGCCCCCCGCTGAGCGGATTCCTGGTTCCGTCCCTGCGCGTATATATATATATACACACCCTGAGCATATCTTTCCCCATTCCTTTATTTATGGTAAAACAAATAATGAAATACCGCCATTTACATAAAGAAAACCCTGTAGCTTCCTTCATGCATTTCAAAAAAAAAAAAGGAAAGAATGCAAGCCACCATTTCTAAAACCAGGACATTGTGATCTGCACATTGTAACTGGAGGAGGGGCGGTTACTGGCGATAGGGGAGGCGATGTTGCAAACTGCTTTAGGCGACTGTAGTGGAGGCTGAGGTACTTGCGCCGGTGGTGGCTGATGGGTGTCGACTGGGCTAAGGTGGTGTGAGCTGGCGGCTCCAAGGCCTGGAAGTGGCAGATTGTGAGTAAATTCTGATGAAGTGCGGTCCCTTTAAGTAGTTGCAGTGTGGGAAGTTTGAACCTGAAACGGGAAGCATATGGCCGGAAAACAGGCGGATGGCGTACAGATCATCAAAATTATCTTGAGAAAGCTTAAATTGAAAAAGATTTACCATCTCCTATGAGTGCAACACAACTAGAGTTTTCCTTGAAACCATCTCCAATTTTTCAACATCCATAATTGATGTAAAGAGTGCACGAAATGGAGTATTATTCAAAAGCAATTAAAAAGCAGAAGCAGTTGTTTTTAGGGATATTGATGGTACATTGAATTGTATGTAACAAAGCTAAGTTTCGAGCATACCTGGTTATAACAGTATATAACGTGACCTAAGTTGCCTAACGATAATTATTTTTGAAACTTTCGTTAATAATATGCTAGCTTCATCATCAGATTCTTAACTATATCATTGTGTCTACCATTTGAAATGCCTACTCATGTATAATGTCACCCGAGTATATTCAACGTTATTAACAATATTCAAGATTTAATTAACGTTTTATTCGTTTAAATTTAAAATCCATGACCGTATAGATTCTTTAACGTACTCGTATTTTATTAGAATTCGAGAGAAGAGCGAAGACGTTGGAACCGTATCATTGAGCGTAATATTTTGGAGTTGGTTTGATTAGAATTGGAAGCTACTGGAATTTCTATTTAAATTAAACGCCCGTTGGCGTTTAATTTAATTAGAAACAAACTGCTTCAACAATGAATATATCAAGGTGAGTTCAACTCTGTAAAGACCCGTAACTTCCCCGGTGAGGAAAGCGCGGATACTTCGAGAACCAGCCACAACAGAACGCAGACGGAAGGACGTTTCATTGTATATTACAACAATCCATCAGAATACAAGAATATACAGAGTATGAATAAATATTATACATCAGAGAAATATCAGAGATTACAATACATTACATAGCAGCGGAAAATAATACAATACACAACTGAAGGAGATATACGGATACAAAGCTTTCCGGATATCGTTCCAGCTGTAAACCAGGATCCTGTGAATATAAATCTGCAAAACCAAAACTACTAGCTGCCCGTGTCAAAATAAGGGCACCCAGAGTTTAGGTTAAAACAATAAACTCCAGGTCAGTCATGAGACTGGTGTGAGAACTAAAATAGTTATTTAAAATTTTAATTTAAATCAGATATATCAAGGGACCACGCTGTATAACACGGAACGGGTTTCCTCCCAAGAATACCAGTGCATATAACAAAACAGCGCAATGCTTTTTGGAAAAATGAAGCTATTATAAGACCCAGGTCCTATCACACAATGCAACGCAAGCCGGGGGATAGGGTTTTCTCTTATAATAACCAAAAATGCTTAGTACGTTTAAAACAAATCATTTGATACTATAATAAGTGCATAGTGTATAAAACAACTTCAAATTATAAGTATCAATCATAGACGGCATGGGTACCATATATCATGTCGCCATACTAGTTCTACAATTAAAACCGCAAATGTCACGTATTTGGAAGTTGGATTTCCATCTGTGAACCGAGGCAAAATATAGTCCTCTACCGATTCGAGACTGTCTAGCCCGAGCCTCAGGAACAACCGCAACTGCCCCTTGGAGCGACAGGGTCGGTCCACCGATGTGGATTAAACTTAGACCCTGAACATGCGTTTCCCCGCCCTATGGGGCGTAAATGAGCCAACGAATGAATCCTTCGAACCCGGATTGTCCGATCAAACTGAGGCGCCTCTTAACACCGACAACCACATAAGTCAAACTCGTCAGGGCGTGTAAAACCACTGACGCCACTTCTAGCTAGAAAGAAACGCATGCCCTCCCTGAGGTCCGTCTCCCGTTTTTGGTTCACCCCGGGGTGTGAGGCTCGCGAATCAACGCTACACAAAGCGATGCCACAAAGGTCGTGCTTTGATCATCAACCACAAGACTTTGCTTTTCAACAGAAGCCTTGATCATTTGCCACTTAGGCATGCCACACAGGCAATTCACTCCATGCGATGGATATCCATCAATATATAACCCCTGAGCTCGTACGTCTCAGAGAAGGGCGTTAAGCAAGAGAATAAATTCTCCGCCGCCAAACAGATATATATTTAATAGAAATCAATCACATAGACTAAAATCCAATGTCAGACACACAGTCCATTTACTAGTTCGTTCTGGGTCTGAACGAAACCGGAGGCACCTAGTACCCCGCATATCCATCGATCTCCAAGTACGTCTGGACGATCACCAACTGATTCCCTCCTCTTGGGTGTACGGCCCAATCAAGATCATCAGCAATTATCCAAACGACGCGAAGACCTCCGGTCTTCAACCATCGTCTTCATCTTCGACTAATCGCCGAATCAGTTATTCAGAATGGGATAAACCCGGTCTTTCTGAATAGCTCGCGTATATAATAAACAAGTGTTACACAAACACAACATACGCCTCATTCCAATTCATTAGTCACTAACCGTAAGTTTGCCAGAGAATAATTCCACAAATATTAACCCCGAAGGCCGAAACCAACATCAGATCAATACCCAGGAAACCATTCATCTTAGCCAACCTACAGTTAGTTTCTAAATTTCACTTTCATAGGGAAAGGTTCCCATTAATTTTATCAAAGATAAATCCTTTAAATTTATTCTTTAATCTTTCTTTTAAATATCAATTCAAACCAAATTTTGGTTTATACAAACTAGTCGGGATTAACGAACCTTACCGAAGTAATCAATTGTTAAATTTCCCAACCCCAACCTATTCATCGCATGAAGTAAAACTGGTAATACTTCATATCTAACACCACGGTGTTATCGGTAAATTCAATTACCATTTCACGTTCAAATCTAATTAAAGATTTAACCATCGCTTGGAGCAAAACTGGTGATACTCCATTCTCGATCTTTTCAATCTAATTAAAGATTCATTAAAACTCCACTTAGTTTTAATCTTTAACTGGGTTAAAGAATCAGTGTCATTTAAAACACGGTTCACGATAAACCCCAAAATCACATTTCAATCAGTCCCTAACCGTAAAATAGCAAGTGAGCAATTACCTAAGTATTAACCCCGAAGGCCGAAACCAACATCAGATCAATACCTCTGAAACCATTCAACTTAACTAATCTCCAGTTAGTATCTGATTTTCTTAACTCCTTTAGGTCTAAGAACAGTATTGTTGAAGATACCGTTCACGACAACCCAAAATCCCATTCCATTAATTATCGGGTTAAAGAACAAGTGTTATTTAAAACACTGTTCACGATAAACCCAAAAATCAATATCAATTCAATTCCAATTAAATATCATTTAATTGGTACACTTCATTAAATCTAAATAAAAAGATTTAATTTTTTTTCTCAACTGGGTTCAAGAACAGTGTTAATAAAGACACCATTCACGACAAACCCAAATCGCATTTGATATTAAATACAAGGCTCTGAATAGAAAATATACCGGCTTATATTCAATATCAAATTCTACGACCAACAAATATCGTATTAGAAATAACGATATAAATATATCTTTCAAATTTCCATAACAATAACTGTATAATCACGAAACCCAACATCGAAATATTCCGAAGATAATTTCGATTCAAATCCATTCCAATTCAATTATTGGAAATTCTGGTTACTTTAAAAACCCTTTTCAAATCCAATTTATTTATTTAAAAATAAATAGAATTATAGTTCTAGTTCAAAACTAGTTCATTTCGATAAAAATCTATTTTTATCTTTTCAAATATGGGGTTTTTCATCCCAATTTTTCCCAAATCATTTCTTATGATTTTACACAAATTATTGATATTTTTAATAAATTTATCAAGGCCCGTACAGTTGATTTCCATCAACGGCCATCGAACTGCACTTATAGCGACCTTTTCCAAATTTGATTTGGACATAATTCCAAATCCAACCGTTAGATTTCAAATTTCTAATATTCGTTAGAAAGCTCTTTTTGATACGAACCCAACGGTTCCGGTTTTAGGAGAATTCGACGGTCGGATCTCCCGCAATATCCATTTGAAGTCAATGGTCGAAATTCACGAACTACCGCAGCGCGGCGCGTTCTATTCAGGCCATTATATTATATATATATAATATATAATATATACTTCGTCGATTTCCTTTTAAAACGTATTTTATAAATCGTTTTAAATTCGTTTTCAATTCTATTTCAATTCAAATCGGTTTCAACTTCATGTTCAATTTCAAATCAAAATTGAATATTCCAATATAAATTCGTTTTAAATTCATTTCAAATCGATTTCAATTCAATTTCAATTTAATTCGAATTTCGTTTCAATTTCAATTTGAATTCAATTCCTTTCGATTGCAATTCGAATTCAATTCTATTCAATTTAATTTGAATTTCGATTATTTTCAATATAATTCAAATTTCGAAATCACTTTCAATATAATTCAAATTTCGAAAACACTTTCAATATACATTGAAAATTGAATAAATCGATATAAATATCGTTCACGTCAAAATGGCGTCAATCTAATCAACACGGCTTCATATATTCTATTTTCAAATATTCTATTTCAAATATTCCTTTTTCAAATATTTCTATTCAAATATTTCTTTTTCAAAACTGGAATGAGGCCCAATCAATTACCATATAATGTTAATTATATGGATTTCCTACAACACATGTATACAATAACAACGATGAATAATCAACCATCATCCAAAGTGCATTCTACACTGTATAAGCATCAAATATAAATATTTAACGCTTATAACAGTCTGTCCATCAATCGATCGACATACAGCTAATTATTGGGACTAGTGTATTTCATATATCATCCCAATACCCGTGTGGGGTTTCAAACAATCAAACACAGATTTTATTTGTGCAGTTGGGCGATGTGTAAAATTTATCGTCCCAATCAATATCAGTCAAATGTGTGTATACAAACAAATCGTCCGATTTGTTTATTTCTATTCCACTTCATATACACATTAAAAATTCTATTTTTAACTATAAAATATTTTCAACTATATAAATATTTCATTTCATTTCACATCACATCACACAATCAACTACACATCAAAATCAAACAACCAAGCATACAAGCCGTCCATGGTCTGTGGACGACGGGTGTCGGGTGCTACGAAACACCGTCTGCATCCTAGTATATATTTCAACTAGAAAAATAAAATTAAAGGTGAGAAGTTCTCACCGACTAGCTAATCCAAACGCCACGACTCTTCTTATGTAGAAATCTTTGTCGTTCTCGCCTTTTGTCCATTCCACTGTCCGTAGCCACTACATATATAAAAATCACATTTTTATTTGTGCATTTTCAATTTACAAACCATATTTTTCCTTAACCATTCTAATGATCAAAATTGTATTTTCACTTTGCTATATATATGATAAAAATCCTATTTTTGTAACGGTGTTCATATGATAAAGATTATATTTTTAGCACGCTATTCTCTATATAAAAATTATATTTTTATCTTCTCTATATAATAAAAATTATATTTTTATCTTCTCTATATAATAAAAATTATATTTTTATTTCGCCACAAATATAAAGATAATATTTTTATATTCTCCATTATATAAAAAATCATATTTTTAATACTTCTACCTTATTCTTTCTATAGTATAAAAATCATATCTTTATTATACCTACTTTATAAAAATTATATTTTTATTATCTATACTATATAGAAATCATATTTTTATAATTTCTATTATATAAAAATCATATTTTTAATATGCCCCTTATATAAAAATCGTATTTTTATATAATTAGAAACCATATCTTTCTACAACGAAAAATTCATCTTTCTACCTAACCAAAAATCAGATTTTTATGCAACTAAATACAAAAAAAACTAATTTTATCTTATGTTTTATATAAGATATAAAAAAAACTGACCTTAAATTGTATTTCATATGATTTAAAACTGATCATAAAACTATTTTTATGTAAATTAAAAACTGGAGAAACTTACTGATCTTTTTTCTGTCGAACTCGAGGGAGGTCAGGTGGCCGATTAGGCGGTGGATGCTCTGCGCGGGGAAGGACGTCGTTGGTGGGGGGTGGAGGTGGTGGAGGGAGTGGCGGCGATTAGGGTTGGGGCTGTCGGGTTTGGGGATTAGGGACAGGAGGTTTTCGCGGTGGGAGGAAGAGGGAAGAGGAGCGGGGCGAGGAAGATGGAGGGGATCGCCGACGCTGGTGGGGTTCGGCCAAGGCGCGGCGGTGGTGGCAGATCGTGGGGGGGGGGACGACTTTTCTTTCTGGATTTGAGAACGAAGAGGGGGGAGGTCCGGGGAAAATGGGAATGAGGGGGGGGGCTGATGTGTATTATATAATATATATTTTAATTTAATTTATTTTCAAAAAAAAACAACTTTTTTATTCTAAATCCGATTCAACCCCAACGACTATCGTCCCTAGCTAATTACCCCCATTCCGAACACAATGGGATATGTATCGTAAGCTGATTCGATCGTTTCGATCAGTTTCTGTTGAAATTCAAATATAACTCTATATATTCAATTTTAAACGCACTTTCAATTTACCGGGGCCACATACTAACTAGAAAAATTCCCAAAAAATATTTTCTAGCTTCGTATTGATGATACGGTCCTAACAAAACTAGTTTCGTCAAATTCCGAGACCGTTTGAAAAATGGCCATTTTCCAGTCGATTAAAATCAACTGAAACTGGTCAAACGCGTTTTCCTTTGCCACGCACACATATTGATTCAAAAATTATGAAATTTGAAACCTAGCAATAATTTGACATCGCGGATCCAACAAAAGTGGTTTCGTCGAAATCCGAGGTCGTTTGCAAAATGGCCATTTTTAAGGGCCGAAATTCCATAGCGACTATTCTGAATTTTCAACTGGACTTATCTTTTGATTCCCGCTATGAAATTTTGATTTCTCGGATTCGTTGGAAAGATATTCTCGAATAGATTCGAATATTTTTGGTTCCACTTAAATCCGGTTTATTTTGCACCCGGTACGTTCATTTGAATTTTGAAATCGAATTATCGAACTACCGCGCCGTTTTCGATTCCTTTTATAAATTAAAATAATTATTTATATTCTAACGACGATTCGAATAAATATATACGTTCGAATCCTATTCAAAATAAATTTCTCGTTGTTATTATTTAAAATAATTCATTTTAAATAATCAAAATCCACTAAAATTGCCAAAATAAAAATTTTAAATTGGCTCAGATTTCCGGGTTATTACAATCTCCCCCACTTAAAACTTTTCGTCCCCGAAAAGGAACGAAGCCGAAAGTTGTTTAATTAATCAACTCAACTTTCATTATTTTCATTACAGCTTAAGTTCTTCAACTTTTCAGTTTCTAAGAACTTTTCAAATTTTTCAAAAATTTGGCTAACACCCTAAATTTTCGAATTTTTTTGCCATAACCTCCCCTGCACCGGGAGCACGGGGAAAATCCCAAAATTGCCATACAGGTCCTCTGATCTCAAAAAGAAAAAGAAAAAGCCAATCGGCTCCTAAAATCATCATCAACCAAACAAAACAGTAAATTATGATAAACATGTACCTATTTGTCGGGCAAACAATTTTATTCTTCTGCTCTAGCCTCCTTGCTATGACCTGTTCAATGTAAGTACATGTATATGCATGCAAATGCGACAAATTTCCAATACAATTCACTATTTGGTTCAATTTGGCTAACGGTTCAACATTTAATTAATCAACCAATAATCAAACAACACAACCATCAATCAATTTGTTGATTAGCTTTACAAATTCATAACTTTGATATATAGTCAAAAATCAGATTTTTGATGCCAAATCACAACAATAGGCCCTATCTAATTTCGGTTCTCACACCAGTCAATAGGAAATATATAGAAAGCCCACTTTCGTCACTCGAACATAAATACTGATGATGGCATGACAATCATCAGTACCATCTCCGGGCGACTAGAGTGTAATTCTATATCTATCCAGTATATTAAAACTTCAAATACACGTGGATCAGACGTATACGCAAAGTCTATATATACTGGACTGTCCAAATCAATTCAAATAAATATTCAAATACATATAATTGATTTAAATTTTCAAAACAAAAATTGTTTTCACTTTTATTTATCAAAAACACTAATCTTCACACTCGTTCTAGGATACTACTGATCCTATCTCTAACGAGTCATTCTCGTTGGATATTACTAATCCAATTTCTGATGAATTCTTTCGTATGGTTCTAATGTGTCTTGTTCTCTGAGCTTTGTAAACCAAAGCTCTGATACCAAACGTAAAGACCCGTAACTTCCCCAGTGAGGAAAGCGCGGATACTTCGAGAACAAGCCACAACAGAACGCAGACGGAAGGACGTTTCATTGTATATTACAACAATCCATCAGAATACAAGAATATACAGAGTATGAATAAATATTATACATCAGAGAAATATCAGAGATTACAATACATTACATAGCAGCGGAAAATAATACAATACACAACTGAAGGAGATATACGGATACAAAGCTTTCCGGATATCGTTCCAGCTGTAAACCAGGATCCTGTGAATATAAATCTGCAAAACCAAAACTACTAGCTGCCCATGTCAAAATAAGGGCACCCAGAGTTTAGGTTAAAACAATAAACTCCAGGTCAGTCATGGGACTGGTGTGAGAACTAAAACAGTTATTTAAAACTTTACTTTAAATCAGATATATCAAGGGACCACGCCGTATAACACGGAACGGGTTTCCTCCCAAGAATACCAGTGCATATAAAAAAACAGCGCAATGCTTTTTGGAAAAATGAAGCTATTATAAGACCCAGGTCCTATCACACAATGCAACGCAAGCCGGGGGATAGGGTTTTCTCTTATAATAACCAAAAATGCTTAGTACGTTTAAAACAAATTGTTTGATACTATAATAAGTGCATAGTGTATAAAACAACTTCAAATCATAAGTATCAATCATAGACGGCATGGGTACCATATATCATGTCGCCATACTAGTTCTACAATTAAAACCGCAAATGTCACGTATTTGGAAGTTGGATTTCCATCTGTGAACTGAGGCAAAAGATAGTCCTCTACCGATTCGAGACTGTCTAGCCCGAGCCTCAGAAACAGCCGCAACTGCCCCTTGGAGCGACAGGGCCGGTCCACCGATGTGGATTAAACTTAAACCCGGAACATGCGTTTCCCCGCCCTATGGGGCGTAAATGAGCCAACGAATGACTCCTTCGGACCCGGATCGTCAGATCAAACTGAGGCGCCTCGTAACACCAACAACCACATAAGTCAAACTCGTCAGGGCGTGTAAAACCACTAACGCCACTTCTGGCTAGAAAGAAACGCATGCCCTCCCTGAGGTCCGTCTCCCGTTTTTGGTCCACAACGGGGTGTGAGGCTCGCGAATCAACGCTACACAAAGCGATGCCACAAAGGCCGTGCTTTGATCATCAACCACAAGACTTTGCTTTTCAACAGAAGCCTTGATCATTTGCCACTTAGGCATGCCACACAGGCAATTCACTCCATGCGATGGATATCCATCAATATATAACCCCTGAGCTCGTACGTCTCAGAGAAGGGCGTTAAGCAAGAGAATAAATTCTCCACCGCCAAACAGATATATATTTAATAGAAATCAATCACACAGACTAAAATCCAATGTCAGACACACAGTCCATTTACTAGTTCGTTCTGGGTCTGAACGAAACCGGAGGCACCTAGTACCCCGCATATCCATCGATCTCCAAGTACGTCTGGACGATCACCAACTGATTCCCTCCTCTTGGGTGTACGGCCCAATTAAGATCATCAGCAATTATTCAAACGACGTGAAGACCTCCGGTCTTCAACCATCGTCTTCATCTTCGACTAATCGCCGAATCAGTTATTCAGAATGGGATAAAGCCGGTCTTTCTGAATAGCTCGCGTATATAATAAAAAAGTGTTACAAAAACACAACATACGCCCCATTCCAATTCATTAGTCACTAACCGTAAGTTTGCCAGAGAATAATTCCACAAATATTAACCCCGAAGGCCGAAACCAACATCAGATCAATACCCAGGAAACCATTCATCTTAGCCAACCTACAGTTAGTTTCTAAATTTCACATTCATAGGGAAAGGTTCCCATTAATTTTATCAAAGACAAATCCTTTAAATTTATTCTTTAATCTTTCTTTTGAATATCAATTCAAACCAAATTTTGGTTTATCCAAACTAGACGGGATTAACGAACCTTACCGAAGTAATCAATTGTTAAATTTCCCAACCCCAACCTATTCATTGCATGAAGTAAAACTGGTAATACTTCATATCTAACACCACGGTGTTATCGGTAAATTCAATTACCATTTCACGTTCAAATCTAATAAAAGATTTAACTATCGCCTGGAGCAAAACTGGTGATACTCCATTCTCGATCTTTTCAATCTAATTAAAGATTCATTAAAACTCCACTTAGTTTTAATCTTTAACTGGGTTAAAGAATCAGTGTCATTTAAAACACGGTTCACGATAAACCCCAAAATCACATTTCAGTCAATCCCTAACCGTAAAATAGCAAGTGAGCAATTCCCTAAGTATTAACCCTGATGGCCGAAACCAACATCAGATCAATACCTTTGAAACCATTCAACTTAACTAATCTCCAGTTAGTTTCTGATTTTCTTAACTCCTTTAGGTCTAAGAACGGTATTGTTGAAGATACCGTTCACGACAACCCAAAATCCCATTCCATTAATTATCGGGTTAAAGAACAAGTGTTATTTAAAACACTGTTCACGATAAAACCAAAAATCAATATCAATTCAATTCCAATTAAATATCATTTAATTGGTACACTTCATTAAATCTAAATAAAAAGATTTAATATTTTTTCTCAACTGGGTTCAAGAACAGTGTTAATAAAGACACCATTCACGACAAACCAAAATCGCATTTGATATTAAATACAAGGCTCTGAATAGAAAATATACCGGCTTATATTCAATATCAAATTCTACGACCAAAAAATATCGTATTAGAAATAACGATATAAATATATCTTTCAAATTTCCATAACAATAACTGTATAATCACGAAACCCAACATCGAAATATTCTGAAGACAATTTCGATTCAAATCCATTCCAATTCAATTATTGGAAATTCTGGTTACTTTAAAAACCCTTTTCAAATCCAATTTATTTATTTAAAAATAAATAGAATTATAGTTCTAGTTCAAAACTAGTTCATTTCGATAAAAATCTATTTTTATCTTTTCAAATATGGGGTTTTTCATCCCAATTTTTCCCAAATCATTTCTTATGATTTTACACAAATTATTGATATTTTTAATAAATTTATCAAGGCCCGTACAGTCGATTTCCATCAACGGCCATCGAACTGCACTTATAGCGACCTTTTCCAAATTTGATTTGGACATAATTCCAAATCCAACCGTTAGATTTCAAATTTCTAATATTCGTTAAAGCTCTTTTCGATACGAACCCAACGGTTCCGGTTTTAGGAGAATCCGACGGTCGGATCTCCCGCAATATCCATTTGAAGTCAATGGTCGAAATTCACGAACTACCGCAACGCGGCGCGTTCTATTCAGGCCATTGTATTATATATATAATATATATAATATATACTTCATCGATTTCCTTTTAAAACGTATTTTATAAATCGTTTTAAATTCATTTTCAATTCTATTTCAATTCAAATCGGTTTCAACTTCAAATTCAATTTCAAATCAAAATTGAATATTCCAATATAAATTCGTTTTAAATTCATTTCAAATCGATTTCAATTCAATTTCAATTTAATTCGAATTTCCTTTCAATTTCAATTTGAATTCAATTCCTTTCGAATTCAATTCTATTCAATTTAATTCGAATTTCGATTATTTTCAATATAATTCAAATTTCGAAATCACTTTCAATATAATTCAAATTTCGAAAACACTTTCAATATACATTAAAAATTGAATAAATCGATATAAATATCATTCACGTCAAAATGGCGTCAATCTAATCAACACGGCTTCATATATTCTATTTTCAAATATTCTATTTCAAATATTCCTTTTTCAAATATTTCTATTCAAATATTTCTTTTTCAAAACTGGAATGAGGCCCAATCAATTACCATATAATGTTAATTATATGGATTTCCTACAACATATGTATACAATAACAACGATGAATAATCAACCATCATCCAAAGTGCATTCTACACTGTATAAGCATCAAATATAAATATTTAACGCTCATAACAGTCTGCCCATCAATCGATCGACATACAGCTAATTATTGGGACTAGTGTATTTCATATATCATCCCAATACCCATGTGGGGTTTCAAACAATCAAACCCAGATTTTATTTGTGCAGTTGGGCGATGTGTAAAATTTATCGTCCCAATCAATATCAGTCAAATGTGTGTATACAAACAAATCGTCCGATTTGTTTATTTCTATTCCACTTCATATACACATTAAAAATTCTATTTTTAACTGTAAAATATTTTCAACTATATAAATATTTCATTTCATTTCATATCACACAATCAACTACACATCAAAATCAAACAACCAAGCATACAAGCCGTCCATGGTCTGTGGACGACGGGTGTCGGGTGCTACTAAACACCATCTGCATCCTAGTATATATTTCAACAAGAAAAATAAAATTAAAGGTGATAAGTTCTCACCGACTAGCTAATCCAAACGCCATGACTCTTCTTATGCAGAAATCTTTGCCGTTCTCGCCTTTCGTCCATTCCACTGTCCGTAGCCACTACATATATAAAAATCACATTTTTATTTGTGCATTTTCAATTTAAAAACCATATTTTTCCTTAACCATTCTAATGATCAAAATCGTATTTTCACTTTGCTATATATATGATAAAAATCCTATTTTTATAACGGTGTTCATATGATAAAGATTATATTTTTATCACGCTATTCTCTATATAAAAATTATTTTTTTATCTTCTCTATATAATAAAAATTATATTTTTATCTTCTCTATATAATAAAATTATATTTTTATTTCGCCACAAATATAAAGATAATATTTTTATATTCTCCATTATATAAAAATCATATTTTTAATACTTCTACCTTATTCTTTCTATAGTATAAAAATCATATCTTTATTATACCTACTTTATAAAAATTATATTTTTATTATCTATACTATATAGAAATCATATTTTTATAATTTCTATTATATAAAAATCATATTTTTAATATGCTCCTTATATAAAAATCGTATTTTTATATAATTAGAAACCATATCTTTCTACAACGAAAAATTCATCTTTCTACCTAACCAAAAATCAGATTTTTATGCAACTAAATACAAAAAAAACTGATTTTATCTTATGTTTTATATAAGATATAAAAAAACTGACCTTAAACTGTATTTCATATGATTCAAAACTGATCATAAAACTATATTTTATGTAAATTAAAAACTGGAGAAACTTACTGATCTTTTTTCTGTCGAGCTCGAGGGAGGTCAGGTGGCCGATTAGGCGGTGGATGCTCTACGCAGGGAAGGACGTCGTTGGTGGGGGGTGGAGGCGGTGGAGGGAGCGGCGGCGATTAGGGTTGGGGCTGTCGGGTTTGGGGATTAGGGACAGGGGGTTTTCACGGTGGGAGGAAGAGGGAAGAGGAGGAGCGGGGCGAGGAAGATGGAGGGGATTGCCGGCGCTGGTGGGGTCCGGCCAAGGCGCGGCGGTGGTGGCAGATCGTGGGGGGGAGGACGACTTTTCTTTCTGGATTTGAGAACGAAGAGGGGGGGGGGTCGAGGAAAATGGGAATGAGGGGGGGGGGCTGATGTGTATTGTATAATATATATTTTAATTTAATTTATTTTCAAAAAAAAATCTTTTTTATTCTAAATCCGATTCAACCCCAACGACTGTCGTTCCTAGCTAATTATCCCCATTCCGAACACAATGGGATATGTATCGTAAGCTGATTCGATTGTTTCGATCAGTTTCTATTGAAATTCAAATATAACTCTATATATTCAATTTTAAACGCACTTTCAATTTACTGGGGCCACATACTAACTAGAAAAATTCCCAAAAAATATTTTCTAGCTTCGTATTGACGATACGGTCCTAACAAAACTAGTTTCGTCAAATTCCAAGACAGTTTGAAAAATGGCCATTTTCCAGTTGATTAAAATCAACTGAAACTGGTCAAACGCGTTTTCCTTTGCCACGCACACATATTGATTCGAAAAATTATGAAATTTGAAATCTAGCAATAATTTGACATCGCGGATCCAACAAAAGTGGTTTCGTCGAAATCCGAGGTCGTTTGCAAAATGGCCATTTTTAAGGGCCGAAATTCCATAGCGACTATTCTGAATTTTCAACTGGACTTATCTTTTGATTCCCCTATGAAATTTTGATTTCTCGGATTCGTTGGAAAGATATTCTCGAATAGATTCGAATATTTTTGGTTTCACTAAAATCCGGTTTATTTTGCACCCGGTACGTTCATTTGAATTTTGAAATCGAATTATCGAACTACCGCGCCGTTTTCAATTCCTTTTATAAATTAAAATAAATATTTATATTCTAACGAAGATTCAAATAAATATATACGTTCGAATCCTATTCAAAATAAATTTCTCGTCGTTATTATTTAAAATAATTCATTTTAAATAATCAAAATCCACTAAAATTGCCAAAATAAATTTTTTAAATTGGCTCAGATTTCCGGGTTATTACAAACTCTCTCAGTTTATCCCACTTATATTTTTTATAAGTCAGGTTTTTAATTTGTGTGCAATGTTTGCTAATGATTGATGATTGGATGTATGTTTGTATATATGTTGAATATTATTTAATATCCATTTATTAAATTAAACGTTTGTTTAATTTAATCAAATTAAATCGTTATTTTAACGATTTGATTCTAACAAGGTAACTTACTTTGTTGGTTACGTTTATAATAATATAAACATATTGAATAAATAATTGAATGCTTGATTAATTGTTATAAATTGTTTTTTTGATTATTATTAGTTGAATTGTTTATTTCTGTTTATTGTGATGAATAAATATATTATCGTATTGAATTTGAAATAACCTATGTTGATGCAGGGAAGGACAGGTTGGAGGGATCCAATCGGATTCCTCAAATATGTTGTTTATTTATATGAACTATTTAATCAATCTAATTGATTGTCGATTGTTAAATTCAAATTCATCACTTGTTTGATATTAACCAATGGGTGATATTGGTTGAGTAATTATCGGCAAACGGCCTGTAAATGAATCGTTTTATAGAGATTGATTTACTGTTAGGTAAATCAATAGAAAGGAAGTTATAAATTTGTTTCTATAACTAAAGATATATTTGAAATCTATTTTATATAGATTATTTTAAAATTAAGTTATTAAAGGAAATAAATAATTATTTTTATCTTGTAATTATAAAACGAGTATATAAAGCAAGATTTTTTGGTTAATGAGTTTTATAAGCAAATGAGCAGCAATTAACAAAGTGGTTAAGAGTTGAATTAATTATTTTTAATAAACAATTAAATGAGATTATTTAATTTAATTATATTGTTAATTAAATCAAATGAAATTATTTAAATTAATTTTATCTGTTAATCTAAAAGAAATAACAACGTGGAAATGGTTAACAAAGTAACCTTGTTTGAGATGACCAAGTCGACTACTTCCACGAGAATTGATTATTAAAAACTATTATTGGATTGTTAATTATTATTGAAGTAAGTATCATTTTAAATTAACCTTTTAAGAAAGATTAATTCTTTTTTTTATAGTTGATAATGAAGTAAATTATTTAATGTAAATGATGTTAGACAATTAACAAGGAGTTGACATATAAACGGGATTTCAAAAGTATAGTATGAGTATGAATTCATAAAGTAACTCGATAGACAAGTTTGAATATATAATAGTGTTTTCAAATGAAACCAAGTAGTTCTGATATATCGAGTCCAAAATTCTATAAAAAGAATAATATTAACTTTTAAAGTGAATAATGCTTTAAAGAAACCAGGTTGAAATGGAAATGGTGATAAAGGGAATTAGTTGAGTAAGACCTTGTTTATAAAAAAAGGATTTTTAATAAGTTTTACTCATATGAGTTAGAATTTTGATTTATTCCCTGGAAGGAATTTTATAAAAAAAGGAAAGTTTAACCAAGATTTAATATGAGTTGAAATTGAACGAGAGCTTAAGAGGATTGAATTTGATTGTAAAAGTGAAGATATAACGATAAGATCTAGAGATAAATGTTTTAGATATGAAATGGAGTTAATTGAAACAAAGTGGTTATAAATGGGATTCTATAGTAAATAGAAGTGTTGGAATAATTACGGGAATGTGATTTCGTTAATAAACTTCTATATATTCTGAATATAAGAATGTTGTTTACTCAAGGTCTAAGAGGTAAATAAAATACCCCAACTTAAACAACTTCATGATTATCCAAGAATGATATGAGTTTAGAAGCGAAGGTAGTTGAGGGGATTAAGTAAATATTTCTATGAAGGATATTATAAACTATAATCCGAAGAGTTATAAGTTGAATAAATTTATTTGGAAATAGGAAGCGAAAGGGCGGAATTCCAAATGTTGGAAGATTCAGAAATTTAATTAACATCTGGTTAGTTAAATAGGCCAAGTGACGCTGTATACTGAACCAATGAACCCATTTTATTTTTCTATGGATGATGGTTGTTTATTTTGATAGTTAAATCACCAACTATCAAAATTTGGCTAAATCTATTGTTGGTACAGAAAGTCTGGGATTGAATTAACATTCGAAAACCATTCTGTCTAGCAAATACGTAAACGTTGAAGATGAAAGATGCTGATCAAGATAGAGCAGTTGAAGACCATGGATCTTCATAAGAGGAAGGATTGTTGTTGAAGGTCGCTAGCTAGCTACCAGAGGTTTTTAAACTGCGATTCGGTCATGGTTTAGATTTTGCGGATTGCAAGGACTTCTTGCTACTGATACTTTAGATGCGGTAAGAGGGTGCCTTTGGTTCATCCTGTTCCTGGATGACTTGTATGGGAGAGTGTCTTAGAGAGTATTTTTCAGATGGTCACATACATTGATTTCTTCAAACGTTCCCAGTGTATTTTTGAGGACGTCAATTAGTGATTTGACAGATCTGACGATATGGCATTCAAATTTTGATGTGCTGATCAAAAAGCTAGGTAATCGTAGCCTCAAGCCTCATCAACTAGGAAATGACAAAAAATTGGGCAGGCAGGGTGGCTAAGTGGGTCGCTCCTAAGTAGGGTGTATAATCACTATCTAGAGAAAATTTATTTTCTTCTTTAATCTATTCGATGTTGTCCCTTCCGGGAAATGGTTGTTGATCCCAACCGTTGGTGATATACATTCGATACACTCAAGCAAAATGAGTGGTCAGTCATATGTGGTCGGGTTGCAATATGTTCTTGTTGAACCCAGTGTATTCCCCTCTAGAGATAAACTATCGGTAGGTGGTTTCATACCTTGTCATAGTCGGAATCCAATCTCCAATAAGCACCTGCGGTTTTTTATTTTATATTATATATGTAGAGCGTGAGATGTAAGTGTTCTGCTAGATGATTATTTATCTGATTTAGACTCTATTATAATATCAGAATATATATATGATTTCAAAATGTTTTGGGTTATTGTAGAATAAAAATCGTCAGTGTTTATGTACGGACTGGTCTTACGATTATCCTTTTCTTTTATAAAAAATTTATTAAACTTTAAAATCAGGTTGGATGTTGCTTGTAAACTTAGTGGATTTCTCACTCCGGTTCACCTGACTGATCCGGCGTTTGAAATGTTTGGGTTAGACTGGGTTTTACAGGTTCGGTTATTGGATACTACGAAGTTCAGAAGATGTGTTGCAGGAGTTTCAGACATATTAGTATTTATTCCGCTGTATGTTGTATATGAGGACAAATTATTATAATTGTCTAGATGTATTGATGTACTCTGATGATTGTAAGTTATATTCCAAGCTCTCAATAAAGTTTTTATTTATATATTGTATTTTGTTTTACTGCGATGTGAGACTCTGATTATGTTATGTTATTCTTCTTCTTCTATTCTAATATTTATTTCTTTCTTATCTCGCCCTCTAATTTCTTTCTATTAACTATCTGGTGTTTTCGATACTTGAGTTTTGGTAAATAATACGAGTTATTTATTATTGTTGAAATTCGGGCCTCGAATTCGCCGGGGCGTTACAGTGGTATCAGAGCTATTGTTTTAGTCCTAACCTTGGCTCTGTGGCGTAACTCAATAGAGATGAGATTAGTAATATCCTAGATTGAGTTTGAGTGTATATACGAGGGAACGTATTTGTAGATTTTATATAATAATGTTTTGTATCGTGTTGCTTGATCGGTTCAAGTATTGGGAAACCATATTGAATTGGCAACCGACACAATATTGTTATATAAAGAGGGTAAATAAAATAATTTTGCCCGAAATATATTTTATAGAAGAAGGAAATAATTTTCTGTAGTATAATAATACTGGTTGTTTAACTTGATTTGATTGGAATTCAAATTGAATTATGAAATGAAATCGGACTAATATTTAGAAAATAAATTAGTTTATCGAATTGGATATGAGAATGAAACTTAACCTGGTTAAATGAATTAATTTAAGATGGAATTGCAAATGAAATGAAACTAAATGATTTAACCCTGTATTGGTTATCTGCATTGTAAGTTGCATTAGGTATAGAATTCAAAAGACCATGGGGTTAATTTGGTTACACAGTTTGGAAGTACAAACTGGAAGGAGAAAGTGTTGTTAGTTGCTTTGCTTCAAAACTAGAGTTTAGAATGCCCAACAAATAGGTAAACTTTAGTTATTTATTGGAGTGATTGATTTTACACCCTTTAGTTGGGTATCCATTTGGCTTTTGGTTTTCTTTTGGAGAAGTTAAGGCACAGAGTGGTAGTTGTAGTTGTTCTGATCGAGTCGGGCACAGGAGGTGCTGGAAATTTTTTTGAAAAATTTAAAGAGTCTGATTTTTTTTTGATGATAATTGAAGAATGATTATTTTACTATAGTTGGGTTTAGAGCATTCTTCTTACCTTGTAATTTCGGGGACGAAATTCTTTAAAGGGGTAAGAATGTAACATCCCAGATTTTTGAATGTTAATTACGAATATTTGAATCTGTTTAAATATTGATTTGGCGATATTAATTGATTTTATATCGAATTTAATTAGTAAAATAGAGCTGAACGCTTAAATTTATTATATAATTAAAATGAGCTCAAAACGAAGTGGTAGTTCGTAATATTGAGTTATAAACTTTAATTGAATAAACAGGATTTGATATAAGTTGGAATTCTGTGTAACAAGAAACGTTTGAATCTATTTGATTATATTTTTCTAATGAAAGAGAAAAATCGAGATTTCATATTTTAGATTTCAAGTTATGTCCAATTCAAATTTTCAAATAGTCACTATGAAATTCGTTAAAAAATGATACCAATTTATTAAATAAATATAAAGGATTTCTATGTAATTTGAATATCATTAATTCCAAAATTTTAAATATTGAGTTTATAATTTATGTTGGTCTATTCTGAAGCTGTATAGAATTTCATTTGAAGATATACGATAATAATAATTTATTATTATTTAAAACGAATTGTTTTGGAATTTAATTGTATTTTATCGATATTATATAGGCCTAATAAATGATTGTTTTTCAAACAACTCCGGTTTTCGACGAAACAAATTTTTTTGGAATACGTATCGCTGATGGTTGCTAGATTTCTAGGTTAGAGTCAATCAGAGTTGTTTTATCTGTGTATGAAATTTAAAGGTGAACCGATGAACTAAAATAATTCCGTTGTGCAAACGGAGTTGGTTTTCAATGAAATTAATTTTAATAGGACTGGAATGTTAAGACGTAGCACTGTGTCCAACTTCATTGCGTTTTAGAGATCGTGTGAGACGGTACAAATATGTAACGGTCGACGATAACTAATGGTGGGACAAATAAAAACAAAGCAAATTAGTATAAAATTGATACCTTACCGTTCATGCCAAATAACACATCGAGCCACCCAATGACTAACCTGTCACCAAGTACCACGTGCAGCCACACTAAGTTTTCATTTATTTAAAACGTGATTCCTTCATTGATAAGTATCCCTCAATTATCCGAACATCGTACCCTACACATACTACTCTATTATATACGCAGGATTATATCAAAATCAACTCAGCCTTCTTCTGGAAACCTCACGCCAGCCTATATTTGGAGTTGAAAACACACTGCGCTATGCCGTTTTTTGGAATCTCGATCCTACCCTGCACACATCGACTGAAAAGAATGAAAGAAAACTCACTGCAGCTCTACTCCTTCTACACTACTGCTACCCAATGTAGGATGTATCTGCTTCCCTCGTGTGTATATATATACCCTTAGCATCTCTTTCCCCATTCCTTTGTTTATAGGAAATCAAATAGTGAAATACCTCCATTTACATAAAGAAAACCCTATAGCTTCCTTCATGCATTTCGAAAAAAAGAGGAAAGAATGCAAGCCACAATTTCTAAAACCAGGACACTACGATCTGCACGTAGTAGCTGGAGGAGGGGTGGTTACTGACGATAGGGGAGGTGGTATTACAAACTGCTTTAGGCGACTATAGTGGAGACGGAGGCACTTGCGCCGGTGGTGGCTGATGGGTGTTGACTGGGCTTAGGTGGCGTGAGCTGGCGGCACCAAGGCCTAGAAGTGGCGGATTGTGAGTCATTTATGATGAAGTGCGGTCCCCTGAAGTAGTTGCAGTGTAGGAAGTTTGAACCTGGAACGCGAAGCATATGGATGGAAAACAGACGGGTGGCGTACAGATGGAAAGGATGGCTACGTGTTGCATGGTGTTTTGAAGTGCAGTGGTGCATGGGAGATGTGGCTTAACGAGTGGGAAGGAACCGCATGGAAAAAAAAGAAAAGAAAAAACAAGAAGAAGAAAAAAAATGACGCAAATTGCGGGAAGAAGCATGCACGATGATATGGGAATTGTGAGGCAAAGAGGAGGATGAAGCTCTTGCGTGTGAGGGAGAGGCAGCATTCGCGGTTTGCCACAATGAGGGTGGAGAAGTACAGTGAAGGCCATGGGTCACATCAGGTATCGGAAATAACATTCGAGACGATAATAAACAGTGTATAATGTACAACGCCTAATCTAGTTTAATATATATATATATATACATATACATATATATATACATACATATATCTATATATATATATATATATCTTATCTAATTTTCTAAGTGCCTAATCACTCTTTATTTGCGTCTAATTATATTTATATTGATCCTGATTAGTGCGTGCCTAACCAGTATTAAAAAAAATGCCTAACTTTATTTTTATCATATCCCCGAATCATATTTTACATGGCCACTTTAGTTTATAAACGCATTAGGATTAAACTGACATAAGTATATTTTTAATTATTTGTAATATTACATTAAACTACATAAACAAATAGACCATCAGAAGTATCTTGAGAAAGCTTAAATTGAAAAAGATTTACCATCTCTTATGAGTGCAACACAGCTAGAGTTTGCCTTGAAACCATCTCCAAATTTTCAACATCCATAACTGATGTAAAGAGTGCACGAAATGGAGTATTATTCAAAAGCAATTAAAAAGAAAAAGTAGTTGTTTTTAGGGATATTGATGGTACATTGAATTGTTTGTAACAAAGCTAAGTTTAGAGCATGCCTGGTTATAACAGTATATAAAGTGACCTAAGTTGCCTAACTAAAATTATTTTTGAAACTGTCACTAATAATATACTAGCTTCATCATCAGATTCTCAACTGTATCATTGCGCCTGCCATTTAAAATTCCTAATCATGTGTAACATGACCCAAGTATATTCAACGTTATTAGCAATATTCAACATTTAGTTAATGTTTTATTCCTTTAAATTTAAAATCCATGACCGTATAGATTATGTAACGTACTCATATATTATCAGAAATCACGAGAAGACCGGAGACGTTGGAACCGCATTGCTAAACGTAATATTTTGGAGCTGGCTTGATCAGAATTGGCAGCTATTGGAATTTATAATTAAATTAAATGGCCATTTAATTTGATTAGAAAGAAACTGCTTCAGCAATGAACATATCAAGGTGAGTTCAACTCACTCAGTTTACCCCACTTATATTTTTATAAGTCGGGGTTTTAATTTGTGTGCAATGTTTGCTAATGGTTGATGATTGGATGACTATTTATATATATGCTGAATATTATTTAATATTCACTTATTAAATTGAACTTTGTTTAATTTAATCAATTTAAACTTTGTTTAATTTAATCAAATTAAATCGTTATTTTAACGATTAGATTACAACGAGGTAACCTACCTTGTTGGTAACGTTTATAATTATATAAGCGTATTGAATAAATAATTGAATGCTTGATTAATGTTATAAATTGTTTGTTGACTGCTATTAGTTGAACTGTTTATTTCTGTTTATTGTGATGAATAAATATATTTGTTGGATCTAGATTAACCCTAGAGGGGGGTGAATAGGATTTATTCAAATTTTACAGGATATTAAAATTTATCACAGATCACAGAATATAGCAGAAATAGAAATGTAGAAAGTAAATAACACACATAGAGATACCCTGTTTCGGCAAAACCCTACCTACTGCTGCATTCCTAAGGTTTCTACTAGGTAATAGAACAAATCCCGCTTACAAGACCATGTAAACTCGCGAACCCCTCGCCCCTATTCTAATCCTACGCTCAAAACCCCTAGACTAATTTATATCCCCTAGATCAGATTTTCCCCTAGTTTTACAAATTCAAGTAAACTGCCTAGTTTTACAGACGAAACTAGGAAACCACCTAGTTTTATAGACGAAACTAGAAAACCGCCTAGATTTTACAGATTCTAGAAAACTGTTTAGTTTTACTGACGAAACTAGAAAACCAATTGACGATTACAAAACAAATTAAAACAAGACAATAAATAAACAAATAAAAACCCTTTATCCTTTTGAAATAGAAATAGGTCGGCCTTCTTCAAATTGGTTCCACACTTGATTCTTTTCCCAATTACGTTCTCTTCTGGAAATTAAAAATGGCGGCCGATGAATGTAAGGTTTCTTGGATCTCCAAATCGTGTTCGAATGATTCTTGGATTGAGCGTTCAAATGCTCCTTATCATCGATTTGAGAATTCTCTTGCTATTGAGAAACTTAGTGAGTAAAAAGATTTGATTTCTATACTTTGAAATTGTGGGTTTGTTTTTCGATACTATTTTGAGTTGATGATGAAAGGTAATTTATAGGGTTAACAAACCCTTGATAGAATCTGATTTCATGATAAGATTTGATCTGATTGCATTGCTATCCCCTTTTTGATTTCTCGATTTTCAATGACTTGTCGAGATGAATTCTGGTCGGTTTCACTAATTGAAACTTGCCAAGGAAATTATATATTTCTGAAATCAATTTTACATGTCACCTAGGTCTTTAATTTCAGGAAACCATTTTAAATGCAGAGTTTATATCTTTCTCTTTTATTTACATCGATTAGAAAAGAATTCCTTGGCTTTGAATGTATATGAGAAATCAAGAAATAATTAATTGCTTGATTGAAAGTAGTTTCCAAATACACTACTTCATTTCTGGAAACTAGTTTGCAATTTCCACTTTGTCCATATATGAATTGATATCTGAAATTCGGGAGTTTCTGACTTTAATCACTGGAAATATGATTTTGATTGGTCATCTGAATTTCTGGAAACATTTTAATAGTTGTTGTGAGTCCATCCTTTAAAAAAAAACTTGCATGATCCTGTTTGATTGTGTAAAGCATTGCAGTATAAACTTGATGTGCTCCATATACACTTGCTTTGTTCAATACTGGACTGCTTTGATTCCTTGCATATGTGATCCTATTCCAATTCACAATTCTTAACTGCACACATATTAATCATGCCTGACTTGTGTATGTGTGGACTTGAACCATATACCTTGATTGTCCACTATTATGTTTGTTGTCATGCTCTATATTTTGTACACTCATGTATGATGCACAATGTAGTTGTCTTCCATATACTTGTGCACTTGCACATGCTGAATGTATTCCTATATGTTGCTCTGCTTGTAATATCCTATGCACATCCCTTTGTGTTGCAATGCACACTGCTTAGACATTGTGTTGCACTATAACTTGAATATGTGTCCATTTTGAAGTGTTGCCTGTTTTGTATTGAAAAGTATACATATGAATCTGCTGTAAACTGAACTGATTGGTTTCTTGGCAAACTATTATAATGTACCACTTTGACACTTGCATTTTCACCACTGCTATGTATTTGTCATTGTTGTTGTGTTTATGCACTTGTATCTTGGCTAAACTGACTTGAAACATGACAATGTACATGGCATGCATGATTTTGTGTTACCTCGACCCCATAGTATTTCGTGGATCTGACCTTATGCTTGGAACATTCTGCCTATTTGAACTTGTAGACATGGCACTTGTGTACTTCATGTTGGATGCACAAATTTGAGCTATGATTTGGACTTGACCATCATGTAGACTTGTCATATTTGCCTCCTTGGATCATCTTTGACTTGTGCTCGACCACTTTCTGATATGTTGAGTTGTTTTCACTTTGGCTTGACCAAATTCATGTTAATGCAGTCATGTTGTATGAGTGTTGCACTGAGTCAAGTTGGTCCACGTGGCTTCTCCTCAAATGCTATACTGCATTCTGATTAGCGAGGCAGTGCACACATGTATATTTATACATGTGTGTATATGCAGCCATCAAACTAATTTTCCTGTCCCTGCACTGTATACATATTGTCTGCCTTGTGGTATTTATAGTGTATCACTGTGAATATCACAAGCTGTCTAGACACAGTTGGATGAAAATATAAATCAGACAAGTCAGATAAATGATGAGAACACACCGAAATTTTGAGGAAAATAAAATTTAAAAATAAATTTATATTTTCATGTATTCAGTTTTATTTCTATTACAGTGTACTGTGCGTGTTTCTGTTTCATGTGACAGGTAAGTAGATGGTGACTGGATTGACTGTGAGGCTGTGAAGACAGAAGGCAAGTGTATTTGTATATGAATTTAAGTCTGAAAGTACATACAAATGAGTGAATTGTAGTGAGGAACACTGTATATATATATGAGATGTACAAATAGTGGAGTTATAAAATTTGTACTATTTAAGTGTTGAAATAAAATATTATATTTAAATAAAATACTGTGTGAATATTTGAATTCCTGTACAGTCGTATTCTATTTAAATATAAATATTATATTCCTATCTGTGATGTATATATGAAACAGTACAATAACAAACAAATTTAAAATAATATTTATTAGGTTGTTATCATCAAACAAAAATCATATAACTGTTATATACAACAACATTATATACAACAATTTCCCCCTTTTGATGATGACAAACAAATAATAAGATTTTGAATATATTAAATGTGTTTGACAGTGAATATTGAACTCCCCCCTACAACAGAAACTCCCCCTATAACTGTGCAAAAATGAATGGAATTTTCAATATTAAAATATTTATAAAATATTCACTCATAAATCAAAATCTTAACTCATCCTCCCCCTTTTGTTATCATCAAAAGGTTACAGACATTAAAATATGGATGAAAAATGACTAAAAAATATAATATCAGCTTAAGAGGAAGAATGGTCATCATAAATCTCAATTAATCAAACAAAAATCATAATATTCTAAGAACTAGTGGCATATTTCACATTGTAGAATGATGGATTTACGATGAAATTTACAAAAATGGAGAGAGTTTTAAAATTAATGATTTCCAATTATTTTCAAATAAGATTTTCAAAAAATGAGTATAAAAACCATGATGGATTTAGGCTATAAACTCAACTTAAGTGACGCAATCATATAATCTCAAATCCCAATAACTATCAATCAACAAATCATAATATTTTTCATAAGATTTCAACAAATTTCACAAATTTGAAAATGGATTGATAGAACGGTTTTTACACACCAAGGAGAATTTCAAACAAATTTTTATTTAATTCCCTTTTCTTTTCTTTCTATTTAAGAGCACACTGGCCATGCATAACCAGATCTTGGATTTTTAAATGAGGTCAGTCGCCACTTAAATTATAAGTAATCCCATAACCATGGTTAACCAGAGCTTGGATTTTTAAATGAGGTTAGAGATACACTTATGTATGTTATATATGTATTTATCATTTTCAGTTCCAAAAGAAAAACTCCTCGATATATAAAACCAATATGGATGATAGAAATGTGGTAGGTACAGAAATGGTTTGTGAAATAAATTTCTAAATCAATCACATTATGAAATATGCTCGACTGTACCGGGATCGTTGAAAATTTTCAATTATCACTAATTCTGAATAATAACATAGTCCCATTTCTATCACAAATATTTCCACTGTTTATTCAAGATGATTTTAAAAAGTTAAACTCTCCACATTAATATAAAATCATGATGGATGACAGAATAATGAAAGATAAAGGAGATGTTAGTGAAATAATCGCCAATTCAAAGATATTATAATAACTGTTCAATTATCATGAGAATTTAAATAAATATTTCCACTTGTTGTTAAATATACTGTAGTCACAACTCAACCACAATTTCAAAATCTGACAATAATTTTGATGAATTCTAAATACAGCTCAATTTGGTTATTGATCTCAATTTCTGAATGAATAATCAATAAATAATTTTAAAATTGAAAATCAATTACAAGCGGGAAAAGAAAGATCTATACAAGTCAAGAGGGACTAAAATACACACACACACACACACACACACACACACACACACACACACACACACATATATATATATATATATATAGATAGAAAAAATTAGCACTTCTAATCTGATACCACTTATTGTCTCTACAAACGAGGATTTTAATATGCCACTGGTGGCTAACAAGGGTATCTTAGACACCAGAATTTAATCACAAAGCCAAGGCAGATAATTTTAACAGTTCAGATCCATTTAACAGAACAGCAAGACAAAGTCAGAAGAAGCTTCACAAGAAGGTTTTCAAACAATTTTCAACAAGTCTAAGAGACAAATCACGATTCAGTTTCAGACCTTTTTCTCATAGTACCAGTTGATACCAAAACAAGTAGACATCAAAACTTTTCAAAGTGATTCTTTTTATCAGAGCAGCACAACAAACAAATTCAAAACAGACTTTTAAGAGGATTTTTCACAAATATTTCTAGCAGTCACAGAAGATGATTCATGACCCAAGATTGAAAATATAATTTATTTTAAATCATTTGAAACAATATGAAAATATCAGGATTCAATGAATCAATCACACCAGATTATAAATTTTAGATTCGAGATGCGTGTGTGATTCAAAAAATCAATAATTTCAAATGATTTTAAATAAACAAATATTTAAATCAAATAATCATGAAATGACAGAAAGTTTCAAGGACCTGATTTTTTCAAAGAATTTTTCACAAATATTTCTAACAAGTATAAGAGAAATTTCAGATCATTTACATCAAACTTGAGAGATATTCATGATCCAAAAAATTAAAGAATAATTTATATGAAATCACTTGAATCAATGTCAAGTTTTGAGATATAATGAATCAGTCACACAAGATTGATAATTTCAAATTTAAGAGGTGTGTGATATCCAAAATATCAAGAATTTCAGATGATTTCAAACAAACAAATTTTAACCATAATGCTCATGAATAAAGATGAATTTCAAGATGTATCACTGTGATTTAAGACAATTCAAAATATCCAAGCCAATCTGAAAATCAATGAAATTATCACAACTGAGAAGTAGCATTGTGCTGTAATGAATATAATTTTTCAAGCTTTTCTAAAATGAATTAGAAGAAACTCAAAACAACAGAGGTGTGTGAAACTCCATTAAACTTTCAGATCTTCAAAAATTTAGAATTCAAATCAATAGTGTTCAAGATATGACAAGAACGCATTAACACTGTTATGAATTCAAAAATCAGAAAATAAACTTCAAAACAATTGCAGATATTTACAAGTTTGAATTCAAGATCTGGAAATGATTAAAACATCAGAGTTTTATTCAATTGAAGCGAATTTCCAGAAAATCATGAATAATGCAATTGGAAGTCAAGAGAGCTCAAGAAGAAAGAAAAAAAATGGTAGTGTCAAATCAAAATAAAAATAAAAATAAAAATAGAAGGGGTAGAAGGAGGAATAAACAAAGAAAATAAAAACAGAGAATATTTACAAAGATGAGTATAAATATTATACCTGAATTACAAAAGATGTTGTGGATCTCCAGCTCAACAACCTTGGCTAAGGAACTTCAAATAACTCAATGATATGAAATCACAGGAATTGAATTTCTCTTTTGCAAAGCAGTTCCTTAGACTCCTCTGGTACCTAAGAATTTAGGGAGTCGAGTGGTCTAACAAAATTTGTAAAACTACTCTAAAATGTGTTCACGACTTCGGTACCCAAACCTACTTGTATAACAAACAATTTGAATTTACCTTTGTACCTTTAGGAGCCCAGATATGCTTGAATTTAACTAAATTCATTTTACTTCCTTTTGGGATCTAACGATGTTTAAAAGGTTTGTTGCCAAATAAATTCTCATTTTTATGATTCAAAAATTCTTTGAAATTATCAAAGTTCAAATTTTCCACTCGATTCTTTTCAAAGCAGTTTGAAGGATTTTTAAAATCATTTAAATTCCGTTTTTCAAAAACATTTTTTTCTCAAATCCAAGGCCGCATTTATTTCCAACAGATACTTGGTTTTTGCAACAACATTTTCAACGACTTTTCCACATTAAAGAATTTTTCCGAAGTTGATTCTAGTCGTTGAATTTTAGATTTAAGGTCACCATTTTCTTTTATTAAATTTGAACAACGATTTATAACGATCTTACTCTTTTCAGCATCATTTTGTTTCAAAACCAAGTTTTCGTTTTCAAGCATTTCAATTTTGGCCTTGGACTTTGAAATTTTATTTTCATAACGTTTTTGTTTTTCAAATTTCTTGAAATTTTCAATCTCGTTTTCAAGTTCATTCAGAATTGATTCAGTTCTCAATGACTTTTGTTTCTCAGCAATTTCATATTTGGAATTTTTGGAAATCTTGAATTTTTCCAACTCTTTTTGCAATGTATTGTTTATGTAAATTAGCTCATCTTCCTTTTCTTTTGAACTCATAATTTTTTTTTCAAGCTTTTGAAGATTTTCATTGAGATGAGCTAAATCACTTTTCAAGTTGAAACAATTCTTACAATCAGAGTTTGAAACTTTCATGAAATTTTAAAGTTTCAATTCCAAAATATTATTTTTGGTGATCAAATCAAGTTTTTCAGATTTCAAAGTTTTATTTTTCGATTTGAGACTATCACCAACATTTCTTAATTCAGTACAAAAGTAAACCAAATCTTCGTATGAGAAATCTTTAGTTTCATCGTCTGTTGAGTCTTCATCGACAGATCCATCTGAATTATCATTTGCAAAATCGGTTAAGCATAAATCTGAATCTAAGTTGACTTTTTGTGGTTTTGAGTAGTTGTCGTCATTTTGTGCGTACTTTACCTCGAGAGTTCTCCAGATCTCCTATGCAGTCAAACAATGAGAGGTAAGATTAAGCAGATGATTACTAAGATAAGAATACAGAATATGCATAACACGAGCATTGACAACTTTATTTTTCTTATCTAGTATATCTTCCATGTTTTCAATAATATTCCAATATTCAAAATTAACAGATTTTAAATAGAATTCGATTTTTGATTTCCAAATTAAAGAATCTGTCCCATTGAAAATAATTGGAATATCACTTGACTGACTATCACTGTACAGACAACTAGGATCCGTTACTCTGGAGTTAATAAAAACCAAGCTCTGATACCACTTGTTAGATCTAGATTAACCCTAGAGGGGGTGAATATGGTTTATTCAAATTTTTTGGGATATTAAAATTTATCACAGATCACAGAATATAGCAGAAATAGAAATGCAGAAAGTAAATAACACACAGAGATACCCAGCTTCGCCAAAACCCTGCCTACTGATGTATTGCTAAAGTTTCTACTAGGTAATAGAACAGATCCTGCTTACAAGGCCATGTAAACTCGTCAACCCCTCCCTCCTGTTCTAATCCTACGCTCAAAACCCTAGACTGGTCTATATCCCCTAGATCATATTTTCCCGAGTTTTACAGACTCTAGTAAACTGCCTAGTTTTACAGACGAAACTAGGAAACCTCCTTGTTTTATAAACGAAACTAGAAAACCGCCCAAATTTTACAGACTCTAGAAAACTGTCTAGTTTTACAGACGAAACTAGAAAACCAATTGATGATTACAAAACAAATTAAAACAAGACAATAAACAAACAAATAAAAAACCCTTTATACCTTTGAAATAGAAATAGGCCAGCCTTCTTCAAATTGGTTCCACCCTTGTTTTTTATCAATCACGTTCTCTTCTGAAAATTGAAAATGACGACCGATGAATGTAGTGTTTCTTGGATCTCCAAATCGTGTTCGAATGATTCTTAGATTGAGTGTTCAAATGCTCCTTATCATCGATTTAGGAATTCTCTTGTGATCGAAAAACTTGATGAGTAAAAAGATTTAATTTTTGTACTTTGAAATTGTAGTTTGGTTTTCGATACTATTTTGAGCCAATGATGAATGGTTATTTATAGGGTTAACAAACCCTTGATAGACTCTGATTTCATGATAAGATTTGATCTGATTGTGTTGCTTTCCTATATATGATTTCTCGATTTTGAATGATTTGTCGAGATGAATTCTGGTCTGTTTCACTGATTGAATACTTGCCAAAGAAATTATATATTTCTGAAATCAATTTTACATGTCACCTAGGCCATGATTTCAGGAAACCATTTTAAAAGCAGAGTTTATATCTTTCTCTTTTATTTACATCGATTAGAAAAGAATTGCTTGATTGAAAGTAGTTGCCAAATACACTACTTCATTTCTGAAAACTAATTTGCAATTTCCCCTTTGTCCATATATGAATTGATATCTGAAATTCAGGAGTTTATGACTGTAATAACTGGAAATATGATTTTGATTGCTCATCTGAATTTCTGGAAACAATTTAATAGTTGTTGTGAGTCCATCCTTTGAAAAAAACTTGCGTGATCTTGTTTGATCATGTAAAGCATTGTAGTACAAAACCTGATGATGCTCTATATACACTTGCTTTGTTCAATACAGGCCTGCTTTGATTCCTTGCATATGTGATCCTATTCCAGTGCACAATTCTTAACTGCACACATATTAATCATGCCTAGCTTGTGTCTGTGTGGACTTGAACCATATACCTTAATTGCCCACTTTTATGTTTGGTGTCATGCTCTCTATTTTTTACACTCGTGTATATTGCACTATGTAGTTGTCTTCCATATACTTATGCACTTGCAGATGCTGAATGTATTCCTATATGCTGCTCTGCATGTATTATCCCATGCACATCCCTTTGTGTTGCAATGCACACTGCTTAGACATTGTGTTGCACTATAACTTGAATATGTGTCCATCTTAAAGTGTTGACTGTTTTGTAGTGAAAAGTATACATATGAATCTTCTGTAAACTGAACTACTTGGTTTCTTGGCAAACTATTATGATGTACCACTTTGTCACTTGCATTTTCACCACTGCTATGTATTTTTCGTTGATGTTGTGTTCATGCACTTGTATCTTGGAAAAACTAACTTGAAACATGACCATGTACATGGCATGCATGATTTTGTGTTGCCTCGGCCCCATACTATTTTGTGGATCTGACCTATGCTTGGAACATTTTGCATATTTGAACTTGTAGACATGGCATTTGTGTACTTCATGTTGGCTGCACAAATTTGAACTATGATTTGGACTTTCCCATCATATAGACTTGTTATATTTGTCTCCTTGGGTCATCTTTGACTTGTGCTCGACCACTTTCTGATATGTTGAGTTGTTTTCACTTTGGCTTGACCAAAATCAAGCTAATGCAGTCATGTTGTATGAGTGTTGCTGAGTCGAGTTGGTCCACGTGGTTGCTTCTCAAATGCTATACTGCATTCTGATTGGCGAGGCAATGTACACGTGTATATTTATACATGTATGCATATGCAGCCATCCGACTAATTTTCCTGTCCCTGCACTGTATATACATATTGTCTGCCTTGTAGTATTTACAGTGTATCACTGTGAATATCACAAGCTGTCTAGACACAGTTGGATGAAAATATAAATCAGATCAAGTCAGAAAAATGATGAGAAACACAATGAAATTCTGAGGCAAATAAAATTTAAAAATAAATTTATATTTGCGTGTATTCAGTTTTATTTCTGTTTCATGTGACAGGTAAGCAGATGGTGACTGGACTGACTGTGAGGCTATGAAGATAGAAGGCAAGTTTATTTGTATACGTGTTTAAGTCTGAAAGTATGTACAAATGAGTGATAGAGTGAATTTACTGAGGAACACTGTATATATATCTGAGATGTACAAATAGTGGAGTTATAAAATTTCTACTGTCTAAATGTTAAAATAAAATATTATATTTAAATAAAATACTATGTGAATATTTTAATTTATGTACAGTCGTATCTTTACTATAATGCCAATTCCTTATTTGTGGTGAAGCTTTTTCACCTTCCAAAACTAGCCTTCAAGTCCACCCACCTGAAAGAAACGTCAACATATAGGCTAGGGCAGTCCAGACATTTTCATTCCCATTTATATATCCCACTAACATCGGTTACACACACGTTTATTTCCTTCTGTTTCCACCGCCTTTCTCCTTTCCGTCTCCACATTCTCCTCACTTTTGTTCATGCCGTCAATTCATTTTCTTTCTCCCAACCCTAACTTTCTTCTTCCTGTCATCAACGTTCAACGACCATTTCCTTCCCCTATCACCTATTACGTCCATCACTCCTTCCACTCTGACAGTTCGCCCGGTACTCAAATCGCGTTTTGCCTCCACCTCCACCACGACTTCACAGGCGAAATAGGTATATATTTCCATCCTTCCTCCTGATTCGTTTACTTTATTATTTTGTACGTTTTATTTGTTCAGATCTGATGTTGTACGTTCTCACTTACCTCTTCCTTTCCAGATCTATTAGCAGCTACTGCTGATTATCCAGATCTGTTAGCAACTACTGCTGATTATCGCTCTTTGACCAACTGATATTGCAGGCAAAAACATATTTAAGCTATTTTCACATTTACCCTCTACATCTATTTTATTCTGTTTTTGTATTAATGAGTTAGCTCACAAAATCAAAAAAAGGCAAATTTTCGATATTGAGGTAGAAAAAAAAAACATGTTCAGTAAGTAGATGCAGCTGCCAGAATTTGAATGGAGAAGGATAAAGACGTGTCTGACTTAGTAGGACAGGTGGTTTATAATTAAGGTATGAAAAAGATGTAAGTGCAAGTATTAATTCTTTTATATACGAATAAAACTGAAAAATTGATAGGAAAGTGCTAAAACACATGAAACATTATGATTTGGGAGTTGAGATATTGGTTTATTTTTTATCATTGAAACCATGTCAAAGTGGAAATTTCATTGAATTGGGTTTCTTTCTCTCGGTATAGTAACAGTGAATGTTCACATTTATAGTACTATAATATTATAAGTTGTATTAATCAACGTCAGCTTATTTATTGAATAATAGTGCATGAATAATAATCATTTGTTTGCAAAACGTCTTTTACACAATGCCAGAGATTTCATTATTTAAACGGACAACATTGTCCGTTTAAATTGTGCTATCTTTTGTGTTGTGTAGAGTCGTTTGCAAACGCAATTATTTTTGTTACACCTGCACTATTATTTAGTTTGTTTTCCTGGCGTTTTTATTTCCTACATTTTAGTACTTCATACTCAGCTACATTGTATACAAATGCATTTCCACATTTGTATACATGACTTCTTTTACTAATCACGTATGTATCTGTCTATATATATATATATATATATATATATATATATATATATATATATATATATATGCATGTTGGTCTTTGTACATGTACGAAATATTTACGTCTTCATGACCTTTTTTGACATGTACATTGTGAGAACTATCGACAAGTCTTCACATGCACCAGTAGTTGCAAATTCTACATTTCAAGCAGTTGCAAATTGTACATCCGTCGTGTTTCGAAGTTTTTGCATTTGCCAAGGTATGCATCAACTGCATGCATTAAGCAGACTTTACAACTCCTTACTTTTCGACACGCATTAGTAATTTTCCCTAATCCGGAGACAAAATTACTGATGAACAATCATTTAAACTTTCATTACTTTACTTACTTTGATTCACGTTTGATTCAGGTTTCAAGGAAAATTGCAGACTTTCATTACTTTACCTACGAATTAAATGATCAAATACAGGTATTGCTTCTTTTATTTTTTTGTTAACCTTTCCATCATTTTAAGTTTTGTGCCAGATTTTCCTTTTATATAATTATCTGAAAAAGTAACCATTTTATATTATTTTTTCTTTAATACTGATCACCAATCAAGTATACAATTTATACTATTTTTATGTATCTGTTTAAATGTTTTAAACTGAAAATGTGCGGATTCATGAAATCTAATCAACTTAAATTGTAGCATCAAGGATATTTTTGGTTTTTAATCAGTATAGACTATGGAGACATGCACGCTACTTGCAGCTCCTGTTGTTGGAGTTTATCTTATGGTTAACATGACTACTTTGTGCTAGGTGCGGAAACAATGTAGATGGAAGGAGGAAGGATTGGTTTGATGCTCAATTGCCATCTACGAAACGTTGTTGGTAGTGGGCTCGGCAGTGATAATGCCAGTTGATGGGGATTCTATGGCTGAACAAGAGCAGCAGTGGGCAGTTAACATCGAAGGGTATAGCGTTTGTTTTAGGTGGCTTAAAATGGGTAAGCCTGAACAACTCTTTTTACTACGGAATATGTTAATGTTGGTGAAAATAGAGTTTTGATGTTATTTTAATTTATCAAACTCTTAATTTTTTTCATTTCAGAAATTTTGCTGTTGTTCATCAACAAAAAAATAGACCGTTTTCAGCTTCGCTGTTTTGCCGTAAATTATGTACATGGATGACATATTCAAAAGGTTTTGCATCATAAGCCAGCACTTCAAAACAAATAATACAAGAATGGATTTCCTTTGCGCATGTTTTTCCTTCATATTTAAGTCTGATATATTAACATGCCAAAAAAACCCATTCACAAATCATTTTTTGCCTAAGTTTGGACAGGCCTTTGTTTGTAGGCGGCTTCCAGGTTTTGTCAACAGTAGGTGCTGCAAGGTTTTGGAGGAAAAATAATGAAAGAGACGTGGAATGAAGGCATCAAGTTGAATCTTGGTAGTTGGTATTACGAAAGAGACTCACTAATTCTGATGGTACATGCTTTGCTTTTATTACTACTGCACATTTACCTTTAAATGAAACTTCAGTTCTACTATTTGTCGTTTTGATTTTCACAGCAAGAAATTGGTAAAAGATTACTACTGCTAATATTATGCACTTACTTTAGCTTTGATTTCTTTTCTTCCTTAAGTGATGTAGGAATTATTGAAATTCCTTATGTTGAGTTAATCAGTTTCTGAATTCTGATTCCAATTGCAACAATAAGGGAATATGCTAACTTCTTACCATATGTTCTAACAGACATGCCTTTTAACTCTACAAAAATGAACCTTTACAGTTTAATTGCTCATTAACTTCTTTTCATGTTTATCTCTCATATGTTGGCCTAGCAACTGATGGTCCCCAGTTACAACATTAGTCAATTCTTATTAATATTTAGTCATTTCCCATTTTTATTTGTAAATTTCAAATCATGGTGTTTGGGTTTATTGATTTAAAATTTGTTAATAAATATGATGAATAATGTTGCACAAGTGTGGTCATTAGTTTTGGTTGGATCAGTCTGCATTTTTTAAGTCTATTCTTTCTTCTATTGGAAGACAAAATAATGCAATATATGTGCTTGGTTAGACTAAATTACGACTGAATAATGATAAATAAATTACACTGTGTTTGTTATACTGAATAGTATAAGTTATCCTGCCGTTTGCAACTGATTTCATGTTTGACTTAGCTCTTCTTCTCAAAGTATCTCCAAATATATTGGAGATATACACATCAGCAGAGCAGTTATGCGCTGATTATATTCGTGTATGACTTATTCAACCCTTATTTCCCTCCTCCCTTTCAGTAGTATCCTTCAACCGTTACAACCAAATGAATGAGTTATGTAATATTTCTATCCTTTTTTCTCGATTATTTTTTCCTACCCATTTCTTTCTCATTCGTATTTATTGTTTCCACCGTTTGCAATACATCTACCAACCACTTCTCTCTTTCTTTCTTCTACAACTACTGCACTTTTTACAATTTGCTTATTTCTTGAACAACTCAATGAATGATCAACAACGAGAGCACTGGCGTTTGGCTCAGCGAGGTAGACGTGCTCGGATGTCAACCGACGAACGAGAAGTACATTTGGCAAATCGTAGGCAACGACGCCATGCAGAACGAACCCAAATGAATACCCTGTCCGCCATTACCACACGCTATAACTGCGGTAGGAATTTTACTGCCACTCAACAATTCCTCCGTCACATGCTACCTCAACCCACTTACTGCCAACACTGTCATGCGAAATTTTTCTTTCACGAGACATCCGAAAATTGCTGCTCAAATGGGAAAATTGTAGTTCACTACTCTTTCCCACCTCCGGAGCTGTTGGCTTTATTCACCGCTGATGGAGAATGCGGTTCGCACTTTCGCACAAACATAATATCATATAACAATGCTTTTTCATTCACTTCTATGGGTGCTAATATTGATCAAAACTTGGCTAATGCGCGAAATGGAATATACTTTTACCGTGCACAAGGTTCTATCTACCATAGCATTGGAAGTATTCTCCCCGCGCCCGCTACTAGGCCAAGATATCTACAGCTCTACATCTACGATACCGATCATGAGATTGAAAATCGACAACAAGATAACACACTCTTACGTCCCGACATCTTACACACACTACAACAAATTTTAGATGTTTACAACCCTTATGTCCATATGTTGAGACATTTGGGACAGAGTGCTAATATTGGTGAATGCAAACTTATTATAAAAGAAGTTACAGTTGATCGTCATCTTCATCACTTACCAACTGCATCTCAAGTTGCAGGAATCATTGTTGGAGATGACGACTCTGGCGATATTAATGAAAGAGATATTGTAGTTCAAACCAGATCAGTAACTCTACAACGAGTTCCCGATACAACAGGCTTTTACGATCCACTACAATATCCGCTTCTACTTCCACGCGGTGAACAGGGTTGGGTCCTAAATATCCATAATACCGGTGACAACATAATCAGTTGTAGAGCTTACTACTCGCATTTGTTACAGGTACATTTCCCCTTAACCCATTACACAATATTTCGTTTCAAGCTTTTTGTGTAGCACGGGTAAAAGGCCTATAGGTTCATTTCTTTTAGTTGAACCTTGCTGTTAATTTCTATGTTGCATCACCTCATTTCTCCTTATTGTATAGAGTCTATATTATATAGACGTTGTTTCACTCATTTATGAATTTGGTTGAATTTTGTGGTTTTTGTTCATGTTTGTATGCACTGATTATTGCTTGCAAATCGTTTGTTCACGGACATGAAGAATGTTACTATTTATGTTTCAGAATCTATATATATCATGCAAGGAGAGTCCCATAGTTTGATAGCTGCTTAGGTTTGTTAGAAACTTTTATTTTTTAAAATATGCAATATTTCTTTATTCATGATTTAAGTATGCACTGATTATATTTCTTTTCGATGGTGCAATTTTTAGGACTTCGTATTTGTTGGATGGACTTATGTTTGCTCGCAATTTCTATCTTTAAATCTGTATATCTCAAGTTTTCCTATTTTTGTGTATCCTCCAATCTTCTAAATAAACTGTGTTAACCGATTACTATTTTATCATTATCGTCTTCCACACTTTTGCACCAATTTCAGTTCAAGTTTAAGAACTAATTTATTTTTCTTTTAGGGATGCGTACAAAGTATATTGTTTACATTGATCTCCTTTTGAGTTCGGTTTAGTAATTTTAGCATTTTACTAACCTTATGAAAAATGTACAAGTTAGTTTGTAACTCTCATTATCTGTTGCAATGAGATTGTAAGAAGAAACATACAAGCCTTATTAATGCAATATCAGTTATGGGCTAATATGATTGACAACTTTGCCTAAATGTTCAATTTTAATGGTAAAAGACGTTTTCCCCATTTTTAGAATTAAACCAACCAACATCTTATCATCCAAAATTGGTAGTTTCAAATGTTAGATTTCTATGATGGTCTTTTACAAATTTAGCTGCTTCTGCGGTCATCGTTGCATGTCATTGCCATGTTTTTGGTCTTATTTCTTTACAAAAGTGCAGTGCACAATTATTTCCGTCGTTTTACTTTTTCTCAACATTTTGTATTATTCAATATTTATTCATTGTTGAATTAAATTATTTCATTGAATTTTTTTGTTAATAGACTGAAAAATGCTCCGTTAATCTAATTAATTTATGCCAATGCAATAATTGATTTCATGTGTGTTTTTACCATTTTGCATGCTCTGAAATTGTGGATTATATATACTATAACATTAAAATTGATTGTGGTTTCTCCGGCTCTAAGGCATTCTATAACTCCACCGTGAATTGTTGGTTCCTCCCATTCATAACAGCCCCCTCACAATATTTCGTTTCATGCTTTTTGATTGCTTTTCCTCTAATCTGCATTTCACACTATTTTGTCTTTTGCTTCCAGATACGACCTTTCTCAACGTCTCTTTTGCTTCATGGAGGTCGTCTACTTCAGCAATTCGTTGTTGACACTTTTGTTAAAATTGAAACAATGCGGCTTCGATATATTCGAGATCATCAACACACCATTCGAGCTGATTTATATCAGGGTCTGCAAGATGCTCTCGCAACAGGCGAGACAAGCGCCAGTAAGCACCTTTTCTTCATACCCCGCACTATCCCTAACTTAGACCTACATTTCTATTCATTTTTTTCACTCATTACATATAGGCAACGTTGGTGTTAAAAGAGTTTTGCCTGCGTCTCATGTTGGCAGCCCTCGCGACATGCATCATCGATACCAAGACGCAATGGCAATAGTACGAAGGTATGGCAAACCCGACTTATTTATCACTATAACATGTAATCCTAATTGGGCTGAAATAACATAAGAACTGCTGCCCTTTCAACAACCTTTCGACCGACCTGATTTAACAACTAGGGTTTTTTCGTGCAAAACTCGAACTAAAACAAGATATATATGACAAGCATGTTCTAGGAAAAGTCGTTGCACATGTTCACGTAATTGAGTTCCAAAAAAGGGGATTGCCGCACTCACATATGCTAATTATTCTTCACGAAACTGATAAAATTAGCACCCCTGATGCTTATGACTCTATCGTTCGTGTTGAAATTCCAAATCAAGATTTAGAACCTGATTTGTACACCGTAGTTATGAAACATATGATTCATCATCCATGTGGTCGTTTCAACCCCAATTCCACTTGCATGCGAGACGGAAAATGTAAAAAGGAATTTCCTAAACCTTTTGCACCTTTTACTATAAAAGGCAATGATTCATACCCTATTTACAGAAGACGCGATATTCCACTACATAATCAAACAACTAATACGCTAATTGACAACCGTTGGGTAGTTCCATATAATCCGTACTTAGTGCTGAAATACGATTGCCATATAAATGTTGGAGTTTGCTCCAGTATTAAATCAGTAAAATATCTTTATAAATACGTTTATAAAGGCTCAGATCGCGTCTCTATGGAACTATCTTCTACAACAAATGACAACGATGAAATTTCTAAATTTGTCAACGCTAGATGGATTTGTGCACCTGAGTCCCTATATCGACTCGTCAAGTTTCAACTTAGCAATATGTCCCCATCTGTTATAGGCTTACAAATACATCTACTTAATATGCAACAACTTCATTTTCAGCCACATGAAACATTAGATTCCATTATAAGTGACGAAGAAAGAACTAAAACTATGCTTACAAATTTTTTCGAATGTAACTCATGTAACGAGGAAGCACAAATATATCTATACCATGAATTCCCCGAACATTATTGGTGGGACTCCACCCATAAACAATGGGTACGTAGACGAAATAATCGTAAAGTAATTGGTCGAATTTACACAGTTTCTCCAACCGAAGGCGAACGTTACTACTTACGTTTGCTTTTAAATCATGTAAGAGGCCCCCTGTCTTTTGAGGACTTACGCACTGTTAACGGAATTCAGTACTCAACATTCAAACAAGCAGCCAAGCACAGAGGCCTGCTTGAAAATGATGATAGTATTCATGACTGCTTAACTGATGCTTCTAATACTCACATGCCTACAGCTTTACGATGTTTATTTGTTACTATTATGATATACTGCGAACCATGTGGTGTACGAGAATTATGGGAAGAGTTTTGGCCTTTCTTGGCTGAAGATTATCAATCTTCCTCCTCTACCACAATCCCAAATGCAATACTAATCAGTAGATGTCTATTTGATATTAACAATCTTCTTAAACATTACAACAAATCAATTTACGATTACGATTTACCGCATTCTTCGCTACGCTCACTACACAGTCACACTATTTCCTCGCTTATCCTGGATGAACAAACAATACCTGTATCACCCACCGATTTACAATCAATTAACTATTTCAATGCTGAACAAAAAGCTGCGTTTTATATGATTTTGCATTCCGTCAATACTAAAAAACCCTCCATTTTTTTTATCGACGATCCTGCAGGGACAGGTAAAACATTTTTGTACACAGCACTTTTAGCTCATCTACGAAATGACGGTCATATTGCGCTCACTACCGCCACTTCTGGAATAGCTTCTATTGCTTTACCCGGTGGTAGAACTGCTCACTCACGTTTTAAGATTCCGATTAATTTAGATTGTTCATCCTCCTGCCATATTCCTAGACAATCCGATCTTGCTAAACTATTAACCATTGCATCTGTTCTACTTTGGGATGAAGCGACCATGGCACACCGTCATGCATTTGAGGCGTTGGACAGAACATTAAGAGATTTGACCTCTATCGATGTTCCATTTGGTGGAAAAATTGTTATCTTAGGCGGAGATTTCCGTTAGGTATTACCGGTTGTCCAAGGAGCAACTAGAGCTCAAACAACTGATGCATGTATACTTCGCTCTTATTTATGGTCTTCCGTTAAAGTAATTCACCTAACTCAAAATATGAGAGCACGAAATGATATATCATATGCTGATTTTGTTTTACGTATTGGAAATGGAACTGAAACAGCCATACAAGACGACATTATCAAACTACCCAATGATATTGTTCTACCATGGGAGGGAACAAATTCTTTGTTTTCTTTGATTGATGAAATCTATCCTTCTTTATCCGATAACTATGGAAACCCAAGCTATATATTAAACAGAGCAATATTAACACCAAAAAATGAAAGCGCAAACGAAATTAACAACATGATCATTACTAGATTTCCCGGTGATGAACACATCTACTACTCTTTTGATAAGGTTGACGATGATACAAATAACTTATATCAACCTGAGTTTCTTAACTCGCTTACTCCAGGTGGTATGCCACCACATAAATTAACTCTTAAAACTGGATCTCCAATTATGTTACTACGAAATTTAGATCCACGTATTGGATTATGTAATGGCATGCGACTAATATGTAGAGTTTTTCATAGAAACGTTATTGATGCTGAGATATCTTTCGGTCAATTTAAAGGTACACGCGTGTTTATTCCACGAATACCTCTTAAACCATCTGAAAACTTAAATCTTCCTTTCAGCTTAACCCGTAAACAATTCCCCATTCGATTAGCTTTCGCTTTAACTATTAACAAATCACAAGGACAAACGATTCCACACGTTGGCATTTATCTTCCCGACCACGTTTTCACCCATGGACAACTTTACGTTGCTTTATCTAGATGAATTTCGCGTTCATCAACAAAAATCTTAGTTAAAAATGGAACACTACCACGCAAAACAGGTACACACACCAAAAATGTTGTCTACACTGATGTTTTGTCAACGTGTTCTCAACTTATTAATTAACCTTACGTTATTAACCAAGCTCACATTACTAAATTTGCAACCAAGGGATTTTATGATATGTACAACATTACACTGCACTACATCACTTTCAATTTTTCTTCCGTACTCCAATAATTTTCTCACAATAAAAAATTTGGACCACCCACTGCACAACACGTATGTTAGCTAACTTATTTAAAGTTTATGTTTAAAATATGATAACAATACTACACATCATAAAATCCCTTGAACCGTTTTTAACTCCGCCATCTATGATGCTTTCCTCATCTAGATGCCGGTCTCAAGCCCGGATGGAGGAGGAGAGGAAACATGTGCCAGTTCTTTCTTTGTCGTTACCGTTTTTACTTCATTACCTCTTCCTCTTCTCTGCTCAGCTCTGCTGTTACTTCTTTTATATGGATAGCTGACAAACTTTCTTTTAGTTTGCATTATGATTGATACTTGATGAACATTATTTTCTTTATTTGTAATATGATATTTTTTGCAATTGGAACATCCATGACAACATAACAGTCAACTTTCACGATTTTTCTTCATCAGGTACGAATGACGTTCAGTTCTTTATTCATATCATTTCTTTCAAATTACTTTCGCATGTCTTCATTCACCTGTGGTCTTCACGATATACATGCAGGCTACATCACATTCTTTACGATTGCTGAATGACTTTGCCAACTACACTTTTACTGACGGGTACTTATTTCGCTGACATTTAGCATTAGTTCATTCATCGACGTGTAAACAGTTTCTAAAACTATAATTTATATTAATTACAATTACCACTTACATGCAGATGGGATTGGACTTCTTGGTTGAAGCATAGATCAACTTGAAGTTGTTATACCACTAACCATTCTTTTTCTTTCCTGAATGGGTACTCAATTTGCATTATTATTTTTCCCAGCATGTGTACTCAATTTGCATGTTGGTACATACAATTATGTGTTATATCAACTCTGTAATATAATATTAACACGAGTTTTTCTCTTTGTATACACACAGGATCATTGCAACAGTTTTGTTTTTCAATCAGTCGTCAAATTCTTCCAACTGCAGGAAAACTACAAAACAAAGTTAATAAGGTACTCTCCAAATTTATATAAATATTTACGTACTATCCATCGACAAGTTGGTTGAATATAACCTGTATATTATGGTACGAAAACTTCCTGAAGTCAAAGAAAATAACGGAGTCTTAGGATTTTAGTACATATATTTCCATCTAGAAAGGACCTGTATGGCAACTACATTCATATAGATAACATATATGCTACAATTTTCAGTACAAGCTACAGGGAAAAGTACCTTGAAATTCATGATAACGGCACGACTATGATTTAATTCATAAGAAAAACATTATGAATTTGAGGTTCAATACTTTTGCTAAAAATTGTTTTTACAGTCCCATAGCATTCTTACTTCGTTTCAGTTTTGGTTTTAATTCTTGCTCTATTCTGTGGATATATGCAGGCAGCTATCACATACTATCTACTTTAAATACATATAAGAAAAATCCTACTGTCATTTTTATTATTCTTTATGACTTCATTTCACTACAAAATCATATTGTAAACTCAATTTTGCATTCTAAAATGTGCTTCGTATTACTACACACCCACCAGCAACCAAACTAGCGCTTTAATATATCAACACTTTGTTTATTTACACATTCTATTCCATTATGCAGTTGAGGAAGGAAAGCTGATTGCTACAGATGATTTCACTCAGATGGGAAAGGAGACCAACTGCAGAAAAACTACTAAACAAAGTTAATAAGGTACTCTACAATGGATTCAACATCATAATGTTGTAAATAAACAGAACATTTATACATGGCTTTTTTTTCCAGCTTAACGGAAGGGAACCAAACAACCATGATCTATCATTTGCGTTACATCCAAGAAAATATTCAAACAAATGCTAATATTTTGTGAGCAGGTTAGGATGTTTTAATCAAAAAAGGTTTTCATTAGATATGGTATTATGCTTATGTGACTACCAAGTCTAATTGTTGTATTTTTTATTTGGCGTTGTTTTACATAGTATGTATCCATATTTACTTTCAAATTATGCAATTGTGTTCAGACACATGCAAACTGGGACGATGAATGCAACCATGTCTCCCTGCTTATGAAACTGAGATGCTGGCCAAACAGGTGCAAATTTTTTTTACCATTATATTTGTTTATATTTCTATGAATTGACCCTAAAAGCTTCTTAGTCCATCCATAAATCTCTATTTATATGTTAGCATATGCTCATAAGTATTTTGAATAATATCTTATTTGTTTTACGTCCTTTAAGTTTGCATTTATTCAAAGGCTGCTATTTTTGCATCTGTGTTTCGTGGATCCATATTATTACTGCATGTCAACTCATATATTGGTAACAAATTGACCAACTCATAACCACACCCCCTTTTTTTCTCCTAATTTTAATCCACAATTTGACTCCTTCCTTTATTATTTGTTTCCAAAACAGCTCACTGCACTGATCACACACACTCACAAATATCGAATATTTTCTCCTTGAATTGGTTTACCATGTTTACATCCTATTTTTTCTCCACAAATTATCAATTCTTAACTTCTTTCCTCAACGATCTCCTTTTTTCCCTCATTTCCACTTCCCATTTTTGCTACACCTGTTCAGTACGTTTGCAACCATACTGTTTTACTCCTATATATATGTATCCACATGCACTGCTTTATTCCTATATTCATTACTCTTCTTTACTTTCGACTACAACTGCACTTTCATAACTACAAAATGCCAAAGGTACTACAACCCTTTCACTTCCATTATTACTGTTTTATTTATTTTTTCACTACTCTTTCTTCTTGCTCACTTTACAAACTATTACCTACTTTCGTTAAACACAGCCCAAAGGTTCAGCTAAAGGTAAAGAGTTGGCAATGCCTCCTACTGAAATGCAGACACGTAAAAGCTCCCGTAATTCAAAAAATCAAACTACTACAAGCTACGACATGCCTGCTGAAATCCCGGACGAGTTGGACCGCAACAGCACTCAAACTCACACACCTACTGAGAACCAAGTTAACCACAATGATGCCACTTCACACGACTCTGTTTACAATGACACTGCTGACTTTTATGACGACGAGCACTAGAATGACCCGGCAGTGGTGAGCTTTATTTTTAACTTAATCAAAATTTCTTTTTTCTACCATACTATAAGTATAGAATCCAAACGATTAACTCACTTTCTCCATAATCAACAGCTTGCAGAAATTGATAGGGTTTTTGCTGAGCTTGAAAGCCGTTCACGTTCACGTTCATGATTCCTCCTGCTCTTGCTTCTGCTATGCTCTTTGCTTGACGTCCCTTTTTTTTCCTCCAACATGTTGTTCTTTTTTAGCTATCTGCTACCAAATAAATAGCACTACCTGCTAAGAGCTATGTAATAAACACTTGCTGCATGTATTTTGCATGTAATAAATAGTTCCTCAATTCTGTACTGACGCATGTTTTTAATTTGTAACTGAAATAAACCTGGACTGCAGTGTTCTCTGTTTTCCTATTACATGTACAGATTTGCTTTATATGCACAAACAGTCTTTGTGGCTGCTCTTCAAACTTGAATTTCAGCTTTGGTCAAGTACATCTATGCACACGCCCATCGGGCGTGCGGGTGTACTGGTTCTATTTAAATATAAATATTATATTCCTGTCTGTGATGTATATATGAAATAGTAAAATAACAAACACATTTAAAATAATATTTATTTGGTTGTTATCATCAAACAAAAATCATACAATTGTTATATACAACAACGTTGTTTACAACAATATTGTCATATTGAATTTGAGGTAACCTATTTTGATGCACGGAAGGACAGGTTAGAAGGATCCAATCAGATTCCTCAAATATGTTGTTATTTATTTGAATTGTTTAATCAGTCTGATTGATCGTCGATTTTTAAATTCAAATTCATCACTTGTTTGGTATTAATCAATGAGTGATATTGGTTGAGTAATTATCGACAGATGGCCTATAAAAGAATCATTTTATAGAGATTGATTTACCATTAGGTAAATAAGTAGAAAGGAAGTTATAAATTTGTTTTTATAACTAAAGATAGACTTGAGATCTATTTTATATAGATTATTTTTAAATGAAGTTATTAAAAGAAATAAATAATTATTTTTAACTTGTAATTATTAAACGAGTATATAAAGCAAGATTTGTAGGTTAATGGATTTTGCAAGCAAATGAGCAGCAATTAACAAAATGGTTCAAAGTTGAATTAATTGTTCTCAGTAATAAATTAAATGAGATTATTTAACTTAATTTGTTTGTTAATTAAACCAAATGAAATTATTTAAATTAATTTTATTTATTAGTTTAAAAGAGATAATTTGTAATGAACTGGAATTTCGACCCCGAAAATCGACATAAAACACCATGTCGACTTTTCAAGCATCGAGAATACCAGGTCATTAATACAAAGAAGTTAGAGGGTGAGAAATAGAAAGAAAGAAAGTTAGAATACAAGAAGAAGAACACAATAGAAAAAAATCAGAGCAAACATGAATCTCGCAGCGAAACGAATAAAACATATTATATAACAACTTTGGAAATACAAACTTGTAACTGTATATACATACGATTATCACATAACATCACAACGAAAATAAAATCTATATATATCTGGTGTTAAAGCCTCCTACTCCAAGCTCCTACAATTATATCTGAAAAATCCTGACTACATGGCTGCATGTAAAAATTAGGGCACCCAATAGTTTAGTGAGAGAAAAAACTCTGGGTCAGTCATGGGACTGGTATGAGTAAACTCCAATCATTGGGTTTAACTTTCCAAAATCCCTTTCAAAGAATTACTGATCGTAAGACCGATCCACACATAAACACGGATGGTTTTTTACCTTACGATAACCCAAAACATTTGTTAAAAACAATATTATTCTGATATTGTAATTGTGTTTAATACAAGTAAATATCAATTTAGCAAAATGCTTGCATCTCACGTTCCACATATATAATATACAATCTAAAACCTCGGGCTCTTATTGGGGACAAATTTCCAACTATGACAAGGTATGGAACCACTTTCCGATCAGTGTACTCTAGAAGGGATACACTGGAGTTCAACAAGAACATCTTGCAATTCAGCCACACATGACTGATCATTCTTTTCGCTTGAATGTTCCGAATATATTGTCACCTTATGGATGGTACACCAACATAACCATTCCCAGGAGATACAGACATGAATGAAGTAACATGTATGAATATTCTCTAGATGGTGACAATATACCCTAATTGGGTGCGACCTACTTAGCCATGCTGTCTGCCCGATTTTTGTCATTTTTCGGTTGATGGCGCTTGAGGTCATAACGTATCTTTTAACAGATCACATCTTTATTTACTTTGAATGCCACATCGCCTTACCCGCCAAATCATAAGTTGGTTTCCCCAAAAAATAACACGGGTATAAAGCTACGAGAAACGAGTTCCTTAGCCACCAACGTAAATACGTTTGAAGAGATCAATTTACATGATCTATTAGATATACTCTGTTAGACATTCATCCATACAAGTTGTCCTGGGACTAGACAAACCGAAGGCACTATTCTGTAAATCCATCTTAGGCAATTTCTACCTAGTATCGCCAGAACATCCCTTGCATAAACCCCGTCTTGAATTATATTTATCATACTTGATTCGCAACGCTAACGCCCATGCAGAGTGGCTTTTAGATAATAAATCTGATCCCGGTCTCTCTGTATTGACAACAGAAAAATGGTCAAAACTTTGATAGTCGGTTATTTAAATATCAAAGGAAAACATCCATACAACCAATGAACTTATTTCCCAAATGGAAATTTTATCGATCAACCATCAATCAACACTGAGCCCCTTTAATTAATTTATCAATAATTTTTTCATTTACCAATCTCATGTTTCCCATATTTCTTAAACCCTATTTATACTCTTACGATTTTCGGGACAACATTTCCATACATATACAATCTCTTATTTTAGAAAATACAAGTTATTAACAATGGAAAACATTTCCATATCTTATTCACGCATCACTATTTTCCACATGCATCTGTCCCTAACTGTAAACTACTAATAAAATAACTCTCTAAGTATCAATCCCGAAGGCCGAAACCAACATAAGGTCGATGCTCAGAAAGCTATTTAACTTAACTAATTCCCAGTCAGTTTCTAATTTCCTTAACTCCATTCTTAACTCCCAAATCATTTCATTTTCTATACTTGGAAAATATCACTGGTTATATTTGGAAAATAATTCCAAGGTCCATTTATATAGATTAAACAAAGTTGTATAAAACATTGATTATAACGATAACATTATAATACATGCTTCCAAAATATTTAAAATATAACTTTTATTCTTTATTTAGAATAAATGAATAATATTTTATTAAATAAATAATCTTAATCAAAAATGGAAAGTAAATAGTACTTTCCTAGATTCGACATAATCGAATTTCGACTCATAACTCTCTCTCAAATAAATCTCTATTCGATTATCATTCCGAACGTCAGAATAAACTTACCATTTCAGGTCAACTCAAATTTTAAATCCACTTTTGAATTTATCACTTCCACATTTACCAATTTCCTTTTATCACCATTCTAATTTGCAAAATGTTTGCTTTTAAATCATTATTCACTTCAAAATGTGAATATTATTCCTCTATAGAAATCTGGACACATTTTATTAAATTAAATCTTGATTTAAATAATAAATACCATTATAGTTTAAATTTCCTTTTTTTATCTTGTTATTTTATACTTTATATTTCATTTAATAAGATCATTTTATATGTTATAACTTAATTCCGATTACATACTCGATAATAAATCCAAATATTAATTATCTCGTCAAATTCTGAATATCATTATATATAATTTATAAAAATAAATTATTTTTATAATATTTGACATGGTCGAATTCTAATTATAAATCCTTACGGATTTATTTCGATCCTATTTACATTTTGAATATTGATATAATTTCATCGTTCCCTTTTTAAATGATTTCACAATTTCCCCTTCCTAAATTCATCCTTGTATATTTCAAATTATTTAATAATTATTATTCCACTTTATTTCTAAAACATTGTTTATAAATCGAACTACTTGTTTTAATATAATTAAAACAAGTTATTGTATTCTAGTTTATTCAAAATAAAACTTCTCTTTAAAAATAAATTTTTCCTTTTTAAAATTTAGATTCCTTTCCAATATATTTTACGCCATTTAACTACCAATTATTTTAGGGTCAATGTTATTCAATCATCCCAAAACATAAAATAATAAATCACATATTATTTTTCACATCATATAATGCAATATATAAAAAACAATAACATAATTATTGAGGAATCCAGTTGGACTCCTCCAACCTGTTTCCCTGCATCCACAGACGTTAACCAATATAAAAAAAAATCCCAATTTCATATCAAATGAAATATAATAATGAAAAGAATCGGTATCAAATCAATGATTGATATATATAACTATATATATATCATTTCGACCAATAAATTTGCAAATCAACCAAACAATCATCACACAAACATGCAATCGTTTTTTATTAATATTAAATCATGTTTATAAAATTATAAAAATGGATAGAGTTAGTGAGTTTACTCACTTTTGTCATTAATCATTGAATAACGATTCACGGTTGATTAATCCAATCAGTCAATTTATTTTCCCAAAAATGAAATGAACTCCAAATATCTACAGACTCATTCCATTGCGTAGCCTACGATTTTACAATTCCAACGTGATCGACCGCTCGTCGATTTGAGTCCGTATGCACAAGATATTATGATTTAAGTTAACACACTATTATATTAAATTTAAACCTAAATTATAATAATATAATCGTGCCTCACTTACCCAACTAGCCCAATAACACATTCACCTGCATGTTACATACCAATAGCCTTTTCTTTCCATAAATGTTTCCCTTGTGTACACTACCGTATCTCATCATGTCCGTTATATCCCTATCCCTCGCGTTCTTATATTTTTTTCTTTTTTTCTTTTTATAGAAACCCAGCCTCACCCATTAAGCTGTAGCCCACTACCCTCAAAACCCATCATCAACAGTACCCCATCTTCTTGAATTAAAGCTCTCGCTGCCTGCTCCTTCTATACACCATTACTATTAATTCAAAGCCTACACTTCCTCGTTTTCTTCACAAAAAATCCAATAAAACATCTAAAATTATTCAATTTAAAACCCATCACTCCACGCTATTTTCATCAATCTCGACATTACCACGTGAACCGCGTGCTCCAGCTTTCTCCATGCATATACAGTAGTTATATCGACAAAAAAATATCATGTAATCCCTTCAAAGTTCATGAAACGACGCGCCTCTCACCTATGATCACCACACAACACCTGATTTTGCCTAACCGGCCCTTGTCACTGTAAAACCACAACCCTAAACTAACGCTATATAGTTCTAGGGTTATGAATTATGTTCGAGCATGATGAAAATCACACTGGATTGAAGAGCAGCACGGCAGGATTCCAAAAATGCAAGTTTCGAGATTTTAAGATCAACGTATGATTTTAAAAAAAAAGGAAGATTGAAAACTTAAAAACCTCTGTATTTCCTGAAACTAAGAAGAACACAATGAAGTTTCGCAGCTTATTTATACCGTGAAGAACTTAACCCTTAAGTCTTATGTACATCATAAGCCTATGCTTCGATTTTTAGGGTATGGCTATGAAACAAAATATCACTGCTGCCTCATTACTTTGGTATGAAGTAATTAGCAGTAGGTAGCTGCGATGAGATTTCTTTTCTTAGTTCTGCTGTTCTGCACTTGTACGTATAGTATATATATATATATATATATATATATATATATATATATATATATATATATATATATATATATATATATATATATATATATATATATATATATATATATATGTGTGTGTGTGTGTGTGTGTATTGATCATTTTGGATGAGCCGTCTTTATTATTATATTTGCTTTTTTTGACGATTTGTCTATCAAGTAATATCCAAACCATAACAATCTTGGTTATATATTTCTTTAGAATACCATGTAACCCAACAACATGTTTTACATGCAGTTTTCGTTCCATCTGTGAAGATGAAAGCATTTGGATTAAATTCATTGGCGTTCTGTGAGCAAAACGATAAGTTATACATATTTTACAATTTTAATCTTTTTCTTTTGATGCGTACAGTAAATTTTGCATATGTTAAGTAATTTTTTTATGACAATTGCATAAAAATTTGTATTTTGATTATTCGTGAAATTTTCCATTTTACTGATGCATAGAATTCAAATGTAAGTATTGATGACGATGATACATAAAGAGTCGTGGTATACATGTCGTAGCAACTACTGTTTTTATTTCTTGGTCTTTCATTTTATCGAGTCCAGTAGTACTAGTGCACCCTTCATATTATTTATTTGGTATTTCTTTGGTGAGTTATAATTGTATTTTGAATTTGAATAGGATTAGGTATTTACAAATGGAAGGTGCAAGAATGTTGAGTATAGAACCGTGACCAGGTGGCAGATACCGAATCCTAATACATAATATTTCATTCACATATATATGAATCACCATGGACAAAAAGAGAAATACGGTCGAATTCGGCAATGCGCCACGATCCAGAAATATAATAAAATAGACAAGTTAATTTATTTTGTGACATCCTTAAACACTAATATTGGGTGCAAAATATGTTTAATGAAAAGTTTTTTTTCCAAATTAAAAATTATGAAAAACTTCTATAAAATAAATTAACAATACATCTTAAAAATCTTACCCAAATTCAAAACCAATATATTATTATATCTAATAAACCGTTATGATTTATAAACAACTCCATAATGACTGTTTGAAAATTTAATTTGGACATAACTTACAATCTATTAGACGAAATCTTGATTTTTAACTTCCATTAGAAAAATATAGCTTAACAGATTCAAACATTTCTTGTTTCAATGAAATTCGACTTATAACAAATCCTGTATACTCAATTGAAGTTCAAAACTCAATATTACAAAATACCGTGACGTTACGAGCTCGCTTATAATTATGTTAAAATTAATACGTTTAACTGGACATTTAAATAATATATTCATTATTATAATTCAATTCTAAATTGAGTTGAATCTACTAAATTATTCAATTCATATAATATTGCCACTTTACAAATTTCGACTATTTCAGAAATAAATATATTATTCCACTATTTAAATTATTTAAATAATCAAAGTTATTTAAATTCAAATGGTTTAAATCACCAAACCATTTATTAAATAAATAAATTATTAAATCGTTAAAAATGTGGGTCGTTACATAACTAAGTGCAAATGGTTAACAAAGTAACCTTGTTTGAGATGACCAAGTCGGCTACTTGCACGAGAATTGATTATTAAAAACTATTATTGGATTGTTAATTATTATTGAAGTTAAGTATCATTTTAAAATAACCTTTTAAGAAAGACTAATTATTTTATTTATAGTTGATAATGAAGTAAACTATTTGATGTAAAGGATGTTAGATAATTAACAAGGAGTTGACATGTAAACGGGATTTTAAAAGTATAGTATGAATATGAATTCATAAAGTAACTCGATAGACAAGATTTGAATATATAATAGTGTTTTTAAATGAAACCAAGTTGTTTTGATATATCGAGTCCAGATTTCTATAAAAAGAATAATATTAACTTTTAAAGTGAATAATGCTTGAAAGAAACCAGGTTGAAATGGAAATGGTGATAAAGGGAATTAGTTGAGTAAGACCTTGGTTGTAAAAAAAAGGATTTTTAATAAGTTTTACTCATATGATTTAGAATTTGATTTATTCCCTTGAAGGAATTTTATAAAAAAGGAAAGTTTAACCAAGATTTAATATGAGCTGAAATTGAACGGGTGCTTAAGAGGATTGAGTTTGATTGTAAAAGTGAAAATCTAACGATAAGATCTAAAGATAAATGTTTTAGATACGAAATGGAGTTAATTGAAACAAAGTGGTTATAAATGGGATTCTATAGTAAATAAAAGTGTTGGGATAATTACTGGAATGTGATTTCGGTAATAAACTTCTATATATTCCAAATATAAGAATGTTGTCGACTCAAGTCCTGAGAGGTAAATAAAATACCCCAACTTGAACGACTTCATGATTATCCAAGAATGATACGAGTTTAGAAGTAAAGGAAGTTGAGGGGATTAAATAAATATTTCTGTAAAGGATATTATAAACTATAATTCGAAGAGTTATAAGTTGAATAAATTTATTTGGAAATAGGAAGTGAAAGGGCGTATTTCAAATGTTGGAAGATTTAGAAATTAAATTAACAACTGTTTAACTAAAGAGGCCAAGTGACGCTGTATACTGAACCAATGAACCCATTTTATTTTTCTATGGATGATGGTTGTTTATTTTGACAGTTAAATCACTGGCTATCAAAATCTGGCCAAATCGATTGTTGGTATGAAAGGTTAGGGATCAAATTTATATTTGAAAACCATTCTGGCCAGCAAATACGTAAATGTTGAAGACGAAAGATGTTGATCAAGATGGAGCAATTGAAGATCGTGGAACTTCAAAAGTGGAAGGATTGCTGCTGAAGTTCTCTGGATAGCACCAGAGGTTTTTAAACTGCGATTCGGTCATGGTTGAGATTTTGCGGATTGTAAGGACTTCTCACTACTGATCCTTTAGATGTGGTAGGAGGGTGCCTTCGGTTTATCCTGTTCCTAGATGACTTGTATGGACGAGTGTCTGACAGAGTATTTTCAGATTGTAACGTACATTGATTTCTTCAAACGTGCCCAGTGTATTTGTGAGGACATCAATTGGTGATTTGACGGATCTGACGATGTGGCGTTCAAAGTTTGACATGATGATAAAAAAGGTAGGTAATCGTAGCCTCAAGCCCCATCAACCGGAAAATGACAAAAATCGGGTAGGCAGCTTGGCTAAGTGGGTCGCTTCCAAGTAGGGTGTATGATCACCTATCTAGAGAAAATTTATTTCCTTCTTTAATCTATTTGATGCTGTCCCTTTCGGTAAACGGTTGCTGATCCCAACCGTTGGTGATATACATTCGATACACTCAGGCAAAATGAGTGGTCGGTCATGTGTGGTCGGGTTGCAAGTTGTTCTTATTTAACCCAATGTATTTCCCTCTAGAGATACACTATCGGCAGGTGGTTCCATACCTTGTTATAGTCGAAATCCAATCTCCAATAAGCGCCCGCGGTTTTTGATTTTATATTATATACATAGAGAGTGAGATGAAAGTGTTTTGCTAGATGATTATTTATTTGATTTGGACATTAATATAATTTCAGAATATATATATGATTTGACTAGTTATCATAAGGTAAAAATCGTCAGTGTTTATGTATTGACTGGTCTTATGATAATCCTTTTCTTTTAGAAAAGATTTGTTAAACTTTAAAATCAGGTTGGATGTTGCTTGTAAACTTAGTGGGTTTCTCACTCTAATTCACCAGACTGATCCGGCGTTTGAAATGCTCGGGTTAGGCCGGGTTTTACAGGTTCAGGATATTGAATACTACGAAGTTCAGAAGATGTGCTGGAGGAGTTTCAGACGGATTAGTATTTATTCCATTATATGTTAATATGGGGACAGATTATTATAACTGCCCAGATGTATTGATGTACTCTGATGATTGTAAATTTTATTCCAAGCTCTCAAAAAAGTTTTTGTTTATATATATATATATATATATATATATATATATATTATATTTTGTTCCGCTGCGATATGAGAATCTGATTTTGTTATGTTATTCTTCTTCTTCTTCTATTCTAATAGTTCTTTCTTTCTTACCTCAACCTCTAATTTCTTTCTATTAACTATCTGGTGTTTTCAATAGTTGTGTTTTGATAAATAATACGAGTTATTAATTATTGTCGAAATTCGGGCCTTGAATTCGCCGGGTCGTTACAACTACTATTACCAGTGTTGGTTTCCATTTAGTATTTTCAAAAATTAGATTATGAACTTTTTTGAAAATCTATGCTCTGATACCAATTGTTAGGGAATGCAAAATGCGAATCTTAAGGCAAAACAAACACTAGAGGGGGGTGGGGTGAATAATGTTTATAAGAAATTTATGAAAATTTTATATTTATTTGATCTACTATATGAATCACACAATGATTATCACACCAGAGATGATCACAAACACATAATCAAACACAAACACAGATATAAATAAATATAAAATGCAGAAAAGGAAAGAACACAATGGACTTATACTAGTTTAGATTACGCCTACATCCAGTCCCACGCAACGCTGGATTGCACAGATTTTTATTATTATCAATATCCAAGTACATCCCCTTGATTTCAAGGCTACAAGGTTAACACCGCTCCAAACACCCTTGATTTGACGGCTACAAGGTTAAAACCATTCCCTTTCCTTGATTTCAGGGCTACAAGCACTGTTTCTGATCTCGAAAATATCGCCCGAGATGTCGTTTTGGGCTCCTTCCGAAATGAAACCTATACATCTCTTTTCGAATATATTGACCCAGATATTGCGATATCGTACGATATATCGACCGAGATGAGATACTGGAATATCGTCCAAGATCTTGGTTTTTCTGAATAAAATTTAAATCTGTTCCCGAACCAGAACAATAATTAAAAATCTCAAATTTAGCCATGATAATCTCCTGCAATTTTACATTTTGCATGTTAAATGACCATATTCCATATTCATATATGTTCTACAATGCTTATGGTATTCATATTCGTCTTTTTTTTAATATACATGTGACCTATGAAATTTTGTATCTTATGTTCAACTTATGTTGAACTTTTTAATGTTTTGGATCTTTTTATGTTTTATGTCTAACAATAATCCATGTTCATGCATCATACGTTGTAAGCACTAATCTATTTGCATTGTGTTATATTTCTATTTTAAGCATATTATGATTTAAAGTATGATGATCTTTCATGAATTAAGAATAATAACCTCATTTTGCAATTCAAGTTTAAGTTACTATGTTTTTAATAGCATTCATAAAAATTGTTTTGTACGAATATCAATTTTAACATATCATGTACACCGAGACTGTTTCGATATGAATTTTTAGACCCGAGATGGGAATTCGATACGAACACCCGAGTTAAACACATCTCATCCGAGATATCCTCTGATACGATATCATATCTCTAAAATCCCCGAGACGAAACGTGACCAATATACGAGATTTTAAACCTTACAAGGAACACACTCTTTCCCAAACAATTCCCAAATGATTACAACAGCCCTAGAACTTTTCAATAACACGTTAATTCAGAGAGTATTTGATAGAGATTGAGAAGAGAAGAAGTTTGATATAATTTGAGTAGAAATCGACAAAGTATAAGTGTAGGAATCAAGAAAATGATGTATATTTATGGTGGTATGTAAAGGGGGTGGAGATGGAGAAGAAGAATGAATAAAAAAAGTTTGAAATCAGCCCCTATTTCTAGTATCTCAATGGCTGCAACATTTTAGAAATGTTACAAATAGAGAAAAGACACTTCCTGTGAAAATTGAAATTATGATAGTTGTATGTCGACATAGCCATAAATGTATGTCGACATATGTGTAGTATTTTGATTTTTAAATTTTTAAGTGTTTAATCATATATATTATTATGGAAATTCTTAAATCAAAACTTAGTAATTTAAATGAATATTATAAAGTGTAAAATTAAATGAAATCATAATAATATATTATATAAACATATTTATAAAGTTATAAGTTTCATAACAATAAAACCATATAACTATATAAAAACTTATATATATTAAAACTTTATAAATATATATGTTTGAAATCATAAGTAAGATGATAGTTTGAAAATAATTTGAAATAAGAATTTGAATTTTGAAAATAAAATTTGAAATTTGAAAATTAGAATTTAAATCTAGAGTGCTAATCAAAGTCTTACATATAAACTAGATTCAACTACTATATTTTTTTTGAACTCTTGAAATCTTGATAACTTGATAACTCATGAGTCTTAAATCTCTTCTGAATCCTGAATGTCCTTAAACTCTAAAACTGCATAGTCTTCAGTATTTAAGTCCTGTATATATATATATATTCAAGATAGAGATATTATCATATATTTTATAATCAATTAATGATAACTGAAATAATGTTGTTGTCATCAAAACTCCATTCTCTAGCAGATATACATCGATCCATAAGGCACGGATTGGTACTGATCCATGCCCTTAAACTTTGGGATGTTCTCGTCTACTTTTTTGGCATTCCCATGTGTTGACGCCTAAAAATGGTCACCAACGCCCAAGAGTTCCAAAATTTTAAAAAAATGTCTAGAGCGGAAAAGTGTGGGAGATGCAGTAATAATGTGCAGGAAAGTAAAAAAAATACAGTAATTTATAGTGGTTCGCTACGTCCACTTTGAAGGCCTTGTGGATTTTATTCGCTTTCAATAAAGTCCAGTGATAGACATAATTACAAGAAGTTACAATGATTAAAAATGTTCAATTAATCCTTGTTGTCTAGCTTCCTTGCTGATCAGGATCAGTCGAGGAGTTCCAAGGTCCGGCATGTGCCGGAAAATTCCAAGGTCAAGGTTGTACCGGGAATTCTGGAGGTCTGAGGTGTACCGTGAAACCTAGAGTCCGGGGTGTACCAAAAAATATGAAGGTTCGGGGTGTATCGGGAATTCGAAGGTCCATGGTGTACCGAGAAAGTTTGGAGGTCTCGGGTGTACTAGGAAAATCGGAGGTCTGGGGTGTAATTAAGGAAAATATGCAACTTGCCATGGGAGTTTGGACCTCGTCAAATTAGTGGCGGAGATGAGCATTCCATCCCTAAATCCAACACCACCCTCACGATGCTCGAACTCCAACCAATTCATCCCCAAATCGCAACGTTAGTTTCCATGGCCCGTATCTAGTCAAGACTGCACCCCCCGAGATGGGTATACCAACAATCATAAGGTCAAGATTTTAGTTAAGCGGATTGAGAGAAATGATATTTTGAAGAGGAAGGAAAATCGGCCTTAAAAATAGAAGTCACAATAATCGCGTGAGGGAAGAAAGAACTAGGTCGGGTTGAGTTACTGTAAACATAAGTTATTTATAATATTTTAATCCTTTTGATTTCATTTTAGTTCCACTTAAAACGGTTACGCATTTTAATTTTCACACAATCAAATAACAAATCCATTCACCACGAAACTTGACAGCGTGCATCACTATGACAATACGGCCTTGACGGTATAAGTTTTGTGGAAATCCGAGATTGTTCCCGGAACGACTATTTTTAGATGATTTTGACCCTCAAATCGCTTGATTTCGTAATATATGGATTCATATGCTCATTTTTCATGCAATTAATAATTCGTACTTTCTTGTAACGAATAATTCAGACTTAACGGAGCTGGTTTTAAATCCTGATTCGATCGTTTTGTGGAAAATCCCATTTTTGAATCATCAATCCAATAGTTAACGATCAATATTTAAATAAAATATTTAAACGTCTAATTGTTAAAATACAGGTCGTTACACATGTTCATGTCAAAAGTTGTATTACTTTACCTTCTTAAGGCTTTATTGATGGTGAGCTATCATCTAACCATTATTATTTCGATAAACATCCATTGTTCCCGAAAGTTTTGGCAAAATTCAATGATGAGCTGTCGTATTAACCATTGCATGTCGAAACAGCTTCAAAACACTTTTGAGCAAATTAATTTCACAAAATCATTATCCAAATTTTAGTGGTTCACGCATTCACAAAACCATTAGCACAAGAAATTACTTTAAAAGACACATTAAGCACGAGCACACATTTTTCATTCACAAAGCAACCAAGTCTAGCCATATCACCTTTAAAATTTATTGGTATCACTAATATTCAACGTTCATCAAACCACATCACAAAATAAGTCACATTCTCAAATCCCCAGAAAACCAAGTGATGTGATAAGTGGTTCATCTCCTTCAAATGTTAATGCTGCAGCGCTTAAGAACTTTTCCAAAGTGATTTCTCCATATGTGCGCATTGCTCCTCTACCTGGACATAAATCTCTACCTATGCCTTTGGAAGTAGCAAATCCGCAAGATAAGACTAGTGAAGATCATGTCAGTGTTGTAGTGAAGACTCCTATCACTTGCAATAGGAAGAAAGAACTGATGCAAGCACAAATGGATAAAATTTAGTCCATAGTCAAGCTAGGAGTGCTTTGTTTTGGTACTAAGGAATTTATGTTTGTAAACTTAAATGTTATGTGTTGTGTCATGCTTTTGTTCATGTTATTATCTTCTGCTGGAGTGTTCATCTTTGTGTCCACTATGTGGGATTGCTCTTAGTTGATATACGCCTAGTATGTCACCTGCAACTATTGTAATTTTCTTTTCTGTTTAACAAAAGAGTGCTACGAAGCACAATAAAAACCAGTCATACTTGCCGAAAAAATAAGTCACATTCAACATTCAAATTCAACAGTCACCAAATCAAGTCACGGAATAATCAAATAACTACAAATAACCACTTGACATGCCATTATATTAAAATATTCAAACAAAATAAGACTTGCTATACTTTATCACTTATTTGTTCACCAAAATATTTATATAACCAAATTGTTTTAAGATTTCTTCTTACTAGCGGTTTTCTTTCCATGTCTTCTGTCTCTTTCACCACCTTTACTTTTCTTTATCTTCTTCGCCATAAATCCTTCTAGCGCATTCCATTGTTCAAGTTCTGCTTGGGCATTCACTTGTTTGCCGAAAATTTCTAGCTCATCTTATTTAATTCGCTCTAGCTACCATTTCTAACATTTGGGACATTCAATCAGTTAGAGTACATGCTTTAATGAACTCCGCGATACGCTGAAGTATACTTTTATATAAGGTTAATTTTCAAGTCAAGTAAATAATTACAAAAAAATATGTATGGACTTACAATGCAGATAACAAGTGAATTATTTTTGCTAGCTTGCATGGACTCTGTAAATCGTATTTGTGGATTGCCAATAATAAGATGTGACATATATTTATACCATTGAATTTACATTGAATGACAAGCCCAAGGCTGTGCAACACAGTTATACGTTAGACTCTCATTTAACAAATGGTTTCTCCGCTCACTTTAGGTGATGTCCTTAATTCAAATATGTCACGTTGTAAGATTTTTCCGATGATTTCACCTTTTTGGTCTTTAAAGAAAAGCGGTTATGGTTATTGGTTGAACAGAGCCAAAATACGAAGAACAGGTTGCAGAAGTTGCAACTTCAAAACATACAATGGGACCATTGTATAAAGATCATCAGTGAAATGGGCTATGGTTTGGCATATCCTTCAGCCCCAACCACTTTAACTTGGAGGTCGTCGATCTTAGATAATCTTTTCTCTAAGAACGATCAAATCATAAGCCAGATCGGTGCATGTTTCCTTGGAAAAGTAAAAATGCAGGCCTAAGTTCTCCAAACTATGCACTAGCATTGCAATTATGATGTCTTGAGATCGAAAAGTGCTCGTACATCCAAATTTAGACACGAAACAAAAAAATAAACACAAGCATTATGATATAATTTTTTTGCCTAAATCATACATGCAACCAGGAATCTAACGTACATCTTTTTTCTGAACCTTGAGCCAAATTATAGAACAACCAACTCAAGTATGCAGTGCTTCAAGAGTAAGTATTCACTTTCCTTAACACATGTAAGCAGTATAAGAAACGTACTGACACTTTGTTCTTATATTTGTCACCGTATATTAAGCCACCAATAGTGAATAATAAATAAGCAATTGCGCATTGCCTTCTCCATTCAATATTATATGAACTTGAGAACTAGAAAACATAATCCTTAACCATAAATGGTATTCTTCTCACCTTTCAACAACTTGTCAATCATTTCTTTTTTGACACTGAGACATTTATCCAACAAGTCGTACAAGTTATGATCATTTATTCCCCTTGATTCTCCAAATGACCCCGTAACTGCTTTTTCTTCAACAACAAATCTTTTATGTGAAATGCTACATCGATAGTGATTGTCATCTCACCGAACGGAAAATGAAATTAATTTTGAAATAAAATTGTTCAATGAATGCGTTAATGATTGCCTAATCAACTCTGTTATGTGCATGCTTAATTATATTCAGGAAATTCGATTGGGCTACCGATCCTTAACAAAATTACACTCTGAGGTCAAATCCCATAGTCTCTTTGTCCCCACATGACTATGAAGCTTAACGATCCTTGCTTCATTCCTTACCAATACAACATAAAAAACACATTTATATCATTTATAATACTAATTGATATATACAGTACATGTACCAAGGAATTCTATGCCAGAAGCAATATGATCTTTATAAGAAAATAACATGGATGATTGCAATTCACTTTTAGTAGTTTGACTTAACTTTTTATCATCAACTTTTTTCCTTTGCCTTTTCTCTTCAATGGTTGTAGCTTTGTATCAGTCTTATTTTCTTCTTGTTTGGTGCATTTTATTCATCAATGTCGTCAAGTCGCCTTCCCTCTTCCTCGATCGACTATTATTTTCAATATTATTTCGTTCCTCGTCTTCAATAGCCTCCTTAATATGTTGTTTCAATCACTTCAGCTCTTGTCTCTTGCGATTTGAAATGGTTGAGGAATATGAGTTGTCAATGATGAAGTTTTTTGTATATATACGAATTCAACCGTATAAATAGAACATAAAACATTAACTCAATAAAGAAGCAAAACACATAACTCAACATAGCATTAACTAGTTGAAAACTAAAACGGCAAAGCAATACCGGAGTTCATGATTTTAGCAACCATGCGGTAAAAACAAGTTAACCTTTAACACAACACACATCAATATACCACCAATGAACAAAATTATCAATGATATATGGGGCGTCAAACATCAGTATGTGTTTTAAATTAAACAACGATAGTTATGCATCGACCAAAAATTCGTTTTTCAATAAAAGGAGGTCCAAATAATTTGCAAAACTCAACAACAATTTCAATTCTTAAACCCTAAGTTGGATCGCGATTGGAAAACTCTAATCATCCCAGAACCAAGACAAAGTTAAATTGAAAAACGATGTACCTTTGAATTACCTTCTCGACGAATTTAGGATCTGAATTCCTTGATCAAGCAACATTTTTTACGAATCATTTTCCACAGCAGGTAAATGAAAACAAATGAAAGTAACAAGGTAAAGTGAAGTACTAAGTAAGAAAATGGCTAAAAAGGGCAAAACATGGGAGGATCACGTTCTTTTTTTTCTATGATATACTCTTTGTTGTAATTTATTTTTTTATTAGAGTGAAATTAAAAATGACTTCCTTTTAAAAAAATTGTAAGTAGCAATGCCCAGTAGAATTTATACTTCAAATTATATTTCAAGAATTAAAGTTAGTCTTAAGTTACATTCTTCTGATGATCATAGATAAATTGAACATTCGAATACTTTCTTCAGTCTTTACTATAACTTAAATCTTCTAATCAAACCGACCGTTAGAGAGGTTTGCTTACTGTTACTTGACCAAAACCAACTTTGGCGAAACTATAAAAATATATAATACATCCAGAACATGTCTTCTTAAAAAAATCAATTTAATTTATTTAATTATAATTGGTATTGTTGACGTCAAAAGTTGGTCACTAGTGACGGTCAACCCCTAATCGTGTGTAGAAAGCACGAACAACAATCATAGTACGGAAAGATAAGTAAAAATAGGGAACATATAGGGTTTTTATAGTGGTTCGGTAAAATCAATGCTTATATTTACTGATTTTTGAGGATTACAAAAAACAATAGATTTTTCTCAAAGGAAGTGAAGTAGAGATTACAATATCCTTGTAATATTTGAAGTGCACGGTTGGAAGTTTTCCAGTATACCAAGCATAGGCTAGAAGTGGAAAATTCAACATGCCTTTTCATTTTCAGCAATGTGGTATTTATAGTTGGAGGAGTGTGTTGAGCCGCATGCCACGTGGCTTGCCTCTTTTGCGGAGCTTGGATACGCGGAACTCGATCCGGCTGAATAGTTGTAGTGGTGGGACCTGGTCTAATGCTGAGTAATAGTTCTCTCGAGAATTGTGGCTTGTGTGGCACTTGAACTATGGTGTATTAAAAGTAGTGTTTTAGCCGGAAGTGTTTGACCACTTCAATTTCCTTGAGAATCGGGCTTTGTTGGGTGACTCATATGGATATTTCCAAGTAAATCCGATTGATCCGAATGTTAAGGAGAGGTTGACTCGGTCTGCTGGGGGAGCAATTTATGCAGGAAAGAGATATGCCACTGCTGAAAGGAATTTGGACCCGGCCGAGCCTTGTTTGGACTTTCTGGAATAAAGGGTCGTCTGTTCAAATTGGTCGGTATTGTACGACGAGCCTTTTGACATTTGGCTCTGATCCATTGAGCTGTGACAGCTTTTGCCAAAAAGTTGGCAACACTTTGTCCCTCCGATTACATCTTCTTTTGGTAAAGGGAAATGTGTTTTGGATCTTCTAAAGGATGTTGCATCGGAGCTCAATGTGCAGGTTGGATATGGTTACGCCGAACCATATTAAGGCCAGAAATCTGACGATTCCGATGGTTGTATTAAGGCCGGAAAACCGATGATTGGGATTAAGACCATAAAACTGACAACCAGCGAAGACCGTATTAAGGCCGGGAATGAGATTAGTTGACATCCTTTGTCGGGATGTCCAATGCATGCATAGATGGTATGGGTCATTCTCGGTTTATAGATGGCTGCAAGCTCGGCTGGAAAATGGTGGCGAGTATTAACCATACTCGTCTTAAAGAAGTGGCGATTTTCAACCATACTCGGCTTGTGGAGGTGACTAGTATTAACCATACTCGGTTTATGGAGGTGGCAAGTATAATCCATACTCGGCTTATGGAGTGTTAACCATACTCGGCTTGTGGAGTTGGTTTAGATATGGTTGCAGGCATCGACCGTAGCTTAGAAACAGTGGCTAGCACTGACCATATTTGGATCCGCGAGCATCAATCATGATCGTCTTGAATCGTTCAAAAACAATCCATGTCCGAGAAAGAAAGTTTATTGCTGCTAAAGAGCTATTACAAGAAAATGAAAATAAATCCTGAGTGATAGTTAAATCCAGAGCACGCCTAGGAGCTAAATCCTAACTCCGTACATATGTACTTCAACATACCCATATTATTGAAAAAAATAATAAAGGTACATTCCTTATATCTTAAAAAATGGGAAAAATCTAAATCTTATTAATTAATGATGATGCTGCGATTACTGGGCTCAGGGTCCTCTTCGTTTTTAGGAGCTCGAGGACCGACCTGAGGAGCTTGGGGAGAAGATTGTGGTGACACGGCCTGTGTAGATTTCTTGACATACTCGGGTAGTTTTCCATGCCTAACCCTATCCTTGATGAGATCGCGCAAGTGCGTGTGTTCACTGGTGCTGTGGCCCGCCATGTTGTGGTACATGCAGTGATTTACAGAGTTAAGTTCCTTTTGGGTCGGCTCCCTTCGAGGAGGTTTTGGAAAGGGTAGAGTTCCTCATACGCTATGCAATTAATGCCCCGATATTACCCCGCTGTAACCCCGCTATATCCTATAGCACATTGCCACCTCTACGCTTTTCCTCAAATAGCCTATGATATATCCTTTCCGTTTTAATCCTCACTATATTCTGCTATTCCTTATATATCCCATTATTTCCGCTATATTTTGTTATTCCCGCTATATCTTTGATGAAAGAAATGAACTCAAAAATGAAACTTATGCATTAAAAGAATTGTTAAATTAGGGTTTTTGATTGAATTTTTTAATATCTACTTTTAGAAACAAAAATACTCCAATATGCTATTGAATTTAATTAATTTAAACGAAAGTTTATGTTTATTTATCGATATTTGCACATATTTGTATTTAAAATTAAAAATGTACTAACTAAAATTAAATAAAGTGTTAGTTTTTCACTTACTTATCATTTATATATTCATAAAAACATTTTGCAGGAGTTAAATATGTTATTTTAGAGTCATCTACTATTTCCTCGCTTTTCCCCGCTATGACTTTTTGGACCTCTGCAGCATTGGATCCGCCAAGCGCTTTAACTGCACAGCTCATACGTCAAGGTAGATATCGAGTAGGGAGGAGTTGAGCTCGGTGTATTATTCACATTTGTTCTCTCCATAGTCGTACGTTGCGATCATTCTTTTCTGAGACTTTTCCTTTGCATTTGTTCTAGCCATTGGTGCTGGATGAACTCCGTCCTTGGTGGCAAGCTGTAACAACCCGGAATTTTGGAACCAATTTTTTTTTTTTTTTTTATTTTAATGGATTTTTAATATTTAAAATGATTTATTTTAGATAATAATAACTAAAAATTTATTTAAATCGAAGTTAGAACGAATTTTTTTAGTTTAATTATAAAAGGAGTTAGAAATAGCATGGTAGGTTGAAATTTTGAATTTAAACTTTGACTGAATGTACAGGATTCAAAATAAATTGGATTTTAGTGAAACCAAAAATATTAGAATATGTTTAATAATATCTTTCCAATGAATCTGAAAAATTGAAATTTCATAGCGGGAATCAGAAGTTATATCCAGTTTAATATTCAGAATAGTCATTATAGAATTTATATATATTTTTTAATATTAAAAATAGTCATTTTTCAAACGGTCTTCAAATTCGACGAAATTAATTTTGTTGGGACCGTATCGTCAAAACATAGCTAGATTTATCTTTCGGGAATTTTTAGAATCAGTATGTGGCTCTGGTAAATTGAAATGTACATTGAAATTTGTATATGTTTATTTTAAAATAGTACGTTATTGAAGCAACATGCTGCAGACTTCAGAATTGAGCTTCTCCACTAGTCCCATTGCATTCAGAAGGCGTCAAAACCTTTTGTTAGGCAGTGAGTAGGCCTGATTTGGACTTGGGCCCGTTTCTGGCTTTATAACACGTAAAACGATGAAATATATTATTATTTTAATAAACCAAAACCCTAGTCTTCATCTTCCACAGCCACCGCCCATTTCGTTCGAGGGCCAGAAAACGCCGAAACTATTCCTTAAAATTCCACCAATCCACAAAACTATTTGTTAAATTTCCAAAGTGAATCTTGAAGAGAATTTCATGCTCTATAATATGAACGGTGGTGATGAAAACTCGTTGAATATTTTGTTCGTTCTCTGCTCTCAAACATGTGCGGTTTGGGTTCAATTTCTGGGCAGGGGGACCCACGAGTTGGACTAGAAGGAGGGCGTGGGGAGAGGTGGACGTCGGCTTCGAAGTGGTGCTCGCTGATGGTGGTCTAGCGCGTCGTAGGGCGGTGCGACGGTGGGAATTCGAATGATGATGGGTTCAGTAGATTTCAGGAAGGGCAACGATGGAAGAAGGATTCAAACTCCTTAATGAAGTAATTAAAAAGTGTAATTATATTTTAATTTTTCATTTATGAAAACAAATGTTTGTAACTCCATATTTTTGTCATACGAACTCAGAATTTCGCGAAATCAGTTATGTTGTGATCCTCTTGACAAACTCTACATTTCAGAACTGACCGAACATATTTGAAGCTCATCTCAATTTTTGGCAGAGTGGAAAACCTTCGGTGAGATCCCTATTTTAAAGTAAAATTAATTATTAATCGCGATGTGAAATTTATATTTATAATATATAGAATTCATGTTGGCGTTGTATAAAATTGTAATTGTTTGTGATTACGTTGAACAACTGAATTGAATTGTGTATATTCATGTTTGTCAAAATGTATGCATACAATAAAAACCATATTTTGTTTGTATATAATAAAATAAAAAACATGTTAATACATGTTTGGCATTAAAAAATCATGTTCTTATGTTAGATTAGAAATAAAATAAAAACATGTTAATACATGTTTAGCATTAAAAAGTCATTTTCTTATGTTATATTGGAAATAAAATAAAAACATGTTAATATATGTTTGGCATTAAAAAGTCATTTTCTTATGTTAGATTAGAAATAAAATAAAAACATGTTATTACATGTTTTACTATTTTAAAAGACATTTTTAATATGTTAGTGTAGAAAAAAAAACATGTTATTACATGTTTTGCTACTTTAAAAGACATTTTCAATATGTTGGAGTAAAATAAAAAGAATAACATGTTACTACATGTTTGGGTAAATAATAAAGATTACATTTTTATCACATATGGTGATCATTAAAAACATGTCTTTTTTTTTGTAAAATCATGTCATGTTATTTAAATATGTCATTTTTGTAAAATACTGCCATGTTAGATTAAAAATAACATTTTTGTTATAAAATTATCATTTTAGATAAATTGTCATGTTAGATTAAAAATAACATTTTTTTATAAAAATGTGATTTTAGATAAATTGTCATGTTAGATTAAAAATAACATTTTTGTTATAAAATTATCATTTTAGATAAATTGTCATGTTAGATTAAAAATAGCATTTTTGTTATAAAAATGTCATTTTAGATAAAATGTCATGTTAGATAAAATTATCATTTTAGACAAAAATGTTATGTTAGATAAAATTATCATTTTAGATAAAAATATCATGTTAGAATAAAAGGTCATTTTAGTTAAATTGTCATATTAGAATAAAAGGTCATTTTAGTTAAATATGTCATTTATGTTAGGGATGAAAATGTTGAAACATCAAAATTCACATTTTTAATGTAAAGATAAAATATATAAAATATTCATCGTATAGATAATAATGTTGAAACATTAAAATTTACATTTCTAATGTAAAGCATGATTTATGTAAAATGATCATTGGTTGGAAAATAAAATTGTTTAACAATAAAAAATTTACATTTTTATTGTATATAAGAAAATATGAAAAATGAACATTTGTTTTAAATATGTCATTTATGTTAGGGATGAAAAAGTTGAAACATCAAAATTCACATTTTTAATGTAAAGATAAAATATATAAAATATTCATCGTATAGATAATAATGTTGAAACATTAAAATTTACATTTCTAATGTGAAGCATGATTTATGTAAAATGATCATTGGTTGGAAAATAAAAATGTTTAATAATAAAAAGTTTACATTTTTATTGTATATAAGAAAATATGAAAAATGAACATTTGTTTTAAAAGATTCAAGTTAATAAAATTTTGCTTATATTAAAATTTACACTTTAATGTATGTATGAATCATTAGTAAAAGGTTCATTGCTTGAAAAATGTTTTTACATTAAAATTTACATTTTTAATGTAAATGAATCATATGAAAATAAAAGATTCATTGTGTAATAAAAATATATTTTGACATTAAAATTTACATTTTTTATGTAAGTAAATCATTAGAAAAGGTTCCATTTTTTAATAGATTATGTTAAAATTAAAATTACGTCTTTAATGTAATAAAGGATTGATTAAAAAGATTAAACTTTGGTAAAAATGTGTTAACATAGAAAGTACATTTTAAATGTACAAATGATTATATAAAAAGATTAAAATTTGATTTTAATACGTTTACATTCAAAAGCTCATTTTTAATGCATAAATAAAAAGATCATTGTTTGATAAAAATGTTTCTACATTAAAAAATTACAATTTTAATGTAAGTAGGAATAATTAAAATATGCATTGCTTAATATTAACATTTACATGTTATAGAAGTAGAAATGTTCATTTGTTTGATATCACCATTAACATGTTAGAGAAGTAGAGAAATGTACATTGGTAAAACATTATCATGATTATGTTAGCGATATTAGAAATAATTCAAACTGAATTATTGTAACGATCCGCATTCTACGCATCATAGGATCGTAGAATATTTATTTCTTTCACATACGAAGTCGTATGGTCATGTAACTTTGGGAGACGACTATTGGGGTCATTTCCCATGTTCATGATTTTTCCCAATTTTTAAATGACCATTTTACCCCTAGTTATCACTGTTTTGGCCATAACTTTTGACTGGAAAGGAATTTTGACCTGAAACCACTTCCATTGGCTCCGGATGATGGTTTCTCTTTCCGTAGAGTGGTCGCATTAGCCAAACGGACTCACCGTTTGGGAGATATGACTGAAACAAGTTCCAGATGGTGAAAAACAACATAATTGGGCTTAACCGGGTGATTAACAGCTAGGCCCAAAGGGGAATTTCGGGATTAGGAGTTTAAAAGGGCTGTTAGGGTTTGGAGAATACCTTTTTCTCATTTTTCAGCCGTCACTATTCATTCCTCTTAAACTAGCCATGGCCTCCACCCTCTGAATCTCTTCAAAACACCTCTTAATCACTTTCTAATTGAGGATTAGGCTTAGCAAACATCAAATCAAGGAGTATTAGCACGAGAACCGAGGTAGAGCTGCTGTGTAAGATTGGGAACAACGCCAAATCAGAGAATATTTCAGTTTTGGAGTTTTAGTTGTGGCAAAGGTGAGTGATAGCATCGTTTTGACACTAATTATAGTTAATTAAGGGTGATTAGTGAAGATTAGCGAATTTATACACTGATAAATTCTGGAAAAATGTTTAGAAATTCTTAAATAATGTTTTATGCCTCTGGTTGAAATTTGGTTTGATTTGATTAAGTTTTGTTAACCCTATGATTAGATTTGCTTAAACATGCTTAAGGGAAAATAAGGGTTTTTGGGCACATTTGATCCATTTTGACATATAAATTCATTGTCTTGGTGTTTGTGGTTAGTTTGCTATGTTGATATGACTATTTGACATGAATTGTGATTGATTAGAATAGTTAGATTTGTCAAAAACGTCGTCGAATGGCGTAAACAAGTTGCTGGAAAAAGTTGCAGAAAGTTGTGCAGGGTTTCGGATCGGATCGGGTATGGGCTCGGATCGGGTAGGGAGCTGGGCAAGGAATCCGACCCGAACCGGAATCTGGCACAAAGAAAGTTGGCAAGAAGGAAGGCCACTGCTTTGAGTTGGAGTTGGACAGAGGATCGGATCGGAGCCATGGAGCAGGATCGGATCGGAGTGGGCTATGGGGCGAGATCGGATCGGGCTATGGAGCAGGACCGGATCGGAGTAGGCCAGGGAACGAGATCGGATCGGAGCAGGCAAGCTGGAGGAGGGACGAACCGAACCGACTGGAGCGTGACATCCAAACCGAACCGACGTCTAAGGGGAAGGATCACCGAACCGAACCGCACGCAGGAATACACCATGGAGCATTGCACCGAACCGAACCGTGTTATACATATATATCCGAACCGAATCGAATTCAGGACCACTTCTATGCGACGACTCTTTTGAAGACCAACTCCAATTCGACCAAACCCGAGATGCAAAGGAAGTCCAAATGAGAAGTTAGAGCTCAAGATCTAGATGGGATTCAACGAGTTCGCTTCATGATTGGGCTTTGCTGCGGGACGCGTGTTAAGGGGTTATCGATGTCTATAGTTTTGGACCACTATGGTAGGAGGTACAAAGGAGAATTCAGGGCCATTATGGCATTGGTAGAACCAAGGGCTACGATCAATGAAATGGGTCATTGAAATGTTTGGTCATGACTCCATATGTTTAGCTTGGTCACAGCAGGGTTTCTACAAGTCGGGATCCGTCGTTACCTCAATCTGTCTAGTATTCCAAGGTGGTAGATGTCGTATAGCTTTACGCACTGAGTGAAAGAGGTGAGGATGGTTGCTATGGATGGTTTGTTTGCTATCATTATGACATACACACCCCACCCCGTATTCTTTACACTATTGATTATGGCACCCTAGAGTATTGTACGGTATGTGGTACTAACTCTTTGGTTGCAGGTCCAGGTTCAGGTATGGTTTAGTATACCTGTTATTATTCTGTTTAGATGCTTATCGCTCATACCAGGCTTTATGTCTGACCCAGAGTTTTATGTCTCCTCTTATTACTCTGGGTGCTCACACGAGCAGACTAGAGACAGGTTAGCTGGTGATGTGCGGGTAGATGATCCGGAGACGAGCAGGAGGCTTCCACGTAATATATATAGTATTCTCCCTGTGTTGTTGAAGATCACTGCTTGGGCATTTGTGGTGCATCTTCTATTTTAGCTTTCTTTTGTTAGAGACAGTAAATTTGGAAAATTGTAATAAGCTGTATTTGGATTTCCGCTGCTCTGATGTTGATGTTGATTTTAGTTATCAGCTTATGCACTGTCTCACCTGTTTTATGTCAAGTATGTTATCATTATTATATTTTATCCCATGCGCTGTGAGACATTCTACAGGTTCCTCGATTAGTTCATTCTCTTCTTTTCTTTCTCCTGACGACCGTCCCGTGCTAGTCGGGTATGTGTACAGCGCACTTTTGGAGAAAATGCAGGCTGGTGCGGGGCGGGCCGTCACACTTGGTATCAGAGCTCTAGGTTGCGTAGTTAACCTAGGGAAGTTATCAAGGAGAGATAATATACGTATACGAGAGAGCGTATTTGTGATTATTTTGGTTTTAAAAGCTATATATATATACTATTAGTGGTATAAAGATGAAGTCGTGCTGCACTAGCACCACTATGGAGTCGTTAATCGTTTCCTTTTTCAGATTGACGATGAGCCGATATGTTAGAGGTACCGGTAGAGGGGCCAATAATGGGAATGCGGCTGACATGAGGACGATGTTTACTGACCTCATGAGAGAGATGCTTAGAGATGTACAGAGGGCGGCTCCCAATGATGGAAATGGTGGTGGTCCAATAGTGCAGGCGCCGAGGGTCGATTTCGCCAAGCTGAATAAGGATTATACTAGCCTTGGTGGGAAGCCGTTTCACGGAACGGAGTCGGCCACGGATGTTCAAGATTGGCTGGATAGTTGCGAATGTATCTTCGAGGATTTGGGTATCGAGGATGCGATGAAGAGAAAGCTAGCGTCCCATCAGCTGCAAGGGCGGGCAATGAATTGGTGGAATGCTATAAAGGCAGCCACTCCCGAAGATCAGATTACTTGGGAGCAGTTTAAAGCTCGCTTTAGCGAGAAGTTTATTCCAGCCGCTCAGAAGTCAGTGCTGTTTAAGAAATTCTTGGAGCTCAAACAGAATGGCAGGGCTGTCTCGGAGTATATTGCTGAATTCGACACTTTGTCAAAGTATGGGTTATCTCTTATCGATACTGCCGAGAAGAAGAATGAGAAATTCATAACTGGTTTGGATCAGTACTTGGGGGAAAAGCTTATTAACCACATCGATGAGACGTTTGAGTCGATTGTGGGAAAAGCATTGGGGTCGGAGAGTCTCTACCCTAAGCCGAAGACTGAGGTTGCATCCACAGATGAGCCAAAGCCACAAGCAAGTGGTGGAGGCAAGGGTGGTTCCCAGAATAAAAGGAAGCAGAGTCAGACTAAGGATGGCCAGAAGAAAAAGAATAAACAAGATGTTGAGTGCTTCAGCTGTGGTAAGAAGGGCCATTATGCTAGTAATTGTCGGGCCAAGCCAGCGGATAGGAAGTGCTTCAATTGTGGCCAAATGGGACATCACAAGGACAAGTGTCCGCAACCCCCCAAAGAAAAGCAAATGGTGAAAGCATATGCCCTTAATGCTATTCCTTCTTCGTTGAATGCCCCAACTGCGGCGGAGAAAGGAAAGAATGTCGTCATTCAAGGTATGCTTTCTGTTTACGATGTTCCTGTTAGAGTTTTGTTTGATACTGGAGCTTCCCGTTCCTTCATATCTAGTGACCTGGTAGATAGGTTGGGACTGGAACCCGAGATAGTCGATAGACCATTGATAGTGACGAACCCGATTGGTGGTTCGACTAGCCTTAGTATGATTTGCAGGAATTTGGTCTTATCGAGTCATGGATGCATGTTTGTGATTGCTTTGTTTTGGGCTTTACTGGGTTTGGCATTATTTTGGGAGTAGATTGGCTCCAAAGATACGGGGTGGTGGTAGACTGTGAGGGCTTTTTGGTGACAGCTAGAGCGGATGATGGGCGGAGGATAGTGTTTGGTGGTCTACCCAGTGAGGGGGTATTGGCTAGTTTTCTAAACTCCCTTGACATTCCGCATAGTGAGTTGTCAGGTTTGCCCGTGGTTGGCCAGTATCCGGATGTTTTCGAAGAAGTGACCGGACTTCCACCACACCGAGAGATTGAGTTCCGTATTAATTTGGTAAAAGATGCCAGGCCTATAGTGATGCCACTTCGTCGTATGGCACCAAGGGAGCAGCGAGAGCTCGAGGTGCAAGTCAGCGATCTTTTGAAGAAGGGATTTATCAGAAGGAGTGTTTCTAAATGGGGAGCACCAGTTGTGTTTGCCACCAAGGCGGATGGTTCCCTTCGTTTGTGTGTAGACTACCGCGAGTTGAATAAAGTGACGAGGAAGAATAAGTATCCTCTACCGCGGATAGATGATTTGTTCGATCAGTTGAGTGGCGCGAGAATATTTTCTCAGTTGGATCTCGCGACAGGTTTTCATCAGCTTAGAGTGGAAGCTGAGAGTATAGCTAAAACGGCATTTCGGACGCCGTCTGGATTTTATGAGTGGTTGGTCATGCCATTCGGGCTGACCAATGCCCCAGCATATTTTGTGGATCTTATGAATAGGGTATTCAGGGATCAGTTGCATGAGTTTGTCCTTGTGTTCGTTGATGACATCTTGGTCTACTCAAGGACAGAGGAAGAACACAAGGAACATTTAAGAATAGTGATGGAGGTGTTGAGAAAACACCAATTGAAAGCAAAGTTTTCTAAGTGTCACTTCTGGAAGAGGGAAGTGAGATTCTTGGGCCATGTTGTATCAAAGAATGGGATTGCCGTGGACCCGGCAAAGGTGGCTACGGTACAGGATTGGCCTACGCCCAAGAATGCAACAGACGTAAGAAGTTTCTTGGGGTTAGCTAGATATTATCGTAAGTTTATGCAAGGTTTCTCCAAGATAGCAGCACCACTGACCCAGTTGACCAAGAAGAATCAAGCTTTTGTCTGGAATGAAAGGTGCGAGAATGCGTTCAAGAGTCTAAAGGACAAGTTGACAAGCGCACCAGTGTTAGTCATTCCTAAGGGGAATGAAGAGATGACGGTATACACGGATGCCTGTGGTACCGGATTGGGTGCTGTATTAATGCAAGGCGGTAGGGTTGTAGCTTATGCAAGTCGACAATTGAAACCGCACGAGAGAAGATACCCTACCCATGATTTAGAATTGGCAGCGATCGTGTTTGCATTAAAGATGTGGAGACACTATCTCTTGGGAGAAAGATTTGAGCTGTTTACAGATCATAAGTCGTTGAAGTATCTCTTCTCCCAGAGGGATTTAAATCTCCGGCAACAAAGGTGGTTGGAATTCTTGGCTTCCTATGATTTTGACATCGCATATACACCGGGAAAGGGCAATGTGGTGGCTGATGCATTGAGTAGGAGACATGTCAGCCTAGGGGCTATGTTTCTAGAATGGAAGCAACTGGAGTACATCGCTGGGTATGATTTCAGACCAAAGTGCGAATTGGATCCAGAAATGTTAGCAAGTTTGACGATCAGACCCACTTTGATTGAGCGGATCGGCTCTAGTCAGAGGGACGATCCTAACCTATTGGAAATCATCTCCAAGTTAGAGATGGGTATCGATGAGGAGATGAACAAGTATGGGCTTGATCGAGATGGATGGCTTAGAAAGGATGGAAGACTAGTCGTACCCAATGTCAATAGATTGAGAGATGAAGTGCTTAGAGAATGTCATCACTCAAAGCTGACTATACACCCCGGTGGTAATAAGATGTATCGAGACATGAAGCAGACCTATTACTGGGAAGGGATGAAAAGAGACATTGGGAAATTTATATCCAAGTGCATGAATTGCCAGCTAGTCAAAGCCGAGCAAAAGAAGCCTAGTGGGTTGTTACAGCCCTTAGAAATTCCCGAATGGAAATGGGAGCAAGTCTCGATGGATTTCATCGATGGTTTACCAAGGACTAGATCGGGACATGATAGCATTTGGGTGATTGTGGACCGATTGACTAAAAGTGCAAGATTTATACCAGTCAAATCAACCAGAACGGCAGCTAAGTTAGCAGAATTGTATATGAAGTGGGTAGTGAGATTTCATGGAGTACCTAAAAGCATTGTGAGTGACCGAGACCCGTTGTTCACTAGTGGGTTTTGGAACAGCTTACAAGAGGCTCTAGGGTCTGAGTTACATCTCAGTACCGCATATCATCCTCAGACCGACGGTCAGACGGAGAGGGTGAACCGTATTTTGGAAGATCTCTTGAGAGCATGTATATTGGATTTTGGTGGATCATGGGATGACCATTTGCATCTAGTGGAGTTTGCATATAATAATAGCTATCAATCCAGTATCGGTATGGCTCCGTTTGAAGCTTTGTACGGAAGACCGTGTAACTCACCATCATGTTGGATAGAGACTGGCGAGAAGTTTATGCTTGGACCAGATGTGGTGAGGGAAACTTCAGAGAAAATCAAGACCATTCGACAACGAATGAAGGCTGCCCAAGATAGGCAGAAGAGTTATGCTGATAAGAGGAGAAGAGTCTTAAAATTCTCCGTTGGCGACTTGGTGTTTGTCAAGATTTCTCCGTTGAAGAGCGTAATACGATTTGGCAGGAGAAGCAAGTTGGCACCAAGATTCGTTGGCCCATTCCCTGTTCTCGAACTAGTCGGGAATTTGGCATATAGAGTTGGCTTACCAGAGAAAATGGCGGGAGTTCACAATGTATTTCATGTTTCCCAACTAAGGAAGTTCGTTCACGACCCAGATATGACTGTTCCACTTGATCAGTTGGAGGACTTCGAAGTAGAACCCGAGGCGGTTGGGAACCGCAAGCCGGCCCGTATTGTCGAGCATGACATGAAACAACTTCGAAGGAAGGCGGTGAAGCTAGTCAAGGTTCAGTGGGGCGAGGACGAGAATGATTGTACTTGGGAGACGGAGGAGAACATTCGGAAGACTTATCCAGAACTCTTCGCCTGGTAAGATTTTAACTTCAATTTAGTTTTCCGCATGCTAGGATAGGTTTGGTTGCTTGTTTTGCATGTTTGATTGTTGTATGTGGTTGTTAGGCATGCGGGATTCTTTGTATGTTTGGGTTAAGGAATTTCGGGGACGAAATTTCTTAAGGGGGGGAGAGTGTAACGACCCGCATTCTACGCATCATAGGATCGTAGAATATTTATTTCTTTCACATACGAAGTCGTATGGTCATGTAACTTTGGGAGACGACTATTGGGGTCATTTCTCATGTTCATGATTTTCCCAATTTTTAAATGACCATTTTACCCCTAGTTATCACTGTTTTGGCCATAACTTTTGACTGGAAAGGAATTTTGACATGAAACCACTTCCATTGGCTCCGGATGATGGTTTCTCTTTCCGTAGAGTGGTCACATTAGCCAAACGGACTCACCGTTTGGGAGATATGGCTGAAACAAGTTCCAGATGGTGAAAACAACATAATTGGGCTTAACCGGGTGATTAACGGCTAGGCCCAAAGGGGAATTTCGGGATTAGGAGTTTAAAAGGGCTGTTAGGGTTTGGAGAATACCTTTTTCTCATTTTTCAGCCGTCACTATTCATTCCTCTTAACCTAGCCATGGCCTCCACCCTCTGAATCTCTTCAAAACACCTCTTAATCACTTTCTAATTGAGGATTAGGCTTAGCAAACATCAAATCAAGGAGTATTAGCACGAGAACCGAGGTAGAGCTGCTGTGTAAGATTGGGAACAGTGCCAAATCAGAGAATATTTCAGTTTTGGAGTTTTAGTTGTGGCAAAGGTGAGTGATAGCATCGTTTTGACACTAATTATAGTTAATTAAGGGTGATTAGTGAAGATTAGCGAATTTATACACTGATAAATTCTGGAAAAATGTTTAGAAATTCTTAAATAATGTTTTATGCCTCTGGTTGAAATTTGGTTCGATTTGATTAAGTTTTGTTAATCCTATGATTAGATTTGCTTAAACATGCTTAAGGGAAAATAAGGGGTTTTGGGCACATTTGATCCATTTTGACATATAAATTCATTGTCTTGGTGTTTGTGGTTAGTTTGCTATGTTGATATGACTATTTGACATGAATTGTGATTGATTAGAATAGTTAGATTTGTCAAAAACGTCGTCGAATGGCGTAAACAAGTTGCTGGAAAAAGTTGCAGAAAGTTGTGCAGGGTTTCGGATCGGATCGGGTATGGGCTCGGATCGGGTAGGGAGCTGGGCAAGGAATCCGACCCGAACCGGAATCTGGCACAAAGAAAGTTGGCAAGAAGGAAGGCCACTGCTTTGAGTTGGAGTTGGACAGAGGATCGGATCGGAGCCATGGAGCAGGATCGGATCGGAGTGGGCTATGGGGCGAGATCGGATCGGGCTATGGAGCAGGACCGGATCGGAGTGAGCAGGACCGGATCGGAGTAGGCCAGGGAACGAGATCGGATCGGAGCAGGCAAGCTGGAGGAGGGACGAACCGAACCGACTGGAGCGTGACATCCAAACCGAACCGACGTCTAAGGGGAAGGATCACCGAACCGAACCGCACGCAGGAATACACCATGGAGCATTGCACCGAACCGAACCGTGTTATACATATATATCCGAACCGAATCGAATTCAGGACCACTTCTATGCGACGACTCTTTTGAAGACCAACTCCAATTCGACCAAACCCGAGATGCAAAGGAAGTCCAAATGAGAAGTTAGAGCTCAAGATCTAGATGGGATTCAACGAGTTCGCTTCATGATTGGGCTTTGCTGCGGGACGCGTGTTAAGGGGTTATCGATGTCTATAGTTTTGGACCACTATGGTAGGAGGTACAAAGGCGAATTCAGGGCCATTATGGCATTGGTAGAACCAAGGGCTACGATCAATGAAATGGGTCATTGAAATGTTTGGTCATGACTCCATATGTTTAGCTTGGTCACAGCAGGGTTTCTACAAGTCGGGATCCGTCGTTACCTCAATCTGTCTAGTATTCCAAGGTGGTAGATGTCGTATAGCTTTACGCACTGAGTGAAAGAGGTGAGGATGGTTGCTATGGATGGTTTGTTTGCTATCATTATGACATACACACCCCACCCCGTATTCTTTACACTATTGATTATGGCACCCTAGAGTATTGTACGGTATGTGGTACTAACTCTTTGGTTGCAGGTCCAGGTTCAGGTATGGTTTAGTATACCTGTTATTATTCTGTTTAGATGCTTATCGCTCATACCAGGCTTTATGTCTGACCCAGAGTTTTATGTCTCCTCTTATTACTCTGGGTGCTCACACGAGCAGACTAGAGACAGGTTAGCTGGTGATGCGCGGGTAGATGATCCGGAGACGAGCAGGAGGCTTCCACGTAATATATATAGTATTCTCCCTGTGTTGTTGAAGATCACTGCTTGGGCATTTGTGGTGCATCTTCTATTTTAGCTTTCTTTTGTTAGAGACAGTAAATTTGGAAAATTGTAATAAGCTGTATTTGGATTTCCGCTGCTCTGATGTTGATGTTGATTTTAGTTATCAGCTTATGCACTGTCTCACCTGTTTTATGTCAAGTATGTTATCATTATTATATTTTATCCCATGCACTGTGAGACATTCTACAGGTTCCTCGATTAGTTCATTCTCTTCTTTTCTTTCTCCTGACGACCGTCCCGTGCTAGTCGGGCATGTGTACAACGCACTTTTGGAGAAAATGCAGGCTGGTGCGGGGCGGGCCGTCACAATTATAATTGGTTAAATTTATTTACCAATGATTTATGTATGTAAACTGTTGTTGTTTGAAAACCCCACACGGGTATTGGGATGATATTTGTCATACACTAGTCCCGATGTTTAGTTACATGTCAATCGATGGATTGACAATCTGCGATGAGCATTATTTGTTTATTTTAATGCTCACACAGTAATAAATTTTACTCTGGATGTGAATGGATTTTTTATTGATTATTTCTCATTGTTGTTATATACATGCGATGTATGAAATTCATATAACTGAAATTATATGGTAATTGATTGAGTCGCACTCCGATTCAGAATATTTTTAATATAAAATATATTTAAAATAAAGAATCTTTTTAAACATAGAACATTTTAAAATTATGAATATTTTAAAATAATATTTAGTGTAAAATAAAATTATGATTTCTATGTCCCTTTTTAGACGAATATAAAAATATAAAAATGTGAAGTCGAATTAAGTAGCAAACGTTATTTTAACCCGAACGGGTTTATCGATGGGTATTTCATTTTAAAATGAATATCAAGAAGTAGTGATTTCAAAAATTAGTATTTTGAAATTATTAGTATTTTAATATGATAAAGATATAGAATATTCAATTTTTATTTAAAATTGAAAAATGAAGCTAAACTCATTTTAAAATGAATTTATAAATATTTTATAAAATAAGTTTTAAAAAGGAAACTGACGAAATATATATATATATAATATATTACATATTTACATAATGGCCTGAATAGAACGCGCCGCGCAGCGAACATTCGCGAATTTCGATCATTAACTTCCAATTGATGTAACGGGAGATCCGACCGTCGGATTCTCCTGAAACCAGAACTGTTGGGTTCGTATCGAAAAGAGCTTTCCAAAGAATATAAGTGGTTTGAAATCTAACGGTTGGATTCGGAATTATGTCCAAATCAAATTTGAAAAAAAGGACGTTGTAAGTGCAGTTCGGTGGCCATTATTGGAAACTAACTGTACAGGCCTTAATAAAATTATTAAAAATATGGAAAAATTATGTAAAACCATAATAAATGATTTAAAAAGAATTTAGGATGAAAAATTTCATATTTGCGAAGATAAAAATATATTTTTATCAAAATGAACTAGTTATTAACTAGAATAAATCTTTTAAATTAAGATTCAATGGAATTTACCAATGGATTAATATTTACTTGGAATTAAATAAATAAATTGGATTTTTGGGTTTGTCATGAAAGGTGTCTTCAATAACACCGTTCTTAAACCCAGTTGAGAAAAGAATATATCTGTTAATTAAGATTATTAAAGTTTCTAATTATATTTAGTAATTAGAATAAAATGAAATGTGAATTGGGTTTATTGTGAATTGTGTTTTTAAACGATATTTGTTCTTTAACCCAATTAACAGTGAAAATATAATTTGGAAGTTATAAATCTTTTGTTAAGATTTAATGGAAATTCTCCAAAGTAGAGTCCAATTTAATATATTAAATTGGAATTAGGTGAAAATTCAATTTAATAATAATCGAGATGAGATTCTGTAAAAGAAGACCATTACTATATATGGAATTTAAAAGGCTTTGTCGTTATTCCATATATATTATTAGTCTGATACGGGAATTTATATCGATTATATATTGATTTGATTTCTGTGAAAATTCCATATTTAATAGAAGATGATTTTGGGTTTATCGTGAACTGTATTGTAAATGACATTGGTTCTTTAACCAGTTAAAGACAAGTTTTATTTCTTAAAGTTGAATAATCATAAAGTAATGATTTTTGATATTAAAACCAAATTAGAGTTTTAACGATCTTTGAAAAGAAGTTTAAAGAATAAACTTAAAAGAATTTATCTTTGATAAATTTAATGGGAACCTCTCCCTAATAATGTGAATATTTTATTAAAAGAATATTCTAAATTGGAATGAGGAATCTGATGTGTTTTTATAGCACTAAATTTTTTATTATAAAATACGCGAGTTATTCGGAAAGACAGGGTTCAACCCATTCTGAATAATTACTACGACGATTAAAAGTCGAAGATGAAGACGGTGGTTGAAGACCAGAGGTCTTCACATCGTTTGGATGATTACCGATGTCTTGATTGGGAGGCATCCCAAGACAAGGTAATAAGTGGTGATCTTCCAGTTGTACTTGGAGATCGATGGATATGCAAGAACCTCTCTCCTGTATTGGACATATGGGACGAGGAATAAGGTGTCTCCAGTTTCGTTCAGACCCAGAACGAACTTGTAAATGGATGGTATGTCTAAGATTGTATTCCTTTATGTTGTATTCGTTAATCTCTACTAAATATATATCTGTTTGGTGGCAGAGAATTTATTCTCTTGCTCAACACCCTTCTCTGAGACGTACGAGCTCAGTGGTTATATATTGGCAGAAATCAATGGTATAGTATGGGTTGACAATGTGGCATGCTAAGATGCAAATGATCAAGGCTTTTGTTGAAAAGCAGGGCCTTGTGGTTGATGATCAAAGCACAGCTTTATTTAGCATAGCTTTATGTAGCATAACTTCATGAGCCTCACACCTCGGTAAGAGTCGGAAACGGGACAAGGGAACGCAGAGAGTGCACACAATTATTTCTAGCTAGACGTGGTATCAGGGTTTTGCATGCCCTGACATTTTACTTATGTGAATGATGGATTACGAGGCCTCGGTTATATTGGTCGATAGTGACCAATTTATAGGTTCAGTAGGACCAGAAGCGTGTGTTCAGGCATAACTAGTCCACTAAAGTATTTGTGGACTGGCCCTGCAGGATCCAAGGGTTTGCCAGCGTCCAATCCTGAGACATTTGCTAGAGTGTCTCAAATCGGTAAGGAGATCGTCCCTAGCCCTGACTCATGATGAAAATCCAACTACTAATACGACATCATGCGGTTTTGATTGTATAACTAGTATGGCGACATAGTATATGGTAGCTATGCCGTCTATGATTGATACATTATGATTGAAATATTTTTGAAACATATATACACTAATAATAATATCAAATCCCTTTTATCTTATCAAGCATCTTTTGACCATTATAAGGTAAAACTCTATCCTCTGGTTTGTGTTGCGTTGTGTGATGGGACTTGAATCTTATAATGGTTTCATTTTTCTAAAAAGCATTGTGTTATTTAACGATTTACTTTATTTCATGCACTGGCAATCCAATGGAGTAAACCTGTTCCGCGTTAGAGGCGTGGTCCTGTGATTAGCCTTATTATTAGAATAGTTAAGTAAGATTTCTCATACCAGTCCCATGACTAATCTGTAGTTTGTTTCACTTTGCAAACTCGGGTGCCCTCTTTTCCACATGGGCAGTCGAGTAGCTTTTTTGCAGATATATTGAGCAGGATTCTGGATCGAAGCTTAAAGCGGTGTCCATAACATTGATAGTCTTCTGTTGTATTTTTGTTTCTGCTGCGTTATATAAAATCTATTGTAAATTAATCTTCCGCTGTATTATATTTTCGATATACTCTGATATATTCTATAGTCTGATGTAACATTATTATAATGTTTACAAAAGTCTGCTGTTGTTCGTTTTAATGTGTTGTATTCCCAGAGTTAGCATATTTAGGTTTTGAACGGTCTTGGTCGATTTTGCGATCGATTAGGTCCAGGCGAAATCTGAATCATTACAGTTGGTATCAGAGCTTTGGTTAGCTCAAATATTTGGGGTACAACTTGTTAGAACTGAACAAAAGACTCATCAGAGGTAGGATAAGTAATATCCTATAAAAGAATACTCATTAGAGATAGGATCCGTAGTATCGTAGAATGAGGTACTCGTTAGAGATGGGGTTAGTAATGCCCTAGAATGAGTTGAGAATGACAAGTTTATAATTAACGTATTTGTGATTATATATATAATCTGATCTTAGAAAATATGATTTTTAATATATAAAAGTTATATATATTTGAAAAGCTAATCAACTAATTGATTGATGATTGTGTTATGTGATTATTGGTTCAACTAATAAAATTATTAAAACTAATAAAAGAATGAAAGTTGAGTTGGTTAATTAAACGTCTTTCAGTTCCGTTCCTTTTCGAGGACGAAAAGATTTTAAGTGGTGGAGATTGTAACAACCCGGAATTTTGGAACCAATTTAAAAATTTTATTTTAGCAATTTTAATGGATGTTTAATATTTAAAATGATTTATTTTAAATAATAATGACTACAAATTTATTTAAATCGAAGTTAGAACAAAAAATTTCAATTTAATTATAAAAGGAGTTAGAAATAGCACGGTAGTTTGAAAATTTGAATTTAAACTTTGACTGAATGTACAGGATTCAAAATAAATCGGATTTTAGTAAAACCAAAAATATTAGAATCTGTTTAATAATATCTTTCCAATGAATCTGAAAAATTGAATTTTCATAGCGTGAATCAAAAGTTATGTCCAGTTTAATATTCAGAATAGTCGCTATAAAAAATATATATATTTTAATATTAAAAATAGCTATTTTCAAACGGTCTCCAAATTTGACGAAATTAATTTTGTTGGGACCGTATCGTCAAACCATTGCTAGATTTATTTTTCGGGAATTTTTAGAGTCAGCATGTAGCTCTGGTAAATTGAAATGTACATTGAAATTTGTACGTGTTTATTTTAAAATAGTACGTTATTAAAGGAACATGCTATAGACTTCAGAATTGGGCTTCGCCACTACTCCCGTTGTGTTCAGAAGGCGTCAAATCCTATTGTTAGGTAGTGAGCAGGCCTGATTTGGACTCCGGCCCGTTTTTGGCTTTATAACACGTAAAACGATGAAATATAATATTATTTTAATAAACTAAAACCCTTGTCTTCAACTTCCACAGCCGCCGCCCATTTCGTTCGAGGGCCAGAAAACTTCGAAACTATTCCTCAAAATTCCACCAATCCACAAAATGATTTGTAAAATTTCCAAAGTGAATCTTGATGAGAATTTCATGCCCTATAATATAAACGGTGGTGATGAAAATCCGTTGAATATTTCATTCTCTGCTCTCAAACATGTGCGGTTTGGGTTCAATTTCTCGGCAAGGGGGACCCGCGAGTTGGACTAGAAGGAGGGCGTGGGGAGAGGCAGACGTTGGCTTCGAAGTGGTGCTCGCTGATGGTGGTCCGGCGCGTCTTAGGGCGGTGCGACGGTGGGAATTTGAACGACGATGGGTTCGACTGATTTCAGGAAGGGTAACGATGGAAGAAGGATTTAAACTCTTAATGAAGTAATTAAGAAATGTAATTATATTTTAATTATTCATTTATGAAAACAAATGTTTGTAACTCCATATTTTTGTCATACGAACTCAGAATTTCGCGAAATAAGTTGCGTTGCGATCCTCTTGACAAACCATACATTTCAGAACTGACCGAAACAGATTTGGAGCTCGTCTGAATTTTTGGCGGAGTGAAAAACCTTCGGTGAGATCTCTATTTTAAAATAAAATTAATTATAAATCGCGATGTGAAATTTATATTTATACTATATAGAATTCATGTTGGTGTTGTATAAAATTGTAATGGTTTGTTTGTTATTATGTTGAACAACTGAATTGAATTGTGTATATTCATGTTTGTCTAAATGTATGCATACAATAAAAACCATATTTTTATTGTATATAATAAAATAAAAAACATGTCAATGCATGTTTGGCATTAAAAAGTCATTTTCTTGTGTAAGATTAGAAATAAAATGAAAACATGTTAATTTATGTTTGGCATTAAAAAGTCATTTTCTTATGTTATATTAGAAATAAAATAAAAACATGTTAATACATGTTTGGCATTAAAAAGTCATTTTTCTTATGTTAGATTAGAAATAAAATAAAAACATGTTATTATATGTTTTTCTATTTAAAAGACATTTTTAATATGTTAGTGTAGAAAAAAAACATGTTATTACATGTTTTGCTATTTTAGAGGATATTTTCAATATGTTAGAGTAAAATAAAAAGAATAACATGTTACTACATGTTTGGGTAAATAATAAAGATTGCATTTTTATCACATATGGTGATCATTAAAAACATGTCTTTTTTTTTTGTAAAATCATGTCATGTTATTTAAATATGTCATTTTTGTAAAATACTGTCATGTTAGATTAAAAATAACATTTTTGTTATAAAATTATTATTTTAGATAAATTGTCATGTTAGATTAAAAATAGCATTTTTGTTATAAAAATGTCATTTTAGATAAAATGTCATGTTAGATAAAATTTACATTTTTAATGTAAATGAATCATATGAAAATAAAAGATTCATTGTGTAATAAGAATATATTTTGACATTAAAATTTACATTTTTTATGTAAGTAAATCATTAGAAAAGGTTCCATTGTTTAATAGATTATATTAACATTAAAATTACGTTTTTAATGTAATAAAGGATTGATTAAAAAGATTAAACTTTGGTAAAAATGTGTTAACATAGGAAAGTACATTTTAAATGTACAAATGATTATATAAAAAGATTAAAATTTGATTTTAATACGTTTACATTCAAAAGCTCATTTTTAATGCATAAATAAAAAGATCATTGTTTGATAAAAATGTTTCTACATTAAAAAATTACAATTTTAATGTAAGTAGGAATAATTAAAATATGCATTGCTTAATATTAACATTTACATGTTATAGAAGTAGAAATGTTCATTTGTTTGATATCACCATTAACATGTTAGAGAAGTAGAGAAATGTACATTGGTAAAACATTATCATGATTATGTTAGCGATATTAGAAATAATTCAAACTGAATTATAATTGGTTAAATTTATTAACCAATGATTTATGTATGTAAACTGTTGTTGTTTGAAAACCCCACACGGGTTTTGGGATGATATTTGTCATACACTAGTCCCGATGTTTAGTTACATGTCAATCGATGGATTAACAATCTGTGATGAGCATTATTTATTTTAATGCTCACACGGTAATAAATTTCACTCTGCATGTTAATGGATTGTTTATTGACTATTTCTCATTTTGTTATATACGTGCGATGTATGAAATCCATATAACTGAAATTATATGGTAACTGATTGGGTCGCACTCCGATTCAGAATATTTTTAATATAAAATATATTTAAAATAAAGGATCTTTTGAAATAAAGAACATTCTAAAATTATGAATATTTTAAAATAATATTTAGTGTAAAATAAAATTATGATTTCTGTGTCCCTTTTTAGACAAATATAAAAATATAAAAATGTGAAGCCGAATTAAGTAGCAAACGTTATTTTACCCCGAACGGGTTTATTAATCGATATTACGTTTTAAAATGAATATCAAGAAGTAGTGATTTCAAACATTAATATTTTGAAATTATTAATATTTTAATATGATAAAGATATAGAATATTCAATTTTTATTTAAAATTTAAAAATGAAGTTGAAATCATTTTAAAATGAATTTATAAATATTTTATAAAATATGTTTTAAAAAGGAAACCGACGAAATATATATAATATATTAAATATTTATATAATGGCCTGAATAGAACGCGCCGCGCAGCGAACGTTCGCGAATTTCGACCATTAACTTCAAATTGATGTAACGGGAGATCCGACTGTCAGACTCTCCTAAAACCAGAACCATTGGGTTCTTAACGAAAAGGGCTTTCCAACGAATTAAGAGGTTTGAAATCTAACTGTTGGATTTGGAATTATGTCCAAATCAAATTTGAAAAAAGGTCGTTGTAAGTGCAGTTCGGTGGCCGTTATTGGAAACCGACTGTACAAGCCTTAATAAAATTATTAAAAATATGAAAAAATTATGTAAAACCATAATAAATGATTTAAAAAGATTTTGGGATGAAAAATTCCATATTTGAAGAGATAAAAATATATTTTTATCGAAATGAACTAGTTATTAACTAGAATAAATCTTTTAAATTAAGATTTAATGGAATTTACCAATTGATTAATATTTACTTGGAAATAAATAAATAAATTGGATTTTTAGGTTTGTCGTGAATGGTGTCTTCAATAACGTCGTTCTTAAACCCAAAAGAATAAATCTGTTAATTAAGATTATTAGAGTTTCCAATTATATTTAGTAATTAGAATAAATGAAATGTGAATTGGGTTTATTGTGAACAGTATTTTTAAACAGTTAAAATATAATTTGGAAGTTATAAATCTTTTGTTAAGATTTAATGGAAATTTTCCAAAGTAAAGTTCTCCAATTTAATATATTAATTTGGAATTGGGTGAAAATTCGATTTAATAATAATCGAGATGAGATTCTGTAAAAGAAGACCGTTACTATATATGGAATTTAAAAGGCTTTGCCGTTATTCCATATATATTATTAGTCTGATACGGGAATTTATATCGATTATATGTTGATTTGATTTCTGTGAAAATTCCATATTTAATAGAAGATGATTTTGGGTTTATCGTGAACTGTGTTTTAAATGACATTGGTTCTTTAACCCAGTTAAATACAAGTTTTATTTCTTAAAGTTGAATAATCATAAAGTAATGATTTTTGATATTAAAACCAAATTAGAGTTTTAATGAATCTTTTAAAAGAGGTTTAAAGAATAAACTTAAAAGAATTTATCTTTGATAAAATTAAAGGGAACCTTTCCCTAATAATATGACTATTTTATTAAAAGAATATTCTGAATTGGAATGAGGCGTATGATGTGTTTTTATAGCACTAAATTTTTGATTATAAAATACGCGAGTTATTCAGAAAGATCAGGTTCAACCCATTCTGAATAATTACTACGACGATCAAAAGTCGAAGATGAAGACGGTGGTTGAAGACCAGAGGTCTTCACATCATTTGGATGATTACTGATTGTAACGACCCCGGGTTTCCGGCCCCGAAAATCGACATAAATACCTTGCTGTATCTCATGCTGATCCTCCAAAACACCGAGAACACTGGAACATTTATAGAAAGAAGTTAGAGGGTGGGATAAGAGAGAAAGAAATATTAGAATAGAAGAAGTAGAAGAATCAACACAACATAGAGTCTCACATCGCAGCGGAACAAAATAGAAATAAATATTTATTGAGAGCTTTGAATAAAACTAACAATCATCAGAGTACATTAACACATCTGGACAATTATAACAATCTGCCCTTATATACAACACAGCGGAATAACACCCATAAGTCTGGATTTCTCCAGCACGTCTTATGAACTTAGAAGTGTCCACTAATTTGAACATGCAAACCCGGGCTAACCCGAGCATTTACAAAACATCGGGTCAATCTAGTGGACCAGAGTGAGATAAACTCGCACAACATTAAGGGTAAATCATTCAGCTTTATTTCACAGTTCAAAATCTTTTCCAAAGAAAAGGATAATCGTAATACCAAATCCACACATAAACACGGACAGTTTTTACCTTACGATAACCCAAAACAGGTTTGAAACCAATATCTTTTCTGATATTATAATAATGTCTAAATACAAGTAAATAACAATCTAGTGGAACGCTTACATCTCACGCTCCATATATATATATTATACAATCAAAACCGTAGGCGCTTATTGGAGATTGGATTTCCAATTATGATAAGGTATGGGACCACCTGCCGATAGTGTATCTCTAGAGGCGAATACACTAGGTTTAACAAGAACGTCTTGCAACCCGGCCCACACATGACCGACCACTCATTTCGCTTGAGTGTATCGATTTATATCACCAATGGTTGGGATCAACAACTGTTCCCTGAAAAGGGATAACATCGATATTTTAAAGAAGCAAAAGGAATTTCTCTAGATAGGTGATTATACACCCTAATGGGAGCGACCCACATAGCCATGTTGCCTGCCCGATTTTTGTCATCTCCCAATTGATGAGGCTTGAGGTCTGAATTACCTTCTTCTGATAGCACGCCACCATTCACTTTGAATGCCACATCATCAGATCCGCCAGATATCACTAATTGATATTCCACAAAAATACCCTGGTTGGGAGCGACCCAACTATGATACGTTTGAAGAAATCAACGTACGTGACCCCTTTGGAAATACTCTGTCAGACATTCGCCCATACAAGTCATCCAGGAACAGGATGAACTGTAGGCACCCTCCTACCGCATCCTAGGAACCACCCTACATATCAGTAGCGAGATGTCCTTGCAAATCCGCAGATTCCAATCACGACAGAATCACTATTGAAATATCTTCGGCCGCTAAACCCGAGAAATTCAATCAGTAGTTCTCCCGCTCATGAAAATCGACGGTCTTCAATTGCTCTATCTTTAATAATCTCCTTTCACGTATTCGCTGGCCGGAATGGTTTTCGAATATAAATTCGATCCCGGTCTTTCCGTACCAATGATCTTATGGTCAGGTTTGATAGTCGGTGATTTAACTATCAAATAAATAATTGTGAGAATAAAATGAGTTTACCAATTTAGTACCAGCACTACAAGGCCTTTTTAACTAAAATGTTTATCGATAGTAAATCTTAAACCCTTAAATATCTCAACATTTCAAATAGAACTTATTTTACGTAAGGTTATTATATCAACTATTTCACTTCCATATTTAAGAAAATATTCAATAATCATATTCAATTCTTTATTGTACTATCGTTTCAAACCCATTTACTATTTATTTCTTATTAACCATCTTGTAAAACGACTCATCTTATCTTAAGTAAACATCATTATGAAATCTCCTTTATTTTATCACTTGAATATAATAACCATCTATTATACTTTTAGTATAAACCATTCGCAAAACTTAACGTTTCGATTTCCTTTTATCTCGAAAACACCATTTTAACTTCCCACCATTTCCTTTTCATTTATTTCACTTTGGACATTTATATATACATACATATATATATATATATATATATATGCCAAATCCTCCCACTTCCATTACTTGGGAAAAATCTCATTATATATTCTCGACCCCTTTTGTTGACATTCCATTATTATTTCTCATATGGAAATACTGAATTATAATTTTTTCATCCACCTTCCCATTACAAACTAATATCACCCTCAGATAATCCCGAAGTCGTCCAAGTCGGGGTATTTATTCACCTCTCAGACCTTAATTAACAACGTTCCTAACTTTAGATGGACATTAGTTGTAATTCAAAAACCCAACTTTATTCTAATACCAAACACACCTCATTTAACTATTTATTTTACATTATACCATCTTACCTTTGAAATCCTTGTTCTCGATTTCAAATATTTTTTCTTAATCCATTGATCACGAATTTACTTACTAAAATATCTCCTTTCCTTTTACTTCTTTAAACAATACATTTCGTTGCTCGAACTTTTTGTCAATCCAAAACCTGACTACCAGACTAACTGATTCCAAATAATTCTTTATTTAATATAATTAACTTAAATAATTTCTTTTGATTATCTCCCAAAACGATTATTCAAAAACTAAAACATTAAGTTAATTTCTACTTATTCGCTAACAAATCTGATAGATATCAGAAATCAGTTTTAAGCTCGATTCATAAATAATAAATATTTTTTCTTTTTACAACTTTAATTCAAAATAATAGATTTGAAATCTATTTTCAAAAATAAATTTTATAACTTTATCTCGTCGATTTACCTGACGGTAGATCGATATTTATAAAACGGTTAATTCATAGGCCATGTACTGCCAATCACTCAACCAATAATACCCATTGGTTTAGACCAAAAAAATGGTGAATTTCAGGTCAATATTCAACCATCAAATCAAAACAATTCAATAATGGTCTCATAACAGTCTATAACGACAATTCAATATCAACCACAACAATCAATCAAAACAATTCATTTATTAAAACACATTTATTTTATAAACATGACCAATAAGGTAACTTACCTCAATTGGAACCAATCGTTAAAAATAACAATTTGGGTTTCATTAAAATTAAACGATGTTCAATTTCATTAGTTCAAACGATACGTGAATATATATCATCAACAATCAAATTATTAGCAACCATAGCACACAAAAATAAAAACCCAACTTATGAAATATAAGCGGGGAGAAATGAGTGAGTTTAAGTCACCTTTGATTTGATTTCATTGTTAAATCATCTCGTTTCAGTTAAATTAAATGGCGTTTAATTTAACTGAAAAATACAGCCACTTTCAGTCATGTCCGGTGCTTTTCCATCTTGTAGTACTTGTCTTCGCGATTCCAGTGTTTTTCGTTTCATCGAATTTTGATTACGAGGGCGTTCGAAATTAATATTTGAAATTTTTAAAACCCTTAAACTAATTAAACTTTAATTAAAAGAAATGGGCCTTACCTAAATTCTCCAGCCCACCACGTTTAAAACCCGCATCCACAACCTTCCTATAACCATCGAAACCTCTCCCGTATCCCTCACAAACCCTCAGTCGCCACAGAACATCGGAGGGAAAAAAATGGAATCCTCCATGCCGAAACCATCTTCTCCATTACTGCTCGTTCTCTCCAAACTAGCTTCTACTGTTCACCGCATCTGAACCCTACAGCTACGGCGTCGGTCTCCCATTCATACTCCAGAAATTCAAGAGGTCCACGCCTCCCTTCGACTGTAGAAAAATCCAGACCGAAGCCTTCATATGAAGCTTGGCCGAACCCTCATCAAAACAGATAAGTATTTTTTTGATAAATTTTCTGTTTTGATTTTTCCTATTTTGTTTTTCTATGGTTTCGATTTTTTTGTTCATTTACAAACTGAGTTGGTTTGTGTTTGTTCACCGTGTATTTATACTTGTGGAATGATCGGATAAGATCACTATCGAAATCAAATTGTGAAATCATAGGTTAGATTCTAGTTGCTTAGTCTTTAGGTGTTATGACCTATTTGTTTCAGCTACAGGCATGTGTTTGAACTGTTTGTGACAGAAACTTGGTTTTGGTGTTTGATGTTTAACAGTGGAAGCTACAGATTCATGATGGGGTTTGTGTTGTACGGTTGTCTGCTTAGATATATACATTGATCGGACTATTCATGTATAGATTTAGTAGGGCTACGAAGCCATTTGAGTTGTTTATTCAATTAGATATGTGGATCTGCATTCAGTAGCTAATTTTTTTTCTTAATTCCATTTCAGGTTTTCATATTTGAATTGTGCCATGTGCCTATTAGCAGAACATCTTTTATAGGAGATTTTTTGACTATATCTATAAAGATATGTCATCTGTTTTGATTGTATAAAGATTTGGTGGTACTCTTTTTTTTTCTGTTCATTTACCTGTGCATTGATAATGCACATGTATTGCTTACTTGCTATTTGGTATTGTGGATTCGATGCAGAATATATTCAAGAATTTAATTCTCTTTTTGATTGATCTGTGTACTGTTCTGTTAGATTTAATTGTGCATTTTACTGTTTCCATGTGTTATTTCCTTCCTTTGAAATCTTTCACTTTATATATATCTATATATATACTAGCTATTTATAGCTGTTTCTTTCCTTCTCAGGTTGATTCACTGATGGTGAAATTGTTGGAATCGCGTGATGGTCAACAGTTGCGTCAGAACCATGCAAAATATATGCTTTCATATTGGTCTGTTCGTTTAATATATACGCGATGGATCTATTAGAATATTTGTTTCATGAAAAGGCATGCTTTTCATGCTGATCTGTTTGTTTTGGTTGTGTAATTATTTTGGGTGGAATGCCTGTTTATATGTATGTTTTGATCATGCAACTTACATATGAGTGTAGATGATGTAATCTTGGTACCAACTTCAGGCGTTTAATGTGTGCAGCCTTAGGTTTATACATTCGGTTTTGTAGTAGCACAAACGAGAATATATGAATATATATATATATATATATATATTTATATTTTGCTGTTTTGTTACCTTTTTTTATGAATGTTAATTATATCATGAATGCTGATGCAGCAGTAGTTCTAATTCAGTTTCTTCCTCTCTACAACTTTGTGTTGTTATTTTTTACTTGGTTTGTTGGCAAATTTTGACATAAAACATTACTGTAAAACATTGTAAGAAAGGATACAAAAGTGCATATAACAGTATGTATTACTTCTTGTTGGATTTACGCGCTAACTAATAAATCCTAAATTTCATTATGTTGTGTCCAAGTTTTATGTTATGGATTTATGTTCATATGCTTATAACAATAATATTTAATATATAATTAAACCCAAAACAAATATAATAAAATAAATTATATTTATTGTATTTCTCCAACTGATTTCTTATATGACCTAAAAATGAATCAAAATATATCTTAAATTCAACATTTACATTCTCAAATTGAACGATATGCCAATTATAAAAAAAAACCTATTTAAATTATTAAATAAACATTATATTAAATAACGATTTCCATAGCGACTAATCGAAGATTTGAACTGGACATAACTAACAAATTATCACACGAAATCTCGGTTTTCCTCTTCCATACGAAAAATATAATCAAATCGATTCAAACCTTTCTAGTTTCATAGAATTTTGACTTAAAACGGATTCTGTATATTCAGTTGAAGTTCAGAACGAAATTTACGAATTACCGCGCCATTTCTAGTTCGTTTATAATTATATATAAATTATAACGTTCGAACTTCGTTTTATAAACGAAATATATATTTTAAATCCATTACTATTCTAAATAAATATTTAAATACAATAAATTAAATATGTGGCTACTGAAAATACGGGACATTACATTCTTCCTCCCTTAGAATAATTTCGTCCTCGAAATTGCTAAGGTATGAAAAATGTTGCGAATCCCATAAATTTTAAAATATATTTAAATAACACTTCATTTATCGACTAGTGTAACTATATGGATTTTCAAAATCAAACTGGTGCTACCAATTCCTTTGCAAATACAGAGCTGAATCATTCAGTTTCAACTTATATGCAGTTTCATTTCAATTATATTATACTGAAATTCATTTCCTGGGTTTTCAGTTTATTTAATCCTTTATTAATCCATGGATGAAATATATTCAACCAATCTAACAAATAGCCAATGATAAATCAACAACCAAGGCACATCAAACTCCATCAAATCAACTGAATCCATATTCAATATTACTATTTAATTTCATTAACCATATTTGAACGTCCACCAATTTATATTCAATTGATTTCTATTTAAGTATTATTCTTTAAATTTCCAAATTCCAATCAACTTTATTTAATTTCAACATTATTCCTTAATTTATATATATACTCAAACTCAATCTAGGGTATTACTAACCCATCTCTATCGAGTTACGCCACAAAGCCAAGGTTATTACTAAACTAATAGCTTTGATACCACTGTAACGACCCGGCAATTTCGGTAGGCTTTTCAACCATCCCTCAACCCCCAAGGCAGAGGGCTAACCTCCCCCCTAGGCTTACACTGGTGCCTCAGAACTGCTTTGAAGGACAGCCTCGCGACTCGACCAACCCACATTGTCGGGAGATGTAGGCGTAAGAGTCTCCCATTCTCCACCTGATGCAAAGAGAGAACCCCCTATCATCCGTACCAATTAAGCAACCAGCTCTGATACCACGGTAACGGCCCAGGGTTTCCGGCCCCGAAAATCGACATAAATACCTTGCCGTATCTCATGCCGATCCTCCAAAACACCGAGAACACTGGAACATTTATAGAAATAAGTTAGAGGGTGGGATAAGAGAGAAAGAAATATTATAATAGAAGAAGTGGAAGAATCAACACAACACAGAGTCTCACATCGCAGCGGAACAAAATAGAAATAAATCTTTATTGAGAGCTTTGAATAAAACTTACAATCATCAGAGTACATTAACACATCTGGACAGTTATAACAATCTGCCCTTATATACAACATAGCGGAATAACACCTATAAGGCTGGACTTCTCCCGCACGTCTTATGAACTTAGAAGTGTCCACTAATCTGAACCTGCAAACCCGGGCTAACCCGAGCATTTACAAAACACCGGGTCATTCTGGTGGACCAGAGTGAGATAAACTCGCACAGCATTAAGGGTAAATCATTCAACTTGATTTCACAGTTCAAAATCTTTTCAAAAGAAAAGGATAATCGTAAGACCAAATCCACAAATAAACACGAACAGTTTTTACCTTACGATAACCCAAAACAGGTTTGAAACCAATATCTTTTCTGATATTATAATAATGTCTAAATACAAGTAAATAAAAATCTAGTGGAACGCTTGCATCTCACGCTCCACATATATATTATACAATCAAAACCGCAGGCGCTTATTGGAGATTGGATTTCCAATTATGACAAGGTATGGGACCACCTGCCGATAGTGCATCTCTAGAGGCGAATACACTGGGTTCAACAAGAACGTCTTGCAACCCGGCCCACACATGACCAACCACTCATTTCACTTGAGTGTATCGAATGTATATCACCAACAGTTGGGATCAGCAACCATTCCCCGAAAAGGGACAGCATCGATAGATTAAAGAAACAAAAGGAATTTCTCTAGATAAGTGATTATATACCGTAATGGGAGCGACCCACATTGCCATGCTGCCTGCCCGATTTTTGTCATCTCCCGGTTGATGAGGCTTGAGGTCTGAATTACCTTCTTCTGATAGCACGCCACCATTCACTTTGAATGCCACATCATCAGATCCGCCAGATATCACTAATTGATATTCCACAAAAATACCTTGGTCGAGAGCGACCCAACTATGATACGTTTGAAGAAATCAACGTACGTGACCCCTTTGGAAATAATCTGTCAGACATTCGTCCATACAAGTCATCCAGGAACAGGATGAACCGAAGGCACCCTCCTACCGCATCCCAGGAACCACCTTACAGATCAGTAGCGAGATGTCCTTGCAAATCCGCAGATTCCAATCACGACAGAATCACTATTGAAATATCTTCGGCCGCTAAACCCGAGAAATTGAATCAATAGTTCTTCCACTCATGAAAATCGACGGTCTTCAATTGCTCTATCTTTAATAATCTCATTTCACGTATTCGCTGGCCAGAATGGTTTTCGAATATAAATTCGATCCCGGTCTTTCCATACCAACGATCGTATGGTCAGGTTTGATAGTCGGTGATTTAACTATCAAATAAATAATTATGAGAATAACATGAGTTTACCAGTTCAGTACCAGCACTACAAGGCCTTTTTAACTAAAACGATTATCGATAGTAAATCTTAAACCCTTAAATATCTCAACATTTCAAATAGAACTTATTTGACATAAGGTTATTATTTCAAACTATTTCACTTTCATATTTAAGAAAATATTCAATCAATTCTTTATTCTACTATCATTTCAAACCCATTTACTATTTATTTCTTATTAACCATCTTGTAAAATGACTCATCTTATCTCAAGTAAACAACATTATGAAATCTCCTTTATTTTATCACTTGAATATAATAACCATCTGTTATACTTTTAGTATAAACCATTGGCAAAACTTAACGTTTCGATTTCCTTTTACCTCTAAAACACCATTTTAACTTCACACCATTTCCTTTTCATTTATTTCACTTTGGACATATATATATATATGCCAAATCCTCCCACTTCCATTACTTAGGAAAAATCTCATTATATATTCTCGACCCCTTTTATTGACATTCCATTATTATTTCTCATATGGAAATACTGAATTATAATTTTTTTATCCACTTTCCCATTACAAACTAATATCACCCTCAGATAATCCCGAAGCCGTTCAAGTTGGGGTATTTATTTACCTCTCAGACCCTGATTAACAACGTTCCTATCTTTAGATGGACATTAGTTGTAATTCAAAAACCCAACTTTATTCTAATACCAAACACACCTCATTTAACTATTTATTTTACTTTATACCATCTTACCTTTGAAATCCTTGTTCTCGATTTCAAATATTATTTCTTAATCCATTGATCACGAATTTACTTACTAAAATATCTACTTTCCTTTTACTTCTTTAAACAATACATTTCGTTGCTCGAACTTTTTGTCAATCCAAAACATGACTACCACACTAACTGATTCCAAATAATTCTTTATTTAATATAATTAACTTAAATAATTTCTTTGTATTATCTCCCAAAACGATTATTCAAAAACTAAAACATTAAGTTAATTTCTACTTATTCGCTCACAAATCTGATAGATATCAGAAATTTCCTTTATAAATCAGTTTTAAGCTCGATTCATAAATAATAAATATTTTTTTCTTTTTACAACTTTAATTCAAAATAATAGATTTGAAATCTATTTTCAAAAATAAATTTTATAACTTTATCTCGTCGATATACCTGACTGTAGATCGATATTTATAAAACGATTCATTCATAGGCCATGTACTGCCAATCACTCAACCAATAATACCCATTGGTTTAAACCAAACAAATGGTGAATTTCAGGTCAATATTCAACCATCAAATCAAAACAATTCAATAATGGTCTCATAACAGTCTAGAATGAAAATTGAATATCAACCACAACAATCAATCAAAACAATTCATTTATTAAAACACGTTTATTTTATAAACGTGATCAATAAGATAACTTACCTCAATTGGAACCAATCGTTAAAAAATAATGATTTGGGTTTCACTGAAATTAAACGACGTTTAATTTCATCAGTTCAAACGATACGTGAATATATATCATCAACCAATCAAATCATTAGCAACCATAGCACACAAAAATAAAAACCCAACTTATGAAATATAAGTGGGGAGAACTGAGTGAGTTTAACTCACCTTTGATTTGATTCCGTTGTTAAATCAGTTCGTTTCAATTAAATTAAACGGGGTTTAATTTAACTGAAAAATACAACTACTTTCAGTCCTGTCCGGTGATTTTCCATCCTGTAGTACTTGTTTTCGTGATTCCGGTGTTCTTCGTTTCATCGAATTCTGATTACGAGGGCGTTCGAAATTAATATTTGAAATTTTTAAAACCCTTAAACTAATTAAACTTTAAATAAAAGAAATGGGCCTTACCTAAATTCTCCAGCCCACCACATTTAAAACCCGCATCCACTACCTTCCTATAACCATCGAAACCTCTCCCGTATCCCTCACAAACCCTCAGCCGCCACAGAACATCGGAGGGAAAAAAATGGAATCCTCCATGTCGAAACCCTCTTCTCCATTACTGCTCGTTCTCTCCTCACTAGCTTCTATTGTTCACCGCATCTGAACCCTACAGCTACGACATCGGTCTCCTCTTCATACTCTAGATATTCAAAAGCTCCACGCCTCCCTTCGACTGTAGAAAAATCCAGACCGAAGCCTTCATATGAAGCTTGGCCGAATCCTCGTCAAAACAGATAAGTATTTTTTTGATAAATTTTCTGTTTTGATTTTTCCTATTTTGTTTTTCTGTGGTTTTTAATTTTTTTGTTCATTTCGAAACTGAGTTGGTTTGGGTTTGTTCTCCTTGTATTTATACTTGTGGAATGATCGGATAAGATCACTGTCGAAATCAAATTGTGAAATCATAGGTTAGATTCTAGTTGCTTAGTCTTTAGGTGTTATGTCCTATTTGTTTCAGCTATACGCATGTGTTTGAACTGTTTGTGACAGAAACTTGGTTTTGGTGTTTAATGTTTAACAGTGGAAGCTACAGATTCGTGATGGGGTTTGTGTTGTACGGTTGTCTGCTTAGATATATACATTGATCGGACTGTTCATGTATAGATTTGGTAGGCCTATGAAGCCATTTGAGTTGTTTATTCAATTAGATATGTGGATCTGCATTCAGTAGCTAATTTTTTTTTTAATTCCATTTCAGGTTTTCAGATTTGAATTGTGCCATGTGCCTGTTAGCAGAACATCTTTTATAGGATATTTTCTAACTATATCTATAAAGATATGTCATCTGTTTTGATTGTATAAAGATTTGCTGGTACTCTTTTTTTCCTGTTCACTTACCTATGCATTGATAATGCACATGTATTGCTTACTTGCTATTCGGTACTGTGGATTCGATGCAGAATATATTCAAGAATTTAATTTTCTTTTGAATGATCTATGCACTGTTCTGTTAGATTTAATTGTGCATTTTACTGTTTCCATGTGCTATTTCCTTCCTTTGAAATCTTTCACTTTATATATATATCTATATATATACTAGCTATTTATATTTGTTTCTTTCCTTCTCAGGTTGATTCACTGATGCTGAAATTGTTGGAATCGCGTGATGTTCAACAGTTGCGTCAGAACCATGCAAAATAAATTCTTTCATATTGATCTATTTGTTCAATATATACGCGATGGATCTATTAGAATATTTGTTTCAGGAAAAGGCATGCTTTTCATACTGATCTGTTTGTTTTGGTTGTGTAATTATTTTGGGTGGAATGCCTGTTTTTATGTATGTTTTGATCATGCAACTTACATATGAGTGTAGATGATGTAATCTTGGTACCAACTTCTGGCGTTTAATGTGTGCAGCCTTAGGTTTATACATTCAGTTTTGTAGTAGCACAAACGAGAATATATGAATATATTTATTTTTATTTATTTATATTTTGCTGTTTTGTTACCTTTTTTTATGAATGTTAATTATATCATGAATGCTGATGTAGCAGTAGTTCAAATTCAGTCTCTTCCTCTCTACAACTTTGTGTTGTTATTGTTTACTTAGTTTGTTGGCAAATTTTGACATAAAACATTACTATAAAACATTGTAAGAAAGGATACAAAAGTGCATATAACAGTATGTATTACTTCTTGTTGGATTTACACGCTAACTAATAAATCCTAAATTTTATTATGTTGTGTCCATGTTTTATGTTATGGATTTATGTTCATATGCTTATAACAACAATATTTAATATATAATTAATCCCAAAACAAATATAATAAATTATATTTATTGTATTTCTCCAACTGATTTCTTATATGACCTAAAAATGAATCAAAATATATCTTAAATTCAACATTTACATTCTCGAATTAAACGATATGCCAATTATATAAAAAAGCCTATTTAAATTATTAAATAAACATTATAATTAAATAATGATTTCCATAGTGACTAATCGATGATTTGGTTTGGACATAACTAACAAATTATCACACGAAATCTCGGTTTTCCTCTTCCATACGAAAAATATAATCAAATCGATTCAAACATTTCTAGTTTCATAGAATTTTGACTTAAAACGGATTCTATATATTCAGTTGAAGTTCAGAACGAAATTTACGAATTACCGCACCATTTCTAGTTCGTTTATAATTATATATAAATTATAATGTTCAAACTTCGTTTTATAAACGAAATATATATTTTAAATCCATTAATATTCTAAATAAATATTTAAATAAAATAAAATAAATATGTGGCTACTGAAAATACGGGACATTACACTAATGTCTTGATTGGGAGGCATCCCCAGACAAGTTAATAAGTGGTGATCTTCTAGACGTACTTGGAGATTGACGGATATGCGAGACCTCTCTCCTGTATTGGACATATGTGACGAGGAATAAGGTGTCTCCGGTTTCGTTCAGACCCAGAACGAACTTGTAAATGGATGGTATGTCTGAGGTTGTATTCCTTTATGTTGTATTCGTTGATCGCTACTAAATATATATCTGTTTGGTGGCGGAGAATTTATTCTCTTGCTCAACACCCTTCTCTAAGACGTACGAGCTTAGAGGTTATATATCGGCATAAATCAACGGTATGGTATGGATTGACAATGTGGCATGCTAAGATGCAAATGATCAAGGATTTTGTTGAAAAGCAGGGCCTTGTGGTTGATGATCAAAGCACAGCTTTATTTAGCATAGCTTTGTGTAGCGTAACTTCGCGAGCCTCACACCCCATTTAGAGTTAGAAATGGGACAAGGGAACGAAGAGAGTGCACACGTTTCTTTCTAGCTAGAAGTGGTATCAGGGTTTTGCAAGCCCTAGCATTTTACTTATGTGGATGATGGATTATGAGGCCTCGGTTATATTGGTCGATAGTAACCAATTTATAGGTTCAATAGGACCGAAAAGCATGTGTTCAGGCATAATTAATCCACTAAAGTATTTTGTGGATCGGCCCTGCAGGATCCAAGGGTTCGCCAGCGTCCGAATCTTGAGACATTTGCTAGAGTGTCTCAAATTGGTAAGGAGATCGTCCCTTGCCTTGACTCATGATGGTAATCCAACTTCCAATATGACAACATGCAGTTTTGATTGTATAACTAGTACGGTGACATAGTATGTGGTAGCTATGCCGTCTATGATTGATACATTATGATTGAAATGTTTTTGAAACATATATACACTAATAATATTATCGAATCCGTTTTATCGTATCAAGCATCTTTTGACCATTATAAGGTAAAACTCTATCCTTCGGTTTGCATTGCATTGTGTGATGGGCTTGATTCTTATAATGGTTTCATTTTTCTAAAAAGAATTGCGTTGTTTAACGATTTACTTTATTTCATGCACTGGCAATCCAATGGAGTAAACCCGTTCCAAGTTAGCGGCGTAGTCTTGTGATTAGCCTTATTATTAGATTAGTTAAGTAAGATTTCTCATACCAATCCCTTGACTGACCTGTAGTTTGTTTCACTTTGCAAACTCGGGTGCCCTCTTTTCCACCCGAGCAGTTGAATAGCTTATTTTGCAGATATATTGAGCAGGATTTTGGATCGAAGCTTAAAGCTGTGTCCAGAGCATTGATAGTCTTCCGCTGTATTTTTGTTTCCATTGCATTGTATAAAATCTATTGTGAATTAATCTTCCACTGTATTATATTTTCGATGTACTCTGATATATTCTGTACTTTGATGTAACATTATTATAATGCTTACAAAAATCTGTTGTTATTCACTCTAATGTGTTGTATTCCCAAAGTTAGAGTATTTGGGTTTTGAACGGTCTTGGTCGATTTTGCGATCGGTTAGGTCCGGGAGAAATCCGAATCATTACACAAGCACCTCAAGGCTCTCTATCTCAATGCTGGCACCCTCTTGTCGGGGGAATTGGTTTGCTTTGGCATAAAATTCTTCGATGTCCTTGGGGGGATCCGTAGTCAATGAGATCCTGAATTCCGATCGGTTCTGAACCCCTGCAATGGCAGACATAATAATACAACAAAAAAACACTTATCTCAACAGGAAATATCTGTTGCAGTAGACCAATTGCAACAGGCCCGCGCCCATTGGTATAGCTGGAGTTGTAAAAGCAACATTTTCCGTTGTTGCAATAAGATGTTGCGGTATACCTTTTCACAACTGTTTTTGTCCATTGCAATTGAATCTTTTACAAAATGTTTTGCAATTTCAACTATTATAAAATAATGATTTCATAAATTAAAATATATACAATTCAAATATCAGCTCAAAGATAATACTACTCTAAAATATTTCATTAAATATTCACAAAAGTTCAAATTTTATTACAATATATTTAAATTCAAGCAAAAATAATACATTGAGAAAGATGGTTACAAATATATATATATATATATATATATATATATGTCAACATTTCTGATCAAGGTTACAAATTATTTTCAATATAAAATTGATTGAAAACTTAGCAACACAAGCATTAATCATAGAATCATCCCTCTCCCACATCCAAATTCAATGACACAAATTCTATATCTCTACCACCGTGCATTTCAGTCTAATACATTGTGTCTTTCATCCACTCGATGCACCCGCTTAAGCTCTTTCAAACATATCAAAGCAATGGCCCCCGACTAAAAAAACTATAAGAATTGGAACAATAGAAAAAAAGAAGAGTGATGATTCATAGCTGCAGATTTAGCTCTCAAATAATCCTCTTATCTTCCGGTAAGTGCCTAGCTACACATATAATCCTCTTATCTTATCTTATCTTATACACATTATTATACATAATACATTTAATAACAAATGAGATCATTAATTGACTATATAAAATTGACTATATAAAACTAGAAACTATATATGTAAGTCATATGTACGTACCAGTAGTTTAAATGGTCATGCCAACACTTGGTTAGCAAAGCAAGGGGAGAAGCATAAAATAGAATCAGAGAAAATGTTATCATTTTCAAATTCCCAGAATATCTCAAACGACAACCGATCAAAATCAAAGAAAAAATTTGATGATTCCTCCAGGAAATTTGATGATTCCTCCAGTGAAAATGTTATCATTGTCTAATTCACCCTTTCTGTAATAAATCAAACAAGGTCCATACATCAAGAAACGATTATTGCTACTCTCTTTCATATTGAATGAAAGCTTTCGATTTCAAAAAGAATAGAAAATGTTCCAAAATAGAACCGCAGAAGCAAAGAAATGTCAGTCCATTTAAAGAAGCCGATATTCCACCATTGCATTGACTTAATAAAGAACATTTTTTCTTCGAAACTAGGAATCTATGAAATCATCACTCAGAACAATAAAAAATAAAAAAAATTCACACATTAACATATAAACAGTTTGACTTTTGTAGTAGGCAAACTTCTTTCGGTCTGTTTGACAACAATTATAAAATGACGTAGGAGGGCTCAAACATAAGAAAAAATCACATATTTTAACATATAGAACAGAACCCGAAGGTACTGGCTACACATTACTAGTTTCAGTTATCATGGAACAACTCTTTTTGCATTCCTCTTTTTGGGCCAGTGTAGCTTTATCTTAACAAGAAAAAAAATGATATTTAGACAACACTAAAGGGATCACAAAATACGTAAATACTAGCTGTTGAAGGTCATTTGTCTCCTTCAACTCCAGCAAACCATCCATATATGGACCTCCAGAGAAATCAGTGGCGGTGCAGACGACATCTGACTTGGATATGATGACGGAAATTGTAGAACTTTTCTTCTTTAGAAGGAAAGAGAGGCAGTGTCGCTCACTAGAGTAGGTAATTTTTAGCCGAGAAGGCGGCAGGGGAGACTGGAGTGTAGATGGATTCCATGTAAGCCTTATTCTGGAAGATTTGGTGGAATTTGTTTAGAAAACGAAAGCTTATTCTGGAAGGTTTGGGGATTTAGGGTTTAGAAGGATAAAGGGTGAACATGTAAAGGCTAGAAAAGAGGTAGGGACTGGGGAGAAAAATGTCGCGGCGGAATTTTAAGGTTCGAGCCAAAAATTTTTTTACGGGTAGAGCCAAAATTTCAAGGAGCTGCCAAAATTTAATTTCAACAGAGGAGCCACAATTTCAACGAAGGAACCAAAACGAGTGGTGGAGCCAAAGTTCGGGCTAGAGCATATAAACTGTTAATTATTATTGATTATAAAGTTATTAACTATAAATATCACTTTATAAAAAAATTGTTAATTAATAATTATATTAAATTGTAATCTTAATTATTAAGTATTGGTAATTTAGTAAATATTTAATGAAAAGTTATTTATTAAAAATTATTTTAATTACATTTAATTATTAGTAGTTTTACTTCTCATTATAATCGAATACTAATTGTTAAATACAATGTATTATGTATAATTTATTAATTTTTTAATATTAGTTGTTAATTAGATTTATTGATTATTAAATGTAATTAATAATTGTTAAATATAATTTACACACTATTAATAACTAACCTTGTTAATTTATTAAAGTATTAATTCATATTAATTAATTATTATTACTTAATACTTGTTCATTTATTTATTATGAATATATTAATTATTTATTATGAATATATTAATTATTTAATTATTTATTTAATATCTAAACATATTCATATTTCAAATTAATTATTAATTATTATCCATTAGTTTTTAGTTATTAGTTTATTATTATTTAATACTTATTTATCTATCTTATTTTTTTTAAATGTTAATTATTATTATTTAATTATCAGTTATAAATATCACTTTAAAATACTTTAATTTTATTATTAATCAATAATTATTAAATATTAATCTTAATTATTATATAATTACTAGTAGTTAATCATTTAACGGTAACTATTTAAAATTAATTATTAAAAGTTAATCAATAAAACCTTATACTTATTTTAAGTATGTTTTTCGCAACTGACTTTATCGGTTGTAAAAAAAATACAGTTATTGCAACTAGCAAAAAACAGTTGCTAAAGATATCTATTCGTAACTGACTCGGAAGTGCAGTTGCAAATAATATGTTCGTTGCAACTGATATGAAAGCACAATTGCTAAAAAAATGTTTTTGCAACAGGGAGGCAAGCACAGTTGCTAAAAATATGCTTTTTGCAACAGAAAGAAAAGGCATGTTGCTAAATCTTTGCTATTGCAACTGCTATAATAGGTCTGTTGCTAAATATCATTTAATGCAACTGTCATTTATCGCCTGTTGCAAATAGCTAGTTGCAATATGGTATTTTTCTTGTAGTGTGAGCACCATCGATGGCTCAGGTCGATCGACTGATACTACAACCACGTTGAATCTTTCTAGAAAGGATCGGAGGGTCTTGCTGGGTCGCTGTTTGATGGTGGTGAGGAACATGACGCTCTTTGGCCAGGATATGTGGACTCTGAACTGCTCAATGAAGTGGGTGACCAACATATCCCACATGTTGATCGACTCAATTGTTAGATGTCGGAACCACATACCGGCTACATCGGTGAGGAAGAGAGGGAAGCACTTGGCCATGACATTGGTCGATGCTAAGAGTACTTACATGTGACACATGTATCACATGAGATGAATGGTAGGGTTGGTCCGACCGTTGTAAGGCTCGATGATCGGAAGCTTGAAGTCTAGAGGATTTCGAGAGTTTCTAATTTCCCTAGTAAATGGACTGCGATGGATGTCATCCACATCCTGTTGAGAAGACCTGCTCCGAGTGAAACGTCTGATAATACTTCCAAGTTGGTTTCCATCTTCGAGGAGTCGTAGCCATGAATCCAATTATGTATTAGGGACATTGGCGAGAGTCCCAGGATTGGGGTCCACCAAAAGCATGCTCAGAAGGAGAACGGTTGGTTGGGTTCAACCTCTGAGAGTTGAGTGAAGGTGAGGGAGAGGGTGTATCCCAGTCTCGGGACCTAGTTCATCCACTTCTAGGGTTGACTGAACCATACCTGTTCCTATTAGGAGTAATGGGCTCAGGCGAGTGGTACCCATCTGGAGCTCGGCGTTACCCCCGCCTGGAGCGACGTTATAATGGTTTATGGTAGTGTTTCCCTCCATCACGTTGGGAACCAGTATGGTAAAGTAGTATTGGTGATACGGAGGGTTGTCGTCACCAGCTTTTTGTTGAAAGGGAGGCGGCATAAGACGAGTTTACAATAAGCCGTTAGGTCGAACCGGATGTAACAATGTTCTTAATTCTGGCCGACCTGTTGGTTGCATTGGATATAGAGCTATCTGTCTAGGGGGTTGAGTCGAGACCTGGAGTGGAGGCAAGGTGATCGGCCCATCCGGAATTTGGCCACGGCCGACCTGTGAATCTGCAGCTATCAGAGCTTTGTTTAGTATCGGCAATGATGATCCTAGCACTGGCCGATCGAGAAATGAAGTTGAACCAGGAGGAAGCAAAGGTGTGGACCGATCTGGGGCTTGGATTTCTGCAAACCGAAGATAGTTGTTTCCCCAGTCCCACTTGGTGCAGGAAATGATATTTTAATGTTGGATCCCTTTTCCATCCAAGCGAGGAGGTCTTTCATCGCTTCCTGCTGACGTTTGAGAAGTTCACCCTGAGATGCCATCTGATTTCTGAACTCAATCAAGATTTTATCCATGTCGTCCCTGTGAGATTTTGGGACGTATCTTCGTGGAAGGAAGCCTCATGGCTTGCCCCTATTGCTGTTGTTCCTACTGCATCGACAGGTGAAGGATGAGAAGATGAAGCATCCTTCTTCCGCTTGTTTTCCATCGCTTGGTTTAGAAATTGCTGAAGGCGGTCGAAGGTCGTAGAGTTTATCTGGTGCTTCCCACTACTTGGCGCGCCAAAGTGTTGACGTCAAAAGTTGGTCATTAGTGACGGTCAACCACCAATTGTGCGTACAACGCACGAACAACAATCATAGAGTACATAAAGATAAGTAAAAACGGGGAACACACAGGGTTTTTATAGTGTTTCGGTAAGATTGATGCCTACGACCACTTTATATTTACTAATTTTTGAGGATTATAGAATACAATAGATTTTTCTCAGTGGAAGAGAAGTAAAGATTACAATATCTTTATAATATTTGAAGTGCACAGTTGGAAGTTTTCCAGTATACCGAGCATAGTTTCGAAGTGGAGAATTCAACATGCCTTCCCATTTTCAGCAATGGGGTATTTATAGTTGGAGGAGTGGGATGAGTCATGTGCCACGTGGCTTGCCTCTTTTGCGGAGCTTGGATACGTGGAGCTTGATCCGGCTGAATAGTTGTAGCGAGAGATCCGGTCCACTGTTGAGCATCAAAAAATGTGTTTTGGCCGGAAGTGTTTGACCACTTTAATTGCCTTGAGAATCGGGTTTCGTTGGGTGAATCATATGTATATTTCTAAGTAAATCCGATCGATCTGAATTTTAAGGAGAGGTTGACTTAGTCGGTTGGGGGAGCAATTTATGCAGGGAAGAGATATGCCGTTGCTGAAAGGAATTTGGACCGGGTCGAGCCTTGTTTGAACTTTCTAGAATAAAGGTTTATCCATTATGATCAGTCAGTACTATATGGCGACTCTTTTGATATTGACCTCTGATCCATTGAACTGTGACAACTTTTGGAAAAAAATTGGTCAGTGGGTATTGTTAGACCAAAAAGTGGTTCTAACACCCAAATTATCGTGATTAACAGAGAATTAAAATAAGAAATGAAAGAAAAAGCAGCAAACACACCGAATTTATAGTGATTCGACGTTAAAGGGTCTACGTCCACTTTATACGACTTTGATTACACGTTAGAATGCAAGTACAATCAGTATTTTATGTCAATCTCACTTTTACAATGAGGAATCACTCAGTAAATTCGAAATAATTCTGACTAGAAATAGTGAAGGTATGATAATGGTGGAATCGGAACTCTCTATTTCCAAAAGATCCTGAAAAATGCCAAGTATTGGGATATTTATAGGTGATTTCTACAAGCGGTTCATGAAGACATGTGGCACCAATCCGGAGGATCTCGGACCCATTCGTGGCTTGATAGAGAAATGGTCAATATGGCGGTTATGGACATGTGTCACAAGATCCTTCAATTTCAGTTCGTGGGTGACCAGGTCGTAGTCACCATTCTCTGGATATAGGGTCGGTTCGTGACCCTTCATCATGAATGGGTCAAAGAGCATTAGTCACGAGCAGGTCAAGGAGCGTATACCTTGAGTTTGAATATGTAATTCTCCATCTGTCTATCTATAAGTATTTGTACACTTGGTGGCTTGATCAAGAAGCTTGCCAACATTTTCCCCCCTCAAAGTATGTTTTATCAATGATGGAACGTGCTTCGAAACTGCCCAATCAATCTTTTCTTGAAAAGATGGGAGTTAACAGTCGTATTCATTTGTAAAGTCACGATGTTTCAAAAGGTTGTGTCCCCTGATGAGTATAAATACGTCTCTAAGTTTCCTACTATTTCGCTATTAATTGGGCATCTCTCAATTTTAAATTTCAGGGTATATTGCAGGCAATTCTTCATGTAAATCTCCAAATCTCCATAAACATTCGCTACATCAATAGTTAAAAAGGGCTGCATTTTTTCGTCCCGATAGTCATTCCCAAAAATCTCAGTCGTCAAGTCATATCATGTTCGTATTACCTGGTGTGAGTCACGAACCGACATGGGAGCGTGATTTCACATGAACAACAGCAGGCCCATTCAAGCGTTCATGGCCCATTGGGCCGATCCGATCTGCCAAGACGAACAGGGGGAGACCAAGAGTCTTCATGTAGGATATATAAGCCGTTTCATGCTTCACTTTTTTACCCTTCTTTTTTACTCTTACTGTCGCAACTCCATCTTCCCAGTTCGAGACCCTAATTCGCACTTTCCCACAATCCACACAACTTTGAAATTACTTGTTTGATCTAAAGAGGTAATAACAATGAGATGGTTTTTAATTTTGATTACTATTCTGTTGCTCGGAATTGCGTGTCGATTTGGCTAAACCGCTCGACCTTATCCTTGGCGCCGCCGCCAGTAGTGGTGGTGGCAATTGGTGTCTTTCATCGATCGAGTGGCTATGAAGGTGGAAGGTGAGGAGTTCGACTGATTAATCTTTGGATTGGAGACACTGGAAGCAGCATCATTCTTTGAGGGGCTCGCTCGTGGAGACGGTAGAAGAAGAGGTTTATTGCTACATGGTGGATCATGGGGAGGGAGCATGTATCGGGTCGTGACCATGGTGCAGCGGATCGGGTAGAGAAAGGAGCCCACAAGTCGACTAATGGCAAGCTGGCTTACTCGTATACTTCAATCTTTGAGTTGCAAACCGATGCGTCCCACGAGTCGTAGTTCCTTCACGAGTTGGACAGGGCGAGCCGGTTTGGTGCCTACGGGAGTGCTTAACCACGAACCATTCCATAGTCACGAGTCTAAGTACTCGCTACGAGCCAATTCCCTTGTCACGAGCCGGGCTCCTTCTCGCGAACCGACCCCTTTCCACGAGCCGCACTATAGAACTTCATGAATTGACTTGTTTTCGAGACAATTCTTCTTACGCGACTACACTTGACTTTATAGCATCAACTAACCAAAACACGTCGACCTATGCTCTAGTTAGAAATCAACCATAACTTAAACAAACCAATGGACGGTTAGGTTAGAGCCTTCGAAAAGAATTTTCTGTACTGAATGACCTCATAACTAAGCGGCATACAACGATCAGTTTCATGTTTCCATTATCTAATTCATGCTTTTCTTCTAAGTATTGCACATAATTGTACACATTAGGACTTGCACATACACGGGGTTCACAGGTAACTTCCTTCTAATCTTTGTTCACCACCACCACAGACATGTCCAATAGGCGCTCAGCAAGATTATCAGAGAAGAGTGCAGATCCAGAATCGTCAAGCTATTACAATCCTGACGCACTTCCATCAGAACTGAAATGGGATAACTCTGGGTCTGATTATGAAATAGATATTGATATGGAATCAACACCTTCTGAAAGCACATCGCTTGAGGATGAGCAAGGTGATCGGGCTCCCGATGAGCTTGAGGGTGTTAAAAAATTAGACAAACCGAGTGATTCCATAGCTTCGAAACTGGATGATATAAAGCTAAAGAAAATCTGCTTGAGAAATGGGATCCATGGGATGACGTGAAAACCCCAGAGAAAGAGGACAGGCCCCATTCAACTTCGGAAGGGTATATGGCTATCAGCAAGGTCATGTGCTCGGTGGGTGCCATTCCTCTGTTTCCTCCGATTGTCGTCGATCTCTTGAGATGACCACACATTGCTCCTATGCAACTCCATCCCAACACTTATGTTGCTCTATGTACCTTGTATATTGCGTATGCAGAGATTCTGGAGACCGAGCTTGTTTTCAAAGATCTGAACTTCTATTATTATTTTAAGCATCATTCCACAAAGAGCCCGAACTTTATTTTCTTCGAGTCGATCCACTCCAAAAAAGTCTTGTCAGATGGAAACAATAACTTAGGCGATGCCAAATTCGAATGGTTCTACATAAAACATCAAGATGGATGTGGGAGGAGGTGGCTATAGTCAAGTAGGTTCTGAATCCATCAGTGTATGTCCCAACTGCATGATTAAAGCGCTAATACCTTCTTTTTCTATACAACTCATAATTTCCAGAAACAGGAAGGTAAAGTGTACGAAGATCGCCTGTCTCGTCTTATAAAAAGCAACTCGGAGTTTTGCAGAATTAAGAAGTGTATAGTTGACGAGAATCTTCATAAACATCATCTTCTTGACATGAGATCTGGGCTTGGACAGTGTGGCAGGCCTTATAGATATATGCCCCCGGCTTTAACTCCTGGGGAATCGAGTAGCATGCCCCCAGCTGAGGGGCAAGTGACAACAGAAATAAAGGCGTTACCTAGTCTACCCAAAAGTCCTTCGCCGATGATTGACCAGGATGACGAAGATTTGAATGTGTACACTGGAGGTGAAGTCCGAGATGACGAACCCAAGGATGCCTCCATCCCTGGAGGGGAGACTCCTTCCAAGATACCACCGCCAACCCAACCCTCGACTCACGATTCTTTAATGGAGGAGGAAATATACGAGGATTTAGAAAAACTTCCCCTACCGGATAATATTTACACATCTGAGGACTTTGGAGGAGAACCGTTCTTCCCTATCTCCAAGGAAGAATCCACTCTAGTCAAGGAAAAGGAAACTGCACAGACTAGCCTAGCTCCGGGCCCTGGTCTGTTAGGGGGATCACACGGGACATACACATCACATACACTACACATCACAACGTTCATACACTGTAGGTATTCATGGTTCTTATAGTTTCTTGTTACTTTTGCAGGAAAAGTGCCTCGTCGCCGCTCCTATTCTCATCGCGAACTTCGTGAGTGCACGCCCAGATTTAATCCTGCAACCACGCATGATCGCAGTGATAGTCGAGGGAGAGACAACAAAAAGCACCATGAATCCCATCAGCTTCATCCTTCACGCTCTCGATCTCCTTCGAGGCAAGATCCCAAGAGGCACCACAGTCGCCAAGTACCACACACGGGAGGAAAACAACTCCCCAAAGCTCCGACTCCCTAGAAGGGTATTCCTCCCCAGGATAAGTCCTCTAAGAAGCATCCTGAATCCAAGGATAAGCACAAGGATCCAAGTAAGGGTTTGGAAAAAGAGAAGACAACTCTGGTCCCCTCTGATCAACGTGACTTAGACGTTACCATTACACAGAAGGTGACCCTTACTTCTAAAAATAAGGCAAAGTTAGAACGTTTGCGAAAGCTATTCCCCGGCATCTATTTTGAAAGGATGGTTTTCATTCCAGACCTTGAACCGGTTTCTGATGATTGGGATACTGAAATCGTGGACCGGGTAAGTCATGTGGCTACATAATATAGGGCAATAAAGAAGCACGCCAAGAAGCTTTCAGAGGTTATCCACCATCTGGAAATAGATGTGGCCTGAGCTAAGGTGAAGAGTTAACACGACATTAAGGCCAGGAACAAGGCTGAGAAAGATCTTGAAGATACTCAAGCCCTTCTTGCCTTAGCTCTGAGGGATGCCGAAAACTACAAAATGCAGTTAGAAGATGTGAAGAAATGTTTCCACCTTGAGCTTGATTCGAACAACCAAGAGCGTATAGCTATGAAAAAGGAGATAGAAGATCTCAAGTCAGTTAATATTGAGATGAAAGCATCACAGGACCTCTTTATCTTGGAAAAAGCTGCTTGGGAGAAGGAAATGGCAGATCTGAGGGCCCAACTAGCTCGGGCCGAGGAACGAGTTGTTCTCGTTGAAGGACATGCCGACGCATCTCTCAAGTCTTCTTCCGATGCTAACACTAATCTTGGCTTGTCTAAACAGGAGATTGAGGGACTTAACGAGTTATTAATGGATTCTTTTGCTCAAGTCATTCGAACCCGAGACATCTCCTAGATCAAAAATTATCTTACCACTTTAGCTGACGTGTGGGATCATATTGTAAAGACTGAGAAACAACGTCTAAAGGTTGAAGCTATCGACGAGGATGAGCTTATGTGGACTTTTCTTAGAGGCGAAGAACCTGAGAGACTAGCAGAAAGTAGACGTCTAATCAAAGAGTCTATGGAGGAAGAGAGACTTAAGCTCAAGGGCAAGAATAAGGTTGATGAAGGTTCAAGCTCAGCCATGGAGCTCAAGACTTCTGGGGTTGACGAGTATAACCCCAATGACCCACTAATCTCTGGCATTCCTATTCCCCAGCCTGCTGGGGCTTCTACCGTAGCTCCAGGCGAGAAGTCAGCGGAAGATATCTTTGTATTCTCTCTACAATTTGTCAAAGCTATCATAACTTGTCATCGCCTTGTGGAGCAAACGGTTGAGAAAACCACTTTTTCTCCCACATTAATAATAGTTGCTTCTCATAATGTAGGTGCCAGGCCAACCAAGGAGAGTATAGAAAAGCAAACAGATGTCAAGAAGGTTACTGTACCATCGATAACTGAGGTCGTCCCCGAAGTCCCTTAGCAGACTGAGGTCGAAGCGACCGAGCTAGCCATTGTGGTACCGAACACTGATGTTCCTAAAGATACTGAAATTATCAAGGCTTTGCAGGATACCAATGGCGATAACAGGGATGGAGATGATGAGGTCGCCATCACGTGCGAGACCAAGGGGGATGATAACATGACCTTAGCCGATATAAAGGCCAAAAAGGATGAGCAGCTGAAACTCAAAATGGAGGAAGAGCCTTTAAATGTAGCACCTATCTCTACAGCCGCTCCTGGATCTGGAATGATTATAAAGCTCTCCTCTAAGTCGATAACAACACAACTCGCATCCTAGTCCTCTGGCACTCCGCAAGATCCTCCTTCGGGTAAGAGAAAGAGGAAAAAACGCAACAAGTCTGATGCTGAAAAGGAGGAGCCAGAGAAAAAAAGGAAAGAGAAGAAGGTGAAGTCATCCCCAAAGCCCAAATAGAGCTTGTTGGTTTATGTTTTGTTTCTTTTTAGTTCTTCCACTAGCCTTTTGTTGTAATTGTGAGAGTGGTCCTCACTTTTGTCCAGCTTTGTTTTGTGAACCTGCACTTGTAAATGAAATTATGTTTCTTTTGCATTGCCGTGTACCTGTGAACATCTCATGTTTAGTTGTGCATTTAAACATTCGAATCATAAATAAGTTACGAATGAGACACCATTACAAGTTATCATTGCAGGTACAACGTAAAAATTCTATAGGATGTTATTTTGTTGTCACCATGGAGTATGCCATGTAGTATGTATATATATGCTCCCAGTCAATCATTGACGTGATGCCTGGCCAGGGCTTGCCCCCCATGTTCGAACATGAAGGGTTCAGGTTCAGCTTTCACTCTTTCCCTCGATACTACAGCGGGGTAGGAGCCCTTTTATGGCATTTAGTCGGTATGCCTTTATACTCTCATGTCGTATGCCTAGGATAGAGTTCGACTCAGTTTTCAGTCTGCTCCCCGATCCTTCAACACGATAGGAGTTCTTGTGGCACCAATCCTTGGCGCCTTTATACTCTCCCGTCAAATTGCAAGGGTAGAGTGGAGTCGAGGCGGTCTTTTAATCATGGTGCACCTTTACGTCTCGTGGAAAATCCGTTTTCTTGTCTTGTGTACTCTTTCTCAAGTTGTGAGAATTAGAGTAGTTGGGGTTGTGTTATTTACTTTATTGTGCCCTTGATGCTCTGCATATAATTGACCTTTAATTTGAAAGACTTTTTGAATTTCCTGCCTCGGGATTGTCGAAGGATTTGTGATAAGTATCACAATCATAATAGTTCGTATAAATAAAAGAAACAAAAGAATAATCAAAATACGGTACTATAAAGTAAATGACACACAATATTTTATAGTGGCTCGGTCGAATCATGACCTACGTCCACTTTATAATCTTTTGTTTGTGCAACCAGACTGTTCTAGGCAAGTCGAGCCTTTTTACATGGTCCTAAAAACAAAAGAATAATGATGACAGTTTCATGTCAAATAATGCCGTAAACGCTGGGCGTTCCACACTCTGGGGATTTCATCTCCGTCCACTATTGCTAGCTTGAAGGATCCATTATCAAGCTTCTGTAGGACGATATATGGTCCTTCCCATTTCGTGTCCATGAAGATGGGGTCCGGGAAGACACGCTTCAGTACCAGGTCGCCAGGTTCGAAAGTTCGAGCCTGAACTTTCTTGTTGTAGTAGCGGGTGACCTGTTGTTTATGCCTCAAGGCACGCAAATTCGCTTCATCTCTTTTTTCTTCAATCATGTCCAGAGACTCGAGGAGCATTTCATTATTAATCATTGGATCATAGTAAGTGTTCCTGTGAGACGGCACTTTTAATACCACTGGGATGACCGCCTCTACTCCAAATGCTAGAGACAAGGAGGTGTGACCCATTGCCGATTTATAAGTCGTTCTGTAGGCCCACAATGCTAAGGGTAACTCATCGACCCACATGGCTTCGGCCCGCTTCAGTCACTTCTTCAAAATGGACTTAATTACTTTGTTCGCTGCCTCCACCTGTCCATTTGACTGCGGATGTTCCATGATAGTGTATCTTTTCTCGATATGATATTTCTGGCAGAAGTCTCAGAATTTGGTGCTGTCAAACCAGGTTTTGTTGTCTATTATAATGGTTTTTGGGATCCCAAATTGACATATAATGTTCCTGATGACGAAGTTTATTATCGTTTGGTTGTAATCGTGGTCAACGGTTCTGCTTCGACCCACTTTGTGAAGTAATCGACTGCCACAATCACAATTTTTGCCTTGCATTTTGCGATCGGTAAGCTTCCTATAATATCAATTCCCCAAATTGCGAACGGCCATGGGCTCATCATTGCCTTCAACTGGCTAGGAGTGCCTTAGGGATTTTAGCAAACTTCTAGCACCTATCACAAAGCCGTGCGTACTTAGCTGCATCTTTATTAATGGTTGGCCAGAAATATCCATACCGTAATACCCTTTTAGTCAATGTTTAACCTCCAGTGTGGTCACCACATTCCCCTTCGTGTACTTCTTCTAATACTCGCTTGATGTCGTCATGGGCTATACACAGGAGGAGGGGCTTCGAGAATACTTGTCGATATAGGACTTCGCCTTGCATTACATATCTTGAGGGCCTTATGGATAATGGCGCGCCTTTCCCTTTTCTTGGAAGGATGCGTTCCATTTATCAGAAAGTTCTTTATGGGGGTCATCCATGACTCCCTCTCTGGTTCAGCCTCCAGTACGGGATCAAGTTCCAACTGATCAACACTTGGAGTTTCCAATATTTCAATGGGGACCATTTCCGTGTCCTTTGGATTGTCAGAGCTTGCCAATTTGGCCAATTTGTCTGCCTTTTGATTCTCCGCTGAAGGGATATGAGTTATAGCGTAGTGCTCAAAACCGCCTAACAGCTTTCTAACTTCTTTTAAATATAACACAAGCCTTGGCCCCTTAGCCTGAAATTCCTCATTGACCTGGTTTACGACTATCTTGGAATCGCAGAAAATATCCAGCCTTGCAATTCCCAACTCCTTTGCAAGCTTTAGTCCATCGATTAGGGCTTCGTATTCCGAGTTGTTATTCGTGGCATGGAACTCCAACCTTAAAGCATAGTATATCGACCGTTTCTCAGGAGTTACCAGCACAACTCCGGCGCTGAACCGTATGTCATTCTTGGCACCATCAGTATATAGCTTCCAGATTTAGGGTCGAAATGTTATGTTGAGGGACCAACTTCTTCACTTGCTACATCTTCTTCAGGAATAGCGAACTCCACTATGAAATCAGCTAACACTTGGCCCTTTATCGATCTTCGGGGCTGGAAGTTCAAACCAAACTGGCTTAACTCTATATTCCATTTGAGTTGCCTTCCTGATGCTTCTGGCCTTTGCAAGATTTGTCGAAGCGGGTGGTCAGTGTATACAGTGATGGGATGAGTTTGAAAGTAGTGGAGGAGCTTTCTGGACGTGATCAGCAGGCTATACGCAAGCTTTTCTATCCTTGGGTAGTTTCATTCTGCTGCCGCTAGCTATTTACTCACATAGTACATAGGCCTTTGGACTTTATCTTCTTCCCTTACCAATGCTGAACATTTTGCGTGGGACGACACTGCCAAGTATACGAACAATTCTTCATGATCGACTGGCTTAGACAATATCAGGGGCTTTTCCATATGAGTCAACAGATTCTGAAAGGCTTCCACACAATCAGGAGTCCATTGGAAATTGCATTTTCCCCTCTTTATCAAGTCGAAGAATGGAATGCACTTATCTGTAGCTTTAGAAATAAACTTACTTAATGCGGCCACCTTTCCAGTGAGGCTCTGCACATCTTTAATCTGTCTTGGTTCTTGGATATTCCTGATTGCCACGATCTGATCTAGATTAGTTTCAATTCTACGCGAGCTGACAATAAAGCCTAAGAATTTCCTAGAGGCAACTCCAAACGAACACTTCAAAGGGTTGAGCTTCATCCCGTATCGCCGAAGGATATTGAACTTTTCCGCTAGGTCAGCTGTATGATTGGAAGACTGTCGGGATTTCAAAAGCATATCGTCAACGTACACTTCCATTGTCTTCCCATTCTGATTGTAGAACATATGATTCACAAGCTGTTGACAGGTTGCTCCGGCGTTCTTCAAACCGGAGGGCATCACCACATAACACTATAGTACCAAATCCGTGATGAAGCTGGTGTGTTCCTGGTCTGGAACATGCATCGGAATTTGGTTATATCTGGAATACGCATTCACAAAGGATAGGAGTTCGTGACCTGCTGTTGAATCCACTAGCTGGTCGATCCTAGGAAGAGGAAAACTATACTTTGGGCAAGTTTTATTTAAATCTGAGAAATCAATGCATGTGCGCCGTTTTCCGTTGGCATACTTTACTAACACGGTATTCGAGATCCATTCTAGGTAAGTCGAACCTCTAATGAATCTGCTGCTTCTTAACTTTTCGACTTCTTCCTTTAGGGAAGCCGACCTCTCTGGGCCGAGCATTCGTCGCTTCTGCCTAACGGGTGGATGTTTTAGGTTAATACTTAATGAGTGGCTCATAAATGAGGGTGAAATATTGCACATATCAGCGTGGGTCCAAGCAAACACATCCAAGTTTACCTTTAAAAAGTCAGTCAATTCCTTTGCTCGAAGAGGATCTAACTGAGATCCGACCCTTAAAACCCTCGTTGAGTCATCATTATCAATTGGGATATCCGCAGTTGTTTCATTCGGCGTCGCCATTCTGTCCCCAGGCTCTTCGTCCTCTCTAGGATCTATGTCCTTGGGCAATTCTCCGGGCGACTCTCTCGTGGTCGTCCCCCTTAGTTGCTATGCTGACCCCTCCTTTACGGGAGTGGGAGCACCTTTGGTCTCTATATTTAGTCCTTTCATCAACATCTTCAATTCCTCCATATAACAGGTTCGTCCGGTGGCTTGGTCACCTCTAATCACTCCCACTCCCGCGTCTATTGGCAATTTCAGCAATAAGCAACATGACACGATGCAGGCCCTGAATTCTGCAAGGGTCGGTCGGCCCAAAAAGGCATTATAGGACGAGTCAATGTCCCAAACTACAAATGGGAGGATTCTCACTCTCCAGCGATCTCCTTCTCCCAATGTTACTGACAATTCAACATATCTCGTCAGAGCTATCGAGGCCCCATTGAAGCCACATATCCATCCTTCGCAAGGCTTCAAATATTTCACTTCAAGCTTCATCTGATCGAATGCTTTCTTGAAGAGAAAGTTAAGTGAACTCCCATTATCCACTAACACTTGTGGACTAATGCGGGACAGATAGTGGTGGTGATCGCCAATGGTTCCTCGGTAGGCGATTGAACTCCAATGCTATCTCTGTCATGGAATATAACATCATCCTTCATCGTTTTCTATTGCTTTACCGGTTGGGTGGTATCGTTGGGATTACTGCACTCCCCTACTCCAACGTGCTTAGCTACGTTCACATATTGATCCATATCCCTGAAGCTGTGTCCAGCCGGGTGATGCCCTCCAACTATAGTGTTAATTACAATATTCTTTCCCTTCTGCTGAGCAGTGGGCCTAGAAGCAGATTGGTTTTGATTCGGGGGTTGTGTAGCTTTCCCCCTATCTGTTGGAGCGACCTTATACTCATTCAACTTCCCTTCTCGAAGCAGTCTTTCAATAACATCTTTCAAATGGAGACACTAGTTTGTAGAGTGCCATGAGTTTGATGGAAAAGGCAGAGCTTTCCTGTTTCACACTCCTTCTCCGTTGAATCTCTAGGTGGAGGTCTCTTATATTGAAGAGCATTATATGTGTCCAGGAAAATATTCTCTAGTGTATCATTCAGTGGTGTAAAATTCTCAAAATATCGGAACCGAGATCTCTTCTGTGAGTCGTTTTTACGTTTCTTTCTCTTGTTGCTATTTCCAGCTTGACGATCGTTGCCCTGGTTCTTATTACCAATGTTTTCGATTTTCTTTCTCTAGTCGGACTTTTTAATGGCCACATGACTTTGTATATCTTCCTTATCAGCGGCTTTCCTCTTTCGATTAGCATACAATCCTTCTTGGCACAGACGGATATTGGCTTTTTCATAGAATATTTCCCTGGTTAACGGCGGTTTTCCAGCTAAGTATTTGTCGAACTAAGAGTCTTTGTCTACTCCATCAATCAGTGCCATCAGGACGGACTGTTCATGAGGATCTCTTACCTCAGTGACCGTCAGGTTAAAACGATCCAAATACGACCTCAGAGTCTCATCAGGTTGCTGTTGATGAGTGACAACTCAACGACATTCTTGGACCTTTGAGAATGAAGTTGTAATTGATTTATGAATCTTTCACTCAATTCCTTGAAGCTAGAGATCGATCGAGCAGGCAAGCGTGTAAACCACATTAAAGCCACATCCTCTAAGAAGATCGGGAATGCTTTGCATTTTACTACGTCGGGAGCGACGACGACATTCATATACCATGAATATCTCATTAAGTGCTGAACCAGGTCTTTCCTGCCCGAATAACGGTTCATAGTCGGCATATTGAATTACCTCGGGAATCAGACGTCCAATATGTCATTAGTGAAGGGCGTATAACTGTGGTCTATACCCTTATCTTCATTTCTTTGTCCACGGCTATCTGCCATGATCTTCCTTATCAGTTCCTTAACATTAGCATTAGTCAAGGTGGATTTTGGATCCGCACTTATTTCTCTGCAGGGACCCTGATATCTCTTCGATGTGCTGGTCTCAAGTCTAGGGTCTGAGCAGAGCTTCTCTGCCCCCTATGGCCATAGTCAATTACGCAACGTGGGGGTTGATTCTGTATCGGATCATCAACATTTCTATCCCTAGGCAATGCCCGGGATCCTTCCCTAGAAACAGAGCGGGATCGTCCAGACTACGGTTGTTTGGTCCTAAGTTGAGCGTTGTTTCTTCTCGAGAAGGGAAGGATCCAAAACGTAGCTATTCCACATTCTCAAACCTTTCTAGTTGCCGTCGTGGGGGTCTAGGGGGCTCTTCTGGCGAGGAGGAATAGTTGGAAGTGAAGAAATGAGTTGGTGAAGGAGTCCTCTATTTTCGGAGTTCGTCAATTTGCGTGCTCATTGCAGTCATATTCTGTCACAGTAAAGAATTCACGTGCCTTTGAGCTGCTAACTCATCATTTGTCATTTCCAACATATCAAGTACACGAGAAAAATCTCTTTCTGTTACTGGAGTAGAGGTAGGTAACTGGTTATCAATATTCACCGTTAAACGTGGAGCGCTTGAGCCAGGTTGAGCTGAAGCATATACATGAGTGGAGTGGGTCATAATCTCCTTTTCGGGTCGAGTGGTGGTTCCTTGCTGAGGGCAGTTCGTGACTCCCTCTGGTGCATGGCTCGTGACACCTCCTTGTAGCAGGCTCGTTGTACCCCCTTGAAGGTAGCTCGTGACTTGATCTTGGGGGAGGCTCGTGATAGCCTCCTACGATTGGGTCGTGACCCCCTTCTTCGGGTCGATTCGCCCCCTATAAGCCGCGAGCCGGGGAGACCAACTCGGCCTGCTTCTGAACGTTCTCATCGTTAGCTTCATTTGCTCGAGAGGCTTGTGAATCCTTGGATTTCTTTGCGGCCATAGCATCTTGACTTTGCTAAAATCTTCAAAAATGAAACAGTTGGAATACAGACTATTTTCTACGGACTTGAAAATCCAAACAGTAGAACAATAATCCGACGGGTTGTGTTGACATATGGGTACTAAAGCATACAAACCGATCGTATACGGGTCTTTTATTCTCTTTGGGCTTGCGTTTGTTATTTGTGTATTGGGCTCTATATCTGTCAGCCCACTTAAGCATTATCGCTATATATACATAGTGTTACACTTGTATTGTACATTCAGTTCTGATCATTAATACATTTCCTTTCTCTAGCACATTACAAATCATACAAATCTTATATGGTATCAGAGAAAATCAGCCAAATGGCAATTTGAGAAAGATCATCAATTCTTTAAAAAGAAAAAAAGAAGAAAGAAGAGGACGATTTATTAAAGTCTCCTCAGAGTATTTTCATCACAGGAGATCATCCCTTCTTGATCGCATAGCAATTGTTCTTATCATTTTTTTTGAACAGTGCCTGCCTTGCCGAAATTGTATTCGCGGCGGCTACAACTGCTCATTTTCGACCATCAGAGATTCTGGATCTCGTCACCTAGTATTCCTGCCCACTGTTCAACAATTCTTGAATTTTCAAAGGAAGCAAGAACCACAGAACATTTGCTGTTACCCTCGGGTGCTTCCTGTACAGGCCGCTACTTCTTGATCAAGTAGCCTCGTCATATACATCAGTTGACCTACAACCTTCTATCACCATGGCAGGAGGCAGCGTTGATCAATTGTCAGCAACTTCTAGAACAGATAACAATGGACCACCGCCAACCTTTCCTTTTCCACTAGTGAAACCAAAGAGCCAAGTCATCACTGTTCCTCTTGGTGAAGACAATTTCTTGATGTGGAAATTCCAAGTTGAAACAGCCTTGAAGGGATACGACCTTCAAGATTATGTCAAAGAAGCCAAGCCAACACCACCTGCAATGACAAAAGATGCACAAAACAACATCATTAGAAATCCAGAGTTTGTCCACCATCAAAAACAAGATAACTTACTATCTTCTTGGCTCCTATCATCGATTAGTACGAATCTGTTATAACAAGTTATAGGGTGCAGTTCATCCCATGAAATTTGGTCGACAATTCAACAGATTTTCAACTCACAATCATCAACACGTATAATGCACTACATGAGAGAATTTCAAAATGCAAGAAAGAGTGATATGAGCATGCGTAAGTATATTTCTAAGGTGAAGACTCTTTGTGACAAACTCAAAGCAGTTGGACATACTATATCAGACAGTGAACAGATCTTGACTCTAACAAATGGGTTAGATGAAGAATATGGGTCTCTTGTCACTTACATTGCTACCCAAACTAACCTACCAGATATACAATCTGTGTATTCAGCCCTATTGGCACATGAGGGTAGAGTGGAACAAAGAAAGGCAATCCAGAGTGAGTACAACATAAACTTAGCATCAAATTCAAGAAATACTAATCAAAATCAACCAAGAAACACACCTGGATATGGCAGAGGAAACCCACAAGGACAGAGAGGTAGAGGAAGGGGCAGATCCAACAACAACAATACATACAGAGTAAATTGTCAGATATGTGATAAACCGGGGCATACAACAAATAGATGCTATTTTAGATTTAACACTGATGTTAAAAATGCTCAACAAGGTGGACAAAGAGGCATGAATGCTAACTTAGCATAGGCAAACTACCAAGGAAGGCAAAATACTGAAGGGTCCACATCATAAGCTACTGGCAGTGATGACAGTGTCAAGAATGATGATATAAATACTGAAGATTGGTTTCCAGACTCAGGGGCAACTAATCACCTTAACAATAACCTTCAGAATCTAAATTTGGGTAACAAGAATTATTCAGGTAGCAAGTTATTCACACTTGTAATGGTGAAACTATGAATATATCACATGTTAGGGAAGGATATGTTAAAGGTAAAAGAAAATTATATCTTAACAATCTTTTTAGAATTCCCACTGTTAAGAAGAACTTGATTAGTGTATCCCGATTCACTAATGACAACAAGATATATTTTGAGTTTCGCCCTAATTATTGCCTAATTAGAGACTTGCTAAGCACGGAAATATTATTATAGGGTAGGTTGAAAAATGGCCTTCACAGGTTCAGCCCTATGCAATCAAGATTGAGCAATGAAAGGAACACTTGGTGTTGCAATGTCAATATTCAGATTAGTAATGATAATGAAAACAATTCTGATGATGTTAATAGTAGTAATAGTGTCTGAAATGGTTTAAACATTTGGCATTGTAAACTTGGACACCCTAGTTATGATATTGTAATGCAGATTTTAAAAGACAATAATATTTCTTTTAAACACTCATATGTTCCTAATGTTTGCACACATTGTCAACTTGGAAAGAGCCACAAATTACCTTTTGGCAGATCTGAAACTATTTACTCTAAATCCCTTGAATTAGTTGCAGCAGATTTATGGGGACCTGCACCATTAAGCTCAAGGCAAGGATACATGTATTATTTTTCTGTTGCAGATGCATATACCAGGTACACCTGAATTTTCTTTCTCAAAGCCAAATCAGAAACATACAATGCAATGCTACAGTTTATGAATTTCATAGAAAAACAAATAAACTGCAGCATTAAAATCAAACAGACAGATGGGGGAAGTGAGTTTTTACCACTTAAACATATTTTTAATCAAAAAAGTATTATTCATAGAACCACTTGCCCATACACATCTGAACAAAATGGCATTGTAGAAAGAAAACACAGACACATAGTGGAAACATGATTGACATTGTTGTCTATGTCTTCTTTACCTTTAAAATATTGGAATGAGGCATTTAGCACAAGTGTTTATCTAATAAATAAAATGCCTACAAAGATTCTGCAAAACAAATGCCCTCATGAGGTTCTGTTTAGGAATAAACCAAACTACACCTTTCTGAGAACATTTGGATGCTTGTGTTTCCCATGCCTCAGACCCTATAACAATCACAAACTCTCCTTAAGATCCAGCCCTTGTACCTTCATAGGGTATGCAAGTAACCAAAAGGGGTACAAGTGTCTGGATGATAAGGGAAAAATCATTGTATCTAGACATGTGGTTTTTAATGAGTGTGTGTTTTCTTTTGCAGACAAGAAAAAGGATAAAAATCAAAAACATGATCAGTCCAGAACTACCATGGGAACTATTCCTACACTAACTGAGTGGACTGAAAAAGGTGATGATAAGGAGACACCACCACTAACTATTGCAACTCCAACTATTTCCAGCACCAGATCTGGATACAGCTCAAGTGAGCATTTAAGTGAGGATGATGATCAAGCTCAAAACTATGACAACCATAACAGCGATGATCAACATCAAAGCAGTGAAAGTGAAGCAGCAGACAGTGACAATGAAGATAACAATGCTAAAAAACAACCAATTGGACACCACATGACCACAAGAGCCAAAAGTGGCACATTTAATCCAAAAATATACAATGCAACTACAGAAAATGCAGACACCATAGAACCAATTACATATGAACAAGTAGTGAAACAGAAACCATGGTGCAAAGCTATGAATGAAGAGTATGATGCATTGATAAAGAATAAGACATGGAGTCTTGTGGCTACACCAAAAAGTAAGAACATTGTGTCATGCAAATGGACTTACAAACTAAAGAAGGATGCAGAAGGGAACATATGTAAACACAAGGCCAGACTGGTAGCCAGGGGTTTTTCACAACAGTATGGTTTTGACTTTACTGAAACATTCTCTTTAGTGGTCAAGCCAACAACCATCAGAATTATGCTAAACCTAGCTATGTACAATGGCTGGGACATAAGACAATTGGATGTGTGCAAATCATTCTTAAATTGGGAGCTACATGAAACTGTCTATATGCAACAACCAAAGGGTATATTTGCAAGGGAAAAGAAAGTTATGTATGCCAACTGCACAAGGCCATATATGGACTGAAACAGGCCTCAAGAGCATGGTATGTTAAGCTAAAGAACACACTAAGTGACTTGGGTTATATAGCAACAAAGTCTGACAGCTCTTTATACACCAAAAAAATAATCAAAGAAGTGTCTACATACTTGTTTATGTTGATGATATCCTTATAACAGGAAGTGACAGCACAGAAATCAACAAGGTTATATTTCACTTGGATAAAACATTTGCCATTAAAGGCATGGGGGAAGTGAACTATTTTTTAGGCATACAAGTACAGAGGAAGTAAAAATCAGAAATATTCCTATCTCAAAGGAAATACATATCTGAAATCCTTATCAAAGCAAACATGGACAAAGCCGAATCCATTTCTACACCTATGACTACCAACTTACGATTATCAAAACACAAGGGTGATAACATTGACAATGGCACACAATACCGTAGTATAGTTGGATCATTCCAATACCTAGCTATCACGAGACCAGAAATATGTTTTAGTGAATAAAATGTGTCACTTTATGGCCAACCCTTTAAATGAGCACTGGAGAGCGGTCAAGAGAATTCTACGTTATTTGCAGGGGACTTTAGACTATGGTTTAACAATCAAAGCAGGTAGAGGCATTAATTTAAGCACTTACAGTGATACAGACTGGGCGAATGATCTAGATGACCGGAGATCTACATCGGATATTGCTTGTTTATGGGACCAAACCCTATTTCATGGTGCACGAAGAAACAACCGACAGTCTCCAGATCGAGCACTGAAGCGGAGTACAGGGCAATTGCATCAGCCACCGCTGAGATCATCTGGGTAGAAACCCTAATCAACGAGCTAGGGTTAACCATCACGAAGAAACCAGTTCTCTGGTGTGACAATAAGAGCACAGTCTCCTTATCCATAAATCCGATACAATACTTGAGGATGAAACACATCGAAATCGACCTCCACTTCATCAGAGAAAGGACTAAAGTAGGGAAACTCACAATCAAGCACATACCAGCCTTTTATCATAAGGCTGACATCTTAACTAAAGCCTTATCGAGAAATAATTTTGAAAGATTAAGAGAAGACTTGAGAGTTTCTAATGGCAGCGCAGAACAAAAGCATGGAAACCCTAGATCGGTTTGAGGGGGCGTGTTAACATATGGGTACTAAAGCATACAAACCGATCGTATACGGGTCTTTTATTCTCTTTAGGCTTGCGTTTGTTATTTGTGTACTGGGCTCTATATCTGTCAGCCCACTTAAGAAATATCGCTATATATACATAGCGTTACACTTGTATTGTACATTCAATTCTGATCGTTAATACATTTCCTTTCTCTACCACATTACAGATCATATAAATCTGACAGGCTGAGAATTCAATTCTCAGTGAAAGCACCAAAATATTAGACTAAAAAATGGTTCTAACACTCAAATTATCATGATTAACAGAGAATTAAAACTAGAAATGAAAGAAAAAGCAGCAGACACACCAAATTTATAATGGTATGGCGTTAAAGAGTCTACGTCCACCTTATATGACTTTGATTATACATTAGAATGTAAGTACAATCAGTATTTTCTCTCAATCTCACTTTTACAATGAGGAATCACTCAGTAAATTCGAAATAATTCTGACTAGAAATAGTGAAGGTATGATAATGGTGGAATCAGAAGTCTCGATTGCCAAAAGATCCTTAAAAATGCCAAGTATTGAGCTATTTATAAGTGATTTCTACAGGCGGTTCGTGAAGACACGTGGCACCAATCCCGAGGATCTCGGACTCGTTCGTGGCTTGATGGAGAAATGGTCAATATGGCGGTTATGGACATGTGTCACAATATCCTTCGATTTCGGTTCGTGGATATAGGGTCGGTTCGTGACCCTTCATCACGAGCGAGTTGTGGAGTATTCGTCACGAGCGGGTCAAGGAGCATTAGAATATGTAATTCTCCATCCGTCTATTTATAAGTATTTGTATCCTTGATGGCTTTATCAAAAAGCTAGCCAACGGGTATAATTCATTTTATTCTTTCTAATTTTGCCTCTTTGAATCTTTTTAATTTTAAATATTTTTTACCACATTAAATTTTGATATTCAACTGATATTAATAAAAAAAGCTAGTGGTTTTTTAAATTATGCAATCAACCGGTCGACTTTTCAACGTACATGGTGCTAATTTATCTTTGTCTTTACTTTTTGGGTGCCCTATAGTGAGTCGTAGCACAAGGAATTCAGCAAGTTTGCACTGAATTCGTTCACGTTCATATCCGTTTCATCAAGAAAAAAACAGAATAATTTACGGGCATATTAGCTTTGTCGACATATCCTAATGACAATGCACGCGTCCCGCTACGTGTCAACCTGTAAACACGCTGTATCCGTCGAACTTCCACGTTCATCCATATGTGGCAGTTATCTAATTTTCAAATCGAAGTTTGCGAAGCCACAACTCTTTCTTTATATCTCTCCCTTATTTTTCTTATGTATTCAACAATTCTTCAATCAGGGCAAAAATGCAGGCTCATCATCACGAAGTTGGACACGGTAAGCACTTCGAAATGTTATGTTATTTTACATACAGTGATCATCTGAACTATGCATGTACACATGTATGAAGGTGAAGAAGAGCAGCACCATGAACATACACCAGTAATAAAGAAAGTGAAAGAAAAGGTGAAGAAGATAAAAGAAAAGATCAAGAAGCATGGTCATGGCAATGAAGACGAACACGAAGAGTCTCACAGTTACACCACTGAAGAAGATTACGACGACGACGAAGAAGATCAAGCCGACCCTGCAGTGCATGGAGCGCACCCCCATTGTAACTCTCAATTATGCCTTCTACATTTCACACAGAGTGAGTCAAATTTCTCTACTGACCTTTGCTTGCTTATGATTCCAGTCCATGAAAGCGCGGGAGCGAAGAATTTAGTCGGTGGAAGAGATGAAAACTTAGGAGGTCAAGGAAAAGTCAGCCTTGGCGAGGTGATGGCAAAAACAACTGCAGATCAAGACCCTTCAGTGCCTAAGTGGGATCAGAGCACTCCTGTATCCTACTGCTGCAGGTATTTTTAGTGCCCCGCTTGTATATGACTATATGTGATCATGTTATTGGTTCATACTATGTAATATAACAGAGGAGCAAAGGGGGAAACAAAGCCATGATGCGGTGAACTTAGGGAAAATAGAAGGGAGGGTGGAGGAGGACCCTGCTGCACCACCAAAGGTCAGAACTGGTGCTACAACCGATCAGTTTCAGCCTTCTTATCGATCATCAGTTGGTAAAATACTTTGATTCTGTTTGCAATCATTCCCGCCCTTAACTTATTTCATGGCAACTAACATCAACATATCACGTATGTAGAAAGAACTGACAATAGTACAAGTCCCAACGTCAACTTAGAAGCCATAACTGGGAGAGTGGAGGAAGATCCCGTTTGGGGTGCTACTGCTGAGCGTTATACTCCAACCTACCCCTCCCCAGCCGGTAATTTCTCACTTAACGCCATTGTTTATGTAGATGGATATTCAAATACCAATGTTTAACAAGTGAAAATGAGAGTGCAGGTAGTAGAGACGATGTAGGAGAATCACCAATTCTAACCTCATTCAAAGCCATGGCCATATCGGATAAACCTAAATCAACCCGATCTACTTTAGAGGAGACACAGGAGCATCAACCAATGCAGGAATCTGCACAAGAGCAGAAGTCGACCCCGACCCCGAGCTACACGGAAAAGCTATCTTCAACCGCTACAGCGGTCAAAGACGCAGCCATCTCCGCCGCAGTCGGATCTACCGAGTACGGCAAGAAGATCGCACATACTGTGTACGACACAGTGTCAGCAGTCGGATCGAAAGGTGACACGGAAGCCGAAGCAGGAGTAAGGGGAGGTGGGGAAGTGGGGGAGACGGACAAGGGAGTGTCGATCAAGGAGTACGTAGCAGGGAAACTGAGTCCAGGAGAAGAAGATAGAGCGCTGTCGAAGGTACTTTCGGATACAGTGCAAACGAAGAAGCAGGAGTTGGCGGGGACGAGAACGGAAGAAGGAAGTGGGGGGAAGGGGATGGTGGAGAAGATAAAAGGGGCTGTAGGTTCTTGGATTGGAGCCGGTGGAGGGCCTGGAGATGTGGCTGGAAGCCATGAGAGTAGTGGAGCGCAGAGGGATTTGAAGCAATGAAGGCTGGGTCTTCCATATTTTTACATTTGTTGTATGCTTTGACTGTATTTGTGTTATTTTCTGTTTTTAATGTTCTAGGAGTGTGAATTTGCTATTTTTGTTTATTTTCCTGTCCTTTTACCCGTTATGGTTTTTAATGTTATTTTCTATTAATAACAGACTCATTGCTTTTTTTGTTACTAGTACTTTTCTACGCTTAGGAAAAGTGAATAATAAATAAGCAAGGATGAATGAGGTGGAATATCTAGTCCTAGTACTAGTAGCAAAATTTTAGGTTGATTTAGAACGACAATCTTCATGTGATTTGCTTATCGTCACTAGTTAAAATTGTTTTTTCTAATCTTCGAGTAACAAGCATTATGTTTTTACTGCTCTTTCCTTTATTTTCTCTATTTATCTCCTTTTTTTTCTCAAATCTCATTTTATAAGTCAAAATCTCATCTATTTCGGCACCTTCAAATTCATGAAAAACATACATACGATAAGTTCTAAATTATGCTGATCTTGTTTTCGCCATTTACGCATCAGTTGTATGTTGAAATAGTTATTTGCCGCCATATTTTCATTATTTCGAACAAGCGTTGTATTTATATTTGAATCTGTACCTCTTCCGTATAATATTGATCCTTTATTGTCTAAAGATTCGATTGTTTCGCTCTTGCGACACATGTCGTACAATAGTTTATAAGTTATATTTTTATTATGGAAAATTATTCGATTTCTTTGGTTATTCATTTGGATAAATTCTGCGGAAATTGACTTGAATTGGTATCTTTTGTAATTTAGGGACTTAGATCTATTTGTCGATGTACTATTCGGTTTGAATCTTGAGTAAATATTTCTAGAATCATATTTAGAGTTTGGACGAAGAATGCATGAAGATGCTGATGAACGAAGCTCTAAGTGATAATTATCTAGATTCTTTGGGTAATTGTTTCAATGGATACAATAATGGGTCGATTTAGGGTAACACAATGATTTCAGCGTCAACCGCCATGGGTGGATTCATCTGTAAAGTCACATTGTTTGCCTACTTCGTATTCAGGACAGGGTTATATTGGGCATCGCATTTCCAAGGTAAGCACCACTGCTGGTGTCGCAATTAAATATGGAGTGAATGCAAGTATATTATCTCTTCATTTATTTCTTCTATAGGAATTTATTCATTTCGTGATCTGATTTTGAAAACTAAGTTTGATTGGGTTCTAATTGTTTATTCTATTTTTTCAATAGGACTTTCCCTAAATTTTCCATGAACGGTGATTTAGTTAATGTCGTTTAGTGAAATGCATTACATGGAATGCACGGTATGATCTATGAGAATTAAAAATAAGTTAAAAGCTTGACGACTACGATTCAACTATCACTACATCTTTGAAAAAATTAACACGTGAAATTCTAGTTGTACCTGTCCATTTCAGAAAAGAAAAAAAGAAAAAATCGAATACCCTTATCTATGGCATCAGTAAATAATTTCCCAATAAAAACAAGGTAATAACCCTGTAGATGCAACCTAGATTTGTCTATTAACTACGTAGATGCTTTGCAAGATTGAATTTTTTTATCATGTGGCCTATGCTTATTAGGCCTTCTCATCTTGCTCTTGCTCCGCATGAAATTCCAACCTTCTAATAATAAATGGTTTTGTTCAAAGAGTAGATTTCAAAAAAATTAGCATATCTAAAGCAATAAATGATGTATATCGTTCATTGAAAATTCTAGGTGTATGTAAAACATATTATGGTGCATGGATGGAAACGTCCTTCAACAAATTTGAACTCTTTCAAAACAAAACATGATATACATTAGTAGATAGCTTGAGGAAAGCCAAATCATTTAGTTGGTCCGTTTTTGTGAATGTGAATATAACTTGGTTTATCTCCTCTTCCAAAGACGGAATGGTTTCAGATAAAAGTTGCAACCTAGACTTAAATTCACTCCAAAAATAAGTAGTATAAGAACAGTTGAAGAATATATGTTGCTCACATTCTGATCCATTGTCGCAAAGAACACGAATGCCATCATTGTCGATTCGAAATTGGGTCATCCGGTCTTTAGTACTCAATTAATTAGGTATTGCTATATAAGTTACGAAAGACATTTTTTTAATCATTTTTATGGATGTCACACAAGGTTCGTCCAATTTATCCTTTAATCTCTTTGTCTGATCTTATTCCATACCTAGAAGTACTTGTACTGATCTGGGTGCTTTTGCACTTGGTGAATCTGATTTTCAATTTCACTTGTAGCACAGTTTAAACATGGGTCTAGAGCACCATTGTATATAATATGAGCAATTGTTAAGGGTAGTGACTTGATTATTTGAAATCCATCTAACCAAGAAGATAAATCAGGCATTTTACCGTTGGTCCATATTCTTGCCAAAGTGATGTAGGCACTAGGCATGTCATTAGTGACGACTTTATCAAAAAATTGATTGTCACTTGTTCCAAGTCGTACGCTTCCATGTACATGACATGACCCACTGTTATCTATCAACATTGATCAAACAATCTTTCCTCTGCGAAAAATTCGCTTTGTCCATTTGCTCCACAAGTTGTCATTTTTTAGGAAATTCAACTTAAGTTTTGAACTGGATACCATTTGAGATTAGAATTTTTTATATCAATTCCTCCTCCATTTTTTGGTCATAGCTGTATATTTCTTGTTTGTTTGCATATACATGTGCATGTTCGCGTACACATGTCTAAGGTGGGTAGGGGTGACTACATGCTAAGTGCAATAAGAAATTAATTTAAAAGTAGAAATGTGAACTTCAACATATGATATCAACACTGTAAGAAATATCATTCAATCAAAATGTATATAAAAAAAATCAAGATGTCTATTTGCATTAGAATATTTTATTGTTTACAACGGGTTTAAGGTTGGCTACGTGAGAAAATTAACCTTTATAATTAGGTATAAAATATATATCATCGATGTCAAGCTTCAAATACAAAAAAATTTATCTTGGAAAAAAATTGTGCTTTCATGTACATAAATATTATTTAACCTATGCAAAAGAAATCATTGCATAGAAATACATACACATTCATATTTAAATCATTTCTCTATTTTCTTATTTCTAACTTGCTTTCAGTTATAAGCTTTTTATTGTTTTATTTGTTTCTTGATTTTTGTATAGTTTATAATGATATATAATATTTTGTACATCAGTAGATGTTACTGAAATTTAGGGAAAATATATAAGATATGTTAATTATATCTAGGACAATCTAACGGACAATTTTCCCCACTGTTGAACGATTATACGAGTATACACACATACCGCTTCTCAGTCGTCCAACGTTTGCTTTTAATAAGACCAAAAATATGGTTGAAACATATATTTTACTCGATGAATAACTATGTTTTTGAGTTAAAGTAGTGCAAATAAATAGTACATTGTCATGTAAGAGGATGGGTTAATCTATAAGAATTTTGTACTTATACAAAGTGGTGCTTACATAGAATGTTGCACCAAAATTACAGAACTAGATTTTTAAGATTGAATAACAAACAATAACTACAGAGCAGTATACTATGTAACTCAATTAAAATATTTGGTGTGGTTTTTCATTAATTTTACTTAAACATCAAGACAACAAAATAATAGGCAAGAAATTTTTATATTTAAGATGATTTAGTTGGAGAAAATAAAGCAATTTAGATCGGAAAATTTTAAGAACACATACTGTAAACATGTTTCTTGTTTTTTAAGCTTTGCACAATTTAGTTTAGCATATAAATGGTAAAAAAAACATCCTTGATAATCGATTTGATAACACAGTAAGTACGCATGTACAAACTAGTCATAAAAATCGAGAAGAGCGTTCAAATAGCATGAGTACATGATAGTCATATGGAATCTGATAGAGCTAACAAAATCAAGATCAGCTCACCTATTTAATTTTTTCATGTTAACTTGCGTTCCAACAATTTTTAACCATTAATCATAAAAAAATTGACAAATTTGATATGAATGATTGATAAAATCAAATAAATGGAATGACATGAGAGAACAAACGTGAATTGTCATATACGAATAATACTCCTCAACTGAAAAGAAGTCCACAACATAAACAAGATAGATGAAAAAATAGGACATTGATGCAGAAATGTACAACTAAAAGATAGGTATAGGTGGTGTTGAACGTATATTAATTCTTTTGGCTTTTTCATTTCAACAATACAACTAAACTCTTCATTCCGTACATGTGACGTACTCATATAAGATGGTACACATTTCTGTAGTAACAAAAGGTATCTCTTTGAGCTAGTATTTATATGTCATTTGTTTAATTTACTTAAAGAAATTTATTTAACGAGTGAGGCTTACTAAATTCAAATCTTTATTGCTTCTTTGCATCATGTTAACTGTTAACCTATTTTTTGCAATCCCATGACGCTTTGATTTGGACACTTCAATGGCTTAGGAATTGAGTAAGATGACTATATGAAGCACCTGAATATCACTTTTGAACTAGTCAAGATGGAACTCGGAATTTGGCTAAATCCAGAGTTGGTATGAATCCAAGACATAGGAACAAAAATGATATTTTGGATAAGTTAGGGATCGGTACTACCCTAAGATGAAAGATTTTAGGATTCAGAAGCTCGCTCAAAACTATGTCAACAACATGGATTCTAGAGATCATATTAGGAAAACAAATACACAAGGACTAAGGTAATGGAAAAGAGGGACCCACCCAACTAGTCGTTGTAACACCATGAAATTTGGTATTAGTTAAGTAGTTGGGATCCAAAAATGAAATTTGAGAAAATAATAGAATTTTTTGTGAAACTTACACCACTGCATTCGTGATAGGATTTCGGTCAAGTTTCATATTTGGAACTTCGCGAGTAGAGTCCGTAATAAATTACAAATGAAAAACGGATATGGACGGAAAATAATTAATTAAATAAAGTTCATTTACTTTTACCATAAAAGACCCAACCTAGCTAGAGTCAGGCCGACCGAGGTGGCTGGCAAGGTGGTCGACCGTTGCATCACTCGCTTGGTCGATTGCTCTGGTCGCGGTTAGGTATGGTGGATAAAAAGCTATATATATGAATGGATTTTTCTAGGTTTTAGTCTGATAGTTCTAGGTCATTTCAATGCCTACAAATAAAGGTCTAGAGCCCTAACTTTTCTCATATTTTCTGGAGGAAGCAGCGAAGCTCTGTCATTTCCATTTCTATAATCTTTTCCAAACTTTCTTATTTAAAATAGATTTCAAATCAAAATCTGTAGAAATGGATGTAAAAAACAGAATTTGTGTAAATATCCCTTTTAATCTAAATCTAGATGTGTCTTGAATTGTTAAGGATTTGCCTAATTCTTACAAATTAGTTGTTTTTGTCCTTTTTCAACATAAAGACTATGTGGAATTGTAAGTAATATGTTCATAAACATAAGGAAGAGATGTGTAAATCTATGTTTTTTGTGTGTAATTTACACTGCCTATTACAAATAAAATTACATATGTTCTTTGTAATTTTAAATAAGTAAATATTTCCTTCCTTTTAAAGGTTTCAGCGAATTTATAAGAATTATAGCAAAAATTTTTTTTATTGAAATTTGAATTTTTAGCATGTTATAACAGATGGTTCTAGTCATTTGTTTAAACTGGAATGTAAAGTTAGAACTAGTAAAGTTGAAAGAATTTAGATCAGAGAGAAGAGAGAGATGAAACAGTAAACAATCAAAAGGCTAAATTTTTATTAATATGAATTGATTCGCTATTACAATGCTAATCCCTATATTTATAGGGTCAATTATTCTCTAGAATATTCCTAGCACATTCTTTATTCTGGAGCATATTCCATGGTATATCTCTTGGCATATTCTCTAACACCAAATATAAGATAATGTATTTATTTGTCCTTATCTCAACATTAACTCATTCTTAATATCTTTCCTTAATATCTCAACATAATATCTTTCCTTAATATCTCAACACCCCCCCTCAAGATGGAGCATGCGGATCACAAATGCCCATCTTGGATTGCATCACGAACAAAATGACAGTCAGCTTCAAACTTCCATACGCCATCAGCAACTCTTCACTTTTAACAAATGGTTTTTAAAGTGGACCAACCACTCAATAATGGTTTTTAAAGTGGACCAACCACTCAATAATGGTTTTTAAAGTGGGCCACACTCAATAATGGTTTTTAAAGTGGACCACACTCATTAATGGTTTTTAAAGTGGACCAACCACTCAATGGTTTTTAAAGTGGACCACACTCAATATACAATCAATAATGGTTTTTAAAGTGGACCACACTCAATAATGGTTTTTAAAGTGGACCAACCACTAGAAATAATGGTTTTTAAAGTGGACCAACCACTAGAATATATTGGTTTTTAAAGTGGACCAACCACTAGAAATAATGGTTTTATGGAAGATGACTGGCAGTTATTACAGTAGATCCATCAGCAGGGCAAAAGAATATATCAGTTGAGGGGGATGAATAGCCATAACAAATGCCAAACAAAAATCACAAGATCAATGTGCCAAGGAGCAGCAAACAGAATCAAATTAACCAAGTTCATAGCCTTCAGGGATGAGCAAATACGAAAAAAAAAATGTAGCACAGCAAAACTCATCATAGATAGCCACAACAGTGAACCCTCTTTTTTTATTTTAATAATTATATACATATCTCTTTCCTCCCTTTAACCTGCTCTGATACCATGAAAGAATTTAGATCAGAGAGAAGAGAGAGATGAAACAGTAAACAATCAAAAGGCTACATTTTTATTAATATGAATTGATTCGCTATTACAATGCTAATCCCTATATTTATAAGGTCAATTATTCTCTAGAATATTCCTAGCACATTCTTTATTCTGGAGCATATTCTATGGCATATCGCTTGGCATATTCTCTAACACCAAATATAAGATAATGTATTTATTTGTCCTTATCTCAACATTAACTCATTCTTAATATCTTTCCTTAATATCTCAACATAATATCTTTCCTTAATATCTCAACAAAAGTAGTTAAATATAGAAAATAAAAACATACTAGTTATTGCGCTAAAATATATATTAGTACTTTATCCATCCAAGTTTTATGTAATTAACGCTAGCTATTATTATTAGGTAAACATTTAAGCTAGGTTTAAATTGAGTTATTATTATTAGGTAAATTACTTTTTTTTTTGACTCATGTTTATCACGTTAACCAAAAGTATACATTAACATTACAAAGTCAACTATATTATCATCATTATGTTTTGTATATGTGCACCATGTCATATTCATTGATCGAACATTTAACCCAAATTCATGAAAATAAAATATTTACCATCGCATCAGGCTGCTTAAAAAAATAGCATCTTTAGATTTTAGTGCTCTTTTTTCATTCCTATTATTTTTTCATTAGTAGCTCCCGCAATTAATAATCTCCAACTTCTGACGCCCATTTTAGTCAAATCACTTGTCTTCACAACCAACTTCCAACAACTAGGCACAATATAATGCATCATCATAACAACCTATGCTCAGAGATGACTTCCAACTCCACCGGGTCAAATAGCAAGGAAGACACCCATTAATTATTGTTAATATTCTATAATAAATTCCATTTATGCTTATAACCTTGGAGTATATGGGAAAAAATCATGGAAATTAAATGTAGAACTCAAAAAGTCTATAACTAGTATAAATAATAATAAAATATTGTAACCTAAATTCATGGGCAATTAAAGTTATAATAATTTAGAGGTAATTAATGAGTTACAATTAATAGGAATTAATGGTATAAACGGTACTAATACATATATCATCTGTTGAAATTCTATTACCTTAGAAGAAGTGACTATTATGGTTATAAATGGCATATGATCGTCATGGTAATTAATTTAAATTGGGGTTTAAGTAGTATTGCCATAATTAATACTAAGTCCAATAAATCATCCTAGAGTTACATCAGTCTTATCTTATCTTTCAGGAATATCAAACTTATCTTGTAATTAGCTTAATACTAGGAATAATATCTCTAATAAACATAAGCATTGGACTCAGTGGGTTGATGATGAGAGTTCAATTGAGTTATCCGACAAAAGTGTGCACTTTCCAGTTGTCAGATATAAATATAACTAATGTGAGATATCATTGATCATAAAGACCCGTGATAATTATGGTATCGTAGTGTAGAATGCTCGTAAATGGTTTATTTTAAGCATTGAGGTATAAAATGACCCTAGGGTCTTCCTCCCTTCCAAAAGAATGCGCCTAAAGGGCATTTAAAGTCATAACCTACTTCGAAATTAAGGTCTTAAGTGGTTTTGGGGATTCGTCGCTTGGGGTATTAAGTGACTGGGCTTACCGCTTTCCTTAATATTTATTTTAAGGAGTATGGGTAAAGTTATAGGCACTACCCTCATCAGGTCTTAAGTTGTAATGACCCGTATTCTACACATCATAGGATCGTAGAATATTTATTTCTTTCCCATGTGAAGTCGTATGGTCATGTAACTTTGGGAAACATCTATTAGAGTCATTTCCCATGCTTATGATTTTTGTCGATTTTTAAATGACCATTTCGCCCCTAGTTTGTACTGTTTTGGCCATAACTTTTGATTGGAAAGAAATTTTGACCTGAAACCACTTCCATTAGATTCGTTTGATGGTTTCTCTTTCCGTAGAGTGGTCACATTAGCCAAACGGACTTACCGTTTGGGAGATATGACTGAAACAAGGTTTGGAGGGTGAAAAACTGCTTAACCGGGCCAAATCGGGTGATTAGTGAGTAGGCCCATAACCCATTTCGGGATTAGGGTTATGGGAGGGCTGAAATGAGATGGAGAATCATTCCATTTCAGTTTTCTAGCCTCCACCTATCACCAAGGATCCCTAAAAATGGCCTCCAACCTCTAAATCACCTCCAAATCACCTTTAGGTTAAGGATTTGGCTTAGCAACCCCTAATCAAGAAGGATCTTCACCAAATCAACGAAGGAGCTGCTGTTTGGTACTGAAATTCGCATCAAATCAGAGAATCATTTCAGATCTTAGTTTATTTTGTGGCTAAGGTGAGTGATTTGCATAGTTTTACACTAATTATGGCTAATTAGGGGTGATTAGTGATAATTAGCGAATTTAAGCATGATAAAATTGGGGGAAAATGTTCATAAATTCCTAAATGATGTTTTCGACCTCTGATATGAATTTGGGTTAATTTGGTTAAGTTTTGCTAATCCTATCATTAGTTTCACCTAAACATGCTTAAGGGGAAATATGAGATTTTGGGTATGTTTGATCCATTTTAACCTATGATATTGATGTGAATGATGTTTGTGGTTGATTATGCATGTTGCTATGACTGTATGAAATGCTTTGTGGTTGATTTCAATAGTTAAAATGGTCGAAAACGTCGTCGAATGGCGTAAACCCTTGCTGGAACAGTTTCAGAAAACAGTGCAGGGTTCGGATCGGATCGGATAAGGGGGCTCGGATCGGATATGTGGAACTGAGCAAAGAATCTGATCGGATCGGAACCCAACACTTGGGAAAAGTGGCAAAAAGGAAGGCCACGCTAGCTGAACTGGGATCGGATCGGATAGAGAAAAGCGGATCGGATCGAGAAGGACGGATCGGATCGAAGAGGACAGATCGGATCGGAAAAACAAAGGCGAATCAGAGCAGGAGCAAGAAAGCGGATCGGATAGGAGTATATGAAGGGGAGCATGAAGACGGATCGAAAGCACGAACCAGGAAGGACCCGACCCGACCCGAAAGGAAGCACCGACCCGACCCGAAGAAGAAGAAGCAGCTGACTCGAACCCAGAGGAATGCCGACCCGAACCGCATCAGAAGGGGGACCCGACCCGAACGGATAAAGAACACCGACCCGAACCGATGACCTGAGGAAGAACCCGACCCGACCCAGTATTGACCAATAACCCGAGATGCAAAGGTAGTCCAATAGGAGAAGTTAGAGCTCAGGATCCCGGAACCAGTTGGGAACCAACGAGTTGACTTCATGGTTGGACTTTGCTGCGGGATGTGTGCTAAGGAGTTGTCGACGTTCATAACTTCGATTCACCACTAAAAGGAATGATGGGCTACTTATCAGTGCAGTAGGGTCATTATGACCTGAGGGGCAAGGTGATGGTAGCAAGACTACGTTATCAGTGCAGTAGGGTCATTATGACCTGAGGGACAAGGTGATGCGTAGTAAGACTATGAGCCAGCGCAGATGGGGTGAATAACTCCATGGGGCAAGTGGACATAGTAAGGATTGGTAAGGCTATGAGCCAGCGCAGATGGGGTGAATAACTCCATGGGGCAAGTGGACATAGCGAGGAATTAGTGGCTACGTTATCAGTGCAGTGAAGCCATTTACGACTTCATGGGGCAAAGTGATCGTAGCAAGGAATGTTGGGTGATCGAAGTGGTGAATATCGTATGCTTTATGCACTGAGTGAGAGATGTGAGGATGGATGCTATGCTTGATTGTTTTCCATCATTATGACATGCACACCTCCCCCACCTCCGTATCTTTACACTGTTTGATGTGATACCTTAGAGTGTTGTACAGTATGTAGTGCTAACTCTTTGGTTGCAGGTCCAGGTTCAGGTATGTTTTAGTCTACCTGTTATTGTTCACTTTAGATGTTTATCGCTCATACCAGGCTTTATGTCTGACCCAGAGTTTTATGTCTCCTCTTATTACTCTAGGTGCTCACACGAGCAGACTAGAGACAGGTTAGCTGGTGATGTGCGAGTAGCTGATTCGGAGGCGGGCAGGAGGCTTCCACGTATGATATATATATACACATTCTCCCTGTGTCGTTGATGGTCGCTACTTGGGCATTAGTAGTGTACCTCGCTTATCTTACTTTGCTTTGAGACAGTTTGAAGTTGTAATAAGCTGTATTTTTGGATTTCCGCTGCTATGATGTTTAGTTCTAATTTTCAGCTTATGCACTGTCTCTCCTGTTTTATGTCAAGTATGTTATTATTATATTTTGTTCTATGCGCTGTGAGACATTCTACAGGTTCTTTGTATGTTCATTTCCTTCTTCCTTTTCCTTCTGGCGACCCGTTCCGTGCTAACTGGACACGTGTACAGCGCACCTTTGGAGTAAATGTCGGTTGGTGCGGGGCGGGCCGTCACATAAGTGATCAGATAACCCACCTTTTTTCAATAAAAAATATTAAATGGTTGATTGGGTATGAGTTCAGTAATATTTGGAAGGGTCCGCCTCCTTTGAATAGTAAGTGGCTGGATTAGAGTCCTCCTTGGAATATGGTATTAAATGGCCGCTATGAAGGTACCAAAGGTCTGCCTATCCTGCAAGAAGTATTAAGGAGCTTAGGGATTACCCAATAACGTTAATTAGATAGTAACATAGGGTTCCACTGGGTAAAGGTCTTAAACGGTGAGAAGTAGACTACCTATCTTGTTGGTCATAAATGATTTCTTACTATCTTTCACCTTATACAAGGTTGGGACACGAGAATAACGAAAGCCTTAATTAGTGGTTAGATGACTTAGTAGCTATTGTTCTTTAATTTATAATAATGTGTTAGTAGACCACCAATTAAGATATTAAGTGATCATTAGATATGCCTTAGGCCTTAAGTGATCATAGTAATCCGCCTTATATATTATATTTTTAGTGAGGTCAATGGTGGTTATAGAACCCGCCTCATTCGAATTAGTGAGATATTAAGTGGTTTGAAAGTTTGACTCTTAGTTGTTGGATTTAGAGTGGTTTAAGGGATTCATGTATGTGTAAAGATTCAATCTCTTGATTTAATTATCTATTTTTGGGAAGTGCTACATTGGGTACGATAGTAAATCATTATGTGTAACTGTACAAGGTTTGGCTAGAGCTACTAAAATTATTAGATATATAATTTTGATGAAACCAAAAGGGTTATATTTACATATTGTAAATAGCCTTTTACATTTTCTGCTCACCGAAAGTTCCGAACCCACTCCTTATAACACTCTAAGGTTTACCTTAGGGGAAACAAGTCTTTCGAAGTGTTTGTGTTTGGTTTTCCATTTTTATTCTCTCATGCTCGGTATTGATTTGGCGATTCATTATTATGGTAGCTTTCACTGTCTATATTTGTCATCCAATTTTTTTTGTTGTCAGTTTAGTTTTATTGCATTTTAATTATATTCATGCTCATTATTTTAGGTACCAGATTTACACGACCTATGCTCGGATAAGTTTGAGTTTCGATTTTTGTCTAAATTCAGAGCTCAGTAAAGTTTGAGTTGTTACATTTAGCATTATATCTTAGGTTTGGATGTTTAAAGGAATTAATAATTAGGATTAAATGTGAGAACATATTCGAGCTATACACTACATAAAAATATGTGATTTCTGACAAGTACAAGTGTCATAAACAATTTCAGTAATGCTCATAAGTGTTGTTGTAGCACTACAACAAAGGTTAACTTTCTCAGCAGGGACCTACAGTGTTTTTAACTCACTTGCCGTAAATGACCATGTTTCACAAAAATATGAATTAAGTTCCCATCTCACCGCTATTAGTAATTAGAGTGCCAAACTTTTTTCATTTCCCTCCATTTCGTAAATCCACTGAGAAAACAACATCCCTAATTTCTTCATCCAGATCAAAATTTCCCCCCAAATTATCTTTATCCACCTTTGCCATATACTTCGCATATGTGATCGTCTTCGCTCAACAAATCATCAATAGCCATCGATCTCAATCTCGACCACTGAGTTTATAGTTGTAATCGTCACCAGCGTTTTCCCTAGTCTATGTTGAAAGCTCCATAATGTGAATAACGAATTTTCGAGTTTACATTTTATACATGAAAACGGTGTAGGGGATTTCTAATTGAAACTCAAAATTGAAGTTTCAGCTTTCAATTTCGGATTATTTGTATCTCGTTTCTTGTATTTACTTAGCAACTGTGTATAAATCAATTTTTATGTTAGGTTAGCTACTCCCCTTTTTTTGCGCATTACTTTTTTGTGAATGTTAGGTTAACAACTGCATATAAATGCATAGACATTTGTTTTTGGAGCTGTTATATAGATAGAAACAGTGATAGGATAATGCGAATTATGCCTACTGTGAATTATTAGTCAGTTTGTTTGCTAGTTATGCACATAAAACAATAAAGAAATAGTAATAGTCAGTTTGTTTGCTTACAACGAATTACAGTGAGTTGTAGGAAGGCAGCACTGCTATAGAATGCATGAAAGAAAACAAAAAAACAAAACAAAAAAAAAGACAAAAGAAGCAAAAGAAAATAGTTTCCTGTGTGTACCTTTATAACCTATATACTTTATATGACATTATGTTACAATTTTTAGATTAAATAGATAATAAGGCCTAAATCTGCTGTTGCAACTACAAATATCTTACATAGAACTTATTTATTTATAAGTATCCTTAAGTATATTTATTTATGTGTATGTCTGTCTGTATATGAATATGGGACCAGGGATGTTTACAAGTTATAATATGTATCTAGTGATATTACCGATCAAAGATGTAGCATAGGATTATAGGAACAAAAAGTTATGCAAGATTTGCTTGCTACTCAAGATGTTGGTATATACAATGAGCAGTGGAAAACATAGAGTGGTATCATATGCAAGAATGGACGAGCAATTAGTCATATGCTGTAATAATTAAATATCATAAACATAACTTTAATATAAAAGAGTAAATTGTGGGGTGGAGTTATTGACGTAAAATGATATACTGATGAGAAGTAGAAAGAGTGGAAAACTTAAGCAAAGCATGAAAATTTTATATATTTTAGTTACAGATTCTTCAAATTTGTTGAAAGCAATTGCATTCATACCTCTGATGAATCATTACAGCATTTGTAAACGATCTGGAGGCAAATAAACAACTGATACATGTTCAATTGCAGCAAAGTCAGCACATTCGTATTGTATCTGGCCATAGTAGGTGAATATGCCAGAATGCAATTAAGCCTTATCAGCTACACAGATCTTATGTTTGTTGATTTATTATCTCTAAACTGCATACTTCAGTTTAGTTTCATGCTAGTTGGATGCTAAGTGTTATATTTTATGCAGCTTTATTCATCATAGGGTTTCAACATTAGTTGTTGGTTATTTAAATTTTTATTGCATTTTGATTACATGAATATTTTTTTTTTTAAAATCCAGTAAATGTGCAGCTCAGTATTGAAATAAGCAAACATCTGCATTGAAATAAAACAACTAGTAAATTCATACATATGTGGATAAATTCATACATACCTTAGTCTAGCACCGCTACTGCAGGCCAAAACTCACCTACAATTGTTAATCATATTGCATTCCAACTGACATATGTAATAGCAGTAATAGTATATTCATGTAATAGTTCAACAAGAAATCAACGCATCAACTGCAAGAAAACGAGCAGTTTCCTGCTTTATAGACCAACATACTATTTAGAATGATCCTACATACTCTTTCTTGAACCTCACTGTCTATCCAGCGACGAGTCTATAGCATGGGTAGGGTAGGCAGTTGCCCAACCCAAGATTTCTGTTAAAACCAAGTAAAAAATAAATAAATGGGAAAAAACAGAGAATGAAATAGTTCGTATGCAGTTTTTATAACCATTTCTTCTGTTTAACTTCTCTTATACAACATGACCAGAGTCGGATGGGAAACGATGATTCCCTTCTTTACTGGTACAGGGTATGTTTTATTAATATTTATTTTTTACTTTTTATTTTTGTTTACTGTTATTATTATTATTTTGGAAATCTGTTATTTTGATGTAGCAATGGAGCTGATAAAATATTTGTTATGAAAGTTTCATATCTAAATTAGAAAAAAACATTTAAAACTTGAAAAAAAAGAAAATCTTACTGTACCTTTATTATGAACTTATCGCGAAAGCTGATCTGATTTTCACTAAGTCAGGTGCTTGGGCACTTAAGACAAATATTTTTTTAAAGGGATTTATGCTAATAGACAAGCATAAATTCCTAATTTGTTGAAAATCAAACTTATTTTTGTAAGTAGGTTTAAAACAATGCTACTATTTATTACAAGTTATTATTACTTTTTCCTTGAAGTCGGTTCTCTAAACTTTCAATAAAAAATTGTCGTGTAATCTTATAGTCAATGACTATGCAAATCAAAACTTTTACTTAAAATTAATAATCTATAGTTTTGTGCTAGAAGTGGATTTTGCAGTGCAACATGGCATATATGAATACATTCTACGGACACCTGCTCTTTGAATCAGTGAAACATGTGATAAGCTTTATGTGTTCGGATAAATTATTCACACGCACCTCTTTCCCTTGTCTATTTTAAATTACATATTTTGGACAACTACTAGAAACATAAACGGAAAAATAGTTCTTTCGGCTAGTTGCATCATCATCACTGAATTATTTTACTTATGGTAGACTGAAAATGTTTAAAAAATATATAGGTATTTTGGAAAGAATAAAAGATTTTGAAATGACACGAATTATGCATTTGTGAACTATTTCAATGTAAAACATAAAACTACTTTTTAAATGTTAAATTTTGAGAATTAACTTGAATTTCTCTTCACTAAATTATTTTGAAAAGAGAGTTAGACATTTTGTTTAATTTATAAAAAAAATTGTGAAATTGTGTTTGATATAAAATGGAATGATTTGTTTTAATATAATTTATTTGTTTTCTATTCATCCTTACGGAACCTGGAGTTGCAAAGACGGAATTTTGTTAAGGAAAAAAATGTAATGACCAAATTTTTAGTAATGATTAGTTAACATTAATAGTAGTATTTATTTAATTAAATTAATATTTGGGATTTATTTGATAAATGGCTTTAGAAATTATTTAATATAAGAATTTGAACTGTATGATAAAGTAGACAATGCTTGCAAAATGTAGCGAATTCTATTTCAAAACATAAGCTTTTCCGGAACTTTGGTTTCGTCGCTTATATTTGATTATTTATATAAATTTGCCCAACACAAAAATAATTCATGGTTTCGTCGTTGTGTCTATCATAAGTATTTTCTATATAAACATGAGAACTTCACTGCATTTTTTTTATATAACCAGTTTTTATAAAGTTTTCGGGGTGCATTGAATATCAAAAATATAAGTAAGTTACACGTGCAAGATATCTGGATGTTGCATCTATGGTAGAACATTCACTTTCTACTATCATCGTTGCTAGCTAAAGAGAGCAGCTCGACCCTTTTATTAAGAGGTTCATTGCCATGGGACCGACTCGTAGTGGTGCGATGAGCAAGAGGAGAAGATCTATTGGTCTCGGTAATGGTAGAACTGTTAAGTCTTTGAGTAGAAGTGGCTCAAATATTGCTACCACTGCTTGAAAGTGAATCGGAATGTACGCCGGAGCTTTTGCAGACTGTAACAGCCATAAAACATTTCCATAAATAAGTCATGTGCACTAAAATAAATTAAGTTGTCATGACTTTGTGCGTTATATACACTCTCTAAAATTGCTTTTAGATGCGTCTCTATTTTCATGATGAAGTAAGATGACAAATTTAGGGTTTCAATTTTATTTTGTGGAGGGAGTGTAGTGGAGTCAGTGAGAAGCAGGCAGAGAGGGGAGATGAAGTGTAACATCCTCAATTTTTATGGTTCTAAACCTTAAGTAATGAAGAATTAATTTTTACTAGAAGATAAACCGGATGTCTTATGTGTAACCATTGTGAAATTTTTTCGAAACAATCAGTTTGATATATAATTTTGATATACTTGGAATTATGGTTTATAAGGTATTGATATTTTTAAGAATGAAAGATACACACATGAAACCACTTTTTTCTTCTATATTCTAATTTTAAGAACAAAAATAGTGTTTGGTGTAGTGGTTAAGTGAGTAGACTTTGATACATGGAGTCATGGGTTCAATTCCCATCAAGTACATAATTTTTTGGAATTTTAAGTAAAACAACCAAATTTATGCATGTTCCAGATATGAAGTACTTGTGTATGTACTAAAATTCGAAAATGGTGGCTCTTTCTTCTTCTCGTTTGATATTTGATTTCACTGATGGGCGTCCTTCCAATTCTTCTCCTTCTTTGGATGATTCGAGGAGATATCCTTAGCGTTCGTATGCCGATGTTACTCGTCGTTTTACCCCTAAAACTGCTCCGGTTCCTAACTTGAGTTCTTCATCAAAGAAGATTTTTTTTAAAGGGAATCATTTCAAGATTCGGCTATGCTTCTAACGTGGGGATTCGCAACATATTGCGAAAGATTGTAGGAATTAGTTGCTTTCTTTGTGGTGGTTTTGGTCATCAGAGGGATCGGTGTTCAGCGATTTTTAGAGGAGGATCGGTTCTTGACCTTATGCGCTTCAACTGCTCGATGTTTTGTCAGAAGTTAATTACTATTCTAGATTTATTTGTATGGATCTTTCCTAAGTCAGAGAACGATGGGGCTTATTTAATGTTATTGTTGGGTTGGCATATGGAGGGTTTGGTCGATGGGTTGTTGTGGCATAAGCATTCTCTTAATGACTCAAGAAGCGGTATTTTTCCTCCTCTTCCACGTGCGCTGGAGAGGAAGGAACATGCTTTCCATTTTTGTTTAAACCTCTTGAAATTACAGAGGCTCTTTTCTGATTCTTGTTCGAATATCAAGAGGAAGGCGTTGCGGCTGTTGGAGGAGATTCTTTTTCATTTTGATTTTATCAACACGGCTGTTACTGTGGATCATTGTGTAGCTTATTTTCAGGTTTTTCGGGTAAATGTTGATGCTAATGTTTTGATGGAAGGGGTTATCGCCAAACCTCTGGAAACACAGAAGATGGCGGAGGTCATTAATGTTAATGATACGTTTTCAATTGTGTTGAAGAGCGGCAGTTCTTGGAGGGAGAATTGGTGAATTTGGTAGGGCGGCTTTGGGATATTATACTGTTTGATTCTATGATTCTGGATCCTTTTTTGCAGTCTTGTTTGAGTCTTCCTGATGGCAGGGTTTTTAATGTGGATTCAGGTAATGAGACCACTAGCAATGGGAAGGGTTTAGAAGTGATGACCGGACTCGATTGGGTGGATATGATGAGTGGTGTTTCTGTCAGTCGCCATGAGTGTCCTTCTCACGGAGTCAATATGTTTTCTTGTGTTAAAGATGGAGTTAAATGGTATGTGGCTAATGGCATTGAATTGTTTAACAGTTTTGGATTGTTGGAGGACTTAGACGGTGAGGTGGTTTTAGGAAAGGATGGTCTCTTTTGTGATTCTATTGTCAAGGTAGTGGATTCTTCTAAGTATTCTTTTTCGTCATGAAAGAAGAGGAAGGGGACTGGTTCCATGGTGGGTCTACCTGTTGATATGAAGGTTTCACTGTCATCATCCCCGAGGACTAAGAGGAGTGATCGTGTTATGGGAGGTTGTTCCGCAGTTGGTATGACTGTTCAGTCTATGTGTGAGGTTAATTTTGACGGTTTTAAAGCCTTGAGTTGCGGTAACTTTAATTTCCAGAATCCATTGGCTCTGGGTGTTGTTTCAGATTCCTTGTCTTGTGAAAGGTGGTGGAGTGAAGTCAGTGGATTCAGGAATGGTTGTGGGGATGTGTTTTTGGACAGGGGTAGATTGGTGGATTGTTTGACTAGCAGTTTTGAAGTTTTTGGTAGTGGTATTGATGACTGGAGGAGGTGGACAGTCAGTGGTGAGCTTTCTGTTTTGTTTGATTCGTTGTACATGCCTGCTTGTGATGATAAGTGCGGTTTCATGTTTAGTTTTGCTGGTTTGGGTTGCGCTTTGATTTTGGGCATGAAGGATATTAAGTTATTCTCCATGCCTTTGTGGCCTAGTTATTGTGTGTTTAAAGAGAAATGTGAGATGTCTCGTTCATTGACTGTTTCGCTTGGTCGGTTTAGTGTTTCGGATTGTGTTGGTTTGTTAGAGACTGGTGGTGAGCATTCTTTGGTCAGTGTAGTGTCCTCTTCATTGCCTATGAGGGGGACACGTAGGAGAGTTACTCCCAGTACTGGATTTGTTTGTCGCAGCGTGAGGATTAGATCTCTCTCCTCTTCATATCATGGTAGGTTCCCGAGCCCGTGCGCTAGTAGTAGCAACTCGGGTTCGAGCCCAGGTATGGTTCCTGTCTTTGGTAGTGATTATACCCCGTATGCTTTGAGTTCCCTTTCGACTAGTCAGTTATTTCAGCTTGTTAGCGATACTGGTTTTATTTTTTCTCATGTTGAGTTAGATGCAGATTACATTAGGAGTAGAGAATTAGAGCGTGTTAGTTCTTTGAGATGTTGAGGATTGTTAGTTGGAATATTAGGGGTTTAAATGATCCAAAAAAATGTGCTAAGGTTAGGACTTTTTTTTTAAAGATTTTCATGTTGATATTGTTTTACTTCACGAGACAAAAATTGAGAACCCTGACTTTATTTTTTATGCGAGGTTAGGAGGTTCCCTTTTTAGTAACTGGGCTTGTCTTCCGGCTATAAGTAGTGCCGGAGGACTCATGGTTCCTGTAACAACCCCGAAAATAAGAACCAATTAAATTTTTTATTTTGGCAATTTTAATGAATTTTGAATATTTAAAATGATTTATTTTAAATAATAACAACTAGAAATTTATTTTGAATAGAATTAGAATGTATAAATTTATTTAAGTCGAAATTAGAATATAAAAATTTATTTTAATTATAAAAGGAATTTGAAATGGCGCGGTAGTTTAAAAATTCAATTTCAAATTTCAAATGAATATACATGATTCAAACTAAACCGGATTTTAGCGAAACTGGAAATATTTGAATCTGTTTGTAAATATCTTTCCAACGAATCTGAAAAATCCAGATTTCATAGCGGGAATAAAAAGTTATGTCCAGTTGAAAATTCAGAATAGTCGCTATGGAAATATAGCCCTTAAAAATAGAAATTTTGCAAACCATCTCCGTTTTCGACGAGACCACTTTTGTTGGATCCGGAATTTCAAATTATTGCTAGATTCCAATTTTCATAATTTTTGGAATTAATATGTGAGCGTGGCGGATTTAAACGTGTTTGGTCAATTCAGTATGAATTTAATCGACTGAAAAATGGCCATTTTTCAAACGGTCTCCAAATTCGACGAAGTTAATTTGGTTAGGACCCTATCATCAAAACATAGCTAGATTTATTTTTTTGAGATTTTTGGAGTCAATATGTGGCCCTGGTAAATTAAGATGTACGTTTGAATTGAATATATACTGATTTATGTTTTAATTTAAAAGAAAACTGATCGTAACAGCCAAACTGGCTTACAAAACATATCCCATTGTGTTCGGAATCAGGGTAATTAGCTAGGGATGATAGTCTTTAGGATTGAATTGGAGTTCGAATGAAATACTAACTTTTGGATAATAAAATAAATAAATAATTAAATAAATTATAAAACCTTCCCCCTTCCCTCCTTCACAAGTCAACGGTCAAAAAGGAAAATAAAAAGAGAAAAAAAAAGAAAAAGTGATTGATCCCCAAATTCCTATCACCCCTCCCCGTCGCGTCAACCCCGTTGAAGGCCTTCCACCCGCCGCGCCTCAGGCGAGGTCCACCTCCTCCGGTCCTTGACTCGCGCGAGAACACCCAGACCCCCCTAAATCGATGCTCCAACCGAGCGTAGGCCCCACCGTGCCTGGCGCGCAACCCCACCGCTGATGAACCACGCTGCGCCCCCTAGCACCAGTATCCACCTTTGACGCGACTTCCCCCCTCGCTTCAAACCACCAGCGCCCTTCTCGTCTTGAAAAATCAAATACAGTAAGTTTTTTTTTATATTTTTGTTTATATAAAAATCCGATTTTATTTATATGAAATCTCATATTTTATTTAGATAAAGTTTATATTTTTATTTAGATTAAGGTTATATTTTTATACATGAAAAGTTTATATTTTTATTTAGATAAAGATTATATTTGTATACATGAAAAGATTATATTTTTACTTATGAAAAGATTAGATTTTTATAAATATAAAGATTTGATTTTTTAAAATATAAAGATGCGATTTTTACTGATATAAAAATATGAGTTTTATACTATAAACATCGCTATAAAAATATGATTTCTATGCATATGGTTATGATATAAAAATGTGATTTTTAACCTGGACCGCTTAAAAACAGATTACGATGAAACTAAGTGAAAGCAAAACGAAATCCAAACCGTTCAGAAATAAAGAATGGAGGAGTGGAAACCCAAGGTGAGAACTCCTCACTATAATTTCTGTGTAGTTATTTATTTTATAACTGCATATATGAACTGCTCCCCGTCGTCCATAGGCCATGGACGACCTGTTTGTTTGATTGTATGGTGTTGTTGAAATTGATTGTGATGTGGGATGGACAGAATAAAATAGACATGTATTGAATAAAATAATTTATCGTTGAAAATATAAAATTTTAAAGTGTATATGAAATGAAAATAAATATTTATTTACAAATCGGACGATTTGTTTATGTACACCCATTTGACTGATATTGGTTGGGACGATATATTTTACACATCGCCCAACTGCACAAATAATAATCAGTGTTTGTTGTTTGAAAACCCCACACGGGTATTGGGATGATATTGGACATACTCTAATCCCAATATTTATTTGTATGCCAATCGATGGGTTGACAGGTTTTTGCATGCGTTAATTATTCATATTTAACGCTTATGCAGTTGTGTAATGCACTCTGGATGATGGTTGACTATGTCTGATTATTGTTGTGTACATGTGTGTTTGAAATCCATAAAAATAAAATTATATGGTAATTGGCTGTGTCTGATTCCAATTCGGAAAGAACGAATATTTTAAATTAACGAATGTTTTAAATGTACGAATATAGAATATTTTAAAATAACTAATATTTTAAAATAATATTCCGTAATGGATCAAAATACGATTTTGATGTCCGATTTGGGATGGACACAAAAATATTTAAATATATTAAGCCGTGTTGATTAAATTAACGCAATTTTGACGTGAACGATATTTAGATCGATTTTATTCATTTTTACAATGAATATCGAAAAGGAAGTGATTTCCAAAACTAATGTTTTGAAAATATTATCATTTATATATTAAAGATATGGAATATTCAATTTTGATTTAAAATTGAATATGAAGTTGAAATCGTTTTCAAAACGAATTTAAAACGATTTATAAAATATGTTTTAAACGAAAATCGATGAAATATATATAATATATATTAAATGGCCTGAATACAACGCGCCACGCAGCGGCAGTTCGCGAATTTCGACCGTTGACTTCGAATTGACATTACGGGAGATCCGACCGTCGGATTCTCCAAAAACTGGAACCGTTGGGTTCGTATCGAAAAGAGCTTTCCAACGAATATAAGAAATTTGAAATCTAACGGTTGGATTTGGAATTATGTCCAAATCAAATTTGGAAAAGGTCGTTGTAAGTGCAGTTCGATGACCGTTTATGGAAATCGACTGTACGAGCCTTGATAAAATTATTAAAAATATCATTAATTTGTTTAAAATCATAATAAATGATTTGGAAAGAATTAGGATGAAAAAATCCATATTTGAAAAGATAAAAATATATTTTTATTGAAATGAACAAGTTATGAGCTAGAATTATAATACAATATTTTTAAATAAATAAATTGGATTTGAAATGGTTTTAAAAATAACCAAAATTTCCAATATATGAATTGGAATGGATTTGAATCGAAATTATCTTCGGAATATTTCGATATTGGATTCCGTAATTATACAGATATTGTGGAGGAATTTGGAAGATATGTATATCGTTATTCCCAATACGATATTTGTTGATTTCAGAATTTTATATTGAATACAAGCCGATATAATTTCAATTCAGAGCCTTGTATTTAATACTGAATTGGATTTTGGGTTTGTCGTGAACTGTGTTTTAAATGACACTGTTGTTAAACCTTGTTGAGAAAAGATTAAATCTTTTAAATAAGATCTAGAAGAGTTTACCAATTAATTAATATTTAATTGGAATTGAATAGAACTGGATTTTGGGTTTGTCGTGAATGGTGTCTTTATTAACACCGTTCTTAAACCCAATGTGAAAAGAATAAATCTTTTAATTAAGATTTAAAGAAGAATTGCCAATTAATTAATATTTAATTGGAATTGAAAATGGAATGTGAACTGGGTTTATTGTGAACCGTGTTTTTAACGACATTCGTTCTTTAACCCGATTTACAGTGAAATGTGGTTTGGAATTTATAAATATTTTTATTAAGATTTAACCAAAATTTTCCAAAGTAAAGTTTTCTAATTTAATATATTAAATTGGAATTGAATGGAATTCGATTTGATAATAATCGAAATGAACTTCTGTGGAGGAATACTGTTAACATATATGGAATTTAAAAGGCTTTGTCGTTATTCCATTTATATTGTTAGTCGGATACGGAAACTGATATCGATTATATATTGATTTGTTTTTCCGTGAAGATTCCATTTTTATGAAAGAGGATTTGGGTTTATCGTGAACTGTGTTTTAAATGACATTGTTTCTTTAACCCAGTTAAAGACATGGTTACTTGTCTAACATTGTATTTCGAACTGTATGGTTGATCTCTGCTAAATATATATCTGTTTGGTGGTGGAGAATTTATTCTCTTGCTTAACACCCTTCTTTAGGACATACGAACTTAGAGGTTATAAATCGGCAGAAATCAATAGTACGATGTAGATTGTCGATGCAGCATGTTGGAGTTTCCAAAGTTATATAATACTTAATATTGATTTTTGGGAAGATTAAAACTAACTGAAGTTTTAATGAATCTTTAATTAGATTGAAATGGGAATTGATAATTTAAATTATCAAATTTGGGAAATGATAGAGAATGGAGTATAACCAGTTTTGCTCCTAGCGATAGTTAAATCTTTAATTAGATTTGAACATGAAATGGTAATTAAATTTACCGATAACACCGTGGTGTTAAATATGGAGTATGACTAGTTTTGCTCCATGGGTGAATAGGTTGGGATTGGGAAATTAAACAAATGATTACTTCGGTAAGGTGCGTTAATCCCGACTAGTTTGGAAAACCTTAAAATGGTTTGAAATGATATCCAATGGAGGATTAAAGAATAAATTTAAAAGAATTTATCTTTAATAAAATTAGTGGAACCTTTTCGAAAGGATATGAATATTTGAATAAATGAATATTCAGGATTGGAAGGAGGCGTATGTTGTGTTTTTATAGCACTTGTTTATTATATACGTGAGTTATTCGAAAAGATCAGGTTTATACCCATTCTGAATAACTGATTTGACGATAAGTCGACGATGAAGACGGTGGTTGAAGACCGGAGGTCTTCACATCGTTTGGATGATTACTGATGCCTTGATTACACTGTACACCCAAGACAAGGTAATAAGTGGTGATCGTCCAGACGTACTTGGAGATCGACCGGATATGTAAGGACCTCTCTCCTGTATTGGACATATGGGATGAGGAATAAGATGCCTCCGACTTTGTTTAGACCCAGAACGAACTTGTAAATGGATGTGTGTCTAACATTGGATTTTATTCTGTGTTGATTGATTTCTATTAAATATATATATTTTTGGCGGCGGAGGATTTGTCCTCTTGCTTAACGCCCTTCTCTGAGACGTACGAGCTCATAGGTTATATATCGATAGATATTAGTGCATGGTGTGAATTTCCTGTGTGGCATGCTGAGATGGAAATGATCAAGGCTTCTATTGAAAAGCAGAGTCTTGTGGTTGATGATCAAAACACGGCTTTAATATTGCATAGCTTTGTGTATAGCGTTAATTTGCGAGCCTCACACCTCGGTATGAGTTAAAAACAGGATCAGGGAACGCAAGGAGGACATGACGTTTCTTTCTATCTATGGGTGGTGTCGGGGTTTTGCAAGCCTAGACATTTATATTATTTTTACCTTTGTGGTTGTTGGAATGCGAGGCTCCTAGGATATATCAGTCTCTACGAAGCCGATGGATATTGAGTCATTTGGCTCATAGACGCCCGATAGGGCAGGGAAATGTGTGTTCAGGAATTGCAAATCCTCAAACGTAAGGGAATACCGACCTTGGATGATCATAGGGTCTTCTACGGGAGATCCTGAGGCATTTGCTAGAGTGTCTCGAAGCCGGTGAGGAGTACATCCCTTGCCTCGACTCATGACAGAAATCCAATTTCAATACGTGACATTTCAGTTTTGATTATAGAGCCTAGTATTGGCGACATAGTAGCATGGGATACTATGCCGTCTATGATTGATACATTTATATTTGAAGTTGTTTTATACACTATGCACTTATGATTTGTTTTAAACGTACCAAGCATGTTTGGCTATTGTAAGGTAAAACTCTATCCTCCGGCTTGCGTTGCATTGTGTGATGGGACTTAAGTCTTATAATAGCTTCATTTTTTCAAAAAGCACTGTGCTGTTTGTTTTATGCGCTGGTATTCTTGGGAGGAAACCCGTTTCGTGTTATATGGCATGGTCCCTTGATTTACTTTATTTTTAAAGTAAAGGTTAAATAACTGTTTTAGTTCTCACACCAGTCACATGACTGACCTGGAGTTTATTGTTTTAACCTAAACTCTGGGTGCCCCTATTTTCCACACGGGCAGCTAGTAGTTTTGGTTTTGCAGATTTATATTCACAAGATCCTAGTTTACAGCTGGAACGATATTCGGAAAGCTCTGTATCCGTTTATCTCTTTCAGTTGTGTTTTGTATTATTTTCCGCTGCATTGTAAATTTGTAAATCTCTGATATTTATCAAATGTATATTATTTGTTCATACTCTGTATATTCTTGTACTCTGATGTAAATTGTTGTAATAAGCAATGAAATGTTCTTTTGTTTGTGTTCTGATTTGTCGTGTTCTCAAACAATTTGTTCTTTCTCTTCTCTTCGGAGACCAGGGAAGTTCGGATCATTATAGTTGGTTGGAAAGATAATCAACTTAGACTAGTTCAGGAGATTCCTAAGGTTCATTCCCTACACATCATTCTAGCCTCTCTTGTAGATAACTCTTTACTGGGCATTTCTAACGTGTATGGTCCTCATACAAAAATAGAGAGGAGAATCTTATGGATTGAGTGTTCTGATTTCAGAAATCTTGTCCCCCATCAATGGATTATGGGGGAGATTTCAATGTCACTATGTTTTTAGGAGAGTGATCTCCTCGAGAAGGGGATTTCTCTGACATGGAGGATTTCAATGATTTCATTTTAGATAATAATTTGATTGAGATTCCTCTCGATAATAGATCGTTCACTTGGTCGAATGTCAGAGATAGTACTTCATTTGCTTTATTAGATAGATTTTTCATTAGCTCAAAGGTGGACGATAGATATTCTATTTGTAGAGTTAAGGGCTTGCCTTTTTTATTTTCTGATCATTGTCCTATCATTCTTTCATGTGATTCAAATCTTTCTATTAGTAGTAGTTTCAAATTTGAGAAGGTGTTGTTACTTCATCCTAGTTTCATCAACCTAGTTTCTATTAAGTTGAATTCCTTGTCTTATTTTAATAATTTGTATAGGGGTAATTCTGCGAAGATTTTCGTTGCGAAACTAGGCAAGTTAAGATTTTTTTTTCTCAAGCATTGGAATAAGTATATTTTTGGTAGTATTAGAATTAGGAAAGATAAGATTATGTGTGTTGTTAGATTTAGATAAGATTTGTTATTCTAGGATTCTTAATTCCAATGAGAGGGACAAACATTGCAGCCTTAGAAATGATCTCAACTTGATTTTAGAAAAATAAGAGATCATGTGGAGGCAAAGATCCCGAGTTCAATGGATTAAGGAGGGGGATAATAATACGAAGTTCTTTCATAGTGTGGCTAATAAGAGGAGGCGTGATAATTTGATTCATTCTATTTTTATTAATGATGTGGAATTAACCGCTCAAAGGGATTTAAATGAAGCTTTCACCAGGTACTATAAGCAGATTTTTGGATCTAGGATTAAGAGAAGACTAAACGTCAGATGGAATGAATTGTATCCATCTGATACTAAGATTGAGTTAGTAGATTTGGATAAGCCTTTCTCTGAGCAGGAGATTTGGAAGGCTACTTGTGACATGCCTAGTGACAAAGCTCCTGGGCCAGATGGCTTTTTCGTTCTTTTTTACAAGCAGTTTTGGGAGGTCTTGAAATTTGATTTTATTAATTTATTTAATGACTTTTATAGTGGGGATTTGCAATTAGGTAGTTTTAATTTTGCCAATGTCATCCTTATCCATAAGAGAGAGGGTGTTAATTCTCTAAAGGGTTTTAGGCCAATTTCCTTAATCAATGTTTCTGTTAAGATTATATCTAAAGTCCTGGCGAATAGGCTTAGTGTTAAGATGAACGATCTTATTGATTGTTCCCAAACTGCCTTTATCAAAGGCAGAAACATTGTGGATGGAGTGGCAGCAGTGCAGGAGTATATTAATGTCTGCTGTAAAAATAATTTTTCTTGTGCCATTTTGAATTTAGATTTTGAGAAGGCATTTGATTCAATTGATTGGGATTTTATTTGCGAATTATGTCATGCTAGGGGTTTTAGTGTAAGATGGATTAACTAGATCATGTTATTGCTTAGGTCCAGTTGCTCCAATATTGTTGTTAATGGGGTTGTGGGTAAGAAGACTCAATCTAAGAGAGGTCTTAGACAAGGTGACCCCCTATCACCTTTTCTTTTTTTATTTAGCGGCTGATGTTTTCTCTAGAATGATTAAGAGAGCTGGGAGATTAGGTATCTTAGGTAGTTTTGGTAATGAGGAATTTAATATTGAATTATCTATTCTCCAATTTGCTGATGATACATTATTATTTTCTTCCCACTTGCCTAAGCATACTATTGCTCTTAAGTTTATTCTTTACTATTTTGAGATGTTATCTGGCCTTAGGATCAATTTTGATAAGAGTGATATTATGGTCCTTAATGATTTTGACAATGTTGATCCTTTGGTTACTAGTACCTTGAACTGTTCTGTTATGAAATTTCCCTTTGATTACTTGGGCTTTAAGATTAGGCCTTCGAAGCTTAAGAAGGAGGATTTGTTAGTTATTATTGATAAGATCAATAATAGATTATCGAGTTGGAATAACAGATTTCTGCCTAGAGCAGGTAGATTAGTTCTAGTTAATTCGGTGTTATCCGCTATTCCTTCTTATTGATGGTCGTTCATCGTTTTCCTCAATGGGTTATTGAAAAATTGACAGAATCAGGCATAATTATCTTTGGAGTGGTGTCCCTATTTGTAGAGGCTATAAATGTTTAGTCAACTGGGAGGTGTGTTGTAAGCCCAAGAAAGATGGGGTCCTGGGGATTATTAATTTACATAATTTTAATTCTTCCTTCTTAGCTAAATGGTTATGGAGATTTAGGTGTCCTGATGTGTTGGCTACTTGGAAGATTATTGTTTCCAAATTTTATTATTCTGGTGGTGAGTCTATTGTTGGTTCTAGTGTTAGTTGGTTTAATAGATTATCTTATTTTTGGAAGTCTGTATTGAATTGTTTTGATTTCTTTAACTTAGGTTGTAAGATGATTGTTCAGTGAGCTTTTTATTAATAGTAGATTAAGGAATGCTTTGATTATTGATGTTTATAGAGGGGATTTAGATCCTCCGTGGGAGTTTTCCTTTGATAATATTATAGAAGGGGGTATGTTAAGGCAATTAGCCTTACTCAAAGCTAAGTTAGCTTTGTATCATTTGGATGAGAATGATGATTCTATTAGTTGGGGTCTGGGTAAGAGTTTCGTTTACTCTGTTAATTCTATATATAATTTTATTAATTTTTCTGGTATTTCGTTGCGCCCTTTTAAGTTTCTTTGGAAATCTAATTCTCCTCCTAAAGCTAAGTTTCTTATGTGGTTGATTATTCATAAGAAGCTTAATACGGTTGAGCTTTTAAAGAAGAAAAATATTATTTTTGATGTTAAGTGTTGTTTTTGTAGTTTTGCGGATGAAGATGTTGATCATTTATTTTTCTCTTGGAATTTTACCTTTTTTATTTTTAATATGGTTTTAAGGATTTTTGTTTTCGATTGTTTTAATGCTTTTAGTAGATGTGCTGATTATTGGGACTGTTGTAGATTTGTTTATAATTCTAGGCAGAGATATGTGTTAGATTCTTTAGTTATTATCATTAGTTAGTTCATTTGGTTGGAGAGGAATCAGAGATTTTTTTCATTCTATTTCAGTTTCTGGTGATAATTTAATCATTAGAATAGTTAATTTCTGTCTGGTTTGGATGTCTAACTCACATTATAAGTTTTCCGGTGATTCATTTTTGAGGCTTTTTTTTAACTAAGGTTAGATTTAATTTGAGTTTATTTATCAGAATTAATAGATATTTTAATTGTAATAGTCCTCGTCTTTGTGTTAATTTCTTTTTCTGTGTGTTGCTTGTTTGTCTCATTTTTTCTTTTTGTTTCTTCTGCACATATATATATGGTTATTTAAGCATATATATATATATTCTTTGATATATATATATATATATACTCTCATATATATATATATGTGTGTGTGTGTGTGTTGTTTACTAATGGTTTACATAGTTTGCTTTCTGTTTTCACGTAGTTGATGTAGCTGAGGAGCTTAGTGGATGGTTGTCAGGATTGTCGTTTGTTACTTGCTTCGGGTCTTTTTGTATATGTGGAGTTAGAGAGTTTTTTGGGGTGTTATGTTACCCTTTTTGTTGTATTTAGCTCGGAGTGTCTAGCTTTTGTATTGGAGTAGATATATTTCAATATCGGGTGGTGGCCTTGCCGGAATTCGATATTGAAGTATGATGGGCAGTGATTTATCCGGAGCTCATCTATCTACTTTCCTTTACATTCTTTTTGTTTTGTTTGTTTTTCTTTTGTCTCCTCTTGGATTTGTAGTCCGATATTGTACCCTTTTTGTTTTTTATTATATATGTGTGCTCTCTTCTTTTCTGAAGATCACACATCTTTGATTTCAAAGAAGTATTTGTGTATGTATGCACATATAAATAGGAGACACATAAGATCAAGAGTTGCATATAAGGAAAGATTTTATGCAGTTGTATGTATATATGTTACATATATATGGGATGAATATTGTTTCCAAATTATAATACATATGCTGTAAATTAATCGCATGTTAATTAACATGTTATTTAAATCCTTTATGTGTGTATAAATATATATGCATGTATATAACTTGATCATGCATAGACTTTCTATGTTATGGGGAAGTAGCAAAGAAAAAAAAGGGAATTAAAATTATATATGCTTTCCACTTTTGAAAACAGGTTAGCTATCAATTGTGCATTAATCAGTGTAGACCTATCAAAATATGACCCTACCCATTTACCCAACCTATTTTACCCTAATTATAACCCACTTACCCATTTAACTCTACCTATATATGAAATCTCTATTTTTTTTTTGTAAAAAATGCAATAATTTCTCCATACTGCCCCAGAGCCAGAAGACACTTCGACCGATAGATTCTCACCTAAATTACAGACAATGTGAAACACTCGGATGTTTTGCACTGTGACCGAACATTGTAATTCTCCAAGGAGACTACCAGTTATACTTAGAAAATAACATGCTAAATTCCCATATTTGAACTCTGCGTACATACAGAGTCGCTATTGTTTTTGTAAAAACTGCATTAATTTCTTCATACTGCATCAGAACCGGATGAGACTTCGACCAATAAATTCCCACCTAAATTACGGACAGTATGAGACACTTGGATGTTTTACCCTATGACCGAGAACTGTAGTTCTCTAAGGGGACTGCTAGTTTTACTTAGAACATAACGGGCTAAATTCCTATATTTGAACTTGGCCTACATACAAAGTCGCTAATTTTTTTGTAAAGCTGCAGTAATTTCTTCATACTGCCTCAGAACCTAATGAGACTTACTGATAGATTCCCAACAAAGTACGAATAGTGTGAGGTACTCGGAAGTTTTTCCCTTGAACCGAACACTGTTGTTCTCCAAGGGGACTGCCAGTTTTACCTAGAAAATAACATGTTACATTCCCATATTTGAACTCTGCTTACATACAGAGTCGCTATTCTTCTTGTAAAAACTGCAGTAATTTCTTCATACTGCCTCAGAACCGGATTAGACTTCAGCCGACAGATTCCCACCAAAATTATGGACAGTGTGAGATACTCGGACGTTTTCCCCTGTGATCGAAAACTGTAGTTGTCCAAGGGGACTGCCAGTTTTACTTAGAAAATAACAGACTAAATTCTCATATTTGAACTGTACCTACATACAGAGTAGCTGTTTTTTGTAAAATCTACAGTAATTTCTTCATACTGCCTCGGAACTAGATGGGACTTTGACCGATAGATTCCCATCTAAATTACGGACAGTGTGAGACACTCAGACGTTTTGCTCTGTGATCGAACACTATAGTTCTCCAAGGGGATTGCCTGTTGTGTTTAGAAAATAATAGGCTAATTTCCATGTTTGAAATCTGCTTACATACAGAGCCATAAATTGTTTTTTGTAAAAACTGCAGTAATTTCTTCATACTGCCTCGGAATCGGACGAGAATTCAATCGATAGGATCTCACCTAAATTACGGATAGTATGAAACATTCAGATGTTTCATCGTATGTACGAACACTATAGCTCCCAAAGGTGATTAACGTTTATACTTAGAAAATAACAGACTAATTCTCATAATTGTATATAAAACATACCTGGCTACATTTAGGTGGGCTAAATGGGTAACCCACATAATATGTAGGTTGGGTCATGTAAAGCATTATGTTAAAAGGCTCAGAATAAATGGGTTGCAAATGGGTTGGGTCAAATTTTGTTAGACCTACATACGACCCTAAATGACCCATTTGACACACCTAAATCAATGACATATTTGATTTATGGATGGTTATGGGGTTTATTGCCTATTCTTATAAATATTAGACAAATCTTAATTTCCCTATACATGTATAAATATGTAAATGCCATAATTTTATATAGTATGGAGCAATAACTGATTAATTGCACATGTGAAGATTAAGTAGGCATTGATTGACATGTATGTCAATTAATTTTTCTTATTAGAATTTTGTTTCCTAAAGAATAGCAATTAATTCTCTTATATAAGTGGCAATTTTTAAATAGGTTTCAAAACGTATTCATTAATTTCCCATTTTAAATGGTATATTCAAATCTCTTTTTTTTTGTCGTTGACTGGAAGAAAATAAGAACGGACATATGAGATGTATTATAATATCTTACTTCACTACGAAGTAATTAAGACAACGACTGTGATGTAATTTAAAATTTCTACGGTTGGTTCAATGGACAAAATCAGTCTTTAGCTCCTATATAAACAATCCAAGTCCAACCCAACCTCCATCCTTTTCTTTTGTTTTCTTCTCTGCTCTTGAAAATTCCATAGGCACATCTTATTTTCCTGTACAAAGTTTCCTTAATAAAAATAGAGAAAAGATTACATGTTAAATCAAAGAATGGAAAGAGGATCAAAATAAAGGAGAAATAGGAAGAAAACTTATGCAAGGTTCACAACAAATTTCCTACAGCAAAGGAGAATATGTGCCAAATAAAATGGAGAGATAACAAGTGTATGGACTGTGATTGTGTGAGATTGGTATGAGTTCTTTGATTTAATAATTGAATTTAGATTGTAATTTTATTGTCTTTCGAAGAACATATATGATTACTAATTTATGACATGATATGTTGACAATTATTTGATATTTGAGACATTTTGGATGCATCAGGTTCAAGTTTACTATTTTTTTACTGATCATTGCATATTACAAATCTAATTGAAATAAGTGATGGATTTTAATATATGAGTTATTCATTAAAATAAAATGAATAAAGTTGAGTAATGATACTAAAATATGCTAAATAATGGAAAGTGTGATTATCCATAGTTTGTATGTGTTATTTATAAATAACAGTTTTTGGAAAAGAAAAGAAATGATGAAATTAATTTGGGATGTTTTGATATGTTTATTATCATTTTTGAAGATATTCATGAATAGTAACAAAGGATGCTTATTGCTATTCAACAAGTAAGATTTTATAGATAATATTCCCGCTTTAATAAAAATTGCGTTCCTTTAGAATAGATGGTAATAACATGACTTTCTATTGTGTTAAAAGTATTTAATATAAAAATTGTTATTACTCTATGTAAGATAATAATATAATTGATTTGTAATGTTATTCGCTATGTTATGTTTTGATAAAATATAATGTTTTGAAAGAAGGAACAATGAAAATTCTAAAATTGAATGAAGCAACAAGTTTCTTTTTACAATAAACAATAATATGATAATCTTATACTTGTAATAAAAACCATTATGGTAAATGTGATGGAATGGTTCCAATATATTACGTTTTAGTTATGCATGTTTTTGTTTCATGTTGATAGATCGTATTAAAGATGTTTATGTGATGTTTTATCATTGATTAATACAAACTGATGTATAGTTAATCATGGTTATTTAAGGGTGAAAGTTGCGTTACTAATATTGATTGGATTACCATGCATTGATGACTATGTGGTTTATACTTACATTGATGGTGTATAATTGTTTATTGATAAATAATAATTAAGTATATTAATGTTGTTACCTTTTCATTTTACAAGTTGGCATTGCCATTGGATGTTGTTGGTTTTTGAAGAGTGCATGTAAATTTTATTTTGTTTACTTCATATGTTGAGATGTTGTGACAGATGGTTAAGATACTATTTTCTACTTGTAACAACCCATGTTTTTATAACGTGTAATAACCATAAATCAAGGCAGAGTTAATTTTTAAAATAAGAATCAAGGGAAACGGGTTGCGCCATTGCGTTCTTCTCGAAATTCTGCTTGGAAACGAGTCCGAGTTTTCGAAAATCGGAGCCCGTATGACCAAGTTATGACCTTTCAAAGATTTCAGAAGTTTTCAAGTTCAAAACAGACTCAATTCGAATCCAAAATTGGAATTTCAAACCTCAGAATGGACTGGGCGGGAAATTTCCCGCCCAGGACCAGGTCGACCTGGGGGTCGACTATGTAGTCGACCTACCCAGGACCAGGTCGACCATAGTGTCGACCTGGGGGTCGACCTGGTGCCCGAGCCCATTTCTAAAGCTGGATTCACTTTGATGTATTTGGCCTCGTTTCTGTCCACATTCGTTGACCTGACCCTATAAATACATCCCCTAACACCAGTCTCTCTACACAAAATTCTTTCTGACTTTATGCTGCTCTAATTCTGGTTGAAAAGCTTGAGAGAGGGACTGCTTCTTCTACGTTGAGACTGCGTTAAGGGAATTGCTGATTTGGGGACTTCTATTAGGGCTTGACTAAGCATATTCAACATCGACTCTCTTTTTCTAATTCTCGAACCACGATCTGTAAGCCCCAGTTATTTTCAGATTTAAACTGTAAATGTAATATGAATATGATGTAAATTTAAATTGGACTTATGTATGATGACTGTTTACATTCATTCTCGTTCATCTTGGATCTTGACTCTTGGATATTACTATGACATTGATTTGGGGCCTATTCATGTTGTAAATCAAAAAGAAAACCCCTCATATTATCATGTTGAATCTGCTATTAGTCACTAGTTTATGACTATTACCTTATGTCAATCGTTACCATGACTATACTGTCACCTTATGTCAATCACCACTATGACTATACTATCACCTTATGACAACTATTATCTTGACTAGTACCTTATCTTGCTAGATTTGGAATCTTTATGTTTGAGGCCAATATTTCATATGCCAGTAATGTTTTAATCTTTTATTTCAAGTCATATCATGCTATGCTAGTAATCACTTTTTCCACCTTATACCCGTTCCTTTTTATGTTATTCCCTATTAGATTTATTTGTATCGATTCGAACTTACGTGCGATGGGAATACGATTTGGGTAGACTAGGTAAAACATAAATTAGCTTTAAACTTGAACATGAACGTTGTTATGACTTGAACCTGAATATAGACATGAACTTGACACGATTTGACATGAAACTTGACCTGAAAACTTGACATGAATCTAGACATGAAAACTTGAACGTGGGCATGACAATTAGATAACTTGAAAATGGCCAACTCGAGGTTGGGTTGAGTTTGCAGTGTAAATCTGCCCGGAACCGCCCGACAAATCCAGTGGCTGCAAACAATAGGATCCAATGTGGGTAGTTGGTCATATCGCACGTAAAAACCCGAGGTTAGACTATGTTGTGGTGTAAATCTTCCCGGAACCGCCCGGCAAATCCAGTAACCACAACAGTTAGTCTAATGTGAGAGGTTGCTGTGCACTAATGAATTAAGGCCACATGATATGGTTAAGTCATGAACAACTTGAATATACTTAACCAACTTGACACGATGATTTGATAGGGTTAAGTCATGAACTGGTTGAACACACTTAACCAACTTGATACACGATCTGGATAGGGTTAAGTCACGAATTTGAATGACAACACTTAACCCATTAGAAACCCTAGTTACGCGGTCCTTTTCAGCAGTAACCCACTTAGATGAATCATGATACCCTGGGACTAGGCAGGGTGGGGCACGATTACTGGGCTGATTGTAAGCGACCAGAACGACGGCTGATAGGTGCGCCATTGTAGGTTCAAGCGGGCTATGGTCGTGCACGTAGTCCGGAGTTGAAAAAGCAGGCATTGGGCACTCATAGATTTACACTGTGCGTGCTTGATTCGTGTCGGTGGTTGGCACCATAGGACTTGATACACCCTATGGTGGACCTAGAACAGGTAACTACATTTCAGGATAGGGCCGTATGACACAGACACATGACGAGCTAGGACTTTTAGGGAGCCGATCGATTAATAGATCGTACTGTAGGACCCCGTGATGGGTCACTTCATGACACTGGGCTAAGGGATCATTTCATGGTTAATACTTGACATGGGTTAGAATACTAGTACAGTTAGTGCAGCGAACCTTGAATATGCGATGCCAGACTTGACTTATCTTGTTATCTTAATTATCCTACTAGTTCTGTTTTCATCCTTATGTTTAATTCCAGTTTTCACATGTCATGTTACCTTTACTAGTTTTCATACTGAAAGTCACTAGGGCTTACCAGTCTTTATGACTGACCCTTTTTCTTTCGCCTCTTTTTCTTTTGTTTTCCCCCCCCCCAGGTTCTCAGGGAGGAAACACTAGCTCTTAGCTTGGATTTAGCTTGCTTTCTGACAGCTCATGTACGGTTTGGTCTTGGGCTATGCTATGGCTGCTTCTGCTATTTATGGGGAATAATTTGCTTTTTTTTAAGTTTATGTTTCTTTATTATGAACTTGATGTAATGGAATAATTTGTATCTTGGATATATGAGCTTTTGACTCTTTTCTGGAAAATAATAAAAAGTTGGTTTTTAATTTCTATTGCTGCTTTATTTATGTTCTGCCTTGTGATATCTCTGTGCATGTTTACCTAGATGATACTCCACCAAAACTAGTGCATTCCCTTTGTGAGTGACCATAACGGAGGTAGGGTGTTACATTTGGTATCAGAGCAGAAGGTTACCAGGCTGGGCAAAAGTTTTAAAAACCTTCCGAAACTGTTTTCAAAACCATTTATAAAGAAGCATTTTTCAAGAAAAGTTTTATGTTTAAAAAGGTTATTCCCCAAGAAGCCATTAGCACTCTCCTTTGTTTCCTCGTTTGAATCCTTTCTTTTCATTTTTCAGCATGGCCGATCTTAACCTTCCTGAGGGAATACCCGTGCCTGGATGGTTCCGAAGGTACTTAGAAGCCAGGGCCAACGACGCGGGCACGGCATACATCCCTCCTCCCCCAGTGGCTGCGGTTCCTCCTCCTCCTGGTACCGCCTTTGACAAAATATGCAAAGACTTTAAAGCAATGGGCAGCAAGAACTTCGTTGGAACTGAAACCTTTGTTGAGGCACGAAACTGGCTAAAGGAGACAGAAGACTTGTTCATTATCTTTGATATGGAGGACCATAGGAAAGTTCAGTTGGCAGCATGGTTGTTGAAAGAGGAAGCTGCATTTTGGTGGGAAGTCACCAACGCTACCAGGCCAGTTGAGACTTGGGCAGACTTTAGAGAGAGGTTTGGGCTTAAATTCCTATCGTCAGCAGAGGAGAACCTTCAGATGGAGAGGATCCTAGCACTCAAGCAAGGGGACATGTCTGTTAGGGAGTACATGAATAAGTTTAATCAGCTTGCTCGGTTCGGTTTGGATTTGGTCAACACAGCCCAGAAAAAGGCTGTACGCTTTGCTCGAGGATTGAACGAGCCACTACACAGCTTGGCCCTAACTCATATACCCATGGGGGCGACCTTTGAAAGCTTGGTGGATATAGCTCTACTTCATGAGGAAGACAAGAATAGCAAGAAGGAGGTTAATCCTAACGAGACTCAGAATAAGAAAGCTGATTTCAAGAAGGGGAACAACAAGAATAATAAGAATAACAAGAGCAACAACAAATCACGTGAGACGAGGAAGTGCAACTTCTGTGGTATTACTGGACATCTAGCTAAAGACTGTAGAAAGAAGAAGAGGAGGTTGGGTGAATGCTTTCATTGTGGAGATACTGGACACATCAGCAAGGATTACCCTAAGAAGCAAGGGCAGGGGCAAGGGCAGACCCAGCGAGCAGGACCTTCTAGAGGGCAGTTGCAAGCTCTCAACACCACTCCAGCTCTTGACCGAGGTAGTAATATTTCCGTAGAAAGCCTTATTTACATTTCTGACTTTCCTGTTCGAGCCTTATTGACTCTGGCGCATCGCATACTTTTATTTCTTCTGATATTGTTGAAAACCTGCACCTAAGTACTAGTCTGGTTGAGGATCCCGTTATAGTTTCAAATCCAATTGGGGGCTCCGCCCATTTATCTATGATGTGTGTGGATTTGAGGATCTCTATCTTAAGCGTAGAATTCACGTGTAATGCTTATGTTCTCGGATTCATGGGATATGGTTTGATCCTAGGGATGAATTGGCTATCCGATTATGGAGCCATTCTTGATTGTGAACAAAGGGTAGTGAGGCTCATGACTCGTCTTGGTAATACCCTTGAAATTTCTTGTAACCCTAAGGGTCCGGTCATGTTATGTTATCTTGAATCTCTTGACTCGTCCGACGATAATTTGCAATCTGTAAGAGTGGTCCGAGAATATCCAGATGTCTTTGATGAAGTGAGGGGATTACCTCCTAAACGCGAGATAGAGTTCCGAATTTATCTTGTTGATAATGCCAAGCCAGTTTCATTGCCCGTTAGGCACATGGCCCCGCGAGAAAGAAGAGAGCTTAGTAAACAAATTAACGAGTTGCTTGAGAAAAATTTCATAAGACGAAGCATTTCTGAATGGGGTACTCCGGTGGTATTCGCTACTAAGGCAGATGGATTGCTTCGTCTGTGCGTAGATTATCGTGAGTTAAACAAGCTGACAAAGAAGAATAGGCACCCACTACCAAGAATCGACGATCTGTTTGACCAGTTTGTGGGAGCAGCTGTTTTCTCTCAACTCGATCTAGCCACAGAATTCCATCAGCTCAGAGTGGCTGAGGATAGCATTGACAAAACTGCGTTTAGGACTCTAGACGGGTTCTTCGAATGGATCGTCATGCCGTTTGAGCTAACAAATGCACCCGCATACTTTGTAGATTTGATGAGTAGGGTGTTTCGGGAGTTCCTTAACAAGTTTGTGGTAGTTTTCGTGGATGATATTTTGATCTTCTCAAAAGATGAAGAAGAGCATGCTAGGCATCTCAAGGAAGTCATGGAAACACTTAGAGCACACCAGTTAAAGGCTTAGTTTTCCAAATGCCATTTTTGGAGGAAGGAAGTTCGGTTCCTTGGACATGTAGTTTCTAAGCAAGGCATAGCCGTGGACCCCGCAAAGGTAGTTGCGGTACAGGACTGGAAAATTCCTAAGAATGCAACGGAGGTGAGGAGCTTTCTCGGCCTGGCGGGCTACTACAGGAAGTTCATTAAGGACTTCGCTAAGATTTCAACCCTCTTACTAAATTAACAAAGAAGAACCTACCTTTTGCATGGGACATAGAATGTGACGCTGCTTTTCAGAGACTTAAGAGAGCCCTCACCATAGCTCCAGTTTTGGCATTACCCGATGGAGGTAAGATGTTTACCGTGTACATAGATGCGTGCGACACGGGATAAGGCGTTTTCCTAATGCAGGAAGGAAGAGTAATATGCTACAGGGGCAGACAACTTAAAGTCCATGAGAAAAACTATCCCACGCATGACTTGGAGTTGGCCGCGATTGTTTTTGCACTTAAAGCTTGGCGCCATTATCTTCTAGGGGAGAGGTTCGAGCTGTATACCGACCACAAATCACTTAAGTACCTCTTCTCACAGAAAGACTTGAATCTGAGACAATAGAGGTGGATGGAGTTCTTGGCATCATATGACTTCGATATAGCTTATACCCCTGGCAAGGGTAATGTGGTGGTGGACGCGCTAAGTAGAAAAAGGTTGACCTTGAGCCCCTTGTTTGTTGAAATGAAAAGCCTTGAGTTTATAGCAACCTTTGATTTTACACCTGCTGTTGAGTCATTGACTTCTACGTTTGCATCTCTTGAGCTAAGACCTACACTTCTAGATCAAGTAGGGACTTCACAGAAGGAAGACCCACAGATAGTCGAAATCATGAACAAGCTGATTAAGGGTGAGATGTCAAGTTACCTCAGTAGGTATGCCATAGATGACAATGGATGGCTAAGGCGCGATGGAAGACTATGTGTCCCACAAGTGGGAGACCTGGTAAGGAGAGTTCTCGAAGAAGCGCATCACTCGAAGATGACTATACATCCCGGAGGGGATAAGATGTACAGGGATATGAAACGCATTTTCTTTTGGGTTGGAATGAAAAAGGACGTGGTAGAGTTCGTTTCGAAGTGCATGGTGTGCCAACAAGTAAAGGCCGAGTCAAAGAAGCCTGGTGGGCTATTACATCCTTTGGAGGTTCCGCAATGGAAATGGGAAAGTATCTCGATGGATTTCGTGGATGGACTGCCTAGGTCTAGGAAGGGAAATACTAGCATATGGGTCATAGTTGATAGACTCACGAAAAGTGCTCACTTCATTCCGGTGAAAAGCAAGAGGACCGCATCAGGGCTAGCGTCTATTTACCTTCGAGAGATAGTACGGTTGCATGGAGTTCCTTCTAGTATAGTTAGTGATCGTGACCCGATTTTCACTAGCCAGTTATGGAATAGTCTGCAAGAAGCAATGGTAACACGACTGAACTTGAGCACGACCTATCACCCACAGACGGATGGACAAACCGAAAGGGTAAATAGGGTACTAGAAGATCTCCTGAGGCTATGTATCCTTGACTTTGGTGGTACTTGGGAAGACCATCTTCCTCTCGTGGAGTTTGCATATAACAATAGTTACCAAGCTAGAATCGGAATGGCACCGTTCGAAGCCCTGTATGGAAGACCGTGCAAGTCACCAACTTGTTGGTGGGAGACGACAGACAGGCTTATACTTGGCCCTGATATGATATGGGACACTTCTGAGAGGATTGAGTTGATACGAAGACGGATGAAAACGGCCCAAGATAGACAGAAATCTTATGCAGACCAGAGAAGGACATACCTAGAGTTTGAAGTCGGAGATATGGTCTTTATAAAGGTTTCTCCGTTACGCAATGTAGTTCGTTTTAGGGCAGTTGGAAAGCTAGCGCCAAGGTTCGTAGGACCGTTCCCTATCATTGAGAGGATTGGACGAATGGCCCATAAGGTAGACTTACCCGAGAAGTTATCTGCGGTGCACAATGTCTTTCACGTCTCGCATCTCCGGAAGTGTTTGCATGAGTCAGCCGAAGTGGTTGAGCCAAGCATCCTTGAAGACGTAGAAGTGGAAAAAGAAGCGACATTGAGGCGAGTTCCGATTCATATCTTAGGAACGGAGATTAAGAAGCTAAGAAATCGAGAAGTCAAGCTAGTGAAAGTGCAGTGGAGTGAAACCCAAGAAGACGCAACTTGGGAAATCGAAGAGAAGATACGCGCGCTGTACCCATTTCTTTTTTAGGGTACATTCTCGACCTCTTTTTCCTATAAACTTGAAAATCTTTTCGTATCAGGCTTCTAATATCTACGTTTCTCTTGTTATCTTCTCGATCTTATCTTGAGAACCTTAGGTAGAACCATATGGATGTAAACATGTGATTGAAACATGTTATGGTTGATGTTTGCAAATGGTTGCAAGTGGTTGCTAGTGGATGCATGACACACATTAGGCACCAGATCGGCTTAGTCACATTTTCATGTTGCATATGCATGAGTGCTTATACTTGTTCATGGATGGAACTTGTTATGCTATCACTTGGATGTTGCATATGGATGAATGTTTGTGCACTCATGTAGAGATTATGAACTATGCTAGGAATTTGAATACATGTTGGATTCATGACACTAACATATTTTGCATTAAGGAGGTTTACTGAATCAGTAACCGCCTGATCTTTTGCATTAGATAAGTACATATACACATACTTACTGCATATGTTCATACAACACTAGAAATCTCTTAAGGACAATGGTTGCCTATGGATGATGCTTTGAGTAGATGGATGATGGATGGTAGGACACATCCTCCCTAACTTAGAGATTTCGGGGACGAAATCCTTTAAGGGGGGAGAATGTAACAATCCGTGTTTTTATAACGTGTAATAACCATAAATCAAGGCAGAATTAATTTTTAAAATAATAATCAAGGGAAATGGGTTGCGCCATTGCGTTCTTCTCGAAATTCTGCTTGGAAACGAGTCTGAGTTTTCGAAAATCGGAGCCCGTATGACCAAGTTATGACCTTTCAAAGTTTTCAGAAGTTTTCAAGTTCAAAACAGACTCAATTCGAATTTCAAACCTCAGAATGGACTGGGCGGGAAATTTCCCGCCCGGGACCATGTCGACCTGGGGGTCGACTATGTAGTCGACCTACCCAGGACCAGGTCGACCATAGTATCGACCTGGGGGTCGACCTGGTGCCCGAGCCCATTTCTGAAGCTGGATTCACTTTGATGTATTTGGCCTCGTTTTTGTCCACATTCGTTGACCTGACCCTTTAAATACAGCCCCTAACACCAGTCTCTCTACACAAAATTCTTTCTGACTTTATGATGCTCTAATTCTGGTTGAAAAGCTAGAGAGAGGGACTGCTTCTTCAACGCTGAGACTGCGTTAAGGGAATTGCTGATTTGGGGTCTTCTATTAGGACTTGACTAAGCATATTCAACATTAACTCTCTTTTTCTAATTTTCGAACCACGATTTGTAAGCCCAGTTATTTTCAGATTTAAACTGTAAATGTAATATGAATATGATGTAAATTGAAATTGGACCTATGTATGATGACTGTTTACATTCATTCTCGTTCATCTTGGATCTTGACTCTTGGATATTACTATGACATTGGTTTGGGGCCTATTCATGTTGTAAATAAAAAAGAAAACCCCTCATATTATCATGTTGAATCTGCTATTAGTCACTAGTTTATGACTATCACCTTATGTCAATCGTTACCATGACTATACTGTCACCTTATGTCAATCACCACTATGACTATACTATCACCTTATGACAACTGTTATCTTGACTAGTACCTTGTCTTGCTAGATTTGGAATCTTTATGTTTGAGGCCAATATTTCATATGCCAGTAATGTTTTAATCTTTTATTTCAAGTCATATCATGCTATGCTAGTAATCACTTTTGCCACCTTATACCCATTCCTTTTTATGTTATTCCCTATTAGATTTATTTGTATCGATTCGAACTTACGTGCGATGGGAATACAATTTGGGTAGACTAGGTAAAACATAAATTAGCTTTAAACTTGAACAGAACGTTGTTATGACTTGAACCTGAATATGGACATGAACTTTACACGATTTGACATGAAACATGACCTGAAAACTTGACATGAATCTAGACATGAAAACTTGAACGTGGGCATGACAATTAGATAACTTGAAAATGACCAACTCGAGGTTGGGTTGAGTTCGCAGTGTAAATCTGCCCGGAACCGCCCGGCAAATCCAGTGGCTGCAAACAATAGGATCCAATGTGGGTAGTTGGTCATATCGCACGTAAAAACTCGAGGTTAGACTATGTTGTGGTGTAAATCTGCCCGGAACCACCCGACAAATCCAGTAACCACAACAGTTAGTCTAATGTGAAAGGTTGGCGTGCACTAATGAATTAAGGCCACATGATAGGGTTAAGTCATGAACCACTTGAATATACTTAACCAACTTGACACGATGATTTGATAGGGTTAAGTCATGAACTGCTTGAACACACTTAACCAACTTGATACATGATCTGGATAGGGTTAAGTCACGAATTTGAATGACAACACTTAACCCATTAGAAACCTTAGTTACGCGGTCCTTTTCAGCAGTAACTCACTTAGATGTATCATGATACCCTGGGACTAGGCAGGGTGGGGCACGATTACTGGGCTGATTGTAAGCGACCAGAACGACAGCTGAGTAGGTGCGCCATTGTAGGTTCAGGCGGGCTATGGTCGTGCACGTAGTCCGGAGTTGAAAAAGCAGGCATTGGGCACCCGTAGATTTACACTGTGCGTGCTTGATTCGTGTCGGTGGTTGGCACCATAGGACTTGATACACCCTATGGTGGACCTAGCACAGGTGACTACATTTCAGGATAGGGTCGTATGACACAGACACATGACGAGCTAGGAATTGTAGGGAGCCGATCGATTAATAGATCATACCGTGGACCCCGTATTGGGTCACTTCATGACACTGGGCTAAGGGATCATTTCATGGTTAATACTTGACATGGGTTAGAATACTAGTACAGTTGGTGCAGCGAACCTTGAATATGCGATGCCAGACTTGACTTATCTTGTTATCTTAATTATCCTACTAGTTCTGTTATCATCCTTATGTTTAATTCCAGTTTTCACATGTCATCTTACCTTTACTAGTTTTCATACTGAAAGTCACTAGGGCTTACAAGTCTTTATGACTAACCCTTTTTCTTTCGCCTCTTTTTCTTTCGTTTCTTCCCCCCAGGTTCTCAGGGAGGAAACACTAGCTCTTAGCTTGGATTTAGCTTGCTTTCTGATAGCTCATGTACGGTTTGGTCTTGGGCTATGCTATGGCCGCTTCTGCTATTTGTGGGGAATAATTTGTATCTTGGATATATGAGCTTTTGACTCTTTTCTGGAAAATAATAAAAAGTTGGTTTTTAATTTCTACCGCTGCTTTATTTATGTTCTTCCTTGTGATATCTCTGTGCATGTTCACCTAGATAATACTCCACCAAAACTAGTGCATTCCCTTTGTGAGTGACCCTAACAGAGATGGGGTGTTACACTACTCTTATTTGATTGTGTTAATGCGTTGATTGTATTAATTATGTTGATTGTATCGATCTCAAAGTTTGCACTGATTGTATTGAATCGTATTGATTGTAATGGATGAATGTATGCAATGGTTGTAATGTACTAATGAGTATTTGGATGCAGAAGAAGAGCATGAAATAGAACTACATGGGCTTGATCCCTCAAAAGGGGTACATAGGTAGTCCTTTCCTATGCAATAGCCACCGGATCCCTTAGGTTGGGCTGGGGGTGTATAGAGTTAGGCGCAGTCCAAATATGGTTGAAACTCTTTTTTTTCTCTTTGTGTAGAATTTGTAAAGTTAGAAGATGTGAAATTGCAAAAAGAAGACAAAAGAAGGAGCAAAAGGGAGCTTAGCCTGTATGTTGGATCCACAGGTTGTTTATTTTAAATTCATTTCTTATGTATTGCTGCTGTTTTGTTCTATGAATGTTTGAAGTAATAAAATGCATTATGATGATTTATTTATGTAAATTATTCCGTCATGAGATCTTCCATATTATTCATGGTTTCTAGTATTTTTTAAAATCTTATATACTTAAGGTCCACTACTTTTAATATCTAAGATTAGTTGTAAGCATGTTTGATGACGTTTATAATTGATTTTGGACCTTTAAAAATATGGGACTTTACATTTGGTATCAGAGCCTAGATTTGGCGATTACCTGAGCCTTGGGTAGGTTTAACCATTATGTTGTAATGATTTGCACCTTAAGGTTGGTTTAAATATAAGAGAAAATGTTTTGATTTATAATTGCAAGCTTGAAATGTGTGTACTGTTTGTTTGGTCATTATTACCTCACTCTACAATGTTTCTTATTTATGAGAAACCTTTTGTGGAGGATAAAGAAAACAAGAGCGAGGCAAGATAAACACTTATGGGCAGGTTATGTGTTTGGTTATAACCTAAATGACATACACATGGTGATTAGGTTGCAATTGAAACCCAAGCTTAGTAAAGATAGAATCATTTTAGGAGAACACCAATGGTTCAGAATTATTGTTTTTAATGTATATCCCTTATCTTAAAGCTATCTCATTAGTTAATAGAAAATGGTCATTTTTTAGTGATTTGCATGTTTAATACACTAATTATGACTAATTTGGGGTGATTAGTGGTAGTTAGCGAAATTATGACTCATAAAAATATGGAAAAATATTCATAAATTCTAAAATCATATTTTATATCACATATATGAAATTGGGTTGATTTGGATTTGTTTTGTTACTCCAAGAATTTAGGGGATTAAGAGTAATTAGGGTTAATTAGTCCCATTCAACGAACATGAATGTTGTTTTGATCTTTTGATTGAACCTATATGTTGTTACTGCTGTTTGGTATGTTTTATGATTGCATAGAAAAGTTAGAATGGTTAAAAACGCCGTTATTCGGCGAAAAATAGCTTGTTGGAAATTCTGCAGGGATCTGGATCGGATAAGACGAACCGAATTGTTGCATGGCAAAAAGGAGGGCCATTTGCATAGGGTTGGATTTGGAGTGGAGCACTAAACCGAACCAAACCGAAATGAAGGGCCAAACCGAAGCACCGAAGCGAACCGAAATGGAGGAGCCAAATCGGAGCATCGAACGGAACCGAAATGGATGAGACGAACTAGAATACTGAACCATATTCGAGCTTTTACCACTACCACGCGATGATAATCGTGAACTCTTCTAAAGACCAACTCCAATTCGATTAAAACCCGAGATGCAAAGGAAGTCTAAGTGTGAAGTTATCGCTCAGAACCAAGATGGGAACCAACGAGTTAACTTCAAGAGTAGAGCTTTGATGCGGGACGTGCACAAAGGAGTTATCGATATCTATAACTTTGGTTCACCATTGAGATAGGGGGCATGTAGACGAACTAGAGCCAGGGCGGTATGGACTGGGTAGGGTTACTGAATATAGACCAGGGCGGTGTGGTCATAGCAATAGTTGTACGGAGTCCAGGGCGGTGTGGACCTGTCATGGTGTAACAACTCAGAATTTTGGAACCAATTTAAAATTTTTATTTTATCAATTTTAATGGAGTTTGAATATTTAAAATAATAATGACGAAAATTTTATTTAAATCGAAGTTAGAACGAATATATTTATTTTAATTATAAAAGGAGTTAGAAATAGCGCGGTAGTTTGAAAATTTGAATTTGAACTTTGACGGAATGTACATGATTCAAAATAAATGGGATTTTAGTGAAACCAAAAATATTTAAATCTATTTAAAAATATCTTTCCAACGAATCTGAAAAATTGAAATTTCATAGCGGGAATCAAAAGTTATGGCCAGCTGAATATTCAGAATAGTCGCTATGGAATTTTTATATATATTTTAATATTTAAAAATAGCCATTTTGCAAACGACCCCCGTTTTCAACAAAACCACTCTGGCTGGATCCGGAATGTCAAATTATTACAAGATTCCAATTTTCATAATTTTTGGAATTAATATGTGAGCACAGTAAATATAAATGTGTTTTGTCAATTTCAGTCAAATTGGATCGACTAGAAAATGACCATTTTTCAAACGGTCTCCAAATTCGACGAAATTAGTTTTGTAAGGACCGTATCGTCAAAACATAACTAGAAATAATTTTTCTGAAATTTTTAGAGTTAGTATGTGGCCCCAGTAAATTAAAATGTACGATCAAATTAAATGATTAAATAATTTATATTTTAAATTAAAAAAAAGTAGGCTGAGACGATCAAACGGGCTGGCAGGACCTGGTCCATTATGTCCAGAAGGGGGTATTTGGCTAGGGGCAACATTAGTTGGGCTGGAATTGAAGTGGTTAAGAAGTAACGGGCCTTTTCTGAAAAACAAGAGAATTTAATATTATTATAATTTAAATAATGATTATCCAAACCCTAAACCTAAAACATAAGCAGCGGTCGCCATGTTCAAAAATCGATGGCCTAGGAGCTCCAAATTTCTTTCCTCTCGTTCTTCCAATCCACACAACAAAATTCAAATTTCCAAATATAGAATTGAATAGCTTCTCACGAACTACTAATTCAACGGTCACGATCGATTTTAGCATCTTGGATTTCTCGAATTTGGCCCCAAACGTGATGGGTTCGAGCTAATTTTTTGGGCCCTTGGAGGTGCGAGTTGGGCTAGATCATGGGCGGTGGGAGGAGGTGTTCGCGCGCTCCTATTGGTGGCGGCAGATCGGAGGTCAACGGCCTCTGGGGTGGTGCGATGTGGAAGGTTTGTGCGTGAAGTATGGGTTCGATGTCCTGAAGTTTTCACGATGGAAGAAGCAGTTAACAGAGGATTATTCTAATCAGAGGTTATAAAATAATTAATTAAGTATTAATGTAATCAAGTACTCAAACGTTAATAACTTTTGCAAATCAAAACAGAATTTGACGATTTCAGCTTTGTTGGAATCACAACGATGATATCTACAACAGGGAATAGACCAGAACTGAAACGGAGAGATCTAAAATTTTGAAGAATTCAAAACCCCCAATGTGAAAATTTTATTTTTATAATTAAAATTTAATTATTTCTCGCTATTTGGAATCTATGTAGTTCAGATCTGTGATGTTTGGAACTTGTTGATTGTTGATTGTGATGGATTGTGATGCTCATGTTTGTTAACTCTTGATCTACAATAGAAATTCTTTCTTTTATTTGAATTTATAGTTTATTGTTAGATCTCGATCTGAAATAAAAAATTTATTTTTATTTCAGATCTATGAATAATGATTGGGTTTTATAATATGAGTTTCATCTTTTACTTAGATATATGAAAACATGGTTTTGTCAAAATTAGATTTACAATTAAAATCTCATTTTTATTGATTACATGAAACATGGTCTTTGTCAAAAATTAGTTTTCATTAAAATAAAAAGATTATAATAAAAAGATTGCATTTTTATTGTCGCTTTGTTTCAAATAAAAAGAGTAGAATTAAAAGAACCATTTTTATACATGTTGTTGAATTAGAATTTTCAACAAAAGTGAAATACCAATTTTTATACATTTTGTTGAATTTTAATTTTCAACAAAAAAATGAAATGTCAATTTCTGTCATTTTGTTGAATTAGATTTTTTCAACAAAAATGAAACATCGATTTTTTATCATTTGGTTGAATTAGAAAAGAACACAGAAAAATGTATGCATATAAAATACTATTTTATTTGTCAATTAGAATACATAGAAAGATGTATGCATATAAAATACTCATTTTTTTGTCAAATAAGTAGTTGAAACAAAATTATCATTTGTGTCAAACATGTTAATTGAAACAAAATTATCATTTGTGTCAAACATGTTAGTTGAAATCAAAATAATCATTTTTGTAAAACATGTTAGTTGAAATGAAATTAACATTCACTTTTGTCAAATTAAAACAAAACATTCACTTTTGTCAAATTATATTAGTTGAAACGAAACATTCACTTTTGTCAAAACATTCACTTTTTTCAAATTAAAACGAAACATTCACTTTTGTCAAAACATTCACTTTTGTCAAGTTAAAACAAAACATTCACTTTTGTCAAAACATTCACTTTTGTCAAATTATATTATTTGAAACGAAACATTCATTTTTGTCAAAACATTCGCTTTTGTCAAATTATATTAGTTGAAACAAAATATTCATTTTTGTCAAAGTATATTAGTTGAAACAAAATATACATTTTTGTCAAAATATATTAGTTGAAACAAAATATACATTTTGTCAAAATATGATGGTTGTAAATAAAAATTACATTTTTGTTAAATAAGATTAGACTCAAACAAAAATTACATTTTTGTTAAATAAGATTAGAGTTAAACAAAAATTACATTTTTGTTAAATAAGATTAGATTTAAACAAAAATTGCATTTTTGTTTAATAAGATTAGAGTTAAACAAAAATTGTATTTTTGGTTAGACATAAATGCCACCATCACTTATATTCATTTTGTTAAATTATAATTGTTAACAAAATGTAATCATTACTTTTAATCATTTTGTTAAACTAGAATTGTTAACAAAATAAAATTATCACTTTTCATTCATTTTGTTAAACTAGAATTGTTAACAAAATGAAATTATCACTTTTTATTCTTTTGGTTAAACTAGATTTGTTAACAAAATGATATTATCACTTGTTATCATTTTGTTGAACTATAATTGTCAACAAAACGAATGTATCACCTTTTTAGGCATTCTGTTGAAAAAGGATTTGTATGTTAATATAAGAATCATTTTTCTTTGCAAAACATGCATTAGAATTTATATGCAAATATAATAATCATTTTTATTTGCAAAACGTACGTTAAAATTTACATGAAAATATACGAATCATTTTTATTTGCAAAACATACATTAGAATTTATGTGCAAATATAAGAATCATTTTTATTTGCAAAACATACATTATAATTTATATGCAAATATAAGAATCGTTTTTATTTGCAAAACATACATAAGGATTTGTATGTAAATTAAAGGATCATTTTCATGGTCAAAACATACATTAGAATTTGTATGTAAACTAAAGAATCTTTTCCATTGTCAAAAAACATACATTAGAATTTGTATGTAAATTAGAGTGACATTTTATTGTTAAATTATATAATATAATTTGTATGCAAATCAAAGTGACATTTGTATTATCAAATTATACATTAGGATTTCTGTACAGAGTAAAGAGGCATTTCATATGTTATGATTTGAAACTATACATACAAATAAAACAATTTCTTTGTATTTGTTAAAATTAAAAATAGAAATTGCATACAAATAAAGGAAAATGGAAATTATCTTTTTATATGTCATCAACAACAACGCCATGTAAATAAATTACATTTTATTAGACATTAGATACATGTAGAGAAATTACGCGTGTAAAATACAATTTTATTCGGCATTAGGGATGTAATAACTTGTTTGTTATTTATTATCAACATGTTAGCGGAGTTAAAAATTGGTTAAATTCATTAACCAATTATTTATTTAGATGAACTGTTGTTGTCTGAAAACCCCATACGGGTATTGGGATGGTATTTGGCATACACTAGTCCCAATATTTAGTTGAATGACAATCGATGGATTGACAGGCTGCGATGAGCGTTATTTATTCTTTTTAATGCTCACACAGTGGTATATTTCACTCTGGATGTGAATGGATTGTGTAATGATTACTTATAGTTATTGCCGTATACATGCGATGAATGAAATCCATATAACCGAAATTATATGGTAAATGATTGAGTAGCATTCTGATTCAGAATATCTTTTAAATAAGGAATACTTTAAAATAAAGAACATTGTAATATAAAGAATATTTTTACATAAAGAATCTTTTAATATAAAGAATATTTTTAAATAACGAATATTTAAAATAATATTCAACGAAGAATAAAATGATGATTTCTATGTCCGATTTTGGATGGACACAAAAAATAAAAATATTTTTTTTATCAAAATGAACTAGTTATTAACTAGAACAAATCTTTTAAATTAAGATTTAATGAAGCCTTCCAATTAAATAAATTTTTAATTAGAATTAAATAAAATAATTAGATTTTGGGTTGTCACAGATGGTGTCTTAAATAACACTATTCTTAAACTCTGTATGAAAAGAATAAATCTTTTAATTAAGACTATTAGAGTTTCCAATTATATTTAGTAATTGGAATAAAATGATATGTGAATTGGGTTTATTGTGAACAGTGTCTTAAAACGACATTTGTTCTTTAACCCAATTAACACTGAAAATATGATTTAGAATCTATAAATCTTTTTATTAAGATTTAAAAAGAAAATTTCCAAAGTCAAGTTTTCCAATTTAAAATATTATATTGGAATTGAGTGAAAATCCAATTTGATAATAATTGAGATAGCCTTATGTAAAAGAAGACTGTTACTGTATATGGAATTTAAAAGGCTTTGCCGTTATTCTATTTATATTATTAGTCTGATACGGAAATTTATATCGATTATATATTGATTTGATTTCTGTGAAAATTCCGTATTTAATGGAAGATGATTTTGGGTTTATCGTGAATTGTATTTTAAATGACAATGGTTCTTTAACCCAGTTAAAGATAAGACTAATTTCTTAAAGGTTAAATAATCATAAACTAATGATTTTTGATATTAAAGTCAAACGATTTTTGATATAAAAGTCAAACTGGAGTTTTAATAAATCTTTAAAAAAAGAAGATTAAAGAATTAATTTAAAAGAATTTATCTCTGATAAATTGATGGGAATCTTTCCCTAATAATATGAATATTTTATCAAAAGAATATTCTGAATTGGAATGAGGCGTATGATATGTCTTTATAACACTTGATTTTTGATTATAAAATACGCGAGTTATTCGGAAAGACCGGGTTTAGGCCATTTTGAATAATTACTACGGCGATTAAAATTCAAAGACATTGAAGACGGTGATTGAAGACCGACGATCTTTACATCGAATGGATGACTACTGATGCCCTACACTTAGTCGCTCCTAGGAAAGGGTTAAAGTGGTAGTTGTCCGGACTTACTTGTTGATTGTCTAGATAAGCGAGCACCTCTCTTCCGTCTTGGACATACGGGACGAGGAATAAGGTGTCTCCGGTTTTGTTCAGACCCAGACCGGACTTGTAAATGGATGTGTGTCCGACATTGGATTTCATTCCATGTAAATTGATTTTTATTTAATATATATCTGTTGGTGGCGGAGAATTTATTCTCTTGCTTAACACCCTTCTCTGAGACGCACGAGCTTAGAGGTTACATATTGGTAGTTATCGATCGCATGGTGTGAATTGTCAATGTGGCATGCCAAGATGCAAATGATCGAGGCTTTTGTTGAAAAGCAGAGCCTTGTGGTTGATGATCAAATCATAGCCCATTTAGGCGTAGCTTTGTATATAGCGTTACTTCGCGAGCCTCACCCCCGGTAAGAGTCAGAAATGGGAGAAGGGACCTAAGGAGTGCATGCGTTTCTTTCTAGCTAAAAGTGGTATCCGGGTTTTGCAAGCCCTGACATTTTACTTATGTGGATGATGGAATGAGGCGCCTCGATTATATTGGTCGATAGTGACCAATTTATAGGTTCAATAGGACCGGGAAACGTGTGTTCAAGCATAACTAATCCACTAAAGTATTTGTGGACCGGCCTTGGAGGGTCCAAGGGCTCGCCTGCGTCCGAGTCCTGAGACATTGCTAGAGTGTCTCGAATCGGTAAGGAGATCGTTCCTAGCCTTGGCTCATGATGGAGACCCAACTTCCAATATGACACCGTACGGTTTTGATTGTCGAACTAGTACGGCGACATAGTATATGGTAGCTATGCCGTCTATGATTGATACATTATGATTGAAAAATGTTTTTGAAACATATATACACTAATAATAATATCAAAGCCATTTTTATCGTATCAAGCATTTTTGACCATTATAAGGTAAAACTCTATCCTTCGGTTTGCGTTGCATTGTGTGATGGGACTTAGTCTTATAATGGTTTCATTTTTCTAGAAAGCATTGCGCTGTTTAATGATTTTGCTTTATTTATGCACTGGCAATCCAATGGTGTAAATCCGTTCCGCGTTAGCGGCGTGGTCCTGTGATTAACCATATTGTTAGATAAGTTAGAAAAGATTTCTCATACCACTCCCACGACTGACCCGTAGTTTGTTTAACTTTGCGAACTCGGGTGCCCTCTTTTCCACATGGGCAGTCGAGTAGCTTATTTTGTAGATATATTGAGCAGGATTCTGGATCGAAGCTTAAAGCTGTGTCCAGAGCATTGATAGTCTTCCGTTGTATCAGTTTATTGGTTCCGCTGCACTGTATTAAATTCATTATTGTAAATTATCTTTCGTTGTATTTTATTCGATGTACTCTAATATATTCTGTACTCTGATGTAACATTATTTTAATGTTTATAAAAGTCTTATGTTATTTGTTCTGATGTGTTGTATGCCCAAAGTTAGCGTATTCGGGTTTTTGAACAGTCTTAGTTGATTTTGCGATCGATTAGGTCCGAGCAAAATCCGAATCGTTACAGTTGGTATCAGAGCTCTGGTTAGCTCAAATCTTTGGGGTACAACTTGCTAGAACTGAACAAAAGACTCATCAGAGGTAGGATTAGTAATGTTCTATAAAAGAATACTCACTAGAGATAGGATCAGTAGTATCCTAGAATGAGAAAACTCGTTAGAGATGGGGTTAGTAATGCCCTAGAATGAGTAGAGAGTGACAAGTTTATAATTATCGTGTTTGTGATTATATATATAATCCAATTTTAGAAAATATGATTTTTGATATATAAAAGCTATATATATTTGAAAAGCTAATCAACTAATAAAAATTATTGAAACAAATAAACAAATGAAAATTGAATTGGTTAGTAAAACAACTTTCAGCTCCGTTCCTTTTCGAGGACAAAAAAATTTTAAGTGGGGGAGATTGTAACAACCCGGAATTTTGGAACCAATTTATAATTTTTCTTTTAGCAATTTTAATGGAGTTTGAATATTTAAAATAATTTATTTTAAATAATAATGACGAAAAATTTATTTAAATCAAAGTTAGAATGAATATATTTATTTTAATTATAAAAAGAGTTAGAAATAGCGCGGCAGTTTGAAAATTTGAATTTGAACTTTGACTGAATGTACAGGATTCAAAATAAATCGGATTTTAGTGAAATCAAAAATATTTAAATTAGTTTAAAAATATCTTTCCAACGAATCTGAAAAATTGAAATTTCATAGCGGGCTAGTTGAGTATTCAGAATAGTCGCTACGGAATTTATATATATATTTTAATATTTAAAAATAGCCATTTTGCAAACGACCTCTGGTTTCAACGAAACCACCTTGGTTGGATCCGGAATGTCGAATTATTGCAAGATTTTAATTTTCATAATTTTTGGAATTAATATGTGAGTACAATAAATATAAATTTGTTTTGTCAATTTCAGTCAAATTGGATCAACCAGAAAATTGCCATTTTTCAAACGATCTCCAAATTCGATGAAATTAGTTTTGTTAGGACATTATCATCAAAACATAACTAGAAATAATTTTTCTGGAATTTTTAGAGTTAGTATGTGGCCCCAGTAAATTAAAATGTACGATCAAATTAAATAACTAAATGATCTATATTTTAAATTAAAGAAAGGTGGGCTGAGACGATCAAAGGGGCTGGCGGGACCAGGTCCATTGTGTCCGGAACGGGGGTATTTGGCTAGGGGAAACATTAGTTGCGCTGGAATTGGAGTGGTTAAGAAGTAACATGCCTTTTCTAAAAAGCTAGAGAATTTAATATTATTATATTTTAAATAGTGATTATCCAAACCCTAAACCTAAAATATAAGCAGCCGCCGCCATGTTCAAAAATCGATGGCCTAGGAGCTCCAAATTTCTTTCCTCTCGTTCTTCCAATCCACGCAACAAAATTCGAATCTCCAAATACAGAATCAAAGAGCTTCTCACGAACAACTAATTCAATGGTCACGATCGATTTTAGCGTCTTGGATTTCTCGAATTTGGCTCTCAAACATGATGGGTTCGAGCTGATTATTGGGATCCTGAGGAGGTGCGAGTTGGGCAGGATCATGGGCGGTGGGAGGAGGTGTTCGCGCGCTCCTCGTGGTGGCGGCAGATCGAAGGTCAACGGCCTCTAGGGTGGTGCGGCGTGGAAGGTTTGTGCGTGAAGTATGGGTTCGATGTCCTGAAGTTTTCACGATGGAAGAAACAGTTAACAGAGGATTATTCTAATCAGAGGTTATAACATAATTAATTAATTATTAATGTAATCAAATACTCAAACGTTAATAACTTCTGCAAATCAAAACACAATTTGACGATTTCAGCTTTGTTGGAATCACAACGATGATATCTACAACAGGGAACAGACCAGAACTGAAACGGAGCGATCTAAAATTTTGAAGAATTCAAAACCCCAATGTGAGATTTCTATTTTTATAATTAAAATTTAATTATTTCTCGCTATTTGGAATCTATGTAGTTCAGATCTGTGATGTTTGGAACTTGTTGATTGTTGATTGTGATGGATTGTGTTGCTCATGTTTGTTAAATCTGGATCTACAATAGAAATTCTTTCTTTTATTTGAATTTATAGTTTATTGTTAGATCTCGATTTGAAATAAAAAATTTATTTTCATTTCAGATCTATGAATAATGGTTGGGTTTTATAATACGAGTTTCATCTTTTACTTAGATATATGAAAACATGGTTTTGTCAAAATTAGATTTACCATTAAATTCTCATTTTTATTGATTATATGAAACATGGTCTTTGTCAAAAATTTGTTTTCATTAAAATAAAAAATTTATAATAAAAAGATTGCATTTTTTTGTCACTTTGTTTCAAATAAAAAGAGTGGAATTAAAAGAACCATTTTTATACATGTTGTTGAATTTGAATTTTCAACAAAAATGAAATACCAATTTTTATACATTTTGTTGAATTAGAATTTTCAACAAAAAATGGAATGTCAATTTCTGTCATTTTGTTGAATTAGAATTTTTCAACAAAAATGAAACATCGATTTTTTATCATTTGGTTGAATTAGAAAAGAACATTGAAAAATGTATGCATATAAAATACTATTTTATTTGTCAATTAGAATACATAGAAAGATGTATGCATATAAAATACTCATTTTTTTTGTCAAATAAGTAGTTGAAACAAAATTATCATTTGTGTCAAACATGTTAATTGAAATAAAATTATCATTTGTGTCAAACATGTTAGTTGAAATCAAAATAATCATTTTTGTAAAACATGTTAGTTGAAATGAAATTAACATTCGCTTTTGTCAAATTAAAACAAAACATTCACGTTTGACAAATTATATTAGTTGAAACGAAACACTCACTTTTGTCATAACATTCACTTTTGTCAAATTAAAACGAAACATTCACTTTTGTCAAAACATTCACTTTTGTCAAATTAAAACAAAACATTCACTTTTGTCAACTTATATTAGTTGAAACGAAACATTCACTTTTGTCAAATTATATTAGTTGAAACAAAATATTCATTTTTGTCAAAGTACATTAGTTGAAACAAAATATACATTTATGTCAAAATATATTAGTCGAAACAAAATATACATTTTGTCAAAATATGATGGTTGTAAACAAAAATTACATTTTTGTTAAATAAGATTAGATTTAAAAAACAATTACATTTATGTTAAATAAGATTAGAGTTAAACAAAAAATTACATTTCTGGTTAAACATAAATGCCATCATCGCTTATATTCATTTTGTTAAATTAGAATTGTTAACAAAATGAAATCATCACCTTTAATCATTTTGTTAAACTAGAATTGTTAACAAAATGAAATTATCACTTTTTATTCATTTTGTTAAACTAGAATTGTTAAAAAAAATGAAATTATCACTTTTTATTCATTTTGTTAAACTAGATTTGTTAACAAAATGGAATTATCACTTGTTAACATTTTGTTGAACTATAATTGACAACAAAACGAATGTATCACCTTTTTAGGCATTCTATTGAAAAAGGATTTGTATGTTAATATAAGAATCATTTTTATTTGCAAAACATACATTAGAATTTATTTGCAAATATAAGAATCATTTTTATTTGCAAAACATACATTAGAATTTATATGCAAATATAAGAATCGTTTTTATTTGCAAAACATGCAATAAAATTTATATGCAAATATAAGAATCATTTTTATTTGCAAAACATACATTAGAATTTATATGCAAATATAAGAATCATTTTTATTTGCAAAACATACATTAGAATTTATATGCAAATATAAGAATCATTTTTATTTGCAAAACATACATTAGAATTTGTATGTAAATTAAAGTATCATTTTCATGGTCAAAACATACATTAGAATTAGAATTATTTATGCACTAGCAATCCAATGGAGTAAACCCGTTCCGCGTTAGCGGCGTGATCCTGTGATTAGCCATATAGTTAGATAATTTAGGAAAGATTTCTCATATCAGTCCCACGATTGACCCGTAGTTTGTTTCACTTTGCGAACTCGAGTGCCCTCTTTTCCACACGGGCAGTCGAGTAGCTTATTTTGCAAATATATTGAGCATGATTCTGAATCGTAGCTTAAAGCTATGTCCAGAGCATTGATAGTCTTCCGATGTATCAGTTTATTGGTTCCGCTGCACTGTATTAAATTCATTATAAATTATCTTCCGCTGTATTTTATTCGATATACTTTAATATATTATGTACTCTGATGTAACATTATTATAATGTTTATAAAAGTCTTCTGTTATTTGTTCTGATGTGTTGTATGCCCAAAGTTAGCGTATTAGGGTTTTTTAACGGTCTTAGTCGATTTTGCGATCGATTAGGTCCGGGAAAAATCTGAATCGTTACACATGGCCCCAATGGATTTGGTAATCAAAGCTGTGAATATCGTATGCTTTACGCACCGAGTGAGAGATCTGAGAATGATTGCTATGTTTGATGTTTTCTTATTAATTTATATCATGATTGTTTGGATTAATTCTTTTAATTGAATTGATTATTGTTTTCTTATTTGATATGTTTAGTTTGCTTGTATGTTATTTTTCGTTTGTTGTTTATGTTAATTGTATGATTAGATAGTAAGCTAGTGTTGAATATTGATTGAATTTACACTCGAGAAACAAAAGGATTGAAGGGGAGACATGATTAGTTTAGGCATAGTGTGAATATGTTGTTTTCTAAACTAACGAAGACTAGTATTTGGAATGACTAAAAGCTTTGAAGATGTTACTTGAAGGTGAGAAGAGTAAAATGGGGAATTTTAGTTATTAAAGATTTAATGTTACCACTTAGGAATATGTATGAAAGTTGGAGTGATTTAAAATGCATATTTAATGTTTTTCAAATAATTACCAGCTTCCGTAACTTCGAAAAAAAAATATATTATGAACTTGAGAAATTTTCCAAAGAATTATTATTTTATTTTAAACATAGATGGAAGTTTTGATTTGAAAGCAAAAACTTAAAAAAATATTAAAGGCATATGAAGCACTCCTATCTAGTGGATCCCTCTTAGGTATTTTGAACGGTTTAACTTTATCACCAAATGAAGGAACTTTTGCTATATATGGATTATCACTACTCCAATGCAACATCGAAGAACTCTTTTGAAGATAAACTCCAATCGATTAAAATCTGAGATGCAAAGGTAGCTCAAGAAGGAAGTTGTCCTTAAAGGTCCAAGTGGGGATCAAGGATTCAAGATGAAATCAAGAGGTTCAGGTGGGAACCAAGGGTTCAAGTAGGAACCAATGTGTCAACTTTCAAATTTGGTCTCTGCTACAGGACGTTTGCAAAGGGGTAGTTGGCATTTGAGACTTCGGTGCATCCTTGAAAGGTTGGTACAGGGAAGGTAGGGGACTCCACTATGTGAGGAGTTGCAGATGCTGGTTCCACTGTGTGAGGAATTAGTCTATCTGCCGTGTGCTTGGGGACATCCGTTGTACCAGAATTGAGTGGATAGTCGAAATAGCGAATTCCATGCGCTGAGTGAGTAAATGTCATAATGAATGATGGAAACAGTAGTAATAGGAGGAGATTGTTGTAACCATTGTGATTAATCCGATTCAAGACCACTCGAATCCGATATCTAAACCACAAAGCGGTAGCGGAAGACTAGATCGTTGTTAGACTTGCAAAAACAACCAAAGCAATAACTCTTGTTACAAAACCAATATCAACCAATCACGAACAATCCAAATCTCAATCACAAGCAAGAAACAAATGACAAAGTAGCAAAAATAAATCACACAAGGATTTATAGTGGTTCCACTAACATCTTGTTAGTGTACGTCCACTTTGGAGAGAGTATTTTATTACCACGATGAAAGGAATACAAGAGATTGATCCAATAATCACTATATTTCAATATAGAAAAGAGTTTGAGGAGAATAGAATTGAAGAATTGGAATTAGGCTATAAACCCTAATTCTCCCTTGAGAATAAACCCTTGATCCCAAATCAAGTCTTCAAGCCCTACCTAAATCACACCAGAAAATAGCTTATATAGGGATGGAGCCAATTAACAAAATTGCCCTGAATCTTCACAAATCAATCTGTCATGTTTTCAGCCCGAAACAACCCATATGCCTTGACAGACGTCTGTCGTGGGGTTGACAGACGTCTGTTCCCTCCCAGGGAATTATTTGGGCTTCAGCTCAGACGTCTGTCCCCAGTATGACAGACGTCTGTTGAGCTCAGACGTCTGTCCCCCATGGGACAGACGTCTATCCAAACTTTCGGGAAAATTCCCCTCTAGTGTCAGACGTCTGTCATTCTCATGACAGACGTCTGTCGCTCTTGCCTCTTGAAAATTTGCACCTTCCAGCTTATAGCTTCCACATACGAGCACCGATTTGCGAACCGTCTTCCGCGACTCAAAGCTATCTTCGACCTCTTCAATCCAACACCTATAGTATCGCATATCACAACACTCCACCTCGATACTATAACCATCTCAACTCCAAACTCCAATGCACCCTGCATTTCCTTCTACCTTCGACCAAGCAACATGAATACTTTCCCAATGAGATCTGGCAAAGCTACCACCCATTGCACTCCACTAACAAGTTCAAGCAAAGCCCCCACCCGCCAATGAAGTGTTGAAAGTATTCAAACCAAACCGTCTCACCATAAGACTATGTACTCGGGAGTGAGAACGAGTACTTACCATGAAGATAGATTTCCAATCTCTCACCGCTATTCCTTTTCCATCAAACACAAAATCACTCTCTCCTCCTCATGCCACCCCGTGGCACCTAGCAACTCAACAAGCGAATTAAGTTTGAGCAATGCTCGAACTTCCCATATGGCAATGCCTTCGTAAACATATCCGCCGCATTATCCTTTGTGTGTACTTTCCGAAGGTATACTAGCTTACCCTCATCCATGGCAACAAGAAATGACTCCCTCACCTCAATATGCTTGGTCCGTGAGCTAAACGCCAAATTCTCCGCCAAATGGATAGCACTTTGGCTATCACATCGAACATCAACACTTTCATGTTCGAAACCCAAGTCACACAACAATCGCTTCAAGTAGAGTGCCTCCTTGGCCGCTTCCACAGCGGCAATCAACTCCGCCTCCATAGTGGATAAAGAAAATACGGTTTGCAATCGCGATCTCCAACTAATGGCTGTCCCGCCAAGTGTGAAGACATACCCGGAAGTTGATTTCCTCCGATCCCTATCACCGGCGTAGTTCGAGTCACAATAACCAACCAACTTGCAACTTCTATCATCACTACCGCCAAAGACAAGTCCATGAGATGCTGTGCCTTTCAAGTATCTCATAATAGCCTTCACGGCTTCCCAATGCGATTTCCCTGGATTAGCCATATACCGACTAACCACCCCGACGGCATTTGCAATATCAGGCCTTGTACACACCATTGCGTACATCAAACTACTAACCGCACTTGCACATGGTACCTTTTCCATATAAGCCTGGTCTTTATCCCCGATAGGTGATCCCTTATCCGAAAGCTTCATATGCAAAGGTAAAGGTGTATTTAACGCCTTTGCATTCTCCATGCTAAACCGGCAAACCACTTTCTTGATGTATTCCTTTTGAGTCAATCTTAACTCAAAACGCTTTCGGTCCCTTCTAATTTCCATGCCCAAGATATTTCTGGCTTCTCCCAGATCTTTCATCTCGAATTCAAATTTCAAAAGCATCTTCAACTTGTTGATTTCATTTCGATCCTTGGAAGCAATGTGCATATCATCCACATACAAGAGTAAATACACCCAACAATCATTTCCCAACCTCTTGAAATATACGCAAGCATCCTTGATGCTTCGATGGAAGCCACTTTCAAGCATGAAATGATCGAATCTCTTGTACCATTGTCTAGGTGATTGCTTTAACCCATATAGTGATTTCTTCAACTTGCAAACCATATTAGACTTACCATCTACAATAAACCCTTCCGGTTGCTCCATGTAGATGTCTTCATCCAAGTCTCCATGCAAGAAGGCGGTTTTCACATCAAGTTGCTCGAACTCCAAGTCATGGATAGCAACTATGGCTAGTAAAACTCGGATAGATGTATGATGAACCACCGGTGCAAAGATTTCATCATACTCCTTTCCTTTCCTTTGTGAGAACCCCTTTGCCACTAACCTTGCTTTGTACCTTCCATCATCCTTCACCTTGTAAATCCATTTGCACCCTATAGCACGGTTTCCTTGAGGAAGTGGAACCAACTCCGAAGTTTGGTTCTTCATAAGTGATTGCATCTCTTCCTCCATGGCGCAAATCCACTTCGAGCTCTCTCTCGAATCCATGACGTCATCAAGGTCCATCGGCTCATCTTGGACTACATTGAGAGCATAGTCCAAATGATCACTAAAGCTAAGGTAGTTCCGATCACCATATCTTTCGGGAGGCCTTATTGCACGTCGACCAACCCGAGTAGAAATACTTTCACCTAAACCCCTATCGGCTCCACCTTGAGTCGAAACTTCTCTAGTATCATGTACATCACCAACATCATCACTAGAGGAACCATGTGGACTATGTGATGTTTCATCAACCGCTTCAACCCCACGAGCTTCTTCAACTCTACTACCACTTGGACGGAATGTGGGAATGACTTCCTTCTCCTTTAATTCACCATGAACCAAATCCGGAACGTCCGATGAGCTCTCATTCACCTTGAATAAAGCCGACTCATCAAAAATGATATGACAAGAATTAACAACCTTCTTCGTTTCCGAATTCCAAATCCGATAGCCTTTCACGCCATCCGTGAAACCAAGCAAGATCCCCTTTAATGCCCTAGCTCCAAGCTTATCATTCCCCAGATCTTGCACATAAACCGGGCTACCAAACACACGAAGATATCTCAAGTCAACACTCTTCCCTTTCCACACTTCCTCCGGAATTTTGTTACTAATGGCCGAGCACGGAATTCGATTCACAATATGCACCGCGGTTGACAAAGCTTCGGCCCAAAATCCCTTAGACAAACCCGATGTCAATCTCAAGCATCGAGCTTTCTCAAGTAGAGTTCGGTTCGTTCTCTCCGCTACTCCATTAGATTGCAGATCTCCCGGTGTAGTAAAATATCTCCGGATCCCTTGATGCTTACAATACTCCAAGAATTCACGCGAGACATATTCGCCGCCATTGTCGGTCCTTAAAACCTTCAAAGTCTTACCACTCTCATTCTCAACAAGAGCTTTCCACACTTTGAATTTAGCAAATGCCTCCGACTTGGCCCCCATTACATACACCCATACCTTTCGAGACAAATCATCAATGAAAGAGATATAATACCTTGCTCCTCCCAAAGAAGCAACCGGTGTCGGTCCCCAAACATCTGAATGAACATACTCAAGAACCTCCTTTGAGTTATGCTTGCCTTCATCGAATGATACCCTTGTTTGCTTCCCTATGACACATCCCTCGCAAAACTCTAGTTTGTTGAAGCTCTCACCCTCAATCATCTCCCGCTTACGAAGAATATCCAAACTCCTCTCCGAGACATGACCCAATCTCAAATGCCACAACCGTGTCGCATCCAAGCCACGAGAACTATCAACACCCACACAAGTCTCACCTCCTACGGTCACACCTTAAAGCAAATAAATACCATGAGTCCTAGCACCCTTCATAACTACAAGTGCTCCCTTCGAAACCCTCAAGCAATCCTTCTCGATAGTGATCTTGCATCCTAGAGAATACAATTGCCCTAAAGATATAAGTGACTTCCTAAGTCCCGGAACATAGCTAGCATTGGTGAGCGTGCGAACAACTCCATCAAACATCCTTATTTGCACGGAGCCGCTACCCATCGACTTGCAAATAGCACCATTTCCCATAGCAATTTCATTTCCCTCTTTGACCTCAAAGGACGGAAAAAAAATCTCTATTTGGTGTCATATGATACGACGCACCCGAATCGAGAACCCATTCGTTACCCGAAACTCCCGATGCTACCGCCGTCAACACATTCTCATCTATCTCACCATCCCCACTCTCCACCACCACGGATGAAGACGCTACTTCCTTATTATCTTTGTCTGGACATTCATTCTTCCAATGTCCCGGTTTCTTGCAAATAAAGCACTTCCCATTTCTCTCTTTCGATTTACCTCTTCCACCGGGTTTTCTTGATTTAGAACGCCCCTGGTTTCCTTTCTTCACATTCTTTTCTTTCTCCACAAACAACCCGTGACTACTAATAGCTCCACTACTACCCTTACTCATTTCCTTCATTTGATCTCTCAACTCCTCACTAAGAAGACCTGTCTTGACATCATCTAGAGTCAAGGTATCCCGGCCATAGATCAAACTATTTGAGAAACCCGTATAGCGATCCGGCAATGAACACAATAATATCATCGCCTTTTGCTCTTCCTCAATCTTCAAATCAATGGCCTTCATCTTCATGAGCAATTCATCAAAGGCATTCAAATGTGCCTTAAGCGAATTACCCTCCTTTATCTTGAAGGTGAAAAACGTTCGCAACAAGATCAAACGGTTAGTGAGAGACTTCTTCATATAAAGTTCTTCCAACTTGTCCCAAATACCTTTAGCGGTAGTCTCATCACTAATTTCGGAGATCACATTCTTCCCTATAGCAAGTTGAAGAGTAGTGCAAGGCCATTCCTCCATCTCCTCTCTCTCAACATCCGAGATATCACTTGGCAATAAGTGAGTATCAAATACTACTCGGTGCACCCGATTCTGCCTAAGAACCGCTTTCATTTTCCATTGCCACTTCTCAAAGTCATTATCACCATTCCACTTGTCAATAACCAACTGAGAACCCGACGCCGCATATGAACCCCGTACATAAGGCGCCACACTATTCAGACTTCCGGTTGAAGGACTTACTGAGCTACTATCCGTCTCCGGCATTTTCACAAACATCTAACAAGCACCAAAAAACAGCTCTGATACCAACTGTTATAACCGTTGTGATTAATCCGATTCAAGACCACTCGAATCCGATATCTAAACCACAAAGCGCTAGCGGAAGACTAGATCGTTGTTAGACTTGCAAAAACAACCAAAGAAATAACTCTTGTCACAAAACCAATATCAACCAATCACGAACAATCCAAATCTCAATCATAAGCAAGAAACTAATGACAAAGTAGCAAAAATAAATCACACAAGGATTTATAGTGGTTCCACTAACATCTTGTTAGTGTACGTCCACTTTGGAGAGAGTATTTTATTACCACGATGAAAGGAATACAAGAGATTGATCCAATAATCACTATATTTCAATATAGAAAGAGTTTGAGGAGAATAGAATTGAAGAATTGGAATTAGGCTATAAACCCCTAATTCTCCCTTGAGAATAAACCCTTGATCCCAAATCAAGTCTTCAAGCCCTACCTAATTCACACCAGAAAATAGCTTATATAGGGATGGGGCCAATTACCAAAATTACCCCCGCATCTTCACAAATCAATCTGTCATGTTTTCAGCCTGAAACATCCCATATGCCTTGATAGACGTCTGTCGTGGGGTTGACAGACGTCTGTTCCCTCCTAGGGAATTATTTGGGCTTCAGCTCAGACGTCTGTCCCCAGTAAGACAAACGTCTGTTGAGCTCAGACGTCTGTCCTCCATGGGACAAACGTCTATCCAAACTTTCTGGAAAATTCCCCTGTAGTGTCAGACGTCTGTCATTCTCATGACAGACGTCTGTCGCTCCAGCCTCTTGAAAACTTGCACCTTCCAGCTCATAGCTTCCACATACGAGCACCGATTTGCAAACCGTCTTCCACGACTCAAAGCTATCTTCGACCTCTTCAATCCAACACTTATAGTATCGCATATCACAACAGAGTTGCCGTACTAACCATTATAAAGATTTATGAATATGCACTTATTATTTTGAAGGAATGACCATAGGTGGGTGCATAAGATATTCTTAAAGAGAAAAGAAAGAAAGGGCACATCATTACTAAAAATGTGAGGCTTTAAGGAATTTCATCACATTTTTATAGAATACACATATTAGGATGATTATATGGTTAGCACATTAATGAACATACACATGTTCATTGTTAGTTTGATGATATGTTAATTGTTCTCTTGGTTTACATATGCTTTATTCTTATGAACAACGTTGATTGTTAATTATGTGTGTTCTTTTATTTTTAAATGGATGTCGTAACAAGCTCTATTTCCGACGGACCTCAATTATAGTTAATTAAGATTGAAATATTATGGTGCATTATTTTCTTTTATTTGTGACTTTCATTATCTAACCCTCTGTTGATAAATTATTATTTTTACACACCCTATCTTGTATAGAGTGGAAAAAACCGCGTATTTTAATGTATTTATAGAAAATTTAATTCATTGTAGCGAATGAATTGTCGCGTATTGTGAATGATGAGAATATATAGTTATTATTACATACTATTTTATGTAAAGATAACTTATTATTGATGAATTTTCATACATTTTTTCATTAAACCGTAAGAAAGATTTATTATTTTAGGTGGGTTTTATATTTAGGGATTTGCGGGGGCGTAATTCTTTTGAGGGAGGAAGGATGTAACATCCCACAACCTTTACGGTTCTAAACCTTAAGTAATGTAGAATTAATTTTTACTAGAAGATAAACCGAATGTCTTATGTGTAACCATTGCAAAAGTCTTTCCGAAACCATCAGTTGGATATATAATTTTGATATACTTGGAATTATGGTTTATAAGGTATTGATATTTTTAAGAATGAGAGATACACACATGAAACCATTTTTTTCTTCTATGTTCTAATTTTAAGAACAAAATTAGTGTTTGGTGTAGTGGTTAAGTTAGTAGACTTTGATACATGAAGTCATGAGTTCAATTTCCATCAAATACATATTTTTATGGAATTTAAAGTAAAACAATCAAATTTATGAATGCTCCAAATATGAAATACTTGTGCATGTATGCACATATAAATAGGAGACATATAAGATCAAGAGTTGCATATAAGGAAAGATTTTATGTGGTTGTATGTATATACGTTACATATATATGGGATGAATATTGTTCCTAAATTATAATACATAGGTTGTAAATTAATTGCACGTTAATTAACATGTTATTTAAATCATTTATGTGTGTACAAATGTATATGCATGTATATAACTTGACCGTGCATAGACTTTCTATGTTATGGGGAAGTAGAAAAGAAAAGGGAATTAAAATTATATTTGCTTTCCATTTCTGAAAACAGGTTAACTATCAATTGTGCATTAATCAATGACATATTTGATTTACGGATGGTTATGGGGTTTATTGCCTATTCTTACAAGTGTTAGACAAATCTAAATTTCCCTATATATGTGTAAATATATAAATGCCATAATTTTATATAGTATGAAGTAATAACTGATTAATTGCATATGTGAAGATTACGTAGGCATTGATTAACATGTATGTCAATTAATTTGTCTTATTAGAAATATGTTTCCTAAAGAAGTGGCAATTTTTAAATAGGTTTCAAAACATATTCATTGATTTCCTATTTTAATGGTATATTCAAATCTCATTTTTTTTGTCGTTGATTGGAAAAAAATAAGAACGGACATATGAGATGTATTATAATATCTTACTTCACTAGAAGTAATTAAAGCCGCTACTGTGATGTAATTTAAAATTTTAGGGTTGGTCCAATGGACAAAATTAGTCTTTAGCTCCTATATTAGCGAGCCAAATCCAACCTAACCTCCATCCTCTTCTTTTGTTTACTTCTTCCCTCTTGAAAATTTCATAGGCACATCTTATTTTCCTCTACAAATTTTCCTTAATACAAATAGTGAAAAGATTACATGCTATATCAAGAGGATTGTTAAAGGGACTCCCAATTTGGTTAAAGGGAGGATAATTTTAAGAGGAATCCAAGTTAAAAAAAATGTTAAGGGGTGTCTGGTTTATTTTATAAAAAAAAAGACCTAACTACCCCTGGCTCATCACTTATGTTAAACCCTAACATACTAAATTCAGCTCAAGTAATAAACGTGTGAATTACTAAACACTTAATTACACAAATTGAATACAACATATTAGATCAAAATTTTCGTTTCTACATTTATTTTAAATTAACCATAACAATTCCAATATGAAATTACAATTAATTACCAAATTCGATGTCTTCTGATCACCCATGAAACTTTCTTGTGTTTACATTACATTAACTATATCTATTTTTTATTTCTATGTGCAACATTAATTAAGATTTAGGTTTTATGGTTTATATGAATGAAAATTATATATGGTTAATATCAGAATTTTAATTTATATATTTAAGGGGAGGCTAATTTATTTTATCCTCCCCATAACAATTATAAAATATATAAAAGTTGGTCATCCCCTTAACCAAATGTGGAGTCCCTTTAACAATCCTCTAAATCAAAGAACGGAAAGAGGATCAAAATAAAGGAGAAATAGGAAGAAATCTTATGCAAGGTTCACAACAAATTTCCTACAGAAAATGAGAACATGTGCTAAATAAAATGGAGAGATAACATGTAACAACCCGTAAAATCTGGGCCGGTTTAAAATTTTTATTTTAGCAATTTAATGAATTTTGAATATTTAAAATGGATTATTTTAAATAATAATGACGAGAAATTTATTTTGAATAGAAATTCGAACATATATTATATAGATCGTCGTTAGAATATAAATATTTATTTTAAATTATAAAAGGAATTGAAAATGGCGCGGTAGTTCGATAATTCGATTTCAAATTTCAATTGAACATACCGGGTGAAAAATAAATCGGATTTTAGCGAAACTGAAAATAATAGAATTTAATTGTGAATATCTTTCCAACGAATCCGAAAAATTGAAATTTCATAGCGGGGATAAAAAGTTATGCCCAGTTGAAATTTCAGAATAGTCGCTATGGAATTTCGGCCCTTAGAAAATAGCCATTTTGCAAACGACCTCGGATTTCGACGAAACCACTTTTGTTGGATCCGGGATGTAAAGTTATTGCTAGGTTTCAAATTTCATAATTTTTCGAATCAATATGTGAGCGTGGCAAGAGAAAACGCGTTTGACCAGTTTTAGTTGATTTTAATCGACTGGAAATTGGCCATTTTTCAAACGGTCTCGGAATTCGACGAAATTAGTTTTGTTAGGACCGTATCGTCAATACGAAGCTAGAAAATATTTTTCTGGAATTTTTCTAGTTAGTATGTGACCCCGGTAAATTGATATGCGCGTTCAAATTCAATATATAGAGTTATATTTGGATTTTGACGGAAACTGATCGAAACAATCGAATCAGCTTACGATACATATCCCATTGGGTTCGGAATGGGGGTAATTAGCTAGGGACGACAGGCGGTGGGTCTCGTTTCGAGGTCGAAATAAAAAGTAACTTTATGGGAATTAATTAATTAAATAATTATATAAAAATTTCAAATAAACCCCCTGCTCTCTCTTACCCGTAGTCAACCCCCGTCATTATCGGATCTGGAGAAAAAAAACAAAAGGAAAAAAACAGACGCCTGGATTCAGATCGCCGCTCGCCACCCTTGGGGCTCCATCGCATCGCCGCGCCGCCAGTCCTCCGACGCAGGCGGCCGACCTCCTCTTCCCCCTCCCTCTCTCCTCCGCTGTAAGCCTTAACCACCCCAAAACCCTAGCCCTCGTCGAATAGAAGCCGCCGCCCACCAGTCGATGCCTTGCCTAGCCACCAACGCCGCCTCAGGCGAACTCCTCCGCCTCCCTAACCTCCGCCGACATCTCCCCTGACCCCAAAACGCTGCTGTAAGTTTTTTTTGTTTGTTTCGTTTATTTCTTTTCATGTTTGATTTTTTTTTAGCAAAAAAAAAACTTGATCTTTGTTGTTTGAATGGTAAAGTAAAATTAGTTTTTTTTAAGAAGTAAAAATTGGATTTTTAAAGTGGTTTTGAAAACTAAAGATAGGATTTTCAATTAAACAAAAATCTGAAAATTTAATATTTATGTTCTAGTTTTAAAATCTGAAATTATTATATATATTATGGTTTTAAATTCTCAAATTTTTATATAAGTTATTATAGTTATAATATTTGAAATTATAATATATATATACATATATATAATGTTTGAAATATAAAATATGAAGCATTGTTTTAAAAATCGATTTTATAAAATATATAGCCTTGTTTTTACAAAAAGAAGTAGTGGGAAAGATTGGATTTTTATTATATACTTTTGCTATGGAAAAGATGAAGTTTTTAAATTAGAAAAGACCTCATTTTTTAAAATAGTAAAGACCACATTTTTAAAATAGAAATATACTTTGTTTTAAAATACAATTGCTTTGAAAATAAATATGTTTTTAAAAAAAATTAACTTTGTTTTGAAATGGTTATCATAAGTATAAAAATTCGATTTTTATTGTTAGAATAGTGAAGATAAAAATTTGATTTTTATATATGTAGCGAAATAAAAATCTGATTTTTATTATATTTGAAAGGGCGAAATCTTTATATAGAGAATGCCGAGAGAAAAACATGATTTTTATAAGGTAATGAAGATAAAAATTTGATTTTTATAATGAAGAAGCGAATATAAAAATGTGATTTTTATATGTGTAGTGAATACGGAAGACGAAAGTAACAAGGGCGAGCACTGCGAAGATTTCCTACATATGAAGTGTCGTGAAGTTGGGATAGCTTTGGTGAGAACTCCTCACTTTAAATTTCTCTTTCTAGTTATATATATACTAGGATGCAGACGGTGCTTAGCAGCACCCGACACCCGTCGTCCACAGACCATGGACGGCTTGTATGCTTGTTTGTTTGATATTGATGTGAAAAATTGAATGTGTGTTGTGGAATGAAATAAAATATTTATATAGTGAAATAAATTATCTATATAGTTAAATAAAATATCTATATAGTGAAATAAAATATTTATATAGTTAAAAATATAATTTTTAACGTGTATATAAAATGAAATATATATTTATAAACAAATCGAACGATTTGTTTACATACACACATTTGACTGATATTGATTGGGACGATAAATTTTACACATCGCCCAACTGCACAAATAAAATATGTGTTTGATTGTTGAAACCCCACACGGGTGTTGGGATGATAATTGGCGTACACTAATCCCAATTAATTAATAGTATGTCGATCGATTTGTCGACAGACTGTGTAAGCGTTGATTATATATATTTGATGCTTATGCAGTTGTGTTGTGCACTTTGGATGATGGTTGATTATTTATCGTTGCTGTGATATACATGTGTTGTGTGGAATCCATATAATTAACATTATATGGTAATTGATTGGGCCTCATTCCAATTGGGAAAATAAAGAATATTAGAAAATAGAAATTGAAGTCGAATTGAATAGAATAGAAATTGAATTCGAATTGAATAAAATAGAAATTGAATTCGAATTGAATAGAATAGAAATTGAAGTCGAATTGAATAGAATAGAAATTGAAGTCGAATTGAATAAAATAGAAATTGAATTCGAATTGAATAAAATAGAAACTGAATTCGAATTGAATACAATAGAAATTGAATTCGAATTGAATAGAATAGAAATTGAATTCGAATTGAATAGAATAGAAATTGAATTCGAATTGAATAGAATAGAAATTGAATTCGAATTGAATAGAATAGAAATTGAATTCGAATTGAATAGAATAGAAATAGAATTCGAATTGAATAGAATAGAAATAGAAGTCGAATTGAATAGAATAGAAATTGAAGTCGAATTGAATAGAATAGAAATTGAATTCGAATTGAATAGAATAGAAATTGAATTCGAATTGAATAGAATAGAAATTGAATTCGAATTGAATAGAATAAAAATTGAAATCGAATTGAATTGAATAGAAATTGAAATCGAATTTGAATTGAATTGAAATGAATTTAAAACGAACTTATAAGGAAAAATTGAACTTTGATTTGAAATTGAAAAGGAATTTGAAACTGTTTTTGAAACGAATTTAAACGATTTATAAAATTCGTTTTAAATAGAAATCGACGAAATATATATTATATATATTATATATATAATATAATGGCCTGAATAGAACGCGCCGCGCCGCGGCAGTTCGCGAATTTCGACCATTGACTTCGAACGGACATTACGGGAGATCCGACCGTCAGATTCTCCTCAAACCGGAACCGTTGGGTTCGTATCGAAAAGAGCTTTCTAATGAATATTAGAAATTTGAAATCTAACGGTTGGATTTGGAATTATGTCCAAATCAAATTTGGAAAAGGTCGCTGTAAGTGCAGTTCGATGGCCGTAGGTGGAAATCGACTGTACGGGCTTGATAAAATAATTAAAAATTTCTACAATTTGTGTAAAATCATAAGAAATGATTTGGAAAAAACTGGGATGAAAAACTCCATATTTGAAAAGATAAAAATAATTTTTTATCAAAATGAACTAGTTTTGAACTAGAATTAAAATCAATTTATTTTTGAAATAAATAAGTTGAATTTGAAATGGGTTTTAAATAACCAGAATTTCTAATATATTTAATTGGAATTGAAATAGAATGTGATTGGGTTTATCGTGGACTGTGTTTTAAATGACATTAGTTCTTTAACCCAGTAAAAGGAGTTTTAATGAATCTTTAATTAGATTGAAATATGAATTGATAATTTAAATTATCAAAATTTGGAAATGATCGAAAAGGGGAGTATCACCAGTTTTACTCCTAGCTATAGTTAAATCTTTAATTTGATTTGAACGTGAAATGGTAATTAAATTTACCGATAACACCGTGGTGTTAGTTATGGGGTAATAACTGTTTTGTTCCAAGGGATGAATAGGTTGGGATTGGGAAATAAAATAAATAATTACTTTGGTGTGGTTCGCTAATCTCGACCAGTTTGGAAAACCATAATCTGGTTTGAAATGACATCCAAAGGAAGATTAAAGAATAAATTTAAAAGAATTTATCTTTGATAAAATTAATGGGAATATTTCCCTAGGAGTGTGAATATCTGAATAAAAGAATATTCTGAATTGGAATGAGGCGTGTATTGTGTTTTATAGCACTTGTTGATTAAGATACGCGAATTATTCAGAAAGTCCGGGTATAACCCATTCTGAATAACTGATTCGACGACGAGTCGAAGAGATTGAAGACGGTGCAAGACCGACGATCTTCACATCGAATGGATGGGTGCTACTGATGCTCACGATGGGAGTAGCTACCTTGAAGGGGGCTAAAGTAGTAGCCGTCCGGACGTGCTTGGAGGTCGACGAATATGCGAGGAAAGTGCCTCCGGTTTCGTTCAGACCTAGAACGGACTTGTAAATGGATGGTGTGTCGGACATTGTATTCCTTTATATTGTATTCGTTGATCTCTGCTAAATATATATATGTTTGGCGGCGGAGAATTTATTCTCTTGCTTAACGCCCTTCTCTGAGACATACGAGTTCAGAGGTTATATATTGGCAGAAATCAGTGGTACGATATGGATTGATAGTGTGGCATGCTGAGATGCAGTGATCCAGACTTTTGTTGAAAAGCAAAGTTTGGTGGATGATGATCAAAGCGCAGCTTTAATATAGCACGGCTTTGTGTATAGCGTTGATTCGCGAGCCTCACACCCCGGTATGGTGGTAAACAGATTGTTTGATCAGTATGCTTTTTAGTGGACGGGCACCTTAGTGGTGTCGTGGATTCGGTCGACCGAGATTGAGCTTAGTGCTCAGAGGGATAGGGTAAGCAGTGTTTTCTCTCGCCGGGACGTAAGCCGCAGTGATACTCGATTTCCCAAAAGTGCGGATGTGCATTACGGTGTTTTCTCTAGCCGAGACGTAAGCCGTTGTAGATGGCACTACGCGATCGATCTTTCGAATCAGGAGCCACCATGATGGAAATACAATTTCCAAATATGACATTTTGCGGTTTTGATTGTAGAGCCTAGTATTGGCGACATGATATATGGTACCCATGTCGTCTATGATTGATATATTTATATTTGAAGTTGTTTTCTTCCCTTATAGTAATTATATAAGATGAAATTTCGCGTATCAAGCATATTTGGCTATTATAAGGGAAAACCCTATCCTCCGGCTTGCGTTGCATTGTGTGATGGGACCTGGGTCTTATAATAGCTTCATTTGTCCTTTATTTAGCATTGCGCTGTTTGTTTTCTGCACTGGTATTCTTGGGAGGAAACCCGTTCCGTGTTATACGGCGTGGTCCCTTGATTTACCTAACTTTAAAAATAAAGATTAATAACTGTTTTAGTTCTCACACCAGTCACATGACTGACCTGGAGTTTATTGTTTTAACCTAAACTCTGGGTGCCCCTATTTTCCACACGGGCAGCTAGTAGTTTCGGTTTTGCAGATTTATATTCACAGGATTCTGATCTACAGCTGGAACGATATCCGGAAAGCTCTGTATCCGCATATCTCTTCTTGTTGTGTTTTGTATTATTTCCGCTGCGATGTATTTAAATGTAATTTAAATCTCTGATATCTTTCTGTGTAATGTTTATTCATGCTCTGTATATTCTTGTATTCTGATGGAATTGTTGTAATAAGCAATGAAATGTTCTTCTGTCTGCGTTCTAATTTGTCCTGTTCTCAAAACGATCAGGGGTTTCGAACGGTCTTAGTCGGTTTAACGATCGTTTCGGATTGAGCGAAATTCCTTGACGTTACATAACACGTGTATGGACTATGATTGTATGTGATTGGTATGAGTTCTTTGATTTAATAATTGAATTTAAATTATAAATTTATTGTATTTCGAAGAACATATATGATTACTTACTTATGACATGATATGTTGACAATTATTTGATATTTGAGACATTTTGGATGCATCGGGTCTAAGTTTACTTTTTTTTTTTACTGATCATTGCACTATTGAAATTTTAATTGAAATAAGTGATGGATCTGAATATATGAGTTATTCATTAAAATAAAATTAATAAAGCTGAGTAATGATGTAAAAATATGCTAAATAATGGAAAGTGTGATTATCCATAGTTTGTATGTGTTATTTATAAATAACAGTTTTTGGAAAAGAAAAGAAATGATGAAATTAATTTGGTATGTTTTAATATGTTTATTATTATTTTTGAAGATATTCATGAATAATAACAAAGGATGCTTATTGCTATTCAACAAAACAAGATTTTACAGAAAATAATCCAGCTTTAATGAAAATTGCATTCCTTTGGAATAAATGTGAATAACATGACTTTTTATTGTGTTAAAAGTATTTAATATAAAAATTGTTATTATTTTGTGTAAGACAATAATATAGTTGATTTGTAATGTTATTCGATATGTTATGTTTTGAAAGAAGGAACAATGAAAGTTCTAAAACTGAATAAAGCAACAAAGTTTCTTTCTAAGCAACAAAGTTTCTTTTTAACCAACAATAAAGCAACAAAGTTTCTTTTTATATTTAATTGTATATTGATTTTTAAGCAACCACTGTTGTATTTATCATTTAAAAATCCCTGTGGTCACACATGGTATTCAAAAAACACGAAAATGGACATACACCTTCAGTTCGACATTACAGACCCAATGAAACTGGTTTCGTCAAATTCCGACTCCATTTGCTCAGATAGCGTATTTTTAACCGTCAAAATATCGACTGTTTCTCACATTAAAAATTCGTACGGCCACCCACTGACCCCAAAAATTACGGAAATTGAAATCTAACAATAATTAAATATTGCGGATCCAACAAAATTGGTTTCGTCGAAAACGGAGGTCTTTTTGCAAAACTGACTATTTTTAAAGCTCTAAATAACGCATTTAAATATATAAATATATTTAAAAATAATTAAATTAAATATTTAAAAATAAATATTATCGTATATATCCACACTAGAATATCATACAACTCCAATTGGATTTATAATTCGATATTCCAAATCCAGTGTTACATCGATATTTGATTTATATTTAAAATCCATTTAAAAATATAAATAAATCGATATATATTATAAAGGAATTCCATAGCGATTTTTCTGAAATTTGATTTGGACATAAATCAAAATCTACATGACGAAATCCCGATTTTTTCTCTTCCATTAGAAAAATATACTTCACCAGCTCCGAACGTTTCTTGTTTCAGAGAAATCCGATTTAAAACGGAACCTGTATATTCAGTTGAAGCTCAAATCGCCAAATAACGAACTACCGCGCCATTTCGAGCTTGATTATAATTATAATATAAATTATACATTCAACTGTCGTTTGAATAATATATTCGTTATTCTAATTCAATTCTAAACTGAATTATATATTTTGAATTGTCTAATTCACACAATATTGTGAATTCTGTTATTTCCAGTTATTTCAGAAATAATTATATTATTCTGTTATTTATATTAATTAAATATTTAATATTATTTTATTCAAGTTATCGATGTCGCCAAATCAATATTTAATAATTAAATAAATTAATTGTTCAGCCGTTAAAAATTATAGAAACTCAAAATTGTGGTTTGACTTATGATGCGACTACTATGTGTAGAGCAAGCACAAAAATTACCTCTCAAGTGGTTGATGTGGTCAGATACTACGAGAATTTAACCGACATAATTTTATTAGACTATCACATCTTTTATATTCCCGTTTTTAAACGTAATTAGGCAGACATAGGAAACAAAGTGAAAGTTGAAGATGGGTTTACTCTTGTTAATTTACATCAAAGTCAAGCTTCATTTTCAAGAGATTTGTATACTCTTGCATCTCAAGCGAAACAAATTAATTATTTAAGAGAAAATGATTCGTCTAATTGGTATATTGTACTGAAGGCACCACCTCAGGGTTTTTATGAATTAGAGACAAATGAGCCTATTGAGGATGTAAGTTTATTTAGAGAAGAATGCTAAGACAACCATGAGGATGTTGATTGTTGTGATTTGTGATATGAAATCAAATATGTTGATGGAGACGAGGCGTGGATGTGCTTGGCGATAGTGGAGATGGAGCAGGGCATAAAGAAGGCAAGGAGGAGCAGTTTTGTGCTATGTTTCAGCACAGACGTCTGAGGGATCTTGGTCAGACTATGCCTACAGGGTTTTGAAACCCAAGAGTGTGGATAGACGTCTGACCAATCTGAGTCATACGTCTGACTTGTCAGGGTTTGGAACCCGAGAGCATGGACATATGTCTAACATATATTGGTTAGACGTCTGAGCGGATGTTCTATGGTTTTGACTTGGTTTTTCTGTACTTATTCTGCAAGTAATAAAGAGGCAAATTGGGTATTTTTCTAGGCCTTCTATTCTACTATAAAAGCAGCATCTAGGGTTGGATTAAAAATATGGTATTGAGACCGAATTAATTAATCCAAGCGTTTGCCGTCTTTCTTCATTCTTCTCCTTCTCCAACAAAAGCGACAGTCATCTAGATATTCTTTCCTTTTCTCAATAAGGTTATTGATTCGTATAATTTGTTTATTGTTGGTTGTTGAACCAGTGAGTGTAAAAAAAATTGTTTTTGTGAATCGATAAAGAGGATGGTTGGGTGGAATATCTTGTATTTGTGCGTATGATTTCATATCTGTGTCTGTTTCGATAGAAATCATCTTTAAGTAATTGGGAGAAGAAGATCCTGGTCGCTTTCGTAAAGGCGCAAGTTTTCATAACAGTTGGTATTAGATCTAGGTCATCGCAAAGCTTAAAGTGATTTTGGATTGGAATTTTTTTTGATGTCGGATATGATGGCGTTTCCGAAGATGACTGTTTTTGACGGAAGAAATTGAGGGATTTGGAAGCCTAAGATGGAGGATGTGCTTTACCTCAATGATCTTCATGATCCGATTGATGGAGATGGGAAGAATCCCTCAGGTGTGGATGAGGGAAAGTGGAAGAAGATGGATAAGAAGGCTATTGCCTTGATTCGTCAGTATCTTGATGATTCGGTATATCATCATGTGGCTAATTGTGAATCCACGAAGGATTTGTGGGGCAAGTTGGTATCTTTGTATGAGTCGAGGAGTGCTACAAGTAAGGTTTTTCTGGTTCGAAAGCTTGTTCAGCTAAGATTGGGAGAGGAAAAGTCTGTTGCAGAGCACCTGAATGAGTTTCAAGATGTGATCAATCAATTGGCAAATCTGAAGGTCAATTTTAATGATGAGTTGCAGGATCTTTTGTTGATGAGTTCGCTTTCAGAAAGTTGGGAGACTTTGGTTGTTTCATTGAGTAACTCCAATTCTGGTGGAGGTATCTCTTTGGAAACTGTTTGAAGCAGCCTTTTGAATGAGGAACTAAGGAGAAAAGGGTCCGGTTTGAAATCAGTTCAAGGTGAGGCTATGGTAGCAAGGGACTCGGGGAAAGATACAAGAAGAAAGAAGAAAGGGGCTAATGGTAAAGGTTCTTGTTATTATTGTGGTAAGGAAAGTCACATACGCAAGAATTGTTATGCTTATCAGAAGGATAAGAAGAAGGTTGCGGATGGTAGGGGTGAGCGTTTGGTTGGTTCGGTTTATCCGATGATGAAAATTTTCAAACCAAACTAAAACCAATAAAAATGAAAACCAAACCAACCAAATTAAGTTTGGTTGGTTCGGTTGGTTATCCGATTTAACCGAACTAAAAATATTTTAGACCTTACGTTTATAGTATTAACTATAATTTGAAATATATCATAAATATATGATTAGAGTATTATTGTTTATGATTCTTATGCTTTTTAGAAGTAATTTTGATACATATGTGATGATTAAAATTTACTTGGAAAACTAATCTAACCTAAAATATTTATTAAAATATTGATAATTTTAAAAATATAATAAAAGTTCGGTTAATTTGGTTAAACCGATAACCAAATTAAATATTTTTCCAAACCGATTACAAACCGATCTAGCTTCAAAACCAAACCAAACCGACCAAAATAAATTGGTTCGGTCGGTTTATTTGGTTTAACCAAATAATGCTCACCCCTAGTGGATGGTGATGGAAGTAACGAGGCACAGGTAGATACTGTTGCAAGTTCCATTAGCGATACTTCTAGTGATGTTCTGTTTAGCGAAGTTAATCCTTGGAAGATGGATTCAAGATCCAGTTTTCACATTTGTAAGGATGTGAAGTATTTCTCTTCTTATGAGAAGAATGTCGACGTGATTAGAAAAACCAATGGAGTAGAGCTACCAGTATGTGGTATTGGATCTATCCGGTTTCGTATGCATGATGGCGTGGTAAGGGAAGTCTCTGGAGTTAGACATGTACCCGTTAGTTCACATAACCTCATTTCTCTCGGTCAGTTGGATCGCCGTGGTTTCACTTATGATACTCGAGGTGGAGTTTTGAGAGTGAAGAAGGGTGGTCATGTTATGATGAGAGGTATCTTGGAGGTAGGAAACCTGTATAGATTGGTTGGTTTTGTAGTCGACAGTGGAAGGCGAGTGACGCTTGAAGAACCTAGTCCATAGCAAGGTGGAGAGGTTAACTTGGTCACTGCTCATGTGTTAGACAGGGGTCTTTATGTTGATGATGCTCGAAGGATCCGGGGTGATCAAGGAAGTAGCTCAGATCAAGTGGTAGACGGGTGTTAATGCAGAAAATCCACAAGGTGGAGATCCTTGTGGTATTACAAGCATTTTTAGACCATTAGTGTTACGCGGTGCAACTCGGGGGGAAGATGCATCGTTGGCAGACAGTGGGTTGTGTTTGTAATGGTTTAATTGAGAGTAGGTGTCGTTGAAAGAGCAAGATTACTTGTGTGTTGGAAGATCGTTTGATGTGATCTGATTTCATATCAAGGTGGAGTATTGTGATTTGTGATATGAAATCACATATATTGATGGAGACGAGGCGTGGATTTGCTTGGCGATAGTGGAGATGGAGCAGGGGCAGATAGAAGGCAAAGAGGAGCAGTTTTGTGCTATGTTTCAGCACAGACATCTGAGTGATCTTGGTCATACGTCTATGCCTTTAGGGTTTTTGAAATCCGAGAGTGTGGATAGACGTCTGAACAATCTGGGTCAAACGTCTGACTTGTCAGGGGTTGGAACCCGACAGCACGGACAGACGTCTGACATATATTAGTCAGACGTCTGAGCGGGTTTTCTGCGGTTTTGACTTGGTCTTTCTGTGACTTATTCTGCAAGTAATGAAGGGGAAAATTGGGTATTTGCCTAGGCCTTCTGTTCTCCTATAAAAGCAGCATCTAGGGTTGGATTAAAAGTATGGGATTGAGACCGAATTAATTAATCCAAGGGTTTGTCGTCGTCCTTCATTGTTCTCCTTCTCCAACAAAAGTGATAGTCATCTAGATATTCTTTCCTTTTCTCAATAAGGTTAGTGATTCGTGTAATTTGTTTATTGTTGGTTGTTGAACCAGTAAATTTAGACAGAAATGGAATTGTAATGCTGGGATCTTGGATAGAAACCGGCGATATTTTAATAGGTAAATTAACACATTAGACAGCGAATGAATCCTCGTATGCCCCCGAGGATAGATTATTACAAGCCATACTTGGCATTCAAGTATCCACTTCAAAAGAAACGTTGAGGCAGACGGACACTAAGATGGAATAGGCCTGCCAATATGTCGAGGAGGGATTCGAACCCCCGACACCGTGGTTCGTAGCTTTTAGTCTCGACTTTAGGGATAATTTTTTTCGCTATCTTTTTTCGAGAACCACCTAAGGTTCCGACTAAAAAATAATGAAATAATTTTTCATTATAAAAACTGCGAGTGTAAATAAAATTTGTTTTTGTGAATCAATAAAGAGGGTGGTTGGGTGGAATATCTTGTATTTGTGCGTGTGATTTCATATCTGTGTTTGTTACCATAGAAATCATCTTTAAGTAATTGGGTGAAGAAGATCCTGGTCGCTTCCGCATCGGCGCAAGTTTTCATAACATTGATTCCATAGATGATGATAGCTATGTTAGAGAGGATTATGAAGGCATACTTGAGTAGTTTCATATTTTGTTTGCCCATTTGCTTTTGAAGATTTTTACGAACACATCAATAACGAAGACAAGGTTTGTGTTTCTTTTATGTCGAACATTTTCCAAATCACAGCTAAATCACTATGCTTGTACACAAGCTCGTTTTTCTAATTTGTTCACTCATGGATGAAAACAAAGGTTTTCTCAAAAAATAAAAAATAAAAAATAGATGACCTAGGCATCTGAAAGAGTCAAAACTAACTGGTTTGCAGTCATACAAATAGCTTAACATTTAGATTATTTAAAAGTGTACACGAACTGTTGATGGGATATGAAAACTTAGATACTTGATTTTTACTCATCTTATCATTTAGATTATCTAACTAACTTAAATTGAACATATTGTTTGGCCATTAGTTCTGTAGGTGTGTCCGCACATGTGTCCAAACAACCACAAAACATATACAACAATGACCATTCATACATGTACTCTACCAAATTGGGGGTATATAAAAAGCAGCTATTAGATAATATAACTGCACCTTAAATAATCGAAGTCTAGTGTGCATTGTTAATATATATATCTCACTTCATTTCGTAATTAATATTTCAGATATACATCATCCTAAAAATAAGTGTTATATATTTTTTGTTATTTTTAGCTCTGAAACTCATCATAGATTAGCAAATTCATATATCATCTTAGTTAATAAAAATCAAATTTTATTTCTTGCTACAAAACTCATCATAACCTAATAAAGTCATATACTATCTTGCCAATTGCTTTGGTGTTGGAATTGTACGCATAATCATGCAACCAAGGAATTCTTTTATGCGCATGATTTGAAAATTTTGCATGTTTTAGTGTTGTAACATAGGTATAAAGTTGAGTGAACCAGAACTTTTGGGATCAAGTTAATTGATTCATAATTAAAAAAAATCCACTGATGATTAAGCATTGAAGCTTTGAACTATAATGATTTACCTAATATTAATGTGGACAAAGCTTTCAATCCTTTGACAAGAAGGTAAGTTATAATTTTTATGTTTTTGGTCCTTTGTATGAAAATTGGTAAGGTTTGTGTACAAATAATTTCTGAATGCTATATTTTGCGAGCTGTAATTAGCTTGTAGCTCTTATATTAATTATAACAAAATCAGCGTAATAATCTAATATTTTGTTTTAATTGCAGAAAATGGCTAAAAGCATGAAAAGAAAGAAGACAACGATCAACAACAATGACCAAAATAAAGACAATTCAGAAAATAATGATGCTTAAGTTCAAGAAAACCAACAAGTAGTCAACGACAATACAATGCGACAAGAAGAAAATATTGAAGTCGTTTAAGAAAGCGAGAGAAATGACATTACCGATGCAAATCCAATTATGAAAAAAATATTGAGGACAAATTAAAGTAAAAAGGCTTCCTATAGATATTTTTAGTCGAGTTGAAGTTGAGTTCAATGGGCAAGGTGAGCCAATAGGAGATGGATCGGTCAAGTTATCTTCTTATTTAGGTCCGCTTGGACGCGAGCATGTCCCTGTTACGCTAGGTAATATTATTATATATAGATGCTGTATTACATCATTCTTTTAACTGTTAATCAGCTACAACAGAAATTATGTAACTGTATTACATCATTTTTGTATTGAGTATGAATGCATGACATCACTGTTAGTTCGACATCAATATCTCACTCGCATTCTCCACAACGGTTCTTAAGAACATAGTGTTATTTAGTACCTGAAGAAGTAAATCTTATGCCTGCACTGACTAGTAATAGTAGTATTTACGTTTTCATCTCATTTCTAGTTTTTAACTCAACCGAGCTCTAGCAAAACTAATTATTCGTTATGAATTTGGATTGAATCCCATGTTAATATCATTCAATATAGTTGCATTAGAATTAACATAATTGCTCTGCTTGTTCACTATAGTTGTATTAGAAGTAATAGTCATTCATAGTTCAAATTAAGTAGAAAGGTAGTCGATTTTTGTAAATGTAGTTTTCCATTTATTTGTGTGCATTTTAAATTTTTTTATATACATGTAAGCAGTTTTATTTTTAAGGAATAATTTGTATTTGTGCCTCGATGAATATTGAAAAGCATCATTTCACAACTATAAAATAAAATCAACTATTCTGAATCTTGTAAATGATGAAACTTCATAATAATGAATCCTTTTTCATTCTTCATAATAGCTATAAAACCGAATATTCCGTGCATAAGGGTACTAAACACACTCACCACACATACACATACACTCTGATACACTGCTGCACTATATGCAGGGCCATGCATTCTGCTTTTTTTTTTACATGGTGCGAAAACGTAAAAAAAGAATACTGATTTTATTTTAAAGTGCCGAAAAACTCATTAGGAAAGATGAGTTTAAAAAACATGTGCAATTATTATCATTAACAGTTCCATCATGAAGAAATCTTAAAATTTCAAGATGGACTTTGAGTTCATAGCCATCACAATCCATGCTAACTTCTTCGGACTTTGAGTTCACAACCATCACAATCCATGCTGACTTAACTGTTATTTAGAATATGAGCAAATGTATAACTTCACTCTTTTTACATAACTTGTTAAATTTGCAGGCGAGATTTAAATTAGACCAAGAATGGAAAAAAGTGTCTATATTTCGGCAAATGGGATTTATTTTTCGATCTTTTCAAAAAGCATATTAGTTCGCAAAATAGTTAATGCAAAAAACGAAGAGGAGAGACTTCAGCTAAAACCAGATAACATCAAAACCATGACGGAGTGGAAGAAGTTTATTATGCTAAAAACAAATCCACAATTTAAGGTGATCCACTTTCAATTAAGTTTTAGCTATTAAGGAAAAACAAACGTTCACAGTTACAAAATATTGGCTTACACTTGTTTATGAATAGTGATGTTAATTCTCTGTATAGTCTTTTATGTGTTTTTGAACATTTCATATGATAAGTGATAAATTCAAAGCCCTCCGACAAAATCAGATGCCACATACAAGCAGCCGTAAAGGGATGGCTCGATTGGCTGAAGATTTGGTAACAAGAATCAATTAATTTACCCTAATAATTATGAAGTAAGTTGTAATATGATTTGTTTTTTTAATGACCATTTGAATGTAGAAAGAGGAGAGTAACGATTCTCCGGTCTATAGGGTTGATGTGTGCGTCAAATCTCACATTAGAAAAGATGGCAAACCAGTGAACTCCGTTGTTGCCGATAAAATTGTAAGCACTTTTTTTTATAATAATGTGATAGTTTGATGTAAGTGATAATATCAATGTTAATCTCTATAGGAAAAAAATTAAAAGCGTTGTCGATGGATCGCATTCGGGCTCAACAATCGGTTACAAAGGCGATGTGCTATCTCAAGTGCTCGGACCCGATAGACCAGGACGATTAAAAGGAATGGGAAGAGACATGACCGCCACCAAAGCAATGTGGTTGCATGCTAGGGATAAACAGACAATCCAAATGCTAAACCAAATATCAAAATTAAAGGCGATGGTTCAAGCGTTAATGAAAAATCAGGTAAATACACCAATTCCTCCATGATATAGAACTTACAGTTGATTATAAACATTGGTCTAAGCAATTAATTATCGTCTGTGTATGGACGAACTTTTTGTAAAGTTGACCAGCTTCATTTGTATCCTGACTACTGTGCATTGGCTCATTTTTTTCACTACTGTCAGTTTATAAGGTAAGTTGTTTTAATTGTCAGTTTTAAGAAAAAAAACAACACACGTGCAATTGGAAAAGAATATATGAATAATGATAAATACCCAGCAAAGCATTAAATCTAAAGTTTGATTCAATAAGTTGTGTTATAAGTTACCAGAAAGTTACGCATTCAACAATAAGATTTTGAATCCAAAATTCTACAATTTATATCCAGTAAAAATTTGTGGTCATGCATTGCTTGGCATAATCTAGTGATTTTTTCATTTTAAACATCTCTTATATGTGCTTTAAATGTGTATATATATGTGCATACACTAGTAAGAAGTAACACAGTGTATGTTTTTATGTACTAAATGGAGAACAAAAAGAAAACGGTATATGTATTTTGTTCATTTTGAATTTAATATAATGTAACTATAACGTTGGATTTTCTTTTAAATTTCTAAATGTTTATGTTAAAGAAATTACACTACAACAAAAACACCATATTACAACTTTAATTTTACAACGATGGTAAAAGCACCGTTGTAATAAATGTTTTTTTACAACTTTTTTCAAGAAAAGTTGTAATAAACTTATTTTAAACAACTGTGTTATTTTGACAGTTGTAATAAAAGCCTATCACAACTTTTATTTTTTGACTGTTGTAATATATGACTATATTTTAATATAATTAACAACTAATAATTAATATTTAATACATTTATATTGATTATTTATAATTAATAACTAATAATTACTATTAATAATCAATTCGGAAGTAATAATTAATTATCAATCCGTGATATTTAATACTTAGCAATTAAGAAGAATAAAATAAAAATATAGTTAATATTACATAATTATATACTATTAAATAGTTAATAATTAAAATATAATAATTAAAATATAATAATTAATGCTAATCATGAATAATCAATTATTGCTATTAATAATTAAGAAGTAGAAATTAATAATTAAGAAGAAGAGAATAATAACTAAGATTATATTTAATAATTAATTTATAATAACGAACGATTAATAAGAAATATTTAATAATTAAAAAGTAATATTTATTATTAGTATTTAATATTTAATAGTTATGGGCAATAATTATATTTAACATATAATATTTCAAAAAAAAAGTTTAAATTTTTCTAGACAAAACTTATAAAATATTGAAATTTTCGCAAATTAATTAAAAAAACAATGAACTAGAACTTTTATAAAATATCCAAAATTTCGAGTAACTAGTTAGTATTTTTTTTCCTTTTTTTTAATGATAATTGAACCTTAAAATCGAAATGAATATTTAGATGACTTAACCAACGTGATCTATTGAGTGTTGAAATTGGTTAATTGATTCCTATGAGAAATAATATTATGTATAGTGCTGAAAACAATTGAAATATAAGATGTAATCACATTAGTAAGTACCAATCAAATAAACGTGAAAAAATTAATCGTTTGGAGAAGTGGCGCCAGCTTGAAAATTTTGGCGGCCAACCCTTATATTACACCGAAGCTTTCCTGAACCCTAAACCCCAATTTCAAGGCCGCCACCAAACTTTACTTTTTTTCGAAAACAAAAAATAGCAGAACTTCTGTTTCTTCAGGGAGACTACAGTTCCCTCCTCCTTCCCCTATCTCCCGTCAATCCTTTCGCCTGCCCTATTTTCGTCCCTCCTCAGTCATGCTCGTCCTCTGCTATCCCCTATACCCCATCGTTCCCTAGCTTTCTCCGTTGTGGTACAGTTGCTCCCCTTTCCAGATCTAGATCCAAGCCTTTTGCTTCTTTAATCTTCGATTGATCGCTGATACCGTCGCTTCTGGTATAAAAGGTGATTTTTTTTTTTGATATAGACCACACTGTTATTGTCGCTTCCTTTCAGAGTTTTGTTTATTTTGTTCTTGTTTTTCTAATTGAACCGGGTCATTACATTACTGCTACTTCCTTCCATCTTCCATCTTTCTTTCAGAATTACATTACTGCTGCTTTTTTTTGATCTTTTCAGTATTATATTACGTTGTTTCTTTTTTTTCTTTGGTGAGAATATTCCCTTTTTTTGTGAGAATACATCTTGGTGATTATTTGGATGTATTAATTATAATGGTAAATGTTGTGATACAATAGGTAATGAAGCTGTCGAATTTCCAATGGTTTGGTTGTTGATGTTGGTTGCACAAGAGGTGTTTGTGTAAATGCCTATTCCAAAAATCTGCTTTCTATTGCTGTAAATTTTGATTCGGCTTATAACGTCCAACAACTAACTTAATTATTTTGCTCAACTGCCCCTTCTCATTAATATTTCTTAATTTATACAATACCATTTTTAATTCTTATGCAAATTTTTTTGTACACATGCATTCTGAATAAATCCTTGAAATATGCTCAGGATGTGAAATATAATTAGGAACATTGTGCAAAATTATAGAAGGAAAGGGTACTTATGGGAACAATATGATCAGGAAAATGAAGGAAAGGGCAAAGGTGCAAAACCTTTTACGGGCTGGACTGCACTAGTTCTTTTGATTATGGCAGAAGAATTTCCGGAGATACAGACAACATATTCAAATTAGTTTGTGACTAAATGGAAGCAGGTATATACATGGTGTATTCATTTATCATTGTATGTCCGTCCCAAGATGTATTATGTTGTATCATACCTGAGTGTAGTAAAACATTTGAATGGATAAATGTGAAAAAAATTACTGCAAAAATATATATACTTTGTATCAGACATGTACATATTGTATCAAAATCTTCAACAATTTGTGGATGTATTTTGAACAGGAAACACATAGGACATATGAAGTTAAACAACCAAGCATTGACAACGAACCCTTCAAAAAGGTATGCATCTACCTTGTATTACCTATTCACATTGGATTTGTAGCTTTCTTATTAAAAAGGGGCTTTGGACCACATGCAGTTCATGCTATCAGGTACGTTAAGCATTATTGTTAAGTTTTGATATTGTTGGCTTAAAAAACACTTTTTGTTCTTTTTTCTAACAACAGACATATTCTTATGCAATAGGTTTGATCACTACAGTGAACTTGCACCAAAAAGATAAATGGCGTAAAGATTTCCTTGTCTTCGACTAGTGTACTCCCGTAGGATATGCATTTTTGTGTGGATAACTTGTGCTTGTACTAGGTTGCTTTGTAACGGTCAAGTATGTAATAATGTACGAAATGTTGTCTAAAACTTATAGTTTGTAATATTGAATATTTAAGTATTTTAATAAATTAGTTAGCAAATAACTGTAATATCGGATTTGCTTATGGAGTATTGCTATATTTAGTGTATTGTTCTTTTCAGTTGCAAAAGATGTTTATTTTTTTTAAAAACCCAAATGTCAATCACAATGGTGCATAACTGTTGTAGTAGATTTTATTACAACGGTGCATAACTGTTGTAATAAAGTTTATTACAACGGTTGAAAAAAGTTGTAAAATATACATATTACAACGGTGTTTGCAACAGTGCAAAAAAGTTGTAAAAGTTATTAGTCTATTATAACTTCTTAATACACGACGGTTTTCCCACCGTTGTAAAATGTATAATAGGGTCATTTTGTTGTAGTGTTATTCCAATTAGTATTCAGCTTTATGAATACTGAACATGGAAAACCGATGCAACAAGATGTGATTTAACCACCTCTAGACAAGTATGTTGGGAACATGGTTAATACATTTTTTAATCATGGTCAGCTGAGAATTACTAAAGTTTTTTATAGTAAAAGTGACAGTTTATTCAAGCAAAGCATTCATTTTTCTGTCTAAGAGGTTCGAACCCTTGGTCTCTTGAGCGTATGTATGAACTCTAGAGTGTTAAATAGCCAGTTCACCCTAACGAAAAATAAAAATATTATTATTAATTTTTTTTATAGAATATGTAGGTAATACTTTATTCAAGTTGTTCATTTTGATGTCTTGAGAGTTTGAACTTATAACCTCTTCAACCTCAGTCTAAAATGTTGAAACATTAGTCAATTGAGAAAAGTACCCTATTTTTTCTTTAAAATTTTTTTAGCGGCGCGAATGTGAAGATAGGGCCCTTGAAATGAGATGGATCTGACAATAATGGTACATTAGTTTTAATATTATATTTGCAAATTGTAAACATCTGTGCTATTTACAAAATGTGAAAATATTATTATTATCTGTTTTAATATAGTTATCAACTATCTTCAAATTTGATATTGGGTATTTATAATTAATATAAAAGATTACTAATGTTGTTGCAATATTATTGGTTTGACAGAGTAAAGAAAGTTGCTGAGAAGAAAGCACACATCAAAAGGTAAAAATAAATTATATTAATATTGTGATATTGCTTAAATTTGGGTAATAAATTTTATAACCGCTATATTTTGCTTTTGGTCAATTGCAGAGCAATCAGAACAAGATGCATGACACACGTGATTTATTGGAGAGGTGTAGGACAGATGAAATTGTTGCAGAAGGAAGAGTTCTATCGACTGATCCAAAGGAGCTTGTTCGATTAAGCCCTTTACGATCAGATACCATGAAAGTTATTGTTGACATTTCGAGAAGACTAGATGCTTTTTTATGGAGGCCCTCATTTCCTTTGACACACATTGGAGAAGTTGAAGGCGAGATAGTAGCATGGTCAGCTAGCAGAGTTGTTTTGCACAACATAAACCATTCTGAGAAAGGAGACAATGGGGTAAAATTTAAATTATTTAGCAATAAATATTTATCCTGAATACATAAAAAATTTGCCTTATTAATATAATATTATTTCTTAGAGTAAAACTAGTAGCACAAATCATATATGCAAGTTGTATGATTAGCATAGGACCGAAGAAATAGTTGCTAAAGGACGATTGCACTCGAGTAATCCAATAGAAATTGTGAATGATCTTCCTCTTGGACCATCTGCAATGGCAGTTTGGATAGAAAATCCAAAAAATCAGCATGCTTATTTATGGAGACCGACCAACGGTTTGGCGCGAGTTGGGGAAGCTATTAGTATGAAAGTGGCATGGCCTGAATCGAGGGTAGTTGTTGAGGAGGTTAACATTGTGTCATTTTCTACTCATACGATTAATACTGCTACTGTTGGAAAGGTTAACTTACTTATAATTAATTAATTCTTTCATCTTGCTAGTATTTGATCATATGATAAAATTGTTCTTTCTTAATTGTTAGAGTGCAAGTTTAATAGTAAATAACAAGTGCAAGCTGATTGATTTGGATCGAAGGGGAGAAATTGTAGCTGAACGACGTGTCACTTCAATCGATCCAAGCGCATTGGTTCATTTTGTTCCTCTAGGGATAAATGCAGGGGTTGATGTTGTAAATGCTCCAAACGCACGTCTATGGAGACCAACATCCGATTTACAAAACACTGAAGATGACATCGGCACTGCAATTGCTTGGCCTGCTGAGAATGTTATACCTGATGCAAGTTCCGGTAAGTGCAACCTAACATTAATATTTTGATAAGAAAAACATGTGCTCATATTTTCTTCATAAATGCTGAGATGCATACTTGGTTAAGCTTTATTTCAGCTGAAAGATAATATTAGATGATAGGTATACTAATTCGATTGCTTGCTAATACAGACTGTTAGAACCTAGTTTCCAGAAGAAATTTAAATTTTTCTAAACTATTTCTGATTTATTTTCATTTTTCTGCTCACTAACTTCAGCCTCACCCATCTGTACATCACCACTTTGATCTTTGATGCCTCAATCAACTTGAACGCACATTACCCTTTTATTTTGCTGGGTCAAATAATGCTAGTTTGCCAGTATACAAATCCAAAGAGAAGTAAATATCTATATTATGAAATTATGAGTGCAAAAAAACTTTAATGGCTCTGACCTTAATAATACAATGCAAGATATATTTGCTGACAATAAATGGACTAATCAATTGAATTTCTCATGGTTATTGTTGAATATGTACACAAGTAATTAACTTTTATAATAATGGTTTGACTAGGAATATAATTTATTCATCAAGTCTTAAAGTTAATAATAGGGAGGATTAGATAGCTCATTTTGTAAAAGATAGAGTTAGTCACTTAATGAACTATACTGTCAAATCTTAATACAAATTATTTGCTTATTCTAACCATATATTGATTTTGAAAAACATTGATTTTTTGGAAATTGAGTTGTCCAACATGTCTCAAGTGTGCAACTTGTTTGAAGACCGAGTAGCATTTTTCCATTTGAAAAAAAACAGGCCATGCATTCAATGAATACCTTCATCATGCTTGCTATATTCTGTTAATCTCAAGTTGCACAAGCCCAGTAGAAGCACAGTTTTAATGCTGAGTTGCCTTAAATGTATGCAGATAACTAACTCCCAATTTTAGAACATGACAAAGTTATTTAATAGCACAGGTTATTTTATTGATTAAACTTGTATTCACCTGAATGTAGTTTACAATTATGTATTTACAACTTCATGATCTTTAATGCCTCTACATAAAAAATGCACTTGGTTTGGAAGCAATAAGTTAGCAAGAATGCTCAACCCCTTTGTTTATGTGCAGTCAAGTTAAACTTGTCATTAGATGTGGTTTCTCAATTTTTGGAAAGCCTGTATTATAACTTAGATACTGAATCCTGAGAATTTAGCATGCAGCACTTCTGATTACTACAATATGTCATAATTACGGTCTTTGCTTTGCAGGAATGCTTCTGATTACTCAAATGATTTTTTGCATTTTTATATTTCTCTTTATTACCCTTTTACTCTTTAAGCTAAACAATTAAACAAATTTTAATTGAAGATTTCTACAAACTTGCATGATTCTACTAGAGGAAGAAGTAGCCACTGCTAAATCTCATTGTATTTATTAATGAATGTGTCCTGAGAAATTTGCTAAATCTCGTTGCATGATTCCAGGTTAAATTCACTCTTTTTACAGACTTGCATCAGTTCACTTACTTTTGCAGAGCCATGAACGCGTCCTATGAAATTTGCAACTATGCCACCTTGTGCTTGCACAGCCATAAAGATTTAATTTAGGGAAGAACATACAGATTTTATACTAGGAAAAGATGGAGAAAAAAATACATTGTTTTTATATTGTCCAGATTTTTATATTGTTCCGACATTTATACTAGTTACTAATAGATGAAGAAAAAATAGAGAAATACTAGAAATAGATAAAGAAAAATAATACATTGTTTTTTATACTGTTCAGATTTTTATACTGTTTTGATTTTTAAATCATATTTTTTCACTCGTACATATGTTTCTCATAAACACTGATGATTAACTTCGCTTTGGAATGGACTAACAATATTGAATTTTTTTGCTTTACAGGTACATAGACGATGACATTGATGGAAAACATTGTTGCAATTAGTTATGGGTCGAAGTTATTTATGCTACTAAGACTATTTTGGTTTGTAAGAATCATATGTAGTACTTTTTGGTTGCTGTTGCTTGTGTATGTGCATATTTGACATAACGCTACTGTTTTATGATCTATTATGGACCTATTGTGTATTATCGATGTAAGAATATTGCATTTTTGAATTATAAAATTTTACTTGTTGGTTATGTATTATGCAATCAAAATAAAATACGTTATTAATATGACATGGTTATTTTGAATTGCGGTATCGATATAATGTGCAGATTTTAAACTGGAAAAAGCATTGTTAGATTGATTTTAGACTTTTTACGACATTTTTACAACACTATTGAAAATTTTCATGCCGTTTTTTCAATGGCGTTTATTAAACCCCGTAAAAAGTTTTTTAAAATTTGACATGAAAACATTTATAACAGTTCATAAAGGCTTTAAATAAATATAACAACAAAACATCAACGTTATCAATTCTTTTTATGGCACATAAAAAACACTGATTTTTTTTTTTAGCATTCAAGAACCGCTAAGGATTTTTTTTGTTAGCATTCGAAAAACGCTAACACAAAGTTAAAGAAATTAACATAAACGCCATGAAATGTATTAACAGCACAGACAAAACGCTATTGAATCATACTTTTCACGGCGTTGACTTAGTGCTATAGTTTGTTTCTAACTTTTAACTGCATGTCGATACACAACGTACGTAAAATCATTGTTGATTCTTTTTATGGCGTTTTTTAAATGCCATCATAGGTCCTTTTTGTTGTAGTGTAGGGCCGTCGGTAATTATTGGCAATGGCTATAAGTGTTGACAGGATTCCTTTACCAGCGGTTATAATAGTTGGCAGATTTTCCTTTGCAACAGTTACAAGTGTTGCCAATTTCATCACACCAACATATATAAGTGTAACAACCTAGAATTTTATCGCTTTAATTTGAATATTAAAAATTAGGTGTTTTATCATTATAATAACCTCTTTTAATTTATATTAAATAATGTGAAAATCATTTTTGGATTTGATTCACAAAAATAAATAGTTCAAAGAAAAATAGAAAATGCGACCAGATTTTTTTTCTCAAAAAGGCAAGTAGCCACATGGTGAAAAAGTGGATCAAGGTTCTGTAGTGGATCGGGCTTAAAAGTGGAGTGGGTCGGGCACATGAAAATAGTGGATATGCCAAGCGAGAAATCAATGAAAAAGTGGATCGGGAATGGTTTTTTGCTTAGATCGGATTTTTTGGGTACGACAGCGTTTTACAAACGTTGTGAAAAAGCATGGATCGGGAAGTTCTGGAGCATGGATCGGGCAAGGTTCTAGCATGGATCAGGTAAGGATCTAGCATGACGGATCGGGCAGAAACCACAACGTTTCTAAAACGTTGTGAATGGGAACCATAGTGTTTTTGAAACGTTGTAAAAAGGAAAAAGGAACGTTGTGGTATGTTTTTCATAGCATAAAGGCTGAAACGCTATGAATTGTACATCGACCAAATGATGTATGTTTTTGGCTCGATGATGATCGTGGCTTCCAAGCGAATTCAAGAAGGAATATTCGAAGTGCTTTAAAGTGTACGTTGATCGATGAAAAGCAACGAATGTGAAGACGAGTCAAGGTTATGAGCTCATAGAGAATGGTTGCCCGAGAAGTCACTTGAGCTTATGAACAGTCATCAAGTTGGATGGCTTGAGATATTGAAGGCTGAGGAATTATCTTTAGTCGGAGGTTATAGCGGACTCAAAGCTGGGGTATAATAGGGACACCTAAAAGACTAGATGTTAGCTGGTCGAGTACCCTAGGTATTGCTGAATGGCCTAGTTGTCTTCGTTTAGTAAGACAAACATACAAGTTGATAATGTATGGATTTTGCTATAACCGGGGTTACCATTAGCCCTTGACAAATGGCATGTCGTAGCCAATCATACGATTAACGATGGTTTCAAGGTAGGATTGGCGGTGATAGCCAGGTCATGGATGATGATTGTTTTGCTTATATCATCTTGTGTAGATTGTCTGACATCGAAGGAGATATCTCTTGGGTGCTTGTCTGATGTTGATTTAGGCCTTCGGGGCTTGTGCTTGGGAGATGTAGATATCGATTAGGATGGTCTATGCTTGATAACTGGTTGTCATTGTTGGATCTAGATTAACCCTAGAGGGGGGTGAATAGGGTTTACTGAATTTTCACGAGATATTAAAATATTCACAAACCACAGAATATAGCAAAAATAGAAATGTAGAAAGTAAATGACACAAGATATACCCAGCTTTGGCAAAATCCTGCCTACTGCTGCATTCCTACGGTTTCTACTAGGTGTTAATAACAGATCCCACTTACAGACCCTGTAAACTCACGAACCCCTCGCTTATGTCCTAACCCTATGCTCAAAACCCTAGATTGGTCTATATCCCCTAGACTAGATTTTCCCCTAGTTTTACAGACTCTAGTAAACTGCCTAGTTATACAGACGAAACTAGGAAACCACCTAGATTTTGCAGCCTCTAACAACTATCAGTTAAACCCCTAACTGAATCCCTAGATTTTACAGATTCTAGAACTGTTTGGACGGTTTACAAATGAAGTAAAACAATACACAAAAATAAGAACTAAAAATCCTAGATTTTAAAAGGAAAATAAATTTCCTTTAATACTTGACTTGGCCAGCTCGCTTCACAAATTGGTCACACCACTTTTTCCTTTAGCCCGATCTCTCTGGAAAAAGAATGGCAGCTATAAAGACTAGGGTTTTTTTTAATTCCCCCAAATCAAGTCGACTTCGAATGATGGATAGATGGTTCTCTGAAGCTTGAATTTGTGTTGCTCCTTTGTCGTTGAATTGTCCCTCTCTGTGGCGATTGAAACTAGAGGGAATTTGTGAGTAATATAAATTTTCTTTTTTTTTTGAATTGCTATCGGATTGTTTGTGGTTTCAAATCAAATTGCTAGTGATGAAATGGTGTTAACATATAGGGTAATTCGAACCATTAATTCTCTGATTTCCCTATATGGCTCGATCTGATTTTTGCTGTTTTTTCTATTGATTGAATCAGCTTGAATTGAATTTGTTATCTTGATTTTCTTTCTCGAATTGTTGTTGTGATTCCTCAAATTATTTGTTGCCTTTTGTTGCCTGAATTGAATTTGGCCTTGAAAAAAAAAACTGGACACAAAAATAATTTCCATTTCCCTTGTGCGATTTATTCTGAAAATACTTGAGCCCAAATAAAAAAATGCCTTATATGTTCATTCGAAAATGTGGATGAGATGTTTGAGATGGCTTGCTAATTTTGCATTGTAATTTCGCAAAAACAGTTTGCCAAAAATGTGATTGCTGAAACGAATTGATTACTGGAACTGTTTAGTTTGCAATCATGACTTATATTTGATACATTACCATATATGAGAAACTTTGCTTGATTTCCTAAAAAGAATTTCCTTGCCAAATATTGTGGTGCATGTCTATTTCCCAAGAATTGATTTCTTGCCAAAAAATAACTTCTTGCTAAAATGGTTTTTCTGTATATTTGGAACTTGCGTGTGAGTACTCAAGTTATTTTAGCTTACCAAACTTAATCCTGCTTGAACCTATAGCACTTGAATCTGAGTTGTTGACTTGCCAATCTGGCTTAAGTAAACTGCTGCACCTTTGTCTCTGGTCATCCATACTGACTTGAATAAACTGCTTACAATTCCATGTTCATACTAGTTTTGGCTTATGCTGATCACTTGGATTTGCTGAGTGCACCCTTATTCTTGAACTTGAATTGCACTTGATACTTGCCATTGTATTTGAAACTGTTTTGCACTTTGAATGTTTTGCTTGACCTTGTAGAATTGATACATGCTGTGTCCTGTTGAAAGTTTGTTCTGCTTTTGATGATGAACATGAAATTGCACCAATTCTGAACAACGAACCATGTGAACATACTTGAGTACACTTGTGCAATGATCCTTTGATGCTGAGTTCACTGCCATAATGCTTTCACTTTTGAACTTGCATGTTGATCCATACATGACTGTTTGCTCCAATAACTGTTGGCCTGTGATGTACACCTAGTGTTTACACCATCTTGTTCACAACATGTTGCACTATTACCATTTTGACTTGCTGTTATGGACAATCATTTATGACTGCCATGAACCAAACTGAACTTGATTAAATCATCACCATACTTGAGTTGTCATGCATTCTTGTATTACCACCTAGATCATGTGTATTCACCATGTTGGTTGCTGCTTCATGTTGACTTGATCATCTTTGAAAACGTTGGCATGTATTGGGCTCGGCCATTTGTGTTGTGCTGCCTCGACCACATTTGAGTTGTGCTGACTTTGTTGCCCGACCCTTGAACTTGTTGTTGACTTTACATTGAGTTATTTTCATGTGTGCACTGAGTCAAGTTGGTCCACGTGGCTTCTCTTCAGTTGCTCGCTGATTGGCGAGGCAGTGCACACATGTATATCAATACACGTGTGTGTATATGCAGCCATCAGATAAAATTTCCTGTCCCTGTACTATATATATACAAAATGACTGCCTTGTGGTATTTACAGTGTATCACTGTGAATATCACAAGCTATCTAGACACAGTTGGATGGAAAAAAAATCAGATCGAGTCATGAAAAATGATGAGAAAACACACCGAAATTCTGAGGAAAATAAATTAAAAAAAAATATTTGCTAGAATTTAGAATATTATTTCTATTCCAGATACCGTGTGTGTGTGTTTCTGTATACGATAGGTGTAGATGACTGGACTAACAGAAGAACTGTGAAGATAGAAGACTGAAGATAAAAAGACAATGTGTAGTGTCAACGAATGTATGAGTTTGAAACTGTATGTGTGAGAGTGTATAAATATGAAATTATATAGACAGAGTGTGAGTGTTGTAGAGAGGAACTGTGTATGAAATTGAATGTATTGAAATGTATATTAGTGAATATATGCAAATAGTGGAGTTGTAAATTTGTACTGTTTGAATATTGAAATAAAATATTATATTTAAACAAAATTCTGTGTAAATATTTGAATTTCTGTACAAGTGTATTCTGTTTAAATATAAATATTATATTCCTATCTGTGATGAATATATGAAACAGTACAATAACAAACACATTTAAAATAAAATATATTTGGTTATTATCATCAAACAATAATCATATAACTGTGTGTACAACACCATTATATACAACAGTCAAGAATGTATTATTTGTTTCTATCTGATTATTGTAAAGGTTATCATTGGCGGATGTAGAGGAGACGGGTCGGGTTCTTCTCTGTTGTGTTAGTAGATTAGTTGATTGATCTACTTATTTCTCATATACTTTATTGATGACGTTAGATAGTTGTTTTATCGCTCATTAAGACTGATGTCTGACTCAAGGTTTTAGTTTCCTCTTATTACCTTGGGTTGTTCATCCATTGTGTTGTGAATGGGCAGACTATATGGCAGGTAACAGGTGATAGATCTTAATGAGATGTTGATGCAGAGCGATGATGAGCGAAAGGCTTACGTATTGCTTTCTATTATATACATAACTAGTTTTTTCGTTGTTATGATTTCTCTGAGTGACCTTGTAGTAAGGCATTTTGTATAGACTCTTATGTTGTATGGATAATTTATGATGATATGAAAAGTTTAAGATTATGCTCAATTCTTCTTCAATATTATTATCTGTTGTATATGTTCTATTATATTTTATCCTTGCACTGTGAGTTATACGACAGGTTCTGCATGTATTATCATACCCTGATGATCATCCTTAGTTGCCTAACACGTCTTTAAGTGCATTATTCCTCTTGTTAAGTACATAAGTTATGGGTGGCCGTCACTTTTGGTATCAGAGCACTAGTTAATTGATTTTATCCAAAGTTCAAGGACGTAATGACGTATGAGAGGCGTATTTGTAGATTTCTGATGGATGTATACTATATATTAGTTTGTAGTATAATCACGCTTGAACTCCATTGCAGTTTTTCTTAGGTGTGGACTAATCATTCAATTTTTCAGATTTAGAATGAGTCGTCAATCATCAAGACACACTATTAGGGAGGGGACTGTTCTTGGAGAGGGTTACAGCGGTATACCAAATTACCCAGCTATGTTCAAGGCTATGATAGCAGTGATCACGAGGAGGGTACCCTCTCTAGGAGCAGCCGCGGTAGATCTGGGGGTTCAGGTGTAGGTACCAAGGGTTATGGATTTCGCAAAGCTGTGTAAAGACTTCACTGCTCTTGGAGGGAAGCCGTTTAAAGGGACAGGGTCGATTGTAGAGATTCATGGGTGGCTTGATACTTGTATATGGATTTTCGGATACTTGGGCATTGAAGATGCAACGAAGAGGAAGCTTGCATCGAGACAGCTATAGTGCAGAGCTATGGATTGGTGGAACCCTATCACTTTGGGGAACCCAGAAGATGAGATATCGTGGGATCCGTTCCAAGTCAAGTTGGAGACGAAGTTCATTTCTACCATTCAGAAGTCTATTCTGTTCAAGAGGTTCGTTGAGCTGAAGCAGAATGGTAGGCCAATGTTGGAGTATGTTTCGTATTTTGAAGCCTCGTCCAAGTATGATCGTTCATATATTGAGACTCCTTACCAAAAGAACGATAAGTTTGTCATGGGCTTGGAAAGTACCTTGGGAATCAGCTGGTCAATCATCTGGATGATAATTATGAGAAGATCATGAATAAATCTCTGAGGCACGAGAGTTTGTTTCCCAAGGAAGAGACTATTGTTGCAGCTAAAGAGGAACCAAAACCACAGCAGGGTGGTAACAAAAAAAGAGAAAGCAGCAACAACAGAAAGGGAAAGATGGTCAGAAAAGCAGAAAGGCGAAGTGACTTTCTATAACTACCATAGAAAGGCCATTTCTCCAGGGATTGCAAGAATTTGAAAGCTGAAAGGAAGTGCTTTAAGTGTGGAAAGCCTGGGCATGACAAGAAGGATTATCCAGAACAAGCTAAGGGTAAGCAGGTTGTGAAGACATATGCTTTAGAAGCCGTGCCATCTTCTTCGAGGGCTCTTGTGGCGGAGGAGAAAGGGAAGAGTGTCGTCGTTCAAGGTATTCTTTCCGTTGGAAATGTTTCAGTTCGTGTGCTGTTTGATACTGGAGCATCACATTCTTTCATTTGTAATGAGCTTGTGTGCCGCTTGGGTTTGGAACCTGAGATTTGTGATAGAACTTTGATTGTGACTAATCCAGCAGGGGGTCCGTCCAACCTATATATGATTTGTCATGGTCTTGTGTTGTCGAGTCATGGTTGCTCCTTTATGTGTGATTGCTTTGTTTTGAACTTCTCTGGATTTTGGATTATTTTAGGTATGGACTGGCTCAAGAGGTATGCGGAAATAGTGGATTGCGATAAGCTCGAGGTGACAGTCGGGAATGTGAAAGGACGAATGGTTGTGAATCGATGTAAGCTCGAAGATGGTGTCTTCGTAAGCTATTTATATTCACTTGTGATTCCATAAGAAGACTTTTCAACTGTGCCGATCGCAAGTGAGTTCGTTGATATCTTGATGAGGTCAAAGGGTTGTCGCGGCATTGTGAGATTGAGTACAGGATCGATTTGGTCGAAGGTGCTAGACCTATTGTCATGCCTCTTAGGCAGATGGCGCCTAAGGAACAGCGAGAGTTAGAGCTGCAAGTTTGTGGCCTTTTGGGAAAAAGATTCATTCGAAGGAGTAGGTCCAAATGGGGTGCACCAGTTGTGTTTGCAACCAAGGATGACGGATCTTTGAGATTGTGTGTGGATTATCGTGAGCTGAACAAGCCGAGGATAGACGACCTGTTCGATCAGCTTCACGAGGCCAAGGTGTTTTCTCAGATGGACTTGGCAACGAGATTCCATTAGTTGAGGGTGGCAAATGATAGTGTGTCGAAGATTGCTTTTAGAATGCCATCAGTTTTCTTTGAATGGTTGGCGATGCCATTTGGGTTTACTAACGCACCAGCGTATTTCGTGGATCTTATGAATAAGGTATTCAGAGATCAGTTGAACAAGTTCATGCTTGTGCTCGTGGGTGATATTCTGGTTTACTCCCGGAATGAGGAAGAGCATAAGACGCACTTGCAAGTTGTTGTGGAAATCTTGAGAAAGCATCAGTTGGGAGCTAAGTTTTCGAAGTGTCACTTCTAGAAGAGTGAAGTGAGGTTCTTAGACCATGTTGTTACTAGAAACAGAATAGCGGTTTACCCCGCTAAGGTGGCAGCAATCCGAGACTAGGATAGACCTAAGAATGCAACAGACGTTAGGAGTTTCCTTAGATTGGCGAGAGCCAAAAGCTTGATGGAAAGCTTATCGAGATCATTCAGAAGTTAGAACCAGAGGATATGGAATTCGAAGTTGATCCAGATGTCATAAGAAAGGATGACTGGTTGTTCCTGATATTGATGGATTGAGAGATGAGGTTCCGAGGGAATGTCATCACTCGAAGTTGACAATTCATTCTGGTGGTAACAAGATGTATCAGGACATGAAGCGAGCTTACTACTGGGAAGGGATAAAGAGGGATGTTGGAAAATTTATTTCCAAGTGCATGAACTATCAGTTGGTGAAAGCTAAACAGAAGAAGTCGAGTGGATTGTTTCAGCCACTGGAAATCCCCACTTGGAAGTGGGAGCAAGTGTCGATGGATTTTATCAATGGACTACCTAGAACTAGGGGAGGAAACAAAGGGATTTGGGTCATCGTGGATCATTTGACTAAAAGCGCGCGATTTATTCCTATCAGATCAACTAGGGCATCATCGAAGTTGGTGGAGCTATATATTAAATGGATAGTTTGATTCCATGTATCCCGAAGAGCATAGTGAGTGATCGAGATCCATTATTCATAAGTGGATTTTGGAAGAGTTTGCAAGAGTCTTTGGGAACCGAGTTGTATTTAAGTACGACTTATCATCCCAGACTGATGGTCAAACCGAGAGGGTTGACCGAGTTTTGGAAGATCTCCTTAGGGCTTGTGTATTGGACTTCAGAGGATTGTGGGAAGACCATCTACATTTAGTTGAGTTTGTGTACAACAATAGCTACCAATCGAGAATTGGGAGGGCACCATACTAGGCGTTGTATGGTAGACCGTCTAATTCTCCGGCATGTTGGTTAGAAACTAGAGATAAATTGATGCCTAGGCCAGAGATGATCAGGGAAACATCGGATTGTATCGAGATTGTTCGGCAACGAATGAAGGCAGCCCAAGATCGTCAGAAGAGTTATGCCGATAAATGTCGAAAAGATTTGGAATTCAGCGTTGGTGACATGGTTTCGTGAAGATTTCACCGTTGAAGAATGTTGTTCGGTTTGGAACAAAAATGAAAGTTAGCTCCAAGGTTCATTGGACCATTTTCGATTGTCGAGCGAATTGGGAAGCTCGCATATAGATTGGATTTACCCGAAAAGATGTCGAGTGTGCACAATGTTTCCCATGTGTTGTTTCTATGAAAATGTGTGCATGATTCGAATGTGATGGTATCTCTGGAATAGTACGAAGACCTAGAAGTCAATTTATAGTTACGAAACATCGTTAGCCACTTCGCGTTGTGGGGAATGACACGAAACAACTTAGGAGGAAGACGGATAAGCCAGTCAAGGTACTGTGGATTGAGGATGATGATGACTGTATGTGGGAAACAAAAGAGAGTATAAAGACGATCCATCCAGAACTTTTCGTTTGTATTACCCATTAATGTTGTGTCAACTTACGCCATTGTAACTTGTATTATTCGTTATAATTCCACGTGCTAGGTGAAGGCTATAGATGCATGGCTGAATGGATGCCAGTTTGGATGGTAAATTGGTTGTTTGCGGATGGTAGGCATGCAGAATTATTTCTGGTTGCTTGTGTTTGCCTGGGATTTCGGGGGTGAAATTCCTAATTGGGGGGGGGGGGGATGTAACGACCCGCATTTTACGTATCGAAGGATCGTAACATATTTTTATTTAATTCCCTAAGTGTTGGATCATTCTAATATTTTGATATGTTGGTCATGGGGATGTGATACATGTCCATAATTTTTATCAATTTTATTTAAGACCATTTGCCCTTGTTAGTTTTGTAAAGGGAATAACTTTTGACCGAGATCGAATCAGCTACTGAGATCGATTTCATTGGAAAGGAAATGGCGTTGTCAATTTTGCAGAGTGATTACATTGAAGATTTGGTTCAGCGGTTTAGGAGGAATTGTAGTTTTTGTGTTCCACAATTCCTAGACAAGTTAACTAGTCATTAGTGGGCTGGCTAGATGGCTATAAATAGGGGGTAAAGGCAAGGAAAATGGTTTACTTTCTTCGTTTCTCATTTGGTTGGGTTTGAGATTCTCCCTACTCCAATCAAATACATCTCTCCTCCATTAAAATTCTTAGATCTACGTTAGAAGATTTAAGATCTACATCAAGGAAGGCTAGATCTGCATCAAGAGAGAGTAAATCACATCAAATTAAGTGATTTGAGGATCGTTCTTCGCTGTCTGGATTTGTAGATCATTGTTTTAAAGCTAATTTGAAGATTTGGTGAGTTTTAAGCATCTATCATGCGGATTCAATCGAGGATCTAGGTTGTTTGGTTTATTTTCATCATTTCAAGTTATTTTCACCTTGATCTACATCATGTAAGTATATTTTTATTGAAATCACCACAGGATCTAATCTAGCAACTTAAATCGGTAAATTTCTATGTTAATTCATGTGTTATTACAAGTTAGATCCATTTGTTTAATTTGTTTATTGTTTATCATGAATTGGTGAATTTCTTATGTTTGAATGATGGAAAGTCATTGCGTTAATACTTGTTGATGGTTTGGTTTGATTAATTTGTGAAATAGAATGTTTTGCATGAGTTTTGGATCGAGTTAGAGTTGGATCGGACAAGTTTTTATATCGGATCGGATCAGGGAGTTTGAGCATGGATCAATTGGCTTGTGCTCCAAGAAATGGGTGGATCAGGCTAAAATATGGTGATAGATTGGGCGAAACTAGAGTGGATTGGAATTTCTAGGTTTAACAGCGTTTACAAACGCTGTAGAGAGCGATGGATCGGGCAAAATCTGGGCATGGATTGGGCACATAAAAAACATGGATCGGGCAAGTGGCCATACTGTAAAAAGTGGATCTGGCAAGGTTTTGCAGTGGATTAGGCGTTAAAATGGAGTGGGTCGGGAACGTGAAAACAGTGGATCGGCCAAAGGGGTAATCGATAAAAAATGTGGACCGGGCAAGGTTTTTTGCTTGGATCATATTTTCTGGGCACGACAGCATTTTACAAACGCTGTGAAAAAGCATGGATCGGGCAAGGTTCTGGCATGGATCGGGCAAGGATCTGGCATGATGGATCTGACAGAAACCATAGCGTTTCTGAAATGCTGTGAATGGGAACCATAACGTTTTTGGGATGCTATAAAAAGGTAAAAGGAATGTTGTAGTATGTTTTTCATAGCGTAAAGGAAAAAACGCTATGAATTGAATATCGACCAACTGATGTACGTTTTTGGCTTGATGATGATCGTGGCTTCCAACCGAATTCAAGGAGGAATGTTCAAAATATTTTTAAAGTGTTCGTTGATCAACGAAAAGCAACGAACGTGAAGACGACTCAAGGTTGTGAGCTCGTGGATAATGGTTGCTCGAGAACTCGCTTGTACTTATGAACAGTCATCAAGTTGGATGGCTAGAGATATTGAAGGCCGAGGTATTATCATTAGTCGGAGGTTCTAGCGCACTCAAAGCAGGGGTATAATAGGGACGCCTAAAAGACTAGATGTTAGCTGATCGAGTACCCTAGGTATCGTTGAAAGGCCTAGTTGTCTTCGTTGAGTAAGACAAACATACAAGTTGATAATGTATGGAGTTTTGCTAGAACCGTGGTTACCATTAGCCCTTGACAAATGGCATGTTGTAGCCAGTCATACAATTAACGATGGTTTCAAGGCAAGATTGGCGGTGATAGCCAAAGTCATGGATGATGATTGTTTTGATTGCATCATCTTGTGTAGATTGTCCAACACCGAAGGAGATTTCTCTTGGGTGCTTGTCTGATGTTAGTTTAGGCCTTCGGGGCTTGTTTTTGGGAGATATCTATATCGATTAGGATGGTCTATGCTTGATAACTGGTTGCCATGAATGTACTGCTTGTTTCTATCTGATTGTTGTAAAGGCTATCATTGTCGGATGTGGAGGAGACAGGTTTGATTCTTCTTTGATGTGTTGGTAGATTAGTTGATTAATCTACCTTTTTCTCATATACTTTATTAATGATGTTAGATAGCTGTTTTATCGCTCATTAAGACTGTTGTCTGACTCAAGGTTTTATGTTTCCTTTTACTACCATGGGATGTTCATCCATTGTGTTGTCGATGCGCAGACTAGGTTATAGGTAACATGTGATAGATCTTGATGAGGCGACGCTCCAGAGCGACGAAGAGCAGGAGGCTTACATATTGCTTTCTATTATGTACATATCTAGTTGTTCCGCTGTTATGAATTCTCTGCGTGACCTTGTAGTGAGGCATTTTGTGCAGACTTTATGCTGTATTCCAGTGTTGTATGGATAATTCATGATGATATGAAAAGTTTAAGATTCTGCTCAATTCTTCTTCAACATTATTGCTTGTTGTATATGTTCTATTATATTTTATCCTTGCGCTGTGAGTTATACGACAGGTTCTGTGTGTATTATATTACCTTGATGATCGTCCATGGTTGCCTGGCACGTCATTCATCACATTATTCCTCTTGTTAAGTACAGGAGTTATGGGCGATCGTCACATTTATGATGTGGGCCCTTCAGTTTCCTGTACTACCCCATCCCGAAATAGATGCCCTTATGTTGGAATATATGATGATAGAGGGTTTCGCCCTTCCCATAGTACCTGAGGTAAATATGATGATTGCAGACTTCACCCAGCCCCCAGTACATGAGGAGTTACCTGTTTGGGACTTAGCCCCAGCGTTGCTTGATGAGTAGGAGCCACTGGTTTCTCCGATGTTAGTAGATGTAGATGAGCTTCTTGTCGGCCTAGTTATACCTGAGATTATAGAGCCACAACTCGTATTAGAGTGTCCATAGCCTGAGGATACTGATAAAGGATATAGCAGAGCAGCCAATAGAGCTTGAGAAGGCTGAGAAAGAGGACGAGGTAGTCATATACTGGTCGGACAATGATAGTGATGATGACCAGCCAGACGACTTCTGGGTTGTAGACCACGTACCTGGTGACTAGCCTATTTTCCCTCCTGGTTTTGAGGGTGAGTTTGCGCAGGAGGCAGAGGAGCTGATCTTATCTGGTCCTTCCATGTAGAGCTCTAGCGATCAGTAGTGATGATGTATGTTGGTTGTGTGTGTGTATATATATATATGTATGTATGTATGGTATGTATGTGCTAGTCCTGTTTTGTTGCGACATAGGCGCGTGGTGTATATTTTGGATATCGTTTATTTTGTAATATAGGTCGCCTCAAGTACGTACCTGTACTCGGGTGGGCATAAATATGGATTCTATGGTACATATACATTGTTTATACCTTAAGTGGCACTACACACTAGGGTATATACTATGTCTATGATTATAGTTGATCTTTTTGGTTGGGACATCACTATGTTATGATATATGACTTGATGATAATAGTTGATCTCTTTTGTTATGACTTGATGATATAAAATATATATGCTTGAAAAAGTGTGATTTGATTAAATAGCTTACAGGAACATCATGGAGGTAATGTACATATGTTGTGTGATATGACTACACCACATAGCATATTATTGTGGACTGCATAGCATAGCATAACCATATGGGCATGTAAGTGTTTGATGCTCATATACTGGAGACCGGTTGTGGACAAAATAATTACGGACAACATATTATTATGGACTGCATAACATAGCATATCCATATAAGCATGTTTGAATGACCATATAAGCATGTAATTGTTCGATGCTTGTATGGCGAGGAATGAATCATGTACTGACTGTGGACTAAATGACCAAACAAAATGAAATTATTTGGTGTCTATATCTTATGTATTTTATTATGATTTATGAGGTCCTATAGAGGCCTTTTGCATTTGTACAGATCAACTCGTACAAAGGAGGTTATGGCGAAATTTTTCGGAAATTTAAGGTGTTAACCAAATTTCAAGAAAATTGGTAAGTTCTTAGAAACTGAAAAGGTGAAGAACATGAGTTAAGGTGAAGGTTGAGTTGGTTAAGTAACCGACCTTCGATTCTACCTTCCTTTTCGCGGATGAAAAGTTCTAAGTAGGGGAGATTGCAACAACCCGTATTTTTGGGCCAGTTTAAAATTTGAATTTAATCTATTTTAATGAATGTTGAAATGAAACAATGCTGATTTTGGCCTGATAAAATTTAAAAATAATTTTAAAATTAGTTTTAACGCTTTATTTGACTTAAAAATAGAGCCAGTAAAAAAATTATTCAATTTAAAAACTCAAATTTTGAATATCGATATTTCGAAGCTATTTTAACGGCCTATAAAAGGACCATTGTTAAGAAAGTCTCACAATCCGACGAAACCACTTCCACTGGATCTAGAATGTTGAAACATGTCAGGATTTAAAATTTCAAGTCCAGCGGAGTTCATATGCGAGAGAACGGTATATAAACACAAGTTGAAATTTCAATTTGAATTCAATTTAAGCTAGAAATAAGGTGATTTTTCAAACGGAATCGGAACTGGATGAAACTTGATTCGTTGGAACCGCAATTCCATAATATAGCAAGATTTCAAATTTCATAATTTTTGGAGTTAACATGTGGCCACGAGACTGGAACAAAGTTTGCACGGTATAATTAATACAGTGTCATAATACATCAAGTCATGAATAGTGTTCAACCAGTACAAATTAGGCGAGCAACTCTTCTCTCCTCCACTTGGCATCCTCCCATTTGTTTAGTCATTCATGAAGTGGTTTGGGGTTAATTAAGTTTTAATTAACTGAACCTTTCTTCTATTTTATTAAAACTCACTTAAGGGCTTAGAAAACCAAAACAATGGAAGCACCTTCCTCCATTTCTCCCTTCACCACCGCGTAAGGGCAGTTTCTGCCGCCGCCCGCCTGCGCCACGTCAGCAATCCCTGGGCCCCTCTTCCCTCTCCAAAAACTTCTCCAAGCTCCTCCGTTGTGTGTAAGCTTCCATCTTTAAGTGCCTACACCACTTCTACCCCCTTTAGACACCTCCTAGTGGACCCCCCACACGCCATGTGTCACCTTGGAGCGGCTGCCACCTCACTGGACAGCGAAGACACGGACCCCACAAGCTACCAAACCGCTAAGAATTGTAGTTTTCCTCCTCTAAACTCAAGCTAGAGTGCATACAAGCGTTGTCGAGAAGTTTCAAGTTGATCGGAGAATAAAAGACAACATTTTTAAGTCGTAGTGAGCGCACGAAGATCCGATGTTGTAGTGTACTGTTGTTCGATGTACTGTAGTTTTAGTTTGCTTAATTATCATAAATTGTTAATATGGTATCTCACATCATAGTTGTTTACAAACCCGATGGATGAATCGTTGATTTGTTGTGTTATGTTCTGGATGTGAATTTAAGTTAACTAACAAGTTAAAATAATGTTAATGTAGTTGAAATTGGATTAAATATCCGTTTATAATTTGAACGAATGAATCTATTATCACTTGTTCAAGTGAAATTAGTTAAATTGAAAAATAATTTGAATTGAATTGGATATAATTAAATTATTAATTAGTAGTAGATTTAAATTGATTATTTGTTGGTTGAAAATCCCACATGGGTCTCGGGATGATATTTGATTTACATGTCTCCCTGGTATGTAGTTTGTACGTTGATCGTTTTATTTACATATTGAAATAAGCGTCAATTGTTTGTTTGAAGCTTATAAGGATCTAGGTGCACTCTGGATGTTATTTATACCAGTACATAGGCACGCCCGATGGGCGTGTGCATAGTTGTATTTGACCAAAGCTGTAAATGATGTTTAAAATAGGCAATCGTTGCAGCGCTTTGGATGTACAAATTTAGGATATCATAAATATGAAAAAGAAAAAAAAAGAAACAGAATACAATAGAAAAATTAAACATGAGCACCCAAAGATATGTCGGGGGAAAAAATATAAATATGAACACTGACTGTAGTACAATTTTGCGCATGCATAAATCTTGCATGTATTACTAAAATTTTATTATCTTACAACAATGGGATCATAACTAAAATTAATTTCAAAACATGAGAGAAGCATAGTAAAGTATAAGATATTGCTTTATATTAATCATTCAATTATCCATCAGGTTAGTCCATTAAATCATAACAGCAGTAGTTGCATCTCTTCCATCTAGTCGTGCCTTTTTTAACTCTTTTCAACGCCAACTTGTTTCTACATTTCACCCTTGCACTCTTGCAAATCTGAACTACATGCGACTTCTATTAAACATCAAGGAACACATAAATATAACGGAATAATGATGAAGTTAATCCCATTTGGAAAACTATAATTAAGTAGTACCAATAATTGACTGAAAAATGGGCTGAAGTTTAAGACAGGTGATACCATTAAACGAAGAATCCATACATGGTTTCGACTCATACTAAAGCCAAGTATTACATATCTTTGTAAATATTAAACTTATGTTTCCTGCATGGAGATCTACTGGATTTGATGCCTTTATCCATTCAAAATGATGAAGCAGCATGTTTTACTCCCACAAAACTGATAATTTTTCCAGCAACTTAGGCCAAGGTAAAGTGTATTAAGAATCTTCCAGAAGACATAATTTTCCAAGACAATCAATCAAAGAAGCCAATAAAAAAAATCCATATTTTCAAACATCTATGTCTGGAAACCAAAATGACCCATAACATATCCAAATTCTTTATGATAATTTGGTATTAATTGTATTGAATCACAAAATATAAGAAGCAATAGGAAATTAAAAATAGATGATTTAAATAGTTACAGATTTTAGTATAACATTGATTGCTAACCATGTTATTGTCATTTGAAGAACTAAAATTTAGCAATTTACCTAGTTATTGCTCGAGATTCGTTAGCTATAAAGTGGGATGAAGTCCAGAACTCATTACTCCAGAAAGTACATTCCTTCTACGTTATTTTTCCTGTCTCATTTGATATACTGAAAGGGAACTCCTGTGCACGACTTATTAAAAAAAATTGTGTTTTAAAAGTAAAGAAATTTGCATAATCAGGTTAACTTACTCAAACAAATGTAATTCATTAATATGATGAAGATCAGAAACCATAATTAATTTAAACCAAGTTTGAATACAAAAAAGTTGTTCTAAGCAAACAATTTTAATGCAAGGTTTTTGAAAACATGGTCTGTAATTATCTTGCAGAAGTAACAATAAACGGATAAATAGTTGACATGTTCGATGCTTCGTCTCCCTTTTCCATTACTTTGGCACGTTAATTCGTGCAGTTCAAGTAAATGTTGAAGGGAAAAACTAAAGGATAAAAATAAGGGGTTTAGAGAATAAAATAATGAGTACAAATGGGTATTCCACAGATTGTTAATAGATTAGTATATGAGAGAGTTTAAAAGGAACTATGGGCAGTGAGCATCTTGTTAATTTTAGAAGAAATAGTAAATATTCATTTGCTTCAATGATAGATGTTTCAATGAGTAAATGAGTGGTCAAATGAATGCATAGGCAAATAAGCAAAAAATGAATTAAATTCAATCAACATGTTTTTAAATTTGCAAAAAAAGACATTATTTCAAAAATAATAATATACCACATGTGATTAAAAAAACATGATCTGTATAAGCAAAATTGTGGATATGTGTTATATATGGATAGTTGAAAAATCTATATTGAAGGATATAAAAGACAGTTCATAGAAATAAAAATAAACATATCACATGCTTGTCATCTATAAAGAGATTGATATAACGACCATAAAGGTAGAAACATTCATTCATAAAACTTCAGCTGTCTTATCATAATAATAAGTAACTAAAATTAGATGAATATGCCATATTTATAATAGTCATGGGAGGAATTGAGTAATAAATGTATACATATTTGATAAGTGTATCATAAGACAGCTAAAATAACCAAAATAATGGTATCAAAATTGTAAACATATTTTTACATACATTTGTAAGCTTGAGTAGAAAATTGAGCTGTTAAATCTCTTGACAATATACCCATAGGAGGGTTTATAGTTGTACAATTATGCGCTGACTCCAGCAGAAGCCTGAGATTGATTAGGTAAAGTTTTTTCAGTGGAATCCCCTAAATTAATTGGTAAGTATCAAACAAGGATATAAAGACGGCTCATAGAAATAAAAATATCACATGCTTGTCATCTAAAAGAGATGGATATAACAACCATAAAGGTAGAAACATTCATTAATATAACTTCAGTTGTCTTATCATAATAATAATTAACTAAAATCAGATGAATATGCCATATTTATAATAGTCATGGGAAGGAATTGAGTAATAACTGTATACATATTTGATAAGTGTATCATAAAACAGTTAAGAGTACCAAAATAAGGGTATCAAAATTGTAAACACATTTTTACATACCTTTGTAAGCTTAAGCAGAAAATTGAGCTGTTAAATCTTTTGATAATATACCCATAAGAGGGTTTATAGTTGTACAATTACGCACTGTCTCCAGCAGAAGCCTAAGATTGATTAGGTAAAGTTTTTTCGGTGGAATCCCTTAAATTAATTGGCAAGTATCAATCATTAGAAAATGAAGTTGTAACTCATGAAATATATCTAACTATATAATACAACAATTCATCGATAACCATAACATAAGAAGAAGGGGAAAAAACCGTTAGTTCTATATAAATCTTAAACATAACATGAAGAATAAAACAATTGATGACAGATATAAAAGCCAAAAATTAAAAATTCCTAGTAATAAAAGTAGCATGAATGCATCTATTAGAAGCCCAAGCAGATGCTACAAATGTTCAGCAAGTATCCATTATCATAAGAACTGTCTGTTTTTACATGTAAAATTGTTTTCTGTTAGACTTAAATATATTGCATAAACTAACAATTATTTTATGATAATTTATTTATAATCAATATCAAAAAGATTGATGGCTCAATCTGTTGTCTAAATATATTGCTTGGGTTATGTATCAACCACTGGGAGGCTTTTTAACTAAGTATACAATGTCTTCTGACAAATCTAATAATATACCCATAGGAGGGTTTATAGTTGTACAATTATGCACTGTCTCCGGTAAAGACACGGTCTACTTAGTTAATCATTGTTTAAGTAGTGTTGGTACTGTTAGCTTTATACATGAATTTGTAAAAAGGAATGAAATTTTGAGCTTTAAAAAAGTTTTGAATTATTTAGGTTGTTCTAAGCAAACAATTTTAATGGTTAGGTTTTTGAAAATTTAGGTTGTTCTAAGCAAACAATTTTAACGGTTAGGTTTTTGAAAACATGGTCTGTACATATCTTGCAGAAGTAACAAACAACAGATAAATGATTGACATTTTCGATGCTTGATCTCTCTTTTCCGTTACTTTGGCACGTTAATTCGTGCAGTTCATAAAAAAGTTGGAGGGAAAAACTAAAGGATAAAAATAAGTGGTTTAGAGAATAAAATAATCAGTACAAATGGGTATTCCATGGATTTTTAATAGATTAGTATATGAGAGAGTTTAAAAGGAATTATGGACAGTGAGCATCGTTTTAATTTTAGAAGAAATAGTAAATATTCATTTGGTTTAATGATAGATGTTTCAATGAGTAAAAGAGTGGTCAAATGAATGCATAGGAAAATAAGCAAAAAATGAATTAAATTCAATCAGTGTGTTGTTAATTTTTTTTTAAAACGAAGACATTATTTCAAAAATAGTAATGCACCGTAAGTGATTAAAAAACATGATCTATATAAGCAAATTTGTTGATATGGGTTATATATGGATAGTTGAAAAATCTATATTGAAGGATATAAAAGACATTTCATAGAAATAAAAATATCACATGCTTGTCATCTAAAAAGAGATGGATATAACGACCATAAAGGTAGAAACATTCATTCATAAAACTTCAGTTGTCTTATCATAATAATAAGTAACTAAAATTAGATGAACATGCCATATTTATAATAGTCATGGGAAAAAATTGAGTATTAACTGTATACTTATTTGATAAGTGTATCATAAAATGGCTAAGAATACCAAAATAAGGGTACCAAAATTGTAAACATATTTTTACATACCTTTGTAAGCTTAATCAGAAAATTAAGCTGCCAAATCTCTTGATAATATACCCATAGGAGGGTTTATAGTTGTATAATTATGCACTGTCTCCAGCAGATGCCTGAGCTTGATTAGGTAAAGTTTTTTTTAGTGGAATCCCCTAAATTAATTGGTACGTATCAATCATCAAAAAATGAAGCTGTAACTCATGAAATATAGCTAACTATATAATATAACAGTTCATCGATAACCATAGCATAAAAAAAGGGCAAAAATCCTGAGTTTTATACAAATCTTATTATATTTAACATGGAGAATAAAACCATTGCTGACAGATACGAAAGCTTAAAATTAAAAATTCCTAGTAATAAAAGTAGCATGAATGTGTCTATTAGAAGTCCAAGTAGAAGTGGTAAATGTTCGACAAGTATCCGTTATCATAAGAATTGACTGTTTTTACCTCTAAAATTGTTTTCTATTAAACTTAATTATATTGCATAAACTAATAATTACTTGATAATTGATTTATAATCAATATCAAAAAGATTGATTGCTTAATCTGTTGTCTAAATATATTGTTTGGTTGATGTCCCAACCACTGGGAGGCTTTTTAACCAAGTATACAGTGTCTTCTGACAAATACTAATATTGTTTTTCTAAGAGTTTTCCAATGGAAATTCTATAAAAATATTAGTAGTATCATATAAAATTACATCTGAAAATAATGGTAAAAAATATTAAAATAACTAGTGAGCATCAACCATCTGATACTATGCAATTTTTTATAGTATATGTAACTATAAAGAAATAATTGTTGGTTTTACGTATATTTTGGCTAACATCTAAAAATACTACGACGAATATGGTAGCGAACCCATGTATGATAAGTATCCAGCAATGCAAATCACTCTCTTCTCTTTATCCTCACAGTTCGCATATAGTTTTAAGGCTTCGGGTAGTATCAAGCAATGCAAATCACTCTCTTTTCTTTATCCTTACCGTTCGCATATAGTTTTAAGGCTTCAGGTAACACTATTTAGAATTCATTGACAAATTCATATCAAGGATGCCTGCTATTTTGCAACATAGCATTTGCCTGATAAAGCATAAACACTTTTATTTCTTTTAAATCCATTGAAGAACTGTCAAATACTTTTTTCAATGTTTCAATGACCTGCTTCGCTTTGTCACCAAGAAGACAAAGATTCAATTATGAAAAAAGAAAATCTAAATTAGGTTAATAGATTTCATAATCTAACTTAAAGTACCACATAACATAAATGTTAATTAATCGACTGCCAGAGATAGGGAGGAGTGACAGATCTGAAGAGTGGTGAAACGTATACGGCGGTCTTGAGCAGGGTTCGTCCAGTTGGAGTGGGAAGAACGAAATATAACTGTTGGGTCTGAAGCGGAAAATAATGGCAGATCGAAATAGGTGAAGGAAGTAAGAGGTGATGGGAGAAGGAATTGAACTTTGCGTCCAGATGTCGTTGATTAAGGAGGAATGTTTGCGGTAGTTTAAGGCTTAGAGTGGGGAAGAAAATAGGAGGAAAAGAGGAGAATCGTGGAGAACAGAGTGAGAAGTGGTGGGGGAAAACAATAATAGATGTGTTGACTAATGGCAAGTAGTGGGTAGTGGAAATTGTGCCGAAGGAAGACACGTTTGCCCCTGATCGATTAGTATCTTGGCATTTAGCTGGGTCAAGGGGAAGGGACTTTTGTGGAACAGCTAAAAAGCTTCACCATCCTAAATGATTTTCTTTTTTAGTAGAGATGTTTGATACTTGTTACAACTATTGTTGGATGGGTAAAATTCATATAAGTAAATATGTATGATGTTTGGTTGACTGTTATTCCAATCCGAAATAAATATGAATATTTTAATAATATAGTGAACAATTGAAGTTTGATTTCGATGTACAATTTTGGATGGACAAATAGATATCAAAAAATCAATTAACATTCATAATTGTAATGAATGGTTTTGGAGTAAATTTAATACACTTTTGGCATACCAAAGTTTTTGGTTTAAATGAATTGTAACTTTTCAAAGTGAAGTTCTGTAAGGCTATATAGCAAACGTTTTAAAAGAAATTTTCTTTCGAAATTTTCTCATTTCTTTTTATAACGAATGTAAGGAAAAATTGAACGTAAAATAATGACTTTCGAAAAATAATATTATCTTATTCATTAAAATAATATTAAAATTGGATGAACAGTGAAGTATGCAATTTTAAAGAGAAATAACTGAAATGAGCTTTCAAAGATGATTACATATATTTTATATAATTAATAAAAATGGTTTGAAAGTGTTACGATTTATTATAAATTTTATAATTCGATTTGGGCTTGAATACAATGCGTCGCGCAACGACAGTTTGCAAACGTCAACCTGTAACTTCGAATTGACGTAATGGGAGATCCGACCGTCGGATTCAACCAGAACTATTGGGTTCGTATCAAAATTACTTTTAAATGAAAAAAGAGGATTAAAATTTAATGGTTAGATTTTAAAATGTATCCAAATCAAATTTAGGGATGTAGTTCGGTGGCCAAAATTAGAAAACCGACTGTAAGGTCCTTTATAAAGTTATTAAAAATATGAATAAATTATGATAAATCATAATAAATGATTTGGAAAGAGTTTGGATAAAATAATCAAAGTTTTTTATGATATGTGATGTTCTTATCAAAAAGAGTGGTCTGAAAACTAGAAGGAAAAATCGAATGTTTCTTACATAACGAATTGGTTTAAGAACAGGTTTTAAAATAACCAGAGTTTTTCCAACGAATAAGTTTGAATGGAAATTATCCTCAAATGTTTCGATATGGGATCCCGTAATTATACAGATATTTATGAGGAATTTGGAAGATATTAATATCGTTATTCGGATATGATATGTGTTGGTTTCGGAATTTGGTATTGAATGTAAGTTGACATGATTTCTATTTATGACCTTATATTTAATACAAATTGGATTTTGGGTTTCTTGTGAATGGTATCTTAGATAATACTATCCTTCAACATAGTTGTAAAAAGGAATAAATCTTTTAATTTAAGATCTAAGGAAGTTTTCCAGTTTATTTTATTAAATTGGAAATTGAATGGAATTTGATTAATAATAATCGAGATGATCTTCTGTGAAGGAAGACATTTACTATTTATGGAATATAAAAGGCTTTGTTGTTATTCCACTTATAGTATTAATCGGATATAGAAGTATATATCAATTATAAATTGTTCAGATTTCCATGTAGATTCCATATTAAATGGAAGATGGTTTTGGGTTTATTATGAACAGTTCTTTTGAATGGCAGTTATTCTTTAACCCAAGTAATGACAAGATTAATTTCCAAAAGATAAATAATCATTAAGTAATGATTTGTGAGTTAAAAAGATTTTATAATATCTTTTGAAGTGATTTCTGAGGAAGATTTAAACAATAAGTTTAAAGAGATAACCTTTGATAAAATTAATGGGAACCTTTCCTAGAGAAATGAATATTTGGATGAAAGAACATTTTGTATTGGAATGAGATGTGTGTTATCTTTATTTATCTTTTGATTTTAACGATGCATAAGTTATTCGGAAAGACTGGGTTTAACCCATTCTGAATAACTTTTGATGACAATTAAAAGTCGAAGATCGAAGACGGTGGTTGAAGATCAGAGATCTCCACATCGTTCTGGGCTATTGCTGATGTCTCACTTGGAAAGTATACCTAAGTAGAAGTTATAAGTGGTGGTTGTCCAGATATACTTGGAAATCAACCGGATATGCGAGGACCTCTTTCCTGTATTGGACATATGGAATGAGGAATAAGGTGCCTTTGGTTTCGTTTAGACCCAGAATGGATTAGCAAATGGATTAAATATCTGACATTATAATAGATGTTGTATTCAATGATCTCTAAAAAATATAGATCTATTTGGTGGCAGAGAATTTATTCTCTTAGATTAACACTCTTCTATGAGACATATGAGTTTAGAGGTTACATATTGGCGGAAATCAATGGTATTGGTTGACAATGTGGCAGGCTGGGATGCATGGATCAAAGCTTTTGTTGAAAAGCATAGCCTTGTGAATGATGATCAAAACATGGCTTATATAGCGTACCTTTGTGTATGGCATTAATTCCTGAGCTTTACACCCTGGTATGAGTCAAAAAAAAGATGAAGGACAACACGGAGCACATGTGTTTCTTTCTAGCTGGAGGTGATGTCATGGTATGAAGCCCAAACATTTTACTTATGTGGATGATGGATAGCGAGGGCCATCAGATTTTCCTACACTAGGCCAAGGTAGTCGACATTACTTACCAAAAAAATGTCCGTAGGACCGAGAAACGTATGGAATAGGCAATGCTAATCAGCGTTACGGCTGATCGGCTCTGCTGCTCCTAAGAGATAGGTGGTTCCCGGGGACATTTTGCTAGAGATGTTCGGAATTCGGTGAGGAAGATCCCTTGCCTTGGCTCATGATGGAAATCCAAATTCCAATACATGATCTTATGATTTTTATTGTATACCTATGGAGACATAGTAGGATGGGGTACTAGGCCGTCTATGATTGATATATTTACATTCGAAGTTGTTTTCTGCACTATGCACTTATAATAATATATAAAAAAATTGTTTTAAAGTGTATTAAGCATGTTTGGTTATAAGCTAAAACTCTATCCTCCGACTTGCGTTGCATTGTGTGATGGGACGTAAGTCATATAATAACTTCATTTTCAATGAAAGCATTGCGTTGTTTTATTTCTAAACTGATATTCATGTGAAGGAAACCCGTTTTGTGTCATATGGTGTGGTCCTATGATTTTCCAACCTTTAAAGTCAAGTTTTAATAACTTTTTAGCTCTTATACTACTCTCGTGACTAACTCGGAGTTTATTGTTTTCACCTAAATTCTGGGTTCCGTATTTTCCACATAGATAGCTAGTAGTTTTTTTGTAGATATTTTATCTAACAGGATTATGGTTTATGGCTGGAGCTATATTCTGGAAAGCTTTGTATTCGTATATTTCCCTTAGCCGTGTCAGTTGATGTTTCCCGTTGTGCATTGTATTTATAAATTTTTCTTTTTGCTGCATTGTCATAATTCACTGTCTGATATTTGTATTTGCATTGTGTATTTTATTTTCTGCATTTTGATGTAAATTGTTCTAATAGCAATGAAAAGTTCTGTTGTTCTGTGTTCCGATGCATCGTGTTCTCAAACAATCCAGATTCTTGTTCGGTTTAGGCTGGTCGGGGATTTCGGGTCGTGACAAAAACCATCCCCATCAACGTCCCATTCTCTAACATAACCAATAAAATGAGTTGGTATATTGAAAGTATATCATTTTACTGTTCACATAGTTTGATCAGATGAATTCGAGTACAAGACTTTGAGGTGTTTTCACATCGTTTCAAATAACAAAATAAGCATTTATCACTTGATTCTTGAAGTTGAATACTTGGTGAGGATTTTATAAAACTAATTTTTTTCTATCATAGTATTATAGCTATACAAGGGGAATAGAGCTTCCTACTGTAATGACCTGCATTTTTCTGCGACATATAATTAACTTATTTAATTATTTAAATGGTGAATTAGAATGAAATGGTCATTGAATTAAATAATGGTGAATATATAATTTAAATAATAAATTAAATAATATATTAAATTCTGAAATAATCAGAATTGGCGGAAATGGCGATATGGTTTGAACCGGGCAATTCAAAATATATAATTCAGTTTAGAATTTAATTTGAATAACGAATGTATTTAAATAACGGCAGTTTGAACGTATAATTATATTATAATTAAAATGAGCTTGAAATGGCGCGGTAGTTCGTTATTTGGCGATTTGAACTTCAACTGAATGTATAGGATTCGTTTTAAGCCGGATTTCTATGAAACAAGAAATGTGTGGAGCTGGTGGAGTATATCTTTCTAATGGAAGAGAAAAATCTGGATTTCATCATGTAGATTTTGATTTACGTCCAAATCAAATTTTAAAAAAGTCGTTGTGGAATTCCTTTATAATTTGCAACGCTTTATATACGTTATAAAAGGGAATTTCAATATAAATTGAAATCTGATTCAACCTGGACTTCGAATATCGAATATATAATTACCCTGGAGTCGTATGGTATTATATTGTAAATATATACGATAATATATATTTATTTATATTTAATTTAATTATAATTAAATATATTTATATATTTAAATGAGCTATTTAGAGCTTTAAAAATAGCCACTTTTGCAAACGATCTCAGAATTCGACGAAACTAATTTTATTGGATCCGCAACATCAAATTATTGTTAGATTCCTAGATTCGTGATTTTTAGAGTTAGTATGTGGCCGTACGGATTTTTAATGTGAAAAACAATCGGTATTTTGACGGCTAAAAATACGCTGTGTGAGCATATGAAGTCGGAATTCGATGAAACCAGTTTTGTTGGGACCGTAATGTCAAACTCTAGCAGTATGTCCAGTTTCGTGATTTTTGAATATCGTGTGTGATCACACGAATTTTTAGAAGGCTAAATGAATACAAAAATGAAAATATCCTAACCAAAATATCTAAAAAATATCCCCTATAAATATCTAACTCTTATCATCCCATAAGACCTAGTTTTTATTTCCTTGGTCAACAGAAAAACGCGCAGCCTCAAAAGAAATTCCAACAGTAGGAGTTCGATCAAAATAAAATCAAAACACCTCCAATAAAATTCTGAAAATCATAAAACCCTATCCACTGACATCCTCTGATCATAAGCTTCATGTTAATACCTCTTTTTCAATACTCGATGTCGGTTCTGAGCTCACCGCGGACAACAGTTGAGCTAGGGTTGAGGGGCGTTGGCGATTCGAATGATGGTTTAGGATGGCGAGAAGGGCGATGTGCTTATGGAGGCGAGGCACTCGGTTTAGAAACTTAATGGGGTGCTCCGATGATCTCTGGCCGATTCCGTCCTTAGGAAGTCGAGGTGAGAAGCAGCAGGACGAGATGGGAAGGGTGTAGTCAAGTTGGTCTTTGGGGTAACGAATGAGTAGTGGGGAAGATGCTGAGTCCTCTGGTGGAGGCGGCGCCGGGAATGGATGGCCGTGGTGGAAGCCGTGGAGGGTCAAAGCGACGGATCAACAGGAAATGGGAGTAGCGGATTCTGTAATTTATTTGGGGGAGGAGAGTATAAAGCGGGCCGGGTCTTTAAAGAATTGAAGTGGGCCGGAAATAAAATGGTTAATCCCTTTTAAATATTAAATCCATGGTTTATCTTATTTAAATATGGATATGAATTGTAATCCTTATAACTTCGCCATACATTAGCCAAATTCAGCGAAACAAAATCCGACGGGATCGTATAGACAGACACTACCCAATGGGACTGACTGGGAGTGGATTGGAGCTTGTTTGAATTTATGGCGAAATAAATTGTTTGATTCAAATCAAACAAACAGTTTATCATTCTTTAACGATGAACTGCCAAAGTGAGTAAAACTCACCAACTCTGAACAGTTATATTTTTCTAACGTATATTTAGAACTGATAATTATCTGTTGATTGATGTGTGTTAACTGTTTGGTTGAATTGTGTACGTATTGGTTGAAAATATAGATAACGATACATATATATAAATCGTTAATCGAATATTGATTCTATTTATCAGAATATTTTATATTCGTGTTGTTTAACATCTGTGATGCAGGGAAACAGGTTGGAGGGATCCAACAGGATTCCTCAAATATTTAAAATATTGTTTGTTTCATATATTGTAATATATGATGTGATATATAATCTTTTTGATTATGTGTGTTTAAATGATATCGATCATTGTGGTTTGCTATTTTAAATATCATAAGAGACCCTGGGATGTAAAAAGAATTATTTCAATGTATATTGAAATAAAGGAATTTTATAAAATCAACCGATTTTATAAAAGGAAATATTTTGAAAATAAAGTATCTGTAAAATCATAGAATTAATAATGGAATAATTATTTAGGAAATAAATAGGGTTTATAAAAAAGGTAGTTGACGAGATATAAAAGAGTTAATCGAATATGGTTAGTCGAATAGAGTTAGTCAAACATAGTTATTCGGGATGAGATACCATTTAGCACGACTGCTGGCGTCATTCGCAGGGCTACAGATAGCCTACGGCAGTCGGATGTTTTCCTGAGGGAATCAGGCGTAACCATTTTGATCGTTGCGATCTAGAGTTAAGCGAATGGAGTTAAATCGAATATTAGTTATTCGAATGAGAGTTAAACAAATAGAGTTATTCAATTAGAGTTAATAGAAATAGAGTTAAACAAGATTAGAAACTGACCAAAGATTAGTAAGTTGAATGGTTTTCTGAGTATCAATCTGATGTTGGCTTTGGCCTTCGGGGTTTATACTTAGAGAATTTTTCTCCTACTAGTTTACAGTCAGGGACCGATAGTTGTGGAATGATAGTGATATGTAAATAAACAATGGAAATGTTTTCCAGTGTTAATAACATATATTTTCTAAACATAGAAAATAAGGATATATATATATATATGGTTGATGATTAATCGATATAATTTCCACTTGGAAATAATATCGTTGTTTGCACACGTGTTTTTCTTTGATAGTTAAATCACAGACTATCAAAGTTTTGACCATTTTAACGTTGTTAATATGGAGAGACCGGTTGGATTATTATCCGAAGAACCACTTCGTATTGGCATAAGCGTTGCGAATCAAGTACGCTGAATATATTGAAGACGGAGTAAAGTGCAAGGGTTGTTGTATAAATCTTAGATAACAATCACCTAAGATGGATGTACTGAATAGTGCCTTCGGTTTGTCCAGTCCCAGGACGACCTGTATGGAAGAATGTCTGACAAAGTATATCTAATAGATCGCGTAAGTTGATCTCTTCAAACGTATTCACGTTTGGTGGCGGAGGAATTCGTTTCTCTTAGCTGTATACTCGTGGTATTTTTGGGGAAATCAATTTGTAATTTGGCGGGTATGACGATGTGACATTCAAAGTGAATGAAGATGTGACATGTAAAAGATATGCGTAGCTTCTAGCCTCACATCCGGTAAAATGACAGAAATCGGGCAGGCAACATGGCTAAGTCGGTCGCTCCGAAGTAGGGTGTATAATCACCTATCTAGATAATATTCATTTGCTTCTTTAATCTATCAATGTTGTCCCATATATATACGGGAAACGGTTGCTGATCCCAAACGTTGGTGATATACATTCGATACACTCAAGCGAAGTGAGTGGTCGGTCATGTGTGGCTGAGTCGCAAGATGTTCTTGTTGAACTCCAGTGTATCGTTACTAGAGTACACTAATCGGAAGGTGGTTCCATACCTTGTCATAGTTGGAAATCCATTACCCAATACGTGCTTGTGGCTTTTATTGTATACTATATATGTAGAACGTGAGATGAAAGCGTTTCTGCTAGATGATTATTATATTGTGGTTGATAGACATTATTATAATATCAAAGGGTTTTTGATATAAAGATATTTTGGATTCTCATAAGGGAAATACCCGTTCCGTTATACGGCGTGGTCTTATGAGATATCGTTTACTTGTTCAACTGTTTTAAGCTATTTTACTCATACCAGTCCTATGACTGACCCGGAGTTTATTTTGTTTTGTTTTCCCTAAACTCTTGGATGCCCAATTTTGTACGGGCATTCAAGTAGTCAGGATTTACATATACTTGAAGAGCTGGAGAAGGAGGCTTCAGGATCATATAGCTATTGTTTATTTCCGCTGTGTTGTAAGTGTTGTACTGTGATAATGATGTATATTCAAGTACAGATATATATTTCAAGTTATGTTATATATATTATATGTTATTCGTTCCGCTGTGAGGTTCGTGTTACTCTGATGTTGTGCTCTTCTTCTTCTATTCTAAGTTTCTATCTTATCTATTCTCACCTTATACCTTCTTTCTATTAGTTTCCTGGTTTCCAATTTAATTTGGGGTTGGACTTGTGTTTTTGGTCAGCTCAAATTGGTCCGGATTTTCGGGTCACTACACCTACTCAAGAAGCCTGATCAGGTTTTGCACTAGAGATATCGAGTGAGCGATGCTAGTTCAAAACAAAGTAATGTATTCGAGTAAGATCACATTATTTTTTATGGATGATCTATGGATATGATACAAATATGTGAATAGTATTAAGATTTCAAAGCCAAAGCTAGTAAAGTTCAAGTATATTACTTGATCATGATGATAAGTCTTTTGCTTATTCCAGGGATGTAGATTAGATGTTTCTACTAAATGTTTACTGGCTCATTTTTGAAATAAGTAATCAAACTCAGCCAAAAATATTAAATCCATTAGCAATTTCTTGAAAAGGTATTCATAAACGGTAGTAATAAGTTCCAAGAAAAGAAGAAAATAGCTTAACACAACCTAAAATCAACATCCAATCAGAATTTAATATTTAGTGGATCATCATTTTTCAATCGTTCAGAGTATGAAACAATAGAACTTGTTAAAAACTAAACTTTTAATAATACATATGATTAACTTGGCTATCCTATTTTTCTTTGCATTACCAAACAAACCTTCTAATTTATGTTTTTCTCGATCATTCTTCTTTGCATTGCCACACAAACCAGTTAAACTTTTATCGATCGGTAATTTAAATATCTAAAGTGAGACAAAGACATATTATAAATATCCAAAGTAGTTCTTTTTTCAACTAGTGCAAGAACACTTGATAATACATTTCAAGCAAAATATGAACATACATAAAAAAATATAAAAAGTGACATTTATTTTCTTTAAAAAACAAAATTACTATTTTGGCATTTGATAGTGATATTATAATTTCTTTTGAAACTTGCAACAACATGCCTTAAGATACCCTTGCTCTCCAGATATATGTCTTTAAACTTGAGATCCACATATAGATTGTTTCTCTTTCGATCCACATATAGATTGTTTCGCTTTCGACTCAACTCTAAGAATGAACCATAATTATAAGAAAACATAAGATGAAGTTGGATGAAAATGTCCTAATCAAGTGATGATAAATAACTAATATGATACCCTATACATCGGGTTAACAGCCAGGCAAGACTAAGTATAGTACCACCACCTAAATTTGTCCTAATAACTAACTCAAACCTACAATATAGTTTCAGTACAAATAAGAAACACCAAATATAAACCAAGAGAAAATTTAAAGTTATCAAAGTAAGATTTACATGACACAAGTTTAATACTAGTGGCGCTAATGTAGCTTAGTGTTTCAAAATTTTGATGCTTTTTTCATGTTATAGACAAACATGAAACATAGAAGGGACAAAACCACTCTTGTAACCCAAATAATTCAAATATAAATCCTAAACATTGAAGGTAACATGACAATAGTAAAAAGGATTTTGAACATCTACCTCTTCCTACATATCACAGAAAAACAAAAGTTGGTCTACATCTTACTTTTCATGCTCAAACATCACAATGGTGTTTTAATTTATTTATTTTTACAATTAACCATACAATTAAGGTGGAACAAGGATTCTACATAAGGTTTTATAAAACTTGATAGAAACACAATTGTAAGTGATAAGTTTATATATGTAATTAATAGTGAAGATTTCCTTCTATCAAAACTCCAAGTCACGATTTCCTTTTATTGATCAAGCTGGACAGAGCTAGCAATCTCAATGAGTCCAAAGTATTGAATAAAATTCTATTAAGAATTCTGTAAATGTTCAAATTCTGTCTGAAACCATCAAATAGCATATTAACATATCTCACAAACTAATGCACTTTGTAAATATCTATTTGCATGCATTATTCAAATAGGATCAATTCTACCAAACTTAATTATAATCTAAGTTTAACTCCAAATTTAGTTGAATATTATAAGAGAAACCATAAATAATTTTACCTCTAAATTATGATGGTTGATTATTTATCGTTGCTATTATATACATGTGTTGTATGGAATCCATATTATTAACATTATATGATAATTGATTGGGCCTCATTCCAATTTGGAAAATAAAGAATATTATAAAATATAGATTCATGTGCATACATGCTTAAGTGCTTTAATTATAATGTAAAACATGATTCAACAAAGCTATTTAGGAGGATAAAATCTATTTTAAACAATATACATTATTTACATGTAGTTGTTCAAGATAAAAAGAACTGCACTAGTTATATAACAATTTGCAAAACACCTATATCCATTTATATATTGAGCTCTTTTCAAATTTGTGCTTAATATATTTAGCGAGACATGAATAGATAAACATGTATATTCATGAAAATATATGATAAATTTGTTTGAAAATGTATAACTTAATAGAAACATACATTGAGTCAATTATTATTCAAAAGCATTGAATGTATATTTTAGTTTATAGGAATATGACCTACCTATTACTCTGCCAATTACTATACAAAAGCATTGAATGTCCATTTTAGTTTATAGGAATATGAGCCTACCTATTGCACCATTACTCGGTTGGTTTGGAGATCTAATATCAAGTATGACACACACACACACACACACACACACACACATATATATATATATATATTTGAAAATAGGTTCACTATTATTTCAGAACCAACCATATACTTTGTTTATATGCTTTATCAAAACCTTATGCCCCCCAACCTAGATGGGTGCGACATAAGGGAAAAGAGTACATATAAACTCCATATGTTAACAATACAAGCAAAAGAACAAACTCACCCTCCACCTCTCCGTACAAACACTTATGAACTCTCATAACAAAAGCAATACAAAACCAAATAGATCAACTAAAAAAACAAAACAGTAAAACATGTGATCAACCAGTATCAATTAGGTCAATTCCCCATTTCCTCAAAATATCAATCTTCGACTGCACTCTTTTCGTCTTGCTACCATTGTTCTTCACCAAAAACATTACTTCTCTTTCAATCATCTTCAATCTAGTTTCTTTGTTAATCTTTCTTTGATTATAGTGCCTTGCGTTCCTTTCTTGCCACACGTGATATATCGTAGTTGTGTAAGTTGCACATGTCAAATCTAAACACTGGTCTCTATCTCTGAATCTTTCCAGTATTCTTTGAGCTTCCTCCTCCAAATTCCCAATTGTGTTCACATCAAAATTTAGCTTTAGTAATACTGAAAACCAGATAAACCACACATGGTCTCATTTGTAAAACAGATGCTCAACAGACTCCTCTTCATTCTCACATAATAAATATACATTCTCAATTACAATGCCATACCTCATCAATCGGTCTTTAGTGTTTAACCTCTTAACTACTGCTAAAAACGATATAAATGCCATCCTTTTAGCATTTTTACCATGCCAATACACTTTCAAAAAAATTCTCTCGGGTACCTTAGCTCGAATAAATTTCCAAGCTTTGTGAACTGTAAACAAATTACCATCATTCCAAGCATAGAAATCAGGTGGATTACTGGTACTCAATGTAACTGAATTAATAAGAGGAAGGATCTCCCTTGTAGCCGCATGTAAATTACCATATATTCTTCCATCAACAATTATTGAAGATACAAAAACATTGTTTCTTCCTATTTGTTGAAATCTGGAAAATCCAATAATGTCCACTAAACATTTATTGTTAAGCCAAGGCTCAAACCAAAGCAAGGTTGAAGTGCCATATCTGATTACCTTCGTGAACAACTGAAATTTCTTAATCGCAGAATAGATTTCCAGGTACTCGACGCATTATTATCAACATTCATATACCAAAACAACTTGCCACTACAATATCTATTCAACATCCATCGACTCCATAGTGATTCTTGCTTGAGAAATTTCTCCATAAGCTTAATTCCAGCTGCCTTCTTTAAATCTGAAAAAGATTTCAATCCAATTCTCCCTTCCATTTTAGGAAGACATAATTTATCCCCAGCTGATTTTATGCGAGGAATTGCCCCAGAAGAAATCAGTGCACATCATATTAAGCTTATCTATAACCTGTTCTGGAATTTGATATACAAACAACCAGTATAGCACCGTAGGAATAAGAACAGATTGGATTAACTCGTCTCTTCCAGCAAAACTTAGAAACTTTGCATCCCAAGCTTGTACTTTATCCTGGATTCGATGTAATAGAGACTGACATTCAAAATAATGAATATAATTTGAAGATATAGGAACACCTAAATACTTCACTGGAAGAAGACACCTTGGTATCTCAAGAATATCGGAAATTCCGCTGTATTTCGAGCATAATTACTGAAATAGATCTTGGATTTCAACACACTAACCGTCAATCCACAATATCTTTCCAGTTTGCCAAAAATTTCCTTCAAATAATAAGCATTCGATATAATACATTTTCCAAAAACCATTAAATCATCGGCATATAAAAGATGAGTGACAACTGGATCAAATCTATGCACAGGTATAAACTTATGTTGAACAAACGCTTCATTCATACAATATCTAAAATATTCCATAACTATTGAGAAGAAATATGGTGAGAGCGGGTCACCTTGACGAATTCCTCTATTAGACTTTATAAAACCTTTTGGCACTCCTTGGATTAATATAGAGAATGTAGGCGTTGAGATACACTCAAAAATAACATTTATAAAATGCATTGGAAATCCCTTTTTTTTGGCAAGGCCGACCGGTTTTTAAGGTGACCGCATACACATTTTATTATAAATAATAATAAAAAAACAGAAAAGTATAGGTGATTGTAGTGAACAATCAGCTACAACGGTGATTAGTATGGACCGTACACCATAGCGGAAATAAGGTATTCCGCGCACACATCCAACTTAACATACATACATTTCATAAACAAAATTAACTTATCCCATTTCATTTAAGATGACATGAAGTGTTAACTAGAACACTTCGTTAGACGTCCACAAATTACGTCTAACCATTGTCATGAATGTTCCTCATCAACTCCTTCATGCTGCGAGTGATAGGTGTTTGAGGCCCAACTCTTACAACTGAAGTGGTGGCATCTTTAACAGCATCAGGCGGACGTCCCTTGTGTCCTGGAGGAAAGGAGAGGTCAAGCATAGATGCTTTGCAAGGGGGATTATTTTTCCTGGAGGCCTCAAGCTTCTGCAACAATTTTGCTACTGAAACCAATTTCTCATTCTCCATATAATTAGAGTTTAGATTATTGCGATAGTCAATAAAATCCTTCTTGAACTGCTCGAGAGCTTCACACTTGTTTGGGTTTGTGTTCATTTCAATGTCCATGTCAAGCCTTGCAGAGATATTATCAATAATTTCTGCACTAGCACCAAGCAGATCAATAACTTCAAGATTGCTCATATGTGCTTTCTCATCTACTGTTCCCCCTAAATGATTTTTCTCACCTTTCTTACTTATGTCATTTGGGCATTCAACAGAACCTATAGGTTTGCACACTGCAGTTCCATCAACCTGTAACGGTTCATCTTTGTTGCTGTAATGGTTATCTTCATTTTTGGATTCCTTGCTACACAAGCCCTCAACTGTTTTCGCCACATTCTGGTTACATACCTCACCCTTATTGAGGCTTTCATTACTCGCTTCTTCCACTACAACACAGCTTCCACCATGATGCTTCTCAGCTACATCACTGTCATCACATACCTGAACCGTTATTGCCACATTCTGCTTCTTGAACTTCTCTACCGCTGTTGCCACATTCTGCGTACATACCTCACTATAATTGAGGCTTTCAAGACTCGCTTCTTCAACATCAACACCGCTTCTACCATGTTGTTTCTCCCATACATCACTGTCATCACATACCACAATTTCTGTTGCTTTACTTTTCGATACAAGAGAACATTTCTCCACTATACTCTTATTGCTTGGAGGTTCCGAACCTTCACCTGCTGCACTCAGTGTTTCATACTCACCATCCTGCCTTTCGAAAGCCCTAGAAAGCAAGTCACTTACTTGTTGTATTTCAATCTCTTCCCTATCTACCTCATTATCTATTTCAATCTCATCTTCACAAAATTCATCAAGAGCAGAGAAACTGTTCTTACCTTTGCCATCATTACTTCCATTCACTCTATTGTTATGCAGCCTCGAACTAGCAAGAGTTAAAGAAGACTTGCATCTATTAATATCAAATGCAACCTTCTTCTTAGCATTCACTTTCCTCCACTCCGAAATACTACTTTTTGGGTTTCGACTGCACTGTTAACTTTACCAAAATCCTTACCTTTATCAAAGGAATTGTTTACAGTAGCTTTTATTCCACTACACTTCCTTCATGTGTGTCACATTTAGCAGTCGTGTGCCCAAAAGAAGCACACTTCACACAGATTTCTGGCTTCCACAAATAGTAAACAAACACTTCTTGCTCCCTACCATCAGGAAACAACACTGGAAAGCTCGTGGGTAGTTCCTCGTTTGGTGTAACATCAACCATACACTTTGCAAACTCGAGTCGCTCTAGCTTCTCGGTTGAGAGGTCCATGCATAGGAATCTACCAACCCGCATAGCAAGCCAACTTATACCCCTTTTCGACCATCCATACAGCAGCAGATTCGTCATTCTTATCCAAACTGGTACCGATTTAATGCTCTTTGTTAAGTCTCCTAAGTTGACATCCCAAGGACGAACTATGAAGAGCTTGATCTGTATTATAACAGGATCCGCTCGCAGAATTCGGTCTCTGTCCTCAATGTTATCAATGTAGAAGAAAAACCTTTACCAGTCGATCATACCTTAATTCCTCCAGCTGGGTGCCAGACATTTTGCAAGTGCCTGATGACTGTGTAATAAGAAAGGGGTTCGTCGAGGAAATGACCAACTAAGTAGCCATCCCACTGTTCCTTTGCTGCCTCAAAAATATCTGCCGTTGGTTTCAAGGCCTTTCCAGAGAAAACAAGCTTCGTCGGAGGCGGTGAGTAGGCTCCCGCGTTTCTTGATTTTGAAACGAACAGCGAGGACCATTTTCATGGTCCAGAGGAAGGACCGTAAGTGGGTCTAGGGTTGGGTGGAGCGCATGCAGGCTGAGGGTCAGGCACAGGTGGTGGATCTGGAGGCGGAGGGGTAGGAGGTTGAGTTCTGGCTTGAAGCGGTGGGGCAAGGTGGGAATCGATATGAGCTGATGAGAGGCGGGAAGAGAGGTTATGTCTAGAAGAGAAATTTAGGGGAAAAGGGGTAAATGAGGTCGCCATTGAATTTATGCCAATTCTTAATCCTATCATCATAGCATGGCATATAAATTCTCTATTAATACTATCATAAGCTTTACGAAGATAAAATTTTACACTAAATTTGTTAACCACTGGTTTTTCAAAGTCTCTTAAAAGCTTATGTGCAAGTAATATGTTATCTCCAATGTATCTTGTAGGAATAAATGCACATTGATCGGGGGGAGATTAAAAAAGGCAAGTACCATTTGGTTCTATTGCAAAGTATTTTACTAAAAATCTTGTAATACATATTGCAACATGAAATTGGGAAGTAGTGTGAAATTTCATTTGGCCTTTCTACTTTTGATATTAATGTGATGAATGTGTGATTGATACTTTTGGGCAACTTGGCCAAAATAAAGATATCTTGAAGAGCTGCAAGAAGATCATACTTAATTGTATCCCAATAAAGTTTGAAACATTTCGAGTTTAAACCATCAGGACCCGGTATTGTATCAATATGAACTGAATCCATTGTCAATTTCATTTCATCTAAAGTAAAAGGTTGTAGAAATACCTGTTGACCTTGCATGCGACGATTGGAATGAAGGGAGTTCTGTATTAATATTACCATTGAACATCAGATCGAAATAATTAATAGTTTCTTTAGTGACTTCCTCTTATTTGTATAATAATTCTCTATCAGCATTAATAAGAGCCTTCAAATGATTTGAATTCCTTCTAATAGACATCTTTGAATGAAAGAACTTCGTGTTTGTATCTCCATCTTGTAACCAAGAAACTTTAGCATTTTGCTTGAAGCTCCAAAATTTAATACACTTTTGTACTTGTAAAGATTGCTTAGCTTCCAACACATTTTCATATAACTCAATATTTTCAGGATCCATGTCGGAGGCTACTTCACAATCCCTAAATTTAGACTTAGCTTCTTCTAACAAAATATCATCTTTGGTCGGCTTTTATTCCAAACTTTCATCTCAATTTTACAGGTAGTTAAATTTTGAAGAAATATATAACTTGGAAATCCCCAAACATGAGTCTGTAAACCTCTCATAATGCATTTACTATACCCAGTTTTAAGGTGCCATTCATTCGAGTATCTAAATGGAAATCCTTTGTCAAGTGGTTCAGAAATGAGATTCGAGACTAGAGGATTATGATCACTAAATAATTGAGAAAGAGAAATATCCTTTATGTCAATAAATTTCTGTAAGCAAGCGTGATTAACAAAAATCTTATCAATGTTATTGGCTATCCCTCTTCGTCTCCAGGTATAGTTGAATTCCACTGCCTTTATTTTTGTTAAACCTACTTGAGATAAACAATTGTTAAATGCTCTGATATGTTGAAAAGGCACTGGTAATCTCCCTTTTTATCAATATGTGACGTAGAATTATTAAAATCTCCTATTACAACCCATTCCTCATTAATAACCCATGCTTCTTGAATTAATTATTGCCATAGTGTTTGTCTATCATAAAAATTATTACTAGCATAGACAAAAGTTAAAAACAGAGAGAAACCACCTGTGTTGAGAGCTTTACACATAACATGTTGATTAGATGATGATATTATATCCATCTTCCATACTTCTGAATTCCATAATAACAGTATTCTACTAGAAAATGCTACTGGAAGTTTCGGCGAGAAGTCCCATGCATATGGAATTAACCTACCAAACATTCTCAGATTTACTTCATTTAGCTTGTTCTCAACCAATTCAAAAAACGTTGGTTTGGCTTTGTCAGCAGGGATAATATTTCTCGTATACGATGATAAGTATTTATCCCCCTTACATTCCACGACATAAATGTCATTTAATAACCGAATTGCTCCTGAGTATTCTTTTAGGAGGAGCAATTGTAATTGAATCACCTACTATACTTTTTCCTTTGCTTGCTTTCAAATAATCTCTATTCACTGATATTCCACTAGAGACATCATTTAATTCTTACACTGCTGGCTCTTATGAATATTATCTGCTACTTGACTTAATACTTCAGGCAAAATATCTTTGGGTAATTCAGCATCCAAAAAATTCAGTCTATCCTCTACAATATTTTCCTCAGCCTCCAAAGATTTTTTAGCCTCCAAATAATTTTCTTCATCTTGCCTATTATCATCAGCTTCCATGAAAATATCCTCATCCTTCTTATTCTCTTTATCATCCTTAACGTTAGAAGAACTAGGAATATTCTCTTTCTCTTTAACAATCCAAATTGGTTCCTTAGATAGTTCATGCACTACACTCTTATGCCCAAATCATTTACATTTATCACATCTAGGAGGAATAAACTCATATTTAATACGAATTTCTCTTATAAGACCATTATATAGAACAACTAGCACTTGAGAAACTAGCTTTTAAATCAAAATCAATAGCAACAAGAACCCTTGCATATCTAGTCACTACTTTGTTTGCAGTCTTCAAATCTATACGAATAAGCTCTCCTATAAAACTTGCAATCATTGAAAACGCCTGATTCGACCACATTTCCATATCTAAATTGAACATTTTAATTCAGATCTCAACTCACATAGCTTTAAAATTTTCAAACTTATAACAGGGTGCCAACTAAATACCATCAATAATTTTCCAAAATAGGAATACGTGGATGATTTTAGAACATACTTATAATCAGAAGAATCTTCAAATTTGACCGTATAAAAGAAACCAGGTGCAATATGAACAATAAATCTACCTTTAGGTCTCCAAACTTTAGAAATATAATATTTCCACTTAATCACTGATAATTTGAAATCAACAGGATGTAAAACAATTGTATTCTGCCAAGAATCAGCAGATAAATTGAAAGTGCCCTCTGGAATGAAGACATGATTCGATGCAGGTTGAATAAATGGTAGATTTAGATCTGGCTCCTCCTCTATGATTCGATCTGTTTCCATAATCACATCTACATTTGAATGGATTGAAAAGGACTGATGAAGTTTAAGAAGAGTTTTAGGTGGCCGATTTGATAAAGATGATTTTTTCTCTTTCATCCGCCATTTTAGCTCTACGGTGGCCTTATACACATATACATATACATATACATATATATACACATATACATATACATATATATAAATAAATATATATATACATATATATATATATATATAGATAGATAGGCTGTTGTTCACATAAAAAGATGTTGAGTTTATAAAACCACTCACAGTTTATCCACAAAAATAATTCCGTTGTTTAAATCTTAAGACCATTTCATGCTTATGTCACCAGATAGTATACTCGTTCAAAGGCTTGAATACACACACACACACATACATACACACATATTAAGTTTTTCATCAAGGTTTCTAATGTTCGAATACCCATATTCATATTAATATAGTTTATAACATATTCTAACTTTTATTACGACACATGATTTAGTATAGTAAATGTGAAGCGCGCCCATCACACACACATACATACAAACACACACCCACACACACACACACACACACACACACACACATATATATATATATATATATGTATATATATGGAAAATTATATTTAGACACAAAATATAGACATAAGTGGTAACACAATGCATCTCCACCATTGGATTCCCCCATGATTTTCACCTCTCCACATAAAGACAAAATAATCCAATGGCTACTACTCTGTCTTTCTTAATCTATGTATAATTTTGTGTTCAAATAGTCGTCCCTAGGGAAAGTTTATTTAAACACAAAATTTTGACACAATTAATCTTCACCATTGGATCATCTCCTGAATTCCGCCTCTCCACATATAGGACAAAAAGATCCAATGGTCAAGACTTCATGTCTTTAAGTTTGTGTATAATATAGTTTATAACATATTCCAACTTTTATTACGACACAAGATTTAGTATCGTAAATGTGAAGCACGCGCTCACATTCACACACAATATATATATATATATATGTTTGTGTGTGTAGGTATATGTATGTATGTACATGCAACTTAAGTAAATATATAATGTTGTACCACTGAAAAAATGTAACACTGGCTTTTAAGTGTTCATGCATATAATTGATGTTGCACAAGAATTCATACAAAGAGATTATTAAAAACAGACTTGTTAGAAGTATGAAGTATGTTTTAAAATCCCTATATGAACTATATTTTGTCTCAAAACCATCTTAAAGATTTAAAACCGTTAAAGGAAGAAGAAAGAAACTAGTAGTAACAAACATCAATAACAAGATTTGATACATAGTAAACTTGAACACATTTCAGATATCATTTTGATAATCTGATTATATAAACTAATCTCCGCTGGGGTTTGGCATGCTTAAGAGGCATAAATCAAACTTAAAGGGTCTGGCTATTTGCACCCCATTGTTTGCTCTTCACCCCCCCCCCAATTAAAACTTTAAAATTCCATTTCCAAAATTTCCCTTTAACAACCGATTAGATAGCTTGTCTAATGCTCCAAAATGATTAAAAATAATAATTTCAACTATATATATGGGTGCTCGATGCTAAATTGCGAACTATAATTAAATTTAAAATCAGCATTGGACATTATCTTTATTAAAAAAAGATAGAAATTTCAAATAATGATTAAAAAATTAAATTGATTATTAAAATTTTAAAAGATGTACTATCAACGATGTGTATCATTATGCATTTTGATATCGAGTATGTTAGCAATATACAGAAATTGCAAAGATCTAAACAATAAATAAATAAATCATTAATATAGATGATATTGTTCAAATAAATCAACGCTGAAATAATATGCAATAAGGGCATTTTTGGACTAAACAGGGTGGGAAGAGTAAATGATGGGGTGCATATTTTATTTTCTAGTTAGTGGGGGGTGAAGAGCAATCAACGGGATGTTAATAGACGCATCCAAACTTAAAATCATCATAAACTAATAAAACACACTTCTAGAATTAATACTCTTCAGATTTCAAATACTGTAAATCTTAATCTTTACATGTTCATTTAAAAATTGTAAACTATGACTCCAGGAGATCAAATTTGCTTTTGAGTCGAAAGCATTTACTTACTATTTCATTCAATGCTTCAGCAACCACACATCGATTCTTGCTCCATTTCACGCATGTGCATTCCCAAGTTACCTGATAGAAACCTCATCCTCTCCCCATCCACTAATTCTAATTGTGAATATCCTAGACCTGGGCTACTCCATGCATTCCTCCTTCTGAGCGAGCTCCTGCTTCATGGCCTCCAACCTTAAAGTAAAAATTACCTGAAATTGAAAAACGGATCGCCGAAAGTCATCGTTGAAATCAAGTCACTTAAAGTTGAGGATGACTTGCCTGAAGTTAAAGTCGGTTCACATCAAATTCATAACTGAATAAGAAGCATGAAAATTCAGCATAAGGAGAGGCTTATTCGCCTAAAGAGAGAGCCCAAAATTGAGTCGATTGAAGGAGAAATTTCTTTTTTTAGTGGCTGCCAAGTGATTAAGCATTGAGAAGTTGATAATTAGGGCTGTGGAGGTGTATTTACTTATATTCCCTAACAACATTTAGTTGCCTTCAATTTAACTAAGTTTTCCAATATACATTTGTGTTAATAGTAAAAAATTTGTAAATATGTATTTTTGACCACACATTTTTTCCTTGGCAAAGCTTATTTTTGTTATTAATCCGCAACGCAAATAAGTGTTGGAAAGTGAAAAAAATAAATGATACGAAATGGCAGTTATGGTGTAGTCATCTTTCTATTTTCTTTGCATTTTTGAGCTCGACTCTAAATAATTTTAACGATGACGCTGTCATGGTCTTATCTTTTAGGAATGGACCCATTGTTTTAGATCTCGAAAATATCACCTAAGATCTCGTTTTGGGCTCCTCTCGAAAAAAAACAATAAATATCACTATAGATCTCGTTTTGAATATATAATCCGAGATATTGCAATATCAAACGATATATTGCCGAGATGAGATACTGAACTATCGGTTAAGACCTTAGTTTTATTGATTAAAATTTAAACCAGTGCCTAAATTAAAATAATAATTAAAAAAACTCAAATTTAGCAATTACAATCTCCTGCCATTTTATATTTTACATGTTAAACCACCATAACGTATATTCATGTATATTCTACAATGCTTATGATTTTCATATTCATCATTTATTTAACTAGTGTGTTACCTATGAAATTATGTATTGTATGTTATACTTATGCTACACTATTTAATGTTTTGGATCCTTTTTATGTTCTTTGTCTAACATTAATTCATATTCATGGATCATAAGTTATATACACTAATCTATTTGTATTATGTCATTTTCTATTTTAAGCATATTGTGATTTATGAATATGAATGTTCTTTCATAAATTAAGAACAATGAAGTGATTTTGTAGTTCTAGTCTATGTTATTATTTTTACAATAGCATCCATGAAAATTATAGTGCAAGAATATAAATTTTTAACATGTCACATATCCCAAGATTGCTCCGATATGAGCTTTCAGAGTCGAGATGGAAATCCGAGATAAACCCCCCGAGTTAGACTCTTCACATTCGAGATCTCTCTCGATACGAGATCAAGTCTCTAAAATCGCCGAGACGAAATGCGAGCGATATTCAAGATTTAAAACCTTGACTAAACCAAACGATTATGAGTTGGAGATATTTCAGAGTTCGAGTTTCTGGCCAACCCCGAAACCGTTCCAAGGTGTGTTTGGCGATTATTTTAAAGAGCGTGAAAATGACATATTGTGGAATCCTATGGACTTAAGATCTACGACTAGACGAAAAGATAGCTATGCCTTAGATAGTTGCAAATTTGGTTAATGTTTGGAGAGCTTCAGTCGAAGGCCTTTTCTTGGTTTTAAGAAAATGAGAAATTCATATTTAATATGTCGTATTAGTTCGACTGCCTGTTAACAAGGTGTATTCACTTGGTAATTTATTATGGAAAATTGGATATTCTTTTGTTTGAAACACTTCCTTTGAGTTACTTAGTCTTATAATTGGGAGAAATTTTTAACCTGTTTTGAAAAGAGTGGGTTTCAAAGGTTTTAAATTAATTTTCTAGAAAATTTATTTCTAAACAAAACAAGCCTTGGCTTGAAAGTAAAATGAAATTCAATTTAGTTATTAATAATAGTACATATAATTTGATACACCTAGTTTATAAACAAAAAAGATTTCATAAAGTATTTTCAAATTTTCTCTTGAATGGACTAAGGATTTTTTTGTCTAACTTGGGATATTATCTACTCAAATCTCTGTTCGACCCATCTGCAAGATAAGAGGATAATTTCATCTAAATTTAATATGAAATACCAGCTGAAAGATTTTTGGGTTTTTGTTTGATTATTGATTGCAATTGTTTTTCGAGACGAATGAGAAGCGTGATGAAATCTCTTGACTAAATGGATAGCGGATATCAGTGGGAATTGTAAAAGATGTCGGGACGTGTTTAAATAAGAAAAAAGGCTATACAATCCGGTTTTTATTTTATTATTTTAATCAGCCCTCACAGGTCCAGGTTTAGACCATGCCCAAAACTGGGCAAGCAGTCGACTGCCCTACTATCGAGCGGTCAACCACCCGTTGGGCTCTGGAATGAACCGAACCTGAAATGCGATATATAGTCACATCCAAAATTCGAGTTTCTTAGTTTCTTCTTCCTCCTCACTTTTGCTGTAGCCGAAACCCATTTTCCCCTAATCCCCACCTTTAAACTAGAGCTTCCCACCTTTGTTTCTCATCCAATCACCATCAAATCCTCCGCATAGTAGATCTAACCCAACTACCACTCCAAATCTAAACTCTTTCTCCCTAATTTCTCTATAGCACCACCTCAAGCCACCAATGTCCCTATGCACCACCCCGGTATTAGTCAACAAGAAGTCGCGTGGTTAGATCACAATGAATGGAAGATTTTCGTTGATGTGGAAACAACTAATTATGAGTTTCACTAAAGGCATCCAGTGAAATTCTCAAATTGCACTCATTTTCCATCTTGAGGAGCTTTATATAGCTATAAGCCTAGCACCGATCCTACGCTGCGAGACTTTTGTGCAATAGTGCTATTTGCGTTATATTCGTCTATTGGATGGGCAGATGCTTGTTGATTTTAACCAGGGCATCCGTTTGATTAGGTCGAAGGGGATGGTAACTCCGATTGAGATAACCGACCATGAATTAGAAGAGCTCTTAAACATATCCGTGGTTGGAGCGGACTTTGAGTTTATCGAGATAACCAACCCTCGAATCTTCGATCATATTTTTATTGGAGATGTCGGCATTTGGAACGTCGACAACCTGCAACTAGTTGCCCGATTAGTTGTGCCCATCATCCAACACAACACTATTTCCAAGATAGGAAGCTTAGATTAGATCCACCTTTTAGTGCGAAAGACCATTTATGCTATTTGGGCGGCATAGCCATTAACTGGGATCGAGCATTGTTGATCCATCTTGTCATGTCTCCAATTGACACCCTAAGGACTCATTTTCCATAAAATTATCTTCCCACCAGCTCTGGCTACAGCACCTCCAATCACTTTACAATACTAAATTATTGTTAGTATCATATCATGATTTGATTTCACTATTTGTCAATTACATACATCAATCATTATCCAAAACCAGATTTTACATTATTTATGTTGGACTATTCATATGTGTATGATATGAAAGCGAGTAACATCCAAGAACATTGAGGAGTACTAGTGGATCGCCAACCTATTCCCATGCATCATAGTCCATATATCAACACAATATGCATAAATCATATAGCGCAATTCATATAGTCTAATTCATATAAGATGAATCTTCCGATACAAACTATGTAATATCAAAGGTCATTCGCTCCATGGTGAAAATATATCCAAACCAACAGAATAAGCAGTTAGTCAACCAAACCACAAATCATACATATAAGTAACCAATCAAAAATGAATATTACCATATGGTATAATAATATTCTAGAAAATGCGGATTTTAACTCATGATCATATAAATATTCCAAAAGTAGTGAGTTTTAACTCACCATCCAATCCAAAGAATGTTTTTCATTGTCAAAAAGTTAAAATCAAAGACATTCGATTTTAACAAATATTCTAGCAATTTTCAAATGCATCAAATCTAATTCTTAGGCGTGGATTTTGTCAACACGCATTTTGTCATGTTTAAATCCAACCTCATACAAGACAGATACAAGTGTAACAATTTTCTACTAAAATTGAAATAAATTTAATAATCAATGACGTAGTTATCTAAACAAAATTACCAAGATTAGAACCTAATTAAACACGCTTAAACACCATTTAAATCGTGCCTAAACATATGTAGGTCGATCAAAACAACCCGACCAAGCTTCGCTCCTTCAAACACCTCCAGTGCCTCCCACTAATGATCGAACACCTCGCCACCATCGCCTTCAAATGCCCTACCCTCAACACATCTATGATCTAAGACCAAATCCACAACAATCCGCTAAATTGCCAAAATTCGAAGATGAATGGATTTTGTTCATCTTTAAAATTCTCGACCTGCATAACAACCAACGACAAACTACCATAAAAATGTCGAGCTTCTCTTTCTCTTCCTCCGGCCTTTAAAAACTCTGGCTAACTCGCAACATCATGTGAGTCACAAGGCAAAACATGAAATTGCATCATCCTCGGTATCCATGAATTTTCGTCCACGTCAATCGTACGATCGATGAATGATGACTAAGGTTTGTTCGTATCAACGACAAGGGCAACTTCAATGTTGAATTTTTTAGCAAAAGACGGACGGATTAATAAGATGTTTACTAGAAACACTATTCATCAAATGAAAATCTTTTGAACTCCAAATGAGACGTGTTTAGTGTCATTTTTAAATAATAACCTACATTCCAGGCTCAATGGAACTAGTTTCAAGAGCTAATTATCATATGCAAAATACAGCTTGTCAAATTATACTACAATACGCCCACGATTACACAATAAGTCTAATCACTACGAAGTTTGAAATCTAACAGTAATTTTCTATTATGAATCTGATGAAATGATATTTGAGAGTGTTTGCAAAATAAAAATATTTACATGTTAATGAAATAAGATTATTACAAATCGATTTCAAAACATTTATATTCATCAATAATAAATATTATTATCATTCATGCTAGAAATAAGATTTTACATAAGCTTTAAAAATCTATTTAATTGGATTTTAAATTCAAGTTTAAAAAAATTAAGGTAGTTCAATATACAAAATTCTCATTTAAATTTAATTTAAGTCCTTAAAATTCAAAATCGATCATTTTATTTAAATCTATAAAATATTAGTCTTGTTCGTACTTATCATCACTCTGGTTGTTTAGTTCAATAATCATTAAGTCGCACTTGAATGAATAATGGGAAATAGTCAAAGAAAAATGCCAAGTAATAGTAGATAATTAAAACGAAATAGCATACGCATTCACTAAGGGATCAACCCAATTAGATTTTTAGAATAATAAATCAAATTAAGTTGAAATAAAATTCTATAATTGACCCTAAGTGAGAGATTTATAGAGTTAAGGACATGACATAGTAGCCATTATCTAATTTGTGTTATATATACAAAGAGATAACCATATGTTTTACTTTTTATTATATACATGTTACATAGTGATATAAATTAAGTAATTTATATAAAGTATATGCATTAAAAAATCCTTAAATTATATGTTATGTGGTACTGATTGTAATATGTTGTAACAATGAGAATTTTATCATGTTGAAAATAACTTATTGTTATAGATACTCATAGTTATGATATTTAAGGAAATAATATGCGTTACCTGGCCTTAGAGTTCGACCACTTCCAACTATTTGGATTAACACAACAAGACGATTATTAAGGCAAACAGCTAGAAAGATAGTCCAAAGACCTAGATATCGAACATAGATAGCACCGTGAAGCGATAGTCGAACGAGACTGGTAGAACATCGCCCTAGAGCCCACCAAGTGAGGGATCGGTACAACTCCATGACTATCTCTGCAACGACTCTCCTACTATTCTAGGGTATTTTCAGCTATCTACGTTTGTAAATACAAGCTGCATTGGATATCTAAACCGTTTATGCCCACAGCAGCGATGAGAAGTATGTTTCCCACTATAAAGTAATGCTATAACATTCAACATTTTTAATAACTAGATAATAAAATAAAATTTTAAAATTATCAGAATTTAGCTATAAGATTAGCACCATTATGTCCGTGGTAGTTTTCTAATCAACTTCAGCAAATGGAGTTAAAACAAAGTTATCGTAGAATGAAGTTCCAAAGATAAAATAGAAAAATAATATAAAAGGTTCAGGTCGACCTGAGTTATGCGGGGTTTGACCCACCCAATTGCCTAGACGTGATTTCACCTAGACACGAGTATGGGAGCGAGCATGATGTTATTTTAATTGTTTTTTGCTAATGTGCATTGTTTCCATTCACTGGTTTCGAAATTTATGCTGTTGTAGCGAGTTCCTATTAGTTGAATGATATGGTTGGCCTAGATTCAACCTTTGAATCCAACAACCTAAGTTCCTAGGCCTAACCTACAAATAGACCCCTAGGCCTAGCTAATTCCTCATAACACAATCTTTTCTCCTTTGGATTCTCTCTTTTTGAGACGAGTCCGACCTAAATTTTTATGGGGAAAAGGTTTAAAAAAATGAATATATTTTTTAATCCTATTTGAGGGGAGATCTGCAGCAGTTAAGGATAAGAGCTTAAGACGATGGATGAGTGAATTTAAATTATATCTTTTCTATAATGGTATATCGTATCATTTAATTCTTGTTAAAGTTAGCATAGTTAATTTAGAATATTTTTAGTAGTTTATTTCCTGTTATACGTGGGAATAGTATATTTACCATAGTTTAATCGCCATTATGATTAAATTTGGTGTAATTTAGTTAGGATTGTTACAGTAAATTTGTAATTAAACAACAAATTAAGAATATTTATCAGTAGAAGTTAATTGTTTAGAATTAAAGTTGAATGAATATAAGTATGTTGAGATGAAAGAGTTATAAAAGGGGTAAACTACCATAAATTTATAGTAATTATGTCAAAATTGGGAAATAAATTAAGAATAAGAATTAAAATATACCTATTAAATTGGAAGTTAGCAACAACCTAGATTAGCTGTTTACGAAAAGTGGATATATTTCCATAGTTTGATCTGTAAGTAAAGCAACAAACGTAATTGCAAGAATAAAAGAAAAAGGGAACGGATTAGTTAGGGATTTAACCATATTCACATTACAGAAATAATTAAAAAATATCTTGCAATTATGTATCCCCATTATAGGGTCGTTTTATATTAGATTATGGAAATAAATTTTAGTACACTTTCAGTAACCAATCAATTGGAAATAAGCATAACTTCCTAAAGACAAAACTTACAAAGACGGTAAGTAAGAGAATAATATAACTAAAAGATGTTATAAAAAGAAGAAGAGAAAGAAATCAAGTTGAGATACTTAAAAGCGAATGTAACCTATTATGATAAAAGTAGAATATCATGGGCTTAGGCTAGGAGTTGAGCCAATAAGTTAGGCTCAGATCTAAGATTGTGCTAATATGAAAGAAAGAGGGATTAAGAAAATCTGAATGTTTGCAAGTAAAATTATAACATGAGGGTTGTAACTAAAAATAAAGTAAGAATGACTTATTATAGATAAAACTTATATTTGGGATTAAGTTTAATAAGCATGTACCAGTAGTGGTCCGTTCTGCTAGCAAATGCCGATTGGGGAAAATAAGTGACAAATAAAGTTACTAAACAAGTAAATAAGGCCCTGAATAGAGGGAACTGGGCAGGTAACAATAATCAATGTTATAAGAGAAAAGAAAAGTAAGAAAACACATAATGAAATATTAGACATAGGGTCTAATAAAATAGTAAGTTGCATTTGGAGCAATTTGAATTAAATTTGGATGAAAAGCCTAACGAAGCGGATCATCGCAGATGTTTCTAATACGACGGAAACAAGTCCAATATGATGTTCAATGAGGTTGAAGGGATGTATGATTTCTTTGGGACGTAAGGATACTCTAGGTTTGCCCTTTGGGGAAGGCTTAACGAAGATGCACCCCCAGAGTAAGGTCTGTATTAGTCCAATCAAAAGAATATGCCTTGATTGCATTTATATCAGGGGCGGTTAGAAGACTGATGGATGACTTTATGATCCGGTGGTTGCCACAACTCCAAGAGAAGGCTTCATGGTCAGGATTCAGTAAGGATAGTAATCGTTTGGATACTTTTCATCATCAGTTAGAGTGAGTATGGGAAAGACTGGATATAAACCAATAGGGTAATGGTCTTTCACTATCGGGACACTAGATGACGGACAACGCCAATTGGATGTTTAGATTGTTTTCTGTAGTAAATGGTCACTTCCCTCTTGACGGGTCTTTCAGTTAGTTAAGGGAAGGCTGTGTGGAGCCACAAAGAAATAGATAAACCAAATAGAATACCTGTACTGTAAGCCTGACGAAACCCGTCCTTTATAGATATACAAATCCCTAACAGAGTTTTATACAAGGGTAGGCCTTGGAACGGAGCTCGAGTAATAGACAGTATGATTACGTGTATGTCCTCGATGTATGTACTGGGTGGTAAATCTAGATGTTCGAGCATTGGAACGAGCTGATGTGGACATGACCCCATGTCTTCTTCAAGATGATGGAACATCTGTATTGTAGGCATCATGAAGTTGTCATTTACATATGTACTTGGAGTACCCTTTCATAGCGCGACGATGGAGTCCTATCACAGAGGGTATTGTGTAGTACATAAGACCACGATGGTTGATTGGGCATATAGCTATATATTATTATTATTATTAGTTTGCATCGACTAGGGAGTAGATCTGTATGATTTACACATAGAGGAGAAAGTGATATAAACTCTAATAACCTAATAAAATGTAAATTGGTGATAGAACGACATATATAGTGCTATTATTAAATAATTTGACCGTTCACCAAAACGTTTTTGGTTCTAACCCCCTCCTCACAACAAACCCTTAGGTAAGAGAGATGGCAAAAAAAAATTAGCTTAGACACCTGCTTAGTCAGTGTCATTATTATGGTAAGTGTTTACTTATTATCATATTTTATCCATTCCCATTATGAGATGTTTATTTAAGCTCAATTATACTGATCTTTGCCTTTTTGCAGGATACTAGACAACCAATTTAGTGTTTTGCGAACAATTTGGGACTGTTATATCTTAGGTTATTACAAATACATACAATATTCTCAATGGATGCATCGATATCTTATCTCGAAACATTTTAGTCAGAAATACTTAAATAATATGTTTATTGATTTATGATAAATTTCTAATGATATCAACAACAAATTATGACTACTATCACGTAACACGCATCTCTTATAAGTTCTCTATTAAATGTACTTGAATTAAATAATTAATTAATATAAAATGTTACAAGAAGCACGTAATAGACATAAAAAGCCTTATATTCCGACTGAGATTTAAAACAGATTCTATAATTTATAATAAATTATAGAATTACGTCTAGTGCACTTCGTCATCAAGAAATTATGAAATCGTCTAAGGATAAAGGTAGCAATGTGGTTTCTGTTAAAGAGGAAAAACATGAGTGCCACCATTTCTTTAAGAAAGGATGTTAGAGAAAGAACCACCTAAGATATTAAGAAGATTAAAGGAAAAAAGTTGAACTCTTCCCCTGAATATATGTTTGTCACAAGTTTTAATCGTAACTTCTAATTCTTAATTTCTGATATTGGATATGGAAGTGTAAATTTCAATAGGACATAGAAACCAAAATAAACAAGAGGTGCATTGAAACTTTGTTCAAGAAATGGAATGACTATTGTTGTTGTTCAAATCGAGGATCATTATAAAATTCTTGCAAATAGGCGGATGAATATTTTAAATATATATTATTTTACACATAAACTTCTATGTGAAATAAATTGTTCCCTGCTTGACATGGAAAGTTACAACAGTTATAATATTGTTTTAGAGAATGATGTCATGAATATTATTCTTAGCAATAAAACCATTGGCTGTAGTACTTTAAATAATGATATTTGTGTTTTAGATAACAATTTTGTGTTGTTTTTAATAACAATATTGTTAAAGAATCTAATTAAAACACCCCACCTCCGTTAAGGTCACTCACATTGGGAATTCCTTAACTTCGGTGGAGCATTTTTTTTAGTACAAGATGCAGAAAAATTACAAGACATACAAATAAAGCAGCGAAAAATAAATAACCTTTATTGATTAAAACAGCTTGTACAAAGATTGTTTTACAACACCAATACTTATTACAAGAAAGCATCTATCTTGTTTAATATATAAGAAGCACAAACTGACAATGATATTCCCCAATAAAGCATGAGCCAGCCATAGCAGTAGAAAATGGAGTTCAAAGCAATGCGCCAAAGAATCTTCAAGCTCAGAAAGAGTAACGGCCCCAAAATGAGCTGAGCTTTTCCCTCCCTGGCTACCTGGAGGAGGAGGGGAGGGGGACAGAAGAAAAGAGGCGAAAGCAAACTAGGTCAGACATAAAGTCTGGTAAGTCCAGTGATTCTTAGTATTTAAACGAGGAAAAGGGTCATGACATGAATAAACTAAATATAAGACTAAACCATAGTAACAAGATAATATGGGGTAAGCATGGGATATGGCAAGAATTGAATGCGCTTCTACTCCTTCTCTGCTTCGCAACTACCCTGTTATACTGATTTCTATATCTCTGCACTATCTACTAGTGTACAAACTAGTAATCTATGATCATATGATAACGTGATCCCAATCCCCGTATTTGCGGTTGCCTTCAGGTGTACATCTATTATGGGGATTCCATTTATTACCTAGATCTAATCTAGGGTTTACTATCGAACGCTTTCTAGATTCAACCAGGGTTTACGCTACCCAGGGCCACTGGGGTTTATGCTACCTATTGAACGCTTCTCGGATTCAGGGTTTACGCGACCTAGGTCCAACTAGGGATTATGCTACCTACTTTGTATTAATTTTCCATGTGTCTGTGTCTGTCGGCCCTCTCTTGGGTGTAGATACTCTGTGTTGGCCCCACCATAAGGTGTATCAAGCCTTATGATAGCGACCCAACATGATTCAAGATGCACAGTATATAACTACTGGTACCCAGTGTCTGCTTTTTCCACTCCGGGGTACGTGCATGCCCGTAAACCGTCGGAACCTACACTGACGTACCCCCTGCCTCTATTTTGACCGCTTATAATCAGCCCAGCAATCGTGCCCCACCCTGCCTAGCTCAAGGTACCGTGATACATCTATGTGGGTTACTGCTGAAATGGGTCCCCGTTACTAGGGTTTCCTACTAGTTAAGTTTGTGGGCCTATATATACAATATTACCCACCTACACGTGATGTATTTAATCCTCCCACCGATTCGAGCATGTCTATTTAATGGTTAAGTTTATGGGCCTATATGTACTAATATTACCCACCAATCCCGATATGTACTTAACCCTTCCACTGGTTCAAGCATGTTTATTAAATGGTTAAGTTTGTGGGCCTATATTTCTAATATTACCCACCAACCCGATATGTACTTAACTGTGACGGCAAGGAATTTCGCTCGGTCCGAACCAGTCGCTAAACCGATCCAGGCCGTTCGAAACGCCCTATCGTTTGAGAACACGACAAAACAGAACGCATACAGAAGAACATTTCATTGTATATTACAACAATGCATCAGATTACAAGAATATACAGAGTATAAATGAATATTACACAGAAATATCAGAGATTTAAATTACATTTAAATACATAGCAGCGGAAAAATAATACAATACACAACTAGAAAGAGATATACGGATACAAAGCTTTCCGGATATCGTTCCAGCTGTAAACCAGGATCCTGCGAATATAAATCTGCAAAACCAAAACTACTAGCTGCCCGTGTCAAAATAGGGGCACCCATAGTTTAGGTTAAAACAATAAACTCCAGGTCAGTCATGGGACTGGTGTGAGAACTAAAACAGTTAATCTTTATTTTTAAAGTTAGGTAAATCAAGGGACCACGCCGTATAACACGGAACGGGTTTCCTCCTAAGAATACCAGTGCATAAAACAAACAGCGCAATGCTAAATAAAGAAAAATGAAGCTGTTATAAGACCCAGGTCCCATCACACAATGCAACGCAGCCGAGGATAGGGTTTTCCCTTATAACAGCCAAGGAATGCTTGATACGGTTAAAAACAAATCGTTTGATACTATTATAAGTGCATAGTGTATAAAACAACTTCAAATCATAAGTATCAATCATAGGCGGCATGAGCGCCCCATCCCACTATGTCACCATACTAGGTTCTACAAATAAAACCGCAAATGTCACGTATTTGGAAATTGGATTTCCGTCTATGAACTGAGGCAAAAGATAGTCCTCACCGATTCGAGACTGCCTAGCCCGAGTCTCAGGATCAGAACGCATCGACCCTTGGATCGTCAGGGCCGGTCCACCGATGTGGATTAAACTTAAACCCTGGACACTGCGTTTCGCCGCCCTTTGGGGCGTAAGCGAGCCAACGAATGACTCCATCGGACCCGGATCGTCCGATCTAACCGAGGCGCCTCGCAACAGCAACAACCACATAAGTCAAACTCGTCAGGGCGTGTAAAACCACTGACGCCACTTCTAGCTAGGAGGAAACGCAGGCCCTCCCTGAGGTCCGTCTCCCGTTTTTGATTCATACCAGGTGTGAAACACGCGAGGTAAACGTTACACAAAGCTACGCCACAAAGGCCGTGCTTTGATCATCACCACAAGACTTTGCTTTTCAACAGAAGCCTCGATCAATTGCCACTTAGGCATGCCACACAGGCAATCCATCCTATGCAACCGATATCAGTCACACAGAATGAAATCCGATGTCAGACACACAGTCCATTTACAAGTCCGTTCTGGGTCTGAACGAAACCGGGAGCACCTAGTACCCCGCATATCCATCGATCTCCAAGTACGTCTGGACGATCACTAACTGTTTCCATCTTCTTGGGTGTACAGCCCAATCAAGATCATCAGTTATCACCCAAACGACGTGAAGACCTCCGGTCTTCGACCATCGTCTTCATCTTCGACTTATCGTCGTATCAGTTATTCAGAATGGGATAAACTCGGTCTTTCCGAATAACTCGCGTATATTTTAAATAAGTGTTACACAAACACAACATACGCCTCATTCCAATTCATCAGTCACTAACCGTAAATTAATCAAGAGAATAATTCCCCAAAATATTAACCCCGAAGGCCGAAACCAACATCAGATCAATATTCAGAAAACCATCCTACTTGGCTAACCGACAGTTAGTTTCTAATTTCACATTCATAGGGAAACGTTCCCATTAATTTTATTCAAGGTAAATTCCTGAATTTATTCTTTAATCTATTTTTGAATATCAATTCAAAACTAGTCGGGATTAGCGAACCTTACCGAAGTAATCATTTGTTTTAATTTCCCAATCCCAACCTATTCATCCCATGAAGTAAAACTAGTAATACTTCATATCTAACACCACAGTGTTATCGGTAAATTCAATTACCATTTCACGTTCAAATCTAATTAAAGATTTAACTATCGCCTGGAGCAAAACTGGTGATACTCCATTTTCGATCATTTCAATCTAATTAAAGATTCATTAAAACTCCACTTGTCATTTAAAACACGGTTCACGATAAACCCAAAATCACATTCATTAATTATCGGGTTAAAGAACGAGTGTTATTTAAAACACTGTTCACGATAAACCCAAAAATCAATATCAATTCAATCCCAATTAAATATTATTTAATTGGTATACTTCATTAAATCTAAATAAAAAGATTTAATCTTTTCTCAACTGGGTTCAAGAACAGTGTTAGTGAAGACACCATTCACGACAAACCCAAATCACATTTGATATTCAATATAAGGCTCTGAATAGAAAATATATCGGCTTATATTCAACATCAAATTCTACGATTAACAAATGTCGTATTGGAAATAACGATATAAATATATATCTTTCAAATTTCCATAACAACACCTGTATAATCACGAATTCTAACATCGAAATATTCCGAAGACAATTTCGATTCAAATCCACTCCAATGCAATCATTGGAAATTTTGGTTATTTTCAAAACCATTTCAAATTCAATTTATTTATTTAAAAATAAATAGAATTGTAATTCTAGTTCAAAACTAGTTCATTTCGATAAAAATCTATTTTTATCTTTTCAAATATGGAGTTTTTCATCCCAATTCTTTCTAAATCATTTCTTATGATTTTACACAAATTATTACTATTTTTAATAATTTTATCAAGGCCTGTACAGTCGATTTCCTTCAACGGCCATCGAACTGCACTTACAGCGACCTTTTTCAAATTTGATTTGGACATAATTCCAAATCCAACCGTTAGATTTCTAATTTCTAATATTCGTTAGAAAGCTCTTTTCGATACGAACCCAACGGTTCCGGTTTTAGGAGAATCCGACGGTCGGATCTCCCGTAATGTCCGTCTGAAATCAATGGTCGAAATTCGCGAACTGCCGCGGCGCGGCGCGTTCTATTCAGGCCATTATATTATATATATAATATATATAATATATATTTCGTCGATTTCTATTTAAAACGAATTATATAAATAGTTTTAAATTCGTTTCAAAAACAATTTCAACTTATATTTCAATTCAAATCAAAATTGAATTCTTCTTTATAAATTCGTTTCAAATTCATTTCTATTCAATTCAAATTTCAATTCAATTCGAATTCAATTCGAATTCATTTCAATTTGCTTTCAATTCAATTTGAATTCGTTTTCAATTCATTTCGAAATCGTTTTCAATTCAATTCATTTCGAAATCGTTTTCAATTCAATTCATTTCGAAATCGTTTTCAATTCATTTCATTTCGAAATCGTTTTCAATTCAATTCATTTCGAAATCGTTTTCAATTCAATTCATTTCGAAATCGTTTTCAATTCAATTCATTTCGAAATCGTTTTCAATTCAATTCATTTCGAAATCGTTTTCAATTCAATTCATTTCGAAATCGTTTTCAATTCAATTCATTTCGAAATCGTTTTCAATTCAATTCATTTCGAAATCGTTTTCAATTCAATTCATTTCGAAATCGTTTTCAATTCAATTCATTTCGAAATCGTCGATTTCGAAATCACTTTTCAATATTCATTTTAAAAAGAATAAAATCGATATAAATATCGTTCACGTCAAAATGGCGTCAATCTAATCAACACGGCTTCATAATTTCAATTTTCAAATTTTCTTTATTTTTCAAATTGGAATGAGGCCCAATCAATTACCATATAAAGTTAATTATATGGATTTTCATACAACACATGTATATAATAGCATGGAAAAATAATCAACCATCAACCAAAGTGCACTACACTGTATAAGCATCAAATATAGATATCCAACGCTTAAAACAGCCTGTCAATCAACCGATCGACATATTCAATCAATCGGGATGAGTGAACTTCAAATTTCATCCCAACACCCGTGTGGGGTTTCAAACAATCAAACACATATTTTATTCGTGCTGTTGGGCGATGTGTAAAATTTATCGACCCAATCAATGTCCTTCAAATAGGTGTACATAAACAAACCGTCTGGTTTGTAAATGAATATTTTATTTTATTCACTTTCACTATATTCATTCTCACGTTAAAAATTATATTTTTAACGATAAAACATTTTATTCCAACATATGAATTTCTATTATTCATTTACACAATAAAATGATATTTTTATTTTCTAACTTATTTTAGAAAATTTCGGCGGCATAACGGCACGATACTAGAAACGGGACGAGGCCTAGCCTTATCCCCGGTCTAGTGAAGGCCCACGCCATTCACACATCAATCAAATTCATTCAATTCACCCAAACAACTCAATTTCAATTCAAATATCCAACTAATCTATGCAACCAAACAAACAAGTCCATGGTCTGTGGACGATTGTGTCGGGTGCTACTAAGCACCGTCTGCATCCTAGTATATATATATAACTAGAAAAATTAAATTGAAAGGTGAGAAGTTCTCACCTATAGCTATCCTAGCTCCACGGCACTTCTAATGCAGGAAATCTTCGCCAACTCGCCTTTTTGTCGCTTTCGCCCGTATTCTCTACATATGTAAAAATCGAATTTTTACTTCGCTATTCAATATTTAAAAATCATATTTTTATTTCGAAGGTCAATATATAAAAATCAAATTTTTAGTTCAAAGTTCAATATATAAAAATCGAATTTTTAGTTCAAAGTTCAATATATAAAAATCGAATTTTTAGTTCAAAGTTCAATATATAAAAATCGAATTTTTAGTTCAAAGTTCAATATATAAAAATCGAATTTTTACTATGCTGTTATATAGATAAAAATTATATTTTTATCACGTTATTTTCCATATAAAGATTTCCCTTTTCTAAAATAAAGAGTTCACCTTTATAAAAATATAGACTTCGCCTTTTCAAATTTAAAGATTTCATCTTTATAAAATCTCATCTTTATTTTTCTACACATATAAAGATGATATTTTTAATATTCCTATCATGTAAAAATTATATTTTCACTTCTCTACATAAACAAAAATCATATTTTTACGTCTTCCATATAGTAAAGATTATATTTTTAATACTTTAAAAATATAAAAATCATATTTTTAATACTTTTAAAAATATAAAAATCATATTTTTAATACTTTAAAAATACAAAAATCATATTTTTACTTCTTCTACATAAACAAAAATTCCGCCTTTTCTATTTCAAAGTTTAAACCTTTTTTTCTATTTCAAAGTTTAAACCTTTTTTTTTATATTTCAAAGTTTAAACCTTTTTTTTCTATTTCAAAGTTTAAACCTTAAAAATAAAATCAGTTTTAAAACTCCTTTTTAAATCAGTTTTTAAATCTAAAAAAAATCAGTTTTTAAAAATCCTAAAAATCAGTTTTTAAATCTTAAAAAATCAGTTTTTAAAAATCCTAAAAATCAGTTTTAAGAATTTTAAAATACAAATAAAAATAAAACAAAATCACTTACAGTGCTCTGCGAAAAAAGGGGGGGGAGAAAGAAGGCGTCGGAGGAGGTGGAAGGGTTAGGCGGCGGTCGTCTTCCTCGAAGGGGTGCGGTGGCCAGGCTCGGCGGCATCGTCGACGGCTGAGGGGCTTCAGGGGGGGAGGTTCGGTTGCGAGATGGGGGTCCGATCTCGTTCGCGAGGGAAGGGGGGTTTTCGAGGTGGCGCCCCACCTCTGTGGAGGCGGCGGCGACTGATCGGGGGGGGGGGGGGGCGCTCCTCCGATCCTCCCTTTTTTTTCTTTTCTTTTTTTCTCTTCTTTCTGTAATGATACGGGGGGGCCAGAGGTATAAGGGGAAGAGATATTTTTTTTTTATAATAATTTATTTAATTTCTTTTAAATTTCAAAACTTCATGCTTATCGAAACGAACTCTAATTTAAACTCAACGACTGCCGCCCCTAGCGTTTTACCCCCATTCTGAACACAATGGGATATGTATCACAAGCTGGTTTGATCGTTTGAATCAGTTTCCGTGGAATTTACATTCAAAATCATTATCTTGAATTTTAAACGTACATTTCAAATTACCAGGGCCCCATACGAACTCTAAAAATTCTAGAAAAATATTTTCTAGCTTTGTATTGACGATACGGTCCTAACAAAACTAGTTTCGTCGAATTCTGAGACCGTTTGAAAAATAGCCAATTTCCAGTCGATTAAAATCAACTGAAACTGGTCAAACGCGTTTTCCTTTGCCACGCTCACATATTGATTCGAAAAATTATGAAATTTGGAATCTAGCAATAACTCGACATCACGGACCCAACAAAACTGGTTTCGTCGAAATCCGAGGTCGTTTGCAAAATGTCCATTTTTAAGGGCCTTATATATATAAAAATATATATAAATTCCACAGCGACTATTTCTAATTTTAAACTGGACATATCTTATCATTTCTAAGATGAAATCTCAGTTTGTTAACTTCGTTACAAAGATATAGTTATACAGATTCAAATATTTCTTGTTTCGTTCAATTCTGACTTATATTGAATTTTGTATATTCATTTGAAATTAGAAATCGAATTTTCGAACTACCGCGCCATTTTCAATTCCTTTTATAATTATATATAATTATTATATATTCTAACGACGACGTATATAATATATACGTCGAATTATATTCAAAATAAATTTCTCGTCGATATTATTTAAAATAATTCATTTTAAATAATCAAAATTCGCTAAAATCGCCAAAATAAAAATTTTAAACTGGCCCAGATTTTCGGGTTGTTACAATCTCCCCCACTTAAAACTTTTCGTCCCCGAAAAGGAACAAAGTCGAAAGTGGTTTGATAATTCAACTCTACGTTCGATCTGGCTTCCATTCTCCAACTCTTTAGTTTCTGAGAATTTTCAAAATTTCAAAAATTTGGCTAACACCCTAAATTTTTGAAAAATTTCGCCATAACCTCCCCTGCACCGGGAGCATCGGGGAATTTCAAATAGCTTCCCCGGTCCTTCAGATCTCAAAAAGAAAAAGAAAAAGCCAAGCGGCTAGCCAATAGGCTCACAAAATCATCATCACCCAAACAAAACAGGAAATTATGTAGTAAACATGTACCTATTTGTCGGGCAAACAAATTTTATTCTCTGCTCTAGCCTCCTTGCTATGACCTGTTCAATATAAGTATATGCATATGCAAGCAAATGGGACCAAATTTTCAATACTATCAATATTTGATTCAATTAGGCATAATGGTTCCAAATTATCAAACAATTAAACAAACAACACAAACATCAATCAATTAGTGAATTAGAGTTTCAAATTCATAACTTTGATATATAGTCAAAAATCAGATTTTTGATGCCAAATCACAACAAATAAATCTAGCTATATAAGTTTTGGTTCTCACACCAGTCTTATGGAAATATATAGAAAATCACACCTTCGAAACTCGAATACCAATTCTGATGATGTCTAGACTATCATCAGAATCGTCTCCGGGCGACTAGAGTGTGGCTCTATATCTATCCAGTATATTAAAACTTCAAATACACGTGGATCAGACGTATACGCAAAGTCTATATATACTGGACTGTCCAAATTCAAACATAATAACTAATCAAATACGAATAGTTGATTTAAATTTTCAAAACAAAATTTGCTTTTATTTTCAAAAATATACTCTTCACACTCGTTCTAGGATACTACTGATCCTATCTCTAACGAGTCATTCTAATTGGATTTTACTAATCCAATTATCTGATGAATTCTTTCGTAGGGTTCTAATGTGCCTTGTTCTCTGCTTTGTAAACCATAGCTCTGATACCAACTGTGACGGCAAGGAATTTCGCTCGGTCCGAACCAGTCGCTAAACCGATCCAGGCCGTTCGAAACGCCCTATCGTTTGAGAACACGACAAAACAGAACGCATACAGAAGAACATTTCATTGTATATTACAACAATGCATCAGATTACAAGAATATACAGAGTATAAATGAATATTACACAGAAATATCAGAGATTTAAATTACATTTAAATACATAGCAGCGGAAAAATAATACAATACACAACTAGAAAGAGATATACGGATACAAAGCTTTCCGGATATCGTTCCAGCTGTAAACCAGGATCCTGCGAATATAAATCTGCAAAACCAAAACTACTAGCTGCCCGTGTCAAAATAGGGGCACCCAGAGTTTAGGTTAAAACAATAAACTCCAGGTCAGTCATGGGACTGGTGTGAGAACTAAAACAGTTAATCTTTATTTTTAAAGTTAGGTAAATCAAGGGACCACGCCGTATAACACGGAACGGGTTTCCTCCTAAGAATACCAGTGCATAAAACAAACAGCGCAATGCTAAATAAAGAAAAATGAAGCTGTTATAAGACCCAGGTCCCATCACACAATGCAACGCAGCCGAGGATAGGGTTTTCCCTTATAACAGCCAAGGAATGCTTGATACGGTTAAAAACAAATCGTTTGATACTATTATAAGTGCATAGTGTATAAAACAACTTCAAATCATAAGTATCAATCATAGGCGGCATGAGCGCCCCATCCCACTATGTCACCATACTAGGTTCTACAAATAAAACCGCAAATGTCACGTATTTGGAAATTGGATTTCCGTCTATGAACTGAGGCAAAAGATAGTCCTCACCGATTCGAGACTGCCTAGCCCGAGTCTCAGGATCAGAACGCATCGACCCTTGGATCGTCAGGGCCGGTCCACCGATGTGGATTAAACTTAAACCCTGGACACTGCGTTTCGCCGCCCTTTGGGGCGTAAGCGAGCCAACGAATGACTCCATCGGACCCGGATCGTCCGATCTAACCGAGGCGCCTCGCAACAGCAACAACCACATAAGTCAAACTCGTCAGGGCGTGTAAAACCACTGACGCCACTTCTAGCTAGGAGGAAACGCAGGCCCTCCCTGAGGTCCGTCTCCCGTTTTTGGTTCATACCAGGTGTGAAACACGCGAGGTAAACGTTACACAAAGCTACGCCACAAAGGCCGTGCTTTGATCATCACCACAAGACTTTGCTTTTCAACAGAAGCCTCGATCAATTGCCACTTAGGCATGCCACACAGGCAATCCATCCTATGCAACCGATATCAGTCACACAGAATGAAATCCGATGCCAGACACACAGTCCATTTACAAGTCCGTTCTGGGTCTGAACGAAACCGGGAGCACCTAGTACCCCGCATATCCATCGATCTCCAAGTACGTCTGGACGATCACTAACTGTTTCCATCTTCTTGGGTGTACATCCCAATCAAGATCATCAGTTATCACCCAAACGACGTGAAGACCTCCGGTATTCGACCATCGTCTTCATCTTCGACTTATCGTCGTATCAGTTATTCAGAATGGGATAAACTCGGTCTTTCTGAATAACTCGCGTATATTTTAAATAAGTGTTACACAAACACAACATACGCCTCATTCCAATTCATCAGTCACTAACCGTAAATTAATCAAGAGAATAATTCCCCAAAATATTAACCCCGAAGGCCGAAACCAACATCAGATCAATATTCAGAAAACCATCCTACTTGGCTAACCGACAGTTAGTTTCTAATTTCACATTCATAGGGAAACGTTCCCATTAATTTTATTCAAGGTAAATTCCTGAATTTATTCTTTAATCTATTTTTGAATATCAATTCAAAACTAGTCGGGATTAGCGAACCTTACCGAAGTAATCATTTGTTTTAATTTCCCAATCCCAACCTATTCATCCCATGAAGTAAAACTGGTAATACTTCATATCTAACACCACGGTGTTATCGGTAAATTCAATTACCATTTCACGTTCAAATCTAATTAAAGATTTAACTATCGCCTGGAGCAAAACTGTTGATACTCCATTTTCGATCATTTCAATCTAATTAAAGATTCATTAAAACTCCACTTAGTTTTAATCTTCGACTGGGTTAAAGAATCAGTGTCATTTAAAACACGGTTCACGATAAACCCAAAATCACATTCATTAATTATCGGGTTAAAGAACGAGTGTTATTTAAAACACTGTTCACGATAAACCCAAAAATCAATATCAATTCAATCCCAATTAAATATTATTTAATTGGTACACTTCATTAAATCTAAATAAAAAGATTTAATCTTTTCTCAACTGGGTTCAAGAACAGTGTTAGTGAAGACACCATTCACGACAAACCCAAATCACATTTGATATTCAATATAAGGCTCTGAATAGAAAATATATCGGCTTATATTCAACATCAAATTCTACGATTAACAAATGTCGTATTGGAAATAACGATATAAATATATATCTTTCAAATTTCCATAACAACACCTGTATAATCACGAATTCTAACATCGAAATATTCCGAAGACAATTTCGATTCAAATCCACTCCAATGCAATCATTGGAAATTTTGGTTATTTTCAAAACCATTTCAAATTCAATTTATTTATTTAAAAATAAATAGAATTGTAATTCTAGTTCAAAACTAGTTCATTTCGATAAAAATCTATTTTTATCTTTTCAAATATGGAGTTTTTCATCCCAATTCTTTCTAAATCATTTCTTATGATTTTACACAAATTATTACTATTTTTAATAATTTTATCAAGGCCTGTACAGTCGATTTCCTTCAACGGCCATCGAACTGCACTTACAGCGACCTTTTTCAAATTTGATTTGGACATAATTCCAAATCCAACCGTTAGATTTCTAATTTCTAATATTCGTTAGAAAGCTCTTTTCGATACGAACCCAACGGTTCCGGTTTTAGGAGAATCCGACGGTCGGATCTCCCGTAATGTCCGTCTGAAATCAATGGTCGAAATTCGCGAACTGCCGCGGCGCGGCGCGTTCTATTCAGGCCATTATATTATATATATAATATATATAATATATATTTCGTCGATTTCTATTTAAAACGAATTATATAAATAGTTTTAAATTCGTTTCAAAAACAATTTCAACTTATATTTCAATTCAAATCAAAATTGAATTCTTCTTTATAAATTCGTTTCAAATTCATTTCTATTCAATTCAAATTTCAATTCAATTCGAATTCATTTCAATTTGCTTTCAATTCAATTTGAATTCGTTTTCAATTCATTTCGAAATCGTTTTCAATTCAATTCATTTCGAAATCGTTTTCAATTCAATTCATTTCGAAATCGTTTTCAATTCATTTCATTTCGAAATCGTTTTCAATTCAATTCATTTCGAAATCGTTTTCAATTCAATTCATTTCGAAATCGTTTTCAATTCAATTCATTTCGAAATCGTTTTCAATTCAATTCATTTCGAAATCGTTTTCAATTCAATTCATTTCGAAATCGTTTTCAATTCAATTCATTTCGAAATCGTTTTCAATTCAATTCATTTCGAAATCGTCGATTTCGAAATCACTTTTCAATATTCATTTTAAAAAGAATAAAATCGATATAAATATCGTTCACGTCAAAATGGCGTCAATCTAATCAACACGGCTTCATAATTTCAATTTTCAAATTTTCTTTATTTTTCAAATTGGAATGAGGCCCAATCAATTACCATATAAAGTTAATTATATGGATTTTCATACAACACATGTATATAATAGCATGGAAAAATAATCAACCATCAACCAAAGTGCACTACACTGTATAAGCATCAAATATAGATATCCAACGCTTAAAACAGCCTGTCAATCAACCGATCGACATATTCAATCAATCGGGATGAGTGAACTTCAAATTTCATCCCAACACCCGTGTGGGGTTTCAAACAATCAAACACATATTTTATTCGTGCTGTTGGGCGATGTGTAAAATTTATCGACCCAATCAATGTCCTTCAAATAGGTGTACATAAACAAACCGTCTGGTTTGTAAATGAATATTTTATTTTATTCACTTTCACTATATTCATTCTCATGTTAAAAATTATATTTTTAACGATAAAACATTTTATTCCAACATATGAATTTCTATTATTCATTTACACAATAAAATGATATTTTTATTTTCTAACTTATTTTAGAAAATTTCGGCGGCATAACGGCACGATACTAGAAACGGGACGAGGCCTAGCCTTATCCCCGGTCTAGTGAAGGCCCACGCCATTCACACATCAATCAAATTCATTCAATTCACCCAAACAACTCAATTTCAATTCAAATATCCAACTAATCTATGCAACCAAACAAACAAGTCCATGGTCTGTGGACGATTGTGTCGGGTGCTACTAAGCACCGTCTGCATCCTAGTATATATATATAACTAGAAAAATTAAATTGAAAGGTGAGAAGTTCTCACCTATAGCTATCCTAGCTCCACGGCACTTCTAATGCAGGAAATCTTCGCCAACTCGCCTTTTTGTCGCTTTCGCCCGTATTCTCTACATATGTAAAAATCGAATTTTTACTTCGCTATTCAATATTTAAAAATCATATTTTTATTTCGAAGGTCAATATATAAAAATCAAATTTTTAGTTCAAAGTTCAATATATAAAAATCGAATTTTTAGTTCAAAGTTCAATATATAAAAATCGAATTTTTAGTTCAAAGTTCAATATATAAAAATCGAATTTTTAGTTCAAAGTTCAATATATAAAAATCGAATTTTTACTATGCTGTTATATAGATAAAAATTATATTTTTATCACGTTATTTTCCATATAAAGATTTCCCTTTTCTAAAATAAAGAGTTCGCCTTTATAAAAATATAGACTTCGCCTTTTCAAATTTAAAGATTTCATCTTTATAAAATCTCATCTTTATTTTTCTACACATATAAAGATGATATTTTTAATATTCCTATCATGTAAAAATTATATTTTCACTTCTCTACATAAACAAAAATCATATTTTTACGTCTTCCATATAGTAAAGATTATATTTTTAATACTTTAAAAATATAAAAATCATATTTTTAATACTTTTAAAAATATAAAAATCATATTTTTAATACTTTAAAAATACAAAAATCATATTTTTACTTCTTCTACATAAACAAAAATTCCGCCTTTTCTATTTCAAAGTTTAAACCTTTTTTTCTATTTCAAAGTTTAAACCTTTTTTTTTATATTTCAAAGTTTAAACCTTTTTTTTCTATTTCAAAGTTTAAACCTTAAAAATAAAATCAGTTTTAAAACTCCTTTTTAAATCAGTTTTTAAATCTAAAAAAAATCAGTTTTTAAAAATCCTAAAAATCAGTTTTTAAATCTTAAAAAATCAGTTTTTAAAAATCCTAAAAATCAGTTTTAAGAATTTTAAAATACAAATAAAAATAAAACAAAATCACTTACAGTGCTCTACGAAAAAAGAGGGGGGAGAAAGAAGGCGTCGGAGGAGGTGGAAGGGTTAGGCGGCGGTCGTCTTCCTCGAAGGGGTGCGGTGGCCAGGCTCGGCGGCATCGTCGACGGCTGAGGGGCTTCAGGGGGGGAGGTTCGGTTGCGAGATGGGGGTCCGATCTCGTTCGCGAGGGAAGGGGGGTTTTCGAGGTGGCGCCCCACCTCTGTGGAGGCGGCGGCGACTGATCGGGGGGGGGGGGGGGGCGCTCCTCCGATCCTCCCTTTTTTTTCTTTTCTTTTTTTCTCTTCTTTCTGTAATGATACGGGGGGGCCAGAGGTATAAGGGGAAGAGATATTTTTTTTTTATAATAATTTATTTAATTTCTTTTAAATTTCAAAACTTCATGCTTATCGAAACGAACTCTAATTTAAACTCAACGACTGCTGCCCCTAGCGTTTTACCCCCATTCTGAACACAATGGGATATGTATCACAAGCTGGTTTGATCGTTTGAATCAGTTTCCGTGGAATTTACATTCAAAATCATTATCTTGAATTTTAAACGTACATTTCAAATTACCGGGGCCCCATACGAACTCTAAAAATTCTAGAAAAATATTTTCTAGCTTTGTATTGACGATACGGTCCTAACAAAACTAGTTTCTTCGAATTCTGAGACCGTTTGAAAAATAGCCAATTTCCAGTCGATTAAAATCAACTGAAACTGGTCAAACGCGTTTTCCTTTGCCACGCTCACATATTGATTCGAAAAATTATGAAATTTGGAATCTAGCAATAACTCGACATCACGGACCCAACAAAACTGGTTTCGTCGAAATCCGAGGTCGTTTGCAAAATGTCCATTTTAAGGGCCTTATATATATAAAAATATATATAAATTCCACAGCGACTATTTCTAATTTTAAACTGGACATATCTTATCATTTCTAAGATGAAATCTCAGTTTGTTAACTTCGTTACAAAGATATAGTTATACAGATTCAAATATTTCTTGTTTCGTTCAATTCTGACTTATATTGAATTTTGTATATTCATTTGAAATTAGAAATCGAATTTTCGAACTACCGCGCCATTTTCAATTCCTTTTATAATTATATATAATTATTATATATTCTAACGACGACGTATATAATATATACGTCGAATTATATTCAAAATAAATTTCTCGTCGATATTATTTAAAATAATTCATTTTAAATAATCAAAATTCGCTAAAATCGCCAAAATAAAAATTTTAAACTGGCCCAGATTTTCGGGTTGTTACATTAACCCTCCCACTGATTCAAGTTGATATATATTCTTGGTTAAGTGTTATCCATTCATTCAAGTTAACTTAACCTGCCCACACATCATGTTATATATATATTGGTTAAGTGTTTCCGTTGTGTTACTTAACCCCTATCACATATCATGATATATATATACATATATATATTTTGGTTAAGTGTTCCTCTTGTGTTACTTAACCCTATCACACATCATGTTATATATATATGTGTGTATATATTGGTTAAGTGTGTCCTATTAACTTAACCTCACCCACTTGTCTAATTAACATGTTATAACAGTTAAGTGTTCTAATTTTACTTAACCTCACCCATGCCTAGTTAACATGTTATGACGGTTAAGTGTTCTAAATTTACTTAACCTCACCATCTAGTCTAGTTAGCATGTTAAACGCTTACTTAACCTTACCCACTTGTCTAGTTAACATGTTATTATGGTTAAGTGTTCCCTTAGTTACTTAACCTCCCACAAATCTTACCTTGTTAACATGTTAAGTTGGTTAAGTGTCCAAGTTAACTTGACCCCTATCAATCTTGTCTAGTTAACATGTTGAATTGGCTAAGTGTTTTCTCGATTACTTAACCCCACCCTTCTTGTCTTTGTTAACATGTTATTACGGTTAAGTGTTTTCCTAATTACTTAACCTCACCATTTCTAGCTTTATTTATTCATGAGCCTTAATTAATTAATTAATTAAAGCACTAACTACTCACATTAGACAGATATTGTTGTGGTTACTGGATGTGCCGGTCGGTTCCGGGTATGTTTACACCACAACTCAGTCTAACCTCGGGTCTTTCTGGGCTTGATGCACTGACCACCCACATTAGAAAGATATTGTTGTGGTTACTGGATGTGTTGTTCGGTTCCAGGCAGTTTTACACCACAACTCAGTCTAACCTCGGGTTAGGCATATTCGTCTTTTACTAAACTACATATTTACTATTTATGTAAATTTTTATATAAACCAATTTAGCCTAGATCATATTCAACTGTCATGCAAATTAACATACTTATATTCTATGCCAAAACTTGATTTACCAATCAATTAACCCAACCTGTAGTTTATACCAATTTAGATTTAATATTCCCTTTTTTCAATTCATGCCCAATCTAGATTAATATTCCAATTTATGGTTCATGTCAAAACTAGATTTAATATTCTAGTTTACCGTTTATGTCCAAAACTAGGTTTACAGGCCAATTGCACACTTTGCGGCCAATTAAATTTATCAATTTATGCCCAAGTCTAATATGCATGTAAATCATTCACTATTATAGCAAATTTAGATTATGCCAACATATTTATTATCCCAAATTAACTTAATTAAGCTACGCCCAATCCCCGCATCATAATCGTACGTATAACATGATTTCACAAGTTTTCTATGTACTCATGAAATGGCAATAATCAAAAGGAATAGGGAATAAGCACAAGAATTGATATAAAAGATTAGGCATGCAAAAATAATGGCTCCAACAGGTTCGATGTACATAATAGTGAATAGGAATAAACTAGCCAAGTTACACACTAAATATGAGATCCACATAATCAAGGGAATAGGCATAGGTGATTTGGTCCAACATAATGCCAGTTCAAGGTACAACATGATCGGTTTATTGTAACAATGGGAATAGTCATAAGCAACTAACTACAATAGTCATAGGCAATTAACCACAATAGTCATGGGCGACTAATCACAATAATTTCTTAACCAATGTCATAGGCAATAGTCTCATAGTTATGATTATAGTCTTAGGCAATAATTTCATAGGCGACAGTTCATGGCCATAATCTTAGACAAAGGTCTCATAGTCATAGTCATAGGCAATAGCTTCATAGGCCACAGTTTCATAGTCGTAGTCTTAGGCAAAAGTCTCATAGTCATAGTCTTAGGCAAAAGTCTCATAGTCATAGTCTTAGGCAAAAGTCTCATAGTCATAGTCATAAATCAGATTCAAAGGCATAGGTAACTTTCGATTTGACATAAGCACAATCAAAGATAATTAACTTGCAAATTGGTATAGTTCTATATTTTTACATTCACAATTCCAATTACACGTTCAAATCTAGGGAATAACCGAACTTACAGTTATCGGTTTAGAAAAGGCGATTTGCTATGATTCGAGTGATGTTTCTTGAAGCTAAATGCCTATGGTCTAAGTTGAAGCTTTAACTTGATTTGAATCTCCAATTTGAAGAAGAACCATAACTTGTTTTAATAAGATTTATTTTAATGGTGGAGGCTAGAATAGAGAGAAACAACATGTAGACGCCTCAAAGAATTTGTGTGGAGAAACCTTAGGTCTAGGCATTCTTTTGTAGGTGTAGAGAGTGTTTTAGAGCCATTAGATCACCCTAGAAGCCATCCGGTCCGTCCAGAATAGGTCAAAATCGTTGCAGACTAAATCTGGAAAAACAGGGCAGGTCGACCCCCAGGTCGACCTATAGGGGGGAGGTCGACCCCCTGGTCAACCTCTGTACACAGGTCGACCCCCAGGTCAACCCCCTGTTCGACCAGGGTCATGGGCGGGAAATTTCCCGCCCAGCCCGGGTGTGTGTTTTGAATTCGAATTTTGAATCTGTTTTTATTTATTTAAATTCATGAAACTTCTAAAGGCCGTAACTTCTTCATACGGAGTCCGATTTACGCAAACTCGGACTCTATCTCAAGCAGAATTTCGAGACGAACGCAATGGCGTAGCCCATTTCCCTTAATTCTTCTTCTAAAAATTATTTATACTTTAATTTGTGAAACTTAATGTTACAGAATTACGGGGTGTTACATCCCCCCCCTTAAAGGATTTCATCCCCGAAATCTTCAAGTTAGGAAGAATGTGTCCTACCTTTCATTCATCCATCTACTCAACCATTCAATCACAGGCATTCATTGTCCTTAAAAAGATTTCTAATGCTTTCATGTTCATATGCATAGTGTGTGTATATGTCCCTATCTAATGCAAAATCAGGCGGTCTACTAATTCAGTTGACCTCCTTAATGCGAATTATGTCAGTGCCTTGTGTCCAATATGTATGCAATCCTAACGATACATATCATTTCTATATGAGTGCACAACCATTCACTCAAATGCAACACATCAAGTTCAGTCCATAAACAAATACATATATGCAAATGCAATATGAAAGTGACTGAGCCGATCTAGTGCCTAATGTGTGTGTATGCATCCACGAGAAACCACTAGCAACCACTGACAACCACTTGTAACCATCAATCGTAACATGTTTCAATTACATGTTTACATCCAAATGGGTTCCTACCTAAGGATCGAATATACAACCTAGGGGATATATATTTAAAAGATAAACATTACAGAGAAAGTGGAATCAAGGATATACCCTCAAAAAGGGTATGATGCACGTATTTGGTCTTCAGTCTTTTAAGTCACATCTTCTTGAGCTTCACTCCACAGTACCTTAACTAATTTAACTTCACGATCGCGAAGCTTTTTGGCCTCCATTTCCAAAACCCACTAGTAAAGATAGGACCTCGCTCACTTACTATGCTAGAGGGTATCCAATGTAGTCGAACTATCCTCCCGAGAAAAAAAATATGTTAATCATGATACCAAGTGTATATACCTAAGATGATTAGAGGTCTCTCCTCTACTTAGCTTATCCATCATGCTGCAAATATGAGGGTCTAAAGCTAATGGTTACTATGTGCTTATTACCTCTCTTAAGGTCAGTCTAACTTGGGGTGCCAGCCCCAACCATTTATTTCTCACGCAAACCATCCTAGTCGAACTCGACATCCCTCAAGTACAAGCCCCAAAGACCTAAACCAATATCAGACAAGCACCCAAGGGATACCTCCTCCGAATTTGGACGATCCATGTGAGATGATACTAACAAAACAACCAAACAATTGAGCACTTTACCGACTCTGGCTATCCTCGCCAATCTTGCTCTAGAATTATCGTTGATCGCATAACTGGCTTTGCAGTGTCATCTAGATACATGCGGAAGTCTGTCTCGAATTTTAGGGGGAAAACCCCTACCCTAATCAAAACATCTTGCATACTCATGGACTACCCCAACGGATTGAAAATCGTCTATAGATAAGTAAAGTGATTCTAGGTAGCTAAGATAAACTGATCCCTTAGGATCGTATGAAATCTCAAGGGTACTCTCGAGGCAAGTCGAAAGTCTAACTACCCTTGTTTCATAATTACTAGCTAACCAATAAATGCCTAGAATCAACCCATAACCCAAAAACATAAGCATAAATATAACTATTCTCAAATCCTCACAAGTCAAAGATAAATGGGCCGAACCAGCAATTGGATTTGAGACTATAATGGGATCCTCTACTACACAATATCTAGGGTGCAGAGACTCAACTATGGAAGCAGATATATACGAATGTGAAGCGCTAAAATTGGAAGGAGTACTAACAGGATAATCAAAAAGGAAATACTATTTCAACCGTAATCTTACTGTCTCTCTCTCAGGTATGCTGGCGGTGAGAGCATGCACTTGCCTTCCGGAAAATCCTGTCCCTTGTTCTTTGCCCTTGCCTTTAATTATACGACCCGTTATACCAAAATAAAGATACTTCCTCTTGTTTTTAGGTTTTACTATTCTTTCCTCCCCTCCTTTGTGAACCAAGTCCATATCCATGGGTTCTTCATCCTTGTGTTGTGCTCCTTAGCCAAACCCTCTCATTCTCAACTTTGCCATCCTTGTGTAACTTGTTGACATGTCTCCCAAAAGCTGCCTCCATCGCACGGAGAATCCTACAAATCTCGAAAGGAAATTACGGCTACATATGGAAGTTAGGCACTTATTTTCCCTTTGACAAGTGTCGTAATCTCATCAAGCCTACGGAACCATGCCGCGATGAGGTTATCTCCCAAAAAGCCAGGAGCCCCGGAGACTCAAGAAAAAAGGAAACAAGGATTCAAACAGAGGATCAAAAGATAGTGCATATGGCTTTGGGGAAAATGCCTTTAAAACAAAACTTTACTTTTGAAAATGCTACTTTTAAAATCGTTTGAAAATAATTTTTCAAATCTTTTTATCTGATCCGACAACCTTCAGCTCTGATAACAAGTGAAACACCCCATCTCCGATAAGGTCACTCACATTGGGAATGCCTTAACTTCGGTGGAGCATTTTTTTAGTACAAGATGCAGAAAAATTACAAGACAGACAAATAAAGCAGCGAAAAATAAATAACCTTTATTGATTAAAACAGCATGTACAAAGATTGTTTTACAACGCCATTACTTATTACAAGAAAGCATATGTCTTGTTTAATATATAAGAAGCACAAACTGACAATGATATTCCCCAATAAAGCATGAGCCAGCCATAGCAGTAGAAAATGGAGTTCAAAGCAATGTGCCAAAGAATCTTCAAACTCGGAAAGAGTAACGGCCCCAAAATGAGCTGAGCTTTTCCCTCCCTGACTACCTGGGGGGGAAGGAAGAAAAGAGGCGAAAGCAAACTAGGTCAGACATAAAGTCTGGTAAGTCCAGTGATTCTTAGTATTTAAACGAGGAAAAGGGTCATGACATGAATAAACTAAATATAAGACTAAACCATAGTAACAAGATAATGTGGGGGGTAAGCATGGGATATGGCAAGATAAACTGAATGTACCGATAAACTGAATGCGCTTCTACTCCTTCTCTGCTTCGCAACTACCCTGTTATACTGATTTCTATATCTCTGCACTACCTACTAGTGTCCAAACCAGTAATCTATGATTATATGATAACGTGATCCCAATCGCCGTACTTGCGGTTGCCTTCAGGTACATCTATTATGGGGATTCAATTTATTACCTAGATTTAATCTAGGGTTTACTATCGAGCGCTTCCTAGATTCAACCAGAGTTTACGCTACCCAGGGCCACTGGGGTTTATGCTACCTATTGAATGCTTCTCGGATTCAGGGTTTACGCGACCTAGGTCCAACTAGGGATTATGCTACCTAATTTGTATTAATTTTCCATGTGTCTGTGTCAGTCGGCCCTCTCTTGGGTGTAGATACTATGTGCTGGCCCCACCATAAGGTGTATCCAGCATTATGATAGCGACCTGACACGATTCAAGATGCACAGTGTATAACTACTGGTACCCAGTGCCTGCTTTTTCCACTCCGGAGTACGTGCACGCCTGTAAACCGTCGGAACCTACACTGACGTACCCCCTGCCGCTATTTTGACCACTTATAATCAGCCCAGTAATCGTGCCCCACCCTGCCTAGCTCAGGGTATCGTGATACATCTATGTGGGTTACTACTGAAATGGGTCCCCATTACTAGGGTTTCCTACTGGTTAAGTTTGTGGGCCTATATATGTACAATATTACCCACCTACACATGATGTATTTAAACCTCCCACCGATTCAAGCATGTCTATTTAATGGTTAAGTTTGTGGGCCTATATGTACTAATATCACCCACCGATCTCGATATGTACTTAACCCTTCCACTAGTTCAAGCATGTTTATTAAATGGTTAAGTTTGTGGGCCTATATTACTAATATTACCCACCAACCCGATATGTACTTAACCCTCCCTTGATTCAAGTTGATATATATTCTTGGTTAAGTGTTATCCATTCATTCAAGTTAACTTAACCTACCCACACATCACGTTATATATATATATATATATAGTGGTTAAGTGTTCCCCTTGTGTTACTTAACCCCTATCACATATCATGTTTTATATATATATATATATAAATATATATATATATATTGGTTAAGTGTTCCTCTTGTGTTACTTAACCCTATCAAACATCATGTTATATATATATATATATATATATATATATATATATATTGGCTAAGTGTGTCCTATTAACTTAACCTCGCCCACTTGTCTAATTAACATGTTATGACAGTTAAGTGTTCTAATTTTACTTAACCTCACCCACTTGCCTAGTTAAGATGTTATGACAGTTAAGTGTTCTAAATTTACTTAACCTCACCATCTAGTCTAGTTAGCATCTTAAACACTTACTTAACCTTACCCACTTGTCTAGTTAACATCACTACACCAAAATAGTCATTTGGTAACACTTATTTTTTCTACACGCCAACACTTATTCCCGTTGTAGCTTAGTCACCGAAATAAGCGTTGTTAAGGGAAAAATGTGTTACCATAAATACAAATATACAACTCTTTTTTCGCCAACGCATATTTGGGTTGAGAATTTCCGTGAAATTGTAATTTCTTGGGGTAGAAACGTAAATGCCTGTACTTAACCCTATTTCCAATCTCTCCAACGCTTTTTCATTCATCGGCCGCTACAAATCAAATTAGGTAGCAAAAATTTGCAAATCGGATTCCAAGTCCTCCCCTCGTTCAGGTGAATCCAAGTCCTCCACTCCTTCAGGCGATCGAAATCGGCCTCTCATTCGATCGACTCAGTGAATCGGCCTTTGCTTTAGGCGATTCGATTTCGAGTTTGTCATATGAATTTTATACTTATTTTGATTTACTTTCTCATATATTTCTTCATCCTTTAGCATGAATTCGCCGTACAATTATTGCTGGTCTGAAAGTTCATGTTTATGTATGTAACAAAACTAGGTTGACGCAGGTTGTAGTGGGTTTGAATAATTGCTATTCAATGCTTTTACCTCAACATCCATGGGCGACGATTAGTTCGATTTATTGAGGTAATTTTTCAGTAAGTATTTCACCTCGAAATCAGTAACTGTTCAATGTTTTTATTGAAGTTTATGTAAAAGAACCCTTTTCATTTAATTTAAATGATGTGATTGTGTCATTCTAGCATAAAGGCAGAGAGGTATTTCAGTCTGTAATCAATGATTTTACGGTATTATTATTAATAAGTTAATATAAAGATTCATCGTGAAAACGAAAATTTCAATTAAGATAACACTCATAACTATAACTATAATTTAAACATGTTTGTTTGCTTAAAAAACATGTTTATTTTTTTTCTAAAATTAGAGTTATTCCCTTGAAATTGATTCTCAAGGAGTTTGAAAAAGTTGTAGTAGTAGTTTAAAAAAAAACTGAAATTCATTTGTTAAAAAAAACTAAAATTTATTTGTTAAAAAAAAACTAAAATTCATTTGTTAAAAAAACAAATTGGTGGTTAGATTCCGTTGATGGATGAGGTAATTTTCGAGATTTTAAATGGACACTGAGTAAATCATGTTCATTGAGTTCTCCTTAGTCAATATGAGTTATGGTATATACTTTTGAGATCAATATTTCAATCAGAGATTTGCACCTAAGATGTACTTGTGCTGTTTGAGATATCATCTGATAGGCTTTTTGTGAGATAGTGAGATTAGATGTAATCGAAATATGGGATTTGCATTTTTAAACCTAGCAAATGGTAGAAAATGGACTGTATGAGTATATGATACATATTTTATAACAAGCAGACCCAAAAAAAAAAAAAAATCTTATTTTGTAAGATTTACTTATTGTAATATAGATTGCTTAGTTACATAGAACTAATCAATGCTGGGTGGGTTTTTAAGTTTGATGATTGTAGATGTTTACAATGTAATTTCTACTTGGAAGTTTGACCGTACATTATATTTGTGCATGTGAAAGTCCTAAGCGATATTCTTTTCAAGTTGATCTGCGTCATTGTCGTTGGTTCATGTACTTCTGGTTGGATTTTTTTTACACATTTGTATTTCTGTCGGACACAATTCCTCACCCATTAATCAGCTAAAGGCAATGAATGAGCTGCTTCTCTGTTTAATATCATCCTACATCATAATTTTGTTGTCATTAAATCAATAGAACCTGGACACATTGCTCGAATTTAGCTGGTATCAATCATCCATTTAAAGTTGTATAATAAAATAAAAATAAGGTTTCTGTGACTTGAAACCCAAAGCAGCTCCCGATCAACCTTTCTGTAGTTCTTCGACCAAATAAAAAGTACCCTGTAGTTCTTAGGCTATAAATTTGATTATATAGACAATATGCCTGCTAGAAACATTGAAGTAGTAGGTAATATAAATTGTATGACTACTTATACGAGTGTACATGAGTTTAAACATGTGATTATGCATTCATGATGGTTATGCATGTAATGATTGATCAATTAAAAATGTAGTAATCTTAAGAAGCGTTATGCTTGAATGTGAGATGCCTAAATTAATGCGCCCATTAGTCTTCGTTCATTTAAATTTAGTCTTACTTGAGTTAATTTTTAAAATGAATAATAATCCATATAAGTATACAGTCAGTGCATGTAAAACCGAGCCTGTGGCTCAGCAAATCTGAGCCACGACTCAGCGAAAACTGAGCCTGTGGCTCAGTTTTTTCTGAGCCATTAGGCTCAGTTTTGCTGAGCCACAAGGCTCAGTTTTTCTGAGCCATTAGGCTCAGTTTTGCTGAGCTTGTGGCTCTGCAAATCTGAGCCACGGCTCAGCGAAAACTGAGCCTGTGGCTCAGTTTTTTCTGAGCCATTAGGCTCAGTTTTGCTGAGCCACAAGGCTCAGTTTTGCTGAGCCTGTGGCTCTGCAAATCTGAGCCACGGCTCAGCGAAAACTGAGCCTGTGGCTCTGTTTTTTCTGAGCCATTAGGCTCAGTTTTGCTGAGCCAAAAGGCTCAGTTTTGCTGAGCCTGTGGCTCAGCAATTCTGAGCCATTAGGCTCAGTTTTGCTGAGTCTGTGGCTCAGCGAAAACCGAGCCTGTGTGGCTCAGTTTTGCTGAGCCACAGGCTCAGCGATTCTGAGCCACAGGCTCAGCGATTCTGAGCCACGGCTCAGCGATTCTGAGCCATTAGGCTCAGTTTTGCTGAGCCACAAGGCTCAGTTTTGCTGAGCCACAAGGCTCAGTTTTGCTGAGCCACAAGGCTCAGTTTTGCTGAGCCACAAGGCTCAGTTTTGCTTAGCCTGTGGCTCTGCAAATCTGAGCCACGGCTCAGCGAAAACTGAGCCTGTGGCTCTGTTTTTTCTGAGCCATTAGGCTCTGTTTTGCTGAGCCACAAGGCTCAGTTTTGCTGAGCCTGTGGCTCTGCAAATCTGAGCCACGGCTCAGCGAAAACTGAGCATGTGGCTCTGTTTTTTCTGAGCCATTAGGCTAAGTTTAATAAAAGATTTCAACGTATAATTCATTTTCATACTAACTCATAGCCACCTAATTTTACTTTTCTGGCTTCATGTCATATAATGTTCTACTTATCATTTTCAAGAAAAATGAATAATAAATGTTATTTTACATCATTCTTTTGAATTGTAATTCAAATGAAGGTTTCTGTGACTTGAAACCCAAAGCATCTCCCGCTCAACCTTTCTGTAGTTCTTCGACCAAATAAAAAGTACCCTGTAGTTCTTAGGCTATAAATTTGATTATATAGACAATATGCCTGCTAGAAACATTGAAGTAGTAGGTAATATAAATTGTATGACTACTTATACGAGTGTACATGAGTTTAAACATGTGATTATGCATTCATGATGGCTATGCATGTAATGATTGATCAATTAAAAATGTAGTAATCTTAAGAAGCGTTATGCTTGAATGTGAGATGCCTAAATTAATGCGCCCATTAGTCTTCGTTCATTTAAATGTAGTCTTACTTGAGTTAATTTTTAAAATGAATAATAATCCATATAAGTATACAGTCAGTGCATGTAAAAAGAAGTATTCTGTTTTTTTTTTAGTTTTGGTTTTTTGACAATCGTTTGTTTGAATGAGCTTAATTGATAAACTTGATGTTGTGTTTTCCTAATTAGTTACCATATTATTCCACTTTTATATGTAGCCTCAATTATCACTCATGTTTGTGTAATACTCAATTTGCAATTAAGTAGATTATGGTTCAGTTAGTATTGTTGACACCATATATATTTATGACAAGTAGAACATAATTTGGGGCTGAAAATAAATCTGAACGTGAGATACCTACAATAAATTAGGGAAGGAATTACCATGTAGAGCAATGGGTTTTCACGTGCTCTTTTGTTGTTCTATTTAGTTCCGTGCACATTTTTTGCAAATTTGAATCTCATCTCACCAATATGACCAAACTATTCATTTATTTCAGTTTTATTCACACTGTTAACATTTAAGTTCTCTCAGGCTTGCTTATTTTGCTCATCACTGTAGAGTATCGTGAAGTGAGATATATTTTTAGACTTTGCTTTAGCTGTATTGTTTTTTTTCCTTAGAAATTAAATCAACACAAGGCAACTTTTCCCTTGCTTCAATTTCAATGCCACATGTTATTACCTGGATGATTCCTTTCAATAGCATTAAATTTACTTTGTTTCTTCTTGCTAATGAATTACAGATGATTCCATATGAGTCATGTTTTCACGAAAATTGTAAGATCTTATAAATGGTTCCAAGGTTTGTAAATAAAACTGAAGCATCTTACATGTTGTTCAAATTTATTTGTTGTTTAAGATCTTCATACTGTGAGCATTATTTTTTTCTTCAACCTTTCTACACCACAGAGGCTGCTAAAGAGAAGGTGAATATTGATGAGCAATAGCTGGACAAGGTAGTCGAGTGATGGCAGAAACTCCATTTCGTAAAAAAAAGGCTCAGCGACCAATGTATTAAACATAGCCACAGGCTCAGCGATTCTGAGCCACGGCTCAGCGATTCACAAAACCGAGCCTGTGTTGGAACTTTATTATATTTGACTCACTGCTCATCTACTTATTTCCAATAGCAAAGTAGCATGTGTCTAACTCATTGCTCATCTACTTATTTCCAGTTGGTGGATTTATGTCTAACTCAAGTTCAAGAGAGTGGATTAAAAGTCCCTATAGAAATACTGAAGAATATAAGCAAGGCGTTCGAGACTTCATTAGTTTTGTGAAGAATCACTCATCTCGCAATGTTGAAATTTGCACCTGCCCATGTATTAAGTGCAAGAACTCTAAGAAGCTCTCACTAGAAAGCGTTGAGAAACACTTAATCATTCATGGTATGATTAAAACATATAATAGATGGTTTTTCCATGGAGAGATGAGCAACAATAACACGGGGATGAATCATACAAAAAATATTATTTCAGATCCCCTTATCCAAGATCAAATTCAAACCGACCATTGTGTAGAGGGAGCTCTTAGAAATCTCATAGACGATGCTTTTGGAGTGCATAATATGCCACAAGCTAGCGGCGAAGAGGAAGTTCAACAGACAAATACAGACAATTATCATTCTTACTTTGGAGAGAAGCACAAAAAATACGCAGACAAAGCAAATGAAAAACTTTATTCTTCTTGCGAAGAGGGGATTACAACGTTAGGTGTAATTGTTGAGCTTCAGAACCTTAAAAAAGAATTTAACTGGTCGGGAAATAGTGTGACTGAGTTGTTGAAGCGATTAAAACGTTGGCTTCCAAAAGAAAATAATTTACCTGACAAGTATCCCACGATGAAGAAAATAATAAAGGATTTGGGAATGGAGGTGAAGCATATACATGCTTGTGTCAATGATTGTATATTATTTTGGAAAGAAAATGTTGATGCGAAAGAATGTCCTATGTGCCATAAAACAAGGTACAAAACTAAAAAAACAGTGTTAGGGGAGGTCAAGTTAACGAAAGAACCAAGAAAAGTTTTAAGATACTTTCCTATAAGTCCAAGATTAAGTAGATTGTACACTATACCATGGATAGCTCGTAAAATGCAATGGCACAAGAAAGCTACACCATCTTGGAATTCCATGCGACATCCTATAGATTCAGCTGAATGGAGATCAGTTAAAAGTCGGTGGCCAGAATTTGCTATTGAAGGACGCAATGTTTGGCTTGGTATTTCTACGGATGGGTTTAATCCAAATGGCGTTCTCTCCAATAGTTATAGTTGTTGGCCTGTTTATATGATACCTTATAACCTACCCCCTTCGTTGTGTATGAAATCACAATTTCAAATGTTGAGTATTTTAATTCCCGGACCAAGAGCACCAAGTCAGGACATTGATGTATACTTGGAACCTCTTGTCGATGAATTAAAAAATCTTTGGGACGAAGGAGCGTCTGTTTTTGACACAGACAAGCAAGAATTTTTCAATATGAAAGCAATATTACTATGGGGAATTCATGATTTACCAGCTTTGGGTAACTTATCAGGTTGTGTGACTCATGGTTATAAAGCGTGTCCTGTCTGTGCTACCGAGACAGAATCAGAGTACATCGGCAACAAGATCATCTATTCAAAATATAGAAGGTTTTTGAAGAATGTTCATCCATATAGAGCATTAAAACACGGATGGTATAGGGATGTTGAATATAAAGAGCCTCCAACTCGTCTAAGAGTCTCGCCTCTTTTAGAAAAGCTTGAGCGTGTCAAATATATTCATGGCAAGATACTACCAAGCAAAAAGAGATTGATTTCTGAAGCTTATGGTAATGTAGATGTCTTGTCGATGAGGAAGGAAGGCCGGCGTGGTATAAGAAGTCAATTTTGTTTGACTTGGATTATTGGAGCAATCATAAAGTTCGTCATACTATTGATGTGATGCATACTGAAAAAAATGTTGTTGAACATCTCATCAACTTTATGTTTAACAAAGGAAAGCAATCTTCTAAACTTGCTTTTGATAAGGATCACAAGTTGCAATGTTGTCAAGTTCTTAAAGATGCAAAACTTCCATCATGTCTTGCAACTAAGTTACACGGTCTTATTTGTCTTCAACCACCCGGTTTGCAAATTAAAAAGACATATGATTATCATATTCTCATCCAATATTTGCTTCCTATCATGGTTCAACATGCATATCCAAAGTGTCGTGATTTAAGACGAGCGCTTTTACAAGTAAGCTTGTACTTCAACATAATATGTTCAAAAGTTCTTGTTCGAGAACATGTGCAAGCGGCTAAAGATATGATTGCTGAAGCATTATGCATGTTGGCACACTATGTTTCAACGGATTTTTTTGATATAAGCATCCATTTGATGGTACATTTAGCAGATCAAGCTCTTCTTTGTGGACCATCGAATTATATATGGATGTATCCATTTGAAAGGTAAATATTGTTTTTGCATTCAAATTATTTTACCTAAGGGTTATGAAGTAACTAACTGTAAGTATGCATATTAATTTTTGTGTGCTAGGGCTATGAAAGATTGCAAAAACATACCTAGTAACAAAAGGTATATAGAAGGATCAATTTCTGAAGCATACCTTGTTTCAGAATCAGTTCGATACGCAATGGAATATATGCCAAATCCACGTGATGGAAATCATAGCTCTAAACAAGCATCCTTTTTAGATGAGAATAGTGATGATATATATGAGCGTTCCATCGTTGAAGGTAAACCGTTAAAATTATCTAGAGTGCAACGATCACAGATTCGACGATGGTTACTATTTAGAATTGATATACCGGAACGAGATGAATACTACAGGTCATACATTTTCACCTTTTTCAATACGTATATCAAATTTAGTCAACAATATACAAATATATATTTACCACAATATTGAATTTGCAGTTCATACCGCTTATCTTTAGAAGACGGTCTTCGTGGTAAAAGGAAAACTATCACAAAAGCAGAAGTAGTAGTCCAATCTGAATTTGTTGATTGGCTATACAATAAGGTGTGCTATACTTACTTGAGAGCAATGTATTTCTTCTTAGCTAATGTTATTCTATTAATTTTGTTAATTCTTAACAGTTAGTGGACGAAAAATGCATGAACACAATGTTATGGTTGTATGTCAATGGTCTAAAGTGGGAAGTCAAAACTTTTCTTAAGTATAGAGTGAACGGCTATACATTCTCTCCTCAACATTATGACGATAGCATTTCAACGCAAGATAGTGGTGTCTGTATGGATGCGATCACTACGTTTGTTGCAAGTTCAAAAGATTTAAATCCTATGGATGATGATACTACTTGGTATGGTGTTATTAGAGAGATCAAGGAAGTTGATTACTATGATTTTTAACATGTGGTATTCTATTGTGATTGGGTGAATGTTGCAGATAAGACAAATGGTTGTAAAGTTTGCCCGGATACAAATTTGTTAATGGTAAACTTAAAGAAGCTCAAGAATACCGATGGAGAATATGATGAGCCTGCTATTCTCGCGTCTGAAGCAAGTCAAGTATTTTACATCATAAATACACAAAATTCCGACTGGTCCATTGTTCGACGCTCTCCTAAACGCATAATGGATAACATAGATGATTATGAAGTACCAACAACATATCAATCTATTTTGAAAGAACAACCAAATTTAGAACCATTATTGAAATGTATTCAATCGAAATCAACATGTTGATTGAAAATATTTTGCATGTATTTTGCTTGTTTTGATCATGCATTAACCTTTATTGATGTATTGTACAATTGTGTTGTGCTTTGAAATGTATGATTTTCTTTTATTGATGTCTTTTGAAACTATTGCCAGTTTGTTATGTTAATTCATGTCTTGCAAGTATCTTTCACGTGTTATGTTAACTTTACATTTTGTTTGTTTTTTAATGTAGATTTTTCATTAAAATGACAAACGATTTTAGCGCAAATGCAAATTTAAGTACAACAGAGACTATTGAACTTCAACCACCCAAAGGTAAAAAGTACTTTATAACGGTTGGTGTTGAGGGTGCAATAGGGGAAGATTCAGCTAAATGGAGTACACGTTGTGGTGAGTTAATCCGTTGTCATATACCGGTTGGCTACAAAGAATGGAGGGCCGTAGATAGCTTCTACAAGGATAAACTATGGGAAGGGCTTTTGGTATTTTCACTCATATCAATTTCACTATCAAGTTTAAATTATGATATATTTGATTGGTTCATGATTTTTTTTTCCTCGTGATAGGAAGAATTTGACATGGATGTAGATCCTACCATAGCTCGACCGTTATTAGAGAAACATTTCCCACCGTACTATAGATCAATGAAGTCAACATTAAGAAAAAGTCTTCTTAAAGTTGATAACACTATGATTCCTAAACGTCTTGCCATTGATAGATGTCCAAATGATATAGATAGAGTATGGTGGGAAAAGTTCCTTGATATTGAGTATACGAATGAAAAGATGGAGCAATGTAAAAAAAATGCAAACAACAAAGCGAAAAACAAAATCACTCATACTCTAGGAAGGAAACCTTACCATAGAGTGCACCATGAAATGGTAATAAAATTATCTTTCGTAAATGTTGTTTGTAGAATGTTATATTAACTATGTGTTGTCAACTTTGATATTTCTTGTAGGTCGTAGCCAATCCAGAAGCAAATATTTCACGAACGACGATTTGGAAGGCTGGACATAAAAGAAAATCGGGAGAAGTACTACCATGTGCTGCGGAAACATATGTAGGTTTGCATATATATTACTTTTTCACAAGCACTATTTTTTCCAGTGTTACACTACTTCATAGTTAAGTTAGTACATCGGTTTGAGCATATATCCCATTTTATTCATATTTATATGCCATTCAGCTTTTAAATTACTACCATGTGTTGTCAACTGTAATTCATAGTTAAACGTATGTGCTTTTGGTACGTGCTTTCAGCAAAACTGAGCTGAGCCAAATTGAGCCACGGCTCAGCGAAAACTGAGCCACGGCTCAGCAAAAACCGAGCCTGTGGCTCAGCAAATCTGAGCCACGGCTCAGCGAAAACTGAGCCTGTGGCTCAGTTTTTTCTGAGCCATTAGGCTCAGTTTTGCTGAGCCACAAGGCTCAGTTTTTCTGAGCCATTAGGCTCAGTTTTGCTGAGCCTGTGGCTCTGCAAATCTGAGCCACGGCTCAGCGAAAACTGAGCCTGTGGCTCAGTTTTTTCTGAGCCATTAGGCTCAGTTTTGCTGAGCCACAAGGCTCAGTTTTGCTGAGCCTGTGGCTCAGCGAAAACCGAGCCTGTGTGGCTCAGTTTTGCTGAGCCACAGGCTCAGCGATTCTGAGCCACGGCTCAGCGATTCTGAGCCATTAGGCTCAGTTTTGCTGAGCCTGTGGCTCTGCAAATCTGAGCCACGGCTCAGCGAAAACTGAGCCTGTGGCTCTGTTTTTTCTGAGCCATTAGGCTCAGTTTTGCTGAGCCACAAGGCTCAGTTTTGCTGAGCCTGTGGCTCAGCGAAAACCGAGCCTGTGTGGCTCAGTTTTGCTGAGCCATAGGCTCAGCGATTCTGAGCCACGGCTCAGCGATTCTGAGCCATTAGGCTCAGTTTTGCTGAGCCACAAGGCTCAGTTTTGCTGAGCCTGTGGCTCTGTTTTTTCTGAGCCATTAGGCTCAGTTTTGCTGAGCCTGTGGCTCAGCGAAAACCGAGCCTGTGTGGCTCAGTTTTGCTGAGCCACTGGCTCAGCGATTCTGAGCCACGGCTCAGCGAATCTGAGCCATTAGGCTCAGTTTTGCTGAGCCATTAGGCTCAGTTTTGCTGAGCCTGTGGCTCAGCAAAACTGGGCCATGGCTCAGCGAAAACCGAGCCTGTGTGGCTCAGTTTTGCTGAGCCACAGGCTCAGCGATTCTGAGCCACGGCTCAGCGAATCTGAGCCATTAGGCTCAGTTTTGCTGAGCCATTAGGCTCAATTTTGCTGAGCCTGTGGCTCAGCAAAACTGGGCCACGGCTCAGCGAAAACCGAGCCTGTGTGGCTCAGTTTTGCTGAGCCACAGGCTCAGCAAATCTGAGCCACGGCTCAGCGAAAACTGAGCCTGTGGCTCAGCTTTTTCTGAGCCATTAGGCTCAGTTTTGCTGAGCCTGTGGCTCAGCAAATCTGAGCCATTAGGCTCTGTTTTGCTGAACCTTGTGGCTCAGCAAAACTGAGCCTTACGACTCAGTTTTTCTGAGCCCGTGGCTCAACAAAAACTGAGCCTATGGCTCAGTTTTGCTGAGACTGTGGCTCAGTTTTTCTGAGCCGTATTATTGATCACTCCATGCCTGCAAGTTTATATTATTTTGTGCGAGATGTAAACTCATGTTTTTCTGTTTTTTAGCAAGAAACTGAAATTTTCAATTTAATGTGATATTCAATTAACGCAGGCACTTCTAGAGGCAGCGGAAGAAAAGAGAAAATTGGATGGTAGTTCTAGTGGCGCAGTAGATGATCTTGATAATGATCCAATTGCAGAAGTTTTTGGTTCCGACATGAAGAAAAATTATTGTCGAGCAATTAGTTCTACTTCTTCTTTAAAACAAGTAAAGGTGGCTCGAGCTGTAAAAGCTGTAGCTGATAAAAAAACAAGCCGTGGATTTGTCCGTTTGGAAATTGGAGATAGAAAGGCAAGTAGCTACTCAAGTTGATAAGGCCATCAATTCAATTACTTCAACTTTTATGAAGTTTATACCTACTTTGCAAGAAAAAATTATTGCAAGTCCTTCAAGTACTACTCCTCATACAGAAGGTGCTTCTAATTTAAGGGATCCTCCTATAATCAATAATGTAACCGTTACTCCAAATGTGTCACTTAATGATCTTCATTCTTCTACAATGGAAAATAAATACGTAATGCTATTGTCCAATGATCTAGAGAAGGAGGTAGCAAGAGGTTATCTTGGAACACAAACAATTTGTCATTTTAGGAAAGTGGTACCGAATATAGAGAAAGTAATTTGGGTTGTTGAAGTTCTTGAACCGGATGCACCAATTTATGATGGTCCTCAAAATGGAATGTACAAGTTATGCGAATTTTCAGATGGAGGCTTCGTTATATGGCCAGAGTTTCGTATTCGGTATTTGTAGGATCTAATTTATGTATTGAATTTAGCAAACTAATTATGTATTGAGTTTGACATCTTAATTATGTATTGTGCTTGTTTATTGTTAACTGATATTCTATATCGCTATGTGATTATGAATGTTATCCATTAGTATGCATTGAGTTTAATATTAGTTTTTGGTTCATATTAAATATCGTCTATATTATCGTTATGTTGGTTATTAATTGACTATTAATGTTAGAATATGCAAGTTGTTAATACATATTTCTGTTTTTATTGAAATTTATATTTGTTGTGAATTACAATTTTGTAACATGTATAGGCGTTGCGAACAAATATATTGCAACATGTATAAGCGTCGCAAACATAAATCTACCAACGTTAATAAGCGTTGGTAGAGAAAATCTACCAACGCTTATAATCGTTGGGACAGAAAATATACCAACGCTTATAAGCGTTGGGACAGAAAATATACCAACGCTTATAAGCGTTGGCACAGAAAATCTACCAACGCTTATAAGCGTTGCTACTACATTGCCACGCCCCCGTAGCAACGCTAATAAGTGTTGCGGAAATTGTTTGCGACGGTTATACTCGTTGGCAATCGCCTGTTTTGGTGTAGTGCATGTTATTATGGTTAAATGTTCCCTTAGTTACTTAACCCCCACAAATCTTGCCTTATTAACATGTTAAGTTGGTTAAGTGTCCAAGTTAACTTGACCTCTATCAATCTTGTCTAGTTAACATGTTGAATTGGCTAAGTGTTTTCTCGATTACTTAACCCCACCCTTCTTGTCTTTGTTAACATGTTATTATGGTTAAGTGTTTCCCTAATTACTTAACCTCACCATTTATAGATTTATTTATTCATGAGCCTTAATTAATTAATTAAAGCACCAACCACTCACATTAGACAGATATTGTTGTGGTTACTGGATGTGCCGGTCGGTTCCGGGCATGTTTACACCACAACTCAGTCTAACCTCGGGTCTTTTTAGGCTTGATGCACTAACCACCCACATTAGACAGATATTGTTGTGGTCATTGGATGTGCCGGTCGGTTCCGGGCAGTTTTACACCACAACTCAGTCTAACCTCGGGTAAGGCATATTCGTCTTTTACTAAATTTACATATTTACTATTTATGTAAAATTTTCTGTAAACCAATTTAGCCAAGATCATATTCAACTGTCATGCAAATTAACATACTTATATTATATGCCAAAACTTGATTTACCAATCAATTAACCCAACCTGCAGTTTATACCAATTTAGATTTAATATCCCCCCTTTTCAATTCATGCCCAATCTAGATTAATATTCCAATTTATGGTTCATGTCAAAACTAGATTTAATATTCTAGTTTACCATTTATGTCCAAAACTTGGTTTACACGCCAATTACACACTTTGCGGCCAATTAAATTTATCAACTTATGCCCAAGTCTAATATGCATGTAAATCATTCACTATTATAGCAAATTTAGATTATGCCAACATATTTATTATGCCAAATTAACTTAATTAAGCTACGCCCAATCCTCGCATCATAATCGTATGTATAACATGATTTCACAAGTTTTCTATGTACTCATGAAATGGCACTAATCAAAAGGAATAGGGGATAAGCACAATAATTGATATAAAAGATTAGGCATGCAAAAATAATGGCTCCAACAGGTTCGATGTACATAATAGTGAATAGGAATAAACTAGCCAAGTTACACACTAAATATGAGGTCCACATAATCAAGGGAATAGGCATAGGTGATTTGGTCCAACATAATGCCAGTTCAAGGTACAACATGATCGGTTAATTGTAACAATGGGAATAGCCATAAGCAACTAACTACAATAGTCATGGGCAATTAACCACAATAGTCATGGGCGACTAATCACAATAATTTCTTAACCAATGTCATAGGCAATAGTCTCATAGTTATGATTCAAAGTCATAGGCAATAATTTCATATGCGACAGTTCATGGCCATAGTCTTAGACAAAGGTCTCATAGTCATAGGCAATAGCTTCATAGGCAACCGTTTCATAGTCATAGTCTTAGGCAAAAGTCTCATAGTCATACTCTTAAGCAAAAGTCTCATAGTCATAGTCTTAGAAAAAGTCTCATAGTCATAGTCGTAAATCAGATCCAAAGGCATAGATAACTTTCGATTTGACATAAGCACGAATCAAAGATAATTAACTTACAAATTGGTATAGTTCTATATTTTGATTCATTACATTCACAATTCCAATTACACGTTCAAATCTAAGGAATAACCGAACTTATAGTGATCGGTTTAGAAAAGGCGATTTGCTATGATTTGAGTGACATTGCTTGAAGCGGAATGCCTATGGTCCAACTTGAAGCTTTAACTTGATTTGAATCTCCAATTTGAAGAAGAATTATAACTTGTTTTAGTAAGATTTATTTTAATGGTGGAGGCTAGAATAGAGAGAAACAACATGTAGACGCCTCAAAGAATTTATGTGGAGAAACCTTAGGTCTAGGCATTCTTTTATAGGTGTGGAGAGTGTTTTAGAGCCATTAGATCGCCCTAGAAGCCATCCGGTCTGTCCAGAATAAGTCAAAATCATTGCAGACCAGATCTGAAAAAATAGGGCAGGTCGACCCCGAGGTCGACCTATAGGGGGGAGGTCCACCCCCTGGTCGACCTCTGTACATAGGTCGACCCCCCGGTCGACCTGGGTTCTACGCGGGAAATTCCCGCCCAGCCCAGGTGTGTGTTTTGAATTCGAATTTTGAATCTGTTTTTATTTATTTAAATTCTTGAAACTTCTGAAGGCCATAACTTCTTCATACGAAGTCCGATTTACGCAAACTCGGACTCTATCTCAAGCAGAATTTCGAGACGAACGCAATGGCGTCTAAAAATTACTTATACTTTAATTTGTGAAACTTAATGTTATAGAATTACGGGGTGTTACACTAATAATAATATAAAGGACTACTAACTTTTGGCAATGTAAACTATGAGGTTGTTCACCTGACCAAAATGGCCAGGTTCGTTTATCGACGACCAACCTGACCATTTTGACTAGGTAGATAACGAATAGAATTATATCCGTTGATCTATTTATTCCTCTTCCCCTCCCTTTTCTTTCTTAAATCCAAACCCCCATCACTCCTCCACTTTTCAATTTTTCCGGCCTTGATAATGTTATTTTTTAAGTAAATTTCTTTACAGTTATTCTTATTTTTTAGTTCTCTACAACATATTTTTTTCAGAATGCAGTTTTGAAATTTCGCCTTTTCAGTGGTATGACCAACTCATTCGGTTTCGTTTCTACTGCAATTTCATCCGTGCCTATTGTGAAATGGACAGATGAGCATATGGCGGCGTTCATTGATATCTGCATCAGTTCCTAAGCCTAATGGGAAATACCGGTCACTTTTAATTGCTATTACAGCGAAATTTAATGACAAATTCAACGATAGTTGGATGGAGACGTAGATGAAGAACAAACGAGACAGTCTGAAGCATTTTTGGAAGGCGTGAGATAGTTCAGCTTCCGCTAGGTGAGTGGAATGACGAGGATGGTTCCCTGGACGGATATGATTGTTTGTGGAATGGTGTTGCACGAAAGTACTAGAGGCTTAAACGAAATGATCTTCTTAAATTCAGAAAGCTAGATGAGACGTTTGGTAGGTGCATATAAAGGGGAACTTGCCAGTATAAAATAACAGGAGAAGCACCTCCCCTTGCCCCAGCCTTAGCTCCAGCCTTTCACTACTGCTAAAGTATCTCAGTACAGTGATTGTATGACCGATGACGCCTTTGGGGTCCAGTCCATGCGTCCCTCCTCCAACAGAGCTGCGATTTCTAACATGCCACAGTCTTTGGTTCTGATAGACCGTTTCACCTTGATGATGGACCCATACTATTCTATTCTGTCTAGGGTTACCGATGTTCAAAGGTGGAAGCTTATAGAAATATTTTGCAATGCTTTTGTGATCTTGGATGTGGTACAAACTCTATCTGATATTGATATGATTGGATATCTTAGTTATTCGTTGAGAAGGTTCCACGATACTTAGTTGTAGTATATCTAAAGTTTGTTTCTTTGACCAGTTTGTTTTTTAGTCCAATTGATTCACTGGTATTTGAGTAAAAAATATGTTACTGTAACTGAATGAAATATCGAGTTTAATCTGCTGTATTTTATTTATAATCATTAAATTCATATTTGTACCATTGAATAAATTATTAATTAACTAAACAATAAATAAATCAAAAATCACAAATTAAATTACTCCACCTAAATGATCAGTTTAAATTCCCTATCTGAAGACGCAATCCGTTTAATTTCTAGCTCCATTTAAATGTCCTGCTAGAATGCCATGTTATTGTTACGCGAAGTCCCATATTAACAAGAAATTCTAGTACAAGCTGAGTAATGAAACTTCAATGGCTATTGCGGGTCATGTCTCAAAGGAAACTGGACAAGCCCTTTAGGGGTATGAAAGTATTTGAAGCATTACTGAACGCTTATTACTAATATATACTAATGTATATGGCTTGATGTCTTTAGTGATAAATGATACTTCCACCTATTTAGTTACATACATGATTTCTTTAGATATGGATATGTGTACGTTATGAAAATAAAAATATGCAATCAATGAAAAATATGGTGAATATAATATAAAAGTAGAACACTAAATATTTGACAAAATAAAAATACATTGACCAGATCATGGTAGTGAGCATTTGGATTTAAACTTCAACAGTGCTTAAAAGGTAAAGAGATTATCTCTCAAGTAAGTTGATCTTATACTTCGCAATGCTTGTATTTAGAAAAGAAGAAACCGTTGTTTGACATCGTTTAACCTATGATAATGATGATTAGTTAACATTTTATTTTTGGGGATAGGAACTTGAAATCACAATATGGGATATGGATTGAGAAGAAACTAGGGCCGTTTAAATTATGATAAGACCATAAGTACAAGCAAACTCGAAGCAAGGTACGTTTTGCATGTATTCATTGGATATTTAAGAGACTGAAATGTATGAATACGCTACTACTGCTAAGAAATAAAAGTTCATCGGTAACACGCCACTTTTTCGAGGTAATTTTGTAACAACTCAGATCTCGGGCACCTGGGTAGACTATGCGATAATTAAAATTTTGTTGGTTGGGAAATAAAAGAAACTTAGGAAAATTTGTTTATTAAACCATAAAGGTTGATGAATAACGATTTTGGAATAATGAGATGTGATCCATGAGTTTTGAAAGTGTAAACTTAATTAATTAAACTAAATAAAAAAAATAAGTAGAAAAAATATTTGTAAAGTGAAATTTTGATGAAATATGTGTTAGCAATGTCTATATGTATAATTTATTGCAATACGTGCTAGATCTATAACTAAATGTTGAATTTTTGTTGTAAAACGGTGTTTTTGGAAAATCTGGGTAAAAATTAAAGTGTGAAATGTCAATTTTGTTTATAAATATAAATATATGCGTCAAAAATAATTTCTATGTATTCGAAAATTAGTTGTTATGATATAATGCAGTTTGAATAGTTTTAGTTCATAAATTGTAAGTTTACACAAAATAAAATGTAAACTGTAAGTTTTGAAAAATTTGTAGTTTTAGTTTTAGAATTCATAAAAGAAAATTAAAAAGGGCTAAAAGAGCCGTACACATGTCGTTTGTATTTTTACAAGTGAGTTGTAGATAAAATTACAAAGCACATGTGGGAAACGATGTACATTAGTGCGAATAAGGTGTTAAAACAATGTTAATAGACTAATTTTGTTCACGTAAGGCCTAAGATTTTGTTAACTTAAGCTAATTACCCTAATTAGGCCTTATAGATCTAGGGTTGTATATCGGACATGACAGTCCGTTGTCCGGCTCGGTCCGAAGCTATAAGGTGTCCGGTCCGTGTCCGTCCGATTCTCTTATAGGACAGAGCTTGGACACACTAGTGTTCGGTCCGATCTAAAATGTTCGATGTTTTCTATTATCCGACAGTCCGTTGTCCGGCTCGGTCCGAGGCTATATGATGTCCGTTCCGTGTCCATCCGAATTCTTATAGGACAGAGCTTGGACAGACCTCCGTCCGGTCCGACCCATTTACACCCCTATAGATCCCATTAACAAGTTATTATTGGAGGATATATCTGTAAAGAGTAACATAGCGTACCGTTTCTTTCTCTTTAGGTCCACCTTCATCTTCCCTAAAAATTACCTGTAGAAAGAAAATTAGAAGCCACTTGCTGAAACTCAAACCCTAAACCCTTAAATCCAATTAAAATTTAAAGCATAAGGGTTAAGCTGAAGCTATTACAAGTAATTTATCCAAAACAATAGAATTATCCCTAATCCATTTTAGTTGTGATAGTTAGACAACCGTAAGTTGGAATTCTCCTCTTCATGTTATAGTAAACCTATTTGCAGGCATTTAAGCTCCTTGTCAAAGCAAAAGAACATCAGATTGGCATTCAATCTTTACTGCAAATCGCTGGAAATAGGTGAGTGACCCCCACACTTTGTAGTTTAACGGTTTGTGCTAAAAACCTTGTTATTTGTTCTAGGTTTTGTTGCTGTAAACTCATACTTTTGCTTCTGTGAAATTTTGAGCTCTGAAACTTTAATGCAAAATTTTGAGCTCTGAAACTTTAATCCCATTTTATTCAATTCCAACATTATTCCAATTTAATGCAAAATAACAGTAAAGGCCTAGGTTGTTTTCAGGCCTAAGTTCGCGTTAAAAGAAAAAGAGAAATGGTTTAGGCTATTCTCAAGGCCTAGACTCAAAAATAAACAAAACAAATAAAATAGGGAATAAACATAACTGTAAATAAGCTACAACAAAGAAAGGGATAGAAGAAGGAGAATTACCAATAAAAAATTGGAAAGAAGTAGGCATAGACAGTAAATAAACTACAGTAACTTACAGAAAAACTAAACATATAAATATTGTTAACATAAAACTCGCAAATTAAAACTATATAACCGTCTAAACTTTCCTATGAAAATAACTAATCTAAAAATTACATAAAAACTCACATATCTGATGATCAAAGCTTCCCTCGTGGCCTTCCTCTTAAATCTAGAAGAACCTCCACCTCCAGAAGTGTTTATAAAAATAAATATTAAAACTTAAGAACTTCTTTATCTCTATAAAAATTTAGTTATTTGGCCCTTCCTAATTTTGAGGATAGGCCCGGGGAAGAAGAAGGAGAAGAGAGAAAGAATGGATGTGTACAAATGAGAGAGGCTCTGCTAGTCTGTTTATAGGGTTTATTGGATGCCCTCAGCTGTCCAAATCCAAGATTAAATCTAGTCCATCCATGTCATTGGACCAATAATAAAGCGCCACATCAGCCATTAGTTTAAAATAAACCAATAAAACAATTCCAACTCAGAAAAATAACGATGGAAAATAATAAACGTTTGCTACCTTGCGTGCTGGCCAAGGCATGCAGAATTCTCGACCTGGGTTGACCAACCAGCCTACCTGGGTCGACATAAGAGTCGACCCACCTTGGCTTGGGTCGACACAAGTGTCAAGTGGGCGTGGTCTCCCAGTGACCGTTTGTTCCATTTATTAATTTATTTTAAGTTTATGAATGCTTCTTTAATTCCTAACTATTTCATTTTAACTTCGATTTTAGCAAACCTAGTGTCCATTTTGATCAAAAAATTAAAGCGGACCCAATGGTGCTAGTCCCGTTACCCAATTCTGAATATTATTCTAATTAATATTTAGTTTATTAATCTTTTACATTTAATTGTTGTTTATTAAAATTCAGGGTGTTACACTCATAAATCGTGCTTTAAGTATGGCCTCATGAACAATATATTCACTACACCAAAACAGTGGATTCCCAACAAGTATATGTGCAAATAATTTCTGTAACACTTTTAAGTGTCACCAACGGCGTGTGAGGAATTTCCTGCAACACTTATAAGTGTTACAAACAGAGTAACTGCTAACACTTATAAGTGTTACAAACATATTCATTGCTAACACTTATAAGTGTTACACGAAATTCATTGCTAACACTTATAAATGTTGGAACTATAAGATATGGTAACACTTATAAGTGTTACAGGAAATTCATTGCTAACACTTATAAATGTTGGAACTATAAGATATGGTAACACTTATAAGAGTTACAAACATATTCATTGCTAACACTTAAAAAAGTTGGAACCATAAGATATGGTAACACTTATAAGAGTTGCAAACATATTCATTGCTAACACTTATATTTGCATATAAGATGGCATAAGCTCTATTTAATATGCATTCAGCTATGATATTATCTCGACATAACAACGTGTAACGAAATCCATAAGGAAAAAAATTCATATTCGTGACAACAACAAAGTACAAACTAACAAAAAATAATAATACATAAAGATACTAAATTCAACACATATACAATATCCAATTCCATAGTAAACACAATACATAATTAACAAAATGCAAGATGTTTTTCATATTTGAAGTCTACAAGTACCAAATGCGAAACTCCAGCCATATAACGAACCTCACATCCAAAAATTTGCATAGCTTGTACCATCAAAATTTATCTTTTTCTCCGTTTCACTGCTTCCTGCGTGCATTTAATTAAATAGCATCATTTAAGTTTCAAATAGTGGTAAATGTTATAAGTTCAAAATCATACCTTCTTAATTTTGACATATCTTTTGTTTATTGAACTCAATGAAATCTTGCAATTTATGCTCCTTTTTAAGCCTTCTGTTTTCTTCAAGAACCTCCAACGCAAATTCCACACCACGATCACATAATGGTTCGTCAATCCAATGGATGAATCCACAGTCTCTAAGAGTTCCAGTGTTTGGACAAATAAAATATCGACGTCCAACGTTTTTATTCAAATAGCATGTTTTGAATATTGGTTCAATGTTGCAACGACATAGCAATCTTCGAGATTGTACTTCTCCAATATAATGGCAAGGGTGGCAATCTTGTTGGTGATGTCAATCTGGTAGGCAGTTTCATATCATTCTGTACACTTAATAATGCCAGATCTCTTTCTAAGCTCGACTCTATGATGCTAAATGGAGTTGGTGCATGAGATTCGGATGAACAAACAATTTGAGGAGGATCACTCGAATCGTCTGAATAGACGGACGGATTACATAGGAAGTGATCACAATAATCGGTCGAAGGCCTTGAGTGGGAGGACATCTGCAGAAAATAAATAAACAGCAACAATATCAAGATGGAAAAGGATTGTAAGCATATATCGATTATCAAGAGGTTTCCACACTAACTTCTATCTCAAGTCTCATTAGTAGCTATTATTAATAAGCGAAGTTCTAATATACTCATGCACACATTTACAATAGGCCAAAGTAAAAATATATTTGAGGTCATTCCATAGTTGTTTTGCCAAAATAAAATTATTTTAACTTGGTTTGAAATTGAAATTTGTAAATCAACATTCTTTGCTGCATTTAGCATTACTATCAATGCATTATTTGCTGCATTTATACTTTGCTGCATTTAGCATTACTATCAATGCATTCTTTGTTGCATTTTTACTTTGCTGCATTTAGCATTACTATCAAATGTTAAAAGTACTTCATCAATTTGTAGCATTCGCTGCACTAATTAATTAGTTGTATGAAGTCACCATTCTATTTTCTCATCTGATTTTTACACCCATTTAGGTTTATATCCATCCCTCCTCTACATTAACTATCCAAAATAATGATATCAATGTATTACAAAATAATGATATCAAGTTATCCTTATAAACGTGAACCAGGTAATAATAGGTGATTTTATAACCAAAATAGTAGCCAATGACACTTCGAATACGACTTTACATAATGATATCAATGTATTACAAAAGGGAAAGCAACGAATAATAGAGAATCTTACATTATGGCTTGCTGTTTCCACAAAAAAATGCTTTTGACGGTCTTACTTCCAATGATGATATTTCAACTGAGCTGCATAATACAGATAATAATATTTTAACTAGTGTCAGACTAATAAATTTATTAATGTAGATAAGCATGGTAAACAAATACCCCAAATTTAACAAAAGCAATGGTAATTCATGTTCTAAACTACATGATACAACAACAATCACAATCGATTAGGGTTGAGGTACTGATTAGTTTCTCAACAATCACAATCGATAAGGAAAACTGAACTGAGCAGCTCAGTTTTTGCGCCAAAACTGAGCTGCTCAGTTTTCGCGTGGAGGTAATCAGTGGATAGCAACTGCTGACAACAGGGATTTATATGCAAATAATTTACATGATCAAAGGAAACATGAACTCTGGGTTAAATAAGATGGACTTGTATGTGAACTAGGTGTACCATTATATTTGCATGCATACTAAAAACACACCTATGGTTGCCAATTTGTGACACAATGACAGCTTCACCTAACAGTTCAGATTTTAGGCGCAAAATCACAATATAAACTGAGCATGAGTTTTAGGAAAACAAGGGGCACGCATCCGGTTTTTAATCAAGGCATGGATGTATACTTCATGGGGCATTACAAATATGTATTTGTATGAAAAGAACAAATGAAGATTGCACTGTTACAATATGTGTATACAGCTACAGGCGTAAATAATTTGTTGCATGTATCATTTTACACATACCATGTTCCCAACATACTACACCAGTGCACTAACTTGACATGAGCCAACTGCATCTAAATTACACCACTGTCATAGTGGTACTAATATTATTACAGTTCTGACTCACCATAAACATACATATGTCAACTACTGTAAACTAGCATAATTTTTTTTTCGATTGTAATTATCTAAGATGGATATATCAATTATTAATCTAATATAATTGTGTTCCTTTCTTTCTGTATGCTTTTAGCAATAACAGTATCCTTGCTTGAGGTTAATTTTGTGGTTCAGTATATGTAATACAAGCTTAGAGTTATGTATGCCTTTCTTCATTCTCATTTTAAATCGATTGTCACTTAATTTCCTTTGCATGTTACAATTACATTTCCAAGTTCTTATATTCTAGACCCTCTTTGTTCATTCACCTAAAGTTTTGTCAGAATGTTTTGCTGAGAGGTGTTCGTTTTCATGCAATGTTTTGTCAGCTTAAGATTATTTGCATAATCCCTAATTTGAAACACTTCACCTTTCATTTTAATTTTGTCCATGAAGCTAGCATGAATCTTTTAAGGTTATCTATTGTTCTCTCTAACTATCTGTGTTTGTTTTGTGACTTAGGATCAAAGATAAACTTTAATTTCTTCGTTTTATTCCGTTATTCACTATACCAGTAAAGGTAACAACTATTTTACACCTCTATATTCATTATTATTATTATTGTTGTTGTTGTTGTTGTTGTTATTATGATCATCATCGTCGTCGTCGTCATCATTTGATACGGTTTGATACGGTACTTGCTGAAAATAAGAAACCACCCAGTGTCAGATGTTGATACTATACACATAAAAGTAGCAATGAGGTCTATGCTTTCTATATTTGCACAAACTTTAACTGCAGAAAAAAGCAATGGCAACTTATTAAGTTATTTAGCCAGAGGGTTCTCTCACTTCCACAGCTTGATCACTTTATCATAGCTTGCAGATGCTACTAGACCATTTGCATTTGACACTGCCAGCAATGCTACAAGTCCTTCATGTGCTAGAACACATATATGCAATTTCATTCGAATTCAGGTTGGTAGGTCGATATATAAGAGAGGTGTCAAAGCGCTTAGCAGAATCCTTTACACGTATATATGCACACATTTGTGCGTGTGCACATATACATATACATATACATATACATACAAACACACACACACATATATGTGTGTGTACTGTGTCTTTGTGTCACCCTAACCTGGAGTAATTACCCATATGTATATTTTTACAAGAGATGATTTTGTTATAGTTTATGAAATCATAAAGGCACAATATTTTAAAGTGATTTTGAAGTGTGTTCTGCATGGAGGATTATGATAAATGAAATTTCTTAGAAACTTCTCATAAGTTTGAAAGATAATGTGGATTTAAAAGCTGGTACGTTAAAAATTTCATTAGCCTAAATTTATATATGAAAATATTTGTCACATGTTGAGATCAAGGTTCTTAAATGCGATTATGAGTGCATTGATTTTCAAGTTTTGTTTATGCTATATTCTCAGCTCATTTATGACCAACTTTGTTTTGACACTCAATCTTCCAATCCATAACTTCCGCAGTCAACCGGATGACAGTTTAAAATAAACAAAGAGTAGGGTTCCATGAAGTTTCTTTTCTTGATATTGAACTACCGAAGAAAACGGTGGAGCATAGAGTATTACTATGTTGAGGACTACTATGTTTAATTTTCATATGCGAAAGTGCAGTGAAGTTATTATTTTCCTTTTTTTACGAGTTATGAACTGAAATTTGTTAACAATGCTCTTCCTTAAAAGAGAGAGAGATAAAGAGTGGTACACATTGTGAATAGTCTTTATGTATGTTAAATATTTTCTGTTTGTGTGATCTGTATACATGTTTACCCCCTCTACCATGGTTTTCTTTTCATATAGTTATTTTCAACTCTGTAATGAAATATATAATTTATTAAACTGTTGTTATAGCTGACATACATCATTAGAGTTTGTTCACTTTTTCTGTTGGCTACCATCAAGTGCATGGTTGATTTGAATATTTCAATTCAGGTAAGAGCCCTCTTATGATTTGAATATATATATTTTAGAACATCCAAAATGAAGTAATCGCGATTATTACTTACTCCACATATTGGTTCAAGGCACATCAATTTCCAAAGGTGTTAAAAAAATGATTTAGCCATTTCAAAGCAAATAGAGCAGGTCGAAGGCTGTCTGTTAAGCATTTATTTGACTATTCCAGTTTCGAAAGCTGTCAGGATGCAAAACAGAAGGGTCCAAAGCAGTAAAGAAAAACAACAAATTTATGGGTCTAAACAACTCAACGATGGCAGTTTTCTATCCTATTTCATTGTCAGATTTGGGGTTAAACTTGAATAAAGTGAAATCGTAAGAGGGCTCTAACCTTTTGGAAAGCAGCGAGAGACTGCAAAGGCTTGGCCTTCGATTTAAAAGCAGTAACTTGGAGTCTTTGACGATGGCTAATTAGACATCGGGTGATTACCTTCCAACATCAGCATCTTCTGCTTTCAAAAATGCAATCAACGCATATGCACCTTTTCTTGCACCGGGGCATTAGAATCCGCAACTGTCTTTCTAAATAATGGACCTATATAAGGAGATAAAACAATAAACAAAGTACTACTAACAATAAACAGTAAACTATTTACAAATCTGCCAGTATTTTTTATGAATGATAAATATTGTCAAAATCTTGTTCTTCCAATCAACCCTTCACTCGTTTGACCAGTTCCTCTGGCTAAATCCTTATAACAGACATACTACAAATTTTATAGTTCCTGCACTCTTACTACTAGTGCATCAAATATAATCTATACCGCAGCACACAGTGATTTAGAAACCATAAACACGTACATACATAATAAACAAACAAGAGCAATTTTTTAATAACATATACCTATGTTATAGTATCATGATTAGGATAGTGTAAATTTTGAAACTATAGAAGTTGATTAGTTTGCAAAAAATATTAACAGGAAAAATAATATTTCTAAACATGGAACACAAGGTTAAACATAAACAAAACTTCAAATAATAGAATCCAATAATAGCACTTCCATAATATAGCTTGTAGTCTTGAAGCTTGTTTTCTTGTGGCAGGAAAAAATATTTAGCCAAATGTAAATTTATAGTTATATACCATGGTGGATGAAGAGTCACAGTTTGCTTAAAAATAACAAGGTCGGATTGTTAGTCCGAACAAAAATAAAATCAAATTGCAGGTCTATATGTAAGACTAGATGCTACTGTTTCTTTTATTTTAGATGATATTAGTTTATAAAATAATCAGGTCAGTGTACTATGCCATACTTACAGATTTTAATCAGGTCATTTAGTTTGTCTTACACACAATGAATCATGTTAAACACGACATCATAATTTCACAGCGCAAAGAAAAAAACACTTACATAATTACAAAACATACAACTTGTCTAACTCTGTTCAAGCCTAAGATTATATGACCAAACCTGGTGGTCTCTTATGACATGTATAAATTACAAACACATACAAATTAAGCTATATCAAATTCAGTCTAAATGCAGGTCTTCCCAAATCACCTTAAAATAAAACATTAAGGAAGAATACAATAATAAGCAAAACGAGTACAATAATTAAGTGAACTGGTTTTATGTTCAAGGCAAGCAGAGGAGTTTAGGTAAAGAATTTCTTTTTTAAAGCTAAAAATACAGAAAAACTGAGATCTATAATCTCAAGGATAACAGGATCATGGCATAATACACTGTATATAATTTTGAAACTACCATATCTCTCAAATTGGCTATTTTTTCCTCCTCACCTAGTTCGTCCACTCACTGAAATGATATTATTAATTGTAGTTCTCTTTTTTAATCTTTCAAACTGATTTAAACCTAATTCATTAACCTTTAAAGAAGTTATATTACAGTTTATCCAAATTCATACAAGCCGCCGTGATTCAAAGTACACAAACTGAAGAAACTCAAAACTGAAAGATAAACTCACATTAAGCCGTCGTGATTCCTAGAAGTGAAATCGATTTTTTTTACTTCTTATTGCGATTAACCTAGAAGCCACCGTGATTCCTAGAAGCCCCGATTCGAAGTAATGAAGAGAGGATTTGAGAGGCTAATACCAATTTTAGAAACCCAAAATTCGTTGTATCTTTGATATTGATATTGATTAGATAATCGCTGATTTTAATTCTTTGATGTCCAATTTTTTTTTATTTGCTTGTGATGCGGACTTGGAAGGAATAAGCATTGAGTAACAATCGTTGAGGCACCGATTAGGGTTACGTGTGATAACTTACCTTTTTGCCCTTAGAAAAGAAGAGTTGACCAGGCATACCAAAACATAGAAGTGTTGGCACATTTTTGGTGACACATTTTTGCTATAGCAACACATATTAGTGTCACTAGTCTACAACACATATAAGTGTTGGCAGTTGAAAAAAATAAGAGTTGCCAAATGGCCATTACGGTGTAGTGATTCGAGATTATCCCAACCCTCTCGTTTGTCGCAATGCAAGCATGAGGGGGCATTGGTCTTCCCAGTTTCCTATATCTAGAAAGTTTACCAAACCTGGGAGACTCAATATGGAACATGCTTCTGATGGATCTCCACAGTTATTAAGTACCCTCCTCTTTATCTTAAGCATTTTATTGTACTTCTTGATTTTGCTGCCTTAAATCATTATTGATATCAAGTATGTCTGAATAATTCATAGCCTAGTAGCTAATGGGTAGTATCCTTTAGTCAAGTCTTGTGTTTGGACATTTTCATAAAATTGTGAATCTTATTAAAGGATCATAATGTAGTGTAGACTTTGTTGAAATAATAAGACCTTTCTTTTGGATCTTACTGTCTAGGAAAACTATATATAATACCTGGCTAAGATTATGGCTTTGGTCTATTTGTAATGGAGTTGGGATCTAGTTTTATGGAATTCCTGTTGCTTGAATATCTTAATTTGTTGATTAGGTATCATATGTGCTTTGGGAAAACAAGATTATTTGAAATTCCAAAGTTCAGTGAATTATCTTTGAGTCTCGAGACAATAATAGCATATCACGATATCATGTATTGGAGAAAATCTTTTTGGATATTGCGTCTATCAGGGGTTTCCACTTAGGTGGGAAACTTAACTTTGTGCTAATCTTATCCTTAAGGTTTAGCCGGTTAGTTACACTCTTATGAGGATAACTATTAAGGAGAGTCGGTAACTGGAAGTTTATCTTTACATGATGGTCGTGCTACCTTTCATATTTGAATCTCCCGCTTGATTATCTAGGGATGATGTTCGTCCTAATTTATATTTGATTTTAAAGGGCTCAACTCTAATTTCTCTCTTTTCTATTTAGTTTGGTGAAATCAAATCATACGGAGTCAAAGTAATAACTACAAGTAAAAGGCGAGTCTTGAATTGTGGCGACCAGGATACACTAATTAAAAGAAATCAGAGCACGTAGTGGAAGCAAGTAATCATATCAACTGATGTAAAATTTTATATATGGGCTTCTAAGGGTGATTAATATATATATATACACACACACACAAAAAAATTAAGTGAACAGAGAATTGAATACTTGTTAAAGCTAGTTATGAATGTATCTGGTGAGTGTGGATAAGATAAGAGAAAATTGTGATGACATGTTGTGTTGGATTACCCGTTAGGTACTTAAGAATTCTAGTCGATACGTCTAATCAATGTTATCGATAGGAATTACTTAAATACTGTTACGAGGCATTCGAGCATAATATCCAAGGTAATATGTGTATATATATTATAATTAATTAAAGAAAAACTTCATAGTAAAAATGATATCAGACCATTGAAAAAAAGGAATTTTGTGAAGAGTATTAATACATGGCGAGGCAATATCGATGTAATATCGTTTTGCAGCCTAGTGACAGGGTGAGATTTTAAGGATTCAACGGCTTAATATTAATTTAGGGAAAAATAGTAAGAGTGTTTAAAGTATGGATTTATGAACATGTGCAGTGCTTTTAAAAATACATTCATGTTAAGTATTAAACGGAGGTTAAAGCTATCAGGTTATTAAGAATAAGGGAAATTGGCAAGAATTTTGATTTTGTAGTCAAATTTTACAACCAACTGGCCCCACAATCTGAAACTACTGGATGACGAGGCAACGCCATTAAGTGTAATGTGCATGATGGAAATGAGTGTGCATTTCCAAAGTGTTGCACGGAAAATTTAAAATGCATTGAATTTATTTCATTGTGTATTATTTAAGATAAATTATAAGTTTCTGGTAAATAGTGCATTTGGAAAATGTGAATTGTAGATTCTAAATGGAAAAAAATCATGAGGAGTCATTTTAAATTCATAAAAATCTTTTGTGTTATCTCAAGAAAATTGCGGGAATGCAATTTCTTTAAGGCGGGGTCTGTAAGTTTTGAAAATTTATAGTTTTAGTTGTAAAATTCATAAAAGAAAAATAAAAGAGGCTAAAAGAGTTGTATATATGTTGTTTGTTTTTTTACAAGTGAGTTGTTGATAAAATTACAAACATATGTGAGAAATGATGTAAATTGGTGCGAATAAGGTGCTTAAACAATGTTAATAGACCAATTTTGTTTACCTAAGGTGTGACCTCAAGACCTGTATTAGCAAAAAGCATTAACGAGTAATGGCGTCTGCTAATATACAGAATATGGTTATTTAGGAGTGACCATCTATAGCCGCATATTAAAAACATGCTATAATTTACTTTAAGAGGATCGACATACTTAGACTCGTATAATACATTATTGTAGTGGCTGCAAGATTAATTTAGAACAAAACATAATATTTATATATAATAATTTAGATTACAGAATAGCCAACATGATCATAAATATACATACATCAGACACAACACTAAGTGTAGTACAACTATGGTGATAGAATCACCATATATAAATATATATCTACATCCAGTCCTCATCATAAGAATAAGTACAGACAAGTCTATCCAAGATTCACAACACAAAAAATATGCATACACTACACCAGAATCGCCGATTTGCAACGGCTTAGTGTCGTTGCAAACGTCTTTTGCAACGGCTAAAAGCCGTTGTAAAATATGGAGTAGCAAAAATATTGCAACGGCTTTAGGCCGTTGCAAAACTTGTTTTTTGCAACGGCCTAAAGCCGTTGCAATTTATAAATTTGCAATGGCCATAATCCGTTGCTAATGTTGTTTTAGCAACGGCTTTTGACCGTTGCTGATTTATAATATATATATAAAAAAAAAAAATCTGTGCTTTCCTCTCCTCTGATACTGCCTATTCAGTACAAATTTGACAGATCTGAATATTATCACAAAAGAAATATCAATAAACCAAATATTTCCAATATATTCAACATAAAAACCAAAATTAACAACAAACTTCACAATGTATTACAAACTTAAAAGTTCTTACAGATTGTAGCAGCAAAATATTACCGTGCATTACAAAGTTCAATAGCTATAGCTAAAATAATATTACAGTGCAATTCAACTTCATCACACAATGATATTACTTGTTCACATATATCATAAATTAGCGTTGCATCATTACTTAATTAGCTTTCTTTCTTGAGCTAGAGTCTTCATTACTTCACCTCGCTCCCTGCATAAAAAAAATTCAAACTATTTCAGATCTGCATTACTTCAGCTCAGTACAGTTTAGAACAGAACAGGCAATTAAAATTTATTCTTCTTATGTGTATTTGTGTAAGAATGAACTAAAAACAGGTTGATTACATAAGAGTACAATTTCATTAAAGTAGGACAGAACAGAGAGTATGGTCTCTTATGGGCTAACTAAGTAAAACCTGGAGCACAAACTAATGATCCAAGGAAAATATGATCACAAACTCAGAGACTCCAACCTGAGGCATCGGTAAACCTTAGTAATAATATATACACTGAACAGATTAATCTGGGAAATTGATAGTAGTTACAATCTAGGCATTAATCCTACATGAAGAGTCAAATAGTTGTCTCTAACTTGAGCATATGACTGCATAAGAATTTCCTCAGTTTTGTTTAATTATTTGACTGCATAAGAATTTCCAGTCCAAGTCTGATAAATTGCATTCATGAACGTGTACTCTTACTGATCATTGGAAATATGTATGCACAGGCCCAGTCCTAAGGCAAGACAACCAAAACATTCGCCTAGCGCAACTGACCTGGCAAGGGCAACAGTCAGAGGGCGGTGATAATTAGTTTTCCAGTTTTTGATATAAATATTGTTTATCACTTGTTTACTAGTTGATATTGTGGTGGAATGGCAACTGAAATAGTCGGACCACCACTGTGTACGCATGCACACAAAGCAATATCATCAAAAAAATTATATTATGCTTGTTATATCATTGTATATCTTTGGTCTTACAACGAATACAGAATAACGAATGAGTTAGCTTTTATTAACTAACCGCCATTGTAATTGAATATCATAAAACCTTGTGACCATTACAAATCAAATCTCTCCCGTAACAATTTAATTCTGATAATCATCTAGATATGTGTATATATTGGCAAGGTATAAAACCAAGGATACCCGGTCCAACTCAACTTTTCCGTACTACTAGAATGCCACACCAAAACAAAGACGGTTTTGTCCATTTGGAAGTTGGATGATTCTGACTGGAACCTAAAAGCTGTATCTTCTTCAACAAGCTTTTTTCTTTTTCTTATATATAACAGATATCTATCTAGCTGTAACTCCACTGAAAATTCTCTCTTCAATTTTACCTCACGGTTTTAGCTTCAGTCAGCGAGCATAACAGTGCACGTTTTCCATGTCTGCATTAACTTAATCCAAAGAGTTGACAAGCAATACTTATTCCAATTATTGTGCAGATTTTTAGTCAAATAGGGGACACAGATCGATTGCTGGATGCAAGAACCAAATATCAACGCATATATTTTTTCTTCAAAAACAATTTTGGATCATGATGCTTCTGTGTATTTAAAAAATCATCACGTTTTAACATGTTGACATTCAAACGTTCGAATTTTCCAGCAAATTACGAATCAGTTCCAAAACTTCTATTTGATTTGGACACGTGTAATACTCAACATCTGCATTCTTGTGCGAGAATGGTAAATTTTATAGGTCCCAGTTACGTCAATGTGCTGCACATGCTTATACTTGAGCACTCACCTCACCAAATTGGTCAAGTTTGGTGACGGGGGAATTCAGACCTTTAGCACTGGACAAATTGGACAGGTAAGACACGTCCGATGCTAAAGGTCTGAATTTGGACCCTGCCCCCTTAATTTGAACCCTCTCCATATTTTAAAACCACCCTCTCCCACGTCATTACCCAGACATCTTAGGTATACGACAAATAGTTCAAGGAGGTCATGAAAATGATTTTTATCTTTCAAGAATCATTATTCGATGATGCTTGTTTTAGAATTTCGACCAAGCATAACGGTTTGCTAATGAATTTTTTACTATGTCATTTGCATTCAAATTCCACCAATTATATGGTGTACCCGTATCGCATGAGACATTATTGTGTCGGGACACTTGCTCCCTAAACCCTCCGCGACCTAACCGGTTAGGTCAATTGCTCTTCAGTGGGGCATTGCCACTACACGTATCTAGATGATTAATGTCTTAATTACTTGTACCTAAAGTTCAAGTTTTATTATTGTCTAAGCAAACTAAAAATGAAAAGGAGTAAAATAATGATAATAATTAATGCTTACATGTTTGGCCTAAGTATGAAAATCAACTTCGAAAATACGAGTTATCAGTAGAAAAGAAGATACAAAGACCTTATGTACCTGACTGTTATTTGAAAATCAAACAGTGGAAAAAGAACAACATATGCAAGAATCTACAATATATCGAAATTTGTGCCTTATATTTTGTACTTTGCTTTTCTTCAAAGCTTGCTATGTTTTGTATTCAATACAACAGAGAAACGTTGACGCTGCAGATGAGAACAAAGTTGAGATAATCTCAACATATGTTGTGCGCTGCATTCTCTTATCATGCATCTTATTTTACTGCTGCTTTGTTATAGCATGAGCCTGCCATATAATTTGCTTACTTATTATAAATTAAGACTTAATATATTTAATTTTACATTTACTTGGTTATTCAATGACTTCCTGTCATATGACATGGCAATGCAAGTTCAATTTACTGCTGAGTTTAGGCGCACGGTTAATTTGGAATAGCAAACACAAACTGACATATGAATATTATTAATTTTAATGCCATAGCAAGAATTTGGTCTGCTTCTTATACAATGTGGGCTTACATACATATATTTGCAGGATGCACCAGGTATTTTCAATTTTCTTGCAACTTCATCATGGTAAGACATTTCTACTTTGTCTACTGCCTGCTGCAAATTTCTAATAGTCAGTGCCTTTTTGGTACATATCGTGTTTTTAAAAAAAATTATACCAAATTACAGGCATCCATAAAGTTATTTTGTGTTGTGAACTTCGCATTTAACTGCAATTGTAAGTGCTTACTTAAGATTTGACATTCTTAATAGTCAGTAGAAACTAATAAAATGCATTTGTAAATGCTGAACGGCATCACATAACCACCATCTAAAGATATCGAAATAAATCTAAAAGACTGTAATAGCTCATACCTGCTCCTCCATCTAAAGATATCGAATTGAACTCTTTGGGTGACACACATAACCACCGACTCCAACGTCACCAAAGGTCATAGCAAGAGGCTGATTTTGTTTGGCTGTGATCTCATCCGGTAACAGTATATTGTCCACAATCACCTTCTCATGTGTTGGAGGTATGGGTTTTCCATGTATGATGGATGCCGTTGAATCTCTGCATACTAAACCTGTTGCAACAACCTCTAGATTAAAGCTTAACACTTCACATTTTTGATTTGCCGAAAGATGCGAAATCACCGGATTAGCAACAACGTCGTTGTTGGACGTTCTTCCACCACTTTCCTGATGTGTTCCACCACTTCCTCCTTCGTTGGAAGCAATGTCTGGTATCGGATTTTCTTGACTCGCATATCCTTTTAAAAAGCCGAAAATTGAATTCAATGTCCCTTACATATTACCCAATGTCCCTTGCATATTACCCAATTTCCCCTCCATTGTATCCATCCTTGCTGTCAAAATATCTGAGCTTGCTTTACTCTTTTTGAGTTGTTTACGTGGAATGGTAGAAGCTTTAACTTGTGATTTTGATATCATAGTTCCAACACTTCGAGTTCGTCCCCTTTTATCCTTGCCAAACACTTGTGATAAAATGTCTTCATCCACTGTCAAATTTTGTTCCTCACCATCATTGATTGTTTCCTTCGCTTTTGCAATTTTATCCTAAAATATGAAAATACTTAAAATATTACATGAATTGATAGGTTACTAAACTAAATAATATATTGTTTAACTTACAAAGTACGAAGAATTCGAATCTGATACGGTGCCATCCTTTTTTGTATGAGTTTTCTCCCATACTTGACGACGTGTGATTTCTTTTTCTGGGTTCTCACTTGCCTGCAACAATCAAGTATGGTAAAAGAAAACCGCGCAAAAAAATATTGTTTTAAATAAGGCATGAAATAACAAGATGACGAATACTAGATGAACATAATAATACTGAGAAGATAGCAAATGAAAACATAAAAATCAAAGAATTTATTTATTTATTTACATAACTGAGATTTGAATCCATAAACTAAATGGCGGAACTACGATTCCCATCCAACAGGATTGATACAAAAAAAAACAAAATGGTACACTGGATATTGCCTTTGTCTGATCTGTTAACAATCAAATCAGATTAATTAGGAACCTCAAAAAATTCACTGGATCATGACGACTCCTAATTTATCATCCCCAAAAAGGGTTTTATATCAAATTTTGCACTAATAATATTATGAATTAGAACTGCATGCTATAATCCAACACAAATCGATTAAGTGGACCATAGGCTCACAGCACCACTTTGGTGGCCTTAATCTACGTGGTCCAACCACTAAAGTTGCAGCAATAGGGCTATATACATAAACAACACTACTGCAAGGTCGACTGAGTCTGTAAAAGTGTAAATATAAAGTCACAGACATGCAGTCATGCTGTTCCCCCAGACGCATTGATATACTTAGGAACATACATAATGCTATAATACTGTTTAATTCATTTTTTCGTAACTAGATTTCATAAATTTATTTAAAAACATTTAATTCATCTTTTCATTATTATTATTTTTATTGTTTTTGGTTAAACATAATCATGTGATTGGAAAAAGATAAAATCAGAAAGTTTTAGGGAACATTAAAGGAGGGAGTAATGTAAATAATACGGGAAAATTTTCAGAGAGATATATTTTTTAGAAAGATGTTCCTTATCAATTTTATCTTACAGAATTTGAAAGCTCACATTGAAAAGTCGAACAACATAAGCACATATAATAAATGGAAATATGGTAGATGCTCGGATCGAATATGTTTGAAGTATAATTATAATATGATATAAAAGAACATTTTTTTTTATATTCTCAGTCACAAGGACAGAATATTCTAACTAGCTGGACCAAAGCAGTAGGAGTTTCAGAAGGACGACCATTTTTACTTTACCAATAATAAATCAAGGATCATTTTTAAATTCAAAAACAGTGAGTGAAGGACCATTCTAAAATTCAAAATCAATGAATGAAGGGCCATTTTTAAATTTAAACCAAGGACTATATATGGCTATGAATTAGGATAGAGCCCGACCAAACAGATCAAAACCTATAGATATTCAGTTAAGTCTAAGACTCTAAATGATGAAATGCCATTAGAAAGCAATTCAACTGATCTGACCCGAAAGACCGAAGCAAAAAAACATAAAGATTCGTGTATTTAAGGTGTAACTGCCCAAAGAACTTGTGTCAAACCAGCTCGATCAGATGGGGTCTCGGTTTTAGACCCGACAACACCTAATTCGTTTAGATCCAAGACCCGTTGGGTATGGGTCTAGATCCAATCCTACCCAGGACCATATTTAAGATCATAGGATATATAACATTTTTTTCATGCAACTATTATTCAGTAGTAACATCAAACTTGAAGGAAATACAACTCAAACCTAGGTTTATAACCACACAAACACAGGTGCGCACTTAGCAATAATGTACTCCATGATTGCATGAAAGTCTGCATTAATGTACTCCATGATTGCATGAAAGTCTGCAATGACGATCTGAAAACAGTGCTCTACGGATTGCGTGTAAAGACACAAAAGCTCATTGTCAAGGATTTAACGAACACCAAGGATAAATGATCGAAAATGAAACGCCACAAATTTCTTTAAGTATCTGACTTGCCTATGAACTAATAAGAGACTTCACGAAAACAGGAAAATAAAAAATGTGTACCAATTTGTGTTCTACTACGGCATGACTTGTACGACCACTGTGATGACTATAATTGTATTGTGATCTATTTTTTTTGCCTAGCTCCCTTCTTTCGCGTGCACCGGGTTTTGCTTCGTTTTTCAAGATCCCGTCCCAATCTTCTATGCTAACTTTTGGGGGACAGTTTTTCCTTCTTTCTTCATCATTATCAAATTTTTCGTAGTACCCGGTCCTCAATTCGCTTTTGTATCTTCTAAATGATTCGCACATTTTTTTTAAATAAAACTCTTTCGCATCTGACTCTACCTCAAAAAATTCCTGTAAATGATGAAGATTAAAATTATGTTAGTGTACTTCAACATGAAAATGAGTTTTAACTGGAAATACATGTAGATGCGTAAAGGCGAATACTGATGTCAAATTCCAGTAAATTGTTTATCTGAAGTGACACGGCTTTTCAGTTACAGTATTGCTAAATCTAAAATTGAATCCAAGGAATCACCAAATGCAACCAAAGGCAAGACAGGGAAGAGTAACAATGACATCAGTATGTACAGTATGACAGGGAAGAGTAACCAAGATGAAAATTCATTTAAATGTTAATTTCTTTATATGTTAATTTCTTTAAGTCCAAACATTAGTTTTAAGGTTTCTGAGCATATACAGCAAGTAAATTATTTACTAAAAGAATTCAATATAAATCTTGAAGAATAATCATGGTTAGAAAAAATGTTGCCATACTAAGCAACCTGCAGGCAGTTCTTTTGCTAAAAAAAAAGATGCAGGAGGTTCTAAGTTTAATAGCACACATAAACAAATAGGAAAAAAGAATGGAAAAAAAAAATCTCCAGGTTAACTTGTAAACATATCCAGGTTATTTTTAACCTCTTTCACCTTGTTTTCTGTCCATTCTAAAATGACAGAAAACAGTGCACTATCAGTATCACCTCCCCTGCTGAATGCGCATCCATGCACCTATAGATTTGACTTGTTTATAGGACTCTACTTCACTAGATCAAAGTAAATTGCCAAGATAACGAATAAATTTCATAAATTAGAAGCAGTGGCAGAAGCAATGACTACCAAGATGGACCGGACTTCAAAAAAAAGTAAAAAACAGTAACAGTCTTGACGTATATTATAAAAACTAGAATTAGCATTGTACATTGTATTGCGCACTTCTAATAACCATAAGTCATTCAGAATGAACTCTGGTCTAGCACTTCTAAGAATACATTACCTAGTATGGTTGTTCAGTTCTCTTTTGACCATACATTACCTAGTCTAATTATGAGCAGATAATACCTAGAATATAAAGTGTTAACCCACAACTGTTTGTACATATGCAATAAAGGAGAGGATGAGCATTGTAGAAAAATGCCATGTATGATTTAAAACAACTGTGAATAGTACAGATCAATGTACCTACATTTTGGAAACAACAGGCTTTGTTGTAACGTCAATCAGATTGTACTAAATGTTAATCATAGTAAGAGGTCACAAATATTTTTAAAGAGTCTAAAAATGTGGAAACACAAATTTTTGGTATCATCACTTATATGTATTAAGGTTGAACAGCATGTGTGCACCGAAAAATATATTCACACAAACTAATAACGAAAATACAGAACACGTACTGGAAATGTAACTTTGAGGTTACAAGCATATTGAGAAATATTATGATACCAATAACAAATTTGATTTTATGCCATCGAAGTGCTTGTTTTTATGAGATTTTAATGCTTATCCACAGAAATACTCTCATGATTTAACTCTTTATTTAACAAAAGACAACAGTTACTTATCAGAACACACAAACACAAAAGATATGGTGAATCCTGCATAAAGTGTATAAGAAAATAGCAAGCATATACCACAACATACAGCTATTATATTGGTCAAAATGCTATACACTTGGTAGGCTTACCCGCAATTCATCCCAAACGTCATCTTTATATTTCATGGGAACTTTATCCCAACTTTCATATGATATCGGCACGTGAATTCGCACCAATTTACCAATTTTACTGCCTACTTTTCCAGCATTATCTGAAATTGGAACACCATATGTGTTTGCCTCAACTTTCTCGGGTTGTGAGGATGACGAATGTGCGACTGAATGATTTGACGCTTCCGCAGCTTTTGACATTACTGCTGTATAAGGACAAACAAAATGGTAAATGATTTTTGATTACAAATAAGCATATGGATCATAATATAAAAAGCTACATTCAAGTTGATTAATTATAAGGTTATCCCAATCAAAAGCTTGCTAGTAGTCACATTATGCCGATTAATTTGAGCTGTGTAACAGCTGGAAGAAATAATTAGAAGGTTGTTGGATGAAAAAGAATGAACCAAAATAAAGCTGGAAGATTCACAAGCAGAAAACAAAAGTACTCGATATTTAGATACTGAACCAGTGTATGTTTTAACATGTAAGAAAGAGAGGAGTTCCCTAAATTCGTTGCCAAAGTAATATATATGTACATTGAAAAGGGATTAATTTGCACTTGCTGGCAGCATGGGTCATGGGATCATATCTAAAGCACATCAAGAACCACTAATGAAATTTTAGTTTTGTGCAGGTATCATTATGTGCCACCATGTCTTGACTGTTGTTCGATTTTACATCTCCCTCCTACTTTGTATTAAAAAAAAATTAAAACTGTATAAACATTCGCAAAAAAAGATTAATGGTAGCTATATATTATGTGATCATGATGCATAGCTTAAATTCACAAATTTAACAAGAGCTATTTAAATACATAAATCATGAATTATACAAGGTAGGTGTAATTACTAATATTAGCATCTCTTAATTTTCCTTTCACAGTGTGATGTTTTATATTCAAGCAATATGTATTTTTTGTTGTTTTTTCCATTTCATATTATATCAATTTTTTGTCCTTATACTTTCAATTAATTCAAATTCATTTTTCAATGTTTATTTTTTAAAACTGTCAAAATGTTAAATGATTTTTGATTTATTAAATGGTTAACACTAATAACTAGCGCACCAACTTTAATAAGGACAAACAAAATGGTAAATAAATTTATCATTTAGTATAGCAACTCTGTTAAAAACAAACATAAATCTGATCTTAAATAAACTCCAGAACCAAAATAACTCGACAAGGGTAAGCATCTGAACGTAATAAAAGGGAACTTTCAAGAATAATGGAGACAACCAAGAGCATTAAATTAAACTAGCGGAATGATTTAGATGTTGTTCAGCTGAAAAACAATAGAAAAAAAACAATGAGATGATTGAAAAAGAACAATTATTACTTGTAAATAAATACAAAGACCACATTTACAGAGAGAGCATACACTAGTGTATTAGAAACACTACTCGATTATTGTTGGAAAACTATCATTGTCGAAAGCCACAGCAAGCAACTACAGTTATGTGCATGCACAGCTAAATGTGTGCATGTTTTCTGCTACTTGCCTGCCGCATTGCTACTCACAGACTATCATATAGCTTTTCAAGTGATAAATATTTTATAAAATGGCAATTACATATGGACACACCTCCAAATTTCTCATATGCCATACGAAGAAAATAGAAGAAGAACAAACATTACAAACTAATCCACAAACAACAAACATTACAAACGATGATAATATTCAAAGTCGACAAAATATAACCACATATGAAATTCAAATCAATTCAATTAAAATTACATCTTATATTAGCATATGCATTTGATAAGGTCTGCTAATTTTTGGTTATCTTCAAAGGCTGATTGATAAGCAGTAGGAAACTCAACGTCATCCACGGTTGTAGTCAACCGCTTAGGTGTATGTAAAACCACAAACCATCCGCTATTTTTTAAGTCTTTTGAGTAGAACACTTGACCTGCTTCCGACGCAAGAATAAATGGCTCATCGTTCATTTTATCCTTGGTCTTTAATTTTCCTAAGTTAACTGTAATCAATTTTGAAACAGGATCAATCTTGCAACCATTGACCTTGTCTTCGACCTTTACCCAATCACAATAAAAAACCGTTTGCTTGAAATCTATGTAATCCAACTCAATTATCTCCTGAATAACTCCGTAATACATTGTTTTTGCTTCTTTATAATTTTTATCTTTACCACTGGCTCTAAATTTTGTAATTGTTCTCATGCATACACCGCTGTCTTGTGTTACCATCCGCTCATCGTAACTTTTTGGGGAAAATGTAAAACCATTTACATGGTACTTCGTATAACTACGCGCATTGAACTTTGGCCCATTCACAAGCCGCCAAAGAGTTGAATCAACATCCTTTGTTTTCACCAACTAAAAAATAAAATATGTGAAAATATGATTAATACGATGTACGATCCTTTTTAAGTACGTGTGAAATATCAAATAAGCTTTAAGATACCTCGCCACGCATCCAAACAGTAAAGCTTTGGCATGCTTCCACGGATGAAACCCCACTTCGAGACTGAGATTTAGTACTTTTCACATAAATGGCATACCTCCTGCAACAAACACATTTCAAAACATCTATATGAGCTGATTTACTACGGTGGAGATTCAAGAGTTATTCGCGAACTTACTTCTCCCATTCATCCAATCTATCATATTTATTGAGGACCCATCTACGAACTTGTTCGAACTGCACTGAGGTTAAGGTTATGTCTTTACCAATATCTAGAGGCATCTCACCAGCAAACTCATCATCCTCGTCTAAAAAAGCCTCACGAGTATGTTTATGTGTGCCATCGCCTCCTTTTGGCATATACCCATGCAATAAAGACTAGCTTCTTGTACAATATATCCTTCTGCAATACATCCTTCAATATATCTTTTGTTGCGCACATATCCTTTATATATTTTCACCAGCCTATGAATGGTAATCGATCATAAATAATTAGTGCATATTTTAATCAAATGATGTTGAACAAAACTAAATTTAATAGGTTACCGTTCAAAAGGATACATCCACCTATATCTAACAGGACCACAAATCAATGCTTCATCGGCTAAATGAACCATAAGGTGGATGCTGATGTCAAAAAATGCAGGAGGAAAATATTTTTCAAACACACAAATTGCTTCTACCAAACTACTCTTCGCTAATAAGAGATGTTCTCTGTTGATCACCTTTGAGCATAAAATGTTAAAGAATAGACTTATACGATGTACAGCATTACGCAAATCCTTATGCTGTGAATAAGAATGCTGAAGCAATACCGGAAGTAATTGTTGTATTATGACGTCATGCGACTTCATATTTATTAGTTCGGGAGGATTGATGCTCACATTGTTATTGAAGTTGGAAGAGAATTTTCTAGGCACTTTCATGCTTTTCAAAATGGCACAAAATCGAAACCTTTCATCTTTACCCAAGGCAAAAGCTGCATCTGGTATGATTACTTTATTTGTTTCAGGATTTTCCATCACCCACAATTTTTGTTTTATACCCATGATTTTCAAATCCTTACGTGCATTGATGTCGTCTTTAGACTTGTCTTTATGACCCATGATTGTGCTAATGAGATGCTCAGTGACATTCTTCTCCGTATGCATAACATCAATATTATGTCGAACGAAATTTGCTTTCCAATATGGTAAATCAAAGAGGATGGACCTCCTATACCATGCGGGAACATTGACATCTTCTTCTTCAATGATTCCTTTTTTTCGTTTTCGACTGATTTCTGATTTTTTTTTACCAACTTTCATTTTGATATTAGCTACCTTCTCTTCAACTTGATAACCAGTCAATGGCTTTGGAGGATGAAGATATTCTTGTTTGTTATCAAAGTTTGTTTTATCGTCTCGAAACTTGTGTTTGGAAGGAAGAAATCTTCGATGTCCCATGTAGCACATCTTCTTATTTTCAGGAAGATAGTAAGAACAAGTGTCCTCCCCACATGTAGGACATGCAAAATAGCCATGAGTTGTGCACCCTGATAAAGTCCCAAGTGCAGGATGATCATGAATTGCCCACAACAACCTAGCTCTCATTGTAAACTCAGATTTATTAAATGAGTCAAATGCAACGACTCGTTCCCATAACTGTTGTAACTCGTCTATCAACGGTTGCAAATAAACATCAATATCCTTTCCTGGTTGTTTTGACCCAGAAATCAATAATGTCAACATTGAAAACTCTCTTTTCATGCACATGGACGGAGGAAGATTATACGGTACTACAACTACTGGCCAACAACTATAACGGCTACTCAGAGATGCACTTGGATTGAAACCATCCGTTGCTAATCCAAGCGTGACATTTCGTGAATCCACGGTAAACGTTTTGTCAAAACAATCTGCAGTTCGCCATTGAGAAGTGTCACATGGGTGACGCATTACATCTGAATTAGACTTGGCACGACCATGCCAAGTCATAGCATCAGCTATCCACGGTATAGTATACAATCTCCTCAACCTAGGAATTAGAGGGAAATGTCTCACCGTCTTTTGAGGTACTTTGGTAGCTCTTTTCTCTTCGTTGAATGTTGTCCTATATCTTGGATCTTTGCAAACTGGACAAAAAACTCTATTTGCATCATCTTTCCAATATAAAATGCAGTCATTAATGCATGCATCATAAGTTTTGTAGTCCATCGCAACTTGTTTAATCATCTTCTTCATGTCGGGATACTTTGTTGGTATTGTATTGCCTTCAGGGAGTAATTCCTTTATAAATTCAAGAAGTGCAGTCACACCATTGTCGGAAAAGCCATACTGGGTTTTCAAGCTATTCAACTTGATGATGAAATATAATTTTGTTATCCCTTTTGGACATGAAGGATACAATGCCACTTTTGCATCATCAAAAAGTGATTTATGCTTTCTACTTTGATTGGCTTGCCAATCAACATCACCCGTAGGTAATTCCCCAATATTATCTAGCAATGAACTTATAGGTTGAAAATGATGAAATCTATCGGCATCATTGACCAGATCTTCCATCCTAGGAAGTTCAGACTCATCGCTACTTATGGCTTCACTAACGGGTTGTTTTTGCTTCCTCGCCGACTCTTCCCCATGAAAACGCCAAACGGTATATGATTGGACAATTCCCCATCTAAGCAGATGATAATGAATTTCATCTAATTTAATCTTTGATCTCATATTGTTGCACCTTTTACAAGGACAAGAATAGATTTCCTTATTACCACCATTTTCTACAACAAAATCAATAAACTTCTGCACTCCTTCCACATATCGTGCAGTTCTTTGATCGGATTCTTTCATCCACTCTTTATCCATTCTGAAATTACAATAAGAGAATATTTAAATTACATTAAGAGACTATTAATTTCTCTTCGAAGCACATCCAAAAATCATTTATCAAATTAATATTCAACTAAAAAACAAACATTTAACGGTTCAAACTAACATATAATAGCTTTAGGTAAATTGTTGATTGCTAATAGTAATTTATCAATACAGGATATTAAATTTTGAATAATGATAAAATAGTATATATTTTGTTTTTAATTCTAACTCTATTTATAACATTTTAATTTACATTGGTCTCTGAAGAAACTTATTCAGAATTCAAGATTCAATTATAAATTAGATCGATATACGGTTAAAGCCATTGGATTTGATCTGTTCTGCATCACTTATTCCACCATCCATTTTTAACTCCTTTATTACTATTAACACCAAGAAAAACATCCATGAGCTTAGGATAAAATCTCCGACCCTAGTTTGAAAAAAAGCTTCATCCAAAGACCCTAGTTCGCACTCGCTGATCAACGTATTTGAAATTATTCGCTATACAATTTATTTTGTCGTCCATTAGCAGGAGGCGGTGTAGATTTTTAATTCTGAATGTTCTCTATCACATTTTTTTTATGTTTAACTAAGATCAATAAAAAGAATTAGTTTTTTTTAACTAGACAATCGAATGATTGGTTCCCATCATTATGCAGTTGTAATAGGATAATTAATAAAATAATCAAACCAACCTCTAGAAAAGTTAATCTTATCTAACCTATTTCTACTTCAAGTTAACTATGGATAAATGTTGCACAATGGGATCCGACGAAAAACAACGACCTACGTCCATACGTGGTGGTCTGGGTAGACCAACGCAGCAAATCAACAACCAAAGTGGATTACGACAAGGGTGAAAACCCAGTTTGGGATGAGAAGCTGACCATCGAAGTGCCAGACTACAAGCCAATAGAGGACTGCTCTCTTTAAATTATTTTGTTCTATAACTTTTCGAAGTCACATAAAGAGGATGAACGAAAGCATGAAGATATTTTGTTCTATAACTTCTCCAAAAATACAAAATCAATCTTCTCAAATTTGATTAGTCTCTTGAAAAATTCCCTTGATTGTTTAAAAGAATTTCTTGATTTTTAAGAATGGCAGTCTTAATAGAGATAATTTTTGAAGGCTCGATGAGATAAATCTCCTTATCACTAACGAGACTCCAATCAAGTTCTTTTACAATTTCTTGTTGTGTAGTTTGTTGCACGGTCAATTGATCTTGTGAAGAAGATTGGGTTATGCTCTTTTGAATAATGCGAGCCAAATAAATTTTTTATGGTAGAAGAACATGATGCATGAAAGTTAAGCTGCAGGTAATACAATATCGGTGCATCGTTCTTGTATCACTTTATGCTAAGTTTGTTCTTTATCTAGATTTTTCTTTATGGATGGTTTGTTAAATGGAATTGATTTCAAAAACTAATTTATTTTATATTACAGTTGCCAACATTGCGGAACGAGCAAAGGTTCAAACCCAATGATGCGAAGGGGTCTGAATGGTCCAAGGACGTTATGCAATGCCTGTGGACTGATGTGGGCAAACAAGGTTGGTCTCTTCATTTATGTGCTTTTGCAATATTGAGAAATATAGTAACAGAACTACTTCAACATTAAATACTTTAGATCCTATCATCAATTCTTACACATGCCATTTCGAAAACAAAGAAAAATAATAAAATCAAAATGACCATTCAAGAAAGATATAGCGAACCAACTTTGCCTAACAGATGTCAAAGAAAAGATCAAAAGCGCAAGATTGGCTCTAACAGATGTCACTCCTGCTCAACTGTTAGTATTCTTTTAATTTTGATTTTGGTATTTATTTTGAGAATTCCTTTTGAATTGGGTGTTTCTTTAGATTGACTGAAGAAGCAACTAATGGAAATTCATGGGCTCCTGATGCAAAAACCATGGCTTTTATTTCTCGAGCCGCTTTCGAGGTTGATGATTACTGGAGAATTGTGGACATACTGCATAAGAGGTTCGATGACTTTCAGCTACTTATCTTCAGTTGTCTAGTATATTATTCAGTCTTAGTGATAAAAGGCTGATTTTTTTTAATATAATACATACTTCATGATCAAAGTTTGACGATGGAGAATGATCTAAAGTTTTATTACAGTATATGTCTAGAGATCAACATTTGCTTACACAACCAAATGTTTTGCCACTGACTTACCTGTGGTTATTGTTGGAAACAAGCACTTATTTTGCTATTCAAACAATTAAAGACTAAACATTGCCTAAGAGGTTTAGTAAAACACAATTATGTATCCTCAATTTTGAAGTATTATGTATAATCTTTGTGATAAAAGAGGGAGTAAATTCAGAAAAATACACATGATCAAAGGTTGGTGATGGAGTATAAGAGCAATATCTTAATCTGATCATTGTATGTATCTTTAACCTTAGCATTCATTTTTTCACTTACAATATATGTTTAGAGATCAGTACATTAACTCTGTATGGACATATCTTAAAGACGTTTTCGTTCAATATCAGATTGTCAAAGTTTGATAGAAAGAGTTGGAGAGAGCCATACCAAGTATTGATAATACTGGAGCATCTGATGACACATGGACCAGGAAGCACAGCAGATGAATTTCAAAGTGATGCAGAGATAATACAGGAAATGACCCGCTTTCAACATATAGATGAAAGAGGGTTCAACTGGGGCATGACAATGAAAAAGAAATCAGAGAGAGTGCTGAAATTGCTCGAAAAGGGGCAGCTTTTGAAGGAAGAAAGAGACCGAGCTCGCAAAGTTACCCGTGAAATAAAAGGATTTGGAAGCATTAACGCAAAATGGATGTCGAACGAGAATGGTTCTGAGAGTGTGCATGGTTCTGATATGTTCAGGAAATGCAACTCCCATTATGAAGTTGGTAGAGAGGTGGATAATGGGATCAAACATCAGGGCAATAATGGACAATATAATCACTCACAGTAAATTTAAATCACGAATTTACATTAAATCAACGACATATCAAAAGAGAAAACCACCTAACAATAATCCACTATCACAATCTAATCAACGATTTCTATTTGTATGAAACTAAATTAATGATAAAATAAAGAAAATCAATTTTTCCATACCTACTGTCGGTTTACTTCGACTGGGATCTTGTGGGAGGTTTTGCGATCTGGATCCGCTGACGTTATCGGTCAAGGAAAAGAGCAAGATGTCGATCCAGATATAAGCAGGATAACCCTAGAAAATATTTTCCGATTGTTAGATCTGCGAAAGTAGATCTGGAACAAAGTTTTAGAACGGCGAAATTACCTTGACTGATTGAAATTGAGTGATAATTTCTAAGAAATCCAAAGGAGAATTGGATCCATTTGAGAGCGTTTTATTTCACTGAAGCCATATGATTGAAGAACGTACGGGAGGAAGGAATGAAAAGGTAAATTATGGAACGGGGGGTGTATGGTAGGGGGTTGGTAATTGTATAACGGCTTACAACCGTTGTATAATGAAGAACGGACAAAGGCCGTAGTAAGAAATTTTGCAACGGGCTAAACCCGTTGCTATTTAGCAACGGCCCAAAGCCGTTGCGGATTGTCCGCCTCTGGGGGTTGCAAATTGGCCTGTATGGTGTAGTGATACAAGTTCCCAATGTTGCTACGATGTCCATAGTGAGATAGCGAAGATAGTCCAAGCAACCTAACCTATAACTCAGTCTGACCCGAGCAATAAATACATGGGTCATCTAGCTGAAACGATGGTCAAATGATAATAATACAAGGTCATATGTGAAAAACTTACCTTACTACGAGAAAGTGAATAAAATATATCACACATATAAATTAGGATCATAAGCACATGATAAAAGATATAAGGGAGTCCTTTATGATTGATAAGTGTTAGCTTTGAGTTAAACACAAATCATCGTTTAAATCACAAAGGGCAACAAAGCACATACACCAAATTATCATCAAATGGCTCCAAATACTACTTAATGAACCCATAAGAATTTAACATCACAAAAGTGATAACAAATATGAAATTCTCTAATTAGCTATAAGGCTATAATAGAAACTCATCATAATATGACATCAAAGGTGGACCCATAACATCACAAACACCAAAGTTGCCAAAGCTACAAATTGGACCCTAACATCACAAACACCAAAATCATCAAAACCACCAAAGCTATAAATTTGGATGTAAAAAACGAAGTTATTGCATGTGCTATATAAATGAGCTCCCCTCGAGCTCATGCCAAGTATTATATACGCATTCGGGCGCCTAACATTAAAAATCCCCTGTTGTGTGTAACTTGACCATTTCGATCAAGGAAATATACATATATATAAGACTCCCTTCCCCTCCCTACACAAATCTAGCTTCACATTGAAACAAGCTTTCCCCGAAGCGAGTAACGACATACGCAAACAAAATAGTGTGTCACAGACTCCCAAACAGTAATCCGATTAATGAAAATAATATATCTCATACCATGCGTTCTCACTAATTGATTTATTATAAAATGGTATACCTTACACTAGAAAACATCAAACATCTTCGATCGTCGAGTTAGAAATTAACCGATGTAATTAATCTACGTGTCCCATACCACGCAATTAATTAAAATGTTTATTTCACAACCTCTCTTTCTCGAAGGATGCAAAAACATGTGATTTTATATATGGAAATTAATTAGCTTAAGAAAAAAGATTTTATAAAACAATTTTGAAAATAATTCGATTATTTCTTAAAAATCTCTATATTTAGAAAATACTGTTTTTACAATTGCCTTCAGATGATTTTATTTATAAAATCGAAATATAGAAAATTAAGTTGTCTCAAAGCTAATAATATATATGAAAAATTCCTTTACAAAACCTTTATAAAAACATGTGCACAGTGTCACAAAGAGACACACAAAATTCGCAAAGAATCACACTAGAAATCAATATGGAATTCATGAACTGCATTATGGGTTTTGTATAATTTTGGCTTGTCCTAAAAATTGGATCTAAGCCTTACCTAATCATCATCAAATTTATTTCAAAAATTATCCTAATAACCAAAGATTTACTCGAGCATATACACAAAGGCACAACATCAGCAGGAAGTTGTTTGTGCAACTTCCACTGCCTGTGTCGACACACATAAGTCCCCGCGTCGACACAGATCTTGCCTATGTCGACACAAGACGCTGACTCCTCACGGGCGGTCTCGCGTGTGGTGATTAAATGGTCTTAAACTATTATGAAAGAGTGAGGTTGTTCTCCGGAATTTATCTGCTTCTTATATAGGGTATGTCAGCGTTGATCTAGGGATGGGCTACTAAGAGTTCCGCCAATCATGTTAAAGGGCTTTTTATGGAGAACCACCTGTCTGAGGGAAGTATTAAGTGGCAAGGAGTTCACCAGTAATGACAACTAGATAGTAACATAGGAGTCCACCAGGGGAGGTCATAAATAATGGTTAGTCGTCTACCATCCCGAAGTTATAAGTGATTTCTTACTATCTCTCGATTTACACTCAGAGTATATTTAATAACGTTGACGATTAGAAAATGAGATCTCAAGTGACTAGGGTCCTCCATAGGTTATTAAGTGATCATAGGAGGAGTCTGCCCATAAATAAATATAAATTGCCTTAAGTGATCAAATAACGGTTCGCCGCGAAGGGTATTAAGGATCATAGAAGTTCACCTTTATAAGTGACAATAGGATAGTCCGCCAAATTTATTCATGTGTATGATTGTGTATTTTCCTAGACATGACTTGACATTTTTTATACTTTCAAGTGTAGGAAATATCCATCTCTTAAACTTATGTGATTTTCATTCACCAGAACTTGAACTCCCTCCTCTTAACCAGGTTAGTATATGGGAATGCTTAATTGATGGCGCCATGAAGAATGGAGCTTGTCGAAGGAGACTCTATATGCTATTATTATTACTATTATCATGTTTGGAAGTTATTATATTATTATTATTTGTGTACCTTGATATGACATTTGAGACTTGATGTAATCAACATTATTGTGATTTTTATTTAATGGTACATCTATTTTCAAATATTATATTTTATATCATCTGCTATGAAAATATAACTTTGTCTTCAGTTGGCCTTGCTTATTTATTCCTTATAGGAACTAATGACTCGTTTAGAACAACTCTTAGTTCCAATAGACCTTTTCTGAATCGGGATTTAGGTCCATCCCGACTAGGTTTTCACATTTGGTACCAAAGCATAGATTATTCGATTATGGGGAAATATACGTATGAGAGACGCACTTGTTATTTAATTTTTTTCCAAATAATATAATATATATAATATACCCCCAAGACATACGTGATTATACTAGACAATCTCTCATTTTCTTCCTTTTCTTTTAGCTTAAATTCTACCTTAGGGATTTCCACTGAAGGTTTTTCCTTTTTTGGTAGTAGATATGGCCGAAAACTATCTTGAGCAAGGGAAGCGAAGAAGGCCTCGAAACCTACCCTAGTGGTTCCAGCAGTACCTAAGGACTCTGGAATAAGTTCCTGCTGCCTCAGCAGCCCCAATGGAACTAGCAGCTCAACCCGCTGATGTGGCTTTCAACTTCCCTCGTCTTTGTAAGGATTTCATTAGTCTCGGAGGCAAGCCTTTTCATGGAACTAAAGGATTTCTTAAGGCTAAGGCGTGGATATTGGTGTGATCGTATCTTTAAAGCTACGGGATGGGAAGACCCACTTAAATGTAGGGTAGTCACTTGGCATCTTAAAGGTGAAGCATTGGAGCGGTGGTACATGATTTCTGAGGAGAATGCTGGTAGGATATTTACTTGGAAGGAGTTCAAGACCCGATACGAGGTTGAGTTTCTACCTAATGTCGAAGTGAGTCTGCAAATGAAGAAGGTCATCCAGTTCAAGCACAGAGAGTTATCCTCAAGGGAATATATAGCTAAATTTACTGAGTTGTCTAAATTTAGAAGAGGTCCTGTAGATACGCCAGGAATAAGGCACTGAGATTTGTCCAGGGACTTAACTCACCTTTAAGGGAGATGTTAGCTCAAGTGACTTTTGGAGCAACTTTTGAGCCACTAGTGGAGACCACTATCTTATACATTGTAGAAGAAAAGAAAGAGACTAAGAGTGAAAAATAGGAAGGTACTTCGAATTTTGGAAAGAATAAGAAGAAGAGCTTTTGGTTGAAGAAGAAGAATGGGAAACTCAAGAAAGTAGCTAAAGAGTGTGGGATATGCCATAAGAAGGCCGCGAGAACAAAGACTATAGGGTCAATCTAACGAGGCTGGAGTTCAGGATAAAATGTTATAACTATCAAGAGGAAGAACATCAAGCTACGAACTTTCCTAAGCCTAAGGGACGATCAAGTGGTCAGAATTACACTTCAGAAATAGCACCCCTTCAGACTCAACTATCGAAGGACCAAGGACAGCCAACCCTAGAAGGGATCATTTCTATTTTAAGAATTTACATTCGTACCGTGTTTGATTCTGGAGAATCTCATTCCTTCATATCTAGGAGCGTTATTGATTTATTGAAACTTCCAACTTCTGTTGCTAGTAATCCGATAGTGTTATCCAACCCTATCGAAGGAGCTAAGCAACTCTTATTGATTTGTAAAGGCCCAGTACTAGACATCGACGATGTTGATTTCTCGTGTGATGCGTATATTTTAATCTTCGAGGGGAATGGACTTATCTTAGGGATAAATTGGCTATCTTATTATTGGGTTATCCTCGATTGTGATAGAAAGAACGTTCGCTTAAAGAGCCGTGGAGGTCATAGTTTAGTGGTTCCTTGTAAGATAGGAATATAAGGGATTCAGCCTTGTTGCATTCATTATCTCCTGATTCGGAAGGACCCTCAGCAGTGCCCATTATCTATGAGTTTCTAAACGTCTTTTAAGAAGTGATGGAGTGGAAGCAGTGCCCATTGTCAATGATTTTCTGGACGTCTTTTAAGTGATAGGGCTTCCACCCCAAAGGGAGATCACTTTAGGATAGATCTCGAGGAGGACACTAGACCTGTTGCTTAGCCGTTGAGGCATACGGTTCCTAAGTAAAGGAAATAGTTGGATAAACAAATTTCTAAATTGCTACTGAAAGTGTTCATCCGACGGAGTACTTTAGGGTGGGGAGTGCTTGTACTTTTTGCCACAAAGGCTGATAGACCTTTAAGGGTGTGCGTTGATTATAGAGAACTTAACAAGTTAATCAAGAATAATATGTATCCTTTACCCAGGATAAATGACATATTCGATCACTTGGAAGGAGACAAAGTCTTTTCTCAGTTAAACCTAGTAACAAGGTTTCATTAGTTAAGAAATACTAAGGAAAGAAAACAGAAGACTGCATTTAGGACACCCAACGATTTATTTGAGCGGGAAGTGATGCCCTTCGGATTGACGAATGCCCCTGCCTTCTTTGTGGACTTGATGAGTAGAGTGTTTATAGACATTCTACAAAAAATAGTTGTGGTGTTTTTAGGTGACATTCTCATATCTTCTAAGGACTTTAAAGAGCATGAGAATCATTTTAGAGAGATCCTAGGAATTTAAAGGAAAAATCAGTTCAAGGCTAAGTTTTCCAAGTGTTAATTCTGGAGAGAGGAAGTCAGTTTTCTTGGACATATAGTTTCGGGAAAAGCTTAATCAAACTGGGAAACTAGGGAGCTTTAAGTTAAAGCCTAGGGTTCCCTGTGCAACCGCAAAGATAGTACATCACGAAATCAAAAGGCTTCGAAATAAATCCATCAATCTCATTCGAGTACAATAGGGAGATAATCTTATGGAAAGCACATTGGAAATGGAAGAAGTGACAAAGCTAACTCATCCAAAGCTTTTCATGGGTAATTATTTTCTCTAAATATCCTTTATAGTTGCATTGTGGTTACTAGATTGGATGGTGCGAATTGTTTGCGATACAAATGCACAAAGCACTCGTACAAAAATTATATGCATATTAGGGTGTTTTGCATGTATACAGCATCACCGATCATACTTACACGCTAGGACTGCTCACTTTAGCAAGTCTGTAGCATATAATCATATCGAGTAATGGATGTTTAATAAATAACTTGGGTGTATAACATGTTTGTTAGAACGAGTTGTATTTTTTGCCTCTTCTAAAAGATTTCGGGACGAAATCTATTTTAAAGGAAAAAATGTAATGCCCTATAAAATAGACCCTAAATAGACAAGGATAATTAAATAAAAAATAAACAATAATAAATTAAAAATAAATGATAATAAATTAATAAAATATTAATGGGTTGAAAATACAAATTTTGAATAATTAATAATTTGGCCATCAAAATATTATCATTGTATTCGTGGCTAAATTCCAGTCTCTTTTCATGTTTTATTTTTCGAAAACGGAGTTCGTATGAAGAAGTTATGAATAAAACAAGTTATATGAAAATTATATACAAGCAGCATTTGAAATTAAAATTTTAAAAATATAAATTTGGAGCATAATGGAATATTCTTTGAGAATTCAAAATTTTTTGTGTGTATATATGTAAGAAGGGGACAAAAATAAATAGAAACCAAAAAATCAATGTAATTAATAAACGTATTCAATAAAATGAAAGCAACTAGGGAAATAAATTTCTCAACGCTCGACCCTTAAGAACGGCAAACCACTCCCTTGAGGAGGGGTCGACCCTAAGGAGAGGTCGACCGCCCTTAAAAATGAGGGTGGGAGAGAGACTTGTTTCGTTAGGACTTTTTATTATATTTTGCTAGAACGGACCGTCCAGATTTTATAGAACTTATCTGAAGGACCACACACTCTAGCAAGTATAAATAAGGCCTTAGCCTCTCCCTCAAACCCTAAGATCTATTCTCTTCCACGCCTCCATTCTGCTTCCACCATTATTCTAAATTCCAAAAAATAAACATGTTAGATTTCTTCTTCTTTCCTAACCTATTTCTTTATCTTTTCTATTCTAATTTTATTATTAGAATCTAGAATTGGGAATTGTATGTGTATAAGACTAATTGTATGTGTGTGTGTGCGCGCGTGTGTGCGGGTTTAGAAGAAAGTTTGGAATATGATATTTGCGAGGATATAATCCAGAAACTATTTCTACCCAGCCTCCTCATCCTTCTACTAATAATTCTGAGTGGAAAATTTATAAGTTTATTGTTTCCTCTATTCTCATAGTGTAGATTTGAATTGTTATGCATTTGCACAAAAAAACACATATAAATCCCCAAATCCCCTATAAATTGTAAAAATAGTCAATCTTGTGAATATGTCGGGTTTTGATTATGAATGTAATAAAAGTTAGGATTTTTGGGCGTTGTGTAGTATTAATAATGGTTTGATATACAATCTGTTTAATTGTAAATCCTACATGTGCAAAAATATAAGATTTGAGTGTTGTAACTTAAATAGGTTTAAACATCTATTTATCTAAAATAAATAGTTTGAACGTATTAAAACACGTGCTACCAAAGTCTTAAGCTTTGTATAAAATCATATGAAATGTAAAGCAGTACCAAAAAGAGACTATATATATTGTGCATATTACACCTTTTACTTTCTTTTATTATTGAAGTAATCTTTGAAACTTAGATTACAAGTTATTTTGTTTGTGTTTGATGTTTTCTCATTATTGATTTGATGCGAATAAATATTATATATTGTGATGATAAAGTTAAACAAAATAGACTTGTAAACCTTTATTTTGGCTAGGATTGACATTTCTACGTTTTACGATGCTTCTTTACGCGCGCTTCTTTACGTTCTATTTTCTATTTATAGCGTAATTAATGCATTAGCATATTAATTACGTATTAAATGCGTTTAATTAGGAATTCAAAATTAAAATGTCCCCAACAGGAAATTTGCATATATGAGTGTCAATGACTTTTACTAGCATTAATGAAACATAGACATGAGGTTAACCCTTACTTATAGTAGAAGCATGTTCGGAACTGACTAACATATCTAGCATCTACGAGAAGCCGGGTTAATGTGAAAGGCCTAAGTGTCATGGGCCATTACAATAAATACACGAAGACACAACGTTAAACCCAATTTGTAGTAGAAGCCTGCCCAGAATCGCCCGGCAAATCCACCATCTATAAGTATTATATATCTACTGTGTATGTGTGTGTGTGCATGTGTGCACAAATATATATATATATATATATATATATATATATATATTTGTGTGTGTGTGTGTGCATACATATATATATATGTGTGTGTGTGTGTGCGCGCGCGCGCGTGTGTGTTGGAACGTTCAATGGCACCCCAAATAGTGAACACCCATTTGCCCCCCCTCCTTCACCTCTCATTTGTTATAAATTAAGCTAGTGGAAGGAGAGAGAAACAGTGGAAGAAGAGAGAAACAGAATGTGTGGTGGAAATTATAGGACATTTGGGGTGCCACACTATTTGGGGTGTCATTGAACGCTCGACACACACACACACACATATATATATATATATATATATATATATATGAAATAGGCTTACCGCAAAAAGGTATTAAGTGCCTAACCTATCTTGTTTGAGTATAAGTGGCCAGGACTAGATCCGCTCCTAAGGTTCACTCCTTGGTTCTAGACCAAAGTCATGAGACCCGCCCTTATTAGGTTTTAAGTGATCATTGAGTCCGCCTTTCTCTAACAATCATGAGATATTAAGTGGTATGCTATCTCTCGATTTACTCTGAGTGTATATTTAATAACGTTGACGATTAGAAAACGATGTCTTAAATGATTAGGGTCCACCATCGGGTATTAAGTGATCATCGGAAGAATCCGCCCATAAAATAAATATAAACCTCCTTAAGTGACCATTCGCCTCAAAGGGTATTAAGGATCATAGAAGTCTGCCCTTATATGTTGGCCTTAAGTGACCGTAGGGCAGACCGCCAAATCTATGCATCTGTATGATTGTGCGTTCGCCTAGACATGACCTGACTTTTTTTATACTGCCAAGTATAGGAAGTAGGCATCTCTTAGCTTTATGTGATTTTCATTCACCTGAACTTGTTGTTCTGACCTCCCCCCTCTTAACAAAAACAGGTTAGTATGTGGGAATGATTAATTGATTACACCACGAAGAAAGGAGCTTGACGAAGGAAATTCTATAGGCTATTATTATTGTTATTATGTTTGATAGTTATTGTATTCGTGTGATATTATTATTATTATTGATGTACCTTGATATAACATTTGAGACTTGATGTAATCAACATTATTGTGGTTTTAATTTAATGACACGTGTTTTCAATTATTATATTTTATCCTATCCGATGTGAGATTCTGATTTTGTTTTTAGTTGGCTCTGTTTATTTATTCCTTATAAGAACCAATGACTCGTTTAGAATGGCTCTAAATTCTGATGGATCTATTCTGAATTGGGATTTAAACTCATTCGGACGAGCTTTTACAACTAGAATGATCCGAGTTTTGAATTGCTCGGGTCAGACCCAGGTTTTACAGGTTAGCACTTATCACCGATATTAGTTGCAAACCTCTGCATTTGGATCATGTTATCCGTTGGAGCACCTTTGTTATTCTGTTCTGAGAAGTCATGTAGTGATGGTCCATGTACTTAGATCTATGTACTGATTTGTTTTGACTTGTATATATATTATGGTTAGTAATAACTACTATATTGAGACACTATGTATTGTATGGTGGATTGTATATGTATCTACTGTTGAATTTGTTGTTCTGTGATCTGCTTCTATCTAAGATAATCACATTTTGTTCTGGATTGACTATATAACCATCGTAGTTTGTATCAGATAAATTGAGTACGTCGATCTGCTCAAGGTAAAAAATAAAAAGCATTCACTCAATCGATGTATTCGATACTTGTTTAATACAAGATTACAAATGATCATTCCTAACCAACCTTATTCTCCGCACTAATAGACGACATTACTCGTTAATGCTCTTTATTAGGGTGAGTCTTAAGGTACAGGGCTACAAATTCATTTCCAAATGAAATTAGTAGAAGTAACTTGGACGACATCCAAGAAAATACCACAGGCATAAACCACATAGGTGAATTGAATTCAACAATACCTCATGACATGCAAAATATTAGGCAATCTAATAGAAGAACGGGAGCATTAGATAAATACTATGGACGAGAAAGAAGATTGTGTTATTAACGATATTGAGTTAGCAACAAACACTACAGAGTAAAACTCAAAAATATTAGTTTGATGATATGAAATCCAAGATGGATTCCATGTTAATAAGTTTGGGTTTTTGTAAGGGGCAAAATCCATCTACAACAAATAAACGCCATTGACTGAAAAAGTTGACCAATAAATATTATCTCCTTACAATTGAAACATACTAACAAGATTTGCACTTAAATTGATTTTATCCGGGATTAAATATGTGATTGGTGTAGAGCTCTAACCTTAGAACTCATATAAACGAGATAGTAAGTAATGCTCAATCAATGATTCTGTTTGAACATAATGATGCAAAGCATCGACAATAGTGAAATATAAATGAGCAGTTGGAGCTCCAGCAGATTATGATATGAGCAGATGCAATAATCTGAGAGTATTGCGCCCTAATGAACTGCATTATCATTTCAACATGAATGTGATAACTATACTCTTAAGCAACCGAATCAATCAAGAGACATGCATGAATGGCTCAATGTAACTATTTAGCCTAAGCACACAATCTTCTTTTCACTTAACCACCTTATCATGTCATAGCGGACTTAGAGCTTGTTCTATTTGGCATAAACATGTTGAATCTACCCATTATTCCAACGCAAACTGCATTTTGATATGCTCTAACTTGAAAATTATTCAACTGGATGTATATAATTTGAGGAGAAACAAGAAAATTTAAAAAGTACAGCCCATTGCGTTTTAATTATATAGCTTATTTACATGTGAGGAAAAAGAAGGCATATTTCAAAATAACTAAACCTAAAAGAACTGATAATAACTAAAACTAAAAGAACTGATAAGGAAAAAAGGGTAGCTAACATAGAAACCTTCATATTTGACGCGTGAATGAACCGAATATTTTTGTTTATTCAAAAATGCTGATGAATAGGGTGAATAAACCAACTAAAATGATGGATGTGAATAAAGTTCCCTTAGTTATTTTTTTATCACCTAAAATAGAACTAGTCTGTCTTCGATTAAACTAGCATTCACTAAGTTGGTTTGCTATAATTCTCTATGGCACCATCTATAGCATCGTTGCCCAAGACTGTAATTTATAAGTTCATGTTCAACCAGGAATTGCAAGGTTTTGACTTTTGTTCCCAGTAAAATCGACTCCTCTTGTGTTACTACGCTAGCAGACCAATTCCATCTTACCATATATACCCAACAAGGATCAAAACCTTTTGCGTCCAACAATGAAATTACATGTAATTCAAGGATCTATATCTTTATATTTGAGCAAAATAGGTTTCCTGAAATGGATTAAGATCTCTCCGTTGCCATTTGTCGTCAGAGTTGAGGTTGGTCCATAAAATACGTATTGTTCAGAAAGCTCAAAATGATTGACGAAATGCGTATGGAAAGGGATGTAGGGATGATCAGACGGGCTGGATTGGACACAGGAGTGCTCATGTCTTGTCCTATAGAACTTTCGGACATACACGGACCGAACAAGGAGTTGGCTCGGACAATGTTCATATAAACCAAACGACGAACATTTTCGAACGGACATATTCTTCACACACTTTTTTTTTGTTTAAAATCATGTCCTAAATGAAACACGAGCCGAACACCTTACCTTTTCGAATTGAACTGTACAACGTACTGTCCTATCCTATTAACACCCCCTTAGGATTGCGTGGAATCCGTTTTTAAGTCTTAAGTCCCAATAATACAGTTAATAAACTCAAGAGTCAAGGTCACTGATTCCAAAGCTTCCAAACCACTTATCAACTCTCTTCAGAATGCCATCAATAATTTAACCTGCTATTTTAAAATACATACCCGTAAACAATAGTTCAAAACTCAAAAACGTACTCGAGGATCAAAGTTAATGCACGTTCAGAGCAAATTTTTGACGTCTAAAGCATTAGCAAAGAAAACATTCATGTATTTTAAACGTCCTAAAGCATGCGTAACAACAACATTAAAACCAACAGTTTCAGCTCCAAACCAGGCAACAAATCCACGGATTCACAACCCTGCAAAGTGCAAACTTCATGTAATTTCAACCAAAGATGTCATGCTTCTTTCGTCCCAGTCCTTGCACAATATATGTTAAAAGGGTAACGCATTTCAAATTTGAGGCTCAAGCTTCAAGAACATTTGAAACTGTACACAAAAATACAATAAAGAAACGAAAAGGTTTACACCTGGCAACAGTGTCATTGTAGGAGACAACCATTTATGTACCCGTGTGACAAAGGCGCCCACTGTATGCCTGCACCCTTCTCTTATAAACAACCAAAATTGTATTTTAGATTCTGTTATCATTTTCAACTCCTCCAAATAAACTTTCAAAATTCTACAAAGGTTATACTACATACTTCTGATGCAATGGACGTGTACATTCCAGAGGAATATATGGTCAGAAGGCGAGAGGAGAAGAAGATGGTTCAACAGAGGAAGAAACAAATGGTAGATGACAGAGATCCAGAAAAAGGAAGAAAGAAACAGACGGCTTGGATTGAAAAAGATCAAGTATTTCTTAAGGAAGATTTAGTCTTGTGCATCTCAGCTTAAGCTTTAATAATGTATGAATTATAATAGCCCATGCCTACGATTTTGTAATCAAGTAGTTCTTATCGTTCTCTTCAGAGCACATGCCTCCTAGGCTAAACCTAAACGTATTGTTCCATAATATAATATCATCTGTTTGTTTTGGGGAAGAAATGTATAAACGCTTGCTCAAACTTATAAGTTATAATATAGAAATCATGGCATTCATGGTATGACTATAGGTATCTTCTACTCAGTACTGTTACATGCAAAAGCCCAATTGTTCTTATTTATTCAATGTAAAAAACACAGAAGCACACATATATTATGTATATTTAACTCTCACCGATTGAGCTGTAGCTGTGAGAATCTTCAGCATGAACAGGTGCTATGGCGGACACCACAACGGAAGTCCCGAAGAGCACCAAAACAATTGCAGTGAAATTAACCAAGAAAGCTTCTGAACCATATTTGTCCAACCCTGAACTTTCAAGAAAAGTCAATTTTTCAAGAAAGCCTAGTTCACCTGTAGCCACTGCTAATATGAACACAAATAGACCAAACAGTGCATGCCAGGGAAGAGCGTTGCGCCTTAATGCAGGTGTAGCACCCGGGAAGAAGAAGGTAACAAACCCAAATATCCACTGAAGAAAGAATTACATAGAATTTCATAAGCTTGGAATAGGTACCATTTAAAAAAAAAAAGAAAAAAAAAAAAAAAAACCTAAGTTGTGGTCATCACTTGTAAGAAATTTGAGTCTAACTGAGTCCCCAAAAAAAAAAAAAAAAAAAAAAAAAAAAAAAAAAAAAAAAAAAAACTAAGTTGCAGTCAACACTAGTAAGAAATTTGAGTCTAACTGAGTCCCACAGGCAGACGATTGCAATCAACAAAATTTGATTTTGATTTTCACAACTACAGGACTGAGAAGAGTGCAGATAAATAAATACTATAGTTCTCAGATCTTTTGCAGCTGGTATTAGTGTTTAGAAACCTACAGTACATAAATTTTATCACGCCGGAATACCAGTCCGGGTTGAATTTATATATTTATTTGGGTTTCCTGTATTCTTCTACAACATGGCCTCAGTAATAAAAATGTTGTCAAACTACCAGGGGCAAAACAAAACTATATTGATGGGAGCAAGGTTCACAGGGCTAATCTGTATTTTCAGCTACTTCCGTTATGTCATCATGTATTTCAATTATTACAAGTCCATCCCAATTCAAGTTGTCCTGGTAGTTCACTGGTCTCAAGTATCCAGCAGTTATCCCAAGTGTTTAACATTCTGTCTACAACCAGCACGCATATACCAGTTTTTCAAGCAATACTTAACAGAGAATATCGCTTTATCCACAATAAGAAGTTCATTTAGATTATATGTGATTTATGCACGCCTAGAGGTTAGAGAGTAAGATACAACTTTATGATGCAACATCTACCTGAAAGCCATATAAACATATAGTACCGATTCCAAGCCATGAATGCAAACTGTACAGATTAGCTATTCCACTTTCATTGTGAAATTTGAAGGCAGCGTAAATTCCAACAGCTCCAAGAATTATCGCAATCCCATGAAGAATCAAGTGGATCAATTTTTTCACTTCTTTACTAAAGGGAAGACCTCTATAACTCATTATAGCTGTAATAGAAAAATTAAAATGACAAATGAGATAAACAGTGTAACAAATAAAAATCACATAGTGTATTGCTAAGGGCACCGGACTGATTGTTAGGGGCTACCAGCCCGGTGCTCGGTCGCCAGTTGTCCACCAATCGAGCCTCGATCGGTAGACAACCGCCGACCAGCCACCAGGTTGGTAGCCCCTAGCAACCAGCCCGGTGCCCTTAGCATTACACATCACATATTTGAGTCCGATTATTGCACCTTCCCCGCCAAGGATAATAAACCCGATCAGCATGAGAACTGGGTGCAGCTGCGAAACAGTATAAAGAAATGAAAATCAGCAGAGAACATTTTCTGAGCTTGGAAAAGCGTATGATCACTTCAAGCGAATTGTCAAGACGGAGATAACAAAGAGCCTACATAAATTGCATAATGTTTCTAAAAACCTTGGTTGCTAAAGCTAATTGGAGGAAGATTGCAGTTGACATACAAAAAGATGGATCAGTAACTGTTTTTAGTGAATTAGTTAACCCAAGGTGAAATGCAATTTCACTTCATCAGAATGCATTAATTCTTACAAAATAAAAACAATGATTCATACTTAAAAAGACATCAGGCTCGTAAATAAATATGTCTACATTCGCAGGAGAATCTTCCTGATACAGTTTAGCTGTATAAAATTTAAGCCTATTTGCTGATTTTGATATAATACATAGATAGTTAACTAGCACTAACATCATAGTACTAATCTTATTAAAACCCATTTGAAAGGTAACGGGAAAATTTGCACCACAGTAACGGATATCAGTTAGACCACATAGCATGACCGGTGCTGTGTTATGTAGCATCAAGGTAACTTCCTGTTTTGCAGTTAGAGATGGTAGTATGACAACAGCTCAGAAATGCTGTATCCTACTCCTAGGGGTTTGAATTTAAGATGCAGACTGTCATACAAATTCTGTTTTAAAGGCTTTGAATTTAGTATGTTGTTTGTCACACGAAATTTTTAAGGTCAAACTTTCGACATTTTTAAATATCATGGTAAAATAAGGCAATCGTTATCTGTACGTCGTATACAGAATCGCTGATCAAGCTTGTAGAAAACCAACAATGCGTTCATAGATATGCATATAAATACATACATGTTATGTATGTTTGTGTACCAAGGTCCAAGGTTCAAAAGTTGGGTCTTTAATTTCATTGGTCGGTTTAAATTTCGGTTCCGTTTCAAAAAATCCTAAACATTCCGTTGTAGTTCTGATTTTGGATTTCATTACTTTTCGGTAAGTTTTCTGCATAATTATATTAATAGATACTTCACATTCACATAAAGCTCCAAATATTCATTTTTTTTAATCTGTGTACTTTTTCTTTTCTTTTCTTTTTGTCCTTCTTTAGACAAATCTTCACTGCACGTTTGTATTTAATCCACAAATCCATTTTTAAGTAATAGAAATAAGTGTTATTTATACTATTATATACATACTTGTCATATGCTATATAGATACAATCCATATAGACCTAACAATAAGTACTACAGATTCTTTATTTTCCAGGCAATCCCGCAACAGTGAGCCCAACAGCAACACGGAATATGAATTTACTCCCTGATGCCCTCGAAAACCATTGTCTTCACAAATACCCATGTGGTTTCCCTTCCACGATAAAGTCCTCTATCTTCCTCAGACACGAGAGTGCCAGCAGTTCGCTCGACTCGTAGATGCTCGATATCTTTAATCGTGTGTGCCAGTTCAAAATCCATATCAGGTTCTTTTCTGTTCTTTACATTTTTCTTTAATTCACTTGATCCTTCTTCTCACATTCTTCAATTTGGAAGTAAATTGTGTTTCACATTTCAAAATGATAAAAATGAATATTTTTTAGAGTCTAACCAAAATGGAATTTTTAGTGGATTCCGACTTCGTCAACATCGAAATGTGACCAGAATGACCTATGTTCTTGAGTGAGCCAAATTTTAAACTCATATTTGTGTGTGCGCGCATGCATATGTACACACATGCACATGCAACCCCATAAGATGTCCAAAGGGTCAGTAATATAACCGACTAATCAAATGTCTCAGGTTCAAATCGAGTAGCAGCCCAGTTGTCGTTACTCACTCTATTATTACATAAGAGTATGTATTGAGGTTAGTCCCAGGTTCAAATCGAGTAACAGCCCAGTTGCCGTTACTCACTCTATTATTGCATTAGAGTATGTCTTGCGGGTCTTCAAAGTTTATATGCATAAGCTTGGTTCTTTGAATCACAAATATACATTTGTGCATGCACATGAATGTGCATGTGTTCGTGTGCACACGGCATACACACTAATTGAGACAACTGTCATGTATGTGTCTACAAATACATGTTCCATGCCATGTGTGTGTAAAAGGATCAACTACACCTCATTTTTGCTACACTCCAAATCCGTGGATTTCAACCACGTGTTTGGAATTAAATAATATAATAAAGTGACAAAAGAGAGGATGATAGTATATGATAGATTTGGTAATGAGATTATCAGGTTGATAACGAAATGCAACACGGTTTGATGAAACAAGGGAAATCGGCGAAGTTTTAATTTGATTTGGACTAAACTATTCTAAAATCACGCTTACTAAATATAATTTGTATTTATATTTTAAACCACATTTTTTCATCAAGTTTAATTTACACTTCCTTAAGAGGAAAAAAACATTTTCCATGAAAAAGTGAATAAATCATGTTTATGAGAAAGTACCTACTTGTTACAACTATTTGTATTAAATGAGTTTGTAAGCATCCAACGTTAGTTGATTATAAACAATTAATTAGTACCATAACCATTTGAGGTGTTTACCCCTTGATTTGATCACTTTTTTAAGGAAAAAAAGTGATTTTTTTTTTGTTCTCACAAAAAGGTGTAAATTAAACCTGATTTTAAAAAAGAAACAAATCTGGTTCAGAATATGAAATAAATTATAATCAATAACCATAATTTAGAACAATCAAGCCTTGGGCAGTCAATGGATGCTTTCAGATGCAGATAATATCATACATGTATCCGCATCCGAAATCATTTTTGGATATCTGATATTCATGGATACAGGCGAAACTTAAAAAATTATCTTATTTGTTAACGATCAAAAAATTTAAAAACCTAAATGGAGAATTTTAATTTAATATAAATATTTCTCAATTCAAATTTACTTCTCACCATACAGTCCCCCCCCCCCCCCCCCCCCCCCGGCGATACGATTTTCAATTTTGAAGTGCGAAGTTTGAGTTTCTAAGTGATGTTCTTGCTATAATTCGGATCCAGAATTTTCCTCCCATTTCAGCCCGTTGCATCAACGCTAGAACCCAAACGGAATCATCTGAATTCTAAGTTGTGCCGGCCAAATTTTGAAACCATGGTATGTATCCACACCCCCCCAACCCCCCCCCCCCCCCCCAAACACACACACATATATATATATATGTGTGTGTGTGTGTGTATGCATGTGTGTATGCATGCATACATGTGTATTGTGTGTGTGAGAGAGAGAGAGAGAGAGAAAGAGGCATAGCCTCATAGTTATGAGGATCCCCTCTTACAAAACACTTTCTCGTCCTTTTTCATCCTTCTGCATTAAAAAACTAACGTCAAATGAATTTTTGTAGGTATGTTCTATTTGTTAACGAGATCACCTTGACAAATGCTGAATGATTTCAGAACTTTTAAGCCCTTCAAAATTAAATTTCAAAATGACATTAGATAAAAATATATTCGATATTTCATATTTAATTGACTTTAAAGTGGCTAATAATTTCAAAATGATAAGAAATATCATCAAGACCATCTTGCTAACAAATAGAACATATGCACAAAAATCACTTCGATATAAAATAAAAAACACATGAAAAGGAAACAAAAAAGGGATTTGTAGAGCATATCCAACTGTAAACGGTGAATCAATAATAATAATAATAATAATAATAATAATAATAATAATAATAATAAAACAAATCTTACACACTTACTCATCCCAAATGATTCAACATACTTACTTCATATATGTGACATTTTAAATTTTGGATAAAAACATGTGGTCATGATTGCAGCCTATGCAGTGGGCAATTATTCGTGACCACACATTCTTCTTCGGCATTATAAATGCCGGATAACAAAGCAACCTCATGGTTGCGAAATCAACCCGAAAAGTTGTTTTGGTAGGTCCAAATGGAACAACCAGGCCCTATTGGAGGTGGGTCACTAACCGGCCCACCCCCCGTTGGATACGCTTTAAGATGGAGAACTTGATGCTTCTCCATAATTAGCAGAGTGATAGATAAACTGATAAATGATAATGAGTTGTTAGTTTGTTTGGTTATTGTGTCGGTGAATAATAACATTGTCCTGCCAAAGTTATATATGTAGTACTTTATGAGTAGGAAGGACCTACTTAAATCGTTCAACACGTGAATTGGACCTGTAAGTATTCTGATTTGTATATTATTTATGAACACTTAACTTTAATTTTAATCAAAGCAAATGACCCAAATTGATCAGCAACTATGGTTTAAAATTCCATTCATAAATCGAAAATTCATACGTTATATTGGTCACACTGAGCGGCATTGAATTAAGGTGATTACATTAATTTCTAGATAGATTAAAAGGATTGCTAGATGAAACTTTGAAACAGGTAGTAGTTCTGACCTCCGCCCCCAAGCCCGGTACAAAAGGACCACAAGGATCAATATAAAGCTACTAGATTGAGCATAACTGCTTCTGGACACAACTAGAAGCTATTGCATTTTCTATTTGAAATTAAATAGGCCATGTAGTTTCATAATTTCACTCACAGAAGCTGAGCATTGTATGCATTTTTCTTAGAAGATCAGAATGGCTATATGCATGAGAGTAAACTAAATGGAATGGAGGATAAACTGGCTAAAAGCTCCTTCTCTTTTCTCTGTAGTTGTTTTTCATATATTTCTTCAATCAATATTACAAAACCTGTTCTGTACATTTAGTTGTAGCTTCATAGTTGTGATGGACCTTAGGCTTTGAACCAGAACTAGTATTAGAATCTTCACCTTATAGTATCATTGGACGCTTGTACATTTCAGCTTATACACTAAACCGATGATCTTTTAAATTTTGTAATATTAATAGTACTGGTACGAATACTTTTCTTTTTAGCATATGTATTTCAGATTCTTGATTGATGGGAAAATAAAATATTTAAAGCGCCATGTTGAAATGCATTTTAGCAGATATATTATTGTTAACAACTTCTGAAATAATCGTCGTCTGGATTTGCATCAACGGATCCACACCCAATTTTAACAACGATCTCAAAAGGACATTTATACAATATTAAGACCGATATTTCTGGTTAACTCTGTAGTTTCATACACTGTACACTAGCTACAACATGTCGACAACGGTAGCAACAGAACTGATTCTTTTTTCTAATTTTCTAATCATTAGCTGTAAAACAAAGTCCACTATCAAACAAAAAACACCTAGAAACTCAAATTAGGAATCGACAAACTAATCAGCGCTTACATTGAAAATAAGACCTTTGTTAACGGCCTCGAAGGCCAAACCACCACGAAAATGAACGCACCAAACAACCACCATAACCGCTGCCGCAACAGCCAGCAGATGAGAAACATATGTGAACGGAGCTGCAGTGACACCCACTAATCCACCCATCTTTCTCGTTTTGCTTTTATCACCAATTTTGACTTGATTTATTTTGCAGCGACCAACTGGATTATATTACATATACGGGAATTTGGATTGAGGAGGATAGAACTCGCTTTTGCCACGCAGCTGAATGGAGACCCAATATTGTCTTCACCTCCGTGGGAGCGTTTGTTCTACTGACTTCTTTGTTTAATTGTTCTACCAGCTTCTGTGATTAGATCAGAATCTGACCGTTCAGATTTTAGACCTATAACACTGGGTTGAATTATTGCACGTGTATCGCGCGTTATTTTGTTGCAGTCACCAATGACGTTGGTCGTTGGGCTGAGAGTAGCCCGATGGTTGATAACCATAGAAGAACCATGCTTGTCGGCGGTTGTTCGCCGTGCAAAACAATTTCATACGGTATTTGATTGATGTGCGAAATGTGTTTGATATCAGAAAGTAAATAAATTTATTGTGTTTATTATTTTTATTTATGGTATTAAGAAGAGTAAAACTGGGTGTCCTTAGCAATACTCTATTTTTAAATATAATTTTATTCTTTTATGTTTTCTAATGTAAACCGAACATCCGTTGAATTGGATTCTTGGTCATCGTCCTAATGACCAGCTTTGAGTTCGGATCGTTCCACCTGGTAATTATCATATGATTATGATTTTCAATGTGTAATCGTACACTATCCACATGCATTGTGTTCATATAATATGAATCCACATCTCGCTTAACTTTATGTCGTTTACTATATTGGTCAATAGTGTTAAAAATCGGCAAATACCAAAATTTTCATATTCACCAAATTCATTTGGTATTCTTCACTTTCTCAATTTACTTGTATTCACTACCATTTGCACAAATTTGACATTCATCACCTTTACTGTCATAAAGTCAAAATTAAATATTAGATCAAATATCAAATAATCAGATGTTACGAAAAGTATTATAATATCAACAATTACGTGATAACATATCGGAGCTACGCCTAGTTTTTACCAATATTGATCATACCACGTCAAAGGCTCATTAGGAAGGATGATAAACTGAAAATAGTAAAACGTTTAAAAAAAATAGACCAAAAAGATGAAAGTATGTTAGCTAAAGTTTGAGAGATGTAACACCCCACAAATTTTAGTGATAAACTAAATAAATGATTAGTAAAAAAGGAAAAAAATATAGACTTTTATAGATGGAAGAACTAAACATTGAAACATAGACCATTAGATATACCATATATTTTTTGATTGGATTTCATAATAAATACGTTAAAAAAGCGTATGAAATGCAAAGTTTTAATGAAAAAAATAAATTAACTGGAAATGGAATGATTAGAGATAGTATGCATATAAACTTCCCAACGGAGAAGATCTAAATTAAAATCAACTATTCTCGAGAAGGACTACAAGCTTGTTGTTATGTCACTTAAACACAGATTTCTAGGAAAAAAAGTGAATTGGATAAGTAAGTTTTTAAATTATTTTCAAAGGTCTTTCAATGTACTAACATATAGAAGTATTTCTAAGTTGGTGTGTATATAAACCTCTCCAGCATATAGAAATTTTTTTAAGCTGAGGAAGAGGAGGATGCTAGTTGTTCTCAACATAGGGATGGATGTTCTTTGCGACTATGTGTTGGCTATATAAAATTAAATAAGCGGATGAAGAAGAATCACCATAAATTATCTTGTATGGATGATTTATCTATTAAATAATAGTAAGGTAAAAGACTTTTAAGCTCTCTCATTAATTCTAGGTGTTCTTTCTATACTCCTTAATTCTCTCTGGATATTTTATTTTCAAATTAGTTTGTCATTTTATGCTTATTTATTAACCTTTTTTTAATCAATTTGCCTCTTCCATCATTTTACATTTAGGTATGGACATTTTAGAGTTCACACGATTATTTACGTGTGATTTAATAGTTAGCTTTTACCATTTTATATTTAAGTCAAAATATTTAAATTAGTTACAAAACTCAAAATCTAAATAAATTTAATTAACTAATTTTACTTTTAAATAAATGCTAAGGAATGTCAAAATTATATTATTATTTTGTTCCTCAGCATGTAACTACACTTCAAATTTTCAATAATCATTTAAGTATTTCCCAATTTTTTTCTAATATTATATATTTAATACAATATTTTATAATTTTTACATAATATTAAAACTATTGAAATAACTTTAACAAACTATAATTCATTGATTCGCCTAATAAATCACATCAAATTAACTATATTCATATTAGAAAAATGTTAAAAAATAATTCAAATATATAAACACGTCAATCACATATCATAAATCATATAAATAATAACTACCACAAATTCAAATATAACTTATTTCATTAATATATTTACTCTACTATTAATGTCAAGCGTTTGTATTTCAAAATTTATTTAGTTATTTACAATAATCCACAATATCACTTGACATTGTAGATCTAAATCAATATGTTTAAAATAATTATATGATTTTGAGTTTACCAAATAAATTCAATCAATAAATTGTTGCAAAATTTTCTAATTAACATTAAATGTGATGTTTTAAAATGTATACCACATTCATATAAAAAAAGAAGGAAAAAATAGTTTTTCTTACATATATGTATATATATATATATATAGTTAAATAAGTCACACAATTTTAATGATCTATTTTTTTTGAATTTGTTTAGGAGGAAAATCGACTGGAGTCGTAAAACTCTCTCTAGTGCACCTAGCCCGGTCCGCGAGCACCACATAAGTGGTTGATCTTAATGTATGGACATGGTAAACTCTTAGCATGTCATTCCGAGTTTCGAACTTGTGCCACTGTTACCACAACACAAAGTCCTTAACTGCTGGGCTACCGCTACGGACACAATTTTAATGATATTTGAAAATAATAATAAAAAATTTAATATATTATGCTTTTGTATTTATAAAATTATCTTAAATTGAAGGAAAACAATTTTATCTTCAAATACCCACATTTTAATATTTTTACAATTATTTACCGAACCCTCTCAATTTTTTCATGATATTTTATATTTAAATCCAAATGATTATTCTACTAATGAAATCTTAAGTTCTAATTAGTGAATATTTTGTTCATTTTTCTAATAGCTTTTAAAAATATATGCAAATTTTACTATATATATGCATATTAAAAAAGTGCTCTTCCATTTAACTGTAAAGAGGCATAAATCATATTACATGAATTATGCATACCCAATAATAATAACATTGTTAATTTGTAAATAAAATCTGATTCGTTTATATTAGGAAGTTACCATATATTATTTCATAAGTTTTTTCCCTTAATGTCAATAACTCTATAACAAATTTGTACCTTTTAAAGAAATTTCTTTACAATTCTTCCTGTTATACTATATAGTTAAATTGAGTTCGTTATTTTACATTTAATTTATTTAAGGAAATTCTAATATTTGCTAATTCGTTGAAAAAATTACTAATATACATTGATTTCAACATGCATATTATATTCATATTAGCAAGAGTGGTTGGAAAAAAAATTCTCGAATACACAGACATTCATTTTGTTTATGTAAGCTATAAAACATAAATTACACACAAATAATAATAATAAATTTAATTAGTAGTTTATATATTTCATATCAAAATTTATTATATATCGTATAACAAAGTTCTTATTTTAACATTAAAATAATAAACACTATTTTCAAAATTTTCAATCTTTTCGAATGACAAAAATCGTTTCAAAACATTTTAAACTTGTATGGTCTTTTAACATATTGAAATCTTGACAATTCAAAAGGATTTGTGTAAATTCCTCATCTTTATTAATAATTCTCTTGAGAGCACATATTTTTGGTCTGATCGTAAACTTCCCAAAATGCCCTTACTTAGGATCTTTTAAATATACAAAAAATTTATTTTCTCTAATATCCCCAATAAATTAAGGATTTAATGTCAATTAAATTACGATCTAATAAACCTTTTCAACAAATTCAAATTGCCTCTTTAATATCGCTTCTCATTTTAGTTGCTATTTATTTTAGTTTATTCAATTCATTTGTTCTACTGCATTCATTTAGGTTTTTATTATGTAATTAAAATTTATTCGGATATATGGCAATTAATATTGATGTGGATATATGGCAATTTATTTGGATATATGACAATTAATATTGACGTGGATAGAAATTAATATTGACGTCGATATATGGCAATTTCTTATATGGTTAGGAAGCAGATTTGATACTATATCAATGACAGTTTTATTTTACAATATTTAGGTGCTAAGTTTAGGACAATTAACACTATTTTAAAAAAGTTTGACCTAAAAACTAGCATTTCTATCTTACACCATGGCATATTCGCAATATTTTAAAATTTGCCAAAACCAATGCTGAAGAAAAAGCCAGTTGGAAGAAAATCTACATTTATTAATAAATATTTTAACCCGAGAGGTCTGTTCCACCTAGACCTGTTCAGCTATCCACAATTTCAGTATATACAAAATTGAAGTTACTTATCCCTAGATATACGCATTCTAGAAAAATCCATTTGACCTATAAATACCACACAAAGTTTGTTCACTCACTTTCATCACTCTTTCGTCTCAACATTTTCTACTGCTCTACTCCCAGTCTCATTGCACTACTACTTCCTCACATCTACATCAGGTTAGATTTATGTATAATTTGCAATGACGAATTTACCATTACATTTTCTTATACATTTTATGTACTGCTTACCAAAAAAAAGCAAGTTGAATGTTGGTTTTTTAAAACAAAAAAGCATATTTTCTAGAAAAATACAGTTTTTGTTCTCATACTACAATTGACTATACAAAAAGTGTGAACATAGCTTGCCAAACATAAATTTCAAAACAAATAAGCAGTCTTACATCATCCTATTCCCTTTTCTGAATTTTACTTCCACATACCTTACTATTTTACACTGTTTTACGTTGCTTATCTTGATGTTCCCGAAACCACATCACCTGCATATGATTACATAATGATAATTTGTAATTATGAATATAATTTGAAGATGTTCCAGAAAGCACATTACCTGACTTTATGACTATTTTACGTACTATTATGTCTGTTGTATACAGGACATAGCGAAAAGGTAAATGGTTGGATCAACAAGTACATCAAATAAACAGAGCTACCCCCTTATATTTGGATATAATACAGTATATTCTAGCTTATTGAATAAACTAAGATCTAATCTATCTCCTTTTTGTTGATTCTATTATTGTAGCTACTTTGGATGCTTTATGCTCTGTTCAAAAGAGGGTGATTATTTAAGGTAACTTTCTAATCCTAAAGTGTCTTAATATTTTGCCACTGTCAATTTCTATGATTTTAAAAAATGGATGCAAACTTGTATGATATGTTCCAATTTAAATTTACACAATTTATATGCGAACATATATAAAATACACAATAATTTAAAAACAAAATTTCACGTGCAAAGCGCATGCCATCATCACGTGCGAAGCGCGTGCCACGACCACGCGCGAAGCGCGTGCCACGACGCTCGTTATAACAATTAGAATTCCTTTCGCTAAGTTTGACTAGACACATCGACCAAAATTCTTAATTCATTTGATGGAAATTTAACAACAATTTATTATATATATATATATATATATATATATTACCTTTACAAATCCTTTAATATTCTTGATTCAATAGAATAATTATGAACTTAAATTAAATCATAATAAAATGCCTTTTTTGTAACATACATTTCATCAAGAGATTTTGTACTTGAGACACTCGCCTTAACTGATAAAACATTTTTCTAGCAATAAACCAATATTCTTTATTTATAACAACTACTTACCAACATCAAATCATTTTAAACACTTCCTAAAAATCCGTTAAAAAATAAACCATTTTAATAATTTAAATACCTTTCAATGTCATCAAACACCATACACAATCATCTAAAATAGAAAAATATCGAGATGGAATCCATTCCACAACTTTGATAACTATTACCAATAACCATCAGGCAATAAAATGTACATAAATTATAATAAACTGTGAATTCAATGAAAAACTATTCATCGGTTCTTGCTATATACTCTAATCAATAACTGACCAAAACGCAACAATACAATCGTAAGTCACCCAAGGTCTAATATTTAACATCAATATAAATACTACTGGTTAGACTAACTCCTTTTGTCCTTACTACCCCAACCATTATTCCCTATTCTCAAAAGAAGTAACTGATAACTAATTATATATATATATATATATATATGTGTGTGTGTGTGTGTGTGTGTGTGTGTGTATTACACACAACTATGTCCCTTGACGATTTCCACAATGATCACCATTTGTATATAACTTTTATGCTTAAATTACAAGGAACTACCCAGCACACCCAGGAGGATAGAGACTATGTCTCTTCTAAAGTCAAGGCCCTTGTTTTTTATATAATATTTGAAAAGTCGAGTAGGATTGAGTAATATGGAAATACGTGTAATAAACTAAATGTTAAAGATATAGTAAATAATATATAAGAAATAAATAAAAGAAATGACACCAGAGATTTTTATATTGGTTCGAAGCATCGTTCTACGTCCAGTCCCATATTCCTTCTGGAGTTTCGATTAATCAACAATCCTCAGTTAACCCGGAGGAATAGGCATTACAACACCTGAGCAACAGAACAAGACCTAAGCAGCAGAACATGATTTTGCCTCAATAGCCGAAGAGGACTTCCACACGCCTAAGCAGCAGAATAGGTATTTTACTAATACAAAAGCCATTTGACTCTTCGTGTTCTTAATCTCACGGATATGTCATTTTGTAATACAACCTTCCTATAATCTTCTCCTTGGTAATATATACCGTTTGATATATGAAGAATTAAGAAAGAAATAATTTTCAATCACGGAATGTTGAAATTTGAATGTAACTGAAAATTTGGAGAGTAAAAATATAAGATAGCTTAGAGATTCAGAATGAGAAAGATTGGATGATTGAAAACCATCATTCTGAAGTCTATTTATATAGAATAAATGGTTTCTTCTATTTGTAAAATGTTTTAATCAAAAGATATGGACAATTAAAGGGTTATGTCTCTTTAAAAAGTCGCAACCCTTTAGTTCAGCCGATTGAAAATAAAATTCAGATGACTAAACAATGGCTAGTTTTTCGAAATAGTTGTGCATATGTACAGGGGAAAAAAAATTAACTGGCCGAACTGTAAATTCAGCCAACTGAATATTCATATCAATTTCTGAATATTCAGCAATTCAGTCAGTTATTTTCACATGTGTCTTTGTGCATGTGCATAGCCTTAATATTTGTAAATAAAAAATCTTTTGTTGTTATACATATATTTCAGAACAGATTTTAACAAGAATTCTAACTATAGTACCGACTCGAATACAACATAAAATATAACAATTAATCATATCTTTGAATCTTTTTGTATTTGAACCATAACCTCTAATATTTCTCCTGCAATAATCATGAGTATACGATATTATCGATATATAGTTGTCACAACCAAAATATCAGTTCTAACAATCTCTCACTTTTGATGATGACAACTATATATGATAATTATATATATATATATAATAAATGTAGATAAATAATGATTGTATTTCTATTTTCTCCCCCCGTCTATATGCTATATTTTCTCCACCTTTGTCATCGAAAAAAAGAGGTAGAGTTTATGACATTATAGTAAGCATGATTGTATTAATGACACCATAAGAATACAAGCATTGGCCATGTATGAATGTATTTTCATGCAGGCATGTATGACTTTATGACATTGAAACATATAGACATTAAATGATGCATAGGAATTATTTTAGATTAGAATATAGACCTTCTTCTCCCTAAATTTAAACTCCCCCTATTGATATGACCTCCCCATGTCGATATGATTGTATTTTCTCTCCTTTTTTTCATTAATAAAAGGAGATGTATATCAATAGAAGCAACATATGGTTTTAACCTTCGGATAATAGAGTTGGATTTTTAAAATGAGATACAAAAATATAAGTTTACCACATTATCCGATTATTCATTCATTTTAGCTCTGTTTCCAAAGATATCAGAGATAATGAAATAATCTCCCCAACGCTTGTGGTGTACCGATTTAGCTATGAGTATAGCCATGTTGCATTTTTATTGAGATTCTATATCTTATTGATTGCTTTTTGGAATTTGTTGCTTCTCTCTCTTTGAATTCTGAGTGGATCTTCTCTTTCTGGCCATTGTTCCAAGATGTTGTTATGATCAATAGAACACCAGACTCTGGTACCATCGAGTAATTTGGAAACACGTGTAATAGACTAAGTGTAGAAGATATAATAAATAATATATAAGCAGTAAATAAAAATAAATGACACCAAAGATTTTTATACTATGTTGACATACTTTTTGGTCAAAGCTGTCACATATGGAATTCTTGGATAATGACACGCTCAAGCGGTAGAAATAACGTCAGAAGACATAAAGTGATTTGGTCGAAATCGCAACATCAACATAAACATGCCTGAAACTCCTATCAAACAACCTCTTTTGGGCCCGAAAACAACAATTACGGTGCTTTGCATGATAAACCTTGTATCCCTCTAAATTAGCTTCAGGTAGAGCTTTCGTTTGCCTTAATCGGACTTACGGTTTGAAAGTTACACCCGTTTCCGTAAACTGGTGTAATCTGGCAATGAAACACCCCACCTCTGTTAAGGTCACTCACAGAGGGAATTCCTTAACTTCGGTGGAGAATTATAGGTAAAAGATGCAGATAAATTACAAGACAGACAAATAAAGCAACGGAAAATAAAGTCATTTTATAAACAACTTAATTCAGTCAAGCTTTTACAACAATTTCCTCAATCATACTTAAATGTAATACATAGAACTTCTGTCTTGATTTAAAAACTTCCAAAAATAAAAGAAGCATAGAAACAATGATATTCCCCGATAAAGCATGAACCAGCCATAGCAGTGAAAGAGAGAGAGAGAGTCCAAAGCGATACACCAACTAATCTTCAAGCTTGGAAAGAGAAGAGGTCCAAGTTAGGCTGAGCTATTCCCTCCCTGACTACCGGGGGGGACGGAAGAAAAGATGCGAAAAACAAACTAGGTCAGGCATAAGTCTGGTAAGTCCAGTGATCTTTCAGCATGCAATCAAGATAAAGGATCATGACATGAATAAACCGAAAATAGGACAATACCATAAAAACAAGGTAACTAAAGACAAGATAAGTGCAAGGTGAACTGAATGCGCTTCTACTTTTTCTCTGCTTCGCTACTACTCTGTTAATCTGATTTTTATATTTATCTCTACACCACCTAACTAGTGTCCCAACTAGTAAAATGATAATCGTGATCTCACCCCCCGTAATTGCGGTAGCCTTCAGGTGTACATCTATCGTGAGGATTCCACCTCAATCAGCCTAATTGTCATGAACATGTTAGATGTACCCTTACTACCCTATTGGTCGGCTCCCTACTTGTATTCATGTTCCATGTGTCTGTATCAATCGGCCCTCTCTTGTGTGTAGATACCCTGTGCTGGTCACACCATAAGGTGTATCAATCCTTATGATAGCAACCCGACACGATTCAAGATGCACAGTGTATAACTACTGGTACCCAGTGCCTGCTTTTTCCCACTCCGGAGTACATGCACGCTCGTAAACCGTCGGAACCTACACTGATGTACCCCTGCCGCTGCTTTGACCGCTTATAATCAGCCCAGTAATCGTGCTCCACCCTGCCTAGTTCAGGGTACCGTGATACATCCATGTGGGTTACTGCTGAAATGGGTCCCCGTTACTAGGGTTTCCTATTGGTTAAGTTTGTGGGCCTATATTTACTAATATTACCCACCAACCCGATATGTACTTAACCGTTCCATCGATTCAAGCATTTTTAATAAACGATTAAGTTTTGTGGGCCTATATGTACTAATATTACCCACCTACACGAGATGTACTTAACCCTCCCATCGATTCAAGCATGTTTATTTAATAGTTAAGTTTTATGAGCCTATATTTACTAATATTACCCACAAACCCGATATATACTTAACCCTTCCACTGATTCAAGCATTTTTATTTAATGGTTAAATTTTGTGGGCCTATATTTACTAATATTACCCACCAACCCGATATGTATTTAACCCTTCCACTGATTTAAGCATGTTTATTTAATGGTTAATTGTTGTCCGCTCATGTTAACTTAACCCACTCATTCATCATGTCATGTTGGTTAAGCATTTCTTATTAACTTGACCCTCCTTACTTATCATGTTGGATCGGTTAAGTGTTTCCTATTAACTTAACCCTATTCGTTCATCAAGTTACATTGGTCAAGTGTTTCTTGTTAAACCCTACGTATTCATCTTGTTGTATTGGTTAAGTGTCATAAATCAATTCAAGTTAACTTAACCCACCTACGTGTAACACCCCACACCCGCTATGGTCACTCATTAAGGGAATGCCATAACATCGGTGGAGTATTTTAAGTGAATATAGAACAGAAAAAGTACAACAAGACAGATATAAGTAATACTTGAAAATTTTAAAACATCATTTCATTGCAGCGGAAAGTAAAACATGTTTGGTTACATCACAAAACCATAAGAGTCAAGTACAAAATATCCATCCTGATAAATAAAAGTACATAATCCCAATACATGAACTGATAGCCATAAAAGAAAGGGTAAGCTGAGCTCTACATCTATGGTCCAAGCTCCAAAAGAGAATAAAGCAGCCTGATCAAAGCCCACTCGTACTGGGCCCACTCTGATAACCTGAGGGTTGGGGAAAAGATAAAAACAACGGGGTCAGACATAAGTCTGAGCGAGTCCTATAACTTTAACAATACAATCATTAAAGTAACCAGAGAAGACATAAGCTTGATATACGGTGTCGTCTGGGGATGAATGGCTACACTAAGCAGCTTGGTAGACTTAGGATAAACTAAGAAACGTAAAAACGCATCCACCCAACCAAGGATAATTACTACACTGCACCACACCAGTCATTCCTACGTAAAGGTTGATCCCACTAAGTGTACTTAGTAATTTAGTAGTTTCGTGTACCCCTATCTGACTACATAGGTGTACCCACTACTCCCCAAGCGATCGGCTCCCTTGCGTAGATACCCGTGCTGGTCCCACAATGGGGTATATCATTCCCCAAAGTGGCAACCTGATAATATCAACGGTGCACGGCTTTATACCGACACGATGCAACAACGACTTATCAACCAGCCCGGGTCCACACACGCATATGAAACCCGTTGGTCCTGCGTTGCCACCGCTAACCCGTTTTGGCCTCTTATAGTCAAGCCCAATATGCGTGTCCCGTCACTCGACTAGAGTCGAGCCCACTAAGATACGTTTGGGATATTGGTTGAAATGGGCCCCCACAAGCTACCACCTAAGCTTGTTATTTTATCTAGTGTATCCCACTTAACCCCTTTTATAATCATGCCCACCTACATGTTAAGGTTTGGTTAAGTCATCTAATCATATTTCAATTGCCACTTAAGGCACCCACTAGATTTCCACATGCCACCCAAAGCACTTACTTAACCCTTTACCCATGTTTAATTACATGTTCCACTTTGGTTAAGTATTCTAATCGTATTTTCTATTGCCACCCATGGCAACCCACTAGATTTCCACATGCCACCCAAGGCACCCACTTAACCCCTCATGTCCCTCTACATGCTAATATGGTTAAGTGTTTCTTAATTAATTAAGATCATGACCTCATAAAGACCTCTCACATTAGACCATCTTTTATGACTGCTGGATATGCCGGTTGGTTCCGGGCAGACTTCTGTCATAAAAAGGACTAACCTCGTGTCTTTACTTTAATCACGTATTTAATTTATGACTAAGACCTCTCACATTGGGCCAATCATTTGTAGCTGCTGGATGACCGGTCGGTTCCGGGCAGACTTCCGCTACAAAAGGGTCCAACCTCGTGTCTTAGTTGATTAATTACACCTAATTAATCACCCCCATAATTTGAATTAATTATGCCTAATTAATTACACATTTTTAAGAATATGGGTAGACCTAACTCAATAGGTAAATTCCCAATTCCATAGTATGGGTAGACCTAACTTAATAGGTAAATTCCCAACTCCATAATATGGGTAGACCTAACTTAATAGGTAAATTCCCAATTACGTCCATTTAATTTGTGGTATGATTAATCATACCCATTTCACATCATTTTATTAACATGCATATTAACCCCATCGTTCCCCACGTAGTTCGTCCTCATAACACGACATAATAAAGGGAAGATTCATCACAAAGGTCATGGGTTTAGCCAACATAGCATGTAACTTTATCATGGGTTCAAAAGGTGTCAACTTGCATATATGAACATACATTAAACCCAACTAGTATTTAACCTAAACTTGCATTATGCATATCATAAAAGAGACAACTTGCATATGAACTTGCACATAAACTTGCGTATGAACTTGCATCATAACTTGCATATGAACTTGCATCATAACTTGCATATGAACATGTATCATAACTTGCATATGAACTTGCATCATAACTTGCATATGAACTTGCATCATAACTTGCATATGAACTTGCATCATAACTTGCATATGAACATGTATCATAACTTGCATATGAACTTTCACATAAACTTGCATATGAACTTACATAACATGTCATACATAGAGGCAAACTTGCATATGTTATGCATATTATTTAAAAAGGGTAAACTTGCATATCATAATGCATGCATAAAATCAAATACTTAGCATGCATAAAATCAAATACTTAGCATGCATAAAATCAAATACTTAGCATGCATAAAACCAAACACTTAGCATGCATAAAATCAAATACTTAGCATGCATAAAATCAAATACTTAGCATGCATAAAACCCAATGCTTAGCATGCATAAAATCAAATACTTAGCATGCATAAAACCCAATGCTTAGCATGCATAAAACCCATCACTTAACTTGCATAAACCCACATACTTAACTTGCATAAACATAGGGTTAACATTAAACATAGATTAGCAAACTAACATCATATCATATGACTTAAAACCCACAAATCCGCATACAAAACCGCATGATCTCATCATATCTCATCTACTTAATTTAGCAATTGGTTATTAAAGTGATAGAAACTCACCAAAACCAAGATTAGCAAACTTATGTAGTAGAACTAGTTGCTATACAAGAAGAAGATGATGATTAGAGGTTGATTAGCTTGCAACTTTCTTCATAAACTAGTGGAGGTTCCTCTCAAGTTTGATTTTGGCGGCATGGTGGCATCATTTCTATTTTTAGTATGAATTAGGGTAGTATTAGGGTATATTTATAGATTAGGCAAGTGTTTTAGGCCATTAGATTAACCCTAAATTAGATTAGGACCCTTAGATTTCGGAACCTTCCAGAAACCAGCCCTAAGACCAAGCCCAAACCCCAAACTGGTGCACCCAACCACAGAACTCTCTAGAAACTGTGCAGGTTTCCTGTCCCGACATGGGCGCACTTCCCAAGTGCGCCAGTGTAAAAATGTGTTGGCGCACTTCACAAGTGCGCCAGTGCATTTTTGTGTTGGCGCACTTCACAAGTGCGCCAGTGCATTCTTGCTTGTTTTCGGTTTTTCTGCCTAACTTCGTTCGTCCATATCTCTTTCATACGGTACCCGTTTTACGCAAACTCGGACTCTATTTCGCGTATTTTTCCGAGACGAACGCAATGACGCAGCCCGTTTCCCCTGATTCTCACATCTGAGATTAATTATACTTTAATTACTAACCATTAGTGTTAATTGAAATTCGGGGTGTTACATTCTCCCCTACTTAAAGGATTTCGTCCCCGAAATCTCTAAGCTAAGGAGAATGCATATCCTACCATCCAAACAACCATCTACTCAATCCATCAAACACGGGCATCCATTGTCCTTAAAACAGTTTCTAATGATGTATGAGCATATGCAAAAAGTGTGTGTATATGTTCCCTATCTAATGTATGAACATATGCAAACCATGATAGTGCCATGCATCCATTATGTATGCGAGAGAACCCTATCGACACATACAATATCTACATGAGTGCACAATCATTCACCAAAATGCATCATCCATATGATAACACAATCATTATACATTCATAAATATAGCTTCCTACACACAATTTTATGCAATATGCCATATGAAGTGATTGAGCCGATCTAGTGTCTAGAGTGTGTGTATATGCATCCACGAGCAACCACTAGCAACCACTTGCATCCACACGCATCCATCAAACATAACATGTCTCAAACACATGTTTCAACCATAGATTTACCCTATCTAAAGGTCAAAGGTATTAATGAGAGGACATACTAAAGATAAGATAAGCACTAGACAAACGATAAAGGAGACGTTCAAAGGACATACCCTCAAAAAAGAAATGGGTACAAAGAACGCATCTTTGCTTCCGTCTCCCAAGTAGCATTGCTTTCGTCATCTCCCCATTGCACTTTAACTAGCTGAACTTCTCTGTTCCTCAACTTCCTAGTTTCTGACCCAAGGATGCGAGTAGGAGCTCGTCTAATAGTCGCATCACGCTCTACTTCCTCTTCTCTAAGCAAGCTCGGCTCTACCACCTCTGCGGTCTCATATAAGCACTTCCTCAAATGTGATACATGGAATACATCATGAACACCACTAAGTCTGTCGAGCAACTCCACCCTATATGCCATCCGTCCAATCCTTTCCTTAATAGGAAACGGCCCTACGAACCTTGGTGCTAACTTCCCAACAGATCCAAAGCGAACCACATTTCGTAACGGAGACACTTTGACAAAGACCATGTCCCCTACTTCAAACTCAAGGTCCGTCCTCCTCTTGTCCGCATAAGATTTTTGCCTATCCTGCGCTGCTTTCATCCTTCTTCGAATCAAGTCAATCTTCTCAGAAGTCTCCATAACCATATCAGGCCCAAGCAAGATCTTATCCGTAGATTCCCACCAACATGTAGGTGATCGACAAGGCCTTCCATAAAGAGCTTCAAAAGGAGCCATACCAATACTGGACTGAAAGCTGTTATTATATGCGAACTCCACCAATGGAAGATGCTCTTCCCATGTACCACCAAAATCTAAGATACAAAGCCTCAAAAGGTCTTCTAGGACACGATTCACCCTCTCAGTCTGGCCGTCCGTCTGAGGATGATATGCGGTGCTCAAACACAACTGAGTCCCTACCGCCTCTTGCAAACTTCTCCAAAACTCACTAGTGAAGATAGGATCTCGATCACTCACAATGCTGGATGATACGCCATGCAATCTAACAATCTCTCTAACATAGACTGAAGCAAGCCATGGAGCGGTCCTCTTACTCTTCACGGGTATAAAATGGGCACTCTTGGTAAGTCTGTCTACCACAACCCAAATTCCCGTATTGCCCTTCCTCGATCTCGGTAACCCATCGATGAAATCCATCGAGACACTATCCCACTTCCATTGCGGAACTTCCAATGGGTGTAGCAACCCACCGGGTTTCCTTTGCTCCGCTTTAACTTGTTGGCACACTAAGCATCTAGCCACATACTCGGCCACATCTTTCTTCATACCGGCCCAGAAGAAAACTCTCTTCATGTCTTGGTACATCTTGTCCCTACCAGGATGAATGGTCATATTCGAACGATGTGCATCATCAAGTATAGCCTTCCTCAACCCTCGTCTTGCGGTACACAAAGTCTACCGTCTCTACGCAACCACCCCTTACCATCTAGGGTGTACCTACCCAAATGGCTGGACGACTCCCCCCCTTATGAGCTTTTCTACTAACTCAACCAACTATGGGTCGTCTCGCTGTGCCTCGCCAATCCGCCCCAAAAGAGTAGGCCTAACCTCCAAGGAGGCTAGCAAACCGGGTACAAAGTCCACGGAAGGTCTAAAGTCAAACATAGAATTAAACTCCAAGCTTCGCCATTCCACGAACAATGGACTCAAAGACAGCCTTTTTCTGCTTAAGGCGTCTGCCACCACGTTACCCTTGCCAGGGGTATACGCTGTCTCAAACTCATAGGATGCTAAGAATTCCATCCTCCTTTGTTGTCTTAAGACAATGCGCTCAAAGAGTCTCCAACACTTCCCTAAGATGTAGGGCATGCTTTTCTCCACTTCTAGAGAAAATCAGGATATTCTCCCATGCAAAATCGTCACAACTATCCATCTCTCACGCAGACCACCCTAGTCGAACTCGACATCCCCCAAATGCAAGCCCCAAAGGCCTAAACCAATATCAGACAAACACCCAAGGGATACCTCCTTCGAATTCAGACGACCTACGTGAGATGATACTAGTAAAAATGGCTAAATAATTAAGCCCTTGTCCAATTCTGGATGTCCTTGCCAGTCTCGCTCCAAAACCACCGTTTATCCCATAACTGGCTTTGCTCAACCTATTGAGCACATACGAAAACTTATTTCGCCCCTAGAAAAGACCAAGATGTCATCCACCAAGATCATCACGAACTTATTTAGGTACTCCCTGAACACCCTTCTCATCAAATCAACAAAGTATGCGGAGGCGTTCGTCTAACCAAATGGCATCACCAGCCACTCATAAAACCATCCGGAGTCCTAAAGGCAATCTTCTCTATACTATCCTCAGCCACTCTCAACTGACGAAACCCCGTGGCTGAGTCCAACTTGCGAAAATACTGAGGCGCCAACCAACTGATCAAAGAGATCATCAATCCTCGGCAATGGGTGTCTATTCTTCTTTGTGAGTTTATTTAGCTCTCTTTAGCCTACACAAAGTCTGAGGGACCCATCCGCCTTCGTAGCAAAAACTACTGGAGCACCCCACTCCGATATACTTTGTCTTATGGATCCCTTCTCAAGCAACTCCCCTACTTGCTTATGGAGTTCCCTCCTCTCGCGAGGAGCCATGTGGCGCATTGGTAAAGATACAGGTTTAGCATTGTCTACCAGATATATTCGGAAGTTAATCTCCCGCTCCGGAGGTAAGCCCTTCACCTCCTCAAACACATCCGAGTATTCCCGGACCACTCTAACAGATCGCAAACTCTCGACCGACGTGTCAAGCGATTCTAGATAACTTAGCATAACAGATTCCATGGGATTACAAGAGATCTCGAGAGTGTTACCCAAGCGGGTCATAAGCCTAACAACTCTCCCTTCAAAATCAAGAACGGCACCCCTACTGGATAACCAGTCCATGCCCAAACTAACCCATAGCCCGTGAAGCCCAAAAAGCATCACATCTAAACTCAACGCTAAGTATAGAAACTTTCAAACCCAAACACATCATGGAGCCCCAATTGGGTTTGAAACAACTAAGGGATCATCTACCAAACTGGTGTCTAAGTGCAGTGACTCAACTAACAATGATGAGATAAACGAACTCGATGCGTCAGAATCTAATAAAGTTCGAACCGGTTAATAAAGAAATCCAAATTCCAACCTAGACGGTCCTATCCCCATCTGGTACACTAGCCGCGAGGGAATACAACTACCCTCCAGGAGATTCCATACCTTGCCCATGCCCCTTTGGACAATCCTAATACGGTGTCCCATTCCTCCAAAAGGATAACTACTCGCCTTCTTCTTCCCATTCTCCACTCGTAACCTCCCACCAATGAGGTTTCATCCTTCATTAACCAAACAACTATTTGAGCCTTCCTCCCATCGTCTATCCAATAGATACCTACCAGTCCTCCTCCTTCTTGAACCAACTTCTAATCCGACTAATGTCTAAGTCCCTTGAAGTGGTTTTCCGTTCTTATCTATCTTAGAAAGGTCATCTATACGCGGAGGGGAAACTCAAAACGAGAGAGGAAGAGATTCAAAACGGAGAATTCGAAAGATATAGATATGGCTATTGGGGATTATGCTTTTCTTTCAAAAACTTTTCTCTTAAAAGACATGTTTTTGAAAATACTCCTTTCAAAAATATTCTTAGAAAATAGTTTTTCTAAAAATTTTATCTGTTCTGGTAACCTTAAGCTCTGATACCACGTGTAACACCCCACACCCGCTATGGTCACTCATTAAGGGAATGCCATAACATCAGTGGAGTATTTTAAGTGAATATAGAACAGAAAAATTACAACAAGACAGATATAAGTAATACTTGAAAATTTTAAAACATCATTTCATTGCAGCGGAAAGTAAAACATGTTTGGTTACATCACAAAACCATAAGAGTCAAGTACAAAATATCCATCCTGATAAATAAAAGTACATAATCCCAATACATGAACTGATAGCCATAAAAGAAAGGGTAAGATGAGCTCTACATCTATGGTCCAAGCTCCAAAAGAGAATAAAGTAGCCTGATCAAAGCCCACTCGTACTGGGCCCACTCTGATAACCTGAGGGTTGGGAAAAAGATAAAAACAACGGGGTCAGACATAAGTCTGAGCGAGTCCTATAACTTTAACAATACAATCATTAAAGTAACCAGAGAAGACATAAGCTTGATATACGGTGTCGTCTGGGGATGAATGGCTACACTAAGCAGCTTGGTAGACTTAGGATAAACTAAGAAACGTAAAAACGCATCCACCCAACCAAGGATAATTACTACACTGCACCACACCAGTCATTCCTACGTAAAGGTTGATCCCACTAAGTGTACTTAGTAATTTAGTAGTTTCGTGTACCCATATCTGACTACATAGGTGTACCCACTACTCCCCAAGCGATCGGCTCCCTTGCGTAGATACCCGTGCTGGTCCCACAATGGGGTGTATCATTCCCCAAAGTGGCAACCTGATAATATCAACGGTGCACGGCTTTATACCTACACGATGCAACAACGACTTATCAACCAGCCCGGGTCCACACACGCATATGAAACCCGTTGGTCCTGTGTTGCCACCGCTAACCCGTTTTGGCCTCTTATAGTCAAGCCCAATATGCGTGTTCCGTCACTCGACTAGAGTCGAGCCCACTAAGATACGTTTGGGATATTGGTTGAAATGGGCCCCCACAAGCTACCACCTAAGCTTGTTATTTTATCTAGTGTATCCCACTTAACCCCTTTTATAATCATGCCCACCTACATGTTAAGGTTTGGTTAAGTCATCTAATCATATTTCAATTGCCACTTAAGGCACCCACTAGATTTCCACATGCCACCCAAAGCACTTACTTAACCCTTTACCCATGTTTAATTACATGTTCCACTTTGGTTAAGTATTCTAATCGTATTTTCTATTGCCACCCAAGGCAACCCACTAGATTTCCACATGCCACCCAAGGCACCCACTTAACCCCTCATGTCCCTCTACATGCTAATATGGTTAAGTGTTTCTTAATTAATTAAGATCATGACCTCATAAAGACCTCTCACATTAGACCATCTTTTATGACTGCTGGATATGCCGGTTGGTTCCGGGCAGACTTCTGTCATAAAAAGGACTAACCTCGTGTCTTTACTTTAATCACGTATTTAATTTATGACTAAGACCTCTCACATTGGGCCAATCATTTGTAGCTGCTGGATGGCCGGTCGGTTCCGGGCAGACTTCCGCTACAAAAGGGTCCAACCTCGTGTCTTAGTTGATTAATTACACCTAATTAATCACCCCCATAATTTGAATTAATTATGCCTAATTAATTACACATTTTTAAGAATATGGGTAGACCTAACTCAATAGGTAAATTCCCAATTCCATAGTATGGGTAGACCTAACTTAATAGGTAAATTCCCAATTACGTCCATTTAATTTGTGGTATGATTAATCATACCCATTTCACATCATTTTATTAACATGCATATTAACCCCATCGTTCCCCACGTAGTTCGTCCTCATAACACGACATAATAAAGGGAAGATTCATCACAAAGGTCATGGGTTTAGCCAACATAGCATGTAACTTTATCATGGGTTCAAAAGGTGTCAACTTGCATATATGAACATACATTAAACCCAACTAGTATTTAACCTAAACTTGCATTATGCATATCATAAAAGAGACAACTTGCATATGAACTTGCACATAAACTTGCGTATGAACTTGCATCATAACTTGCATATGAACTTGCATCATAACTTGCATATGAACTTGCATCATAACTTGCATATGAACTTGCATCATAACTTGCATATGAACATGTATCATAACTTGCATATGAACTTTCACATAAACTTGCATATGAACTTACATAACATGTCATACATAGAGGCAAACTTGCATATGTTATGCATATTATTTAAAAAGGGTAAACTTGCATATCATAATGCATGCATAAAACCAAACACTTAGCATGCATAAAATCAAATACTTAGCATGCATGAAACCAAACACTTAGCATGCATAAAATCAAATACTTAGCATGCATAAAATCAAATACTTAGCATGCATAAAATCAAATTCTTAGCATGCATAAAACCAAACACTTAGCATGCATAAAATCAAATACTTAGCATGCATAAAATCAAATACTTAGCATGCATAAAACCCAATGCTTAGCATGCATAAAATCAAATACTTAGCATGCATAAAACCCAATGCTTAGCATGCATAAAACCCATCACTTAACTTGCATAAACCCACATACTTAACTTGCATAAACATAGGGTTAACATTAAACATAGATTAGCAAACTAACATCATATCATATGACTTAAAACCCACAAATCCGCATACAAAACCGCATGATCTCACCATATCTCATCTACTTAATTTAGCAATTGGTTATTAAAGTGATAGAAACTCACCAAAACCAAGATTAGCAAACTTATGTAGTAGAACTAGTTGCTATACAAGAAGAAGATGATGATTAGAGGTTGATTAGCTTGCAACTTTCTTCATAAACTAGTGGAGGTTCCTCTCAAGTTTGATTTTGGCGGCATGGTGGCATCATTTCTATTTTTAGTATGAATTAGGGTAGTATTAGGGTATATTTATAGATTAGGCAAGTGTTTTAGGCCATTAGATTAACCCTAAATTAGATTAGGACCCTTAGATTTCGGAACCTTCCAGAAACCAGCCCTAAGACCAAGCCCAAACCCCAAACTGGTGCACCCAACCACAGAACTCTCTAGAAACTGTGCAGGTTTCCTGTCCCGACATGGGCGCACTTCCCAAGTGCGCCAGTGTAAAAATGTGTTGGCGCACTTCACAAGTGCGCCAGTGCATTCTTGCTTGTTTTCGGCTTTTCTGCCTAACTTCGTTCGTCCATATCTCTTTCATACGGTACCCGTTTTACGCAAACTCGGACTCTATTTCGCGTATTTTTCCGAGACGAACGCAATGACGCAGCCCATTTCCCCTGATTCTCACATCTGAGATTAATTATACTTTAATTACTAACCATTGGTGTTAATTGAAATTCGGGGTGTTACACTACGTGTCATGTTACTTTGGTTAAGTGTTGCCTTCTTGTGTTAACTTAACCCTACTACAAATCAAGTTATATTGGTTAAGTGTTGCGCTCTTATTTTAACTTAACCTTTCCATAAATCAAGCTATATTGGTTAAGTGTTTCTAAATTTACTTAACCTCACCCACTTGTCTAATTAACATGTTATAACGGTTAAGTATTATAAATTTACTTAACCTCACCCACTTGTCTAATTAACATGTCATAACGGTTAAGTGTTCTAAATTTACTTAACCTCACCCACTTGTCTAATTAACATGTTATAACGGTTCTAAATTTACTTAACCTCACCCACTTGTCTAATTAACATGTTATAACGGTTAAGTGTTATAAATTTACTTAACCTCACCCATCAGTTTAGTTAACATGTTGAATTGGTTAAGTGTTTCCTTAATTGACTTAACCCTACCAATCTTGACTTAGCTTTATTAAAGCACCAATCACTCACATTAGACAGGTATTGTTGTGGTCACTGGATGTGCCAGTCGGTTTTGGGCAGTTTTACACCATAACTCAGTCTAACCTTGGGTCCTTTTTGGGCTCAATGCACTAACCACCCGCATTAGACATGTATTGTTGTGGTCTGTGATGGCCCGCCCCGCACCAACCGACATTTACTCCAAAGGTGCGTTGTACACATGTCCAGTTAGCACGGGACGGGTCGTCAGAAGGAAAGGGAAGAATGAAATCAACTAACAAGGAACCTGTAGAATGTCTCACAGCGCATAGAACAAAATATAATAATAACATACTTGACATAAAACAGGTGAGATAGTGCATAAGCTGAAACAACTAACATAGCAGCGGAAAATCCAAGTACAGCTTATGATCCAAAGTTAAACATTATTACAACTTTTCAAACTGTCTCTAAAGCAAAAGCAAGATAAAGGAGGTGCACTACTAATGCCCAAGTAGCGACCACCAACGACACAGTGAGAATATCTATATATCATACGTGGAAGCCTCCTACTCGCCTCCGAATCAGCTACTCGTGCATCACCAGCTAACCTGTCTCTAGTCTGCTCGTGTGAGCACCCAGAGTAATAAGAGGAGACATAAAACTCTGGGTCAGACATAAAGCCTGGTATGAGCGATAAGCATCTAAACAGAACAATAACAGGTAGACTAAAACATACCTGAACCTGGTCCTGCAACCAAAGAGTTAGCACTACATACTGTACAACACTCTAAGGTGCCATATCAAACGGTGTAAAGATACGGGGGTGGGGGTGTGCATGTCATAGTGATGGCAAACAATCAAGCATAACAACCATCCTCACATCTCTCACTCAGTGCGTAAAGCATACGATATTCACCACTTCGATCACCCAACATACCTTGCTACGATCACTTTGCCCCATGAAGTCATAAATAGCCTCACTGCACTGATAACGTAGCCACTAATCCTTCGCTATGTCCACTTGCCCCATGGAGTTATTCACCCCATCTGCGCTGGCTCATAGCCTTACCAATCCTTTACTATGTCCACTTGCCCCATGGAGTTATTCACCCCATCTGCGCTGGCTCATAGTCTTACTACGCATCACTTTTCCCCTCAAGTCATAATGACTCTACCGCACTGATAACGTAGTCTTGCTACCATCACCTTGCCCCTCGAGTCATAGTGACTCTACTGCACTGATAAGTAGCCCATCATCCATTTTCAGTGGTGAATCGAAGTTATGAACGTCGACAACTCCTTAGCACACGTCCCGCAGCAAAGCCCAACCATGAAGTGAACTCATTGGTTCCCAACTGGATCCTGAGCTCTAACTTCCCATATTGGACTATCTTTGCATCTCGGGTTATTGGTCAATACTGGGTCGGGTCGGGTTTCCCTACTAGCCATCGGTTCGGGTCGGGTGTCTACTTTGAATCGGTTCAGTGTGTTGTCTTCCCCTGTAGCGGTTCGGTTCAGGTTCACAGCGTTGCTTCGGTTCGGGTCGGGTGTCCCACTTCGGGTCGGGTTGCCATCTCCCATCCAGTTCGTGCTCCCGCTCCGATCAGCTCCCTCGTTCTTCATTTACTCCGATCTGATCCTCCTCCTTTAACCGATCCGATCCCAATTCAATTAGCATGGCCTTCCTTTTTGCCAGGTTTCTCAAGTGTCAAGCTCCAATCCGATCGAATCCCTTGCCCAGTTCACTTATCCGATCCGAGCCCCCATATCCGATCTGATCCGGTTCAGAACCTGCACTTTTCCTGAGACTTTTCCAGCGAGTGTTTTACGCCATTCGACGACGTTTTCGACCATTCTAACTATTGAAATCAATCACAAAGCATACCATACAGTCATAGCAACATGCATAATCAACCATAATCATCAAAACATCAATATGATAGGTTAAAATGGATCAAACATACCCAAAACCCCATATTTTCCCTTAAGCATGTTTAGGTGAAACTAATGATAGGATTAGCAAAACTTAACCAAATTAACCCAAATTCATATCAGAGGTCTAAAACATCATTTCAGAATTTATGAACATTTTTCCAGAATTTTATCATGTTTAAATTCGCTAATTAACACTAATTACCCTTAATTAGCCATAATTAGTGAGGAACTATGCAAATCACTCACCTTAGCCACAAATAAACCTAGATCTGAAATAAATCTCTGATTTGATGCGAATCCCAATGCTAAACAGCAGCTCCAATGTTGATTTGGTGTAGATCTCCCTTGATTTGATGTTGCTAAGCTAAATCCTTGGTTAAAAGATGATTTGGAGGTGATTTAGAGTTTGGAGGTCATTCTTAGGGTTTCTTGGAGGTAAGTGGAGGCTAGAAAACTGAAATGGAATGATTCTCTACCCCTTTTCAGCCTCCCCATAACCCTAATCCCGAAAGGGGTTATGGGCTTATCCACTAATCACCCTATTTGGCCCGTTTAAGCAGTTTTTCACCTTCCAATCCTTATTTCAGCCATATCTCCCAAACGGTAAGTCCGTTTGGCTATTATGACCACTCTATGGAAAGGTAAACCATCAAACGAATCTAATGGAAGTGGTTTCAGGTCAAAATTCCTTTCCAATCAAAAGTTATGGCCGAAACAAGATCAACTAGGGGCAAAATGGTCATTTAAAAATCGACAAAAATCATGAACATAGGAAATGAGTCCAATGATTGTTTTCCAAAGTTACATGACCATACGACTTCATATGGGAAAGAAATAAATATTCTACGATCCTCCGATGCGTAGAATGCGGGTTGTTACATGGTCACTAGATGTGCCGGACGGTTCCGGGCAGTTTTACACCACAACCCAGTCTAACCTCAGGTTAGGCATATTCGTCTTTTCTAAATTTACATATTTCTTATTTATGACAAATTCCATATGTAAATTATTCCCAATTTAATTATGTCATAATTATCCTTTTAATTTTGCTCACAATTAATGGTATACTAAATATACCATTTCATGAACCAATCTATGCCATGTAATTTTTCATGTTTATCATACATATTTATATGTAAATTATAAATCAATTATTGTCATGGCCCACTTTCCTTCTAAATCACGTTCAAAATTTTAGGTATATAGATTGTACCTTTTTCATGCCACTTATCATGCTTATGTGTCAAACATGCCAATTACATGTAATTTTATATTTTCCTCAACGTTACCCCTGTTATACGTTCGCAAAATTACATAGAATGTTAGGCTCGATATTTTAGCCTAACTTATAAAACAAAAAAAAGGAAAAGAGGAATTTTGCAACATTCCAACATCATACAAAAGTATGGATCTAACTACATATATGTCACATGGATTTGGCATAGAACAATATACTTTTAACTATGAACTTGCAAATTTGATCTATGCAACATGAACCACAAGCATATGGATTCACATAAAACTATACAAGTTAAACTTGGCGTGTAGTGGTGAACTTGCAAATTAGATCTATCATAAAGGCATATGGATCTAACATATAAAGTTGTAGATCTAAACATATAAGGTCGTAGATCTAAACATGTATGCATAATGGCTCTAAATAATTAGGCATAAACTACATGATTTAGCATAAAACTTGTATGTATCATAATATCACCAAACTTACATATGATAATTTCATTCCCAAATTCCTATACAACATCATAGGTTTACTCACCAATTTCCACATAACATGATAGGTTTGATAGACCACAATAGTTCATAGGCATATATGATAGAATAGACATGAATAAACATGAATCAGCATCACATACAACTTGATACAATTCTATTTTACAATTCATTACAAATCATGTCTTTAATTTATTCACATCTGAAAGATAACTACACTTACAATCAAAAGGAAAAACTTGATTTCAGGGATCTGTATTCTGAAATTGAATTGCTTGGCTTTGATGTAGATCGTTGAATTTTCTTAGTTGAATTAAATTAGATTTAATTTGATTTTGGTTTTAGTGGCGGCTAGGTTTAGATGAGTGTGAATAATAGAATTAGGTTTTAGGTTTAGGGTCCTTATATAGTTGTAGAGAGTGTTTTAGGACCATTAGAATAACCCTGAACCATGAGAACCAATCAGATGCCACATCTGCCTTAGAGCGAATCGGCCCACGGTTTGACAGCCAAACACCCTGAATCAACCCCTAGTCGACCCAGCGGGGCTTGGGTCGACCTCAAAAATGGGCCGGTTCGGTTATTCCCCCTCCCGATTCGTTGTTTTGAACTTTTTTGCATATTTATTTATTTAATATATATATATTTTTCTCATATGCATACAAACTTCAAGGCTTAATAACTTCTTCATAAGCTATCCGTTTTATGCAAACCAAATGTCTATCTTGACCAAAATTTTGAGACGAATGCAATAGCGAAACCCATTTCACTTAATTCTTCTTCTAAAAATTAAGTGTTCTTGAATTTGTTAATTTTAATATTCTCAGAAAATTCGGGGTGTTACATTCTCCCCTCCTTAAAGGATTTCGTCCCTGAAATCTTCAAGTTAGGAAGAATGCATCCTAACATCCAATCATCCATCAACTCATCCATCATCCACAAGCATACATTGTCCTTAAAATACTTCTAATGCCATATGAACATATGCAGAGTGTGTGTATATGTCTCTTATCTAGTGCAAAATCAGGCGGTCTACTGATCCAGTTGACCTCCTTAATGCGAATCATGAGAGTGTCATGCGTCCAATATGTATGCAAATATCCCTAATCATGTAAATACTATATGTGTGCATATTCACTCATCCATATGCAACATCCATATGATAACACATCAAGTTTCAATCCATATACAAATACCTTCATATGCATATGCAATATGAAAGTGACTGAGCCGATCTAGTGCCTAATGTGTGTATATGCATCCATGAGCAACCACTAGCAAACACTTGCAACCACTTGCAACCATCAATCATAACATGTTTCAAACACATGTTTTCATCCATTGGCTTCTACCTAAGGATCAAGGATAGGACCGAGAGGATATACTTAAAAATAAAGATTAGCATGCAAATAAATATTACAAAAAAAGGAGGAATCAAGGATATACCCTCAAAATGGGTATGATGCGCGTATCTAGTCTTCAGTCTTCTAAGTCGCATCTTCTTTGAGCTTCACTCCACTATACCTTAACTAATTTAACTTCACGATTGTGAAGCTTCTTGACCTCCATTTCCAAAACCCATTAGTAAAGATAGGACCTCGAACATTTACTATGCTAGAGGGTATCCAATGTTGTCGAACTATCTTTCCAAGATAAACAGAAGTTAACCATGATACCAAGTGTATATACTAAGATGATTAGAGGTCTCTCCTCTACTTAGCTTATCCATCATGTCACAAATCTGAGGGTCTAAAGCTAAAGGTTGCTATGTACTTTTTACCTCTCTTAAGGTTAGTTTTTTTCTACTTAGGGCGCCTGCCACAACTATTTATCTCTCACGCAAACCATCTTAGTCGAACTCGACATCCCTCAAGTACAAGCCCCAAAGGCCTAAACCAATATCAGACAAGCACCCAAGGAATACCTCCTCCGAATTTAGACGACCTATGTGAGGTGATACTAGCAAAACAACCAAACAATTGAGCACTTAACCGACTCTGGCTATCCTCGCCAATCTTGCTCCAAAACTATCGTTGATCGCATAACTGGCTTTGTATTGTCAACTGGATATATGCGGAAGTCTATCTCGAGTTTTTAGGGGGAAAACTCCTAACCTTAATTTAAAAACATCTGCGTACTCATGGACTACTCTAACGGATCGAAAATCGTCAATAAATACATAAAGTGATTCTAGGTAGCTAAGACAAACTGATCCCTTAGGATCGCACGAAGTTTTGAGGGTATTCCCGAGGCAAGTCGAAAGTCTAACTACCCTCCTTTCACAATTACTAGCTAACTAATCCATGCCTAGAATCAACCCATAGCCCATGAAACTAAAAACATAAGTATCCCAAATCCTTACAAACCAAAGATAAATGAGCCGAACCACAAATTGGACCTGAGACAATAATGGGATCCTCTACTATACAAGCTCTAGGGTGCAAAGACTTAACTATGGAAGCGGATATAAACGAATTCGAAGCGCAAAAATCAAAAAGAGTACTAGCAGGATGATCAAGAAGAAAAACTAAACTTTTCGACAGAAACCTTACTACCTCTCTCTCAGGAATGCTGGTGGTGAGAGCATGCACTTGCCTTCCGGAAAATCCTGTCTTTTGTTCTTGCCCTTGCCCTTAATTATACGACCCGTTATACCAAAATAAAGATACTTCCTCGTGTTTTAGGTTTTACTATTCTTTCCTCCCCTAATTTGTGAACCAAGTCTATATCCATGAGTTCTTCATCCTTGGGTTGTGCTTCTAAGCCAAACTCCCTCATTCTCATCTTTGCCATCCTTGTGTAACTTGTTGACAGGTCTCTTGAAAGCTGCCTCCATCGCACGGAAAATCCTACAAAGCTCGAAAAAAAATTAGCCACAGGTGAAACTACTACGGCTATAGATGGAATTTGGGCACTTGTTCGCCCTTTGACAGGTGTTGTAGTCTCATCAAGCCTGCGGAACCACGCCGCGATGAGGTTACCTCCCGGAAAGCCTGGAGCCCCGGAGACTCGGGAAAGAAGGAAACAAGGATTCAAACAGAGGATCAAAAAGATAGTGCACATGGCTTTGGGGAATATGCCTTTAAAACAAATCTTTTCTTTTGAAAATGCTTCTTTTAAAATCATTTCGAAAATAATTTTTCAAATATTTTATCTGATCCGGTAACCTTCGGCTCTGATACCAAGTGAAACACCCCACCTCCGTTAAGGTCACTCATAGAGGGAATGCCTTAACTTCGGTGGAGCCTTATAGGTAAAAGATGCAGATAAATTACAAGACAGACAAATAAAGCAGCGGAAAATAAAGTCATTTTAAAAACAACTTAATCCAGTCAAGCTTTTACAACAATTTCCTCAATCATACTTAAATGTAATACATAGAACTTCTGTCTTGATTTAAAAATTTCCAAGAATAAAAGAAGCATAAAAACAATGATATTACCCGATAAAGCATGAACCAGCCATAGTAGTGGAAGAGAGAGAGTCCAAAGCGATACACCAACTAATCTTCAAGCTTGGAAAGAGAAGAGGTCCAAGTTAGGCTGAACTATTCCCTCCCTGACTACATGGGCGGGAGGGGGGGAACGGAAGAAAAGAGGCGAAAAACAAACTAGGTCAGACATAAGTCTGGTAAGTCCAGTGATCTTTCAGCATGCAAACAAGGTCAAGATCATGACATGAATAAACCGAAAATATGACAATACCATAAAAACAAGGTAACTAAAGACAAGATAAGTGCAAGGTGAACTGAATGTGCTTCTACTTTTTCTCTGCTTCTGTTAATCTGATTTTTATATTTATCTCTGCACCACCTAACTAGTGTCCCAACTAGTAATCTGTATAAAATGATAATCGTGATCCCAACCCCCCGTAATTGTGGTAGCCTTCAGGTGTACATCTATCGTGAGGATTTCACCTCAATCAGCCTAATTGCCATGAACATGTTAGATGTACCCTTACTACCCTATCGATCGGTTCCCTACTTGTATTCATGTTCCAAGTGTCTATGTCAATCGTCCCTCTCTTGTGTGTAGATACCATGTGTTGGTCCCACCATAAGGTGTATCAATCCTTATGATAGCAGCCCGGCACGATTCAAGATACACAGTGTATAACTACTGGTACACAGTGCCTGCTTTTTCCCACTTCGGAGTACGTGCACGCCCGTAAACCGTCGGAACCTACACTGACGTACCCCCTGCTGCTGCTTTGACCGCTTATAATCAGCCCAGTAATCGTGCCCCACCCTGCCTAGTTCAGGGTACCCTGATACATCCATGTGGGTTACTGCTGAAATGGGTCCCTGCTACAAGGGTTTCCTATTGGTTAAGTTTGTGGGCCTATATTTACTAATATTTTCCACCAACCCGATATTTACTTAACCCTCCCATCGATTCAAGCATTTTTAATAAATGGTTAAGTTTTGTGGGCCTATATGTACTAATATTACCCACCTACACGAGATGTACTTAACCCTCCCATCGATTCAAGCATGTTTGTTTAATAGTTAAGTTTTGTAGGCCTATATTTACTAATATTACCCACCAACCCGATATGTACTTAACCCTTCCACTGATTCAAGCATGTTTATTTAATGGTTAAATTTTGTGGGCCTATATTTATTAATATTACCCACCAACCCGATATGTACTTAACCCTTCCACTGATTCGAGCATGTTTATTTAATGGTTAAGTGTTGTCCGCTCATGTTAACTTAACCCACTCATTCATCATGTCACGTTGGTTAAGCATTTCTTATTAACTTGACCCTCCTTACTTATCATGTTGGATCGGTTAAGTGTTTCTTATTAACTTAACCCTGTTCGTTCATCAAGTTACAGTGGTCAAGTGTTTCTTGTTAAACCCCACATATTCATCTTGTTGTATTGGTTAAGTGTCATCAATCAATTCAAGTTAACTTAACCCACCTACATGTCATGTTACTTTGGTTAAGTGTTGCCTTCTTATGTTAACTTAACCGTACAACAAATCATGTAACATCCCGTATTTTCTATGAGCATAAAAATAACAAATTAAAGAATAATTAATTTGAAAAAAGAATTAGGTAAAACGGGTTGCGCCATTGCATTCGTCTCAGAATTCTGCTTGAGATAGAGTCCGAGTTTGCGAAAATCGCACTCCGTATGAAGAAGATATCTTTAAATTAAATATTGCAACAAAACATGAGAAAAGAATAATATTTAGCATTGTTCTAAGGATTGTAAGCAAAAGACTTAGTAGCTTATTTGGTTGGAACATGTGACTTGCATACAAGGGGTTCAGAGTTCGATCCGCGCCAATGCCATATTTTTGTTTTAGGGGAGTGACAAAAAAAATGGCTTAGTGTGAACGCAGTTCAAAAAGTGGTTTAGTGTGAAAATATTTAATTGGGAAGATAGATAAAAATAAATAAATATATAGAATATATATATATATATGATGTGTACGCATCATGTGGCGTACATGGCGCATTTTTGGTTGTCAAGGATTGTTTTTTTCGTGGCCTTCTCTGATAGGATCTGTGACAAATTGAAGGTAAGAAAGATTTATGCATGTATAAATAGATATTTATATATATGGGTAATTAATGTATACAGTAAAGGGAGAATATGTAAAACTAATTTGTAGATGTGTGTTAATATGACATTGATTTGGAAAATATGTGATTGACCTTGGTTTGTATATGTGTTTGTGCTAATTTGTCATTCATGTTAATTGATACTAATTAAAAAATAAAAAAAATATTAAGTAGGCATTTATGTTCGATTGATTGTCATTTATGTTTATTTGATGATAATGTAATTAATCTTAATTTGTATGAATACTTATTTGTCACTTATGTCAATTAACATTACAGAGAATATGATAATTTAAGGAATATGATAATTTGTCACCTATGTTAATTGACAATAAAGAATAAAAGATGAACATTTGGTACATTAACGTTAAAGTAGAAGGTTATTAATACATTTGCTGAGTCATTCCTGACCCGTTGTTGAGTCACTGGGATAACTCTATCTAGCCTAGACGGTTCTGATTGCTCCTGTGTGATCCAATGGCCTATATTAATCTAAATCTCTATAAAAGCAACCTAATACCTCAACCCTAAATCATATTAAAAATCAAACCAAGAGCCGTCATGCTACCATTGGACAACCTCGAGTAGCCGCCGTTCAACTTGAAGCAAATTAAAAGAGACAAACCAAATCAAATCAAAATTAAACTAAAACAGCGATTGTTTACATCAAAGGCAAGCATTTCAACTTCAGAATACAGATTCCAAAAATCAAGATCGTCTTTTGATTATAAGTTTAGTTATCTTTTAGATGCGAACAAATTTAAGACGTGATTTGAAATAAAATGAAATATAGAATTGTACCATGTTGTATAATAATGACGATGTTATTTCTTGTGATGATTTTGTCATGAATATCTTGGAATGATTTTGTCATGAATAACATGTTAACTAGACAAGTAGGTAAGGTTAAGTAAATGTTTAACCGTTATAACATGTTAACTAGACTAGAAGGTGGGGTTAAGTAAATTTAGAACACTTAACCGATCTAACATATTAACCAAACCAGAAGATGGGGTTAAGTTCACTTAGAACACTTAACCGTTATAGCATGAATAGTGTTAAGTTAATGAGAAACACTTAACCAATATAACCAGATAAACGAGTAAGGTTAACGAACACTTAACCAGTTTAACTTGATATGTGGGTGGGTTAATTCAACGTGAACCGCTAGTTAACACTTAATCAATTTGACTTGATATATTGGTGGGTTAAGTCAATGTAAACTACAGGATAACACTTAAGCAATTCAACATGACAAGTGAATGGATTAAGTTAACTTGAATTAACTGATGACACTTAACCAATCCAACATGACGAGAAAGAGAACTAAGTAGTAAACCTTAGTTAAGAGGATTAAGTTGTAAACCTTAGTTAAGAAAACGAACGATTCAAGAAACTAAGTCGTAAACCTTAGTTAAGAGAACTAAGTAGTAAACCTTAGTCAAGAAAGCCACGTAGAACACGAGAAGGAGCGAACGTCCGTCTAATCAGGAAGAAGCCTCCAACGGTCTAGGTCACGAAGCACGCGGCTTCAAGGGGACGTGAGGGTACTCTTGGTATCCCTCTGTGAGGTTGCAGATGATCCTCCTGGGCTAACAGAGGTTAAGGTATGCGTTAGAAAAACCAAGAGTATGCATTGGTTGCAATATAAGGCAACCTAAAGACTAGGATGGACCAGCGTGAGACGGCGATATCTAGATTAGCCCTGTGATAGCACGTCGTCGTCTACCTACCATCGTGAGTCAATCAAGCACGTGAAGCGGGAAGGCGGAGAACTCCAACAAACCATATACTTGCTATCTAGTTATGGGTGAGGTTGGCCCATAGGTTTGTGGGGGCATAGAGGGTCCTGCGTACAGTTCTCATTCTTGATTTTCTTGGGTGCCTTTCATTAGTTGAGGGAGGGGTCAAGTGGGACCATAGCCACACACAGATAAAAGCAAACCTTAGCATCTTACTCGACAGATAACTTAAAGCTCCCAACCGAGTTCCGTGTTTCTTGATTAGCCCTTCCACGGGACTCGGGACGCACATATAGAGGACATGTGCAACTAGACAGCGAGAACGATTCACGACACATACGTGGGGAAATTCTAGGAACATATACTGCTCTGGGTAGTGTGTCCTAGACTAGAGGGCATTGTTCCATAGGTAGCATAAAACCTAGTAGTCCTGGGTAGCATAAACCCTGGTCGAATCGAGAAAGCGTCTGAAGATTAAACCCTAGTCGGATTTAGGTAACGCTCGATAATAGAACCTAGCAAGACCTAGATTGGTTGTCCAAAATAATAGGAATCAAAGAAAGGAACGAAGCACAAGTACCTAAAAATCACATGGGGCCGCATGACACCGAAAACACATGAATGTGAGTAGGAGCCGATCAATACAAGAAGGGGATCACTTTATCATGAACACATAATGCCAGTTTAACGGTTCTTAGTGGGTGCAGAGAAATATAAGTGGGTGTGATAGTCTATTCCGTTAAATCCTGCTTTGTCTCGTCTTAGGATTACCTTATCCTTGTGGTATTATTCTAAGTTCAGTTTATTCATGTCATAGTCTTTTTCTTGTTTACATGCTATTAAATAACTGAGCTTACCAGACTTATGTCTGACCTAGTTTGTTTCTACCTCTTTTCTTCCGTTTCCCCCCAGGTAGTCAGGGAGGGAATAGTTCAGCTTAGTTTGGACTGCTTCTCTTTCCAATCCCGAAGATTAGTTGGAGTGTTTCCTTGGACTCTCTTTTCCACTGCTGTGGCTGGCTCATGCTTATTTTGGAAATATCATAGTCATTTTATGCTTCTTTATTTTGTTAAACAAGATAGATATTTTGTTGTACCGAGTATTGATGATTTAATGTTGGAAACAAATCTATGTACAAATTGTTTTATCAATAAAGTATTTATTCTCCGCTGCTTTATTTGTCTGTCTTGTAACTTTTTTGCATCTTGTACCTAAAAACGCTCCACCAAAGTTAAGGCATTCCCTTAGTGAGTGATCTTAATGGAGGTGGGGTGTTATACTTGGCATCAGAGCTTAAGGTTATCAGATCAGATAAAAGATTTGAAAAAATATTTTCAAAATAGTTTTAAAAGAAGCATTTTTCAAAAGAAAGGTTTTGTTTTAAAGGCATATTCCCCAAAGCCATATGCACTATCTTTTGATCCTCTGTTTGAGTCCTTGTTTCCTTCTTTCCTGAGTTTTTGGGGCTCCTGGCTTTCTAGGAGGTAACCTCATCACGGCATGGTTCTGTAGGCTTGATAAGAGTACGACACCTGACAAAGGGCGAAGAAGTGCCCAACTTACATATATAGTTGCAGTAGTTTCACAAGGATGGCAAAGATGAGAATTTGGGAGTTTGGCTAAGAAGCACCGCTTATCATCCTCTGACAGAAAAGGGTGAGTAGGATTTGGAAGACCTTTTGAGGAAATGTTAGCATGGCACAACAGAAGTTGTAGTGCCGAGTATACTAAAAGGATAAGAGGTGGAACGAGAGGCGACAGTGAAATGAGTTCCAACTCATATTTTGGAAACAGAAATTAAGAAGCTACACAATCATGAAGTTAAGACAGTCAGAGCACAATGGAGTGAAGCTCAAGAAGATGCGACTTAGAAGACCGAAGATAAGACACGCGCATCATACCCTTTTTCTTGAGGATATATCCTTGATCTTTTTCTAGGAATGTTATGCATACTTGTTTCTATCTTTTTAGGTATATCCTCTAGGTCATATCTTCGATCCTTAGGTAGGTATAAACCTATGGTTGAAAATATGTGTTTGAGACAGTTTATGTTTGATGGATGCAAGTGTTTGCTAGTGGTTGCTCGTGGATGCATTTACACACATTAGGCACTAGATCGGCTTAGTCACCATTTCATATTGCATATGGATCCAAGTGCATATGTTCGTATATGGATTAAAACTTGATGTGTTATCGTATGGATGTTGCATATGGATGAATGAATATGCACGCATATAGTATTTACATGGTTAGTGATGCTTGCATACATCTTAGACACATGACACTCTCATGATTCGCATTAAAGAGGTCAACTGAATTAGTGCACTGCCTGATCTTTTGCATCAGTATTAGGACATATACACACACTCTTCATATGTTTATACGGCATTAGAAACCTTTAAGGATAGTAAATGCTTGTGGATGATGGTTGAGTAGATGGGTGATTGGATATTAGGATACATTCATCTTGACTTGAAGATTTCGGGGACGAAATCCTTTAAAGAGGGGAGAATGTAACACCCCGTATTTTCTATGAGCATAAAAATAACAAATTAAATAATAATTAATTTGAAAAAAGAATTAGGTAAAACGGGTTGCGCCATTGCGTTCGTCTTGGAATTCTGCTTGAGATAGAGTCCGAGTTTGCGAAAATCGGACTCCGTATGAATAAGATATCTTTAAATTAAATATTGTAGCAAAACATGAGAAAAGAATAATATTTAGCATTGTTCTAAGAATTGTAAGCAAAAGACTTAGTATCTCATTTGGTTGGGACATATGACTTGCATACAAGAGGTATAGAGTTCAATCCCTGCCAGCGCCATATTTTTGTTTTAGGGGAATGTCTAAAAAAAATGGCTTAGTGTGAACACAGTTCAAAAAGTGGTTTAATGTGAAAAAGGTTAATTGGGAAGATATATATATATATATATAACGTGTACGCATCATGTGGCGTACGTGGCGTATTTTTGGTTGTCAAGGATTGTTTTTTTGTAGCCTTCTCTGATAGGATTTGTGACAAATTAAAGGTAAGAAATATTTATGCATGTACAAATAGATATTTATATACATGGGTAATTAATGTATACAGTAAAGGGAGAATATGTAAAACTAATTTGTAGACGTGTGTTAATATGGCATTGATTTGGAAAATATGTGATTGACCTTGGTTTGTATATGTGTTTGTGCTAATTTGTCATTCGTGTTAATTGATATTAATTAAAAAAGAAATAATAAATATATATTAAGTAGGCATTTATGTTCGATTGATCGTCATTTATGTTTATTTGATGATAATGTAATTAATAATTTGTATGAATACTTATTTGTCACTTATGTCAATCAACATTAAAAGGAATATGATAATTTAAGGAATATGATAATTTGTCACTTATGCTAATTGACAATAAAGAATAAAAGATGAACATTTGGTACATTAACGTTAAAGTAGAAGGTTATTAATACATTTGCTGAGTCATTCCTGACCTGTTGCTGAGTCATCCCTGACATGTTGCTGAGTCACTGGGATAACTCTATCTAGTCTGGACGGTTCTGATTGCTCCTGTGTGATCCAATGGCCTATATTAGTCAAAATCTCTATAAAAGCAACCTAATACCTCAACCCTAAATCATATTAAAAATCAAACCAAGAGCCGTCATGCTGCCATTGGACAACCTCGAGTAACCGCCGTTCAACTTGAAGCAAATTAAAAGAGACAAACCAAATCAAATCAAAATTAAACTAAAACAGCGATTGTCTACATCAAAGGCGAGCATTTCAACTTCAGAATACAGATTCCAAAAATGAAGATCTTCTTTTGATTGTAAGTTTAGTTATCTTTTAGTTGTGAACAAACTTAAGACGTGATTTGAAATAAAATGAAATATAGAATTGTACCATGTTGTATAATAATGACGATGTTATTTCTTGTGATGATTTTGTCATGAATGTCTTGGAATGATTGTGGTTTATCAGATTTATCATATTATGTTGTAATTGGTGTTGGATCTATTATGATTTGGTAATGAAACTATCATACCATATGCAAGTTTATCCTTTCATGATATGTTACATGTTTTTAGGCTAATTAATATTTATATATGCCTAAATATTAGATCTATATGACTACATGTTTAGATATAAAAAACTTTATGTGCTTAGATCCATGCTAATTAGATCTAAGTCAAGATCTATATATATATGTTCATATGATTAATGCTAGTTATATGTTTTATGTTAGGTCCAAATCAAGATTTATATACATATGTTCATATGCAAGTTACTTGTTAGATCCAAAACTAGATCTATATTTATATGCATGTTTATAAAGTGGATTCATGCAAGTTCACATGTTCATTATTGTTAGATCTAGTTCACACCTACATGTTAAAATTAAAAAAAATACATGCTTTGGTAATGGACATGTCATGATTATGTCATATGCTAGTTTATAAATAAAGTTATGCTCACACATGCCTAGATCTGCATATTAACATGTTTAGGCTTATGATTATTTATGCAAGTTCATGTGACATGTTAATTGAAATGATTAATGTTCTATGCCAAGTCTACATGACATGTGTTTGTATTATGCATGTTCCTTTCTTTTACCTCTTGATTATAAATTAGGCCAATTTGCGGGCCTAATAACTTATTGTAATTGATGCGAACGTAAACGGGGGTAACGTTGGGATAGACATTAAATTATAACATCTTAATGATGTATGTGGGCCCATAACCATGTAAACGGTTAAGGCCATGAATTGGTATAATTTATATACCATTAGGCTTGGACATAATTAAAATATGTGACTTGAAAATTTGAAGAAAAATTTACATATATACTTGACATAAATGAAAAATATGTAAATATAGTAAAAGACGAATATGCCTAACCCGAGGTTAGACTGAGTTGTGGTGTAAAACTGCCCGGAACCGACCTGCACATCCAGTGACCACAATAATACATGTCTAATGTGGGTGGTTAGTGCATCAAGCCCAGAAAGACCCAAGGTTAGACTGAGTTGTGGTGTAAACCTGCCCGGAACCGACCGGCACATCCAGTAACCACAACAATATCTGTCTAATGTGAGTGGTTAGTGCCTTAATTAATTAATTAATTAAAGCTCATGAGCAATCAAGCTAGAATAGTAAGGTTGAGTAATTAAGGAAACACTTAACCAACTTAACATGTTAATAAGACAAGATTTGTAGGGGTTAAGTAACTAAGGAAACACTTGACCATCATAATATATTAACAAGACAAGTGGGTAAGGTTAAGTAAATGTTTAACCATTATAACATGTTAACTAGACTAGAAGGTGGGGTTAAGTAAATTTAGAACACTTAACCGTTCTAACATGTTAACCAAACTAGAAGATGGGGTAAGTACACTTAGAACACTTAATCGTTATAGCATGAATAGGGTTAAGTTAATGAGAAACACTTAACCAATATAACCTGATAAACAAGTAAGGTTAAGGAACACTTAACCAATTTAGCTTGATATATGGGTGGGTTAAGTCAACGTGAACCGCTAGTTAACACTTAATCATTTTGACTTGATATATGGGTGGGTTAAGTCAATGTAAACTGCTGGATAACTCTTAACCAATTCAACATGACAAGTGAATGGATTAAGTTAACTTGAATTAACTGATGACACTTAACCAATCCAATGTGACGAGAAAGAGAACTAAGTAGTAAACCTTAGTTAAGAGGACTAAGTTGTATACCTTAGTTAAGGAAACGAACGATTCAAGAAACTAAGTAGTAAACCTTAGTTAAGAGAACTAAGTAGTAAACCTTTGTCAAGAAAGCCAAGTAGAACACGAGAAGGAGCGAACGTCCGTCTGATCAGGAAGAAGGCTCCAACGGTCTGGGTTACAAAGCACGCGGCTTCGAGGGGACGTGAGGGTACTCTTGGTATCCCTCTGTGAGGTTGCAGATGATCCTCCTGGGCTCACAGAGGTTAAGGTCTGCGTTAGAAGAACCAAGAGTATGCCTTGGTTGCAATATAAGGCAACCTAAAGACTAGGATGGACCAGCGTGAGACAGCGATATCTAGATTAGCCCTGTGATAGCAGGTCGTCGTCTACTTACCATCGTGAGTCAATCGAGCACGTGAAGCGGAAAGGCGGAGAACTCCAACAGACCATATACTTGCTATCTAGTTATGGGTGAGGTTGGCCCATAGGTTTGTGGGGGCATAGAGGGGCCTGCGTACAGTTCTCATTCTTGATTTTCTTGGGTGCCTTTCATTAGTAGAGGGAGGGGTCAAGTCGGACCATAGCCATACACAGATAAAATCAGACCTTAGCATCTGCCTCGGCAGATAACTTAAAGCTCCCGACCGAGTTCCGTGTTTCTTGATTAGCCCTGCCACGGGATTCGGGACTCACATATAGAGGACATGTGCAACTAGACAGTGAGAACGATTCACAACACATACGTGGGGAAATTCTAGGAACATATACCGCTCTGGGTAATGTGTCCTAGACTAGAGGGCATTGTTCGATAGGTAGCGTAAAACCTAGTGGCCCTGGGTAGCATAAACACTGGTCGAATCGAGAAAGCGTCTAAAGATTAAACCCTAGTCGGATCTTGGTAACGCTCGATAACAGAGCCTAGTAAGACCTAAATTGGCTGTCCAAAACAATAGGAATCAAAGAAAGGACCAGAGCACAAGTACCTAAAAATCACGTGGGGCCGCATGACACCGAAAACACATGAATGAGAGTAGGAGCCGATCAATACAAGAAGGGGATCAATTTATCATGAACACACAATGCCAGTTAAACGGTTCTTAGTCGGTGCAGAGAAATATAAGTGGGTGCGATAGTCTATTCCGTTAAATCCTGCTTTGTCTCGACTTAGGATTACCTTATCCTTGTGGTATTATTCTAAGTTCATTTTATTCATGTCATAGTCTTTTTCTTGTTTACATGCTATTAAATAACTGAGCTTACCAGACTTATTTCTGACCTAGTTTGTTTCTGCCTCTTTTCTTCCGTTTCCCCCCAGGTAGTCAGGGAGGGAATAACTCAGCTTAGTTTGGACCGCTTCTCTTTCCAAGCCCGAAGATTAGTTGGAGTGTTTCCTTGGACTCTCTTTTCCACTGCTATGGCTGGCTCATGCTTATTTAGGAAATATCATAGTCATTTTGTGCTTCTTTATTTTGTTAAACATGTACCGAGTATTGATGATTTGATGTTGGAAACAAATCTATGTACAAATTGTTTTATCAATAAAGTATTTATTCTTCGCTGCTTTATTTGTCTATCTTGTAACTTATTTGCATCTTGTACCTAAAAACGATCCACCAAAGTTAAGGCATTCCCTTTGTGAGTGACCTTAACGGAGGTGGGGTGTTACACTTGGTATCAGAGCTTAAGGTTACCAGATCAGATAAAAGATTTGAAAAATTATTTTCAAAACAGTTTTAAAAGGAGCATTTTTCAAAAGAAAGGTTTTGTTTTAAAGGCATATTCCCCAAAGCCATATGCACTATCTTTTGATCCTCTGTTTGAGTCCTTGTTTCCTTCTTTCCTGAGTTTACGGGGCTCCTGGCTTTCTAGGAGGTAATCTCATCACGGCATGGTTCTGCAGGCTTGATAAGACTACGACACCTGACAAAGGGCGAAGAAGTGCCCAACTTACATATATAGCTGCAGTAGTTTCACAAGGATGGCAAAGATGAGAATGAGGGAGTTTTGCTAAGGAGCACCGCTTATCATCCTCTGACGGAAAAGGGTGAGTAGGATTTTGGAAGATCTTTTGAGGAACTGTTAGCATGGCACAGCAGAAGTTGTAGTGCCGAGTATACTAAAAGGAGAAGAGGTGGAACGAGAGGCGACAGTGAAATGAGTTCCAACTCATATTATGGAAATATAAATTAAGAAGCTACGCAATCATGAAGTTAAGACAGTCAGAGCACAATGGAGTGAAGCTCAAGAAGATGCGACTTAGAAGACTGAAGATAAGACACGCGCATCATACCCTTTTTCTTGAGGATATATCCTTGATCTTTTTCTAGGAATCTTATGCATACTTGTTTCTATCTTTTTAGATATATCCTCTAGGTCATATCTTTGATCCTTAGGTAGGTATAAACCTATGGTTGAAAACATGTGTTTGAGTTATATTATGTTTGATGGATGCAAGTGGATGCAAGTGTTTGCTAGTGATTGCTTGTGGATGCATTTACACACATTAGACAATAGATCGGCTCAGTCACCTTTTCATATTGCATATGGATCCAAGTGCATATGTTTGTATATGGATTAAAACTTGATGTGTTATCATATGGATGTTGCATATGGATGAATGAATATGCACGCATATAGTATTTACATGGCTAGGGATGCTTGCATACATCTTGGACGCATGGCACTCTCATGATTCGCATTAAGGAGGTCAACTGAATCAGTTGACCGCCTGATCTTTTGCATTAGTATTGGAACATATACACACACTATGCATATGTTTATATGGCATTAGAAATCTTTAAGGACAGTAAATGCATGTGGATGATGGTTGAGTAGATGGGTAATTGGAGTTTAGGACACATTCATCTTGACTTGAAGATTTCAGGGATGAAATCCTTTAAGGAGGGGAGAATGTATATTTTCTATGAGCATAAAAATAACAAATTAAAGAATAATTAATTTAAAAAAAGAATTAGGTAAAACGGGTTGCGGCATTGCGTTCGTCTCGGAATTCTGCTTGAGATAGAGTCTGAGTTTGCGAAAATCGGACTCCGTATGAAGAATATATCTTTAAATTAAATATTGCAGCAAAACATGAGAAAAGAATAATATTTAGCATTGTTATAAGGATTGTAAGCAAAATACTTAGTAGCTCATTTGGTTGGAACATGTGACTTGCATACAAGGGGTACAGAGTTCGATCCCCGCCCGTGCCATATTTTTGTTTTAGGGGAATGGATAAAAAAATGCCTTAGTGTGAACGCAGTTCAAAAAGTAGTTTAGTGTGAAAACGGTTAATTGTGAAGATAGATAAAAATAAATAAATAAATAAATAAATAAATAAATAAATATATATATATATATATATGACGTGTACGCATCATGTGGCGTACGTGGCGCATTCTTGTTTGTCAAGGATTGTTTTTTTTTTGTGGCCTTCTCTGATAGGATTTGTGACAAATTAAAGGTAAGAAAGATTTATGCATGTATAAATAGATATTTATATATATGGGTAATTAATGTATACAGTAAAGGGAGAATATGTAAAACTAATTTGTATATGTGTGTTAATATGGCATTGATTTGGAAATTATGCGATTGACCTTGGTTTGTATATGTGTTTGTGCTAATTTGTCATTCATGTTAATTGATATTAATTAAAAAAGAAAAAAAATATTAAGTGGGCATTTATGTTCGATTGATTGTCATTTATGTTTATTTGATGATAATGTAATTAATCTTAATTTGTATGAATACTTATTTGTCATTTAACATTAAAGAGAATATGATAATTTAAGGAATGTGATAATTTGTCACTTATGTTAATTGACAATAATGAATAAAAGATGAACATTTGGTACATTAACGTTAAAGTAGAAGGTTATTAATACATTTGCTGAGTCATTCCTGACCTGTTGCTGAGTCATTCCTGACCTGTTGCTGAGTCACTGGGATAACTCTATCTAGTCTGGACGGTTCTGATTGCTCCTGTGTGATCCAATGGCCTATATTAGTCAAAATCTCTATAAAAGCAACCTAATACCTCAACCCTAAATCATATTAAAAATCAAACCAAGAGCCGTCATGCTGCCATTGGACAACCTCGAGTAACCGCCGTTCAACTTGAAGCAAATTAAAAGAGACAAACCAAATCAAATCAAAATTAAACTAAAACAGCGATTGTCTACATCAAAGGCGAGCATTTCAACTTCAGAATACAGATTCCAAAAATCAAGATCGTCTTTTGATTGTAAGTTTAGTTATCTTTTAGTTGTGAACAAACTTAAGACGTGATTTGAAATAAAATGAAATATAGAATTGTACCATGTTGTATAATAATGACGATGCTATTTCTTGTGATGAATTTGTCATGAATGTCTTGAAATGATTGTGGTTTATCAGATTTATCATATTATGTTGAAATTGGTGTTGGATCTTTTATGATTTGGGAATGAAACTATCATACCATATGCAAGTTTATCCTTTCATGATATGTTACATGCTAGTTTTTAGGCTAATTAATATTTATATATGCCTAAATATTTAGATCTATATGACTACATGTTTAGATCTAAAAAACTTTATGTGCGTAGATCCATGCTAATTAGATCTAAGTCAAGAACTATATATATATATATATATATGTTCATATGATTAATGCAAGTTATATTTTTATGTTAGGTACAAATCAAGATTTATATACATATGTTCATATGCAAGTTACTTGTTAGATCCAAAACTAGATCAATATTTATATGCATGTTTATAAAGTGGATTCATTCAAGTTCACATGTTCATTATTGTTAGATCTAGTTCACACCTACATGTTATTTTTTTTATATGCTTTGGTAATGGACATGTCATGATTATGTCATATGCTAGTTTATAAATAAAGTTATGCTTACACATGCCTAGATATGCATATTAACATGTTTAGGCTTGTGATTATTTATGCAAGTTCATGTGACATGTTAATTGAAATGATTAATGTTCTATGCCAAGTCTGCATGACATGTGTTTGTATTATGCATGTTCCTTTCTTTTACCTCTTGATTATAAATTAGGCCAATTTGCGGGCCTAATAACTTATTGTAATTGATGCGAACGTAAACGGGGGTAACGTTGGGAAAGACATTAGATTATAACATCTTAATGATGTATGTGGGCCCATAACCATGTAAACGGTTAAGTCCATGAATTGGTATAATTTTTATACCATTAGGCTTGGATATAATTAAAATATGTGACTTGAAAACTAGAAGAAAAATTTACATATATACTTGACATAAATAACAAATATGTAAATTTAGTAAAAGACGAATATACCTAACCCGAGGTTAGACTGAGTTGTGGTGTAAAACTGCCCGGAACCGACCGGCACATCCAGTGACCACAACAATACCTGTCTAATGTGGGTGGTTAGTGCATCAAGCCCAGAAAGACCCGAGGTTAGACTGAGTTGTGGTGTAAACCTGCCCAGAACCGACCGGCACATCCAGTAATCACAACAATATCTGTCTAATGTGAGTGGTTGGTGCTATAATTAATTAATTAATTAAAGCTCATGAACAATCAAGCTAGAATTGTAAGGTTGAGTAATTAAGGAAACATTTAACCAACTTAACATGTTAACAAGACAAGATTTGTGGGGGTTAAGCAACTAAGGAAACACTTGACCATCATAACATGTTAACTAGACAAGTGGGTAAGGTTAAGTAAATGTTTAACCGTTATAACATGTTAACTAGACTAGAAGTTGGGGTTAAGTAAATTTAGAACACTTAACCGATCTAACATGTTAACCAAACCAGAAGATGGGGTTAAGTACACTTAGAACACTTAACCGTTATAGCATGAATAGGGTTAAGTTAATGAGAAACACTTAACCAATATAACCTGATAAACGAGTAAGGTTAAGGAACACTTAACCAATTTATCTTGATATATGGGTGGGTTAAGTCAACGTGAACCGCTAGTTAAAACTTAACCAATTTGACTTAATATATAGGTGGGTTAAGTCAACGTAAACTACTGGATAACACTTAAGCAATTCAACATGTCAAGTGAATGGATTAAGTTAACTTGAATTAACTAATGACACTTAAACAATCCAACATGACGAGAAAGAGAACCAAGTAGTAAACCTTAGTTAAGAGGACTAAGTTGTAAACCTTAGTTAAGAAAATGAACGATTCAAGAAACTAAGTAGTAAACCTTAGTTAAGAGAACTAAGTAGTAAACCTTAGTAAAGAAAGCCACGTAGAACACGAGAAGGAGCGAACGTCCGTCTGATCAGGAAGAAGGCTCCAACGGTCTGGGTCACGAAGCACGCGGGTTCAAGGAGACGTGAGGGTACTCTTGGTATCCCTCTGTGATGTTGCAGATGATCCTCCTGGGCTCACAGAGGTTAAGGTATGCGTTAGAAGAACCAAGAGTATGCCTTGGTTGCAATATAAGGCAACCTAAAGACTAGGATGGACCAGCGTGAGACGATGATATCTAGATTAGCCCTGTGATAGCACGTCGTCGTCTACCTACCATCGTGAGTCAATCGAGCACGTGAAGCGGAAAGGCGGAGAACTCCAACAGACCATATACTTGCTATCTACTTATGGGTGAGGTTGGCCCATAAGTTTGTGGGGGCATAGAGGGTCCTGCGTACAGTTCTCATTCTTGATTTTCTTGGGTGCCTTTCATTAGTTGAGGGAGGGGTCAAGTGGGACCATAGTCACACATAGATAAAAGCAGACCTTAGCATCTGCCTCGGCAGATAACTTAAAGCTCCCGACCGAGTTTCGTGTTTCTTGATTAGCCCTGCCATGGGACTTGGGACGCACATATAGAGGACATGTGCAACTAGACAGCGAGAACGATTCACGACACATACGTGGGGAAATTCTAAGAACATATACCGCTCTGGGTAGTGTGTCCTAGACTAGAGGGCATTGTTCGATAGGTAGCGTAAAACGTAGTGGCCCCGGGTAGCATAAACCCTGGTCGAATCGAGAAAGCGTCTAAAGATTAAACCCTAGTCGGATCTAGGTAACGCTTGATAACAGAACCTAGTAAGACCAAGATTGGCTGTCCAAAACAATAGGAATCAAAGAAAGGAACGAAGCACAAGTACCTAAAAATCACGTGGGGCCGCATGGCACCGGAAACACATGAATGTGAGTAGGAGCCGATCAATACAAGAAGGGGATCACTTTATCATGAACACACAATGCCAGTTAAACGGTTCTTAGTGGGTGCAGAGAAATATAAGTGGGTGCGATAGTCTATTCCGTTAAATCCTGCTTTGTCTCGTCTTAGGATTACCTTATCCTTGTGGTAGTATTCTAAGTTTAGTTTATTCATGTCATAGTCTTTTTTTTGTTTATATGCTATTAAATAACTGAGCTTACCAGACTTATGTCTGACCTAGTTTGTTTCTGCCTCTTTTCTTCCGTTCCCCCCCAGGTAGTCAGGAAGGGAATAGCTCAGCTTAGTTTGGACGGCTTCTCTTTCCAAGCCCGAAGATTAGTTGGAGTGTTTCCTTGGACTCTCTTTTCCATTGCTATAGCTGGCTCATGCTTATTTGGGAAATATCATAGCCATTTTATGCTTCTTTATTTTGTTAAACAAGACAAATATTTTGTTGTACCGAGTATTGATGATTTGATGTTGGAAACAAATCTATGTACAAATTGTTTTATCAATAAAGTATTTATTCTCCGCTGCTTTATTTGTCTGTCTTGTAACTTATTTGCATCTTGTACCTAAAAATGCTCCACCAAAGTTAAGGCATTCCCTTTGTGAGTGATCTTAACGGAGGTGGGGTGTTACAAATCAAGTTATATTGGTTAAGTGTTGCCCTCTTATTTTAACTTAACATTTCCATAAATCCAGTTATATTGGTTAAGTGTTTCTAAATTTACTTAACCTCGCCCACTTGTCTAATTAACATGTTATAACGCTTAAGTGTTCTAAATTTACTTAACGTCACCCACTTGTCTAATTAACATGTTATAACGGTTAAGTGTTCTAAATTTACTTAACCTACGGTTAAGTGTTCTAAATTTACTTAACCTCACCCACTTGTCTAATTAACATGTTATAACGGTTAAGTGTTCTAAATTTACTTAACCTCACCCATTAGTTTAGTTAACATGTTGAATTGGTTAAGTGTTTCCTTAATTGACTTAACCCTACCAATCTTGACTTAGCTTTATTAAAGCACCAACCACTCACATTAGACAGGTATTGTTGTGGTCACTGGATGTGCCGGCCGGTTCCGGGCAGTTTTACACCACAACTCAGTCTAACCTCGGGTCCTTTTTGGGCTCAGTGCACTAACCACCACATTAGACAGGTATTATTGTGGTCACTGGATGTGCCAGTCGGTTCCGGGCAGTTTAACACCACAACTCAGTCTAACCTCGGGTTAGCATATTCGTCTTTTCTAAATTTACATATTTCTTATTTATGAAAAATTCCATATGTAAATTATTCCCAATTTAATTATGCCATAATTATCCTTTTAATTATGCTCACAATTAATGGTATACTAAATATACCATTTCATGAACCAATCTATGCCATGTAATTTTTCATGTTTATCCGACATATTTATATGTAAATTATAAATCAATTATTGTCATGGCCCACTTTCCTTCTAAATCACGTTCAAAATTTTAGGTATATAGATTATACCATTTTCATGCCACTTATCATGCTTATGTGTCAAACATGCCAATTACATGTTTTCCCTGATGTTACCCCCCGTTGTACGTTCACTAAATTACATAGAATGTTAGGCTCAATATTTTAGCCTAACTTATAAAACAAAAAAGGGGAAAAGAGGAACTTTGCAACATTCCAACATCATACAGAAGTATGGATCTAACTACACATATGTCACATGGATTTGGCATAGAACAATATACTTTTAACTATGAACTTGTAAATTTGATCTATGCAACATGAACCACAAGCATATGAATTTACATAAAACTATACAAGTTAAACTTGGCATGTAGTGGTGAACTTGCAAATTAGATTTATCATAAAGGCATATGGATCTAACATATAAAGTTGTAGATCTAAACATATAAGGTCGTAGATCTAAATGTGTATGCATAATGGCTCTAAACAATTAGGCATAAACGACATGACTTAGCCCAAAACTTGTATGTATCATAATATCACCAAACTTACATATGATAATTTCATTCCCAAATTCCTATACAACATCATAGGTTTACTCACCAATTTCCACATAACATGATAGGTTCGATAGACCACAATAGTTCATAGGCATATATGATAGAATAGACATGAATAAACATGAATCAGCATCACATACAACTTGGTACAATTCTATTTTACAATTCTTTACAAATCATGTCTTTAATTTATTCACATCTGAAAGATAACTACACTTACAATCAAAAGGAAAAACTTGATTTCAGGGATCTGTATTCTGAAATTGAATTGCTCACCTTTGATGTAGATCGTTGAATTCTCTTAGTTGAATTAGATTATATTTAATTTGATTTTGTTTTTAGTGGCGGCTAGGTTTAGATGAGAGTGAACAATAGAATTAGGTTTTAGGTTTAGGGTACTTATATAGTTGTAGAGAGTGTTTTAGGACCATTAGATTAACCCTGAACCATGAGAACCAATCAGATGCCACATCTTCATTTGAACGAATCGGTCCACGGGTTGACAGCCAAACACCCTGAATCAACCCCTAGTCGACCCAGCAGTGCTCGGGTCGACCTAAAAAATGGGCCATTTCGGTTATTCCCCCTCACGATTCGCTGTTTTGAACTTTTTTGCATATTTATTTATTTAATTTTTATATATATCTATATATATTTTTCTCATATGCATACACACTTAAAGGCTTAATAACTTCTTCTTAAGGCATCCGTTTTATGTAAACCAAATGTCTATCTTGACCAAAATTTTGAGACGAACGTAATAGCGCAACCCATTTGACTTAATTCTTCTTCCAAAAATTAAGTGTTCTTGAATTTGTTAATTTTAATATTCTCAAAAATTTCGGGGTGTTACAGGAAATCTCTTGGATAAAGCGATGAAGCGTCACACGCTCGGAGTATGGCTCGTGGACCACCATCTCCTCTTAGCTCGTGGATACCAGATTGGCTCGCCCTGAACCCAGCTCATGACAACGGTTCGTGGCCACCATCTCGTGAAGCACACCAGCTCGTGGAGCATATATGGGTCTCGACCTTCATTACCATGACCCGACCATGGACCATGGCTCTATGACCACAAACCGACCCCTATACCTGCTGATACATGCGTAGATATTGACCTATTCTAAAGGCTATTCCTACTCCTACTATCCTGGATCGTGTTCCACGTGTTAGTCACGGACTGGACCTCCCAAGGGCTCTCCTACAGCTATAACTACACTACAGCATGGGATTTTAAAGAGATTCTCTTGGACTTTTGCTAGGATTTTCTCCTACATCTCCACACCCTCTGCCATTACCGATTGTAAGGATTTTGCACCTTTCTACATCTAAATTCTCCCCTTGTAACCTAAATTAACACATAGATTGTGTGTTTGCATGTAACTGATTCTGGTAGTCTGTCAGTATAACAATAAGATTATAAAGCAGATGTAGGCTACATTTACAGCCGAACCACTATAAAATCTTCGAGTGTCTCCTCTTATTTATCATTTTCTACATTCTGTGATCTGCATTTGGTTGTTAGTGCCATTTTTTGGTCTAACATTTTGACGCGCCAGGAAGGGGGCACACGACAACTTCACCTTCTACCATGGATTATTTGTCTACTAGATCAATAGAAATCAAAAGGAAGAAAACTGGAACTTCCTCTCATGCTGAGGATGCTGATGCTGAAAGCACTAGAAACAAGACAAGCCAGGGGGCATCCTCTCATAGAGATCCTTCTGCACACTTGACTGGAAAAGTGATGGACGACGTTCTCGTTGATCTGAGAGCCCAGATGGCAAAGCAAGATGATCTCCTCAGGAAACAACAGGAGATGATCGATGGATTCTTCACTTGGATGGATGGAAGGCCGAGCAACGTTCAAGTCATCAGAAATGAAGCCACTGAAGCGGATCATGCATCACATGGACTCGGGGGCAACCCCCTCGCTCTTGAAAACGGTCAGGCTCAACCATCTTCAGCTCCGATTCAAATGAATACTAGAATACAAGCTCCCGCTCCACACCAGAACCTGGTTCATGATGGTTATCCAGCTCTGGCTCGGGATGGGCTTCCAAATCCGGCTCGTGTTGGGGACCCACGACCCGGTCGGCTCACCCACCATGGCCCACGAGCCGATCCTCACGACCCGCTCCCAGCAGCTCACCAACAGCTTCCTCACTCTCCTGCAATCAACACTTGGGGCACCAACTCTGATATCGGCCGTTTGCAACAACTTTTTGAAGAAAATCGGTTAGCAGATCTGATTGAATGCCTCTCGAAGGCCTGCACTTATCTGAATGACGTGGATGACGTCAATCACAATCCTTTCACTCATGAAATCAGGAATTCCCCCAATCCCCAAGATTTCAAACTTCTACAACTAGAGCCCTACAACGGCAGGACAGATTCTACCGTGCACCTGATGCGCTGCAAATGGCATATGGAAGTTCAATCGGCGCAAGAAAACGACATGGCAAAATGTTTTCCCCTCTTTCTGACTGATATGGCCGCTATGTGGATTCGGCAGCTAGAAAAAAAATCGATCAGCAGTTGGAACATGTTGGTCGCACGCTTCATTGAACAATTTTGGGTTCACATTGCACGACCCAAGAACGTCATGTCCCTCACCATAATCAAGCAGAGGCCCAGGGAAACTCTGCATTCGTTCCCGAAAATATTCAGCGTTGCAGCAGCATCAGTTGATCACCCTGAACCATCCATGGTATTGATGGCAGCAGTATCCGGCGTTCTAGATAACTCAGAGTTCAAAAAATCTTTATATCGAGATCCACTACGAAATCTCGGCGAATTCTACCTTGAAGCAGATAAATTTCTACAGGAAGAAGATGCAACTTTCGAGAAGCTAATTCTCGATGTCAACATGCTGAAAGACGGTGAACTGTCTGATTCTGGAAAAGGCCAAGGAAAAGCCGATGTCAAGAATGACCACAATACTCCGCCCGGGGAGAGGGCCCAGATATGAAAAATACACTGAACTCGATTCAATGTTGACTGACATCTACGTGGATACAGGAGGTGCCACCTCCTGCCCAAGGCCTCCTAAGAGGGAGCCAACGTTAGCACAACGCAATTTCGGTAAACATTGCATGTTTCATGACATGGACGGTCATAACACGGATGACTGCAGACACTTGTGAGACCTTATTGAGGACTGGGTCAGATGAGGAGACCTTACCCGAGTATGTAACTCAACCGACAGTGCATACACCTGCGCGGCCACCACTTGTTCCCCGGAGAGCGAACGATCCTGGATCTAGCAATCGCGGGATTATCATTTGCTGATCCCACTCAGCGGATCTCTCATGTTTATCGGACTCCGGTCCACAGTTCATGATTTTAGGCTATTTGGCGACTTCTCATCCCTCTTTGTTTTCTTTGCATGTAATAAGCACGGCAAAATCGGCCCTTATGCACGGAACCAACCTGTAGTCTCTAATCGTGTTCAGGGTTAGAATAACTGTCACTTAGCTTTCATGAATCAATAAAGATCATTGATGAGCTCCGGCTCCCAACTAGAGACGTCCAGTATAAACAGACATGAGCTCCGGCTCCGAACTGGATCCGTCTAGTATAAACATTGAGCTCCGGCTCTGAACTGGATCTGTCCAGTACAAACAAACTCTCATTAGCCTTTCCTTGGTCATCTTACTCTGGTAAGGTCGTCTTGGAATCTCATTAGCTTTTCCTTGGTCATCTTACCCCGGTAAGGCCATCTTGGAACCTCAAAGCACTTCCTTGGTCGTCTTACTCCAGTAAAGCCGTCTCGGAACCATTTTTGCATTGTTTGTCTTATCTTTTTGTAGGTACGGATTATGGATTTCATGGATTATGCAGAACACATCTTCTTTCAAACAGTAATATATGTTATGAGGGGAAAACTTGTTGACACACTCTTAGGTCAAAGTTGTCACACATGGAATTCCTAGATAATGACACGCTTAAGCGGTGGAAACAACGTCAGAAGACATAGAGTGATTTGGTCGAAATCCCAACATCAACATAAATAGGCCCGAAACTCCCATCAATGACCTCTTTTGGGCCCAAAAACAGCAACTATGGTGCTTTGCATGGTAAACCTTATAGCCCTCTAAATTAGCTTCAGATAGAGCTTTCTTTTGGCTCAATCGGACTTACGGTTTGAGAGTTAGCTGTAAACTGGTGTAATATGGCAATCTCTTGGATAAAGCGACGAAGTGCCGCACGCTCGGAGTATGACTCGTAGACCACCATCTCCTCTTGGCTTGTGGATATCGGATCGGCTCGCCGTGAACCTGGCTCGTGACAGCGGTTCGTAGCCACCATCTCGTGAAGCACCCCGGCTCGTGGAGCATATATGGGTCACGATCCTCATTACCACGACCCCATGACTACGAACCAACTCTTGGACCTGATGATACATGCGCAGATCTTGACCTGTTCTAAAGTCTATTCCTACTCCTACTATCCCGGATCGTGTTCCACGTGTTAGTCACGAACCGGACCTCCCTAGGGCTCTCCTACAACTATAAATACACCACTACATAAGATTTTAAAGGGATTCTCTCGAACTTTTGGCTGGGACTTTCTCCTACATCTCCACAGTCTCTGCCATTACCGAATGCAAGGATTTTGCACCTTTCTACATCTAAATTCTCCACTTGTAATATAAATTAACACACGGATTGTGTGTTTGCATGTAACTGATTTTTGTAATCTGTCAGTATAACAATAAGATTATAAAGTGGAAGTAAGCTACATCTATAGTCGAACGACTATAAAAACTTCATGTGTCTCCTCTTATTTATCATTTTCTGCATTCTGTGATCTGTGATATGCATTCGCGTGTTAGTGCCATTTTTTGGTCTAACATTTTGGCGCGCCGGGAAGGGGCACACGACAACTTCACCTTCTCGCTTGGATTATTTGGCTACTAGATCAATGGCAATCAAAATGAAGAAAACTGGAACTTCCTCTCATGCTGAGGATGCTGATGCTGAAGGCACTTGAAACAAGGCAAGCCAGGGGGTATCCTCTCATGGAGATCCTGCATACTTGACTAGAGAAGAGATGGACGGCGTTCTAGTTGAACTGAGAGCCCAGATGGCAAAGCAAGATGATCTCCTCAGGAAACAACAGGAGATGATCGATGGATTCTTTGCTTGGATGGATGGAAGGTCGAGCAACGTTCAAGTCATCCGAAATGAAGCCACTGAAGTGGCTCATGCATCACATAGACTCGGGGGCAACCCCCTTGCTCTTGGAAACGGTCATACTCAACCATCTTCAGCTCCGATTCAAATGAATACTAGAATGCAAGCTCCTGCTCCACACCAGGACCTGGCTCATAATGGGCATCCAGCTTCGGCTCGTGATAGGCTTCCTAACCAGGCTCGTGATGGGGCCCACGACTCGGTCGTCTCGCCCGCCATGGCCCACGAACCGGCCTCACGACCCGCTCCCGACAGCTCACCAACAGCTTCCTCATGCTCCTGCACTCAACACTGCGGGCACCAGCTCTAATATCGGCAGTTTGCAATAACTTTTTAAAGGAAATCGACTAGCAGATCTGATTGAACACCACTCGAGAGGCCGCACTTATCAGAATGACATGGATGATGTCAATCACATTCCTTTCACTCATGAAATCAGAAATTCCCGCAATCCCCCGGATTTCAAACTTCCACAACTGAAGCCCTACAACGGCAGGACAGATCCTACCGTGCACCTGATACGCTACAAACGACATATGGAAGTTTAATCGGCGTCAGGAAACATCATGGTAAAATGTTTTCCCCTCGTTCTGACTGATATAGCCGCTGTGTGGATTCGGCAGCTAGAAACAGAATCGATCAGCAGTTGGAACATATTGGTCGCACGCTTCATTGAACAATTTCGGGTTCACATTGCACGACCCAAGAACATCATGTCCCTCACCACAATCAAGCAAAGGCCCAGAGAAACTCTGCGTTCGTTCCTGGAAAGATTCAACGTTGCAGCAACATCAGTTGATCAACCTGAACCATCCATGGTATTGATGACAGCAATATCCGGCGTTCTAGATAACTCAGAGTTCAAAAAATCCTTGTACCGAGATCCACCGCGAAATCTTAGTAAATTCTACCTTGAAGCAGATAGATTTCTGCAGGAAGAAGATGCAACTTCCGAGAAGTGCATTATCGATGTCAACATGCTTAAAGATAGAGAACCGTCTGATTCTGGAAAAGCCAAAAGAAAAGCCGATGTCAAAAATGACTGCAACACTCAGCCCCGGTGAGGGCCTAGATATGAAAAATACACTGAGCTCAATTTAATGCTGACTAACATCTGCGTGGACACAAGAGGTGCCACCTCCTATCCACGGCCTCCCAAGAGGGAGCCAATACTAGCACAACGCAATTACGGTAGACATTGCATGTTTCATGAAATGGATGGTCATAACACGGATGACTGCAGACACTTGCGAGACATTATTGAGGATCGGGTCAGATGAGGAGAGCTACCCGAGTATGTAACTTAACCGACAATGCCCACACCTACGCTGCCAGCACCTGTTCCCCGGAGAGGGAATGATCCTGGATCGAGCAATCATGGGATTATCATTCGCTGATACCACTCAGTGGATCTCTTCAGTTTATCGGACTCCGGTCCACAGTTCATTTTTTAGGCTTTTACGCGACTTCTTGCCCCACTTTGCTTTCTTTGCATGTAATAAGCACGGCAACATCGGCCCACACGCATGGAACCGACCTGTAGTCTCTAGTCGTGTTCAGGTTTAGAATAACTACCGCTTAGCTCTCATGAATCAGTAAAGATTATTGATGAGCTCTGGCTCCCAAATGGATCTGTCCAATATAAACAGACATATGCTCTGGCTCCGAACTGGATCCGTCATGTATAAACATTGAGCTTCGGCTCTGAATTGGATCTGTCCAGTACAAACAAACTCTCATTAGGCTTTCCTTAGTCGTCTTACTCCAGTAAGGCCATCTTGGAATCTCATTAGCTTTTCCTTGGCCGTCTTACCTCGGTAAGGCCGACTTGGAACCCCATAGCACTTCCTTGGTCGTCTTACTCCGGTAAGGCCGTCTCGGAACCATTCTTGCATTGTTTGTCTTATCTTTTTGCAGGTACGGATTATGGGTTTCACAGATTATCTATAACACATCTTCCTTCAACCAGCAAGATATGTTCTAGGGGGCAAACTTGTTGACACACTTTTTGGTCAAAGCTGAATTCCTGGATAATGACACGCTCAAGCGGTGGAAACAACGTCAGAAGACATAGAGTGATTTGGTCGAAATCGCAACATCAACACAAACAAGCCCGAAACTACTACCAGATGACCTCTTTTAGGCCCTAAAACAGCAATTACGGTGCTTTGCACGCAAACCTTGTAGCCCTCTAAATTAGCTTCAGGTAGAGCTTTCGTTTGGCTCAACCGGACTTACGGTTTGAAAGTTACACCCATTTCCGTAAAATGGTGTAATCCGGCAATCTTTTGGATAAAGCGACGAAGTGTCACACACTTGGAGTATGGCTCGTGGACCACCATCTCCTCTTGGCTCGTGGATATTGGATTAGCTCGACCTGAACCCGGCTCATGACAGCTGTTCGTGGCCACCATCTCGTGAAGCACCCCGGCTCATGGAGCATATATGGGTCACGACCCTTATTACCACAACCTGACTATGGATCACGGCCACATGACCACGAATTGACACCTGGACCTGCTGATACATGCGTGGATCTTGACCTATTCTAAAGGCTATTCCTACTCCTACTATCTCGGATCGTGTTCCACATGTTAGTCACGAACCGGACCTCCCAAGGGCTCTCCTACAGCTATAAATACACCACCACATGGGATTTTAATGGGATTCTCTCGAACTTTTGGCTAGGACTTTCTCCTACATCTCCACAGCCTCTGTCATTACCGATTGCAAGGATTTTGCACCTTTCTGCATATAATTCTCCTCTTGTAATCTCACACACAGATTGTGTGTTTGCATGTAACTGATTCTTCTAATCTTTCAGTATAACAATAAGATTATAAAGTGGATGTAGGCTACATATACAGCCAAACCACTATAAAAACTTTGTGTGTCTCCTCTTATTTATCATTCTCTGCATTCTGTGATCTGCATTTGGGTGTTAGTGCCATTTTTTGGTCTAACATTTTCATGCGCCAGGAAGGGGGAACACGACAACTTCACCTTCTAGCTTGGATTATTTGTCTATTAAATCAGTGGCAATCAAAAGGAAGAAAACTGGAGCTTCCTCTCATGCTGAGGATGCTGATGTTGAAGGCATTAGAAACGAGGCAAGCCGGGGGCATATCCTCGCATGGAGATCCTTCTGCATACTTGAATAGAGAAGAGATGGACGGCGTTCTCATTGATCTGAGAGCCCAGATGGAAAAGCAAGATGATCTCCTCAGGAAACAACAGGAGATGATCGATGGATTCTTCTCTCGGATGGATGGAAGGTCGAGCAACGTTCAAGTCTTCAGAAATGAAGCCACCTAAGCGGTTCATGCATCATATGGACTCGGGGGCAACCCCCTCGCTCTTAGAAATAGTCAGGCTCAACCATCTTCAGCTCTGATTCAAATGAATACCATAATGCAAGCTTCCGCTCCACACTAGGACGTAGCTCGTGATGGCCATCAAGCTCGGCTCGTGATGGGCTTCCATACCTGGCTCGTGTTGGGGACCCACGACGCGGTCGGCTCTCCCCCATGGCCTACGAACCAGTCTACACAACTCGCTTCCACCAGCTCACCAACAGCTTCCTCACTCTCCTGCACTCAACACCGGGGCACCAGCTCTGATATTGGTAGTTTGCAACAACTTTTTGAAGGAAATCGGCTAGAAGATCTGATCAAATGCCTCTTGAGAGGCCGCACTTATCAGAATGACGTGGATGACGTCGATCACAATCCTTTCACTCATGAAATCAAGAATTCCCGCAATCCCCTGGACTTCAAACTTACACAACCGGAGACCTACAATGGCAAGACAGATCCTACCGTGCACCTGATGTGCTACAAATGACATATGGAAGTTCAATCGGCGTTAGAAAACGTCATGGCAAAAAGTTTTCCCCTCTTTCTGACTGACATAGCCGCTATGTGGATTCGGCAGCTAGAAACAGAATCGATCAGCAGTTGGAACATGTTGGTCGCATGCTTCATCGAACAATTTCGGGTTCACATTGCACGACCCAAGAATGTCATGTCCTTTACCACGATCAAGCAGAGGCCCAGAGAAACTCTGCGTTCATTCCTGGAAAGATTCAACGTTGCAGCTGCATCAGTTGATTGCCCTGAACCATCCATGGTATTGATGGTACCAGTATCCGGCGTTTTAGATAACTCAGAGCTCAAAAAATCCTTGTAACGAGATCCACCATGAAATCTCGGCGAATTCTACCTTGAAGCAGATAAATTTCTGCTTGAAGGAGATGCAACTTCCGAGAAGCGCATTCTCGATGTCAACATGTTTAAAGATGGAGAACCATCTGATTCTGGAAAAGGCAAAGGAAAAGCCGATGTCAAGAATAACCGTAACATTCATCCCAGGAGAGGGCCAGATATGAAAAATAAACTGAACACAATTCAATGTTGACTGACATCTACATGGACAGAGGAGGTGCCACGTCCTATCCAAGGCCTCCCAAGAGGGAGCCAATGCTAGCACAACGCAATTCTGTTTGACATTGCATGTTTCATGACATGGACGGTCATAACACGGATGACTGCAGACACTTGCGAAACCTTATTGAGGACCGGGTCAAACGAGGAGAGCTACCTGAGTATGTAACTCAATCGACAATGCCCACACCTGCGCCGCCACCACATGTTCCCTAGAGAGGGAACAATCCTGGATCGAGCAATCGCGGGATTATCATTCGCTGATCCCACTCAGTGGATCTCTTCAGTTTATCGGACTCCGATCCACAGTTCATGTTTTTAGGCTTTTAGGCGACTTCTCGCCCAACTTTGTTTTCTTTGCATGTAATAAGCACGACAATATTGGGCCACATGCACGAAACCGACCTGTAGTCTCAAGTCGTGTTTAGGGTTAGAATAACTGCCGCTCAGCTTTCATGAATCAATAAAGATCATTGATGAGTTCCGGCTCCCAACTGGATCCGTCCAGTATAAACAGATATGAGCTCCGGCTCCGAACTGGATCCGTCCACTATAAACATTGAGCTCCGGCTCTGAACTAAATCTGTAACACCCCACATCCATTAATGTCACTCACAAAGAGAATGCATTAACTTCTATGGAGCGTTTTAAGTGTGTATTAAACAGAAACTTAACAACAAGACATATATAAACAGTACTTAAAAATTTAAAATTTTATTCATTGCAGCGGTAAACACATAGGTTTGATTACATCATCAAAAACTAGAGTCAAAGTACATAATATCCATCTTGACTAAATCAGAGTACATAAATTGAAAGACATAACACCAACACAAAATAGCCATAAATAAGATAGGCTGAAATTTTACTTCAGCGATCCAAGCAACTTCTAAAAGCAAGAGATATAGCTGTCCAAAATCAAGCTCCACTGGTGCTAGTTCCACCCTGAGCACATGGGGGAAAAAGAAGAAAAGAGGTGGAAAGAAAGGAGGGCCAGACATAAAGTCTGGCGAGTGCTATAACTTTAACAATATAATTACCAAAATAACTAGGCTAAGGCATAAGTTGGAAAATAAGGAAATGACTGTGAACAATTGGGTATGGCAGAGCAAACTAAAGGAAATAAGATGAACAAAGATAACGTTAAAGGCGCACCTAGTCGCTATAAGATAATTACTAC